>OU452176.1:14800000-17720000 GCA_911728515.1 Peribatodes rhomboidaria
TTGATGCGGTTTATTTTTAATAGATAGAGTGATTCAAGAGAAAGGTTTATATGTATAATAACATCCATTAAATAGTGGATAAATACTGTTATTTTTGAGGTTTCTAATGTGATGTCGTTAATTATCAATTTTTTTTACGCTTACATTGCAAACGCAGGCTGAACCCTACGAGATTTATCAAAATAATGTACTCGTACTAATTATTTGTACACATTCAAAAGGTCTACAGAAAACTCCTCGATGGTATATGTCTATATCTTATGGATATCCCACAACAATGTTTTTTTGTTTATAATACCCGTGCGAAGCCAGAGCGGGCCGCATGTTTTTATAAACAACGTTCACAGTTTTTTTGTAGTGTATTTAGTATCAGCATTGCATCCGTGCGAAGCCGGGGCGGGTCGCTAGTAATATTATAAAATCGAAAGTTTGTGACTGTGTAAGTGTGTATGTTTGTTACATCTTCACGCTCTAACGGATGGACGCATTTTGATGAAACTTGATAATAAGATAGCTCATACCCTGGATTAACACATAGGTCACTTTTTAACCGCGAGTAACACCGCGGGGCGCGGCTAGTATTACATAATGTAGATGCAATGGAGTGGCAATATGATTCTGACACCATTTGCCTCGATCGGAGCGCACGTCGCACCATGGAATGACCATGGAATTACCACGGATGAGCGCACCTTTATTTACTGTTAAGGAGTTTTTGGCGGGAACCGAAAAGATGGTGTCATGAATTTAAATTATTTACTAAAACTTGTGATTCTCCGAGGAATAATAATAGTGGATTATTTATTAACCTTTACCGGTTTGCTATACTTAGTGCATGAGCGTGGGTAAATTAAACAAGCATTATTAAATACTACTTTGCGTGTTTCCTACAAAACTCGGCTTTTTTTTTTTTTTTGCTTGTAGTGGCCTCTGCCCCTTAGGGTTTTGGGGCAATTTTGCCATCAACAGTGAGGGAGGCGATAGTAATTGATATAAGTAAAAAGAAAAGAAGAGAAATAATCCTGGTGAGGTAGATAGTACTATAGAAGAAATGAAAGGAAAAAGAAAAAAAAACTATAGACGAAATTTATTGGACTGAATAAAATTTGCTAATAAAAAAATTGATTTTTTTGTTTGGGAATGAGAGCAGAGAAGAAATGTGTATTGGAAGCGGAGCTTTACAATTAGTGATGGTAGAATAAAGGGATGATTTACTACGAAGAGGGCAGCTAAAAAATATATAATTTACCGAACCACTATCCAAACCACAAGAGCAATTAGGAGAGTCTGCAATTTTGAATTTAAATAATTGAACAGGACTATAGTTGGCCCTTACCTTGAGTTTTGATCGTTAAGAAAACTTTTTTTGTTTTCAGTTTTAGCTCTAAACATTTCAATAGAGCGCTACTGGCGGAAACGTTATGAAACCACAGACATCCAATACAGTAGTATTATATAGACGAAGTCTGTCTACGGAACTAAGTTAAATGTATGTAGCCAAACGAAAATAAAAAAGTTTTCGCCAACCATCAAAACTCGCGGTAAGCCCACAGCTTTTCTCAGCTGTCGAGATTTTTGTTTTGTATTTGAATGACAACTCATGACAACTGAAGAAAACACCAATAGATTTAATTACTTACAAATATATTTATATATTTAATAGTTTAATAGTTCTTAATAATGTTATTCCTAATCGTAGAATGTAGTACGTAATTATTTTACAGGGTGAAAGTAAGGAAAGTGACTGCCATCATTCGCACACCTACATGCATGACAGCGTGAATAGCTAAGTACAGACCAGAAACCAAAAATAAAGTGTGACACTTTGTTCCCACGAAGGGAACCACCGGAGATTTTCGAGGAAAAACTCCACCAAAATGATAAGTAACTATACATTTCTTCACTTAAACCACTCATTCGCACCGCAAATTTTTAGCACATTTCTGCTGGATAGAAAATTTCCCCCTCGCTGGTTTGCCTTAGTTCTTTATGGAGGGTCCCGGCTTTTCCAGAGGAACTCATCACAGTCCTCAGCACCGCACGTCAACTTTTCTCCGGGACAGCTACGAGATGTTGTATTTAGTCAAATCGGACAAGGGTTGTGTGTGTTATGAAGTTACGTAAGATAAAAGGTCTCAGTACGCAGCCAACTTCATTACATTGCCTGTCTTTTAAAAATATCAATTATATAATGATATTATCATGAAAATGATAATATAATCTTTGCGATTTTTGAAAAATAGGAGTAAATGAGGCACTGGTGGCGGTATGAGTGCCTATATCAATAAAGTCAAAGTCAAAATGTTTTTATTCAATTTGGGTATCAAAGATATACTTATGAACGTCAAAGTTTTATAATAGACTCGACCGCCTTATTCGGAAAAAGAGCCACTACTCAGAAGAACAGGCAAGAAACTAAAGGGCAGTTTTTTTTTAAATATAATTAGATAACTGTCTCACAAATATTGACTTACAACTAGGTAATACCATATTATATTTATGTGCTAGTGGCTACTTGGTGGAAATGGAATGTAACTCCTCTGGAAGACAGGTTGGACGAGATAATGGGCCGTGCCATGACGTAGGTCCGTTACCAAACGCGCGAATAAGCCTCATACTGGACGTGGTCCAGGTGGATATTCCATTAATACTGCACGTGCTTATTGACCGAGCCAAGCGAGGTCTCAGAGGCGAGTATCTTGCTTGATAAATATATTTTTTTAAGTTTGAATAAATTAAAAGTAAAAATTCATTTTCAAAAACAAGCTTTTTATATAATGCGCTAAAAAGAAATAAATAATTTTTCTTTTCCTATAAAACTTTTACTAATAGCTTAGAACGCCATTACTTACACAATTTATATTATAAACACAATTTATATTATAAGTTGCTAGTAAAAGTTATAAGTAAGTAAGTAGTAGCAAAAGTTTGTTTTATTCTTTGAGCGAATTTAAATAACAGCTTGTTTTTTTTTAATTTTATTTATTTTTTTGCTTTTAGCTTTCGCTCGACAGGTTTCTTAGTCTGTTCATCTCACTAAACGCAAAATTGTTGCAAGGTCGTTTGCCGGTCACATTCAAATTTAACTCGCATTCGTATTCTCATGAAATTCTTTGATTTGATACCCATATTGTATGAAAGTTTAAAAAGCTTAGTCCGCCAGCTTTAGAAGACCGACATATTGGATTTAGAGTGACGTCACTTTATTTTTCGTGTAATATTCAGCAAGCCCTTTCATTTTATACCAATGTTATTACAAGAGTGAAAGAGATGATAGCCTAGTTGAAGAAGGCCCGCTTCTCAACCCAGAGAGAGCGGGTTGGAACCCAGCCGACGGCACGCACCAATTTATTCATTGTGTGAACAAATGTGCGTATTGTATGTCATCTGCTACATGACTGAAGCCAGGTGTTTGGTGACAGGCTTGCCACATTGGGACTGAATATCGTCCGGCGAAATGGGTCGGTGGGTGTTGTATTACACCTCTGCCAGCCCTCTCGGGGGAAAGGCGTGACGATATGAATGCACTTATGAATGTATGTATCTTATACGAGTGCATTGAAAAAAACTTGTCCGTCATTGAGGGTGTTCCGCCATGTGGGATTTAGAATGACATCATATAGCTAACCATGCATTTTCATCTAAACTAAGCGTGTATGCAAAATTTCAGCTCAATCGGTTCGAGATATCTGCTTCAAAATTGAGTTGCCAGATTCCACCCGATAAACATAGTAACATACATACATACATACACACATACATACATACATGCATACATACATTGCAAATTAAATAAAAGCTTGTGTTAATAACAATAAAATGTAAACTAATAATATCACCCTCACCTGTAGTCTAGTTGGCCACGTTTTAGTACTCATAAACGTGGCCAACTAGACTACAGGTGACACGTGTGTGAAGCGCTAGTGGTACTGACCCGTTGCTCGTCCGATGATCTGAGCTGATGCCTAAATGGACCGTTGACGTGCCTATTATCATAAGAAGCAGACGGGCAACAGCTTGATACCATCAACGCTTCACAAATGTGTCATGTTTATGAAGCATTGATGGTACCAATCTGGTACGTTTAAGAGACAGTGATAATGAGGCGATCCTCGTCCTTTTTACGTCGATTGCTTGGTGCCATCAACGCATCAACGCTTCACAAACGTGTTATGTTTGTGAAGCATTGATGGTACCAAGCTGGTACGTTTAAGAGACAGTGATATTGCCCTGAACCTATTTTTTTTTAAATACATAATTTAAATACATACTTAAATAGATATTAACACCCAGACATAGAACAAACACAAAAGTTCATCACATAAATGGTTGCCCTAGGTGGGAATCGAACCCGCGCCTTCTAAGAAGGTCCACTACTGACTGAGCCACCGAGGCAGTCAAATTCAACGTCGATGGCTCAGTTTAGTATCGACTGATAGGCGAGTTGCTCCCATGCTATGATTATCACTATTATTTGTTACTAGCTGCGCCTTGCGATATTACTTGCGCTCAAAAAGTGACCTATGTATACCTATGTTTAAACGATCTAGGGAATCAACTAAAAAAATGTACATTTATGAACTAATTTATTTTTTTCTCATATTTCAGATGATCGTTTTCGTTTTATTTAAAATGAAATGATTACACGACTTTCACGAAAAATACCCTAGAAGTGATAACATACAGAGCGACTGCAATAAATACCATATATTTCGATGTTATTATAGCTTTTAAAGCAGACAAAACTGAATAAAAACGGAGCAGAAGCTATGAAAAAACGCTTAGGCTGTCGCTTAGGCATGCGAGTTCTGCTAAGCCTAGAGCCCAACAATAGAGCGAGTACATAAAAAAAGACTAAAAGTGTGTTATCGATAATAATTATAATGATTGATATTACTTGCTGCACTTTGCGGTGTTGCTCACGGTTAAAAAGTAGCCTATAATGTTAAATGAAAGCTTTATTCGCACTTTGTTATAGCTAGTGAGCTTTGTTTGTGTTAGCGTGATTTATTTATTTAATGTATTAAACAATTTAAAATGTAGTTTTGGTGTGTGTTAATTTTGTAGGTAGGTGTCCAAATAATATAAAGCCTTCTATATACCTTCTATATTCGTGTAAGTAGGTCCTAGGATCCTGAGATACAAAAAGTAATATTTCCGTCTATATATTGATCGAGCGAAAGCAAAAGTTGGCATTAACTGTTTGATCGATGACAACTTGAGTATGTTCCGTTGATCAATCCGATTTGTATATGAAATTTTGCAGGCAAGTAGTTCGTGCAAACAATTTTTAAGTTCGAATGTGAGACAAAATTGGTCTAGAGGTGCTATTCAGAATCAGATTCGAAAACTTTTCCGATCGGATCCCACAAATTTAAAACAATACAATACAATACAAAAACTCTTTATTGACACCAAATACAAAATAAATCTAAACTAAACATTCAAAAATATAGGCGCAATGGGCGGTCTTATCGCTTAAGAGCGATCTCTTCCAGACAACCTTTGGATGGAATAAAAACATTAGATTAAGCATGGACGGTGGCATGGCAATTTAAAACTTAAATTGTTCGACTCTCAGCCTACTTTTATAAATTTTGGAATAGGGAATCGAGCATAAATGTGATCGGAAGAATGAATCACATTTAAAAACTTATGAAAACGGACTGAGATTCGAATAATTTGAGTTTAAAATTTTTGGTATTCAAACGGAAACGTTCCTGAATGATTGTGAAAACCTATGCAGGAGTTAACATGAGACGAACTACTACTAGTAGTAGCTGATTCCTAATATTTACTATTGATTCCTGCTAGTCTGTCTAGATCTAGCCTATGTAGCTTAGAAAATTACTGGCACAGAATACTATGTATCCTTACCGCACATCTTAGCGGCACATGATAACGGTCAGCGCTTTCGTTTCTTTTTTTGTTTTCGAAGAAGGAATTCGGTTTTGTCACTCAAAATTGACAGTCACTTTGATAATGACAAAGGAACCATGGGAATGAATGACGTTGTGCTAAATAAATCAGTGGTGTATTTAGGTACAGTTATGGGGAGAGGGCTTTTTCTCTATGAGATATGAGTAGGTTCTTGCTTCGTTCTCCATATCAATGTTGAGCTAATTACATTACAGCAACGAAACGAAGACACTAACCAATAAAGCTAGTTCATAGGTTTAAAACACTGCGAGCATTGATGCTAGTTTTTTTAAAGATAAAATCCAAAATGAGGTAATCCGTCGTAGAACTAGGACAACCAACATAGCAAAGGTTTAGCAAGTAGAATTGGCAAATGTGAAAATGAAATGGTCATGCTCGTAGAAAGACCGAAATGTGTTATTATTTTAAGAGTGGATACCGAGAATCAGCAAACGTAGATTGAAGCACTCTGCCATCGAGTGGAGCGATAAACAGCTGCTTAGGTGGATGCTTAAAGCAGAAGATCGTGTCACGTGTCGTTCAGTAGAACGCTCACGCTCTGAAATGGGTCAACATTTGATATGCCGATGATAATGATGATACTAAATGTAAAAATAATAGGTTTTCACCACACTTATACTTTTATTAACTACCTACATCCTTGTTATTACGTTTTTATCTTATAACTTAAACAGCAAATAACTCATAATATAGTAAATCTTTGGTGTAGGTAATATTGCAATTGTATTAAGATGCAAAGAGCTAGATACAATTTTATGGAATTGAGGTGGCCCCAGTTAAACGCCCCGCAGTAACATCCTAGCTACGTAGCAGTGACGTCAGTCGTTTTTAACCGGGTGGAGCAGCGGTCGAGCTCTAGCTCACACGCTTGTGAACCATTAGTGATGGTGAGCCGTTCCCCAGCCGTCTTATTTTTGACAAACGCAACGTCAACGGTTCAGTTAAGCATCGGCTATGATTAACTGAATCGCCCCCCAGGTTACTAACAATGGTCGGTTAAGGGCGCGACCTCATCGAGAAAGGTTTTTATTGTCAAGTCGTTGATTGCGAAGTAATCTCGGCGCGAGTGAAATGTTGAAGATTGTTACAGTTTTAGGGGCGGTCTATTTTTCTCTCGCTTTAATTGGAGTTGTGAATACGAAACAGGCCCGCGTCGCTAATGGGCCCGAAATTGGAAGACGCTTCCCGCATTTTAATTTCGAGATGGCAACATTATTGAATTTGAAACGATTTCACATTTTAACAAGGAATGTTAGTCGCATTCATTTACATTGAAATATTGTTTGTGATAGAGGTGGTGTGCCCAGACTGTTTACGAAATAGTTCTTAAATGAAATAAATTAAACATCAATTTTGGTATATACAGTACCTGTATATACCAAAATAGTATATAGAATACCTGTCGGTATTCTACAGAATACACTACGGCGAGTGTGCACAAGAACTGCACGACCTGATCCAGCCATCGCCGTTCTTTTATAATTGTACCAGGCGCACCAGTAAAAGACACCCTCTTATGGTGGAAATTCCGCTAAAACGCACTAAGCGTTTCAAGTCAACTTTTCTTGTAAGAACTGCAGAGGTGTGGAACTCGTTACCTGTGTCTGTCTTTCCACCTAAATACAATCCGGGGGTGTTTAAGAGTAGAGTGAATAGGTATCTCCTAGGCAAGCGTGTTACACCTTCGATCACGTCGACGCTTCCCATCAGGCGAGTCAGTGGTCAAACGCATGCCTAGTCTGTTGTAAAAAAAAAAAAATATTTTAGGAAAAAAGCGTGAATGAAATTTTAGTTGCTTTAAATTGAAAACGAAATTGATTATAGTCGGTATAAAAGTAACACGATCCGTGAGATTATCCGCGTAGTGTAAGCGACCTTGCAGTCGTTGGTCGTGTGTTCCCGAGTCAAACAAACATCATCGTGAAGACAAAACAGCGTCTACTTTGACGCCCTACAATTTCAGCAACCAACAAAAATATCAAACACAGTACTATAAAGCAAACTTCCCGTGCAGTGTATGAAGCATTAAGCGGAAGCACCCGCAGAGTGTGTGTGTGACAACATAAGCGCGCGCGCGGTAGCGAGTAGCGTGGTCGCGGCGCACGCCCGCGCCGCGCGCTCCGCCGCCAAGCTGGGCGAGCACGCGGCCATGCTCGCGGTCGCGATCTGCTGCATCCTGGTGCTGCTGCTGGTCTTCATCATCCTCATCATCGTGGTGGGACAGAATATGGGTGCTAAAGGTGGCTCCTAGCTAAGGCGAGGTACGTTACGGAAGTTAATGCATTCTACTCTGCGGCTGCGTATACTATACTAGTACTTTGTAGTGTGTGTATATGTATAATACACACACTATTACGAAATACTGTATAAAACTACCACCAAACTTGTACTTACCCTTGCAACGCCTCTCCTTTGTTTATTTTGCATTCATTTAAATTGTAATATGTAGTACAAAACCCATACATAGACGTATGCTTTATATCAAACGGTTCCCATAACGGCATAGAAATAATATTGGTTTCTAATTTGCCAAATCATCTCCCTACAGACTACGTACTACTATAATACATAGTATGCCATCAACAAAACACCTGCTTAGGCCATGCGTATCGCAAAATTTAGCTCATAAATTAGATTTATCCCTCATCGAATTTCAATAACCAATTAGCGAACAATGCCTATTGATTGCGAACAAACAAACTCCACTGTTTATTCTGACTATGGACTATTATATTTATCTTTAATATATTATACGTAGAGTACACAGTATCACCACGTGACCGCGTGACTTGGCATAATGCTTCAACATTACCTATTCAAATTATTTTGTACTCTTTCATTTTTCACCCACATATTTCATGTTAAGGTACGAGTATGCTTCAGTGTTAATGTTTAGCAAAGTGAAACATTTTCTGGGGGTTTCAAAATTCTACATTCTACCCAACAATAATGGTTTATTTCAGCTGTCCTTTTTTTAGCCCAAAGAAAACCTGTAATAGTTCTACCACCGGCTCGCGAGCGGGGAGGGTACATATGTGGGGATCCTGCCACTGGTAGCCTACTCATTAAAAACCCTAGGATGTTCCACTTCCTTGCAAAATATCAGGGCTGCAGAGACGCACTTGCATTCGATCGCGGCCCCGACAGCGCCCGCTCCTTCTAGAACCTCCTCAAGCCTACATAGGTTCTTTCACACGATGAAGATGTGTTGAACATCAGATAAGTACATTGTCAATATCAGTCACGGAGACCAACTCAGTCGGTGGGCGCCAGACAGCACCCACGCCCATGGTTCTAATGCGATGGGTCAGGTGAGTAGCACCAGTGCCTTCCACTTCAGCGGCACATGATAGAGAGAGCGGCAACAACACACCGACATGCCTCTTCCCCTGGGGTCCCACTGCGTCTACCATCATCATCGGTGGCGACCCCGATAGGGCCGCAGTAGGTAGGTAAAGTGACACCGACACACCAAGAGCCCTCCCGTCACGACAAGAAATTTCAGCTGTCCTTACTAATACTAGCACCAACCAGTTCTCACCTAACAACTATATTTTACTTTCCAAATTGAACACACAAGGATGAATGCTGGATTTGGCGGACTGCTACCGTAATCCCTCATATTTTTCCGTCGCTTGTTGCGTACTATATTCATAGCTAACTAAACCAGTGCTACTATATTATGTGCTATCAAGATTACATTCGCAATAAATCTTGGTTTTGTAAAAAAATACGCCTAAAATGTCGTCTAATATTAGAGGCGAATGAGACGAGAGTTCATCGCTGTGCCTCGAAATTTCATCAGATTCCTCATATCAATGGACCATGATTTCTATGAGATGTTCATAAAGGTTCTCTCGATATATGATGTAACTACTTACATAATATTTGAAAGGAGCGTTATCGATGTACGTAATCCATATCAGTCGAACCCCTACATTCACTGATAACGGCATACTACGGTATGGTTGTATCAGCTCTTAGCTATGGCATTATATTCTGGGGAAACTCCATTGATAGAGAAATTGTTTTCAAAGCCCAAAAACGATGCATTAGAGCCATGTTTCACTTAAAAAAGACAGACAGCTGTCAGCTTTATTTTCTAAAATATAAGCTCTTAACTCTACCATGTCTATATATACTCGAAATTGCAACATATGTAAAAGCAAATCCAGACTTATTTACACGGTTGGCAGATGTAAATATGTAATAGACGGGATAATACTAGACAATGTGTACGAAAATCTAAAACGGCACTTATGGCCAAAAGTGTATTTTGTATGGCCCCCATAATTTTTAATAAAATACCACGACCGATTAGGGAATTAAATTGTGTTATGTTTAAAAAGAAATTGAAAATATTATTACTTGACAAGTGTTACTACACAATTACTGACTTTTTAGATGACAGGAAATTTGATGCATTAAGTTCAACCTAACTTTTGTAAAATACTCTGACATGAAATACCTTTAACTCAATTATTAATTATTATTAAATTCATTAGCTCTGACATTTTAAATTATTATTTGTATGCCGCACCAGGCCAGGACATGTGTACTACCATATTTTAAGATCTGTATGCTATCCTGTATGTTGTATACTAAACCATGTTCTCACAAATAAATGAATCTTGAATCATTCACTACCCCTTACACAATAATGTCTAACACTACCTGCGCCCGATTTCACCGAGCTTTATAATTTCACATAACATATCGTCACGCCTTTCCCTCGAGGGGGCTGGTAGAGGAGTAAAACAACACCCACACTTCGCTGCACGATATTTAGTCCTAAATGTGACAGGGAGCGAGCCTGTCGCCATACACTGGGCTCCAGTCATGTAGCAGGTGACATACTCGTACATATGTTATACGCACATATGTTCACACAATTAACAAATTGGTGCGTGCCGTCGGCTGGGTTCGAACCCGCTCCCTCTGGCTTGAGAGGCAGGCCTTCTCCAACTAGGCTATCATTTTACGAGAAGAAAATTAGCATAATGTTTTAAATTCACATCATTCCTTATTTTGCTGTAATGAAGACGATGAAGTTGAGTGGGAAGAAACACATGCTACGTCCACTTATCACAATCTTTCTCATTTACGACTGTAATATTACTATGTAATAATAATTTAGGGAAAATATTATGAATTCACCTACAGTCTATGCCGTTATCAATAATAATAACTTGACGCATCTACTAATTATAATTATTAAAACCTATCTAACAATCTACTTACCTATTGTTATCAGTTTATTATACAGATGTGTTGTTAGATATCATTCTTAATTAGATATATCAAATGTTTTTGTTTCTTTGAACTTTTCGAGCCATTCAATGTTTTAGAAACCATAACATAAACTGTACGAGTTTTTGTTATGGTTTCCAAACGAAATATTTGGGAATCAGCTATTCGAGAAGTTTCAGTGTTTTGCTTACACAGTAAAAGGTCATAATATGTAGAATTAAAATAACTTTGCCTACCGAATTGTTTTTGTTGTCTTTGTATCAATTACGAGTTTGATGACTTTAATTAAAGATTTATGCGCCCGAAATAAAAGTCGCTAGAAATAAAACAAGTTTTCTTTAAATTTTTCATTCTAGAATGGTGATTGAGTTAAGACCCGTCACGGTTAAGGCCATTCACGGTCATGCAATCCCGCTAAACGGTGTGATGCCAAGCCAAACTTTGATCGTGAGTGTGGAATCCTTATGGCATGACGTAAAACTCTAATATTTCAGATAGCGCCAAGCAACACGCCAAACTCTCCGCGAATGCGTAAACTGGCACCGATTGAAAAATAAATCATAGAAAAGAAATAAATGAATGATGAAAAATTGCGTTGTCAAATATTCGGCGTCAATCCATCATTTGGAGCTACACCAAATAGCGCGGTTCTGACTGCCTTATCTGTAGTGGATGAACTATATACCTATCTACCGAAAACACACTATTCACCATCCTGCCTTGCAGTCCATCGTGCAGGACTACAAAACAGGATGTAGCTCACACACCATCCTGCCTAGCATCCTGCACGTACATCCTGCACGTTGTTGCCGGATGCGATGCAGGCTGCGACAACATTCACCATCCTGCATGAAGCGGCAGTCCTGCAAGCAGTACTGCAAGGCAGAATGGTGAATAGTACCTTAACAAGATTTCTACCCTTTTGATAACTGCCACTTTTATTACGAGTCATACTTACTACAAAGGTAAGTGTTCATTTCACAACGACATAAACTTACAAAAACCAAATATTACTGTTATTTAAAAATTATGCATTCTTCACTCTGCGATGGGCGGTGCTTTTCCGCTTTGACAAGATCACTCGAAAACCAACTTTGTCCAAGCCCAAGAATGTGTCGAGCTTCCAAACTAAGTTTTGAACCTGTTCGTTACATCTTCTTTGAAGGAGACAAGCACATACTGATGTAGTCCCAAGCACTGGCGGTGTTGCGGTCTAACTTGCTTCATTACAAGTTCAAGTCTCTGTCTTTGTGCTTTGTCGCCATTGTATTAAACCGCGTTTCGTCCAAACTTCGCATACAATGTTATCTGCATTATCTACATGTGTGTAGAGTATTCTATGTGTATTAAAAAAACAGCTAAGAGCTTACGAGCTATCACCATCCACAGCTTTTCTGATTTTGCTGCAGGTATAGCTTTAGAATTTTCTATGAATTTCAGATTTATGGAACGAGTTAAAAAAAGAACAAAAAAAAAAACTACCTACGAACATATTTTTCGTTTGAATATACACATCATGTTTCATCAAAACATGAGAATAGAGCAATTCCCGGAAAAGAACCCTAATTTGCATGAAAACGGTTGAAATCCCTACCCAAAGAGTATGTAATATAGATATCCCTACATACCTACTTACCCATCATCTTAATCGGTTGACTTTATAGGACTGTCTTAAGATTACTAACAATGATAGCCCCTCTTAATGACAGGGCTAGGCTGGTAAGACCATTATCCTGTCAAACTGTTACATGTAAACTAAGCAAAGCGATTAAACAAAGATGGCTCATACCTACCTATCCTATCGTTATACGTGAAGTAGACGAAGTCCATTCTGAAGTAAGCATGGTTCTCTCCTCGCAAACAGCGGCCCTATTCTTATTGTCTCTCTCGTCTGAAAGTCATAAGAGTGAAAGTGACAGAGATAATATCGCCCGTTTCAGAGTAGAGCGACTGAACGAATATCTCTGAAGATAGACGGCGAGAACCCTTGTCACTGCTACCTGCTCGTATTTTCTATTGAAATAGGTCTGTCACGTGTGACTAGTGTTGTTTAGTTTTGATTTTACGTACAAATAATGTACGTTAACGGGCGGCAATCCAAATACCGGTAGTTAATTTTAAGGATGATTGAAATTGCTTTAAGGCCATGTCACGTCGTTAATTCATTATGAAATACGTCAACAGCCCCTGTAAATTATCAACTCTTCGGCTTTAAGTGGTCTTTACACAATGAACATTTTCATAACTCATACCTAATCCTACTTTCTACTGATACTCGTATTATAACGACGAAACTTACTGCGCGCGTTTGTGTGTGTGTGTGTGTGTGTGTGTGTGTGTGTGTTTGTTTGTTTGTTTGTTACTTCTTCATGCTCAAACGAGTGGACGGATTTTTATGAATTTTGGTAAGAAAGTTGCTTTTAATAATCTGGTTTATGTGAAAAATATTTTCGACGTAAACTTTAATCAATAGTCTTTTAAGTGTGCGGCTCCCTGAGTAAACAGAGTGAACTTTTGAAAACTTGCAGTTGTTCTATTATACTTTTAAATTGACTTTTCAAAGCAACTAGTACTTAAACAGGTGTTCGAGTTCCGAATGTATTGGAGGAAAGTTTTCCTTGTTTCTGCCCTGTAGAGTGCTTAATGGACAGGAAAACGAGCAAATTATTGTGAACTGCCTTATTTATGCTGATGGGTTGTGATTTTGAGAATGTATTTTTATTAGTGATTGGCTAGTCGTGTCACCGTTGCTTCCAGAGGTTAAAAGTACATAAGTGTGTCAAAGCAGTTTACCGCAATTAGAACTTTAAGCTCTAAAATAAATGATCTTCTCATTAAAAAGTTACTCATAAAATTACGCCCACAACAAAAAATAAATAAAAAATTCAAAGAATTTGAGGGTAAAAAAAAAAGTTTCCAAATGTGTTTAGCTGATAAAAATAAAAAAGTTATCTGCCTGAGATAGCGTCAATACTTACTACTCAAAATACAGAATATCACAATTAAATAAGCATAAAAGTTAACAGATTTTGTATACCACGGAGCGAAATTGTTGTCGTAGCGAGTGCTATGGCAGCAACGCTACAGTTCACACAATCGCCTTGCATGTCGTAGCACTTCTACGAGTTCTCGTAGCGGAAATGTACAGTCCGGAACGCTCGCGGACCTAGCAACAGCTACAATGCACAGACTCATAGGATGTTCTATATACTGACGTATTTAGAACACTCAGCTTTTAATCTCTTATTTATTGTATTAAAAACGAGATTTATACCTTTTATACATAAAGATAACTTTGGAAATGGGCCTATGTTTACTTAGTTTAGACAAAGATAGTTTTCTAGTTATATATTTTACGCCTATGATTTTATCATTACTATTAAAAATTATACACTTTTTAGCACCTATTTCTCATTTCTGTCTGTTTCGTATCGCTACGTTACCGCAGTTAGCCGTATCGATGTCAGATCAGCGTTAAAAATTTAAAACACTTGTTACTGTCATAAATTATTATTAAAATTGACACAATCATTTCAAGCCAGCCTACAGTGCTATCTTGGATCTTTCGGCACTTAAGTGAGGGCGCCAGTGTCGTTTTGTTGATGTCTTTAATACATCTAAATTATTTACTTAAATTGTTAGTTCCGATTTTGGCCACGTGCCAAATCCTTGTAGGTCTGTAGCTTCACACTTCTCGATACAGCTCCGGTAGTTTCTTAACTCTCACTCAAATAACGTAATTCCGCGAAGCGCTGATAGTTTTAGAGCACTAAGTATCAGTCTCGTCTCGCGCTGCGCTGCTATCACACTGAAGCCATTATCGTAGTTTTTTACTGCAACAATACATTTTCTAGCGTCATAGTTTTATCTATTCAAAGCATTTAACGTGAGCCCAATCTACACAAAACGCAGCTAAAAAATTTAAAAAGCTTGACTTTTCGAGCTCTTAAAATGTTCACTGGCTTTGCACAGCCCTGGTACATTTAGCCATCGTAAAAGTTAAAATAAAACGCAACGAAACCTGTTCAGAGTTCAAAATGAACCGTGAGCTCAAAAACAGAAAAGAAATTCAGTAAAAGCGAGACAAGAGCAAAACCTACCTCAACAAGATTGCGAGCTCCAGCGAACTCTCAGATTTAATAGAGAGGTCTCAATAGAAATAAAATTTAATAAAATAATAAACCGGTGAAGCTCCGGTGCTTGTCTGTACAAAACGAGCTCAAAGACGTTTCCGATCGGCGGATCCTTCGCCGCCGGCTCGCTGACTCGAGCGACTCGGATGTAGACATTTTTATTGGGATCAATGAAACGTTACAAGTATTTTGTTATATTGGTTGAAACGTTACAAGTATTTCAATGCTTTGATGTAGTATGAATACAAAGTTGATGACGTAAAGTGAAGTTTTCCGCTTTTGATGGAAGGAATTTCACAAAATGTCATGATTTGTAGCTTTTGATGGCAGTACCTGTTTATGTACGAGGTAGTACTAGTAGGTACTTTATTAGACATTCCGTGTTGGTATAGCTTTAACAACGCAGTAGCAAGTTTGTGGCTTTGTCGTTTACAAACATGAAGAGTTAGGAGTTGTCTACTTTTAGGTTAATTTTATAAGTTGAAGAGATTATCTCCCTAAAGCAAGTTGATGATCTACTCATGCGCGCCACGATAAAGGCAAAAGTATCGACAGAATTTGGTTTTAACTATAGCTAGAAGTGTAGGTTTGCCTCATATAAATAAATATAGATGACTACTCAAACGGGCTTGCAGATTATAAACAGCGGGCAACATTCCACTGGCGGCCATTTCCATTAACTTGACCGCATTTTAAAGCTCTCGACCACAAAAAGGAAACAAAACCAGAAGGCCATTTTGATACATTACTTCCAATCACACGTCCGTCCTTCATTCCAGAAATAATCCTCTAACGCACAGCCCAAACGGGGTCAAACCTTTTTTCTCTTATACAAAAGGGTCCGCGTCCACTTTACAGGTCCTTTAATGGGCCAAAATTGTGATTGTTACGGCTCCGCACATGGGACAGCATTTTTTGGGTTTAATTCATAGCTACTAATTACGTTTATCGGCCATTTAGCGCGATTCTTCGCAAGCTTATATACTTACGCATAAATTAGGGTCGATGGCGAGCTATTCACGAAAATTTCGCGAAACAACATTAGCTGAACAGATTAACGATTTATTTCACTTAAATAGCACATTTATTATTTACTTATATGAAAAAAATAGTGTGAAGTAAACGACCACATTTTTGTTAACGGTTTCGCGAGTTCTACGTTCAACGTGAAAATGGTGAAATATTCATGCGGCGTGTAAGCTGGATGGCCAGGGTCGGGTTCCGTATTCGGGAGCTCAATAAGAGAGATTTTGCGGCTTTAAACCGGAGTGCGAAATCGTTAGGACTCGATGTTCCGATAGCTCTTGAGCCTGTGTTTTATGTTTACTGCTTCTATACGACTATAGGTAATGCATATTGGGAAAGACGTATGCCGCTTTTGTAGCTCCATCAACCTTTGAAGGCTGTTCGAAGAGTTCAATGTAATTTACGGTAAATTTATTAAAAAAAAACATGTTTTATTATGGAAATTGACGTGGTTTTCACACATTATGATTTATAAAACGGGAATTACTCACTTACAAAGTCAGTGCTATGTGAGACGCAGCCGCGCGTTTTGATCAAGAACTCGCTTTGATAAAGACCACCGAATGTGGTTGAAACTATAGTCGGAAGAATCGACTAAATCGTAAGTGAGTAATTCCCGTTTCATAAATCATAATTTTTCATGTCATAAAAACTATGTCGAGACATTACAATCATCATCATCATTACAGTCTTACGGCAAGGACACTGACCTGCCATACATCGAGGGTGATTAAGCGGTTATCCACCACGCTGGCTCAGTGCGGGTTACATTACAATAAATCTCACTTACTCATCAACTCTCTGATTACATTTAATTAAGCAGTATAAAGCATCGCCTTAAGCTTAGTTATAGTTTCTTACGAAACATGCCACGAAGGACATAATATCCGTTCTAATTTATCATAGGCTATTACAGAAATTATGTTTTAGTTTGAACAACGGAGCAAGGTCAATTTATTGATAAACATTGACATTCGAGTCGAACTTTTGTGATATTTGTTTGTTTGATTATTGGTTTGTAAGTCAGTTACGTAAATTATCTTCCACATCCGATGTAACGATAAAAATTTAAAAGTAACTTTAGATTATACGAGTATAATTTAATGTATCCATAGTAGGTATTTACCTACACAATATTTTTTTCTCATTTTTTAAAACATTTTTTATATGCCTATGGATGATGGATGATGTAACTTGACTGTGTCTAGTAACATACTAGCTCGCCACACTTGCAACGCCCTATGCACAGGGTATATTACATAATGTAACTTACTAGTTTAAATGAAGAATATGTAATATCAGCAATAAATAAAAAAATATTAAACGCGAAGCTACAAACCTGTCGAAACTTACTATTGATCAAGTAAAATGTAAATAATCATAACTTATATCACAGGTTTGTCCACCATTTACAATTTTTTTCCTATAAAGTTGCTTGAAAATTATTTAAAAAAAATCATCTGATTGAACAGTATTGTAAAATAACTACAAAGATAAAACCAATCATGCCAAAACTTGACTTGATTAAGACAAGCTAGATTCAGATAGTTCTGTAGGACCGGGGATGTTGGTGAAACGCCCCGATGTCCCTTTTGTTCTATTCCCTTGCCAGGCAACGTACAATTGAATTAAAGTGAACATCCGTACTGAATCAATATGTATTTTTAGAGTTAACAGTCCTAAGTCATCGTCGCTTCCTGAAACTAGATTATCGCTAGGAATTCGACGCGCGCCAGTCAAAATGATCGACTTTTGCTAGTGATGTGCGCGCGACCAATGAACAATTAATTTGAACCTAAACTGAGTGCGTCCGCAGAACGCCACAATTCTAAAATTCAGATTCGAAGATGCACTTTCGTGAATATTCAATAAATTTCATCCATAAACAAAACAAATTGCTATTCTCGATTTAAATCGAACAACTTCAATCAGCATGCATTCAGCCAACAAACTCGCTGTGTAGATATCTCCAGAAATAGATCCCACAGTTGCAGATTGAAAACAAATAAAACAGAATAGCTCATGATTTCGCAAAGGAACGGTACTGCTTTGCCTACCAAAGCCTTGTTTATTGGACCGAGGTACGAGTAGCGGTAGGGATTTGAGGTGGTATTTATTCAGAAGTGACGCGAATGATTATGCTTTGATCTTACCTAAGTATCAAACTTAGGTATGATGAATTTGAAATGAATGACATTTCATAAGTATATAGAAATGTAAATATGCGATGATAACCTAGCCGGAGAAGGCCCGCCTCTCAAGCCTCTCAAGCGGGTTCGGACCCAGCCGAAGGCACGCACCAATTTGTGTATTGTGTGGACATATGTGCGTATTGTCTGTCATCTGCTATACATGACTGGAGCCCGATGTATGGCAACAGGCTCGCCCCCTGTCATATTTGGGACTGAATATCGTCCGGCGAAGTATGGGTGTTGTATTACACCTCTGCCAGTCCCCTCGGGGGAAATGCGTGATGATATGTATGTATAGAAGGTAAGCTATACATTAACATTGTTTCTAAAAGCGGGCTGTTAAGTTTAGACGATCGAACGAGGCCGTAAAGCGGCTGGTAGCGCTCGAGAGCTCAGTCATCATTGGCACAGCCCTTGTATGAGCCGCTTAAGCCCATGAGTGCCCGGTCTAAGTGGTAACTGCAATGGAATTTAAAATTGCTTAGCTAACATGCTACCGCCGGTGTAACAATATACTTAAGGTAAAATTGTACATGTCAATAGATGTCGGATAATTATTTGCTGTTTTGGCGCTGCATACGGACTGAATTAAATAAAATGTAAATTGGTTTTGCTATTGTATTGTTATTTTGACAAAAAAAAGTATATGCAATTAAACCATACCTCCTCGCACTTTTTTTTTCCAATTATAAACGCAAAAATAAGTACCTAAGTATTTTAACAATTTATCAGTTACTAGCTGTTGCTAACTCCGTTCGCGTTTTTTCAGAAAATAGTATCCATAAACCCTCCTCGTAATATACCTACTGTAAATAATAATCAAATTATTAATAACTAGCGACCCGCCCCGGCTTCGCACGGGTGCAATGCTGATACTGAATACACTACAGAAAAACTGTGAACTTTGTACATAAAAACATAGCGGCCCGCTCTGGCTTCGCACGGGTATAAACAAAAAAATGTTATTGTGGGATATCCATAAGAGATAGACATATACCATCACGGAGTTTTCTGTAGACCTTTTCAATGTGTACAAATAATTGGTACATTATTTTGATAAATCTCGTATGGTTCAGCCTGCGTTTGCAATGCAAGCGGAAAAAAATTGTTAAAAAACGACATCACATGAGAAACCTCAAAAATAACAGTATTTTTCCACTATCTAATGGATGTTATTATACATATAAACCTTCCTCTTGAATCACTCTATCTATTAAAAAAAACCGCATCAAAATCCGTTGCGTAGTTTTAAAGATTTAAGCATACAAAGAGACATAGGGACAGAGAAAGCGACTTTGTTTTATCATACGAGTATGTAGTGATATTCAGTTACCAAAGTGATCAGAATCCAACATTAACAAAAAAATACTGGCTGGTTTTGAGCGGAGTTTTAATTTTAGTTGTCAGTTGTTATTTTAGTACCAACTACTTACTATTCTGTGATGTTGTCTGACGCATTTGATTAGCGGCGCGTAATTTTTTATTAATTTAAAGAAGTTCACGACAAAAATATATTTATTAATTCAGGAAAAAGTATCCAAAAGTCATCCTTGTGACATACTGCAACTATTAACAAATTTCATCAAGATACGTTCAGCTGTTTAGCCGTGAAAAGCCTACATACAGACAGACAGACAGAGTTACTTTCGATTTTATAATTAGTAAAGATCTATTCGTAGGTAATTTAATAAAAGACCAAACCAATCTTAGTAAAGTCTGACAAGAAAAATTAAGTTAGTCGTTTTCTTAGTAAGATCTTTTGCCCACATAAAGACAAAGGTCATATGGTAAGTAGTTTTAGTCTTGCAATATTCTGAGAATCTCGAAAAACCGGATAAAACATCTTGACTTAGAGCTGTTTATAAAATGTACACATAAGACCTAATCACAAGAATACATGATAAACAATACAAACGCGATACAAGTTTCCATTACCTATTAATGGCCCACCTGACCTGGGCTACAGTTGACCCAATAACTCCGTACATAAAACGTTAGTCGTGCCGTATACGGCGTGGAGACAAAAGACGAGCCACAATAGACGACCTTGGGTCAAGCGAGCGGCGCCGGAAGCGGAGCTTGTATCGCTCTCCACGGGCTGAATGGATGTTTTACATTGATGCTTTCCGCTCGTGTCTGTATGAAAAGTTTGTAAAGAGTTGTCTGCTTATTCATTCGTGTGATGTCTGACAGACTCGGGGGATGTCTAAACTCGGCTACTGGCTGGTAAGCTCGTTTGATCTCTTCATAACAGAGCTCAGAAAAATTACGGCTTATGTCATGTTAAATACCTACAAAAATTACAATACTCAAAATTGCAGATGCAGGTTTTGGAAAGATACAATTGAAACACTCACTTTAATAGTTCTAGCATTACATATAAAATAACTACTAGGCTCACTGTACCTCTATAGTACCGTCACTGTCGGCTGAATCTTGATGAAATGTGGCCACTACGTGAGTAATGTTCACCGTACCTTTTTCAGGCCTAGGATACTTTTATCATGAGACAATGATATTATTTCTTTAACTCCAATTCAAAAGTTCACATTCAAAACAAGACAGTCATTCAGAGAACCAACAAAGCTCAAAGGATAAGGTTGAAATAGCAGTTGCACAAAGACATTCCAATTCTATAGCCATTTAAAGCATCTCAAGTAATCCAACTCCCATCGTGAAACATGACACCCTCTCATAAACTCCAGTAATAACGAAAAAATTAACCGGAGCTCCTCCGACGCCGTTTTAAAACTAGGTCAGCGAAATATCGCGAGCGAAGCCACTTGAGAGATGCCGTATCGAAGAATGTACAGAGCGACACACTTATTTTTAGAATCGGCCAAATGGTGGAACTAAGATTTTCCGCCACAAGCTGCCCGTTTTTTTCAGAAAATCCGACGGTGACTCCCTCTGAAAACAGTACTAATAAGTCGGTCGCAGTGTACATGAATATCCCTCGTTTTGTTTAGCTCTCAATACTAAGAGGGCCCTTGATGACTGTCAAAGGAGCGGCTGTTCCAAATCTGTGCAACGCGGTCGGAACTAGAGATTAGCTCACTATGAGTAAGCAATGGAATAAAGCGTATTGTCCTTCAGAAATTAATGATGCGTCCAAAATCATCTCAACTTCACTTATTTTAATTAATTAATTAATTAATTAATTAATTAAGGATTTAAGGATAATTCTTAGACTAGCTGCGCCCCGCGGTTTCACCCGCGGTTCCACAGGAACCGTTTAATTTTTTCGGGATAAAAAGTACCTACCCTATGTCCCTTTCTGTACCCCAGACAACGTGTATGCAAAATTTCATGATGATCGGTTGTTTAGTTAGGGCGTGAAAGCGTTACAAACTAACAAACGAACAAATTCACTTTCGCATTTATAATATTAGTTAGGATGAGAATAATTGGCTACTTTAGGAATGTTGGGGTTGCGTTTGGTCCATCTGGCTGTAATCCGAAACCTTGAGTTTCCGAGATTACAAACAAGAAAACTAAGAATCGCGTCTCAGAAAGTATCGTGTTCTATTCCAAAATAGGTACGTTACTCCGAAACTTCGTGATGTCGAATCACGGTACTTCAAAATAACTTTTTCATCCCGAAATAAGATACTCCGAGTAACTTTTGACCTTATCATTTAGACCGACAGAAAATTTGACACGTTTCCTTGCCTGAGTTTTATTAGACGATTTAAAATTGATGATCTTTATTGAATGGGAGGAGTCGTAAAATAAAAGCGCTTATGGTCACAGCTTTCGCTTAACTTTGGAACTTTTACTATCAGAGAACTTTATAGTGGTTTCTCTCTTCAGCGGCCACTATCAAGTTTTTCGATAACAAACAGTACTATAGTGTAATTTAACTTTGAATCATATAGGTATTTTTCATTGAAGTTTTCTTCTTTGTTATATCATAAAGGTAAAAGTTTGTGTGTACGTTTGTTTGTTAGTTCTTCACGCTCAAAAGGATAGACCGATTTGGATGAAATTTAGTATAGAGGTAGCTTACACCCTGGATGAACACAAAGGCTACTTTTACATATCTGTGGGGAGCAACTAGTCTGAACATTCAAGAAAATATTTTTATAAATTATAGGCTTTTCACGGCGAAACGGCTGAACGGATTTTGATAAAATTTAATAAGTTACAATATTTCACGAGGAAGGGTTTGGATACCTTTTTCTGAATAAACGCGAACAAAATCGCGGGTAACAGCTAATAAGTAAATATTTTTTCATCTCACAACTTCGGAAAAATTCTGTTTCTCGTTCGAAATCCGAGTGCAAAGGTGCATTTTAACCGCTAGCGTGGACAGAGTTTTTAAAATTCGAACCTTTGAATAATCGCACTGGCCAGCATGACTGCATGAAAAAAAAACATAATTTTCCTCGCTGTAGTCAGGTGCAAAGTTGAGTGTTTCGCTCGGCACCATTCGGCGTCTCGTACCTTTGAAATCTTCACCACGCTCTGGACTCAATACAAGTACTCGCGCCAAAAAATTACTTTGCAGCTACAAATAACTAATTACTTGACGCTAGATGTACTATATTTAACAAGTAACATTATAAAAAGAAAACAGAATTTTTGTACCCTATCTCGCAAACACTTTTAAGACGATTCAAATGACACCTCACATGTTGAAATCTATGAAGCTGTTTAACCTGTAGGGCGTGCCAAAGAAACCTCATACCGAATACATACAGGCCACCATACACACTTACATACATACATACACTCCAAAAACATAGCTCTTCTTCTTGCGCAGTCGTGTAAAAGTGGTTTAATTCTGGCTGCAAGGCTATCTTCAAAATCGCGGTTTAAACTGGACTCGATTGGCGTGAGACTAAGGCGCAGTGGCGTGAGACTCAGATTCACTGAGAGAAAGGCCTATACCTAGCAGTGTTTAGTAAAGAAGGCAATGGATGATGATTCACTTTCAAACATACTGGCGTCGTTTAAACACAAATAGGCGCAACGCAATACTTTATCGAGAGTGCTCTTCCCCTACATGGCAACCGGCCTCAGTTCCGGCCTTACGTCGATGTTTGCTCACATCAGCCCGTGTTTATGTTTGTTCGGATATTCTGTTTGGCTTCGTCTTTAGGTTTACACAGGGAGTTTTATGTTGTTTCAATAAACTGTTTGCTATCCACTCCTTTTAAATTGCTGTGTTTTTAAAGAACGTCGGTTAAGACGGTAGGGGCTTGTAAATCAAAATGAGTTTTCATGTAGGTAAGGTGTCCTTATAGGTAAGGTAAGTCCTTCGACCACTTTAGACTAACTTCGCATTGGCTTAAGGTTTTCTATAGCCATTTCGTCTAGAAGGAGACTACGAACGAAGAGAGCAAGTAATGATATTGACGAGTCTCTAAAATTACCTACAGATTGACAAAGTGCAATTTCAATATTTTTTTAATGACTTTTGCACTTCTGTAATCATTCTTAAATAACTAAGAATTTCAGTATTATTATGAACTCATTTAAAAGCTAATGATGTAGACAACCTCCCTATGTAAAGGGATTTTTAATTTGCTTTGTCTATCTATTGAATAAATCAGTCAAAAGTGGCCCCTTACAAATGCGGATATTTTTCATAGCTCTATTTTCTCTGCCTAGAACTACTAAGAACATAGGGACGGAGATATAGTTCATTTAATTGTACATGCTTAATTTCATCATAATCTGACAAATGGTTTGCAAGAAATTTGACAAGCGCGTTTGTATGGAAATTTCAGAACGTCGCGGGACTCTTAAAGGGCTTCGTCAGAATATATTATGGTGTAATAATTGACCGAGCGAGCGAGCAAAGCGTCTATGTTTCAGCTTTGACAAAAATGCTTTCGTATGTCTAAATTCTGTCTGGATTTCTGTCCGTATCTCAGAGGAGAACAGAAGTCGGCAGCGAGGCCTACGGCGCACAGAGCCGCACTGGTAATTAAATAGTCAGTACCTTGTTACTCGATTTTTTATTTGATTATAATTTTATTCAGAACCATTCGATTTACAGTGCTCTTCGAATATTACCTAACTATTATTATTTTTTGTTTCAGGTAAGATCGTTCGGAAGCTTGATACTTTTCTTCTCGAAGGTAGATCCGGAATCGGTTAGTGGTAGCATGTTTGACTTCCAGAGGATGAGTTGGAAAATATGCTTTGATAGAGTCTGTTCGGAACGGAACTGTTTGGGCCTTAAAGGCTACTGTGCTTAATTCTTTACTTGATTTAGGAGAATTTATTTTGTATTTTTTGAGACGGTAATCACCGTTTCCGCCACGATGGTTTTCCGTCCAAACAGGGTGATTTTGGATAGTTAACTAAAATCTTTTTATGTTTAAGTTTATGTCCATAGATTTAGCCTAAGTAGTTTCCTCACGCTTTCGCCAGGAGAGCTTTATTGAAATATATGGAGCCAAACGAAAACGACAAAAGTTTTTGTCTCGTGGTAAGCCCTCATACTCTGTGCCTGGATTCTTATAACCAATTGTTTTTAAAATTATTGATGAACTGCCTCAAATTGACACTTTTTGTATGTCAGAAGTGTCAAAGTTAGACAGTTCATTAACAATCCTCAAACAATTGCTTATTAACACCATAGTTTCAGTTATAGTCGTCTGTCTGGGTGTCTTTAATGTATATGTGTATCTTCTATGGTTATAAATTGCAAAATAAGGAAACCTACCAGATAACGACTGAGTGTGATTTACTTACGTTAAAAATTCTCACATTTCTACACCGCTATTTTAATAGGAGACCCGGGACTCCCTCGGGAGTTTAATGGTCTAGCGAAGTAATCGGGGACATGTATAAAAAATATATTCGCGTTCGCCTCAAGTTCCCCAGGGGCTGGAGTGGTGGAGCAATTAGTGGCGGCGCTAATGAGGGCACCATCTTGCGGTGAAATGTAACCGCCCGCTGTGAATGCACGCATGGGTTTAATAATAACCCTAGTTTTCCTAGCCATGCCTATGGAGTCTGATCGCATGAACAACATAATTTGATGTTGGCAACTTGAATTTTTTAGGTGACTGTACTAAATGACTTTTTTAGAAGAATTCGATGACATATGGTTACCCATGGTATTGATATACTCCACCAGAAAAGATCACGTGGGTGACACGCACTTACGTCAATCGATGCATGCAAGAAGTATTAAGTAGTTTACAACAATTTCGAGACAGACGATGATTAGTGACGTAGTTGGAAATCAACTCCGGTAACGCTAGACATTGTTGTTTGGATCACGGGTTTATACCTACCGACTATGCCCTCCCGGTCTTCAACTGCTTGTGAAAGTTGAAAGTTTTAGCAAAACTGAGTATGCCGCCTTCTTCAAGTTTAGAAATAAATGTATTTCTGCTACATATAGTAGGCGTGTTTTACATACCTAGTTCGTACTAAATAAGATTTTTTGTTTCGCACACATATCGCTTCCAAAGCCAATTAATAATTGGGCTATAATTAGTCTACAATTGGCTTAGGAGGCAACTAATCAACTCGAACACCTATACTCACCTACCTATAGGTAAATCGACCACTCCAAGGGTCAAGTCGCCCAGTATGAATAACTTGTTAACAACTAATTAAAAATTCAAGTTACTAAAAATGAGTGTTTTTAAACACTCATTTTTAGTAACTTGAATTTTGTCCCAATGAAATTAGTTAGTAGTTAACACCCTAACTCAATTCAGTTGTATTCAATTCGATTAAGTTAGTGGGATCTTTGTGCTCTCGCTGGAAACTAAAAGGATCTTTATTCGATTATTGGCTGCACTCTCGATACGTTTACTCTGTTAATGTTTTATCGATAGCACTATTTTTTTCCTACCATTAATAATAGGTAAATTCGAATTGCTATTATCAATTTTCAGCTTCTGACTACATTCTGAAGAAAGTTATATGTGCTATTTCCATGCCTGCTAATTTCACGAGAATAAATTAGCAGACTACTATAGTTACGACAAATTGCAAGTAATTATCATCTAACAATCTACCCTTATTAACCCCGAAGAAGGACAATGGGTAATTTTGTATGGGCAAGGGATGTCGTTTGTTTTATTGCCCTGCATGTAGTTACATCTTAGTAAATGTCTAAGTGCATACTTTAGTGTGAAAAGGTATTTAGTTAAGCGTCGCAGATCTAATTAAGGCTGCTAGCAAAGGGAGAGAAACTCCGCTTTTGCGAGAACGCACATACCTACATATGGACAACCTACATAACCTAGTTTTATCAAAATCTAATAACTAGTTTCCGAGATATTCAACCAGCGCGTTTGTATGTAAATATTAGACATACGTACGAGATTAAATAACTCAAGTAGTCAACAATTCCAAAACAAAACCACATTCGTAACTAAAAGAAAACGAATAAAAAATTAGACACGAGCGCTCCAGAGAGCGAGAGGGTTGCCAGATAATTAATACATAATTCATTCTCGCGAGGTGAGGCTCTCTGCTCTCAGGTGTTCGGACGAGATAAAGTCGCTACATTTTTGGGGATTCCAGCTTGAATAAATGGCTCGCTGAAAACATTTTGCTGGATGTGTAGGATTTTTATGTAAAAGGTGGTAACGCTCAGACGATACATTTACAGAAACGTAAAATATATCTAAGTACGATTGGCAAAATATATTTGGCTTAAAACTATTCCACTACAAACCTACACAGTAATTTAAATTTATTAAAATCGATAGATAATTTAAAACATTTTGGTGTTAAATAAACCTTAAATATAGAATGCAGTGCAAAACATTTCAGAATTAACTTTGGCCGTAAAATAGTACAATTTATTGCACTTGACAAACTGATCAATCTTCAACTGTCTTTAAACAAGACGGTAAATTTTCACCTTCGAAAATCTAACTCGAGTGGAAGTTGTAAAGTGTTTCAACAAAGTAAAACCAAAAAGGCCCCTAAAAATTTCTACCCTGAAACAAAGGCTCTCGCAAATTAAACTTTGCCTTAAATACGTAGAGCGGTCCTTTGTCCATAGATCTTTGCTTCGGCCTCCAAATTATCTCTCCTCAATGGTTCCTGATAAAGATTAAAGTATTAAAGAGATTCTTTACAGCGTTTGAGCCGTCCCTTATCAGATCTCCCTTCTATTCACGTCCACGTGAAAATAATTGAGGAATCAAAAGATTAAATAGTGAGCAGCTTTCCTAATTGCTTCTGTTGATAAAAATTTACTTTAGGTCATTGTACAAAAGGAGCGACGACCCGCGGATTTGATACGGATGCGTGGATAGGGAGGTAGCTTGAAATGAACACCATGCCTAGCACTGAGAAAATGTTAAATCTGAGCTAATCATGACTATCTACGAAAATGTGTAATTCATTTTCGGTCACTGCCTCGGTGGCTCAGTTGGCAGTGAATCTGCCTTCTGAGCTTGGGGGCGTGGGTTCGATTCCCACCTAGAGCAAACATTCATGTGATGATCATTTGTGTTTGTTCTATGTCTGAGTGTTGATATTTATTTAAGTATGTTTTTAAAAATAGTACGTATATCAGTCTCTGGCAGCCATAGTACAAGCTTTGCTTAGTTTGGGATCAGGCGACCGTGTGTGAAAATGTCCCGAATGTATTTATTTATTTATTTCGTAGACCATCTACGAAACATTCCGTAGACATTATAGCCACAAAAATAATTGTAGTTTCATAAGTCTTTCTCAAATAGTCTATACAAAGCCATAATTTGGTAGACCGTCTACGAGTATTAATTTCGTGAACTTTAGATTGCTTTCGTAGACATCTACGCAGCAGTAGTTTAGCAAACGCTCGGCGCCTTTTATTTGCATAACAATTTCATTTCAAAGCAAATTGCAAATAAAAGGTTCTCGTAGCGTTTTGTCGATGCATTTTATTTATTTATAGAGATCAAGAACGGCATTAACATCAAACGTAAGACGTAACAATGTGTATATACATTGTTACGAGAGGTATTTATTGAAAATAATGATGTGATACGAGTATACTCATGAAAGCAGTAAGTACCTAAATTAAAAGTACTTACTTATTTATTACCCGATTGTGCAAGAAGGAGGGTTATGTTTTTCGAGTGTATGTAAGTAAGCGTCTTTCGAGAATTACTGACAAATCCTTCACAAATTAGGCGCCACCTTCATCTTTATTCTATCTTTAGTTGCAATAATCTGTACAAGATGGCGTTAGTTGCCTAATTTGTGAAGGGTTTGTCAGTAATTCTCGAAAGACGCAATTGTCCCACAGACGCATTTGCCCCAGTTGACCCTATGCATTTATGAGGCACTTTGGCACCATAATAAACAAGCAAGGTCTAGCATTTAGTAAACACATAATGACGTCATCGTCATCCGTCTCTTTCGAACTTGTTGTAAATGATTTATTAAGAATCTTAAGTTACTTATTAAGTACCATCGATTGACGTCACTACGTGTTTCTGAATGCTATACCTGGCGGAGTATATTATTATAACCTTGTTTGGCACACCCTACAGCCTAAACAACTTGATGGATTTCGACATGTGAGGTGTCATTTGAATCGTCTCGTTAGTGGGTACACATTTTTACAACCGGGTTTTTTGGTTTTTATGAAGTAGTTTTAGGCTACAGCCGCTTACTTATAAACGCGAAAGTTTGTAACAATGGATGGATGGATGGATGTTTGTTACTCTTTCACGCCAGAACGGCGGAACAGATCTGGATGAAATTTGGCACAGAGATAGATTATAGTCTAGAATAGCACATAGGATACTTTTTAACCGCGGGTGAAACCGTAGGGCGCAGCTAGTAAGCCCATATAAATGACGGTCAAGGGTAATATAAAATCAAGAACGACAACTTCCCTGCAACTACAAATCATGGTAGTTCATCTAGTATTGATTGTGAAAACTGGCTATGAAATTGTCAAACTGGAAAACACCGTTCGTTGCACGCAAGTGGTTTGCAAGTAAATGTGTTAAATCCACTTGGTGAATGACGACCGCCGTTTTTAGAAAATTTTTTTGCATGCTGAGTGGCAGTCTGAAATACAATCAAATGATTCGTAATTGATACCTCCCTACGCATATTTTCGAACATACTTTAGTCAGTCAAAACAGCGTGAGCATAAATCACATAAATATAGTTACTTGTAATCGCGCACCGTTAAGTACACATCCACAGCCATTTTCATTTCCATATTGAGTACTCTAACCTATATCTATATATAGACCTCTCTCAGGCATCTCCTAACTCCCACAGCAACTTATTACAGCCCGAGGAAGACACGAGACGCCAATGACATTTTCCATATATTTCTTAACTAGCTGCGCCCGCGGTATCATCCGTTATTCCGCTATCTGTCCTACCTTTTTAAACTAAAAGTAGCCTAAGTGTTAATTTCGGATTCTAGGGTAGGTATACAAAGCCACCTACTTCTGTGTGTGCTGCATTGAAATTAAAATTAAACATAACATAAATATATAGTTAACATAAACAAATAGGAATTTAAAGACCCTTTGACATTGTAAATTTTTTGTCAAATTTTAACATTGAATAAATACCTGATCTTGATAAAATATTGTAAGTATGTCTGCTCTAAACGAAGCTGTCAAATCCTTATATATTTTAAGATCTTTGTAACAGACACAGGATAGCAATAAATGATTCTGATTCTGACTTCTTTGTTAAATTCAATCCACACGCGTTAAATCGTTACAAAGTTAGAAGAAGAACACTTGATAATTTACACACAGACTTTATATTTATATGACTTTATATGTATAGCTGGGAGACCCAGCTAGTGGATGCAAATTGAATTACCGCAGTAACTCGATACCTACGCGATAACGGATGAGCCGGACTTGAAGCATGTTCTGTCTCGTTTGTTGGCTAACCTGTTTGATTTACTTCTTTGCTTTTCTCGCAGTTAAACTATTTTAAAGAAACCATAAAAAAAAAATGAAATTGGAATTGAAAGTATGGTGCTGATTAAGAATAGAACCTTTTTCATTCATTTTTTTTTATTAAGAAGAGTGGAAACAAGCAGACGGCGTCCCTAATAGTAAACAGTAACCGCTGCCAGTGGGCACCTACAACACCTATCTACAATATAGTTTCTGAATTGAGTGTAACTTTTAGTGGGTTCCTAACGTGCCAAACCCAATCGTATCGAATGTTAGTTATTGAGATTTTATCCTTACAAGTCATACCGAAACACTGAATGTTATTGGGAATACCCACCTACTTCTAAAAGAGTTGCAACAAGTTTCAGTGCGACTGGATAGGGAAAAATCCCAACAAGTCGTCATAGTCCAACTCAGTTGGTATGACCGTTTGGGGACATACCGATTATTTTGGTGTTTTCTTTTTAGTTGGCAATTAAATACTGACAGCATTTGTAGTAAATTAGAAAGCAATTTTCGCGTACTTATTTATAGCTCAACCATAGGACATTTATCGTATTTATGGCGCAAGTTAGCGTTGCGCCACCTGAGGCTGTCCCATTAAATGCAGGCAATATCTCCAATTTGCTCTGCAATTATCCTTTTAATTGCAATCTAACAAAGACGCCTAGCTAGGCGTAGCGTTGCAGGCCTAGTTTAGGCCTGCAACTAGGCTAAACCTAGCCTAGTTGCAGAAAGCTCGCCTGGCAAACTAGAGGGAGCGGGTTTGATCTCAGCCGAAAGCACGCACCAATTTATGAACTTATGTGCGTATTTAATGTCATCTGTTACGTAACTGAAGCCCGGTGTATGGCGATAGACTTCCTCCCTGTCACTTTATTGGGTAAATAGCTACATAATAATATGAGGGTATTTTAAGAAAATTACTCACTTTTCTAAAAAATCACGCGTCGCTTGATAGTTCATTTTTTGTACAAATTATTGGATTAGTACCTGGATGACAGAGCTTTGCTCGGTATTTTTTTTTTTTAAATGTGTTTTTTGGAAAATAAACAATTGATTTTAGTCTAACCTCAAAGCAAACACTCATTGACTTCGTGTTACTTAACAACGCCATCTGCTGTTGTGTCGTTAAAGCAATTAGTTGCTCACAAAAAATAGTATTATTATTCGCCAATAGATGTCAGGAAGAGTCATATTTTTCAGTTGAGACTACTCAAATGCCTCCTTTTTGTTATTTTTCTTCTAAGTTTATGTTTAAGTTGATTATCGATAAAACACGAATAAAATGACATTTTCTAAAAATGATTCCTAGCTAGATCGATTTATCGCCCTCGAAACCCCCTATATACTAAATTGTATGAAAATCGTTGGAGCCGATTCCGAGATTCCAATTATATATATATATATACAAGAATTGCTCATTTAAAGATATAAGATTTAGGGCCGATTTTTCAATCCTTACTTTATCCGCCTAATAACTACCGAGCCAATAACTTTATTAATCTGTTTATTCGACTCCTATACGGTGTTCGGTTTTTCAATACAATTTTAAATTGGGAATAACTATCTGACCATTTTTTCAGTGTGTACAAAAGCTAACTTCAGACAGTTGAAACAAAACTATAAAATATCCACGCGTTAGAAAAGGACTTCGAATTTTCAATTTTCGCTTATGTCACTGTCTTGTCAGTTTTAGTCTAAACGACACTGTAATAATAATCTGTGCAAAAGTCGTCGGCTGGTTTGGCTATGGTAGTATAGCTCATTAGTTTGTTCATGGTAGTTTTTTTTTTAAATTAAAATTAATTTAGTTTCTGTGTGTCGGAAATATCAATCTTTTTTTACAGTGACAACCCTTAAGACCATCATTTAGACAGTCTCAACAATTTATTCCATAGAATAAACTGCTATCTGGCCGTTCCACCGACAAATAAAGTTATACCTCAGATAGATGAGTTATTCGTCTAGTAAATGATACCTGACCATTGAAAAACAGAATAATTAGCTATCAGTTCAATAAACACTATTTGTTTGTTTATCTGACCATTGAAAAATCGGCCCTTACTTAGATGGTTTAAAAAACGTAGAAGGAATTTGATCTAGTTTACCACCTTGAATTTATGTCAACCTATTATTACTGTCCCACAATATTTATTTTCATGGCAACCCAATTATTTATAACTATAAAGATTTGTTGTACGTCAACAAATAAACTATTAGCGCAAACATGTACTACGAGCACGGCAACACCAGCAAATATACCGTCAATTATTAGCAATGGCAGTACGGTACGGCGCGATCTCCAATATCCGGTGCCAATCAAGATGGCTGCGCTTCCGGCGGCCATGTTGTCTCGGCGCGGCCCGAATTGTGTCGATTTTAATAGGGCATTGGCATGATTAGTGGTGCAGATAGGGATATTGCACCAGTGCAATATCTAGTGCCTACCTGACCTGGATTCCAGCATTGTTTTTGTATCCTCTGTTAGTACTTACCTTTATTGTTATCAATTTATGACGGGAAGAACGATAAAGAAGTAACATATCAATAGGTAAACAAAATAGAGATGATTTTAAGTTACTTGTTTTACTTAGTACTTACCAACTCTAGAACTTCGTAGAGCTATTTCTGCCAGTGAAACTTTCATCAACACCTCAAGTTTTCTTCAAGGTTTTCAGTAGGTAACTCGATATTTTTCTTTGAACAAGGAAGTTTACAATGTTTCCTTAGAAATATTGTACGCCTTGATAGCTGAAAGCCAAGGCCTCTATGTTTTTAGCTCTTTTTTAATAATGAAACGCTTTATTTCTTGTTCAAAATATGATAGCAATTTGTAATACTTAACTTTAAGGTACCTATATTCTATGGGTTTATTCTGGTGTATTCACTAGGTAGCGTTGATGGCAGTTTCAGCTAAGGTTTCAGCTAGTGTTTTTTTTATGGGTGTGGCATTTTTTACTAAGCTCTGCTATGTTTCATACTCAGATCAATCTAGAGGAAAAGATGGAACACTGCGTTATATCTCGCTGAAGCCACTTCTTTTTCATTTACAAAACATTTACAATTGCACGAAAACTAATATTAATTCCCAAACTCTACCTTAGCCATTTCCGTTCCAATATACAACCTTAGGAGATTTAATATTTTAAAACTGCAAATATTTGTAAGAGTTTAATGTTACGGCTTTTTCAAAATTTACTTGTAAAAAAACTGCACAGTTTTTAAAAAGAATCTGAAAATGTAGTCCTGGCCACACTTTTATAATGCACTATGTTTATTTAAGTACACGAAATCATACCATAGATCAATGTACATAATGTCGAGGTTAGAATGACCAAGCGAGTAGCGTAGTTTTTTTGCGTCAACGTATGAGTGTTGTGTACCTTAACGACAGTAGCGTAGTTTTTTGATGGTTTTTGGCTTCACTTAGATCATACGCCGTGCGCCATCTTATTCTCTAGGTTGATCTGAGGTTTCATATGGAACTTTTGACAGTGGCATCCTGCTTGTCAAACCAATGATCTCTAGACCCCTTCAAAAACAGCCTAAAGTATTTGATAACAGGGTGATCTATGATTGTAATGTAAAAAGTAATAGAGAGAGTAGATAGAGAGTTCGTATGTTTGTGGAAATAAAGAAGTGCGGAAAATCCAGTATTTCAAAAAAAATTAAGAATATGACCAATTTTAGAACTTGGAAAAATATAAATTTAGAACTCATCGCTGGCACCATTTGACACCAGGTCTGGTCATTCATTCAATAAGAACTTTTTTAACTTACGCACTTACTTACTTACTTACTTCGCAGGCAGTTTGCGTCTTCACTGCGTGTTTTTCAATTAATTTCGTTTAAAAATCTGTCTGTCTGTTCTATTGTCCGCGTAATATCGCAGCGCTATTGTAGTTAGCGACTAATCTCGGACAACTTTCGATTATTTTTCCGCTTTTATTATTCGTATTCCCCGTTGAGGATAGCGAGCTCATTGTTAGTAGACGGACGCGCGACATTTATTGCGAAAATACTGAATAAACCTTGTAGCAGTTTTATAATATTTGGTAGGTAAGCATATATTTTTGCTTGGGTAAATACGTATCTCCCTGATCTACCTTAAAAAAATAGGCAGCAGACCTGTACCTATATTACGTGTAAATTATAATAGCACATTATGTTAAAAGTGTGCTAAGTTTATCATTACACTCGAAGCGGTGTGCGCAAGCAAGCGCAATAAGAGAGATGAGCACGCGTTTCATACGACGTTTTCCACCACACTTGCTAGAAAATAAAAGCATTAAACTAGCATTGGTAACAAGTAAAAAAAAAAATGGAAAAAGTACACACTCTGACAAAAAGTCTTGTGAACAAGTAACATAACATAACTTATCGTCTCGCCTTTCCCCCGAGGGGGCTGGCAGAGGTGTAATACATCCACACTTCGCCGGACTATATTCAGTCCCAAGTGGGTCAGGGGGCGAGCCTGTCGACATACCGGGTTCCAGTCATGTAGCAGATGACATACAATACGCACAATGAACAAATTGGTGCGTGCCGTCGGCTGGGTTCGAACCCGCTCCCAACTTCTCCTAACTAGGCTGCCATCGCTTCTTGAATAAGTAACATTACTTAAAAAAAACAAATATCCACTATTAAGGTGATTTAAATGACACCTCACATATCGAAATCCATCAAGCTGTTTAGGCTGTAGGCCGTGCCAAAGAAACCTCATACAAACATCCATTCATACATACCCACAGACAATTAATAATCAATACAGACTTACAAACATACATACTTACATTTATATACATACATACACTCCAAAAACATAACCCTCCTTGCGCAGTCGTCGGGTAAAATGGCTTCTAGATTTATATTTTTGTTGTGTATCATTGTGTTTCATACTCTTATATCAATCAGTGCCTCTCACCCACAACTAGACATATTCGCTGACGAGCTGAAGTCATTTGGCAACCACAAAAAAGGCATTGCCATATTGCGAGTACGTCCATTTATGGTAAGATTTTTATATTGTTTAATTGTTTCAGTTTGTTTTTTTTTGTTTTTTCGTTTAGTTTTTTTTTCTTTAATTTAATTGTTCGTTTTTTTTTTGTTTGTAAGGATATTTTATTTCAATTTCTGTGTTATTAGTGCATATTTATATTATTAAAATGTATTGTTAGACATAAGCTGTAAATAATGTAATGATTGGGTAGGTATATTAATCCGTAAGTTACATTTTAAAGTAAATAAAACAATGCACGCATTCAACCGATAATAATAAAAAAATAAGCGAATGTTTTGTATTTCAAATAACATAACTACTTTTTTTTCTTTCTTTTTTTTAAATATTTGATATCATTAAATGTTTTTTACCGTAATTACGATTCCGAATGGGACCGCACTAGTGCAATATAATAATATAATGGTAAAGTAAAAGCACGCGTGCGAATAACTCTGGTTAATAGTTAAGAGTGGCAGTGTACGCCAGGATAAACCACGGAACGTACGAAGACCGAGGTGCGAGGCATGGACGCGACACGCGCGGCCGTCGTATGCTACTTTCCATCCCACGGTCCCTCGAAGTTGACGCATGTCATGGCCCCGACTGTCTACAACAACCTGCTAGGGGGGCTATTCCTGCGCGTGAGATGAGATGAGATTTTATCTTGGTCACTCTCACACTTATGACGTTTAAAACGAGAGCAACAAGGACGAAAAATAGTGAGATGAAAATCTGAAATCTCCGAATAGGGCCCCAGACGATGTTACTGCAGCTATTAACTTGCAATCTTTTAAAATAAGACTTAAAAAATGGCTCATTGAGCAAGCTTTCTATGATTTTCATGAATTTGTAAACTCGGACATGTGATTTTATTAATAATTTTAATAGGTACTTAATATTTTTATTTTAGTTCTGTGTTCTTGTGTTGTGTAATTTTTGAATTTGACATTTTTGCTATTATTTTAACATTGATTGTATTATTATTTAAATTGACATGTAAAATTACATTTTCTGAATAAAATGAATATGAAAATAAGAGCCTAAAACTGATGCAATAAAGTCCCTTTTACGAGCGAGTGTGATTAAAAAGGCATTGAAATCATGAAGTTTTGAGATAGACACTGCAAATTCGTCCATCTCTTTGCGATCGAGTTATATGTTTTGTCTCTCCTTTCCTCCCTAACAATTTATTGTTTTTCAACCATATTTAAAAACGAAGTCGCTTTCCGCGTGTGTACCTCTTTCTGCCCGTAAATCTGCTATGTCCTCCAAAACCACGCAACGAATTTTGATGTGGTTTGCACCATCATCATCGGTTTGTGGCAAAAACTTTGTTCTTTTTTTTATAACTGTGTAATTTGTATTTTGTTTTTGTATGTTTTTGCTACAAATAAATATTTGTCTATTGCCTATCAGCTACATATTTTTTACGAAAGGTTTATAGATACCGTACTGTCTGAAGCCACGCCGGGTCCCTAGTTAACTATATGACAATAAAAACATTCATTTTCTTTTCTTTTATTTTAACTCTTTGGAATCATAGACGAAAAAAATATGTGCTACTTACGACAAAAAATTACTCGCTTCGGGCCCAAATACAGTGACAGGGTGGAAAATGCTAATAAAATTCTTCCGTTTCTTTAAAAACATCTATCAATCACAGTCTGTCCCATAATCCGTCACAGAGCATCATATTTCTTGTGAATTGTGCAAGTCATTAATGATTTAGGGGTAATGGTGTTACACTCGTATTTTTTTCCAAATTATTTTACGTGATCTTATTTTTCCTACCTTAACATCTGATATTGATTATTCTGATATTGATACTGATTATTCTCAGAACAATAAATAATGCATGAGCGAACAACTGTTTTGAAATCTCAATGAATTGTTCACCTCACCATTTCAGGTTAGCTGGAAAAAAAATTAAGTTATTCTGAAGCAACTTTAACTCTCGCATTTAAAATAGTACGAATGTGATAAAAGCTAAGTTTCATAATATTTTCATAGTTCAAAGTTGAATTTAAAGCAACTTTGTTCAAACTCGTGGTTTCATTTCAAAAATAAAGAGATGAATGGGTGAGCGGGCCATGTCCAGTGGAGGTCCAAATTATGATGGACGACCCAACCATTGTGCGCCTAAAGAAAGTTTCCCTTCGGCATAATTAATTAATTGCAGTCGTTAGAACGCTGAAAAGTTAAGACCCACTTGATAATTAATTGGTTGTTTTGTTACGTTTCGTCTGCCACAAATACCGGTGATAAGCTTCAGGCTTACTTAAACCTAAGCCGAGCTATTATAATTTTACCTAAGCCATTATCATCATCTACAGGCTTCTCTAACGCACTCAGGGGCCGCGGAAGTGGGGGGCAAAGGGCCAAATGGCTGCCTTAAAATCAAACGGGGGCCGCGCTCCTTAAATTTTACTACCTGATACCTACTAAGCCGGGGCTGAAGGTGGAACGAAAAGGGTGAACAAAAAAGTTGGCCCTCCGTCATAGAGTACTTCTGCTGTCCCTGAACGCACTGTTTGATAGGTATATTTTAAGTAGATACTTACCAGCTAATGAGTATTTGCATTTATTTGATTTTCAATTACTTACTTAAATTTGTTTTTTTTTTTTTCAAAAAATAAAGGTTTAGTTCTTCGGTAGGTACTTAATGCTTTTCAAAAGTGCCTGAATATTCTTTGGATATGAACTCATTTCTCAGGCAGATTAGGACGTGTTTTGCGATTGGTTTATTTTTTAGGTAGGTGTTCGTTGAATCTTATAAAGTAAGTTTTAATTAGAATAAAACTAAGTTTAAATCGAGATTTAAAAGAGTTTCATGTATGGTATAACCAGTTTTAAATCGAGATTCTAGACAGAACATCATCTTAGCATGCGGGCCTAAGTGTTTATTACTTTCTTGTTCTCAATTCAGACCACCATTCTTCGATACGAGATCAGATATATGTAGGTACCAAACCAACGTCCAGCCCCGAGTCCCTTACAAGTCAAATATGTGTCCAGTCCGCAGAAGTTTTACCCTTCTTTACATAAGTACGTCCCTATCTAGTTCGCGTACAGTAACAAACTCCCACTTACACAATAACTAAGCTCCAGTTTCACGGACGCGGACCTAGTGCCGCCGCACTTGACTCCGCATTTTTCATACAAAAGACAGTCCGCCCTTTTGACTCTGTCTAAAATTTTTATTTTGTTAAGAAAATGTGTAAAACCACTTCACCCTGTTTATTCAGCAGGGTCCTCCAGAAATGTTGTGGAGTTTTATTGCTATTATTTTTTTACATGGCTTATTTATGTTCCGATTTTTTATTTATTTACAAATAATCGCGAGCCGCAAGGAGGTGGGCCGCGGGCCGCGGGTTGCCGACTGCTGATATAAACAAGCTTATACAAAGCATTATACTAATAACTAAATCTAACTATGCAACTCACCTAGTTAACAAGAAGGTAAAGGCATAAATTGTTGTCCTTGACGTATATTCCTCCAAGTCAAAGTAGCTCCCTAGTTTCGGGGCCACAGCGGCTAAAAGCTTGTCAAGACAATTTTTGTATGTCACACGACAGTGGCACATAAATTTTCCGTAAAAGTTATGCGGAATTTTTCCTTTCTAGTGGGTAGGTAAGTAATGCTATTGGCTAATGTAGCCAAGAGCATAAATAAGGTAGTAAATAATTCTTAGCGTCAATAGTTAAGAATTAAATTATGTATTCGTACATTAGTTTATTACTCGTGCTATGTAATTAAATTATATCCCAGAAAATGCTTAGAACCTCGTTACGATGTAGCTCTGCCTAACTCGCCTAAATAAATATTGTGGCACATTGGGTTTGTAGGCACATAACTGTGTAAGTATTTATTTTGGAGCAATGTATTTTGTAACTAAGAAACCTTAGAGAGAAATTAAGATAAACAGCATTATCCCATTAAGACCCCGATGAACCAGCCAGTCTCTAAAATATACTTTAATTACTAGATAATGTTTATCTTAGGGGCCTACTCTTGGCCTACTATAATACCTAAATTCTACGGCTGAGGAAAGTCGTCTTCGCCGACATGGACAAACAGGTAGGTGTACTCGTACCAACTAAGCACGTAACTACAAAAATAATGAAAGTGTCGAACAAAATTTATAAGTAACATAACACATCGCGTACAAACTTCTTAAGTAAATTAATATAACAAGTATTTGAAGATGTAAATACTTCCGACAAATTTTCCAACAATCTTTCCAACAAAGTTATCAACATTATTTACAGGTAAGGTGCACGAGACGGGAAACTTGTAAGCCTGGTTTATTATTCAAATTTTCTTGCAGCGGAAAAGCGGCTTAATATTTTGGAAGAATTTCATTTGCGTTCATATTTTTTCTCATTTTAACATGTCTCGTAGTGAAACAAGGGCTATCATCATTTCATGCGGTTTATGAATATTTTCGAGGCAATTTTAGAAAAGCATGTCGAAAATGTAAAGTTGGCCTGAAAACAGGTCTTATCTTAAAAATAGGCTGTTAAAGATAGTGGTTTATAGAACTGTTCCTTCAGCTGAATGAAGGTATAAACAGAACCAGTTCTATCCCTAACTGTTCGTTCGTACAGAAAACGCAAGATTTAACTGAATATTGTTTCTGTGCAGTGCTCGGGGGAGAGGCCACGGAACTCTCGAGCCGGGACGCGCTCGCTGAGCCCTCGCCTACTAAACTTCCAAGTACGTCGCACAAGTACCTAACTCCAACGCTACAACAAGATCTCAAAATGAAACCAGAAATAAATACTCGATACACCCACTACCGAAAATAAACAACGAGAACTTCGCGCTGTTTGTCGATTCATTTGATTTTATTCGATTTGATTGGAACTCCACCGTGGTTTTGTTTCGTAGAGTTGGGAGACCCAAATACGCAATTGGCGGCGGGAGATTAATCTAACTTTGCGGTCTGGCTGTTTCACATTTCTGACAGCGGACAAAGTTTCTATTGCCGAAAATCTCATCAACCATCATGGATTAATTTGCATTTATAACTGGGCTCGTAATTACTTTCATTCATTCCTTCTAAATTAGTGGCATGGGACTATTATCTTTGCTATTTTCTTCTCTTGTGTCTATCTAGAGATCTTATTTTAGCGTTCAATATTGTATTATCTACGTATATATGCGTGAGTAGAAAAAGTTGCACGAATGTATGTACCTATCTACACCCCTGTATTTAAACATAGTACCTAGGTATATCCATCGAGTTCATGTTTATTCAAACGACTATACAACTTATCGCACGATCTGAAATGTCCACACAAAATTTCATTCAGGTTTTCAAATGAATATAAAATTTTATATTCCGCCAACGCAAAATCGGCACCGAAAGTGTGGACTGAAAAATGAAATGGAAAATATTTATATTTTGTCGTTTTGCCGATACGTGCACCGGTGCGGCGGTGGAGCACAATGTAGATTCCAATCACAGGCCCATTTGTTGGTATTGTGTCCCGCATCTATCTACTCTCGTATACCCGTATCGAATCGCTATCAAACAGCATCACTAAATTTAAAGTCGGATTTTTAAAAAATGAAATTTGTATGTAGGTAAGTGTGAGTTACAATGTTTGCCAGTAACTTTGTAGAACAATTTTTCCTTCTTTCACAGCCATAATAAGCTTATTAAAAGTGTGCACAGATAAAACGACGTCGATGTCAAACAGATCGCGAACACCATCATGCATGCTTCTTAATTATTGTCCTTAGGTGTACAGAGACATGTGTTGCCACTTTATCAAGACGCTCGCATTATACTTTGCTACTTTTGTCTTAATATCTAAGCTCCATTTAACGAAGTCAGGCTTCGCACCACACCGCAGGGAAACTTTTAATGGGTCCACTAACAGGACCCGAGAGAGGCCTGCAAGCCGGCTCTACCTAAGCTGCCAGCTCGGCTTAGAGACTGGCAGACATATCCGTTTAGGCAAAATATTTACGGGTACTTCTATACGAGACTGCTGATTTACAAGCCTACCTACGGAATCGTTGACTTTTTATTATGTCATCTATTGTCATAATGATTCTAATGAAAAACAAAAAAAACCTTATTGTTTTATAGAGGCTGTAAAAACGCGGGCGTGTCGTGTGTAATTACTCAGACGTTTTGTGTTCATCGGCTTGTTGAGTCTTTGAAGAACCTGTGGCCACCGAACTGTGAACGCTGAATGGTATTACGAGTCGAGTTTACTGTGCGCGCCTGAGCTAAAACCTTCGAGACTTACGACTGAAAAAAGCTGTTTTAAAAGCTAAGATAAAAGATTAGTAGAGAACGTCTTCTTTTCAATGTAAATTCAAGGAGGTACAAAAACTTTAATTTCAGATAAGTAATAAGGTTCTATTGTAATAAAAAGATATAATTTTACTTTCACATTTCTTTTACAGCAGAAAGTTTAACGGCACAGACGAGAATAGTTATTCGTGTTTTGGTATTTAAATATATATTAAGTAATGTGTTGATACAATATTAATGTCTAAGGGACGAAAATAGCTTAGGGATCACGGTTGTGACGCCCACGTGCGTCGCATTTATTGCGATTTTCAGCATCACACTAAACCAAACAAAGGCATTCCGAGAGCAGAAAAGGTCGACATGTTTGTCGTAATCCGCACGTTCTTTGATATTACACGAAGGATTCATGTTAGAAAATAAGTAGATACACCTAAGTACCTAGTTACGCTATTTTAAGTTTTTTTTTTGTAAATGGCCGCGAATGATGAAACATAAATAAAACGCATAGGAAGCAGTGAAATAGATACTGAAATCGTTTGTCAAGATGTACATTTTATAAGTACACAGGAAAATATTTTGTATTTGTATTCTACAATGATGTCGCTGTAACAATATTGCGTAGAGAAACACGGCTTAGCATTTTTTTCTATACTTAGGTAGAATCGCAATGTTAATTCCACTTCTGAAATACGTTGCATAGCATAGGGATACCTACGTTATGCAGGGTTTGTAACTTGTTACTTAGCTTGCTTGTTAGTCGCTGTTTTAGGTCCCTTACCTCTCAGATGGAGCGTTGCAGCTGTATACTTTGTATGACGAGACTTAATAAGTTGAGCGGACTTTACTGAGATTCTACCGTCTTGTTTACGCAAAATGTTGTTTTTCAGAGTGCGACCGCACGTTCGTGAGTCGCGGCGGCACCAGCAACGGCACGTTCACCGCGCCCGAGCTCTTCAACCCCGGGAACCACTCGCGGCAGTGCCTCTACACGTTCCTCGCCGCGCCGGGGCAGCGCGTGCTCGTCCAGTTCCGCACCTTCGATCTTCGGGGCAAGCCGCCAGAGTATGATCACACTTTTGGAATTTGTTTGAGGCGCCCAATTCTTTTATTGCAAGACTTGGTACTTGATCATAATTTCTGTTGTTTAATGTTGATGCAATCAAAGATATTTACCACCTATGGCCTGGTGTAGATAGAAAAGTTCTCAAATGACGGTTCTAAAACACACAGTTATACACGTTACCTGTACCTTTTGTAAAATTCAAAAAGGTAAAATAGAAGTTAAAACACGGTTAGAATGAGAACTGATTCTCAAGAGCTTACATTATTTGCTACTTTCTTAAATTGTCTGTCTTTTGCAGCTCACTAAAAGCTAAGTACGAATTAATAAAAACATAGTTCATTATGTATTCGTAGCGGCTAAAAATAAAAATGATTGATTAATGTTTTTATTCGTATAGCGTATGTATTTTAGCCACTATATTAGACACAATAAACAACCCACATTTTAAAAATAACTTCTCAAGTGTAGCGATACGTCATCGGCCGCAATAAAAGCCCACCGTGTTACTTTATTGCCCTTTCCAATAAATGCTGGCGTCCCTCCGCGAGTTTATTGCTCGTTGTAATAAATACTTGTGTTTTTCAGTGGAGCCGCGGTGGGGGAGCTACCAGCGTGAGTACATCCATCTATTTCAATCCATTTTGACTATTCCTATAAATTATTCGAGACAAACATGTTTTTTCTCGCAAATCTATTATTATTTATTAGTTTCGGTACAGGAATGGAGAGAATTAGGTCAAACTTCTCCAACCTTGACTCGGATGGAGCTGGAATTCATATTTATAGCATTAGCTGACCACTGGAGTAAATTATGCAGGGCTGCCTTGATGTCGGGTTTGCAGGGCTCTCAGTAGTCTCTTTTAAACTCACCATTGGTTTTTGTATACGAATTCTTTAACACGCCTAAGCCCAAATAGATGGTAGCCGTATAAGTGAAATAGTAAGTAAGTGTAGTAGTGAAATAGGTCTTATAGGTCGTACACTCCATCTTAGACCACAACGTCGCTTAACATCAGGCGTGTTGGTGGTCAAACGCTGACCTATTGTGAATAAAAAAAATAAAAATAGAGTGGCATTAAAATAAGACTGGAAGTAGTTTTGATATTAATTGAAAATGAAAATGATTTCTTGTACCAAGATTTCGCTTCTGAATCTTCGTAGACTTCGTAGCATGAAGCAATTCGAAGCAATCAGCAAACGTAGATAGACCCTTCAGTTATTTCGGGAGACACCCCGTAAAAGGCAGTTGATTGTACTTACCTAAATTACATGGAAACGTAAAACCGACGAGGGTTACCATGGCTTTCTTTAGGAAGTACTTTCATCCAGCGCAGTGCTAAGAAGTGGTACAAGCTGATGGTAATAAATATAAGCCTGTGTAAGCCTCATAAGCCTCATAAGCCAAATTGTTTGATACATAGATAGATTAGCAAAATTGTAACCTACTTTTTGTATTTAACTTTATGATTTGTCTCTTTTCGTCCGGCGGGGGGTATTGCTATTCCAAAACACAGGTTAATTCCTAGTTTGGATAGTAATGCTTCTCAACACTGACTTACAACATTTTAGGAATAAGTATCTTTTGTGAATTTATTGATATGTGACGTTTGTTACCACTAATAAACTTTCATTTCATTTCATTTCATAAATTATATTAGTGCTCTACAAGGTCTTCGTATTTTTGTTTAGTCAACCGAGCGAGATTTCGACACTGCAACAATTAGACCCTGATGCATTGTATTGCATGTCTTAATGATGTTTTGTCTTTTGTACTTAGTAACATTTGCACTGTTATATACTTTTATACATTTTGACAACAAAATATTCGCGAGCGAGCGTTAGCGAGCGAAGCGTCTGCTTCAGCTTCGGCAAAAATACTTTTCGTATGTCCAGCATCTTTCCCGTTGTAGAGGAGGACAGCCGGATAGACACCAGGCACGAGGTCTTCAACTCACACAGCTAGTAGCATTTCTGAATTATCTGTAATATCTAAGTACATTGGCAAATAAATAAATCGCTTCACCAGATGCATGCACGAGCACATGGACATATTCTCGGAGATGGCGTCGCTGGAGACGGGCGAGCTGGTCAACTCGGCGTTCGGCGGGCGCTACTGCGGGCCCATCCCGCCGCGGCGGCGCGTCTCTCTGCACCGCGCCGTCGCGCTCTCCTTCTTCACCGACAAGATGTACACGCCGCCGACGCTCTTCACCGGATCATACCAGTTTATCAACGCATGTGAGTTGCGCTATATACCTATCCTTGTGCGTTACGTCACGAATGTTTTTAAATAATTGAGGCTATGTTTGCCATTGTGGCTCAGCCTTGTGTCAAGTGTAATTTTTAAATTAAAAAAAACATAAGGACTGAAAAAAAAATAACAACTAGAAGATCATCGCTGTTGATTAAATAGCATATGCTGATGTAGAGCTTTTTTTGATTGAACATTTAATTATGATTTATTACTTATATTATTAATTGTATGTGTGTTTTAAAATAAATTGCTTTTTCTCTTTCAATTGCTTAACTGAATGAGAAGTTCTAGCTTCTATCTCAGTTTGAATAGAAAAAAAACAGTGAGATTACACCCACTCATTAGGAGTACCGCTATTTCTATGCCTATTGGATACGTATGACAAAATGCGTATTGTCTTCCTAAACAGTGCATGGTGGCAACAAAAAAAAATCAAAGTAATTTTCTTGCATGCCATAAATGACTGTTTTTTGTAAGTAGTGACCCAAAATTCCATTGACCCTTTTGTCCCGAACGACTGAAAGCACGTCATACGTATTCAGAAAAAGGAAAACACAAAAGTTTCGTAACCCTACTTGTCTCGACGACTTTCACAATCTTTTATTTGTGCGTCAACTTTTCCCGGAGACCATTGGTGTTATTTATGAATGTCACTGAGAAGATTCAACGGAATCATTTTGTTTGTGTGGAGTAACCTCCCAAAGTTGGCCCGTTCGAGGTCGTTATGCATTCTGAATGTCTAACAGTCGGTACCTACAGAAGGTCGTAGGTTCGCGATGGTGCTTCTTTTGCTGAATTATTTACGCTCTGAATTAATGTCTTACGAAGTCAATTGAATTGAGAATTTTGTATGCAAATTTATATCTCTTAAAAGCCTAGAGCGAATCGAATTAAATAAATAGGAACGTACTCAGGTTTATCGTTATTTACTACTATTTCTAATCTCACAATCAAATCTTGAGAGTATTGAAATCGATACCGTACAAGTTTAGATAAAAAGTCCAATGTTCCCTGGACATTATGCCAATGACAATAAAAGATACTAGAGCACTAGCTTTTAAGCACGTGAAAAAGCTTTTCTTTACAGCATCATTGATTCAGATTCAATAGCTTCTTTTGGAGGCACTAAAACTAGCTCTTTTATTCTAGCCGTATCAGCAAACAGCAACGACATAGGATCTGAATTATTTATATTTCCAGCCGAGTTCGAAGTGGGCACTCCGGTGCCCAACACGCTGTGCTCATTCGTGATCGAGTCGAGCAAGCGCAAGACGGGCCTGCTGCTGTCGCCGACGTACCCCGGCATCTACCCCAAGGACACCACGTGCAACTATCTGTTCACGGGCCAGCCAGGGCAGCGGATCCGGCTCGAGTTCAGAGACTTCGACCTCTTCTTTGGCGGGCCACAGTAAGTTCTAGGCTACTTAGGAGATCTAATTAAACTTTTTTTCACTCAATCCTATTAATAGGGAGACCTTGTCAGGGATAAGAGTACTAGCAGAGTTTTTCTCAGTATTTAAATTAATTAATTCATTTCAATTTAAAGTCACTGCTGTAATCTGTGAAGCCCGAGGACTGGAGGTCTTCTGCTAACGTTTTCACTTCCTTGTACGTCATGACGTGTACCTTCTGTTTTATTTCGCCTATGTACTCGTATATGTTATCTACGGTCATCCCGTCCTCTCTTTCCTTTTATTTTTACCTCTATGATTGTCTTCATTAGCCTATCACATATCGTACAAGGTCGGCAAACATCCTGCCCTATATATCTACTAGCTGTCACCCCGCGACTTCGTTCGCGTTTAATTAGCAATAAATTAAAATTGCGACTATAATTTGAGATTTAAACTATCCTATCTCTCAAGTTGGATCGAATTGCACATGGTGTGCGAATTTTATTATAATCGGTTAAGTGGTTTAGGAGTTCATTGAGGACAAACATTGTGACACGAGATTTTTATATATTAAGATATTTCTTTGGAGACTTCTCATCTTCCAACATATATAGGTACATTATAAGCGGCAGTATGTAAAATGCATGTTGTTCTCGTAGTTGTCCATTCGACTGGGTGCGCGTGTACGACGGGCCCGACAACTCGTCGGCCGTGATCGGCACGTACTGCGGCCAGCAGCGCAACCTGGTGCTGTACTCCAGCGACGAGCGCCTGCTCGTCACCTTCTACTCGCTGCCGCGCGCCGCCAGCACGCAGAACCGCGGCTTCAAGGGTATCTTCGAGTTCTCAGAGAGTTTTGTTAAGTTAGGTGAGTGGCCTTCCTTGTGCTTATCTTATCGTAACTTAATGTGATTCTACTTATATTATAAAGGCGAATGTTTGTTTGTGAGTGTCTGTGTGTGTGTGTGTGTGTGTGTTATTTAGTTCATCGTCTACTTTTTAACACCGCGCGACGCAGTGTAGTAGTATTATAAATGCAAAAATTAGTTTATTATGCTTTACGCTCTGACTACTCAACCAATCATCATTAAACTTTGCATACATGTTGTCAGGGGGTGCAGAAAAAGAGATAGGGCCATACCTTTCAGCCCGAAAAAAATAACGGTTCGTGTGTGACCAGAGGTGAAACTGCGGGGCGTAGCTAGTATTAATATTTGTTTGTAAATATAAGTTTTGCTTCAACCTAAATGAAGTAGAAAAAAAATTGGGTGTATTAAGTACTTAACTATTTATTGCGATATATTGAAGGACGTCTTCCGGTTAAGATGATAGGATAGGGAAGGATATGCAAACACATGCTTGTATGTGTTGGTTTCCATCCCAAAACTCTCTAGAAAGTTATGAGCGCCACAACTTACAGCTTTTTGACAAACTTTTACAATAAAGAAACCTTCGCAATTTAGTAAAGTGCTAAAGGCAATGCAATTTGTCACTCTACTTTTTTTATGAAATTTTCTTCATCATCATTTATCTAAATTGCTGTTCTGGTTATTTCGTTTCAGATTTTATAAGTAAACACGACGCCGAGCACATTCGGGGCTCCGAGTGCGACCAAAAGATTCTTAGCAAGAAGGAATCTACCGGATTCGTGTACCATCCAAATTATCCATTCCTCTATTTACAAAAAGTTGTTTGTAGGTGAGTATAAAACTACATGTTAGCTTGTTGTAACTTTTTTCGTTCTACTCTTGTAGGGTCAATCGTGAAGACTGTATTCTCCTCTCGTAGTAATAAACGTTATATAGTTTCGGAATAGTTATATTGTTATTTTAGTGTTTTGTCTTTTTCGATCGAGTTAAAAATTTAAAGAAAAGGACAAAAGACTGTACAAGTATTCTAATGCTAAACATTGATTAGGGGGTAGGTGTCTACTTCTATATTTTCGTAGATGCTCTACGCCGTAGCGTATCTACAAACCACCAATGAGTGCAGAAAATTTGAAAATTTATAAATTATCTTTGGGTTCACAATTCTAACTTGTGAACGAATTTTGCCTAGTGTTTTAATAATTATTTTTGCATTTAAGTATGTTTTACAATTTCCAGATATTTTATATATGGCATGCAAGATTCACAAAACTTAGAAAGGGTCCGACTGGAGTTCCAAAACTTCTCTATCCCGAAGGGCGAGCACATGAAGCCAGAGTAAGTTACCGTTCTCACTAGCACTCCGTCATTGTGTTCTAAAACTTTACACATTATTGAATAAAGACTGGAGAAGCACATTATTCATATCAGAACTTGAGAAATTGTTTCCACTTTTCTTTCTACTTCGACACTTTATTTTAACATTTAGTTTCTTAATTTAAAGCTGCCTCTTCACAATTGCGTACAGCCAAAGATTTTAACTTTTCATATGAAAATATGAAAACTACCGTTAAATAAATAAATAATATAATAAATCCAGCCTGCACAATATTGTTATACCTCATCAGGGTATGTGTTACAATTTTATGTGTTCTATAAAAACTGCATGCACCATGATGTAAGCAATAAATGATTGAATAGGTACTTGCTATACTTGCTATGCACGTGAGGTAAACATAGAAATTGATTTCAGAGTCACTCTGCATTACTCCAAATAAATAAATTTATAATGACTTCTGCATTTTAAAGAATTGAGTAGTGGTACAGTGGCAGTGGTACGGTTGAGCCCTAAGATACAGGCCTAGAGCTTAGTTTGGGACTCACTGTCAACCTTTAATTCAGTGGGTACTAGTTGATTTACTTCATCCTATTTTAGGCCAACCTGTCTGTATGTACTTTTCTTTTAAATAAATAAATTTGATTTGATTTGATATATACTCGTATGTGTGTAAAAAATCTTTGCAAGTCAACTGCATTCAGAGAATTCTTAAAACATATTATCCGTCCCAACTTTCTTCCATTGCAATCAGCGAATATGCTTTTGTAACATCCGTCCATTCTTCCAGCGGGTCTTGCCCAGACGGGTACTTGAAGGTGTACCTCCGCGGGCAGGAGGCGACGGACTCGTACGACAAGCACGACGCGGAGCTGTGCGGCGAGGGGCAGGGCGGCCCGGAGCCCTTCCCGCCGCCGCTGCTGTCCGACGGACCCAGGCTCGTCATGGTCTTCAGCTCGGGGGAGCTGCAGGGGAAGGGCTTCAAGGCGAAATACACTTTTGAGACTGGTGAGGGCCATATCTTTTGTCTATGTTGCTGAAAGATTTTGCGGCGAATACTAGGGGGGAGGCCTTCCCGTAGTCGCTGAACGTACCCAGGCTTGTCATGATCTTCAGCTCGGGGAGCTGCAGGGGAAGGGCTTCAAGGCGAAATACACTTTTGAGACTGGTGAGGGCTATGTCTTTTATCTATGTTGCTGAAAGATTTTACGGCGAAGACTAGGGGGGAGGCCTTCCCGTCGTCGTCCTAGGCTCGTCATGGTCTTCAATTCGGGGGAGCTGCAGGGGAAGGGCATCGAGGCGAAATATTTTTGAGAATGGCGAGGGTAACAGCTGCAATTTATTTTGCTGATACCTCATGTTCATTTCCCAACATTCAGTGAGATAGAAGAAAGATGAACCTGCGCAGCGTGGGACTTAAATAGCTTAAAAGGATGTCTAGAAAGTTTTCTGATTCGTTGTTTTTGTGTGATGTTTGCCAAGTTGCTGTTTGTCTTAATAAGTCGTTGTAGTCTTGCAATGTCACTCAGAGTTTTAAAACTTTGCGTTACACTCAGATCTAGATCCAGGGTTCCCGAGAGTCCCAATTTCATAATTTAGAATACAAGACTTGCAATTTTTTTTTTTAGCAAAATTGATTTCGGTTTTGTCCTAATGTTACCCCATTTTACCCCCGCTACCCCGTTTATAGAATACCGCGTCCCCGGCACGGCGGCGCCGGGCGGCGAGTGCGCGTTCACCTACCGCTCCGAGTCCAAGAAACGCGGCGAGTTCAACTCGCCGCGCTACCCCTCCAACTACCCCTCGCACACCAACTGCACCTACATGCTGGACGCCACGCCCAACGAGCAGGTCACGGTGGTCTTTGACCACTTCAAAGTTAAGGCGGACGCTTGGAATGCTACGGCGGGACTCTATGGGTCAGTAAATGTTCTGTTGAGGTTTCGCTTATTTTAGAAGTCGGATTTTATTATGGCTAAATTTTAACATTTTATTGCTTGAAGTACTCGAAGTAGTTCTAGAGAGAAACAAAAAAAGGATTGTAAAAATATAAAAATGTAGTAACAAACGTGAAATAATATAACCATTATCTATCTTATCTTAAGTTTATTAGTGTGGTTTTTGGAACAAAACCATCCTTCCACCTAAGCAAGCAAGCTCGTATAGGCCGATTGGCTAGCCCTAGTGTCAGAGTTACTAGACCGCCCGAATACTTTCAATGTACCTGTTGAACAAAACTTACACCGACACTGGTGAACAAGTCAAAAGTTGACTGCTTCCTAAGAACGACTTACCTTCATATTTCCGCTGTTCCAACGACTCACCTCCTAATCCCCATGTGCCGTGTGAATCCATACTCAATTAACTTGTCAAATTTTGTTCTCCGACATTTCATAAGTATACTCAGATGTATAGGCCGATTCAAACTTAATTGTGACTATGAAGTTAGGCGCGAAACGTCGCGCAGGAGCGAAAACGAAGGCATACGCGGGCATCAGAGAGACAAGACGCCGCAAAGTCTCGCTTGCGGCGCACTTCACAGCCGCTATTAAGTTTGAATCAGTCTATACCTAATTGAATAAAGATTAGAATATAATCACGATCCAAAAAAACAAGGTTCCGTCAGCATTCCGTGAGCAAACACGTAATGACGTTACTAGTCATCCGTCTCTTTCGAACTACTTGTAAATGACTTATTTCAGTCTTGCTTAAGCATCGATTGACGTCAGTAGGTGTAGCCCACGTGACCGGCTATACGTGGCGGAGTATGTTATTGTAGCATGTATGTAATTGAGCGGACGCTCTCGTGCAGCGGGCTGACGTGCAGCGAGGACTGGGTGGAGGCGTGGTGGGTGGGGCGCGAGGGCTCGCGCGTGCCGCTGGGCCGCTGGTGCGGGCTGGCCACGCCCGGCCCGCTGCACTCGCCGCGCGGCGCGCTCGGCCTCATGCTGGCGCTGCACACCGACACCGACGCCGTCGCCTCGGGCTTCAAGGCCCGATACATATTCGAGGTCAGACACATATTCGAGCTCAGATACATATTCGAGGTCAAATACATACTCGAAGTCAGATACATATTCGAGATCAGATACATACTGGAGGTCAGATAAACTACAACCACTACTATTCTACTAACTTACTAAAGTGACTTACTACTAAACTAAGGTAATTGGCAGTGACATGCAGACAGACAGAAATCGTAGTCTCACCATAAGGGTTTCTTTTTCCATTTTGGTACAGAACCTTAGAAAGCAATTGATGCAAAAGCAGCAGTGCCTACGGCAGCAGCAGTACGTTCCTAGTCAATAAACTCTACAAAGTCGTGAATTCGTGTGGTGTGTATAGTCCGAACAAATTAGTCGATTTGAAACATCAGTTTACCGATCCACTGAGCATGTTGTTGAGCACTGTGGTTCATCAGCAATTTAATTATTTTTTTCACGTTCGATCCAATCGAGTGTTTTCAAAATCATATTAATCCAGCTGCAGCAGTAGCTTAGCACAACATTACTCAACATGACAGAGATATCAATGAACATACTTACATAAAAATACGAACATAAAACCTGCTCTTTTGGAAGTCAGTAAAAAATGCTGTTGAAGGCTTGCAAAGCCAAAACACAAACAATGCACCTAGCTCGAATCAGTCACCATGGACCCTTCAGTTCAACAACTCAAAGCCAAAACACAAACAATGCACCTAGCTCGAATCAGTCACCATGGACCCTTCAGTTCAACAACTCAAAGCCAAAACACAAACAATGCACCTAGCTCGAATCACTCGCCATTGACCCTTCAGTTCAACATCTCAAAGCCAGAACACAAACAATGCACCCAGCTCAAATCACTCACCATTGACCCTTCAGTTCAACATCTCAAAGCCAGAACACAAACAATGCACCCAGCTCAAATCACTCACCATTGACCCTTCAGTTCAACATCTCAAAGCCAAAACACAAACAATGCACCTAGCTCCAATCACTCACCATTGACCCTTCAGTTCAACATCTCAAAGCCAAAACACAAAGAATGCATCTAGCTCGAATCACTCACCGTTGACCCTTCAGTTCAACATCTCAAAGCCAAAACACAAAGAATGCATCTAGCTCGAATCACTCACTGTTGACCCTTCAGCTCAACATCTCAAAGCCAAAACACAAAGAATGCATCTAGCTCGAATCACTCACCATTGACCCTTCAGTTCAACATTTCCTGTCGGCTCGTTTCCAGCCGGCCAAGTCCATATTCGGCGACTGCGGCGGCAACATGTCGGGCGCGGAGTGGGGCGTGGTGACGTCGCCTCGCTTCCCGCTCAACTACGAGGCGCCGACGCGCGGCGCCGCCTCGCGCGTCTGCAACTGGTTCGTGACGGCGCGCCCGGGGAAACGACTACTGCTCAATTTTGAACATTTTGCTGTGGAGGGGCATTTGACTGGTTAGTAAGACAATCACATTGGTAATAATATTCCTAACTAGCTGTTACCCGCGACTGAGTTTGTTCAGAAAATAACGTTCAAAAACCTTCTTCATAAAATTCTGTACCTAATTATCAAATTTCATCAAGATCCGTTCTGCCGTGTAGCCGTAAAAAGCCTACAAACAAACAGACAGAGTTACTTTCTATTTATTTCTAAAATAAATATTGAAAATACAAAACATACCCAGTTTGTAACTTTTGAAGTACCTACCAACCTAATGGAAGTAACTGCAGTCCGTACTCGCGTCTCTTCGACTATACCTCATCTGCAATTTGGCTAGAAGGGCTGTCCCTCTCCCCAAGTTGCAATCGATTTTAATTCGACAGTCGTTATCACTGACGTGACATGTCAACTTACCCAATCAGCAGGTAGCGTGCGAACGATAGCGACACTAGAAATAGAGAATCTCTTGCAACTAGGCCAGAGGGCCCTTTTGTTATTAAGGTATTAGATAAGTAGGTATAGTTCTTGCCGTGCCTTGAACCGTGCGCCGTCCCCCAGAGCGCGGCTGCCCGGCGGCGGTGCTGCGGCTGTGGTACGAGAGCCCGGGCCCGCCGCTCGAGCTGTGCGGCGAGAAGGCGCCGCAGGACCGCTGGCAGTACCTCTCCTCATCCAACTCTATAAGACTATCGTGAGTTCACTCTACTATCTGTAACAAGCACATTTTTATGCGTAGCTGGTACGCTGGTAGATGCTCTCAATGTCTCATTTCAAATCCGGCTCGAAGGACCAAATTATGAAGAAATTCAAAAGTAAGTCGTTGGGAATTCTCTTAACGTTGAAACGTGTATTGCGGTCCTAATAGGGATTAATGCAACCCGTCGCATGAATTGATGCTTAAAGTTTTATCAAGTCATAATGGATGAATTAAGATTACCTACCTTAGTAGGTTTTATATTTTATTGAAACTTTTACAGTATCATGCTTAAGAAAGCACGATGCTGTGCAGATGTTAAGAAACGTTGATATTCTTTTCTCTAAAAAACTAACGAAAACGCACGAAGCGTCGTACCAGCAAAAAACTAAGGCAGTCTATAAACATTTCCAGATTTATAATAGCGGATAAGTCAGTGGGCGCGTCGGGGTGGCGCGCCGTGTGGACGGAGGTGTCGGTGGCGGACGGGCCGTGCCCGGGCGGGGAGTGCGCCGGCGCCTGCCTGCCGCCCGCCGCCGCCTGCTCCGGCCTGCAGCACTGCGCCGCGCCGCCGCCGCGCCGCCCCGACCACTGTTAGTATACCGCCGGAGCCAGGCTGGCTGCAGCCTTCCGCTCTTGCGTGGCTGCCCTTACCGACCGTGCATTGCATAGCTCGCCGCGAACTCTCTCTCGCGACTCGGGACCTCGACCTATTTGCTCATGTTTGAACCTAAAATGGCATCTTTCAGAACTACTTGTTTCATGCAAATTTGGGCCTACCATGACATCTTATTGCCATGATGGTTACGTTTTGTTTTCGGTGCTGCGCGACTGCGAATCGTATCGCTGCGCGATAAGGTTCATGATCGCGCTGCATCGAAAACATAAACGTAACCTTGGCAATAAGGTGAAGATCAGGTCAACAGTTCTCAAGTTATCGTCAAACAAATGTAGATTTGTTTGACGATAGACGATTCCGTAGAGTCAGAGCTCACTTCGCTTGGTCGAGTTATATCGTGGAATGATGGTCTATGCAATTCAGGCAGTAACAAGTAACGCAAAAAGACTGCATCTAGCCTGAGTACAATAACTCGTCGATCACTATCTAGCTACTCAAAATAATCACCATAAAGATCTTTTAGGTATGGATATAGCAAAACATTTGCATAAGACATAGGTGAAATTATACTACTCTGACTTCCTGTGTATATCCACATATCAATAAAACTTTTAGGTGTTCTCTAGAAACCGATTTATATCTTATCGAGTAAAATTTCTTCGTAATTATCTATTTAACTTAACTAGGTGATATCTTTTCCAAATTATTAAAAGATTCACTGTTTATACCGATTGGCACTGCACTTGCATTTCACTTATATAATTGTATCTACACTTGCATTTTGTCGTTGCATTTTAGGGGAATAAAGTTTATATAAATTGTCGAATATATAACTGTAGCTTGTTGAGATTTTATGGAGTAAGCAGTAACTTTTCTGGTGTCGTTATGTGTCTATACCTACTCGCTTCTTCCTTTGTTACCATCAAAGGCTAACTCGTTTCTCATGAAGAATGTATATTAGAAAAGGTAACAATTATATTATTTGCACTGCTACATTTATAACTGTACTTGTTCTAATATTTGTTCTGGTGAGAAATCCCTGTGAAGTGAATACCGTTATCAGTGAGAATCGGTCGCGGCAGTCCGTGCTTCTTTCCATTGCTGCTGCTTACTCCTGCTTTTATCTTCTATATTGTTGTGTAAAATAACTCTTAAACACTGTAGTAGTATTAATTAACAACTCTAAACTAATATCGATAATTATGCTCACTGTATTTAATATTTTCTCAGTACTATGATGGTTCAATGCAATCTTTGTCTCGGAGGATATTGTTCGTAGGATTTAGGTGTTTAGATCAGTTTAAAACAAATTATATAATTAATGTTGAAATTAGAGGAATATATTGAATTTGTTGCAAGAAAACCATTTTTTTATTTACTTACAACGTTCCCTTTAGTATTTTTTCTCTCTAAATGTTGTCATTTAAAAATCATTGTTTCATTCATTTTAAACTACTTATATGTATTAAGATATAGTTTTATTTTATTTTGTCTAATATTGTGATGACTCAGGAGAGTTGTGATTGTCAAGTCCTAAGTCAAAATTTTTGTTTGTAATAAGTTATACGTTCGGTTTTGAAATACAATTCATGATATAGATATATTCTTGATATTTTTAATCCAATGGGACAGAGCTTGCATTGAGTCATCGCACTATGGGGCCCGGGGTAACTAACTTTATCTGATAAAAAAAACTTTAAATGAAACACTCTCTGATCACTTTTAAGGATTTCGGTACATCTTTATGGTTACTGCAACCGTGTTTTAAATCCTAGTTTGTTTTCAGAGAGTGCCTAAAAGTCTGATTTTTGATAACAGCGTCACTGATTTGAAATGTAGGTGTAAAACTAGCTACTAGATCGACTAAGCACAAAAATAATAGCACAAATAAAACCTAGTATTTAACGAAAGAATGCACAACGAATTATCCGAAAATTCGTAGCACTTATAGCAACATGGTCGTAGAAAGTCGTAGCGTGTTTGCGTAGCACTGCAGGTTTCAAAAGATAAATAAGAAAATATGAAGAAAACAGTGACACTGTTATCTATCCAAGACAATGGCTAAACATAATCAGTGCGTTGATCTTTAGTAGCTTGCACGTGATTCCTATAATACTAAGCTATTTTGCCAAATCACTTTTCCACTGAAAAAGGATCGATGGGATTACTACGAATAGATGAGCGCACTTCGTTTTGATTTAGTCTTAAATAAATGGGGCACAATAAAACGCAGCTGGGAACGCTTGAATGCCTTGCCTTGCCTACCAACCTTGCCTGATTTTATATTATACAGGTATAGCAGAAACTATTCTGATTTCCTTTTCAAGTCAAGTTTCAAAGAGAGAAATTGACTAAAGAAACCCGCAATTCCTCCCTGTGGTTACAACTCTACCTTAACAATCCCAGAACATTAAGTAACAACCACAGTCGATCCCGGGAGACTATCCTAACTCTTAACAAGACTACTCGAACCCTAGATAAAACTACCTTAATTCCCGACAAGACTACCCTAACTAGCGACAAGACTACCTCAATTCCCCCACAAGAAACACCCCAGGGTCCCGGAAGGGCCAACCTACGACCTCTCAGTTCCCGACTACACTAAGCCCTAAATAGCACGTGGCAGGTAACGCTAGACTAGGCTAGGCCGCAAGCGAGGTTCCCAGCTGTGTGTTGAAGTGACGCGGCGGTGCCGGCAGGCGGCGCGGCGCCTCGGCGCGGCGCGGCGGCCGCGCTGCTCGCGCTATCGCTTGTGCTCGCCGCCCCGCACTGACCGGGCCATGCACACGTGAGTTACACACGACGATCATCACCACCTAGCAGAGTAGCTCACTCGGGGGTTACTACAGAACCGATCGAACGAGCCGGAATTCTAATTCGAGTGCCGTTTAGGTTTCTACGTTCCTCGGGGCTAAAATATGAAATCCAATTGAGATACCAACCTTTAAATCTTTGAATTACCTACAATTAACAGTTATTTGGTCTAGTTTTTGAAATATTATCGATGTCGAAGTTACCTACGTTTGGATACTGAAAATTCTTTCCCTATGTGGTTTTGCCTGTGATAGCCCTCCCCCCCCCCCCCCCCCCCATTCATGCTTTAATATTTCGTATAAGAAGCGTGATCAACATTGCAAAGTTTAATTTTGACCAAGTCATCAATGAAATTCCGATACGTACCTACCAAAAAATTTATGCAATTATGGGCATTGCAAACTAACCCTAATCAACATGTTTGTATGGCACGGTGCATTTTTATAAACTTTTTCCCAACAGCAAAAACAGTAAACTTAGCAAAATTTTAAACTATCGACGGTAGGATGTTATCCATAGAAGTTTCATCCCCCTGAGTGAGCTACTATCCCCGTCCGCCCCACGCCTCGTCGCACACCCCGCTACCATCCTCCATGCTTTTGTGATCGCGTCCCATACGCACTTCAATTCAGGCTTGCCTTGCTAGCAGGGAAAAGTTCTCAACAAAAAAGACAACTCATGCTAATGATTTTAGGATTAGGTTTGTGGAAACCGAGAAGGGAACTTTGTTACGTTTATCAGCTATGGCAGCCGACAGTCAAATAAAACAGTCAGGCCTACAGATGATCCAATTTGTGGTCATGTTCAAATTCTTCAAGGTATTCTTCACAACTAAAATGAACTTAATAGGTACCTTTGACTTTAGAGGGTCATTTTTTCAATTACATATAAAATAAATAATAGGGAGTATTCTGCGCTTTGCGCAAACGTATTTTATCTGTCGAGATATATCTTTCTTGAAATCCGATCAACCTGACAGGGTGACTGTTGAAGATAACTTGGTCATAACATTATTAATAATCTACCTTACCTCGACGATCGTCCCATCCGCTCAGGTATGATTGCAGCTCATTTGTCCGCTTGTTCCCCTTGCATCATTGTCATCTTCTGCTTCTTCTTCCTTCACTTCTTAAATGTTGCATGCTTTAAAAACGCCATCTAAAATCAACCATAAACAGAATAAAAACTAAAACAACTTTACAATATTCACTGAGATGAAAACAATAAAACTTAACCCGTCTAAAATGCTACTACGTACTAAATATTTATTTAGCTAGACTGTTTTCCTTTTTTAAATTAACAAAATAAACAGGCCAATTAAATTACCTTCTGAAGTCTTCTTGAATATTGTAAGGCATCGTAGGCATCTAAAAACATTCCTAGAATCGACTCTGGACTTTAAATATCTTGGCTCCAACGCATGTTTTTGATTTAAGGCAATGTAGCGTTAACAAATACTTACCTACCTAACTTATTAGTGAGGTTACGTTATTTAGAGTTTTTTCAACACTTTTTACCGCAGAGAAAATGAAGTAAAAGCTCAGTGAGACTCAATGAATAATGATTTGAGATACAAAAAATACGTAGTTGGAGGCAAGAGATGACAAGTCGTGTGACAGAGCGAGTGTCGGTGTGTGCGCGTAGGCAACTAGGTAGAGCAGCGTGTGTTGGCAGGCGGGGCGGGCGCGGTGGCGCGCAGGTCGGGCGGCGCGGCGTGGTGGTGGGCGGGCGGCGCGGGCGCGGCGGGCGCGGCGGCGCTGGCGGCGCTGTGGCGGCGGAGGCGCGCGCGCCGCCCGCGCCGCCCGCCGCCGCCGCCGCGCCCGCCGCCGCGCGCGCCCGCCGCGCGCCTCGCCGCCGCGCACGACACCGTGTGACGGCGCCACCCGCCGGGACACGGCGACCAGCACTGACACAACACATACTTGAATACACGACTTTAAACTATTGCGCTGTTTTATTTACATTACCTGTAGGAACATCCCAATCGTAATTATTATTATTCTATTTTTGTTACAACTTTGTGTTATCGTGCGTTCATATTAAAGTTCATAATTATAGTTGCTAAGGCTGTCACTAATCGTGAAAATCTATAATTAGCTCTCTGATGCTACAAGTTATTAGTAAGATGTTTCAGCTGTTGATTTTCCTTAATATAAATAAATAAATAATAGTAGTACATTGTGATACAAGTGCGGAAAGCAGTTCATTGCAAACGAGTACCTACATAATGTCCGACCTGTCTGTGGACAATGGCTGACCATCACGAGTTTGCAATACACTTTCCGCTCGACTAACACACGACATATTACTAAACATTTGCGAAAAAATAGAAAAATAAAATGAAGTAGATAACACTGGATACACAAGTACTGTTTACTATAAAGTACCATAAGCTATACGAGTATTTTAGGTTCTTCCGAGATTTCAACGGTATAAGGATATTTTGTGCAATCAGCACCACATTTTTACATCCAGTGCAATTAAGTCATATACTTATTCTTCCATCTCTTCACTTAAAGAACTCAACTAAGTAATTAAATTAATGCTATGAAAGTGTCGCCGGACAAAGTTTAATAAAACTACAATTTCCGCGCGCTTAATCACTTTATTATATCGCAAATGGATTTGTCGCTAACAGGTACCGATACAGGGGGGCTATTCCTGCGCGTGAGATGAGATGAGATTTTATCTTGGTCACTCTCACACCTATGATGTTTCAAACGAGAGGAACAAGGATGAAGAAAGATGAGATGAAAATCTCAAATCTCCGAATAGGGTCCCTGGTACAAGATAGCAAAAACGATGAAGAGGTCAATGAAAAATCCAAGGAATTACCACGCATACGTCCGCGACCGCTCCCTCCTCGTGCTCCTACTAAATACCTACTCCTACTGATAAGCGGAACACCTATGTCCTGATGCTCCTACTGCAAAAGGAAATTGAGAAATGCTAAGACATTACAAAAGTAAAGTAGCTACCTACAGGTGAATACAGATATCTATAAAATATTAATGGTCACAAAAATTAAGAGTCACTTCACTAATCATATCGTCACGCCTTTTCCCCGAAGGGGCTGGCAGAGGTGTACAACACCCACACTTCGCCGGACGATATTCAGTCCCAAATGTGACAGGGGGCGAACCTGCCCCCACTTCACTAATATGGAAGTCAATTCCTGTTATGATATCTCCTTTTGTTTGTTGATGCAGCATGTTACAAAAACCCTGTTATATAATTTAAACACACCCTTATATAAGTAGGTATTCCAACAAAAAAATTGGTTGTCTGTAAAGTCGGTTTACTGACGATAGTTGAACGTGACAACGTGCTCACTCAAGTAGGAGAGAGACGGATGTCGAACGCTGCCGAACGCAAAGGCCGATTGTGCTTCTTTGTCGCTCGTTCCGCGCTCTCGCTTGCACTTCAAGCCTTACATGGAACGCCTCAGAGCGAGGTAACGCCGCATTTTTTCCTGCATGCAGCCGGCTCTATCGAATTATAAGACGTTGTCACGTCAATAAGAAAAAAATAGCAAGAGTTAGGACCGGTTTAAGAACGCAAGGAAACAAGGAAATTTAACAAATCTGTATCATACGTCGGCGGCTTTTGACGTTATTTAAACTAGCATAATTACATTCTCCAGTTGATATTGGATGCGCACCTCGCGAATTTAACAGGGTTTTTGTAACATCCTGTATACTTTAAAGTGACAAAGTTTTTTCCAAAACAAAAACACCCTATACATTTTGAAAAATGTACAAAAACTTTACGAACACACAAAATTTTAAGAGAACCGGTTAAGAAATTCGACCTGTAGAGGAAGACAGAGATCCGGACAGAAATCTAGACAGAAATCCGGACTTGCGAAAGATTTTTTTTTAATTTGAAGCATAGACGCTTCGATCGATTATTTGTTAATTACCTACTTGCAAAGTATTTTGCAGTTGCGGTTGACGGTTAAATCTTTTTGTGATAGAAACAGGAGGACATACATTTAGAATTTTACATTGTTCCCCAGTTTTTATGTCTGTACATGGGCGTCCCGAAAAGCGAATCTGTCATAAAGCGAATAACTCCTCCTATCGCTCCTATCAGTAGGAGTATTTAGTAGGAACACGAGGACGGAGCGTCCGCGACGGACGGACAAGATGACTGTTCACCAGGCCTAGCATGCACACCGCAAGAAAAAAACCGACTCTTTTTAACAAGGCAGAGGTTGTCGGGGCGCGCATGCTAGGGGTCCTTGCCCGGCCCGTGGGCCACCTACACAGTTTCACCTGGCTGTACCAGGGGCATTATTTTGGCTAGGCCTGCTGGGCAAGGCGGCGGGGCATAGATTGCTCCCCGTGCTCCGTATTACTTATACTTACTCCGTATACTTACTGTCTGCTCATCCGCTTGCAAAGGCCTTAAAGGCTGGAGCACGCGAGGCGTAGTACTTGGTACGTTGCGAGTGCATAATCACAATGGTTCAATCGGATAACGAAAATATGGGCTTCAGTGTGAACTAATGGTTATCGAGAGCAGCTCTTATAGAGAAAAGATGTAAAGCCGAATCTTTCCAAGCTTTTCTGGTAGAATGAAAATAGCAATTAGACTTCACTACTGAGATGTAGAGTAATAATTTTCTGCGAAGAAATCCGACCCTGCTCGAGCCTACTTCGTACAATATGCATTGTGTATGTTTATTCATTCGGTTTGTGCTACCAAAGCTGCTGGCCCACTGCGGCACACGGAGAGGCTGGAGGCTGTTGTAGTCGTGTATAGTATGTGATGCAATGGAAACAAACGAAATCACGCGGCTAAATCGCTACGGCGAGCGGTTTAATCCTGCCTACTATAGATTGGTAGGATGTCATGTGGTTACAAAGAAACAAAAGGGCGTAAAGGAAACAAATATTTAATAAGGCAAACACAGTTTTGCAAATTTATTCCACATTAAACTGATACAAGATTGATACAAGTCAGAGCTAACAGTGGGGACATGCTATGGTCGAATACAAAAACAACGTTACAGTTTAGTAGTACAGCGATCATTAATATTACAGAACATTACAGAAATCCTGAACTTTACAATACTACTTCCTCACACTAAATGTATTTCAAGGGAAATATGTAATAATAATAAAGCAAAAAAACTAAAGCAGGAACACAGTCGGAAATGTTGTCGAGTACAGTACAAGGTGGTTCTATTTTAGCCGCAATCTAGAGTCGTCGAGAGTTCATAATTCATTGCTTCAACTTCATTCATAGTATCCTAAGTTGTAAGTATGTCAAAAAACAACAGTCAAACTCCTTATAATAATAATAATTACTGCTAAAATACACATCACATCGCAAAATGCGTTCGCAGGAATAAAATATATCGAATAACATGTATTAAAAAAACAGACAGTCGAGGGGTCCGCGACCCGACGCGCGGCGCAAACAGGCAACCGCGCCGCGCGCCGCCCCAATAAGGAGCGTCAAATATATACGGCTAATACAGAGAAAACATAAGCATAACGGGAAACTTACTATCGAAACATCTCATAACGTCCTACTTTAAGATTTTTACCGAATCGATATGCGTTACAAAATCGAAAACTCGAAAATCAAATAAAAAACACATATATAGAAAAGTGTATCGATCCTCCGGGCGTCGTGGAGGAGCGGGCGCGTCGTAAACGTAACCGAGAGCTCGCGGGCTGGGCGCCGAGGACTCCCCTGCTAGCTTGTAGTCTCCAGAGCAGGGGTCGGCGCCCCGCGGGCCCTAGCTCGGCGCGCCCGGCGCCGCCATGCGCCGCTTGCAGGCCCCGCCGGGCTGCTGGTGACCCCCGTCCAGTTTACGTTTACCTGCGCACAGAACCCACACTGACGTGGCCGACTTGCCTACTAACTAGGAAGTTGCACCGACCAACCTCAACCAAACCTGAACCAGACATATAATCTCAGGTTACCCAGGGGTTTTACGGCTGTTTACACTACTTTTACGCTTTATAAAAAGACTACCAAAGCGGTAACTACTTCCTTCTCTGGTAAACTAGAGATTTTATGGCCGGTTAAGTTTTGGTTATTGTTAAAAGTTAGTTGGTGCAACTCGACCTCAGACGGGGAAGTTCAACTAAGTACCTAAGTACTACACATAAATACGTTTACAACCCATTCTGAGGGACTACCCAGGAATTAAAAAAAATAACATAGATGGAAAATCAAGACCCCATAACAATTAATTAGGAATGGCAGAAGTCAGTTCAACTACGCTTTCACATTAAACTTTGGAACTTAAACCCGAGAAATTATCATTGTGTACATTTGTACATTTTTAACTATATTCACATGCCACTGGCATACAAAAGCTGTAGTTGAAACAATGCTAAAATATTCACAGACCTAAATTAGGCTGGTTTACCATCTCTGTTATTTCCGTAGAGGGGTCTCCCACAAACTTCAAATAGAAAATTTGGACTAGTCACTCAATCGAGCTTCAGAGTTACAAGTGTGTAAAAGTTTGTGGTAGCCCTCGTGACAAGGATAGGAACATAGGAAGGACAAGGAGAGGTAGTTACCGATAATAAGTTTTTCCACATTAGACGCAAACCATCAAACATGCTGCAATGAAACAAAGGGTTACTGCAAACGGTTGCCTGAGCTTGGTTTAGTCAGATCGGCCGGGAGTCCAAATTTTCTATTTAAATTTTGATTTTTTTCATATAAAAATAATAATGCATTAACAAAATAAATACAACAAAGGTAAGCGTAGTCAGAGAGTCTGACAAAATCAAGTTGCAAAAGGAATGAGCTTGCTGTATGCAGTTGTGCTCTTTTGTGTAGTAAAATTTAATCGGCATATAAAAGTAACACAGTTGATTCCTTTGTATTTGTCATTTTCGCCAAAACTATTGATCACAGAAGTGATCTTTACTAAGCTAAACAATAAAGAAACCGGTTTCACGAAATGATACGAGAGGTCTGGCTTGTACAAATGTTATTGCACCGCAGTATATAGCGGTCGAGGTATGGGAAGTGTGGTTTTCTCCTTCGTTGCGATAGTTTTTTTAATGCTTTTCGTCAAGTAGTCGACAACAGCCACTCCAAGAAATGCTTCCAAAAGGTCAGCAAAAGCAAGTCAGTCATCGAATGTTTGAAGTCGCTAAAGTTTTGTGTAGCTATTTCGTAGGCCGCAGCTCAAGCCATGGAACATCTAATTCCTGCCCTCGGGGCACTGATGCAGGCTGCTCTCTGGTGACCTACTGAAGGCTTCTCTTTAAGTGGCTTTTGCCAACAAGAAGTCGGGACGCGTTTAAATAATCACAAAAAAAAACATCGACACAAAGAAAAAGTGTGGGTAGGCTCGATACCTCGAGCCGTCCAGCTAGGCAGAATGGTGTGTTGCGTGCACTGACCTGGTAAACTTGGCTTGGCGCGTTGGCTGCCACGCATGGCGCTGGGCGTGCGGCGGCCACGCGCGCCGCGTCGGGCACCACCACGGGCCCCAGCCGCGCCCGCCGCCGCGCGCCGCGCCCATCGCCCGCCCGTCCCACATGACCCAGCCTACGCACACACGGACACTGTACCTACACTCTACACCGCACGACGCTCACATGCTTGCAACTTTCATCTCGATTCTACCAGAAACAGCGTGTAGGAAAATTTGTTGTCTTTAGAAATCAGAATTGTTAACTCGAGAATGCGGCTCTTGTGTTTTGTTTTAAGAATGCGACAACAGAAATTGGTGGCCATTAAGGGGGCCAAGTCGGCCGTCAAGGTGTCCACTGTAAGACAAGCGGTGCGAGGCTGTGTCCCGAGGAAAAATCCACCAATAGGATCATTGAACTTTATTTATCATCCTCATTTGTTTATTTTATTTACTCCGGAGTTTTTCCTTGGTACATCCTCGCACCGTTCATCTTTTGATATAAAGACACCCACCGGAATTTTTATCATCTCATCGCTAATACGAGTACATAAACCATATTAGAAATGTTTTGAACCGGTGCGACCAATTTTTCTATTACCACAAATTACCGTGTCGAAATTCACGTATTTAATTCCGGAGGAACGAAAATCACACTACCGTTAGCTTCAGGTGCTAAAGGTATTGTTTCCTAATGCAATCGGATAACCAAAATATGGGCTTCAGCGTGAGCTAATGGTTATCGAGAACAGCCCTTATAGAGAAAGATGTAAAGACGACTTTACATGCATTTCTGGTAGAACGAAAATTGAAATTTGACTTCACATCTCAGTAGAGTAATAATTTTCTGCAAAGAAATGTACGCTGTATCTATCAGCTAGGTACGTTACGCCATGCGGGCACATATTGAGTATTGATTTCTTTCATGATCGTTAAAACAAACATCTAATCCAAATTTTCAAAAAAAAAACTCCCTAAAAAGTAATTAAGTAACTAACTTAATTTTATAATAAAAATTTTCGTTTTGAAAAATTGCTTGTAGGTTTATGTAACAACAAACTGTTCTACGAGATCGAATAATAAGTAATTCGAAATTCGATAAAGGTAGAAATCAATACCTACTTGACTCGCATGGCACAATCTACAGAGAGAAAACTGTCTACTGACATGCAAAATATAGCAATACAAGAGTTGGCTCTCGTATCGCAAAGCTTCTAGATTTGAGTCTAGATTTCACTACACGAAAGTAAAACTCTTTCATAGTACAGAGGCCTTAAGCCTATTCGCACACGAGCCACGCGCTACAGCCACAAACCACTTGGAGCTGGAAGCGGCTAGCGCAGCGTGGTGACCATAGGGGACACCACACCACACACAGGGGGGACCACAGGGGGGAGCAGGGGACAAGTTGCTTTAAAAAGCTATCAGTCGAACGTCAGCTGCTGATCGGACGAAATACAAGCTATAAAAATGCCACGGTCATACTGTCAACTCCTCCAATCAGCAGCTACCTAGCGTTCGAGCGTTAGCGTTTCTAGGAACAGATTCGCTTGGAAGCAATTGCAACTTTTCTAGGGCCCCCGGCGTCAACAGTGTGCGACGGCTTCGTTTAAAAGGTATGAAAACTGCAGTCGGCAGTGGCAGAGTTTTGTGGCTGTAGCGCGTGGCCCGTGTGCGAGCAGCCTTAATGTTCAGTAAGTTGTCAACTGGAAAAGTACAGTAGGAAATATAAATGTATTAGATCAAAATCTATAGATTAAACCAAAAGAAATCAAATCAAGTCACAAAAGTTTTGTTAAAAAAAACCAAAGTAACACAGCGTCCTTCGTGTAGCGATTCCCAGACGTTTTAAATAGGTTTTTTAACTAACTAAAACTACAACAAAACTTATAGTTTTGAACGATTTCTACGCAAACGAAGTTGAAAGAAATCGAACAAAACTAAAGAAAAAGTCTTTAATAACATGCTTTAAAAATAAAAAACAGTCGCTATAATGCTATGTCTAAAATTATATTGGTCTATTTGTTACTTAGAGCCTTTGAACGCTAAATGTACAGAAAACGTTCAAAGGCATAATTCGTTTGATAGTTTTCAGAGTAAAAGATCCACTTCGGTAAGCGTATAGTTGTTAGTGAAGCTGTTGTTATGACAAAACACAAAATGGACTCTTCCACCGATGAATAAGTAAGCAGGTTCTAGTTTATTGTACATATATTGAAACAGTCAGGTACCTACGACGGACACTGTGATAGTCCCATTCTTCTATTCTAATCAATTACTAATGGCCAAAACAGCATGCCAAAGAAAGGCAAAACTTACTTTTAGGTAAATAAGAAATTTGTACTTCTACATCAATATCTAGTAGATACGATCTATTCGACCTAAATTCTAAGCATATAACATGTAGTCTAAGTATAATTTGGAATAGTGTATTTATAAAGGGTGTGCGGTACCTGAATGCCTCCGGTTAGATCGTAGTAAAGCGAGTTGGGCCCGAGAGCGAGCTCGTCGTCCTGAGTGAGGCATTTACCAAGCGGGTCAGTTAGTCTCCTCGAGATATCGCTAGCTCGTTGCAACAACGACAAATTACACAAGGTTACTGGAGCGGCAGCGGCGGGGAGCGTCGCGTCGGCCGCGCGTTAGTATGGGACAAGCGAAGCGCTACATGAGGGGTGACAAGCGCGGCGGAATTACGTTAAGCGGTGCAAACGTGAAATGGCAACTGAAAACAACGAGTACAGGTCAGAGACGGGCTGTTGTTAGTGGGAGGCCGGCGTAGACCTGAGGGTGCCCGCACCCTCGGGCCTACCACTACCGTCGGCGCCGGGCCGGCCGGCGGTCCGAGCTCCGGTACGTTACAAAACAAAAACATGGTCAAATAATTTGGCAAAACAAAAAAAAAATCGATAGAACAAATGATGAGTACAGCGACTAGTGACTAGTAGGTAAATAAGTGATTAATAGTGAGTGTGTGTGGGGACCCACCGGTTGCGGTCTGTTGGGAGGCTGGCGGACGGCGGACGGTTGCGGTGGCCCCGCGTAATCAAAATAGAACTCATCGTACCGGTAAAATGGCTCATTGTAGCCACCTCGGTAATCACCGTACCCGTAATAGTCGTAATCATAATCTATAAACACACAACACAGGCCTTTTAGAGGCTAAGCTAGACTATGCTAACTTACAAGCTACCGCGTGGCTGCGAGCCTCCACGACACTCGTACGACCGTTACTGGCATGCCACCTCGCGCCATGCACACCACGCAACACGCATCACGCATCGAGCCGCTACCTCCTCCTCACTCATCACTATTTACTATTTTGCTCTTCCGATCCTCTTCCCACCACCGATTTCAAAGCGATGAAACAATGCCAACAAACTGTCACAAACGTTATATCTGACCTCCAAACGCAGTGGTACTAATGTCATGTCAGGTTCAGAGCATGCATGGTGGTTAATATTGTTATTACACTTGATGACGATGGGGCCCTTTCGTTTTATATAGAGAGGTCAGGGCCAGTCGACGCCATGCATCCTTCCTATCCTAGCTGCAATTAATCACTAGCCTATTGTAGCATTAATGGATGTTTGGGGGGCCTTGACAATACACTATGCATTTAACTCATTTGTAGGAATTTAAATAATTACAAAATTGATATCATAAAACTAAATTTAATAGATCAAAAGAAATTTCTTTAAAACCAAAAAGAGGGTACGTAAATATTTCTATCGAAAAATGTGGGTAGTTTGCCAAGTGTATAGTATCAGCCTTTGTTAGTAGGGGTTTAGCGGAATGTGCGAGTGTGCGCGTGGAGACCACACCGTGTTCACATTTCATAGTGTCACAGAAAGAGACGGACTGAGAGGTAGATGGCGGGAGATTCTTATTATACTTAAATAATGATTATGATTGCAGTTAAAAATCCCTCCACCTATCTTAAATTGCTTTTGTATGCATGTTTAAAACACGGTAGCTAGACTTCAATTTGAATTTATGATCACTATTGACAGTAGGATACAATGTTACGATAGAAACTTTAAAAATATAGAGTAATGAAATAACTTGTCTAACCACCGTTTGCAATTCCGAGGTTTAACTGCTTTATTAGAAAAGGCTCGTCAATGTATCGGCGACGTTGTTTCGCGTACGTGTCTTGAGTCAAGGTTTCGACTGTCTTCGAAGCAACCGAAGATGTCCAAACGAACAATCTTTGGCAGACACTAAGAAAGCTTAGCGTCTGACAAAGCTAGCACAATTAAAAACATTTTTTTAAACCTAAATTAACCAAAAATCTTGCTATCTGTGGTCTTTGACGCTCGAGTATTCACATGTGCACTTTACAAAAGCAGTAATATCAAATGACATAAAAGTTCGAACGTGAAACGTCTCTCTGACGGCCGTTCACATGCAGTGAAGCCTCGAAATGGCGCGTATGTGTCGCGTATCACGCCTGTGTATGTGAGTATGTATGTGTGTGGGTGTGGTTACGTACCATAGTCGGGGCGGGGCTGCGGGTGGCGAGGCGGGGGCTGCGGCGTGCGCCCGCGCAGCGCGTGCACTGGCGAGCAGCTGCACCAATCAAATCTGACAGTTAACAGCCACACGTTACAAGCACCCACTATCGCTACACTGCGACATGGCGTATAATGAATGCGTACTCTAAATTTGAGCTGATCTTTAAATGCGACAAATATAAGTATAAATAACGCTATTCAAATCCATGTCGCATTGTACTCGAATTAACTCTTCTTTTGGGATCGCTGTAGATGCATAGTGACTTTGTCGCAGCGGTGCTAGTCTAGAATAGGATAATAGGTGAAACCTCCTGAGGTATGATTGAAGACTGAGCTCGTAAATCTGGAAGATTCCTGTTGACTATGTTGACTCGAGGCCAGACATTGACATTTACATCGAGGTACCAAAGGGCGCTGCTACATTTGCACACTGGACGTGTGTACTGTCTGAACGTGCGCATTGCTTTGCTTAAATCATCAGGTGCCAGACTTTTGCGTGACGTATTCGCGAGAAGGATCTCGTTTTTACGATCTACGTCTTATTAACGTTCTGACCCAATGCAAAGTACTTTACGATACTATTACAGTTAAAAAAAGCTTTAAATGTTTGAGAGAGGACAATCGGTAAGGTTCATAAAAACAGCCTAATAAATGTTTGTGTAATCAGTCCCCATTTCTGCGAAAAATCTGTAAAAAAAAATCATAGCTAGGAAAGCATTTAAAATTAATTTTGAAAATAAATGGCTACTCATTTGCTCGTGTTTGGTCAACTCAATTGAAAAAAACTATAGAGGTAAATTTGTGACCACATTACTGCGACTATTCGCCGAATCATGTTGTACACGATTCGCGCGCGCGATCGCATTCGCGAGGTCGTTGTCCGGAAACTAGGTTTTTATCGCAACGATTCGCCACGTGTAAGTTTATGCGATAATGTGATCATCCGGCAGTATAGATGACGTCCATTATAGACCAACTGAATAAGAACCTAACTAAATATTAATATTGATACAATCCTTTGTAATAGGCATGTACTGCGAACACTTTCTTTGTGGCTCGAAGGATCTCGTTCTTCTTGTTAGAAGATGGCTTGACGAGCTACACGTCAAACTTCTCGCTCTCGCATCACCTGCTGTAAAGTGAGAAAGGGAGAGACAGTACGTACCCTCCACGGCCGTGCATCATCTGCATCATCCGTCTCTCTCTGGCGCGCAGGATCTCTTCCTTCTTCTTCTTGTCGGACGGCGGCTTGGCGAGCGAAACCTCCAGTCTCGCGCCGCCCAGGTCCTTGCCGTCCAATTCTTGCATGGCCTGGAACGCCAGCGGCGGCGGTCAGACATTAAAGGGGCGTGGGCAGATCGTTGTTAAAGCTTGGCGGCAAAACCAGCTTAATAGACCTTGTTTAGTGTTTTATTATTTTGTTGCTACTTTGTACATTTATCTGATTGACATTTAACTGATCTGATTGACATTGATTTATCTGATTGATAGGTGATCTGCAGACCACCTTTCCTAGAATGAATAGGTACTTCAAATTTTGATTTTTTCAATTTTTTTTAGTAATAAATAATGTTCGATTTCCAATCAAGAAAAGGAACAAAATTATCTTAGTCAGTCTGACAACCTAGTGAGATAGCCTCATTGTTTAATAGCAACCCAGTAAGATAGCTCGCAACCTAGAAAAGCGCCTCTTATAAAGTTTGGCAGCTCTCTAGTGAGGTGACCCTTACAGCATGACAGCACCCTCGTAAGGCACCCTAGCTATTTGGCAGCACCTAGTAAGTCACCCCTAACTGCTTAGCAGCACTTAATAAGCCACCCCTAACTGTGTAGCAGCACCTAATAAGGCGCCCCTCACAGCTTGACAACACCATAGTAAGTTACCTTCACAGCGCAGTCTCGGTCGTCAAAGTGCACGAAGGCGTAATCCTTAATCTTCTTAACGCGTTCCACGGTGCCGTAGCGCTCGAACTCTTCCTTTAGGGCTTCCTCGGTGATGTCTTGAGTCAGGTTCCGCACGTACAGTACTTTTACCTGGAGACCACAGCTTTACGGTTATACATTCCGTTTTCAGACTTTATCTGTCAGAAGGTTGCTCGCCCACTACATTGACCACCACTTTGACATAACAGTAGGGATGAAATTTGACCGCTCCAAGAGCGTTATTAAAAACGAGTTATGTAACTCGGTGTTATTAATAACTATAAGTAAATCTATATTATTACAACATTACACTCTGTAATGTGGTGACGGTCGTAAAAGTTCAAACTTAAACGACCGTTACCACATTACAGAGTGAGACTACTCAAGTAGTCAAAATCAAATAGACAACGGTCGACTTTCGACTGCCCCAGAAATCGACTCCATAAACGGGATGCTTTCCTAAATTAAAATAAGCGCGGCGGATTAACTACATAAACATATGAGAATAAAATACATATAAGTTAATTTTTTTTTACATTTAGAGACAAGTAAATTAAAGTTGTGATTTTTTAGCTAAATGGCCAGTTCCATGTTTGGACGGCCCGCCCCAAACGACTGCAATAGAGGAAGAGATCATCTATCTTTAGATCCATTCAACACCAACTCACAAATAAGCAAGCATTGAAAAGTGGGCCTTATACATTAACTAGCTGCGCCCCGCGGTTTCACCCGCGGTCCCAAAGGAACCGCAATTTTTTTTGGGAAAAAAAGTACCCCATGTCCTTTTCTGCACGCCTGACAACGTGTATGCAAAATTTCATGATTATCGGTTGAGTAGTTAAGGCATGACAAAGAAACAAATAAGCGAACAAACTCACTTTTTTTTGTATTTATAATATTAGTTAAGATTCACACAGCAGAATTTCAAGTGATGAACTTGACGCGTTGTCTACGCGCAGTCGACGCACCTTTCACTCCATGATCGTCACTCGAAATTCTGCTGTGGCGCATGCGTAAAGAGTTCATATTTCAATGTTTTTCTTTTGGCAGGATTGACGTTCATTGAATCGACGCATGATATGTACAAATGAAATATGAATTAAAACAAAATTGAGTGGATTTGCTTTTCGTCTTTCTAGGCACTGGGTTGCCTAGAGACTTGCGCACCTAGTTTTTTTTTCTTGTGCAACACATACATTTTATACAGAGGAAGCTCACATACACACGACTGAAACGCGAGATATAGTTGTGATTACAAGATAGCTGGAAAGATTTTATACATGCAACATTGAACTTACTGCTTTGTTCGATAACGTTACAAATTCCATTACCTTTTGTAAGACCTTTTTAATAATGAAAATATTAACTTCAGTCCAAAATATGCAGACAGAAAATTTTCGATCTAATACTAAAAGTACAAAGTTTGCAAATATGTTGGTAAAAGGTCAATTCTAATTACTAATTAAGTCTTTTAAATTCGTATCACAAACACACAACACTATCCCTTAGCATGTTTTGTGAACTATGCGGATGAACACACGGGCAAAATATACTGACTGATATGAGTACTTACTTTGCTCATTGTTTGCTCGTCGGGTTCTTCTTGGGGATCCGCCCAATCCACTATTATATCACAGCCCCAAACCTGCTTGAATGGAAAAAAGTTTTATAAAAGCCAACTTTTAAAATTTAAGAAACTAAAGTGAAAAAAAAAACTGAAAATGTCGAACGGTCAACTGTTGAAAACGTAAGCTGATCTTTAGATTCATGACTGACGATAGATTGTTAGCTTTTAGCAAGGAACATGAAATCCTGATAATTTAAAAGAATTTTAATTCTCCAAGATCTTGTCACATTACTATCTCGCTGCTCTGTACTGCGACGTACCTTTATTCTTCCCGTTCCAAGTCGACGTTTTGCCAACGAAGCTGCTTTGTGAGACTCGTATTCCAAAAAACAAAATCCTCTATTTTTCTTCTTATCATCGGGTGAACTATATATTATTACTTCGACGAGTCCGGCTGCAATCATATCAAAGGGATAAAGCACTAGAAAGGGGATCAAGCGCACTAACATCGTAACAAGCGTCCCGCGAGCCCGACGCAATCATCATTCCTTTACGCTACTAAAATATGAAGCAAATCAAACGATATTCCAGGAGAACATATAAGGTACTGAAGAAGTACTAGTCTAGAGAACAACAGCAAGATTCTCCAGTCATTACAATGAGCATTCTCGAGGCGAGGCCAATCGTCAGGTTAACACTTCGACTGCGAACTACGGCGGCGCGCGCGCGGCGCGGCGCCGCGTGGCTGGAGCCGCCCGGCGCCCGGCTGGAGCCGCGGGGCTCGAGCCGCCCGGCCGGAGCCACGGGGCTCGAGCCGCCCGGCCGGACCGCGGGGCTCGAGCCGCCCGGCCGGAGCCGCGGGGCTCGAGCCGCCGCTCGGCAGCGCCCGGCCCGCGCCGCGCGCGCGCCGCGTACGAGTAGCACAAATTATGAATTCGACAAGGACTTACGTGCGTGGCTAGTAAACTCCTCAAACAAATCGTCCCGATCTCGATTCTTAGGGATATTCCCCACGAATAACCGGTGATTGTTAAAGGAAACGGTAACGCCAATCTTTTTCCCCTTTCGAATTTCATAATCATTCAGCTGCAAGAACAATTCGAGGGAGAATAGCCTTGGGCCGGGCGAGCGCTGTCGCGCCGCGGCGGCCGCAATGACTGGAGAGAGGCGGGAGGCGGGAGGGCGGGAGGGGCCGGGGTCAAGCGGGACGCAAGCGGGGTGCCCTCAGCGGTCCACACCAAGCCCCACGCACTCAACCCGACATTACAACTCTTTAATTCATTCGAGTGACACTTTACCTGTTAATTTACCAAACTCTTCCAGTATCTCCTCTTTGCCTTTAGACTTGGGAATGTTGCCGACGAAAAGTCGCAGATTCGGTACGCTAATCTTAATTCTCAGAGTCTTCCCCGGTTTTATTTCGTGATTATCGAGCTGTGGGAAAAATAACAAGGGAACAATTTTGAAAAGGGTGTCGTGTGTTGCGAGCCCCGCCGCAGCGTAGAGACACGGAGCGCGCGTGACGCATGACGGTTAGAGCCAATCTGATGAGTTAACGAGGTGACAAGCGAGACCGCCACGGCCGGACGGCCGCGGCACTCAGCAAAGAGGAGAGCCTGAGATATATTACATTCTCAGTTGGAGAACTGTTTGAAGCCAATTCAAAGTTAACCCTGTAAGTGGACCGTTTGATGGAAGTGAAAATAATAACAAGCAGTACGAGTGTGATGGTAACAAAACAAAATAAAAATTAAAGCAACTTAAAATTGAACGAGGTGCAACGGTAAGAACGGGATGATATCTCAGGACAAGCGAGGCTAGATCAGTTTATGGGTGTTACAATTGCACATTTACACAGTTCAGTGATTATATAATGGCGACGACCGCCGCTTGCATCTACGTTGCCAGAACCACGGATACGAGACAAAAAGACACATAAAAATACTAAACTACCCGCATTTTTGAAATTTCTGAGAACATAGACGCAAGCAACGGCAGCCTCCGACAGGATATTAATGTCATGCTTTTTAAATGATAGAAGAAGCTTAAATCTAAATCCCAGTGTGACTGTGAAAATAGTCGACAGGCAAATGATCAGGTCTTGCAAAAATACTGGCTGACATGATAACTAGTAGTCTTGCAAGTGGCGCCTGTCTGGCGACTTCTACCGCTCAGAGAAAGCAATCACGCTACTGGTACTGTATTATTTTGTCATTGTAATTTCTAACAAATATTCTAAATGTCTGTTTAGTACTTTAAAGAAGGAAGATGTTGGACTTCAGAAATGTCGCCGTGATTCTGTTGGGATGGTTAGCGAAGATATTGTAATAATTTGTTCTTTTCGTATAACATGACTAGCGCTGTGATGTTACGCTGTCTTGTTTGTATTGTTTCTCTAGCAACAGTAATGTTCCGATACTAAGCAACCCAACTGAAAAACGTTTGCTAGTGATGCAACATGCCAGAAACAGTGTGATCGCCTTCTCAGACAGGGGGTATATAATGGCGGTAAGAAGCCACCAAACGTGAGGCTGATAAGTGCTGTGATTCTGTCATTCTTTCAAGGGATTATACTTAAACATTCGGCGAGACACCTGCAAAGTAGATTTCAAATTAGAATAAATTTTGTTTCAATTTCATACACCAATTATTAACTATAGGATGTTAAGCTTTAGAGTAGAGACAATTTAGTGAGACCAATTGATTCAAATGATGGTAGAAATATTTTGGGTGTTGATAGCAAACTGATGAAGGATAAGGCTCGGTGGCAATAAATATCAAGTAACAAGTTGGTGAAGTGAGCAATAAATATAAACCAGCCCCTGATGTTGTCGTTTTTAAGCCCAATGTTAGTGTATTAGAAGCAGTTTTGCTTTCATCTAAAAGTTGTGTGATGGAAATGGTGTATTAAGGTTCGAGAATCACCTCAAGTTTGCAAAGCAAAATAAACATTGCACAAGTTGACAATAGACAAACTATTTCGAATGTGTTTTGCAAAGTACCTATTTATACGCGAAAAGAACACGTAATGCTCAGCCGTGACTTTTGGACCCAGATGTCCTAACCACTTTCCAGTAGATACCTTTTCAATTTAATTATCCAGAAATTCAAAATTACCGAACGATACAACTTTACGACCTTGCTGTTTCAATTGCCACCGAGCCTTATGCCTATGCAACAGACGTGTCTAAGCCCAGCAGCGCAGAGCCTATGAAAGACCATCTTCAGTGTACACCAGGGCTTATAAGCTACCTCCACATATCAATGATCTTTAAAATAAACTATGTTTTACGAAACAACGCCCATAGTATATATGTGACATGATACGACAGTAGAGTGCGTTAGGAATAAAGGTAAGACCCTTTCATAAAACTGAAAGATACTATCTCGTGGTACAATTTTCTTCTACACTACGACTACAGCCATAATGAACCCGGTCAAAAGTGCAACTACAACCGTAGTCTGTTTTCTCTGTATTGTAGAGAGAGCATAGTAACAGCGCCCCTTCAGCAGCGCCCTAACCCATTTACGTAAGTCGCACAGTATCTTTAAGGATAAAGGGTTTTTTTTAAAGAGATTTGTAAACAGAACCTTGACTGGGTAGGCCAAAGGTCAAAGTTCATTGACAGTGGAGTTAGCAAGGCCCGAGATCGCAGACAATGACGAGACCGTTCTCGAGTGATGTTCGATCAACAACTCTACTGCTTACTTATACAGTTGCTAGTGTACAAGAGAGTGGTAATGTGTGAGTTTGGGACGCCTCCTATGAACAGTGTGGATAGCATGACTGTAATACGCATTTGCTATTTAATTCAATGCCATCGCAATTTTCTCTCACTCTCTCTCTTTCTCTCTAACGCATAATGTAATGTCGCGTCCTTGTCTATTGTTACGAGGTCATTCGCTATGCGAAACGCGTTCTGCGCAAGACCTTGTATTTGTGTGGTCTCTTTGACACGTGTATATATATTGAATACGGGTGTTACCCTTTCTGCAACTTCAGAGCGGTAAATTATAACTCCAAAGTTATTTTCACATAGACAAGATAATACGTAAACGATGGCAGCACAAGCGCAAGAACAAAAAGTTTTTTTTTACATTATCCGTCCATACTGTTCACACAAAGCTATTTAGGTCAGTTTCGCGAACAAATTGACTCATGTTAGAAACTAGGTGAAAAGTGTTATCTAGACTGGTATTTGATATCTAACACAGATAAGTTTAGGCACGGTACAAGTGGTGCTACGTTTTTGCGCAAATTATAAATAGGCCGCTCCGGTTTCAGTGAGTGGGGCAATGTCACTCGAGTATTGGCCTAATAGTACATGTAAAGCGCGTCCACATTAGCAACTCTATGTACATTTTTTTAATTTTTTTTCTTACTTTTTGACATTTGAAATTTTGACTTGTACTATTATGACATTCACATTAATATTATTATTCTCATGTTGATGTCATTTGTATGTTATATTTTATTTTATTCTCTTTTTATTACTATGACATGTTTTTATTTGATTTTTGAGATTAATTTAATTTGTTGTTTATTGAATTTATTGTAATTTATTATTATCATTAGCGTTAGTCGGGTAACTGGTGCTAATTGAATAAATAAATAAAAATAAAACTCTGACAGTTACAGTACGATTTCTGACGTCATCCAACCTGATTAGCGTCACGCGATTTTTAACTTGACAAACGTATCTGTCAGACCGACGCAAAACCGGTGCTATTTAACACTTTAATCCTGTATTTTTTAATATAAACGTAGGTAACTTTCGGGTCTTCCGAAGTTAGAGGCTTTTTTCTTTTTTCAGAATGTTAAAATATTTCGAAAAAGTCAAAATATGAAATAACCCCAAGCCTACGTACTTGTTAATAAGATGTTTTAAATGTGAAAATGACATAGTTTTTTAAACTATTTTTCTAATATTTTTTTTTACCACTTTCTTGACACAACACCCAGTGATCGAGTCTCCAATGCTCGGCAGCGGTAAGCGGCTAGAAGCATTGAAGACGCGACCTAGCCAACATCGATATACAATGATTTGAAAATACATAGATACATGTAAGTATAGAATATTTAGCAGACGGTTCTTGATGAGGTGATGCTTTTGAAAAGAGGGCGAGTGTTTCGCTCGACTATTTTTGGCTCATGTAGGACAAAATCAGCATATCCTTTGAAAGTAGCCTCGAACTCTTTAAAAAGTAAATTTTGGCCCACTTTGATTTAATGGCGAAACGTACTACTTAAGGCTGCAGAATTTTAGGACACGTTTTCAGGCTGTGATCAATTTTCTCTCAAAATTTCTGGGAAAAGTAGGTACCTAAATCTTCACGAGTCGGTTTAACTTCAATTTGAATATTAGTCACGCAAGTAACAAAAAGGAAAGGCGATCCATTCGCTTTAGTATCAGTGTACTCTTGCCGAGTAAAATAGCCAATATACAAACAATAAAATTTTAAAATTCGCTGAACATTTTCTGCATTATTTCCAGTTCCCACGGTCGCGCGGCAGATGGCTATACGCGGCGGTGACCACTGACATTCACCCATTTGCCATTTCTAAAATTAGCATCGATGGCATTGCACTGCGGATGTTCTTTACGAGAACGTAATTTCTACTTTAACTGTATGTAGCTGCAATGACATTACAACAGATTGTATGGGTGATTTAAAAGCAATAGCATTATTATTTCTATCTGAATTTTCACTTCCGATATAAAATCGTATTAGTGTATGGAAATTACGAGTCTACTCTGGGGGGCTATTCCTGCGCGTGAGATGAGATTTTATCTTGGTCACTCTCACACCTATGACGTTTCAAACGAGAGCAACAAGGACGAAAAAGAGTGAGATGAAAATCTCAAATCTCCGAATAGGGTCCCTGAAGTGATTGAAAAGCCTTTCGAAAATGAAGATCAAATTGAAATCACTGATTGTGTAGACGTAAGTGAACGCAACCGGTCGGGACAAATTGGCGCAGGTGTGCGTTTGTGTTTTATGCGTTCAATAAACTTTCTTTCTTCATTTACTTTTACCAAATATGTATTAGCCGCTAGACGATCATTTTAACGTTTTCTTAAACATTTTCAAAAGGACGGAGTAGATTTGAAATACATGGCATTTATTTTACCTACTAAGAACAAAAATTTGAGGAAAACTTCATATTTTCTTTACTAGTGCCTAAACAAAAATATGAGGAAAACGATATTCTGATTCTTTTGTTTTAACGCAATAACGCCAAACTTTCACTTTTATTTTTAGTACCGTTTAAGCAAATTACGCCAAGTGTTCAGTTGGCAAGTTCGTCCCTTCAAATAACATTTTTTACGTCGCATTTTTGTAAACAATGACAAGTATTCAGTAGGAAAGTTAGACTTTGAAATTAAGTGTTTTTTTGGTAGTGTTTCCGCAACCTCATATATTGAGTAGGCAAGTTCATCTCTTTAAAGAAAGTTTCTTTTTGGTACCGTTTTAACAAATAATGACAAGTATTCAAAAGGAAATTTCGACTTTCAAATAACTTTTTTTTTTGGCAACGTTTCAGCAAATAGTCCCAGACAGTAAGTAGGCACGCTCGTCTCTCCAAAGCAGTCACCACGTCACCAAGCCCCGCCGAGCTGGACGGCGGAGGAGAGCCGCTCGCGCGGGACACCCACCTCGTGCACGGCGCGCTGCGTGGCGTCGCGCGTCGTGAACGTCACGAAGGCGTAGCCCCGGTTGGCGCCCGTCATGGGGTCCATCATGAGCCGCAGGTCCCAGATCGTGCCGCACCGCTCGAACAGAGGGATCAGCTCGTCCTACGACACACACAGACAACCCCTTAGTAGACAATAAACGATGTCCAGCCTCGGAATAGTACAGTCCATATACCTTTTCAGCAACAAACGTCGTATAGGTTAAGAATAGCTCCACCCCTTAGCAATATACGTTGCATAGCCTCGGAATAGGTGTAATGGTTTTTGTATTTTTTTTTTCGATAAAATTCAAAACTGTAAAAGAAAGAAAAAGATAAAACACTAACTATTGCCAGGCTATACAATTTTTATTGCTAACGAGGCTAGCGTTTTGTCTTTTTTGAACGAGTAAAAAATTTAAAATATAGATGAATACAAAACTATTGCGAGTCAATACAACGTTTATTGTTCAGGGGCATACTTTAAGGCAGTTGTCCGACCGCCGACGAGTGGCGAGTAGAGCTAGAAACTAGAAACGAGTTGCCGAGTATCGAGAGAGTGTACCATTCTGGGGGGCTATTCTTACAAGTCGAGATATTTTTTGTCGTTGTTTTGTTGCTGGACTATACGGCGTGTACGCCGAGCGAGTTTTAGGAGCATCACCTAATCGGAACATTATCTACTGTATTGCGCGGCGCCGGTGTGAACAATGACCTATTAATCACCTAGTCTCTTCTATTCACACAGGATCTGTATTGTACGTTTCTTGAGCCAGAAGACAGTTTCTCGCTTACTCGCCAGCGGTTGGACAAGCCTATTCGAATAGATCCGATTTGCTCAACCTTGAAGTTACATGTACTGGCTACACTACAGGGGCATGAGGCAAGGCGTCCAAATCTTACTTCGCTCTTCTTTAACGCTTTACCCTCATATCCTTTTACAGCGTGGGGAAAGATATATTTAAGCGGTACCACTATAGAAGGTTACTCCTCGCTTGGAAGTAAATGTAACAGCAGGAAGCTAGGACACTTAACTAATGACATCCCCTCCTATACAGACCTGTTATTGATCACTGGGTAATCTACATTAGCTTGGAAGGAAAGTTAACAGCAGGATACTCGGATACTTTTAGCTAATGACATCGTACCCTATTGACATCTGCCAATGATCACTGGGTAATCTACTTTCGCTTGGAAGGAAATTTAACAGCAGGACGCTTGGATACTTTTAACTAATGACAACCCATCCTATAGACACCTGCCATTGATCACTTAGTAATCTACATTAGCTTGGAAGGAAAGTTAACAGCAGGATACTCGGATACTTTTAGCTAACGACATCCTACCCTTTTGACATCTGCCATTGACCTCTTAGTAGTAGTAGTAGTTAGTCACTACATTAGCTTGGAAGGAAATTTAACAGCAGGATGCTCGGATACTTTTTACTAATGGCATCTCCACCCTATTGACATCTGCCATTGATCACTTAGTAATCTACATTAGCTTGGAAGGAAATTTAACAGCAGGATGCTCGGATACTTTTAACTAATGGCATCTCCACCCTAGTGACAGCTGTCATTGATCACTGGGTAATCTACATTCAGATCAGATTCAGATACATTAGTAGGTTGAACAAACGTATCCCTCGAATAGAGCCTGTAAAAGGAGAAATACAGACAGTTCTTTTTTGTAAATTTTGGCGTGCAATAAAGGTGCATTGTATTCTATTATACTTATTGCATTATTCAGCCACACTGGCACGTTAATACAGACGAGTGTTACCTCATACATATCCTTGGGTATCTTGCCGCAGAACACCTCGCAGCCGGAGCCGGGCGTGCCGCCCTCCCAGCCCGGCGGCGGCCCGCCGTACTTGCGCTGACCTGGAACGTGCACACAAATACACGTTACCTACTGTCTTAAAATGCATTAGCTGCTGTTTCGTTTGCTGCTGTAATTTCACCGACGAAGCTTTAAGCTTGTAAAGAAACACAATCCCACGTTACCTACTATTTTAAAAGCCTTTTTAAAATAGTAGGTAACGTGGGTAAATTGTCCACCTCGATTACGTTTAAACAGCATCAAACGAAACAGCATAGTTATAAAGGCTTATAACTATGCTGTTTCGTTTGATGCTGTTTAAACGTAATCGAGGTGGACAATTTAGGAGATGAGAAGATGTACTGCAACTAGCAGCCGGCCACAACTGGAGTAGGGTAGCGCTGGATGGAGCACAGTGGAACAAGGAGGAGGCCTATGCCAGAAGGCACAATGAGATAAGATTTATTTATTGTAAAACTGGAAATCACACAATCTCGGACAAATAGCTTATTATTATAAATGCTGTTTCACAAAGACATACTGCCGTCGATATGTTGAACCATTCACTAAACTGACAAGACTATAATTTTCTTGTTTTTTTTTTCATTTAGACCAGCTGCTGTGGACTGTATTAAATGATGTTCTTTGTTTCCTTCCTTTGTTCCTTCACTGATCGACTTTGCTAGAATCAACAATAAAGGAAACCGAACCACGAAGAACATGTTTTAATACATCCCACATGTTTACAACTTGCGCCCTGCGGTCAAAAAGGAGCTTGTGTTAACCCAGGGTACACGCTGCCTCTATACCAAATTTGGTCAAAATCCGTGAAAAAAATACACATATTTTCGCATTTTTAGCGTAAGTAGGATGTAAGGAAAGGATGGCTAACAACCTATCTATCAAAGCCTTTTAGAATCCACGTTTAAAATGCTCTTCCGACATAAGAGCGGGTCGATTCCTTTGTACCATTTATAGCGTGAACTAAATATGATAACACCAAAAACAGTGCTATTCTTTCCTCAAATATTAAAATGTAGAAAATTGTGTCGTCCGTTGTGAAAGTGGAGCGAATGGCAGATACAACAGAATCGCTGTCCAAGTTATTTAGGTTAGTTGATAACCCACGAACTGAGAATCAAGAGCCTTAGTTATCAAATTATTAATGAGTCCTATTTTTGTGAGCGATGTAACTGACCTGTGGTAACATCTAACGTGTACCCGGTCCGGGCCAGTATCAGTTTGATCTTGTCCTCGTCGGGACCCTTGACCGGGATAGCAACCGACAGAGCGGGAGAGCCCTGCACGCCCGCCCGGCTTTTTTGTCTGAAACACCACATCATGCAACTATTAAAACCGTGAAGGAATATAAGAAAGCGGAGAGATATAGTGGAAGATACATACTTTTAAAAATAAACGAATGACTTCGAGGGAAAGATAAAAGAATCAAGAAGCCAGCAAAATGCCAAGTGCAGTGGATTGAGAGATCAAAAAAATTTAATCTGTTTCGCTTGGAGTGGAAGGCAGACAAAGGCACATAGCTGCGCCTGTTTCCTGATCATGAGAAAAACAAAGTTAAATTGCTTGCTTGAAGTATCACTACAATCCATTGCACGTTAAATAACAGAGCCTCTCTGACTAGCTGCATAAGGTACAGTAACTGCTATAAACTAGATACAAAAACTATTCCTCTGTTCCTAACATACAAGTATGTGTGTCTTTTAAACCACTACGTCCTACCTCACACACTACTGCGTTGCATTCGTCGCCTTGATAAGTATGCTCGGGTCGGGTCGAGTGCGAAGCCCGTAGCGCTAGTAGGTATCACATGACAGCTTAGAGCGTGAACGCGGAAAGTGTACGCTAGCGGTATACACGGCTGACGAATGGCTCTGAATTATTCAGAAATCATTTTTTAATAGTATCGTTTCTGTGTGAGGTTATCTTTAAAACTAAAAGCTTGATTGTTTCAATGAGCCATTTTGACCTGTCAAACCTCACTCTCGCTGACGTCTTAGAGGTAGACTGAGAAGGTAGCAGCCAGGTGGAATTGTTAAGTTGACAGGTGCCTCTTTAAGAATCGTATTCATTCGAACGGTAAAAGACTTCGAAGAGTAGCTTCTAATCGTGAAGAGCCACGTTCGAGTCAACAGTAGCCACTCGGTCCCGTAATTACCCGGCTACCGCGGGCGTGGCAATTCAATAGCAATTTTCCAATCAATAAAACCGAAGCTGCATCGTTAAAGCTCTCAGCACAACGAGATAAAAATAGCGCAATCTGCACGACGACAATTTTTTAAGCGATTAAGTCCAGTGCCGACGGGTTTCGGCGCGGCCTCGAGATCCCGCACAGATATATCATTACCCCGGCAATTGGTCGCCGTACCACCAGGGTGAGTAACACCTTGACCTGGCACAATAAGGCCGTATGGCCGTGCAACAACTCCAATTTGCATGTAAAGTTTTACAGCGCGAACGGGTCCTGCAGCGAGCCTGCCCCGCGTCCCACCCGCGCCCGCGCAGCCGCGCCGCTCGGGTAAATGACCAGCCGTAATCTAATCTCGCAGCGAGACGCAAACATGCAAAGGACACTGGCAAAATCATCTCGTCCCAGTGCATTAAACTGTTATATACAAACCATTGATCCGGATTTATCGGCTTGCTGATGCGAAAACGTTTTCTTTATTCTCACAAAACGCGCCATGGGAAATAAAGTGAAAGCATAAAGAGCCGGGTGACCTAACTACTCGGCAGCTCTCACAACTTGAACCGAGTTGGCAAGGGGTGAAATCTTGATCGGCGATATACGATTCGAGGGGCAGGTATCAATAGAAATGTTACTTTTGAGCGATACAGGCTATCCTGTTAGATCTTTATGAATAAGGCAAGGTAGGTAGATGTCTGGCCGTAATGTAGTAAAACGCAAATCACGTTGCTTCTAGTGGCCGCGATATTTCAGACGCAGCAATCATTTTTTATTGCATTTTAATAGCCGGTATCGAGTGGGTACATCGCTACCTACTCGGCATGCCCTCCTCGCCAGAGGTCAATAAGATATTTAATTCACCAGATCGCGTAATTATTTGTGACCGATTATAAAAGCATGCGAGTTTTGTTCCGTTCTTAGGAGTCTTCACCAAGGATGAACCAATGACGACGTTTTATTTAGCAGTTTAGATCGGTACAAGTGTTAATTTGCAAGATCATTGTCCAAATGTGTCATAAGAGGTCATCAATCTTCCACGTCCCCTCGCGAGTCGCAGCGGCCGACCACAAGAAGGTCGCGCAATTTAAAGCCAACGGTCATCCACATCGCGATATTATGTCGAATCAATTTTTCAAGATTGTGACCCACTTTCGACCGGGAGTTTGGCAATCATCCAATATTTTTCAACGAGTTGCTATGCAAAAAAAAATACTGCATCAAGCCTAGATACTAGGTACTCACCTATAGGTCTTCATAACGCCACATAAATAAGCACTCTTATTAGATACATGTTCAAGATTTGAATCTAAAAATTGTCCAAGAACACTTAAAGCACCGTCGGATGGAAATTCTTTTAAGGCATCTAGCGCACGCTCATCCAGTTCTGCGTGCGCTAGCTTTCCAGTCTTATAAATGTCGTCGAGCTTGGCGGCTACCTGGAAACCAGACGAAAATACACTTTATTCGCAGCCTCCGCTGGGATGGGAATTATAAAGGCATGCAAGTCGATAAGTAAATGCCGCGGTGCGGCGGGCAATGCGGTGTCTATGCGCCTATGTACGGCGGGGTCAGATTTACACGGCGTTGACAACATGCCGGCTCGTGCATAGATAATATGGTGTAACAACGTCGCCTAGGGGGTAGATTAGTATCTATAGCTTTAATGAGATAACAGGTTATGACTGCATTTATGATTTACTTTTATCTTTATCAGGGGTTTAATCGTTTTTAATATCACGAATTATGTAATGTTCATTTGTGTCTTGATAAAGGCTGAACATACAGACCAAAATTGGCTAGACTCATTTTAGTCAACTTATATGATTAGCATAGATGTACGGGACTCGTTTGTCTTTAGAGCCATCCAATTTGGTATCAAGACCTTGATTAATATTATTAGATTGTTTGGAAAAAATACATTTTATGATATTAGTTTTATTTACGTAACCCTCCGGACACGACATGCCTCAATGTAATAATGCCTTGTAGCTCTGGGATTCGTTATTTAAGTTTTTTTTTGTTAGCCTTACTAGTTTAGAGAAGTCTCTGAGCTAAAAAAAAGCAGATATCAAGAAAGCATTCTGTATTTAGGAGCAAACATGTTTATTCTATTTAAAGGGCGATACCCATGTAAGTCGGCTTCAGAGATTTTGTTAGGGTCATATAACAGTGCAGCAGTAATGCCGCGAATAGTTTTGTAATCTTTTCTGTTTGGTTGAATATTGTATCCGCACGAACGGTGCATTTGATCGTGCGAACGACCTGCTTTACCTGTTTATCTAGCTTAGAAACAATCTATAGATCTCTTATTAAAGAAGTTACCTATAATGTGCACAAGCATGCATGAATCTTATTGGAATCGAGTTGGAATACATTAATTATCCTTTCATTATCTAAGGAAAAGATGTTGTTCGCTTAGAGAGAAGAAGTCTCTTTTGATGAAGCTTCAAACAACACGATTCGAACGTCGACCAAAAACCTCAGGACATCGGGCATTAACGTATCTTGAGTAGAGTTAGGTACGAGACAATGATGAATGTGGCGTGATCAATATGACGCAGAGGCAGGTGGTAACAACATAGTAACTGTGGTGGCTGAGATAAGGTATGCTGAGCGTTGGACGTCCAGTCCAACCACAGAATAAATTAGTCCAACTGAGAGACGGATCCACGATTTCGCGTAACAAACCTGGATCCGACTAGGACAGAATTGAGGCAAGAAACCCTCCAAAACTAGTAGAAGGATAAGGAAGGCAACATGGAAAAGAAGGATAATCACAGAGAAATTTACTGTTTAAACAATTATAATAGACAAAAGATTGGAGTCTACGTTAGTATAGTAAAGTATAAGACTCTACAACATTCTAGTGACGTTTTATGATCGAGGTGAACAATATTTTAAAAGTTGTGCTGTTACAGATATCAAATATGACGAAAATGTAAGCCAACAAATATAAATAAACGTGATAGTAAAGTCAAAAAGCTATGTTAATATCGGGAGAAAGCACACTTGATTTATAAACAACTCATGCAAATAGTAGATATCTATTTAGTTTAGTGGGTAACAGTTTTGACCAAAATAGGTAATAAAAACTATGTCAGGTTGTCAAGCAACAAAACTTCGCCCTGCTAAATAAACATTTTCCAGTTTCCCCACATTTCCTAGGATACAAGTATCCTATTGTTCTTTTTTATGATCTAATTTACACTACAACCGATTTCGTTATCCATGGTGTTTTCTGCTTTAACCAATGAGAGCTCTGAATTTCTTACCTAATGATAATGGTTAATCATTGTCCTGAAGGTAGGGGTTACGTTTTCAGGTCTATAATATATGTACATTTCGGTATGTAATTATGTGCATGTGTTTGTTTGTTGCTATGTGACCTTCTACTTATCGTACGATTCGTGTTTATATGCAAAGAGCTTGACGAGATATTTTCTGCTCAAGGGTTAAGGATACCTAAAGATTATTTTATTAATGGAATATTCAAGCTCATTACTGAGATTTGAAACCATACTCAACGGAATAGCGTATGAGTGAAATTAGTATGACTAACAAACACTATAAAATGGAATAAAGACCTGATGAGGCAGAAAAGCAAGGGCACCTGCAGCTGTAATGACGATCTGTTAAAGGCAGCTGGTGGCAAGTGAAGGCGTCAGGCCCAAATCATACAGGTCGAACGTAAGTAATTTATTAGCATTTTTGAGATTCATTCATAAGTGTATATAATCAATTATTGTAACCTATTTGATTCAATAAACTGAAACTAAGGCAAGGATACAGCACGGACACAGTTGAAAAGACTTGAAAACTTTGAAGCGGCGGCAGCGTGCCTATGCCGAGTCGTTTGTGTATAATTTTAAACATGTCGCTTTTATACATTTTATTTACATGAGCAAGTTTTAAAGCGGCACCGCGTTTGAACCTTAACCGCGCCGAAACCGCGCCTTACGTTCGGCCTGTATAATTTGGGCCTAAAAGAAGATTTAAGTCTCATGTATGTGACTTCTTTACGCCCGGCAGGAGACAAATACTTTGTACGACAATGTGTCATGACCATGAAAGCAAGGCAAATTTAACTTTTCTTCTTTTTATTTTTTAATTTTCCTTCGAATACGCAGTATACGGTTAATGCCAATGACGTAACCGTTTTTAAACACCTATCTGTCACTGCAAAAATCGACTTACTGCTTACTAGCTGAACCCCGGAAATCCTACCGGTCCGGTCCGATTATCCTACGAGAATCGTTTAATTTTTCTATAAAACGTAGCCAATATAAGTAATAAGTATACCTAGCTCCTCCCATAATCATTTTATTTGTAAAACCGTCATTGATCTGAGTGGAAACAATTACGTATAATATAAATCACAACATATTATTTTTTCTATCCAACCAATTCTAAGATAGGCATAGATATCTTTCGTTCTGACCTATGTCAGAACGAAAGATACACAATACGCATGTTACAGGAAAAAAATCAAGTTCGCATAGGTTTTTTTTTCATTCTTTATAGAGGTCGCAAAAATACGTAAATATGAGTCTGTTACGTAAATGGCTGTTAAAAAAATGTTCGCACGACAAAATTGTATTGTTCGTTCGTCCGAGCGATGGGCAATGAGAACGTTACCTTTTACCTTTTATTATCATCATCATCAACTCGTAATCACTTCAGAGCAAAGACCTCTTATTATGAACGAAGATGACGTCAAAATTAATTAACTTTCTTTTTAATACACAATTAATTATGGAGTGGGAATAAAAATGTATGAAAAATAACCAATAAATTAATGCTGTTGATATTGAATAAGTAAATTAAGCAGAAATTTACCAACTCAAGTGCCCAGCGTTATATATGCCCAGTGTTATATATTTTCAAGTACTTCAAAAATAACATGTAGGAGTGGCAACATTTTAGTAATAAACCTCTCAAGCGGTATTAAGCTTGTGACATGGCTACCTGGCTACCTGCCTCACCTACTGGGTACTCAGGTTTCTTAGAAGTTGCACTGATAAGATTATGAATAGAACCTGGTATCAAGTGCTTCCAGTAAGTGTCTAGGTGACATAGCCACATGCCTAGATAATACCTTTAGAAATCACATCACACTAATATTTTTTTGTTTGTTGTATTAAAAGTTTAGATGGATGTTTGTTACGCAATCACGCCAAAACGGCTGAACGGATCTGGGTGAAATTTGACAGAGATAGATTATAGGAATGGCACACATGCAATTTTTTTAAACGCGGGTAACACCGCAGGGAGCGGCTATTAGAGTTAGAGAGTAGACCTGGGACCCTATTCGGAGATTTGAGATTTTCATCTCACTTTTTTTCGTCTTTGTTGCTCTCGTTTGAAACGTCATAGGTGTGAAAGTGACCAAGATAAAATCTCATCTCATCTCACGCGTAGGAATAGCCTCACTGGAGGCCTACCCATGACGTTTTATTTCCATGATTAAGTTTTGTTATCCACGCTGCGCAACCGCGAATCGTATCGCCGCGCAATAAGGTTCATGATCGCACAGTGTCGAATACAATATAACCATCGTGCAATATAACGATGTCATGGGTATGCCCCCTGTACTCTACAGTGGGTGGTAAAAGAGTGATGATGAATACAGTTACTGCACTGCTGTCAATTCTCTTGCACCATTTCCTGAACTTAACCAAATGTGACAGCTCTGCAATTATTGCCATCTCTCTCTTACATATTGAAATGATGAGATGCAGATCAGTCCTCTTAAATTTGTTTTGTAAATGTGGTACAACAGAATAGATAGCATTTGTCATACTTATTAGACATGTGATATTCTTCCAAATTTAATAGTTTTTTAAATTAAACATTTATGTTAAGCTCTGTGACAAGAAAGTACCCCCATTGAGTGGCAAAATTAAATAGCAAATAGTCTATGGGTGATGATGATAAGGATGAGTAAATTTAATCATGTAAGCAGGAACAGGACCTAATTACCTAATTCAGATATAAATTGAATCTAGTTCGAATCATTTAAGAAAAATTAAAGTACTTACTAACAAGTCTACCCAACAAGATTCCAATAAGAATTAAAAATTAATATTATCATAATATCAAAAAGTTTTTGTAAAAACACTGATAAAAGCAAGGTTAACAGCAGCTGGCCTTTATTATACACTGATATGGGAGAGTGTGGCTTTGTCTGTAAAATAAAAGTAATTTTGATAGCGCTAAAAATTTCACAATTTTTGATTCTCGTCGGAGACAAATTAATAAATAGGAGTGGGTGCTTCAAACCAGTTCCATACTCAAATCCCTGCAATACAATATTCTGACCAGGCTTTACATGGTACTATATTATACCATAGGAGGCATTAATGTTGCACAAAAAAAATTACACGGCCAGCGGAAACTTGAAAAATATTTTTTCAGCCATGAATACCTGACTATTAGATTAGCTTTTATATAGAGCCATACTTAGGTTTAGTATGACTCAATTACAGTTAAAATTATTTGGGTATGTACCTTTGGATCCAAGCCATATTCGATGAGATTGCGGTAATCCGGTGTTCGGCCAATGTCGGAGTCCTTCCCAGGTACCTCTTCAAGGGGTATTTCTCCATTTCCCTCCGCCATTCTGCACATTTATTATGCTTTTTACACACACACAAACACTACACTTAAATAGGTACTTTTTATATAAATAAATTATACAGCAGTCCTTAATGAACTTTTTACTATGACTTGGTTGGAATATCAGTGGCTGGCGTGCAGATGATGTCATACAGCACGAATTCAAGGAAGCCACGTGTGTAAGCAATGCTAAACATTTTTATATTATTTGTAATGTACTGAATTTTTAAATCTACAAAATATCTTCTTATATTTACCTTTAGTTTGCAATTTTTGTAATTTTGGGAGAAAATTATAACTTATTATCCGTCCGAAAAACAAAAAACAAATGATGTTCAAACATATGAAATTATGAAACAATGGGATTGTGCACTCCTCATTCCATCCGGGTATTGGTAAATTTCAAAAACGGAATGCGCGGGTCAATGCATTTTTCTAGGGATGTGACACAATTTTGTGGTCCTAAAATGAAAAAATCGGATTTTAACTACTATTATATCAAAAGCACCTACAGGGATGCGAATCCCGGCGGTCATTGACCGAAATAAGACAGAAAGTAAATTATGACAGCTATGAAAAAACTTTTAACACATCACTTTTAAAGTATATTCACTTTACACACATTAACAGTCCTCTTTGAAGAAAACTAAGACACTAAAAACTTTCCGCGCTTGAAACTTTTGTAAATGCAAAACTGCAATAAGTTGAGAATGCAACTGCATTGCACCCGATAAGAACCGGCCGGCGCGCGCCTTATTTTCCAATGAGAATCCGACTGGAATAAGCACCGGAGACCAGAGAAGAAAGAAATCACTTTAGTACACAGTCACTGTAGAAGTAAATCAAACAAAACACTGGTACGCGAAAATAATTACCTATTAATTTTGCTAGTTGGTGGCCGAGACAGATATGGCGGCACCGCGCGACGTCAACGTGACCGCCAGTACGGGGTTCTCATAACGAAGCGCGCGCGGGACATGCAACGAGGAGTGCATTCAACAAAGTTTTCAAAAGCATGAAATTTCTTGCTAAAATACCAATAATCTCTCTGTAATAAACAGTAAATATTACCGCATCGAAAGAAAAATATTTTTATTGCACAGAGAGTTTTTGCAATGGTTGCGAATTGCGAATAATTTTGAATGCGAAATAGCGCGGCGCGTCGCGCAAGGCTGCCGGCCGCGAGGTGAGACAGGCTAGCGGCAAGACTGCGATGAGTGAGAAGCCGAGAATGAAGGGGGGAGGGTGTTGCAACCACCGGTGCAGGGCAGGCGTGCAGCAGCGACGCCGCACTGAGCTCGCCTGCATACTTGCATACGTACACACACTTTCAAACCCTCTGACCTTCGTTACTTGTAATCGATTCACTGACAGAATTTGTCTTTGTTATTAAAATTAGTAACTCGGTCATTTTTAACACCTCATTTTCATGTTAACAATGACGCCACTGACAAGTAGCCCTAGTTATTTATCTTTTGTTATTTTTGTCACCTGCAACGTAAATAACTAATACACAATATAATAGATTTAATTCATCTAACTAGAATCTTATATTTTAACAAATCTTACAGCTATAAATCGCTTTTAGTTACAAAAGTAGTCATCCCTATGGTGATTAAATACCTAAATATAGAGGTAATTAACTAACATGATTTGTTTTCACTGACAAGTATGTCTTTACTTTTCTACCTACAATAATCATAACACAGTTCCTAGTCGGCATAGGCTCAATATTAAAACAAGGTTCAATACTCTTTGATATGAAAACGAAGGGATAAAGAGTTAATCGCAATAACCCCTTGCTTTAGTTCGCTTACACCTGCTGATCATTGAAGCCGTATGTGTTTGCAACTCGAAACGCGACACATACACGTATTTAAAACTGGCCTTCGTACTTCGTATGTATGTGTAAGTAAGAAACTCGGATCTGTATCCGCCGCATTATGTGGGTAGGTAGGTAGGGCGGCTACTGACTGCGGTTGTCTCGTTTTGTATGAACACAGTACAAATCCAGTCCTTTACTGCTAATATGAATCTTACTGGAGGAATCTATCACGTTCAAAATTGCTTAGCAACTAAACAGACTGTTCCTTTCTATGCAATGAGTGCGGTGTAGTGTCTTGCTTGTAGCAGCACGACGGGCAGACACACTTCCTTTCTCACATTTTCTTGATATCAATAGCATTAAAAGTGCTGCAGTAAAATGAACTCTCACCGAGTTTCCGTTGTTAGCTAGTCTTGAAAAAGATTCTGTTCACGCGATTAATTTAATTCATACCCCATGAATGATACAACTTAACAAAAGATTCATCTTTCGAGCAAATAGCGAGATAAATCTTATAAAGAAAAATCCTAAGAAAGATTTAAAATTCAGTTTATTTCCCAGATAGTGTAAAAACCTATTTAGCTTTTGTAGTTTATGTAAGTTTTTTTTTAAATTTAAAATTGGCCTACCTTATTATTATCCTGCCTGTCTAGCCTACATTGCGTCCGTAGCTGATCCGTGCAATATTAATCTATTCCCATCACTATTTCTAAAATTTGACATCTATGATTTTGAATGACGTTTCAAATTAACGTCAATTTCTTTCTTTCCAAAAAAATATTTTTATTGTGGACTGAGGTTTTAAGCAAAGAGGACGTTTAAAGAGAGTAGACAAGGAAGTTTATTTTATTTTGGTTTGTGAAAAGTTTGTGTTAGTAGGTAAATAAATCAAGTGTGATGAAAGACAAGTTATAAAACAAAACCAAAGTAAGTTGTTCGTGTACAAATTTGATGTAGGTAGTCATTGGTTGGTTTATCTGAGATACTACCTTAGTTATGAGATACGGATGTAAGCTTACAGCCTACCTACTTTCTTACTGGTTGTACATATTTTATTTTATTTACATAGTAGTTACGACTCCTAGCTTAGGTGTCCAACTTTAGAAAAAAAAATTAAATTAGATAGGTATAATCTCGAAAACAAATAACGTCTAACTCCTGAAATGTATTTTTCACTCTGCGGAGTCTACAGCATTTTTGGTTTTCTTATTTAGCATCTGCTTAGAATAGCTACAACTTCATGAACTTAGGTAGCATACCTTGATAGGTATAAGTACATAAATGATCCGTCCCGTCCATGTCCCGTCATTTGTTGTGACTATGAAATTGGCTCAATGCCTCCTTTATAAGAATAAGCATATATAGGTATTATATCTACCTAATTTATCTGTGATGTTTATAAATAGTTACATTATTGTATTGTTCATTTTGCAAATACTTGGGTAGGTGCCTACTTATGTACTTATTGTAGGTAGGTACTAACAGCAAATCACTTCGCTCGCCGCGGCTTGTACTACATTCGTGATAAGGTATACTATAGGTACACTTACACATTATGCGTATTTCAAATACGTCAACAGTTCGTTGACCCACAGCGTTTCGCACCGTTCGTCGCTGAATCAAAATTTTAATGTGTCTGTAGATTTGTGGGTCACCGTACTAGCTGACGTAGAATTGGGGCCCAGCTTACGTAGAAACCATAGAAACTATGTATTGAATGTGGCAAAACCAGACGTGACGTGACCTCACCATAACAAAATAAGCTGAAGCCGGTCTCTAGTTCTATTTCATAATAGATGTTTTGTTATTCAAAAATCCCGCATGAAATGCCCTATTCTAAACTTACCTTACTCGGTTTTATTCTGGTTTGTATATCGGATCATGTCTATCATGTGTGCCGAGGTCATTGCTATTTGTTTATATTTTTGCGAATTCAAGGGCGAGTGACTCGCGAGTCGCGCCTACCAACCAACCAATCTACATTCTAGTTTAGCGTCACGTCTCGTCTGTCGCAGGTCGGTGCCTAGCCCTATTTATTTTGTCAATGAACTTTAAAAAAAAATATGACAGATACCTACCTATTCGGAGTTACATAGTATTGACATACATACATGCATAGGCATGTACCTTTAAAGAAAATCGTCAAGCTATGCACCTAAGTAAAGTAAAATACATGACTACCTATTCACTACAATCAACCTAAATCTGCAAATGTGTGCTAATGTCGACGAAAGATAACATGGACACGCCTATATTCGTAGTTTAGACGCATTTAAATCGTGTAAGAATCCTGGCCATTGTCGCTGAGTTTGCCGACCTTTGGCGGAGTGCGCGCCGCGCCGCGCGTCGTCCCTCACGTATTTAAATTGCGAATTGTTTTTTTGCTGCGAGCTAAGCTAGTTTTGTCTCCAATTTAGCTGTACAATATTGTATCCGGCTTTGATGATTTATGTAGAATAGTCGTTGCTTGATAGGTAATCTTCAAATGAAATCGAAAACCTGCCCCCACCCCTCCCCTCCTCAGGGTTCCTCCTTGTCCTGGTCTTGTCATTGCTGTGGCCTGGACAGCTACGGTATACCATGAGGAATGAGGAGTGCCGCTCTCCATGTCCTTTGCGGCCGAAGTAGCTACGGCGCAGTTGCTTATTTGACCCGTTGCATGGGGACCATGGGTGCAGTCTGACGCCTACTAGCCGAGTTGGTCCCTGACGCGGAGGTGGTTTATGATATGATGTGTTTCGTGTCCCGGCACGTCGTCTACGAGAGGAGGAGCTCAGGCTGGAGACGGGAGGAAGGAAGGCCGTAAGGACTCGTTGACGACGACGTCGCGTCGATAGTATGCACAATAAAGGGTCTTTCAACAAGGACGGGCCGATGTTAACAGTTTGTGGTGGCCATGTGGTTTTTGTTATATCTTTCAAATCTGTTGATTAACACCATGGCAAATTACACGATTGAGCAGCACGTCCAAATGGTAAAACTTTATTGTCCAAAAGAGTGTTCGTTAGTGCAAACGTTGCGTGCATTGCGTCCATTCTACGGCAGACGCGGTGGCTGTTTGAAGTCGCTTCTCCAACGTTTGGTGGCCAAATTAGAGACGACCGGTTCAGTAAACAACCAATCAACACGCTCATATCGAAGGAACGCCATATCGGCCGAAAAATCGCCGCTGTCTGTGAGAGTGTCAAGGAGACTCCGAGGCGGTCGATTTTTCGCCGTGCACAAGAACTTTGCATTTCGTAGACTTCAACCTTGCGAATTCTGCGTCGGGACTTGGGCTTATACCCGTACAAGATCCAATTGGCCCAGAAGCTTTAAGTGAATGACCATAGACAACGCCGTTTGTTCGCTAACTGGGCTTCAGAATTTTTGGAACCCTGATTTTTGCCGAAAAATCATCTTTAGCGAATCACACGATTTGAACCCGTTACATTTTTTGTGGGGTTTCCTGAAGTCACAAGTCTATGCAAATTAACTGCAATCGAATGATGCCCTGTAATTAAGCATAACGCAGGGCATCGCTCAGATTTATGCAGCAGAGTCATAGAAAATAGACCTCTCGGATCCGTGCCATTGTTCGAACCCGCGGCGGAGATTTAAACGATGTCATATTCCATAAATATTCCATAAATATTATTATAAATAAAGATATTCATCGGCATTTCGAATAAAAAAAATCGTTTATAACTCACACAAGCTTGTTTTATTCAATTTCAACATCAGCCCATCCTTGTTGAAAGACCCTAAAAAGCAAAGCTTAAAATCCGACTTCCCGTCAACCACGTAAACATTTTTTTTTACCTCGAAATATACCCTTTCGAACTAAAAAAGTTCTTTTTAAATCGCTTCACAATTGTCGAACATATCGATGTACATACACAAAACAAATACATACAGACGAACCTAGAACCTCCTCTTTTTGGAAGTCGGTTAAAAAGCGGTTCCGTAGCCCCGACATTAAGCACCGAGGTGGAACACCCTGGGTTTTATGGGTTGGGCGCCATTGGCGGGATTCCCACACATCGACCCTCCGTGCCCCCGGGCTGGTGGTGGTATCCATAAAGAATTTTCCCTAGGTAAACTAGTAACATTACTAAAAGAAAAACAAACGACCCGGCTGCAATATATTGTACTCTATGTTACTTCCACTATCAAGACGATTCAAATGATACCTCACATGTCCAAATCCATCAAGCTGTTTATGCTGTAGGGCATGCCAAAGAAAGCTCATACATTCATTCGTACGTATACATACATACATACATACATACATACATATACACATACATACAATCGAAAAACATAAACCTCCTTCTTGCGCAGTCGGGTAAAAAAGGATCTTCTGCGCGTATTTTTCAAAAAAACACAAAACCTAATAACACCCGCGCGGGGAAGGTTTTCCGCATGCAGCTCGGAAAACAAAAACACGGTGCTTCTCATGTGTCAATCTTTGTTTCGAATTGTCAATGTTTTTGTGTAACGTTAAAAAGTTAATACTTGGCTTTAAGCATCCTACTATCCTACTTATTATTATAAACGCGAAAGTTGGAAGAATGGATGGATGAATGCATGTTTGTTACTCTTTCACGCTAGAACAGCTGAACAGATCTGGATGAAATTTGGCAGAGAGAAATGTAGATTATAGTCTAGAATAGCACATAGGATACTTTTAAACCGCGGGTGAAACCGCGGGCGCAGCTTGTGGTACAATAATATACTCCGCCAGGTATAGTATTCAGAAACACGTAGTGACGTCAATCGATGCTTAAAGAAGCCTGAAATAAGTCGTTTACAACAAGTTCGAAAGAGACGGATGACGATGACGTCATTATGTGTTTGCTGAATGCTAGACCTAGTTTTTTTATCATGGCTTTAGGTGTCTGCTCAAACTAGTTCTTACTAGCTGCGCCCCGCGGTTAAAAAGTGCTATTTTACACTATAATCTATCTCTGTGCCAAATTTCATCCAGATCTGTTCAGCCGTTCTGGCGTGAAAGCGTAACAAATATCCATCCATACATTCATTCTCACAAACTTTCGAGTTTATAATATTAGTAGGATAAAGTAAGAAAAAGGTATACTTATTAGCTTTAAATTTTAAAGCTAGTTTAGTTTGAATTACTGTTTGGCGCCAGGCGACCGTGTGTGGAAATGTCTCGAATTTATTTATTATATTATACTTAGTTAACATTGGTTGCTCCTGCAGCAGGCGTGTGAGTAGCCAGCTTTGGCTTAGCTTATTCATTGATGACCATGGCAGCATAGGTCGGTGTGGCGTGTAACATGCATAGCGTGGACCACGCGTCTTTCGAATCGATGGTTGTTACAAATATAATTACCCATAATTATGTCACATGATTCATGTGATTTTCTTACAATAAGCTGTAAAGGTATATTAGAATACAACACGAAAGTTAAGTCTGTTTTTGTAAAGTTTTATAATGTTCTCCTATATAAATTATTATAGTTAAAATGCTCGTAAAAACCTCTTGAAAATGTTAAAAGCCAACCACTTACGCGTTTTATTCGTTCACCTCGAATAAATTTAATTCAGTAGCGTTCTTGAACAGCTTGCGAACGCAGAATACAAATAGCTAAAAGAACGGCTTAAAAATAATTTAATTTTCCGTAATTACTCAGGAAATGAATGTGGTGCACTCACATACCTAGCATGTTTACATTTAGACTCGACCTCTTTAAATAAGTACTTATGTATGTGGTGTACGGACGAGTAGGTAACGTAGAGAATTGTAACGGGCGTGACGTGATCTGGAGTAACGTAAACATTCACGTTTAAATACCTCATTCATACATAAAGATAGTTAGTTACTCATTAGTTTAATAATAGCCAGGCTCAATTTTTGTGACCAAAGAAATCCTACAATGAATCCCAGCTAGATTGGAGTGCTGCCGGGTCATGTGGACCTGCAGTTACACACAATTAAAACCTCTGACTTGTCACGGCTGGAGGTATCGTCCAAAGGTCGTAGTAAATACCTACTATGATCATTTTATATTTTCCCTCCCATGAAAATGAACTGGGACTGGGGCATCGTCAGGTTCCCTGGGCTTACTTGGACTCAAAGACAGATTAATCTAGTTCACGTCTAAAACATACCCAAAAATTAACTCAGAAACAGAATGTGTGCAAGTTTGAGTAAGTAACACATTTTGTTGACTGAAAGAGACATCACACTAATATTATAAAGGCGAAAGTTTGTGAGTGTGTATGTTTGTTACTTCTTCAGGTTCTGGACTATTTTTGATAAAATTTGGTATGGAGGAAGTTAACTCCCTTAATTAATAATTTGTGGATTAACACATAGGTTACCTTTTAACTTGAAAAGTGAAGTCTTCCCCCGGGAATTTAAACCGCGGGTAATACCGCGGGGCGCAGCTAGTTTCTTTCTAAAAATATTTGTAATTACTTACAGTAGAAATTAGAATAGTTGAGAGCGAGAGGGAAGTTTATCATAATAAATAAATAAAAACAGCTAAGTATTTAAATAATGAAAAAATAATTGTACCTGTAATAAATTCATTAAGACCATATTGACATCTTATCTCGTACTTATACGTACATAACTTGGAAAAGGAGCATATTCATTAAAAAAAACCTATTTATTTCTTCATTTGTATTATTTTATTTTGGACGCAGAAACGTGTTAAGTACCTACACCAGTTACATTAAGATTTGAGCTGCAGGTAGAGAATCATTAAAGCATATTGTAAATTCCTTGTTGAGAACTTCAACATTCCTCGTAACGAAGTGAACTGATTTATTTTGCCACTGGCCTTCAGTTTGGTCAAGTCTGGTGATTTTAAAATGAATTTCGTATTTATGAGTTTAAATGTTACAGATTTCTTGTGATGACCAAAGTAAGCATCAGGCTGAACTGCTGATACCGAACCCATTATTCGTAAAATAACTCTGTTACCGTCTAGGTAACTTCCCACTGAACGTTATCGTCATTCTGATGTGGTTTAGTAGTAGGTACTAGGTACTTATTGTTTATCGAAACAACGAGGAAAAAATGTTTTCTAGGAATAAGTAGTAAGAGTCGGTTGACAAATAAATATAAAACTCACGTATTCTGTTGCGAACTTATTATACTAAACAAACTTACGATGTAGGTGTGCTCGTTGTCTGCCGACCTTGGGGAGCTCCGCCTTTCTTTCACTTCGGCCAGTTCTTCGGAGCTGTCGTCACTAACTGCACTTATAAGATTTTTTATCGCTTTTAAAGTTTAAACAAAACGTACAAAACCCTTTAAACCAGCCTGATCCAACCAGTCTCACTTAATTTCATAATGCATTATAAAAAAACGCAGCTTTATGAATCACTGGGATAAAACCAAATTCAAAATGCAATATTGGTATCGGGTCGTGGAATAGTGACCCTTTATTACCCCAACCTTTAGAGCAGTTCACAAGAATAAAAGGACAAGCATTGTCCAGTGGCTGTGAAAGATTACTCTCACCTATCACAATTTCTCCCCCATTGTCTGGACATCCATTAAATATATTTTTCTTTGTGTAATGGCAACGGGTTTGTCTGGCTGCACACTGCCCTTAACAAAAGTAGAATGGGAAAAAAGACGGCACGGTTAAATTATTCAATTCAAAAGACGGATCAAGACGGGTACGAGTTTCGGATTGAACCTATCCACGAGCATGAACTGAGGGTGAAAGGTGCGACTGGTAACCTCTTCTATTTGTACTATTTCCCGTTTTCGCATTCATAGATTGAGACGCATTCAAAATGAGAGCAAGTTGGTAGATATCTATTCTTTTTTTTTGCGTAGATACAGAAGCTGAAACCTGAATTGATACTCTCCTAGACAAGGATAATAAATGAAAATAGGTTCCCATGCCTTGAATGGCGAATAATCACATTGTGAATTCTTCAGAGACGAATGAATGGACAGAAAGGAAGTAGGCAAGATCAAATAAAACTGAGTAACTATTGTATGTAAATACTTTTGCAAAAAGAATTTAATTACGTACTACTCGTACCTATGTGATAAAACACTCCCATAGGAATGTGATAGTAACGTAGTTAGTGCTCTTATGACGACTATTGAATATCTGGTGGTTTCCTGAACTTATAAATTTAGGATGGTTATAAATCTTCCTAACTAATGTAAACTATGCCAACATATAAACTTTACCTAAGTGCAAAGGTGGCTCTCAGACTCAGACAGGCAACTAATTTTTCTCGTAACAAAAGTATAAAAAATAATTATACTTAATCGAATCTCATTCGAAACGCCACCATTAGTCCTCTTTGAATAGATAAATGGCTAGTGTCTTTGCAAGGTGTTAGAAAGTGGCTTTAATATCAATCTCCAAGACAGATCGTGACCACAGCCATTGCTCTCATGAAAGCTAGTCTTTGAAATAAAAGCTAATAAGCCCAAACATAAGTTTCAAAGGCCTATTCAGTTTCTTAGTACCACCCTATAAGAGAATCCAGTTGGACCGCAGCATGGGAATGTTCTGGGGGTCAACGCCATTCGTTTCGCGTACTTGTCCCGGGTAAGCAGTGCGTATTATTATTTCGATAGATGTTTTTATTTTAGGGTCTGAGATCCGGTCTGAGCGCCCCCTCGCGTTGCGGCCGGCCGGCCGGCTGGCGTCTCGATGCTCTCGCGTACTCCGCTCAATTCATCTCGGCTATCACTCGCCACTGTCTTGTCTTAGTTGCGATTCGATTCATTCCCACGCTGTAGTTAGACTATTAAAGTGCACATTGCAGTTTCAGAAGTTGTTACAATTCAATTGATTGTAATAAAAAGTACCTGATTCAAATTAACATTGCAGATTTATTTACTCTCCATTATCAGCTGATGACTATGAGATCATATAGCTGTAATAGAGAGAATGGTATATGGGATGTAGTTTTTTTTTACACTTGCACACACGGTCGTCTGACCCCAAACTAAGCAAAGGCTGTATTATGACTACCAGAGACTAATATACATAAATATTTTTAAATATATGTATACTTACTTAAAAATAGATATTAACACAGACATGAAACAAACACATATGTTTATCGCATAAATGTTATTAAACAATAATCTAGAAAACCAATTTACACACCACATCAGTGTCACACAAGGTGGCAGCATGCACGTCTATTGATTGGTAGAATAGTCTAAGGAAATAAATATATACCTAGTTAAGTAATTAATGAAGAGTCGCCTAAAAACAGCATTTAAAAAGACGAATGAAATCTAGTAGACGCCAAGTGGTACAAATAATTGCGAAGTCGGAGTGCAGTGTAGCCGGGCGGGACCGGTTCCGGCCAGCCATTGAGTCGCGAAAGCGGCAGGCAGCATAGCCGGTGCGAAATTCACACCATTTTAGCTAGACACTATAGAGTTACCAGCGAGCCTTTGAAGAGAACAGGACGTCACGATTCAAAGCTAAAATGAATCCTAAGCTTATAACTATACGAACTTATTCACTTTCTCCAAAAGTCAATACGTTTGCTGAGTGGCTGGACCGTATCCTCTGTCAAGACACAAATTACAAAAAATCTTTAGCGTGGACAGGTGATGAAATAGTGATAAATAAATCTAGAACTGCATTATGCCAACGCTTCGTATGCCACGTACGTCTATACCAATTTGGACGTGTCAAAGCGCATACGGTTTCAAGCTTTGTTACACCTCGCAACCGTAGATGTACCAGACATGTACGTGATCTGAAGTAATTGTCCACATAAAATTCGAATTTAAAAAAAACTACTAACCTAACTCAAGCTACAAATACCGTTACTTTATTTTAGTCCTACGTAGCTTTGACATAAATCAGTAAATCTATCATAATAACCGTAGATTTTGATCGCTGTACTGGAAACCCTGGCTGCGCTAGACTCCATTGTGTCGCGATAGTCCGCCTAGGTCCCCCTTCCTTGTCTAGGACTGTGAGAATAGACGTAGATTAGGTAACAGTACTGGCGGGTAACGGCACGGCGGCAGTACGAGATGCATGACTGAACACGACACATTTTTGTTTCTATAGTGCCTACACAAAATATGCTCTATTACATTGTCTATGAGTGCCTATAAATCTTACGTAAAGAAAATATTTGTTGTAAACAAGATAGTTTCGCCAAAATAAAGCTATGATACTTTATGAGATACGAATATCACAATTATGTGGAAAACGTTAATATGAAAACAATTTTGAGAAGTATCTAGTAACTAATAACTATGACCCAGAGAGGCAGCGTCTCTCGTCGTAGACCTCTATTTCATGTTTCCGTTTACCGTAGAACTAACGATAAATATGTATAGACAATAATAGAGATAGGACAGACTATGACTGATTTAAAGACAGGTGGAGGTTCGTTTGCGAATGTAGGCGATTTAATTGGCAAGGAACCAACATAAATTGCATAATCAAAGGGAAGCCTGCGCCCAGCATTAGCAATGGATTATCAAAGGCTGACTATGATAATAAATACACGAGTTGTTAAATAAAACTTGTAAGAATCTAATATGATCATACTGAGATCTTATGTGAATCTTATAATATGTTACGTGTTAGTATGTTAGGTTAGGATCGTAAAGAAAATGAAGGCTCCACCCTGGAAGAGCTCACTTCCATCTAAATTCTCTCTCTATTAAATAAATTAAAATTTAAATTATTTTCTAAAAGGTAGATAGACACCTAAACGCACGTCTTTTGAACTTTCAAAGCACCTAGTACCTACCTATTGAGTAAACGTTTTAGAACTCATTATTATAATGAAGCCTTTATTGCCAACATAACTTCAATTTATAAACAATGATTTTAGGTTCCATTCTAGATTTAGTGTTGTTGGGTGTCGGCGTGTCTTTGCAACGGGAAGGCCCCCTCCAGCTATTTCCAGTCTACTTTATTTTTTATTCGTTCTGTATTACAGCGGAACCGCAATCTTTTTAAAGTCATTAGACCAACGTTTTCTTTGTCTTCCTCTTTTTCTCTTAGTTTTGGAATCTAAGTGTCCATTTTGTTAAATATATCCTTTGTACATTTATTGCTATTCTCTCTCTTCATGTGGCCTGCCCACCTCCATTTCTTTTCTTGGATTTGACTATAACATCTAATATTTTTGTGATGTGTCTACAGCTCTTTTCCTCTCTTTTTGTGTAACCCGGAATACTCCTCTCCATGACTCTTTGACATGTAATCAGTTTTTAGTATTGTTTTTGTGTGTTTGCTACAGTTAAGCACCTATAGGTTAATATTTGAAGTATGCATTGTATATTTTCCTTTTCATTGCAATATTGAATTGTTTGCTTTTTAGCACTTCTTTGAGAGACCAATATCTCTTTCATGCATTAGCTACCCGTCTCTCTTTCTCTGAGTGTAGGTTAATTATTTTCCTGTTTTCTGCAACTGAATCATTACATTGCATGCTTCTTTATGGGAGAACTAGCTGCACTTAGCAGGACTAGTTTCACCTGCGGAAGAACCATTGATTTTTCGAGATAAAAAGTATCCTATGTCCCTTTCTGTACCTCTGACAATGCGTATGAGAAATTTCAAGATTATCGGTTGAATAAAAGCGTAACGAACAGACTCACTTTTGCATCTATAATATTATTATTAGCTAGGAAGTTAGGAAAGGATAAAGATAAAATAGACTTCAAAAGTAAATATATACCTAAATTACATAGTTTGTTATCGAGTTTGCTCTAAGTATCCTAATATTTTTAAGTACAGGGTAACTAATAGTGTACTTACTACATTATAAAATATGTAGGTAGATTTGGGATAAATCATATTAAGTAACTAACTTTTCTGCTTTTCAGGGACAGGAGATGATAACATCTAGTGAACGCATTACGCATGCTAGAATAGAATTAAATTACTTCATCACAATAAAATACAAAATGCTTAATAACAATTCTGTTTAAATGCTTTTTTTAATCTTTTCAAAAAATTGTTGCTGCTATGTTTGAACCTGCATTTACATACCAGTTTACTTTAAGAACCTCCTATTTAATATTTCTACTGCTTTTTTTTTCTATCGCCTATTAATGAATTGAATCTATATTCTGTTCACGCTTCACGTAACCTTAGTTTAATTTAAAACTACTGTAGCTTATTTCAGGCTCCTATTGATATTACGCAACGCAACGAGTGCAACGAAGTCCACAAACTCCAGGTCAATAACAATTTCCTGGCTGCTGTTGTTCTACAAAATAGAAGCCTTAAAAATGAAGTTCCGTCTGGTTAACAAGCGCATGAAGTACTTAAGTAGGTACTGGCTGCCAACGAACACAATATGACATGTGGTACTGCACCAACTTAACTACAGAGGTGGAGAAATCAGGGTACTAGATTTATTCGATGACGGGCTGTCAATTTCGTTCAAAAATAGTTTAGTGGCTCCCTCATGACTGCGTATGAGTTAGTTACAACGTATGCATGTATGACGTAGCCATCTGTCTGCGGTTTGCGCCTATCGCATAGACTGGAGGGTGGAACGCCCGCCGCGCGAGGGGAAAGGCTTGCTAACTAAAAGCCTGTGTTCGTAAAACCTAGAGGTAGATATGTCTAGGTATTGTAGGGTTCTAGCTCAATCCATTATGAAGGTGCCGTGCGTGTGTTAACAGTGACGTGTTAATGGATTGCACCATTTGCGCTGTATTTTTCCCTGCACTAATTTTCTTAAGCAATTTTCTGCTTTTAATTATGCTAATGGTACCTAAGTAACAAGCAGTGCCAGAAACTGCATTGCATTGTTTTGGGATTTGGGAGAAGTACTTAAAATTAAGTAGAGTGAATAGACAGACTGGCATTTACGGGATTTACATAACTTAAATTTTAAAAATATACTCACTACAAAAAATGTATAAATGCTGGTGTACGTACCAAACAGAAACGCCATCTAGGTACTTAATAACGACTTAACTGTGGGAATAGTAAGTACCCATAATATCATTCGTCGATACCGGCTTCGTCGACACTGTCAAAGACTAGAAAATAGATTCCCTTATGTCAGCAGTGCCTCTACCTACTCGTAGAGATCAAATAAAAGAAAATGAATAAGCAAATTAATGTTTTTTAACTTTTCGTGTGTTTAAGACGTGGAATCAAATAATTATAAAATCAGGACCGGAAGTCTTTAGATAACAAGGTACCTACATAAAATATTAAAGATTAAAAACATTTCTTAACAAAAATTCAATTTAGACATCGACAAATGTATGTTCACCCTACTCCTATAAATATGTCGATTGGTAATGTCGACGAGTAGGAATCTCAGAATACAGGTGGGGTAGGAAAATACGATGACAGAAAATCTTGGATGGAAGTTTGATATTGCTTTTTTTTAAAACGATGGTGTCTCTCTGAAGCAACTTCACTGTATAGTGTATACGTTTAAGATTAAATTTTATAAAGCGTCTAAGACCTAATGAGGCGTTTTTATTTAAAACAATTTATCTGTCAAATCGACAACATGGTGCGGCAACATTAGCGGCCTTCGGCGATAATTCGGGCTATCATGACAAGTGTTACCGTTTACTTGGTCACACGGGGAAGTAACGGGCGAATTATCGCCCACGTCAATTCCGCACAAAGACGACAAGTTGACCGTTAATGTAGACAAGAACATGGCCGATAACCGATAACGATGATTTTAGCGCGACAACGTCACACGAATTATCGCCATGATAATCGTGTTGATTTGCAAATATTTATTGTCAACTGATCTTAGGGCCTCATTTTAAAACGACGCTCAGTCATGTATCTTGATTTAAAACTTGTGTTAAGTGGAGTAAAACCACAGACTTCCAATACAGTAGTTAAAGACTGTAACTAAAACTAGTTTTAAATCGAGATCTAAGACAGCGTCGTTTTAGAATGCGGCCTCAGAATAGATAATAGTTAGTAGTGATAGTAGTGATTATAGGAAATATTAAGTTAATTTACTGGCAGCCGTAGCTAGCTAGTCAGATTTCGGACTGATGTACATACAGACATACTCTCAGTATCTATGGTCTAAAAATAGTAATTAAAAACAAGTTTGCTGTGGGAACCGAAAAGATGGTGTCGTGATTTTGTATTATTTTCTAAAATTTGTGATTCTTGAAGTGTTATTAGATACTTGATTAAGGTTTCAGTATTCACATCCCACGGCTTTACTGAAATGGGAAAGGAGAGGGATTCATCTTATCAATCATTACCCTCTACTCCATCGTCTTCATCATATTATATTTTATTCTTAAATTTTTAAAACTAACGGATAACTAGGCGGTATGGCCATGTTAGCTCTAGCATGTCCTACGGAGCAAAACCCAATGTTCAGCGTTTTAGCGGGAACCGAAAGGATGATGTCGACGTTAATGATAATGGAACGTGTTAATGATTTTTTTAAACTTGTGATTCCTATAATGTTAAAGTGTAATATTGGTGGATTATTACCTTTATCGGTTCGTTAATGTACACCATTGTAGGCAAATGATAAAAGCAGTAGAAAATGCTACTTTTCGTGTTCTCTACAAACCTCGACTTGAAGTTTCAGTGAAGTATCCACGGCTTTACTGAAATGGGAAAAAGGGGAGGTATTCATCTCATCTATCATTTTCCTCATAAATACGGAAATCATTCGGATGGCTAGGCGGTATGGCCATGTTGGCTCTAGCCGAGCCTACGGGGTAATACCAAGAAAAAAAAATGTCGAACTGACATTTAGGTTTGACTTAGGGGCCTATTCCTGCGCGTGAGATGAGATGAGATTTTATCTTGGGGGGCTATTCCTGCGCGTGAGATGAGATGAGATTTTATCTTGGTCACTCTCACACCTATGACGTTTCAAACGAGAGCAACAAGGATGAAAAAAGGTGAGATGAGAATCTCAAATCTCCGAATAAGGCTATTGGTCACTTTCACTCCTATGACGTTTCAAACGAGAGCAACAAGGACGAAAAAAAGTGAGATGAAAATATCAAATCTCCGAATAGGGTCCCTACACTTAGAATGAGGCGTTTTCCAGTGTAAAAAAAAATTGTAGTTCCAAAAAATATAATAGATGGCGTTACAGAGTTTGATGAAATTGTTCTGTCAAATCGAATGTCAATTTGAAATTAAAATAAATGTTTGACATTGACATCAATTTGAATTTGACATTGACGTAAATATTTTCTGACTAGCTAGTTAGTGCTACCAGTGGATCAACTAATTTTCCAGCAAATATGCTAGTTAACCACCTGATTTCCAAATAGTACTATGATCAGTTCCTAATTCAAAATACTCCTAACTACAGTGAAACCTGGTTAATTGGAATCTCAAGGGACCAAGACATGTGTACCAATTATTGAGGGTTTCTAATAATCCAGTTTTCCAATTAAGCAGGTTTAAAATATTTACAGAGGCCCCGCTTACAGAGGTCGAAATGTGCCGTTATTCCATTTTTAGAAGTGGAAATAATAATAAAAATGCGTATTTTTGGTGTTATGAATTTAATATAGGTATGAATGTACAAACAATGTATTGCGTCTAAAAAAAAGGTAAATTTTATGACAAAGTAATCGGTTATGTTTGTTTGTACTTGATTGCTAGTTGCTGAAATCGGTTTCTCGATAGAATAAAGTTGGTCAAAATTTACGTTTGGACATTTTGTACACTTTTATTCTCTTGTTTTTAGGTCAAACCCTGAGATAGTATTGGCAAACAAAGCATGCGCAAAAGATGTTGCGAAATGTATGAAAACAAACATGTCAAAACGTGTTAAAACCTGATTAATTTGTCTCACTTATACAGGTAATTGAGATACAGAGTCTCAATTACAGAGGTACACACCGAAAAAGTCTTAGAATTCAAATCTCATTTAACAAGGCTCAAAGTCCCATTAACAGAGGTAGTTTAATGAAAAAGAACCGGGACCTCATTGCAACTCTCAATAATAGAGGTTTTTCATATAACCAGGTCCCACTTTGCCAGGCTTCACTGTATTTCTTACATATTTTTACCCCAAATTTAGGGAATTGATAGCTTCGATAGGTGACCATACTTAATCGATTTGACAGACCTTTTTTGTGCTTCTCCAACGCCATCTACCAAAATGACGTGAACTATTTTTTTTTAAATCAAAACGCCTCATTAAATTAGTATCATATCTTATTATATCTTTGTATGAACAATTCTTGTATATATGTATATATATATAATTGAAATCTCGGAATCGGCTCCAACGATTTTCATACAATTTAGTATTTAGGGGGTTTCGGGGGCGATAAATCGATCTAGCTAGGAATCATTTTTAGAAAATGTCATTTTATTCGTGTTTTATCGATAATCAACATAAACATAAACTTGGAAGAAAAATAACAAAAAGGAGGCGTTTGAGTAGTCTCAACTGAAAAATATGACTCTTCCTGACATCTATTGGCGAATAATAATACTACTATTTTTTGTGAGCAACTAATTGCTTTATCGACACAACAGCAGATGGCGTTGTTAAGTAACACGAAGTCAATGAGTGTTTGCTTTGAGGTTAGACTAAAATCCATTGTTTATTTTCAAAAAAACACAATTAAAAAAAAAAATACCGAGCAAAGCTCGGTCATCCAGGTACTATTAAAATGAACATACTAAATCTAAATAATAATATTTATACTCTGATTAGAATTATTTTTAATAATGTCATTTTCAAAGTAGATCATAGTCGAAGAATATCTATTTATACGATATACACGAAACGCCTAAACACGATATGACATCGAAACGTATTTTAAATTTTGAAACTACTGCAATTTCAAATTCTGAGGAGCCATCTAGGTACCCTTGTAAAACTAAATTTCTTAACTTTAACCATGATCCAAAAAAACAGTTTATTACATACCATGACTTTAGCCAAGAATGTTCGTGGAACGAAATGTAAAAAATATTGCCATTTTATATTTGAAAATCTATTTTGGTAGGTTTTGCGATACTATGTCCCTCATTTGCATGACGTGGCGCTGGAAAATGGTAAACATCAAAAGCTCTAAATACTTTAATATTGTTTTGATATTTCTATCACACTATAAAGTAGAAGTAAAATAGAAGTAAAAAGTAGTTAAGATAGAAATGACAACTTACTTATGGAACGCCCGTGCCTCAAATTTGATAATTTCCAAAAAAAAAAAAAAATAATTATTGTTCGTAGCATTATTTTATTTAACACATGTGGCATGGTTGCATTGATACTGGTAGCATTTAATAACAATTAAATGCTATCTTTCGATTGTATTTCAATTAAAATAATAGAATCGAGGCCCTGGTAGGCCCCGATTGCTATAAATTAATTTAAAAAAATTATATAATTAATAAAAAAATAAATGGATAATGCATCTTCCCTTCTTATCAACTCTAACATATTTGTTTCTAGCAACGCCCCGCCTATGGGACCAAAGGAAGAATCGTAAATTACTTACGATGAAAATATAATGCTCTAAAGCATAATCCCATGTATTGTCCTTTTCTGTACTTCTGACAATGTGTGTGCAGTGCACGTACATCATGATGATCGGTTGAGTAGTTAAGGCGTGAAAGCGCAAGGAACGTCCAAACAGCTCTCTTTCTTCAAATTTTATAATATTAGTTAGTATTTTAATAAAAATTAGTTAGTTAATTATTAGTTAGGATTATGATGAATAACGAAGGTTTGTGACACTTGGGTGTGCGACACGCGTCGCGTTCTGTGACCACTTTTGCGCGGCGAAACGCGGTGTTTCAAATACATAAACATAAAATATAACATATTGACACGCTTATCCCCCGGTGGGGCTAGCAGAGGTATAATACATCATCCAAACTTCGCCAGACGATCTTCTGTCCCAAATGTGACAGGTGGTGAGCCTGTCACCATTCACCGGGCTCCTGTTATGTAGCAGATGACATACAAAATAAATACGCACATACAATACATAAACATATACATATACACACATATACACATACATTTTGTAATATATTCACACAATGAATATTTTGGTGCGTGCCGTCGCCTGAGATCTTCCGCTCTCTCTGGCTTGAGAGGCGGGCCTTCTCGAACTAGGCTAGGTATCATTGCTCTGGCTGGATTGAGAGGCGGGCCTTTTCCAACTAGGCCATCATTGTATCGTTTATAAAATATTACTTTATATTTATAATTCCAAATAGAAGAAATTCTGTTAAAAAACTAGCAACCCTGAATTATTATTCAGTCATTCAGAAATGGGGGTGCTGTCATTATATTTTAAACCCAATTTTTTGGGTTTATTGAAATGTTTAAACAAATTAAATTGGGTTATCGTGTTCTTTAGTTTAATTAATTTATCAGTGTGTATTTACGAAGATCAGATAGGAAAATTCGACTGGTAAAGTTAACTTTTAGGTTATGGTTCTTGTATGTCATCGTGAGATCGGAATAAATTGAATTTTTAATGAAATTATCGGTTTCAGGCGCCAGACTTATGTGGGGAGAATCAAATTTGCTCAGTTCGATACAGTGTCCACAGCGAAAAAGTTGATTGTTGCTACGGAAGAGAATGTTTTAGCTGCATTGAATTTGAAGACAGGTAATAGATTTTAATAAGTATATCCGCCAACAGAGCACCTACCCGGCGTTGTTATGGTACCGTACCTAATAGAAAAATACATAGTTGTCTATAATTAAGCATATCTAAAACAAAATACTTACTTTATGTTATCCATGCCAAGTAATATTCCTTTTGTTGTGGCATGTAGAGTAAATAGGGAATTTAGGTAAATGTAAATTGCTGTCAAATGATAAAGATAACGTTAATTTCACGTGAATGTATAGAAATACAGAAAAGTTTTATATAGTTCATGTCAATGTATATAAACTTTTCTGTATGTTACATACAGAAAAGTTTTATATCTTTCTGGCCAGCTCACTTAAAACTTTGATGTCTTATTGTTACAACATCATACAGCAAAACTTGGTGAAATAGCAGTGGCATGGCTATAAGCACATTCCCATGCTGGAGTGTAAATACTATGATTGCAAGTTAGGCCAGTTGAGAAAATGCATGGAAAATGATTGTAAACTCAATACTCAATGTGCTGTACTGTACTGTATTACATACAGGTCTTAGATTTAGCTAGATATCACATAATGACCCTGATAGGGTTTGGCAACATTATGGGTAGTGGAATGATTAAATCTTTAAAAACTACTTTAGCCCAAAATAATTTATCAATAGCACAATTAAATAACACTTTTTGAGGAGGATGTCATTTAAGGTTTTAGTAAATATGACCTCCTCTTGACCATATTTTAGGCCTCCTTTATATGCCAGGAAATAATTATTACAAATCTCAAAATCATCATAAACAATGGTGGCTTTGTATGTATGTAGATGTTGGCATAGTGTATGATAGGTAAATAAACTTGTAGTGTGTGGTGTGGTAATCTTTGCAAAACAAATCATGATTATGCTGGGGCAGTATCACAGTATGAAAAAAATTGTATACTACCTACTTGAAATACTAATGAAACTATGCGCATTGTCAGAAGAACTGATATGATCTAAGTTGTAATGCCATCTAAAATTTACCTGTGAAAGTGAGTTTTTTTTTGTTTCTGATGCTTCCACTCGTTGTCTACTCAACCAATCATCACAAAATTTTAGCATACAGTCATGTTGTCAGGGACAGAAAAGCAAAAAAAAAATAACTAAACCTGTGGGACTGTGGGGAAAACCACAGGATGTTTTGTATATGCCTATCTCCGGTTTGCTCATTAAGTTGGCTTCTTCATGTATCTACCTTAAGTGCATTATAGCCTTATCAATTGTCTTTAGTATCTATATTTCTCATCTCCAGGGCAAGTGGTGTGGCGGCATGTGTTTGAGCAAGCCTCTACAGGCAATATTCAGCTGCTCCATGTGACAGACAAGGTGGTGACAGTATCTGGATCAAACCCTTACTTGGTCCGAGAGTGGGACTCTACTACAGGTATGTCATATCACTACCTACAGCTGATTATTCATTCAGCAAATTATTGATGTGATCAATGTCAGTATTATGGTTTTGATATTAAAAAAGTAATTTACTGTAAGAAGTTGTATCCGTCTGTCTGTTAAAATGTCATATTAGGTCATAGCATCAAAAGTTTTCCACTTATGAACTAAACTACATTTAATTTATTACTTTCGTATTATAGGTGATTTATAGATTTCAATTTTGTAAGGAAAAAGATATATATATAACTCGGATGGGACATAATGCATGTATAATGTTATACATGCATTATGTCCCATCTGAGTAATATAAAACATTTTGAAACCTTTAATGCGGAAACTGACTAAAAACATTTTGTCGTAAAGTATCGTGTTCGCGTATGAGTTCGCGGTATCAATTAAACGAGCCAATGCGAAAATGTCGGCATCTTGACTTGAGGCGCGCTACAAAGGGTTTGCGAGAAAGCCGAAAGGCTGTCGTGCTGGCGGAGAGGTGTTTGGCTTGTTGAATTAATACAGCAAACTGATTCGCGTACTTAATATGTTATGAGATGCGGCTTTACTCAGTCACCGTCGACGTCTCCGAAACACGCTAACAGCTTTAATAAGCTATTTGCTTCATTGGCATCTCATTAGCATTGTCGTAAATTTTATTATATTTTTAGTTTATTTCAATGGATATTACTTTCTTTCTCAGGTGTGATCCTATTGGAGTGGTCCCTCCTCCTCCACGACGATGACAAGGCCGACTTCTCTGAGTTCTGGGTGCAGCGCGGCACTCTGGTGCACATGCTGCCCATCATCGGGTCACACATCGAGGTCACCATGTACAACCTGTGGACGGGAGCCAACAAGGGATCGACATCCAAACTGCCTGCTCAGTGGGTCAATGATGGGTAAGATGTTCTGAGAAATCTGAGTGATCTAGTATCAATCAATTATATAAAAAAAAGAAGTGCACCAAATTAAGACTAGCATGTATGAACTTAAAGCTGCCAGTGTATCAACAAATAATCAATTAGCAATTTAATAAGGTTTTTAAATTCAAGGACAATCAGCATATTGTAGTATTTCATTGATTTCACACCAACTTGAGAAATACTTTATTCATTCCAGATGTGTTTTATCACCGCCATACTTCACCTGCATCTCAGGCAGCGGTGAAGGCCAACTCCTCATTTCTCTCGATGTCACCTCCGATGCAATCTCCATCATCAGCAAGCCTTTATCCGAGTACATAAAAGTAACATCTGATGTTAACCTGAGACCCTTGGATGGGAATAGTGTTGTGCCAGGCTTCTTGCTTGATGATGAGAAGATAGTTCTGTTGCGGGAGAATAAATTTAATGTGCTGGGAGTGAAGGTGGCAGACCAGGCCGCTAGTGTGGCGGTGGTGGACGGAGCTAATGGGCTTATAGTGCTCCAGACATGGACTGATAATGTCAAGGTAAGAAAATCTTAAATATATTATTAAACTTATTTTTTAAACCACTTCTGAACTTGCTTTATTATATTTATTCCCTGCAGATACTGCACAATGTATTGCATTAAATGGTGGTGTTTCTTTCGTATGGATAGCCTGCACCTGCAGCCCATAACAGAACCATGCCCACATGGGGTGGCGAATACGGACATCTAAACTGACGTTTCAAATCAATAAATCCACTAATTTGGATGGAAATTACCGATTTTGTTGATTTGCAACATAAGTTTAAATGTCCGTGCTCTCATATGTCTCACATACATCTATGATAATCACAAGACTCATCATATTCATCAACCATTTTCTACTTACTGCTGAGTATAGGTCTTCTTTTAAGATCGATAGGTTATGCAGATGAAACTGGTATAGGGCCAGAATGCCAGTTTCAAATACATAATATATCTTATATTATAGTGCTGCCTGTCACCTCAATACTTTTTTTACCTAACCACTGTACCGCATGGGCATGGACTAATTTAAGCGATACCACTATAATTAGTATACAGTTACATAAAAAATAACCACATAAAAAGATCGTCGACAGAATGCAAGGAACAGGTACTTGACTCCATAGTTAAAATTGTTCATAATGATGAGTACAGGACAATGACCCCCTTTCGACTTAGTACACCCTTTCCTGATAATCCTGTAATTACATGTGGTCCATCGATTGCAGGGCTTCCAACTGACCGCCCACAGCGTGTCGTCAGGCGAACAGTTGCACGAGATCGAAGCGTCCGCGCCGGAGCTGCAGGTGCCGGAGCCGGAGATCTCGGCGGCGCTGTGCACTCGCGCGCGCGAGAACGTGTGCCGGCTGCTCGTCACGGCCGCCGATGACGCCAGCCATTTGATGCAGCAAGGAGGTAGGAAGGTTTATATACATGTAGTTGACTTTGCCGCTAAAATTATAATACTAGCTGCGCAACTCGGTGTTACCCGCGCTTAAAAAGTAGCCTATGTGCTAACTATACCCTGGAGTATAAGCTACCTAATTTCATCGAAACAGATCGACCCATTTATGTGAAAAGAAGACGTAATCGACGTAACGACAGGCCGCGTCCGAATATTCTCAAACATTTCGCATAGCTCCGGGCACTGGACGTTTGAGTTGCGTCTGCGATAGTCGCCGCGTTATCGCAGACGTATGTATATGTCGCACTATGTGCGCAGCCAGTGCAGTGTATCTGTGTAGATAGTCTGTGTGTGACTTACTGGCATCGTAAATCCCAAACGATTATGATTTACTTTTTCTTCTCTAAAAGATGACTTGATCTAGCCAGAGTGTTCTCAGTAAGGAAACACAAACACACACACAGACGCACACAAACAAACTTTCGCCTTTATAATAGATAGTAGGATAATTGACTAACAATCTTGCGCTGACAGATAATATAAAGCATAACATATAGTAAGGTAGTTTGTAGTAAAATGTTAGATACATTTACATACTTTCACTTCAAAGTATGTTAGATACTGGAGTATGGAAAAGAGGCTAAATACAAACATTTTGCTATAACAATATCACTCTTCTAATTTCAATGCAATGCTTCACTCACTTTCCATACCTATTTTTTATATTACTATCTCTTTGTCACTTTATTATTTTTGTTTCAAATTTAAGGTAAAGTGATATGGACAAGAGAAGAAGCTCTGGCCAATGTGGTTGCGGCTGAATTTGTAGATTTACCCGTGTCGGACCTCGACGCAGCCATCGAGTCTGAATTCGACCAGAAAGAAGGTTAGTACTAGAACATAATTATATGTACTCTTAACTTGGCTTATGATAAAGTTCAATTTCATTTAACTGTAATTTGAGGTAATCAAATATTTATGACAATTTCTTTGTTCTCTAGCTGCCAAGATGTATAGTAAGTATTGTAGTTGGTTTCAGTGTGTGAGTCACCCCCTTCCTAAAATCTCTGAATAACGAGCAATACAATAACATGTCTTGTGTAATTTGGCTTCCATAGACAACTACATTACAATACAATATATCTTTATTGTACACCAAAGATACTTAACTAATGCTTAAACTAACGTTGTATAATCTCGGAATTGCTACAGTCTTTTGTCTTTTTCTATCGAGTTCAAAAAATTTCAACGAAAGAAAAAGACAAAACACTGTACAACTATTCTGAGGCTATGCAAAGTTATTATTGCTAAAGGGGTAATGTGTAATAAATACATAAATCTGCGTTCATTTTTGTGTGTAAATATTAATAGTCGGACTACTTAAGTAATGTACTATGTAGTAGATTGCCTCAATATGTTCTGAATTTATCAGGTGGAATGGTAAATTATATGGCACAAAGTTTCAATCGCTGGTAACTTTTAAACTTTCAAAACCATGTCAGAGGTCTCCAGGGGCCTAAATTTTATGCAATATTGCTACTAAAAAAATTACGGTTATTTTATATTAAGTACTTTCCAAACAAAAAAATGAGTAATAAGTCTGATTTATTAGTTAAAGATTTTGAAAATTGATTCCGTCAGGGACGACGATATTATTCATCAAAGCAGAAATGTTGTGGAAAAAAAATCTGTTAGCTGCTTTGCTATCTTATAGCTACATTTTGAAAAAAAAACAGTTAGCAAGACAATGACGTCATCCTCTTTTAACCCCCGACGCATACCAGAGGGTGTTATAAGATTGACTGCCTCTTATATGTGCGATATGCATCTGCGACAGCTCGACGAATAGACGTAACGACAGGCCGCGTCCGAATATTATCATACATTTTATTCTTGACTGCGACACGCAGTCGCATAGCTCGGCACACTGGACGTTTGAGTTGCGCACAGTTGCGTCTGCAATAGTCATCGCGCTATCGCAAACGTATATGTCGCTCTATGTGCGCAGCCATTGCTGTGTATCTGTGTAGATACAGTCTGTGTGTGACTTTCTGGTATCGTAACCCCCAAACGGATAAAACGATTTTGATTTAGTTTTTCTTCTCTAAAAGATGATTTGATCTAGAGTGTTCCTAGCTAAGATTTCTGGGGGTTTGTTATTTTATTTTAATTTGTCATCAAAAAGGAAAAACATTTAAAAAAGAAAGCGTCTCTCTCCGGCTAACCCACCTCGTAAATCCAGGTTCGATCTGGTCAGCATTCTACCGGCGGCTGCAGACCCAGGTGCAGCAGTTCCAGACGTGGCTGGCCAACTTGCAGAAGACTGACCTGTCTTCTGACGACAAGCCCACGGAACTCGTTAGAGACTACTTCAACTTGCACAAGATTATTGTGCTGGTCACTGATGTTGGCAAGGTGAGACTTGGGCGCGGTAAGAAATACGCTAATGACGATACATGTTGGATTGGATTTTATTAGGTTAGTGTTCTTTAACGCTTTTGGCTCATTGGGGATCGCACCCTTGATAGTATTTAAAAGTTGTTAGTACCCTTGTTAGTTACACCCTTGTTAGTATTTTCATTACTTCAATTACAATTTGCAATCACGGAGCCGCTACTCGTCTTACCCCAGCACTAAGTTTTTCCAGGTTTAACTCACGATATTGCAAAAATTGGATGGCTTCCTAGCTATTGGCCAGTAGTAGCCTTCTTCTTTCAGACTTCTAGTTTGTGTTTGACCTATTCAAATGTAAATCAATGTCCAATATAAAAAGGTATAACAGTGTAAGTTGCTATGTGCAGGTGTTCGCTCTAGACAACCTGTCAGGCGCCATCCTGTGGCGCATGTTCGAGCCGGCGCTGGCGCCCGAGGGTGTGGCGCTGTTCACTCAGCGCTCCGCCCGGCACCCGCCGCACCGCGCCGTGCTCGCCATCGTCGGGAGGCACCAGGTATCTACTCCTATCTACAGGTATCTACTCCTATTAGGTCCTATTAACATCCTATGGCGCATGTTCGAGCTGGCGCTGTTCACTCAGCGCTTCGCTCGGCACCCGAGCGCGTGGATCATTATTCTTCAACCTGTAAATGTTTTAGTTCAACGCGAATGAAACTAGATGGCGCTTTTCTAATTCCTTCCAGACAAAATGACCCACGGACCAAGATCAATTTTTCTACATCATTATTCTTTGTTCCAGCAAACTGGCAACGCAGTAATAATCACCATTAACCCTATAACCGGCGAGCTGATCCACGACACGTTGTATCTGAACGTTCAGCCGCTACAGTGCACACTGCTACATAACGCGGACAGACACAAGTTACACGCGCTTGTCTTGTTGGACTCAGAGGAGAATGTACATGTAAGTACATAGTATTATTAAATACCTTATACCTTGGTCATTGTCTGAAAAGTCACAGAAGTGAGAGTGACTAAGATAAATCTTACGCGTAAGAATAGGGTTCTGGGGTGGAAACTTAATTAGGGACCATAAGGTACTTTAGGTCAATAAGTTACGCGGTCTCAGAAAACATTTTAGGATTTGTTTGAAAACTGGAAAAAATGTTTCTACATAAAAAATGTGTCAATTGATTCCACGAAACTATTTTCACTTAGAATAAAACTTCTTCTGTGTTTCAGAAAAAAAAACATTGCATCATTACTTTTTTTACAGATATTCCCTAAGACGTCAGAACCGCTAATAGAAAATCTGTTCATGTATGTTGCTGACAAAAACACAGCCAAAGTACAGGGGTACGCTATCGAATATAATGGAAAGGTAAGAATCAACAGCGACATAAAATTTTAAATACAGTAAAATTTTGTATAGTAAAACTTTTGGACTAATTAAATTATACTAGTTTTAAGTATTATGCTTTTGTTTTTGTAATTTCTGGTGTGAACAATAAATCTAAGTTTTAAGTAGGTAGTGCTGTGCTGATTGTGTTAGGAATAATAGAACTACTGGCTCTGTGAGCTGGAGACTTCGCGCCCGGCGTCTGCGAGAACAGACGCCGGCCGCTAGGTCTCTATATGATACAGATTTGTTAACATTTCTGTAAAATTCCTTTTATCTTGCGTTCTTAAACCGGTCATAAATATTGCTATTTTTAACGTGAATTTTTTGACAGACATAGACAGACAGACAGACAGACATTTATTTGTGGCAAAAAACACAGATTAAAAATATACACACAGAATACAGACTAAACAAAAAAAAAAAGAAACTAAGGAAACAGGTAAAAACCGTGTACGTATTTTGGCTTTTTGCCACAAACCAGCTGCAACTCAGCATGGTGCTGGTTGTGTCCAACCAGCGCTGGTTTTCCGTTGCGACCGGCAGGTGACGTCACGCACGAGCAAGAGCTACTAGGACTTTGGTACCTATTTTTACATGAATACTTAGAAGTGTGTGTACCTGTCCATCAATTATCCAACAGGGTTTTCGTAACTCTCTATAATAAATTAACCGTACTCATCGCGTGATAAAAATTTGGGCACTCCAAAAAAAACCTGTATACTGGGTGATAGGTAGAACACTAGATATTGATAGAGAAAGCTCAGGAAGAAAAGATAATTTCAAGAGAATCGGTTATGAAATGCTACCTGTAGAGGAAGTCAGAAATCCAGACCGCATTCAGACGTAGAAAGCATTTTTGTCAAGGCTGAAGCATCTCTCGCAAAAAACAACTGTTATTTTTTTGTTATTCTATCCCAAAAATTAGGCATAAATATTCATCCTGTGATATCAGTGCGGACAACAGCTCCTCGCCCGCGCGTATAATAACCATAGGGTAGGGCGTATACAACCATACGTACGGAACCATAGCGTAGGGTAACCATGACTATTGCTTAGCTTTCAGATTAACTTATTACTATATTTTTGTACAAAAGAAGCAAACAAAAGAAGAATTCTTTAGTTTTTCGAAAGCTTCTTTTGTTTTCCTATCTTTCTTCTTAATACATATATAATAGGTCCTTACGTATGAAATTGGCGTTTTGTACGGGAGGAATAAAAAGTCGATTTTTTTTTGTAAAATATATTTAATTAATCAAAGTATGCACTGTTGTTATCTATGCACTTTTGCCATCTTATGGGTAGTTCATTGATCCCTTTACTTTAAAAACCATGGGGGCGAGAATCAATAAACTCTTTGAAGGCGGTTTGGACTACTGCATCGGAGTGGAATTTTTTTCCTTGTAAGAAGTTGTCCAAATTCCGGAAGAAATGGTAATCTGTTGGAGCAAGGTCCGGGGAGTACGGTGGATGTCGCAGACATTCCAATTGTAGCTCAGCTTACTTAGTGGTTGTTTGTTGTGCAGTGTGTGGTCTTGCGTTGTCGTGAAGCAGCAGTGGCCTAGAGCGATTGACCAATCTCGGTTGTTTAACAGCTAGTTCTTCCTTCATGGTTTGCAGTTGCTGACAATAGATATCTGCCGTAATCGTTTGGCCAGATTTAAGAAAGCTGTAGTGAACGACACCGGCGCTAGTCCACCAAACACTTACAAGTAACTTTTTCTGAGTCAATTTTCGTTTAGGGCAGGATTTGGCTGGGTCTCCAGGGTTCAGCCATTGCGATGAGCGCTTTCGATTATCGTACAATACCCACTTTTCATCACAAGTAATGATTCAATTTAAAATCCCTTCATTATTGTGTCGGTTGAGCAAAGTAACACAGCAGGCGACCCGTGTTTGCAAGTTCGATTCACTCAATTCATGAGGTACCCATCGTTCGAGTTTTCTTACTTTCCCGATTTGCTTCAAGTGGATTAATACAGTTTTGTCACTTACCCCGAAGCCTGCTGCTATCTCTGAAGTGCTTTGTGATGGATCCGCTTCCACAATAGCCTTTAATTCTTCGTTTTTCACTTTGATCTCCGGCCGTCCACGGGGTTGGTTCTTAAGGTCGAAATTTCCAGAACGAAAACGTTGAAACCAAAAACATACCGTGCTGTCTTTAGCGATACCAGCGCCGTACACATCATTAATTCTTCGAGCTGTTTCTGCAGCACTGGTGCCACGGTAGAACTCGTACTCGTAAATATACCGATATTTCATGTTTTCCATTGCGCGGTAATAAGCGACGCCAAAGAAAAAATAATGAGGAAAATAACAAATGAATGACTGTATTCCAAAGAAAAAAAAACCAGCTTAATGAATTTATTAATTTAAATTTCGAATTCTTAACCAAAGAGGAGATATTTCAGATCAAATTGATCAGTACGACAAAACGCTAATTTCATACGTAAGGACCTAATATAAATTACGTGTCACGTTGTTTGTCCGCTATAGACTCCTAAACTACTTAACCGATTTCAATCAAATTTGCACACCGTGTGCAGTTCGATCTAACTTAACAGATAGGATAGCTCATATATATATAAAAATAATAAACGTGAATGAAGTCGCGGGGTGACAGCTAGTAATCTATAAGTACTTACATAAAATTTGGGCACTGCATGAAAACTGTCCTGTACGTTAGTGAGTAATGGACGCGCGTGATCCGCAGCGCGCGCTCGCCAAGCAGACGTGGTCGCTGTCGCTGGGCGGCGGCGCGGGCGCGCGGCTGGCGGCGGCGGCCAGCAAGCCGGCCTGGGAGCGCGTGCGCTCGTCCGGCGCCGTGCTGGGCGACCGCTCCGTGCTCTACAAGTACTCCAACCCCAACCTGCTGCTGTTCGTCGTCGACGCGCCCGACCCCATACACAAGGGTACGTGTCGCTGCCGCTGAGCCTGGCCAGAGAGAGTCTCACGACGCGCTTAGGGCGCTATGCTTTGTGATTTGTACACACACACATTCACACACACACGTGCACGCGCGCGCGCACACACACACACACACACACACACACACACACACACACACGCGGCGCGCACACACACTCAACACACTTACTAGGAAAATTGTACTTTAAAACTTAAATTACTAAAACTTACATTCAAACTTTGATAACTGTAGATACACCTCTTTAATGTAGTCAAATTTCGACCTCTTGCTTTCCACGTAACGGGCTTTGAGCCTAGTGTGGGACCGCAGGTATATCTGGGAATAGTCTTTTTATTTTCAGGGATTTTTTAATTTTAAATAAAATAAAAATAAATAAATATTTTCAGGGATTTTTTAATTTTTGTATAAACTGTGAAAATGTAAATAATTCGTATTTTTGGAAATAAATTATCTTATCTTACTTCTGATATATTTCCAGTAAATTTTTCGCTGCGGCGCTGCTTTCAGTCTAATTTCGGTGCAAACAAACCCCTAATGCAAACAAGTTTATCTGTTTTTTTGAGCAACAATGTAAGTACGTTTGTCTGCCCTCCTCTCCACAGACATGGTGGTGGCGACGTGCGTGGACGGCGTGTCGGGCGCGGTGGTGGCGGGCGCCGCGCACCGCCGCGCGCGCGCGCTGCCGCTCGCCGTGCACATGGACAACGCACTGGCGTACCTCTACTACAACGACAAGCTGAGGCGGACGGAGCTCGGTGAGTGTGTACACTACAGACATGCTGGTGACGACGTGTGCTGGCGCGCGCTGCCGCTCGCCGTGCACATGGACAACGCACTGGCGTACCTCTACTACAACGACAAGCTGAGGCGGACGGAGCTCGGTGAGTGTGTACACTACAGACATGCTGGTGACGACGTGTGCTGGCGCGCGCTGCCGCTCGCCGTGCACATGGACAACGCACTGGCGTACCTCTACTACAACGACAAGCTGAGGCGGACGGAGCTCGGTGAGTGTGTACACTACAGACATGCTGGTGACGACGTGTGCTGGCGCGCGCTGCCGCTCGCCGTGCACATGGACAACGCACTGGCGTACCTCTACTACAACGACAAGCTGAGGCGGACGGAGCTCGGTGAGTGTGTACACTACAGACATGCTGGTGACGACGTGTGCTGGCGCGCGCTGCCGCTCGCCGTGCACATGGACAACGCACTGGCGTACCTCTACTACAACGACAAGCTGAGGCGGACGGAGCTCGGTGAGTGTGTACACTACAGACATGCTGGTGACGACGTGTGCTGGCGCGCGCTGCCGCTCGCCGTGCACATGGACAACGCACTGGCGTACCTCTACTACAACGACAAGCTGAGGCGGACGGAGCTCGGTGAGTGTGTACACTACAGACATGCTGGTGACGACGTGTGCTGGCGCGCGCTGCCGCTCGCCGTGCACATGGACAACGCACTGGCGTACCTCTACTACAACGACAAGCTGAGGCGGACGGAGCTCGGTGAGTGTGTACACTACAGACATGCTGGTGACGACGTGTGCTGGCGCGCGCTGCCGCTCGCCGTGCACATGGACAACGCACTGGCGTACCTCTACTACAACGACAAGCTGAGGCGGACGGAGCTCGGTGAGTGTGTACACTACAGACATGCTGGTGACGACGTGTGCTGGCAGCGTTGCGCACATAGGTATCTTCTTGAGCGCGCCAGTTTTTCCGGTCCTGTTCTAATTTCATCTGCTTTGGATAAATAGGCTATGTATACACGTAAGTGAAGCCACTAAATAAATAGAATTAGTCATCATTAAAAAACCAGTTACGATTCCAATAAAATTTCATCCATGAAAAAAGAAATGGAACGTTACTAACATTTCTCTGGTTTCAATGACAATGTTTATTTATTACTTTGCGTCGTTTCCAGCGAGCATGGAGCTGTACGAGGGCAAGGAGCGCTGGCTGCCGGCGGGCGCCGCGTTCAGCTCGCTGTCGTCCGCCCGCGCGCCCAGCGTGGAGCGGCAGGCCTACATCCTGGCCGCCTCGCCCACCGCCGCCGCCAACACGCACACTGAGCGCTCGCTCACAGACAAGAACGTACTCTGTGAGTATTATTACTAACAATGGCTGTCCGCGGGCGCTACGTTCAGCTCGCTCTTCCGTATTACTATTTTTTTCCCTATTTTACTGTTTGTCTTAGTTTTGTTGTTTCTGGTATGAATAATTTAATAACCTTTCTAACGAATTGATTTGATTTGATTGAATAGTTGAATTCACAAGTTATTCTCGAAATGATTTGTCAATTAAACGTCTTTCAAAAGTATTCAATTGTATTCTGTGTTATAAAAAACCTTTAGCCAACGCAAAGTTAGCCTAAAGTGGTCGCCGGACCCTTAAGCACCCGATAAAACCATTATGTATGTAATAGGTATTAAAACATTCTTTTAACATATAAAAGCATTTATTGTAAAATAACAACGAAACTCAACAACTGTCAAAACTAAAAACAAAAGACGAACATCTTCTTTCTTAAAATGGACTACGACCTCCGACCTTTTTACATACATACTACAATAACTCAGGATGGGTTCCTCCCCCCAGTGGCGCTATCAACGGGCGCGATCGTGGAGCTGCGCTGGCAGTTCCTGGAGCCGCGGCGGCCGCTGTCTCCGTCCCCCTCGGACGCGGAGGAGGGGCTGCTCCCGTACGCGCCGGAGCTGCCGATACGCTCCGACGCGGTCATCAACTACAACCAGACCGTGTACCGCGTCAGGAACATATACACGGCGCCCTCGGGGCTCGAGTCCACGAGCCTGGTGCTGGCCACCGGACTAGGTAACGTTCTACGTACTTGTATAAGATCACACAGCAACTCGGCAAGGGATCGCCAACGTACCAATCCGAGCCGTGCAATATTCTTTGTAGCTCACGCACACTAATCGAAATCGTAATGGTGAGATATGATGATTTGCACCATATTCACTATCATTCGGAAACTTTTCCGGTCGGGTGCCAAAAAAATTAAACTCAAATTATTTGAATCTCAGGCCGTATTTAAAAGATTTTAAACGTCATTCATTCTTCTGATCAGATTTATATTCGTTCCCTATTCCAAAATGTTTATAATTGAGATTTAGAAACGAACGATTTGCGTTTTAAATTGTGGGATCCGATCGGAAACGTTTCCGAATGATTGTAAATAGCACCGCTGATGACGATCCCATTCCGAGTTTATATGTATAACCTCTACTAATAATTGTTTTATAGCCTCAGAATAGTTATTCAGTGTTTTGTCTTTTTTTGATCGGATTAAAACTTAGAGAAAAAGACAAAACACTGTATTAATTATTCTGAGACTATCCAAGGCTTATTAGTAGGGTTTATTTTAAATTATTATAATTTATCAGTTTCAAGAGGAAATAGTTTGAAATGAACATGTTTTGATGCGTACTAACTGATGCCTGGTACTTTGTATCGGACGCGATGGTTCTTGGACTTCACCCTTACATGCTTGGAACTAAAAAGAGGCTGGAATATCGCCCATCGCTATATAGATTTTTAAATGCCAAATTAACGATACACTTAGCATTCAGTAAACATTTTCTGTGAACTCAATTTTGGCCTCATCTTATTTCTTTGATCTAATTTGTCGAATTCTTGTGCAACAAAGTGCTAAGTTCTTGTAAAATTTACAGATCTATTCTACACACGAGTGGCGCCATCTAGAACCTTCGATCTCCTAAAGGACGATTTCGACTACTACCTCATCGCGATCGTCCTCACGGCGCTCATAGTCGCCTCCTACAGCACCAAATACTTCGCCTCGAGGAAAATGATGAAAATGGCCTGGAAGTGATCGCTGCCTTTGGCTGGTAGGATGTTGAAAACTAGTTGGAGGAATTTGGACCGTGTTCTTAGGGATGTAAAGACGATATTTGAAGGTTTAGACTGTTGGGTTTCTGCTTGTGTAGCGAGATTTTATGGTGATTATTTCAGTTTTGTGTGTTTTCATTGCGACACTGTTCATAATGAACGTGAAAAGTGTATTAGTAGCAGTGGTTTCATTTCTCTTTGATGTAAAAGAAAGAGACAGAAACAGTAACAAAATAAAGTGGCTAAGTGGTAAATACAACAAAAAATTTAAACCAGTGTTTGTATTTTAGTCGACCACACTGACAATAACTTCATATCATTACAAGAAAGGCGATCCTTTGCTTGGTTACTACATATTTAAATTATTACTATTTAAGACCTTGTTGACATTGACCCATAATTAGGTATTTAACATGGTGTGATCTGGAAATGTAATTCCGATGCCATATTACACGAACTCTGTCCAAATTCCTTCAAACATAAAGAAATTAAATATTATAAGTTATGTGATCGTTATAACAAATGCAACTGATTCATACTCGATTGTAAAATGAAGTTTCAAGGGCTCCAGACAATTTGCAATCGTTTCTGTATCTTGAATCGCTAATGCTCGAATGTGAGCGGTGATTGGACGAAATACGAGTTTTAAATATCTCACGTGATCATATTTTAACCGTCCAATCAGCAGCTAGCTTTAGAGCTTTGATTCAGAAACAGAATCGCTTGGACGCGATTGCAGCATGGGATAGGGCCTAGGGCCCCAGGGGACTTCTATGACACCTTATTGCCATGATGCTACTTGACCGCGAATCGTATCGCCGCGCAATAAGGTCCATGGTCGCGCAGCGTCGACAACAAAACATAACCATCATGGGGATAAAATGTCATAATAGGCCCTCTGGCCTGGTTTATGACCATCACTCATCATATCAACTCGTACACTGGCAGTACTCCAAGGAAAACATTGAAATATGAGCCATACACATTTAACTTACAGCAGAATGTCAAATGACAAATTTCCAGTCCATGATCGATTTGTAATTGAGACACCTGCAAAAACCTCGTAGTTTCTCACTCTTATGGAATCTTCACTTACTCATGCGGTCGTCCAAAAGATATTGCTGTTAGCAATAATACCGCCTTTTGATAATGTATCTCAAATGTACTTTTAATGCCTTTTTGGGTGTCGATAAAGAGTAATTGTATTATAATTTGTCATTTGAAACTCTTCTGCATGTAATATGAAATAGAGTTCATGAGTTGTAGAGTTAATGCGTTGTAGCCATGTGGTCTGAATGACCATCATTCAGATTTGACTTTCACCACCATAGTAATAAAGATAATATTTAATTGAACAAACTAGCATAAATTGTCACAAGATTCTGTTGTTTGCAAAATTGCTTTTTTTCCTATTTATTAGGCCAAGTAGACGTCGAGTATTGCGGTTCAAATATCAAAACCTTTAGTTATAAGACACTATGTTCATATCGGGAAAAGAAACGAAATAAAATCTACATACAATTTTTCACGAACATGCTCGGTGATCGGCACATTACTGTCGTGGCACTTTTTGTTAATGACTTGTCTATATTCGAGAAGATGAAAAGCCTTATTATAACGCCAATTAGACATTGATGGACTACGTTATATATGCAAGGCTTTGGCTCGATTTACATTCTTATCCTCTTAGCAATAAACGTTGTATTGCCTCGGTATATGTAGTTACACAGTCTTTTGTATTTTTCGATCAAGTTCAAAAGTGTTAAAGAAAGAAAAAGACGAAACACTGTGTAACTATTCGGAGGCTATACAACGTTTATTGCTAAGGGGGTTAATGTTTATCCATAAAGCCTCTTGCATGCCGCGACATCAATGTAATATTACTATGTTGAATTAAAAATTAAAATGTTCTGTTTTTACTTAATATTTAAAAATAAACGTAATATGTAGCTAGTGCAATTTAGATAAGGATTATTTATTTAAGGGTGGTTGCAACGTGAGTTTTATATATGAAAATTAAAACCATTCCAATGAGACATCTTTGTAAAGAATTTAACTTTCTATTGACTACTAATCCTTAAAACAATGAAAATAGTTCATTTCTAACCATAATATAAAACTTAGATACCCCGAGGTATAAAGTAACATATTTATTCAACACTATAGAGTATAGAGGCATCTAGCTTGTAAGAAATCTCGACTTATCTCAGTTGCCCTAAATATGGAAATATCAGTTTAGGAAACGATCTACTGTGAATCAGAACCTATCTAAAGCTACAGACGTCTTCATTGTGAGCAAGAAACCATACTATAATTGAGTGGTCCAAATAAGCCAACAGCGGTTATGAGAACGGGTACAGATACATTACGATCATTTTTTTCTTTGTACCGCTCGTGTCAGTTATAGTCTGTTATAGTACTTCGGACCGCATCTATGAAGCTCAGATCAACCTAGAGAATAAGATGACGCACGGCGTATGATTTAGGTAAAACCAAAAACCATCCAAAAACTACGCTACTGTCGTGAATGTACACAACACACTCACACATTGACGCAAAAAACTACGTTACTCGCTTGGCCATTCTTACCTCGACATTATGGGCATTGGTTTATGGTTTAATTCCGTATACATTGTGCATTATAAAAGTGTGGCCAGAACTACATTTTGAGGTTCTTTTTAAAGATGCAGCGGTGCAGTTTTTTTTACAAGTCAATTTTGAAAAAGCCGTAACATTAAACTCTTACAAATAGTTCATGTGCAGTTTTAGAATATTAAATCTACTAAGGTTGTATATTGGAACGGAAATGGCTAACGTTTAGGAATTAATAATTCGTTTTCGTGCAATTGTAAATGTTTTTCATGGCAACATTACGACGCGCACACGTTTGAAGTGGCTTCAGCGAGATATAACGCAGTGTTCCATCTTTTCCTCTAGGTTGATCTGAGCTATGAAATAGTAGCAATGTGTTACATTGTTGCTAATAGCATTCAGTTCAAAAATTGAACAGTTTCGTTGAAAAGCTTGCTTTTGATGACCTTATAGCTGTAGATTATCTGTAAAAATCCATTATGACCAAAACACACGAGCGACATTGTGCTTGCAACTTTTTGCGCGCCAATCCATAGTTTCAATGAGCATATAAGTTTACTTAGTGCTCAGTGTGCGTTGAATTTGCGTAAGTGGCTCGCAAATTATCTCTCGTGTGGATTGGTCCTTACACTTCATGTTTTTTTTACTCCAAGCATGTAAATAAGTTGAATTCTCGTAAATCGATGAGAGCCATATCTTAAAGATAGCGTTTTTACTCAGTTCCTTTGTTTATTCTTCGAAGTTGCAAATATATTATGTTGAAAACTATCGTTATATTGGTATGTATTTTAATGTAAAACACTTGATTTTGTTGGCACGTAGTATTTTGCTCATACAATTGTTATTTAGCGTATAAGGTTAAAGTTTTACGGGCACCTGGCTTTTATTTAATGGCCTGTTTACATTATTCTACTGGCTGGATCTAATAAGATGAACTTCTGCAAAGTAGCGCCTGATTCAATCAACTATCTAACAAATTACAATCCAGCGCTGGACTGGATCCTTGTTTGCGGCGCCAATGGCCGCCAATACAAAAGTCCACTGGCCGCCACCGCAGGCCGCGTCTGTCTAGGAGACTCCTTACGATAGTGTTTCAAATCCAGTACAGTGCACGAAACACTGTTAGGATTATTTCCGATGCTAGAATGATGTAAACCGCCCATTACTGCTGTAGGTTTGTGGTTTTAGCAAAATATTTTCCTAATTTTTAAGACCTGGTCACCACACCTCTGCGTGTGTGGACGTGCACGCTTACATGTTTTTCGTACGCGGACGGTGTGGCTAGGTCTTTAGAGGACTGGGTCTGATCAAAGTATTAACTCACCAACCATGTGCCAATCGACCTTTTTATTCTTATTGTCAAGCTTTTATTTAGTTACTGTTGTAGATTTTGTTTAATTATAAAAGGTTCGTCATACTTAGATCTTATGCATCTGAAATAGCCATGTATTTTGCTGCGGTTGGTACATGGTTGTAAGTCTATTGGTTGTTATTCTTATAGCAAATATAAATGTAGCATTTCAAAAGAACTGCCGTATTCTTTAGAAGAACCCATATTTATGTCTCCTTTCCGAACGTCACTACAAGGAAACATTGTTGTAATCTCGAAGTGTTACCATTTCAACTAAGATTTTGTTTAATATAAACGCGCGATTGTAAATATGCTTCGTTTTTTCGGTTACATTTTGTAGTTATATCACCCGCAGATTACCTCCTATAGAGAACGCACTCAATCTGTTCCAACAAAAACGCGCCAATATTAGAAAAGTACGGGTTGCAAAACGTTTCTATTGGCCTTTGAACGCGAGTAGCTATGAACCGATGATAGTGTTACGAGCGGGGTTGGATAAAAGGAATGAAACGTCGATGTATCCGAAGATTCACTTTATTCACCAGTTACACTCACACAAACACTGTTACACTACACTAGACACTTGCACTATAACACTCTGAACACTACTCGTACAATTACTTCGATGTTAACACTTTGAACGCGTAATCAAAACTGACTGCCGAGTCGTCGGTCGTCCGCGTATTTATACAATTTTAAGATATCCAGAGCATTCGATTTAACAATAGCGCAAGCACACAAAAAGTTGTTTATCACGCGGAGCCACGCGTTCAATCTAGAACATTCGGATTCAAATAAACACCCCATTATTAAATAGATAAAAACATCATAAAAACGGTGCACAATAATTGCTTTCCAGAAAGATTTCTTTTGTTCCGGTTTTAACAATGGAACGCGCGGCTCGAGCGACTACTATTGTCTAATCTGCGTTACCTATCGGTAGTTGTAAACAACATTGCCACAGATTAGCGTATAGTTTCCACGAATGGCGTAGCAATAGTAAATTTTTGGGTGTACTTATTTTGAAATGCTTGGTTCACTTCATTCGCATTGAGTGCATAATCCATAGGCGGTGATCTGTTGTATCATCGTCACATTGTTTGAAACGATTAAAGTTGATTGAGACCAATTAGTTTCAATAATTTCAATTATTATAATATCGGAGAGTGGTTTTGGGCGTTTATAATACGCATTTAATTATTCAGTGTGAGTGAATACAAAACATAAACTGGATATTCAATCAATGGTATGGTTGCTGTGAAAGAATAAGTTTTGTATAAAATAAATAAATTAAAAAGTAATTTCTGCCAGTATTTGTTTTATTTGACTCTGTTATAAAATAGTGATTGGTATTTGGTAGGTGGAGTTAATCCTAACTAATATTTAGTAGCTCTGCGAGCTGTCTACCTCGCGGCCAAAGTCTGTCCTCCTCTATAGGCTCATTCCTCAACCGATTCTCGTGAAAGTTTGTGAGCAGGTTGTATAGAAATCTTTTTGCCGAGTCAGTTTTTGGACTTTTTCAAAATGGCGGAGGTGACAATAAAAAAAAATCACTAAATCCTATGTACAGGGTTATCAGGAAAGGGGGTATTAAGCTGAATGTACTCATCATTACGAACGACTTACTGTGGGTCAAACCTAAAACCGAGAAAAAAAAAACAGCTGTTCCATACATTTTGTCGGAGATCAATGAATCTTTTGTTATTGAAATCTTTTTGTATAAGACAGCTGATTTTTTTACGATTGATGTCTAAACAACAGTTTCTTACAATTTCTAAAGGTAAATCATTGCATACAATTATTGCTCTTGAATGTACAAGAAAATTGCACTGTGTAAACGGGCCTTTATGCTTTTATGCCCCTGCGATACAGGATTCTCCTAGTGCAGGGGGGCTATTCCTGCTCGTGAGATGAGATGAGATTTTATCTTGGTCACTCTCACACCTATGACGTTTCAAACGAGAGCAACAAGGACGAAAAAAAGTGAGATGAAAATCTTCAATCTCCGAATAGGGCCACAGGGGTTACAAGAAAGACGCTTGTAACCTTTTGGCAACTAAAGAATTTTTTATTATTATTTTCGTGCTAAGCCAAATATTTCCTCAGAGTGCGGTTCCTTTGGTTAAAAAAATATAAAAATATTCTATTCGAACTAGTGCTCATGATTTCGGACGGCGCGCTGCCCGTGTACAATTATCAACTTTTGACAATGACAATAGCCACACAACGTACACTTTTGGAGCCTTATTTCGAGCAAATCGTTTTGAAAGAATATGAAGATATGTATATTCTTCCAAAACGCTTTGCAATATGTGTCATTGTCAATCAGTGGGGAACAACGGGAATGCTCGAAAGTGAATGTTGTCCTACAGAATGTGGTTCGTGCTTCTATAATTAAGACAAATCTTTTAGTAAATCGATTTATTTTACTTAACTACATAATACAAGTAGTTCACAATAAAAACGATTATGGCACTAACAAGTACGACTATAACGGCGTACTAGGTACGCCCGCATAATTGAGACACCTCGCCTCCACACATGGACCAACTGACTTTCGACTCGAATCCTAAGACTTATTCCGAAATGCAACGGAATTAAAATCTCCATTTTTTTTAGTGAATAAAGTTCCTTGGTTGACCTTTTTAAATTTTAGTAACTCCATTTGAATAGCAATAAACTCTTCGATCGCGTTTGTGATTCGAATTTCTCTAGTCGTAAATCAGTTTTAAATTTAGCATCATGTGTAGAGTCTTTAACTCGATTTTTATAATACTTTACTTGACCTGTCAACCTCAGCGCTGAGATCTAGCGGTAGAGTGAGAGTAGCGAAAGGTTAAAACACAAGTGACATTACAAAAATCGAGTTTCACTGCAGCACTCTTCGATCAGATATACATAGATAAGTCTCAATACGAAAAATGGCACCTTGAAAACTAGGCTTAGTTCTAGTGTAAGCCTTGTTCTCTGTTAGTCGCTCTGTGATCGCGTCGGTGTCACGACGCCTAAATGTACTAAAACACTAGCAAATGTCATAAACTTTATTACGGAATCATAAGGCTCAGATTCAAATGAAGTTATATGTATTTGATTATTTTTAATCCCCGATGCAAAAACGATTTTGATTTTGTTTGAAAGGTGAATTAGTCGGGAGTGTTTTTAGCGATGATGGATACAAATCGAAGTCGGGGGTATTTTTAAATGGTTAATTTATACTTGTGAATATAAAGCTAAGTATCAATGCGGTGCCACTACAGAGGCCCGATTTTAAATGAGACACGACATCTACGCATATCTGATCGAAGGCGGCACTTATTAATAAAAGACCGTCCTACTAATTGATCGCATTTATTTTATGAAACCATAAAGTCGAATATAAGCTTGATATTGGTGTCGTATTCCTTGTGTTTGTGCTCGAAGGGCGAGCCCAGCACGGGCTGCAGCGTCATGTGCAGCTGCGCCGGCGGCTGCAGCACCACGTCGTTGTCGCAGAACTTGCGCAGGTGGTACCACGCCGCCCCGTACTCGTAGTCGAGCATCTTCTTGAAGAAGTTAACCGCTGACGCCTGCGGAACAAAATATCACACATGTAATGAATGAATGTAAATGACTCGTGAAACTGAATCGTTTAAAGGTTACCACTCATTATAACCACCAGGGACCCGACCGGATCGTCTCACCTCTTGCGGTTTTCGTTGACTACGCGGCTTCCACCCGTTAAGAACAAGCCAGGCTCCAATAAGTGATAACCTTAAGTCTCTGAATGTATGTCTTACTGCGCGGACCGCGCTTCTTTTACATCCAACTAAACATGCTATACTAATATACTCCGCCAGGTTTAACATCTTGTACTGTATGGTTGCAAATAAAATATCTTGAATCTTAACCTTCCGAGACAAAAATAGTCACGTAGGTTAAGTCGCAGTGAAGTCGATCGATGCACAAGCAAGACTAAGTAGACAAGCAGAATAAGTTAATTGATGACAAGTTCGAGAGAGACGATGACGAGTGACGTCATTGGGTGTTAACTCCCGCAACGTTAGACCTTGTTTTTTCGGATCATGTGACTAAACATTGGTAGGTACTGCGCAACGACTGTTGTCCGATCCGAGAGCTCAACATCATCAGTGCTGCGGGTTTCTGTTTTTCTGTAAAGCCGTTATTACATTATTACGTTATTTTTTTTTATTTTTTATTTTATTCAATCTATTCAATTTTATTTAATTCTTGTTTTGTATTTTATTTCTGACCATTGTATTTTAATTTTAATCATTAATTAATTCATTTAATAATTAACGAAATAATTTGATGGATGCAAATCTGGTAAATAAACAATTTCATTTCATTTCATTATCCAGTTTGCAGTACGCTAGGTGAGCTAGCGTGCTAAATTTGAATCGTGTTATGGCAGTAAGACAGCAATCCAATTTATTTCTATCGCACGGGCACTGCCACGCTAAGTTAACACACTGCAGATGCATAATATAATGACCGCTTTAATAACGCTACTTGTTATTTACTAATAAAAACTGTTTAAATATTAAAAATAAAAAAAAATCCCGACATCGATTTTTATCAAACAAATCTAAGAATACTCCCGACTAATTCACCTTTCAAACAAAAAAAAACTAAATCAAATTCGGTTTATCCGTTCGGGAGCTACGATACCACAGACAAACACACAGACACGTCAAACTTATAACACCTAATATTTGGAGGCTGAGCTACCCACGTCCGTAGGAGTGTACTCTATTCTGATTCCCTACACGTGGTCCCCGGGTAGTGCTATCCGGGTAGCAAACTCTGGTGGAAGGCTTCGGCCGTGGCTAGTTACCACCCACCGGACCAAGCCATGCCGTGAAATGACCTAGTCGTGTTTCGGGATGTAGTCCGGTGTAACCGTTCCGAAGACGGGTCTGAGCAGTAGCGCACTTGTAGCGCCTCACTCAACTGCCGTCTTTGCACTTCTTCACTCTACAAAACTTCAAGGCTAGAGTGAATAAGTACCTTATAGGTCGTCGTGCTCCATCTTAGACCACAACGTCGCTTAACATCAGGCGAGTTGGTGGTCAAACGCCGACCTATTCTACATTAAATTAAAAAAAACCCCGTGGTTTTTGCGTCGGGGTTTAATAATATCCCACCTGCAGCGGTTTCGGCTGTTTATTGGACAAGTACGTCTCGACAGTGGCCATGGCCTCGGTCAGCCGCTCGTCGGCCAGCCCCAGGTCCGACACCAGGGCCGGCAGCGCGCCCAGCGCCGTCAGCTGCAGGCTGTAGGCCGGGCTGCTGCGGTACGAGGAGCCCACGTCCTTCAGGTAGCTGTCTTTGGACGATGTGGCCAGGAACTTGTATATTTCGGGGAGGACTTCTCTGTGAAGAGGAAGTATTGGTTTAAGGTAATGGTGGATGGTGTGGTAATGGTGGATGGTATGGTAATGGTGGATGGTATGGTAATGGTGGATGCTATGGTAATGGTGGATGCTATGGTAATGGTGGATGGTATGGTAATGGTGGATGGTATGGTAATAGTGGATGGTATGGTAATGGTGGGTGGTATGGTAATGATGGATGGTATGGTAATGGTGGATGGTATGGTAATGGTGGATGGTATGGTAATAGTGGATGGTATGGTAATGGTGGGTGGTATGGTAATGGTGGATAGTATGGTAGTGGTGGATGGTATGGTAATAGTGGATGGTATGGTAATGGTGGGTGGTATGGTAATGGTGGATGGTATGGTAATGGTGGATGGTATGGTAATAGTGGATGGTATGGTAATGGTGGGTGGTATGGTAATGGTGGATGGTATGGTAATGGTGGATGGTATGGTAGTGGTGGATGGTATGGTAGTAGTGGATGGTATGGTAATGGTGGATGGTATGGTAATGGTGGATGGTATGGTAATAGTGGATGGTATGGTAATGGTGGGTGGTATGGTAATGGTGGATGGTATGGTAATGGTGGATGGTATGGTAATGGTGGATGGTATGGTAATGGTGGATGGTATGGTAATAGTGGATGGTATGGTAATGGTGGATGGTATGGTAGTGGTGGATGGTATGGTAATAGTGGATGGTATGGTAATGGTGGGTGGTATGGTAATGGTGGATGGTATGGTAATGGTGGATGGTATGGTAATAGTGGATGGTATGGTAATGGTGGGTGGTATGGTAATGGTGGATGGTATGGTAATGGTGGATGTTATGGTAGTGGTGGATGGTATGGTAATAGTGGATGGTATGGTAATGGTGGGTGGTATGGTAATGGTGGATGGTATGGTAATGGTGGATGGTATGGTAATAGTGGATGGTATGGTAATGGTGGGTGGTATGGTAATGGTGGATGGTATGGTAATGGTGGATGGTATGGTAATGGTGGATGGTATGGTAATGGTGGATGGTATGGTAATAGTGGATGGTATGGTAATGGTGGGTGGTATGGTAATGGTGGATGGTATGGTAATGGTGGATGGTATGGTAATGGTGGATGGTATGGTAATAGTGGATGGTATGGTAATGGTGGGTGGTATGGTAATAGTGGATGGTATGGTAATGGTGGGTGGTATGGTAATAGTGGATGGTATGGTAATGGTGGATGGTATGGTAATGGTGGATGGTATGGTAATGGTGGATGGTATGGTAATGGTGGATGGTATGGTAATAGTGGATGGTATGGTAATGGTGGATGGTATGGTAATGGTGGATGGTATGGTAATGGTGGATGGTATGGTAATGGTGGATGGTATGGTAATGGTGGATGGTATGGTAATGGTGGATGGTATGGTAATGGTGGGTGGTATGGTAATGGTGGATGGTATGGTAATAGTGGATGGTATGGTAATGGTGGGTGGTATGGTAATGGTGGGTGGTATGGTAATGGTGGATGGTATGGTAATGGTGGATGATATGGTAATAGTGGATGGTATGGTAATGGTGGGTGGTATGGTAATGGTGGATGGTATGGTAATAGTGGATGGTATGGTAATGGTGGATGGTATGGTAATGGTGGATGGTATGGTAATGGTGGATGATATGGTAATAGTGGATGGTATGGTAATGGTGGGTGGTATGGTAATGGTGGATGATATGGTAATAGTGGATGGTATGGTAATGGTGGGTGGTATGGTAATGGTGGATGGTATGGTAATGGTGGGTGGTATGGTAATGGTGGATGGTATGGTAATGGTGGATGGTATGGTAATGGTGGATGATATGGTAATAGTGGATGGTATGGTAATGGTGGGTGGTATGGTAATGGTGGATGGTATGGTAATAGTGGATGGTATGGTAATGGTGGGTGGTATGGTAATGGTGGATGGTATGGTAATGGTGGATGATATGGTAATAGTGGATGGTATGGTAATGGTGGGTGGTATGGTTATGGTGGATAGTATAGTAAGGCGCAGCAGTTGTCTCGCTCTCTCACGACACCCTTTTGTTAGATTTAAAATTATTTAAACGTATTTATCGACCGAGCGAGCGACAGAGAGCTTCAGCTTTGCCAAAAAATGATAGATAGATAAACTCTTTACTGTTCACACCACAGATAACAAAACAACAAGAGAAAAATAATGATAAAACTTATTAAATAGTGTAACAACTGGCGGCCTTATCACTAAAAGCGATCTCTTCCAGGCAACCTTAGGATAGAGAGGATACGACAAATGAGTATGGGACAGGGTGTGCAAAAATAACTAAAATAAACATAAGATTGATACAAAGAAACAACAAAACATCGAGTATTATACCTATACACCTACATAAACTATTTATTTGCTTTCATTTGTCCGAATTCTGTCTGGATTTCTGTTCGGATCTTTGTCTCTCTCTACAGGTCGCATTTCTTAACAGAATCTTTTTAAATTTTGTACAGTAGGTCAGACAATTCTAAATAACTTTTATGTTGAGTAATTTTTTGCAAGTTTTTCAACCACCATTTTTCATTAAATTTTTTCAAATTTCCAAAAACTGACACGGCAAAAAAAAACAATTTAATTATGGAATCTGCTTACAGCATTTCAAGAGAATCGCCTAAGAAATACGTCCTGCAGAGAAGGTCAAACGCCGGTCACGAGGTCTCCAGCTCCCAAAGCCTAGTAACATTAGCTACGATACGGTACTAACTTGACAGTCCGATGCTGTATAAAGTCCTTGGACAGCGCGGCGAGGGTGACGAGCAGGTCGAAGGCGCGGCGCAGCACGACCGGCTCCTTGGTGTTGAAGCGCGCCACCAGCGGCGCCCAGGCCGCGTGCACCAGCGGCAGCAGCTCGTCCTCGTGGGAGCCCAGGAGCGGCAGCCCCAGCGTCAGGATCTGCTTTTAGGCGGGAACCGAAAGGTGGCGTCACGATTTTGTCATGGTTTAGTAATATACTAGCTGCGACCCGTGGTTTCACCCACGGTCCCACAGGAACCGTTGCTTTTTCCGGGATAAAAAGTACCCTATGTTCTTTTCTGTACCCTAAACAACATGTATGCAAAATTTTAAGAAAATCAGTTGAGTAGGTCAGACGTGAAAGCCTTACAAAGAAACAAAGAAAATGAACAAAGACTCACTTTTTCATATTATATGTAGTACCTTTGATTTTAGTCTAACCTCAAAGCAAACACTCATTGACTTCGTGTTACTTAACAACGCCATCTGCTGTTGTGTCGTTAAAGCAATTAGTTGCTCACAAAAAATAGTATTATTATTCGCCAATAGATGTCAGGAAGAGTCATATTTTTCTGTTGAGACTACTCAAACGCCTCCTTTTTGTTATTTTTCTTCCAAGTTTATGTTTAAGTTGATTATCGATAAAACACGAATAAAATGACATTTTTTAAAAATGATTCCTGGCTAGATCGATTTATCGCCCCCGAAACCCCCTATATACTAAATTGTATGAAAATCGTTGGAGCCGATTCCGAGATTCCAATTATATGTATATGAATATATACAAGAATTGCTCATTTAAAGATATAAGATTCCGCCAGGGCCTGGATTCTACTATAGTTCGTTAAACACAGCTTGATTTGCGTGACGGCTATCAAGATGACATTTTACATTTTTTTTTACTGCTATCTATGTGGTGAAACATTCAGTAGGAGGTAGGTATTTGTTGTCCGACTTGTGCGGTAGTTGCCTATTGGCAAGTCCGCTTTTTGATTCAGTCTATATTAATATCCTGAGGATATATTCGTTTCAGTCTTCGTGGCGTGGTTGGTTTATCCATGAGGTTTTTTGCAAGTATGTTAAGTTGGTGGTCTGTCTGGATTTGTCATACATCAAATGTCTAAATGAATTTTGACATTTGATGTATGACAAATATGTCGTTTTGACATTTGATTACAAATATGTCATCTTGAAGTCTGGTCCCACGAATCAAGCTACTAATATAATCTACAGCATTACTAAATTTGTATAATCTACAGCAGTTTATTTAATCGTTTTAGAATTGTCGATTTTTTACACTTCTTCCATACAATAAGTGTCAATTGGAGGCATTCATTAACAATTTATAAAGTCCGGTTGCGTTTATAATGATATGTGCGATAGTAGAAGGGTCTTTAAATCGAAATTGAAATGGTGTCAAGATCATCAAGATCAGATACAAATGGACGCTCTCGCTGAAAAGCATCGTAAAGGCAATTTTGGTGATTTTTGGCAGAGTACGAACAAAATTAATGTACGACCTGGACTTCCGGCGAGCGTCGGCGGGGTGAGTGAACCTAAAGAAATTGCTAATGTTTTTAGGGAGCATTTTACTGTTCAATCACCGCGAGGTCCTGCTGTGAAGGTGCTCAATACTGATATGAGCGGTCAGCGTGTTGGGACAAGGTTTAATGCGAAGGATGTTGCCATGGTAATAAAGCATATGACTCGGGGAAAATCACCAGGTCATGATGGGCTCAGTATTGAGCACCTCCTGCATGCAGGGCCCCACGTCTCACGTGTGTTAGCAATGTTTTACTCCCTATGTGTGAGCCACTGCTATTTGCCGGCTAAGTTTATGCAAACTGTGGTAGTGCCTGTAGTTAAAAATAAGACGGGCGACCTAGCCGATACAAATAATTACAGGCCTATCTCTCTCGCTACCATAGCCGCGAAAGTTTTTGATGGTCTGCTCAATGCACAGTTAAACAAGTACGTGACTCTCCACGACAACCAGTTTGGGTTTCGTCCGCAGTTATCAACTGAGAGTGCAATACTGTGCCTTAAGCACACCGTCAACTACTACACGGAAAGAAAAACGCCGGTGTACGCCTGCTTCCTCGATTTGTCCAAAGCGTTCGATTTGGTCTCGTATGATGTCCTATGGAGCAAGCTGGAAGACATTAGTTTACCTAGGGAGCTCACAAGCATGTTTCAGTTTTGGTATGGGCATCAACGAAATTGCGTAAGATGGGCAGGGGCGATGTCAGAGCAGTATACGCTTGAGTGTGGAGTCAGGCAGGGTGGGTTGGCCTCTCCTACGCTCTTTAACCTCTACATGAATGACCTGATCGTCGCGCTTAGCAGCCAGCATGTTGGCTGCCATATAGACGGAGTGTGTGTTAATAACCTTAGTTACGCAGACGACATGGTGCTGTTGAGCGCGTCGGTATGTGGTCTGAGGAAATTGTTGCGTATTTGCGAGGAGTATGCCCGTGATCACGGATTGAGGTATAACGTGGCGAAGAGCCAGTTCATGGTCTTTGGAGCTGGCCCAGTGTGTCCCCAAGATGTTCCTGCTTTAAATCTGAACGGGATTCCCCTGAAAAGGGTAAACAAATTCAAATACCTGGGGCATATTATCACGGCTGACCTCAAGGACCATGAAGATATAGAAAGAGAACGAAGGTCACTGTCAATAAGAGCCAATATGATAGCCCGCAGGTTTGCCAGATGTTCAAGAGAAGTTAAAATAACGCTATTTCGGACCTACTGTACGTCCCTTTACACCTGCAGCCTGTGGGCTAATTACACACACAAGAGCTACAGCGACCTCCGGGTTCTTTACAACAACGCGTTCCGAATTGTGGTGGGGCTGCCCCGATTCTGTAGTGCCTCGGGCATGTTCGCGGAGGCGCGCACCGCATGCTTTCATGCTACTATGCGCAAGCGTAGCGCCTCCCTGGTGCGCAGAGTTCGGGCCAGCTCCAACGCGATTCTGGAAATGATTGCCGGTAGATTGGACTGCCCCTACTTGTGGCATTGTTGTAAGAGACATGTTCCGATAGTGCCATTTGTGCGGAATTATTAAGTCTTATTTTGTTTTGTGGTGTTCTGTTTGTTTGTTCGTATATTGTTTGTGTTTTTTTATGTTTGTATTAGTAATTTGTAATTTTTTTTTTTTTTTTTTTGATTTCACTATTTTTGACATTTTGTAAATTATTATTATTATTATTATTATTCAAATTTCCTGACATTTTTAGTAATATTTTTTTTTTTTTTTTTTTTAATAATAATTTGCTTTTTTTTTTTTTTTTTTTTTTTTAATTATAATTGTATGGTATATATAATTGTATGGATCTAAAGTTATCTGAAATAAATGAATTTTAATTTAATTTAATTTAATTTATAAACAACAAGATGCGCCCCGCGATTTCACCTGCGGTCCCACAGGAATCGTTTATTTTTTCGAGATAAAAAGTGTGACAACGTGTATGCAAAATTTCATGATGATCGGTTGATTAGTTAAGGCGTGAAAGCGTTGATTGTGTATTATTGTCTTTAAGAGCGTTTTTCGGCCGCCTTTGCTTTCTCGCCTAACAATTCAGCATTTTTATAAACAAAAATGACTGAGTAGTTTGCAATAGAAAAAAAAATCTCAAACAACTTTTTAGTTAATAATATATGGGTTATCTAAAACTCATTTTCATCCAATACATCATCACCCTCTCCCACATCATCATCATGATACATAGGAAGAGATTCATAATGAAGTTTGCGGCTGAAGGACATAGTATCCATGGCTATGAAATCTTTATTTAAAAGTTTAATATTCCCACTTGCCTAAACAGACTGTTATTTACCCGACTGCGCAAGAAGGAGGGTTGTGTTCGTGTGTGTGTATGTATGTATGAGGTTTCTTTGGCTCGCCCTACAGTCTAAACAGCTTGATGGATTTCGATATGTAAGGAGTCATTTTAATCGTCTGGATAATGAAAGTGACATAAGGTACAACATTTTACAGTCGGGTTATTCAATAATGTTACTACATTATTGAAAGACAAACAAATAACCCGATTTCATTATTTTGTAAACAAAAACTATGGATCTCATGCCTGAGTTAAAGCTATAGTATTATTTTAAAAAAAAGACCTGCAGCGCGAGGATGGCCTCGTCACGCTTGGGTGACGTCACGAAGTGGAAACACCGCTTTAAGATCGTTATTGTGACTATTACGTGCGGCGGCTGCGAGGGACTCTCACCTGGAATGTAATTAAATAATTCATTAAACTTTTTACACAACTTTTCTTTTATACTTTTATAAATTATGTTTAGATGTTTAATGTATGGGTTATTGCCTGAAATAAAAAATATTATTATTATTATTACTTTGCCAATTGTTAACTTGTACAATGTTATTTATGGCAGCTTGCTAAAACGACGCTCAGTCTTGATATTCATTTTCAATTGTTTTTAGCATATTTAAACATATCTTCACGCCTTTCCCCCGAGAGGGGTTGCAGAGGTGTAATACAACACCCACACTTCGTTGGACGATATTCAGTCCCAAATGTGACTGCTTTAAATTGGCACTCGTGACTGGGCGTCGTTTCAGCATGCAGCCCCTAGAGACTAATTACAAGTACTAAGCATAAAGGTGCTGCAAAAGTAAAATTTATTAAAATAATGTGCTTTTGTATTAACATAATGCAAAAGTTGTTGAATAAAATTATTTGGATTTAAAGTAAGTAAACATATAGATAAATTAGGCTGCAATTAGAGGAATCAAAGAATTCCGCCTTTGTAAAAATTGTACTCCAATTTTTGGACATAGGGCTTAAAATACTGATGCTCAGGCGGCTAATGTATGCATCGGTAACACAAACGTTTACTGGAACTTTTATTTTATAGCTTACATTGATTCTGAGTTTAACTTTAACTTTTGCTCGTGCGTGAAGTCACCTGCCGGTCGCAACGGAAGACCAGCGCTGGTTGGACACAACCAGCACCATGCTGAGTTATTTACAATACGTACTAGCAATACGTACACAGTTTTCACCTGTTTACTTAATTTTTTTTTTAATTAATCAGTATTCTGGGTGTATTGTATTATGTGTGTGTTTTTGCCACAAATAAACGTCTGTCTATGTCTATGTTAAAAATGCTGCAGCCAAATAAAACACAAACCTCTTACCAATAAACTTTGTTTAGCCTAGAAATAATTATATGGTGTTAAACTTTTTTTTTTTTAATTTAAAAGACTGACAAGATATACTGTTTCTAATGATAAAATAAAATTACTCACTCGTCACAGTGTCATCATAATCTAACATTTCCTCCTCTTTACGTCTCGTGTCTTCAAGGTACATTTCCTCGACGCTCTTTCCTAGACTCTTTTCGAAGTCACTATCGCTTAGCAACCTCTCGGCCTCTTGAGTATCCTTCACATATTCCCTGAGAAAAAATAGAGGTCTTTAAATTCGTTCATTTTCGGCCTAATTGTATGTAATTTTCCTACTAGGTATGAACGAGAACACGTGATTTTATTATTATTATTTGGCAAGTTATGCGGGCTTCTCAAAAACGGTCATTATTGAAATCGGAAGTTTTTGGAAATATGTAGTTTTTAATACTAAATAAAATTACAATAAAATAAAATAAAATTGAAAATTTTCTGTTTTTTTTAATCAAAATCCTTTTTATTTTCTTAAATTTTTAAATACAAAACCGAAAGAAAACATTTCGAATCAAAATTTCGGTAACTTCTACATGGTTTTTTCCCTCTCATGAAATATAGCTAGAGTAGGTTCGCCGTAAGTTAAGTAGATTTGAAATTTAACGTACATTCATGTTGCACTAAGTTTGGTGTTAATCGCTGGTTTTTGCGGGCTGATTTGAAAGATATCGCTTTAAAACGCTATTAATTCTTTTTATATTACTTAAATGATTTTAAGCTCCAACACAGTTTGAGGCAGGTATTATTGAAGAAAGCATAAAAAAGAAATGTTTTTTTGGAACTTAGTTTCTTAGTAATATTTGTGGAACGCCTGGAGGCTGGGTCTCGTAGTACTCACCTAACCTCCGCCAGCAGGTCCGGCGCGGCGCGCGGGCCCCGCGCGGGGGGCGCGGCGGCGGGCGGGTACCACTTGCGGATGCACTGCACGCACGAGAGGAACGCCTGCAGGTACGCCGGGAGCTGGCTCTCGTAGTACTTATCACAGCTTTGGACTAGAACCTGCGATTTATTATATAGTTTATTTTTAAATGATGTTAATTTAGAATAGTTACGGAACTATTGTGAAAATCTTCGGACGAGGGCGTTGACATCTGTGACTCAGTTTTACACTTCTGCAGGTGTCATCGATCGGTAAATTTGTAATACCTTGTGTTGTTTGTTCCATAATAAACGTATTATTATTATTATTAATTAAGGACAATTGTAATCACATGTAAAAATTAAAAATGTAAACTCCCGACACCGATTTGCATCAAACGTAGCTGGGAACACTCCCGACTAATTCACTTTTCAAAAAAAAAAAAAAAAAAATCGATTCATTCGTTCGGCAGCTACGATGCCACAGACACACACACGGACACACAGACACGTCAAATTAATATCACCCCGTCGTTTTTGTGTCGGGGGTTAAAAACTACATTAATGAAAAGAGGATTTATTATTATTGACTGCCTCGGTGGCTCAGTTGGTAGTGAACCTGCCTTCTGAGCTTGGGGGCGTGGGTTCGATTCCCACCTAGGGCAAACATTTATGCGATGAACATTTGTGTTTGTTCTATGTCTGGGTGTTAATATGTATTTAAGTATGTATTTAAAAATATCTAAGTATGTATATCAGTCTCTGGCAGCCATAGTACAAGCTTTGCTTAGTTTGGGGTCAGGCGACCGTGTGTGGAAGTGTCCCGAATTTATTTATTTATTTATTATTATTTATTTATTATTATAAGGTTAACACTATTATTTAGAAAACAAAGATGTCTGAAGCCTTTCACTTCCGCAATAGTAAAGCATGTACAAGTAGCCACTGGTACATGATGTTACCTAGTTGTAACCCAAAATTAATGAAACAATTCGTTAGAAAGATAGCGCCTCTCAGTTTCTTGCCTGTTCTTCTGAGTATAGTGGCTCTTTTTCCGAACAAGGCGGTCGAGTCTATTGAAAAACTTTGACGTTCATACATCTTCGATACCCAATTGAATAAATACATTTCGACTTTAAAATATCATAAACTTATCTAGTTTAAAGTTTAAATAATTAAATAATACTCACATCTCCTACAATACCATATAAACAATCAGCTATACTAGAATCACTGTAATCCATTACCACCGTCAATATTTTTAACGCTGATTGACAATTCCATGCCTGCAAACAACACATACAAATTTAGGAATAGAAGAACATTATTTAACAATTACATAACATTTGGTCACGTCTTTACCCCCGAAGGTCTAGCAGAGATGTTTTACAACACCCACACTTCGCCGGACGATATTCAGTCCCAAATGTGACGGGGGTGAGCCCTTCGCTATACACCGGGCTCCAGTCATGCAGCAGATGACATACAATACGCACATATGTTCACACAATGAACAAATTCGTGCGTGCCCTCGTCTAGGTTTGAACCCGCTCTATCTGACTTGAGAGGCGGGCCCTCTCCAAGTAGGCTATCACCTACTCGGAGAATGCCTGCCTTCGTATGAAAATGGGTTCAATAGGCCAAGATCTTCAGAGGCCATTTATAATCCTCGGATATGTTAAAAGGTGTAATATTGACCTAATAATGCGGAACTATTAAAACATTTACCTAGAAATATCTCACCAACATTGGATAGTTGGCTCCCGAGAGATTATCGATTAAGATATTTACATAGATAAAAATTTACCTTTTTAAGCCTAACATTAATCTGATTGGTGAAATAATCCGCGTTGAAGCAGATGAGCTCCGCGACGGAGGCGTGTCCGCACGCGGCCGCCATGTGGTTCATCGCTTTCAGTCCAGCCAAGTGCAGGAGCTCGTATTCACTGCCTGAAATATAATCATTTATTTTAATATATTATTTATTTATTTATTAATAGCTATACACATAAAAACACCGGATCGTATCCTACTTTATAATATAATAAACGAGAAAGTTTGTAAGAATGGATGGATGGATAAATGTATGGATGAATGTTTGTTACTCTTTCACGCCAGAACGGCTGAACAGATTTGGATGAAATTTGGCACAGAGATAGACTATAGTCTAGAATGGCACATAGGATTGTTGACATTTTGAGCCTTAGCCGATAGTTGATGAACAAACTCACTTTCGCATTTATAATATTAGTTAGGAAGTTAGGATTAGGATGATAGGACTTCGTTCTTCAATAAAAAAAATATTTCATCACATAGGCATTGTCCTGCAGTTATCTCTAGTTCTGACAATGATCAAGGATCGCCAGAGCGACAACTTGTGCGCCGGTATCCTGTTAGGGGAACTAGAAACTTAGATGTAAATTACAAATGTTAATTGTAATAAGTTAATGGTAATTATTTTATTTGTTTTTAATTTGTTTGGGGAGGGATGTAGTATATGTATATGCAAAGAGGTCGGAGTTCGTAGCCTCTTTTAAGAAAGAAGCTGTTCGTCTTTTGTTTTTAGTTTTGACAGTTGTTGAGTTTTGGTTTTACAATAAAATGCTTTTATAATATTTTAAAAGAATGTTTAAATACCTATTACAAACATAATACTGTGAGCGGCTGACTGTTTGCCTTTAGTTGGGCACCATATGATATATTCAATCAAAGTGTCCGAAGCGCGTGTCGTACGCAGTTTGCAGCGCATCTACAAACTCATTCAGTGAGCGCCTGATTGTTTGCTACAATTCGCCGGTTACTGAACATTAAGTTTGTCCAATACGCAACTCGGAGTCGGCCAGTGGACGAACGACGAAGCTTCAATGCGTGTGTGTAATGTGTCTCACCGACTCGCTCCATGATGGGGCAGAGCGTCTTGAGCAGGTAGTTGTCGTATCCCTCGCGCAGCCGGCGCGCCACCAGCCCGATGCCCTCCGTGAGCAGGCAGCTCAGCACCAGGTTGCGCTGCGCCTCCGCCAGCGTGGCGCAGTAGCGCGGGTCGCGGCGCGGCGCGGCGCGGCGCGCCGAGTACGGGAGCTCCGTGTAGCGCGTCTCCACCGTGCCCTCGTACAGGTCTGGGGCAAGACAACATTTTAATAAGGGTTGCCTTACGCTTGCCTAACAACCGGTACGCTGTAGATACCTCAGTGGCCAACAGCTTTAGCCATTATAAAAATAAATAAATTCAAATATACTAGGTGTTTCTTTAAACCAGCCACTGGCAACGTTTTGGTGCCAAGGGCAACGTAGTGGCAAAATGAAGTATAGACGGCACTTGTTCATAGTTCTGATAATACTTAGTACCTGGATGGCCGAGCTTTGCTCGGTATTTTTTTTTATTTTTTAATTGTGTTTTTTGGATAATAAACAATTGATTTTAGTCTAACCTCAAAGCAAACACTCATTGACTTCGTGTTACTTAACAACGCCATCTGCTGTTGTGTCGTTAAAGCAATTAGTTGCTCACAAAAAATAGTAGTATTATTATTCGCCAATAGATGTCAGGAAGAGTCATATTTTTCAGTTGAGATTGATTATCGATAAAACACGAATAGAATGATATTTTCTAAAAATGATTCCTAGCTAGATCGATTTATCGCCCCCGAAACCCCCTATATACTAATTTGTATGAAAATCGTTGGAGCCGATTCCGAGATTCCAATTATATATATATATATATATACAAGAATTGCTCATTTAAAGGTATAAGATATAGCTGTTTATATATATATGTACATACTAGCTGTCACCCCGCGACTTCGTTCGCGTTTATTATTTATATATATATAAAAATGTGAGCTATCCTATCTCTCAAGTTGGATCGAACTGCACATGGTGTGCGAATTTTATTATAATCGGTTAAGTGGTTTAGGAGTTCATTGAGGACAAACATTGTGACACGAGATTTATATATATTAAGATGTAGGTATTTTAGATAATATTAAAACTGCAAAACATTTTTTTTATATAGAAAGAGTTTTTTAAAGTGTCATATTATTTCGGATTTGTTTTTTTAATTTAGTGTTTGTAAGAAAGATTCTCATTTACAAAAAAGTCACCAGTTTATTTCAAAAACAATCTCGACAAAAAAATCTATTTACTTAATTACTGAACTAATTACATAATTTCAAGAGAATCGATTAAGAATGTAGAGGAAAACAATCCAGACAGAATTCGGACATTCGAAAGCATTTTTGTCGAAGCTCAAGCATATATACGCTTCGCTTGGAAACGATCGCTCGGTCGATAAAATGACAACTAATTGCTTACTAACATGACAAATATTTCTTACTCTCATGACATCTTTACCTTTTCACGACCCCTGTTTTCAACCCCTGACGCAAAAACGATGGGGTGGTAAAAGTTTGACATGTCTGTCTGTGGCATCGTAGCTCCGGAACGGATGATTTTGAGTTTGTTTTTTTGTTGTTCAAAAGGTACAAGTCGCGGCACGAGTGTTTAGCGCTGAGGGTAATGTGGAGGGGATATCCGCGCATGGGTATAGTCGTGAACATAATACAATTATAACTTTAATTAAAAAACACATTTGAATAAATAGTAAGTCTATCACTAAGCAAAATCTGAATCTTTAAAGAATTAATCAATTAATTGGTTACTTTTTTAACAAAACAATGCACGACATACACCATTTTTCGAACCTGACTTTTAAAAACAGTATTTCTTTTAGGCATTTTCATTATCGACTAAAAATACACTAGTATAAAAACTTTCAATAAATAACAAAGGAACTTAAACTTAACAAAAAAACAATAACAATGAACGGCAATAACAATACACTTTAGAACGCGACTGTACAGTCAGAAGTCTGCGGAGCGTCGTATCGGGGCGGGGGACGGAATACGACTGGTTAGCCAATCGGCGCTACGCACGCGCAACCTTCATCCCTGTAGCCCCCCTGTGATACCTAATTTTTTACTTCTGCGCAATAACGGTCAGCGCTAGACTTTCGTGCCGCTTACTATAAGTACCTGGATGGCCGAGCTTTGCTCGGTATTTTTTTTTATTTTTTAATTGTGTTTTTTGGATAATAAACAATTGATTTTAGTCTAACCTCAAAGCAAACACTCATTGACTTCGTGTTACTTAACAACGCCATCTGCTGTTGTGTCGTTAAAGCAATTAGTTGCTCACAAAAAAATAGAAAAATAGTATTATTTTTCGCCAATAGATGTCAGGAGAGTCATATTTTTCAGTTAAGACTACTCAAACGCCTCCTTTTTGTTATTTTTCTTCCAAGTTTATGTTTAAGTTGATTATCGGTAAAACACGAATAAAATGACATTTTCTAAAAATGATTCCTAGATAGATCGATTTATCGCCCCCGAAACCCCCTATATACTAAATTGTATGAAAATCGTTGGAGCCGATTCCGAGATTCCAATTATATATACAAGAATTGCTCATTTAAAGATATAAGATTAGTCGGAAATGTCCTTAGCTATGTTTGATGAAAATCGGTGCCGGAATTTTTAATTTTTTTAATGTATATTGTTCACTAACCTGGCACGCTGTCCCTGTGCCAGGCGCGCGGGTTGTACACGGTGCAGTCCAGCGTGTCGTCGGCGGAGAGCGGCGCCTCGCTGGAGCCCACCTCCAGCGGCAAGTACCACACGTCCTGGTCTATGTACGCGTATATGATGCGCCGGGCCATGCTGGCTGTCGACTCTGACGCTGTGGCCCGGAAATAGACAGTTATTATGAATGCTTCGACTGGTTTTATTTTTGTAAAATATGAGGCCGGTAAGTATTTGTGTATGACATAATATATATAATATGACGCTGGTAGTAACACAAAGGATATACTTGATTTGTTTTTAAATCAACTTCAAGAAAGGACAACAAAAGTTTCCGTTAATTTTTACCTACTAAAAATTTGAATTTTTATACTTTGTAAAATTTGTTTGGATCCAGAAATTTTGCAGTACCTTTGTAGTGTTATGATGAAAATTTACTGATAGCGGCTTTTCAAATGTCTAAAATGAATTATATACCTTTATTTTTTTACATGTTTGAGATTGTGGCACGCCAATGTTAACCGCGAGGTGTTAAGTAAGGCGTCAAGGGCCTTACTGTGAAGCCCTATATATGTTGTGTTCATAGAGTTAAATAAATTTCGTTCGTCTAGGTCACTGTTAACGTCGTTAACGTGGGCCAGCTGCAACACTAACACTCGAGCATCCAGTTGAGGATGTAGACGGGCTCGGGCGCGCGCTGCGCCGCGAAGCGCTCCAGCAGCACGTCCAGCACCAGCTCGGCGCACTCGGCCGCGCCCAGCAGCGCGCACACCTGCTGCAGACGCCGCGCGCAGCCCGCTGACTCCAGCTGCAGCAGGCAGCTCCACGGGGCGCCCGCCGGCGGCCGCGCCGACACGTCTGCGGGGGACGGGGCTTTAGCTGTTGGACCTCTAGAGCTGCTGTCTAGCATCAGGGATTGACCAGTTTCTTCGTTTTGAGAAAAAGCTGGAGCACACTCGGCTGCAGACCGCAGGCAGATCGGGCCCAGGCGCAGATGGGAGGATCAGTAAAGTTTGAAATTATGTGACGTCACACCGGAAGCAGTGCGTTTGCAATAGCCGCGGGACACACGGACAGCTCGATTACAACGACCAACTGATAGCACGCACGCAGATACGGGACAGGTAAGTGCAGGGCAGTTACAGCGCGGATGACATAGTATTCAATGGACTTTTCTGTACGTCACATCGATCAGTGCAACTGCAAACGGACTGCATCGCAATGGACCGGGATGCAATCGAATTTGATGCGTATTGACCGGCGCCGCCGTCAGCCAGCCCGTCAGTGGACAGGTGTAGCCCGTGCAGTGGACAGCGGTGTAGCCCGTGCAGTGGACAGTGGTGTAGCCCGTGCAGTGGACAGTGGTGTAGCCCGTGCAGTGGACAGCGGTGTAGGGACCTGTGCTGTGCCTCGTGGCGTGCGTGGCGAGGCGCGTGTCGTGGCGCGCGGCGGCGGCGAGCGCGGTGCAGAGGTGCTGCATGTGCGCGGCGACACTCAGCGCCGCCGTCAGCCGCTGCGGCCGGCCCGTCATCAGCGCTTGGATGTAGCCGTGCAGCAGGTTCAGCACGGACAGCTTTCGACTCTCATCTGCAACGAAAATAAACATGTTAACAATAACATTGAAACAACAAACGGTTAACATACACAGTATTCATAGACATAGAGATAGAGGGACAGTTTTCATAGACAATTATTAGACACCAAATTGAAAATGAGTATTTTCTTTCTGTTTTCTCACACACATCATGCCTGTACAAAGTGAGATGCTATCCAGGAAAATGTATTTTGACACATATACACCACTCCGTACCAGGTAGAACTGAGCTAAGGGCTAAAACCAGAACTGCCTGGGTCCCTAAACTTAAACGGCCGCTAGGGTGACTCAGAGGGAGGTGGAGAGACGAACTCAATGCACTCAAGAAGGATAGCAGAGAACAAGATTTTGAAGGAAGGCTTACCAATGAATGCAACAGCCAACAAAATTGAAGTCAGAGTGTAAATTTGAGTCTGGAAATAGCTCTTATTGACAAGGTCGCCAGCTGTTACACTTGTTTTAAGCATTATTATCCCTTTGTATTTTTATCTCTTTATGAACAACAAACACTTGTAGAACATAAAAATCTCCAAAATACCAGTCAACCTTTATTCAACCTAGTTTTCAACAGTACTATAACTTACACGGTAAATATTGAAGAATAATTATCGTACTCAGTAACTCACCAATATCATTCAATATCCTAGGCAGGCTAGTCAGCAGCGATATGAAGTTGTCACATAGACTGTCCATGGTTTTACTGCGGGCATGTTCTGGTGCATTCGAGAAGTATTCACTCACTGCAGTCGAGCAATAACTCGACACTTCGAGGTAGTCGTCGTTTGAGAGGGATATTAGCACGTCGAGGCATAGCGATATCGAGGCGGGCATTGTTCTAAAACATTTAAACATCTCAGAAGTGGGATTCTATGTGTAATAAATAGTTAATTAAGGATTATTTTGGCGAAAATTGGAAACTTACGCGCTACACTCTGTCAAAATCCTATAGCAAAATACTGCCAGTTCCTTTCTTACTTTAAAATGTTCATGGACCCGCAACGAGACTAAGCTTTTAGTAATGAGTGTGAGCTTCTCGCCCGCCATCGCGAACCATTCCTCACTTCTCTTCGCCATGTCCTTGGGACTTTTCTGAGCTAAAAAAATAATGTAGTTAGAGGCAATAGAGAGATCCCGAAGGCTGCGAAGTAAAACTTTGTTTCCTTTACATTGTTGGTAACGATCAAAATTCCTATTTTCTATACGAAAATTGTATGAAAAACTGATTCAATATTATCGGTAAAGTCATAAACTTAGTCTTAGATTGCAGCTTTCAGGTTGTCAGATATATTATCAGCGAATTTTGAATAAGAAGCAGTTCCATGGGTGGATTTTGGCATTTAAAAATTTAAGGCTTTGCGCGCACTGCGGCAACAACCGGTGCGGTTTGCTTCCGAAAAAATCTGTGTTGTATTAACGACAGAAGACGTGCGCGCACTGCGGTTGTTCAACCGCGTGCGGGTATAAAATCTGTGATTTGCTGCAGATTTGTTGCGTGCCGTAACGGACGACAGCTGTTTTTCGCGCATTTTAACATTTTAAAAAAAGTTTTTTTGTTTTCTTTAATACTCACTATGTATGAATGTTTGATTATGTATCATTTTATATCTTCAATGCGTGAAAGTGATAGCTGACGACCGTTTATTTATGCCAGCTTTAATGCCAGTGATAAATAAGAGTTACAACTACATAACATGCACAAATTGGCAAAGTTTAGCAAGAAGAATGTATGAAAAACCTTAAAATAGAATAACGAGTTTAAACAACATTGAAATGTTCTAAAAATAACTAATTACCCTTGTTGCTTACTTCTGTGTCACATTTAGCCTTTTTCTCTTTGAGCATGGTGACGAAATCTTCCGTCGTTATAGGTTTCCTAACCAAATATTTATCGTGCATTGGAATGCAAAGTATTCTGTGTATTGCCTCAACGGCTGCCTGCAAGAAATAAATCCGGTCAAGTTCTGAATACATAGACATGATTTTTTACTGTATGTTTCGCAATTTAGAGCTCATATTCCATTGCTGGGTGATTGTCTTTTTATTTGAGTGTCAAGTAGAAATTACATTGTACACCATGTCTCTAAGGCAGGTGATATTCTTTACAAATAAACAAATACAATAGCAATCATTACTAACAAATCACCTGTAAACATATTTGCGTGCATTTGTGGGTTAGTAACACAACATGAACCCCTCTCTTCCTAGGCAGGGTTGGGCAGGAAATAGAAGATAGTAGTCAACCAGATAATGACACAAATTTAGTGATAGGTTTTATTTCTGTCAATACCATAAAATCTACTGTCACATACACATACATACATATCGTCACGACTTTTCCCCTTGGGGATGGCAGAGGTGTATTACAACACCCACACCTCGCTGAACGATATTCAGTTTCAAACGTGGAAGGGCCTGGCGCCATACACCGGGCTCCAGTCATGTAGCAGATGACATACAATATGCATTTACGTTCATTTTGAACAAATTGGTGCATGTCTTTTGCTGGGTTTGAACCCGATCCCTCTGGCTTGAGAGGCCTCGAACTAGGCTATTATCGCTTCCACATTCTACTTTCGCAATGCTTTTAATAATAAGATGTATTCTAAAATCATTTGTTCCATGTTTTTACTCACAGCAACAACAGAGTGGGTGGGGTTGTCGGTGCAAGCACACACATCTTGCAGAGCTGCCAACACACCGGGCAATATGCTTGATAGCATATTGTCTACCGCTAGTAACTCTAGTTCAGGATCTGGCATGCGGTAGTCTACTGTCAGCTCTGGGTGCGTCATTGTGTGCGCAGTCACACATTGGATTGCTGCTAATCTGGAAATTTAATTTGGGCTAGGTACTAATTTTGTTCATGACAATATCAGATTGCACGCTAGCTTGAAGTGGAAAGTTTTGAAAAGATATTTCGCAGTGCATGCTTAAATTACCTTTAATGCATCATAGCATAAGCCTTCTTGTTTAAATATCCTTTTGAAATAAGCTTCAAAAGTAAATTTATTTTGTACATTTCAAATTTTTTTTTTGTAGTATTTAAATTGTTAGAGTTGAGAATTTTTGTTTTGAAATAAAAAAAATAATTTGCAGTTGTAGCATGTAGAGTATTTGTAAAGTTGGCCTCAAAACATACCTTAGTACACGCAGCCTCTCTAGCTTAGCAATATGAACAGAGACGAAGACGGCCTGCGCCAGCATCGGCACCTGATTCTTGAGCAATTTCACCCGGAACTCATGTGGTATGCTTAACATTAATACTGTTAGGCACCGCACTGTGCTGTATTTCACTTCCTCTGATGCATCTGAAACTGAGTACATAAACAATAAGAACTAGTAATGATGAAAACCACCTCATAAACATGTTAATTGAATCCAATAAATTACTTTTAACCAAATCAAAAACTTACTCATTCCTGGTTTATTAGCGTCAAAGATGATGCTGAGCAGGCCAGTCTCCAGTTTCATGTACATTTCAAAACTATTCACGGTAATCTTCTCCAGAACAATCCTGACTGCATCCAATATTTTCAGATGCATATCTATCTTTCGCCTAAAAGTTGGATATAAATAGATAGTTATAGATAGATAAACTCTTTACTGTTCACACCACAAATAACAAAAACACAAGAGAATAATTATAATAATACTACTTATGCTATAGTGTAACAACTGGCGGCTTTATCACTAAAAGCGATCTCTTCCAGGCAACCTTAGGATGGAGAGGACACGACAAATGAGTATGGGACAGGGTGTGCAAAATTAAAAAAAATAAATAAATAGTTTTTTTTTTTATGAATACAAGAAACAGTTGAATTTTTTTGTTTAACACTAAATGGCTATTAATACATTTGGCTCCACCTTGTCAAGATAGAACATGCTTGATCGTAACATTTATCCAAGAGCCTTAATGCTTTTATTTCTTATTTATTATATTTTGACTTACATTATGTGTTGTATTTTATCAAGGAGGTAACACATATTTCTACTTGTATAAAAGAGTGAGTTCTCTCAAAAAAGGCAAATTATTAGTGAAAGTATGACAACTCTAACCAAATCCAGTTGTTCTATGATTAAAATTAGAGGAGATGGGGTTGTAAAATTCTTGGGGTTATTACAAGAGTAGAATGACTATTTGACTGTAGTATATATTATTTTGTCAGATAAAGAGAGGGCTAAGAATTGCTTTGAACAAGTCAAACCGCCTAAAATAAAGGTTTTTCGTTACCTTTGTTTAAGTGGATACTACTTTAGTGATTCTAGAATAGGCTAGTCAGAATAGCAGCTACAAGTACTGCAATTGAACTAAATTACTCAAATCCACTACCTATTACATTCAGTGTAGTGTGAATAATTTTTAATGAAAATTGGTACTTACGGTAGCATCGGACTGAAATGTCTGAAACAGTCAACTTACCGAATTTCGTTGCATTTGATGCGCGAAATGAGCGGGTATAATAAATACTGTTGCAGCTCCTGTACTATCTCTTTCTTCAGCTCTGCGACTCTTGCAGAGTACGCAGAGAGACTCTCCACAGACGGGCACACCATGAGAACGTCGCATACTGGCTTTATTTGCGAAAAAGCCTCTTTCAAGTCCGAATTCATTTTGAGTTTCGTACGCACCATTTGCACACCTTTATTCTAATACTCTTAGAGATACACGTGAATTATAGACGTTAAATAAGTTATCTATTGTCTTTCTTACTCTAAATCAAAATTCATCAAAAAAATACGATGTTCAGAAAACATGATTCTCTTCAATCTTCAATCAATTACAATTGATTGATTTCTTGACAGGGATGAGGGAAGGGAATTAGGGAAGGTCGAAGGAAGGAAGAAAACCTGATACGTTTTTTTTTTATTTTAACAATCGAAAACAATCGATTCAGTTGGTGAGTGATTCCATTGCATCTATTATAATTTAGAAGACAGACCAAGTTAGGCGCTAATGTTAATTATTGTGTGATTTTATATTTCATATCTCATACTTAGACACAACAATGTATAATTTTTTTTAAATTGTAAGAGTCTGAGTATGCGTGAAACATTAAATACCAACGAACAGTAAGCTTAATATCTAAACCGAAATGCTAAATGTTTTTGAATTTTAATTAAATTTTAAAGTTTGAAATCACTGAAGTAAAAACAAACGTAACAATAAACTACTGTCTACTTCAGTCGCAAGGACGAATATCATTTAATGAAATCGAATCAAACTTTTACATCGATTTTTTACGATAGACGATTGTGAGTGATTTTTATTTTGTTTTGTCCCGTAAGACAGGCTAGAGCCAACATGGCCATACCACCTAGTCATCAGTATGTTTTGTGTACTTTAGTCGTTAAATCTTTATAGATTATGGGGAACGATAGATAGGTAGAGAACACGAACAGTTGCATTTCCTAATGGTTGCATCATTTGCCCCCTATAAAACTGATTTTCACACACTCACGATTGTGAGTGAGTGCAACACTTTATTTTAGAAAAATTAGGGATTCGTTCCTAAATTGCTCACCACCTAGCGCCAACAACATCAACAGGGTTACGATCAGTGGCCCTATTCGGAGATTTCAGATTTTCATCTCACTTTTCTTCGTCCTTGTTGCTCTCGTTTGAAAAGTCATAGGTGTGAGAGTGACCAAGATAAAATCTTATCTCATCTCACGCTCAGGAATAGCCCCCCTGAGGGTCCAGGGGCCCTATTCGGAGATTTGAGATTTTCATCTCACCTTTTTTCATCTTTGTTACTCTCGTTTGAAATGACATAGGTGTGAGAGTGACCAAGATAAAATCACATCTCATCTCACGCGCAGGAATAGCCCCCCAGAACGGCACTTTACAGTTCAAAACATCAAAGTTGTATGCCGAAATAGTACTCTGGGTGCGCTCTGACATATCTTCTGTACGCACCCGATAAATTAGAACCGCGCCCAAATTTCGCCCAAAATTTGCATTTGACAGAGAATAATGCTTTTTTTTTTTTTATTAATTTTTCATGACCATGGATACTCGTCCTTCAGTCGGATTCTTAGTAATATTTTTTCCTTCAGTAACAGATGATGGGATGATGATGATGAGGTGATGATGATGAAGACGATGAATCCCTCCCCTTTTCCCATTCCAGTAAAGTTATGGATACTTTACTGAAATTTTAAGTGAAGTTTTGTAGAGAACACGAAAAATCGCGTTTCGCGATGTTTGTATCATTTGCCCACACTCGTGCACGTTGACGAACCGGTAAACGGTAATAATCCACCATTATTACAATTTAACACTCGAAGAATCACAAGTTTTAGAAAATAATACAAAAACACGACACCATCTTTTCGGTTCCCGCCAAAAAACCCAGAGAATAATGCTCAAATATTGTGTTGCCACTTACTTCGCTTTTAATTTGATCTAAGAACATATAGTAATGTTTTATTGACTTGAGAGTTTCAGGCGCAAAACTGAAAAGATGATTCGTAATTAATTACGTATTATTTTCTAAAACTTATGATTCTTCGAGTGTTAAAGTGTAAAAATGGTGGACTATTAACAGTAGGAAGTGCTACTTTTCATGTTCTCTACAAAACTCGACTAAAAGTTTCAGTAAAGTATCCACGGCCTTACTGAAATGGGAAAAGGGGAGAGATTCGTCTCATCTTTCATCACTCTCTCCTCTATCATCTTCATCCTATATTATTACATGTACAAAAATTAAAAAATATGACAAGGTGGTATGGCCATGATAATATACGTCTGCCCAGCGGGCAAAAAAAAAGCCTCTGTGGTGAGTGATCTGTCCTGTCTGTCAAAGAATGAGAATGAGAGAGAGGGACTAAACTGAAACTTGAAATATGTAATTGAAGTAATTTAATTAATTCTATAATATGTTTTAGTGAATTGTTAAGTGTTGAATACATTAAAAATGTTTTCTCTTGTGCGTCCGAGGGTCTTACATAAGTGCCTTAAAGTTTTGAGGTTAACCTGGGCTGACTTCAGTAGCCTACCTGATCTAAAAAACTTGAATGTAGTTCGGACGGTGGAGAAGACGATCGACAACAACACTAGCATTTTTATTGATAGTCCCATACACGTAAAAGTAATACCGATCGATGTGAATGACATAAAAGCGCATAATATACTCAACATGACCCTGTATAGTCAGGGCAAAGATACATGTGATTTCCATGTCAAGCAGACATCTAAACGCCTAGAACTGTTCAACAAGAGTGCATGTCCAGATAAAAATGACGTATGCGTTGTACAGGTACCATATCAGCTAAACGTTCAAGTTACAACCACGGAAAATGCATCTGTACACTTGTCGAAGTTAGAAGGCGACGAATTTGTCGTTAAAACGCAGAACGGACTGGTAAATGTTTCTAATTTGAAGGCGCAAAACATCAAGGTAGAGAGCATGGAAGGACCAATCATATCAGAAGGAAGGCTTCAAGCCACTAACATTGAGTTAAAAACCGGGATGAATTCTGAAATCTCATGTAATAACATAATGGCCAATTCGTTTATAGTTACGACACATGCTGGCCCTATAACCGTAAAGTCTTGTTACAGTGATAAGTCGCATTTCACCACTCTAATGGGTAACATTCGGTTGGACCACTTACACAGATCTGTGTTGATAGATGTCATTCAACGAGGCAACCTACACATCACTGGATTTGCAGGCAACTTACAAGCAACTTTAAAAAGTGGGGATGTTTACATGCATGCCTCAGAGCTCACAGAGAAAAGTAGTATCTTCATACATGAAAAAGGAAAAGTTGAATTGCTCATTGTTGACATATTGAATAACTTGCCAGCAACGAATCTGATTGCAGAAAAGATAACTGTTGATGAGAGAATAATGAAATTGGGTAGGTTTATGGATGATGCTTTTCCAAAGAGATTTCGCTTCGAAAAAGAACCTCAGAATGAGTTGCATATAGTTTGTAAGAATGGCTCAATTGATTTGAAAGAGACAGCAACATCTCTTACTATATGAATACAGTTCAGAAACCTTGTACATGAATGTGAAAGATTACTAATAACATAAAATTGAGCAGCAATAGTCAGTAAAAATAATTAGCAATATTTTAAGTTAGGAAGTTATTCACTGTCTGAAGACTTTAACTTCAAGCTATTCATGTACAGAGGTTCCTAAATGTAAAGACAGTAAATCAAATTATGTCTTTGCTAAACTGTCTTAATTCTATTTCAAGTGTATAGAATATCTTGTTATCTTTATGTGTAGTCTAAGGGGCTTGCAGTTTAATGACTTGACCCTATATTAAAATTAAACAGATTAATAAATAACATGTTTGTTTGAATACTTACATGTTTTGAAATGTTGTTATGTAATGTTTGGTGTTACAGTAATTCATGAAAAGAGAGGGCAGGGCCTAACTAAAATGTAATGCTATGTGAACCAAATGTCCTTTTAGAACAATGTCAAATATTAGGCTACAAATCATGACTTTTTTGTTTGTCAAACACTTTTTGTAGTTCGGATTTTGTAGAAAGCTAGATCTCCAAACAGCGAAGAAAACTATACAACACTTGCAACTTGTTTTAGCTAAATTTTGCTGTATGAAGATGATACAATCATTTTGAAACTCATATGCAGTAATTTCCTTACTACTTCTGCACCTCATCTTTTCAGCTAGTGTCGTACCGTTTGTCAATAACATTGTTTTATAAGTATTTTTTCATTCATCAACTCACTTTAAAACCATCTAGTTTGTATTTATTTTGTAAATAATGTAGCTAAACTATAAGTGAATCTACTTGAAGTATAGTTGAAAGACACTGCCAGGAAACTATTCGTTGTTTTAGATGAACATATAAATTAGATATGTAACTAATAAATTATAATATAATCTGGATTTCCTGAGTGTAGGTTTTAATGTATGTAGTCAATTGTAAAGTGCAATATGAAATATCTATCTCATTGTCTATGTACTAAGTAGTAAATTGGAAATATTTTACTCTTGTTAGAAATTGTATTGGTACTGTTAAAATGAATTGACACATTAATTAATGTATTTTTCTCTACATAGTATAAAACAAAGTCACTTTTCGTCTGTCTGTGTCTCTGGTTGTGTATCTGCTAACTCCTAAACCACACAAATCGATTTTAATGCAGGTTGTGTTCAAATATAGCTGCCAGTAACGCCGACATAACACCAGTAACCATTTTTTTGTATTGATAATTGTTTTAATGCACACATGAGTTGCACAGTAAACCATGTAAGCAATATATGATATTAGATAGTCTACAGCTTACTGTTAGCTATACATGTTTGAACCTTAAGACTATTTTGTCTATTATTAACCAACTTCCAAAAAGGAAGAGGTTTGATGCATAGCATTATTATGTAACAATTAGTAATATTAACACAAGCTATTAGTTGTATTTGGTATTTGTCAGAGGCTTTGTTTTTGGACTAAATTGATGGTTCTCTATTTTACTAAACATAGCTGCATGGAATCAAGATCAAGCCATAAACATCCTTGTAGTTTGTTATTGAACTTAAATGGATTTATAGTAATGTTGTTTACATGTTAATTATGAAGATATTGATTAATGTGTTATTATAAATCAGTATAACGTTGTTGTGTCTTCCATGATTTTTAAACGAGTATTATTAGAAATTCATGGCATAATTATTAGACTATTAGTTTAAATCCAGGCTCCAATGACTTTCCAAACGAGACAAACAGTGACCAGGGGGCTATTCCTACTCGTGAGATGAGATGAGCTTTGTCTTGTTCACTCTCACACCTATGACTATTCAAACGAGAGCAACAAGGACAAAAAAGGGTGAGATGAAAATCTCAGATCTCCGAATAGGGCCCCAGAAGATGTCACGCGTAAGAATAGGGCCCAGTAGCATTCTCTAAATACATATCACAGGAGAAATACTAGTATTTTACAAGTACAGAAGATGATGCCTCCAAAATGACATAATCTTACATAACCTTACCAAAACAAGGTCCTAGTAAGGTTAATTTTACCTTATATGCACACAGCCGTGCATACGAAAAGACAGGTTGAGAATATATTACACCGTCACATTTACACTTGTTTGGTTAAATGTTACAAATTCATTTTATGAAAGGCTCATGGCTATATTATGTACTATCTATGTATGTATAGTAGGTATATGGTCTTAATATTTTACGTTACTTCGCGCTCCTAGTAAAACAAGCCTGACCAAGGAGCCATCAAACTAATCAAAGAGCCATACAATTATCTGGCATCTCTTTCCTTTTCAATGTGTTAGAAAATATAGTAACGATTTTATAAAATTGTTGTTAGATAGGTACTAACAATTTTCTAAAACTGTTACTATCTGTACCCTTACCATGAGTTTTGATCGTTACGAAAACTTTTTTCGTTTTCGTTTGGATCCATACATTTCACTAAAGCGCCCCTGGCGGAAACGTTAAGGAACTAGGTTAAATATAAGGAGCCAAATGAATACGAAAATAGTTTTCGTTAACTATCAAAACTCGCGGTGAGCCCCCTGTTGTCTATAGTTTAGAATTTAAAAAAAATTACAGCAATAATTATACATCATAAATTGTTATCATTTTATATATTAGTCTCAAATGCAATATTTTAGACTGTAAATTAACTAGTTGCCAAAGATTAATATCTGTATTTGGTTTATTTTACGTGAGTAGCAGTAGGAAACTATTTCATCATCTTTAGAGTTTAAAAAGTGTTGTATTATGCACCTGTACCCTTACCATGAGTTTTTATAGTTACAGAAACTTTTCGTTTTCGTCAGCTCCATACATTTCAATAAGGCGCTCCTGGCGGAAACTAGATTAAATGTATGAAGTTTTCTTTGACTATCAAATCAAATCTCATGGCAAGGGTACTGGTTGTTCCTGGATTTTGCATTTATGTATGACAGTGAGTAATACAGGCGCCGCCACCTAACAACTATTGTATTTTGTATCTTACAACTAATCTGCAAATCTCCATTAGTTTATTGTCTACAGGGTTATTTTAAAAAACACTAAAGACCTCGCGCAGGCACCTTCCCTACATTATACCTAACAACTTTAATTTAACGACTCTTACTAATTACTTACTTAGTTTTTTTTTTAATAAAACCAAAACTTAATAAACCTTCGTCGTAAACTAGAATTCTAAATGTCGATAATTTTACGCGGTTTCAATTTAAATGAAATATAAAGGATTGAAGGCCCAGAGCAAAGCTTAGAAATTAAAACTAAAAAACAGACAGAAAAACTATAATTAATATTTTTTAGGGCACTCCATGACACTCCATAGTTTTGTTAACAATCATGAAATAAATGTTGCCAAGTATGATGTAGGGAAGACGCTTGTGTGGGGTGTGGGTAGGTCTATTGTGTTTTAAAAATGACCCTGTAGATAGCCGTTGCATTTATTCACGAGCATTTTGTTTGAAATATATAAATGGTCCACTCAAAATTCTAGTCTATTATAATCTTTAAAGTTAGCTGTTGTTAAAATACAATTCTGAGTTATTTTAATTAAAGTACGTATAGATAGTTGTTCATTAAAATATGTTTCACTCGTAAAAACATTTTTTTTCTTTGTAGGAATGCTATAAGTACTAAAATAGGAATTAAGTTACCAAAGTAGATTTATAAATTACAAAACCTGTAGCTTTGCAAGGTGATTTCAAATGTGCATTTTGATTTGAAACGTATCCATGTAGTCCTACATATATGCCTTTGCTTTGTGATATTGGGAAAAAAAATGCATTGCTATTTTTTGTTTATTTATTTTTGAAATAGGTAAGTGAATGATAATTGGGTACAAAGATGAGGTGGTCGGGGCGCGGGCGCCGGCGGCGGCTGATAACGAGCAGTTTATATGTAGCGGGCGGGTGCGCGCGCGTCAGTCGAGTGCCCGCCGCCGCCATGCCGGCCTGCGCGCCCGAGTTCGCCCGCCTCGCGCGCTCCAACACCGAGCTGGTGTTCTCCCCGCGCACCAAGCGCTGCTCGCACCAGCCGCCGCCCTTCACAGCGCTCCGCCGCTCCTTCTCCTCCACCTTCTCTCTGATACCGGAGGAGCGCGCCGTCTCCCCGGAGCGACGCCCGTCGCTGCCTCGCCTCGTCCGCGTCCTCGCCTGGGGACCGCGACAACTACTTCGGCCGTTCTTCGCGCTCCTCAGCATCGTCTCGCATCCTGCCTGGAAACAAATATTAGTCGTCCTCCCGACGCTATGGATAGCCGCATCGCTGTTTATATTCTGGAAGTGCATACAGTGTCCACTCGGAGTCCTGAAAGCGATCGGAAGATTTGTTAGCACGAACAACGGCAAACAGCCTCGAACAGTGCTTATCAGCGGAGGTAGCTCGGTGCAGGCGTTACACCTGGCTAGGAATTTCCATTCGGCTGGTGCTAGAGTTGTGGCATTTGAAACTGAAGGACAATTTGCGTTGCTGAAGTATTCCGCGGCAGTACACAGATTCTACACAGTGCCGCGACCGAACCCGGCGGATCCGCTCGCTTATGCGCGGGCGCTTAAAGAAATAGTTGAAAGAGAATCTGTAGTGTTCTACGTGCCAGTCAGCTCCTCAACTCCCGCGTACTATGACGCTCTTGCGAAGCCACATCTCGAAGTGATAGGGTGTCAGTGTTTCGTGCCGTGCGCACGCGATGTCGTCACGTTGGATGACCCGTTGGAGTTGATCCGGATATGCCGCGCCTCCGGGCTCGCAACACCGCAATTCTGGGTCGTGGCGAACGATGAAGACGTGCGAGCGTGGTACGACAGCGGAGCCTCGAAGGAAGGTAAACATTTCATCGCAAGCGCAGGAGCGCGCGGCGCTCGAGACCGATTGAGATTCATCATGCCCGAAGACAAAAACCAATTCCGGTTCCCTCGCGAGATCAGCGCCGAGAAGCCATGGGTGATCATCAGGGAGCCGAAAGGAGAGAGAATCGTGACTTGCACCACTCTAAAGGAGTCGCGAGCCGTGAACAACGTGACATGTCGCGTTGACTCCGCCAGAAAAGGCCTGGTGCCACAGAAGGACGACGAAGCCCACGAATGGGTGAAGCGTTTTGTGTCGTATCTTGTGCCAGCGAGGCCGATGACCGGCCACGTGTCGTTTAGACTCATACGAGAGGAAGGTTCGAATGGGCATGCAAGTCGTTTGGTGGTTATTGGGGCTCGCGTGGGAGTTTCACTGCCGTACCTATGCCAAAACTCTTCGTCTCGATGTGGACACACCGCCACAGTAGGCAAGTTACTGGACACAGTTCTGGACACGCGCGAAGCTCTGTTCGCGTTCTGGGACCCGCTACCGTATTGCGCTTACTACCAGTCGCGGGCACCGGAGGGCCGCCGGCTGCCTTCCCCGGAGCCCTGCAAGACGCCGCCGAACGTGCCGCTTTGAACCCAGCACAGTCGCATTAGGAATAATTTATTAAGACACTCAGTACCTGAATAGTGCGTGAGTGGGAGCTCTCTGCGCTACGCCGCGCCGTGTAGTTTAGTCGCGCTCTCTCTATGTTAGACGTTGTCGCCTCGGGTCACTTGGAAGCACCACAAGTGGTTTCGAGGATATGACTGTTTTGTAACTACTAAGTAGATATTTTAAGTAAATGGATCAAATACCAAATATTGTTACGTTAGCCGTAATTGTATCGATTAAGGAATAAAACGTTGCTTAATATTTAAATAACTATGTAAAACATTTTCTTTTTCTTCGTGTCAATCCCGACAGCTCCTCACTTTTTAGGTAGGTGGCTAATCTAGGTAACAAAAGTTTTGCAAGCTTAAAACTTAAGAACATTAACGTTCTGCTTTGCCATGCAAAGAAAACTCTTCAACAAGCGCTTAATTCAAACTGGATGTTTCTTAAATTGCCTGTTTAAATTTCTTATTGTAAATCTAGGTACCTAACAAAAGTTTTAAAAGCTTAAAACTCAAGAACATTATCGTTCTGCTTTGCCATGCAAAGGAAACTCTTCAACAAGCGCTTAATTCAGACTGGATCTTTCTTAAATTGCCTGTTTAAATTTCTTATTGTAAGTAAATATTTTTATAAGTACCTTCAAGTTATCTAGTGTGTATGGAGATAAGTGATTGTTTTTGTTGGAAGAGATGCGTGGAGAAAAGTGTGATCTCTGGCCCTCGGTGACCCGGACGCGATAGCTCTATCTCAAGTGCAGCACAATTTATAACGATATATTTCACCCGTATCAGGTTGAATGACAAACGGTTGCAGGGCTGCGTGCATCTGCTTATTGACACGTCTGCCTTGACTATAATTATAAAAAATCTTATTAAACAAACGGGGCCAATATAGGTACTATATCTATCTATGTACCTAAGTACCAAACACTTATAAAGAAAACAACTGAATTGAGGATTTTCTACTTTTTGCAGTTCTTCACTGAAGCCTCCGCAATCCATTTGTTAATTAAACTAGGTACCTACTCTATGGGCAAGCGTGACGCTTACCATCAGACAAGCGACTTGTTCATCTCATCGTTTGCGGAGCCGTTAAGTACTAACCAGCTTATATTTTCTGATTCACGCCAAATTTCTATAAAGGTAAGGGAATGCGGATTAAATTTTAAAGTCCTATACCGAGCACATCCTAATCTCTAGTCAATAAGTTCGACACGCTTCAAATCACGTTTAGTGAAATATGTTTTCAAATAGCGGAACTAATCAATCTGTTGTTTTGAACTCTTGACACTAACCGACTATTTGGTTCACCCAAGTTCATTGCAGTACCTACCTACGAGTAGATTGTGGAATGTAGAGATTAGGGAAATTCCATCGTGATCCAGCCGCTAATAAGCTAGGTGACTGTTTAGGTAGGAAACTACTTAGTTATCTAGTAAGCTACTAACTTTGTTATGTGACTAACCTAATAGGGGGGCATAGATAACGGGCTCGAGCACCCCCCAAAGTTACTTAATTCGACACTGCCCAATCTGGTTGATAGTGTTAGACTATAGACTGGTGTTTCGTGTTTTATCTACTTTTTGAGTTTACTTACCTTCAGCTAGTTCAAACCCTTCCCCCAAACCAACATCTTAGTTATGGTATGGTATCTACAGTATACTATATTTACCAGATTGTGATGACTTATGATTGAAGTTTAGTTATGACCATGAACTATACAATAACCTACTGCCCAATTATAAAAGAAATTGATAATTCTGTGTTTTCTTCGAATCTCGCGTTCTTCATTGCGCAATCAGAATCACGTGGCAAAATATTTACCCAATTATACCTACAAAACAATTTCGCCCACTATTCCAAACTTATTAAAAACTAGTGGCGCCCCGCGGTTTTACCCGCGGTTGAAAAGTAGGCTTTGTGCTATTCCAGACTATAGATAATCTATCTACACTACATTTTATATCAGCCCGGTCAGAAATTCTGGCTTGATTGAGTAACAAACATCCATCCATCCATACGTCCGTCTAAACTTTCGCATTTATAATATTAGTATGATTTCGTTACTTAGTGAGTAAGTAGTTAGTTAAGGTAGGTTTGTTTAACTCACTTTGTTTTTGTTTAACTATTTTAGGAAGGTGACTAGGTAAAAGCATTTCTTGTAAATATGTAGGTACCTATGTAGTTACAGTAGAGTAGACTTGGGGTTACCTTACATTCACCTCACACGTGTGAGTGTAGGTACATGTGTGTTATACTCGTATATAAACAGAAATAAGTCTCGGAACACACGACACAGATCAGTGCTTTTCTCTATAGGGCCATCACCGTCAGCCGCAATGGCAGAACACCGAACGGTTTTACTGAATGCAATTTAGTGCTGTTCGGCTTTGCCATGAAGTAGACTATATCACGCAACCAAGTAGAGCAAGGATACCATAACTCTTGGACCATGGTTAGGATTCTCTGGAAGTTGGGTTGGCGCTTACAGGTACATACCTACTGTTGTAGAAACCCTGCCGGCGACCGGCCTAGATAGGCCGGTCGTCGGCGGCTCAGCCTATAAATATAAACGGTTTTAATGTTCTGTGACGGCTGTGACCCAAGTTGTATAACGCGTCTCCACGCCTACATTGTAAGCACGAGATTGTGGAGTATAAATCTTCCTACGTAGTTACTTGCCTACCAACTATTTGTCAGTAATACCTATATGTAGTTCTTCACCAGCGCGCAAATACTGCTTCGTTATCTCGTAAGTTTAATAAGTTAATACAACAATACATATAACGTCTATATACATATACTGAGCTGCCCACGTCCGTAGGAGTGTACTCTATTCTGATTCCCTACACAAGGTCCCCGGGTAGTGCTAACCGGGTAGCAAACTCTGGCGGGAGGCTTCTGCCGTCGCTAGTTACCGACCATCGGACCAAGCCATGCCGTGAAATGACCTAGTCGTGTTTCGGGATGTAGTCCAGTGTAACCGTTCCGAAGACGGGTCTGAGCAGTCACTCAACTGCCGTCTTTCTACTACTTCACTGTAGTAAACTTCAAGGCTAGAGTAAATAAGTACCTTATAGGTCGTCGTGCTCCATCTTAGACCACAACGTCGCGCGAGTTGGTGGTCAAACGCCGACTTATTGTAAATAAATAAAAAAAAAAATTAAGCAGGTACCTTGAGTTTGATATAGCGATGATAGCCTAGTTGGAAAAGGCCCGCTTTTCAAGCCAGAGGGAGCGGGTTCGAACCCAGCCGGCACGCACCAATTTGTTCATTGTGTGAACATTTGTGCGTATTGTATGTCATCTGCTACGTGACTGGAGCCCGGTGACAGGCTCGCCCCTTCACTTTTGGGACTGAATATCGTCCGGTGATGTGTGGGTGTTGTATTACACCTCTGCCAGCTCCTTTGGGGGAAAGTCGTGACGATATGTACGTACCTATAGGTTTGTTAACTTGTATACTCACTTACAGATTCAAAATACCATCTATATAGCTATCTACATACCTTCTACACTAGGTAGTAGTTTGCCTTGCATATCTCCATAAATTCTCATCCTATTTTGTTCAAAATCGAATCTAAAAATTGTATTTTCATGAACTATAGTTGCCTGCAAAATTTCATGAAAATTGGTTCAGCGATATGCTATAATGTCGAACAAACAAATGCCGACACGTCTCAGAAGACTGAGACCTTGCTTTGCTCGGTCAGTAAAGTTTTCGGTAAGAGAAGAATCGGTGTAGGTATTGTGTTTAAAAAAAGTAATGTTAACCATATGGCGTACGATTTGCTCGACATGTCACTTCGTTGTATGAAAGGCGTGAAAAAAAAACGAATTTCCGGGTTGTTTCTCTTGGCTCCCATCACTTTTCGCGCCCATAAAGAGTAGGAAGATTAAAAAATCTTCCAGTACTTCGCAGTTGTCCTAGGAATCGACGAAGGAAGAGGCCTGTACATAACTAGGTAGCGTTATCCGTTTTACAAATATCTTGCTCTACCACATCAAAGGAGACAACCAACCACACCAAAGAGGAAAGTTTTTCAACCGCATTGCTGACGACCTTTGAATATTAGAGTAAGCATAATGATCTACGAGTAAATAGACAACTATCAACCGGTTACAATTTTATCGTCAAAACTAACAGAAAACTACGTAACTGCGTGTTGAGTTGTTGACGCCTTGACGGTCACGAGTCAGTCGTGGAGCGCGTGGAGGGTCGAAGTCTGCTGCTTGCTTATCCGGTCTAAGCGATAACGCTGGTTACAGGGGATGCTAACGGTGTGATAGTGGACATGCTAATTAGTCTCTTATTACTTTACAGTTAAACGTCATTTGTTGACAGAGCTCAGGGAAGGTCTATAGAGTAAATCAGCGTAACTTTGTAGTCTAAGCGTTGAATTAAAATATATAATTATACAGATTTACGCGTCGATTTGTAAACCTCCTCCGTTTCGTCGGTTAGGAAAGTGTTTTGTGTTCGTTTATAATTTGAGATATCGTCGATCAAATCTGCGTAAGTTAGAAATTTGGAAATAACCCTTTAATGTAGTTTTTTTTATACTTTTTGCTTTACCGCGATCGTGTAAAAATTGAATTGAATAGATCAAAATGTAGTCTGGCCCATGCAAATTTATGATGCATTCTATGTGTGCAGCTTCGAGTACATTTCGTAGAACTAGCTCATCAGATCCCAGGTCATCAGATGTCATAGATTTTGTAGTGATGTTTTTTAAATCAAACCCTTGAGATAAAGTACCCGACAAACTTACAAGCTTCACCTCTTTATAATAATTGTAGGAAATGTAGACACATGTATGGACCTAGATGTAAGGTAAATATTGTTTGCATGACGTTGTTTTGTAATCAGCGTGTTTTTCTTGTCTTGTCGACTTCACAACGCAATTAGTTTTTAAGACGCTTTGAATACTCAGTTTCAAAGGCATCTCCTTTTGCTTATATTTTTAGTAATAAAGGATGTTAATTGCAATTAAAAAAAATCGAAGACTTGAAAGACTTAAAGAATTGGTGGTGGATTAATATAATATTAATATTAATATTTTCTATTTATCATTTTTTAATAGTAATTTTGTCAACGGTACCTTGTTTATAGACCATGGTGTATGAGTTTAGAAATATGTAAATATGTTGGTTGTATAATGTACCTACTTAGATAAATAAATAAATTAAAAGGGATTTATTGCCAAAACTAAAAAATAAAAAAAGACCAATGACTAAAAAAAAATTACAAGCAACAATTTTAGTTTGGCAATTAGGATATTCTCAGCAATGTACTGCGGAGGGTGGCCAGCCTACGCAGAGCTGTAAAGGCAGCGACTGACTTGCAACATTTCGTCACGTATAGGCGAGTAAAGCTGCTCGTCGAAAGCGCGCGAGCCTGTTAGCTTTATCGCGAACTCCATTCGCAAAAAAGTTAGCGCGAGCGCGATGCAGAAGGCTCGCGTTCACTGTATGTAAACACGATACGCGAACAAAATATGTTATGACGAAATCCTCAAATCAGTATCCGCCCTTATGAAAACCTGAATAAATTAATCATTACTCAATCATCTGTCCTAGAATTCTGAATTGTTTTGAATCAAAAGTCCATGAATTCGTCTATTTACTTTCTTTGTCATTATCGCAGTGGAAACATCCGCGCGATTAATTGGATCATCAGCAGGATATTTGATTTATGTACTAATTATTTTGCTTGTGATTGATAAAGTAAATAGACGCAATCGTTTGGTGCGTAACTCAGAGCTAATATGGACTCACTATATTTTATATGACATTTGTATATTTAAACAGAATTAAAATATAACAATTTTACGTTCAAAAATCATAATGTATCTGCTTGTCGGTAAGTTTGTATGCCCACGTAGAGTTTAAAATTTTGAAAAGCAATCAAACGTGATACTATACAACTATATAGGCAACTTACTATCAGGTATGCACTTTGCTCCTCTAAATAGCCACTACACGAGAACTAGATACGTCAGGTCGTGTACGGTAGGAAACTTAAAACCCAAAAAGTGAATAGGTATCTCCTAGACAAGCGTGTTACACCTTCCATCATTCGACGCTTCCCATCTGACGAGTCAGTGGTCAAACACATGCCTAGTCCGTTGTAGAAGAAAAAAAAACAAAAACTAGTTCATTTTAAAAATTATTGTCTCAATAGTAAATTTTTGCATTTCTAGCCTAAGACATATGTAGTTTAAAGATAAAAAGCAGCACGCGCCAGATAACGCCTAATCTATCGTCTGCTATGCGTCTGCGGCCGCAACCTTGATTTTTTACAAGTTCTGCGCAATTTCCGCAGTCGTAACTTACAAGGCGTGCCAAGTCAAATTGCTAAAGAACATAAAAAGCTACTAGCCGTACCCCGTGGTTTCACCTACTAATCTACAGAAACCGTAAAAAATTTCGGATTAAAAATAGTAGTAGTGTTTTATTTAAGGTATAACCTACTTTCGTATCATATTTAAACCAGATAAATCTGTTTTAGCGTGAAAAAAGGAACAAGAATACGCACGACCCTCACTCATAAACACACGCGTTATATACACACAAACAGCGGTTTTGTAATACGTGTATTTATGTATAAGGCTATGTGCTATTCTAGACTATAATCTATCTCTGTACTAAATTTAATCCATATCCATATCCAGCCCTTCCGACGTGACGTGAAGAAACATCCATCTAAACTTTCGCATTTATGTTATTAGTGTGAAGTGTGACAGCAGACAAATATAAAGGAAACGCACTTGCTAACTAATAAACACAATTCGTTACATGACTCTGTTAGGTATAATTTAGCTTTCGATAAATTAGGTTTAACTGCCGGCTGATGCAACCGCCATATCTTCCCAAGTTACATAAGAAATAGCTCAGTAAATAGCGATAGTGCTCCGGGAGCCAGTGATTTTCCCTGCGGCAGTGCATTGCCTCGAGGACCCCAGACGTCCAAAGTACAGCGCGACCAGACGACACGACCTACTTGGGAAGTACGGTAAACAAATAAACATTGGAAATTACCACGATTTTTTGTAAGGTAGCTCAATTTCCTCAATAACTTGAGCGAGCAGTTCGAATGCTTTTGGTGGAAGTAGGTGTAGACAATTTTTATTTTATTTTAACTCAAACAATTTTCTTTTGTTTACTTTAATTCTTACCTACCATTCTACCTGTTACATTATTATGTTGTTGTTGGTGGAAGAATTAAAGTTAATAATAAAATAGAAATCGAAAAATCGGAAATTTCCGATGTCTCGATTTCTTAATCTGGCGTTTGCAAAGCTAGAGTGGCATCATCATGGCGACCGTGGTCTCTACCATGTATTTTAGTGAGATAGTTAAACGAAGCGTTGGTCGACCTCCGGCATGTTGAGTCGACGATGTTGTAAATGTCGCGGGTCAAACCTGGACAAAATTGTCACAGAACCGGGATATGTGGCGTAGTGGAGAAGAGAGTCCTATGCTCAGCAGTGGGCGATTACGGGCTGACGATGATGATGATGAATGTCAAACGAGAGTTTACTCTTCATAAGAAGTGAAGTAAGCTTCTATTATTGCAGACAATTGTATTTAGTAGCAGAATAACTTGATTGGTTTAACGTTTGTAATGTACGCATCGCTACCGCCCGCTGCTACGGCGTAGCGCTGTCGTAGCAGCTGCGTAAGAATTCAGCTAACATAATTAAGGTACTTAAATTTAGTTTTTTAGGTAGTTTACTTTGAACGTGTCACGTAATTCAGTCTTTTCACAGTTTTTATATTTTTTCCGTTAATTCTGTATTAGCTAGTTATTATACTTGATTTTCTAAATGTTATTTGCTATTTAACGAGGTAACGTACGTTGCCATCGTACGTTACCTCGTACGATGTATTACGATACATAACATAAACGATGTAGTACGTTTATGTTATGTTGCAATGCTATAACTTAAGCTTGCTAAATACCTTACTTCATATGTTAAATTCTAATGTTAAATCCATGTGTAATTATGTGAAATATGTATCTGCAATAAGTTTTTACACAAGCTATTATTATAGCTTTATAAACGGAAATATTTTATTTATATTGAGTCATATCTAGGAATTAATGTACACTAGATGTTGTGCCGCTGTTTTATTGAATAATAAAGACTTTTAAAAACTAAAAAAAAAACTAACTAACGTTGCCATCATTTTGGGCACTTTACCCGCGGATACTTGAAGATCATTTGCAGATGACCTAAGCTCTGTTCATATTTTGTTATTTAAGTTTATAAATGTAGGTTTATTTTGTAGAATATTTTGTACGAAAAGTAAGTAAGTGTTAAAGTTATTGGTTCATAAAGACAAATTGCGTCAGAAAAGATCAGTTGAATAAATTATGTACGTCGAATCCGGAATCAGCGTGATTACTTCACGATATTATTGCGTGGTTTTTGATAATTACAAGCCTATAAAAATTCCTTAATTAGGTAGATATACTTGCGAGAAACCATAAACTGTGTAACAAAGAAAGCTCTATCGGATATGATTTAAGGTTGAATTTACGACGAATTCTGCATAAAATTGATAACACCTTGGCCGATTGGATGCACTTATCCATTTTATTTGACTATCAATGACCCGTGGACACGCCGCTTCCACGAAATGCATTAATTAGGCTGATAATAATGAATATCATAATATTGGTATAAAAAGTAGAAACAAGACTCACTGGATTATAAGTATAAACTAATATTTAAACCTCTCCACACAAAGTGGAAAAGAGCTCTACATTTTTAAATCGCCAATACATTTTATTTTATTTTATTTAGATGACCAAACAGCCTGGTTTAACGTAAAAATACAAAGATACTAACTGATAGGCCAAATACAGGTCACCACTCACAAAAACAACAATAGTGCTAGCGTGCAAAGGAAATATAGCAAATACACGGGAAATTCAGACAAAAAATAAAATAATATAATAATACATGATCTTAATGTTCTTTATAAGGTACAAAACAAAGTCGCTTTCCGCATCTGTCTGTGTCTCTGTCTGTCTAACTTCCTAAGCCATGCAAGGGATTTTGATACAGTTTTCACCATCAATTAGATAATTTTCCACGGTTTATGGGTACCGAGCGTATGAAGCGGAGGCGGATGGCTAGTCTTCTATCTAGCTATAAATAGAAATGAATCGCTGAATGTTTTGCTTAGCGCAAATCTCGAGAGCAGCTGTACCGATAGAATATTCCTTGAAGTACGAGGATGGTACTTACGCAAAGAAAAAATTAAAAATTGCCTGAAAAATATTATTAAAGTATCGACTGTTGGGTAGTACGAAGTTTGCAGGGTCATCTAGTCCTTGTATATAAAACTGTAATATGTTTTTTTTGAAGTATCTAACTGCAATCAGTCGCCAGACTTTTATCGGCTATGTTGAGTGAATGTAGGATTTAGTTAGTGAGCAGCAGGCCGATGCATGGCTTTCACTTTAGATTATGTGGTTCCTTTGTTGTATGAATTTACAAAAAAAAAAAAATGAATTGCCCAAACGCATGCATGGAGTTTGTCCGAAAAAAGAACTGTTGCCTGGAACTGGAAGTTGCCGCCGTACTTAATCCTTTATTTTGTTTTATGAGAATTTATTTGGCTATACTTCAGACTTTAGTTCCCGTTTTCGCCTCGAAGTTCTCTTTTGAAACAGACTCTACCTTCCTAATTTCATCGTAGGTAAAAATATGCAAGTAAAAAGAAAGAATAGTAAATAATCTCTCTGTCTGTACCAGCTCCAATTAATGTTATCACGTCTCTATTAGGTAAACCTGGGTTAATTAGTTCATTGAATGTCTAGACATGTATGAAATGTTATTATTATAATGAAATATGTTAGAGATATAAAAGTCTAAAGGAGAAAGAGAGAGAATGAGTTGCTACCTGTTTATAAATGTTATATTTTTCTTGTCCAATTGTAAAAAAATAGATAAAGGGTAAGTAATTAAAAAAATACACGTGGGTAATAGTAACACAGGTACTTATAATTAAAATAATTCATATCGGAACACTAACCCATCCGTGGTTTTCAGGAATCGTGACGTCAGCCGATTCGAGTTATTATCTACGTCGGTAGGCTTGTTCATTGCAAATAACAACAGCTTCTTAGTCTTAGACAATGAGTGAAACGGTTCTTGTGAGATACCTCGGCATAAGTCTGCAAGCGAATGTCAAGTTGTTTTTCGGATACAGTCGATTCGAAAAAACTGCCCCGGTGGCTTAGTTGGTAGTGAACCTGCCTTCTGAGCTTGGGGGCGTGGGTTCGATTCCCACTTAGGGCTAACATTTATGTGATGAACATTTGTGTTAGTTCTATGTCTGGGTATTAAATATCTATCTAAGTATGTATTTAAAATATCTAAGTATGTATATCAGTCTCTGGCAGCCATAGCACAAGCTTTGCTTAGTTTGAGGTCAGGCGACCGTGTGTGGAAATGTCCCGAATTTATTATTATTATTATTACATGATAAGTATTATATGTAATTCACTACATAGTATAAAACAAAGTCGCTTTCTCTGTCCCTATGTCCCTTTGTATGCTTAAATCTTTAAAACTACGCAACGGATTTTGATGCGGTTTTTTAATAGATAGAGTGATTCAATAGAGAGGTTTATATGTAAAATAACATCCATTAAATAGTGAAGAAATACTGTTATTTTTGAGGTTTCTATTGTAATGTCGTTAATTATCATTTTTTTTCCGCTTACATTGCAAACGCAGGCTGAATCCTAGGAGATTTATCAAAATAATGTACTAATTATTTGTACACATTGAAAAGGTCTACAGAAAACTCCGCGATGGTATATGTCTATCTCTTATGGATATCCCACAATAACATTTTTTGGCATTTACTTTTTACGACAAATAAGTTTATTTGTGGTGTAGGTATTTAGTATCAGCATTGCACCCGTGCGAAGCCGGGGCGGGTCGCTAGTACTAAATAAAAAATGTGAATATGTAGTACGCTGACCAACTTGAAGATACAGAGGTAGATACCGATTTTATTTTAAATACCTACCTAACCTACCTGAAACTTTCTGCCTCCTGTGATTTCGCCCGCTATATTCAGTAGGAATAGGAATCATGAAAATTTCCTACAAGATAAAAAGTAGTAATCGTCAATCCTGGGTACAGTGTACCTGGATACAGTACATGCAAAATTTCGGGACTACCGGACTACCGGGATAAAATATATATTATGTAGTATCCGTTGTTCCATCATGGAAGAACGCGATGGGACTAGTGGTTTTAACCTCTCCAATCTGTAGCCATGCGTTCTATTTGGATCTCCCGAAACCACCAGTGGGACGTCAAATTCGGCAACTCCACACTGTCCAGCCGTCCCCCTTCATTGCAGGTAGGCGCATGGTAGTAGATTCTCCATCTGCGACAAAAAAAAACTTCTCCAATCCAAATGATAGGCAAATCCTACTAATATTATAAACGCGAAATTTTGTAAGAATGGATGGATGGATGGACGGATGGATGTTTGTTACTCTTTTACGCCAGAACAGCTGAACAGATCTGGATGAAATTTGGCACAGAGATAGATTATAGTCTAGAATAGCACATAGGATACTTTTATACCGCGGGTGGAACCGCGGGGCGCAGCTTGTTAAAACTATTTAGAAGTCAAAAACACACGCACACCCTCTCGTTCACGTACAAACTTTCACATTTATAATATAAGTAAAGTATAATTTAATTTATTATTGCCAGCCTCATTATCAATGATCAAAGTCCCAGCGATAGCATCCCGGATTCCGAAATTGATCTAGCGGTTATCAGAACAACACGAATAACCCATTGAACTTGTTATAAAATTAGTCGGCCAATTAACGAGTTGCGTAAGATTTGTAGGTAAATATTATGCAATTAGTAGCGTGAATAGTCTCCGGGGTATCTAAATAGCACGAAACATGCGCAGAGGCCCTATTTTACCATATATTATATAAGTAGGTAGGTATGTATTTACATATTTTTCGACAGGAGTATTGCTAGAGATCTATTATTGTAAGTGACATGGTTCTTCTAGAGGCTAGGAGTACAATGCTTGAAAAACGACAGGTATTGCAACAAGCAACAAAAAATTTGGAGTGTGGAGAAGGTTACCTATGCTATAGACACTAGCAGGTTTTTGAAAATAAAATGTCATAATCTGTGATTTTGGAGAATTTTATTTATTTTGGAGAATATTTTGGCTTGGTCCCGTTATAGCTTGTTTTATTTACAATATTTATTGCGGCTAGTTTTTTTAAATAAATCTATACTAACCTATAGTACATTATATCGATTACCATTACTTTTAGATTCTTTGTACCCATTTAATGGCTGGCACATCGACAATAATCGACATATCACGTAGCACCTGACTTACACACTGACCTACTTAGCCAATAATAGCCTAATAGCTAGACTTCGTTAATAAACAGCTACAAAAGCTATTGATTCTATTTTTACCATTTATTCACGGAAACTTGAAAAGACACTGACTTGCAAAAATTTTGGGAATGGCTGCATAGAGCAGTAGTGGTTAGACTTTCTTAGGAGGTACGCGTAGATTTTTATAAGTAACTTTTTTTACAAAGTTTAAGGATCTAAGAAATATACGATTTGTCTTTTACAATTATAAGGTTGACTGATTAATTTTACACGATAAGCTAAGATTAAATGAGGTATGCTTAATAATGTCTGATGAACCGAAGTCACTTCATTCTGCTAGATCAAGAGCACCTATAGACGAAGTTGGCGTAAAATGGTGGGACCACTTCGGCAGCGAGCAAACAGAAGTCACCCAAAAACCAAGCGAGCCTAAATTCAAAAACAAGTCGACAAACACGACCATTTTAACACGTCAAAAAGAGGTAACTTTCAAATTAAATCAACCAAAACTTCCGAAAGATATAGTGCTGAAAAAATGGAGGGAAGACCAAGCAAGAATGAATTATGAAAAAGCCAGAAAGGCGCTTATCAATTCACTGAAAGAAAAATTCCGTGATACCACTCAAACAAATACAGACCGTGCTCAAGATGGAAGAAGAGTTGCTTTTGGTGAAGTTCATAAAAGTATTGAAATGATAGAAGACAATGTCGAAGACTCGTCAAATGCAAATGTAAATCATAAAGTTGGTGAGCAAAGGAAAGGAGACTCTTCCGTAGATGGTGATAGGGTTGATATTGAAGCGGGTGCCGTTGAAGATGTCAGTCACGCGAGGATGGCTCGGATGGAGTCAGGTGGCGAGGTGGCACAGTGGAGTCTTGCTCCTCGCGGCAGTAGCGCGGTGTGCGCGGAGGGCGGAATACGCGGGTTCACGGAAGACATGCCGGTGAGTCTAGACATAAAGTTTTAACTACCGAACACACCACTATCGGCAAACAGTCAACACGCTTTTGGTTCTTCAGACAAGCTATAATTTTAGGAAGTTGTATTCTATGGCAGTGTGTCGCAGCGTGGGTCAAGTCAGAGTCATCTGAGATGGACTACGACTAAGGAGAAATCAGTTTGGCATCTTTATGAAAATAATTGGATTGCGTTTATGCGAGATTTGTAAATATTATTGATTTAAGTGTTGTAAATAATTTTATTTTTCACTGTACCCGACACCATAAAGTTGTAAGCATCACGGTACCGTAGATGGTATTGAAGAGTCCGTCTTCAAATTTGTAGCTTAAAAAATCTTCGTGAATGACTCCAGGTAAGTTCAAACCAATTTTTACAACCAACAGATAAAAAAAAACAATTTAATTCTTAAACGCAGGGTTAATTAACTCAGAGTTTGAATGTTATAAATGTCACTATAACATGTTGTTGATTGAAGGTTAGCTTCTAACTTTTGGTGGCACAAGATGAATTACCAGTTTACCCTCTGATGAGCAATAACTCCGAAGTAATTAAAATGATAGCAAGAGCTTGCGAGTGGCTAGAGTCGGTGTTTAAATTACTTACCAACTTGTAACAATCACATTTCTCATCGGATTACAGATAAAAAAAAATAACCGAACATGCTATTTAACACGTTACATAGGTAATATGCAATGCAAACTATTTGCTTTGCTGTTTTCTGCAAAATCGTGAATGTGGTAGCATACTAGACCATACGAAATTTTTTACCCTGAAATACCCTGGAAATCTCCGACGCATGAGAAATATACCAAAATCCTCACTACTAAGCCACTCATAAGAACAGGAGGGCTATTCCTGCGCGTGAGATGAGATGAGATTTTATCTTGGTCACTCTCACACCTATGACGTTTCAAACGAGAGCAACAAGGACGAAAAAAGATGAGATGAAAATCTCAAATCTCCGAATAGGGCCACAGGCCCCGTTCCGTGAGATCTCAATGCGATTATATTTAGGTATAGCCGCCAACACTGCATGACTACGAACCTTATCGCGCGACAATACGATTCGTGGTAGCACAGCATCAGCGACTGAACCTAAAAATCATCGCAATAAGAGCTCACGGTACGGCCCCAGTACCTTTTTAATTTTAATTTTATGATACGGGAATTACTCACGTACGATTATTCCGGCTATAGTTTCAACCGCATTCGGCGGACTTTAGCACTGAGACTTAACTATGACTTTAATGGCCTCTTGCACTAAATTTACTTAACTAGTTTAATTTACTCCTAGCTAGCTCCTACGTAATTTTTTCACACGAATCTTAACCTATTCCTTAGGAGGATCTTTACTTTATGTGCCTGATAAGCAAATATTTTGCTAGAAAAAGTTTAAAATTAGTTAATCACGGATTTAGGCAATTCTTATATTCAGTGCAAGTGACCATAACTGTAATTCTCGTATCATCCTACTAATGTTATAAACGCGAAAGTTTGTAAGAATGGATGGATGGATGTTTGTTACTCTTTCACGCCAGAACGGCTAAACAGATCTGGATGAAATTTTGCACAGAGATAGATTATAGTCTAGAATAGCACATAGTATACTTTTTAACCGCGTGTGAAACCGCGGGGCGCAGCTAGTATATAATATATAATTATGCGTGAAAACAACGTCTATTTCCATAGTATTTTAAGTTTATTTTTAACTCAGTATTAAGTTGTAGGTACCTCTAGTTCATAAAATTCACAATCTATGCCTTTTTTACCGCAGACATTTTTGTCATTTTGTCTATTAAGTACTTTTTATTGGCATTTCTTTTCAAATGACAGAGCTAAGCTCTGTTAATGTTTAGTGCTATTGGCTTATTCAAATTCCTGCGACTGAACGTAAAAATCGCTTTTAAAACTTAAATGGGTAATTTTATTCATAAAAGCCTATTTATTCACTACTTCGGTGATTCGGTTGAAGACATAAATCTCGATGCTTCGTTCAGGAATAAGTGAATAACCGATAGTCATGCCATCGTGGTCTAATCGCGAGTTCGGATCTTCTTTTACTACGAATCGATTTGGTACAATGACTTCCTTGTTTCCAAGTGAATTTAGCAACGGGGTTCCTGTATTCTGAGGAATTATAAAGGTACAGGAAGTATTGTATTTCTACTACTATACGTTAGTTAAGATACACATTATTATTATTACATAGTTAAGATTTAGCAGACATGGAAAAAAGGGGTTTATTTTCAAATCATAAAAATTGTTCTTTTGAAAAGCCGAAGCGGAGCCTTTTCGGAGCCTTATTTCTAAATTGACTATAGTAACAAGGTCATCGATATTCTTTTTACCCGACTGCACAAGAAGGAGGGTTATGTTTTTCGAGTGTATGTATGTGAGTATGGATGGATGTATGTGGGTATGTATGTACAAGATTTCTGTGGCACAGCCTAAATAGCTTGATTGATTTCGTGCGGTGTCATTTGAATCGTCTTCATAGCGGAAGTGACATGGGGTGCAATATTTTACAGCCGGGTATTTTGGTTTTTCTTTTATCAATGTTACTTGTTAATAACTTTGAACGTTTACTTATAGTTGGTACTTTTATACTCCTACTCATATCATCGTCATCAGCGTTATGTTAGTCCATTGCTGGATGAAGCCTACTAAAGGTTTATCCCATTCGCATCCGTTTGCCATCAGCTGCCTTTCAGATGACATGGGTCTCGCTAAATATCAGACCAGAGAGATTTTCAATTCAGCTATACAGCTCCTAATTCTATTGTACCTATTTAGCTGTTTTATATAGGTACAAATACCTACCTATGAACCAAAAAAGCAAGGTGTTGCGTTCCAGGAGTTGACACCCGGCTACCTCACTCGTCATCGTCTCTCTCGAACTCGTTGTAAATTACTTTTTCCAGTCTTGCTTATGCATCAATTGACGTCACTATAGGTGTCACTTAGATGACTATTTTGGTTTTGGAACACTACACCTGGCGGAGCATATTACTACACCATGCAAATAGTTACTTGTCAATTTCTAATAGCCTACTTTAAAATACAATTTAACCACTCATAGTCTGCTAATAAATAGTTGTCTGACAAGTAAACAGCACCTATTGATAATGTTATCCAGACGTTTACCTCAGACGGCCTTGGTCCAAATTGGTTTATCACAGTCTTGGTCTAGATTATCGGTATACCTACACGATTAAAATTAAACAATCATTTCAATTAATATTACACTTATGGGAAGTAAACGTCTTAGTGAAGCAAATTACGCAATTTGTACAGCGGGCTTAGACAAATGGCATTGTCTTGAAATAATTAAATTTATTCAATCACTGTCGTAACTTTAGTTGTTGATTGGACAAGTTGACAAGACCACGAGACATTTCAAAAGATTACGTAAATTTTATACATTTTCAATCTTTTCTACTAGCGTCATTGGTAATAGAATATTACTTTGTCTAGGTCATGGTATAATAATATACTCCGCCAGGTATAGCATTCCGGTCACGTGAGCAACACGTAGTGACGTCAATCGATGCTTAAGCAAGACCGAAATAAGTCATTTACAAATAGTTCGAAAGAGACGGATGACGATGACGAGTGACGTCAATACTCGTATGTGTTGCTCCCAGAATGCTAGACCTTGTTTCTTTGGGACCATGGTCTAGGCCAGCACCATATTAAAATAGTAGTAGTTACTCGTTGAGGCCAGCTGAGCTGGATCTGAGCTAACCGAACGAGCGCTAAAATTTACTAGATAAGTATTTGATAATAATTGATGTATTCACAAGCAAATAAGCAGACGGTAGAAACGTACTTTTATCGCCTTAGTTACTGTAGGCAAAATCAACAATTATTCAATGTCAAGGCATTTTGGCACACTTAAAGTTACTTAGGTACATACTCGTACATAAAGGCTTTGGTGCACCTAGACGGACTGTATTTTACTGCAATACCTACTGGCGGGGCAATATTGGCAAAATTGCCAACTGTGCTAACAGTAGCCCGGTAATCATTACTAGCCATGCTAGAATTGTATGACTGTTATATGGCCGGGACACACTCATAAATTATCGCAATACTGCCAGGCCAGTTAAGTACTGCAGGTTAAAATATGGCCCGTCTAGAATCACCCATAAACAGTGACACTAGCTGGACTATAATTTGTTCTGTGAAGGTGATGATAGGTGTTAAGTAGTTTTCTATTAGTGACAGGATTTTTAAAATCACATGTGTCGATACTAGTTCTGAAACTAGTATCGACACATGTGATCTAATTATCAAAATAAATAGGAGAAATCTTCAGAGATTTCTAACTCCCTATACCTAGGTACTAAAAACTTGCAAAACAAAAACTTCTAAGCTTTATCTCTTCCTCTTTTTTCTCTCCTCTTTTCTCTTCTTCCTCCTATCCCACTCAGGTGGGTCTGTACAGTACGTACGTTACCAGTGTCTTAATCTTTCAATTAAGTTCACTCACTGGCTTATTACTTACTGTTAAACATGTAATAATAAAATACTACACTCCGTGGCACTCCGGTCACGTGGGCAACACGTAGTGACTTCAATCGATGCTTATGCAAGACCGATATAGGTAATTTACAAATAGTTCGAAAGAGACGGACGATGATGACTAGTGACGTTTTTACGTGTTTGCTCTCGGAATGCTCCTGTTCAAGATTTAGGTTAGGTTTTACAGCCGACCGCCTACGCCTGCCAGACACCTACCCGCTTTGGGAATTCAAAAAAACTTATTAGGTACTTCGTCAAGATACCCACCGGAAGAAACTTACGTGCTGACAAGTACATATTCGGTGATTGTTTCACGGAAACACAAGCATACCGCTACAGCTAGATTTGGAATGAGCCATAAAAGAATAAAGGCAATAACAGCACACCTCGAGCTAATGTTGCGCTGGCACGTGAAGCGGCTGCGAAACGCGCAAATGTTTGCTTTGATGAAGTTTGCCAAGAGAGAAGTGTAACGCAATACTGACCTACCTACGATACTATACAATGACTACGTTCACTGCAAAGATAAGGCGATAATATCTTATGTGGGAAAATTTTGATGGATGTGTGGGTGGGATGGGATGGATGGATGTATGAACGGTATAATATTATACTCAACCTGGTACAGCAGTCAGCAACACATAGTGACGTCAATCAATGCTTAAGCAAGACCGAAATAAGTAATTTGCAACAAGTTCGAAAGAGACGGTTGACGGTGACGTCATTATGTGTTTGCTGAATGCTAGGTCTTGTTTTTTTTGGATCATGGCTGGATGTTTGTAACTCAATCATGCCCAAAACGGCTCTGGGAGCTTGTCGCGAGTTTTTATAGTTAACGAAAACTCTCTTTGTTTTCGTTTGGCTCTATATATTTAACCTAGTTCCTTAACGATTCCGCCAGGTGCGCTTTATTGAATGAAAACTTTTCGTTCAAAACTCATGGTGAGGGTGGTGGATGAAATTTGGCACAGAGATAGATTATTGTCTGGAATAGCACTTATGATACTTTTTAACTGCGGGTAAGCCCGCGGGGCGCAGCTAGAAGGCCTTATGAGCGCACAACATCCACGCTCATCTAACATAAGATAAAGTCACCGTGGCTGAAATCGTCGAGGCAGACATCATAACTATCATGACGCCACAGATAATGATAAATACCCCAGATAATGATAATGATCAAATACCATTTTTCAATCTCCAAAGACTATTAGAGAACTTTTCCAAAGGACAATGAGCAAATTGGTCCAAAAAATGTATAAGTTTGCCCACATGGTTGGCATATAGCGCATTCGGTAGATTATTTTATGCATTAAACAAAATACGACACCGGTAAAATTCAACCTACAGAAATTGATATATTTTATTTTTAGAACAGTTAAATATATTCATTAATATATTATCAGAAATAGTAAGCAAAACCTCCATGGTGAGTAATGGTGACGTTGCGAATCACGATGATGTGAACTGGATGGTGGGTGCAGTGGTGAATATTATGTAAATGGATTCAATTTTTCTTTTGATTTTCCTTTCACAAGGTTTATTAAATCACAACTACAACACAAAATATCTCCAAAATTGTGGGTTCAAATTCAGCGAGATTTATTATGCGAAAACCTATAAACCTTACCTACAAATTGGCTATAGTGTCAACCCTGCGGGCGTTTGGACCAACGTTCATTTATTTTTGCCCATTGTCTTTTGACACCGAAAAAAAACCAAAAATATTTAAATTTTTTAATATATACAGAATTTGAACTCTGTTCTTATACAACAATGACATGTCGTCAACAACAACAACAAGAACATGTCTCTATTCAACAACATGTTTGGGTTTGGTCCAGCTAGGATTAACGAATAAGGATATGTGTATAACTAGATAAGTAGTATAATTGTGAATAAGGACACGTGAATGTTTTTTTTAATTATATCTTCTAATCCGAAACACCGACAAACTATTAAAATTTGGTTGCTAAATACATTTAAAAGTTTTGCACTGGGGGATGACATATAGTAATTAATGTTATGATATTTTATTGTGCAATATAATAGGATTAATAATAAAACACGATAGAACACTTTTACTCAGTACATTATTATCGATAGATACTGCTTAGGTATTAGTTTAAAATTATGATACATGGATAACATTTTTTTAAAGTTATAAATATTTCTAGTAGGTATTATTTTTGTGCCTTTTAAACTGGTTTTATATTATTAAACATTTAGTTTTTTCATAAATAATTGGCATGTAATTACGGAGCTATTGATAAACTCTATCATAATTGTATTGTATTTAATTAACTAGCTCACCGTGATGCTCAGTGGTCTTTTTTCAAACATTAAAAAATATCTTATATGGTTTTTCATAAAACAAAATATTCTAATACTAGCAGCGCCCCGCGGTTTCACCCGCGGTTAAAAAGTATCCTGTGTGCTATTCTAGACTAAAATCTATCTCTGTGCCAAATTTCATCCAGATATGTTCAGCCGTTCTGGCGAGAAAGAGTAACAAACATCCATCCATCCATCCATCCATCCACTCTTACAAACTTTCGCGTTTATTATATTAGTAGGATAAGTTTGTCTCTCGCCGTTCGTCGGGTTGCACTGATACGATAAGTATCACTTAAAGTATCAGTGTAAAATAATATTTTTTTAAATAATATTTGTGATTGGAATAGTTTCAGCCGTACACAAGTACAATAGAAAACATAATATTTTTGTTTATCGTATTTTATCGCTGTAGCCATCCATTATAAAAGGGCACTACATAGTGTGATAGAACTACGTGACTCCGGCGGCGTTGCTTGTCACCCGTTACCACTATTAGCTAAGTAGGTAGGTATTAGATAGATAAAATTAGCCTCGTACTAAAATATATTATCTTAGTTTTTTGTATTTAGTTACTACACTATACTCTACCCCGCGGTTGTACTTGCGGTTTACAGGAACGGTTGATTTTACTGAGTAATGTAGTAGCTCTTATGTCACCTGTAATTCCCCTGGATGTGTTATACATATACTTAACTTATTATAATACTAGTAAGAAATATTGGGTGACATTTTGCACACACGGTCGCATCTGACTCTGAACTAAACAAAGCTTGTACTATGGCTGCCATAGAATCTGATATACATACAAATATATTTTTAAATACATACTAAAATAGATTTTAACACCCAGACATAGGAGAAACACATATATGTTGATCACATGAATGTTTGCCCTAGGTGGGAATCGGACGCTCGCCCCCAGGCTCACAAGACTGGTTCACTAACAATTGAGTCACCGGGGCAGAGGTGAGGGGGGATCGCTTACCATCAAACGGTCTGTTTTCTCTCTATTTCTATCTTCTGCTCCAATTGTGACATTTCTATATCTAACTACGACATGACTTACAAACAAAAAAATTAATTAATCAAAATTATTTCCACCAAATCTTTAGTTTCCTCAAATCTGATACCCATCTAGGAATAATTCGCTGGACTTTGTCCGGCCACGGCTCTTCGTGTGGCGATTTACTGATAACTTTGATAACAAATAAACGTCTGGCGCGTAATTTTAAGTTAACAAATAAACATATTTAGCTAAGTACAGTATTAATTTGTAAAATTCTGATGAAACTCTATTTTTGTTTGTTTCTGCTATATCTGGACTTTTGAAGTTTGCACTTTGAATGGTACCTAACTCTTTTTTTATTAAGTAGGTAAGTCGCGAATTTTGGACTAGAAAAACATAATCGTTTAAACCAATTTTTTTATGTCGATGATAGTTATCGATAAGCTGATCGTAAACTGTAGATATGCCATAAATGCTTGTTCGACATCAATTGATGATAATTATTATTGTACAACTACTATTAATTAGGTAATTAAATTTTAGAGAAATTATTAACTTAATAAGTTTTACATAAGAAATGAAAATAAATAATAGAAAAGTCATTAAAATAATTCCACTGGTAGCAACAATATAGGTAAAAGTATGCAAGTAAGAAATAGGTTTTATACTATCACTATTCAAATATTACTCGTATTAAGTGAAAGTTTCTGAATGACTGTTTTTGTTAATAATGTTAGTTACTTCTGCACACGGAAACCATAGTAGAAATGTTAACTATGCTCAAACGCTCAACGGATTTGTAAAAAAGAGACTGACATTCAACGTTTCTTTGCAATGTATCGAGATCGATGTAATGTGTCTTTGCGCAATAATAATTCGCAAGTCAGTGACAGTACGTTTCTCATTTACCCGATCACCTACAAAATCAATATAGAGCTTAAGTACACCACCATATGCCGGATTCAAAAGGTACGCGAAAAAGTTGAAACACTCACGTCGAGCTAGGGGCCTACCATGACTAATTATTGCAATGATGGTTACGTTTTGTGTTCGACACGCTCGATCGTGGACCTTATTGCGCGGCGATAATACGATTCGCTATTGCGCAGTATCGACAACAAAATCTACCCATGGAATAAGATGTCATGGTAGGCCCCTAGCTCGACGTGAGTCTTTCAACTTTTTCGCGTACCCTTTGAATCGCACTCGCTTCGAGCTCTTGGTACTCAAGGTGCTCGTGGCCGTTCGCTGCTACTTGTGTATCGTCTTTTCGTATCAAGGCTCGTCGGGAAAGCATCGTTACGGAGAAACGTTGCAAGTCAATATCCGCCTCTTAAAATCTCGTCCTTAAAATTTGAAATAGAAATATACTACCTGGCTTACACTCTACATTACCATAAACTTTTACGCTGAAATAATGCACGGCTTCTGTAGGATACCGGGTGATACTTCTGCGGTCGAACGCAGTTAGTAATATTTATCCCCAGATCGTAATTCATTACTAGCCTCGCGATTTCACCCACGATTAAAAAGTATCCTATGTGGTGTTCCAGACTACAATCTAGATCTGTGCCAAATTTTATCCAGATCTCTTCTGGCGCGATTGAGTTACAAACTTTCATACATCCATCCAAACTTTCGCATTCATAATTATTAGTGAGAATGTATAACATTCAAAATCAAACCAAGTCCGTAGTTACTCTAATCGCAACCTATTCGTCCCTATATCTAGATCTAGTTTGGTATGCAATGAAATAATATTAAAATAGTATGTAGGTAAGTAACCTACCACAATGCAATGAACTGAATTTCCTTTGATGGCCTACAATCAGCGGAAGCCGTCTGTTTTTAGACAACCCGCTTATTTGTCGTAGTTTACTGAATAGTTTGAATTAAGGGAGCTTTGCCCTTTTGTCGAGGGTACAAAGTTCAAGTAACACGGTTTACAGGGTTATTCTGAAATACTATGCTAAGCTGAAAGGGGCTTTTCATCACTATTGTCTTAATGAAATGTAAAGTGACGCAGATAATTTTAGTTCCGTCTTAGTAATTTAGCTTAGTAAATGGTCTAATAGAATAGACATCTTTATGTTATGTCTACCAAATAAACATCAACTTAACAAATAATCTACTTATTAAAAAGACTTACATTAATCAATCGTAATTAAACATTAATTCGGTCATTATTTACTTGCGAGCGCCCGACTTGTTTATCCGTAGAGGTGGCCAAATGATGGAACTAACACTTTCTATTCATTTGTTAAGAAAATACGACTGTGGCTCTCCCAATAACCTCTGCAGATTAATTTGCCGCTCTGTTAATTTAGTTTGCACTTGATCACGGGACTAAAGCGTGCTACTAATGAACGTTGAATACCTTCCGGTGTGCTGTGGAAAAAAACTCATCCGTGCCATCATTTGGTGGTTTGTGGAAAAATATGTGCATGGAATTTTTCGTAAGATTAAATTAATAATAAAGTTCATGTATTTATACGGCTTTATTATTTATTGTTCCAGTTTTGTTTAGAATGCAGCGTCATATCAACCATGAAGATAAGTAGGTACTTACCTCGATGTCTGTCGAAAAAAACGTAGGTACTGCGTGCTCAATAGAGAAATGCATGAAACATGCCGTCTCCTTTTATGGCCGATAGGGGCGCTGCTATCAAGTTTTAATTTATTTGTACTACGTATTTTGATAGCAGTCTTGCTAGGCCTATAGAAACAAAATAGTACCTACTGTTTTAAATCTATCGTTATCGGTACGAAACAGAAAGTTTGATAACTACATTATGACGTCATCTGTTCGGTTGGGTACCAACTTTTTTACTCACACTCTTATGACATTGAGTGAAACTTTCAAATGACTCCCGAATGGAGAAAACTTTGTATGAATATGAATGAATAAAATGATAAAAAAGCAAGGTTTAAAAAACAAACTTCGATAAGCAGTGCGACATCCATACTTTTCCCTCTATTGACCTTGAACAACACGTAAAATTCCTCGCACCTATTGCCTAATTTATGACTATCAGTCATGGTGTTGATAACGTGGATTACCTTATCGCTTTATCACGCTTAGGTCAGTACTGTGAGGTCGCCGACAGACACACGGGGTGAGGCAATATGTTGGTATTGCCAGGGAGCTAACCCGGATCTTGACAATATTCACATATTTTTGGTTTTCCTTGTATATTTTTGAAGATAAACCCAGCAAAGCGAAGACTACGATGTCCAAATTCGGGGCGAATGGCTAGTTGTAGTACAAGACGTAGAATATATTGTATCACTTGCACAGTTTGCGGAAGCAAGTTTTATTTCCGTGTAGCACAATGCTACGGTGCTACGTGCTCCGTAGACGTACATCTACGTCGTAGTAACGTAGTGTACTTGCATGAAATAAGTAATACCAAACTTTTGCAGCCATAAAATGCTTTGAAGAATGTGGATTGTGAAGACAGTTTTATTACCGTACTATAGTACAAATTTTCATTGAATATAGTACAGGAAAAATAAAGTTTCTAACTGAAAGCCTTAACAATTTCAAATAGTCTGTACTAGGTACAAATGTACAAATTTTGGTTCATTATCTTCTATCAAACGGTAGTTTCGAGTTTAGTAAGTAATAAACAAGACCTACAAGTTTAAACTAGCTTGGTTACATTGTCTTTAAGTTTCATGTCTACGAAAATCGGGCTTAGCAAGATGTCTTCCGTTTTATAGCAACTAAACACCACTTAGGTCGTGATTATCTAGTCAACCATACAATCGCAACCTAAAGTCAGTTAGTCCAGTCATTCGATTCCACAATTCGAGTAACCTACTCGATTGCCGACGAATCGAGATCGGGGGTAAGCACCAGTTGGCACAATCGATATAGAGACGAGCCTCCAATTTTTCTGTACGCCTCCGTAAATTTTTGCCAACCCGAAAAAAGTTCCGGCACATTGTAAACTCTATGTCAAGGCCGTAGCGCGTACGAGGCTAGTGTTGAGACATGGCTGTCGGTAAAGTTATCTTTGCCGGATTTCACCGGTAAACCAAGATGGCGGCTTTGACACGTGACATAAAACGTTATTTATGGGCGGGAAGTTCGCGAGTCGGGATGCGACATGCGAGACGGTCACGAACCGCGGAAATGTGGATTTAATGAACGATTTTTATTCATAGCAGTTTTATGTAAAGGATTTCGGCGGTTGGTATGCCGGATTTAGACCTAAAATGTCATTAAACTTTGTTTGTTACTGCTTATCCCAATAGTTCTGTTTAGCAAAGTAATTTTGGGTATGGAGAAAGTTATTTTTTAAATTTAAAAACTTACTTTTTTTTTTAATAGCTAAGCATGTAACAAATTTAGTTACTTTTAGTTGCATTGATTGCCAATATCTGTGGTTTGTTGTTCACAGTTAATAAAGTATAATTATTTTCTCCCATAAGATAAAAACAAGGATTCTTAAATGAAAAAAAATACCTACACCAAGAGCGTGATCAAAAAACCACTTTCAAAACTCAATTTAATTAGAAGCCAGCCAAAATATAAATTAGCCAACTAAAACTCCATTAATAACGTTAACAATGATCCGGCCTGTAATAATAACCGGTAATTCGTTGTCGAACCGAAGTTTGGCAGTTTGGACACTAATGAGGAGAGTTGCACGCCACGCGAAATGAAGCGGGCAAACCGACACAAGAGGCCTGTTGGATGCCGAGCCAAATGCCAAGCAAAACTACTTCAGTAGCTCTAATTTACAGATAGCTACTTAGTATATGTTTAGGAACCGAATATTGGATTAGTCTTTTGAAATAACTTTAGTAAAACTTGGCAAGCGGAGCGTTAGTCGCCAGGCTGTAGCCTGGCCGTATTCGTCAGGCATTCTGAACCGTATGAGATATTAGTTTGGTCACTCTTACTCTTATGACTTTTCAAACGAAAGAGACAATGACCAGAGAACATCTCGACTTTTAAGAATAGGGTCGCTAGTGTCGATGAGATGAAGATGAGTCGAATTTGTCTAGAATCGTAGGTTGAGCCCGATCCGATCGGCACAGCGTCGACGAATGCTATAAACGATGATGATGATAAGTGTGTATTGTAGATACTCGTAGATAAGTAAATTTAGAAATTTCAATAAATATTTTTTAGAACTATAACTGGTATGTGATGATTTTTATCAATTGTCTGCTGTAATGCCGCATGCTCCGTTACATTATACCTCTACGATCCATCAAAACACGGTCGCGTCGTACCATCGCCGTTTCATTATTTACCAGATTATCATTTTGATCGTAAACGTTTATTGTGACCCAGTTAGCTGTTTCCCGGCGAAATAGACACGCACAATACGTGGTCCAAATAAACAATCCCAAGAACTAAAGCTGTATAATTTCAGTATAACTTTGCCTAATACAACTGGATTTCGGCTGCGTTTGAATGGCTCATGTAATTCTGTAGTAAGTTGAACTTAACTGTTGAAAACCACGAACACGCACGGTAAATTGGCAAAATAAGTGAAAATAACCCGAAAATTGGATAAGGATTCCAAAAGAATTAGAATGGCAAATAGCGTTGTTATTTGCTATCATGTAGAGCAAGGGATGGTATTTTTATTTGACAAGCTATACTTATATTCGGTTTTACTTTATAAGCGCCTAAGTTTTATCCCTAGTAACAGAACTAGAAATACTATCGACTTTGTTGTGTACTCATTGTTAAATATACTTTTCTACTCGTAGCTGAAATTTGGCTACGAGCAGTTTGGCTAAGAGTGAAATAGTTTTGAATTTGCGAGTATCAATGCCAGACCGTAGTGGATAACATGTACAATTGTCCGAAGACTTTATTATGTATCACTGACATAACTGAGAATTCTAACAATTCTTCAGGGGCACAATTCAGCCAACCTTAGCCGACACTGAGAAAAATGGCTTTCGTAATTCCGGACAGTTTTAAAGGAATTTACGGACTTTTATCCGTATTCCCAACAAAAAGCTACCAAGAGTTCTTAATAGTGTTTTGTGCGTAATTCACCAAAAAATATCGTGAATAGTCGTCACCCATAAATATCAAGAAACATCACGACGTTATTATGTGCTTTAAACTTATGTTTTATCGTTTCGCGTCATGACATTTTGTCATGACAAACACTCTGAATACTTACAACGTCGATGACGAGAAATTATGATCGGAATGATAAATATTGTAGAAAACTGGTAGAGTACTATTATTTAAATGATGAGTCTAAGTGAACATCATGATAATTTATCGGACTTTCCTAATAATTGTAAGGGAAACCATTGAATGGTTTTCGTAATTTCATGACAATTTTTTGAGCTTCCTTGTATTTTATTATTATGAACCAATAAGATTTAATTACCTATTCTAATGGTTTATTGGTTTTGGAAGGATAAATGCGACCTGCATACCTATAAAATAACAGTACCGTCATGACCAAGCTGTATGTTTTTTACATATTATAGGTATTTTACTGTCAGCTTCTAAATAATATTTCTGATAGCAGGCTGTTTTAACTGGAAATATCACTAGAAATTCCTGATCCATAAGGTTATGGGTCTCTGAGGGTGGGATAAATGACTACAACACATAATTCAAAAGGGTACTTATAGCATTTTATTTAACAAAGTTACAGATGGGAAACATGAAACAGTTTTTAGCTAAAATAATTAATATACTTGCGCGAGCGCCTTAGCTCACGTTACATCCTCCCCCTCTAACCTAGGTAAAGCGCACTCGCGACTAAAGAGCTTAGGTCTACGTTGTTTATGCTTCTCATAGAGCGGTACGAGTGGTACTTCACCTACGAATTGGTCAACTGAAAGAGATAATAATGACCTAAAATCTCACTGGTAGATATCCGTACGTGGTTTTGGGGGCTGAGCTACCCACGTCCGTAGGAGTGTACTCTATTCCGATTCCCTACACGTGGTCCCCGGGTAGTGCTAACCGGGTAGCAAACTCTGGTGGGAGGCTTCAGCCGTGGCTAGTTACCACCCACCGGACCAAGCCATGCCCGGTGTAACCGTTCCGAAGACGGGTCTGAGCAGTAGCGCACTTGTAGCGCCTTACTCAACTACCGTCTTTGTACTTCTTCACTCTACAAAACTTCAAAGCTAGAGTGAATAAGTACCTTATAGGTCGTCGTGCTCCATCTTAGACCACAACGTCGCTTAACATCAGGCGAGTTGGTGGTCAAACGCCGACCTATTCTACATAAAAAAAAAAAAAAAAAACTCACGTCTTCCCCAATACGGTACGGTCCATCTCTCATTAATTTGGGTGTTTGTCTGCAGGTCGGATCGCTACTGCCTTGTGTTACGCTACTGGCTTCATGTCTCTGTTCTTCTTTTCCACCAGATTTACCTGAGGATGGTACACCGGCGAGAGACACTGGGTAATGCCGAATGTGTGGCACATACTGTTTCATTATTTCGCTGATAAACTGAGCTCCGTTGTCTCTTAAGATTCGCCTGGGTACTCCGTATCTTAGGATCAGGAATTCAAAGATAGACTCGCCCATCCGCGTCATTATCCCATCTTATCCCATCAGAATAAGTAAACACGTCATGCGTCTGCCTCTTCTCTTTAGCGCGTTTTCTCGAATTAGATTTTGGGTTAAGAAAAATGGACTCGCCCAAGTGTTTCGAAAATTCTTATTGACACTATTTGTATTAAGTTCCCACTTAAATGCACTATCGGAAAGGGTTCACAAAGTCTATGTTCACGATAGGAATATAGCACATTAAGTCACTTTAGTGTACTGATTCACGTTTTTAGCGTTTTTCACTTTCGATCGCGCCCGCGAGTGTGCCCCGTCACTATAAGATGAGTTGGTTGCGGGTCTCTGAGGGCGTTATAAATGAGTTCAACACACGATTCAAAACGGTAATGCACTGTAATTAACCAAAATTACAGATGGAAAACGTCAAACAGTCTTTAAACCATAATTATTTATCAAAATAATTGCGCTAGCGCCTTGTGACCGGCGAAATCAGAAGTCTATCGAGCACTGGTTAAGCCTGCGTTATATTTTTAATTTTCAAACGTACAACAACGAAACGTAATTTTTAAACCCATCTAATAAAATTACATCATGATAAGGTAACGATCAAACCCAATAGATGTTTGTGAATTCTTGACGAAGCATCAAGAGATCATGATATTTTCTAAATACCTAATGAATGACGCCTTGTGCGTCGTACCTACCATTTTTTTGTCATGCAGTCATGATATTATTTTATTCCGCTTACGGACTATTCCAGGTTACATACCTCTAAATTGTCGTGCCTAAATCTGTGTCAGGATAAACTTTCAAATCGTCGTGAACTTCACCATAAAACCTTAGGCTAGTACCAGGAATTTAGAATTACGTAATTTAATATTTTAATGATGAAGAGTAAACCAATGATTAAAATCCCTGCAATTTATAATAATGTAATGTTAGTTTAATCCGACTGAACTATAATTTACTATGCACATGATAATATTAAAGGAGCCAGGATTAAATGATGTTATTCATGTTACTTTTTTATGAAGGACGGAAGCCATTATTCTCAGTGGATGCTTATCTGTACCGTTGGTGTTTCGTTTGACATAAAATATCGTATGGGCAACGGCTCAGCCCCTCTAATGTCTCACAAACGTGCCAGCTGGACTACCGGTGACACGTTTGTGAAACGTTAGTGCTACTTAGCTAATGCTCGTCCGTTTTTTTAATGACAAATGCAACATCAACGGTACAGTAACGTATCGACAATGGTCAGCTGAATTTCCCCGCAGGCTTTAAAATTGTGACACGAGGCCTACATAAACTAAACTTAAAATTAGAAAAGATTTTGCCTTCATTTTAATAATTTACTAGCTGCGCCCCGCGGTTTCACCCGCGGTTAAAAAGTATCCTATGTGCTATTCTAGACTATAATCTATCTCTGTGCCAAATTTCATCCAGATCTGTTCAGCAGTTCTGACGTGAAAGAAACATTCATCCATCCATCTATTCTTACAAACTTTCGCGTTTATAATATTAGTAGGATTTGGTGTTTATCGTATCGGTATGGCTAAAGGATTACAAGTATCAGAGTATTCTGTTGAATTTGTATATCAAAAACTGTGGTAGAGCTACACGGAAAAAAAAAATTAGCTGCTGTTACTAAATTTTAGTTGTAGTAGCAAATATCCTTTCAAACTATAGGGACAGCTAAGTTTTTTGTTAGCGTAGCAAATTGTTTTTAGCTGAACGAATTTAGCTGTTGCAGCTAACAATCTTAACAATACTTAGCAGTAGTTGCTAACAATCTTAACAATTAGCAATAGCAGGTAAATATTTTATCCTAAAGTAGTTAAAATATTGTGCTCTGATAGCTAATTGAAACATTCGAATTTGTTTTGTTTATATAGATAACAAATTTAGTAAAGTAATTTGTAATAACTGCAACTTGAGTGTGATTCTCCTAGCAAAATTTTATTTTGAATAGTAGCTAAGCAGTCTTCGTCGTAGTCAACAAAACTTTGCCAGTGTTTCGAAGATATTTGGTGCAGCAGCTAAGACATAGGCAGCAAAACAGATTTAGTTGCCACAACTAAACCATTTTTTTCCGTGTAGAGATGATAAGATTACTGAAGTCAACGACCGAGAGGATGCTACACCCACGTTACTGCGTCACAATTAGGGATTGCAATCCAGCGGCGTTTTCAATCCAGCGGAATTTTTGCTGGATTGACCTGAATCCAGCTGGATCCAGCGCGGATCCAGCAAAACGTGGAACGAAAATAAAAAGACGACATTTTTAAGACTTTTTTTATTAATTTGTACTTCTTACGATAATCTTTGAAATCTTCCACTCATTTGGTGATATCTTATATTAATTTGCTTTGGTTTTTTAATAATAATGAATAATGAATATTATTTTGATCTCAAAATAATCAACATAAAATTAAATAACAAACATATAACCTTATATTCATATAACATTTAAGATAATGTTTCTAAGTAAGCACTATCTTATTAATTACGCTTATGTTTAATGAGAGGACGGCAGATCAGTAGCAATCAGTCTCACAAATTCTTTTAAAATTAACTTAATTAACATTCTTTTAAAAAAGGACCGTAACAATAACACTATTTTAATTTTCAATAGTATTTTTGTATCAAACAAAAAAAGCTCCTTCTCTCTTTTAAGTTCTATCTCAAGCTCTAGCTCTAAAGTAATTTTAACGGGTTCTGCGTCATCATCTACACGATCTTCTTCTATCTCCATGGTATCTTCTTGCACCGGCTCTACAATATATTGTTTATTTAGTCGTTTTAACAATGTTTTTATTTCCTGATATGGTGACAGAACGGCAACGTTGCCGCGCCGATTCGAAAATGGCGGCAACTCAAAACTAAACAATAGAAATTGATACGTTTGCGGATCCGCATCGCTGGATCAAGATGTATGCTGGATCCAGCATGTTTAAAAAGGCGCTGGATCCAGCTGGATTGCTGTATGCTGGATCCAGCAATTGCAATCCCTAGTCACAATCTTGAATATTTGTACCGATAACTTAGAGAATAACGCTAAATAATAATAAATCTTCATGAGAAAACTACCGTCAGAGACACGTTGGCCCGGGTTGTCGTATTTACTAACAATCGTCAAGTCATGTCAGAGACCGCTATTCAAGTGGCCTAAAACTCTGACATCAGGGCTAGCCTTTTCACCTCTTATTTCTCTCTTTTATAAGAAAATTGCGCCCCTTGGTATCACCCGCGGTCCACCATTCCGTCATCAGTTCTTTGCGGAACCGTCATTTTAGTGGAAATAAAAAGGTCCCTACGTCATTTTCTGTATCCTTGACAACGTGCATGCAAAATTTCATAATGATCAGACGTGAAAGCACAACAAACAAATAAACAAACTCACTTTCTTAAAATTAGTTAGCAATAGGATTCATTGTTCTCACTGTTCTCAGTTTCTGAATTAACTAACACTTGATAATGAAGAGGAATATACCTACCAACCTATAATTGTATTACGTTACTAGTTAGCTACTTTTTGACTTGGTACATAAATGGCAATAAGGACTCACATACGTTTAAAACTAAAGGCACAGAAGCACTGAACCAAAAAAGATAAACAAACTGTCTCTACATTATTATTTGAATAAGAATATACATACCTTTTTTTTTTAGTACATTATTTTTATTGATGTTAAAATCTTAAAATAATTTTTCATGCATAAACAGAAGAATATACCTAAACGACCTAACTTTGACATGATTTAAAATGTTCACTCGCATGCAGCTTGTTCACTCAATGCTACGAGTATATTTCAATCAAGCAGCAGACATGAGACATTCAATACATGGCTCGCATGACTCAAACAGAGGTCTTGCAGGGGTTAGGTTCCCCTATCTTATAACATTTCTGTCTCCCTCAGAGTTTACTTGCGTGTAGCACTTGTAATATTTAGCTTAGGCATATCAATAGGCTATTTTTTTAAAATAAAAGTGTATGAAATATGTAAAAGTGTATCTTTAACGCACTTTTACACATACTTTACGTATCAGGTAGTTACCAGTTTCAAAAACTAGAATGTCAAAAGAATCTGTATAGCGATTCAATCTTTATTTATTTCCAGTCTTTACTTTCTACTTACTGGTCTATCTGTCAGTCCTCAAACTGAGTTCGTAAACTAAAAATTGACAATAAGCAATGTTGTATAGGCTCGGAGTAGTATACGGTGTTTTGTCCATTTCTTCCTTTTAAACTTTAGAATACTTTTATTGTGACAATGTACTCGTACATAGAAGAGGAAGACAAATATTAAATACAGAAAATACAAGTACATTGTCACAGAACCGGCCTCAACTCAGCATGTTGCTGATTGTGCACAACTAGCGCTGGTTTTCTGTTGGGCCCGGCAAGTGACGTCACGTCACGTCATCGAAGAAAACAAAACATTGCTTATGTAAAATAAGCCTAGCAGCCAGCCCATAGCTTATTATTCCTAGGCTAAACAACGTTTATTGCAAAGGGGGAAATGTTTAAGTAAATCGAAGAAATCAAATAGGCTGTAAATTAAAAAAATTAAATAGCCACCTTTTAAATTTAAATTGTATTCGTAACTATCCGAATTCAGCAATAAATAGCGCCCAGCACTATAAAATAAAATCTCAATAAAAGTGCCAGTGGAACGTCTACGCAGTGGAACTTTTACAGGCAGATAATTGTATTGTATTTTATCTGTGGGCCGTCAGTGAATGTATACAACTTTTGTTTCGAGGTCGAAGCGATAATGTTCTTATTATAGTCACTTATAAAGCTGTGAAATAACATTGAAAATGCACTAAAATAATAACAATGAAAAAACTGGTATGATAAGATATTTTAATGCATTTTTAATCTTATGAGATACCTAACAAAAACATTTTATAAAGTAACAAATTACATTTAGGTGCTTAAAGAAAATGGCTGGGAGGTATTTGCCATCAATACGAGTACTTGTAACTAACTTGGGTTAGCCGTAACCCGCGACTTCGTTCAGAAAATTCAGAAAATAGTATCCATAACCTTCGTCGAGAAATACTGTAACTAATTATCAAATTTCTTCAAGATCCGTTCAGCCGTTTGGCCGTGAGAAGTCTACAAGCAGACAGACAAAATTACTTTCGATAATCCTAGTTAATAACTAACTATTCAGCCGATCGTTGTGAAATTTTGCATAAGTACACGTCTGAGTTACAGAAAAGGACCTATAGGGTACTTTTTATCCCGAAAAATTTAATGGTTCTGTAGGACCGCAGATGAAACCGCGGGGCGCAGCTAGTAATATTATAATTCGTGTAGAAGTTTAGACACCCACTTGAGATCTCTAATAGAGTTGGATGGACTTGACTTCTTATCTTTCACTGCATAAATCCTACTCTTACTAATATTATAAACGCGAAAGTTTGTAAGGATGGATGGATGGATGGATGTTTGTTACTCTTTCACGCCAGAACGGCTGAACAGATCTGGATGAAATTTGGCACAGAGATAAATTATAGCCTAGAATAGCACATAGGATACTTTTTAACCGCGGGTGAAATCGGGAGGCGCAGCTTGTCATCCTTAAATTACAATTATTATTATTACATTAATTTCGTTGGCTTAGATATACTTCTTAGTTATCTAGGTATTATTTCTCATAAGCGATAATGATCAGGTATGTATGTATACACCTGATCGAAGACGGAACCTTTTTCCATTTCGTGAAAAAACATGTAACTGACGGTGAAACCCACACCAAAACCCGTTGCGTGTCTTAGAAGTTATACAGATAGAGAGACAGACAGACAGATTTTGTTTTATACTATGTAGAGATGGAGGTGCATATATATAAAAGAGATAGAGAAGAGAAAAAGAAGATAGGGTTTAGTTTACTAACCTACTCGTACATACATACTACTAAAAACCCGACTGCAAAATGTTGTATCTTGTGTCACTTCCACTATCAATACGATTTAAATGACACCTCACACGGCTGTTTTGGCTATAGGGCGTGCCAAGGAACCTTCATACATATACATACACTTGAAAAACATAACCCTCCTTCATGTGTAGTCGGGTAAAAGGGTTCTTACCAATTAATCCTGCCTGACCTGATCCAGCCATCACCGTTCTTTTATAATTGTACCAGGCGCACCAGTAAAAGACACCCTCTTATGGTGGAAATTCCGCTAAAACGCACTAAGCGTTTCAAGTCAACTTTTCTTGTAAGAACTGCAGAGGTGTGGAACTCGTTGCCTGTGTCTGTCTTTCCACCTAAATACAATCCGGGGGTGTTTAAGAGTAAAGTGAATAGGTATCTCCTAGGCAAGCGTGTAACACCTTCGATCACGTCGACGCTTCCCATCAGGCGAGTCAGTGGTGAAACGCATGCCTAGTGTGTTGTATAAAAAAAAAAAACCCAACCATATGACATATTTTTTTTAATAATTATTTTTTTTCTTAGAGACCTCATACTAGGTGAGATAGTTGTTACCACAGATCTAGGATGTAAAAGATCGACAGTGACAATTCGATAGTGATACAAAAAAACATTTGCGCATGCGTGAGTAAATTAGTGTTGTGAAAAGTACTTATTAATTTATCGATTGACCAAAAATGGTCCTCCGGGTGCTTGTCGATAAATATAATCTTTCGCATACCAATTGAGTTGTTTTTTGTTCCAAGTATAACACCGCTGCTGAGCTAAAATGAATATTAATCACTAAACGGGTGTTAAGCTAGGCGGAAGAGTTAGATATCAGTGTCACCATGTATCTAGATTAACATAAGAAAAGTAAATAATAAGATCAACATAATACTATCCTAGTAATTCGCTTCGAATTGTGACCCTTGACCAAATTTACTCGTATATGGATTAGGATAAGTAATAATACTTATTTCATTGGTTTTGTACATTTATTTATAATTTACATATATATTATTTAATTTAATTAAATATAATTAAATTAGACTTGGATGTAAGACACCCAAAATGTGTAAATTGAATTAAAAATGATGATCAGAAATTGAAGGTACATACTTATATATAATACAAAAATGTTTTACGCCTCATCATTCATAGTACAAACTAGGAAGAATGTCAATTTACTTTTGATGGCATTGATTAAAAAATGTATGCTTTGTTTATGTATTGCACCCATCGCCTACCTAATGAACTTTGATAAAAACTATCGATAATAATGACGTCATCTTTTTATCCATCTCTAGTGAAAATCGAGCGTAAACTAACTAATATTTTAATGCTGAATTTCATCACCAATTCTGCTTTCATCTAGGAAATATAGATGTTACGAAGAAACGACAACAACATACCGCTGGTAAATCGGTTTTTGGAACCAATTTATGTTATGTTTTATACAAAATTTAGACAAAAACATCACAATGGAATTTTCATATTTACCCATGAAACGACAAATTTTGTGGGTTACATCTTGGATTCACATCACAATTGCTAAACTCACAAGATGACATAACTGCATTTAGTGACAATTGCTCTCTTTTGAGTCTATTTATAATTATTTTAGTAAAAATATAAATCATAGGAATTTTCGCGTGTTCCCAGGTGGCGCGCTGTCATTAATGACAAAAGAAAAATTGACTAACATTTTATTTGTAGGCGACCTCTTTCTCTCTTGTGGAGTTTACATTTCGATGGAGACTTCTCTGTCCCACGCTTCGTTGGTCTTTTGCGAAGCAAAAAAAATCTTAGGTCTGTGGTTGTTACAATGGCAACTAACTAAATTCCACATGACGTTATAGAGCGTATCAGATGTTTTCATAATGATGATTTATAGGTACGTTACGCACAATTATCACAGTTTAATCGCATTGCGATATCGGTCAGTGAACCCCAGGCTTGGCGGTTTGCGTCACGTATCTAATAAGTACTACATAATAAAATTAATAACTTAACCCATTAGAGGCCAAACATAAACCAAACATAATTCTTTAAATTTTCCTTTATTTCTATGTTACGATAAGAGTTACTAAATAGGATTTACAAAGAAAAAAAAAGATTTTAATTTTTTTTAGTGATTTTAGGGGGTGTACACGATTAGGTACAGCGGCCGCTTATAGGTGAAAATTTTCGAAGCATGATTTTTTGATGCAAAGTGTTTTTAGACACTTCTTGCACTCCCAAAGAACTCTTGTATGACATATTGCGCAACGCAACGGTTTCTCTAGTTTTTTGAGGTAGTGACCTTTGCATTCTTGAGGTAATCCTGGTATCAGCGATGAAGATGGTCTAGCATTGTTTAGTGTTTCTTGGCGTAAATAGTACCTAGTAATACTACGGCGGAACAAAAGTTGATCCACATGGTCTTTTCTGCTCAAAGAACAAACAACAATCATGTCAATTGCAACAGTCATTTGTCCAGCATATTCGTAAATAATACCCACCACCATTTTTTTCCATGAATGGCGATCCAGTAAGCGATATGGATTGATCAAGCTCATCCACACCTCCCATGCCCTTGTTGTACATACATGGGGTATCTCAAAATAAGTCTTCTCGTGTTTTATTCCGCACCATCGTTTTACAAGACCCAATGGCTCAACTGTGTCTTACCATCTCACTAACAACAGATCATTGGTTTTATCGAATCGATAGTCGTATGTAGCCCTTTCCATCTTCTTCATTTCTTTTTGCTTACAAGAGGACTTCCAATAACGTCTTGAAAACCCTGGATCCCAGGGGCTCGGTGGAAGCATTAGTTGATTTACCGCAATAAATATGTTGGAGAAAACTTTCGCCATGTAGGAGTTTGCTGACGTTGCTGGGGTTTCCGTGCTCGCTTTGCAGCCAACGGTTAGTCGACACTGCTGAAAGAACCACCATCATCATTGCCATCGTTGTTGGTAAAAACTTCGACATTACCAGGAACATCTTGAGGAAGTGAAGTGGTCACCAAATCTTCGTCGGCCCCCTCTTCTTCGTCCGTCACAACGCTCGGATCTAGCAGTATGATTGCAAATTCATACTCTGCATCAACGTCACATTATTTAGAATAGCTTCAACAGCTTCCTGAAGTCCTTCGAAGCTTTCAGCACCAATAAAATTGCTTCCGATGCATTTCTTAGTAATCTGAAAATAAAATAGTTTTACTCCCAGAAGTGGCCACTGTACCGATTTCTGTACAGCTGTATTTCATGCAAAATAAAATCGAAACGATTGAAGTACCATTGACAAATATTACTAAAACAGATGCCTTATATTTTGAAATATCTAAAAACAATTACTTTAGTAAAAATATCTCTCGCAAAACATATAATAATAATAATAAAGTGTACTTACGTGTCTAGACGTTCCGCGGACCAACTTTAACCACTTGTCAAAAAAATATTTGTAAAACTACCCACTTTTAAAAAATATATTTAATTGTCACCATTTACCCTCTTAAATTAAATAAATAGTAACTACCATAAAACTTTATAGAATTCATTATAAAAATTTAACTTGAGCTGTACAGAAATAGGTACAGTGACTCGGAATGGGTTAATAAAAAATAATAGACAAGTTTAATTTAGGCTTATGTTAGTAAGTTGATAAGTAGGTACGTTTACTTTTTGGTCTATAGTCTATTTTAAATGCGACCTTTTTTAAATCTTATCTATATTACCTATATATCTTATTCATAATGTTGAGTTGAATATTTGTGTACATGCTGTTTGCACTTAGAAGGCTGTTCAGCCACATGTTTATATTTGTATTGTCAGTATTTTTATTGAAATGGGCTGTTGCAGCCAGTTTGCAAACCAATGAAAAAAAAAACTTTATGACAAAACATAGTGAAAAGACTTGAAAAGATTTCAGTTGCTCTTTCTTGAGCATTGATGTTTTTATATGCTTGCGATAACTGAGATATGATAACAGTTAATTATTGTTATTTACAATAGAAGAGCTACTTACTTACTTACGTCTATAGTAAAAAAAAGCGTAAGTATCTAAATTAAAAACTAAGTAAGTATCTAAGTATACCAATTTTAATGATGGTGTTGACGATAAAGTATCTAATATGAGAATAATTGAACCTGTAGAGCCTAGTGTGTGAGCTATTGTGTGAGCCTGTATGAGTGTGAAGTAATTTTTTTTCTCTAATTTTTTTACTTGAGATGTAAACAAACCCGAAAGTACCGAATGGACTTCAGGTACCTTGCCGGTGGTCACGTAGACTGCGAATAATAACAAATTTCTATTAATCCCTGCCAATCCCTTGCTGATAAAAATTACTTTCCCGATACTAAAAACAAACTTAAGCTGTCTCAAGATAAGCTTGGAAACGGGCAATAAAATGATAATCATGAATCTATTTAATATTATAAGAACATTCTAGACATTCGATTGTTCCAACTCGATTTGAATTTTGCAAACTTTCCGTTACGCTATCTAGTTTTTTTTGCCTGAAAATTAGAGCCAACTCTAGTTACCTATGTTCGGTCTAACCATTATAACCAATGTCCTCTGCAAGCACATTAGGGCTAAGCTTGGAAACATTGAATTTAAAGAGTGTGTATGTGAGAATTTGAGAGCGTGCCTAGTACTCGTACCTTGCTAGTAGTTGGCTTCTGGCGGATGATGATATCTTGGACGTTACTTACAACCTAACGACCTTCCCAAAGTAGTGACAAATTCAGGTAGATTTAGTTAAGTCCATCGAACAAAATTTATGTCTAAGTATGTAAAAATATGTCAAAATAGGTCTAAAAAAATAATTAATCCGTAACTGGTTGCAGTACTAAAAGTAACTGCACCTATCGATGTTATGTAAATCTATTTTTTTAATGTCATAATTTAGATTTTTTCTTTAGGACTCTACCTTTATAATATTAACCTCGCTGCATTAAAATAGTTAAAAATTCATCGATACCGTTATCAGCCTATAGGTGTAAGAAGGTAAATACGGAGGGTGACCAGTCAAGCGAAACTTTTACCACGTCATTCACATAGCCACCCTCAAATAAAAATATTGGACAACTTTAGTGTCCCTACACCTTCGCTGTTGGTTACACGTTTAGTTTTTAGAAAGTGGTCGTAAAAAATAAAAATAAAACATAGTACGAAAATCTAATTAAAGTAAATTTACTATGGGGACACTCGCCAACAGTAATTTCATAACCTGACCTTTTTAAATAGCAAAATTAACAAGATTACTAGTGTTTTTCTTCAGGCAACTAATGAGTATGTGAATTTTCGAAATCGTGTTATTAACTATGTATTTTTATAAAATAAACATAGATTGACACAAAATCTTTTAAAAAATTAATTTACACGCCTGAAAAAGTGCCTCGTAACGTAAAATTAAACATGTGCAATGACTAAGTATAGATGTAACAGCACTTCCCTGATTGCGTTACCTAGATACCAGATCTTTATCAATAACAAAATAACAATCGAAAGCGGATTATAGTGAAAACAAAAGTGGATCATGTCTCACCAGCGATAGTCTACGAATTAGGTAAGATTTTCATGTAACTTTATATTGTATCGCCGAAATTGTGTTAGCTAAGTTCCTAATGGTTTGTTTACGTTCCAAAGACAAGGTTAGTAAAGTCTAGGGCTGATACTGTCTATAGTCTAGTTCACAGCGATTTCCATACATTAGTGGCACCGCGTGGCGAGGTATTTGACCTGGGTTTTGTTTATACTAAGTTGTTATGTAAAACTAGTGACGTAGAAATTTTCACGTTCCCTCCTACCTGTCTAAAACACTCGTATTGTGTAGCTTTTGATCCGAATATTTTTTGGGTAACTTGTTCAATTTTCGTGTAACTGTAGCTTGTTTGTAGTACGAATTCACCACTTAGTTTTTACGAAATAAAAAGTGCTATGTTGTCTTGTCATTTTTCAAAATCAGTACAGCCGTTTTTAGTCGTAAAAAACCGGCCAAGTGCGAGTCGGACTCGCGTACGAAGGGTTCCGTATCATCTACTTCCTACTAATATTATAAACGTGAAAGTTTGTAAGAATGGATGGATGGATGTTTGTTACTTTTTCACGCTAGAACGGCTGAACAGATCTGGATGAAATTTGGCACAGAGATTATAATCTAGAATAGCACAATTTAACTAGCACTATATACTTTTTAACCGCGGGCACAGCTTGTTATCTATAAAAGGGCAAACAATCATGTCTGTTGTAAGGGAGCCCTCTTAAATATTTATTTCATTGTTTTTTTTTTGTATTTTGTTGTTTTGTTGTCTATCACGGTTCATGAGATACAGCCTGGTGACAGACGAACAGCGGAGTCTTAGTAATAGGGTCCCGTTTTATCCTTTGAATATGGAATCCTAAAAAGAAACATAGCGTGAGAGATGAATAGTTATTAGAGAACTAAGTTATGTGTATCTGCTTGCGGGCTTATTTTTTTTTTTAGTAGTCACGTAGACTATGCAAGTTACGGTTTTAAAATAACACCATAAACTTACGGTTGTAGGTATAAGGTGTGAAGGAAAAAGGAATTTACTTACTCTGCCCTAGTCACTCCCTCTACCTTTATGCTAACTGCTATAAAATCGTCGATCTAACATGTATTTTCTCCGTTACACACAACCATCAACCTACTTCGATCAGACCTACCAGGATAGGGTTCATTAGATAAACAATCTCCCCCATATCCCCATTTTGCATGCGTTTCTACTTCATAAAGCATCCATGTATACATACATACACCCTTAATTGCTCCCGTTCAACCGCAATTGTACTGATTTGTACAGTGTTCAAAAGGGACAGGTTTATTCACCTTTGCAAGGGTCTATAGCTATCGTAGTAGAACATGAGCCATGGCTACACTGGAGGGATGAAGGTAGATGTTGAGTAGAAACTACGCTAAGTACAACGTTTGATAATGTTCTTTGACTATAATTATAATAGCTCTAAGCACATTAGTCTTGTCACTCAGTCATTAAAAAAAAGACTGTCTGATTTTTAACCGAAATCAAAAAAGGAGGCTTTTAATTTCGACTGTATGTTTTTCTTTGTATGTAAGTATGTTACGCGATTATTCCGACAATTATGAATCAATTTTTATGATTCTTTTTAGATTATACTGCTTCGTCGTTGATGGTAAATCATTTTGCAGTGTGTCAAGTCACAATGTCTGATGTTGGAAAATCGTCAGGCGTTTGGCGACAAAATTACCTACATATTTTCAGATAGGATGGTAGCTAGTTAGACGGGCACTTTAAGTAGGTCTCTACCACCATCTTGGTTTCAGAATTTTCTTTGCCAAAAGTATGTCATTGGAATTTGAAGCCAAAGCAGAGTAGTAGCTCTGAATTTTTCTTACAAACGTGCTTGTCGAATTTCTTGGGAACTATTCGTCAGATTATTGTGATGAAATTTAGCATGTGCGGTTAAATGGGCCATATTACCTTCAACAATCTTATTGGTCTTGGTAAATAATTTTGAAAAAATTCAACAGAAAATAGAGCTTTAAAAATATCCGCATTTGTCTTTTTTAGGGTGATTTAACTAATGGACAGACAAAGTAAATTAATTAAAAATGCCGTCCCTTAGGGAGGTTGCCTACATACAAGGGAAACTCCTAGTTATTTTAAAAATATTAGACAAGTGCGAAAGTCCCAAAAAAAAAAGTTGAATTTGCAATTTGTCACTCTGTGACTTTATAGGTTCTGAACGAACTGGCTTTCGCCATATAGTGTTTTTATCTTTTTAAGCTTAATTACCTCCAATGGTGGAACCCTTGCCTTAGATGCCAAACACCGATAGCTAACCATTATCTAGCCACCTAGGTACACTTGCTTCCCTAGTAACGTTTCCAGCCTATTCCTGCAGTCGGAACTTCATTTTCATTGTTGCCTCGCCTTAGAAGCGTAGTCTTTTTCTTTTTGCGACCGCTTCCTTTGTTTTAGTGTTCTTTGTGCGATAAAGCTTCTTTGTGCTTGTTCGCTAGAGTTCAGTGTAAAAATGTCTTACGAGTACAAGTCGGCGCGTCAGTTTTACGTGGAAATGAAGAATGGGAAGGCGAAAAAGAGAGTTTCTTTTAAGGTGCAATGTAACAAAAAATACATTTTTAACTAAGTACTTACTCCCCATAGCTTGCAGATATTAAGTAGGTAGGTACGTTTTCGTAAATTAAATCGTTAGGTACCTACCTACTTAACTCGCAATGATGATGGGAGACCGACCATTTACACGTGTCCACGTCAACTTACCTAGATACAGGGTTAGAACTTTAAACGAGGAGATAGTATCGTTTGGGGACCATGGGCGTCCAGATATGGGTATGTCGGGCGCCCACCGGCTGAGCTGATCTCCGAGGCAGATGTCAACGATGTGTCTGGTGTTTCTACACATCGTTATCGTGAGGTGGAGTGCAAGCTCGGATCTAGACCTAGGGCTTTTAGTGGGTAGGCCGCCGGTGGTGGGACTCCTACATTAACACCATGTCTGCCCTCGGGGCTGTGGTATAGAATTTCTCCTAGGTTAAAAAAAAATAGGTAGAATAGGTATACATTATACTGATTACACATACCTACTTTTCTACTTCCCCTAAACAATTATCTATCTACTTCGTTCACCTATCAACCTAAAAGCTGATTGCATTATTTGTTTGGCAGTTGCCAACGAGGGATAGTTTGACGACGCCGCGGAGTGCCCGCGCGCCGGTCGGGAGGCGCGCACCGAGCACTCTTCCGCACCAGCGATTCAAGAAGGAGGTTGGTAGTGTAGCATAGCACTTACTATCAGTCACAAGACTATTGCCACTGAAACACACCATTCTCCATCCTGCCTTTCAGTACTGCTTGCAGGACTGCGAAGCAGGATGTAGCTTACACACTATCCTGTCTAGCGTCTTGCACGTATTATAATGCGGCGTCGTTGCCGGACACGATGCAAGCTGCGACTACATTCACCATCTTAAATGAAGCGGCAAAAACGTGCAGGATGGTGAACGGTTAAGCCATAGCAAGACAATAATACATACCTAGTTACCTATCTCTGTGAAAAACCTTTGACGCATACCCTAATATTTTGTGCTAGGTACTTACCTACTTAACTCGCAATGATGATGGGAGACTATGTGCTAGGTACTTACCTAGCACAAAATATTAGGGTAGGGTATAACCTAAATTAAGTTGCTTCATTTACGCAGAAGTCTTTGGATAGCCCACCTGAGATGGACTCTCCGGTGGGCAGCGTTGGCAGCGACCTGCGGCGGCAGAACGAGGAGCTGCGGGCGCGGCTGGCGGGCGAGGCGGCCGACCATCGCCGTCGCCTCGACGCCTACCGCCGCGCACAGCAGGGGCAGGCTGCGCTCGTTTCCAGGCTACAATCGAAGGTATGAAGAATAGAAATGCTGTTATAAAACGTGTTGTTAACTTAAACTTAACGTAAAACGTACTACTGTATACTTACCTACGTTTTCAAAAACTTTTCAAACGATATAATTTTTTTAGGTGTTGAGATTCTGTGATAATTTCTTTGTTTTTAAACGAAAATTCAAGTTGTCAATTTCAAATTCAATATCCATAATCTTGTTCAAAGTCCAAAAATTATCCCATAATAATATGACCTAAGAAAACAATGAGTGTAGATTGTAAGCATGATAATGTCAAATAATATTTTTTAATAGAGATCGGTTATTCGGATATTTAACCTAAACTTCACCGCTTTTTAGTAATAATTATTAATTTAGGATTAAATAATAATATGCTATCTTTTTAAATCGGATTTACCGTTACTATTATGTTTTGTTAAAAACCTGGGAAATTAGAAGCCGCTTCCATTTTTCTTACCTTAAGGTGGGAAAACGAAAACTTTGGGTAAATTAACATATTATGAATATCCGGTCTAAAATCAAATTTTAGTACACAACACAATACTTATTAAAATGTTGATTGAATGTTGAATCATGAATGTCGACAGAAGCATCACTTTCTCTCTAAACGCAACACTAGTTATGCCAAAATAAATAATTTGTCAATGTCAAAAGCCGTCAAAAGTCAAAACAGCTGAGATTGTTTTGATTTGCCGCTGGTTGTTGATTCTCACTTTAAAAAAAATGTTAATAAAATAACCAAATAATGACTCGAATTCCCACGGCCAGGTGCTCCAGTACAAGCAGCGATGCTCGGAACTGGAGCACCAGATGCTGGAGACGACGCCGCGCGACTCGTACCGCTCGAAGTCTGCCATCGCTCTCCCGTCGGCCGCTCTGCCGTCCACCAGCAGCTCCGACAGCCGGCACGACGAGCGAATTAACGACTTGGAGACTGCTCTGCGTCGCCTCGATGAGGAGAAACGCAAGTAAGCAACAAAGCAAAAAAAAAAAATTGGCTCTGATAGTCGACGTGGTGAGGGAATAGACATCTTTTTGATGACAAGAAAAGTAAGTAACTGTACAATTTTGTACAACTATTATCTTACTGCCAAAGTAAACTTGCAGTCTTGTGAAATATCCTCCAAAACCTATCTTATCAATAGGGAGTGAATGAAAAGGTTATTCTTACAACACATTTTGTTCCACTAGGTGTGAGAAGCTGGTGTCCCAAAACAATCTACTGCGCGATCAGCTGGAGGAGTCCCACCACCTGAATGAGGCTCTCACTGGAGATCTGCAGAAGCTTACTAACGACTGGGAGGCTCTTCGAGATGAGATGTCTGTTAAGGAAGACGAGTGGAAGGATGAAGAACAGGTTGGGTTATATTCTATTATACTAGACAAAGGATTCATTATATTCTGCTGACAATATGTACTCTATGAGACAATATGTACTCATAAATTAAAATTGAAAAAATTAAAGACTGGCTAAAAAACTTTATGAAATTACTCTGGATATAATGCATTTTACAAAAAAAATTACTTAACCTTTCTGTAAACATAACCAGTAATGTTCCCAAAAATGTTACATTGTCTATTAAATAACAAATTGATCTTACTTCTGAATTTTCCATTCATAGGCGTTCAACGACTACTATTCATCTGAGCACAACCGTCTCCTCAGCCTGTGGCGCGAAGTGGTCTCCGTCAAACGCTTCTTCTCGGAGCTACAGTCCACTACCGAGCGAGACTTGTATCGAGTCAAGAATGACTTTGACTCGTCTGTCAGGGAGCTAGTGGGCACGCTTAGTGGCTATTCCATCAATGCTTTTGCCCAGTCTAGCTATGGGCAGCCTGGTGCTGGTTTTGGTCAGCCTGGTGCTGGTTTTGGTCAAGCTGGTGCTGGTTTTGGTCAGCCTGGTGCTGGTTTTGGTCAAGCTGGTGCTGGTTTTGGTCAAGCTGGTGCTGGTTTTGGTCAGACGGGGCCTGGGATTTGTGGTCAAGTTTGTGGAGGTGTCTGCAAGGTAAGTTCGTCATCATTTTAATAAGTGTTATCAGAAAAACCCTTTAGCTTTTGTTTACAATTATCGGGTAAAATTATAAGCAAATCTATTTGCTTGTAAATAATAAATTAATAGACTAAAGACAGTGGTAATTATGCATTGAAATTAGTAAAAATCCATGGCACCCAAAAATGGCATACCTAAATCATAGTTATATTATTTTGCTTTTAGCCTGATAGTCAATACCCTGGTCAGCAACAGCCTTCCTTCCCCGGACAACCATCTTCTAACATCACTGTCGAAAGCATGCGGGTAGATCTTCGGGATATGACGTCACAGCGCGACACCGCTGTCGCTGAGCTGAGGGAGCGAGATGCGCGTATACAGCGCCTGCTCTCTGAGCTGCAGGGATTGGTGAGAATTTTACAACTAATTATTGATATGTTTACAATTCAAACATTGTACACTATAAATGAAAAAGGCAATAAGCTATTTGAATCTGAATCAAATTCGAATTCTGCCCAGCATTGTATTACTAATTCATAGAGAGAAAATTGAGTGTGGCGAGGTGTTCCTGCATTTGAAAGGTGCGGTGTGGTTCCAAGTTATAAGCCCTGAACTATACAGAAATATGCAATTGAGATGTCTCTTTCGGAACCCAATACCGTTGATGCTCATTGCTGACGGTTTCCGGGTTTTTGTACTTATTTTTGGCTCCAACCCATGTAACATATTGACTTTTGATTTGATAATCATGTCCATAAGGATTAAAGGTGTATTTTTAATGTATTTTTGATAAATTTGCCTCTGAAAACAGTATTACGAAGTATTTAAAACAATTGTCATGTTGACATGTATAGCTTTTACTTAGTAAAACGTAACCACGTAAAAAAGTTACGTGCTTACGTTTCTCTGAACACTCATTATAAATATCAACATAAAATTATTCTGATTAATTTGTAATACTGTTTTCAATGCATTGATAGAGGGGAATTTATCAAAAATACATTTTATAATTTTACAGCCTTAGAAATAAAAAAATGCATAAACATCTGCTAAACCAATGTTCAGTTAGACATTGAGTAGTCAGTAAATAGCGCTACACAAACGTGTAACTATTGTTTGAGCAATAAAGTGTGAATCGGCATTGGGTATTTACACACATGCTTAACACTTTTTTCTTTTTCGTCTGGCAACTTTTGGTAAATTCGTTTAGAAACTTTTTCGTCCAAATAGTTTTTTAGTAATTATTTTTTAAGAAACCTCCCTAATTTTTAATATTGCACGTACAATTTACGTTTTAGGAAAGGAATATTAATAAACTATGATGTTTTTTGAATCTCTTGTCCAAAATTCGTCGATATAAACTATTTTAGAGGAAAACATTTTCTTTTGGTTATAGTGGGAGACCAACAACAAATTTCTGAACGGAACAATCAATGTCAACACTACAATGTGTCTAATGTCACACTACCAATACAAATGTCTAATCTATGTTGACAATAAAAAAACATTACACAGTTTCTATCATAGTTACTGAGTCTAGATCAGCTGTTATAGTGAAATCCGCCATCTTGACCGCGTACACACCCGCTAAACAAGGGTACCCGGCCGTGTAACGAATGTTTATTTTCCTTTGATTTTGTTACATCTGTACACGAACTGTACACAACGTTTAAGTCAAAAATATTTTTATTTTTCAGCTTTTGTGTTACACAATGTGTGTACACATGTTTTAAAACTTTATTTCTAAGGCTGTTAGTATATATCTAATATAGTAGTGTTGCGAGCGAGCGAGACAGCTGCCGTGACTTACCTTAAGCAACGAATTTCAATTAAAATGAATGATGTATGTAATACAGGAGGAGCGCTGTGAGTGTGCCGAGACGCTGTGCTCCGAGGCGGGCGTGATGCGCGCGGCGCTGGAGGAGGTGGCGCGCGCGCTCATACACGACTCGGAGGCCGACACGCCGGCGCACATGCACCTCGCTGACAGGTGGCTGTACTCTGCACTACTAGTACTTCGCCTTGAACTGGGACCTCGCGAGGCTTCATCCATTTTGCTCATATTTGAGCTTTAAATTTGTATTTGCAAACACTACTTGACTAAAAAGTTTTTTGAAGTTCTGATTAATGGACTCAATTTTTTAACACACTGAGATGAGAATGAGATTTCATTGAGCTGTTAAACTTAAGCTCCTGGAGCTCGAGTCTGACTCATTGAAAATTATATTGGTTTAATATTATATACTTTGTTACTCCCAAGACTTTTCTAACGAAACAGGCGGTGACTGAGATAGTATTGCAAGCTTAGGAGTAGAGCCTCTGACGTCTACAGAGTAAAGATGATATGTGAAAGAAGGTTTGTCAACTTGTTGTCCTGTGTCCAAACACAAAGAACAATTCGCGCGGGGTGGCCGCGTAGTATTTGGAAGCCGCGTGCGGCCACCGGGCGTGATTTGTTGTCAAAAATGTCACAATCAAAATGTCACAAGTAAGCTAGTTGTGCGGCAAATTTGTGTTCTCGGAATGCCGCGCGTAGTTGCCGCGCTCCTTGCTCGTTGTGTGTGAACATACCTTGAGGGTAGGATCTCCGATCAGATATACACGAGGGTGGAATGGGATTTGAAGCTTAGCGAATGTCGAGCGGTAACCGAATTTAATTGACGCGTACTAAAAAAAAGTACTGTAATTATTGGGAAATTGATATAACACAATAGATGAACTTGAGTCTTGCGCGCAATGATTTTACTATAATGTTTTTTTAAATTTTTTTTACTTAGCGAAGTTCAAGCTAATTGTGCCATTATGTTCCAGCCTGTCCCGATCTCCGAAACGTGGCGTATCTTCAACTGGCAACGCAACAGCATTTGCTGAAAGCACGATATCTGCTGTACAAGCAGCTTTGCACCGATACCAGATACAGATACATGAGCTGCAGGTTAGTACAGATTTCTAAAAAAAAGACACGAAATGTTGCTTATGACATTTGAGATACAAAGGCGAATGTAAAAACACCTTGCAATAAAAATCAGACCAGTAGGTATTTTAAGTGATAGCAGCAAACATACCGGACACTCGCAAAATATTAACTTCTGAGCAGTTTGATATGTATGGGTATTGAAATGAACGTAAACAAGTAACATTATGCAAAGAAAAACTAAAACCCAGCTGCAAAATGTTGTACCCTACATGACTGCCATCATCAAGACGATTAAAATGATACCTCACATGTCAAAATCCATCAAACTGTTTATAGGGCGTGCTAAAGAAACCTCATACATACATACCCACATTTAAACATACATACATACACTCGAAAAACATAACCCCTCTTCTTGCTCAGACTGGTAAAAACACAATTATTTTAAACTAAAAATCATATAAACTCTTATAAATTCAACATATATTTCTAAAAAATATTCACAGCTCCACATTACTTTGCCCCGTGTAGGAGCAAGATGCCAATATAAGGTTGAAATAAACAAATAACATAAATCGCTTGTTTTCTCTACAAACTTTTCACTTACTCTCTCTTTTCTTTATTCATATTCTCTCTATGTTTTTTTTCTTTCTCTCCCTTCTACTTGAATGTTTGACTGTGCAGGTGAAGCTTCAGAACAGCCGCGAGCAGCTGAGCTCGTGCCGGAAGCACGCGGAGGTGGCCGACGCTAACGTCGCTTCGTTAGAGAACAGGGTGCAGGATCTCACCAGTAAGTACACTTGGTATAGCCGTTGTATCGCCTTGTAATAGTTATACAGTGTCTTTGTCTTCTTCGATCGAGTTCTAAAAAGACAATGGGCAAAAATATATGGACGTTGGTCCAAAGCCCGCAGGGTTGATATAATAGCCAATTTGTAGGTAAGGTTAATAGGTTTTCGCATAATAAATCTCCTTGAATTAGAATCCACAGTTTTGCAGATATTTTGTATTGTGGTTGTGATTTAATAAACCTTGTGAAAGATAAAAAAAAAAATTGAACCCATTTACATAATATTCACCCATCCACCCACTGCTGTGCCAACCCTGCGGGCAATTTTTTTTTTTTGACCGATTCGCCCATCGTCTTTTAAAAGACCTTTTAAATACTTTGGATAAAAAGCAATGCTTAAAAATCGACTTACCTAACGGTAAGTCGTCATCCATGTAAACGATTTTTAGATTTTTGTGGGTATTTTTAAAACTGCTAGATCGATTTCGATTAAATTTATATGCGATCACGTCTAAAGTATGATCTACCAAACAACAAAAGAATCATTCAAATCGATTGAAAAGTGACGGAGTAATCACGTAACAAACATACAAAAAAAAACAGTAGAATTGAAAACCGCCTCTTTTTTTAAGTCAATTTTTTTTAAATAAATTTGTATACTACGAGTATATAACTATTCCGAGGATATGAAGTATTTATTACAAGAGCGGATTTTGATTACTATATTATCCTGGCCCGCACGGTAAACGTTTAGCTTCAGGCGAGCGACTTGTTCGTTTCGTTACTTAGTGTCATAAAAATACATATATTTTAAAGTACATCATACTTCTCGTTACTTCTTCACGCTGAAACGGCTGAACCAATTTTAAATGAATCTGGTATGACAATAGCTTAAGCCGTGGCTTAACACATAGGCTCCTTTGGAACCGCGGGTAACACCGCGGGGCGCAGCTAGTACTTAATAAATTGTAACACCAGACATAGACCTAATATTATTTTCTATTCAAAGGTAAGTTGGATCAAGCCAACACGGACATCAACCAACTGATACAAGAGAAGGAGTCCATGCAGAAGACGGTGGAAGCGCTCAGAATGGACAAGAACAATCTAGAACGAAACCGGGTCGAGATCAACGCAATGGTAATGAAATATATATTTTTTTCTTTAAAATGAAGTGACGTTAGACGGCAGACTAGCCTTTCTGAGTGCTAGCTTTTTAACCTATTCAAAATTACTTCTTGTTGAAGATTATTTTTGTTTGTCTGTAATTTTTATAATTTTATCTGAAGCTTGAACAAATATATTTTTGTTGGTTTATCAATGAGACAATATTTACCTCCTTAGCAATAAACGTTCTATGACCTCGGAATAGTTAGACAGTGTTTTGTCTTTTTCTTTCTTTAACATTTTTGAACTAGATCGAAAAAGACGAAACACTGCGCAACTACTCAGAGGCTATACAAAGTTTATTGTTAAGTGGGTTAGTATTTATTTCTTGAAAGATCAACATGTCAATATAATGTAAATCAATGTATTATTCACCACGTAACTGTTTGTTTTTCTTAAAAAATAAACTTTAATATGTTTGTTAATCACAATAATAATTTAAAATGCGCTTATGAAAATACCTTACTCTTAGCAACTGCTACTACCATTTTCCACCTAACTAGATGGAAACTGATAATCTTCCACTCAACCAGGTGGAAAATGACAGATGATGACATTGATGACGGTGAAGAATACAAATAACAAAATTTGTCAGGTGGAGTCCCTAACGTCAGACTACGAGAAGCTCCAGAAGATAAACTCGCGCCTGGAGAAGGCCATCGAAGTCCTGGAGACGGAGAAACACAACCTCATCGCTGAGATCGACCACTTGCACCGGGAGGGGGCTAACAGGGAGTCGATACTTAGGTATTCAAATTCAAATTATTTTTTGACACATAAACGATTTCACAATTAATTTTCCTTTACTAGACATACGTTTGAGCATTGACTCGCCTGATAGGAAGCGACGACGTGATCAAGAGTGTAACACGCTTGCCTAGGAGATACCTGTTCACTTTACTCTTGAGCATCCCTGGACTGTATTTGGGTGGAAAAATAGACGCAGGCAATAAGTTCCACAGCTCTGCAGTTCTTATAAGAAAAGTGGATTTGAAATGCTTAGTGCGCTGAAACGGAATGACACTATTACATTTTATGTCACGTGTTTATGTGACGCGTCCATGATGTACGCGCAAATCTTTTTGAGGGCGCAGAGGTTAGCGCGTGTGGCTGCGCAGTTCGCATATTTTGGGTTTCAAAGTACGCAACTTGCGCAGTGACGTACTCACGTGACTTGCGCCTAACGAGACGTCAAAAACTGCGCGTAGTTTATCATCATACGTTAGTAGATCCTTTGGGTTAAGAAGCTCAAGTCGCCCCAAAAGTATGTAATTCACACTCAACAATAGTTAGAAAATGTCTGTTTTTTTAGTGATTTTCCACTTTGATAAAAGTTATCCACAGCTAAGTCGAGCCCTTCCCTAAACCAAAATCTTACCTACCTTGGTAAAATTTTCTTTTATCTAAACCCACCAATTCATACGTGTTCATGTCAACTCGTACGGCAACACCGATTCGTACGGCGCGGCGTACGGTTAAACCAAAATCTTACCTACCTTGGTAAATTTTCTTTTATCTATTATTTAAACACAATACATCATGGATTATGTGCGTATGGATCATGTAGAAAAAAACTCGACAATTATTCGATTGTAAAACAATACCATTGTCGCCTTTAAAACTATCGTTCGTAATCAACAGGGGTGAAGAGGAGCGTTCGTCCCGTCTCCGCTCGGAGCTGGTGTCGTGCCGCGAGGAGCTGAACAAGACGGCGCTGAGCCGCGACCTGCTCGACCAGCAGAAGATGGAGTCCGACGCTCTGCTGTCACAGATGGAGAAACATCGGAGTAAGTCCAGTAACTAGTAATTTGCGTGGATTTGCAGGGCGTTCGGGCTGTGTGCGTGAAGTTAGCATATCGTTTCCCAGCATATCTATATATATTAAATGATAATTAATCATCATTACCCTTGGTTATAGCATCACGCGTGAGCAGATGGATGGAACATTTTCGCATTATTTTTTGTTGTTTTTATCATTGCCAGGAGAAGGATCTTATGAAGGAAAAAATTAAGATATTATCCCGAAAAAAATAACGGTTCCTGTGGGACGCGGGTGAAACTGCGGGGCACAGCTAGTCGCAAATAAAAGTTCAGTTCTGTTAGAAATTAGGAAAAGCGCCATCTAGTTTCATTAGCTATGATTTAAAATATAGATCTGCTGGTAAACGATATGCTAAACCTAGCTGCTGATTGGACAAGTTCACAACATCATCACGTAATATCACCAGCTAAAGTTCGTTGTTCTAGCGAGTCTAATCCTAGCATAGTAGGAACAGAATCGCTTGAAAGCGAATGTCTAGGGCTGTGGTAATTGGTATTTTTTAACTGACTTCCAAAAAGAGCAGGTACTCAAGTCGCTATTTTTTTTTGTATGTATGTTACGCGATTACTCTGCCAATTGTGAATCGATAATGATTTTTTTTTTGTTTGGTAGATCATATTTTGGAGGTGGTCCTATATAAATTTGGTCCCATATAAAACGAGGTGGCCGAAATCCTTCAAGCAATTTTTAAAATATCAAGAAAAGTCTAAAAATTGGTTTACATGGATGACGGGAAGTCGGCTTTTTAAGATTTGCTTTTTATATTTCCACAATAATTCTATAAATAAAGATTAAAATTATACATTGCTTAAGGCCCGGTATTACCTACACGAAATCAACGAAAACAAGTATTTTGCTTGCGCTTAGTTTGATTTGAAGAATTGTGATGATCAGGTGCAAAAAAATACAGCTGTTAAAAAAACAACCAAAAACAGTTTAACCGAAGTAGAATTTCTAAAAACATTCTCATTTAGGAAAAAATACCAAAAGTATCTCTTTAAAAAAACTGTTTGAGTTCTCTAAATTTTCAGCGATTACAACACATTTTTTTTTCAATTATTAAATATCCAGGTTAGTTCTCTAAAGTTTAACCGAGTACACTTAATTTAAACTTTTAAACTTTAAACTTATTCCTATTTGTGTTCTTATTACGATTAATACCAATAAATACGGTAAAAAACGTAATACTAGGCGTTGATCTTATTTTACCATCAAATATGATTTACGATTTTCAACTCTAAACAAAGCGGTTTAAGTAAACGTGGTATGACCGCGTCTTACCACGTTGTAAAGTATTTTTCCTGTTTTCTGCTGTGTTCACCTTTTATATGACGAGTCACTTCAAGCTGTCATTTCAAACTCTTACACCTTAGCGGTAGGGTGAAAAGATTGAGCGGAACTGATAAATAAATTCCTGTCTAAATTTATATTATATCTATCCTTTTCTTCTTTTACCTTCTATCCAATAAAATATACTGATATACTATCACTCTCTCCAGGTGAATTGGAAATAGAGTTAGAAAGAACTTTAATGGAGAGGAGCGATCTACAAGATTTGGTAGAAAAGCTCGAGGCGAATCTCAAGAACCTGGAAAGTGAAAAGAAGAAGTTGCTAGAAGATTTGAAACATGTAAGTTGGTTTGATCCTTTTTAGCGGAAAAGAAAGAAGAGTACGCATTAAAATTTAATAAGTCATATATATTTTTGAGTAAATTGAGATGTGTCGATTGGTGACAGGGTCGCCTCCTGTCACATTTGGGAGTAAATATCTTATTGTGAAGTGTGGGTGTTGCTTTGTTTTGTTCACCTTAGTTGCCAACCCCTTTCGGGGTACAGGCGTGAGGGTATAATATCATGATGCAAAATTGAGTGTAGTGTAGAAACTTCTCAGACTTCGAGCATCGTTTGGTAATAAAATCCACATTATATAGTTACTATAAATTACTATAAATTTACTAGACTTCAAGACTACAAATCGTAATTAAAAAAAAAACCGTGAAAATCACTGTGACATTATCTACTGCTCGCTTGGGTAATCCACTCTCGTTGGCGTAGTCTCTATCGCCATTTGTAAATAAAACATAATTAGATTCTCTTAAATGTATAGGTACCATTCTATTAATATTTCATACAATACAATTTAACTCTTGTTTTATTTTAATTTGATATACAACCGCCTGAGTCGGAAATTCCCGATATTTCAAGCCGGTTCCGCCTAGAACGATGAGAAATGGTTTGTCCCACACCGCGGAAATCTTTTTAACTGACTTCCAAAAAAGACGAAGTTCTCAATTCAACTGTATTTTTTTTATGCGCGGTAACTCCGCCAACTGTGAATCGATTTTAATGATTCTGTTTTTGTTTGGTAGATCGTACTTAAGAAGCGGTCCTTTTCTCGAAATCGTCAAGCAGTTTTAAAAAATCAACAAAAATCTAAAAATTGTTAACCTGACCTGGATGTCGGCCTGACGGGATGTTGGTTTTTTGAGCTTTGCTTTTTATATTATGAAAAACTCGACTTGGGCGGTTCAAGGGTTAACCAACTAAAATACTGTCCTTAGATGGAAGACGAAAAGTCCAGCCTTTCGAACCAGTCGTCAGAACAGCAAGGCGACCTCAACTCTCTCCGTAAAGAGTTGCTGGCGGCTGAACAGGTTCGGATGGAGCTCGAGGCGGATAAGACGTCACTCTGCGAGAAGATTAACTTCTTGGAGTCTGAGAGGGAGAAGGTTGAGTTGGAACTGCGACAGGTCCTGAGGTAAGAGATATTAAACTTTATGCTAGGAGTTCTAGGGTTCAATTCGTGTATGGTGAAATGTAGGGGTAAGAAATGTGGGATGCAATTCAGAATGTTGGTTGTAGTTGTTCTTTTGCAAAAGATTCATAAATAAGTTTTAGGAAGGAAGGATTCATAAATAGGTTTCAGAAAGACTTGGTGACATTTACGTCGCAAAAAGAATACTTACCTACTCACGAATTAAAATTGAATTCTAATGCAAAGTGTGTAAAGTTCAAAATTGATTTGGTCCAGAGAACTGATTAAAGTTTTCTCGTCTTTACTTGTCTTCTCACCAGAACAAGTTGAGTTTTAATGCAAATAACGTAAGATTCACAAGTGATTACGTTCAAAGAACGTGAACTATGTTCCTGCTGATCGAAAACAAATTGTATTCCAAACAATGTAAGGTTCAAAATGCTTCATCCAGGGAACGCAGCGAACTCAGCTCTCAGCTTACAGCCATGGTGCGTAAGAAAGACACTCTGAACGAAGAGATAATCCGCCTGCAACAGAGATTGGAGCAAGCTAATGAGACGATCGGACGACTCAATAGGAGCCTGGAGGACCATGTTAAAGATGGCGAGGAGAAACAGGTACGTTGTGACGTCACAGTGTCAATTGCTGCTGTACGATATTCTGAGTGGCTGTTCTGTGCGACATGCGTCGACAGCTCGACGACTAGACGCAAAGACATGCGGCTGGTAATAAAATTCTCATACGTTTTGTTCAAAGCTCAACATACCTCATATTTTGACGTTCGAGTTGCGACCGCGACTCGTAATCGCGAAGGTCTGCACACTTGCAGCCTTAGAAATAAAGTTTTAAAACATGTGTACACATATTGTGTAACACAAAAGCTGAAAAATAAAAATATTTTTGACTTTTTATATTTTTGACAGTTCGTGTACAGATGTAACAAAATCAAAGGAAAATAAACATTCGTTACACGGCCGAGTACCCTTGTTTAGCGGGTGTGTACAGGGTCAAGATGGCGGATTTCACTATAACAGCTGATCTAGACTCGGTAACTATGATAGAAACTGTGTAATGTTTTTATATTGTCAAAATAAAAACGTTTGTATTTGGTAGTGTGACATTAGACACATTGTAGTGTTGACATTGATTGTTCCGTTCAGAAATTTGTTGTTAGTCTCCCACTATATCCAAAAGAAAATGTTTTCTCTAAAATAGTTTATATCGACGAATTTTGGACAAGAGATTCAAAAAACAACATAGTTTATTAATATTCCTTTCCTAAAACGTAAATTGTACGTGCAATATTAAAAATTAGGGAGCTTTCTTAAAAAATAATTATTTAAAAACTATTTGGACGAAATAGTTTCTAAACGAATTTACCAAAAGTTGCCAGACAAAAATGAAAAAAGTGTTAAGCATGTGTGTAAATACCCAATGCCGATTCACACTTTATTGCTCAAACAATAGTTACACGTTTGTGTAGCGCTATTTACTGACTACTCAATGTCTAACTGAACATTGGTTTAGCAGATGTGCATTTTTTTATTTCTAAGGCTGTTGATGTTTGAGCTGCGACTGCTGTCGCAGAAACATGTCGCAAAATGTGCGACATGCTGTAAACCAAATCTGATAGCTATAAAACCTGTTATTATTATCTAACGGGACTGCGAATTGCTCCAAAATAAAAAGAAAATCATCCAATCAAATCAACGTTATCCTTTTAAAGTCTAGGTATGTCGTTCAAATGAATGGAGTATAATTAACCAAATAACAATAAAAATAACCAAAAATTGTAAAATACATTTTAGAAAAACAAAATCACTCAATTTCTTGCCTGTTCTTCTCTGGGTAATTAGTTAGTGGCTCTTTTTCGAACAAGGTGATAGAGTCCTTTTTTATAACTTTGACGTTCACAAGTGTATCTTCGGTACCCGAGAAAGACATTCGGTTTGAATCATTTTGTTAGTCATTTATCCATTTTCTAGTAACGGAAGACCAGCGCCAGTCGTCCACAGCAGCCGGCATTATGCTGAATTGGGGCCTGTGTGTCGCAAAGAGTGTCTAAAGTTTTAACAATATAAAGTTTATCATCTATCTACATATTCCAGATCCTAATAGACTGTTTAGAAAAAGACAAGCATCACCTACAAGAGCAGCTGGCCAGCGTGCGCTCAGAGAAGGACGCGCTAGAAGCTGTGCTGTTCGACACGGCTAACATGCTGGAGGATACCGACAACAAGAAGATCAAGCTGGAACACGAGCTGCAGGAAGCTCTGGTGCAGCAGGAAGCTTATAAAGGTAACTTAACTCGTCGAGGGCACCATAACGCGCGGTACGTGAAAATCAAATTTACAAAAATCGACATTCGCTTAAGCAGCATGCGTTGCTTATCGCTTGTCCGGAAAATTACTGAACTTCAAAATAAAAAAAGATCGACCTTATGAATGCAGTATAAATCTGCTTTTTGCATGTACATCTGTTGTGCATAAGGCACTCAGCGTATTTGCCGCAGGTAACTTTAAAACATTGACGCGGTCCCGAAACGATTACCATTGGCTGTTGTTAAATGCCTAGTAGCGTATAATAGTCATAATCACAATCTACTTTTATGAGGGTGACGGGCCATATTTTTACTGCAATACTGGCAATATCACCGACTTTAGCCCGGCCATCATCAGCCATGCTAGAAATGTATGACGGTATGGCCGGGCCACACTCGAAATATTGTTGCAATATTGTCGGGCTAGAATTGCAAAAAATATATATACAGGCCTCCCTCAAATATAACTTACAATTACGTAAATGGCATCTTGACTTGCAGTGATTGTTCTCGGAGTTTCAGTGCAAAAAATAGGCTACATAAGCTATGTGAGAGCCCACCATCAAGACTCACAATTTAGGTAACAGAAGCAATGGTCGCCGTGGCCGAAATTGGCTACGAAGACATCATCATCAATGTTCGAGTTTATAATGTATCCTGTTAGCAGATCTGCGCTGGATCGCGCCTGCTTTTTGTGTAACAGGTTACATAATTATAAAATCATACATTTGAAAAAAAAACCTGTCTGGTTCTTTCTTCTTATAGGTTAAAACAGCCTACAATGGCTCGAAGTGTCCACCATTTATTTCCCAATCGACTAAAGTTCGACTAAAGAACGACCCAACATCACTCTTAACCTGATTCTTGTCTGTCCAACAGGTCAAATAGCCCGCCTCTCCAAAGACCTGGAAAACAGCGAGAAGAAACTCCGCGACACTCGCAACTCGATGTCGCAGCAATCAGGGAAGAAGGAGGCGGAGTATCAGCAGATCATCGCTAACATTAATCGTACCACCGCTGAAAATATCACCAAGTTGAAGGAAGAAAAGGTAAACAGAGTTTAACAAAGCTGGCTAGACATATTTTTAGGTCCAATGCTACTTATACAATATCTAGATCAGTGCTTCTCAAAGTTGTCCGGACAACGATCCACCTAACAAAGACTTTTTCTATTTGTTGTCTTGTTTATGTATATCCATATATTTACTAATCCATACTAATAATAAAGAATCGAAAGTAACTCTGTCTGTCTCTGTTTGTAGGCTTTTCACGACTAAACGGCTGAACGGATCTCGATACAATTTGATAATTAGTTACAGTACATCATGAGGAAGGTTTTAAGATACTATTTTCTTCATAAACTCGAACGAAGTCGCGGGTAACAGCTAGTAAATTATATACTCTTCCATCTGTTTGCACTTTTTACTTCATTTTAGGAACAACTCCGGCAAACGTTAGAGCACAAGCTCAGTCAGACTATAGCAGGATTAACAAGCGAGAAAGAATCAAGCGAAGCGAGCGCGCGAGAGCGAGAGAAAAAACTGCTCGGTGTCAGGGATCAACTGATACTCCAACACGACGAGGCGATGCTACGAGCGGAGAACGATAAACAACAGGCTTTGCTGATGGGTAAGTCAAAACCCAAAAAAAAAAAAAAAATTACGAGAAAAATAAACTAAAAATCATTGAGCTTCGTTCAGAGTGATTTTAGTGGTACAGAACTGTTAGATCTGCTGTTGCTGTTGGATTAGTATTTAAGGTTTTATTGGTTTCTTTAAGGCCAGAGTGTTCCATCTTAGGCCTCAAAAATAAATCATACTGATTGGTGGCTTACCGTCGACTTATTCTAAATATGAAAATTAATCAGTGCTGTCATACTGACAGACAGACAGGAGACTCACCAGAAGGGTTCTTTTTTAACCATTTTGGTACACAAACCTAAAAAGACGAACTTATCTTCAAAATGACACAGAGCACAATGCTAGCTTTACAGAAAAACTAAGCCATCTATTGCGCTACTGGGAGGCGGTACAGGGAGCAAAATCCTTGAAGATATAGATAATTTAATTGATTTTATTTAAATGTATGTTACTTTGTAAGGTATTTATTTTCTATAGGCATCTGTAACTTGCATCGTATGCAAGTTACATTGCCTGAAATACATTGATGATTATTATTATTGCGGTTGCTGAACTAAAACATACTTCACAGCTCATCAAGAACAGCAAGCGTTACTAGAGCGTCTAGAAGACATGAAACGCTCCCTCGATTGCGAAATGAACAAACACGAGCGATGCCGGCGTGAGGCTCAGGCCAGATCCGACCAAGACAGGAATTATGTCAACCAGCTGAAGGACGAAATGGCAGCCTTGAAGACTCGGTTGGACGAGGCCAAGTGAGTAACAATTGCTACTAGGAAATTGTAGGACATAGCGAGATCATAAGAGTAGATAATGGGTGAGAGTTGAGTCATGCCGCTTATAAATTAAATTTCGCACATGTAGTCATACAAAAAGGTTAGGTGCAAAATAATAAGATAGCAGATAAAAGTTTGCTTGTACGAGAAGACAGCAATGCAAGCAATTTATCAGCTGAAGTTCGAAAGAAGACAAAGTTGCGTGTAAGAATGGTTCATACGGATAAGAGTATCCACATAATACCACATATACCATAAAAGTAGATTGTTTAACAAGGGGCTAAAATATTCGATTATAAACGAGGGAGTAAATTAAAACCGCAACTTATAAGGGGGTTTTAGCCCTGTGTGTTACACTCTACTTCTCATTTCGATTGCAAAAAAATATAATAATCTAATCCAATATTCAAATAAATCACGGTCACCAATTCAATTTATAATGTAAAAAAAAAATTCCAAGAATGTGTCTTTTTTTATTTCTTCTGTAGTCGCAACACCATACACGCGTTCTACCGAAGATGTCGCCTCTTTTGGTTTCATTTTCAGAAAGAAAAAAAAGTTTTTTCTCCTAGAGAGAAATATGCAATTTTATCTTCGCTCTGGTACGCTACAATGACGGTCTTTTACAAGAGAAGTGAAAAAGTTTTTTTTTACTAGGCTTATATTTTTGATTTTTAGGGCTGCGGCAGAAGACGACTGCTCTCGGTTGGAGAATCGCATCAAAGAGTTGCACTTGGAGAAAGAGAACGTTATACGCGAGTGTACCGAGATACGAGCCCACTTGTCATTGGCCGAGGATAAATATGACAATGCGTACGCGCAACTACAGGAAACTATGCGGAAGTTGAAAGAATGTGAGTTTTGTCGTAGTGGTTGTAATAAAATGAGATAGTTATCTCTTTCTCTTTATTTTAATTTGTATCTCAGAAGAAATACAAAAAAAAAACGGAAATTAAAAAACTTTATTTATGACAGAATTTTACAACATTTCTCTAAGGTTCTCTCGCTTTCATTCGCGACTTCTTCCTTTTAAATATAGTCTTATGTTCCAGTGGAGAACGAATCCGACAGCCTTCGCAATGAACTGACCGATGTACGTCGGCAATTAAAGAACTGTATCGCAGAAAGAGATAAGTATAACAGCAGCTGTCGCGAACTGAGGGATCATGTGAAGAGAGTTGAAGGCGAGCGTAGAGATGCTGCCCGGGCAAGAGACGAGGCTTACCATAAGATAGCGGGTAAGATTTGGCTAAGATAACGGGGAAGAATTAACAAATATAGTGGGTAAGAACTGACTATGGTTTAGTTAGCGGGTAATACTTAAGATAACCGGTAGGAGTTAGTTACAATACTGAGTTAAGAGTTGGGTTAGATAGCGGGCAAGATAATTAAGATAGTTTGCTAAAATAGGGGTTTAGAGTTGGGTCATTCAATAAGATAGCGGGTAAAATTTGGCTTATACAAAAGATAGTAGGTAAAAGTTGGCTCAAACAATAAGATAGTCGGTAAAAGTTGGCTCATACAATAAGATAGTCGGTAAAAGTTGGCTCAAACAATAAGATAGTCGGTAAAAGCTGGCTCATACAATAACATAACGGGTAAAAGTTGGCTCATACGATAAGATATCGGGTAAGAATTGGCTCGATACAATAAGATAGCAGATAAATATCACAAAACTATTTCGTAGGATTGGAAGAAAACCGCACATCTCTGGAACTGGAACTCTCTAGACTCCAGACGATGTTAAAGGAGAGCGAGACGGGAGGCGAGCACGTGACGCGCGAGCTGAAGCAGACAGAGAACCAACTGAAGAGGGAGAGGGCTGCGTTGGAGCAGGCCAATCATGATATTAAGGAACTGCAGTCCAGGTTGGTGATGTCATAGTTTAGGTTTTATAAAAGGGGTAAAAAGGGACGTGTAGGAAATATCCTAGCGACAAATGTGAGCTTTTCAGCTAAGTATTATTTAAAATGTTATCCAAAAAGTCTAATACAATCGTTATCAAAAACAATAGCAATAGAAGAAGTTATGTCTCAGGTTTGCCGGACACCATCTTGCACTTTACAATATTTTCTTCGAAGTCAAAGTCAAAGTCAATTCGAATCTTTAAAATGCATGTCTTTATAGACAATAGACAAATATTTATTTGTAGCAAAAACATACAAAAACAAAATACAAATTACACAGTTATAAAAAAAAGAACAAAGTTTTTGCCACAAACTTTTTTTTTTGTATGTATAGCGTTGATGTACCGGACATTTAAGGTTTGCATTAAAGCATCAGCCTGGGCAAATTGTAAGTGTGTTGTATGTTTGATCAGGTTACAGAATGAGAGTGAAGAGCGCGAGCGTTGTGCGGGTGATGCGGCGGCGGCGCGCCGTCACGGAGCTGAGCTTGAAGCCATGCTGGCGGCCGCGCGGGCTGACTTGAACGCGAGCAGACAGCGCGCTGCGGAGTTAGAGGAGGCCTGCAGGGCTAGGGACCAGGTAAGGATTGATGGAGATACAGGTTCGGAGTTCTACTGGTAGATGGCGTTGTTCGACTAGTTAGGAGTTCCAGCGGTAGATGGCGGTGTAAGTGACGGTGCTGCGGTTGTTGTCACGGGGCTGAGTTACAAGTTATGATAGCGGCCGCGAGGGCTGACTGGAGCGCGAGCAGGCAGCGCGCTGCTGACTTAGAGGAATCTGTAGGGCCAGGGATCAGGTAAGGATTGATGGAGATACATGTTTGGGGTTCTACTGTTAGATGGCGTTGGGCGAGTAGTGTGGCCGCGGTTGCCGTCACGGGGCTGAGTTAGAGGTTATGAAGGTGGCCGCGAGCGCTGACTAGAGCGCGAGCAGACAGCGCGCTGCGGAGTTGAGGAAGCTTGCAGGGCTAGGGACCAGGTAAGAATTGATGGAGATACAGGTGCGAAGTTCTACCGTTAGATGGCGTTGGGCGGGTAACGTGGCTGCGTTTACCGTCCCGAGGCTGAGTTACAGGTTATGATGGTGGCCGCTAGGGCTGACTGGAGCGCGAGCAGACAACGCGCTGTGGAGTTAGAGGAGGCTTGCAGGGCCAGGGATTAGGTAACGGACTTACAGAGATACAGGTTCGAAGGACTACTGCTAGGTGCCGTTGTCCGACTAGTTCGGAGTTACAGCGGAAGATGGCGGTGTAAGTGACGCTGCTGCGGCTGTCTTCATTGTGCTGAGTTAGAGGCTATGCTGGCGGCCATGAGGGCTGATTTGATCGCGAGCAAACGTTGCGCTGCAGAGTTGTAGGAGACTTGCGGGGCTAGGGACCAGGTGACGATTTCTACCGCTAGATGGCGTTGCTCCTAAAAACCCCGATAGATAATGTAGTAAAGGCCAGAACCCATAGAAACAGATGGCGCGGTATAGCCATCGTGAATTGGGACGGATTTTTTTTTTGTTATGTCCGAGTTTATTATGTAACCTATCACACAAAAAGTCGGTGTGATCCAAAGCGGTTTTGTATGACAGATTACACATACATATAATGTCTATTATTTGCATACTACCATGCTAACTTTCTCATCTCGCAGGAGCTAGTGCTTCGCTTGGAAGACTGTCGGTCGAAGGAGCGTCGTCTGGAAGAGCTGAAGCATAACCTGGAAGTTTGTCTTGCTGACGCCACTCAGCAAATACAAGAGTTGAAGGTAGGTATCAATTATTATGTATGAAACCTTGTTTGGATCAAAATTATTCTTTTAGCAAAATTTTATAATGTTTTTATCAGTAACTTAAGTAACTGCGATTTTGATAACTATAGTCAATTATTTAACATCCTACTAATATTATAAACGTGAAAGTTTGCAAGAATGGATGGATGGATAGATGGATGGATGTTTGTTACTCTTTCACGCCAGAACGGCTGAACAGATCTGGACGAAATTTGGCACAGAGATAGAGTATAGTCTAGAATAGCACATAGGATACTTTTTAACCGCGGGTGAAACCGCAGGGCGCAGCTTGTCTTCAATATTTTCGAAATGCACGAGCGATAAAGCGCCTCTACAAATTCTGGTATTTTTGATGCAATAGGTATGTTATCTATGTCTGTTTGTAGGCTTTTTACGGCTAAAATACTAAACGGATTTTAATGGCAATTAGTTACAGTATTTCACGAGAAAAGTTTTTGGATGCTATTTTCTGAATAAACGCGACCAAAGTGGTGGGTAACAACAGCTTGTAGTTAATATGATAGGAAATCCTTGGCAGCACCTCGAGTGTTCCAGGCTCAACTATATTCTGACTACAAGCGAATAAAGTCGCGGGTAGCAGCTAGTAGTTCATATAGTAGGAAATCCTTGACAGCAGCGTGACTGTTCCAGGCCCGTCTCGGCGGCAGCGAGGGCCGCTGCCGCGCGCTGGAAGCCTCCCTGTCGCAGTGCGAGGGCAGCAAGCGCGAGGTGGAGGCCAAGCTCAGCTCCATCGCGCACGCGCTGCGCCGAGTGTGCGGCGTGCAGGGCGACGGCACCGTGGTGGCGGCCGCGCGCCGGCGGCTGGCCAGCCCCTCGCGCCGGTACAGCCCGCACCGGGGCAGCAGTGAGTAGTGTACATGTACAATGTATCGTACAGTGCGAGGTGTAGCTGCGCCGAGTGTGCGGCGTGCAGGGCGACGGCACCGTGGTGGCGGCCGCGCGCCGGCGGCTGGCCAGCCCCTCGCGCCGGTACAGCCCGCACCGGGGCAGCAGTGAGTAGTGTACATGTACAATGTATCGTACAGTGCGAGGTGTAGCTGCGCCGAGTGTGCGGCGTGCAGGGCGACGGCACCGTGGTGGCGGCCGCGCGCCGGCGGCTGGCCAGCCCCTCGCGCCGGTACAGCCCGCACCGGGGCAGCAGTGAGTAGTGTACATGTACAATGTATCGTACAGTGCGAGGTGTAGCTGCGCCGAGTGTGCGGCGTGCAGGGCGACGGCACCGTGGTGGCGGCCGCGCGCCGGCGGCTGGCCAGCCCCTCGCGCCGGTACAGCCCGCACCGGGGCAGCAGTGAGTAGTGTACATGTACAATGTATCGTACAGTGCGAGGTGTAGCTGCGCCGAGTGTGCGGCGTGCAGGGCGACGGCACCGTGGTGGCGGCCGCGCGCCGGCGGCTGGCCAGCCCCTCGCGCCGGTACAGCCCGCACCGGGGCAGCAGTGAGTAGTGTACATGTACAATGTATCGTACAGTGCGAGGTGTAGCTGCGCCGAGTGTGCGGCGTGCAGGGCGACGGCACCGTGGTGGCGGCCGCGCGCCGGCGGCTGGCCAGCCCCTCGCGCCGGTACAGCCCGCACCGGGGCAGCAGTGAGTAGTGTACATGTACAATGTATCGTACAGTGCGAGGTGTAGCTGCGCCGAGTGTGCGGCGTGCAGGGCGACGGCACCGTGGTGGCGGCCGCGCGCCGGCGGCTGGCCAGCCCCTCGCGCCGGTACAGCCCGCACCGGGGCAGCAGTGAGTAGTGTACATGTACAATGTATCGTACAGTGCGAGGTGTAGCTGCGCCGAGTGTGCGGCGTGCAGGGCGACGGCACCGTGGTGGCGGCCGCGCGCCGGCGGCTGGCCAGCCCCTCGCGCCGGTACAGCCCGCACCGGGGCAGCAGTGAGTAGTGTACATGTACAATGTATCGTACAGTGCGAGGTGTAGCTGCGCCGAGTGTGCGGCGTGCAGGGCGACGGCACCGTGGTGGCGGCCGCGCGCCGGCGGCTGGCCAGCCCCTCGCGCCGGTACAGCCCGCACCGGGGCAGCAGTGAGTAGTGCACATGTTCAATGTATCGTATAGTGCGAGGTGTAGCTGCGCCGAGTGTGCGGCGTGCAGGGCGACGGCACCGTGGTGGCAGTGACTTAGAAAGGGTGTTTCTTTAAACAAATTACATATTCTATTATTGTACCTACTCATCATTATGAAACAAACAAACAATGTTAAAAACAATTTTAAAAAATCAATATTGGGCATTAGGGTCGATAAAAACACTAAGAATCAAAGATGATGAAAACTGTTTTCTTTCTCCTTTTCATTAGGTATATTTAATTTTCTTCATTTTCATTCCATCCAGGACGCGACCACTCGGAAGACCGCAATGAAATAATAGACGTGGATCCTGAACTAATCAAGAAGGGCATGCGCAACTTAATGCACGATGTCTGCCAGATCGAAAGAGAAAAGGTAACTCACTCTCCCCCCCTTCTTTCCAGACTTTTTTTAGACAGCAATGTAAAAAAATCTTAACAATTTCAAAAGTAAAGTATCTGTAAATATAGTCGAAGGTGGTCGCTTACCATCAGGCGAACCCTCTACTTGCTTGGCACCTATAGCAAAAGAGGGTTAAATGGCTTTCAAACAAAAACCTAATATAAATGACTAGCTCTTTTGCCCCCGGCTTCGTTCGCGTTTCATTTTACTCTGTGATAATGTAGCTTTCTAATGGTAAAGGATTTTTTCAAATCGGACCAGTAGTTTTTGAGTTTATTTGTTACAAACATACAACGATACAAAAATATCAATATTTCCTCTTTATAATATTAGTGTTGATAAGTCTAAACCTAAGCCTAATATAATGCTTAATATAGATTTAAAAAATATAAAACCAATTTATGAAACACATACATGTCCTCTACATTTTTCCTATATCAATTTTTCTTCGTACAGGATGATTTCAAATCCCAAGTGAATATGCTCAAGAAACAACTGAAGGAGGCGACTGAACAGCAAGGCAAAGGAGATAACAAGCTGCAATCCGTCACAAGCAACCTGAGAAACTTACAGGAGGAAAAGGCGAAATTAGCGTCTGTGTGCTCGCAAAAAGAAGCGCAATTGAATGCTTTGGTAAGTCTAATGTAAGATACGAATTTCGGACTAATTACCGTATTTTTTTTTGTCTACTACTCAATAGGCATGCTGGGAAGACTAATCTAGCTAAAGGCCGTAGTTAACACCAGAAAACTAAAAGGGAAGGCAATTTAGGCTTCTATGTCATGCTACGTACACATGTTTAGGAATATGGTTTAGAACCAAACTATTATTGTTCTATATTTTTTCTGTGCTTAAATAAATAAATAAATGTTTAGCATCACTTGGGAACGTCAAATACACAATCTTAAAGTTTAAATAACTGGCCTTTAAACCGAAATTTATTTTCTGTAATCAATGACCGCCCGTAAATAAGGCATACACAGGCAGCTATTGGTTATAAGTTATAACTAGATAACGCATGCGTCCAGATCGCATTGTGAGATTGGATCGGCGGAACGGATCGTGATTTGTTGGAGAAGGTCTTAACCTAGCCGATATAAAATGAATTTCAGAAATGAATTCAGATTGAAGGTCTTAATTCCAGGCCAGTGTAGCAGCAGCAAGAAAATGAACTTGATACGCGCGTAGAAACAAGCACAATGAAATGGTGCGAAAACGTTAGTGTTATTTATATTCTTATTTTAAATTTCCAGAACGAATCCGTGCAATCGAGCAAGGTAGAGATCAGCAACTTGAGAGATAAGATCACCAGCCTGGAAGCCGCTTTGAGTTCGGTCTCAGAAGATAAAGTACAGATTGAGGTAAGTATCGCTTTAAAAACATCTGTATCTGTGTTTTGCTGTCTTCGTTAAGATGTACATAGATCTCGATAAAGTCTCAATAAAATGGCACCTTGAAAATAAGGCTTAGATCATGTGTAAGCCTTGTTTCACTGTCAGTCGCTCTGTGATCGCGTCGGTGTGACGACGCCTAAATTTGCTTAACACACTTTAGCAAATGTCATCAGCGTTAATCAGAAATGATAAGGCTTCAGATTCAAATGAAGTTATAAATGTATTTAATTATTTTTAATAGAACGTTGGTGAACATAACTAAACAAATATAAGTGTCAATGGGGTGCTACTATACAGGCCTGATTTTTAATGACACGCTATCTATGTATGTCTGATCGAAGTTTGCTACAGTCTGTTTTTAAGTGTTTAATTTTCTTAACAACAGGCTTTTTTTTGCCAATGACAGCTATGAATCTAATTTAAACGCTATTGATGACTATTATTGGTTGTTGATTTGTGTACAAAATTATTGTGTAAAATTTTTAAAATCTTGGTACCTACCTAAAAAGAAACAGGAGTTATTTTCATAGAAATTATGTTTTTATATTTTATTCGTTATAACAGAACAAAGCGGAAAACTTGCGCGTGCAACTTGGAGAGAGAGTGCAAGAGGTGGGCCAGTTGCGCGAAGCTTTGGCAGCTGCTGAGGGTAAGAGCTTGTTCATACTACTCACATATAATATTATTTCATACTTTCAAATAGGTACCTAAACTTATCATACTTATTGATAAATTATTACCTTTGATAAATTAATGATCAATTACTTGTTAAATCTAAACTGTATCTTAATTGCAAACACAACCGACGGTACGCACCATTTTGTTCATTGTGTGAACATACTCGTATGTGCGTATTACATGTCATCTGCTACAGACTGGAGCCCGGTGTATGGCGACAGGCTCGCGCAGTGTACATTTGGGATTAAATGTCTTCCGGCTTAGTGTGGGTGTTGTATTACACCTCTGCCAGCCCCCTCGGGGAAAAGACGTGACGATGATCTAAATTGTAACTTTGTACAAAGTACCTGAAAAAAACGTCTGATATTTTGTTTCGAAAATGTTGTACAAAACTCAATTTAATTTTGTATTCTTTTCTTGTTTGTTTGGCGGACTATTTTCCGCACTTGATTGGGTCATTGTGCGTGTACTCTTTTCTTATAAACATGGTATTTTTGAACGAAGTGTGTCGTGCATGATGTATGTACTAACTTGTTAGGTCGCGCGGCGCGGCTGGACGTGCGCCGCGCGCAGTTAGAGGGCGACGTGCAGAGAGCGGCCGTGGGCGCCCGGGACAGGGACCAGGCGCTCAAGGTGAGAAGCTCATTTCAGGGTGCAGGCCGATTCAAACTTACTGTGAAGTTAGGCGCTGAACGCTGCGCACTAGCGAAAATGAAGGTTCGCGCGGGCGTCAGGCAGGCAAGAAAATAGAGATGCAAAGTCTCGTTCGCGGCGCCAGTTTGTATCAGTCTATAGCAAAGTAGCAGAGTAAAAAAAATCTTATTAATTGTTTCAGAATTTTGTATACAACTTGTCAGTCCCATTGTATTGACAAAACTAAAGATACAATAATAGAAAGAGAAAAAAAAAAACTTGTATAAACAATTACTTGATCACTTGAGGTGACTCACACATTTGAGCAGATCTCTGGTCGCATTGGAGCCGGGTTCCGCTAGGTAATTTGTTTAAGCGCCCAACATGTGCAATGCGAGACGATATCATGCGCAGTGAGCATGCAAATTTTTCATGCTTACCATATTTCGGTTTTATATATTTTTTTAAGTATGCAGAGTAGTTTGTTCCTCTGTCAAAATCCAAGATGGGTAACCACTTTACGTCATTTCCAAACTTTAGACCTTTGTAATGTGTAACATGTATTCATTTAGCAAATAATTCCAGAAACAATACAATACATTACAAAAAGTCTTAATTGACACCAAATACAAAATAAATCTAAGCCCTCAAAAATAACTCAGAAAATAAATGCTATAAATATACTCAGAAACTTCAAGTAACATTGACACATAACCTGTTCCAAACAATTCCAGAAACTCCAAGAGCGTTGCGAAGGCTACACTCGCACCATCGCCCAGTTGGAAGACCGCTGCACGTCCCTCAAGGGCACGGTGGAGCAACTCTCCACCTCTCTCCAGAAGGCTGCGAGTGCTGAGAGCGAGCTCAGGTCGGAGGTCGGCAAAGTCACCAGGCAACTGGCCGAGGCGAAGAACAACGAGCAGAATGCTCTGGAGAAGTTGAGGCAGCTGCAGAAGAATTGCTGTGAGTTGAAGTTGCTTTTATGATGATGGTCGCAAAGATAGAGGAAAAAAAAATGCCTGTAACATGTCGAGAAAAGGTTTTTTTGACAAATTGATTTGTTTAGTTGTGGAAACTTACACGTAAAATATTGTAAAACGGTTGAAAAAAAAACTGAGTATGTAATAGCTTGCTTGGTTTGTTCCTGGGTTTCGGCACCATTTTTGTGTTTATTCATTACTATCGCATTTATTAACCGCGCGAAAGCGAGGTCTAACAGCCTACTGGGACAAATGCATTTGTATGGCATTTGTCCAACATTAACTAGAGTATCAATCAAATCAAATCATTTTATTTGCAAGTCAAAGGGTTAAATAAAGATTTAAAATTAATGTTCAGCCATTAACGACACTAGTCGTGCAAAATTTTTACATAATTATGATTCTAGTAGTATTACAAACAATCATTCCAATATTCATGTCATTATAGTTGAAGTCATTTGCAAGCCCGATTATAAAAATGTAAGCAACAAGTCATTTTATTTAAAATACACTCCTTCACTAACCACTTCTTCAGCTGTGAACAGAATCGTCTATATGGGATGTTCATTAGCTCTTCCGGAAGCGAATTAAAAATCAAGGCAGCTATTATTGAGGCGTTGTTTAAATTTTCATGACAAGTAGTTGATGCAAACACAATTTTAAGTTCGAATGTGAATCAATTGAATCTAGAAGCTATGGTGATATAGATGTGGAGAAGATTCAGATTCAAACGAATTACTAGTAATATTCGTGTGATTATAATTTTGCCAGCAAGCTGCGAAAACGAGCGTCGCGTGCTAACAGAGAAGCTTGACAGCGCCAAGTCAGCGCTGGGAGAGCTGAAGAGGCTCAACGCGACTCTAGAAGACCAAGTGCATCGTTTGACCAACCAGCTTGCTAACGTCGAAGTGCAGAGGTGAGGAAACTGTGTCTTGTGCGAACCAATCACGGTTTCGACTAAAGAAAAAAACTCAATACACAAAATGATTATACAGGGTGATAACCCTATAATCCTGATAAGGAAAGAGTGTAGTAAGCCGGAAAGGGGTCATTGTACTCATCATTATAAACAACTTTTTCTATGGAGCCAAACCTGAAATCAAGAACAAACACAGCTGTTCCATTCATTTTGTCGACCATCAATAAGTTTTTTAAATGGAACCGCTGATATTTTTGTTTTGAGACATCAAGGTTGGCTAATAGTAAAAGTTGTTCATTATGATAAGTACAATGACCCCCTTTCGGCTCAGTACAGCCTTTCCTGATAGCCCTATATAGATAAATCATCACCATAGGTATTTTACAGAATATACATTTACAAAGAGATTTTAAGCATTTGTCCGTTAGTAGATACTACGGCATTCCCTTCTCATTTACGTCTTTCACGCAATTCATCCATACTTTAACATACACACAAACACACAGTAAAAATATGTAAAAGAAAAAAATTACTGATGTTTTAACACTTCAATCACTAAATATTTGGGTAAGACTTGGCCGGCTCGACGTACGACGCATGAGAAAGAAAGAGTGACATGCTCGTGTATTCGTACAAGGGAGACAGCATGAAAGTGAAGTAAGTTTTTGCTTCAGCTGGACCAGGGACCCTATTTTGTCGCGTATGACATTATAGATCTACATCCTAATCTCTCTCTAGAAAAGTCATGGGAGAAAAAGTGACATAGATTGGCACGTGCCCGAATATTGCCCCACCAATATTGTCAATATTAAGTCACTTGTCTTCTTTGTTTGAAACCGTACCTGATCAATGACGTCTGCAAATGAACAATATACTACAATTTACATAAAATCACAGAATTTACATCATTGTTGTGGTAATCTACCGCTTTTCCTGACATTGAAATTTGAGGTTGTATCAATGAACTGTAATGTCGGAATTTCCAATGACGTGTCACGTCTGTCATTGGTTTCAATCACAGGTCATGTGACGTAAGTTGTCTTTGGAAATTCTGTTTTACTTCACATTGTAAAAGGCTCAAATTTCGATGAGAGGGACTTTCGAATCTGGTTACATACAGAAAAAGTTCATGATCCTGTAAGCGATCGAAAAAGCAGTGAAACAAGGTTTTAATTATTTTTTATTTACGTAGATGGAATATGCAAAAGGTTTTACCACGAATTGAATCATCACCATCTATACTTTTCCACTCAGTGCTAAGGGTGCTCCTAGACGGGTCATATTTTTACTGCAATACTGCCCCACCAATCTGTAGCCCGGCCATCATCGGCTGCAAATGTATATAATATTGCCAAAATATTGTCGCAATATTTCCAGGCTAGTATTGTAGTTAAAATATAATACTAATAAATTTATTTGATATCTTCACAGTGGTTTGGTAACATTATTATCTTACAAATATATGACATGTAATGGGAACTTTAATTATACGCCAAGTACCCTAATATGGCCCGTCTAGTAACACCCTAAGAATAGGTCTCCTCTTCGGCGCGCCATCTTTCCCGGTACTGCGCCAGTCGACACTGAATGTAAACTCCATGCTATTAATTTCTTATTTTCCCGAAATGTACAAGGACATGGTAACATTATCGATAATTTATTTGCAGTTTTTTACAACCCAGCCTTTTACGGTCCAAGGAACCGCAACGAAAACTGTATGCGATCTTTTCATTTTATTGTTTTCTGTGTATTCTTACGTTCTTGTTTAATGTGGTTGTGGTTTTTATTTAGAAAAAACAAAATGGCCGCTTCGATAAGTCGGAAGTAAATACATGTACTGTAGGCCATTTGAAGGTTTTTTCTACTACCTAATATAATAGGTAGCTTTATAAGTTTGTTAGTAATTAGTTAGTTTTGGTGTTTAGTTCATGTGGCTAATAATGTAAATTAATACAAATGGGATTAGAAATTGTTTTTGTCTATTTGATTTGAACCTCCATAGTTGACTGGAGTTGCCATACTAATGGTGTCTATTTTTTGCACTTTGTATATAAACATAATTCTGTTTTTTTTTTTTACATGAAAGATGGCAGTTGTATTTAGGTGTCTTTTTATTTGCCAAATAAAAATCAACATTACAGGTAATAAAATAAAGCTGTCTTAATTTAAGCAAAACGCTAAGGCAAGTAACCTCGCTAACGTTTTTCTCAAGATATTTTAGAAACGTTTTACCTAAAACGGCGCCAAGGCTTCACATGAAGCTGGTGTTTTTAATTATCTTGCTGGATTGTTTAAATTCAATAACAATTTTGCATTTTTTTGGGTGTTTCTTTAAATGACGCTCATATTCTAGGATATCATTATATGAACTATCATCATTATGCCCAATTTTTATCATAGGACTAATACAAAATTCGTGAAAACATAATTAGCCTTATAATATTTCGCCATGACTACATTTCTTTAGAATAGCTATTTTTTTTCGCAATTTCATAGTTGGTCATAATAATCAGTGCAAATATACCTAGAATGTATCTGTCGTTTAAAGAAACACTCTGTATATTTTGGTGTACATAATTTCAAAGTCACATCAGGTAGGTTCAGAGTTTGAGAGACGCAAACCTATAAAACAAAGACTACGCAACCCAAAAAATGCCTAAATGACGTCTAAAACCTACAGATCCGGCCTAGAATCCCAGCTACGCATGACAACTTGGGACGGCAAAGAGAGTAGTGACAGCGAGCTAGAGCGCGAGTTGCACGCCTTGCAGCGAGAGAGATCAGAGCTGAAGGCGAAGAACGACGCTCTGCAGGAGAGCGTGAGGAAGCTGGAGGCGGACCGGCGGATGAGACCGTCCGTGCTGCGCTCCAAGAGCCACGACCGGACTGAGAAGTCGGTGTACTACTCGGATCTTGACTCAGGTTAGTATTTCAACGCAGAACTGACTCGACCGTCAGTGTTTTAACTAAGACGAACTTTTTAAGGGAGGGAAGTTAAATAGACATTTTTGAAGGGTGAGTGGAACTAAGTGGGCCTTTCAAATGGGGTAATGTTAACTACATATGTATACCTCTCTTATTCTTATAAGTTTTGATGTAGGCGTAATCTCAGGAATTACCATGGTCCGATTAAAAAAACACTAATAGAAAACTATAAAATGAGTAAGCACCTACTACATAATCACTGAGTGAAATGCTATCGCATTTAAATTTAATTATATTTATGGCTTATGGCATTTGGCCGGTGGTAGCGATGCAGCGCCTAGTCGACTATCCGTAAGACTTATTTTAAGTCTTACTTACTGAGTTCTGGCCAAAGGGGCTAGTGTTCCGACGATACTGGGAGCCGGCACAGAGAGCAGATGCCCAGAAGACAGTTCATTTTATAAATTTCATTTATATGTAGTATAATAGTCTGTAAGGTATTTATTTTCTATGGGCCTCTGTAACTTGCATTGTATGCAAGTTATATTGCCTGAAATAAATTGATTAATTAAAATTGTTATTATTAAAACACGACCAAAGACGCGGGCAGAAATTAACTTTGTATAAAGTAACCTTACGAGTTAAAAAAATCCTTTTCCAGGCCCAGACTCAACCAAAGACTCATCCCGCTACAAAGACTCAATACCAACCAAAGACAACAAGTATTGCAGTACCGACATCAGCTTCCTTGAAATAGAGAACAGGGAGCTCAAGATGAAGATACGACGGCTAGAGAAGGAATTAGCCGACAAGGTGCGTTTAGTAAGTGGGAACATGGATCTAAGTGTGCGTGCACTGCACACTAGCTCGGGTATCGGTGTGTTGACACGTAGAGTTTGAGCGTAGATAGATGAAATAATGCGACAGTTGACGGTCTTCGCTTCTTTCTTCGTCAACGGTTCTTTCGGAACCGAGATTTGGGCGATAAGTCTTGTACTGAAGACCTGGTAGACTAAAATGGTTGGTTAATCCGATTCATAACCTTATACAATTCATTTCACTTTCTGTTTCTTTAAGTATTTTAAATTTTATCAATTTCCATGCGGTTTACCCGCGGTCTGACAGGAACGCGTTCTTTTTTCGGGATGAAAGGTACCCTTTGTCTTTTTCTGTAACCCTGAAAACGTGTACACAAAATTTCATGAAGATCGTCTAATTAGTTAAGGCGTGAAAGTATAACAAACAATCAAACGAATAAACTCACTGCGTTTGTAATATTAGTTAGGATTAACAATAATTTGCCAAAAAATAATTATACCAACTATTTTAAACCTGCTGAGAGCAGCAATTTTAAACCCGCTAAAAACAAGCAAGATGGCTAAAAGCAGTCATTATAAACCCGCTAAAAACAAGCAAGTTGGCTAAAAGCAGTCAATCAAACCATCTGAAAGCAAGCAAGTTTTCTAAAATGTGTACTGTACTGTGCACCTCGTCAGTGTCTACCATCTCCTTGAAATATTAGAGCGAAACTCTGAGCCCCTGACACAACCCGATTTAGGCCCTCTAGGCTTTGAGGTAGTTTGACGTTTGTGGGTAGTAGTAAGTAGTTGAAAAAAAAGCAACAATGTAACCTGCTCGAAACTATCGCAGGCCACTTAGAATCGCCAAAAACAGTGTGTTTTAGTTAGATGTATAGTTAATTACATTGTTGTTGTCCATATTTATGTGTATAGTTAGTTATATTTTTGTAGTAGACAGACGAATAACACTTTATTAAATGACTTGAATAAGGAGGAGGAGGAGGTGCTATATTTGTCTATATGTATTTAATAAAAAAATAATCTGTGTTTTATGAGTATTTTGTTAAGGTGGAGACTGGCTTGAGCATAAGCATTTTGTCATAATGTATCGAATTTGCGTATCAACACAGCGAGCCGAAGCGCTAACTGCGAACACACGAGCTTTTTTAATCGCGCTTCGCAAACAACAGACTCGACAGCGTACCGGTTAAACGCAGATGGCGAAGGGCCTTAAATAATGCTTAAAACTATGGGCAATGAGTTCAAGGGCACCTCTAAAGTACGGCCTCGGCTTGGACTGTCAGGAGGCAGGGACGTCGAATTGCCGGTTGAAGATAAGGTTAAAAAAACGGCGATGTGGTCGTCCGGGTCGCCTTGAATGTTTCTATGGCGTCTGCGGAAAGGGGCAAAGAGCTCGCAACGAGCGCAATTTAAAGGGATCGCAAAAACGCCGTCAGGCTCGGCTCGCTGCACTGATACGCAAATTAGATAATTAATGTAAAAATGTCTAAAATTATGCAAGTCAGTCGCCACCTTTAGTGGCTTTAGCAAATCGAGTTCTACTCGTGATCTAAAAATAACAAGGTCCAGCATTCCGAGAGCAAACACGTAATGACGTCACTCGTCATCGTCATCCGTCTCTTTCGAACTATTTGTAAATGACCGAATTCGGTCTTGCTTAAGCGTCGATTGACGTCACTACGTGTTGCCTACGTGACCGGAATGCTATACCTGAAGTATATTATTATGCCATGGTTCTACTATTCGCGCAATGTTTCGTCCAACATCAGGAGGCGGAGCTGTCCCTGGCCCGCAGCCGCTACCTAACGGATCTGAAGGGCGGCGGCGGCGGCGGCGACGTGGAGCGCTACCGGCAGGCCGCGCTGCAGGCCGAGAGGATGCTGGAGGCGCGCGAGGCCAGCTACCGCCACCAGATCATGAGGCTCGAGAACCAGGTCTCTGACTAACATTGCTCTAGGATGCGGGAAGCCGCTGGATGCGGGCAGCGCTAGACCGGTCGCTGGAGATCATTGGGGGGAGGCCGCCGACCAGCTGTAGACGTCTCCCGGGCTGACATGATGATGATTAGGATACGATCTTAAAGCTATTTCTTTTCCAGACTAATCCCGCTTCGTGGTGCCTTCCTTTCGTTTATACTTCACTTTGGCCCCAAAATGAATCTAATGATAATAATAGTAGCCTTTAGTCAGACATCACAATAAAATAGAACATAGTTATTTAATTTTATTTTTCTTGACACCCATGTTTGTATGCCATTTCTTGGCAAAGGCCTCCTCCAACTGTCTCCATTTGACTCTTTCGTTGGCTGTTGTTGTCCAACTGCTGCCTGCTACCGCCTTTATCTCATCTACCCATCTCCTGGGTGGTCTGCCACGATTTCGTCTCCTATGGCTTGTGAACCAATACATGACAGCTTTTGACCACTTTTCTCTTCCTCTGATTGTATGTCCAGTCCACTCAATAAAACCCACACTAAGAAACTTGAAGCATGTCAAAACGCTATGGAAATGAGCATGATGGGAAAGAGACTATCTGATAAAATAAGAACCACAACCATGAAGAAATGTACGAGAACAAAAGACGTCAACGTAACTATCAGAAAACTCGAATGGAAATGGACTAATGATAATGCTTTACCAAAAATAGATACTTTACAAGTTTTTGGGTGCAACAGAACTTTTTGGATAGTTTATTTAGAAGTATGGTATTGGTGTGTGCAGGCGTCGCAACTGCGCGCGCAGCTGTCGGCGGAGATCCGGCGGCGGCAGGCGTACGTGTCCCGCAGCGGGCGCGCGGCGCGCGACGTGCAGCGCCTGCGCTCGGCGCTCGGGGACTCGCTCAGGACCGTCTCGCAGGTACCAGCATGTCCACACTCTGTCCACAGTGTCTCAGCGGAGATCCGGCGGCGGCGGGCGACGTCTCTCACTTCATGCTACGCAATAATGCGGCCTACGACGGAGCACGCTGGCCTAGAAAGAACCGATCCACTCGAGACTTGGACACGCTGGTACCATATTCTGACGCGTGAAATGCTATCTTGGTCACTCTCACTCCTGTGACTTCGCAAGCGAGAGAGACAATTACCAAAAAATATCGCACACGTAAGAATAGGCAAGATTACAAGTATCGGAGCACTCTCGGCGAAGCAGATTTTGTACGAAGAGTTGTGAAGAGGATTTTGTACGGACGTACTTACGCTAAATCTAGCGCGGGTGCCTCGAGTGTCTGTATTGAAAAAGTATAGACAGCGCCATAATCCAAAAAGGTAAGTTCTAGCGTTTCGTGAGTTGACACCCAATTACGTCACTCTTAGTGTATCGTCGTTGTCTCTCTCGATTGTAAATTACCTATTATGGTCTTGCTTGTGCATCGATTGACGTCAGTACGTGTCACCTACGTGACATAATAAATACATAGAGTGAATAAGTACATTCTAGGTCGTCGTGTGCCATCTTAGACCACAATGTCGCTTAACATCAGGCGAGTCAAACGTCGACCTATTCTGGATTAAAAAAAACATTTGTAATGAAACGCAATACTTACCTGGCGGAGTATATTATTAGAGACCATAGACATCGCGCTAACATGCACGCGCAATGGACAACAGACGGGTGGCGCAGGCGCACGCAGCGGGAACCCGCGCAAGTGTACCGTACGCCCTCAGGCTATCAAATCAACGTCAATTTTGAGTCTAACTGACTGGTATTTTTTTTTTTATTGTTTAAGTCAATCTTTTACAATTAATACGAGTTCATGCTCAAACGTCATGCTTGCACGAGTAACACTGATGACGATGAAATTTACCTAGAAATTTTAACGGAAAATCATAGAATTATTAATTAATGTTCCTATTAAATCTAATACTAAATGTCGACTCGATGTCGCGACTCACGTTCCTCCTATTCATTAGGGATCATGACGTCATTACATGCGTAATAAGGATGACGATATATTTTGTTTTAATTACACGGTAATCAGTCACGCGTTTAATTGAGTCGGATACTCCGACTATAGTTTTTGCCACGTGTGGTAACTTTTTGTAGGAGTGACTACAGATTACATGCTTGACGCACGCGCAACTACATCCCGCCTTGCACTCGGAACCTATAATATTAAATTAAATAAATTACTTGAATAAAAAACCATTTATTTCGGAACCAGTCCATAGTCGGGCACATAATCATATCATAAATAATCAAAATTAAAATCAAATACATAATTACAAAAATAATGTCACAACAAAAATAATGTCACATCATCAATATTATCGTGCACTCGAAACCTATTGACGTTGCACTCGGAACCTACAATATTACCTTGCACTCGAAACCTATAATATTACGTTGCACTCGGAACCTAAAATATTACGTTGCACTCGAAACCTAAAATATTACGTTGCACTCGAAACCTATAATAATACCTCACTCGGAACCTGCAGATGGAGCTTAATAGTCGAAACCTAGAGTGCCTAGCATTTAGAACATTGTGTCCTGCACTCGGATATAACCTATAGTCAAAGTATCTGACTTAATAAAACGTAAATACGAACTTACTGATTACCTACACGATTAATCTATTTAATTAATCTTGTGTACAAAACGTGTAAAACCTACCTGCGTCAGTTTCCATAGACAAAGATGATGCTATAGTGTGTAGGGTATTTCACATCCGGTATATTTTTTCCTTGTACCTTTGTTTTAATTCAGTTGAGTTTTGAGAACATCTATAGTTTTATTTGACATAGGTAAATAAATAAATGAACTAAAAAATATCATGTAGTTCAAAAACCAACTAAAAAGATAATTTGCATAAAAACAAACAGACATACACAGAATTCTCCCTATCACATAATGTCTATACAGACATGTCACAGCCTACTTGCTTAATCAGCCATTTAATGAACAAAGTAACCGTCTACTAAAAAGCGATGATAGCCTAATTGGAGAAGGCCCGCCTCTCAAGTCAGAGGGAGCGGGTTCGATTCCAGCCGACGGCACGCACCAATTTGTTCATTGTATGAACATAATTATGTGCGTATTGTATGTCATCGGCTAATAAGTACATGACTGAAGCTCGGTGTTTGGCGACATGCTCGCCCCCTGTCACATTTGGGACTGAATATCGGCCGACGAAGTGTGGGTGTAGTATTATACCTCTGCCAGCTCCCTCGGTTGAAAGGCGTGACGATATGTTTAACTCTATCACATAAACACAGTAAAACTATGTAAAACTATTCCGAGGCTATTTAACGTTTATCAGTATTGAGGTAAAAATGTTACTCGCCTTTTTAGGCAATCAGGTTTAATTTAAATATTTGTAAGCAATATAAATGTTGCCTTGTATGTCTGCAGCTCTTAATACGTAGTTGTCTATAAACTGAGAATAATTCCAACCAGTTTTATAATTAAGCCAGTAAGTACATGTTATTTTTAGAAAATCTATAGTATCTCCACAGTAGATCCGGCAAACTTATCTTTGAGTTGGTCAAATAATGAAACTAAAAATGCTCCACGGATAGTTAGTTTTGCTATGAACATGCGATGGTGTCGCCCCTATTAAACCGTAAAGATTAGTTGGACGAACCATACTTGCCATTGCTCGATCGCCCTTAGCTTACTTACGCTATTCGTTCCGGTCCAGAGGCAATCTTGTCCAAGTTCGGCCCATGATCCAGTTTCTTGCATCTAAAATGTACTTAGAGCTAATAGTATCTAAAATAGTTGATCAATAGTTTTTTAATAATTATTTCTGTAAACGTTTGCTTGAATGTGCCTCGTTCTATTCTCAGTAAACATTTTCTTAAATGGATTATGGAGGCACAATTAGGTAGGTATAGGTACTTAAATACTTGAAGTAGTATTATGTGGATAACCTTCACTTTATGTAGTTTTTTTAGCAAAAAAATCTACTTAAAACTTTAACTAATTTACCTACTTGCAGATAAACATGTTATTGATAATTTAGATAATTATCTTTTTTAATACTTACCTTTATTTAATACCTACGCGTTTTTTTTTTTTAAAAACGACAAATACATAACTCCAAAAACACAGCCTCCACTACATAATATTTTTATACACATTTAAGTTATTTATCAAACGATTTTATCTAGCCTAAAGCGTCGCGTCAAATAAGCTCGGTTTGAGTCAGTCGCGGTCGCCCACTCGCGTCCGCCGCGTATTCGGGCCCACGGTGGCCGAATGTCGCTGACACACTTTCCGATCCACTAGGCAGATAATATTTCCTGTTTTTAATGTTTTTCCCATAATAATAAAATAGCTGAATCGAGACGTGACTAAATATACTCACCTACAGTTGGTTTTTGAAAGTTTATGTTTTGCTTACGTTTTATTTTAACTAACTCCAGCAATATTTACCACTTCATTGCACATCATAGGGGATAGATAAATGTTGTTTCTAGATAAAAACGTAAAGAATCGATAAAAGAAAAACACGTCCCTTCTTCAAACGAATATTTCCTCCCCATTCGGCCATCGTAGGTCGGTCTTATCGTAAATAATGACTTCATCTAATTCTCAAAGCTAGGTAGGTACCTATCCTGATTCCAGGTAGCCTGTAATATTCATATTTTCGTAATACCTGTTCATATTTTTTAAAGCAAGTTTTCCTTGTAGGTTCTCGTTGACCAAGCTACACAATAACACAAAGTAATACGATCGTAAATTACCATCCGCAAATGATATAAACATTTTATCGAGCCATTTCATCGCATACTCGCGGAGATGAGCTATTTAGCCCAACTGGCATTCCATTGTAGGTACGAATATAGGATACCAAATGCCTGAAGTATGTCAGCAAAATATTACACAGAGCTAATAAAAAATGTTAACATTGAAAAAAATTGTAGGCAGGTAGCCAAGCAGTGAGCTTGGCTACTAGCTGTGTAGTGTATAGCGCAAATCGCTCGCCTGGTGGTAAGCGCCACTTCAGTTCAGTGCTACACAAAGCTATCAAATATGGTCAAGATTTCTTTACATTGTTTTTGTCAGAAAGTGCCCTATCATTACTTATATAATTGTGATTTAAATTCTAAAGAGTAATGCAGTTACCATGTTAACAATTTTTATCTTAAAACATTAGTCAGGTTCTCAAATATCAATAATGCTCTGTTGTTTTATATATTCCGACAACTGCGTTTACATTTTGATAACGATAAATTTTGTTGCATAAATATGTACCTATGCTACATAACAAATTGCAACTTAGTTGAAGTCTTGCCGATACAAGGAGTATTTTTATAATTATTTCTATGTAGGTACCTACTTAGATTTTTTTTTTCTTATACTACTGAAATCTTTGGTAAACTTTATTTACTAGCCTTTGTACATATTTTATTTCGTGTATGTGTATGATTTCATATAGCTCTTTTAACCATAGTTCGTTAGTTACGTATCTAGTGCAGCCAAAGGCAGGGCTCTAATTCAGTGGGCTCTTTATCTATCTGTTAGGTTGTTTTTGAAGATCGATGGGGATCTTGTTTAAACCATAATGAAAAGCGCATACTCTAAAAATTGTAACGAAACTTTCTTGTCTACAGGACCCGGCGCTAGACTCCTACACGCTGGAACACGAAGCGCGGAAATTGGACAGCACACTCACGCACAGTCTGCCGCCGCTCAACGACAGCTACGACTCTTCCAAATAAAGCTGTGACGCTGCCTCCGGAGAAATAACTTATGTTTTACTATAGGAAATTAGGAACCATGAATGGCAATGACTTCGCCTATGGTGAAGGAAACTTCGTCTGAAATCTCGTTGATATTTTCTAAAGATCTTCACCCAGATCGCTTCTCTAGTGCGTCAGAATATTAAAACGTGGTTCGCCTCATTCTTACCACTGCTATGCTGAATGTATGTTTCTCAATTAGATATGATCCAATTGTTTCATTTTCCCCATTGCCATTTCGTAAATAATTCGCGATGGGGAAAACGGGAATGGTTTATTTTACCTACAAACTAGGTGAACTCGGTGGGGATTTCGGGAATATATTTCGAGTTTTCTTATACTCTGTTTTGTCCTTAGGGTAAGGTCAGTTTAGTGAATAGATAAGTTTTGAATGTAACGTTAGTAATGAAGATAGGCAAGTTTGATAAGACGGCATTCGTAATTTTTTCCTATTAAATTATATATGTATTGAATAATTTTAGAAAGATTAGATTCTACATAACTTATATAACTATTTTGGATGTTGTGAATGGCGTCGTAAGATGGACCGGACGGCATTTAAGGCTTGGCGTGTAGGAAGAGTAGATTCTATGGATCGAGTCAAAGCTAGAGCATGAATGAAGGGAGCACAAAATCTCAACTTAAGTATGCTCAAAATATATGCAATTAAAAAGGGTAGCACAATGTAGGATTCACGGTAGTAAGAAACGATGGCAGTCACAAAGTAGGAATGATTTGTTTGATAACAGAACTGAGTCATGAATTCTCGAGACCAGTGGTGACTCACTGATCATCTAGCTACGCTGAGGTCGACACAGACCGGCCGGAAATCACCAGGAAGTGTTTTTTAAACACAAATGAGTCAGTAATTTTCTAGTCCTCTATAAAATGACTGATGTAGATTAAATTTTGTTTTAAGTGTCCTTGCAATTAAAACTATTCTCATTGAATTATAGCATTTAATTGTTCAGAAAATATGAGTTCATTACATACAATGGGTGTACCTATAACGCAGATAACTTGTTTACATATTTACATAGATACGTCACACGATTTTGCATTTATAATTGTTATTTACAACATTATGTGAGAACATAATTATATTGTCCAATTAATCTATATCTAGGTATAATTATGGAGCGATCCAGTTTTTATAGAACATTTTAGTCTTTTATTCTAGTCACTATCGAATAAACCGTCCATAGAAATTAAGCATTTGTAGATCAAATTGTTAGAGTAATTTTAAACCAAATTTTCCGCCTTACAAATAAGGAATATTATTTAGTCATGCATGACATGTTCATTTACTAAAGGATAACTTTTTTATAATGTACCTCATTCATCACAGGTACCACCGTAGATCCATTTGGCTATCTCTGTCAAATAATCATAGGCAAATAGCATGGATAACGCTTATCAATGTAATTTTATGGGCATTTATCGAGAATTGAACCGATAAACGCAGCTCGTGTAATTTAATAATTTGTAATTATCTGCATTTAACAGAAACAGAAGTGTGCTATTTATATTACACTTTGTTTTCGTTAAATAATGTGAAATGTATTTTATTTCTTTACACCCTGTCTGTACGACCTCATAAAGTTACAGATAAGCGGCAGGGCCCCAACAACATCGCTCGATAAAAATTGTCCAACACTATTCATTGCCATTATCTATGCCGGCGGCGCGCGGCACTTTTACCCTAGAGTTCAATTGTATGTAGATTAAAGCACTCTCCCACAGCTTTCAACGTCCAATTTACAACTAGTAGCTATAATTAAATTTATTTTCGAAACACGCCTCATAGTGAGCTCGATCTATGCGTTAGACCTTGTTACACATCATGGGGTGTGTAAAAAGTAAATGCAGAGTAATTCGATACTTATTTTGCATCATAGATCGCTTATCCAGGTCGCGCTTAGACGTAAGTTAGGCGTATTGTGTTCATTTCCATTGGACTGTGTCAATTCTTATGTTACTAGAATCTCGACATACGCCCACCACGTCACACTGCCAGTGTTTTATCGTAATTGTATCGTACCAAATGTTCAATCAGTATTGTATCTTAATAAATGAACACATTTTATGTAACTTTTTTACACTTCAATAAAATAGTTGTAGATGGTATGCAGTTGTTTCAATTAATCGAATTCCGTTGAAATGCCGAGGCAATTGATGTTTATTTGATTGTGTCGGTGGGGGCTACGCCGAGCGGCGGCGTGAGTCACGGCGCGCCGCCCGCGCCCGACCTCAATTGACATCACGGGAGCGACGCGGGGGACTTGCGAAAACATACCCCAAATGTTCATATTTAAATTGGTTTTATTGATAAATTTGCAAAAAAAAAATGAATGAATAGTTATTGTACAATGTCGATTATTGATTCAGAAGATAAAAATATACATGAGTTCTTACTTTGCACAATATATAAAAATATAATTCAACTCAGATCAAGTCATTACCAATATCCTTGTGCAGTAAACCTTACAAGTTAACATAAGAGAACGGTAGAAACATCTAATCCCGTAACAATATTTGAACACCTATATAATTATTTTACGTTTAACAAGGGTCTATTAGCGAAACATAGGTTGTTAATTTATCAATGAGCCAGTATAATAAAAATTTATCCATTTACAATAACGATAATTCTTTTTAAAGATTTATTTCACAAGTTAGGGGTTTATAGTCCGCAGTGAACGAGGCCCCTAGGGGCCGGGACCGGGCGAGACTACAGTCAAGGGTGCAATCACCTAAGGCTCACTATACTTACAAGATACCAAATTCTAAACTGTCACATTAACCTTCCTTCGATACATTTTAATTACATAACAAGACAATAATATATCTGAAAAAATTTAATGTATCCTTAATTTATAAAACATTACCCACTGGTTCACTCCACTGGCACATTTTCTAGATCTCCGCGGAGCTCCGAGCTTGCTCACAACTCTAATTGTTCACAATTATTGGGCTCTTGCATTTTAGTTACATTAATACTAAAGGAAAGTACCATGTTAGGTGCAGACAGTGGCGATAACGTTTGTACAGAGGCACACATTGGCAAAAATATAATTTTCTTGCTTCTCCTTCAAAATATACTAATGTGACTTAATTTATTGTCACTTATTTGTCTGAAACGGCCTTGGAAGATAATTTTCATGGTAATTCCAAGTATTTTCCTGTTTAATTGACAGAGTACTGTCTGTACCTAACACTATAGAATATAAATATACTAGATTCTTCACATTTGTGATTGAAAAGTAAAATTAAATGGTTTTTCGAGGTCATAGGGGAGTGCATGCTATACAAATTAGGTTAACAGATGTTCGTTAGTATGGAATGGAAACACCTATAAATAAATATTCAGGTATGTTCAGGAATGCCAGGACATACTCCTCATGACCTCTAGTAAATTAACATACTTGTATACACACATGATAAGACAGCAGATTCAATAACAATAACTATCAATACCTAACAGCATTCACATGTTGCAAGGGAAAGTATACCTCCACAACAGTGAAATACAGTTGTCAATCCCTGCCTAGATTTACTTCATTCAATGATAACTGGAATAATAAAAGTGAAATGACACATGAACAAACCTCAATATAAAAAGTGAACATACACAGAACGCTGAATCTTTGAACTTCATACTATAAAAATATAGACCAAAAAGTTAGCAAAATAGAAGTTTGCACAGGCTGCGGGGCCAGTCGTGCCATGGCCCCCGAGCCCAGCAACAAATGCACTCTCTCAAATGCTACAGGTATTTCAATCAAGCAACAATGCTCTACACCCGACCTAATTAACTTTGGGAATAGTCGAGAGCCAAATCCGGGAACGAGAAGTCTTTCAAATTATTAAATATTTGTATACCTACGTGAGGCTCCATCAGTCCTTACAGAATAACACATTTCCTTTTGGGTCCTTTTGTTTCGTCTTTCCCGGGACCAGACTTCTTGTTAATCTGTCGCACTAGGTCATAGAACACATCGTTCACGTGTATTTTCGCCTTCGCGGAGGTCTCCATGAAAGCGCAGTTGAAGTGGCGCGCCAGGTTGGAGCCCTGCTCCTTGCCGACGACGCGCTCCGCCTCGAGGTCCATCTTGTTACCGACCAGTACCATTGGCACATCGTCCTTGTCCTTCACCCGCAGGATTTGCTCTCGCAAGTCTTGCAGGTCGTTGAACGTCGACTGTGCGGTGATTGAATAAACTAGCACAAAACCTTGTCCGTTTTTCATATACAGATCTCGCATCGCCGTGAACTGCTCCGTGCCGGCCGTGTCCAGGATTTCGAGCATGCATTGCTGCCCGTCCACTTCCACCTGTTTCCGATAGCTGTCCTCGATGGTGGGGTCGTATTTCTCGACAAAGATGCCTTGTACGAATTGCACTGTCAGAGCGGACTTTCCCACGCCTCCGCTTCCTAGCACGACTATTTTGTATTCACGCATTATTAACTGTGTACTATGTGGTTGAATCCAAGATAATCAAGGATTATGTTGCTAAAATGCACATTAACTTTTATGTTATCGCAAAAACCTCTAACAAGTCAAACCGCCATGACACCGTTAGCAGGGCGATGGCTCACTGTGTCGGTATTGCCATTATATAAAATTACCTACTATGGAAAAAATATTTTTTGAATGACTAATCATTTAATCACAGTTGAGCAATCATTAGCAATGACTAATAAATTTATTAAAATATGTACATCTTATTGCAGTGACCACTCTTTTGTGACTGCATTGCAATGAACATTGATTTATAAAAGGAAATAACAAATTATTTAATTAAACCAATTTACGTTTGTTTGACTGACTGACCTTATCTCGATTAGAAGGGGAACGCGGTGCGAGCTGCAGTAAGTATTTGTTTTTTTAGAAGGGGGTCACGAAATTTATTATTTTGTTCTAGATAATAATTGTTGAACAGAAAAGTGTATCGGCGCTCTTCTTTTTGAGATCTTGATATTACATGTACATATTCGTGTAAGTGTCGTAAAAGTCCGGACCAACGCGCAACGGGAACATAAAAATCTGTCATTTCTGCTTGGGACGAGCTCGAGATCCAGCAGGCTTGGGAAAGAAATCCGTCTGGCACCCGGGGGGACAAAGGCTCGCTGAGGTCAACAGCGAGAACGGCCCCATATATTGTTAGCAACACATACAAAAGAATGCAGTCTATGGTCTGCTGTGTGACGTTTTGCGAGCGAACTGTCAAAGGAATGTATTGGATGAATGAATGAATGAATGTAGCGTAAGGAATGAAGGAGTAGCGCCTGAGTCGCCCGCCCCGTCCAACCGGCACTTCTCGCTGGAGCACGGAAGAGGACGGACCTAGTAGTGTTTTTCTTGGGTGTCTTTCTGTAGTATTGATCTTGGTGTCCATTAGATTCATAGTGGAATTACCTACATATTGTACATGGTTTGGATTATTAGAAGTATTAGTTGTTTGCATTTACGTTAAGGTGGTTTTGAATACCGTCTCTTCAGAAATAGTTTACAATATCTGTGGAAAATTTGATAGTATTATTTCCATGTCATAATGCGACCTTTGTTTGCTATTCACACGTACTAGAATTTCTATTTTTTTAAATTGGTATTTTTTTTTGTTCTATTGCTATTTTTTTTTAATTGGTAAATTCTAAACTATTTTAATGAAATTTATTACAATTTTTAAACAAATTGATATTCGAAGCTAATTTAAACTCTAAACACTTTGATATTTAAATCTAATTTAGCAAAAAAATTAATGAAACTTATGAATTTAACAGAACTAATTTAATGAAGTTTACAACAAAACTTTATACAATTGGACAAAAGTATTTATTTGTACACAACTTAAAATAAAAACAGAAAATTAAAGAAAACTTAAATTGAACTAAAAACTAGAACTTAAAATTAATAACTAAATAAATCACAAAAATTAAACTAAAAGACCATTAGTAGTGAAAGAATTGCCACGAAAGGCGGCTTTGCCACGTTGAATGGCAATGCTCAGCTTCTGTGCGAAGTAAAAGCCAGCATTCTGGACACCCGACGATTCTTCCACCAATCGCCTGGCCAAGTCACGAAAAAGCTCCAAAGCGGCCGGCCCCCACGGACCCATCGTCTCTACCCCAAACGGAGCAAACATGTACACCCGGTCAAGATGTGCATACTTGCGCCGTTTGAGGTTTTCGGCTTGAGCGGCGGCAGTGCCGGCCTAAACCGATGTTCCTGGAAGGTGAGACGGAGCCATTGTGTCCACGCATGTTACATCCCACACCAATGGCTGACCCACTTTCCAAGGTATAAGGGTCATCCCATCGGGTCTTTTGCCATCGTCACACATCAGTCCATTGGGTTCTAAGACCGACGGGACGCCGGCACTGACGAAAGCCCGGCGGATGACGTCATTCAGGCTGGCGTGCCACGGTATACGCCCAGCACTTTTTAGACACGACAAGCCGTGGTGGCCGAAGGGATCTACATTATCACCGCAATTGCAGCGGTGGGGCATAAGGCAAGCTGCGGCAATTCTCTCGGCTATACAGAACGTATTTTTATAAAGCCCGACTCCCAACGCGCAACAGCCAGAAGGCGAGCACGCTCTGCGGATGAAGTTGAAGAGTGTAAAAGATTTTTATACTCTAAAACACAGAGCGGCCCGTCCCATTGCTGCTGAGAGGAGGGGGCCTTGGGCAAAGATTCGTTTGGGCTGGCTGATTTCTAACTTTCCAAAGCGTCAGATACGAAACAAATTTCAATTTTTGGGAGTGATGACAGTAAGATATCCTGAACTAGATATTGTGTGCTGTAGGCTGATGACAGAAAAGCTGGCAAAGAAACGCTGAATATTTTACGTATGCCGAGACCTCCAAACCTTACAGACAGGGAGGCCTGGCGCCAAGTACGTTCGTCAAAGAGTGTATTTAAAATGGCGGTGAGAGTATCCCTTTGAATGCTGTCGAGCTGTTGTAAGAGCAAGGGGTGGTTCCAAAGCTGACAACATCTAAGGGCATACGTAAATTTATGTACAAAAAGGCAATATTTTATAATGAAATAAGCAACGTGAGTATTAATTTTACCCAGCCGGTCCGAACAAGAACGAAACAATTTTTTTTTTGTCCACAAAATCAGCTACTGAATCATCAAGGATCGGAGACCCTAGAAGGCGAAGACATTTGTTTGTTAGGAATTTAATATTTGGTGTAATTGTGCAAAAAGGTTAGATAGATAGATATATAGATAAACTCTTTATTGTTCACACCACAGATAACAAAACAACAAGAGAAATATAATGAAAAACTTATTAAATAGTGTAACAACTGGCGGCCTTATCACTAAAAGCGATCTCTTCCTTTTTTAAAATTTTATTTTGCGAGTACGTCGTGGATTGCGGAATATAAATTTCACAATTTAGCGTTAAACCTAATTTATTAAAACCGGATATTATTGATTTGAGATCTTTGAATACCGAGCCGATCTCACCTCCTAGGGTTCCACCGTCGAGGTACAACACATTAAATTTAGAAACCAATTTTAGGATGATGGGGTTGATTGCTAAGCTAAAAAGAGCCGGCCCGAGCGGATCACTTTGTTAGCACCCTACTTCAGATGAAATTAAATTATTTTTATACACTAAATATGAAAGTGTGCCGTAGCATTGCCGAATAAAATTGTAAATCTGTGGAATTTTGTCTTTTACTCCGTTTATAAAAGCGATTCTATGAACGGAGTTAAATGCGTTTTTAACATCCACCTTCACGAGCACCTCCTTGCTTGTTTAAAAAAGTTCTTAACGCGTGTACTGCCGCCTCGCAGCCACCACGAGATCCGAAACCCAACTGCAAGGGACTAAATTCCTTACAGAAGGTTTCTTTAATATTTTTACAACAAATTTTGGCTGTGAGGCGACGGTACACAGTACCAACATGTTTTATTATTTAATTGGCTAAATAAGTGGCATTTTTGAAGTGCAAGGGGTTGGGGTCAACTGTCAGCCCATTTACCATGCAAAAAAGCCTTGCCTTCCGAAGTTGTACTGGTATGAAGTGGTGTACGTGCCCTTCATGCTTTCGATATTCCATGCCGTTCCGTCATGACGTAATGTTTTAGGGTATTTAGGTATGGTATCATTAGCGTAGTCATTGACGGAAATTTCATCTTTTTAGTTTGTACACATGTGGAGGAGCGAATTTTAGAACATTCCGATTTTTTAAAGCTGGTAGTACTTGGCGCATAGTTCGCAATTACCATTAGAGATGGCGTTTTTAACTTTTTATCAATTGACGCGGCTGTCGAGTGACGACCATCTGTTGCCCTAATTTGTATTGAATGAATGAGTTAAGGCGAGGCTTTCCCAGAACTTTAGGTATTTTACTCTACCTCAGGCCGCACTTTTTGGGAGCGCGACGTATTCATTCGCGCGACACAAAAGTTGTGTGCGATGCGCCGCGCGCACGTCTTTCACCCGTCAGTCACGTTATGGTATCGAGTACCTAAACACCCATTTTTAGGAAATCGATAAAATAATCCGTCCGTCATTGTACTCATCCATTTTATGAACATTTTTTATTTGATGCCAAACAAAAAAAAATCTAAAAAATGCCGTTCAAGCCAATATAGGTACAACCAATCTCATGTCCACGAGTTGTTGTATTTTTGATGTGTGAGCAGTCGTGGCATTAGTTTCATTTTACCGGTAGTGTCATATTTCCATTTTATCACACTTCACACTCATAAATACAAAAGATTGCGATTGTGTGTGGAAGTTAGGTACTTACTCGTATTTCACTTATTCACACCTAAACGGCTAGACGGATGAGGATCATCATATATGGAACGGAGTTAGCTTATGCCCTGGATTGACACATAGGCAACTTGTTATCCTTATTAGGACAAATATTTATACAGGGTGTTGGAATGATTGTGTAACTACCGGTATTCATTAAATAATACAACATAGTAAATTTCATTATTTTTGGGTATATTGTATAACAATGGTAATAACAATTTTAATTACCTTACTTTACCATTAGGTGCGTACTAATAATATTGTATGGTTTGTTAAATGTTACAAAGTTAAAAAACTACACGATTCAGATATAATTTTGAACAATAATTATGAAAGAATCGAGTAAACTTATACCGGATATACAGGGTGTAAGGAGACCGTTCTTGAAGCCGAAACGCCGTTATTATACTATCTATACACAACCCGAAACCACTAACTATTAGTCATATAACTGTTATTTTAAACTTTTAGAAATTTGCAAACCAGGAATGTAACGCGTTTATATCGCGGGGGTCAATGGTCGGCGCCAGTACCTACCGAAAGTGCGACGACGCACCGCGCGGCGCGCGGTGTGCGACGCGTGATTCAAATCGGTAGAAGTTATTATCTACTAGGTAGGTAGGTAATAGGTAGGTTGAATTCAATCAATCGGTTTAAAATGCTTTACCTAATCGCAGATGTGTGAGATAGGGCTCAAACTCGCACTCCCGATCTTACAAAATCACTTACCTAGTCTGTGTTTTCATTCGCCTTCTGCGGTGCTATTCACAATCATTCGGAAACGTTTCCGATCGGATCCCACAAATTTCAAACTCAAATTGTTCGAATCTCAGTCTCCTTATATACATTTTGGAATAGGAAATCAAGTATCAATCCGATCTGAAGAATTAATCACGTCTAAAAACTTATGAATATAGACTGAAATTCGAATAATTTAGGTTTACAATTTTTGAAATCCGAACGGAAACGCTTCCGAATGGTTGTGAATAGCCCTGCTGGGTCGGAAGTCGGATTTCGGAAGCGGTCCCGCAAATTAAGGTGCGTTTAGACTAATCACATTAGGTTACCTAATTGAAATCGTTGATAAAATGTGGAAGCAAGGTGTTACGTGCGGTGGCGCGGCGTGGCGATGAGCCCGGGTAACTGCCACACTACATTTTTTTTGTGCCATAACTGGCAAACAAACTAACAGGTTGCCTGATGGTAAGTGTTCACCGTTGCCTAAGGATACCTTTAATACCAGGGACATTACATCACGCTTCTTACAGAGTAGTCTTATGTAGAGAAAATGCATTAGCATCTCTCACAATCTCGGGGGGAGTCGGGCAGTGTGTGGGACTCCAGCACACCCTAGAGTTACACTTTGCGGTGTTCTGCTTTTGCCTTTTTAATGCAATAATTTAGAAGCTTGATTTTTACAGCTTCAAGATATTGTAGATCTGTTTAATACATGACAGTACGGAATCCTAAAAAGTTAGCTACATTTTTAGTAGGTAAAGAAATAAAATTGAAATTGTAAAGGTAAAGACAGTACATTTTAACTTGTGAAAACAGTGAAAACGCACCCTAAATGTGTTTATGTCTATTACGCACACAAGCGCGTGTCTATCGCGACCGACAAAGAAAGCCGCGCGCGCCGAAGGACAGTGCGATCTTTCGGCGCCGCCGGCCGGCGCGCGGCAGCAGCTTTGGCTTCGTAGGTACGAGTATAGCGCGAGCGAAAAGGTGAATGTACTGTGCGTGCGTGTCGTCGTGATTTTGAATCCGAGGCAATAAGATCACAATTCACAAGCCTACAAATTCATGTTATGAGAAAGTATTGAAGCTACCTATGTCTTTTTAAATTTCAAAGTGAAACATTTTGTAAGTGACGGCGCAGGCGGACCTAGTTGGGTTGGGTTGGAAGTTGAGACCATTGGATTTTTAATCCGCAGGTCCCAAGGTTTGAATCATTTCGAAGTTAGTGCGTATTGTTGATTGCTGACAGCTGTAAACGCTGAAGAAAAACATTGTGCGAAAATGGGATGCCTGAGAGTTCTTTGTGAAGTTTACCAACGAACAACTCATTGGACCAGCGTTGTGGACACTTACGACTTGTGTGCCTTAAGCTTCTCACAATGAGAAGATGGCTCATATCTCATGGCCCATCTCCAGCCGTGGGACAGTTTGAACCGAACGTGATTTAGGCAATTACCGAAGAGAATGCAATAGCCACGTAGGTAGTTAGATCTGTACGAATGGCGGGAGGACGTCTCGTACCGCGCCGCCGCGGCCCGCGCGCGCGCCGAGACAGCGGCGGGCGCGCGGCGGGGGTGGGGGGCGGGGGCGGCGCGGCTCCTTGCGAGGTCGCGACCGCGCGCAGCTGTGTGCGGGCGTTCACCTCTAGCGTCAGCTGTTAGTCATTTGTATTAGATTGCCGTTAAGGTAAATTTTTTTTTTTTGGTAATTGGTGTTTAAACTAGTTCTTTAAAGCTTGTATAACTTGTGTCGATGTTAAAATATCAGATTTTAAGTTTAAAAAAAAAACCCTTTTTTTCGCGTTTTTTTTAGTCGCTTTGTATTAGTAATCCCCACCACTATTCCCAGTTTTCGTTTTCGAGAGGGATCCACTAACTCCCTGTATAGGTATACATACCCTGGGTACGAAGTGGCGGACATTCTGCTAGTACTAACAAAACATCCAATACAAAAATATACATTCACAATATTTACATTTATATATACAATTGAGCTATAGGTACGTAGTATTATTATTTGTTCTGTGATATAGTTGTAGAATCGATGGCAGCCTAGTTGGGAGTGGCAATTTTGCTCTGCTGGGTTCGAACCCAGCCGACGGCACGCACCAATTTGTTCATTGTGTGAACATATGTGCGTATTGTGTGTCATCTGCTACATAACTGGAGCCCAGTGTATGGCGACAGGCTCGCCCCCTGTCACATTTGGGACTGAATATCGTCCGGCGAAATGTGGGTGTTGTATTACACCTCTGCCAGCCCCCTCGGGGAAAAGCGTGACGATATGTATGCATGTCTAGCCATAAGTTCTGTTACAAATGAAAATGCATTTTTTTTTTATACAGTAATGTAATGTTAATAAAAGTTATATTTACATATATGTATTGAAGTCTTAACAAAAATATAACTATTATTTTATTCAAAATTACCACATTTGGCCTTGATAGAGGCCTTTAGTCGGTCTGGCCATCTGAATCTATGGATTTACGGACTGTTTCCATGGGAAATTTAGCCACTGCTTGCTTCAAAGATTTCTTAAGTGACTCTATGTCGGCGTGTCGTTTAGAGCAGGCCATGCCCTCTAAACCTGACCATAATTTGTAGTCCAGGGGGTTTTGATCTGGGCTAGAGGAGGGCCAGTCTTCAGCCCTTATAAAGTCCGGAACATTGGCTTCCAGCCAGGCTTGGGTAGTTCGCGCCTTGTGACCATGTGCAGAGTCTAGTTGGAAACTCCACGGTAGATTTTTAAAAAGTGTATTGCTAAGGGGTTGTACAACACCATATAAGACGGTCTCTTGATACACTTTGGCAGAAGTTTTAACCCCCTTTTCACAAAAACTAAGCTATGTGACGCCGTGATAGGACGCCCACCAAACCATGACTGACGCAGGATGATGACCACGCTGAGTGAAACAGGGTCAATGTCATCCACGTGCCTAAAACAAAATAAAAATAAATATTTATAAGTATGATGTCCAAAAGTTCAAAATATAAAAATTCTAAAAAACCGACCAAGTTCGAGTCGGACTCGCGCACGGAAGCTGTCGTTCAAGCTTGTTGATATGTATGTACATAATTATATAACAACTACATTAAAAATAAATGAGCTTTCAAATGACACCTCAAACAACTGATTTGATGAGATAGAACTCGAGATATAAGCAATAATCTACAACGGTCGGCGGCCATCGGCGGTATATACATAGCTTCGCCTATCCCCGCTATCGCTTCTTACAACCGGCAGTTTCGAATTTCAAAGGCAACGACGAACACATCCATACCAGTCGTAGGTTTATAAAAGCCGTACTTACAAGATTTACCGAAATGCTCGATTTTCGCTAATCGTTAAAAACGAATATACAACTTTACGAGTTTTCTTCAAAACAGCCAAAATCACGTTGCAGTACTAATCAGGCTTAGATGTGTTCAAATCATACGGCTATAACTCAAACGCTACCAAACACTCGTGTAGTACAGATTGTTCAGTCAAAAATGAAAGTATGAACGACGTCCCCTATCTCACCTAACACCCTATATAATTTACATACATACAGTACAGTCAAAACTTAGCGAAGATCCGCCACCTTGCATGTTACAAAAAGAAGGTAGGTACTTACGTTTCGTCAATTGCAATGTCATCAGAGTTTATTACATTCTCTTGAAGTACTCTTCTGCAAAAAAAAAAACGAAGATAAGTATTCATGTAGGTAAGTATAACTACGTAAATATCACTACTAGATATACCACTAGGCCGGGTATTTACTCGTTGTGCAGTTCAGATTGCTCAGTAAAAATGAAAGTATGAACGTCGTCCCGTATCTTACCTAACATCCTGTATAGTTAAAACTTAGCGAAGATCCGCCGCCCTGCATGTTACAAAAGGTAGGTAGGTACTTACGTTTCGTCAATTCCAATGTCATCGGAGTTTATTACATTTAGTTGTAGTACTCTTCTGAAAAAAAAAACAAAATTGTAAGATAGGTATTCGTGTAAGTAGGTATAACTATATAAATATAAATATCACTGGTATGCCACTAGGACGGGTATTTACTCGTTGTGCAGTTCAGATTGCTCAGTAAAAATGAAAGTATGAACGTCGTCCCGTATCTCACCTAACATCCTACATACCTATATAGTCAAAACTTAGCGAAGATCCGCAGCCCTGCATGTTACAAAAGGTAGGTAGGTACTTACGTTTCGTCAATTCCAATGTCATCGGAGTTTATTAAATTTGGTTGTAGTACTCTTCTGAAAAAAAAAAACAAAACTGTAAGATAGGTATTCGTGTAAGTAGGTATAACTATATAAATATAAATATCACTGGTATGCCACTAGGGCGGGTATTTACTCGTTGTGCAGTTTAGAATGCTCAGGAAAAATGAAAGTATGAACGTCGCTCCGTATCCGTATCTCACAAGTTGTCTGGGTGAAATAATAAATAGTGACCGACATAGTCAAAACTTCGCAGAACACCCGCCTCCCTGCGTGGTACAAAAGGTAGGTAGGTACTTACGTTTCGTCAATTCCAAAGTCATTGGAGTTTGTTACGTAGTAGTCTTCTGCAAAAAAAAAACTGTAACTGTAGGTAGGTATAACTACATAAATATCACTAGTAGGTATACCACTAGGCCGGGTATTTACATCGTGAATACACGTAACGAGACAAAAAAGTATCTATGATGATGAGTATGATATTTGAAAACACTAAAACGAATATAAGTAGGTACTAATAGATTTGTTGATACATCATCTGACTACAAAAAGCAATGCAAGAAATGTCGATTCTAGTAAATAAAAACAATGATTACCAATTTAATCTAGTAGAAGTTTATCTACTTACCGACGTTTGCTCCTTGACTCGTACGATTTTCTAAAAGCCAGATTTGAGCATTTTTTTCGTTTATTATGTTTGTTACCCATTATGGCAAAACTAAATGCTTGGTTGGTGTTGGTGTGTGCGGCACTGCGGAGATCCCAAAAAGTTGGCACACGTCCGGCGTCGACGGGGTCTGCGGGCGGACTGGCGGTCACGCAAACGTGCCTTTTTACCATGAATTCGTGATAAAAAAATCATATAAAATTACCATGTTAACTTTTTAACATTTTTATTTATGATTCCATTTTTTTATTGCATTGTAATTCGTAAAAAAAATAAAAAAGCAATATGATTTGTAAAAATTAAGTCGCAAATCGTGTTTAAAATACCAAATAGAGGTGACTTTGGATTTTTTTTCTATCGAGTGAAGTTATTCGTTACATGTATCAGATTTATGATTCCACTTAAAAACATGCTTAAGAATAACATATTTTTTTTTACACAGTAAAAACCATGGTTTATCTTAGAGGAAAGTTGATTCTTGCTAGACGTTTTCTGGCCAGGCTCGCCTTAAATCATGAACGTCTACGATCTTGATTTGAATTGAAGAAATATTTTTTAGAATTAAGTATTTTGAATAGAAATGAACAGTAATAAAAACCGGTTAGCTAACCGGTAACGTTCATGATTTAACTCTTTCATTCTAATATTCCCATTTAATTATGTATTTATAATTTATTAAAAATAATTAAATAATTAAATATAAGTAATTATAATGGGATAGGATGGATGGATGGATAGATGGGATATAATTTCCCATTATTTTATTATATCCTTTTATTTCTTTTAATATTTTACTTAACTAAATAGGTATGTTATTAGAGTTTGAAAATAAAGTTTTACTTACGAAAGAAAAAAGGCTCTTGACTAATAGTTTACCATGAGTCTATTTAAGTAAGTATCTTAATAAAAAAAAAAGTTTTCGTTTCACGAATGTTTCACGTTCAGTTTTGTGTTTGTTCACGTTTTACGTATACCTATAGGTAGTAAATTACCTACCTACGCAGTTAGAGCAAACTCGATATCTTCGTTATTTTGTTTCCATTTTACATTGTCTTTCTGTCCATTGTGAATTGTGATACGGGTCGGGATGAGCAAGGAGTACGAGTATTCGTGCATCACGCAAGCTTGCCTGTGTGCTCACCGTAGGGAGGGTTGGGCCGGATTCTAGAGATAACATTTTAATAAATTACTAGCTTGCCCCGCGGTTACTTCCGCTTACGCTATTTATTTTACAGGAACAATTTTTTTCAGGATAAAAAGCTTAGGTGCCAATACAGACTAGGTTTACTTTTAATTAGCCGTTCAGACTTTGCTTAATTGAGTGAAATAAACAATACCCAGCTAGGCAGGAATTTAGTACACGTCGTGTCCCTCTTAAATTTTCGCATTTTTTAGCTGACGTTTTTCCATTTGCCGGCACGGTCCGGCTCAAGGGCCGGTCGTCGTCGATAAACGGAAAGCGTGCCATAGATTTTCATGCATACAGGGACCCTATTCGGAGATTTGAGATTCTCATCTCACTTTTTTTCGTCCTTGTTGCTCTCGTTTGAAACGTCATAGGTGTGAGAGTGACCAAGATAAAATCTCATCTCATCTCACGCGCAGGAATTGCCCCCCAGGTGTATTGTTTAAAATTATGTACCCGGCTGCCGTGCCGTACCGTGCCGGGCTGAGCCGGGCCACGCTGGCAAGTGGATAAAACGATTAATACTTGCTAATTATCTATCGTAACTTAGTAGATACGTAGGTACGTAGATAGCTTTTTAGATAAAACAATAAGTATTTTAGATCAAGCAGGTTGTTCCCTTGTCGGTGAGCGTCAAACACATTGACCTGGCACCAACCTATTAAGTAATAATAATTATGCAAATTCATAACTATCGTAAGAAATATTTTTCTCGTTAACGTTCGTTCGTAAGATGGTAAGTACCTACCTACTATTTTTTTAAAATAAAGTCATAGTCTATCGTATCTATCTATAGTCTATATAAGGTACCATTCACCAACTGCCTCGCAGTCCGCTGTGCAGGACTGCAGCGGAATGCAGCTCACACACCATCCTGCCTAGCATCCTCCACGTACATCCTGCATGTCGTTGCTGGACGCGACGCTGGCTGCGACTACATTTACCATCCTCCCATGCATGAATCGGCTATGACGTCCAGGATGTACGTGCAGGATGGTGAATGGTATGCATGGCAGGAATGGCATGGCATAGAATGACAGTTCAAAAACAGAATGTGGGTACTTTCTGTTACTACCTACGAAAACAAAACAAATGCCGAAGAAAGACTTTTGATCTGCAAAACCGCAAAAGAGACGAATGTGTGGTACCAGCATATCCATAGTACAAAATTGTCGTCTCGAAGGCGAAGTTATTTCATTAGCTGGACCTCGCGAGACTCACAACGAGGGTTAATTAGTTTTAATTCTATTGTTCATTAGGCCGCTAGGAGCACATTCTTCACGACACGATACATGTCTAAGGAATTTTGTCTTGTGAGAAACATCCGTGTTGCACAAATTCTAGACAAAATTTTATAGGTAACGACGCGACACAATTCTTCTCCTAATTTTTGTCGTGTGAGATCGTGACAAGGCTATGTGTTTGTGTATGGCTGCAAATTCCAATATTATTAAATTTAAATATCCGGTCTAGCTCCTAAAAAATAAAAAACTGTTTAAAATTTTAATTTCGCGCCATTAGCGACCGAAGTAGGTTAAGTAGCCTAAAGCCCGTACCAGTCTATCGGCGCGAGCGACTGCTAGCGCCTATTCTATTCGCCGTTCCTATTGGTCATAAAGCTATTAACAACCATTAGGAACACCTTCGCGGGCGTTCGCGGCAATAGCAAGTATTATAAACTGCTTATGCATCAAAGTTTTTGGGGGCTGAGCTACCCACGTCCGTAGGAGTGTACTCTATTCTGATTCCCTACACGTGGTCCCCGGGTAGTGCTAACCGGGTAGCGAACTCTGGTGGGAGGCTTCGGCCGTGGCTAGTTACCACCCACCGGACAAACCCATGCCGTGAAATTACCTAGTCGTGTTTCGGGATGTAGTCCGGTGTAACCGTTCCGAAGACGGGGCTGAGCAGTAGCGCCCTTGTAGCGCCTCACTCAACTGCCGTTTTTGTACGTCTTCACTCTGCAAAACTTCAAGCCTAGAGTGAATAAGTATCTTATAGGTCGTCGTGCTCCATCTTAGACCACAACGTCACTTAACATCAGGCGAGTTGGTGGTCAAACGACGACTTATTGTCCATTTAAAAAAAAATCTAATTCTGATAGGTGTCATGGTTTATCATCAGGCCTTTCCTACTCGTCTTGAAACTCAGTAGGCTTAATTATAAGCTTAATTCAAAACTTCTTTCGTTTTCGTTTGACTCCATATATTTAACTTAGTTCCTTGACGTTTCCGCCAGGGGCGCTATAATCGAATGTAACTACAAACGAAAAAAGTTTATGAACCTATCAAAACTCATACTAAGCCTACAGGCGTCTAAAATTTTACCGCAAATTTGTATCTAGGTATCTATTTACGTATCTGTTTCTCCCCAAACATTAACAATACTTATCTATAGGCACCACTGTAATAATTACACTGAATATCCTCCCTTTGCAAAAACGCAGCATTAGGTAGGTAAGTTACGGGCAAGCAACTAATCCTGTTAAAAGTTATTACAGCCACTAATTACGTCTGAATCCAATTATTGCCTCGCGAGGCAGATTTACGATGAGAACCGAATCAGCACTAATGAGTGCGAATAGCAGAATAGCAAGATAAACAGGGGTTTGCTCAGGGCAGATAGCTTTCGCCGCAACTATTCAGTATCTTCAAATAAAGCAGCTAATGATAAGGCGCCGTCTCTCGAAGCGATGTTGTGGCGGCGGCGATTCGTAATAGAGTTCTTTTTAACACCCGACGCAAAAACGACGTGGTGATATACCTACCACCCTGTTCGAAAAAAGGGCCTATAACTAGAAGAACAGGCAAGAAAATAAGAGGCATATTTTTTTTAAACTTGTAATTTTTTTATGTTTAGTGGTTAGCTCTTGCTTTTTTGTTAGAGCAATTAGGTACCTACTACATATATTATTATCTAAGGGATTCTATAATCTTAAAGAGGATTTTAATAATGGTAACGGAGACTATTTATTTTTTTTGAAAAGGATTGTTTTATTGTTTGTTTTAATCCTGTTTATTAGTGTTGTAAATTGGATATTTTTTAATTAATGTTTGTTTAAAATGAGTACTTACATATAAGTGTTGAGTAGTGTTTAGTACCATTAGTAGTATTTTGTTTTTTATACTAACTTTGCTCAGTAGTTTAACCTTAGAGCAAGATGATGTAAGAGTTTTAGCTTTAAATATTGCACGCCTGACATGGGTCCACTGTTGGTACTTTACACTATATTTAAGATCTTAATGTACACAGTGTAGCAAATAAACGTTTCTGATTTCTGATTTCTGATTACTAACTGCGCCATGCGGTGTTATACCCACGGTTAAAAAGTAGCCTATGTAGATTATAAAATACTGCTGTAGTTCTGGCGAGATTGAGTAACAAACATCCATCCATCCAAACTTTTCCATTTATCACATTTTATTTTTATATCACATGTGTCGTTTGCTGCTACCGTTGACTTCATGTCGCTCGCTGCGGAAGGTACCCCATAAGAATACTTCCAAACCAATAGCGTCGTTTGCTGCTGTCGTCTGCGGTCGGCCGCGAAATGGTACCTTAAAGCGTTCATTACAATTTCTAATTTGCAGTACACTAGGTGAGCTAGCGTGCTAAAATTGGATAGAGTACCTAATGGCTGTTATACAGTTAGCTATCAATTTTTTTCTATTGCACGGGCATAGCCACGCCAAGTTAGCACACTGCAAATTGCATTGTTTAATGGCAGCGTAACTGCTCTATGTAGCGACAAAACTAGTAATAGTATAGTGTAAAGCCCTTCCTGCTCATATAAAATTGCAAATACTCGTAGCATCATGGCATTATATCGTGTTATAAAGTAATTAACGTATAATAGCGACTATGGCGGTTTGTCGTGATTACAGGCGCGCCGCCGGCCAGCCCAGTTAATGTCACTATCATATCATATTGCTGTTAAAATCGTATACCTGCCGGACATAAACACGGAAACTAAATTAATTAAGACTATAGGTAGTACTGGTTTTGGTTAAAAAGGGGGAGTTAACGCTATGTGGTTTTATTGCTGCTATATACGGTTTTATTTTTGTTTTTGCAAGTCTTACGTTGGAAAATCAATAAATAGACAGATATAACTGGTGTGAACAGAGATGAGAAAGAGAGAACAAGATATGAAAAGAAAAATAATATTCCCTTAACTATAGTACAACCGCGGCGGTCTTATCACTATAGTAGCGATCTCTGCCAAGCAATCTTAGGGTGGAGAGGGTACGACGAATGAGTATGAATGAGTTATGCAATATTAGCAAATTAGCAAATATCGTCCATTAGTCACATCAGGTTATTTTAGTGACTTTTCAACCCCCTCCTGCTCCTCTTGGTGTGATTTCGTGAGATTTAGCTGGACTCCATCCCGTACACCCAAATGTAACATGAGATAAGCAATCAAAATCAATTACAATACAAAATTGCTAGACTTCTCTTTTCCCTCACATGTGATTGGGTGAGATTCGACTCGACCCCCTCCTCTTATAAAATGGCCCTACAAAATTAATGGACGACCTGTAAAGCAGATATTTTCCACAACTAAGCCATTCATTCGCCGAGCTATTTCCAGCACGAGTTTAAAGGGCATAATTATAAATCTTTGTTGGCTAAAGGCTAAAAGCTGCTTATGTTTTTTAGCTATATTCCAAAAGGCAAAAACACGCTAATTCTAAGAACAGCGTGAAAGCCAAGCAATCTTTTTATAAGATTAATATTAAAATAACAAAGTTGCACAAAAGAAAATGAAAGGCTATTCGTCGTAGTTTGTGTAGAATATAAAGTTTACCGAGGCTTTGTTGGCTCGCACCTGTTCTGCATTAAAGTGACGCAAACATTGTTTGCAAACGGACCCACTGATGTCTGAAGTTTAAAAACCCTTCAGACTACTCTCTGTTGTGAGACTGTTCGGTTCACTTGTCACAATAATTATATTTAAATATATTTATTTTTTATTGCTTAATGGGCTTGCGTTTGGCCGCCAACATGCCTGATGATAAGCAGTGATGCGGCCTACGATGGAGCTAGCTTGCTTAGAAGAAACCGATTCACTCGAGACTTGAAGACACCCACAAATTAGAAGTGTCAGGGAACACACAATCTGGCAGAGTATTCCACACTCTAGCGGTCCGTATAAGATATGAAGAACCAAAGCGTTTCGCGCGTGTTGTAACCATAAAACGATGCCGTTTTTTTGTACCCTTGGTTGTTATAAAGAAGAAGGGGTTAGGGAGATTAAGGTCATGCAAACCAGGTGCAAACTCCCCGAAATGTATCCGATAGAAAACCGATAGACTAGCAACTTTGCGCCGATGATCCAAACTATTTATTATTTAAATTCTGATTTCTGTTACTCCTTTGATAGCCAAAAAAGATAATAGCTTAGTTATAGCAGACACGCTTCTTAAGCCAGAGGGAGCGGGTTCAAACCCAGCCGACGGCACGCTCCAATTTGTTTATTGTGTGACATATATGCGTACTGTATGTCATCTGTTACATGATTGGAGCCCGGTGTATGGCGACAGGCTCACCCCCCTGTCACATTTGGGACTGAGTATTGTCCAGCGAAGTATGGGTGGGATATTACACCTCTGCCAGCCCCTTTGGGGGAAAGGCGTGACTATATGTTATGTTACGTTATCTGATCGCGGATGTTATGTTTGACAATAAATAATGTGCACCAAATTATTTAATCAATTACTAGACATAATTAAAGTCATGACATTTAGAAAATTTAAATATAATCTAACGAAACTACTAATTGACAATTGTAATTATAATAATGACAAATTCCTTAATCATAAATCCTTTGACATTCCAACCAAAGAAAAAACTAAATGATATTGACATTAATTGTATCTTTAACTATAATAAATTCTTGATTGATCGCTCTACCTCTGTAGCTGTTGAAACCTATAATATTCAGTGTGACCTGTAATTACACAGCTGACAATAAATGATTTTTAAATTTGAATTTTGAATTTTAATATATCTTTAAAACTCTTACTCTCACACATTAGCTTTTATTGGTATAATTACATTGGTTAGTCGTCACTTTGAAATCTTAATTACTTAATCTCTTTACGCCCTGTAATTTTACGGAAAATCAACTAGGTTATTTTAAGTACCTCTTGTGTTGTTCTAGGAACATAGTAGGTAATGTTAGGAGATTGGTGCTCTACTTGCTATATAATAATAAATAAATAAAATAAAAAGCCTTTATTGCTGCTATTGATTAACATACTATGTAAGCTTACATTAACGTTTATGCCTGAATTGTATTGTACTAATTTTCATTTCTTAAATATAAATCGGCAAACGGTCAATTATCTGGTACAGCTTGTCCTCCGACAAAGGCCTCCGCTAAAGATTTCCATTCTGTCCTATCCTTTGCTGTACGAGTCCAGATCGGACCCGCTATTTTTCTGATATCGTCCTCCCATCTCTTAGTCTGTCTACCTCTGTTCCTTTTGCTCTCTCGTGGGTACCATTCAGTTAAAAGTCTTGTCCATTTCTCCGTTTTGTCTCTGATCATATGTCCTGCCCATCTCCACTTCAGTTGTTTGTAGGTTGTGTATGCATTCTTGAAATTTGTTTTACTTTTAATGTCTTTCAATTTTACTCGGTCCTTTCTTTTAACTCCTATTGTGCTTCTCTCTATTCCGTTTTGACAAATCTTCACTTTGTTTACTAGTTGTTCTGTTAACGCCCAGGTTTGACATCCATATAATAAACATGGTAGAATACATACATTGTAGACTTTTCTTTTTTCCTTCATAGGCATTTCTTTGTTCTTCATGACTTCACTAAGTGACCAAAATCGTTTCCAAGTATTGGTTATTCTTCTTTCTATTTCTTTTTGCATGCATTCTTCTATAGATATAAGCTGCCCTAAGTATATATATTCATGTACGTATTCTATTTCCTCGTTATTTACTTTTATTATCTCTTTTTGGGAAGAATTTATCATTATTTTTGTTTTTGTTAAGTTCATTGACAGACCTGCTTTGTCACTCTCATTTGCTAGCTGTTGCAACATTATTTCTAGGGTATTCGAACTATCAGAAAACAAGATTAAGTCGTCTGCGAAACGTAGGTGACTCAAAGATTCGCCATTTATATTTAGTCCGCTATTTGCCCATTCCAGTTTTCTGAATATCATTTCTAGGACGGCTGAGAATAATTTTGGTGAGATTGGATCCCCTTGGCGTACACCTCTTTTAATAGGAAATTCTTTGCCTGTAGATTCTAATTTTACTTGCGCAGTACTCCTTGTGTATACGTTTTTAAGTATTCGTATGTATTTTGTATGTACACCTTGCGTTTTTAGTGCGTCCCAAATGTATTCATGTTCAAGTGTATCGAAAGCTTTGTTAAAATCAACAAATCCTAGGTAATAAGTTTTGTTATATTCTTTGAATTTTTGTAGTATTTGTCTAATGGCGTGGATATGGTCTATTGTCGAAAAATTTCTACGGAATCCAGCTTGTTCTTTAGGCTGATTATCTTCTAGGGTATTGGTAATTCTAGATAATATAATTTTTGAAAATACCTTATACTACTTGCTATAGGAGCGAATAAATTTACGAATATTATGATAACCGGATAGCTTTAAACCTAACAATTTGCTTGCATACATTTTGTATGGACTGTGGACACATTCGCACTTTGCGATATCTATATTATTTTCTGTGCTGTACTGCAGATGCAAAAGCACTCCGTCTTTTTTTTTTGGACAGTTCCACACACGGTCGCTTGACCCCAAACTAAACAAAGCTTGTACCATGGCTGCCAGAGACTGATATACATACTTAGATATTTTTAAATACATACTTAAATAGATATTGACACCCAGACATAGAACAAACACTAATGTTCATCACACGAATGTTTGTCTTAGGTGAGAATCGAACCCACGCCCCCAAGCTCAGAGGGCAGGTTCACTACCAACTGAGCCACCGAGGCAGTCAATAGTCAGCTTTGCATTAGTCAAAGTCAAAGTCAAAGTCAAAATGTTTTTATTCAATTTAGGTATCAAAGATACATTTATGAACGTCAAAGTTATTTAAATAGACTCGACCGCCTTGTTCGGACAAAAAAGCCTCTACTCAGAAGAACAGGCAAGAAACTGAGGGGCATTATTTTTTCAAATAGGTAATAAATATATATCAGTCTCAAAAATTTTGGCTTACAACTAGCTAATATCTATAAATACTAGTGGCTACTTGGCGGAAGTGGAAGGCTCCAGACATCTTTATCTTCTAAATAGTTCTTAACCTTATAATATCCTCTTTTCATTAATGTAGTTTTTACATGTGATTTGAATTTTCCCTCGGTGAGCCCTGTTATATTTTTCGGGATTTTATTGTAAAAACGAACCCAGTTGCCTAAAAATGACTTTCTTGACTTAGTCAGTCTAAATCTCTGTACAGCTATCCTATCCTTATTTCTAGTGTTATAATTGTGATAGTCACTGTTCAATTTAAATTTATGTAGATTTTTGCGAACGTGCATAATATTTTCAAAGATATACAAAGAAGGTAAAGTTAATATATTTATTTCTTTAAATAAATCTCTCAATGATTCACGGGGACCCATTCCGTAGATAGCGCGGACCGCTCGCTTTTGCAAAATAAAAATGGCCTCCATTTCAGCAGCTGATCCCCACAGCAAAATGCCATATGACATTATGCTGTGGAAGTAAGCAAAGTAAACCATCCGAGCTGTAGCTATATCCGTCAGTTGCCTAATCTTGCGAACCGCATAAGCAGCAGAACTAAGTCTCCCAGACAGAGCACTAATATGTGGACCCCATTGCAGTTTGGAATCAATGCTTATACCCAGGAACACCGTCGCCTTGTCTATGTTAAGTTTATCGCCCTCAAGCATTACGTTTGGTTCTATATATCTAACATTAGGCATGGAAAACTTTAAACACTTAGTTTTTTTTGCATTTAGTAACAAATTGTTCGCAGCGAACCATCTCGAAATAATAGTCAGTACGTTGTTCACATGCACAAGTTCACTATCTTTCCTATCTGTTCTAAAAATAAGAGATGTATCATCAGCAAATAGAACTATGTCTGTAAGGTCCTTAACCATATACGGCAAATCATTTATATGGGTCCTTAACCATATACGGCAAATCATTCATAGGGAGAGCGGTAAAACTTTTAAATACATACATATTTAGAAAAATAACAAAATAGTAAAAGACGGTATGAAGCTATGATGTGATATAAACGCATAGTCTGAAGACAGCCTGCGTCGTAGTGTGCAGTCAGCAAGGCGATGGCAGTTAGGTTGGTACATAACAAGAATTTTATTTCTCTCTTCTTTCGAGAATTATGAAGACTCGAGAATTGTACAGGCTGGTAAAAAGTGAAAGAATTATTAGATACTAGCAGCGCCCCGCGGGTTCAATTGAACTATTCCCGCAAAAAAAAAATTCCAGAATGCTAAATTACTACAAACTAAATAAGTTAAACATATAGGGTACACTGGGGCAATGCGTATGTGGAGAAATTGCGTCTTTCGAGAATTACTGACAAACCCTTCACAAATTAGACAACTAACGCCATCTTGTACAGATTACTGCAACTAAAGATAGAAAATCGCCTCATCTGTGAAGGGTTTGTCAGTTATTCACGAAAGACGCATTTGCCCCAGTTAACCCTACCTACCTCTCAATACCTTTAGCTAAGGAGTTTTAGATTTAGCAAATTAGCGTTCTGAATAAGGCCTATGGTCTGTTTGTGAATAAAATAACATTTTCGCTTTTATACTATTGCTAGGACACTTAGAATAGGAATAAGAAAGCAAAGCAAGTAGAAATAGGGATGAGTCATAGGGAAAGATGATAAGGCATACCCAGGCACCCTATTTTTGGACGTGTGAGATGAGATCTGGTTACTTTCACTCTTGTGACTTTTCAAACGAGAGAGACAAAAACCAAAAAATATCTCGAATTATACAGTGGCCATATTCGGAGATTTGAGATTTTCATCTCACCTTTTTTCGTCCTTGTTGCTCTTGTTTGAAACGTCATAGGTGTGGCAGTGACCAAGATAAAATCTCATCTCATCTCACGCGCAGAAATAGCCCCCTAGACCGTCTACACATCTCACAGCCTTTATTTTCCAATTCTTCTCCATAAAAAGTACGCTGTAGACATTTTTCCGGAATAAAAATTATCTCGCAGGATATTTTTTCATACTATTCCATAGACATTATCTGCACGTATTTCCCGTTCATTTCTTATCTTTTTCGGCTCAGACCGGCCTTATTTTAGGCTCAAACCAGTGGTGTAACGGCGGTAAATTACGATCTGTATCACCGCTCAGGGTAGTACCTATATACATAGTTATATTATACTATAATGATATAAAAGTATTGTTTGGCACACAAGCTAACACCACGCCATACCAAAAAAAAACCTCAATTTTATTTTACCAGAAAAAGAGATTCCATGACGCTTAATTAAGTTTCTAGTTTTTTTGGGCTTAGGTTTTCTTTTCTGTTCCTTTTTACCCCAGTCTCGTATACCTACATACTCGTACATCTCTATCTACAAAAGGTTAGTAAGCAAAAAAACACCATTATGTATAAGTACCTATATGAAAAAGGGTTCAAAGCATGTGTTTCTCCGAATTATATAAAAAACGCCGATTAATACTGTCCCTGTGGGCAAAAAATCGTGGAAAAGTGGCTCATAGCGACCCTCTGCACACGGTAAAATAGATTCACCAACTTATGTATAGAAGTGGCCAAGTGGCGGAACCAAACGGTTTTAAAAGAGACTGTCTATTTTGTTCTGGAAATGCGATTGTGCCTCCACTCCTGAACTCTCTGAAGTTGTTCGCACTGTACACGCTAGAGTACGCTACGTTGGACACGCAACCACGGCCCATTATAAATATTACAAAGAAACAAGCCTTTTGTTTATTGTTTCAAAAATATGCCTTGTTTGATATCGTCAATTTGGGAATTTGTAGTCATTTCGGGATACGGTTAATGTTTTTAATGGCTGTTCTTCGATAAAACATACATTTTACACTCAGTTTGTACATACGTACTAAAACTACACAATAAATAATAGTAGGCACCACGTACTAAAACCACGGATCTTGTTAGTTATCCTAAATAAAAAAATTCGCGTTTTTACAAAAATTGTAGGTACATCTCGAGCATTCATGCTCACTTTCGAAGGCACTATATGTGACGGCGTCGTGTGTCGGGTCGTTCTCTTCCCTCAAATACGTTAAGAGGAGCGATGGCTGGCACATACTCGTGATCGGGTGTACTCACAACGTAGCAATAAGTGATAACATTTAACCTAACCTTAGATTAAGACTTGACAACCCTCTTATCCCTCTCTACCTGTATTCCCGTTAAATAATAATTATTATGATACGAGTTGACACCACTTAACAAGTCACGGTCACGGGAGTCCGTGTATCTTTTTTGAAAAAAAAATAGAAATAAAATATTTGAATTTTTTGGTGTAATAATTAGTAGTTTGCATCAAACTGAGGTTCGCAGTCCCCATATCTCAACAATTGACCGAAATGACTCATATTTGAACTCGAAAATTGTGTTGAAATGAATACTTGCCTTCAAAACCTCATCAAGATCGGATCAACGGTACTCAAGTTATCGTGAGACAAATATACAAATGTTGAGGTGTCCTTGGCTTCGCTTGGTCAGTATACAACTGACATCACCTTGACGAAAAGATATAACATTCAAGATGTTTCACTAGGGATACTATTTAGGACGCAAAATTGCTAAGCAATTAGCTAACAAGTAACATTAATAAAAAAAACCCTGGCTGCAAAACGTTGTATCCTATGTTACTTCCACTGTCAAGACTATTCAAATGACAACTCACAAGTCAAAATCCATTCAGGACTGTAGGCTGTAGGTCATGCCAAAGAAACCTCATATACATAAATACATACCCACATATATACATACACTCAAAAAAAAACCCTTCTTCTAACGCAGTCGGGGAATAATATATCTGTCATTGTTATTCCTGCGTATTAGACAAGGACATCAATATTTGTAGCTATTGTAGCTATTAGTTATAGCAATTCAGCGTTCTGAAAAGGCCTAGAATGGCAAAAAAAAAGGCTTGCACTTTTCTTCAAAACCATTATTACATCACGGTTTGAAAACTTGTAAAATAAATACAGAAAAGCTGTAGCGAACGAAATATGAATCCCGAAAACCTAATTACAGCAACCGACGGGCTGAGGGTCTGAAAGGAGAGTTGCGTGCAACTTTAATTGCAAACTTTTATTCAATTTGAAAGGGCATATCTTCGTCGGGCACAATACGGGCGGACTCAGGGCTGGGGTAATATTAGCCCTAGCATTAACGTTTAACAACATTTAGAAGTAAATAATTGGAGGCGTAAACTTTCTCGCGGGCTTTTTCATATATATTTCATATATAGCAACATAATAATTGCTACCCAATTATTATGTTGCTATAAGCAATAATTATGCTGCGAATAACTATGTTTATTACCCAGCATGAGTACATAAAATCTGATTATGGCTGTTATCATACGTCATGAAGTAATTGAGATTTTGCAAGAAAATTTGAATTTGTCGCTCTAGTCTAGACGCTCTATCATCTAAATTAATGTTACACTTCAATGCAAGTGGGTTTCGCAATTTTTTTCGATCAATAATGGAAAATACCGGTTCTACACCGAACCCTATTTTCTCTGCACCGGAAGCACATATTCGCCGGTTAGATTATCCGAAAAAGTTTTCGCAGGCGTTCGAGATATTAATATAGGGCTTTACATCCAAATTGCATTACTAATGAGCGCTACCGTGGCTCGGATTACACTTTACATTATTTGCCTTGATTGTTTGTTCGAGAATAAAACTCGTCAAGCCATATCAGAGGCTTTCAGGCGGCTTAAAAACATCATGATCAGACATCAGGGTTAGCCTATGCTATGCTATGCTTGCTTGCATGCTAAATTGAAACGTTATTTTTTTTAGCAGTGGCGAAAATTTCCATCCCTAGTTAGCATGAATGAGTTCGTTAGAGCGCGACCCGGGCATGGTACGAAGGGCTATGACGCGAGTTGAGTGTCAATTTTGATGCGGTACTTTAGATTAAAATATTCGAAACGTTTTCGAGATGAAATTTTAATTAAACGAAACTGCGAACTGTTGTTTTTAATCTGGGTAACAAGTTGACGAATCATGAAAGCGCAACTCTTTTGTTATGTAAAAGCTTTTATTTGCAGCTCCACTAGTGTTTTATGCCTGATCCACACTCTTGCCGTGAATGGCCTGCGAAAGCCGTTGACGGCCAATAGGAACGACGAAAGAGCGCTTACGCGAGCATTCGCGTCAATAGTGTAGAGGCGGTTCAGTGATGTGTTGTTTTTTTAATTTTAATAAAGTTTTAAAAATTTTAAAAAAAATTAATAAAATTTAGTTAATTTTAAAATTGGAGCTGTATTTCTTGAGGTTACTTGTACATCTAAATGTAGTACCACTTTGACTCCTTTCCCTCTTACTAATAAAAAAATCGTAAAACCTAGGAATAGCAATACCGTGTTTTGTCATTATCTTTCTTAACTTTTTTTATTTGATTAAAAAAAGACAAAACACTGCTAAACTATTCTGAGACTAAAAAACGTTTATTAGTTGTATAAGTAAACAATTTTCCAAAGTTCACTAAAACTTAAACAAACGATTACATTTCTAACAGACTATTTTTAACAGCTCTTCAATAAGTTAAATGTCAACAATGGATATAAATAATCGCTTAATTAAAGTTCGGTGAAAATGGGCGTAAGTAGATACATAGTTTAAATTGTAATTTGATTCAACTTCTATAAAACAGAGCGCATTTAGTTCTTGCAATAAACTAAAACACGGTTCGTTAAAACAATGATTCACTAATCCGAGTCCAATACCAATTTCATATTTTCTCCTCACAATTTCGAAAACTTATCACATCTACGGTTCAGACGCTACGTGCTACAACCGCTACGGTCGTAGCAAGCGCTACGATTCTACTTAAGCTGAATATTGCCAGATCAATTTTTCCCAACCTTATCTTGGTTTTCAGTAATAGCGTAAAGTAGAATTAGTATGGTCTGAGCAGCAGAATATGCGGGGTGGCATTTCGGTGAAATCTTAGCGGCAAGCCAGATAGAAAAGACGTAAGACGTGGCGTTTCTTCAATGTTCTTTCTGTCATACAAAATGTATAGAAGAGACGCGGCGCAACGCATACAGAGAAGACGGGGCTAGGACACGACATTTATTGTTTTGTATGAATGTGCCATGTCTTAGCTTTGTCTGTGTCGCGTGCACGTATTTTCTGTCTAGTCAGCGTTAAGACATACCTATAGTTAATACTCCGTAATTTAGAAATAAGCATAAAATCTGCTTATTTAACAATTCTCTACATCCAAAAAATGTGCGGGTAATATAGACCAAAACATATAATTTTATTGACAAAAAAAAAAAAAAAACTAACTGAATGTCTGTGTCTCTTTCAATATGCGATACAATGGCGAATTTACCAATTTGCCACCATCCAAAATAGGCGAAATTGCTTAGGCTGTAGAGGTCTTTTAAAAACAGACAAATATGTAAAATTTCGCTTGAAAAATTTTATTTACCTACCTACCTTTTTTTGATAGCTAGGCAATAAATGGGCAAACGAGTGGCAGCTAGGTTACAAACATCCTGGAATACTGGGTATAGCACACCACGTTGGTTACTGGTTGAATTCATCGTTTAAAACTCACATAATAGGCTCTAGCAATATTTTTACCGTCGTTTTGCAGCTGGAATTCTTTTGCAGCGCCCAGTAGGTAGTATAGCTCGCATTTCAGCCGTACCTTTGTAAAGTTTGTCAGAAATATGATTGCATCGCGTTCTCACAGCATTCACTTTGAAATTTTTAGCGCTTGACCCAAAAAAGTCTTATATGTGTGTTTTCGAGCATATCAACCGTCTTGTAAATAGGACATTTGGTAGCTTTAGAAATCGGTTTAGCCATTGCTTGCTGAGCCTTGTAAAAAAGGTCCGAACAAAAAACAGAAAACATAATATTTTTAAAATTCTTACAACTTGGTAAAATACGAGTCCACCACTTTCACAAGTTGAGTATTCTTTCAAGTACATCCCAAGTCTTGCCTCTCTTTCCCTCGGTCAAACAACACTGATAAACACAGAATACTGCAGATGGATGAATAAGAAAATCATTCGAAAGTGCAAAAGTGCATTTTATCCGTTAGCGTGAAAAGAGTTTTTAAAATTCGAACCTTAGAAACTTCGTGCTTGCCAGTGTTATTATATTAGCACTGACCAGTACGACTGTGCGAAAAAATAGTTATTTGTTATGCAAGGCTGCAAAGCTGGTTTTTGGCGCGATGTAATACTTAATAATAATGATGATTACTTGCAATGAAATCTGAGCGTATTGAGGATTGCAAAGGTATTTCGTCAAAAGACGCCTAATAACTTTGCTGCCGAGCTAAACATACAACTTTTCGACTCACTAAAGCCTGGAATCCTCCGTTTGCTCAGGTTTCAAAACAAGTACACACAAACATATCGTTACGCCTTTCCCCCGAGGGGGCTGGCAGAGGTGTACTTCTGCCAGCCCCCTCGGGCCCCCTACCTCTCTCTCTCTGCCTTGTACAATACAACACCCACACTTCGCCGGACGATATTCAGTCCCACATGTGACAGGGGGCGAGCCTGCCGCCATACACCGGGCTCCAGTCATGTAGCGGATGACATATAATACGCATATAAGTTCACACAATGAACAAGTTGGTGCGTGCCGTCGGCTGGGTTTGGACCCGCTCCCTCTGGCTTGAGAGGCGGGTCTTCTCCAGCTAGGCTATCATCGCTATACAAAACAAGTACCCCCGCCAAAAATAACTTTGCAGCCTTGCATAACAAAATACTTTTGTACAGATAATTAAAAATGTAACAGCATGTAAGCCTAGTGTCGCTATCGGTCGGAAGCAAAGGATTGGTTGTGTGTATACGGTACGATTGTCAATTTCCAGTATTAATTCTAAGTATGTTTTTAAAGTCCCAGTTATTATTATTAAAACAATAATCACGGGCATAGTGTCGATGTTTCACATCTACTTCTTCTGTAATCTGTGCCCTCGCGGCGTCATATCGTCCTCTTCAAATATGAATACCCAAGACACTACAACGAATTTTAATGAAGGCACATTTTGCTAAGTAACGTACCAAAGTTTGTTTAGGATCGGGCTTTTTGCTGAGCATAAGGATAATACTGGAAATAGTTGGGTTGATTGGATTTTCGAGGATTGGCCCTCCAAATGAAGGTACAATAAATACATCCATTGGACGGTATTAGGTGTGGGACTGTGGGGCTTGCGACGGTTTCCGGATTGTTTTGTGTGATAAAATTTGATGGGTACGTAGGTAGGTGTGTATGTTATACAGTACTGTAAGGTAAAGTTTATTTATATAAACAAAGCGGAAACTTTTAATTATACAAATAACAAAATAAAGACTTTTTGTAAAAATAGCCGGATAACTTGCTAACAGAACTTTCAAAAAGCTGATATGCAATTCATCTTACTGACAAAAATTTTGCCTACAAAGTATCCGGCTAAAATAAGAACCCGTATTTCCCACGTCTCTACAAGGGCATTGTGTTGAATGTGCCTGTTTGAACTTCAGATATAGGGTAGCGAATGTTAATCCATGTGTACTGTTGCCCGTAACATTCTATAGGATTAGGTTAGGTTAAGGGCAAGAATAGGGCTTTATTTTTTGTAGGCTATTTTCTCGAGCCTGAGAACGTTTATTTTGGGTGAGATTGAAACTGGAGACTTTAGGTTTTAGTATCGCGCTTACTTTCGCCTGAATCACAGAATTATTTTATTGCTAGACTTAAATATGTTGAAGTACAGTTACTTAAGATAAGTTGGTGGCCCAGATTGTAGCTAGCTGTTTTGAAAACTGTTTATTAACAAACACATTAAATAACAATAGAGATTTATCAAAGAAACAGTTTTGAAGATAACGCTTTATTCAATCAACTATCTCTGGCTTATCGGATTGTCAGTTGTTATCAGTTGCCGGATTGTTACTAAATGTTGAGATCAGTTGGAGCAATGACGTCACGCCATTCCCTCGATCGGGCTGGCAGAGGTGTAATACAACACTCACACTTCGCCGGACGATGCTCAGACCTAAATGTGAAAAGGGGCGCGCCTGTCGCCATACAACGGGCTCCAGTCATGTAGCCGATGACATAAAATACGCATATACGTTAATCACTCAATGATATATTAAACGAGTTATTACATAATAAATAATTATACGAGAATTATATGCAACTACGTGAACAAAATTCAAAAATTCTAGTTAAAGTAATTATAAATTTATGCATAACTGAATTATATTTATAGCATCAAATCATGACAAATATTTCCATCCGGGAAAAGTGTTAAAAAGGAAATAATGTTACCAACTTTCCGGAATGCTCGAACTCGGCATTCCGCGACATCAGGACTTTTTAACTTATATCCGAAGTTGGGAACTTGGCGAACTTGTACACGGAAACGTCACTTTTTGTGGGACTTATCATTTTGTTTGCGAGGGTGTGCTGTCAGTCGGGCCATGTCGGAAGTGGAAGGGTTGGAGGAAGTGCGGGCGTGCTCTGGACATGGCTGACTCGTAAATAGAATCTGTTGGGGGACCGAAAATATGGTTCAAAATTTGTAATGTATGCAAATTACTTTTATATTACTTCTATTAATTATATTTATAGACTAAACAACTTGCCGCGGTTTCACCCGCAGCCTACATAAGCTGGTTATTTGACTGCCTCGGTGGCTCAGTTGGTAGTGAACCTATGCCTTCTGAGCTTTGGGGCGTGGGTTCGATTCCCACATAGGGCAAACATTTATGTGATGAATATTTATGTTGTGTTTGTTCTATGTCTGGGTGTTAATATCTATTTAAGTATGTATTTAATAAATATATATGTGTATTTCAGTCTTTGGCAGCCATAGTACAAGCTTTGCTTAGTTTGGGGTCAGATGACGGTGTGTGAAAAATGTCCCAAAATTATTTATTTATTTTATCGGAATCAAAGGTACTCAATGTCTTTTCTGTACCTGTAAACAACGTGTATGCAAAATTTCATCACGATTAGTTGATTATTAGAGGCGTAAAAATGTAACAAATCATTTCAATTTCGTGCTTAAAATATTAATTAGGAGTTAGGATAGGATAGCAGAATTCATTAGCAGATTTTTTATTCAAACAATCTAAAATAACTAAGCTGTGCTTGCTAATAGCAAGCATGCTCGATCTAAGCCGCATAATTATTTATGATCAGACGAAGTGGTGACAAAAAAAAGCATAATAACGAATAAAAAAACACTTTTGCATAATAACATTGGTGTGATAGCTGTAATAATCTACTCAGATTTAAGTTTAATGCCCTCATTCTATCAGGATACAAGACAAGGTTGTGCTTAATCTCAGAATCTAGACGTGTTCTAGCTCAATCGATACTCATCTCTGATACTCGGATCACGACGATGTAGGACGAGATCTGGAAGCAATTTTGAAAGGATGGGAGATGTTTATGAATCGGTATTAGTTACTAGGTATCCTAGTTTTCTGGATTAGCGAAAACAGTCTATATGATATTACGAGTACTATTACGGTCTGACGAATATCTATATAACGAATGCCAGCGGAAGACCAGCGCAGGTTGTCTGCAAGGTTTGCGGATGGCGGCGCATGCTAGATATAACCGATAAGTAGGTATGTGAGTACATTTTGTTATATTGTTTTTTGTATCACAATTTTTACGGCCCAGTCCCATTTCGGACACAAGATTTTCGGAAACTGTGTTCGAAATGGAACTTTTGAATTTTAATACTATTTCCACTCCCATTTCTGGCACTGAATGGAAGTGCAAAAATGCTTGGGCGACATTGGAACCGTGATTGACAGAAGTTCGACTGCAGGCTAGTGCATCACACATAAGGTCGGCTTTATGCCTAGCGCGACAAACCATTTCGCGCCACTGCTAGGTTGACGTCACGCTATTGCGACAAACGATATTAAGTGTATTTTTACCCGACTGCGCAAGACGAAGGGTTATGTTTTTCGAGTGTATGAATGTATCTATGAGGATTCTTTGGCACGGCCTACAGCCTAAATAGCTTGATGGATTTCGACGAGTGGGATGTCATTTGAATCGCCTTGATAGTGGAAGTGACAAAGAGTACAGTATTTAAATTATATCCGCAGTTTGAGACAAACTTTGCGGAGTTAAGATTTTTGCAGTCGGATTATTGTTTTTCTTTTAGTAATGTTACTTGTTGATAAGAATAAGAATAATTTATTGTAGAACCGTGTACTTCTTAATTTAAATATAGTCTCAACAGTAGACCGAAGTCGGGTGCAATGTGATGTACATACATAAGTACTTATAAATGTAGTTAAACAATATAAAATAACAACACTATCAAAATAACGACAAATAATCGCTATTTTTATCACTATAAAACTACTATTGATACTAAATTGAATAAAGACATTCGACTTTTAACACTCTGCGCATTGTTAGCGCGATTCATGCAGGATGTAACTCATTTTCCTCCTGTACGCACATTCCCAGTCTAAGCAAGTAAATCACGTAAGCATCTCCTAATAACAGCCCCCAATCAACAACCACGCCACATATTAGCTCCTATTTATTTTACGACTCAACTTTATGATATTAATTGTGGATTTTGTTGGGTCGTGCGGCGGCTGCGAATTAGGGACCGAATAACCTGAATTCAGTACAATTGAAGTTTAGGAGTATCGGTATTACATTTAGAAGGAAATCACGTTTGATGTACATGTTTAGGTAATAATGTACCTTTTGAAACGAGCAGTATTTGATTACCGTATTAACTACACAGAATACTCCCTATTGCATAGATCTATTATTAATCTGCCTCGTCTTCTCTATCCATCCAGCTAGTTTTGATTCATGTCACACGATATGGGAAAACATTTCAGTTCACTGATAATTTTTATATCCGGTTTCATTTTAATATGTCACAAATATACATACACTAAAACGGCTTAAAAATAAAACAAGGAAAACAATGTGCACTCACGGTGAATACGGTACAGTATTTCATTTCTTGGAAAGAACTTATTGCTGACTTTTTGGTTCCATTTTTATCTTTCGTCGGAAATACGTACCGTTTATTCACCAGATGGAATCCGTCTAATTAATTTAGCACAGATTTCAGTCCTCGCTGTAAAGTTTTCAGTAATAAAGGTACTCGAGACGAGAGGGTCATCTTGGAATTATGCCGGTCCCTTGTTAATACTCTACGATCCGGTATGAAGTACCGCTCTACCGGATAATAAAACTCAAGAATCCGTACTAAATTCCTAATACCGTACCCACATCCCTACAGAATACTTACCTATACATATTTCCTGATCAGTGGATGATAGGATAATAAATTTCAGCATATTCTTTACTTACATTACAAAAAAGTTTTCCAACCCTTTATTTTAGGGGTCCGTAGCAAAACGTAATACTTGTAGATTTACAGTGTCAGCTTAGCTGTCAGCTTATCATTCTGCACACGATAGTTTTTTTGTTTACATACTTACTACAAAGCTTTGTTAGAAAATCTAGTACTTACTTAAAGACGAATAACTACAAGAAATAGGTATACGTGTAACGAAGTAAAATGTGAAGAAAAAATATCTATTTAACGTAGCTATTGTTACGGAATCCCACCAAGCGTGTTCTGGCTCGCACCTACTTCTTTCATTTTATTTTAAAAATAGAGCAAACATTTCTCCCTCTCTTTGGAATAAGTTACAGAACAATAACACAAGACATGATGTAATAAACGTAATTTATTCCAAAAACCATGAGATCGTCTCAATAAATCACGTTCAATTTTTGTGAGTTAAAACAAAACTGCTAGAAATCTTTCCGAACATTTGAACCGTCGTAAAAGCTACCAGATGAAGTCATCACGTCGACTATTCTACTAGAATCTCTTCGTAAAAAGGCATTCCTTCACTCTATGAAGAAAGGTCTAGTTAAATCGATAGGGCCCAGATGTTCCGCCCTTTTCCTCGTCACTCTTTTTTATCAGCTCGCCTTTTTGTTTGGCGCAGTCATTGTGGCATATTTGAACGAAATAGTTTGGCTGTTCGCATACAGTGCGACTTTCGTCACAATAAATAAGTGAAAATACATATTGTCACGCCTTACCCTGAAAGAGGCTGGCAGAGGTGTAATAATACAACACCTACACTTCGCCGGACGATATTCAGTCCCAAATGTGACAGGGGGCGAGCCTGTCGCCATACGCCGGGCTCCAATCATGTACAGCAGATGACATACAATACGCACTTATGATCACAGAATGAACAAACTGGTGCGTGCCGTCCAGCTGGGTTCGAACCCGCTCCCTCTGGCTTGAGAGGCAACTAGGCTGCCATCACTAAAAATACAAGCATATTTTATACGTTACAAATTAATTAAGTAGGTAAATATGTAGATCGTTAAAAATCAATCGAGGAAGTAAGAAGTTACAGCAAAACAACATTTTAAACTTTAGTTCCCAACAAAATCTTTAGCCTATCCCTGATAGTGATAGGCCATAAAAAGACAAAATTATGTGTTCTTGTGTAGCTGAACAATTCCTCATCCTATCTCGTTTTGCATTTCGACTCATTTAATATTAACTAACATTTTTTTTTTCGTTTGTATAATTCGATTCTCGCTGTGTTTTCGACTAAGATCTCTAAGTCGGTTTACGTTTTTGGGGGCTGAGCTACCCACGTCCGAACTAGTTCTGATCTAGTCTCAGCAGTAGCGCACTTGTAGCGCCTCACTCAACTGCCGTCTTTGTACTTCTTCACTCTACAAAACTTCAAGGCTAGAGTGAATAAAAACCATAGAGGTCGTCGTGCTCCATCTTAGACCACAACGTCGCTTAACATCAGGCGAATTGGTGGTCAAACGTCGACCTATTGTATTTACATTAAAAAAAAAAGTGTAAACCTTTATGACACGATACATTCAAGTTGTCAATTTGCGTCGCCTTATGTACGATCGTCCTCGACGAAAAAGTATTCATGTTTTCAGGATCTAAAGACGTCAGTACAGAATTCAGAAATAGGAATAACAAAGAAACGTTTTCCTATAGATTGAGCTCTACAGAATGATGGATTGTTGGTGTGAACAACAAACTTTAGTGGGCGTTTGATCACAAAGTATTTCTCAATGGAGCGTATCGGACTATGTGGATCTAAACTAGTTAAGAGCTCCAATTGTATTGGTCAAATACATCTTTAAGTACCAACCTAAAATCAAAATTCGAACTTAGGCCAAAATAAACTAAACTAAACAAAAATCACACTAATAAGTGTAACAGTAAAAACTTATCAATTAATCGGCCGAGCTAGCGTTAACCAGCTATCTATGCTTGAGCTTCGACAAAAATAATAAATAATAATAATAAATTTAGGACACATCCACACACGGTCGCCTGACCCCAAACTAAGCAAAGCTTGTACTATGGCTGCCAGGGACTGATATACGTACTTAGATATTTTTAAATACACACTTGAATACATATTAACACCCAGACATAGAACAAACACAAATGTTCATCACATAAATGTTTGCCCTAGGTGGGAATCGAACCCACGCCCCCAAGCTCAGAAGGCAGGTTCACTACCAACTGAGCCACCGAGGCAGTCGTGAAAATGCTTTCATATATGTCCGAATTCTGTCCGGATCTCTGTCTTCCTCTACAGGTTGCATTTCTAAACCGATTCTCTTTAAATTTTGTGAGTAGGTTCAATAATTTCTAAAAACTGACTCGGCAAAAAACTTCTGCATAATTATTGATCGTGCTCACAAAATTTCACGAGAATCGGTTGAGAAATGCGACCTGTAGAGCAGACAGACGTCAGCCGCGAGGTCTACAACTCGCAGAGTTATACTAGTAATAATTTTACTAATGATCTTTGGTAATAAGGATTGTGTGTTCAGTTTAGCAATTAAGTGGGTAACGGATACAGATAACCTAATTTACATTTTGGGACTAATAATTATGGACACCGATAGATTGCGGAACACAAAATAGTACAAACAATTATTTTAACCACTTAATATTTATTAACAACAAAAGCCTACTTAAATAAACTTCAATGAAATATTTCAAATAAGACACAGTCAAGTCAGAATCCGCAGGTATACTCAAAAGGCTGGCAACGTTACCTCATCATGACATCATGTCAGGAAGACGTCCACTGCTGGACAAAGGCCTCGACGTTCTCCGATGAATAGGAATGCTAATTTTCTAACTGAGAATCACCAGCCCTTTAGTCGTTTGATCTGTCCATCAGTCGCTTTGACAGTTCATTGAAGAGGACCACGCCCAGGGCTCAAACATTATTTTAATTAAATTCAGTTTGAAATTAATTAAACGCGTCCAGTTTTGTTATTCCATTTCTAAATTGAGGTTCCTGTTATATATTGCACACTGTAAGCTTTACATTTGAAGTGTTTATGAGAAGTGTAAGGTCCGGGAACCGTTTCGTCAGCATTACAGAGCGACCAACTTATTTGTATAGTTGGCCAAATTATGGAACTAAAATTTTCTGTGTTACACTATTAGTTTTGTTTAGGAAATGCGATGGTGGCGTTGTCGCTTGATTTTGAGCGTAAGTTGTAGTGATGCGAGTAGTGGTAGGTCTTGCATTGTTTAGCGCGGTTGGGTCTGGGGCGGGGTGAAACTGAAACCGAAGTGAGGGTCACAATCGCATGTGGCGCTTAGAACATCGATTTACACGTACGTTTACTTTAAGTAAAGCGGATAGCTTGTAATGACCTGTTCAAGCTATTACAAGCTATCCGTCCTTCCGTGGGCGGACAATGCCTAAGATCTGTATCCACAATACGATTGCTGTGAAATCATTATCGGATCAACACATTGTACTTAGGTACTATACAAGGTGGTTTTGGTTGTACTAATATTCAGGGGTGTTATTCTTACTGTTGAAGTGAACAACTTTCACAATATAAGTTTGCAAAATTCAAATTAAAAATCATGGAGCCACCATACAAAATCACGACGGTCACGATTTTGTACGGGGACTCGAATTTTGTATTACATCATCCTAGACCAGCACCTCGTATAGCTTCTACTCAAATGGCAATTAAGTAGGTATCTGTGAATTAAAATAAAAAAAACATTTAAACACAAACCATTGTCACTAAGAATAAGAACTGCAATTAGTACAAGTAAGAACTGTAAGTTAGTACAAGTATCTTCTAAATCTTCTCTGCATACCTAGTAATATTAAACACGCGTTTTGCGGTTTTCTAGATTTTTTGGTCTTGTTATGAAACCATTGAGTTATAAGTACGAACTAGAAAAGATGCTGCAAACAAAAAACACGCAGCTTGATAACAGCGGGGCCTGTGCGCCGTGGACTAGCTGCAGGTTTGCTGCAGCGCTTAAACATTAGATACGAGTATGTTGTCTAACCATACTATTAAAACATGCAACGCTAGATTGTTTAAAAGGGTAATTTCGCCATACACAGTTACACTAATGTTAGGTGTTCGGATTGAAGTACAGTGGAGTCGAAGGAAGTAAATGTTCGGATGATGACATCTAATACACACATATCGTCACGCCTTTCCCCCGAGGGGGCTAGCAGAGGTGTAATACAACACTCACACTTCGCCGGACGATATTCAGTCCCAAATGTGACAGGGGGCGAGTTTGTCGCCATACACCGGGCTCCAGTCATGTAGCAGATATTTCATTGTGTGAGCATATTATGCTCACACAATGCACAAATTGGTGCGTGCCGTCGGCTGGGTTCGAACCCGCTCCCTCTGGCTTGAGAGGCGGGCCTTCTCCAACTAGGCTATCATCGCATACACATCTAATACGTAGCACATAATTATACATCGCTGTATGAAACGTTACTAGTCGTTGCTGGTATTCAAATCACTCTTATAAAACTATATGTATGGTGGTTCCGATCCCGGTTGTACATTTCTCTAAAACTTCCATGCTACCCTTGAAATTACTAAGCAGAGGCTTACGATTACTAAGCCTAAGCTACTTATAATGATCCTCGTAACATGTAGTCGTAGTTTCAATATGAAAGGCTCGTTTGTTGGGTGTTTTGGCGTCAATAGCCGGCGGCAAGTTATCGCGTAAACTACGCGCGGTAGTAGCTTACAACACCTGCGCGTTCACTGTACCGCTGGCGACGTGTGGAGGAAGGTGCGAGCGACTGCGGACGTGCAGCTGCATCTAGGTAGAATATCTCAGGATTTGTACTGAGATCTCAGGGTTTTAAGACTCTTTTCAGCATTACTGCCGGATTTTAAAAATCTCTGAAAGTTTCTAGATGTTTAGAATTTTTAGGAAAATACGAGTACATTTATTGGATCTTTTTATAGCGCTCGCAACACTGCTACCCGCGCCGACGCGTGAGCATGACCCCCACCTGAGAACCAAGACCCTCAATGCACAAAATTAATGATAATTTGACGTTTTTAATTAATACATTACGTTTGAGAATAAAATCTGATATTGATAAATCAGGAATATTTTGAAGGAAGGCTTTTTATTTTGTTTTTTTTTATCTAGTAAGTACCTGCCTAACCCTAAGTGCATGGATATTGATTCTTTAATCCAAAAAAATGTGATACATTTTAAGATGACATCTGATGATACCATTTACAAAAAAACTTTTGAATAGACAATTAGACATAGTAAAAAGAACATTTTATTAACCTACAAAACTGTTATTTGCAGCAATAAATAAACCAAACAAAAATAACAAATTACAAATAATAAACAGAGCTCAAGTCAGTATCCGCGGGTAAAGTACCCAAAAGGCTGGCAACGTTACCTCGCTGAATAGCAATGCTAATTCGCTGACCGAGGTAAGCACCAGCCCTTTGGTCGTTTGCTCTCTCTATCAGACGCTTTGACAGCTCATTGAAGAGCAACCATGCGCTTGGGCCATGGGGCCAAACCAAGGGCCCAAAGTTAGTAGATTAGACATAGACATATTATTAGACATAGTTAGTAGTTAATAAGTATGTAAAGGTAAAATCTTAGGACAACCAAAAAGCCAAATTTTTAGCTTCACTATCGCCAAAAGTTCCTGAGTTACGTTCATAAACTAACAATACAAGTTACGAACTCTCTGCCCGTGTACATCCAACTTACCCATCGCATAAGCATTAGCGGGCTGCTATAGTTTACTGCTCTAGTTCGCATCGGAACACATCTGTATTGAACATGCAGCTTAAAATATCCTGAAAGTAAATAGCTTTTTAAAACGGATTGACCTAAAAACAGAAAACCTAAGTAGTTTTGTTAAGGGTCCCGCGAAGCTCTGAAATTTCCATACAAACGCGCTGGCCAAAATTCTTGGAAACCATTTGTCAGATTATGATGAAATTTAGCATGTACAATTAAATGAATTATATATCCGCCCCTATGTTCTTGTTTTTTTTTTTTTAAAAAAAAACGTCCTCAAGAGAAAATAGAGCTATGAAAAATATCCGCATTGCAAAGGGGTCACTTTTGACTGATTTATTCAATAGATAGACAAAAAAAACCAAAAATCTCTTTACCTAAGGAGGTTGTCTACATCATTAGCTGTTAAATGAATCCAAAATACAGGAGAAATTATTTGTTATTTAAGAATAATTACAGTAGTGCAAAAGTCATAAAAAAAATTGAGTACTAAGTGAATCGAGGGGTTCAAGCCGCCCAAGACGAAGACACTGCTTTAACCCAGAGGTGTTTACTCTACTTTTTACACCTTCTGCGAAGCAATAAAAAGGAATTGAGAAAATATGTTTTCCATCTAACACCGTTTTTAGAGTATTAGCTAGAAACCAAAAAGGCGTCGTAACGTTGTAGGTACGTATTTTATTTTCAAAAACTTGTGATTCTCCGAGTGTTGAAGTGCAATAATATTGAATTATTAACTTTTATCGGTTCGTTAACGTACACGAGTGTGGGAAAATGGTACAAACATTGCGAAACGCGAGTTTTCGTGTTCCCTACAAAATTCCATTTGATAGGGGAGTGATTTATCGTTGCAATCACTTGGTTATCATGACAACTAAGAAATACGTAATTTGCTAGATACTGGCAAATGCACATGACGTGCGGCGCCAAAACTGAGGAGATCCTACTTGATAAAGCTTATACTTTCAACCCAAACAAAAATCCTAGGTCCGCTACTTTGCAACGATTCGTCTGACGTATACTGTTATAAACTTTTATATTTCGAGTTTATTTCAACTATGAAATAGTAAGACCACAGGCCGCGTGGATGAACGCTTCTGACGTAGCCTAACGGTTGTTTATATCTACACTTCTACACTAATATTACTAGTGGTTCCGTGAGCTGGAGGTCGTATTTCTCAACCAATTCTCGAAGAATTTCCTAAAACTGACTGGACAAAAAAAAACTTTATAATTATGGAACCTCATCACAAAATTTCAAGTGAATCGGTTAGGAGATGTAAAGACCTGTAGAGGACGACAGAGATCCGGATGGAAATCTGGACAGAATTCAGACATACGAAAGATTTGGTGCCTCGGTGGCTCAGTTGGTAGTGAACCTGCCTTCTGAGCTTGGGGGCGTGGGTTCGATTCCCACCTAGGGCAATCATTTATGTATGTGATGAACATTTGTGCTTGTTCTATGTCTGGGTGTTAATATCTATTTAAATATGTATTTAAAAATATCTAAGTATGTATGTCTCTGGCAGCCATAGTACAAGCTTTGCTTAGTTTGGGGTCAAGCGACCGTGTCCGGAAGTGTCCCGAAATTATTTATTATTATTATTTTTTGTTGAAATTGAAGCATATTCAAAATCCGATTTCAAAAATTCTTATTAGAATTGCATTAGAATGCTACATTATCAGAGAGTGACAAACTATGAAGCGAAAGCGAAGTCTCGGGCAAAAGAGCTTGTTATTAATAAACAAAAAAAAACCCGAACCTACAATTTAACGTGTCATCCGAGCCCTGGTAGCGCTCAGTTGCGAATAAAAAGTCTGGTCATTCTTAAATAGATTACTTATTAGATGCCATTGTTGATAGTTAACAATGAAATCATAATTGCAGGCTTTCACTGCTTAATTCTGCCTCTAAAAAAAAAACAAACGAAACAATTAAGAATAACACGAACCGGAAACATTAAATTTCCTTCTTCCTATTATGTAGTTAATATTAGCTATTTTTAATGTTGGACGGTGCGGCAAGAATTATTACGAAGATGAAATAAAGCGCTGACGCAGCGCAGATCTTATTATTTGTTTCTCTTCGAACTAAAGTAACCGATATACTCCGAAAAATTGACATTGAATTGGCAGTGGGCAGGCACATAGAACCGACGGCCGATGAGGGAGAAAGATTCTCGAGTGGCGACCACGAACCAGAAGACGCAGCCTGGGAAGGCCTTTTACAAGGTGGACTGAAGATCTGATGAGGGTCGCGGGAAGCCGCTGGATTGGGACAGCGCAAGACCAGTCGTTAGGGAGATCATTGGGGGAGGCCTTTCTCCAGCAGTGGACGTCTCCTGGGCTGACATCATGGTGATGAGGTTAACGCTTAAAATAAAATAAAACGAGCGCTGTAGTTTTATTTATTTTATTTTTTATTAAATTCGGGACACTTTCACACACAATTTTACAATGTTTACTATGTTTATTATAACCTGTGTCATTCTGTAGGGAGATGAAACGCTAAAGTTGTCCAATTAAACATAGCAGAGACTATCTACAGCCTTGTGCTGTTATTTATTCTGTGCCACATCTAATTTTAGCAGGAAAAAATGCAAAATTCAGTTGGCTTCGTGAAAGTTATTAAAGGTGGACGAGGATTGCAGGGAACGGTCGCAGAAAATTTTAAAATGGTAATTTTCCTAAAAATTATAACTAGTTACTTAAAATTTTATCATGAGTAGGTAAATTAAATATAATTAAACTTGACGAAAAACTAATAAGATATTTGGATAACTTTCATAGTTTTCGATGTATCAAATGTTTTTTTTTTAATGTAGAATAGGTCGGCGTTTGACCACCAACTCGCCTGATGTTAAGCGACGTTGTGGTCTAAGATGAAGCACGACGACCTATAAGGTACTTATTCACTCTAGCCTTGAAGTTTTGTAGAGTGAAGAAATACAAAGACGGCAGTTGAGTGAGGCGCTACAAGAGCGCTACTGCTCAGACCCGTCTTCGGAACGGTTACACCGGACTACATCTCGAAACACGACTAGATTTAGGTAATAATAATAATAATAAATTCGGGACATTGTCACACACGGTCGCCTGACTCCAAACTAAGCAAAGCTTGTACTATGGCTGCCAGAGACTGATAGACATACTTAGATATTTTTTAAATACATACTTAAATAGATAATAACACCCAGACATAGAACAAACACAAATGTTCACCACATAAATGTTTGTCCCAGGTGGGAATCGAACTCACGCCCCCAAGCTCAGAAGGCAGGTTCACTACCAACTGAGCCACCGAGGCAGTCAAACAGGTAGGCAGGTAGGACTAATATTTTAAAATAGAAAGTAACTCTGTCTGTCTGTTCTTAGGCTTTTCACGGCTAAGCGGCTGAACGGATCTTGATGAAACTGGATAAGTAGTTTCAGTATTTCACGAGGAAGGTTTTTGGAAACTGTTCTATTTTTCTATTTCTAGAAGCGATTTTTTTAACAAAGTCGCGGGGAACAGCTAGTGTAATTATAAATGCGAAATTTTATGTATGTGTTTGTTTATTACTTCTTAACACTCAAACGGGTGGACCGATTTCGAGGAAACTTGGTACGGAGGTAACTCATACCCTTACTTTTTAATTTTTTTTTTTTTTTTATGGACAATAAGTCGGCGTTTGACCACCAACTCGCCTGATGTTAAGCGACGTTGTGGTCTAAGATGGAGCACGACGACCTATAAGGTACTTATTCACTCTGGCCTTGAAGTTTTGTAGAGTGAAGAAGTACAAAGACGGCAGTTGAGTGAGGCGCTACAAGTGCGCTACAGCTCAGATCCGTCTTCGGAACGGTTACACCGGACTACATCCCGAAACACGACTAGGTCATTTCACGGCATGGCTTGGTCCGGTGGGTGGTAACTAGCCACAGCCGAAGCCTCCCACCAGAGTTTGCTACCCGGTTAGCACTACCCGGGACGCGCTAAATGCGGACGCAGCTAGTTTTACATACACATAGACATGATATAATAATACACTTCGCCAGGTACAGCATTCCGGTTACGTGGGCAACACGTAGTGACGTCAATCGATGCTTAAGCAAGACCGAAATAAGTCATTTACAAATAGTGTGAAAGAGCCGGGTGACGATGACGAGTGACGTCATACGTGTTCGCTCCTGGAATGTTAGGCCTTAGTTTTATGGACCATGGACATAGGCAGCTCTTTGTTAGTGTGGACAGTATGCGACAGCTAGTTTGTTCGTTAAGATTTCGATTTTCAGACCTTCAAGCGGCTACCTACTCAACAGATCATCATAACATTTTGCATACACGTTGTCAGGGGTAGAGAAAAGAACATAGGATACTTTTGAACCGCGGGTAACACCTCGGAGCGCAGCTAGTTTTTATCTAATTTGTCTGAGTGTCAATAATTCACTATCGGCCTTATTCTACCCACCTAAATTGAGAAATTAACTATTGGACTCTGAAATTTTGACACAATAAACTTTGTTGTTGATAGCTACGACTAAACGCAATTATAAAACATTAATTTAAACGCAAAGTTTTAATATGATTTCGGAGCTACGCAGTATTCAAAGTAGGTAGTAGGTAGGTAGGTTTGTCAATTAGAACACAAGTCTGGTTGATTAAAAATCTGACTAACTAACTTGTTTTTTTATACTCTTTACCTGAATTTATACAAACACTACCGGTTTTACCCGCAGTACTACAAAAATAGTTAATTTTTTCGGGATAAAAAGTACCGTATGTTCTTTTCTGTACCCCAGACAACGTGTATGCAAAATTTCATGAGAATCGGTTGAGTGGTTAGGGCGTGAAAGCATTAAAAACGAACAAACTCACTTTTGCATTTATAATATTAGTTAGGATTACGATAAGGATGGCTGATAAACATTAGAGGTAAAATAACAGAGACTATAATGTCCAATCGCCTTGATGCCACCGGGGCAATAGGGCATTGGTATCCCCTGCTTGCTGCTTGCTTGTAGTGAGAGCAAGAGAGAGTAAGTAATTATTTGTTTAAGTAGGTATGTATGTTTATTATAATTTTCAAATTAGGAAGTACTTTACTTAATTATTATTATTTATTTATTTTCTTTAGCACACACCACCGTCCATGCTTAATCATAATGTTTTTTATTCCATCCAAAGGTTGTCTGGAAGAGATCGCTCTTAAGCGATAAGACCGCCCAGTGCACCTATATTTTTGAATGTTTAGTTTAGATTTATTTTGTATTTGGTGTCAATAAAGAGTTTTTTTGTATTGTAAGAGCCTACTAAATGGGAAGTCTGGGCTCGGGGGTGGTTAGAGATGGGGCTCTAGCCACTTAAATGAACCCTGGAGGACAACAACGCCGAATAATAAAAATAAGTTTGTTGTACTAAATACATATAGTATAATATTTTTATTTAGAAACACGGCAAATTGAACGAGAAATGTTTAAAATTAAGATATCTGCATAAATTTGTAAATTAGAAATAAGACAATTTTTAAATTGTAATGTTTCACCGGGTGAACCTTTCGCTGCCGTACTGGCAGGTGTAACGGGACAGCATGTAGCTGTCCCAAACAAGCACGGTGCTGAGGGCTTCGGTGTGTTCGTCTGGAGATCCAGGATCCCGGATCTTAGAGCCATTAGGCGCGAAGATGGGTCGTATCGTATCGTACCGGGGGGTTAGTAGGTACAATCCTACTTAACCCGGTTGCACCCCATAGTAGCCGAGTATCTTGTGAAGATGTCCATCCTGAAAAATATATGTGTTCGTAAGTAAGGTTAAGCAACGGAAAGGTGGCTAGTCTTCTGATAGACGATCGCAAGAAGGTATTTACAACAGAGCTATACCGTGACTTCAAAAATTGTTCATTAAAATATCCAACAGAATCGATACTATACTAGATGGTGATTTTGGATGTACCTAAGAGAGTTATCCTACCTACCTACTCGTCAAAGTGAATAACTGTGAAAACACAAGTTTGAAAAATTAAAGAAAAAAAAAAAACGAGTCTCCATCCAAAATTAAATCAAGTCAAGTCAAAATGTTTTCATTTATTTTGGGATCAAAGATACACTTATGAACTTCAAATTTTTCTAGATAGACTCGATCCTCTTGTTCGGAAAAAGAGTCACTACTCAGAAGATCAAACAAGAAAATGAAGGGCATTTAAAAAAAAAAAAACTGTCTCACAAATTTTGGCTTACAACTAAGATATCATAATATATCTATGTACTTAGTGGCTACTTAGCGGAAGTGAAAGGCTCCAGACCTCTTTGTCTTCTAATCACATTAATTAATCACGTGAGTCGATATTTTGTACGTAGACTCAATTATCTGTCTTCCGAATTTAGCAAACGAATGTTCTAAAGTTCTTCGCTTTGACGGGTAAAACAATATCCTTAAGTTTTACTACAACCAAAAACAGCACCTAGTATTATCTACCTACTGAAGAACCGTAAGTTTAGGTACTGTAGACCGTAGCTATGTACCCATTTAAAAGCATCACGAGTCTGTACAATTTTCAATAGATTGAAGAAAGGAACTCGCAAAGAAATCAACGGCGGAAGCAGAACTGCTAACTATTTGTAAACTTGACAACTTCTTTCACGAGGCCGGAGAGCTATATCTTTATAGACTGACAAACTTATCCGCAGAGGTGGATAGATGATGGAACTAAATTTTCTAGGAGATGCCTAACAGTTTTATTTGAAGTTCACGATAGTGGCTCCTAAGTGAACTTTGCAGATAAGTTGGTCGTACTGTTGGTAGTTTGTTTCGAAGCATTTTGACGTTCACAAGAGCAGACAGTTCGTAGCACTCTACCATTCTTTGAGAACTATTAAAAAGTTCTCGAGGCAATATTGTTCCGTGGAAACAAAAGAAGGATAAATCAAGACGTGTTTGTAAGTTTTTGAGATTTACAGCGAAAGTAGAGGACTAATTAGCTTTCTTAGTTGAAAATGTCTACACTGTTCGAAAAGTAGGATTTCGCGATAATTATTTAAGAAAGGGAGGGTAATAGTCAAAATATACCTAAATCTCTTAAGGGTCCGACGACCACTTTAGACTAACTTTTTCTATTGGCTAAAGATTTTTTATTGCCAATTCGTCTAAAAGAAGACGACGAGCGAAGAGAATAAGTATGGATACTGACGAGCCTCTAAAGTTATCTACAGAGTGACAAAGTGCAATTTCAATCAGCTTTATGACTTTTGCACTACTCTAATAATTCTTAAGGATTTTTGATTTATATGGTCTATATTTATATTTTTATGGTAATAAATAAATCGGTCAAAAGTGACCCTTTTCAAATGCGACTATTTTACATAGCTCTATTTTCTCTTAAGGACGTTTTAAAAAAAAAAAAACAAGAACATAGTGACGGAGATATTGTTCATTTAATTGTACATGCCAAATTTCATCACAATCTGACAAATGGTTTCCAAGAAATTTTACGACTTAACGAGTGCATCTGGATGCAAAATTCAGAGCGTCTCAAATCAGTCATCAGAATTAATTTGTATATATGTATGTATATATATATTTCAGATCAAAAATCCACAATAATTAATCTAAATCGTAATCGCCTCGGTATAGTTCCTTATGTGTTACTGTGTTTTGTCTTTTTCTATCTTAAAATTTTTAACTCGGCCAAAAAAGACAAAAAACTGTAAACTGTTCCGGGGCTATACAATGCATGATCCAAAAAAACATTACGGGAGCAGACACAATGACGTCATCCGTCATCGTCATCCGTCTCTTTCGCACTATTTGTAAATGACTTATTTCGGTCTTGCTTAGGCATCGATTGACGTCACTACGTGTTGCCCACGTGACCGGAATGCTGTACCTGGCGGAGTATATTATTATACCATGATACATTCAAAGTCAAAGTCAAAGTCAAAATGTTTTTATTCAATTTAGGTATCAAAGATACACATATGAACGTCAAAGTTATTTAAATAGACTCGACCGCCTTGTTCGGACAAAAAGCCTCTACTCAGAAGAACAGGCAAGAAACTGAGGGGCATTATTTTTTCAAATAATAAATAAATTACAGTCTCACAAATTTTGGCTTACAACTAGGTAATATCTATAAATACTAGTGGCTACTTGGCGGAAGTGGAAGGCTCCAGACATCTTTATCTTCTAAATAATTCTTAACCTTATAATATCCTCTTTTCATTAATGTAGTTTTTACATGTGATTTGAATTTTCCCTCGGTGAGCCCTGTTATGTCATAATGTCATTGATATGGTGTATGTCATCTGCTACATTACTGGAGCCCGGTGTATGGCGACAGGCTCGCCCCCTGTCACATTTGGGACTAAAAATCGCCCGGCGAAGTGTGGGTGTTGTATTACACCTCTGGCAGCCCCCTCGGGGGAAAGGCGTGACGATACAATGATTATTAGTAAGAGGGATTATGACATCTATTTTTTTTTAAAGCCTTGCTTTTGAGGAGCGTTTGAAGATTTTGAGGTAGAATATTTATTTTTTGTGCGTATTAAGGTAAGATAACACTTATCCTTTAATGCTAAGTAACTAGGTAGGCTTTTCTTTCTTGTTTCTGGAAATCGTTGCTTTCCTTTCAGGAAAAGGCTTATAAAATATGTCTCGTATTAAGGCCCTAAGATCTCTCTACGGGAAAACATAAATTCCGAATCAATCGGCGTTAGAGCATTCATCCGAAAAATAGGGCCAAAGTTCAAGGCTGTTTCAGACTTCGCTACTACTTACACACTACACAGGCACACACATACACTACACTACTACTACTACAGAGTTATCTAGAAACTAGTCTAACTAGAAATCATTTAAAAAGTAAAGCTTTAAAAACCGATTTCCCGGCATCCAAATTGGATTTTGTAAACAATTTTAAGACCTTCGTTGATATTTTAAAAATCGTTTTACAAATTTCGAGAATATTACATTTATAAGGCAACCTCTAAAGCATGATCTACCAAACAAAAAAAAAGAGTCTTACATTTAGTCTTAATCGATTTACAATTAGCGGCGTAATCGTGTAACATACATCCAAAAAAAAAACTTACAGTCGAATTGAGAACCTCCACTTTTTCGGAAGTCGGTCAATTAGTCCTTACCGGTGCGGTACAAGTCGGTGGAGGTAAGGCGTCAAAGGCGATCAAGTTCGGAGCGCGTGGTGCCCTGCCACCCCACTGCTACTTCGTTCCCCTTTGACTTTTACCGCTTGGGTGAGGACTCATATAAGCTAGTACTTGATTTGTGAACATATTATGTGCGTATTGTATGTCATCTGCTACATGACTGGAGCCCGGTGTGCGGCGACAGGCTCGCTCCCTGTCATATTTGGACTGAATATCATTCGGGAAGTGTTGGTGTTGGTAAACGCGTGACGATATGTATGTACTCGTATGTACATTATTTTTTTTAATGAGAGGGAAAGGAGATAAAGCAATTTGTGCTTTTAAAGCGTAGTCTGGGAATGCCTACTCGCGAGAGAAGCTTTTTACCAATCATGACACGTATTTCAAGTACTTAAGCTACTTCGTGGTAAGTAGACGCGGTGTTTTTCAGACACGTTTTGTGCGCAAAGTTCATCGGATTCTGCTACGTTAGACGTCCTATACTGAAAAATGACGATGTGCGGGTGTAGAAAATTAATTTTCACTCTTGTTTTAATAACAGTCGCCTGAAAATCAACATTTGTTTATGTACTTATACTTACTTAAACATTATACGGAGGAAATTGCAAACGTTTTCGTGTTCGTTGCAGAAAAACAAAACAAGCTTCTCTAGAGGTCTTGACGTAGCTTAGAGAAGTCTTAGGCGAAAATTGTACAGGAGGCGTGCCGTGACATCTTATTGCGATGATTTTGGTTCACCCGCCGCTGCTGCGCTATCGTGAATTGTATCGCCGTGAAATAAGGTTCATGGTCGTACAGCGTCAGCTGCTGAACGTAAAAAACATTGCAATAGGTTGTCGAGGTACGGGCCCAGGTCGGACATAAGGCAAAGATGCGGCGTGGACAAGGTTCAGGCTGACTTTTCATTTAACTGGTCCTATGTAAGCGACTTTTTTTGAGTTGTAGAAAAACAACGTAGCGTCGCTTTAGTATGATCAAAATACGTCGCGTTCACTCCTGAACCACTATATCCGCGCCGCATCGTCGCCTTACGTCCGGTCTGTATAAATTTGCGCCTTAGAGTCTACACGAATAGATCGCTAGTTGGATGCTTTGGCACAATTGATTCGATCCTCATAAAAATTTGCAGGCAAGTAGTTTACATATCGTCACACCTTTCCCCCGAGGGGGCTGGCAGAGGTGTAATACAACACCCACACTTGGCCGAACGATATTCAGTCCCAAATGTGACAGGGGGCGAGCCTGTCGTCGTACACCGAGCTCCAGTCATGTAGCAGATGACATACAATACGCACATAGGTATGATCACACAATGAACAAATTGGTTCGTGCCGTCGGCTGGGTTCGGCCCACTCTCTCTAGCTTGAGAGGCGGGCCTTCTCCCAACTAGGCTGCATATTCATATTCATATTCATATTCATATTCATTTATTCATAAAATATAATTTTACATGTCAATTGAAATAATAATACAATTAATGTATAATAAAATAATTCAGTAAAAATGTCAAATTCAAAAATTACACAACACAAGAACACATAATTAAAATAAAAATATTAAAAATTAAAATTATTAATAAAATCACATGTCCGAGTTTACAAATTCATGAAAATCATAGAAAGCTTGCTCTATGAGCCATTTTTTAAGCCTTATTTTAAAAGATTGCAAGTTAATAGCTGCAGTAACATCGTCTGGCAGGTTGTTGTAGACAGTCGGGGCCATGACATGCGTCAACTTAGAGGACTTCACGAGGGACCGTGAGATGGAAAGTAGCTTATGACGGCCGCGCGTGTCGCGTCCATGCCTCGCACCTCGGTCTTCGTACATTCCGTGGTTTATCCTGGCGTACACTGCCACTTGATAAATCAATATGGCAGGTAACGTCAGGATTCCTAGTTCTACGAAATATGGACGAGCTGGTGTGTTCCAGGGTACTTTGGCGATGCAACGCACCGCACGCTTTTGCATGCGGAACGCTCGCTCCCACTCTGCAGCTCTAGCCCATATTTCGGCGCCGTATTGCAACTGAGAGTGCACAGTTGCAAAGTAGCACGCCCGTGCTACCTCACTCGGCACTACTCTCGCTACCCTACTCAGTGCGAAGCAAGCGCTTCCCAACTTTCCGCAGACCTTGTCCACATGTTGGTCCCACTTTAATCCTCGGTCCAGCTCAAACCCTAGGAACGTTGTAGACTCCTTCTCCTCAATCTTTACTCCATCCACTAGCACCGTCAAAGGCCCTTGTGACCTACCTGACAGACTGAACTGGATGAAATGAGTCTTTGAGAGATTGAGCGCGAGACCATTAATGTGGAACCAGTCTGACAACTGGGACGCGGTTTCATTCAGCTTCTGCTCCAGAGCATCCACCGTAGGCGCCGTAACAACTGCTGCCACGTCGTCCTCGTACATCAGTACATCGGCAGTGGTCACGGCGTCAGGCAAGTCGTTCAAGAGCAAAGAGAAGAGAATGTTTGACACAGAGGAGCCTTGTGCTACGCCCATTTCTGACCTTATGGGATCTGATCTCAGCGACCCACCGCATCCCACGACCACCTGCGATCTGTCCTGCATAAGGCCTGTCAGAAGGGAGTATGATCTACCGACCACGCCATAATGCTGCAGCTTGACAGCAAGGACATCGTGATCCGCGACATCAAACGCCTTAGACAAGTCGCAGCAGAGGACCGCTACTTTCAGTTTAGGACGGGAGTCTCGCGCTGCCATGACACGGCGTACCACCTCGCGGGTCAGCGCGCCATCACTATATACACAATTTTAAATTCACGTAATAGCAAAATACGCCGCGAGGTTGTAAAGATTAATAGAAGTCTCAAGGTCACAGTTTGATGCGAATTACTAGTAAATAAGCAAGTCAGAACTAAAACAAAAAGTCGAGCAATTGAGTAGAGAAACATTAAATACTTACCGTACGTACCTACTACTCTTAAAGTAATCTTGAACTCTATTCTGCAAAATATTGCAAAGCGAGGTGCGTGCGAAAACTTTTAATGGCTCAGCTGGCGTCTCACTAGCGCCATCTAGAGCACATTATGTCCGCGACACGCGAGCTATAACTCGGGGAAAATTACAATTTTACGCTCGTTATAATTATTATGTAGGTAATATAATGCAACTGGCTGTGAGATGGAACTTGCGTTCAGATGAAACTTACGCTGAATTGCAAGTTGGGAGCGATGAACTTGCGAATGTAGATGCGCCGTAGATTGTACAAAGGTGCAATTATAGCAGTTAGGTAGATGACTGCAAAAACGTTCTTTCTTCATAATTTTTCGAGAAACTACTCTTTTGAATGGAGTGCAAAATTTTGAAATTGGTATCTTTTATTTAAAGTTTTAGAGAGATGAATCAACACCTTGTACCGTTGATAAATAAGAATATAAAAGATACAATAAAATTGAGTAACCCGTCAGTTGAGTAACACCGTTTACTTATGTACCTAAGTAGAGTAAGTAGGCAATAGATTTTAATATCTTAATGCTTTGGCTGACACGCAATTTTATTTCTTAGAAATATTTCGAGTACCTAGGGTCAACTGGGGCAAATGCGTCTGTGGGGCAATTGCAATACGTGAAGGGTTTGTCAATTATTCTCAAAAGACGCATTTGCGAAGGTTACCTGGAAGAAATCGCTTTAGGCGATAAGGTCGCCCTTGTACTGCCGAAAAATATATTTTAGTTTTTAAGATTTTCATGTAGTTTTTGGTGTGCAATAAAGATATATTGTATTGTATTGTATTGTATTGCCCCACATACGCATTTGCCCCAGTTGAACCTATATGTATTGCACAGAATAAAATGTTGCAGTTACAAGTGATCAGGCAAATATTCATTTCAAATTTTTCAGATCGGTATACTTTGAACCCCTAAGAAATGCGATAGAAACGAGTTCATTTCCAGCCCAAGTAGTTACTTTGTAAATAAAAAAATACCTAAGTAAAGCCACACATCAGTCGCTTGGCGCGCCAAAGGACAAAGAGTTCAATTGACCGTGCTACCGGGAAATGAGCAAAGATGGTTCGCCGGTTGAAAAACGCTGCCGTTTTGTTATCTTCCATTTTGTTATATACCTACTGCTATATTTTCCTACAGCTTTTCCGGAAAACGACCTTTGATATTGTTAGCTATTGTTTTTTTTTTAATACTAAATAGGCTTACGTTTGGCCGCCAACATGCCTGATGATAAGCAGTGATGCGGCCTACGATGGAGCACGCTTGCCTAGAAGAAACCGATTCAATCGAGACTTGAAGAGACCCAGATTATAAGTGTCAGGGAACACACACTCTATGGCAGATTATGTTGTTTTGGTCTTTTCAAATTCCTAATCCTAACTAATAAGTGTTCAGGTTCAGGTGTTCAGTTCCTAACTAATAAGAGGCCTTCACCCTCAAATGAGGGGTTCACGCTAATTAAAAAAATAAAAATAAAATATATATATAAATAAATAGTAAAATATAGTAATAAAAATATAGTATGAAATTATAGCATAATATTTTGATTTAACTTAAAAATTAATTAAGTAATTAAAAAATTTGAATATAATAAAAATTGAAATGTAAAGAAATCTATCTAATACAAAAATTAAAATATAAGATTTATTGATTAAACTGAAGAAAAATTGTATTTTATAATAAAATAATTGTAAAAATGTGTTAATTTTGGTGTGAAATAAAAGGCTTTTTAATTTTTAATTTTATTTATTTTAACTAACAAGTGTTCGTTTGTTTGTCACGCTTTCACATTTAACTACTCAACCGATCCTCGTGAAATTTTGCACGCACATTGCCAGGAGTACAGATAAGGCTATATGGTACTTTTTACCCACGGGTAACACCGCGGGGCGCAGCTAGTAGGTAAATAAGTAACCAGTTACCAGTTTGTCGAATTAGTCGATTTGAAACGTTACTTTAAATGTCCGTGCTGGCACCAAAGTCAAAGTCAAAATTCAATAAAAATTGAATTTGGGTATCAAAGATACACTTATGAACGTCAAAGTTTTTTTTATTGCCGGTTATTATGACTGGTTATGAGTGTCTGGTTTCGTACGCGGCTGAAAAGGAAAAATCGGATGGGCATAATATTGAGGCGCGTGTAGGTTTTCAAGAAACTGAAATAGTAGGTGCCTACGCTGCATGACGTTGGTGCTGCATATGGCATACTAAGTTATTATCTGCGGAGGTGGCTAACAAAAGATGACAATAGCTTATCACCATTTTCATCTTCCATAGCATTCTCTATTTCACTGCTAAGTATAGGGCTCTCTTATTTATTTATTGGTTGGTAGACTTCGTAAGCTTGCATTTGGTAACCCTGTCGACGAATGATAAAAAGCCTTTTGTGCTTAATAAAACAAACTAATTAATTAATTAATTATTTAATTATTTATGGCGATTACGATGAAGCGCCCTTGCCTAGAAGAAACCGATTCACTCGAGATTTGAAACTCTTAAGGCCGCATTCTAAAACGACGCTCAGACATTAATCTGGATTTAAAACTGTTTTTATGAAAAACACTCCCGACTAATTCACCTTTTCAAACAAAAAAAAATTATATATTTAAAATCGGTTCATCCGTTCGGGAACTATGATGTCACAGACAGACACACACACACACAGACACGTCAAACTTATAACACCCCTTCGTTTTAGAGTCGGGGGTTAAAAATAATACCTTTTCAAAAACCATCCTCGTGAAATACTGTAACTAATCAATACCTGTTTAGCTTTTTAGCCGTGAAAAACCTACAAACACACAGACAGAGTTATTTTCAATTTTATAATATAATTATAATATAATACAACACCCACACTTCGCCGGATGATATTCAGTCCTAAATGTGACAGAGGATGAGCCTGTCCCCATACACCGGGTTCCAGTCATGTAGCAGATGACATACAATACGCACTTACGTTCACACAATGAACAATTTGGTGCGTGCCGTCGGCTGGGTTTGAACCCGCTCCCTCTGGCTTGAGAGGTGGACCTTTTCCAACTATCATCGCTTCCTACTTAATATTAATATACGGATAATAATATACCTAGCTAATTTAACGATTTCAAGGAATACGTTACACACCTAATTAGGTACAATAATGTAGTAATACTATTACTCCGCGTAGTGTGTAATGAGATTGTATGTTAACAACGTGAATCCGACGCAAATTGGAACGGCTGTCTAATGGGTAGTATCAGCAGCGGCAGCATCGAAATTATACCAATTATTCGAAAAATACAGTTGTAGTTAAACATTTTGATAAACATTACGTAATTAAATTGTCTACTAGAACGTCTATATAGAGAAACCGTTTTATTGCAAAAAACGTGTATTTGTTTTTACCCGACTGCTCAAGAAGGAGGGTTATGTTTTTCGAGTGTATGTAAGCACATATGGATACATACACTCTAAAATGTGTATGTGTATGTAGGTATGTATGTTTGTATGTATCATGAGGGGTCTTTGGCACGGCCTACAGCCTACACTGCTGGATGGATTTTGACTTGTGAGGTGTCATTTGAATCGTCTTGACAGTAGGAGTGACACAGGGTACAACATTTTACAGCCGAGTTTTTTGTTTTCCTTTAATTAATTTACTCGTTTATTAATTAAGTAATAATGGAGTTGAAATAAATATACTAATCCTACATAATATTACTAACGCGAAAGTGAATTTGTTCGTTTACATGCGCTTTCACGCCTTAACTACTCAACCGATAATCATGAAATTTTGCGTACACGTTGTCAGGAGTACAGAAAAGGGTACGATTCATCACGGAAAAATAACAGTCCTTGTAGGTAGGTCTTCTAAGTATTTTATATCATGTATGATATTTTATGAATCGATTTTTAAAAGTAAAGCGGTGAGTGAACCAATTGCTGCGTTGGCAAACAAGTAAGCATAATCCTACTAATATTATAAACGTGAAAGTTTATATATGGATGGATGGATGGATGGATGGATGTTTGTTACTCTTTCACGCCAGAACGGCTGAACAGATCTGGATGAAATTTGGCACAGGAATGGATTATAGTCTAGAATAGCACATAGGATACTTTTTAACCGCGGGTGAAACCGCAGGGCGCAGCTAGTTAAACATAATTGTATGTATCGTCACGCATTTCCCCACAGAGGCTGGCAAAGGTGTGTTACAATACTCGAACTTCGCCAGACGATTTACAGAGTTACAGAGACAATGTTACAGAGGGCGAGCCTGTCGCTATACACCAGGCTCCAACTACATAGGTAGCAGATGACATTTATACGGACATTTTAACCATCTTTCGTTTCATTCCCTACAGCACCAATACACACCCAGGCTTGCCTAGTGCAGGGGCTACTAGCATAGTATTATTTGATGTATTTAGTATCATGTGAAATGTACCTATAAATTGTAAACGTTGTAAACTTGAGTGGAAATAAAAATAAATTTTATTTAAAAAATTTTTTTTTTAATAATAATGGATACCTAAAATAAGAAGGCCTATGAATTTTTTTTTCCATAGATACATAAATATTCCATACATTCTGCTGACCTTTATTCAAAAGACGTCGCCTCTGTATATCCTACGCGATGCGAAATAGGCCGTGCGACGGTCTATTTCACGGAGCAGTTATTTTGCGTGGGACTTACTACTTTTTGCCGTCTTTGTACTTCTTCACTCTACAAAACTTCAAGGCTAGAGTGAATAAGTACCTTATAGGTCGTCGTGCTCTATCTTAGACCACAACGTTGCTTAACATCAGGCGAGTTGGTGGTCAAACGCCGACCTATTGTACATAAAAAAAAAAGTCGCTTTCATAAATTTTCTAAGAACAATTTTTGAAGCGGGACCGCGCCTGAACCTTGTCGGCACTGAAACACCCTACGTCCGTCCGGCTTGTATAATTCAAGCCTTAGACAAACAATGAGTAAAATCAAACTAATCACAAAACAATTGAACTAAAACTTTTTTAAACCTAACACCGCTAATTCATTTTAATTCATTTTTTATACGATGTTTAATGTGTTGGATTCTGGGCATCCAAAAATGCTATTCCATAATCCAACTTCAGTGATCGTATCCTGTATAATCCACAGGCTTCTAAACCACGTTCCGTTAATATTCCATCTGAGAGTGTTGAGAATCTAGAAGATATTCTAGAAGATACGTCACATGTCTTGCAACTAAATTGATATTTAGGAACAAGTAACATTATTAAAAGAAAAATCAAAATAGTCAGTTGCAAAATTTTGTATGTCACTTTCACTATTCAGACGATTCAAATGACACCTTACATGTCAAAATCCGTCAAGCTGTTCAGGCTGTAGGCCAAGCCAAAGAAATCTCATACATACATACATACCCACATAGATAAATACACACATACTTACATCCATACACTCGAAAAACATAGCCCTCCTTCTTGGTCAGTAAAAGACATAATACTACCAATTGAATATAAAAATACTCACTCGGGTCCATATGTGGGCGAAAGCTATTATCAATCAGTAGGGCTTATTTACCCATCAGTTACTTAAGGCGCATATCCACTGGAAATGTGTGACGAAAATGAGCGAAACCTACACAAGGAAATAAAACCACCATTCGAATCACTCCCCTGTGCAAATGAAGTGAACTTATTGGTAAAAGTTTTCGTCTATTCCTTGCACACATGATCTAAACAACAAGGTCTAGCATTCTGGGAGCCAACACGCAATGACGTCACTAGTCATCGTCATCGTCTCTTTCGAAATATTTTAGTCCAGTCGGGGCAGACAAACAACTAGCCTGAAATAGAAAAAAATCCGTGGAGCGATTTTTTTTTAAACGTCGGGGGAGGTGGTTGGAATTATAAATCTCGATTTTCTAACTAATCCCGGTAAAGGGTTCACCGCCATCTTTTTTTAAAGTTCAATTTTTTCGTTTTTCTGAAATAACTCGTTAATTTTCAACTTTAGAGCAAAAATGGCATTAGCCGAAGTTGTTGGAAATTTAATTTCTCACAAGTTTGGTCTATTTTTGGATTATTTTTACGCTAGGATAATTATTGCAGAGTTATACTATCAATCCGAAAATATTGATCGTGGAGTAAAAATAAGTGCGAGAACCAATTTTTTTTTGATTTTTCAAATATCCCCGGATTTTTTTCTATTTAAATGTCTACCCCGACTGGACTATTTGTAGCTGACTTATTTCGGTCTCGAATAAGCAACAACTGACGTCACCACGTGATGCCCACGTAATGTTTGGTGGAGTGTATTATTATACCATGCTCGCACAGCTCCGCTGGATGCGCAGTGTATGAGTCCTCGCAGACTGCAGACTTTCTATCGGCCGATAGTTGAGTCTGCTTCTTGCTTAGTGTGAAGAGGTTTGCAAACGCGTGCTTTGACTTTCGACTGGAGTGACTGATGACTGGAGCCCGGTGTATGGCAACAGGCTTGTCCTCTGTCACATTTGGGACTGAATTTCGTCAGCCGAAGTGTGGGTGTTATATTACACCTCTGCCTTTTCCTTCGGGGAAAGGCGTGACAATATATTTTAATAAATAACATGGTACATAGAAAATCTTAAATTCTAATGTAAGTTAAGTTAAGCGTGCACATTGGTAGAATATGCAGTCTGCAGGGACTCTAATGGTAACCTTCTTCAAATTTCCCAGTGAAAAGGCTCAGTTTTCTTTTTTCTAGTATAGGCTGAGAATCGCTAAATGTCAAAGTGTGACCTTATCACCTTATGTAATTATCGAGTGCTCTAGTTGTAATTGTTCTCGGTGTATTTTTATTTTGGACGGGAAATACTTAGGTTTGATTAAGCCTGATAAAAGACAAGTACGCGGAAAACGTGATAGAAAATCCTACTAATATTATAAAGGCGAAAGATTGTGTATGTGTGTGTATGTATGTTTTTGTTTGTTACTTTTTCACGCTCAAACGGATGGAGTGAATAAAATTTGGTATCGAAGGAGCTTATACCCTGGAGGTCTATTCCTACGCGTGAGATGAGATGAGATTTTATCTTGGTCACTCTCACACCTATGACGTTTCAAACGAGTGCAACAAGGACGAAAAAAGGTGAGACGAAAATCTCAAATCTCCGAATAAGGCCCCTGGAGTAACAACCGCAGGCGCAGCTAGTTAAGAAATAATTTGAAAAGGCTCGTTCGAACACACCCAAATAAAACCCTGCTGGCAATTAAGGCCCGGTATTACACGAAATCAACGAAAACAGGTACTTTGTTTGCGCCTAGTTTGATATGAAGAACTATGATGATCAGGTGCAAAAAAATACAGATGGTAGAAAAAACAACCAAAATCAGTTTAACCGAAGTAGATTTTTGAAAGTCATTCGCATTTTGGAAAAAAAAATAACAAAAAGTATCTTCTTAAATAAACTGTTTGAACGTAGTTCTCTACATTTTCAGCGATTACACAACATTTAAGTTTTTAATTATTAAATAGCAAGATTATCTAAAGTTTTTCCGAGCAACTTATTCTTATTTGTGTTCTGACTACGATTAATACCAATAAAACGGCAAAAAAATGTAAATCTAGGCGCCGATCTCATTTTACCATCAAACATGATTTACGATTTTCAACTTTCAATGAAGCGGCTTAAGTAAAGGTATGTGTGGGTAGGTAATCCTGGTATGACCGAGCCTTAATTTAATTAAAGCAGCAGTTTTCACATTAATAATTTAAATTCGCAAGTTTGTGAGTGATGGGGTGTGGGCGAGTGTTTGTAACTTATTTGAACCACTAGAAACGGCTTAAAGGATCTGTAATTTAATTATACAGAAATCAATTAGTCTTATACGATAGCGAGTGAAATCGTGGGGCACATCTAGTAGTTTTATCGTCACTATTCAGAACGCTGAATCGCTTAGTCTTAACTAAATAGGCAAGAATTTTGATGTCTTTATTTAATACGCAGCAATAACAAAGACAAGTATATTTTTAGCTTGTTTGTTTGTTTGCTTGCTTGCTTGCTTGTTTTAGCAATTTAGCGTTCTGAAAAGGGCCTAATATCATCGAAAAATAATCAGTGCCTAATAAATACATTTTATTTAATATTCTAACTTATACTCACTTTAAAACCTACCCCTTGTTAGAAGGTAAATTGGTTCAAAACAGCAAATAAAATCTGGCCAGTATAATTCAATTATATTTTTGCACAAGAATTATGACTCTAGCTATTCTAGAGTCAAATAGGCATAAGTACCTAATATTAAATTGAAATTAATTAAACTAATTGAAATTAGTTTAGTTAGATACACTTTTGAACTACACACAGCTTGCGAATGTGGTACGGAAAAGTGTAAAGATCATCTACTTACAGTCTATTTCAAAAAGCCAAGTTTCCACCTTTTTAAGTTAAGTTTTTGTCTGTATTCTGTGTGTTTGTTGCCACAAATAAATTATTGTTTAAATTTGTCTATTGTCTATTTCATATAGTAAGTTACTTTTGACAGGGACGTAAAACGTAAAATAATACGTAAATACAATATAACTTGTAGGATTAGTACGATAGAAAAGTCGGTAGTTATAAATCGAATTTACCTACTAAGGTGCGGTACATCATTGAAACTTACTACTGCCTTGCGCCTAAACACGAATACCAGCGTACTTACTCCAAAAAAAGGTTACGAAATGCTCCACGAAAAAAAATTATCAAAATAATTACCTAATGAGAATTTTGATTTCAATCTGCTCCATGGCTAGCATAAACTCTTTATTGCTTACACCAGATACAACATGAAATAAGAAAAGTAACAGTACTAAAAGAAAAACCAAAAACCCGGCTGCAAAATGTTGTACCCTATGTCACTTCCACTATCAAGACGATTCATATGACACCTCACCATGTCGAAATCGATCAAGCTGTTTAGGCTGTAGGCCGTGCCAAAGAAACCCCATACATACATACACTCGAAAAACATAACCCTCCTTCTTTCGCAGTCGGGTAAAAAGAGAAGAATATCTAATAACCTACGCTATGGTGTACAATACAACTACGAGTATACTGGTAAAACCTCGGAATAGTTACTTTTGATAGTCAGTTTTTTGTCTTTTCGGATTGAGCTCGAAAATTTAAGAGAAAGAAAAGTACAAAACACTGTAGATCTATTCCGAGGCTATACACATACTACGTTTATTGCTTATAGAGTAGTTTTATAGACAGACTCAAGTGACTAGCCATTTGAAATGAACTATAGGTGGTCATACATACATACGCGAGTACAAGTACAAGTATTGTTAGATAATTGCATTGAGACAGTCAGTTAACATAGTTCTAACTAAGCGATAGTATAGCGCCTCTACCGCTAGGTAATGAGGTGGTTTACGCCTCTCCGCCTCACACCTCGGTCCACACTCGCCCGCCGCGCTCCGAGGCGCTGCAATCGACGTATTCATTAATCATTCTAAATGACCTGCACAAACTAACGTGGTTTGCAATAGTGTTAGCATTAAGCTACAAACACAATGGAATTTTAGTTTAGAAGTGTATTTTTAGACTATAGACACGTTTTATTATGGAAACTAACGTGGTTTGCATACATTTCATTAATTTGAATCGGGAGTACCTACTTAGAGTCTGAGTAACCGGTTTTAATAATGATGGAGTAATTCTCGTTTCATTTAAATTGATAACATATCGTCACGCCTTCTCCCCGAGGGAGCTGGCAGAGGTGTAATACAACACCCACACTTAGCCGGACGATATTCAGTCCCAAATGTGAAAGGGCGCGAGCCTGTCGCAATACACCGGGCTCCAGTCATATAGTATCAGATGACATACAATACGCACTTAAGAGTATGTTCACAATGAACAAATTGGTGCGTGCCGTCGGCTAAGTTTGAACTCGCTCCCTCTGGCTTGAGAGGCGGGCCTTCTCCAACTATGCTATCATCGCTTTACTATAAAATACTAGCCCTAATAATATAGTAAATGCGAAAGTGAGTTTGTTTGGTCGTATATTTGTTAGTTTGTTACGCTTTCACGCCTTAAGTACTCAACCGGTCGTCATTAAATTTGAATACACGTTGTCAGGGGCGCATAAAAGAACAGAGGACACTTTAGCCGTGGGTACCTATATACAGCATCGTGTGGTGTAACAAGTAAATATAAACATGTTCTTGGTAGACTGGTCGGATCTGGTAGACATGGTCTTGAAAGATATGGAGAGATTTTTGACTAAGAGATAGAATAGGCTTGACGAAAAAGTATGGGATTTCATACGAAAATATGTATCTACGTACGGGTAACATTTGCGGACATTCGAACGAATTCAAATTGGGAACAAATATTACGTTAGTATCTGCTTGTCCTCAGAAGCAGCAATCTTCATCTAGATTTTGGACATTGAATCAGATCCTAAGCTCTTCTATGCCAGTCACTGAAAACTGCTCTCCCTCGCCTGTCACTCCGTCAGCAAATTCTTTGTTTTCAGCATCCTACATCCTACAAATATTATAAACGCGAAAGTTTGTAAGAATGGATGGATGGATGGATGGATGGATGGATGGATGAATGGATGTTTGTTACTCTTTCACGTCAGGATGGCTGAACAGATCTAGCTGAAATTTGGCACAGAAATAAGTTATAGTCTAGAATAGCACATAGGATACTTTTTAACCGCGGGTGAAACCGCAGGGTGCAGCTAGTTTTCAATATTTCTTTTCGTGTTTATTTTCGCACGTTTGTGAAAGCAGTATGCGGAAAGTTTCTGGCGTTTTTGTGTCATTGTGTGGCCGAAACCGCAATAATGTTTAAAACTGAGTGCAAAGGAATACACGACGGATATTGCTCTCGCCTAGGCGTGGCCTTAATGAGGAGCGCAAACTAGTGGTTTGCGCTGTTTTTGGAATCGCAACAATTGTTTGATAGATTGAGTTCTGTTTAGGCTTGCCTAGACTACCAACTCTACCAAGTGGTCAACTTGGTTCAGCTATTTCTAATTAACTAATTTAATGGTCTGTCGCAAATGAGAAGTGGTTAGTCTGATATGATTTAGTCAGCTGTATCACATGTGTAACTAATTACACATATGGGGTACTACGTGTAATGTGTTAAAACATGTTTGAAATTGCGCTTAAGGTGTAGGGTAAGGCGCGGCAGCTGTATCGCACTCTCGCGAAACTATAAAAAATTATAAAATTAAATTACAGAATGTATTTTTGATAAACTTGCCTCTATGAATGCATTTAAAAAAAAGTATTACAGTATTCAGAAAGTATTCAGAATAATTTTCATTTTGTATCCAGAAAAACGTAACCACGTAAACAAATACGGGTTTACGTTTCTCTGAACACTCATTATTTATAAATGACATGAAAATTATTCTTAATACTTTGTAAAACTGTTTTCGATGCATTGATTGAGGCAAATTTATGAAAAATACATTATATAATTTAAATCCAATATGATAGTGTCGCGAGCGAGCGAGACAACTGCCGCGCCTTACCATACATCTTAAGCAATGGATCATACCAAGCGCACGACAAGCATTTACATAGCGCTGTGACCGCTAGCTGTAATCTATTGCAAATTTTATACATTTTTGTACACTCTGTTACACGTCGGGGACACGTTGTCAGGAGCGCGTCGGTATCGCTCCCCGAGCGACTAGACTCTATCATCCTAACCAATAAACATTGCATAGCCTAGAAATAGTTTCACAATGTTTATGTTTTTTTCTTTCTTTTAAATTAACAAAGTAGATCGAAAAAGACAAAACACAGTATCAGGGTCGGGCAGGCCATACAGGCATTTGTCAGCCGGGCCCTAGCTGGCGCGGGCCCCCTCGGACTTTGCTTGTGAGGCTTGTGGCAAGCCAGATGGTAAGTAGGTTGGGGGCTACAATCCGTCTCGGACCCTTATATTGTGGGGAGCCACTCGGGCCCTTCCAACTCAGTTAAAAAAAAAATTAAAACTGACTTGGCAAAACATAACTGTTATAGCCACCAGTTATACTGCGAACCAGTAGCTCTGTGAGCTAGAGACCTCGCGGCCGGCGTTTCTCTTCCTCTGCAAGTCACATTCCTCAACCGATTCTCGTGAATTTTTGTGAGCAGGTGCGATATTTATACAGTTTTTTTTTGCCAAATCAGTTTTTGGATTTTTTTTCAAAATTGGAAAAGGAATGAGACCTGTAGAGGAAAACAAAGATCCAGACCGAGAGCGGGACAAAAATCAAGACAATTTGGACATACGAAAACATTTTTTCGAAGCCGAAGCATAGACGCTTCGCTTAGCGAGCGAAGCGTCTATGCTTCGGCTACGCTCACTCGGTTGACTATTCCGAGGCCATACAACGTTAAATGTTTATCAGTAAAGGCGTACTAAACTGTAGATAGTACGTACATAATACAACCCTCATTGTCAACTTGACTGCCTCGGTGGCTCAGTCGGTAGTGAACCTGCCTTCTGAGCTACAGGGCGTGGGTTCGATTCCCACCTAGAGCAAACATTCATGTGATGAACATTTGTGTTTGTTCTGTGTTAATTTTCTACTTAAGTATGTATTTAAAATTTATACGTACTCGTATATGTATGTATATCAGTCTCTGGCCACCATAGCACAAGCTTTGCTTAGTTTGGGGTCAGATGACCGTGTGTGCAAATGTCCCGAATTTTATTATATTATTATTATAATTTAAATAAAGCCCGACTTCCAATTTCACCAAAACAAAACAATTTCAGAGGCTACAATTACAAAAGCCCATTATTAACATCGCTCTCACCGCAAATATAATAAATCGAAGTGAATTACGCAACTTTATTACGTCTGATCACTGCCATTCATCCGATACCCAATTATTGTTAAAAACAACCGAATTGGATCCGGTGACGCGGCAAATGTCGCTCGGATCGAAACGTTTTATTGCTTCACAAGGATTGGTAGACAAGCGTTATGAGTGCTAGCACGAACCGCTAATTCGGGAGCCAATATCAGATTGACAACATATTATTAAATCGATTATTTTATTTTACTAAGTTAGGGTATCTTACAGCTAGGTGAAACATAAACTAAATATGTATGTCAATAAGGCCACTTAAAAAATAGCACATACATATAAATAAAAAAATAAAACATAAAAATACATAAATTTAAATAATAACTACGGTATATAATCATTTAAAAAATGCGCTTACAAGCGTCCGTTTAAGATGTACAACTGATGTATTAAATAAATCAACATTGTTATGCCGAATAGTCACGTCATTGAAACTCCGGCTAGTTCTCAAAATGTAGCTGTTTTTCCTGTAGTTAGTATTAACTACTGGGGTAAAAAGACAGCACGGCCTCCTTAACGGATCAACTGGAACCTTACTCGCTCCAGTAACTCCGATAAAGGGGTCCGAACATTTTTCTATGGCAGTTAGCATATCCAGTCGCCGACACCTTAATTTTTTTTTTAAATCTACATAAATGTATGTTGGGTTGGGAACACTAATACAACTACTGGCTCTGTGCGCTGAAGACCTCGTGGCGTCTGTCCACTTCTACAGGTCGCATTTCTCAACCGATTCTCGTGAAATTTTGTGGGCAGGTTCGTTTTTTTTGTCGTGTCTATAGGTATATATAGACTACTATATCATATATCATAATCTACTATTTTATCATATAACTAGCTGCGCCTTGCGGTTTCACCCGCGGTTAAAAAGTATCATATATGTGCTACTCTAGACTATAATCTATCTTTGTGCCAAATTTCATCCAGATCGTTCTGGTGTGAAAGAGTAACAAACATCCATCCATCCATACATACAAACTTTCGCGTTTATAATATTAGTAGGATTATCGATCCTATTTATACGAATTATTTGAGAAATGCGCTGGCTCGGTCGTATAGGTATAAATTGTTGAGTATAATTGATGATCCTCAGTGTATTTGGAGGTATAGATCAGTAAAGATAAGACATAGATATAGACGAATGGAAGAAACGTACGCACTGTACCGAACCCACTTGAGTGGTCTATGGGTATGAATAAAACGGAATAAGACATAAAAAACTGATTATTTCCATTAAAATTAACAAAGTGTACTAAAACAACTGATAAACAAACCTTCCTAAAAGTTTTTATAGTTAAGGATTATATTCTCTAAGCGATGACTGGAATCGTTAAATAAATTGAGAATTAAATGTCTGTTTTATAGCTCAACTCGATGCTGATTTATTTCATTGTTTTCATTTTGATAGTAGCTGTTATATTTATACCTATTAGAATATTCCGTGGACAGCTTTCCGCACCAACAACTCTATCTTCAAAGAGCTTCAAATACAAGATAGACTATCGTCGATTGTGCATATGCGAATACTGAAGTTCTTTGGGCATATCTCCAGAAGCGTGAACACGATTGAAAGGCTGGTAGTACAGGGCCCAGTAAAAGGCAAGCGAAGCCCTGGTCGGTCACCAACTCGTTGGACCGACTTTATTAAAAAAGCCACTCAGACCACCATGGTGCAGTGTGCTCGCAATGCAGCCAACCGCCGGATATGGAGAGGAATTGCGAGAAGAGCGGCAACCCTGGGGAGGGAAGAAGACAGCAAGGAGACTTGTACCATTTGCACAACCAAGACCACTCTGCCAAGAGTGCACGACTAAGAAGAATTAGAATATTGAAGTTTTCAGTGCAGAAGAAACATACAATATTATACAATTTCAGTTTACTGTGGGGCACGTTAATATTGTAGGCCGTGTGAAACATTGCGGTTCGATTAATTGTTGTTCAAGCATCCATAAAATTATTAAGCATACTATAGGTTAAGGCTCGGTCACTCCACGATTATCTACCCACATATACGTTTACTGAATTTAGAGTTCAAATCGTATACTTATCATATTTGATGGTAAAATGAGATCGGCGCCTAGAAATACATTTTTTTGCCGTTTTTAATTGTAATAAGAATACAAATAAGAAAAAGTTGCTCGGTTAAACTTTAGAGAACTAATCTATTTAATAATCAAAAAAAAATGTGGTGTAATCGCTGAAAATTCAGAGAACTACGCTCAGACAGTTTTATAAGAAGAATACTTTATGTGATCTTTTCTTTTCCAAAATGAGAATGATTTTTAAAATTTCTACTTCGGTAAAACTGATTTTGGTTGTTTTTTATACCAGCTGTATTGTTCATCACACCTGATCACCACAATTCTTCATATCAAACTAGGTGCAAAAAAAAGGTAGCGCACTTGTAGCGCCTCACTCAACTGCTGTCGTTGTACTTCTTCACTCTAGTAAACTTCAAGGCTAGAGTGAATAAGTACCTTATAGGTCGTCGTCCTCCATCTTAGACCACAACGTCGCTTAACATCAGGCAAGTTGGTGGTCAAACGTAGACCTATTCTACATTTAAAAAAAAAAACATAAAACCCAGATCTATTTTGGTTTCCACAATCCTATTCCGGTCCTAATCCTAATTGATAGCGAAAAGTGAGTTTGTTTGTTTGTGACGCTTTCACACCTTAACTACTTACACCAGTCATTAGTAAATTTTGCATACACATTGCCAAAGTACAGAAAATAACTTAAGGGAACCTTCATCCCGAAAAAAATAACAGTTACTGTAAAACCGCGGGTGAAACTGTGGGGCTCAGCTGGTCTTAATAATAAACAATTTGACTAACGGGACTCAAAACACAGGTTTCTGTTTCTAACGCATAGGAAGTAACAACGACTTGTTTGCACAATTTCTTAAAATAAACAGTATCCAATTACTAATGCCTTTCCACCTAAACATGAGCGGTGCGAGAAAGTGTCGCAAAAGCGAAATCCACCAACGAAATCACTGAAGTAAATCTATCTATCTAAATAAATAAAAATGAATCACCGAAACGTATAAATGTACGCGCATAACTTGCGAATATTCGCGAACGACTGCACTAAATTGGAAAATATTTTTTCTTGCGTTCGTCATTGTCATAACAAGGTTTGTTTAAAAGAATATATAGGTAAATATTTTGAGAAAAAATATGGTGGTACGAAGTTCGTCGGGTCAGCTAGTAAAATAAATAAATCAAGTGATCCTATTCGTAGCTTTTTCCCTCGCTATACACATTCTCGAAACACGAATCTTGGTGAAAAAGCACTCTAAAAGTATTTCAAAACTTTTGAATTTGAATGCCTACGAGTTCGTAGTTCTCATTTAACTGTAACTGAGTTGAGATGAACAAAAATATTGCTCCCACCTGCCCCAAATCAATTCTGCACCTAATCTGAGAATCTAAAACTCAAATATCTCAAAACTGATCACCAGTTTAACTCACCAGGTGTTTTTGTAATAAAACAAATCATTCGGGAGTAATTTCTTTCGTAATTCAAGATTAATGCAATAGAAAAGTTTTCGTTTAAAGTCGGCTGTGAGCCAGTAATTTTGTTTTCTTGATTGATGTGGCAAAGTTCTGCCGATTTGAGGGAAGTTATTGGCGATTCTGAGAGGTACTTACTCAACGTCTTTAAATGTGATACCTGTTTCTAATGGATCATTCTAGAACCCCCCACCACAGAATATACCTTATAACTTCGAAGGTATTTTGTAATTGGACTTCTAAACGTAGGTAGCATCAATTTGCTTTTGTTTGACAACCTACCTAGCTACAATTCAATAAAACATAATTATCGTCACGCCTTTCCCCCGAGGGGCCTAGCAGAGGTGTAATACAACATCCACATTTCGCCAGACGATATTCAATCCCAAATGTAACAGGGGGCGAGCCTGTCGCCATACTCTAGTCATGTAGCAGATGACATAAAATACGCTCATATGCTCACACAATGAAAAAATTGGTGCGTGCCGTCTGCTGGGTTCGAACCTGCTCCCTCTGGCTTGAAAGGCGGACCTTCTTCCAACTAGGCTGCCATCGCTCAATAATTATGATACTTAATTTTGTTGATGTTTCCACCGCTGTATTTTATTTTAAAATGGAAAATATAAAAATATACGTTACACCACTTAAATTGTCTGTATTCCTCGACTGTCTGTCTTATATTGTAGTGTAATTGAAATTGATCTCAATAGCCACTCTGGCAAAATGAATTTTAAATAAATTAAGTTTAATTAATATAAATGTAATTGCAATTGTGTGTATCCAATTTGAACTTAGGCCGTAAATTGAGACTTTAAGAAAGGAAGCGCAGGCCTGTTACACAGGTTTTCTTAACCTAGCACAGGCACCTGAGTGAAAATAACTAATGTAACATTTGGTTACTTAACATTGATCAGTGATTTGTAAATAGTGGTAATAAATAATGTTTGATTTGATTTGATTGATTGTTAATAAATGCGAAAGGTTGTGCGTGTGTGTTTTTTGTTACCTTTTCACGCTTGAATGGATGGAATGATATTTGAAATATGGTATGGAAGTAGCTTATACCGTGGATACTGCTCTATGTCATTGCATGCCATGATGTTTTGGTTACTTTTTAATCGCGAGTACACCGCGGGCGTAACTAATATTTACATAAAGACACGTTATAGTATCCATTGGTCATGTGTAGAGAAAAAAAAAACTAATGTCACTGATACTAAAAACATTAACACAAACATTTTACTTTATATTTTATTTCATATTTCTCTTATGTTTTTTATTTTTTTTTAGTATTTAAAAATGTATTTATTAACTCTTATAGTTTATTCTATACTTATTTAACTTTTGTCTGCCACTAACTATGTATTTTCACAAGTTTTGGAGTACGGTCCAGCTCTGTCTTTTTTTCTTCTATATACTACTTTGTATTTGACTGTACTCTGTTTTGTGTTTAAATAAATAAAATAAATAAATAAATGATACTTTTTGTACAGATACAGTAGAGCAATAAACGAGTCCTGGTATTTCCATTATGAATGAAAATAATAATACAAAATCCTAAAACCTAGATAAACTTAGGAAACAAGATTCCTAGTTTTAATTAGAGCAGAAATAAAATGAAATAAAACTAGCGATACACGTGCGACCTATTCCAGAAACAAAGGGTTGAATTTCCTACTGTCTCAAGTACTGAGGCCGCACTTTCGACTTGAGCGGGCAGCGTAGCGGCAACGACAGCGACATCATACACTTCATAAACTCCTACGTGAACAACTGACAGCTGTCTGTTTTTTGGCACCAAAACTATAGGTATTTAACATAGATTATACCTGGTATTGTATTTTTGGTGGGCACTAAAAATGTATTGTATCGTATTAAATGAACGATTTTTCTTAATTGTTGTTTTTTGCCGCAAATAAACAATTGTCTATTGCTTAAAATTTTATAAACAAGTTTTACCTATACAATATGGCGTGGTCCCTACAAACGACTATTTCTTTGGTGAATTAAGCCGTAATTTGTAAATAATACAATATACGTTTTACCAAAAAACAAAATTAACTGCCTCGGTGGCTCAGTTGGCTTTAGTGAACCTGCCTTCTGCTTGGGGGCGTGGTTTCGATTCCCACCTAGGGCAAACATTCATGTGATGGCGTTTGTGTTTTTTATATGTCTAGGTGATAAAATCTAAGTAAGTATGTATTTAAAAATATGATGTATGTATATGTATGTATGTATGTATGGCTCTAGCATCCATATTACAAGCTTTGCTTAATTTGGGGTCAGATGACCGTGTGTACAAGTGTCCTAAATATAAAATTAAATTATGTCTTGGTGCTCACATTCACCACCCGCCTAAATATTGTACGTAGCGTCTACAAATATAAGGGTAATAATTACGTACTTGAGTCGATGAACGTACGAACCCTTGACTTGTTTACATCCGCTTTCTTACTCTAGCTGTTGCTCATTAGAGAACAGTTCTTAAAAAAAATAATGCGTGTAAGATCATTGCTGCGCCTCCATTGTCGCTCTGCTGCCCGCTGAAAGCAAAAGTGTGGTCTAAGAGTAACTGGAAACCCAATTTCAAGAGAAGCTCTTTGTTCTAATTTAATTTCTGATCCTACAAGGATCGAATCTGTGAGTACCAACAGTTTTGATCAAAAAGTAATTTATCAGAGCTTGAAAGAAGGTAGGATAGGCACATTTTCTTCAAATTAATATTTAAAACTTGCTAACTAAAGCCTTAGGCCTTTAGGTAGTCTAGAAGTTATAAAATTCACGGAAATATAATGTGATCAGCTCATATGTTTTTTATTATTACTTAGCGGTGATAGCCTAGTTGGAGAAGGCCTGTCTTTCAAGACAGAGGGTGCCGTCGGCTGGGTTGGAGCGGGTTCCAACCCAGCCGACGGCACACACCAATTTGTTCATTGCGTGAACATATGTGCGTATTGTGTGTCATCTGCTACATGACTTAAGCCCTGTGTACGGCGATAGGCTCCTGTCACATTTGGGACTGAATATCGTCCGGCGAAGTGTAGGTGTTGTATTACACCTCTGGCAGCCACCTCGGGGGAAAGGCGTGACGATATGTATGTTTGATTTGTTTTTTTGAGACGAGTAATTCAGTTAGATTAGGCTGAAAAGTCAGTCCTAATGTCTGAGTTTTTAGGCCACCTGGAGGCCTAAAAAGTAAGTAACTGAGGGTTAGGGTTCGTCAATGACTTATATAATTCAACATGGATTTCTCTAAGCTACATATTGTTCCATGTTAACAAAAAAATTAATAAGGATAGGAATTTTTATGAAGTATGAAGGATGATAGGCTTTTATTGCGTTAAAAAGAACAATTTTCGAGCAACTCTTCATTTGATACCCGTATTGTAGGAAGTGTATTAAAAATAACTTGTCCGCCATTGTGGGTGTTCCGTCATGTTGGATTTACAATGACGTCACACAATTAACCATACATTACAAAATACAAAAAATACAAAATTCTTTATTTGGAACTATGATAAAGGTACATTAATAAAAGTGTATCGATGCTACCCGCAGTAGTTAATAAAAACTGTGTCGCGGGTAACAACGCCCACCTCCGGATTAAAGAAAATGTAATTTTCTTACAAAAATAAACAGCAACATTGTCAACTAAACGTGTATACAAAATGTCAGCTCAATCGGTTAAAGATATCTGCTTCAAAATTGAGTTTTAAGATTCCACCCGAATAAACATATAGTTACACACATACACACATTGCAAGTTAAATAATGGCTTGTAAAAAACGTAGTATCAGTGAAACATTTTTGAATGTTCGCGTAAAAAAATAACAATTTACATACATACTACATACTACATTTTTTTAGTACGAATAATCGTAATTGTTAGTTACAATAAAAAAACAAGTAACCACAGTTGTCGTTGTTTAGTATAACAAACATTGTTGGCACATAAGCGGTCCGATGCTCGCCGCAACACCGAACTGTGTATATCCCTCTAAGCTTCCTGGAACTTGGCGAATCCATCGGAATTTGTGTGGCGCTACCCAAACCATTAAACTGTGTTTAGGACGAAGACAGGTGGAATTACAGCCCCACCCCAGATTGAAAACACAACTTATTGGCTGCGAACGACCGTTCTGAATTCGGGAAAAATTTCCTATAGGTACACGCATTTATATTCGGTAAAATTAGCGAAGAATTTTTTTTAAGAGTCCGGCGACCACTTTAGACTTACTTCGCATTGGCTTAAGGTTTTCTGTAGACATTTCGGCTAGAAGAAGACTACGAGCGAAGAGAGCAAGTAATGATACTGACGAGCCTCTAAAGTTACATATAGAATGACAAAGCGCAATTTCAATTTTCATCATTACTTTTGCACTTCTGTGATCATTCTTAAATAACTAAGAATTTCCTTTGTATTATGGACTCATTTAACAGCTAATGATGTAGACAACCTCGCTATGTAAAGGGATTTTTGATTTGCTTTGTCTATATATTGAATAAATCAGTCAAAAGTGAACCCTTACAAGTGCGGATATTTTTCTTGGCTCTATTTTCTCTTGACGACATTAAAAAAGAATCTAACAACATAGAGGCGTAGATATAATTCATTTAATTGTACATGCCAAATTCATCATAATCTGACAAAAATGGTTTCCAAGAAATTTGACAAGCGCGTTTGTATGGAAATTTCAGAACGTCGCGGGACTCTTAATATTGCTCTTTTTGTACTTATTTAAGTGAATACTTAATTCTCACTAACTTAAAACGTACGTTTTAACGTACTTCTACTTAAAGTTCGCTCCGCAGTTTCACTCACGGTTCCACTGGAACCGTTAATTTTTTCGCGATGAAAGGTACCTTATGTCCTTTTCGTGATGATTGGTTGAGTAGTTAAGCCGTGAAAGGGTAACAAACAAACAAACGAAAAAAATCCCTCGCATTTATAATATTAGTTAGGATTAGGATTACAAATGTATGGCCTAGCAGCACCAGAATAAGTTATTTTTTAATTTGCCTGCTTCGGTGGCTCAGTTGGTAGTGAACCTGCCTTTTGAGCTTGGGGGCATGGGTTCGATTCCCACCTAGAGCAAACATTCATGTGATGGACATTTGTGTTTGTTCTATGTCTGGGAGTTATTATCTATCTAATTATTATGTATGGATTAAAACATATCTAAGTATGAATATCAGTCTCTGGCAGCCACTACAAGCTCGTGTCGTGTGTGCAAGTGTACCGAATTTATTTATTTATTTAATTTAAAGTTTCAAGTCAAGTCAAAATGTTTATATTCAATTTAGGTATCAAAGGTCCACTTATAAACGTCAAAGTTATTTAAATAGATTCGACTGCCTTGTTCGGATAAAGAGCCTCTACTCAGAAGAACAGGCAAGAAACTGAGGGGCATTATTTTTTCAAATAATAAATAAATTACAGTCTCACAAATTTTGGCTTACAACTAGGTAATATCTATAAATACTAGTGGCTACTTGGCGGAAGTGGAAGGCTCCAGACATCTTTATCTTCTAAATAATTCTTAACCTTATAATACCCTCTTTTCTTTAATGTAGTTTTTACATGTGATTTGAGTTTTCCCTCAGTGAGCCCTGTTATATTTTTCGGGATTTTATTGTAAAAACGAACGCATTTGCCTAAAAATTACTTATTTGACTTAGTCAGTCTAAATCTCGGTACAACTATCCTATCCTTATTTCTAGTGTTATTATTGTGATAGTCACAGTTCAATTTAAATTTATATAGACTTTTGCGAACGTACATAATATTTTCAAAGATATACAAAGAAGGTAAAGTTACACTCTAGATAAAGTTACTCTAGGTAATCTAGAGTAACTTTACTTACTTAACTTTACTTTAGAGTAGAGGTTTCTAGAGTGAATAAGTACCTTATAGGTCGTCGTGCTCCATCTTAGACCACAACGTCGCTTAACATCAGGCGTGTTGGTGGTCAAACGCTGACCTATTCTACATAAAAAAAAAAGGTAAAGTTACTTTCCTCTTACACATCAGTAGCTTAGATTGAAGTTTCCGCGCATTTGAACAATTGCATGACAGATAATAGGAACCGGGAATCTGGAACGCTCTCGACTTTTCCACTCAGCTTCCCACATTAATTCTCTCATTCTCCCCAACCATGCCCAAATTTGCCAAGGCAGACAAGATGACAAACTATTTCTATCCGAGCAATATTCTTACACGAAAAATGTTTTCTACTAAGAAGTTCTAATATATCTAGCTCCTGAAATGTGCCGGTCTTAGACGTCCATGTTTATATGTGAAGCGATGTGTGGTAACAGTTACAAATAGCTTAAGATTTAGGACGGACTGCGCGGTCGCAACTTTGTCCGCAACATTAGTTTGACATACTCCAAGAAAGTTTGGAGTTGGAATGTGGTTGGTGGAACTTTTGGTCGGCAGAATCCGGTCACAAAAAGTCTTGCGATTTTAAAAGTTGCACGATGAGCTGCGGTGGCAGGCATAGATGGTGCGATGTGGCTGCAAAGTTTTAAAACAAAATGCGGTGACGATCCGTGTACTTCACTTGTTGTGTATTCGCACACTGTGCAGTGTGACCAATGTGTGTAACGACAAATTGGATCTTGTAGAATACTAAAGACTGTCTCATATACAAAGTTCATAATCCTTACAAATATTATAATATTTGTTTTTTGTATATGTGTATTTTTTATATTATGTGTATTATTTTGTATATTTGTTTTTTGTATATGTGAAAGCGTGGATGCTTGTTACGCTTTCACGCAAAAACTACTTGACGAATCATCATGAACTTTGTACACATATTCTGGGAGGTACTAGAAGTAACATAGGGTACTTTTAATCCCGAAAAAATAAACAGTTGTATAACTTGTAATAACATATTATCATAGTGTAGTGTGTAGTGTAGTGTAGTGTAGCGAGGTCTCCAACTCCTCGCGGAGTAGGAGACCTCACGGCCGACGTATGTCAGATTCAGATTATTTATTGCCGTTGTCCGCTACAGGTCGTATGCCTCAACCGATTCTCGTAAAATGTTGTTAGCAGGTTCGATAATTGAAGAGATTTTTATTCCCGAGTCTTTTTTGGAAATTCTTTGTAATTGCGGAATTGTGATTCTCCGCATTTTCTCCACCATATTAAGAAAATTCTGGACCAAAAATGTAAATAATTATCGAAGCTATACTCACAAAGTTTCAAAAGAATCGGTCAAGAAATGCGACCTGTATAGGAAACCAAAGATCCGGACACAGGTCCAGACATAATTCGGACATACGAAAGCATTTTTGTTAAAGCTGAAGCAGAGACGCTTCGCTACCTACCCACCTACTATGATATATGCGCATTATTAATAATAGTTTGTGTTATCTATACGCAAAGAATGTTATGCAAACCATCTTTCCGCCGAACAGAGCCATATTTCTACTATTAAAATTATCCGGAAACCCCAGAACACGAACTTACACTCTAGTTCTGAAATAACAAGGAGCCACCGTCCATTCTGTGAAGTGTCCGGAAAATTGCTGGCACGCTGTTATTGTCGGTTGTCGAAATCCGAGTTCGGGGTTCCAAACTACGGAGCGCTTCTTCGGAAGTGGCAGTTCGCTTCTGCTTTATGTCTGTAGGTAACATTGGGAGCTAACAAACATGGGCGACTTTACCAACTTTTTGAGGTCAAAAAGGGAGTTTACATAATGTCGTAGGAAATTTATTGTCTGTTTTTGAAAAAATAACGCTTTACATTGATACTCGGGTTGCTTGTCTTCTTCTGCTAGGATTCCTTTTTTTGCGGCTGTTTAGCCGGGTGACACCGCGAACATAGCTAGTATATATTTTAATTTCTTATTTTGAAAAAAAAAAACCCAATCTTTTTGTTACTCATTCTCAAGCGATTGTATAATGTTTTGAAAGGAGGTAGTTATCTCGGAACCTCATTTATAAAAAACTTTGACCAATTAACTAAAAAAGTAGAAGTAAGTATTTGGATAAATTTTCTTATAAATTCTAAATTCAAGATAAACAAGTTAGCTTAAATTAGGTGCTAGGTGCTCTGTGCCAAATTTCATCCAGATCTGTGCAGTCGTTCTGGCGTCAAAGAGTAACAAACATCCATCCATCCATCCATTCTTACAAACTTTTGCGTTTATAATATTAGTAGGAAGTAGGATATTAGCTCCATTTTGTACGAGGTACTCGTACGTGCTAATTGACCGAACGCCATGAGTCTAATGGGACAAATCGGCGTTTACATGTCTGTTGTATGTTAATGTATTTGTCCAACAATAACTTCAGCGTGGAATCGACCAAGGGGCCTACCATGACATTATAACGTGTTGTTGTCGACGCTGAGCGACCGCGAATCGTATCTGCGCAATAAGGTCGCGCGAACGAAACGAAGTCGAAAACAAACCGTTACCAACATGGCAATAAGAGGTAGGCTCAGATAAGCCTAGAGGAAAAGATGGAACACAGCGTTATATCTCGCTGACGCCACTTCTTTTTAAATGTGTGTGCGTGGCAATGTTGCCATGAAAAACATTTACAATTGCACGAAAACTAATATTCATTCCTAAACTCTACGTTAGCGTTCGAAATTTCCGTTCCAAAATACAACTTTAGTAGATTTAAAATTTTAGAACTGCACATATTTGTAAGAGTTTAATGTTACGGGTTTTTCAAAATTTACTTGTAAAAAAACTGCACAGTTTTTAAAAAGAACCTCAAAATGTAGTCCTGGCCACACTTTTATAAAGCACTATGCATATTTATGTACACGAAATAATACCATAAACCAATGCAGATAATGTCGAAGTAAGAATGACCAAGCGAGTAGCGTAGTTTTTCAATGGTTTTTGGCTTCACTTAGATCATACGCCGTGCGCCATCTTATTCTCTAGGTTGATCTGAGGAGGTAGGCCCCCTGCGTGAAATTTTGTAAGCGAATATTTAAAAAAGAAAAACATTTTTGTTTTGACTTTGGCTACAATGTTTACCGTTGTAAGATCTTTATTTACATTTCCTGAGAAGAAAACATTTTTTCAATAAGCTAATGTTTGTTATTTTGAACTTCAGTATTTATTTGCTAGAATCACGAAAATCTTAAAAGGAATTCGATGTAAGAGACAAATATTACTGGTAAAAGTATTGACAGTTAGTTATCAGATTTATTTGTATTTCGGGCATCACCGAAAATATCGTTATAAAACAAGAATTGGCGATCCAGACGAAAGCGATAAAATTTATACCAATAATAAAGGTGAAAACACACTGTGGCGTGTGACGACACAGCGCTAGGACACGACGGAGTTTGTTGTCACATGTTTTTTTTGTTCTCCCATTCCGGGGAATTTGGCGTCGCACGTCTTGTGCATTTGCCAGAGTCAAGATTTTTTTTTTAAATACACGTTCGACTGACTAAACAAAACTTGTATGTATTATGACTGTCAGAGACTGATGTACGTACATATATGTTTTAAATCCATACATAAATAGATATTAACACTCAGAGATAGAACAAACAGAAATGTTCATCACATGAATGTTTGCCCTAGGTGGGAATCGAACCCACGCCCCCAAGCTCAGAAGGCAGGTACCAACTGAGCCACCGAGGCAGTCAGGAAGTAAATTTGGTATTTTACAGATGATGGAGGGATGATGAAAAGGTGATAGTAACGATGATAAATCCCACCCCTTGCCCCATTTTAGTAAAGTATTGGGTATTTTACTGAAACTTTAAATGGAGTTTTGTAGAGAACACGAAAACTCACATTACGCGATATTTGTATCATTTGCCCAGACTCGTGCACGATACCGAACCGATAAAGGTTTATAATCCACCATTGTTACAGTTTAACACTTAAAGAATCACATAATTTAGAAAATAATACAGAATTACGACAACATCTTTTCGGTTCCCACCAAAAACCTCCTTGTCACATGTTACTATGTATTGTGCTTTGCTACGAGATTTAAGACTGCTATTATGACTGTAGTTCGCTGCGGCAGTGAAAGGATACTTACTACTGCTTTAAACCAATGTTTTGCTGCTTACGATTCAACGTAGTCTGTTGCTACGACGCTACGTAATCATATTGCTACGACAACGCGCTGTTGATATTGCTACGGAATATCTGTTGCTACGACACAACAACATTATACAAATTTAATGCTACATCATTATGCCACATTTGGCGTAGATGTTACTATGACAGAATGCGATGTGTGTGCTATGAAACAATGAAGGAGTGGTTGCTGTTACAACAGTCTGGAACCTGGGGGCCTACCATGACATCTTGGCCATTACCATGATGGTTACATTTCGACGCTGCGCGACCATGCACCTTATTGCCCGACAATACAATTAGCAGTCGCACGGCGTCAACAACAAAACGTAACCATCGTGGCAAACGATATCATGTCGATGCAACATATTATGATGTTGCTACGACTCTACGAAAGCTTGCTAACAACAAAATAATCACGATTTTGTTGTATTCTATAAGGATGCTTGCTACGTACGAAATAGGGCTTATTTTTGTCAGTGCGAAAAAAAGTCCTGCAGCCTACAACGCCCGGTCCGTTTCAACCCCCGATACTACAGTACCGATAATAACGGGTAACTACGCCCCAAGGAATGGTATACTTCAAGCGCAGTTGTTTTACTGTCTTGTGTTTATAGCGGACTAGATTTATCGATAGGTGAACCATTCTATCGATGGGAATAGTTACCTCTTTTTGGAAAAATCCCTGAACGGAACATCGTTACAGTTTGATGTTTTCATTTGAGCTGTAACAGCTTATGAGTAAGTGTGGGGCTATCGGTGAGATGTGTAGCGAATGTCTGGGTGAGATCACTCCTAGCACTAAGAAAGAAAAAAAAATACGTTGATTCATAGTTACAAGCCACTGACTTACACACAAAATAAAAAAATGTGTTAGTATACTTTTTTGTTAAAAAAAAAAAAAGGATTTTTACGAACCAGCTCCAACTCAGCAATGTTTACATCGCTATAGTTTTTTTTTCCTGTTTATCTTTATTTTATTTATTTGTGTAATCGACAGCGTTACATAGTAATATTTGATACAATGATAACAATATTTAGAATAAGGCCAAAGCTGATTACAATTATTTTATAAAAATAAATATATAAAATTAAATTTATAATTTAAAATTTTTAAAATAAAATTTATAGTTATAATATGTTGTAAGCGCTGTTAAAAATACTATAGGGCTGTTGGTAGAGATATGCAGTAAATGTCTGGTCTGAAAGAGATGACTTCTAACAATAAGACCGCTAATTGGACTAAACGCTGTTTTACATTTTTTTTGTTACAGGACCTGTTCAATTCACGATTTATTAAACTCATTTTTAAACTTTTAACTGCTGACTTGGGACCGCTTACGCCCCATTAGAAATTAGTAGGCCCGGTTTTAGAAAATTATATGTATTTAAAACTTAAATTATATGTATTTTTTGTAAAAAAATGTTTTGTTACCTGACTGCACAAGAAGAAGGGTTATGTTTTTCGAGTGTAATATATGAGAATTCATATATTATGAGAATTTTTTGGCACGCCCTACAGCCTAACACTTTGATGGATTTCGAAACATTTCATTTGTTTCGCCTCCTCTAAAGGTCATACTGTGATATCGCAATAAAAGATGAAAATTACTGATCTGACCTTTTTGGTGAGGTAGATAGTGTTTCAGTAATTATAATTAGACAGCCGCCCAACCGCCGGCGATGAGCGATAAGCAAGGAATTCAATAAAATCGCTGAGTGGTCGAGGATCACCGAGCGAGTGTTTTACGTACGTGTTGACTGACATGTGTGCGTATTGTATGTCATCTGCTAAATGACTGAAGCCCGGTGGATGGCAACAGGCTCACCTCCTGTCGCATTTGGGATTGAATATCGGCCGGCGAAGTATTGGTGTTGCATTTGTACTTGTTTGTATTATTTTATGATGTATTCGGGTACAATTTACTCCAGTAAAATCGAATAAAATGTTTTTAAATATGAAGGTTTTTTTTAATGTACACTTTAACTGCGTAATAATATTTACTGCTCTAGTGTTTTGATTTGTTTTTCAGTGTTTTTAGTATTGTTTAGAAAATTTGAGTAATTTCGCAAAAAGGTTGAGATTCAAAGAGTTAAAAACTTTGTTACAAAAAGTTTATATTTGAGTTTTAAATTATGGTCCATTTAGGTAAAACAGCGAAGCTCAGCTAGTTCAATTATAAATCTTGAATTACCTACAATAAACTACAGTTTACAAAACCAATTATCCGAAATTGCTCAATTAGGCTTCTCTTTATTAGTTTGCGTTCGGTTATGACGTCATCGATTTTACAAATGATGGGGTTAACGGATCAGGAAATTAATTTGTTATAGGATAGGGCGTGAAACTGTACCACGAACTGCAGTATGGACGAATAGTAAATGAGTGCTTATAAAAAGTGACATTGATTTGCACTACCACAAAAAAAGTAAGAAGCCTCCTAAGGTAACCGTTCACCATCCTGCCTAGCATTCTCTTTTTTTAAATTCAATTTATTATTCGGAGCATTGGTTAAAATTTCAAACACATCACATTTTATAATGGTTAATAAAAATACAATTTGAATATTTATAGCCTTCCTGCACGTCATTGCCGCTTCATCATGCATCGCGTCCAGCAACGACGTGCAGCATATACGTGCAGGATGCTAGACAGGATGGTGTGTGAGCTCACAGTCCTGCACAGCGGACTGCAAGGCAGAATGAATGGTGCCTTTTAGCCGTGTACGGTGTCTAGCTGCCCAAAAGCTTTTGACATGAGTACTCACCTCTTTTTGTTTAATACCGGTTGATTTTTTTAGCAGTCTGATAAAAATAGGGTAGGGACAATAGAATAGAATAGGTGAACGGACTAGAAGCATATGGCATAAAAAATATCATTAACACTACCTATTAAATGTGTGAAATTTATCAATAAATTCGTACAGCGATCCTAATCTTTGAAGCCAGCCGATAGGTGTATGTATGTGAAAGACCGTCCATACCTTCACGACTACTGTATAATGATAAGATATCAAGTTCAAGGGTCAGGATTGGTAATGGTTATTGAATCTGAATTTCACGGAGGCTTAAGTAAATTGTCCCACTAAATTAATTTAAATTTATTCACTGCGAATAATCTTAAATAGGTAGCAAAGTTAACCAAGTAGATGTGCTTAAAATTATTAATCTAATATTCAGTTAGTTACGCATACGATTCATTGACTTGGTTTTTATTGTAGTAATTACTATTACTCAAATTAAAAACAATTAGTTTAAAACTAGCTGTTATCCGCGATTTCGTTCGCGATATTTCAGAAAATATATTCCAAAAACTTTCACTTAACTAATACTATAACTAATTATCCAATTTCATCGCGATCCGTTGAACCGTTTAGCCGTGAAAAGCCTACAGACAGAGTTACTTTCGGTTTTAAAATATTACTAGTATGGATAAGATTATCACGTAAATAAGATTTTAAGAGTGCCGCGACGCTCTGAAATATTCACACAAACGCGATTCTCGAATTTCTTGAAAACCATTTGTCAGATTATGATGAAATTAAGCATGTACAATTAAATTAACAATATCTCCGCCCCTATGACCGATGCGTGCCTCTCGACTACTACTCATTTGTTAATCTTACTCTGAGGAATTAGTATATTTTGCTTTATACTAATTTATGAAATATTGCAATTGCAATATAGAGCTGAAGAAATTTATGAAATATTGCGATTGCAATATAGAACACTAGCTGCGCCCCACGGTTTCACCTGCAATTCAAAATTATCCTATGTGCTATTCTAGACAACAATCTATCTCTGTGCCAAATTTTATCCAGATCTGTTTAGCCGTTCTAGCGTGAATGAGTAACAAACATCCATCTATCCATCCATCCATTCTTACAAACTTTCGCGTTTATAATATTAGTAGGATTGCCGCAGGTGTAGTTCATTAATCAGAATTAATATTGTTTTTCAAAGACTACGAGTATTTCCTAAGAAAAGTTACCATTTTTGAAAGGATAAAACCTACGAAAAGTAGTAAAAAAAAAACATAATCATGCACCGACCTCGCCGGTGAGGTCAAAGACTTCCTATAAGATTTGTTAAAAGATCGGTTACGTAGCTCGTAATATCGTTCAGTTAATGCCCCTCATTTTGCTTGCCTGTTCTTCTGAGGTGAGGTTCCCTTTTCAAACAAAGCGTTCGAGTCATTGTTGAAAATCAATCTTTAACTTTGACTTCAACCGTCCCAATTAGGGTCCTAGAGGAAACACCCCTACTGGGCTGCCAGGGCAATTCGACGCCCCTCCCTCGGAGACAGCCCAAGCCGAGGCCGTACCGTAGAGGCACCCTTGAGCTAGTCGCCCATAGTTATGAGCATTATTTAAGACCCTGCGCCATCTGCGTTTGTCTAATGCCCGGTACGCTATCGAGGCCTCAGTGGCCAACAGCAGAGTCATTCATAAAAAAAAAACATTCTTGCTCCCAACATGTGTCAGGCTCTATGCTATCTATTTCTCATTCAGTTCTCGCATTCGCTTCTTTTTGTACTTTCATGCTTCATGCATGTCTTTTTGATAACTATCACCATTCTCATTGATGTTAATATGTTGATTGACAAAATTTTATGCACAAAACTAATGTTTTCGTAAATTTAAGGGTAACAAAACTACGCCCTAACAAAAACTATAAATTGTTTACGAGTTTAAATTACTAACAACACCATTAACATTTAATCGTTATAAATCAATCTAGGTCATTATCCTGTCCAAACAGATACAAAAACTCGAAATTTTGCAAATTGGTAGAGCGCTAAAAGCAAACGGGGAAAAAATAAAAACGTTGTTCCATTTTGCGCCATTGCTAAAAATCCAATAATTAAAACAGAGTTAGGTTCAGGCTCTGTTAACGTAATCCTATGGCTTTGAGGCTTACATTTTTTCCTTTATTTGTAACAAAAACATACCTTAAGTACGTTAGGTAAGGTAAGTACTTAAGAAGATAATAAAAAAAAATATATTAAGTAGGTACCATGATCCAAAAAAAACAAGTTCTAGCGTCTGGAAACGGATACACCACTACGTCACTGAGTGTATGGTCATCGTCATCGTCTCTCTCGAACTTGTTGTAAATTGCTTATCCCGGTCTTGAAAATGCATCGATTGACGTAAGTGCGTGTCACTCACGTGATATTTTTGTTTTAATGCTGTACCTCGCGGAGTATATATTTTTATACCATTGTCTTGCTATCTCACGGGAACCGTTAATTTTCTCGGGACAAAAAATATTTTGTTTAAATCCAGGAGGTATGCCAGATTTAAAAACATTTTGACTTTGACTTCGTTCTATAGGAATCTTTGTTTTTTTTTGGGATGAAAGATATCTTAAATCCTTTTCTGCACCCCTAATAACGCATTTTCAAAGTTCAAATGATCGGTTGAGTAGACAAGGCCTAAAAGCGTAACAAACAAATTAACAACCTCAGAATAGCATTTCAAATATTAGTTAGGATAATTATTTGTTTATTAGACTTCTTAAACAAACTGCTTATTTATGGCGTTATCATGTCAGCTGTACAGCTCAACGTATTTTTTTGGCTAAATCACCCATTTGTCCTGTGACAATACTTTGAAATACGACGTTAAAGCTGCAATAAATAACCGGATATGCGAAATAAAACGCTCTGTTCATTTTTCGATAAAAACAACCTTTGTTTGAATGAGCAGCATTGTTATTGTCTTTGTCGCTTAAATTTTGAAAAATCGTGACGTTTGCAAAAAGCAGCATGAATGCTTATATAGAAATAGAGGTTCAATGAATTTCAGGGTGCAAAACAATTTCAAAAGTTCGAAAATGAATTTCGAATGTTTTAAGGAAATAATGAATTTAAGGCCCGGCATTACACGAAATCATCGAAAGCAAGTATTTTTTGCGCCTAGTTTGATAAGAGTTGTGCTGATCAGGTGCAAAAAAAATACAGCTAGCAGAAAAAACAAGCAAAATCAGTTTAACCAAAATAGAATTTGGAAAACTATGGCCAATTTGGAAAAAAAAAATCACAAATAGTCTCGTCTTAAAAAAACTGTTTGAGCGTAATTCTCTGAATTTTCAGCGATTACAGTTCTTCTTTTTTTTCGATTATTAAAAGCTAAATAAGTTCTCTAAAGTTTAACCGAGCAACTTATTCTTATTTGTGTTCTGATTACGATGAATACCAATAAAAACGGCAAAGAAAATGTAATTCTACACGCCGATCTCATTTACCATCAAATATGATATGCGATACTCATCTCTAAATGAAACGGCTTAAGTAAACGTGTGTGGGTAGAAAATCGTAGTATTACCGAACCTTAACACAAAAAAAAATGACAAGAACTACCTTGCTATCTCTATTCGTTCGTTGGTAAACGCATAACTCGATAACTATTCGACGGATTTGGAAAAACATTCTCTCCGAGGCTTAAAGGCCGGGCGTCGATTTTGAGCATCAAACCTGGACCTATATTCACAGTCATTCGGAAACGTTTCCGATCGGATTCCAAAATTTTTAACTCAAATTCTTCGAATTTCAGTCTACTATAATACATTTTGGAATAGATTTATCGAGTAAAAATCCGATCGGAAGAATTAGTCACGTTTAAAAAGTTATTATAATGCGGAGTAATAGGCCCGCATCCTAAAACGACGCTCAGTCATGAATACACTTAGCCTTGTCACGTTCTCACACGACAAAAAGTGATGAGGAGAATTTTGTCTCGCGCGCATGCTTGGCCAGCTGTAGAGAAGGCCAGACGTTGGTCGCGAAGTCTACAGCTCACAAAGAAATAGTAGTAAATGACTTTTTCTTAAAGTTCTTTTAAGAACAAAGTCAAAGTCAAAGTCAAAATGTTTTTATTCAATTTAGGGATCAAAGATACACTTATGAACGTCAAAGTTATTTCAATAGACTCGACTGCCTTGTTCGGATAAAGAGCCTCTACTCAGAAGAACAGGCAAGAAACTGAGGGGCATTATTTTTTAAATAGTAAATAAATTACCGTCTCACAAATTTTGGCTTACAACTAGGTAATATATAAATACTAGTGGCTACTTGGCGGCAGTGGAAGTCTTCAGACATCTTTGTCTTCTAAATAATTCTTAACCTTATAATACCCTCTTTTCATTAATGTAGTTTTTACATGTGATTTGAATTTTCCCTCAGTGAGCCCTGTCATATCGTATATACATATCGGGATTTTATTGTAAAAACGAACGCCATTGCCTAAAAATGACTTATTTGACAAACTTTTTTAACACGACCTATGTACACCAGGAACATAATATCAGTCTAGACGCACTATTTTCGTAGACGTTTTAGTCTAGACATGGGTAACGACACACGAATTAAGTTAAACAACTTTTTGATGACTTTTTTATGTGTCTGCCACGTAGTTTTTAACGGTAGTTTGGTATAGAAGAGAGTTTGATGAAGGTTGAACCAAAAATGAAAATGTAAAGGTTAACAACCTTGGTTCTAAATGAATGAAATTCAAAAACCACCTATTGTCTTATGAATTACTAGCTTCCATTAAAAAGTAGTAAAAAGTAGCTTCCTTCCATTAAAAAGTAGCCTATGTATTAGCCAGGGTTTCATTCATCTTCTTGCCAAATTTCATCAAAATACGTTCATCCGTTTGATCATGAAACCAAAAACAATCAAATACACACGCACACAAACTTTCGCCTTAATAATAGTTAGGGTGACCTTTTTTTTGACAGGTGGGAAATCTGCTACCAGACGCCCAAATGCGATTGAGGGTCGCGTTTGGGCAGTGTGGGGTTGCCATGTTGACGACTCACTAAAAACCACCTGGTGGCCAGCCTCGATGCATGTCAAGGGGTTCCGAGTTCTCCATACGGAACGCACCGGTACCCCTCTCGCATCGTGCTCAAAGCACTGTCCCGGAAGAGTTAGTGTGACCTAGGAACTATGTAATTTACACGTAGTGACTATGACATTACGTTATTATAGAAGGTAGTTGTCAACAGGTCCTACCTAACATAAAATTATATTAAACCTGATAACCTACTCTACAAAACTGGAGTCAGCTGGAAAAATGTGTTTTTTATATGCCTAAATGGTGAAAAAACACATTAAGACTTTATGAAACGGGAATTACTCACATACGATTTAGTCGACTATTCAGACTATAGTCTCAACCGTATTCGGCGGTCTTTCCCGTTTCTAAAAATCATAATTTCTGAAAACCACGACAGTTTCCCCAATGAAGTTGAAAAAACAGTTTACATGATTTTCTTAGCAACAGAAAAGCAAGTTAAATCGTTATTTGCACCCAGTTTCTGTCATTCCCGCCGAGCGTACGCAACCACAAACATCTAAGTTATTAAGTTTCCTCACTTGTATGCTTCGCTGTAACTGTGCTGTGTTTACTATGAACAGTTTTATGAGTTATTCGAAACTTACCTGTTTTGAAGCACGAAATTCTTAGTTAGATAGATAGATAATCACTTTATCGTTCACACCAGAAATAACAAAAACAAAAGAACAGAACAATCTTAAACTGTAGTGTAACAACTGGCGGCCTTATCACTAAGAGCGATCTCTTCCAGGCAACCTTAGGATGGAGAGGATACTTATGAAAGAGTATGGGACATGGGTGTGCAAAAATTAAACTATTTGAATTATACTTTCATAAACATACATGTCATAATAATACACTAGCTGCGCCCCGCGCTGTCACCCGCGGTTAAAAAGTATCCTATGTGCTATTCTAGACTATAATCTATCTCTGTGCCAAATTTCATCCAGATCTGTTCAGCCGTTCTGGCGTGAAAGAGTAACAAACATCCATCCATCCATCCATACATACAAACTTTCGCATTTATAATATTAGAAGGATTCTAATACTTAAAATACCTATAGATAATAAAATATACTAATTGTTAGATATAATATCACTAGAAGAAAGTAACATTAACAGTTTAACAAGGCAATTTAGAAATTCTCAGTTGCTCTACAGATGTTCTGAGCAGTGTCTTACGTCGGGTAGTTCGTCTCACACATGATATAATAATATACTTCGCGAGGTACAGTACTCGCGATGTATATTGCACATCGACCTTTGGAAAGAGACTTCACCTTCGTAGAGCGATATCTCTGTCGCACACTAAACGAAACTGTCGCACGAAAGAGATAACGCTCTACGAAGCCGAGTCTCTTTCCAAAAGTCGATGTGCAATATTTATCGCCGGGTACTGTATAGCATTCAGCAACACATAGTGACGTCAATGCTTATTCAAGACCGAAATAGGTCATGCATAGTTGCTAAGTGTCTATTTAAAACAGGTGTGTACTAGCTGCGCGCGGTTTCACCCGCGGTCCCACAGGAACTGTTAATTTTTTCGGGATAAAAAGTATCCCATGTCCTTTTCTATACCCCAGATAACATGTACCTATGCAAAATTTCACGACAATCGGTTAAGTAGTTGAGACGTGAAAGCGTTACAAACAAACAAACAAACTCACTTTCGCATTTATGTGTGTGTACATGTACAATTGTACATATATATGTATATCCTGATATACAATTGCACATGTACACAACAAAAGCTTGTACAGAGCAGGCTCTGGCCGCCATAGTACAAGCTTTTGTTAGCTTTTGTTGATGGGTGTTATAAGTTTGACGCGTCTGTGTGTGTGTGTGTGTGTGTGTGTGTGTGTGGCACCGTAGCTTCGGAACGAATGAACCTATTTTGATTTTTTTTAATTGTTTGAAAGGTGAATTATTCGGGATTATTCCTTAGCTATGTTTGATGAAAATAGGTGTTGATGAAAATCAGTTTCGTTTTTTTTTTAATTCATACTTGTTGAAAATGTTTATAAATTTAATTTGTTAAACTAGCAACCTAGCTTCGCTTGGTATCTATACACATTCCGTGAATGACCGAATTGATGATGAAAACCGCATCAAAATTCGTTGCGTGGTTAAGTAGGAGTTAGCGGACATACAGACAGGCAGATAGACAAACAGACGCAGAAAGCGACTTTGATTTATATCATGTAGAGATAAGGCTTACATATACTCAAAGTATTAAATAAAATGTTATAAGCCGATTATTTCAAATTTATTTATAAAAGTTGCAAAAGACAATTTGTTTTAAGGTCACCCTCTGTATATCGTCAAGTTTCTGTGGACTTTGGTCAAAATGAAAAAAAGGGAGAATGGACTGGCGGGATATGATCGAACCTATTATACCTGACCTATATCCAAACGAACTCCAATTAAGTTCACGATGGGTTCCTACATTTTACCAATGCAGCTCAATGCTTTTCGCCGTGTGAATACGTTCCACTTAAGACCCGGCTATATGCAGCAACTTACATGCGCAAACAATTTGTGCAGTTTGCGCAAGTAACATGGTGCACTTGTGCAGTGACATGACAGTGATTTGGATGCGCAGACATGTTGCGCAAAACAATATCATGTCATCATATCATGTCACAATATCATATTATCATACATGCAGCGTTTTGTATGTCAAAGTCAAAATGTTTTTATTCAATTGGGTATCAAAGATACACTGATGAACGTTAAAGTTTTTTAATAGACTCGACCGCTTGTTCGGAAAAAGAGGCACTACTCAGAAGAACGGTGTGAAAACCATTTGCGCATTATTTTGTGCAAAGCAGCGTTATGTGCAAGCCATAGGTACGGTATACCGTTTTGCAGTCTCAATGCACATGTATGCTTGTGCAGATTGGAATTTGTGCAAATAAGATTATGTTAACGTGTGGCCGGGCCTTAACGGCGAGTCGAGAAGGTACTTTAAGTTTGAACTCATCCGAGTCGCATTCAGAGCACCGTAATTATTCATTTAGAACAAGCTGCAACTAGCTACGGAATTCGCTAGGAGTTAGCCAACTTCTAGCTACTAGGTAGCTCCAAACTAGATTATGACCATAAATTGATGCAGCGGAAGATTCTATTTTACAGCTAGGTACTTCAAGTCTGTACCTGTGTTTTAGAATGTTTGCATACTCCGTTGGAATTAGGTTTTATGCAGAAGCATTTTGCATACTCTAGTAAAGAATGAACGGAGGACATTGTAAAGTAGGACAATGTAAGATTTGAAAGAGAGGTCAGTGTGGAGTATTATATAGTTTTATAATAGTGATTTTTAACCCCTGACGCAAAAAGTATGGGGTGTTATAAGTTTGACGTGTCCTTGTGTGTTTGTCTGTGGCATCGTTCCCAAACGGATAAACCGATTTTGATATTGTATTTTTTTCTTTTAAAGGTGAATTTGTCGGGACTGTTTTTAGCTATGTTTTTTATGATATATGCACGTTCGCAAAAATCTACATAAATTTAAATTGAACAGTGACTATCACAATTATAACACTAGAAATAAGGATAGGATAGCTGTACCGAGATTTAGACTGACTAAGTCAAAAAAGTCATTTTTAGGCAACTGCGTTAGTTTTTACAATAAAATCCCGAAAAATATAACAGGGCTCACCGAGGGAAAATTCAAATCACATGTAAAAACTACATTAATGAAAAGAGGATATTATAAGGTTAAGAATAATTTAGAAGATAAAGATGTCTGGAGCCTTCCACTTCCGCCAAGTAGCCACTAGTATTTATAGATATTACCCAGTTGTATGCCAAAATTTGTGAGACTGTAATTTATTTATTATTTGAAAAAAATAATGCCCCTCAGTTTCTTGCCTGTTCTTCTGAGTAGAGGCTTTTTGTCCGAACAAGGCGGTCGAGTCTATTTAAATAACTTTGACGTTCATAAGTGTATCTTTGATACCTAAATTGAATAAAAACATTTTGACTTTGACTTTGACTTTGATGATTGAATGGGCCCACGTTTGATCACAACTCACCTGATGGAAGGTGACGATGCGGTCTAAGATGGAGCACGCTTGCCCATGAGGTGCCTATTCATTCTTGTCGTGAAGACAATTATTTATCTCTGAATATTCCGAGAAAATGAAGTGTCACATTCTCGGAATATTCACAGATAAAAGTGTTATGCTACCATATATTGACATTTCGGGTTTGTGTAACTGTCCCTTATCCTTATATACTTATTTCAACGCGCGCGGAAACTGGGACAAAAAATTAAGCTGCCGGCACATGGATGTGCTGCTTCCATAGAAAAATGTTTGACCCCAATTACAGCTTCCACATTATTATTTACACATTGGTTATTGCTGTGCCTGAAAATGGTTAGTGATTATATCGAAATTCCACTTCGAATTTTCGAAATCGTATCGCGTTATCACGAACAGTATCAATTCATAGAACCGAAAGCGTTGATTTTCTAACAGTCGTCTATTCTACTCAATTCAAGAGTTGTATAATAGAGACGTAACGTACACTCAGCGACTCGTTTTTCATTTTAACAAATGGAACGTTTTTTATTAGAAAAGTTTTCGTCTCCTTTCAATATTTTAATGTCGCTCTGAAGCTTATTGGATTCCAGAGGCGATGCCGGTTGCTTTTTTCTAAGTCCTTCACTGGAATAGGAAGAAAATACCGTGTTTCGTGTGTATTAAAGCTTTTGTTATTAAGACGGCTTTTTTGTTTACGGCCATTTTAGGTGTATTTTTGAGGATATTTTACGAGAAAGTAGGTATTCTTTTGTTTTTCTTAGGAAGCTTGGTTTGCAAATTAAGCCGAGACTCCTTAGACAGGTAGGTACAATATTAGGTTCCATAAATTCTTGTTAAATTCGGGTTTTTTAGGATAGCGAGGCTGTCACGTGAGGCGTTCAGCGTGAAAATAAATCCATACGTAAATTGGTTAATTTTTCGATCGTTATTTAAGTAAGGTATTTCTAGGAAACCTCTAGTTTCGCTACCATAGAAAGTGTCAAATGACATTATTGACGGTTTTTGAGGTCAATTTATGGTCTCACGGTTCTCCTTCTTTAAAAATAAGTTAACTATACTATGCTATCCAGAGCTTATGAAACATAACCAGAAGTTTCTGGCAAGTTCAATGTCCTTTTCATGTGAAAATAGATTTTCATATCTTATCTTATCCTTATTTCCTTTTATAACTTTCCTTAACTAACATTTAAGATGTAACACCTCATTCAGCATCTAACTCCAGTATTATGTTAAGGCCGGGTATAATCGCGATTCGAATTTCATTTTCTACCTGCGCATACGCGGATAGAACTGGCGAAACGCACGGACGACGGGGCGCGTACGTAGTGCAACAGCTATCTGGAGACCTACCACGATATCATAGGCTTACGTTTTGTTGTCGACGCTGCGCGACCGCTAATCGTATCGCCGCGCAATAAGGTCCACACTTATACTCACATTTATTCACAAGGAACGTTGCATACAGTATATGTGAAACATGCAGATAAATCTTTTGATTAATATCATAATCAATAACCGTTCTTGCAGGATAGAGGATAAAATGGGCCATTCCCGAATTCCTCACTACTTACTCCAATGGGGATTTCGGGAATTATCGCCACTAATATTTTTCATTATTTTACTTCAACCTAATATAGAATATGAAACAGATTTAGACACAGTTATAAATGTAGCAGAATAGGAATTAAATTACCAATAATCAATGTATACGCTGATGAGAGTTGGAAGAACTTGACTTTATGTCATCATAATTATAAATAAATAAATAAATGTATGTAGGAGATACAGATAGGAGTATAGGTATGTATTATATAAAGCAAACTCGCTCACTGCAGATAAGATTTATAGGACCATCTGGGATTGTCGAATTAACTATTTCAGGTGGAAGCTCGATGCTTACGCTACAAAAGTATAAAACATTGAGTTATTATTATTATTAAGCCAAACTATCCAACTACGCAAAGGTGTGCTTCATAAGTATTTACACCTAGCATCCCTTAGCAGGTACTTGTACTGAGTATTTCTTATTCTGTGCAAGTACAAGGAAGTTTTCTATAATCTGTTGTTTTGCATTTCCGCCAAATTTACAAAAGTAGGTGTACTTTACCAACAGAGCGCGATTCATTATAAAAATCATCACCAAAAAAATAAAGTTTTAGAAAATATATTTCTAAGTAGGAAAACCACATGTTGTACGAAGTCGCGAACGTACACAAGCAAAGTACAGCTGCAGCGGGCCGCGGCGGCTTCTTTGACTTCACAACGACGTAGTAGCTTCTTTGACGGGGCCGGCGCGCGTTTGATACATAGAGATGTGTACTGTCTTTTTGCAACTTCTAGTACTCTAATATAAATTGGTTAAATGGGAACTTTTAATTCAATTTGTAAATTTAAACTTACTTATTATTATTATAAGCAACACTTGGTTCCACTGACGTCATTTAACTTAAGTCTTGATTGCTTGACCTAAAATTATATAAAAAGTTATTTTTTTGTTAAATGCGTGAAGTCTTAAGTCGTTGTAAATTTGAATCATTATAATTTAGTCTCAACAAAAAAAGGTAACTAAAGACGACCGAAAGAAATTCGCAATAAAGATACAAATTTTACGTTGCAGTGTGTCTCTATCTAGTTTTTTTACACAACTTTGAACATGCCCTAATATGAATAATCAACAAATTATTCGATCATACTTTAATACTTTTTTGGCTTTATTTGAAAAATAACGATCGCACGATAAAAATGGTTAATAAAACTAAAGCTGTAGAAAGAATCAAATTTATAACAACTTAGTCCTGTTTTTTGTTGAAAACGATCCGATAAAAAAATATTTCTCATTAAATTCAAGATGGCGGCTACCGCACCGGCAGTCTTTGGTTGCCACTTTGAATGTAGACTACCAAGGATCCCCCCTGAAGGTTAGATAAGCAAGCAATCAGAGCAATAACATTGCTGACAGGGATTATTTTCAAGGCTCATAAATGCTAGCTCGTCTGGGCTCGTAGGTCTATACATTAGTCTATACATTACATTGGTCTATACATTAGTTCTTCTGAGGTACTTGGTTGGCTAATATCAGTATTTGGCACCGTCATTTTTCGCTTCTCCGAACTAAAAAAACATAGCTTGGGTAATAACAACGAGGTACATGACGTCATCATAATGTATCTGAAAGTGTAGCATATACTGTCGTACCGTATACTGTCGGCGGCGGCGCTCGACCTGCTCAACGCAACGGCTCATGCTTTTGAAACAATCAATGTGGACTCTATTTATAGCGTGTTAAAGTGCAAAGTCATTTTACCAGTATGAATATTTATGAATATTTAAAATATTCATACTGGTAAAATGTATAATAAAGTCACTATTTACAACGTCCTACAATCTGCTATATTCAAGTTATTTATAATTTTCTATTATAATTAATATACGATGTATAATTATGTGATCAAATTATACGCCGGATCGTGCCACAGAGCGGCCGGGAACGACCTTTCACGTCGAGCGCTGCTCGACGACTAAATCGGATGTCGTAGTCAATTTTTTACCTAAGCTGCTTCATTTAATGTTGAAAATCGTATATCATATTTATGGTAAAACGAAATCGGCGCCTAGAATTACATTTTCTTGCTGTTTCTATTGGTATTTAATCGTAAAAAGAACACAAATACGAAAAAGTTGCTCGGTTAAATTTTAAAGGACTAATCTGGCTATTTAATTATCGAAAAAAAATGTGTTGTAATCGCTGAACATTTAGAGAACTACGCTCAAACAGTTTTTTTTAGGAAGATACTTTTTGTGATTTTTTTTTTCTAAAATGAGAATGATTTTCAAAATTGTTCTTCGGTTAAAATTTAGTTGGTTGTTTCTTCTACCAGCTGTATTTTTTTGTACCTGATCATCATAGTTCTTCATATCAAACTAGGTGCAAACATAATACTTGTTTTCCTTGACTTCGTGATCATACGGCGCCTTAACTGAATCTATTAATCTTCCAAACACGAAACCAAAGTGCATTTGTAATGTTTTCGAGCTAATTATTTCAACAGTGAAGTTAGAAGTGGTTAGCAGTGCAAAAGAGCCAAGTTTCTCAAATTGAAAAGGGAGCAAACTTGAGCTTACCGAACGGTAATAAGAAACTAAAGTCATTAGAAAAGTTTTTGTGGCTTACTAAACTAAATCTTAGTTCACACTTGTATTTTGGCCTAAGAGCTTTTTCACACTGGCGATTTGCGCAGCGAGTTTGACGTGAGTTTGCAACGAGCGCGCGGTGATTACACTGCGATGACATCCCATGGACACACACCCACTGATCACTGAATAGTTACTACGTCACAGCCATGGTATAATAATATATTCCGCCAGGTATGGTTCTAGGTCAAAAATAGTCACTTGGGTAACACGCAGTGACGTCAATCAATGCCTAAGTACTTACAACAAGTTCGAAAGAGACGACGACAAGTGACGTTATCAGGTGTAGACTCCCGGAACACTAGACCTTGGTTTTTGGTTAGTGGTCGCACCATGTTGTGAAATTCCGGCGATATCGCGGAGTGATTGCGGCGGGCGAGCTCATTGCGCGCTCGCTTCTCTTGAAAACGCTCGCAAATCGCCAGTGTGATAGAGCTCTTAGAATCGATGTCACAACGCTCACGTATGTTTAAATTCAATAGCATTTCAGCTAGGCAGAAAGTGTATTTATTAAGAAATGTCTCGCTAAATGAAATTGTATTGGGAATAATTTGAAAAGACTTGTAAGTCTAGCAAAATATTAAATTAATTAGTATATTAAATACTATATGAATTAGTTTTACTCTTTATGTTGAAATTAAGTATTTCTAAGTTTTCGTACTGAACTAAACACAAGTATTTTGTAAATATTCATCGTTTGAAGTGAAATAAAAAAAATCTAGTTAAAATTATTGCCAAACAGTTATGAATAGTAAATAAATTCGGGACCTTTTCACACACGGTCGTCTGACCCCAAACTAAGCAAAGCTTGTACTATGGCTGCCAGAGGTGATATTTTGAAATACAATACAATACAATATTACATACTTAAATAGATATTTAATACCCAGACATAGAACAAACACAAACGTTCATCACATAAATGTTTGCCCCAGGTGGGAATCGAACCCACGCCTCCAAGCTCAGAAGGCAGGTTCACTACCAACTGAGCCACCGAGGCAGTCAATTCTCGATCTCGGTCAAGTCAGTTATAATTAGAAATAACGATACAATATAGCTCAGTTCATAATTGGGAAGTTGAAGAAGTAGTGGCCCGATCGCACCTATCTGCCGTAAAATCGATACCTTCCTCAATTGTAAAAGTTTTCTGATGAGTAGAGCACGTATCGGCAAACCTAACGTTGGGCGAGAAAGAGTTGAAATATGTATAGTGGCGTGGTGGAGCACTCTTGGGTTATTAGTGAGTAGGCCGCCTTAGGGCAGCTAATTCCATGAAACCGACCTGTTCGCCTCGAGACCGGTGGTGTTCATCAAAGATTATCTCTAGACAAAATAGGCCTAGAGCCTAACAAGTCTAACAAGCATTACAACTATGTAGGTTAAACTATGTAGGTAGGGTCAACTGGCGCAAATGTGTCGGTGGGGCAATTGCGTCTTTCGAAAATTACTGAAAAACCCTTCATAAATTAGGCAACTAACGTCATCTTGTACAGATTATTGCAACTAAAGATAGAAAAAAGATGTAGGTGGCGCCTAATTTGTGAAGGGTTTGTCAGTAATTCTTAAAAGACGCAATTGCCCGGCAGACGTATTTGCCCCAGTTGACCCCCATAATGATGTAAATTAATGACAAAAAAAATATTTGCTAACATTCATCCTATACCCAAGCAGATTGTTTCTTATAAACCACTTTTTTTATTTTTTTATTTCGTAAAAAAAATATATTTTAAAACACAAACTATTGAAAAACTTAATAGTTTGTACTTATCGCTACACGCTACAATCCTTTATGCAAACTAAACTACCTTAAAAACTTCCTAACCTTACAACTATTAACATCTATAAATTATTAACCTTAACACATTTTTATAGGTAGTAATTTATTTATTTCTATATCTACACGAGCAAGCATGCAAAAGTTTAATTTGAACTGTTCCCTTTCAATTAGAAATTGAATGAAATGATACAAACTCCAGCACAATCAAGCGGAGATTCAACCGCAACTGTAGTTGCGTTCTGAAACCGCAATTTCAAAGTCATAACAACCAGATCACGGTTCTAATTGGTAACTTGCCTCTATTACCGCTAGTGGGGCGACGGGGCAAGTTTGAGAACCGCTGTAGAGCTCCGCGTTACCTTGTGATTGAAAAGTTTGGGAACAGTTGCTTTTGTAGTGTAAGAGACAGCGGGCTTTGTGGTTAAGGTTGTTAGTTTAGTTTTGTTTCGAATTTATTTATTGTAACGGAAAATTAAAAGCATGTTTTTCTTCTTTTATTTAGTTGAAATTTTATTAAAAATGTTTTATTTGATTCGCACAACGTAAATCTCTACAAGATAGTGGGTAACTGAAAATCTTTCATTAATATTGACTTAGGTACACAATGGGAACTTTGGACCGGAATCGATGGAGGCAGATTGTCCGCTTAAAGGGGTCCAGTGACCACGATCCTCAGTAATGAGGGGCAGATTAAAGAAGAAGAAGGTACACAATCTACAAATTTTGCTACTTTGATCACAATTCTTCTCCACATTGCAATGTTAAAACTTTCAGGTACGCAAACACAATTACTCTTTGTTAAAAGTGGCCACGTAAATTACTAAAGTTTTTCCTTATCTTACTCAATGATTTACTAGTGACGATAGCTAGTCGGAAAAGACTCGCCTCTCAAGCCAGAGGGAGCGGGTTCGGAGCCAGCCGAAGGGACGCACCAATTTGTTCATTGTGTGAACATATGTGCATATTTAATGTCATCTGCTACGTAATTGGAGCCTGATATATGGCAACAGGCTCTTCCCCGTCACATTTGGGAGTGAATATTGTCCGGCAAAGTGTACAATACCCACGTATTGTACACTTCTGCCAGCACTTTCGGGGAAGAGGCGTGACGAAATGTTATATTATGTTATCTTTCTCAAGCACCTTAGTTTTTCCGCGTCCTCTCTCTGCGACGTGAGTTGTTAAGATTTCCATTAATGAGATCGCATCGCGAACTTTTTTATAAGCTTTTCACGAGTTTGGAAACGAGCTCGTGTGGTTTCTAAGGTGTCGGACTTTTAAAAGGTTTTCTTTAGGGATTTGAGTGATTCCAGAGTGGCATTTAGCGGCTTTGTTTTGATACATTTTATACATTATTGTATGTTTTTTTGTTTTTAACTAGATTATTTTTTATTAATATAAATTAATAAAAATCATTTATTCAGGAAATTAAACCCGCAAGTAGATACATAATTAAAAGTCACAAAATTAAGTTAAATTATAGAATTAATAATTCAATTAGTCATGTCATTAGTTTATTATTATTATTGGCTTGTCCTATACTACGCCAAAAGCGGGTCATTGGACCCATCATTTTGAATAACTTTTACGATGGAGCCAACCCTGAAATCGTAATAAAAACCAGCTGTTTCATATAAAGAGTATATTGACTGTGGATGGACGAACAGCTGTTTTTTTTTCTCCATTTCAGGATTCCATTTCCCCATATTAAAAGTGGTTTATAATAATGAGTAAAATTACCTCCTTTCGGCTCAATACAGGGCAAACGAATAACCTTATACAAAATAGATAGATAAAAACTTTATTCTTTACACCAGAAATAACAAAACAAAAGAACAGAAAAAACTTAAACTGTAGTGTTTACTGGTAGCCTTATCACTAAGAGCGATCTCTTCCAGGCAACCTTAGGATGGAGAGGATTAGTTCTACATTTGGTAACCAGCTCGCCTGATGGATAGCGATGATGCAGCCTAAGAACTGAACTACATAGAAGCGACGCAAGACGAAAGCATGGTGCACGTCGCTTTCATAGATTTTGTATGAACAAGTTGTGAACCGCGCCGGTATCGTACCAATGCAATCGTGAATTCAGTCTTTGTCTTTCGCTTATGTGGATCTAGGTTTTAAGGCCCGATATTACACGAAATTAACGAAAACGAGATTTTTTGCACCTTGTTTGATATGAAGAGTTGTGATGATCAGGTGCAAAAAAATACAGCTGGTAGAAAAAATAACCAAAATCAGTTTAATCGAAGTAGAATTTTGAAAATCATCCTTATTTTGGAAAAAAAATCACAAAAGTATCGTCTTAAAAAACTGTTATCTCTATAGTTTCAGATAACAACACATTTATTTTCGATTATTAAATAGCCAGATTAGTTCTCTAAAGTTAAACCGAGTAACTTATTCTTATCTGTGTTCTTTTTATGATTAATACCAATGAAAACGGAAAAACAATGTAATTACGCGCCGATCACATTTTCTCATCAAATATGATCAACGATTTTGAACTCTAATTGAAGCGACTTAAGTAAACGTTTGTGTGGGTAGAAAATCGTGGTCTGACCGAGCCTTAAATCAAGCTCGTTCTAGAAGGTGCTTATCAGCCAAAGAGTGCCAAAATCGGCTAAGAAGACTTCATCATACTTTTAGAACGTTCACATCGGTTACACACTTACTTACCTACTTCCCCGCCATTATGAAGATCGGGATTATCCTGCTACATCCCATTTAGAGAACAAAGACCCGTCACCTGGTAAGTGGGATGCCGTGTTATCCGATACTCTTGCACCGGGGACGTCCCGACGTGTTATCGAACAATAGTTTATAATGTATTAAAATGGAAAAATAAAATGTGCAATGGGCGATGTTTAAAAAAATGTTTTGTTTGTTGTTGATGTTGATGTTTTTTATATTTGCAGGCTAGTTTTATGTCTGCCTCGACTGGACCATATGTCTTTTTAAGATTCCGTACATCAAAAGGAAAAATTGGAACCCTTATAGGATCACTTTGCTGTCCGCGTGTCTGTCTGTCAAGAACCTTTTTCTCAAGAACGGGAGGTATCAAGTTGAAATTGTCAAATATTCAGGTTTACTGTCCCTTGGAGCTGTGAAAAAATCAAACTTCTAAGCCAACACAATCATAAGATACAGCCGTTTAAGCTGCAAATTTTCGACACTCGCAAAGGAAATTAAAACCTACAGGATACCCAGAACTCAGAATCTTGAAATTTCAAGAGATCCGGACAGAATTAGACAGAAATCCGGACATACGAAACTATTTTTATCAAAGCTAAAGCAGAGACGCTTCGCTCACTTTTTTTCAGTCCAAGCAACGTTCATTCAAATAAGCATAATTTAATTCAATACCTACATTACAGTTCAGTAAAGATTTTATTATTCCGTTTCCGACGAACTTATTATAAACTCAACCAAAAGGCTCTAGTCATGAAATGTAAATTACAGTTATTAAGTACCTACATGAGAAAAGTTACTAACATGAACAGAAATTGTTTGTTAAAATCAGCACACAAACATTTTAGGCATTTGTCAAACTTCAAACAAGCCCTAACACGAAAATAGATCACTTGGGGACCTACGACAAACCCAAAAACATTCTATCAATATTTTATAAATGGTGTAGGGCGCTCGCCTACAACTTGCGTAAATAAAAAAACTATTTTGACTCAATCTAATTTACTAAGAACAACTAAACACCACAGGAAAACAAAAGTAACAAAAAATAGCATACAACAAATAAGAATCCGAGCGCGCGCGGTAGTCTCGAACGATCAAGGCTCTCTGTCCCCGCGTTCGCTCGCAGCGGCCGCCCGGTGCGGTCCGCCACAGTGTCGTGCGTAGCTAGTATGCGCGACCTTGCAAAACCAGCTTAAAGCGTATGGCCCAAGTAAGGGACGAAAACAATTGGCAAAATATTATAATTTATTATTTTCTGGTTTTGCAAGGTTGGCGTGTAAACAGTACGCCACAATGGCATTAAATTATGAGAATGTTTTTTTTTAAAACTTAATAAGAGATATCGGTCGTAAAACACGAATGGCGTGGATTGCAATAATGGCCCCATTATGGTTCTAAATGAAGTACCATTTTGAATACAGATTTCCTAACAATAAACCGGCCAAGTGCAAGTCGCGCCTGCGCACGAAGGGTTCCGTACCATTATCCATAAAAACGGCCAAAAATCACGTTTATTGTATGGGAGCCCTTTAAATATTTATTTTATTTTTTATTTAGTATTTGTTGTTACAGCGGCATCACAAATACAAAATGTGAAAATTTCAATTTTCTAATTATCACGGTTCATAAGATACAGCTTGGTGACTGACAGACAGACGGACGGAAAGCGGAGTCTTAGTATTAGGGTCCCAAATTACCCATTGGATATGGAACCCTAAATAACTCTTAGCTAACTCTAAGTCGAATTTCAAATTATTAATTTATTTTATTAAATAATATAAAAAGCTCGTCATCCATGTAAATAGTTCTTAGACATTTGTTGAAAATTTAAAAACTGCTTAACCGATTTCGATAAAATTAAATGGGATACGTCAGCTTGTTAATAAAAAAAAAATCATTAAAATTGATTCACTCAGTCAAAAGTTACGAGGTAACAAACAAAAAAAATACAGTAACTATAATTGAGAACCTCCTCCCCTTTTTTAAAGTCGGTTAAAAATAAATACAGGTTCGTATTAAAAATAAAACGTTTTCGAATAAGTACTACTACTCGTAGTAGCCCCCCAAATCCTAATTAAAACGCTACCAAATCACGCTTCAAGAACTGAAATGAAAAACAAAGCCATTATTCATGCGCCAACTCCGCTCAACTTCATAACACCAGAAATAAGCCTCCAAGATGAATCTACGTAATTTGCTCACACATGTTATACGAAATTAAACTTTACTTCCTCCTACTCAATCACAGAAAGTACGCGCAGTTAACGGGAACTTTGATTGAGCTTTAGGGTCTAAATTGACATGACGAGTGAAATGAGGTGCTCTAAATCGGAAAAAAATTAGTTAGCAAAACGCTTTGCTATGTCAGAAACACATAGTGTTGCCTAGAGGGTACAGCAGGACTGGTACCTAATCAACCTCATCAGAGTTAAGCTCACCATTCACACGCGTACCAATACGCCGGATTTTTTCGCTGTGACAAATCCGCAGACGATCTGCGTGTAAATGCTACCGGCGAGTGGTTCTTGGACCAATCCGCCGATCGCCTTCGAAGCCGCAAGCTCCGCGCCGAATCCTCGCGCCTGAGCGCTCGTACGAGTATAATGTGAGTGCGATAGGCGGATTTGTCCACCGATTTGCATGGCACGCCGCGCCAAATCCGCCTCACCTCGTGATTCGTCTAATGAATGGCGAGCTTTACAAAAAGAGAAGTAAACCCATGCTTCCAATCCCGTTGTGTTCAGACCTCAGGAACTTTGATTGGGCCCTTAGAGCCGACCCTTATCATCGATGACTAGATAAAACCCCGAGGGAAATACCTTGACATCTGCAAATAGAACTCTTGAGCGTATCCTGCTGTATGTTTGTTCCGTAAAGTAGGAAGTAATTCTTCATTTTATATGTAAGTTTATCAGAATTGCAGATTGATTTGTAAGACGGTTTCTAAGAAGTGTGATGTTTACGGAGACTAGATTAGCCAAGAATTTATTTTGATTTATCTTATCTTATTTTAGACGAGTATCTTTAAATGAGCAATTCTTGTATATATATAGCTATATAATTGGAATCTCGGAATCGGCTCCAACGATTTTCATACAATTTAGTATATAGGGGCTTTCGGGGGCGATAAATCGATCTAGCTAGGAATCATTTTTAGAAAATGTCATTTTATTCGTGTTTTATACATAAGCTTGGAAGAAAAATAACAAAACTCTTCCTGACATCTATTGGCGAATAATAATACTATTTTTTGTGAGCAACTAATTGCTTTAACGACACAACAGCACTGCCCACCCGAGCCTAAAGTGCAGTAATAGACATTTTGTTAGTTTTAAGCTAAACACATATTCTGAAACACCATTTTAAAACCTACAAACGAAATAAGTTCTTTTTTTAATATATTTAGAAAACGGAAATTGCAAAAATATGACCATTTAAAAAAAAATAAACAGTGTTTACCAGCTAAATCGCAGTAAAATACATACTGCACAAGATTTTTTTGAGTTACCCAGCTAAAGTGCAGTATTTCATCACATTTTGTAACAATTTAAGTGGTAGTTTGATCTAGAAGATGAAATAAAGAAACATATTAAAGTGCAGTATTATTTGCCTCCATACAAGTTGATAATACTGCAGATGTTTAAAAAAAACTATTTTTATTTGTATCCCCAATTAAAGTGCAGTATAAGTACAGTCCATACTGCAAATACTGCACTTTAGCTTGTTTGGAATTTTATAATATTTGTGGAAAACCAAATAAAATGAAGTATTTTTAAATTATACTGCAATTTAACTTGTTAGTCTGCATATGGTACTTTGTAAAATCCAAATAATTTACAGTCTTTGCACATTTTACTGCGTTTCAGTTGGTAACCTTACGAAAATAATTAAGCCGGGCTAGGACAACACTGCGAAATAGTGTCGCCAGACGACCAATTGCTTCGTTTTCTCGCACGCAGCTCTGTCAGTTGCGTCGCTGACGTAGTAGTTGGAAGCGGACGTGGTGCTGTGTATTTGAGTGGGGAAAGCTGAGGTAAGTGTTTGTTAACAAAATATTATTTTTATTCGTTTATACTATTTTTTATGGTTTAATTAATTAATGGAAAATATACTAGGCAGATTTCATGCGGTTTTCATAGCAATAATTTTCTTTGGGAAGCAAATGTAAATTTTGGCGCCCATTTCTATCTTTGGCATAGTAATTTCCAAACGATTAGAATGATTCGGTCGTGGTTTTTTTAATAGAGCTGACGAGGTTTATACATGACTGCCCAAAAAAGGAGTGTAATGTTTTCAGAGCTTATGTATCATGTACTTATGTATGTAAGTTTCTTTATTCCACCAGAAAGAAAGAGAAATTCTACTTGTCAAATACTTGACGGGAAATTTAAGAGAAAGTGAAGGAGGAAACAAGAAGATATTGTAAGTACCTTTAGGGCATTTTTATTAAGTCAACGTCATGCAAAGCAAATAACTCTATGGCTGGATAACAGCTGTGCAGCACAAAATAAAAATTGGTGCCTGCTGACATTTCTGATTCAAATTATAAATAGTTGTGACATTGCTGCCAATAAAATTACGCTGAAATATTTTGAACCCGGTCATAATTTTATGTACACCGACAGTTTATGATTTTAGAGATTTTGTCAACGCGGTCGAAGAGTCACTCAAGTCGGGGAAGGTGGTCTGTAAAACTATGAAGGTTAAAAGTTTATCAATAATATAAAGACTGATCACGTAAATATTATAATCACCTACCAAAAGTGATATAATAAAGTGGTTGTTTTAAATTGTGCTAAAGTTAAACTTTAGTGATAGATTTTATCTTGTTGTATCTATGTGGGTTGTAACCTTTTCTAATACTTAGAACGTTACTTCATTCTGATAATTAAATTGTTAAGAATAAAAGCTCGTTTAGTGCAGAAGTTAATTTAATGAAATGTTTTCTTCACTAAACAAGCGTTCATATTAATTTTAATACTTTGCTTTTTGATAAAAGATACTTGCTAATACATAATCAGAATCATTTAAAATCACATACAGAGTTGTTGATTTTGAGTGCTTCTGATTGCTTGATTCTGTTAAAGTTGCATTTACTGTTAAGATTTTCAAAAAAACTGGTATTTTTAAACGTATTTAGTGTTTAGTTTCCTATATTGTTTTCAATACAATGTTTTGATACAATTTAAATATGGTAAGTAGCATTTAATTTTAATGACCAAGAAATACAAACTTTTACTAAATTTAAAGGTGGTTTTCTTTTACTACACTTGAAAAACAAAGGTATATTATTATCAAAAACCTATTAAACAGCAGTATTTTCAAATAAATACTGCACTTTAGTCAGTAAAAATTAAGGTTGAATAGTCGAAAGTGCAGTAATAGCAGAATTTACTGCATTTTAATTAGATTTTTAACAGATTTTCTTCAATAATTACTTGTAGTAAGAGGGTAAAAAAATAAATAATGACTATAATTTCTGTTTTTTAAAACCAAAATAATTTAGTAACGCAAATAAATATTGTTTTTTACATTTGGTTTCACTTCGCATTCAAAATTTCATCAAGCAAGTTCTTTTAACATTTTTTTTTTAGTTTTTAATCTTTATTCGCGCTTATTTCAAAATCGTGTTTTTCCTCTTACTGCACTTTAAGTTCGGGAGGGCAGAGCAGATGGCGTTGTTAAGTAACACGAAGTCAATGAGTGTTTGCTTTGAGGTTAGACTAAAATCAATTGTTTATTTTCCAAAAAATCACAATTAAAAAAAAAAAAAATACCGAGCAAAGCTCGGTCATCCAGGTACTTAATATTTATGTTAGTAACTGTGATAGCTTTATGCGTCATGAGATGTGACAAGAGAGTCCGTTGTTTTAGATTTCACCTTAGTAGAGCAATCTTTGAGCGCCTGAATGTTTGGCTCCAGTTCGTCATCTCATTTAATTTTAAATGGAGTGTTCGAAAAGAGCGTATGTATTGAGTACGAGCGTACTCAGTTTGCGGTGTATCGCTTGCTAACTCCCATTTTGTTTACTACAGTTTGCCTCTTGTTCAACATTGAGTTTGCACAATACGCAACGTCAGAGTCAGCCAGCCACAGTTTGTGTACTCAGCCTTCAGAGCCTTATTTTTAAGTCCCGACGAAAAACGACGGGGTGTTATGAGTTTGACGTGTCTGTGTGTCTCTGTGTGTCTATCTGTGGCATAGTATAGCTCCCGATCGAATAAACCGATAAAGATTTAATTTTTTTGTTTAAAAGACGAATTAGTCGGAAAAACCGGTACCGGGGGTTTCATTTCATTGTAAATGTATACTAGTTACAGCATCTACTGAACTCATATAATTTGGGTGGACTAATAAGTAACACTGCCAGCCGCGAGAAAGATGACAAACTATGCCGACAAACCACACCTTTGGATTTAGAACATCGGTTAAGGTAGCTCGCAAGACATAGATAAATCTAGAGAACAAACCAAACACAAATATACCTACAGCGTAGGTAGGTAAGCTGTAACAAACGAGTATGTTCTAGAGCGGTAACATTTAACGCCTCGCTTAGCACTAAAATGCTCGTAGCCCGCTAGACGGTACATAAATATTTACGTAGGCAACTCTGAACAAATCACGTACAGGGTTTACGCTACTTACTCCTCAAGGACTAAGGTCACACACGGCCATAATTTACAGTGTACGGTAAAAGGCTAGCGTTTAGAAGTTTCAAGGTAACGCGAGGTGAAGCTAACTCGTTAGTTACTTCTACTGAAATGGCTGTAATTATCTCCTGAAGTTTTGAGGGTTAGGACTGTAGTCCTCAACAAAAGTTTATTCACAAAAGAAGAAAAAAAAGGACGCAACATGAAATTGAAAATGAAAAAAAGTATTTAATTCTAATCCTACTATCCCAACTAATATTTTGAAATGCGAAAGTGAGTTTGTTAATTTAATTGTTTGTTTGTTACGATTTCACGCCTTAACTACTCAACTGATCATCATGACATTTTGCAAACACAATGTTAGGAGTACAGAAAAGGAGATAGTGTACTTTTTATCCAGGAAAAATAACTGTTACTGTGGGATCGCAGGCGAAACCTCAATGTACAGCTGGTAATCTAAATAAAAAGCTTATAAAATAAACCCCCACCATAAGGGATTGCACTTAAAACGCTTGCACACAGATCTGTGAAGCTGCACAAGAGTTGAACCACTGGCTCTGCTGTGGACCGCTGATGGTCCAACTCGTGGGGCAGAAGAGTTAGTACGTCCGAGACCAAAATTTTACTATTTGACATTTGATTTGGCTATTGCCGTACCTAGCTTGATAGAGTTTCACATACAAGCTAACTAAGTGAGCCGCAAGTTTGCCCAGAACAAGGATTGAAACTTCATTACCAAACTTTGCAGACGTGAGTGAATTTTCAGTTAAATTGCCATCGCGCGGATACTCTAGAGTAATTAACTGATAGGCACAGCTAATTACCTCTGGTCCTCTGACTTCGGTGTCAAGCTGATATTGAACTGTGCGTCGGGGGAAATGATTTGTAATCTTACCTTGGTTTCTAATTTAAGGACTACGGGGACTGCGGGACTACGGAATAATCGAATATTGGAATGTAGATCTTTTAAATTACTTCATTAAGTTCAAATTCAATTGCCGCTTTCCTCTCAACTTTGTGTAACAATATTTTGAGTACTTGTGTTGAAAATTGCATTTTTAAGTGCCCTCTTTCAGAGCAATCACGCTGTTCATGTTTTACAAGCGACGGTTTTTTATTAGATTTTTATTGAAGTGGCTCTGTCTGGCGCATTTGACATGTCGAATTATGTTTGAATGTTATAAGGGTACATGAATATGAAGCTAGTGTAGTGGCTTGGTTTTATAGCAATTTGCTACTTCAATAGAATAAATATTCTATATCTCTAAGGAATAAGTAAGTATAACATTGACTGCGCACACAAGGTCTCAAATTTCACGATTTTCTTTAAAGCTGCCAAAACAACTACAACAAACTAAAATTACTAAAAGAAAAACAAAAGCTCGGCTGCAAAATATTGTATGTCAATATTCTATGTCACTCCCACTATCAAGACGATGCAAATAACACCTCACATGTCGAAATCCATCAAGCTGTTTAGGCTGTAGAGCGTGCCAAAGAAACTTCACACATTCACATTCACATACATACACTTGAAAAACATAACCCTCCTTCTTGGGCTGTGAGGTAAAATTATCTGTGCTACGTCAGCCGTAGTGATAACCATAGTGCTGCTATTGCATAACAAAAAAAACCTCTTTGCTAATAACAAGCTGGCTGCTCTAAGCCAGATTAAAAAATAAAATAGCCAGTGTTGGCTCGACGTGAAACGAACTATCTTTGAGATGTTCGCAAGTTTTAATTGATCAATTTAACTTGAACTAGCAGCAGTTGACCTGAGATAGGGGTGTCGCAGCTAAAAGTAGTCTCTTTGAGTTCGCTGCGCTGATGAAAGAGTTTTGTCGGTTTGATTTCAGAACTCTTTTCTTAAGATTGGTGATTGAAGCTTATAGAATCCTTAAGTTTGAAACTTTGATAAAAGTAAGTTTGAAAGTTATCTACTCCTTTGTACTGTTTGTTAGAGTTTTAAACTCAAATTAAAATGGAAAATAATTGAGAAAAAGATAAAAAAAAAACGTTATTAACATGGCAAACAAGCAGACGGGACGCCTGATGGTAAAGGCCCTTTTATATAGTGCAAGTTTCTTGCACATTCAAGAGCGATAATTGAATGTGCAAGAAAAATTGGTTGAATTACATCCAATTCAACCAATTGCAAACCTTCAGAAATTTTAAGCGATTGTTGTTTAGACGAAGCTAGTCATTTGTTAAAACAAGATTGCGTTGTATGAAATTCTATGAAACTTGCAGCGTATTAAATCAAGCTTAAGAGATTACCATTGTCTATATTATACATGCCTATCTGTAAGGGCACGTTCACACAGCTATCCGTTTTACAGGTTTGTTTTTTCTTTGGCCATGGCATAATATGGAGTTCTTGTAAGACCGTATTCTCACTTTCTCACACACATTACATCATTCATTCATTATGTACCTTGTATGGCGTACCTACATATATGCTAAAAACGTAAAAATCCTATGTGCTTTTCTAATGTGGTGTGAAATGTGATGCTGTGACACCGGAACCATTACGGACACGTATCCATCAGTTCCCAACCTTTTAAGACTTAACAATTTCACATTGACTTTTTTTTCCTATGAGGACGTCCCTGTAATAATTTCTATCAGTTCAACAGTTTTGCACTCCTCAGAGATTAACTCAAACGTACCTGGCATACCCACTTAATTTTCAACATTTAATGGCGTGTAGACCGTGCTTTCAAGTGACCAGGAATGGCCTCCGCGCACTATGCGACATGCGACCGCTACAGCTCTACAGCTCTACGACTAGACGCATCGACTAGCTATGGCCGATAATATTCAGACATTTTGTTCTAAGCTCTGCAGAATTTAATGATTACATTTGACGCTTGAGTTGCAGAGTTGCAATAACAGGCTAGGGGCGTCGGAGGTCCTCGCTTTTTCGCAGTTACTTGATGCACATACGAACACCCGACGGTACTAACAAGCGACAAGGAACTTTTCTTACGCGTGAGATTTATCTTCGTTTTTAAATGAGAGAGACAATGATCAAGATAATATCTTACTTGTAAAAATAGGGGCCAGGTCGGTCAACGCAATATGCTAGCAATCTTATATAAACACGACTGCTTTGCGACAGTTCTGGGACTTGTCGCAGCAACAAGACGCACAGTTTGCGACGGCTCTAATGCTAGCACCCACGGGCATTGCACGATGATTCGGGTACAGTCTCCCTTAAAAGGGACAAACGTGCAATTATGGGAAATTTGTGGAGGACCGTGTTTTTGGGGACAGGTCAGGAGCCAACGAGAATTATGTTACTTTAAAAATCTGGACAGAATTAGTTGTGAAAAACCCTTTTAGGCCCTGCAGATTTAACATGTCTGCCTTAAAAAGAAGTGCTATTTATGTTCAAGGGTTCACATAGACTTGCGTGTAAGAATGTATAATATAATGTTTTTCACTTCTCTTGCTCAAAAAGTCAGTCATTGTAGCGTACCAGAGTGAAGATAAAATAGCATTTTTAGATCTAACAGAAAAAGTTTTTTCTATCTTTCTAAAAATGGAACTAAAAGCGGCGACCTCTTCGGTAGAATGCGCATTCTGCGCAGTCAATGCAAGCGACCACAGAAGAAATAAAATAAAAAACATTGGCGCATTTTCTTGAAATAACATTTTAATCGGTGAACGTAATTTATATTCCATATTGGTTTGGACTAATTAATTATTTTCACACAATCGAAGTGAAAAGTAGAGTGTAACACACGGGGCTAAAACCCCATTATACCTCGGTTCCTATTTACTCCCTCGCTAAAATTCGGGAGTAAAACTTCCTAGTATATAATGGGTTATTTTAGCCTTTAGTACAACAATCTTCTATCAAGTATGTTTAATTAAGAAATTAATATGAAATGTTGTAAAGGGTAATTGTGTGGGTTAATAATTATGTATTTTTTCCTGAATCGATATAGATGTGTGAGGTATCGCTAGGATCTCTACATCATCGTACCGGATGACATAATTATGATGTTGCATTTTTTATTTGTCAAACTAGGCACACAATACACTTGGTTACGTTAGTTACCTCAATTCTTGCCAATAGCATAATTATATCGTCACGCCTTTTACCCCGAGGGGGCTGGCAGAGGTGTAATACAATGGCAGCCTAGTTGGGAGAAGGTCCACCTCTCAAGCCAGAGGGAGCGGGTTCGAACTCAGCCGACGGCACGCACCAATTTGTTCATTGTGTGAACATATGTGCGTATTGTATGTCATCTGCTACATGACTGGAGCCCGGTGTATGGCGACAGGCTCGCCCTCTGTCACATTTGGGACTGAATATCGTCCGGCGAAATGTGGGTGTTGTGTTACACCTTGCCAATAGTACCGCTAAAAATATGTTTTTGTATATTTCTGCGGATTCCTCTGTTGTCTAGTCTCAAGTTTTAGAATATCAATCATCAAAATTATAATCACTATTTTGCTTTTATAAACCTTTGTTTATTTTAGAACAGTATGAAAATAAAGATTAAAAACAAAACCTGGCGACAATATTCCAAAACCATCCATAATATTATAAAATTGTTGGTGTAGATAGAAACATTAAAAACCACTTTAGTCAGGTAACAAAATCACCGTTGACCAGTGTAATTAAAATCAATCAAATCAAAAATAAAACAGGCCATTTCAAAAGTTATCATCGAAATACGCGTTAAATAATAATTAATATAAATAACACTATTTATCTCTTTCCATGAACTCTGCTAACAATCCTAAATAAATAAATTCTCATGTTAAAAAGTAAACAAAGAGACCACATTATGAAAGTGTTAACACTCCGCTCTGCCTGCGCCGAGCAAGTTCATAATTAATTTTAAAATATTTAATGAATAAACGCGCTAACAGTTTTATACTTTTGTTTGGTAGTGTGACCATAATAATGTATAATGTCGAGGATAGAGAGCAGCGGAAAAGAGAGACAAGGAAGGATGACCCTACCACTTCCTTGGAAAGAGAGAGGGAGAGTGTGGTAGTGTCGCCATGGTTTCATGATTTCACGTATAGGGTCACGTATAGGAGTATCATCGTAATAGTACGATTATACCAGAGAATATACTTTTATAGTAGTGGTTTTACTGCGTGAATGCATTAGGATCGAAAATGTTTTCTTTGTGAGAGCCAGGATACAAGTCTGTTGTTAAAACGAAACCGGAAAAGTTGTGGCAGTAATTTTAGTAGTATGTTATTTTCTAAAAGTATTTTTATTTTCTAAAAGTTGTAATACTTCGATTGTTAAAGTGATGAATGAAGTGATGTTATAATGATGATTTATTAACTTTTAACGGTTCTTTAACGAGCACGCGTGTGAGCAAAAGATACAAACATTAGAAAATGCTACTTTTCGTGTTTTCCACAAATTTAACTTGAAGTTTTTGGAAACACTCCACCGCTTTACGGAAATGAGGAAAAGAGGCTCATCATCACCATCACCTCTCATCATCATCAATTTATTATTGCTAATAATTAATTTGTAACTTTAATATTACGACTGAAGCATTTTGTTTCCATGAGCAAAATAATTTAGAAAAAAATTAAATGTCACATAAAATATCTACCAATCTATATTGATCTTCAAATATCAGTGATGTAATATTATTTCGAACCTTCAATCACATAAATAATTTAATCTTCAAAAAGTCTCAAAATGGGTCGAATATTTCATTTTAGAGACATGTAAATTTAATAAATTAGTTCAAAACAAATTGTAAACGATACCAATAGAAGTGTCATTGACGTTGTTCAATTTCAATTTGTCTCCATAATTTATTTTGCGCAGCAAATATTGCTTGACGAAATTGAATGTTCAAACGGCAAATCAAATATGATTGAAAACGGATTATGTTATAAAAGCTTCTATATTCATTTGCAGAAAATTAATTGATTGGCTTTGTGAATGTAACTCTGAAAAACACTGAAAATAATCTTCTTGCATTTTTCCACAACTAAAAAAATATGTTTTCAGCATATTGACACTTTTTTATCTCAAAATCGCAAAATGTGTGTGGATATCAAATATCCCCTCATATCATATATGGGCTTAGTTTCAAAATAACACTTCGAAATCGAGAAAAATAAATAAATATTCAAATAGATTCAAATAATCAAAATTGACACATAGATACCCCCTACTGCCTTTTACAGACTCTACATTTTTTTTTTCGTTAATTTACCTATTTTTCAGAATAGCCTGCAAAACTGAGAAGCACGGTCTCTCTACCAGGTTTAATAAATGAACTACAACCGGTAGCGGTGAACAAAATAGGTATGCCTGGAGCTATTGTTTGCGTTAATGCAGTGTTTGCGCCGAGTCCGCGATGTTTGCCGGGACAATAAGACAGAACTGCTAGTCTTATTTACCAACGACGATATGCGAGTCGACAGGCAAGTCGACAGGCGACTGGGAAAGCAACTCGACAAGTCGGCATGCAATTAAACACACTACTGTTGTTTTTGACCTTCCACCTCATTTTTTTTAAGTGATAGGTTTCTGGCATATTGCAGCCCATTGCCCTGGTATCTCATGAGCTCACGAACATCTACCCCATGGTCACATTAGCAACAATTGAATCCTCTGCTCTAGCGGGTGCTCATTTGGAGCTATGTAGGTATTTCTTCTGTCGAGTTTTCTTTTCTATGTGGTACGAGTTCTCGTGGGAGCGGGCGTAATGTGGTAATAAACGACTGAATAAGTTGACAGGCAACTTGAGAAGCAATTCGATGTATTAACTTGACCAAGCACATAAATGCTCCAAAACAAACAAGGTCTAGCATTCCGGGAGCCAACACGTAATGACGTCACTCGTCATCGTCATCCGTCTCTTTCGTACTTGTTGTTGACTTGTTTTGGCACTGCTTGAGCATCGATGCACGTCACTTCATGTTGCCCACGTGACCATTTTAACTCGAAATGTATATACCTGGGAGAGTATCTTATTATACAATGAGACAACTCAATTAAACTCGACCGGCAATTTGACAGACGACTTAGCTGGTAACTTGACAAGCAACTTACAATACAATACAATACAATACAATACAATACAATACAATACAATACAATACAATACAATACAATACAATACAATACAATACAATACAATACAATACAATACAATACAATACAATACAATACAATACAATACAATACAATATTACTTTATTGCACACCAAAAACTACATGAAAATCTTAAAAACTAAAATACATTTTTCGGCAGTACAAGGGCGACCTTTTCGCCTAAAACGACTTCAAGCTACTTTAACTATTAGGCACTATAGAATAGTCACCGGTGAGTCGGTCGATGGTGACCGTGACTTTCCATGGTATAAATAGGCGTTTAGACACGTAATCGCCGGTCTCTCTGAATGTTTTGGTTGCCGTGAGACCGAGTCGCTGACGACTAATCGTCAGTGCGTAGTGACTGTAAATCGTTGTCGCTGTCGCCACTTGTAAATGAGATTCCAAACAATAAGACAATACCCAGGATTGTTGGGACGTCGCGATATTGAGGTGACTAGAGATAAGCCGGGTACAAACGTTGATAATCTTGTGTAATGTAAGTACTGGAATGTAAACTGCTGTTTGGCAACTCTAAGAATTTCAGACGTCACTGAAGCTTGTAAACAAAGATTTGTCGTCGGTCGTAGCTCTCTTTTGTAGTACGTCTGGGGAACAGGTGTCTTCTTTACTAATTATTTAAGCTGGCAGATAGTTGGGTTAGTCGTTGTGTTCCTGAATATACAAGGGCGACAACAATGTTGCTAAAAATAACGAGAATAACCTCGTTAAGAAATATTAAGCATTATTCATTTACGGCCTTTTCTCTTGGCCTTGGTCTCTTGGTTTTGGTTGGTAAATAATCAAATTAAATATTCAGGCATACACGGTCGTCTGACCTCAAATTAAGCAAACCTTGTACTATGGCTGCCAGATACTGATATACATACATAAACACATTTAATTTTATCCATGCTTAATAAACATTAACACCTAGAATGTTTGCCCTAGGTGGGAATCGAACCCATGCCCCCAAGCTAAGAAGGCACGCCCACTACAAACTGAGCCGACGAGGCAGTCAAAATATTTAGATGTAGTACATTTACAACGTCAATGTCCCTGCAGTGGGACGTCAAAAAACTTTAATAACGATGATGATAATTCCAAAGTCAAAGTCAAAATATTTATTCACTTAAATAGGGTAAGTACATACAGTTCTTCAATATATAATTTAGTTCTGCCTATTTGTCAGATAACCTGACATGTGAATATGTTAAAATTAATATAATTACAATCGAAATATTAGTATATTATAATTACTTTAGTTATGTCAATCAATTCAAGTCAAATTTAAAAATTATATTTTATTATTAAATTTATTTAGTTTATCTATAATATTCTAAATTAAATCTTATATTAGGTAACAACATTATTTTAAAAAGTCTTTAATACTATAGAAGCGTTTGTCTAATAACCATGTTTTTAATTTCCTCCGGAAGATTCCGTAGGGTAGGTATTTAAGGGTCGAAGGAAGCTTGTTAAACACAGAGATACACATCGCATAACAATTCTTTCGACATTCCATTTCTTCCATTCTATTTTTCCATACCTATAATATAAATAATGTTAAAAATTCAAAAGTACCTCTGTCTACGTATCTGTCTGTCTGTCTGTTTGTAGCCTTTTTACGGCCAAACGGCTGAACGGATCTTGATAAAATTTGAAATCAGAAATAAGAATTTATTGATAACTCCTATAGTTACATGTCACATATACTCGTACATAGGTAGGTAGGTAAGTACAGTATTTCACGAGGAAGGGTTTTAAAATCTTTTTTTACTACTACTAACTACTAGCTACTAGACTACTAGACTTGACTTCGACTTTGACTTTACAATAAAGAGTTCCTCTATTTATTTTAGTTTCTCTACCTTTGATCTTCAGCAACCAAGAAAACCATCATCTAACAAACCTAGTTCCCAGGTTTTGTCGCCTTTGCTCCACACTGCAGTCCACTTCGCACCCGTCCCACTTTCCGTACATTTCAAGCCGAAATACTGGCCGATATTTTTACCGCCTCCCATTATTTTATCGCGGCTAATACTGTACTTGAGGGAGGCAATGCCGCGCATGAGTGGCCGCGACTGGCGCCTGAGATAAACGGATTTCGTTTAATGCCGTGTTGTCCGGAGCTGGACTGGCCTGCTGCGAGTAAGTGTGTTATTATATTGTGTTAAAAGTGGGACAGTTTGTGTGAAAGTACGCGTTAGGGTGTGTGTGTTGGTTTCGTTTTTACGCTATAACATCTTCTTTTGAACTTTATCAATTGTAGATTTATAACGTAAAGAAGTTAAGTCGACCTAGGCGAACGTTTCTCGACCAATTCGAAGACGTTTTCAGTCAGTAGTGCGATACGATACGAGTGAGAAGTGGTGCTGGAGGAAAATGCTCCGAACACCTTTGACAGTACATCGGACTAACGTATCCATATTAAAACAACTCAAGGTCACGACTAGACTCTCTACCACCTATCTTAGACGGGTTCTTAAATACTTCGGCTACATTGCTAGGAAACAAGACGACAACCTGGAAAAGTTGATGCTGATGGGGAAAGTCGACGGCAAGAGGTCACGAGGCCGCAGCCCGATACGTTGGTCCAATCAGATTCGCACCGCTCTGGACACTTCAATCTACGAAGCGCTACATGTTGCGGAAGACAGGAAACTTTGGCGGAAGATAAGAGAGAGAGTATTTCTTGGTGGTGGTCACGACTCTCAGACATGAGGAATGCGACTTGAGGAGGAGGAAATACAAATGAAAATAAAATTAACAGATTAAAGCTCGATTAAAAATATATTTAAATTCACAAAAAATTGGAATTAAATTCATAAACATTAAATTCACTGATATTAAAATTACATTCTTTTATATTACAATTAAAATTGTCAAATCATTGAAATTTTTTTTTTCATGTCGATGTCTTTGACGGACTTGCATTAAACTCTGAGACCAGGGCCAGCCACTCGGCCTTTGCATGAAATTTAGTATATAAGTAAATAGCTTATAGGCACGAAGGCCATTTTTTATCTTTAAAAATTTTGCGGTTTTTAACCGACTAAACGGAGGAGGTTTACAAGTCGGCGCGTATTTATAATAATACAAGCTGCGCCCCGCAGTTTCACCCGCTGTTAAATAGTATCCTATGTGCTATTCTAGACTATAATCTATCTCTGTGCCAAATTTCATCCAGATCTGTTCAGCCGTTCTGGCGTGAAAGAGTAACAAACATCCATCCATCCATCCATCCATCCATACATACAAACTTTCGCGTTTATAATATTAGTAGGATATATTTTTAAAGGATAGGAGAAAACCGCGGGGAGTAGCTAGTGTTGAAAGTGTGTTAAATACGGAAACTACTCGTAAGAGTTTGTTAAATCGTTGATGTTTTCATTGGGGTCGGTTGATCGTTTAGTTTAGCTAATAAATGTTTACAGTCCAATTCGAAGTTTTATAGCTCTTTCTATGTTTTACGTCAAAAACATTAACAAAGCAAAAAATGCTTTTATTTTATTTGGATGACTAAACAGCCTGGTTAAACGTAAAAACATACAAAGATACTAACAGATATAAGTCACCACTTATAAGAACAACAATAGTGCTAGCGCACAAAGGAAACACAACATTTAGGTACACTGGTAGTTTAGAGAAAAAATAATAATTTTATTCCCTTTCGGATAAATTGCAGCTGTTACTAAGGGGATCAATACTTTCTTTATGCAGCTGTTCCCTACGGCATGGATAGGCATAAATAAGCTATATCTATCTGCTAGTATTGCAGGCAATACACTAGAACACAAGTAACATAAAAAAAAACCAGCAGCAAAATATTGTGCCCTATGTCACTTCCATTATCGAGACGATTCAAATGACACCTCACATGTCGAAATCCATGAAGCTGTTTAAAGAAACCTCATACATACATACATACATACTTACATACACTCGAAAAATATAACCCTCTTTCTTGCGCAGTCTGGTAAAAATATATTTTTTTATTTTTAAGAAAACATTTCCGAATTTATTGTAACTGGAGATATTGATAGCAAACATACTACAGTACTGTGATGTTTCCATTGAGTGTAATCATCATAGTTGTATTTACAACACATTGCGTGGTTAGCTTGTTAGCGCAATGTTTTACCACAAAGTCAGGATCAACAGTCTTCATTGTTGACGATATTCTCATTAAAAACGATCTCAGTAAAGGTTTTGCTTCAAACTATTTTTTCACTACTATCATTTCCAAGATTCTTTGTCTGCATTGCTCGGAGTCCCAACGAAGTTTCCTTTTCATTAAAGTGGCCCTGTATAATTATTCCCACAATGAATTTCTTAGCTTTTGAATTACAGTGAAACCTGGTTAAGTGAGACAGCAAGGGACCTGCAATGTCGTTTCACTTATTCACGTATTCCACTTACCCAGTGTCTCAGATATACAGGTATAAATAAATATCTGTCACATTTACAGAGGGTTCCATTAATAGAGGTGAGAATACAGGTTATTTCAGTTATACAGGTGCGATCATTGAATAAAATAACGTGTTATGTATGTGAATGAGTTTTAATAAAAAAAAAATCTCAGTTACAGAGGTTTATGCATATAAAATTTACTCGCTGTCTCAGTTATAGAGGTAACTATGATGATAAATCGAAAGAACAAATCCCAGATATAGAGGCTTACCTCGTCCCACTAACAGGGGTATTTGAGTGCCAAAGTGTTGGGACCTCAGCATGAGTTCCAGTTATGGAGGTTTCTCACTTATCCAGGTCCCACTTATCCAAGTTTCACTGTATTATTGTAAAAAGTTACATTTTCTTTGTTATAGTCGCTAAGTGTTGGATGGTGTTGATGAGGGAAATAAAAGAGGAAACTGTATAATCAGTCGTAATTTGGCTTTGAAATTTTGATGGCTTTTATTTTCGTGTTAAAAATTTAGTATTTTTGTTGGTTATCTTAGGGTGGCAAGTGGAAGTGGAAGTAAGTACTTAAGGGTTCCGTGACGCTCTGAATTTCTAGGAAACAATTTGTCAGATTATGATGAAACTTGCAGCGCCGTGCGGTTTTATCCGCGGTTAAAAAGTAGCCTATGTATAAGCTACCTCCATACAAAATTCTTCTAAATCCGTCTATCCGTTTGAGCGCGTAGAAGTAACAAACATACACACTTATACACTCACAAACTTTCGCTTTTATAATATTAGTGTGAAGTGTGATTTGGAATGCACGATTAAATGAACTAAATCAATAACAATCCTCTATGTTGTTGTTTTTTTTTAAATACGTCCTCAAGAGAAAAAAGAGTTTTTATTAATAGATAGACAACGCAAACCCAAAATCCCTTTAGGGGAGGTTGTTTATTTCATTAGCTTTTAAATTAATCCATGAAACAACGGAATTTTTTAGATATTTAAAAATGATTAGAGAAGTGAAAAAGTCATTAAAATGACTGAAATTGCACTTTGTCACTCTGTACATAACTTTACAGGCTCTTCAGTATCTTTGCTTGCTTTTCACTTGTCGTCTTCTTCTAGACGAAATGGCAATAGAAAACCTTTACAATGCGAAGTTAGTCTAAAGTGGTCGCCGGACCATTAATATTATTGAATTTTCAAAGTTTTTAAAATACATAACAAAAATAATTTTTATTCTTAAAGTTGCACCACTGTTACGTATAAAAAAAACCACACCATCTTAAAATTCCCCTGAATGGTTTCCTTAGAGTTTTCAAGTTTTTTCTGTCCTAGGCATAGCAAAATTTTTTTTCAAATCGACGGTCCTTTGTCTTCAGTCTCCAGTCCTACTTGTATTTAATACACGCAACAAGCAGATATATTACTAGGTATTTCATTTTATTTGAAAGCGATGGTAGCCTAGTTGGAGAAGGCCCGCCCCTTAAGCCAGAAGGAGCGGGTTCAAACCCAGCCGACGGCACGCACCAATTTGTTAATTGTGTGAACCTAGTTAAGTGCGTATTGTATGTTATCTACTACATGACTAGAGCCCGGTGTAAGGCGACAGGCTCGCCCCCTGTCACATTTGGGACTTAATATCGTCCGGCGAAGTGTGGGTGTTGTATTACACCTCTACCAGCCCCCTCGGGGGAAAGGCGTGACGATATGTTATGTTATATTGTGTTGTGTTATGTTACGAAATTCGTACAAGATTTTTCGTTCACGTATATTTATTTGACATTGAAGAGTAGTTTCACGAAAATTACAGACAATCCCCATTCTCCTAATCCAAGCTTATTAACTGAAACTGAAGGTCAGCCGATATGACCCGAGTGAACGGAGTTTCAGGCGGAATCGTAGGTATTATTGTAGGCTTTACCTAAGGCCGGGTAAGCCCTCAATTCGCCACTGTTTGTGGATTTTACTCGTTGCGTTCTTAATCTTGTTCATTTAAAACTTTTGAATCTCATGTTGGATACTTTAAGCTGTTTTTCACACAATTTAGTATCCAACTATCATATCTTAATGTATTTAAACTACGTGTCTCGTTGTTTGTCCGCTATAGACTCCTAAACTACTTAACCGATTGCAATCAAATTTGCACACCGTGTGCAGTTCGATCTAACTTAACAGATAGGATAGCTCACATTTACATATAAATATATGTAGGTACATAATTTTATAAATTTATTAAAAGTCGCGGGGTGACAGCTAGTAATATATATATTTGTATACTAGCTGCACTCTGCGGTTAAAAAGTATCCTATGTGCTATTCTAGACTATAATCTATCTTTGTGCCAAATTTCATCCAGATCTGTTCAGCAGTTCTGGCGTGAAAGAGTAACAAACATCCATCCATTCTTTCTCACAAACTTTCGGCGAAAGTTTGTATGTATGGATGGATGGATGGATGTATGTTACTCTTTCACGCCAGAACGGCTGAACAGATGTGGATGAAATTTCTCCGGGTCGCATTCCTCAATCGATTCTTTTTTTTTTGTAGAGGTAGTTTTTGGAAATTTTTCGAAATTGCGAAAAAATGTCTTTTTTCCAAAAAATAATCGAAGTTCAATATTATATCATGGTCGAAGCTGAAGCTAGAAGTTTTGGTCGCTGACGCTGTGTCAAAGTTCTGCAATACGCACTTACATCCGGATCTGCGATGTGCCGATAAAACCGATATTCTAGAGTTAGACTCTAGAATATCGGTTTTCTCATTACATGCAGTGCTGTAAAGATTAAAGTCTTTAGAAGTATTTTTGTCACTTTTAGTTCTTTGTTCTGCTTTTGATACTTTCTTTTAGGTTGGCACTAGCTAGGAGTAGTTTAAAACTAGTTAAGCAATGACTAAGTCAGTTATTATAATCAGTGCAAGTGGTGTAGGTCTAGAACATTCATTATTAAGGCCTATTTCAGTTACTACTGTGCTCTCTTGACAAGAAAATTTATTTCAAACTAAGTATCTACTTACTACTAAGTACTTCATTGGTGGCTTCCTACTAAAATTATAAATGCGAAAGTATATGAGTTTGTTCGTTTGTTTGTTTCTTTGTAATGCTTTCACGCCATAACTAATCAACCGATCATCATGAAATTTTGCATACACGTTGTCTGGGATACAGAAAAGGACAAAGGGTACTTTTTATCCTGGAAGAATAAATGGTTCCTGTAGAACCGCGGGTGAAACCGCGGGGTGCAGCTAGTTTCTAATAAAACAACCTACCCACCTAATTCCACCGTCCGGTGTCCAAACTAATTTACTTAGACAAATTGCTTAAATACCTTATCGAAAACAAATTGGAGCTCGCCTTTATCTCTGTAACTTAAGGTCAACTTAGCTAAGTTAGAGTTGACCTAACGTCGTTAGGACAGAGTGGCAGGGGCTGAGTTAAGTGACTCTTAAGTAATGGTCACAGAATTGGCTTAGGATACCTAAAGTTAGTGAGGACCTAATTATCGGGTCCGATTAAGTTTGAGCGTTTGTACTTACCTAAGTATAGAAGGAAGGTATGTATAGTAGATAAAGTAGTTTTAAGATTGTAACGTGTTTATTGTGATTCTATTTCTTTGCTATGAGTACTTATATGTCTAGAGAGGGTTCCAAATTTAATATACTAGTGTGCGTGACAGGTACGACTTTTACAAAGGTTGCGTCATACATTTTGTTCATTTAAACCTTAACAGTTGTTGGATGTAATTTTTTTTGGTCCGTGCAATGTTTTATCAGTCCATCTGGACCTATCATTGTCATGTTTCTTTAACCTTTTTTGAATATTATACATTGTTTATTTATTTACTGTTCAATGTAGAACTAACAATAGGTATTTTTTAATTCAGATTTTTTTATACCTAATTTTAAACTCTGTTCATGTTTTAAGCTAATTTTGCATAAAATTTTAACATTTTGATACTTTTGCGTTTTCGTTTTCTTTTTGCTTGTTATAATGTTAATAATAGTGTTACAGATAATTATTTTTAAAAGAAACTTACCGCACCTCTAAAGCACCACTTTAAGAAAGTGTAATGTGTATTTAATGCGAAAACTTTACATTATAAACTGTAGATAACTTTGGAGATATGTGCAAACTACCGTGCATGAAATACTGTTATTACAGTACTTTAACAGTTTTTACAGAGACACTTTCTAAGGGTTGAGTTAACAAAGGCTCCACTATTTGGCCCCGATTATTTCGATTCGATTATTCCGACTATAGTTTTAACCGCATTCGGCGGTCTTTATCGAGGCGAGTGCGCGCGCGCGTTCTCCGTTTGGCATAACAGGCACCATAAAATCATAATGTGTGAAAACTACGTCAGTTTCCATAATAAAGTTGGGCCGAACGTTTTTCTAGATTCACACGTTGGGTGCGTGGCGTTGAGGCCAATGTTGGACCAACGTAGTGTATTTACTTTTCTTAACAGACGTTATCTGGCGATCTTTGATCTCATCTCCGCCTCATCTCAATCTTTCACACCTGCCACTGTAATATCTATCACTTTGACAGCTTGTCATTTTGACAGGAAACACGTTCACAGAGCCTGGCTTAACTTGAGTAATGACGTGATCTGCGCGATTGTAGATTTTTAGGTATTTTTGGTAGTCTTTGGCGGGTGACTTTTATGCCCACAATCGCTAGCGTTTCTCCTTTTTTAGCTCGGGGAAATATGGTATTGGCATCCGGTTGCATTGGAATGCGTCCGGGTTTTTATGTGAACATATGAGGCTATGGCATACCTATACCTATGGAAACCTCATTGGAAGCTTCTGTGTTTAATTGAGAGCACCGACTACGCTGGCTTATTGATCAATTTATTTGCTGACGGCTATACCATTTTCACCTATGACTTAACCATAACGTCACGCCTTTTCCCCCGAAGGGGTTGCTAGAGCGGTTACTACACCCACACTTCATCCGGATGGTATTTAGTCCTAAATCTGACAGGGGGTGCACCTGTCGCCATACACCGCGCTCGAGTTATCTAGCAGACTATATCAAATACGCACTTATTCTCACAAATGAATAAATTGGTGTACCTTCTGTTGGGATCGAACCCGCACTCTCTGGTTTCAGAGGCGAGCCTTCTTCCAACTAGGCTACCATCGCTCTATACCTATAAATAGATATATTAATTTACTTTGAGCCATAACCCTGCCCCATTAGAATAAATTACAAAGATACATGCCAGCACTTACTTGAATTACATTACTAATTTATACACAAGCCGTTCGGAGCCAAAAAATAAAAAGCGGCAACCACTACCAAAACAAACGAGCAACCCCAATTAATTCTCCATCCACCGGAGCAGTCGAAGTGACAGATCTAACCGGCCTCTATGATTTACGACGCCATTTCTATTTGTTTCACCCTACATTCTGTCCCAGAAATATGTTTACTTGGTCAAAATTACAAAAATACGACAGAAATATTCGTATAATGCCGACAGTAATTGAGTGAGAATGTACGGAAGCCAACATCATTATCAGCTATGAATAGCCTGGCACAGGCATTCTCCGAAAATGCTATTCACATCGTTCCTTTGTGAATCGTATCCAATCCCATCATAGTGCCATTGCAATGTCGTCAGGGCATAGGCTATGACTGGTCAACGGAAGGTAGTTGATCGACATACTAGAAACGTAAAGCTAACTCACGACTGGTCAAGCCGTGAATTGATTATTATCTCCTCTGGTTTTTTAAGAGCAGCGATGATGAAGAGATCGCTTTGAGCGATAAGGCCGCCCATTAAAAACTTAGTTAAGCCTTATTTAAGTACTATTGTAATTATTTTATGTTTTCAATAAAGAGTTGTTGTTGTTGTTGATAGCCTAGTTGGGAGAAGGCCTCCTCTCAAGCCGGAGGGAGCGGGTTTGAACCCAGCCGATGGCACGCACCAATTTGTTCATTGTGTGAGCATATGTGCGTATTGTATGTCATCTGCTACATGATTGGAGCCCGGTGTATGGCGACAGGTTCGCCTCCTGTCACATTTGGGACTGATTATCGTCCAGCGAAGTGTGGGGTGTTGTATTACACCTCTGCCAGCCCCCTCAGGGGAAAGGCGTGACGATATGTTATGTTTTTTTTATTGCTTTCGCCTAATTTATTCTAATGCCGCTGCCTAATAAAAGATTTAAGCTTACGTTTCGTTATTCGCTTCAGTGTCGCCAGCCATAGTAGCGAGCAAATAGAAAAAAAATTACAAACACATTTTAATTATACGGTGCGTGACATTATTCAATAATGTAAATCAGGTTATAATTTGTTTGTTGTTATTTTAATCGTTGGTGTATTGTTCTGTTACTTTTTTAACGATTAATTGATTTGTGTTCTACTAAAAGGTATTTTAATTAAGAGCGGCTAACATCGAAGACAATTGGAGTTTCTTTTGTGATGTTTGTTTTGACTTTTTTGACGGCGGTCTCACGCTATGGTCATTCGCAAACGTATTAGCTCTAAATCGCTAATTATTATTGTGATCCTTAACTAAGTAATTTTAGTATCTGTATAGTTGATATAGTGAGAAGTCAACACTACAGTAGTAGCGCTCACAGCAAAGCTCGACTAGGTCTTAACTGATCACCGATGTTAAGCAACGGACGACACAGTCAGTCCTAGGATGGGTGACCGCGGGTGGCATTTATTACTAAACGCTACCGTGACTCGGATGACAAGTTAAATTTAAGGCTTCGGTCGTTTGTTCTGTAACAACAATCGTTAAGCCATGTCAGAGGTCTTCGGGCGGATTAGAAACTCTCACGTCAAGTACACTTATTTTAACGTTCCTGTAATTTGACGCCCACTATAAGTGCCCGTGATGTCAAGTTTACAAATCAGAAATTATTCAAATGCGACAGCTCGGCCTCCCGACTTCCCCATCATTTATGTATCCTACTCATTTTATAAACGCGAAAGTTTGTAAGAATGGACGGACGAATGTTTGTTACTCTTTCACGCCAGAACGGCTGAACAGATCTGGCTGAAATTTGGCACAGAGATAGATTATAGTCTAGAATAGCACATAGGATACTTTTTAACCGCGGGTGAAACCGCGGGGCGCAGCTAGTTATAATATTTATTGCATTCATATTGTCAGGGAAACGGAAAAGGACATAGGCTACTTATTATCTAAAAAAAAATGAACTGTTCCTGTAGGACCGTGGGTGAAACCGCGGGGCGCAGTTAGTTGAAGTATAAACTAGAAAAAAGACTGGACTCTTCCTTGCGCCGGCAACGCATGTAGTAAAGTGAGTTTTGGGACACAATAAAGGAAGGTAAATCATCTCAATCTTCGGGTAAATAAATTGACTATTATAATTATTTTGTCAGGCGTATGAGTTATTTGTTATCGAGATACGCCGCTCAAATGAACTCGGTATACTTGAAATCTAATATTAAAAAATAGTCGGTGTTATTACCAAAAAAACCGTAATATGTAACGTAAAACAATTAACATCAGTGACGGATATAGGATTTAGTGGGGTTTAAGGGGTTTACAGCTGATGGTAGGCATGGTATAATAATATACTACTCTAGGTATAGCATCCCGGTCACGTGGGCAACACGTAGTGACATCACTCGATGTTTAACCAAGACCGAATGATGTTATTTACAAATAGTTGGAAAGAGACGGATGACGAGTGACGTCATTACGTGTTTGCTTTTGGAATGGTGCGCTTTGGAATTTGGATCATGATGGTAGGCATTGTCAGGTTAAACCCACAACGCTATTTTCGACCCACATGCTTTGGAACGGACGGGATCCACCTACCTAATATCTTACTGATATCTCTTTATTCTAAAATTATCGTCCTTCTCTAAGACTTTCCAACTTAAGCCACAGGTTCCTAAAACACAATATTACAAAAAAGATCATAAAATATAATATTTAAAATACTTTTATCAGTAAATCTAATTATAATATCTTATGAGAAAATCCTCTGAGTTTGTTTAAAAATAATCCAAACTAATGTCGCTGAACTTTGACAAGATCTAGAATTTTAAATAACTTGAGAGCGAACTGAATTAGCTAAAGTCAAGTTTTAATCAAGTTTTCGACTTTTTTCTTGCTTAGTAGTTGTAGACATTCGTAAAGGCATTGTAGACACATTGCTACGATACGCCTACGATTTGCTACGAACTCGTAGAAGCTTGAATCGTTCATGCAAATTGAACAATTCAGTTTCTGCTTCTATACAGAGCTATCAGGAAAGGGTGTACTAAGCTGAAAGGGGGTCATCATATTCATTATTATGAACGACTTTAACAATAGAGCTAATCCAAAATCACGAAATATTTGAGATGGCTTATTACACCTTATCCCGATAACCCGCTATTGTATAAGATTGTTACGTTTTGTGTATCAACTTTCCTATACATTGAAAAATCAAACTGTGGTGTACAAACTTCACTGTATTCTAAAAAGGACAATTTTTCAGGAAAATAACGTTAACAGCTCATAAGCTAGATGGCTAGTGCAGCGCCTGACAGAATTCTGAAGTGGCACTAAAGTTGTTCGGCAGACGTGGCTCTTACTATCTTGCAAAGTATTTTATCATTCTTACAAAATTGTAAAAAACAGCCACTTCTTTCATCCACTATCTATCCACTATCTTACATGTATTATTATTTTTCAGCATCGTTTCACTAAAACAATGATCCAAAAAACAAGCTATCATTCCGAGAGCAAACACGTAATGACGTCACTCGTCATCGTCATCTGTCTCTTTCTAACTATTTGTAAATTACCTATTTCGGTTTTGCTCTAGCATCGATTGACGTCACTATGTGAATGCAAAACCTGGCGGAGTATATTATTATACCATAATTGAAACAACATCGAATTTATACATACTTACCTCTATTTAACAGTGTGATTAAGACGACCGGAGATGATAATGATTTTGTAACTGTTACGGAGTGGATTCAGCTTACATTCGTACTTGTACTTAAGTATACTAACAACAACTGTTGTCTGCGCGAGACACCGTGAGTTTATACTTTTCCGTAGCAAAAACCCGAAGACCTACTACTATTATAAACGTGAAAGTTTTAAGAATGGATGGATGGATGGATGTTTGTTACTCTTTCACGCCAGAACGGCTGAACAGATCTGGATGAAATTTGGCACAGAGATAGATTCGAGTCTAAAGTGGTAGCACATAGGATAAACCGCGGGTGAAACCGCGGAGCGCTGCTAGTAAAACTATAAAAAAATAACTGAACGAGCAGTTTGTTGCGTACCGAAAAGCTATACAGGAAGTGAATCCAATTTTTTTCTTTCTTCTGTATATGTCTTTTGTATGTTTTTTTTTAAATATTTTGCAGTTTTGGGCCGCAGCAACCGTATTTACTAATTGACCGAGTGAAGCCAAGTCTCAGGATCTACTGGGGTATCTCGGCATTTCTTTGTTCGACGATAGCTTGAATATCGTTGATCCGAACTTGAAGAAATTCTGCAAGCAAGTAGTGCATGCAAATACAATTTTATAATCGAATATGAGTGACATTGGGCGAATAGTTATGGAGATGTGCAAGGGGAACTACTAGTTTTTAGTAGTGGTAGTACTCTTTTACAGAGTCCAGAAGTTCTACACCTTGCCAGTTATTAAACCGCCAAGCAGTAGTGTGGAAACATTACTGTGTTCCGGATTGGAAGGCAAAGTTTCCAGAGAAATTACTAGGCACAAGGAGATGTAACATGTAATTTCTCAGGCTCTCGAGTGCTGTACATAGGCTCGTAGCATTTTTGTATTCTCGGTGACACTGAATTGTTATGGGCAAGCACAGACTTAATTTTTTTACTGTGTGGGCTAGCGTAACGCTTACCATCCGGCGACCGGGGCTAAATCTTCATTCAGTCTCATAATAAGTAACAGTATTAAAAGAGAAAAAAATAAAAAATCCGGGTGCAAAATGTTGTAGTCTACGAGTACGTCACTTCCACTATCAAGACGATTCAAGTGACACCTCACATGTCGAAATCCATCAAGCTGTTTAGGTTGTAGGGCGTGCCAAAGTAACTTCATACACACGTGAATACACTCGAAAAACATAACCCGCCTTCTTACGCAGTCGGGTAAAAATATTTTTTTTAAAATAAAAATTAAACTAGATGCGCCTCGCGGTTTCACCCGCTGTCCCATGGGAATAGTATTTTTTTTGGAAATGAAAGTTACCTTATGTCCTCTTAAGTACCCTGACAACGTGTGCATCAAATTTAATGATGATCGGTTGTGTAGTTTAGGCGTCAAAGCATAACAAACAAACAAAATACACAAACGAACAAACTCACTTTCGCATTTACAATATTGAGTTCGGGTAATAATCACCCTTAACTTAATCTAGCGAGAAAATTATCTCCCAAAAAATACACGGAAAATTCTCGAAATTTCGCGTAGAAATAGAAAAGACAAATGACAGTGTAATTAATTTGCTATCAAGTAGAATAGAATCAAGTCGTACTGGCGGCCGGCGCATTGTTCGACTCTGTTTCAAAACAATTCATTTTCCTTTGAAAATAGGAATTACTTCCACGGGAAAGGAGCCTCGATTAATGACCGGTTTAACGGCGACTTACTTACAGTATGGGAACTTGAGATGGTGTCCGACAAGTCTCTATCCGAAGACGCAGCGTGAGAAAGCCCTCATACCTAGTCCTGAAATGACCTAGTCGTGTTTCGGGATGTACTCCGGTGTAACTGTTCCGAAGACGGGTCTGAGCAGTAGCGCACTTGTAGCGCCTCACTCAACTGCCGTCTTTGTACTACTTCACTCTACAAAACTTAAAGGCTAGAGTGAATAAGTACCTTATAGGTCGTCGTGCTCGATCTTAGACCACAACGTCGCTTAACATCAGGCGAGTTGGTGGTCAAACGTCGACCTATTCTACATAAAAAAAAAAAATACAAAGTGGTCTGACGATCCTGCCTTCTGAGTTTGGGGGCGTGGTTTCGATTCCCACCTAGGGCAAACATTCATGTGACGACCATTTGTGTTTGTTCTATGTCTGGGTGTTAATATATATTTAAGTATGTATTTAAAAATATCTAAGTATGTATATCATTCAGTCTCTGGCAGCCATAGCCATAGCCATACAAGCTATGCTTAGTTTGGGGTCAGGCGACCGTGTGTGCAAGTGTCCGGAATTTATTTATTTATTATTATTTCATTTGCATAGCTGGCTGTTAGTCGGAATCGGCTGCATTTTGACATTTAAAGTAAGTTCCGAGTGTCAAAATGAAGCTGATTCCATATATTAGTAATCCTACTAATATTATAAACGCGAAAGTTTGTATGTATGGATGGATGGATGGATGGATGTTTGTTACTCTTTCACGCCAGAACGGCTGAACAGATCTGGATGAAATTTGGCACAGAGATAGATTATAGTCTAGAATAGCACATAGGATACTTTTTAATCGCCGGTGAAACCGCGGGGCGTAGCTAGTAATATAATATTGTAATAATAATATTATAATAATATAATATTCGGAACACTTGCACACCCTGTCGTCGGACCCCAAACTAAGCAAAGCTTGTACTATGGCGGCCAGGAACTGATTTACATAATGTATGTACATATAATATTTGAGATAAATATATAATTGAGATTGTATTATACATAATAAAGCCGTGGTGAGGGTTGCGTGAGCCGCTGGATGCGAGGAGCGCATCTCCGTGCTAATCGTGAAGACCCTTGGGAAAAGCCGTTTTCCAGCAGTGGACGTCTTCTAGCTAAGATGACAGCCAAGCTAGGCCATACAATTGTATAACCAATCACGACGGAAAAAGGTCTGATTTGCTAACAGATTTAGAACCCTTACTGCTTCTTTAGGGTGGTTTAAGTGTTCCGCTATTCTTTAAGAGTGTTACGTAATTCGACCCGTTATTGATGGACTTAAAATATCAGCACGGAAGCATGCTGAATTTTATTAAAATTAAAATGGGGATCGGATCCCCAAATTTGTTTTTCTATCGGGAACTGGGTCACTCGATATTAATATTTTGTCGTGACACTTTTAGGGACTTGTAGAGTAAATATATTTTCGTGTTGAAAGCATTTTTGTTTCGTTTAAAAGCTGACTGTTTTATTATGTTTCAATGTTTAGGTATGCGCGCAAAAAATAATGTTGATTTTCGTATCATTAAATGATATTCTGACTTTCCGATCCTGACTTCCTGGCTATAATATTATAAACACTTTGTAAATATGATTATATAAAACATGAATTTGTTAGGCTTTCACACTCGACCTTTTCATATCTACACGTTGTCAGGAATAAAGAAAAAGGACATAGGATAGGTATACCTATCTTTCATCTAAAAAGTAACGGTACCTTTGGGACCGCAGGTGAAACCGCGGGATGCAACTAGTAGTATATTTTCGTAGGCCCTTTGATTGAAGTTTTGAAGGATTTGTACTGGTTGACGCTTAAACGAAAAAGGCAAATAAAGGCTAAAGAAACTAATCTTAATGTCCGGTAATAGTTTTTGCTTCCATTACCTGTTTCTCTTTCTCCAATTGAACTAAACATAAGAGAGACGCAAGCAAAATATTGTGAACAGCTTAAACCAATCATCGAGTTCCTTTAGCTGTCGTGGCTGCGCCTACAAAAAATAAATAGCATCAAAATTAAAAGAACCATAATAATATTAACCTAATTAAAAGATTCTGTAAGAGCGAAAAAATATTAAATACTAGCAGCGCTTCTGGTTTCACTCGTATCCATTCAACTGTGAAAAGGAAAAAATAAATAAACTTTGACTGTTTGAAAGGTAAAAAATTAAAGGTATTCCAGTCATTTATTCAATTTTAACTGTCTTGATACAGCCGTCTGTACAACTATCTATTCCACAAAGAAATATTCTTGACATAAAATCGTGACGTAAGTTAAATAGATACAAAATAACAAACACTCCTTCACCGTTTCCGTGTTAGTGTTGTTCTCTTTGCCAAGGATTTTATTGAAAAGTTGTACTCATTTCGGTAAGCAACGTCCAAAATTAGCGAGGAATCCCGCGGAGTCACTGCCACCAACATTTTTATTCAGAGCGAATGGCAAAAAGCCAAGTTAGTACATTCTAGAAGGCGAAATAAGAACTGTAAGAGGCTTATTTTCCTTTGAAAGCCAGTCAATAAGATCTCCCGAGGTTACGAATTATTTTGTCAAAACTGGAAAGGAATTTCTTAGGAGCCAGTAAAGTTGGTAAACTTTTAGTGTGTTAGGTACAATCTTCGTTAACAATTAGGCTAAAATAAGCTTTTTGTCGATGTACTTCAGACTATCATTGTTGATAAAACATGAACGAGTAATACTAAATTAACACCAAATATTAGGTCCTTACGTATGAAATCAGCGTTTTGTCGTACTGATCAATTTGATCTGAAATATCTCCTCTTTGGTTAAGAATTCGAAATTCAAATTAATAAATTCATTTAGCTGGTTTTTTTTTCTTTGGAATACAGTCATTCATTTGTTATTTTCCTCATTATTTTTTCTTTGGCGTCGCTTATTACCGCGCAATGGAAAACATGAAATATCGGTATATTTACGAGTACGAGTTCTACCGTGGCACCAGTGCTGCAGAAACAGCTCGAAGAATTAATGATGTGTACGGCGCTGGTGTCGCTAAAGACAGCATGGTACGTTTTTGGTTTCAACGTTTTCGTTCTGGAAATTTCGACCTTAAGAACCAACCCCGTGGACGGCCGGAGATCAAAGTGAAAAACGAAGAATTAAAGGCTATTGTGGAAGCGGATCCATCACAAAGCACTTCAGAGATAGCAGCAGTCTTCGGGGTAAGTGACAAAACTGTATTAATCCACTTGAAGCAAATCGGGAAAGTAAAAAAACTCGAACGAGGGGTACCTCATGAATTGAGTGAATCGAACTTCCAAACACGGGTCGCCTGCTGTGTTACTTTGCTCAACCGACACAATAATGAAGGGATTTTAAATCGAATCATTACTTGTGATGAAAAGTGGATATTGTACGATAATCGAAAGCGCTCATCGCAATGGCTGAACCCTGGAGACCCAGCCAAATCCTGCCCTAAACGAAAATTGACTCAGAAAAAGTTACTTGTAAGTGTTTGGTGGACTAGCGCCGGTGTCGTTCACTACAGCTTTCTTAAATCTGGCCAAACGATTACGGCAGATATCTATTGTCAGCAACTGCAAACCATGAAGGAATAACTAGCTGTTAAACAACCGAGATTGGTCAATCGCTCTAGGCCACTGCTGCTTCACGACAACGCAAGACCACACACTGCACAACAAACAACCACTAAGTTAGCTGAGCTACAATTGGAATGTCTGCGACATCCACCGTACTCCCCGGACCTTGCTCCAACAGATTACCATTTCTTCCGGAATTTGGACAACTTCGTACAAAAAATTCCACTCCGATGCAGCAGTCCAAACCGCCTTCAAAGAGTTTGTTGATTCTCGCCCCCATGGTTTTTATAGTAAAGGGATCAATGAACTACCCATAAGATGGCAAAAGTGCATAGATAACAACGGTGCATACTTTGATTAATTAAATATATTTTACAAAAAAAAATCGACTTTTTATTCCTCCCGTAGAAAACGCCAATTTCATACGTAAGGACCTAATATTATGTAAAATTAATGTTACTCCTACTAATATTATAAACGCGAAAGTTTGTAAGAATGGATGGATGAATGGATAGATTTTTGTTACTCTTTCACGCCAGAACGGCTGAACAGATCTGGATGAAATTTGGCACAGAGATAGATTATGGTCTAGAATAGCATATTTACTTTTTAACCACGGGTGAAACCGCGGGGCGCAACTAGTTTTATATAATTTTAACTTTAGGGGTAGCTCTATAAATTTTAAATTTACCCATAAGACAGTGAAGATTTCAAATTTGTGTCTAGATTATTATGGTGAGCTCTGCTTGGCACAACAAGCAGAAAAAACACACGGTTGAGCAAATGAAAATAAAAAGATAAATTGCTACGGAACCCTAAAGACGTTCAGCAAAATTATTTTTTTAAAAACGTCCTCATGTTTAATTATATTTCAAGAAATTAAAATTCTGATCTGCGATCAAAGAGAATTAATTATTATTCATAATGGTTCTTTGCCAGTGGAGGCGTAAGGAAATATTTATAATTTTTCATGTCAATTATAAACGTTGCTTTTAATAAATACGACTAAGTACTTCTAAGAAACCATTTGAATTCGCAGAGTGTTAAGTGTGGCATAAGTATAACACTGCTTTATCTGTATGAAATAGACTTATATTTGGATATTTTGGTCGTTGTGAGCCTCGGACATTATTTGCTCCTTGGTCATTTTACTCAGTGCTCAATTTGCGCCTGCTTGTTATTTTGCTCTTTGGACATTGTGCGACTAAACCACTAAAGATTGAATACTTCCTGAATATTCTAATTTAAATATAACATTGCGCTAAATCGTATTTCATAAAGCATCTGTTATTTTGTACTGTAACCAAGGCAATAATACACTCAAATAAATATATTTTTTAAATGTTGATTTGGTCGACGTTTGACTACTACGTAACTCGCCTGATGTTAAGCGACGTTGTGGTCTAAGATAGAACACGACGACCTAGAAGGTATTTATTCACTCTATCCTTGAAGATACCCAGGTTGTAGTTAGTCGGGAATACAGACGAGGGCAAGGTGTTCCATTCCCTAGCGGTTCGTATCAGAAAGCTAAAGGCAAACCGTTTAGTACGAGTTAGTGGAATGTCGACTAAATAGGGATGGTACGAGTACGTATGCGTTTTCCGACTTGTTCTGTTGTAAAAAGGGGAAGAAGGGATTAGGTCATGCAGTTCCAACGCACACTCGCCGAAACACATACATACATATCGTCACGCTTTTCCCCCGAGGGGGCTGGTAGAGGTGTAATATTTAGGTGCGATATTTAGTGTGACAGGGGGCGAGCCTGTCGCCATACACCGGGCTCCAGTCATGTAGCAGATGACATACAATACGCACATAATAAACAAATTGGTGCGTGCCGTCGGCTGGGTTCGAACCCGCCCCCTTTGGCTTGAGAGGCGGACCTTCTCCCAACTAGACTTCCAACCCTTTTTGTTTTTTTTTCTCGCCGTACTGCAGCCTTGAGAAAATAGCCACTGCGTCGATATTCCTGATCACTGAGATATCACACATTATATTTGATATCCGAGCTCCTACGCATACATAGTCAGTAGATCACGTAACCCAGGAGCTACCAGCAAAATTTATCTCTACCCACATCTGTCCAAATAAACGAAACACCAAATAAAACATGCGACGTTTGAGCAATATGGCTTGCGGCGGCCCTTTTGTATTTGGTACCCTTGAAAATGTGTAAAGATGTACGTACACTGATTATTTTGGCCATGATTTATTGCTTCTAAAAAGAAGTGTTTGAGGTTTTTGGCGGGAACCGATAATGTGGCGTAGTAATTTTGTATTATTTTCTAAACTTGTGATTCTTAAAACTTTAAAGTGTTATAATAGTGGTTTGTTAACCTTTATCAGGGGCTATTTGGAGATTTTTAGATTTTCATCTCACCTTTTTTCGTCCTTGTTGCTTTCGTTTGAAACGTCATAGGTGTGAGAGTGACCAAGATAAAAAGCCTCATCTCATCTCACGTTAGGAATAGCCCTCCAGTTCGTTAACGTGCATGAGTGTAGGCAAAAAATACAAACATTTCGAAACGCGACTTTTCGAGTTCTCTACAAAACTTCACTAAATGTTTCAGTAAAGTGTCCATAACTTTACTGGAATGGGGAAAAGGGAGGGATTCATCATCGTCATTATCACCTCACCATCATTCCGTCATCTGTGAAAACTAATGATTAGTGTGCTATGCGAGACGCAGCCGCGCGCGCGCACTCGCCCTGATGAAGATCGCCGAATGCGGTTGAAACTATAGTCGGAATAATCGACTGAATCGTACGTGAGTAATTCCCGTGTTTTAAATCATAATGTAATGATTAGTTACTTGACACTGGCAAATGCACGTGAAGTTCGACCGCAAATTCCCCTGAAAAAAAAAAAAGAAAAGATGTTTTGAATTCACCCGCTCCCCATGTAAACTATTACATCACAATTATAGTCACACTAATATTATAAATGCGAAAGTTTGGATGGATTGATGGACGGATGCTTGGGGTACTCAATCACGCTAAAACAGCAGAACAGATCTGGGGGGGCTATACCTACGCGTGAGATGAGATGAGATTTTATCTTGGTCACTCTACGTGATCACCTCACCTATGACGTTTCAAACGAAAGCAATAAGGACGACAAAAGGTGAGATGAAAATCTCAAATCTCCGAATAGGGCCCCTGAATGAGATGAAATTTGCCACATGGGCAGGTCATAGTCTGAAATACTCGTAGTACATTTGCTACCTTTTGATTACGCTAACATCGTGGGGCGCAGCTAGTCTGGCATAAATGTAGTCTGTGTAAAAAAAAAGTATAGATGCCAAATTAATTATCCCCATACACATTTTCTTTAAATCTGTTCAGCAGTTTTAATGTAAACAAGCAACAAATATACCCCCTTAGTAACTTACTCACTCGCACAACTTAGAGTTTTTAATATCAGCAAATACCTACTTAGAGTAAATAAACAACAAGAGAACATAAAAAAAAATCTGCCAATACAGCCTTTGACACTCAGGATATAAAGTTGAATCTAAAGACACATGGAATCTAAAAATCAGTCTACCTTTTCTACTCGCTTCTTTATAAATTCTTGCGTTATACTCTGTAATGCCCTTTACTTATGTACTTGAGAACTGATTCAAATTTGTCCTTCCAATCTCACCAATCTGTCCTGAAAGTCGCCAGTATATCAAAGCCCTAAGATTTAACGTAACGTAAACCACAAAATAATATGAGATTTTGACAGACGCAACCGCTAGAGCCAAGTTTTTAGGAGTGTAGTTTGCATGAAGATCTGCACATTTGAATTATGTTTGGCAAAATGTAGGGATCAAAGTCACTGGTGAACCTCAGAATAATATTTAGCTTGGACTGACCTTGGGAAAGGGTTAAATCTCTCTTAGGCCTCATTTCCACGAGTGAGCGTATCGCGACGAGACCGGGCTTCTATCGTCGGTTAGTTTCCACGAGATGACGGTTATTCCACAGAACATCCTATCCTACTATCCTACTATCCTACTAATATTATAAACGCGAAAGTTTGTAAGAATGGATGTATGGATGTTTGTTACTCTTTCACGCCAGAACGGCTGAACAGATCTGGATGAAATTTGGCACAGAGATAGATTATAGTCTAGAATAGCACATGGGATACTTTTTAACCGCGGGTGAAACCGCGGGGCGCAGCTAGTATAATATAATAATACTACGTTATTCCGCTAGCGTATCGTCTGGATTCGTCCCGGAATCACGGTCGCGCCGACTCGATCGTGCAATTGTTTTTTTGAAAAGAGACATACAATTTGACAGCTCTCGCCGCGTTCCATAGAAATGCTGTCATTGCCGCGCTCGCACTTTGAGAGCGCCGCGTGAGGTGACAGGCGAGCAACAATCCGTTATCGTTTTGTTTGCATTCAGCCACTTGTCTATAAACGTGTATAGAAATACGTGGCACGATAATATCGTCGCGTTTCACTCGCTCGTGGAGGTCAGGCCTTAAGTTGGCGTACGTGTATCAAGCTAGCTATATCATCAAGAAGTTTCTATTAAAGAAAAAAATGGAAAAAAAATACATAAAAATTATTTGTGTGATTTTTATGACTGACTAAACGGTTGCTAATCAATTTAATGTAGCATTAGATTGTAAACATTACTTAGTTGGTTTTTGAAACTGTAACACCTATGGATACATAAGCGTTATTTTTTTTTAAACATTTTAAGCTAAATAGTTCTAATATGGAAAGAACATACAGTAGGTACCTACTAATAAATTACTGCTTTTATTTGCAAATTGTAAGACAGTTGCAATATAAATTTTAAGTTCAGCGCCCTAACGTGCTTTTTAGAATAAAAAGAAGAATTTAAACCAAAGTTCAAATATTTTGTGTGCATTTGATAAGAATCAGACAACGCTTCGGTGTTGAAATGAAGCTATTTTCGTTCAAGAATCTGAAAGTAATAGTAGTAGAATTTATACTTGACATTTATACAAAGTGACAATGTAAATAAATTAAAAAAAAAAAATAACAAAATTAAATACATATACTCTTAGATCGTTACAAGAAACATTTCTTCATTTATTCATAAGTCAGTACATGTACTGACAGTCAAACCAATCCAGTCCAGATCTTCTATGCTTTACTTTGCACTACATGACAGCTGCCTTCTCTTTTATTTGTTACCCGACTGCGGAAGAAGGAGAGCTATGTTTTTCGAGTGTATATTTGTGTAAAAGTTTTCTTTGGCACGCCTACAGCCTAAACGACTTAATGAATTTCGACATGTGAGGTGTCATTTGAATCGTCTTGATAGTGGTAATGATATAGGGTACAACATTTCGCAGCCGGATTTTTTGTTTGTCTTTTAATAATAAATAATAAATTCAGGACACTTCCACACACGGTCGCCTGACCCCAAACTAAGCAAAGCTTGTACTATGGCTGCCAGAGACTGATATACATACATAAATATTTTTAAATACATACTTAAATAGATAATAACACCCAGACATAGAACAAACACAAATGTTCATCACATAAATGTTTGCCCTAGGTGGGAATCGAACCCACACGCCCAAGCTCAGAAGGCAGGTTCACTACCAACTGAGCCACCGAGGCAGTCTACTGTAATCTATATAATCTATATAATCTACTATAATGTTACTTGTTTTATAAACCTCAGTCATAAACGTTTTCGATTTCCCCCGTTTTCTCTTTCCCAATAGCAAAAGCCCGAAAAAAAAAGTCGTAAACGAAAACGAGACAAGGACTGCACCCTTACCATGAGTTTTGGTAATTACGATAACTTTTTCGTTTTTGGCTCCATACATTTAACCTAGTTCCGTAATATTTCCGCTAGGTGCGCTTTAGTGAAATGTATGGAGCCAAACGAAAACGGAAAAAGTTTTCGTTAGTCAAAACTCGCGGTAAGCCGTAAGGGGGCCTATCACGACATTTTATTGCCATGATGATTACGTTTTGTTTTCGACGCCGCGCTATCATGGAATGCCATGACATATTATTATATTCCATACTAGCGCGGCGTCGAAAATCTGCCGATAAAAGTCGTGGTAGGCCCTCTGAACGCAAATGCGGCGTCTCTTCAATCAATGTACTTTCTTATAACATGTATAGAAGAGACATGCCACTTCACATACAGAGAACACGAGGCGCACACGGGGCGTGGACACGATGCTTCTCGTTTTGTATGAAGGTAACACATCTCATAAGCGATGATAGCCTGGTCGGAGAAGGCTCGCCTCGTAATTCAGAGGGAGCTGGTTCGAACCCAGCCGATGGCACGCACCAATTTGTTCATTACGTGAACATAATGTGCGTATTGCATATAATCTGCTACGTGACTGGAGCCCGGTGTATAGCGACAGTCTCGTCCCCTGTCATATTTGGGACTGAATATCGTCCGGCGAACTGTGGGTGTTGTATCACACCTCTACCAGACCTTCGGGGGAAAGGCGTGACGATATATACGAGTATGACATATCTCCGCTCCATCCGCGTCGTTCTCGTCCGGACGCCCAATACTTGCTCTATTTCACGCTCTAATGTTATCGACCAGTTTACCCGGTTTGAACTATATCCTCGGAGCCTATTTTCCTGGCCGTATAATGTTACCGTTCGTTCTAGTTTATAGCGCTGGCGCGGACGGTGGCCATAAAGCCAGCGCTGGCTGGCATAATTATGGCTCCTATTATTTTGATCTCGACCCCGGTGTTGAAAGTATGATGAGCATGCTTGGATAATCAAAATATAGGAGTGTATGTGCTTTTGGCGTCATTAACATCATCAGCAGCAGCATCAACCATTTGTACACACAGAATTTTGTTGTCACACAAGTAAAATGTTTCCATTTGAAACCAGGTTCCACCTTCTGGGTTACAAGTTATTCAAACATCCAAGCTGTCTGGAAGAAACCACTTTAGGCGATAAGGCTCATTTTGTCCTGCAAATGTTTTGATGATTTTGTATGTATAATATTTTTGATGTACATTAAAGATGTATTTGACCCTATTCAGAACGCTAAACTGCTAAATCTGTACAAGCTAAAAATATACCTGTCTCTGTTATTGCTGCATATTAGACAAGGACATCAATACTTTTAGGGCTTTTGAATAGGGGCTATTGTACTTACTAGTCTTCTCTTTAGCGCGCCATCTTCTCCGGTCCTGTGGCCCTATTCCTACCACTCGAGATAAATTCAGGTCTTTGTCTCTCTTGTTTGAAAAGTCATAGGAGTGAAAGTGACCAGATATCATCTTACGTCAAGAATAAGGGTCTGTGCAGGTCTCATCCACTGTGATCCGATCACCGAGCAGTCGATGGTCACCCTTTGATGGTCTTTCTGCGTAGGTACTATAGTAAAATCTTATAAACCGACATCAAAAACGAGGAGGTTCTTAATTCGGTTATATTTTTTTGCTTATCATTTCCAATACTCTCTTGAATGTCTTGGAACTCAGGAAAGTTACAAAGGAGTTAGTCAAATTTAGTATGTACTTAGGTATATTCATGATGGGGTAATACATCAACTTTGTATGCATAGTGGCTTTTCCCATAATGCTAATGTCTATAGAATCAGATGATCGAGTAAGCAAATTCGAATTTATTATCATACTTTTCGCTATTTTTATGTCCAAAACAGTATACGGCGACAGAAAGAGACATATTTTATCATGTTTTTCCAAGAATAATTTCTACGTTCTGACAAGGAGTTTACACAACATCTTGAGAGGTGTTATTTGTTGTTTTTTTTACCACGATAATGTTTACGACGTTTTTTGGGGAAATTTTTAGAATCACCTTCACGGAACAAAATATTAGTAACGCGATGGAGGTTATGTATTTTCTTAATGGAGTGTTTTATTTTTCGATGAGCGAAAAGCGAAAGAGCGATGGCAGCCTAGTTGGGAGAAGGTCCGCCTCTCAAGCCAGAGGGAGCGGGTTCGAACCCAGCCGACGGCACGTACCAATTTGTTCATTGTGTGAACATATGTGCGTATTGTATGTCATCTGCTACATGACTAGAGCCCGGTGTATGGCGACAGGCTCGCCCCCTGTGACATTTGGGACTGAATATCGTCCGGCGAAATGTGGGTGTTGTATTACACCTCTGCCAGGCCCCTCGAGGGAAAGGCGTGACGATATGTTGTGGTTAGTGTTGTGTTTTGTTTTTCGGTTACAGGTAAGTAAGTAGCTATGAGTTTTCTTGTCCAGCCTCTTGCATGTTAACTGCCTTATTAATAAACGTTTTAAAGCTGCGGAATAGTTATATAGTGTTTTGTTTTTTTCATTAGAGTTAAAAAATTAAAAGAAACCCAGATTTTTTGAGAATTTGGATTTCAAAGGACAGTTGATGTTAGATTCGTATTTATGTTCTACAGCCCGCATGCTAAAACCACGCCCAGTCATGAAACTTGATTTAAAACTGGTTTTACCATACATGAAAACAGTCTTAAATTCGGATTCATGAACAAGCACCAATTCTAAATATGGTCCTAAGTGTCGAAAGCTACATTTACAGTCAAGTTAATAAAAAAAACGGTACATACTATCGTAACTACATTTTGGGCATCTATTAGATACATATATAGATAAACTCTTTATTGTACACACCACAATAAACATGACAACAAAAGAAAAATTGCAATAAAACTTATTAAGTTTCACGGCTTCATTCTTAGCGATTTGTTTGTTTACATGTTGTAGTTATGCCTCCACATACCTGCCTTCAACTCGCGTTGAATGAAGCCGTTCACATAATTGTGATCGAACTTCACTTGGTAAGTCCGTTTGATCATTAATTATGTAGTGTAACAACTGGCGGCCTTATGCAAAAAAAGCGATATCTTCCGGGCAACTTTAGGATGGAGAGGATACGACAATGAGTATGGGACAGGGTGTCCAAAAATAACAAAAATAAACATCAGATTGATAAAAAAAAACAAAACATCGAGTGTTATACTTATACACCTACATAAACTATTTAAATAAAACTTATACATTTATATAACATAAGCATTCATGTCACACTAATATAATACATTCTAATACTAGAAATAAAACACCTGTTCTGTAGCACATGGTTCTCTCTTGCGAAATGCGTTTAATTACAAAACTAAGAACAGTAAAACAACCACAGTTTGTTAAGGCATCCCTTAAATTTCTTTACAATTTCAAAATAAAAAAATAATTCAAAACAAAAAAGTCAAACTAATAATGCAACTAACTAAATTCAATTTAAAGAGTATTTTCCATTGACGCCACATAATAGAGCCAAAAGGTTCCCGCGCCCGGTCTTGTCCTTTTCATTATTCCAAATGAACAGATGAAAAAAGTTTCCAAATAAGTCAATTACTATCCCACGGTGAGTTTGGAAACACTCCCACTGAGTTCGGAAGCACTGCTCTTTCTCATCTCCTCGGTAAATTCTTTGAGAGGCGATGTTAATATAACTTTTGCTATGGGAAGGGATGCAGCCAGTTATAAAGTTTTCTGTTGTGATTCGAATTTCATTATAGACTTTACTATTGCTATGGTACTCGTACCCTGGTACCTTGGTGCCTATTATGACATCTTATTGCCTGCGCGACCATGGATCTTATTGCGCGGTGATAGAATTCACTGTCGCGCAGCGTCGGAAACAAAACGTGACCATCATCATATCATCATGGTAGGCCCCCTGAGGTGTCGGGCTTGACTGTAGCCCAGTAACACTCGAGGAGTATGGTTGGGTTATTTAGGGTACGTACCTATATGAGGTGGCTCGGTTACGTACATAGGAAACCATTTTTAATTTATATTTATTTATATACAAGCTGTTGTTTTGCAATCACGCTCAATTTATAAAGGTAAGTCTAATTTACTAACATCTTCAAAAAAATCATCATCAAAAAATTAAATAATCTTAAATTTGACAAATTAAAATAAGTCGTCCTGCTTGCCATGGTGTGATGAATGGGCGCGAGCAAGATCCATGTAGTGTGCCTGTGTGCGCCGTGGGGTCTTCTGATTTGACGATGGGAGCTGATTACGATTTATTGAAGAATAACCTTATCAAACATTCGGCTCCTAGTTAAATGTAGATTTGTAATTGTATTATTAAGTTTTATGGGATATAAACCAGGATGGATATAAACTAGATGGATATAAAACAGGAATGTAAAACAACACCTTGTACAGCCTACTTGTTATTATGTCAACGTAGAATACCTAAGCTCTCATTATGTGAGTGGGCTTTCTTGACCTCAATAATATCGGTCACTAAAGACGAAAGTTACGTTTTCCTGCTCGTCTCTCGAGGTCTTTTGATGTGGTCCAAGGCATGATCCAAAAAAACAAAGTCTGGCAATCCAGGAGCAAACACGTAATGACGTCACTCGTCATCGTCACCCGGCTCTTTCGCACTATTTGTAAATGACTTATTTCGGTCTTGCTTAAGCATCGATTGACGTCACTACTAGTTGCTCACGCGACCGGAATGTTATACCTGGCAGAGTATATTATTATACCATGGTTTATCGACGTCAAAATATAGGTTCGGAAGGATGTCACTTTTTAAATAAGAGTTGACCCTCTAATTAATAAACGTTGAATAGCCTCGGAATAGGTTTTCATTGCTTTGAATTTTTGGATCCAGTTAAAAATTTAAACGAGGTCACGAGGTCGCAGCCCGATACGTTGGTCTGATCAAATTCGCGCTACTCTTGACACTACTATCCACGAAGCGCTCTCGCTCTCGCTCTCTTCGCGCGAAAATATTTTACTGAGGATAGACACCGGTAGCAAAAAACCATTATAAAGTAGTTGGATCCTCAGAGCAGAGTAATACGACTCAAGGAAGAGGAGGAATAATTAAAAGAAAGAAAAATACAACGGTTACGTCACGCCTTTCCCCCGAACGAGCTGGCAGAGACGATATTCAGTCTTAAATGTGACAGGGGGCGAGCCTGTCGCCATACACCGTGCTCCAGTTACGTAGCAGATGACGTCAAATACGCCAATATGTTCACACAATTAACAAATTAGTGCTTGCCTTCGGCTGGGTCCGAACCAGCTCCCTCTGGCTTGAGAGGCGAGTCTTCTCCGACTAGGCTATCATCGCTTTCGGCTATCTTAGTAACAAAACAATGTCTTTAGGGAACTTCATCAATATTTTAATGACAAATTATGTTAATAGTTCAATAATAATATTATAAAATGTACTACAGTGACGTTTCTAATGAAAAACTGTTGTTTTATTACAAAAATTTCAATTAGAAATTACGTAAACCGGAACGTAATTTTAACCACTAATGGCATCGTCGTGACGTCACTCCATACGATAAAGGCCGGCACTCAGCACGCTTCGGCATGCCGAAGGATCCTATGTTGTGACATCCCGCGTCGTCACAAAAGCAACCGAATTTAGTTCACTAATTCAATTTATTACTGCGCTGCTCTAAAGTGAAGCCCATGGAAGGTCGTACGATAAACCGACATACCACGGTATCATGTAAGATGTTACGGTCTATTCATATTGAAATAAAGAAATGACAGTACACAATTAATTGAAATAAATTAAAAAAATATTAGTCCGCGAAAAACGTACTTCGCCGCGTCGTCCCGTGCCTCGCCGCGTGAACACCGACCCTAAAGGTGCAAACCCACCGCGGTGCACGTTTGGCACGGCCACGCGGCGCATTTTAGCTGCGTGACTTCGTTTCTTAGACAACGTGGGTCTACGTTTCCGCAGCTCACGCTATGAACCCACGACTGTGTAAAACTGTAGCGTGGCTCACCATGGCGCACGGAGAGGCTACGCACTGAATTGACGTCACGCGGTTTGCGGAATTATGTTCCCTACGTACGTTGTGTAGCTCAACGCATAGCCGTGTACCGCATGCACAGCGTGCATGGCGTTGAGATGCGTGGGTGGCTTATTCGGGCAAGCCACGCGTGTAGCATGACGTCATGAATCTCATATTCATGCGTAGCGTGTCCGTGGGTTGTGGTGGATACTATGACATACATTTTCTTGCAAAGCGAAGCTAGACACACGTGTGTCTCCGTGGGCCGCGGTGTGCCAGCGTCTTAAATGTTGACAATGCAAGGACTGACGCCATGCTATAGATATTGTGCTCGTCACGTGACCCTGCTTTTTGGCATATTTGATTTGATTGATAGTAAAATTGTTTCTACATATTTAAACGTTTTTGTTTCTAATAAGTTTATTTGAGACATTATTATTTATGATAAACTTAAAAAAAAACATTCAAGTTCCCTATTATGGGGTTCCGTAAATACCTTTATTCAGAAAAGGAAAACATACAAGCTAATTAAAAATTACCTACCCGTATTCCATCTCATCTCACAAACTCCGTCTCAAAAGGATTAAGCGCTTTCAGCGCTAATGCCAGTCTACAAAGCATTTTCGAAAACCGCACGAAGCTTCGCGTAAATAACGCTATCCTCTCTAAAGCGCTTTCTAGCTTATAAACATTCTCTCAAGTATTTTCTAGAATAATTCAGCGTTCGGCGAACAATCGATTATGGAATGATGGATTTACCTCCGAGCTACAGTTTTGCTTAAGAAAACAACGGCTTGATAAACGTGGCAACGTTTTTATGAATTTTTATAAAGTTGAAATATTGAATCGTTTTGTACAGAATTTGATTAGTTTTGGATTAGAGCAGGTTCAGTTGATTTATTTTGCTGATCACGGGTCTAGATTGTTTTGAGAAATTTGTGAAATAAGTCTTAAAATTGGGACTTTTTTAACCATAAAAAGAAATTGGTAGAATTTTAGAGCGGTATACTAAGACTTTTTGTATGTATAGGTACTATTTTACTAGATAAGAGTATCTATAAAAATGGTATACTCGTACATATAAATACGTCTTTTATTTGACTGTTATTCCCGACGCTTTAACGCTTTGCTGGCGTTTTATAGCGTATGGTAGTTCTGTGACTGTGGTTTTAGGCTTCGTCCTGACTAAGCAAACTGTGAGCGGCTGACTGTTTGCTTCCAGTTAGCCACCTTATAATTATTCTAAACGGAGAGTCCGAACAATACGTACTGTGCGTAGTTTGCGACCAACCGCTTGCTAGCTCATTCAGTGAGCGGCCGATTCGCATTTTGTTTGCTCCAGTTCGCCGCCTACTCAACATGAGTTTGCTAAATACGCTACTCAGAGTCAGTCAGCGAACAGTCAGCCGCTCAAAGTTTGCTTAGTCAGGACGAAGCTTTTTTTTTATTTTTATTTTTATTTATAAAAGATTTTCTAAAATCGGAAAGATTTCACTGCGAGACCTTACCCCGTAATTAACATAACATTACATATCGTCACGACTTTCAACCGAAAAGGCTGGCCAAGGTGTATTACAGCACCCAAACTTCGCCGGACGATATTTAGTCCCAAGTGTGACAGGGGGTGAGGCTGTCGCCATACACCGGGCTTCAGTTATGTAGCTGATGACATACAAACGTATCAATTTTGCATTTTCATTATTTCAGTGTAGAATTGTAGATGTAGATTACTGTGTAGAGTAATCACCGGATTGTTAAGTACGTGTGTAAATTTAATCAGCTCGATTCACATCATGATAAGCTCTGTTGAAGCTCTGACGGGTTCACTGTACCTGGGGGCCTATTTGACGTCTTATTTAAATGATGGCTACGTTTTGATACTGACGTTGCGCGACCGCGAATCGTATCACCGCGCAATAAGGTTCATGATCGCGCAGTGTCGAAAACGAAATGTAACCATCATGGTAATTAGATGTCATGGTCCCTGTACTGACGCGTACAGTAGTGTTTTCGATGACAAACTACGCCGCATAGTTCTGGGAAACAAATATTAAATGTTACGTGCATTCAACCTCTACCATTGAAAATTCTGCGAAACTTGTATAGCACGAAATAGGGATTTCGTTTCGGAAACTATAAATTCCAAGGAATCATTACAATATTATACAATATAGGTATGGTACATCCAACATAACAATTATGTATCTTCATAGAACACCAAAATTACAAACTAGTTATTGTACTAAGTAAACTTTGTGAGCTGGAGAACTCGGGACCAGCGTCTGTCCTCTGCAGGTTGCATTCCTCAACAGATTTTCCGAAAACTGCCTAAAAAATCGATTGTAGGTAATTATGGAACGTACTCACAAAGTTTTGAGAGAATCGGTTAAACATGCAACCTGCAGACGAAGACAAAGATCCGAACAGAATTCGGACAGAAATCCGGACATAAGTACGAAAGCATTTTTGCAGGGACGCTTCTCTTTTGTCATTTTGTGTACTCCTGACAACGTTTATGCGAAATTTCATAACGATTTGTTGAGTAGAGCGTAATAAACAAACGAACAGACACACTTTTTCATTTACAATATTAGTTAGGATAGGATCAGCATACCCATACAGGATTAAATTATGTACACACTAGCTGCACCCCGCGGTTTCACCCGTGGTCCCACAGGAACTGTTTATTTTTTCGGGATTAAAAGTATGTTACTTCTAGTACCTCCCAGAATATGTGTACAAAGTTTCATGATGATTCGTCAAGTAGTTTTTGCGTGAAAGCGTAACAAACATTCACGCTTTCACATTTATAATATTAAGTAAGGATTATTTTATACTGTTGGCAATATTAAACAACACATGTCCAATTTCTCGCCCAAACAATGTTTAACAACGTGATCGTTCCTCAGGTAAACACCCTGTTGCAACCAAAGACGCCTAGAGGGAGTTAATAGCCAATTTGTATTGTAAAGCAACGATTTGCTCCAGGATACCCCGCCGTCGAGCTACGAAGAGATGGTGCAACCTTTCGGATTGTTACGCAAATTGGAGGGACTTCAAAGAAATTCCGTCTTTTTACGCGGCGGCGGGCTTCATTGCATCGGGAAAGGTGACAAAGGATGGGTAATTATAATATTAGGTAAGTATCTAGGTTTGTCAAAGACAGGTATGCCTACTGTTTATACAGGGTTATCAGGAAAGTATGTACTTAGGAAAGGTGAAAAACTATGGTCGGAATAATCGACGAAATCGTACGTGAGTAAATCCCGTTTTATAAATCATAAAGGTGACAAAGGTTGAGTAATTATCAGTATTTCTGTTTAGGTAGGTATAAAAGCGATGATAGCCTAGTTGGAGAAGGCCTACCTCTCAAGCCAGAGGGACTGGGTTCGAACCCAGCCGACGGCACGCACCAATTTGTTGATTGTGTGAACATTTGTGTGTATTGTATGTCATCTGCTACATGGATGGAGCCCGGTGTATGGTGACAGGCTCGCCCCCTGTTATATTTGGGACAGAATATCGTCCGGCGACGTGTGGGTGTTGTATTACACCTCTGCCAGCCCCCTCGGGGGAAAGGCGTGACGATATGTTATTAGAAACGTATCTAGGTTTGTCAAAGATAGATAATGCTAACTCTTCATACGTTTGTACAGGGTTATCAGGAAATGGTGTACAATTGTTTGTACTAAGCCAAATGGGGGTCATTGTACTCATTGTGAACTTTTGCAATGGAGTCAGCCGAAAATCGCAAATAAAAACCAAGCTGTTTCAAAATAAAAAGTTAGTTGTTTGTCGAGAAATGTCTGAAATAGTTGTTTTTTTTTCCCGCTGTTAGAGTTGCTTCCTAATCCCGGTAACCCTGTACAGTGTACCTAAATAAACTTACCTACTTTTATTTTTAACTTTTTTTTTTAAACAGTGCTGTTATCAGCTTTTTACCCGACTGCGCAACAAAGAGGGATATGATTTTAGAGTGTATGTAAGCTTGCATGTATATATGGTGGGTATGTATGAAGTTTATTTGGCACGACCTACATTCTCAACAGCTTGATGAAAATCGACATGTGAGGTGTCATTTGAATCATCTTGATGGTGGAAATGTTACTCATTGATGAGGTACAAATTTTTGCAGCCGGTTTTTCTTTTAAAACTATTTCATTATTTATTTGTTTTGGGGGCTGAGCTACCCACGTCCGTAGGAGTGTACCCTATTCTGATTCCCTACACGTGGTCCCCGGGTAGTGCTAACCGGGTAGCAAACTCTGGTGGGAGGCTTCGGCTGTGGCTAGTTATCACCCACCGGACCAAGCCATGCCGTGAAATGACCTAGTCGTGTTTCGGGATGTAGTCCGGTGTAACCGTTCCGAAGACGTGTCTGAGCAGTAGCGCGCTTGTAGCGCCTCACTCAGCTGCCGTCTTTGTACTTCTTCACTCTACAAAACTTCAACTTCAACTTAAAAGTAGTAGTAGAGTGAATAAGTACCTTATAGGTCGTCGTGCTCCATCTTAGACCATAACGTCGCTTAACATCAGGCGAGTTGGTGGTCAAACGCCGACTTATTCTACATAAAAAAAAAAAAAAAAAATTATAGACTGGCTAGTCGTTTAACCATAGCTTATCTGATGGTAATAAGCTTATTTTCCGGTCGATCCCTGATAGCTGACCGCGAACTGTATTTAACTTCAATTATTTCCATTCAAAACAATTCCATTCAATGCTTTTTGTCGTTTAATTTACTTTTCGTTTCATTGCACGGTTTTAACTCGCAACAGTAGAGAAAATAAATATTTTAAAGTAACATTCCTCCATAATTTAAACGAAAACCATAAAGAATGTCACGTTCACATAACTCATGTCATATTATTGTGACCGTGACCATTTTTACCGTTCTTCAACAAAGCTCTTCGTAACAAAGCTTCCGAAGCTCCTGCATACAAAACGAGCGTGTTTAGAAAATTATAACAGTTTTCCATATATTTCCATGGATTGTTGGTAGTGTGGAAATACAGGCTGTTACAAAAACCCTGTTGTATCTGTTGTATCCGAAGGCGTACATCCAGTATCGACTACTTTGAATTAAGCCCAAAACCAGGGCCATACGAAAGTGTCGAAATTATAATGAATTATGTGAACCAATAATTAGATTGACCAAAGGACAAAAACAAGGCATCTGCAAAAAGATCTGCATGTTCAATATACTGCCACATAGCATTACCAACTTACACGCTCAACATTATAACATTAAAATTAAACAGTTCTTTGAGTTCAACCCTTTTAATTCGCTGAATGAATTTTTGAATATGCGACTTACTGAATCTTCATTCTTAAAAAATAAATTAGAATAAATTATTTTAATAATTAAAAAAAAATTATGTACACATTTTATAAATCTGTAATTGACTTGCCCAGTGCAACATTTTGTTATAAGGCCAATAAAGCACTCTACTCTACTCTACTTAAATGATTGTAAAAAAATGTAACACACTTTGCGCTCCGCGAAAGCGCGAACGCAGACAATAACCACGTCGGATTTATTTGTAAACTATTCGCATCATGCCACTACTTTCTCAGAATAAAAGCCGCCAAAATATGATACAGATTTGATAACATTTCTGTAAAATTTCCTTTTTTTCTTGCGTTCTTAAACCGGTCATAACTCTTGCTATTTTTTGTATTATTTTGGTATTTTTGCGTGAATACTTTTGTGTGTGCCCATCAATTATTAAAGAAAAGTATAGCCTCGGAATAGTTGCGCGTTCACAGCGTTTTGCCTTTTAACCCGACTGCGCAAGAAGGAGAGTTATGTTTTATCGAGTATGTATGTATGTATGTGTATAATGTGTGATGTGTGTGTGTATTTGTGGTGATGGCAACTTTGGACCGGAATCGATGGAGGAAGATTGTCCGCTTAAAGGGGTCCAGTGACCACGATCCTCAGTAATGAGGGAACGATTAAAGAAGAAGAAGTGTGGGTATGTGTTTATTAGACTTTTTTTGGCACGCCCTACAGCCTAAACAGCTTTATGGATTTCGGCATGTGAGGTATCATTTGAATCATCTTGATAGTGGAAGTGACATAGGGTACGATGTTTTGCAGCGGGGTTTTTGTTATTCAGGTTAAGTTAGGCATGCAAATGAAAACCGTATTGTCAAGTAAATTATCAGTCAAGGGAATTTAATAGGGTTCCCTGTAGCTATAAATTTAAGAAACCCTGGCCTAGAAGTCTTTGGCTTAATCCGCCTTGACTGTACAGCACAATAAAACTGTCCAATGTCCACCTGCGTTCATAACTCCACGTAATTATTAATATAGCTTGCATAATGCATACACGGCGTGATTGTGGGCTCACACCTTGTCAAATAGGCGGATAATTGCATAGCGGCCTTTTGGAGCCCGTGTAGTGTGGACGGACCGTTAGTCGGTGTTGCTTTGTCCACGAAAATAAATTTATTTAATGCAACAAGTAAAAAAAATATTTAAAGTTGATTTCCCATGAATAACCAATATATAGAGATTTTAATGATATTAATTTTAATTTTAAACCTGCTGTGCTATTCACAATCATTCGGAATCGTTTCCGATCAGATCCCACAAATTTTAAGCTCAAATTGTTCTAATCTGGGTTTACTTTTGTACATTTTGGAATAGGGAATCAAGTATTATATCCGATCGTAAAAATGAATCACGTAGTATAACTTGTGAATACGGATTGAGATTCGAGTAATTTGAGATACATTTTTTGTAATCGATCGGAAGTATTTCCGAATGATTGTAAATACCTATGCTGTTGCAGATCTCCCTATTTTTTAAATTACGCAATTTACTAAATTAATTACGCTTGCTTGTTTTTTTTTTACTGAAGTAAGTAGGTACACATTTTCTTTATTATTATAATCTGTAAAGGCATATATTTCGGGTAGAATACGTCTATGACGGCAATTTAATACACCGAAAAAAAAAAGATCCTCGTGAAGAGTTAGAATGATCTACAAATCGTCTATGAAATTCTTACGCCAAAACGGCTAACGGTTCTGGTCTTTACCAATATACCTATTGGACAAAGTCGTATTGTAGGTAGTGCAGTAAATAGCAGAGTCAGAGATCTGATAGGTATTCATACACTTCTACGCTCGAGTTCCCCTTCCTATTCATATCTGTGAACTGAATACTGAAGTGTAGTATTCAACTACTGTGCGACGAAGCCTGCAGTGCCATCTTCACATCCGCCACGATTCTATACCATTTACATGAGACGACAACGACAAGATGCGACGATGCTATTTGTGTACGAGTTTCAGAGGGAATGCGTAGCAAATGTCGTAGCACGTACACGTATATGTCGATTCAGACCAGCTTGACGAAACTGGTTCACTCCTAGCGCGACAGACTTCCAGTTAATGTACATACGTACTTAAATGTAGAGATGTAGAGTTCCCGTTTGGTAAGTATCCCATTTCGTTAACGCTGTAGTAGAAGGAGAATGTTTACCAAACAAAAATTTTTAATGAGACATTAAGAGAAATGGGATATTAGCTAAAGGTGATGTCACTAAACTAGTAGATCAAAAATGCATATGAAATGAAATGAATTTGTTTTTATTCCGGATTGTTACACCCATATTAAATAAATACAAAATTAAATAAAATAACTAATATAATTAATAAAATAGAAAAATATTAGCATAGTATGTAGATAACTTATTATGAGTAGGTACCGACAAGAGAACTCAACTCGACTGTTTCTTTGGGGAATTCAGTTTTGGCCTTACTAAGAAATGTATCATCGTTGTATTATATATATTATGTGCATAACGCTGTTGATTACACGAAATAAATAAAAGAATAGAAAATCTCAACCGCTTTATGCGTGATATAATGTGATATTCCCTAACATCTCAATCCTAACTAATATCATGAATGCAAAACATTGCGTCCGGCTCATGACCGTTACCACGCAGCGTCCGTTTCTGTCGGTTCTGATTTTTAGGCGAGAATTATACAGACCGAAAGTAAGGCGAGGACGTCGCGCAGATACAGTTCAGGCGTGAAAACCCTAAAGCGCGCGCTTCGTGTCTTGTGTATAACTCAAAACACGTCGCTTTCATACATTTTGTATGAATGATTCATGCGTGCGCTGTGCGCCTTGACTCGCCTTACGTCCGTTCTATACAGGATGTTTTGGCAGAGGGCCCGACAAACGAAACGGGCGTGTTCGGGGATCGATTTGGAGAATACAAGTTCACCAAAAAAAAATCCCTGACCTATTTTTTTAATTTTTTTTTTGTGAATTTTCCATTTTTTACCGAAATTGTACCTATTTACCTTTATAGCATCTGTAAAAACTGTTTTAGACTAGATGTATCTACTTTAGTTTAGTGTCTGATACATCTTTAGGCTATGCAAAGCAAAGTTAGATACATATCAGAGCTAGCTAACTGATTTAGAGCTGATAGGGTGGAAAAATGAAATAAATTTTACCTCAAAGTTCAACTTTGACAATGATCTAAAAAAAATCATTAGCAATTCAGGAGGTAATATGCATTTAAAAACTTCTATATTTATCACTTATTACAATGACATACTAAGTAGGTATAAAACTTACCAGTTTGTTGAATAAATGAGGTAAAAGGGAAAATTCAAACAACAGAAATAAATACAAAATTATTTTTAATTCAAATCTTGTTCGAACACAGCTCCTCTGTTACGAATACTCTACCAAACTCCCGGTATTATTCGTGCCTTAGCCCACTGATGAAAGATAAAATGTCGTCAAGTGTAAAACACATTTTCTCGCAGCTTTCTTCCAAATACACCGATATTCCTCCAGTGCAGGTTTTAGATATTTAGTTTGCATATTGTTTTTGTTTTGTTATAAAATCGATTTCCTTTCAGCATATTGTTGAATTACTTTTGACGATATTACTAGAGCTCCTTCATTTTTCTTTTACTTGCATATGCGAGTATAATTCGATGAAACAGCTTCGAATAAAAGTTTGTAGGAGAATCTTAAACTTGTGCTATTTACATTAATAATATTATCTATTGGCCACAACGAGTTAACATAAATAATCTCAGATCAACCCAGACAATAAGATGGCGCACGGCGTATGATTTAGGTGAAGCCAAAAACCATCCAAAAACTACGCTACTGTCGTATATGTACACAACACGCACACATTGACCGACCGATTGACACATTGACGCAAAAAAAACTACGCTACTCGCTTGGTCATTCTAACCTCGACATTATACATTTCGAATACATACAATTCGATCACTCATTGAGAGCAGACGTGCCGCATATTTAACAATATAAATAAGTAATCATTTGCATAATCGTGACCTCGTTTTTACCGTTGATCGGTAGCAACATTAACTGTGTGTGTTTATAGTATGTGTTGTGTGTGTGGTTTCGTACTATGACAAAGATCTAGAAAAAGATTAATAAAAAGATGGAAGGTAGTCCCTTCAACCGGAGCTCCAGAACAGCGCGCTCTCCGCCCCCGCCCACGCCCCCGCCCCGCGCCGTACCTGATGCGCCGCCACCGACCCAAGATCTGGTTAGTGAGGTTGTGTCCACAGAGGAAATTCAGAAATGGATGTCAGCCATAGAACAGGCCCTGAATGAGGTATGTCAGATTGCGTCAGACGGGAAATTGAACTCGGACCAAAAAATGCGAATCAGCAATTTATGTCGGAGAGTGGGTCACGGTACCTCTCAGATGGCAGTCCAATACCAGTCCCTGAAGACCCAAATTGCCAAAGCCTACGGCTCAATCACGACCCTCCAAAGCCAAGTCGAGATTACTCAGCGTTTAACAGACTTAAAGCAGTGTGTCGAAGAGTCGCGGAAGCCAACCGAAACCAGAACTTTTGCTGACATGGTGAAAAGAGGTGCCGGTAAATTTATACAGCCGACAAATATTCGTTCAGTGGCCATATATCCGAATGACAAATTAAAGACTAGTGAAGAGACTAAATCTTTAGTCCAAAAAATTATTTGTCCAGAAGAAATGAAACTTCATGTTAGAAGCGTGCACAAGACCAGAAATGGGGGTGTCATAATCAGCACTGACACCAAAGACGACATAACTAAACTTAAACAATCGGTGCAGCTGACAAACTCGGGCCTTACGGTGGATGAACCTACTAAAAGGAAGCCCAGAGTAGTAATTATTGGCGTTCCTACTTCAATGCAGGAAAAGGAGCTTTTTAGCTGCCTTTACCACCAAAATTTAACTGAGAACCTTCCGAACTCCACTCTGGAAACATTTTTAAGCACAATTAAACTAAGCCACAAATCAGGAAAGAAAGATGCTGAGACCTGTAATTTTATTTTGGAAGTTCCTGCAACTGTACGTAAAGCCCTGATGACTAAGGAAAGGGTATTCGTGAATTGGTCTTCTTGCCCTGTTAGAGACTTCACCTTGGTCACAAGGTGCTTCAAATGTCAGCAGTACGGTCACGCGGCCAAGTCATGCCGAGAACAAACTTACACGTGCGGTCACTGCGGCGATCTGGGTCACTCAATAAAGGAGTGCACAAAAAAGACCGAAGATCCGAAATGCGCTACTTGTTTGCGTTTTAAAAAGCCGTGTCAACATAAAACAGGCGATGCGGAGTGTCCGGCAAAACTAATGGCGGAAAGAAGATATATGAACTCTATCGACTATGGAGGCGCCTAGAGCGCCGTTACTTAATTTTTATTTTTCTGCCCATCTTTACAAACTTTATTTATATATTTTTATTTATACATTCTTTTTTAATTGTTTATTTTTTTCTAGTATTTTTATTATACATTATGACTAATAGTTTCATAGATGATTTAGATAACTTTGCTGTATCAGAACCAATCGTTTGTGAAGTGGAAAATTGCAACGAATTATTGTCTATATATAAAAATTCTCTAACCATTCTATCGCAGAATATACGCAGCATTTACAAAAATTTTGACAACTTTTCTGTACTTCACCATAGGCTTAATATTGATTGTGATATTTTCGTGTTGACAGAGTGCTGGCTGAACAAACAGTATAACGTTCCTCTGATTCAAGGGTATAGTATGTACAACAGTAATATAAACTACAATCAGAATGATGGGGTGATAATTTATGTAAAAAATGAACTCAAAGTCACTGTAGAAGAACCAGATATGCAAGACTGTAATAGACTGATAATAAAAGTTGGTTCGGATTTTGCAATACTAGCTTTATATAGACCCCCCTCTTTTAAAAATACGACAAATTTTATTAACACCCTTAATGATACTTTACAGAAGTTGTCACAATTTAAAAACATTTACTTGGTCGGGGATATTAACATTAATATTCTCTCAGAAAATGCAGATGCAGTTGCTCAGGAATATCTCAACCTATGTTGCTTTCACGGTTTGTTCCCTGCACACACGCTGCCTACTCATCAAAGTGGCTCGTGCTTGGACCACATCATGCTTAAGTCAACCTTGCCATCTCTTGCACTTATTATCAACACGTCAATAACAGATCACAAAACTGTCCTACTAACCTGTAACACCGCATTACCTAAAACAGACAAAATTCGCACAATCACCAAATTAAACAAAATTAAACTTGAAAATGATATTCGCGACATTGACTTTAACCCGGTTTATAATTCTGCTGACCCGCACTTTTGTATGTTATACCTAATAGAAAAATTACAATTTGCAATTCAGAAAAATACGAAGAATATTCGCGTAAGTAACAAACTTTGCAATATAAAGCCGTGGATTACGCCTGGCCTTATTCGCTGTATGAGACATAGAGATAAACTGCACATGAAAGCTAAATCAAATCCAACCAACTTAGTATTACAATTATCCTACAAAAGATACCGAAACTTTTGTAATGATCTCTTAAGAAAAGTAAAGCTGAATTATAATAAAACAACATTAGAAAAAGCGGGTACGAATAATAAAATGATTTGGCAACATATTAAAAATGTAACTTATTCCTCAAAACAAAATGAGTCATCTTCAAGTTTATTGAATGCACACCCGTCACAGTCTGCATCTGCTAACATAGCAAATAATTTCTTTGTCAATGCAGGCAAGTCTCTGGCAGAAAAAGTACTAAATCAATTAAATCCTCTTACAACCCCCGCTCCCGTTTGCACTTCCTTAACATCCCTTGCATTGTTAAATACTGACGAAACTGAGGTAGAAAGGATAATCATGGGCTTAAGAGATAACTGTGCAGTTGGCTGGGATAATATTCCTTGTAAAATTATAAAACAATATAAGCACCTATTAGTACCACCATTGACTCACATCTTCCGAAAATGTTTAACCGTGGGTATTTTCCCCAACTGTCTCAAAAAAGCCGTTATTATTCCTATACACAAATCGGGTAGGAAAGATCAAGTGACAAATTACAGGCCTATTTCCTTAATGCCCTCTTTTTCTAAAATATTAGAAAAAATTATAAATAATAGGTTACTCGGCTACTTACAGGATAAATCGATATTATCTGATAAGCAGTTTGGATTTAGACCTGGAATTTCAACAGCAGATGCTGTTCATCATCTAACCGACTACTTAGCTCATGAGCTCGATAAAGGTAACCACACTATAGGAATTTTCCTGGACCTCGCAAAAGCTTTTGACACGGTATCCATCCCAATCCTTTTGCGTAAGCTTGAAAACCTGGGGGTACGAGGTACCCAGTTAAAACTTTTTGCAAGCTACTTGGAAGAGCGTACTCAATGCGTTAAGATTGACAGTGTTTTCAGCGCGGATGTGAAAAACACTTCCTACGGTATCCCTCAAGGAAGCATATTAGGGCCTACCCTTTTTTTAATTTATATCAACGACCTCTGCAATGTAAATTTGGATCATGGCATAGTCATATCATACGCTGACGACACTGCTCTACTTTTTTCGGCTGACTCAGAAGAGGAAGTTTACAAGCATGCTCAAAACGGCTTCAACGCTATTAATCGCTGTCTTCAACATAACCTACTAACACTAAACGCTGACAAGACAAAATTCATTAAATTTTCAATGCGAAAACCAGCATCAACTCAAACTAGCACTAAAGTATTAGCGCACTATTGTAGAGGTTCCGGTGTCATACAATGTAACTGTCCTGTCATTAAAATTACGAATAAAATAAAATACTTGGGCATAATATTAGATGAAACTCTATCGTTTAAACCACACATCGAAATGGTATGCAACAGGATTCGTAAGATGATATTTGTATTTAAAAAGCTACGCAGTATTTCAAATCCAAAATTAATCAGACAGGTTTATTTAGCTCTTTGTCAATCAATATTATCTTATTGTATAACTGCATGGGGTGGAGCAGGGAAAATATTGTTACTAACCATCGAGAGAGCTCAACGTGCGATCCTCAAGGTGTCAACTTTCCGTCCCTTCCTATTTCCTACTAACCTTCTCTACAAATCTTGTGAAGTATTAACCGTTCGCCAGCTTTTCATAATGAACATAGTGCTAGAGCAGCACGCAGCTACTCCTTACAACGCTGACATTACTAACAAAAGACGGAAAGATATTGTGTGCCCTCAAAAAGCAACAAAGCATGCTTTTACAAGAAAATTTTTCATGTTTTTAGGTCCGCTTCTTTACAATAGACTCAATTCTCTCGGGCAATTATTTTCCCTTACTTATACAAAATGTAAGCAAACTGTTAAAGAAGCACTCCAAAATATGTCCTACGAAGATACAGAGAAGTTGTTATTTGTTTGTGCTTAATTTGTATGTTTAATTTTAAATTTACAGTAAGTTTATTTTATAGTTTAAAATTAATTAGAATTTTAGTGAATTAGAATATGTGAGTATGCAATGATTATATTAAGTTAATTTTTTGCCGTATTTATCGCCTGACAAACAGGACTACCTAGTTCAGGCAAAATTATTTTATTGTTTCTAAAAAATGTTTGCATCTGATAGTTTTTATCTTTATCATGTACTTTTTGAAATAAAAATGTATTATAAAATGTATTAAAATGTATTATAAAATTATGTGCATGAATATACATAGTGCAGTGTAGAAGTGTGGCCAGGTTCTTTTTACCATTGTCCATTTTGAGGTTATTTTTAAAAACTGTGCAGTTTTTTTACTAGTCAATTTTGAAAAAGCCGTAACATTAAACTCTTACAAATATGTGCAGTTTTAGAATATTAAATATACTAAGGTTGTATATTGGAACGGAAATGGCTAACGTAGAGTTTGGGAATTAATATTAGTTTTCGTGTAATTGTAAATGTTTTTTATGGCAACATTACCACGCGCACACGTTTAAAAAGAAGTGGCTTCAGCGAGATAAAACGCAGTTTCATCTTTCCCTCTAGGTTGATCTGAGCATAAATGTAGATGGGTAACATACATAGGTAAAGTAGTAGTGCTGCAAAGTCAAACTTAAAACATCCCTTGTTTTCAGGGGTACAAAACCGTGGCTTATAATTACACTGGAAACATTGCCCTTCAATTTTCTTCCATAACGAGTGGCAAACAAGCGGTTTGCTGGTAACGGGCTACTAACTACTGTTACGCCAGTCGCAGCCAATGAAGAAACTATACGCTAATCTGTGGCGATGTTTACAACTACCGATAGGTAACGCAGATTAGGCAATAGTAGCCACTCGAGTCTCGCGTCTCATTGTTAAAATCCGGAAGAGGTAGAAAATATCCGGTCCGAAAAGAGATCTTTCTGGAAAGCAATTGTTGTGCACCGTTTTTATGATGTTTTTATCTATTGAACAGTAGGGTGTTTACTTAAATCTTTTGTACTGTTCGAATGTTCTAGATTGAAAGCGTGGTTCCACGAGTTAAACAACTTTTTGTGTCCTTGCGCTATTGTTTAATCGAATGTTCTGGATATCTTAAAAATTGTACAAATACGCGGACGACCGACGACTCAGCAGTCAGTTTTCATTACGTGTTCAAAGTGCTAACATCGAAGTGATTGTACGAGAAATGTTCAAAGTGATATAGTGCAAGTGTCTAACTGTAGCGTAACAGTGTTTGTGTTTGTGTACTTGGTGAATAAAGTGAATCTTCGGATATATCGACGTTTCATTCCTTTTATCCTAACCCAGCTCGTAACACTACTATAGACATCTGCTACCAGTGGGGCTGTTATTTTACCAGTCTAACCTTACCTTAGCCCTCAAATATGAAAAACATAGCGGCGAATAGTTAACCCTTAGAGGCTTAGGGGGTACGTCTTACACTAGCGTTGCTTCATACTACGTACAAAACTTAGCGTTACGTACAAAAGTTATGACGCAATGCTAGTGTAATAGGTACCTGTCACGCACACTAATTAAATAAAATTGACCTGTCTCTTTTCGTTTATACACAGTACGAAACTCTCTCTATAGACGAATGTATAAGTACTCATGATATTATGCTAGCTTTACCCATAACCAGTGATATCAAATAATTGCTAGCCTAACCAATGCACAGCGTTGGATGCCTTTCAACGGATAGCAATAACTTATTCTAAATTATTAGGCGTTAAATATACGCTAGCTTATCCGAGCTAGTTATCAAATACTTTTGAACGACATTACATCCCTAGACTAGAAATGTACGAGCACTTTCAGTCAACGCAGTGGCACTAATTGTATTAGTATTTGCAATTGATTTAATGGACGCAGGCGTAGCACAGTACAAGTTTAAATTTCCTATCGAATTTGAAGTAGTTCAAGCGTTTCGATACTACGTACAATAAACATTAACTTCTTATGCTTCGAATTAAAAATAAACAAGATTAAGTGTTTTGTTATAAACAAACGTAGTCGAGATGAAGTAAAAACCCGGAAAACACTTAGTAAAATATTACAGTATGTACCTACCTATGATAGTTGTCCAAAATGCACACTTTAAGTATAACTTTAAGACCTAACCAGGGTAAATTAGTATACTCCGCCAGGAATAGCATTCCGAGTCAAAAATGTTCACGTGGGCAACACGTAGTGATGTCAATCTATGCTTAATCAAGACCGAAATAAGTCAAAAAGTCAGTTTTATTTAATGTGTGTTTTTAAGTACAACAAGTTCGAAAGAGATTCGTCATTGCGTGTTGGCTCCCGGAATGCTAGAGACCTTGTTGTTTTGGATCATGGTAAATAAACTATCAACATTTAAATTCAAAGTAGCTGCAGACAACTTCAAGCCGAATTTCCACCTTTAAGAAAACTCCCGCAAGAAAAGGCTGACAGTCTCTCCGACAGCAGCAATTGCTGTCGCGACAACGCTTGTTAAGGAGTTTACGCTAGCAAGCTGCTGTTGGACTGTCGGACTTTCTTGCGGAAGTTTTCTTGCAAGTGTAAACGAGGGCTAACACTATCCCACTTTCGCATCTCGGTAGCCGAAACTCTCATATTGTGAATAAAGTTTGCAATGCAATGTCTATTGGCTACCAAGTCGTTTGCAGTAACTGAGGCCGCGATCATAAATGTGTCGATGTTTAGCAACAAATCGCTCGTGGTTTTGGCATAGGCCCCAACTCATAATGGTATCGACTGCAATTGACGTTGCTTTCATAATTTATAGACTACAGAGCTGTTTTAAATTAAATGGTCCTCATAATCAGCTTATTTAATATATGTTTTCTGTTAGACGTAGGCCTTCCTACTGTTTCTTAAAGGATTGCCACTTGGGAACATAACATACTCGTAACATATCGTCACGCCTTTCCCCCGAGGGGGCTGGCAGAGGTGTAATACGACACCTACATTTGGGAACATGAGCACATTTAAATGATAGTTTTTCTGTTGTACGTTCAGCTTACTTTGTATTGTATCGCTTTAGTGATATACTCTTTTACTAGAGGTATATTTGATTGACACTACCGACCGATCGACCGACATAAATTACCTATGTTATTAACAATATTTTTGCAGATTAAGTCACCATTTATTATTTCCTACCAGTAATCATCCGTTAATCCTTTATATTTTCTATTTGCTTTAATATTTACTCTCTCTCTTGTCGATCCTTCATGGCTGAAGATCGCGACCACCATTTTGCTTCACCCAGCGATTTGTCAGTATCCTCCACTTATTCCGGTCTGTAGCCATTCGCACCACTTCCTCAGACCTGGACGAGCTATTTTGTTTGAACTGGTCTGACCACCTCATCGGGGATCTACCGCGTGATCTCTTGCCCTCTACGTTTGCGCAGATGATCAGCTTCTCCAAATTCTCGTCCGGGCGTCTTATAATGTGGCCGAAATAGCTGAGGATACGTCGTTGGCATATCGTGGAAAGACGGTCTTTGATGCCGAGTTCTTTGAGTATAGACACATTAGTGCAGTAATATTTACTAATTACACTTAAATTATTTACCAGATAATCATAGTTAAGTATAACATACATAAAACAGACATTAAGCATGTAACGTATCTTTATTGTAGGTACCTGTACTGCTGAATGACCTAACGATTATTTGCATTATCTTTTGCTTACATATAAATTTTAGTGTACAAAAAATGATATTTTACATTGCACTGTGTTGTACTTGCTATGAGACCTAATACAATCTGACTAGACTAACTTTTTCATCATTAAAATACATAGATACCTAACTAAGATTTTTAGTCATTTCGTTATCCTTAAAAGCCTATAAAATGCAACTAAGATAAGCATCTTTATTTACACGTTGAAAAATTGTGATGTACTTTTATTACTAAAGTAGTACAAGTCTGAGTAGATATCTATAACTTTATATATGTTAGTGCAAACTTTCGAATCTTGCCGTTCCCAGTGTTTCCAAGAACTCGTAAAACACAAACAAAAGTATTGTATCGAAAGTCAAAACATAAAACGGAAGAACCAATAAACATTTCCTAACTACATTTTCACGGGAACTGAATAAAATCGGCTCACTTTTAGTTTAGGGTACGCGTGCATCAGGGCAGAGCGACCAAAATCAGCTAAGTATTTGGAGCTTTAGAAGGTCAACCAAAGCCGTGTGCTTCAGCATCGTAAAAGATGTTCAAGCACATGTCCATTAGACGAAACAGGGTATTCGAGTAAATATATGAGCCCCAGTTATGATGGTCTACGCGCATTTGGATAATTCTAACAAGATAGAGCATTTGAAGTGGTTCTTATCTCATTTGCTCAAAGGTTTTTTTGAAATTGATTGACAGACTATAGATTAATTATGAGTATTATTTTATAAAAAAAATTACTTGCTGGTCGCTGCAGCAGAATTTTTAAAGACTTTACGTTATTGGAATGAATTTATCTACTCAAGCATATTATTTTCTCGTTTGTTTGTCAGTAAGTAATTTAAAGTGATTTAAACCTTTCTGGACATTGTAATCAGGCCGTCAAGGTAGGTATCTTAGAAGCGACGGATCCAGGATTTTGGTTTGGGGGGGGGGGGGGGGGCTTAACTTAGCTGATCTTTATCGAGGTAAGTAATCTCAAAAAGACAAAAAAAAAACACTTTTGGACTATTGCAGAGTATGTTAGTGTGAATTAGATACTTCAGAGAGTAGAGGGCTAGAGGCCCGTTAGCCTCTCTCCCCTGGATCCGCTAGTGTATTTTAGTGCTTGCCTTCACATAAACTGTTAGTGTAAAATATTTACCTAACCTAGATAGTCACGCTACTGTAGTTTGGATAAATGCAGGTCTCGTACTACAAGACAAATAGTCTACAGTCACGATAAGATCCTTGGCTAATTTCAGAATAGATGTAGCTTTTTATGTATATTACAATACAACTACCATCTTACCTTCCTTGTGTTACGTACCTTAACCGGAGGATTTTTGTTGGTCCAGTCTTCAATTATAAGCTGCCAAAAGCGATAATCAGCATAATCTCCGCCGCCGGTATTCATTCTTTGGACTGTTCAATACCAGGGGTTTGAGCATTCAAACCATCTCTTCATTCAGTACAGCGCTGCTGTATTTGTTGTTTATGTACATTCGTTTTACGTGATAAAACATTTCTATCAATCTAACATGAATTCCTTTCTATTTTTCATAACCTCTCTGCTTCGCGCTAGGTACTGATCCATAATGACAGCCGAGTTTTGACTATGACATTTATATTGCATGGAACATTCATAAGATGTCAGGCTATGGCCGTAAAATATTGTTGTTGTTATCCCTTAAATTAAAAATCGTTTTGTCTTTCGGTGAAAGCAAAATTATTCTCCGCCCGTCCCCCGGTTTCACTCGCGGTCCCAAAAGAACTGTTATTTTTTTGCGATGAAAGGTCCTATGTATTTTCTGTACCCTTGGCAATGTGTATTCAAAGTTACATGATGATCGGTTGGGTAGTTAGAAAGGCGTTAAAGAATAACAAACAAAATAATCGAACAAAAAAACAAAGTCATTTTCGCTTTTATAATTTTAGTTAAGAGTTATGATTAGTGGAAACAAACCGCAGAGGAAGATGGTTGAAGATTGATAATAAGTATTTAAATAATTTAAGCACCAAGAAATTATTTGAACCATCTTTATGACGCAATGTACTTAAGCATACTCGCAACGCTTAAAGTTAACATCTGTTTCCCAAAACTTCCTGAGATTGTCAGGCCTAATATAACCTCTCTGTCGAGATCACAGAGGAAAATTGAAACGTTTTTATTAAAAGTAATCTGGCCAGTTCCATACGCCATTACAACGGGAGGAAGGCTAGTGTAGCTTCCAGGATCGTTGAGCATCCAATCAAAGTTTATTGTGCGCCGGGTACCAGATGCAAACTGCCACTTTGAAGGTTCATTGCAGACGGGACACTAAAGATCTTTGTCCAGTGTCAAGCTTAGCGCCCAACCGCCTCTCTATTTTATGAATGAAAAAATAAATTTGATACTGTGACTTTAAGTCTTTTTTTGATCGGCTCACCGAACTGCTGCGAGTGCTGCGCTGACCACCGGTAGCCCGCTTGAGGCCTGCTCAAAAACGGATTTTATCTCAAGGAGTAGGTATTAAGTTCGTTTGACTGTTCGTTGTTTTGTTTTTTTTAAACATTTTTAAAGTATTTATATTATATTTATTTCGTCTACTTATTAGTATTTATTTTGTGTATTTTTATTATTTTTATCTTATTATTTTTTACGTCTTGTAAAATTATGTATTACTATTGTATTAGTATTAGAATTTTCAAGGCCTCAACTTTTATAAATGTTCCTGTCCATTCAGGTTGCCTGGAAGAGATCGCTTTGAGCGATAAGGCCGCCCATTAAAAACTTAGTTAAGCCTTATTTAAGTACTATTGTAATTATTTTATGTTTTTAATAAAGAGTTGTTGTTGTTGTTGTTGTTGTTGTTGTTTGACATTTATGACATTGTGAGGCGGTAGGGCGCTGAGCTTGCAGTTGGACAGAAATCTTTAGCTTCAGCGGACAGTAGGGTACGAAAATACTATATAATATAAAAACTACATAACGAAACAAAATGGTTGAGTAATACATTTCAACAAGTGTTATAACAACAACATTGTCTGAGTAAATGTCGACATTTGTCTTCAAGTAACTTTTATAGTAAGTATTAACTTCCCATTCTCTACCTATTTGAAGCAGCGGGTTAAATGTTATTAACTGCTCTTACCTTCCTCGCAAATTCATTTCTAATTAAAAGTATTCTATGTCGCTAACAAGGTACAACTTTCTCGATCAAGCCTCATGCAAGCATTTGCATTGGGCTCGTTAGTGGCGTCCATTGTTGCCAGACGTAGCCCGTCTGCAACAGTCTAACTAACAGCCTGCACGAAGACACCTCTGATTCCTCTGTGAAGAAAGTTCAGCCCTCTTTTTACTTTCTCTGACACGAGTTACGAATATAATTTTGCAAGTCGTTATTTTTGTTCCCAACTTTTGCCTTTCTTCATTAAGCACTTGGACTTGAGTTTTGCTTTGAAAAAGGGGTAATTTTGTGAACTTTATGGCAAGTTTTTAACGAGTATTTTCTTTAATATTATTTTTATTGTGAACGTGTTGCGTTTTGTGATTTCACTTGCTAGTTATGTCTTAGATTTGTAAAATAACTGTGAGTCATAGACATAGAGTAGCTTCTCTTGGTACTCAGCTGCATTAAAAACAAAGATAAAAAAATATAAAGAACAAAACGAATAGATTGTAGTCTAGGAGCAACCTGGATGTTTCTGCATAAAACTACATCTTTCGTTGAAACTCACTACCTGGATTCTGAATATGCATATACAACTGTAAAATCCAAAATGAGCTCGCTCTACCGACTTATCTTGAGATATTTCTTGAATGGTCGAGTTGCTGCATAAGTTTATTATAGTGTTTGCAACAAACTTACTGGTATGTTGTGAGTGCAGTAAGGGCTTTGACTTCAAAATGATGCACGTTGGAAATAAGGTAAAACGCTGAAATGGAACGCTACGTGACATGAATGTCAGATGAGAAGCAGACAAAAGCCACAATGATTTCCGAGCTCTCCGAAACGATTCTCAAGTCTTTGAACTCTAGCGAACTTATGATAGATTAACAAGTAAGAAGGTAGTTACTAAATAAATACTGATATAAATTATATTCGCAAACACGACATTCTCAGACATGATAGTCAGTTAGAGCGATGGCGGCTTCATTAGAATGATAAACTTACTGCTGTGGTCAAAAACGTTAAGAAGAAAATAACTTGAACCGTATTAAGTATAAGTATGTGTTCATGCATCACATAAATTGAATCCGCACGCCGGCCGTGGGACACACTGGTGCCGATGCGTGTCGCCCCCTATCCATAGGCTGAGTTTTGTCTTTTTTGGCTTTACCGCACACGCAACTAAAGTTAGTACCTATTAGTTAAGTTAATAATATAATATTTTTTATTTTTATAATTATGTATATTGTGTATCTTTAATATTCATCATTTTTATGTCATAATATATCCATTGTATAAGTGTGTGTGGTGTAAGTCAAATAAATATTATTCTATCTTTCTTTCGTTCTTTCTTTCTTTCTTTCTTTCTATCGCTTTGGGGACTTTTCCCGCTGAGATGCAAGCTGCGGTCTTCCGATCAAGAGCCAACAGTAGCACCGATACTGCTTATACAAAGTAGTTACCGATCCGACGCTTAGATTTAACTTCTTTACTCAAGAGAGACTTTGAATATGATGAAAACTGTATTGTGGATTGAGAAGTTGAGGTGGTTCGCCTCTTTGTAGGCCGGGGAATACACTTTGTAGACTTTTGAGGCCGGAAGTGTGGGCACAGAATAGATATAACTTACTACTAAGTGTGGGCTCAAAGGGTGTGAACAATATTAATTAATGGGTGAAAAGATAGGGTTGTCATCAAAGTTAATGAAACCTTGCTTGCTTGTCTTCTATACTAAACTTTTAGCTGTCAAAGTTTGAAAGTCACTGAAAGACCTTTGAAATGTTTTAATTGATTAACGTCATGTTTTTTTTAAGTTTTAAAAAATATTTTGCCTATTTCGTTTTAAATGCGATGGCAGCCTAGTTGGGATAAGGCCCGCCTCTCAAGCCAGAGGGAGCGGTTTCGAACCCAGCCGACAGCACGCACCCATTTGTTCATTGTGTGAACATAATGTGCGTGTATGTCATCTGCTACATGACTGGAGCCCAGTGTATGGCGACAGGCTCGCCCCCTGTTACATTTGGGATTGAATATCGTCCGCCGAAGTGTGGGTGTTGTGTTACACCTCTGCCAGCCCCCTCGGGGGAAAGGCGTGACGATATGTTATGTTATGTTATTTTAGTTTTAAATTGCATTTCATATAATATTGAGAATAACACAGTTCCTGTCTAAAAATAAAGAAGTCAAACCATGTAACATTTTCAAGAGAGCCAACTCCAACAATGGTTGGTTTATTTTCAAATCAGTTGGTTATCGTGAAGGAACAGTGTTACAACCAAACCAGAAGCATCCAGAAATGCCCAGTAGCTTCATTCTAGGAGATATTCGTTATGTGCAATATCTGAAGGTATGCAGTCCTACAGGGCGGATCCAGGAATCTGGTTTGGCAGGGGCTTGAGTTTGGTAAAATTAGGTAAACTTTCTCTAGGTAGGTAAGCTTTTGGGCTTTACTTAGCTGAGGGTAACCCCTCAAAACCCAACCTTAGAGAGATAAAATCAAGGGTGATTTTTCAAACTCGGTTGATATCGGTGAATTCACTTATCAAGATAAGTAAACATAAAAGCACAAAAAAACAGACATTTTAGATATTGCAAACAAAATAAACTAACTAATGATCGGGATTCATGACTAAACGTCGTTTGAGCATGCGGGCCAAGTCTCATAAATGTACCCAAAGGACGCCAAGTTGCTTTAATGATTAAAAACTACAGGTTTTTCTAATCGATATGGCGCCGCATAGCGTAGAGGAATCCATCCCAAAACTGGAATAGATAAGTAATAGTTATTATTTATCTATCTATCTATATATAGATAGATAAATAATAACGTAAATAATAATAATATTAAATGGTGACTTTGCGAGCTGAAGACTTCGCAGACGGCGTCTGTCCTAGTAGTCTTACTCTACAGGTCACATTGCTCAACCAATTCTGCTTGAACAGGTTCGATTATTTTTCAGGTTTATTTTTGTTCAGTCAGTCTCAAAATGGCGTGGATATGACCATTGGAGGAAGACATTTTGTCGTAGGTGAATCATAGACTAACGCTTACCCGGTTGATTATGAATAAAGTCATAATTACCATAATTAGTAGGTTGTAATAAGATACTTGGGGGGGGGGGGGGGGGGGGGGTTGAGCCCCTTATCCCCTGGATTCGCTAGTGCAGTCCTACATTATCATAAAGTCATACTCATAACAATCTATTGCAATTTTTAGTATGAATGAATTCACCTTCATGTACTCGTCATTTACCATACATACCTACATTTATTTTTATTTCTACATTTTACATGCAACAAAATTATAATATATACTTACATAAGTAATTTAGTGAAACACTAAGTAACATTATTAAAAGAAAAACAAAAGACCCGACTGCAAAATACATAATAGTCTGACACTTAGGGTGTTGTACCTTATATCACTTCCACTATCAAGACCACAGAATAATAACTAATTGCTTTAGTTATTATTCTGAGATCCAGACGATTCACTCACATGTCGAAATACATCAAGCTGATTAGGTACAGCCGTGCCAAAGAAACCTCATACATACATGCATACACTCGAAAAACATGTGCAGTCGGGTAAAAACTAGATTGCACAAGTTTTACAGCCAACATAAATTACGTTTTTTTAAAATCGCTTAACTACCAATCATTCGTTAATTTTTCAAAATTTTCAAATTCCCATCGTTAAATTTCAGGCTCGGGTTTCTATTTATAGAATCGCTGAATTGCAAAAGCTTTTTAGATAAAAGGCCATTTGATGGTGGAAATAAACGAAGCTTCGAAAATGGCCCGTAATTTGGTTTACTTTAGGACGGGTCGTGTTTCGGAAAAAGGTGAGAAATAATGCTGTCATCAGAGTATTTACATTCTGTTCTGTTGTAATATTATCTGAACAATTATTTGTATCTTAAATCTGATAATCTAAAGGTGTACTTACACAAGTAGCTTATCTACCTTTTTAAGCTACGAAGCAAAAGAGAGGTATTATCAGTTTAACGTGTGTCTGTGTGTCTGTCTCACATTGCACACTGACGCATATCCCGCGTAGCACGCGAATAGTTTCGTCTATGTTTATCTTGATAGAAGCGATGATTGCCTAGGTGAAGTAGGCCCGCCTCTCAAGCCAGAGGTAGCGGGTTCAAACCTACCCGACGGCATGCACCAATTTGTTCATTGTGTGAACATTATGTACGTATTGTATGTATCTGTTACTTAACTGAAGCTCGCCGTACAGCGCTATAACATTTGGGACTGAATATTGCCCGGCGAAGTGTGTGTATTACACCTCTACCAGCCCCCTTGAAGCTCTAACGAATGATTTAGATTCAGTTTTTTTTAAATCTAAAAGGGGACTTCATGGAATGTCTTCCTAGACATAATTTTCAGGTTTTATTAATGCTTCAATTGAAACTTATTAAATTAAATTATTATTAAATTAATTATCATTACACTTATTAAATTGACACTAAACTTGTTCAGCCATAATTTGCAAACAATTTGCTCGCCTGTACCCGGATGCCTGTAACGCTAAAGGCATCACGGATACGTTGCCAACTTTTTCACCGACTTCAAAAAGGAGGAGGTCTTCTGGTTGAATTTTTGTGGTTCACAATTTGAAGCGCCGTTTTCTCGCTCGTACGTTTAAAAATGTTTGAAGGTCACTCAAAACTGTTATGAAAAATCGCAATCGGTTAACTAGCAGAGATAATACTGCAAAGGTTTAGCAAAAATAAAAACTATGATCTAAAAAAAAGTTCAGACACCCACATTAATATGCTGTGAAAGTATGGCAAAAGTTTTGAGAAGTGGCAACACATTCGTTAGCTGTCAAACTGTTGCCCGTGCGGAAAATTGCCGCTCGTGACGTCATCAGTCACAGGACGAATGCGTTTACTATTTATGACGCTGCATTGCAGTTTGTTTAATATTAGACAGATACGTACACATTGTACGTATTTTACGTACGTACACGTATACGTTGTATTTTTTATTGATAGATATTTAATCTTTAGTAAGTATCTGTTTGATCTGTTCTATCCGCGACTTTTTCGCGTTTAATCAGAAATTAGTGTCCAAAAACTTTGCTCATGAAACTAATGATCAAATTTCATCAAAATCTGTTAAGCTGTGAAAAGTCTACAAACAAACAGACAGACAGAGTTACTTTTGAATTTATTAGAGGTATATTTGTATGGGTTCTTTAAGCACTACTACCAAGTCTTTCCAGTCGGCCTATACGAACTTACGTAGGGTCTTTTTTGGGTACATACACCATAAAGGTGTCTATCATTCCGTGGCCAACTGCGAACGTTAGCAGTAGACGACGTTTCGTCACGACACTACTGGTTTGTACGTATTTGTATGGGGTACTGTAACACCTTTTTTGTTTTGTCAAATTTCATGATTCCCTTAACCTATTATTCGGAGGTACAGATCGCTAATGACTACATCATTAACTTCTGTGGACAGCATTAGCTAAAAGGTGCTGAGCTTTCTCTATAGATCCATGACTCCATGTCATTAAAACTTCATGTTTGATACCATGGAGGCTTGCTCCAAGTACTTTACCAGGGTACCACTTATCCTTTGCCGGTGGATTGACAAACGCTGTCTTTTCATCAGGGCGCGAATAAATTCCATATTCTACTTGTCATATTAGTAATTGATTTCCATTGTGATGTCGATTCTAAAGACCCGGAACATATTGACCGTGGATTTGCCCAGAGAAGTCAATTTTAATCAAGGGATATCCACTATTGCTTTCAGTTTGTATTCTCACATTTCGGGTTAAACTTTGAAGCCTTTAGGCCATAATTGTTTGTTCAAAACCTTAAACGAATGCATTAACTTAAATAACCATTTTCTTTTCCATACATAATATTCAATACAGTAGTAGAGCAAACACTAATTGCTAGTTATTAGTTATTTTTTTATTTATTTTTTTAGGAAGCGATGGCAGCCTAGTTCGGAGAAGGCCTGCCTCTCAAGCCAGAGGGAGCGGGTTCGATCCCAGCCGACGGCATGCACCAATTTGTTCATTGTGTGAACATTGATGTGCGCATTGTGTGTCATCTGCTACATGACTGGAGCTCGGTGTATGGCGACAGGCTCGCCCCCTGTCACATTTGGGACTGAATATCGTCCGGCGAAGTGTGGGTGTTGTATTACACCTCTGCCAGCCCCCTCGGAGGAAAGGCGTGACGATATGTTATTTTTTTACATATAGATATCCTGTTTATTCCCCAGTTACAATTCAGTATTCGAACATCCTTAACGCTAAGCTACGAATCTATGTGTGTTTTCATACCACGCTGCAAAATACCTAATGTTTGGTCTGCTACTACTGTATTGGAAGTTTGTGGTTTTCCTTTTGTAAAGTGACTTTTCCAAAAGTCATGTAAACAAAGTCATTAGAAAAAATAGTAGGTACCGGAAGTTGTTTTTTCCGGTTGAAAGTGTTTTTCGTTTTGAAGGTTAAAAAAATAGGTTCTAGATTCGGCCTCGCTTGCGTGTACGTCGCGAAGCCTTGCGCCAGAGTTTGGCCAAAAGCAAAGTCCGCATATTGTGTGAATGCCGATGACTACTCGCTGCTGGGACCACACCACTTAAGAGTCGCGACTACTTTCAACTAACTTCACATTGGCTTAAGGTTTTTTATTGCCATTTCGTCTAGAAGGAGAGAACAAGCGAAAATAACAAGTAAAAGTACTAATGAGCCTCTAAAGTTATCTACAGAGTGACAAATTGCAATTTCGAACATTTTTTATGATTTTTGCACTCCTCTAATCATTCATTTTACCTAAGAATTTCCCTAGTATTAACAATTAACTTAAAAGCTAATGATGTCGACAACCTCTTTATGTAATGAGATTTTTGATTTGCTTTGTCTATTTTTTATTTTTCTTTGTATATTGAATAAATCAGTCAGCAGTGACCCCTTAAAAATGCGGATATTTTTATAGCTCTATTTTATCTTAAGGACGTTTATTAAAAAAAAACCAAGAACATAGGGTTGGAGATATAGTTCATATAATTGTACACGCTAAATTTCATTATAATCTGACAAATGGTTTCTAAGAAATTTGACAAGCGCGTTTGTATGGAAATTTCAGAGCGTCGCGGGACCTTTAAATGCCCAAGCTTGCTATTAGTATTTTGCTCCATAGCCACCTAGTAAAATTGAACAGAGTTCTGCTGCTTTTAGTCAAAGTCAAAGTCAAAATGTTTTTATTCAATTTAGGTATCAAAGATACACTTATAACCGTCAAAGTTTTTTTTTAAATAGTTTCTACCACCTTGTTCGAATAAAGATCTCTACTCAGAAGAACAGGCAAGAAACTGAGGGGCATATTTTTTTTTAAGATTAAATAAATTACTGTCTCACAAATTTTGGCTTACAACTAAGTAATATCTATCTATCTCTCTAGTCCCATTAAACTCCAACAATGAAATGCCTAGTTGGTTCGTAGATTTAATTTTTTCCCCGACGAGTGTTCTTCTTCAAAACTTTCTTCTAGTTTCAAATATTGGACTCACTCTCACGAAATTTTTACCGCGAAAGGTACGAACCGGAAAGATCTCGAGCGCTCGAAAATAAGGCCCAAAGTACTTAAAGGAGTGGTTTTCATAAACTTCGCCGAAAAGCGCGTAACGACTATGTGGTAATTCTAAGTAAACCTTTCATCCTACCCACACGCTTCAGAATATCTAATGGCGGAAGAGCGTAGAGAGGTCTTTTAGTAGAATTAGTTGTTTGTCCCGAGGGTAGGAAGAAAATTAATGCATGGATATGGAATGTGGGGTAGTGTTACAAGGTCATGGTTGGATGAAGTGAGACGTCGTTCACGAAAGACTGGCTGCCATAATATCGTTGAAATTATAATGAGATAGTTCTCGCTTCTAATGTTAAGTAAGTAGTTTCGGTGAAAATGGTAAAATGGTTGATTTTTAATATTGTTTTTTTTTTCTATTTTGGTCTGTCACCGTACATCCATACATCGCACGGTGTAAAGCAACAGCCTGGTCCTTTGTCACATTTGAGACTGAATATCGTCCGGACAAGTGTAGGACACCTCTGCCAGCCCCTTTGCGGAACAGTTGAAAAATCGATAAGTTGATTAGAGTTTTTTTTCCGAAAATTGTATTTGTCGTAGATATAGAAAGACAGACGAAGACAGATGTTTATTTGTCGGTTAGGAAATCGGCGCAACATCCAGAAAATTAGTGTTAAGTGATAGAATGAAAATAAACATCGAAAGCATCAAAAGACGGATCATCACATAAAAAGTACTTAACATAATATAACATATCGTCACGTCGTTCCCCCGAAGGGGCTGGCAGAAATATACAACACCCACACTTCACCGGATACTACAAAAAAAATTTACAACTTACTAAACTACGCATCCATATCTTATGTAAGCTAAGACGGTAGTTTTTGGTTGTAGTAAATAACTACGACCATTACACCCCAACCCTAAATATGAATCAGATAAACAGCAACAAAACGCAAACATACGTTTGCTAGAAATCAGCTAACCGACATTATTTTCCAACATAACCTGACTGCTTTCCACGTTATCTTCAAACTAAACATGGGTCAACTTAGACTGGACCATAACATTGGTTAGTAGCTTCTAACAGCTTACGAACGGGGATACGGCAAACATACTCGTAACGAAGATTTGCTTTCGCATCCATTGAATTCTATTACTACGTATAGAGGAGACACCGCACATCACTACTATTTCTGTTCAAGTGTAGTCATCCGGCCACAGTTAATTTATTAGTTGCTTGCTAGCTCTCGAGAGCCGGAGTCGCTTTCGACCTTTTGGTCACGAGAAAATAAATAAATTTGACATTTTTGCACACACGGTCGCCTGACCCCAAACTAAGCAAAGCTTATACTATGGCTGCTAGAGACTTATATTATATATCCATATATATTTTTAAATACATACTTATGTAAATTAATAACACCCAGACATAAACCAAACACAAATGTTCATAACATGACTGTTTGCTTTAGGTGGTAATTGATCCCGCACCTATAAGCTCAGAGGGCAAGTTCACTGACTGAGCCACCAAGCAGTCAAATACGTAAAAACTATAATAAAAGCTTTCTAGCGCTAAACTTTTGTACTGTGTATTTAGACGACTAATTATCGTTTCTGCGCTGCAGCAGCTTTAGCTAAGCTTTCAACAAAATGGAGCATGATCTTTCTTTACGATAACTTCTCTATTCGTAGTGATACAACTCAATGTTCGCATCAGCAGTCCGCACGCACACGTTTGACAAGTGAAATGATCATTGAAACAGATGTATGGGCCCCGTAATGGCAACGATACTTGTATGCAAACCATGTACACACGACGGGTAGGCTCAAGGATAAACCACATGAGGGTAGGAAAGAAAGATCATAAATAGGAAATGGCATGAGCCTACAAGGAGGAGCGAAATGATTTTGAAAACGATTTTCTAGTTTAAAAAAATAACGGAAATTAGGTTTTTTTACCCGACTGCGCAAGAAGGAGGGTCATGTTTTTCAAATGTATGTAATAACTAGCAGAGTCCCGCGGTTTCACCCTCGGTTAAAGTATCCTATGTGCTATTCTAGACTATATAATCTATCTCTGTGCCAAATTTCATCCAGATTTGTTCAGCCGTTCTGGCGTTAAAGAGTAACAAACATCCATCCATCCATCCATTCTTACAAAACTTTCGCGTTTATAATATTAGTAGGATAGGAAGTAGGTATGTTTGTTTCAGGTTTCTTTGGCACGGCCTACAGCCTAAACAGCTTAATGGATTTCGACATGTGAGGTGTCATTTGAATCGCCTTAATAGTGGAAGTGACATAGGGTACAGCATTTTGCAGTCGGAATTTTGGTTTTCTTTTAATAATGTTATTTGTTAATATTTTTTTCAATACGATAAACCACCATGATTAGGTTATTTAGGAAATATGCGTTGGAAATATTGCTGGAAATATGGAAAGTTGCGAATAATTTTGATAACGATACTATTTAAACGACTTCAAAAATGGAGGAGGTTCTCAATTCGTTGAAACCTTTTTTTGTATGTTATTGTTAACCGATTACTCGAAGACACTTGAAGCGATTTTAAAGTTCCCTTAATTTGAGATGGTATAGGTACTGACCCAAATGATCCAATTTCAGTTTTTAAGAAATCAGTCGAACGGCTTTTAAACAATCCACGTAAATCTTAAAGTTATTTACAAAATCCAATTTGGATGAAGGAAGTCGGTTTTTAATTTTAAAAGATTATCACTAATGAGTCTGTGAGCTGTAGACCTTGCGGCCGACGTTTGTCCATCTCTACCGATTCTCGTGAAATTTTGTTAGCAGGTTAGCAAGACAATCGGTTAAGTAATGCGACCTGTAGAACAAGGCAAGGATCCGATCAGAGATCCGGACAGAGATCCAAAAAAAATCGGACATACGAAAGCATTTTGTCGAAGCTGAAGCAAAGACGCTTCGCTCGCTGACGCTCGCTCGGTCGATAAAACAATACTTTAACAAGCAGCAAAGATTTTTTAAATTGATTCTATCATAGACCGTATCCTCATCATCAGACAGAATGTAGTCGAACGCAAAACTATTTCCGTATAAGATTTAATTTAAAAACAGCGTTTAAAACAGCTTTTGTTTCTTCCGATGAATACTTTTTGACACCACCAAATAAAACCAGCTCCATGATACCATATTATTGCATTGCCATCATAGTTACATGGGTATGTAATACGTATACCAAAATCGGACCCAGCCGAAGGATTTTTGAAGGAGCCGCACCAATTTGTTCATTGTGTGAACATACGTGCGTATTTCATGTCATCTGCTACATGACTGAAGTACGGTGTATGGCGACAGGCTCGCCCCGTCTCACATTTGGGACTGAAAATCATCCGGCGAAGTGTAGGCGTTCTACACCTCTGCCAGCCCCTTTGGGGGAAAGGCGTCACGAAATGTGACGCCTTTCCCCTTTTGTTGACGCCCGAACCAGAAAGTGGCTCAAATCTTGCTTATAAGATTTGTACTAAGCATGTTTCGTATTTCTATAAGTTCCTGTCCATCCAAAGGTTACCTGGAAGAAATCGCTTTAGGCGATAAGGTCGCTCTTGTACTGCCGAAAAATGTATTTTAGTTTTTAAGATTTTCATGTAGTTTTTGGTGTGCAATAAAGATTAATTGTATTGTATAGTTGATTGAATCAGGCGTTACTTTGCTGAAGTTCATCTTCAAACCTGTTATTAAATTAGAATAAAAAATTCATATTCCTTGATGTACTTAATGCGACGTAAAAGCGGAATTACACTAGATATTGTCCAAATAACAGGTTTGTATTGTATAATTACACATTTACTTAAGAAAGTCAAGTTAATAGAAAGCTTGTAGAAAAGTAAATAAACAAACGAAGTACTAAAGTAAAATAAAACCTTCCAACAGATAAGGCGACTAACTTTTCTGACTTGTGAACGTCTCCTTGTCTGTTACTAACGAAAAAAGAAGAGGGTAAATGTAGGTACCAGTACTTCGACGTACGTAAATAACTGATTACTCAAACGACATCTTTTCAATACTTAATCAAGGTAACAAGGGCAAGGGTTCAACCTTGAGGCATCGTTTCTACGCGATTGATAAGGATACTTTCAGTAAGTAGGTACTTACCTTTATAAAAATAAGCGTAGGCACATACAAATAAAAACTGAGCAAGGGCACAAGATGTCTGTTTTACTTGATAGGATTTTGTTGTGTTTTGTACTTGTTTTGGCAAAATGTAGAGCTGACAGGAAAACACGATCATGCCTAATAGAAAACAAAGTCAACATACCGTAAAAAACAGGAAAAGTGGTCTAAAAATATGACTATACTAATTCATAGACTCGGGCACTGCCTCGAAGGCTCAGCTGGTAGTGAACGTGCCTTCTGAGCTTGGGGGCGTAGGTACGAAATCCACCTAGGGCTAACATTTATGTAAAGAACATTTTTGTGTTTGTTCTACGTCTGGGTGTTAATATATATAATAATAATATCTTTAAATGAGCAATTCTTGTATATATATATATATATAATTGGAATCTCGGAATCGGCTCCAACGATTTTCATACAATTTAGTATATAGGGGGTTTCGGGGGCGATAAATCGATCTAGCTAGGAATCATTTTTAGAAAATGTAATTTTATTCGTGTTTTATCGATAATCAACTTGGAAGAAAAATAACAAAAAGGAGGCGTTTGAGTAGTCTCAACTGAAAAATATGACTCTTCCTGACATCTATTGGCGAATAATAATACTATTTTTTATGAGCAAAGCAACTAATTGCTTTAACGACACAACAGCAGATGGCGTTGTTAAGTAACACGAAGTCAATGAGTGTTTGAATATGACTCTTCCTGACATCTATTGGCGAATAATAATAGGTACTATTTTTTGTGAGCAAAGCAACTAATTGCTTTAACGACACAACAGCACTGCAGATGGCGTTGTTAAGTAACACGAAGTCAATGAGTGTTTGCTTTGAGGTTAGACTAAAATAAATTATTTATTTTCCAAAAAACACAATAAAAAAAAAAATACCGAGCAAAGCTCGGACATCCAGGTACTATATATATGACGGCGCGTGACATCATTAGATAAAGAAAATCAGTAAACAAAACAAACATGTACATACAAGTGTATTGTATATTTTAAGAGTTGTTAATCGATGATATTATTGTTCTGATATTTTTGACGATTAATCGATTTGTTCATGGTAATTTAGAGCGGTTAACACCGAATGATAGCCTAGCGATGATAGCCTAGTTGGAAAAGGCCCGCCTCTCAAGGCAGAGGCAGCGGGTTCAAACCCAGCCGACGGCACGCACCAATTTGTTCATTACGTGAACATTTGTGCGTATAGTATGTCATCTGCTACGTGACTGGAGCTCGGTCTATGGCGACAGGCTCGCCCCCAGTCACATTTAGGACTGAATATCGTCCGGCGAAGTGTGGGTGTTGCATTACACCTCTGCCAGCCCCCTCTGGGGAAAGGCGTGACGAATTATATTTAACACCAAATGGAGTTGCGTTTGAGATGTCTGTCAGTCATTGACTCACTTGACTTGGTTAAAAGCTGTCGCACGCAATGGTCATTCGCAAATCCATTACTCTAAATCGCCAATTATTCTTGTAATCCTACACTAATTACGAGTAAGTAGTCTAAATCTGCATTATTAAAATAATGTAAAGTCAACACTGCAGTCTACTTATTTCAACGTTCCTGAAGTCTAAGGTCCACCATAGATACTCGTGATGACGAGTACACGAATCAGAAATCAGACACGACACCTCGGCCTTCTCGACTTTCCCCGACATATATTTATGTAGGTATGTATTTAAACATGTATATCAGTCTCTGGTAGCCATAGTGCAAACTTTGTTTAGTTTGGGGTCAGGCGAGCGTGTGTGAAAAATGTCCCGAATTAATTTATAAATTTATTTATTGTCACGCTGGTTCGCGCTAGGTGACGGTGACGCGCGAGGTTGAAATTCTTGCTTCTTCTCTCAACGCAATGAACAGCAATGCGGATAATTTTAGTCCAGCCCATCAAACTAATATAAGGAAGAAGCGGCACGAGTCTAATTTCTAGTACACAGCGTGTGGACCCGATATAACTACAAGCCAACGGACACTACACAGCTCCGTTGACAGTATTATGTTACGTGTATCAATAACAAAGTTGGAGACACGTACAAGATACTATAGCGACAAGTATAAATTTAAAATTTAAAAAACCCCCGACACCGATTTTCTTCAAATATAGCTAAGAACGCTCCCGACTAATTCACATTTAGAAAAAAAAAACGGTTTATACGTTCGGGAGTAACGACGCCACACACACACACACACACACACACACACACACACACTTATACACACACACACACACACACACAAATACTCGTCAAACTTAAAACACCCCGTCGTTTTGGGTCGGGGGTAAAAAACGAGACAACAATTAATATCACTGTTTCGACTGCGTTAGTTTGTGACGACGGTAAATTGTGTGTATGCACCTAATTTATGCGGTCCATTTTTAGGTTCTCGTACCGCATCTCCCTAATATAAATAATCGAAGGTACTGTCAGACAAGTTTACTTCAAACAGTGGCTTAAGAGCGATAATACAATTTCGGGTAAAAGACAAATCCCTAAAGATACAAATGTTTTGCCAAAACAAAATAATATTAATGACGTCACATTTCAGCAGTGCTAATACTTCGTCCTTGATTTCAGCGTAATAAACATAACCATAAAACAGTACACACCCTCATTCCACGAGTGATGTAGGCGCACCCTTTATGTGTCATAAAATTAATTACCTAATTTGTTTTAAAACGAAATAGTATGTTGTATTTCTGTACAATTTTGGGATAATGTTCCAAAATAAATAAATAAATGCCCCATAAAATTAAATGCTTATTTAAACATGCAGAGAATATATTAAGAAACCTTTTGTTAGACCAGATCACACTGTTTTCAACGCATAGAATTTATATTTGGATCAACGCGAGTGGCTGCCGGCGCCACAGACTGCATTGTTTTTACATTAAACCATCCTCATAAAAAAATATTCGGGTTTATTCTATACTAACGGTAACGGCGTAAACTAATGGTAACCATTTGACATCCTGCCTACCATCCTGCACGTACATTCTGCACGTCATGCAGGATGGTGAATGTTATCGCATCCTTCGCAGTACTGCAAGCCAGGATGGTGAATGGCGTGTTTAACTAATGCGTGACAGATCACAAACGCCTTGTCAAACGCATTGTGCGACTGTAGTTCTTTGACTCTATATATTGTAGCCCGTAGTAGGTTTCGCTATGCGCGCCAAAATTAACTTTATTTCAAAAATCGACACGAGAGTCTCCAACTCATCTTGGAGTCAAATCTCTTTACTTTAAATCAATGACAGATCATGGCTTGCACTATTATTTGTTCTGCAGTTGGATTCTATAATGCAACTTATTTGTGAAAATCTTAGAGTAAAATAAACTTACAAATAAGGTCAATCGTAAAGCAAAAGAAAACCTATAGATTTGCTTTACAAAAAACAAACATTTTCACATTAACGTTAAAATTAACGCCTAATCTACGTTAAAGTTCAAGACGTAAAAATTAACGTTTTTACGAAACAAAAGTAAACCTATAGATTTGCTTTACGATTGGCTTCAAAAGTAGCATTAAGCCCATCTGTGTGACTACACAATTGTAGTTTGCGTAGCTTTGATATGCCTCAATACAATTAATTGCCCATGAATTTTACAAGATGGCGGCTGTAAAATGGAAAACTGACCTCAAATTCATCATCTACAGACCATTTTCTAATGTTTATTTTTAACTTTTTTACAAAAAAATAGGCACAGTTTTCACGCCTGTCTGAAAACGTTAAGCTGCTTTTCAGGTTCGTCCAACAAGTTTAGTACGCAGTACGTCACGTCAAACTAAGTAAAGTATCAACATTGCGTCAGGAACGTCCCTTATTTTATTAGAGGCACGTGTCCTTCATGTCGATTACAGATTGTACTGAATCCAGGACGGACACTGTGATGACAGTGTGCGATGCGTATTACTTGTACATTACGTAATGTTGGTAATGCGTCGTAGTTCTGGGAGAGATTTAAAAAAAAATATAAGCTCTAAGAGAACGGAACTGCCCTGTACAGCGTGTACAGACCTGGAGGGCTATTCTTACGGAGTGAGATTAAATCTCAAAATTTTTCGGCCTTGTTGCTCTCGTTTGAAAAGTCATAAGTGTGAGAGTGACCAAGATAAAATCTCATCTCATCTCACGCGTAGAGATAGCCCCCCTGTACACACTGTGCAGTACAGTTCCCTTCTTGAGCGTGAAGTAGAAGACTTATACGTGAAGTACTTGTACGAGTATAGTCGGCGACAGGAAGACAGTGGATGAAAACTTAAAAGAACTTTAAAGAACTGTAAAATATGGCACGCTTAAAAGAACCTATCTGCTTAGTAATTATTTATATACTGTACCTATATAAATACTGTGGCTATGTGTTATATTGTACATATCAATATGAGTACTGTACCCTTTTATCAAATATAAGAGAGATGAGGTACGAAAACCGCATAAATTAGGTGCTGTACACAATTCACCGTAGTTACAAACAAACAGTCGGAACAGTGATTATTATTGTTGTCTCGTTCTCGCTATAGAATTTTGTACAACTCTCTATCTTTGTCATTGATACACGTAACATAATACTGTCCACGGAGCAGTGTCTGTTTGCTCGTAGATGTATCGGGTCTACGCGGTGTGTACTAGAAATCAGACTGGTGACGCTTCTTCCTTATATTATTTCGATGACCTATGTATATACTTACCAGTAGGTAAGTGGAAAATTATTGATGAAAATGATAAACCTTTGCCACTCATACATTTACTAGCTTTTACTGTGTTGGGGATTTTATACAACACATACATGACAAGGACGCTAATAGCCTAAACATTTGCCCGCCTGGGAAATCAAACCCCTAGCTTACAGTACAAGTATTTATAATTGAGTTACAATAAAGCCGTTAAAATGACAATAAAAATACCCAGTATCCCTGTAACTAAACGAGTTTGAGAGCCCAGCCTTGATGAGGAAGTTTTTAACCCACCCGGGGCATACTGACATGGCTTAATGTTGTTATAGGACCAAATCCAGGATGTATTTAATTTGACTTGTCATTTGACCCGTGGCAGCACTCACGAGTAATGCTACTCGTGGTCACCCACTACTCCTACTACATAACATAATGTAACATATCGTCACGCCTTTCCCACGAAAGGACTGGCAGGGGTGTACAACACCCACAGTTCGCCGGACGATGTGCAGTCACACACCAGGCTCCAGTTATGTAGCAGATGTCATTTAATACGCATATAATTATGAACACGAAAATAATGAACTAATTGGTACGTGCCGGCAAATCGACTGGGATCGAACCTCATCCCTCTAGCTTGAGAGGCGAGCCTTCTCCAACTTGGCTATCATGGTCACTTGTACCGCCATTGGTTTTTAACAATATTCTTTTATCAACTAACGAAATTTACTAGCCGTGGGTATTTATTCTCGTACAACGAGAGACGTCTAGAGACGTCTAGAGACGTCTCTCCTAGAGAAAATTATCTAAGACAATTAAGTTAAGTGTGTAGTTTAGAGTTGCTATGAATTAATTTAATAGTAATTAAGCATTTTACTTAATTACCTAATAACACGTAAAAAATATATATTTTGAATTTCGAGTTTGTATGTATTGTCTCTCTGTTTTTTGGAATTTGACTAGAGAGTATTTTTTTTTTGTTATTTAAATTTATTTTTATTCATAGAAAAATCTGAATACATATCATTTAAGCGTTGTTTTCTTCTGCCCAATTTCTTGTGTGAAAATGTAAGAGTTTCTCTGGATCTAAAAAAGGGTCTCCTAATATTTATTTGACTTATATAGTCTTCCTATTGAGCATTTGGGAATACGTTAATCCAATTAGAACCACACCCAGCCGGTGTCGAACGGTAACTAGTAGTTAAAATTCGATTATTTGTCATAAGTGCTGGAAACTTTGTGGAAGGCGGTCTGAAATTATGGGTAAGTCTTTTGGAATACCAATTAGTAAAATATTAGGTCCTTACGTATGAAATTAGCGTTTTGTCGTACTGATCAATTTGATCTGAAATATCTCCTCTTTGGTTAAGAATTCGAAATTCAAATTAATAAATTTATTTAGCTGGTTTTTTTTTCTTTGGAATATAGTCATTCATTTGTTATTTTCCTCATTATTTTTTCTTTGGCGTCGCTTATTACCGCGCAATGGAAAACATGAAATATCGGTATATTTACGAGTACGAGTTCTACCGTGGCACCAGTGCTGCAGAAACAGCTCGAAGAATTAATGATGTGTACGGCGCTGGTGTCGCTAAAGACAGCATGATACGTTTTTGGTTTCAACGTTTTCGTTCTGGAAATTTCGACCTTAAGAACCAACCCCGTGGACGGCCGGAGATCAAAGTGAAAAACGAAGAATTAAAGGCTATTGTGGAAGCGGATCCATCACAAAGCACTTCAGAGAAAGCAGCAGGCTTCGGGGTAAGTGACAAAACTGTATTAATCCACTTGAAGCAAATCGGGAAAGTAAAAAAACTCGAACGATGGGTACCTCATGAATTGAGTGAATCGAACTTGCAAACACGGGTCGCCTGCTGTGTTACTTTGCTCAACCGACACAATAATGAAGGGATTTTAAATCGAATCATTACTTGTGATGAAAAGTGGATATTGTACGATAATCGAAAGCGCTCATCGCAATGGCTGAACCCTGGAGACCCAGCCAAATCCTGCCCTAAACGAAAATTGACTCAGAAAAAGTTACTTGTAAGTGTTTGGTGGCTAGCGCCGGTGTCGTTCACTACAGCTTTCTTAAATCTGGCCAAACGATTACGGCAGATATCTATTGTCAGCAACTGCAAACCATGAAGGAAGAACTAGCTGTTAAACAACCGAGATTGGTCAATCGCTCTAGGCCACTGCTGCTTCACGACAACGCAAGACCACACACTGCACAACAAACAACCACTAAGTTAGCTGAGCTACAATTGGAATGTCTGCGATATCCACCGTACTCCCCGGACCTTGCTCCAACAGATTACCATTTCTTCCGGAATTTGGACAAATTCTTACAAGGAAAAAAATTCCACTCCGATGCAGCAGTCCAAACCGCCTTCAAAGAGGTTATTGATTCTCGCCCCCATGGTTTTTATAGTAAAAGGGATCAATGAACTACCCATAAGATGGCAAAAGTGCATAGATAACAACGGTGCATACTTTGATTAATTAAATATATTTTACAAAAAAAAATCGACTTTTTATTCCTCCCGTACAAAACGCCAATTTCATACGTAAGGACCATACTTGGTAGACTATTTCAAGTTTTTTGTGTGTTGTTTTGTGTCTTGTTTTTTTCTCATTATTACAGCTAGCCAAATTCTTTTAAAAAATAAGTAGGTACTTAGATTTTAATAGAACAAGCGAGCATGGCGTCTCCGTTCCAGTTTGAGCAAAAATGCATTTGTATGTCCGGAAGTTTGGTGGAATTCCGATTTCCCCTACAATTCGCATTTCTCAAAAGAGTTCTGTGAAATTTTAAGGGCAGCATTCGTGCTGCGACAAAATCTTCTTAACAATTTTTTTCGTGTGAAAACATGAGAAGGCTACGTGGCTACATTTTGTTTTGTTTCGTTGGCAAGGAAGCAAATTCATGTCGCGACATGCATGCTAGTTCGCAGGTTCAATAATTCGTTATAAGTATTTTTTGTCGCTTCAGTTTATGATTTTTTCTCAAAATGTTGTAGGTCTTGAATCTGGGAGTTGGACATTTTTCAGATATTTCTAAACATGCAAAGACGGACTCGCAAGATCTTCAGACATGACTCAGACTTTTTTTAAGAGGTAGAAAAGAAGCAAATACTTAGGGGAGGGGCAGAAGTAAATGTATCTACTTACTTACTTGGAAAACTTAAATGTTGAGCTTCAAGTTAGGGACCAAGGTGAGATAGATTCCCGCCTTTTTTTTTTTTTTTTACCTTGGGAAAATCCTTTATGGATACCACCAACAGCCCCGGGTGCGGGCACAGAGTGGTTATGTGGGAATCCCGCCACTGACGGCCTAACCACTAAAAACCCAAGGGTGTTCCACCTCGGCGCAAAATGTCGGGGCAACGGGTACGCTTCCGGACTTCTCCGCAGCCCCAACAGCGCCAGCCCCTTCAGGCACCACCTCGAGCTTGCGCTCTCTCCCTCTCGATGACGATGTGTCAAACACCAGACACATCGTCATCATCCACCTCCTCGGGGACCAATTTTGCCCGTGGGCACCAACCAGCACCCGTGCCTAGGCGCCCATGGTCCCCATGCGACGGGTCATATGAGTGGCCCCGCCGCCTGCCACTTCGGCCACAGAGGATAGGGAGAGCGGCAACGACACACCGACACGCCTCTTCCTCTGCGGCCCCACCGCGTCCGCCATCAAAACGGTGGCAACCCCGTTTGGGCCGCGGAAGGTAGGGAAAGTGGCAACGACACACCAACAGTCCTCTCCCGCCGCGGCCCCCAGCCTTCGGTTGCAGTGTCGCACACGCGACACTGCACCCCGCCTCAGTTGTGGGTCTGCCCATACAGACCCACACCCTACTTAGGCCGCTTCCATGTGGGCTTTGGGCTAAAAGCCCCAGGAAGCGGCCCCACCTCGGATTCCTCTTGGCTTCACCGTGGTTGCCGAAGCCACGGCTACTGAGCCCCCCCGCCACGACAAGGCGGGAACCCGCGGAGGAGATAGATTCCCCGCCTTGGCCCAACGTGGGTACGCCAATGTCTTCAGATTACAGAGCCACTATAAAGTTTAAAAAAAATTGAAAACATCAAGTTTAACATAAAACTTAGAAAAGCGTAGAGGCGCTGTCTCTTTTTTATATTTGAAACGGGGTGTAATAAGTTGGTCGTGTCTCGCTCTCTGGATGTGCGTGTGTGATGTTGGCATCGTAACTCCCGAACGGATGAACCGATTTTGATTTTGTTTTGTTTGAAAGGTGCATTAGTCGGGAGTGTTCTTAGCTATCGGTGTCGAGGGTTTTTTAAATTTTCATTGATTTTCATCAATTCAATTCAATTTCAAAAGTTCTTTATTACACGATAACAAATACAGTTAAATACTTAGCTAGTGTACATAAAATCCTAGCAGTACAAGACGGTACAATAAAAATGTTTTGCAAACATTCGCTCATACAAAACTATTTACATCGATTTTACAAAAGAAAAAAGGAATAAAATTAAAAATAATTATGCATGCTTTAGTGATAGCATTGCATTTACGAAATATTAAATCTTAGTAGGTATTAAAATAATTAGCCAATCGTGGCTACCAACATAATTATATATTTATATTTTTTTTATTAAAGGAGATAGTAGAAGCTATGGAGAGCGATTCGCGATCCACAGGTGGCAGCGAGAACCAAATTGATTTTCATCGAATATGCATTAAGTACGAATTATTCTATAGAAGTGAACTTTTTATTTGCTTAAGTGGACATAAAACTGAAATGTAAAGAAACCTTAAAATATTAATTAAAAACTAAAACTAAATAAAACCTACAAACTTAAACTAAAAGACCATTATTGGAGGGAAAGGTCCCCAGAATGCTGGTGGCATAGCCACGTTGAATGACAATGTTCAAGGGGCCTACCATGACATCTTAAGAGTCCGGCGACCACTTTAGACTAACTTCGCATTGGCTTAAGGTATTCTATAAATTCAAATTCAAATTCAAAATTACTTTATTTCAGGCATAACACCCATAATAGCACACATTGTAAATTACTATAGCCAATTCGTCTACAAGAAGAAGACTAGCGAAGAGAGCGAGTAATAATACTGACGAGCCTCTGAAGTTACCTACAGAGTGACAAAGTGCAATTTCAATTTTTTTTTAATGGATTTTGCACTTTTGTAATAATTCTTACATAACTAAGAATTTCCCTTATATTATGGATTCATTTAATAGCTAATGATGTAGACAACCTCCCTATGTAATGAAATTTTTGATTTGCTTTGTCTACCTATTGAATAAATCAGTCAAAAGTGACCCCTTAAAATGCGAATATTTTTCATAGCTATTTTATTTTTATCTATTTTCGCTTGAGAACGTTTTAAAAAAAAACCAAAAACATAGGGGCGGAGATATTGTTAATTTAATTGTACATGCAAAATTTCATAATTATCTGACAAATGGTTTTCAGGAAATTTGAGTTGCGCGTTTGTATGGAAATTTATATTATAAATTATGGCCCTTTTAATGCCATGATGGTTATGTTGGTTACATTTTGTTTCCGAGGCTGCGCGATCATATGCCTTATTGCGCGGCAATACAACTCGTGGTCGCGCAGCGTCTAAAACAGAACGTAAACATTATGGCATCAAGATGTAGATGTAGACCCCCAGATTCTGTGCGAAATAAAAGCCAGCATTGGACATCTGACTCTTCCAATCACCTGGCCAAGTCACGATAAAGAAGTTAAATTAAGAGGATTGAACACAATAACCCCTTCATGTGAGTAAGAATTGACTGCAAACAAAGGATATTCTACAGTTGGCTCTTGCAACAAATGTGTACTAAATTTTCTAGCATCGCGTCGGAGGACCGTTCCAGATTTGATAACGGACTTAATGGCCCTTAAGAAAACCAAGAAAATAGTCGGTTGTGAAAGAATCCTACTACGAGAAACACAATAAGAACACAAGTATTACGTACTAGCTACGCCCCAAGGTTTTACCTGCTGTTGAAAAATAGCTTATGTATTGTGTTCATCCAGGGTAATAGCTACATCCTTTCTCATCCTTCCTTCATCCATCTGTTCGAGCATGAAGGAGCAAAACACACACAAACTCAAACTTTCGCCTTTATAATATACTGTGTTCCACGTGTTACCTGCAGCTTAGAAAGCTATGTTTCTATCTCTGTGCAAAATTTCATCCCGATCCGTTCTGCATTTCTGGCGTGAATAAGTCCAAACATCACTATTTACATCCATCCAAACTTTAGCATTTATAATATTACTGAGATGTGAGATGACTACATTGAAGAATGTAATACATATTATTCGTTTTCTACATTAATCTTATATTTTATCCTCAAAGCAGTAATTACGTTTTGGTGAAAAGATTTTCTCTTAATAATTATCAAAGAAAACATTTCTTAAAAACAATTATAATTGTTTCGTTGAGTTGTCGTTATTTTTCACGGAAGGTATATGATGCCGTGGGATGCCGGGGCGGGTCGCTACTTCCTACTATCCTATCCTACTAATTTTATAAACGCGAAAGTTTGCAAGAATGGATGGATGGATGGATGTTTGTTACTCTTTCACGGCAGATCGTCTGAACAGATCTGGATGAAATTTGGCACAGAGATAGATTATAGTCTAGAATAGCATTTAAGATACTTTTTAACTGTGGGTGAAACCGTGGGGCGCAGCTAGTATTATATAAAACACGTACGGTACAACACACTCACAACGACTTTCCGAGTCCATATTGGGAGTCTAGTCTACACATCAAAGCGGATGATAGCCGGCAATATTTTGTTATTTGTATGATGCCTTGATATTGTGACACATGACCATGATATTGTGTGCTGCTTGATTTCCGTGTTGGATCCCTTATGCTGGGGCTACATTGGCGCGCGATAATTCATGTCGCGTTGTCGCGCTAAAATTATCGTTATCGGTTACCGGCGATGTTCTTGTCTACATTAGCAGTCAGCTCGTTGTCTTTCTGCGGAGATGACGTGAACGATAATTCGCCCAATACATTCGAGTGACGAGCTAACCGGCTACACTTTTCGCGATAGTCCGATATATTGCCGGAGGCCGCTAATGTAGCCGTAGCCTAAGGATAAAATATTAAATTAAAACTCTGTTCGCTGATTTTGGGATTTACGGCTTAGAAGACATGTTTTCTGCAAGCCCTAGACATGATGATACTATCACTTATTCTGTATCACAGTGCCATGTATTTTACGAGCGTGTCTCGTTATGAAGAGGGCCATTAACCTCCTTGTCCCACCCCTACATTTGAATCACGGCACTTGATTTATATTCCGTAGTTGGTGTCCACTCCTTAATATTATCCCTTTGTGACCTAGTAAATCAGAGAGGCTTGAGGTCGTAGTGATTTACTTATGTACTAATCTCGAGCGAATCGGGTTCTTCTAAGCATACGTGCTACGTCGTAAGCCGTATCATTGATTATTAATATGAGGCTAAATGGCAATCATGCGCAAGCTTTTTATTTAAAAAAAAAAAAACTTTTTTGCAGCCTCGGTGGATTAGTTGGTAGTGAACCTGCCTTCTGAGCTTGGGGGCGTAGGTTCGATTCCCACCTAGGGTAAATATTAATGTGATGAATATTTGTGTTTGTTCTATGTCTGGGTGTTAATATCTATATAGGTATGTATTTAAAAATATAATATGTATTTATATCAGTCTCTGGCAGCCACAGTACAAGCTTTGCTTAGTTTGGGGTTAGGCGACCGTGTGTGGAATTGAAATGTCCCCCTAGCTTATAACAACATTACAACTGGGCTGCTCCCGCGATAATTTCGACCACCATTTCCAGCATTTACTCGCATTATTTCCGAACGCGTGCAACGCGAACATACATCCGCTTTAATCCCTTGAACAAACAGATGCTAAGTAATACCGTTTCCGCAACAAACAGACTTGTTTAGATATAAAACAGTATGTCGAGGTCGTGTGTTGGAGATAATTCCACTTTAAAACGCCTCTAGCATTTATTTATTTGAATCTCAGACAAAAATAACTCGTTTAATTATTATTTGCGTATTTACTGTCATATGCTCTTCGATGCATTTGCTACAAAAATTTAAGCCCGGCGTATGGCCGGGCTCGCCCCTTGTCTCGTTAGGGCTGAATGTCGTACACCTCCCAGACACAGAACACCCAGACATAGAACAAACACAAATGTTCACCACATAAATGTTTGCCCTAGGTGGGAATCGAACCCATGCCCCCAAGCTCGGAAGGCAGGTTCACCACCAACTGAGCCACCGAGGCAGTCTCTCCGTCTATTTACAAATTATCGCGCTCGATCGATCCTAAATGGTATAAATGAAAAAAGGACTTGAAATTGTGTTATAAGTCCTTTTCAGTCGGTTTATGCGCAAAAACCGTGAATAGCCCCCGAGCCAGGCACAAAGAACATCATCCACTTTCCATACAATTTTTGAGCTGTATTTAAACTTGCCGGCCAAAAAGAAAAAAATGCTTTATTGTGTTAGAACTTGTTCTCCTGAAGATTTCTTACTAAGGCACTAAAGCTGGAAGTCCAGCGGCCATGGTTTTATTTGAGTTTAAAAATCACTTTTCACACTTATTTAATTCATTAAAATTTAAAAAAATGAAATGTTTCTTGTATAGAATGAAAATTAGGATAATTAATCATCATCATAACATCATCATCTCAGCCAAAAGACGTACACAACTGGGCCCCTATTCCCCTAGATTTGAGGTTTTCATCTCACCTTTTGTTGTCCTTGTTCCGCTCGTTTGAAACGTGGTAGGTGTGAGAGTGACAAAGATAAAATCTCATCTCATCTCCCGCCTAGGAATAGCCCCACTGGACTTTTGTCCAGCAGCAGTTTGTTTAGCGTAGGCCTTTGCCTCCGCTATTGATCTCCATACCGTCCGATCTTGTGCTGCTCGCTTCTGGTGGTTTCCTGCGACACTCAACAGATTGTCACTCTACCTAGAAGCCGTCCCAAGCTGTGTCATTTGGTTTGTGGTGGCCATCGATAATCTTTCTGCCCCATCAGGCGTCGGATCTACGTGCGTTTGCCCTGCCTACTGCCACTTCAGCTTGGCAATTTTTCGGGCTATGTTGGTTACTTTAGTTCAATATAGTAGCCGAAGTTGAAGGTTCAGTATCAGTTATGTCGCTATGAACATTATTTAGGTATAAAAAGTAGGAGCCATTTGGGATAACCTCTTTTTAGCGGAAAACAGACACACCTTGGTTTTAGGTGCAACACGCCGCGTTCTTGCCTTACTGTGTCTGTATAATCGTGCTTTAGCTCGCCGAGCTGCCGGCTAGTGGTAACCGGGGGGGCCTGGGCGGGGCCCGCGCTATAAAAGTCGACTTAAAAAGAACTTCATGTGAGGCGGTCAGAAGCTGAGCTTCTAAGTGGATGGAGAGCTGAGCGTTACAACAGCTTTAACATTTTCATTTTTTTACACACTCTCATCTTTACATTTACACCGTCTCATCTACTTGTTGCGATTAATTCTCTCCATCAAGGTTGCCTGGAAAATATCCTCAACGATAAGTCCGCTAGTTGTTCTAGGAAACTTTAGGAATTGAGAGGATTTTTCGAGAGCAAAACTAAAACAAGAAATAATACACAAGCTCTTCATCGTAATCAAAAAAGTAATTAAAATCGGTTCGTCCGTTTGAGAGCTAATTACGATGTCAGTGGTAACACATGTTAGTAAAACTTAGAACTCACACCACTGAGATCCACCCGCACTTAGCATTCCAAGGGAAATACTAAAAGCTTGATCTATTTTGCTAACAGTTTAAATCTGTATCTATCAACAATACCAAATGGAAGCCCGTACAAACAGTTTCAACATTTTGAACATGTCTGCAGTATACTAAAAAAATATCAAAAGTTTGAGCGTACAATCACACTCCGAATACTGAATTTCATACGGAACGATAAAAAAGATTTAACAAATTGTACAAAATAAACCGTTTGAATTTGAACCTATTTCTCAGCAAAATTACGTTGGAAATGGTCTGGGCTCAAGCCATGATCGCTGTGAACATTTGTTTGCTCGGCACGACAATGACACGTCGTCTAGATTTTATCACAAATGGTTTGCAGTCATTAGTGAATGCAGCCATTATTTTTTTTTTAATACTCCCTAAGCCTCGTACGAATTGTGACAGGGAAGAATGGGCCTACATTCCGGGGAATTTAAATGTAATGTGTCAAAACAAACAGCAGGGACTCGTAACTTTGAAAGCTTTTGAAGTGGGTTGTAAAAATTCTAATATAAAAGAGGCTTACCTACCTATGTGGAATTGGATACGGAAGAAACGCGAAGACGTAGTTTGATCTTATCAAATTGCTTGCAACTGTGACAAACCATCTTCTCTTCTCTATGTATACATACTTAGTGTGAAAAAGTCGCTTTCCGAATCCGCTAATTCCTAAAGCGCGCAACGGATTTAGGATGCAGTTTTCACCATCCTAATCCGAACGAATATTATAAATGCGAAAATAAGTTTGTTCGTTTGTTTGTAACGCTTTCACGTCTCTACTACTCAAGCGATCATCATGAAATTTTGCATACACGTTGTCTGAGATACAGAAAAGGACAAATGGTACGTTTTATCTCGAACAATAAACGGTTCCTGTGGAACCGCAGGTGAAACCGCGGCGCACAGCTGAGCAGTTATAAATGTTTTTTTCAATTAAGGCTTATAGAAATACTAGCGACCCGCCCCGGCTTCGCACGGGTGCAGTGCTGATACTTAATACACTACAGAAAAACTTATTTGTCGTAAAAAGAAAATGACAAAAAAATGTTATTGTGGGATATCCATAAGAGATAGACATATTTATACCATCGCGGAGTTTCCTGTAGACCTTTTCAATGTGTGCAAATAATTACTACATTATTTTGATAAATCTCGTCGGATTTAGCCTGCGTTTGCAATGTAAGCGGTAAAAAAATGATAATTAACGACATCACATTAGAAACCTCAAAAATAACAGTAATTATCTACTATTTATTGGATGTTATTATACATATAAATCTTCCTCTTGAATTACTCTATCTATTAAAAAAAACCGCATCAAAATCTGTTGCGTAGTTTTAAAGATTTAAGCATCCAAAGGGACATAGGGACAGAGAAAGCGACTTTGTTTTATACTATGTAGTGATATACCTAGCAACGTATAGATATGTACAAAAAACAATTGTAAATCTTCAGAATGACCTAAAAGTCGATGATCGAAGAATCGATGAACTGACGCTCGCCAGTCGATACTAGCGCTCAGTTGTAAATGCCACTAACGGTAACCCATCCAAGAGATCTTTACAATTATTGAGTTCTATTACTACAGTACCTGGATTACCGAGCTTTGCTCGGTATTTTTTTTTTTTGTGTTTTTTGGAAAATAAACAGTTGATTTTAGTCTAACCTCAAAGCAAACACTCATTGACTTCGTGTTACTTAACAACGCCATCTGCTGTTGTGTCGTTAAAGCAATTAGTTGCTCACAAAAAATAGTATTATTATTCGCCAATAGATGTCAGGAAGAGTCATATTTTTCAGTTGACTTTTTGTTATTTTTCTTCCAAGTTTATTTTTAAGTTGATTATCGATAAAACACGAATAAAATGACATTTTCTAAAAATGATTCCTAGGTAGATCGATTTATCGCCCCCGAAACCCCCTATATACTAAATTGTATGAAAATCGTTGGAGCCGATTCCGAGATTCCAATTATATATATATATACAAGAATTGCTCATTCAAAGATATAATAAGATATGGAGAAGATGCCGCACATCACAACTTTGTTCCGTTCAAGTGTAGGCATACGACCACACCTCGCTTCATTCCTTGTTAGGTCTTGAGCGCTTCGCTTTCAACCTTTTCCTCGCATGAAATCTATTCCTTAAAAGTATTTAGCGCTGCGTGTTTGTACTGTGTGGGTAGACGACTAATTATTGTTTTAGCGCTGCAACAAACTTAAGTTCAAACACTAAACTAAACAGAGCATTCTTTCCTTAGCATAGCAGATCCTCTATACGTAGTAGCCCAACTAATTGGTTACAACCACCTCGTTCATGCTATGTACGCTACATAGGGTAGCGTACATAACAAAGGGTAGGAAAGTAATTAAACAACTTATGATTTTTCATAGCATCTATTTACATCAATAGCGTAGGGCGGACTGCTTATGAAACATCTGATTTGTTTATCCTAACTCATTTTTTTATATATTTTTTTATTACATAGTAGGCTTGCGTTTGGCCGCCAACATGCCTGATGATAAGCAGTGATGCGGCCTACGATGGAGCACGCTTGCCTAGAAGAAACCGATTCACTCGAGACTTGAAGACACCCAGATTATAAGTGTCAGGGAACACACACTCTGGCAGAGTATTCCACACTCTAGCGGTCCGTATGAGAAATGAGGAACCAAAGCGTTTCGTTCGTGTTGTAGGTATGTCGACCATAAAACGATGCCGCTTTTTTGTACTCTTGGTTGTTTTATAGAAGAAAAAACGGGCTAGGGAGAATAAGGTCATGCAAACCAGATGCACACTCCCCGAAATGTATCCGATAAAAAACCGATAGACTAGCAACCTTGCGCCGATGATCCAAACTTTGAAGTTTGGCCTGGACAAGGGAGTCGCTGCCAATGAGCTTCTTCGCACGTTTCTCGATGGACTCCAACGCCTCGAGCTGATACTTGGCCGATCCATCCCAAAGGTGCAAACAGTACTCCATGCACGACCGAACCTGTATAATAAATAACTAAGGGAACGTACCCATAATACGTGACCATTTCTTACAATTTTTAAGCCCCTTCCCCTCCCTCTCGGTCAACATCTGTACTCTACTACTCTATTCTAAGACCTCCTCCCTCCTACTTTAGTTTTACGTAGTAATTCATAGTTTTGAATCGTTTTTTGCAAACAAAACATTAAAAAATCGTATCCCCCCCCCTCTAAATGAGTCACGTAGTATGGGTACGTTCCCTAATACATATTAACAATCAAGTAATCTATGGTACAGGCACCATTAATAGTAGCTACCGTCAATTTTGTGGCAAAGAGCGCTGTCACGCGCAAACGCCACTAGTTCATGATCGTAACTCGGTTGCCTAGAGAGTAATGACTGCCCCCGCCATCTCTATTTCCCGATACCAAAGATAATTTTCAAGAATACCAAGTAGAAAGCGAATTATAATTGAATCTGAACAGCGAAAATGACAGAGTAAACTCCCAATTTAACGATGTTGATTTAGGCTCGTAAACAATTCTCGGGGAGCGATAAACGGCGGAGTTTTCAGGTCATCATTAAATTAGTTTCGAATATAGCAAAAAACAATCTTTTTCGCGTAAAAAGTCTTTTTACTAAGCTCTAAGGCTGTCATTACATTATCATATTTGCAGCACGCTAGCTGAGCTAGCGCGTGCTAAAATTGGATAGTGTACTGGCTGTTAGACAGTTAACAATCTTTTTTTTTCTATTTCACGGGTATTACCACTCTAAGTTAGTACCTATACTGCAAATTGGATAGCGTAATGAAGCCGCTTAATAATAATAATAATAATGATAATAATATTGTTTATATATTCATGTATTTTAAAAAACTTAGAAGTTAAGAAGAAAAATAAATATCATGAATTATTAATTCGGGGCACTTCCACACACGGTCGCCTGACCCCAAACTAAGCAAAGCTTGTACTATTGCTGCCAGAGACTGAAATACATACTTATATATTTTTAAATATATAAGTATGTATATATGTAATGTAATGTAATATATGTAATGTAATGTAATGGGGGCTGAGCTACCCACGTCCGTAGGAGTGTACTTTATGCTGATTCCCTACACGTGGTCCCCGGGTAGTGCTAACCGGGTAGCAAACTCTGGTGGGAGGCTTCGGCCGTGGCTAGTTACCACCCACCGGACCAAGCCATGCCGTGAAATGACCTAGTCGTGTTTCGGGATGTAGTCCGGTGTAACTGTTCCGAAGACGGGTCTGAGCAGTAGCGCACTTGTGGCGCCTCACTCAACTGCCGTCTTTGTACTTCTTCACTCTAGTAAACTTCAAGGCTAGAGTGAATAAGTAGCTTATAGGTCGTCGTGCTCCATCTTAGACCACACCGTCGCTTAACATCAGGCGAGTTGGTGGTCAAACGTCGACCGATTATAGATAAAAAAAAAAAAAAAAAAAAAAAATACATACTTAAATATATATTAACACCCAGACATAGAACAAACACAAATGTTCATCACATAAATGTTTGCCCTAAGTGGGAATCGAACCCACTACCAACTACCAACTGAGTCACCGAGGCAGTCAATATTGATGAGTGTTGTGTTTAATGTTTGACTGACGTAACATTTGATTGACTCAAGTGTTTCGTTAATTCAGTGGTCTCGTCCTATATTTGAAAAGTTGAAGGCGACCGTGACATCACTATGCGCCTGCAGCGGGAAATTGCAGTTTCCATACTTTCCATTTACAGCTGATAGACGCTGTTCCACTTTTCACAGAATTTTCTATCAAATACGTGCTACCGATTTTTCGGTAGAAATTATGCTAAGGGTTAGCTACTTTGTATTCGACAATCGTGAAGCTAAAACTGATCAAAATTATGCTCCACTCAAATCTATAGTAGATTATTGTAGAGAAATACTAACAGCCACACGGAGCGCTGAAATTTCCATACAAAAGCACCTTGTGAGTTTCAAAAAGTATTTTTCAAATCATGATGAAACTTGGCATGTGTAATCAAATGGTAAACAAAACTTTCGTAATGTCTTTGTTTTACACCTTGAAGAAAAAATAGAGGTATAGATAGATAGATAGATAGATAGATAAACACTTTATTGTTTACACCAGAAATAACAAAAACAAAAGAACAGAAAAATCTTAAACTGTAGTGTAACAACTGGCGGCCTTATCACTAAGAGCGATCTCTTCCAGGCAACCTTAGGATGGAGAGGATACTTATGAAAGAGTATGGGACATGGGTGTGCAAAATTAACAAAAATAAGAGTGTTGATACACCTTAAACTATTTGAATTATACTTACATAAACATACAGGTCATAATAATGTAATACATACTAATACTTAAAAACACGCAAAATGCCTGCATATGAAAGGGACCACTTTGGACTGCTTTATTTTATAAATAAAGAAAAAACCGGCCAAGTCCGATTCCGTACCATTATCTACACAAACGGCAAAAAAATCACGTTTGTTGTATGGGAGCGCCCTTAAATATTTATTTTATTCTGTTTAGTATTTGTTGTTAAAACGGCAATAGAAATACATCATCTCTGAAAATTTCCATCGTCTAACTATCACGGTTCATGAGATACAGTCTGGTGACAGATGGACAAACATACAGACGGACGGACAGCGGAGTCCCGCTAATCCATCCAAGTTCTAAGTTGCCTACATTATTATTTCAAAAATTAATCCATACTATGGATATTTCTAGTTATTTTCAAGTAGAAGTTATAACAAATAGTTGAAATTGCTATTCACTCTGTCACTCTGTAAGTAGCTTGCCAATAGAAAATTATTAGCTAATCCAAAGTTAGTTTTTAGTGTTCGCAGGAGCCTTAAGTCTACTCTTAATCACCTAATGAAAACAGTAGTACGATTCAGATTGACATTAAAAGTTTTACTTTCCGAGAGATTTCCTTCCATTCCATTAATTAAATTGACAATAAAATAACTTGCTTTAAAGCATTATGAAGCTTAATAAAACAACGAAAACCAATGAAAGTTTTCAATGCTATTATGATTTCGTGACCCAGTTTTAAAATGGATGAATTAATAAAAGTGATTACTTGCGATTACATTTTAATGGTAATGTAGATTGCTTTAAAGTGCTTTTTCAGTAGCTACCTATAAGGTTTTTTATTTCTCATCATCTCTATCAATAATTTTTTACCAACAAGCTTAGGTCTTCTTTCTGGTGCATTAGTTATTATTTAGCTATGCAACTGAAACCCGTGCAAGCGAAGGATTCTACAGGGTGTTAGAAAAACCCCGTTGTTTCCGCGAGGTGCGCAACCAGTATTGACTGGAGGATGCAATTATGCTAGTTTAAATTAAAAATTGACTGTACAAATTTTGAACACACATCGCGCTCCGCCTTCCTAAAAGCGTAAACTTAGACACTAATTGGTTTTATTTGTAAACTATTCGCGTCTATGCCGCTACTGTCTTAGAATAAAACCCACCAACATAAGATCTAGATTTTTTAACACTTATGTAAATTTTCTTTTTTTGCATACGTTTTTAAACCGATCAAAACTCTGGCTATTTTGAAATTGCATTTTTTTTTTTGGTATTTTTGCATGAATATGCTTATAAGCGTGTATACATGCCCTTCAAAAGTTTTTTCAAGGTTTCAAAAGTACGAGACGTAAAATAACTTTGCTGCCGGGCAAAACACAACTTTTCACCTCATTACAGCCAGGAAAATCTTAGGTACCAGAAATAATTTAAAAAGATTAATAAAAAGGTTTTTTTATTAATGCTGTCGTCATTCTGGCCAGTAAGATTAATCTAAAAGAGAGGTTAGCGCACTGACATTAAATGCGTTTTGCAGAGTACTGGCAGTTTAGAAAATTGTTGAAGACAAAGGTTCGAATTTTAAAACTCTTTCCACGCTAGCGGATAATATGCACTTTTCCCCTAAGATTTTGGATGATAAACAGAACCTTTCCGAGTTTGTGAGGTGATATATTTTAATGAATATATTGAATTGAATTTGTATTGAATATTTTTTATTTCATTTCGATGATCAAAGATTCTTCTTAAACATAAACATAAAGTACAACAAAACAAAACGCCTAGACCTTATAAAGGCACAGATAGGACGTAAGGCATACATAGATGCGGCGCGACACGATTCAGTCGTAGAAACTGTGCAGCAGCGTGCCTGCGCCGTCACTTGTGTATAATTCAATTCAATTCAATTCAATTTATTTATTTGCTCGTCAATGGGTTACAATGATCTTAATTTAGGTTTGAACAGCCAATAACTACCTCACATTAGGTGTGCAAATTAATTATGTCAATAAAATGTTATGAAATTAATTTAAATAAAAACACGTCGCTTTCATACACTCTTCTACTACTTCTACACTACACTACTTCTTTGTCATTAACAAGTTTTGAAGTGCACCTGAACCTTCTTCTCTCTGCAACTTTACCTTACGTCTGGCCTGTATAATATACATAGGTCCAGCGCGCGGTTTTTCCGAATTTGTGCCAGTTTCATCCACTGCCTCCCTTATCGCCTTGCCGTTTTTGGCTTACTAGTAAACAACTTCAATGTAATGGAAATAAAGTAAAACTTTCATACCATTTCCCGATAAATAGATTGTTCGCAGTACTAATAAAATTATTTAATTTTTCAATAATTGTCATCTAAATATTTCTTTTTTTAAAGTCTTTTTTTAAGTCATGTCGTTTGCTTGTGTGTGAGTGAGAATCCTATAGGTACGTTACTGACTTAAATGTGTTTTTCTCATTTTCATAAAATTTCACGATGAATGAACAAGATAAGCACGAGATTTTTTTTTTTGTAAATTTCCTTGAAAATAATACAACTTTTGCTTGAGTCGACCGGTTTTAATCAAATTACGGTAAAGCCCTTGGGAATTCGATGTAACAATTCATAAGAAAGAAAATGTCTGTAGGTAGAGGAAGTATCTGTGAATGTTGACTTTTTGTTACATACCTCATTAAAGAAACGGCATAATGATGTTCTCGGCAAACAAGTAAATGTTTTCATTTTGGTTATAAAGGCTCGATGACATTGAGCTTATTTATTTGTTACAAGCTGAGTCAGATACAATACAATACAATATAATATAATACAATACAATACAATACAATACAATACAATACAATACAATACAATACAATACAATACAATACAATACAATACAATACAATACAATACAATACAATACAATACAATACAATACAATACAATACAATACAATACAATACAATACAATACAATACAATACAATACAATACAATACAATACAATGCAATACAATGCAATGCAATGCAATGCAATGCAATGCAATGCAATGCAATGCAATGCAATGCAATGCAATGCAATGCAATGCAATGCAATGCAATGCAATGCAATGTGCAATGCAATGCAATGCAATGCAATGCAATGCAATGCAATGCAATGCAATGCAATGCAATGCAATGCAATGCAATGCAATGCAATGCAATGCAATGCAATGCAATGCAATGCAATGCAATGCAATGCAATGCAATGCAATGCAATGCAATGCAATGCAATGCAATGCAATGCAATGCAATGCAATGGAATGCAATGGAATGCAATGCAATGCAATGCAATGCAATGCAATGCAATACAATGCAATACAATACAATACAATACAATACAATACAATACAATATAAATCTAAGCTAAACACTCAAAAATATAGGCGTAATGGGTCTTATCGCGAGAGTTATAAAATACTTACATACTAATACCTACATAAATAATTACAAAACAAACAAGTAAACTACCCAGACAGTGAGAAAGTTAACGATGACACACATTCATTTTCACTCGCTCATGGTATAATAACATGCTCCGCCAGGTATAGCATTCAGCAACACGTAGTGACGTCAGTCCATGCTTAAGCAGGACCAAAATAAGTCATTAACAAAAAGTTCGATAGAGACGGATGACGATGACGTCATTACGTGTTTGCTGAATGCTCGAGCTTGTTTTTTTGGATCATGTACTCGCTGAAAAGCAAACAAGTCAGCGAGTTGTCATCAGCAGACTAATAAGATATTCGTTGCTAATAAATAAAATCCTACTAATATTATAAACGCGAAAGTGTGTAAGAATGGATGGATGGATGTTAGTTACTCTTTCACGCCAGAACGGCTGAACAGATCTGGATGAAATTTGGCACAGAGATAGATTATAGTCTAGAATAGCACATAAGATACTTTTAAACCGCGGGCACACCTAGTAATATAATAAATAATAAATTCGAGGACATTTTTGCAGAACTAATCGACCTCAAAATAAGCAAAAAAAACAAAAGCAGTTCGTGCTGTGATATGCTTGTGGGTTTCATAGCAATGTTATAAACAAATTTGATTGTGCAGTTGATTGTTTTTTTTTTTTCGAACTGGCTGAATTTTTCCACAAAATACCAAAAAATCCAGTACAAAATTATAGTTAGAAGCCACCCTAAATACAATTCTATGCGTATAACTTTAAGACATATTTTGTAAGTAGATTACCATTTATCCTATCCAAACTTCCTTCCTAACTATACTATATACATGCGTAAGTGAGTTTGTTCGTTTGTTTGCATTTTGTTACGCTTTTACGCTCTAACTACTCAACCGATCATCATGTAATTTCGCAAACACGTTGTTAGAGGTATAAAAAAAGGACATAAGGAATTTCATTGCGAAAAAAAATGTTTCCATGGATCCACGGTTGAAACCGCAGAGTTCAACTAGTTTTACCATAAACTCATTCGTAGTATCAAATAATATAATTTGTAACAAAATACATTCGATATATATTTTATGTTTGATTGAGTAGAAAGACCGTGACATGTCAGACCTAAGTCAAGTAGATTCGTAACGACTGTAATTCATGATAGCAAAAACGCTCACCCTCCAAATATTCAGCAAGTATTCAAATCAACACCCGACATTGTGTATATTATTTATACTAGGTATCTAAGACAATATGATAAAATGGCACGCAGGATGAGCTCCTCAATGTATGTTTCCAAGACAGAATTATGCCAGCTATAAAAACCAGAGCAAACTTGGTCGTAAACTTGGGTATTTGCATCCTCTTTCCGCCGTAAAGCGTTCATCCCAAACTCATTCAATTTACAATTTTTGACCATACTTTAGGGGTAAGTGAGCTGTTATTTTTAGACAGGCTACTTTACCGGGCAAAATGTCAAAAATTCTTAACAAATCTCTTCAAAAGTTGACTTGTAAGCCTTCAACCCTGAGGAAACATTTTGGTTGTCATTTCACGGGACTTAAAATGTCTTCAGGCGATTTAAGAATCAACTGGTCACACCATTATGAATTTATGATTTTTTTATCATCTTTACGAAAAAAAAAGTAAAATAATACGAAAAATCATGTCTAAATAATATCCTACGCCAGGTATGGCATCCCGAGCCAAAAAAGAAAAAAGGACAAGCATTTTTGCCGTAGATAAAGTAGAGCAGATGCTAGACTTCGCTCGCTAATGCTGGAGCTTCTTTAATACGCTAATAATTTCGTAATAAAACTTTAGTAATAATTCGTGTCCCGTTGTCGCGCTAAAATCATCGTTAACAGTTATCGGCGATGTTCTTGACTACATTAGCGGTCAACTCGTCGCCTTTCTGCGGAGTTGACGTGGGCGATAATTCGCCCGACATAATTGCCGAGTAACGACCAAACTGGCTCCACTTGTCACGATAGCCCGAATTATCGCCAAAAGCCGTTAATGTAGCCGTAGCATAATGCTCGTTTGGTCGATTAAAAGTTATTATTATTAGATATGATGTTATTTTGAAAATGTCATGAACTCGCCATCTCATTTGCCTACTCATACATTTGACTACACAAATACCATTTTCGGTTCCCGCAATATCAGATAATCCCACATTACCCTTCCAATATCACGAGGAACGAGCCCAAGTCTTCGAGCGGAGGGAAACACTTCAATTTAATTTCACCCTTTTAATACGTGAAGAGGAGTCTAAACAATGGATGTTGTGTGGCTAACAATGCTTAGAGAGAATACTGATTGACTTAGAGCTGGAAAACAATAGGACTTGAGGTAGCGCTCGGCAACATTTAGGTAATAGAAAACACAGCAAAATAGTTTTAATATTGTTGAGATAACCGCGTGTTCTAAACACTGCTGTTGATCTTTCCACTATGGCCAGCAATGGTTAAGCTAGACAATATAGTATTAAAATATCAAAAAATAGCTTAGTTGAAAATGTTAAGCTGCGTTTCTACTAAAGCGGAGCTGAGCGGAGCGATGCATACTTGAACAATCACAAACAACCAAGAATACAAAATAGCGGCATTGTTTTATGGTCGATATGTAACGGGCAACTTAATTACCCAGGCAGTATTAATATGAACCGGTCATTATAATAAACCAAGAGCGTCTCTACTGCTCGACTCCTCTAACAGAGCACATTCCACTTGGATTGGTTAGGTTAGGTGATTTTTTTATAAAAACCCGAAACCTCCCCTTTAATAACTAGGCTAGGCAAGTAGTCAACGTTGTCGATCCAAGTCATTTTGCCTTTATAGACTGGTCAGCATTCATAGGGACCAAATTTCTCAAATTGCCCGTAACAGATATAGCTACCAACAACACGCACGAAACGCTTTGGTTCCTCATTCCTTATGCGGACCGCTAGAGTGTGGAATAGGTACTCTGCCAGAGTGTGTGTCCCCTGACTCTTATAATCTGGGTGTCTTCAAGTCTCGAGTGAATTGGTTTCTCCTAAGCAAGCGTGCTCCATCGTAGACCGCATCACTGCTTATCATGAGGCATGTTGACGGCTACACGCAACCCTATCAAGCAATAAAAAAAACAATATTCCCCAAAGTGGAGAGAAGATTTTGAGCATTGTTTCTTCAATTATGCGCCGCTCCGCCCCGGTGGAAACGTATCCTTAGGGGAGGGAATGCACGGAAACGTTATTAAGGCCTTGTATTACACAAATCACCAAAAACAAGTTTTTTTGCGCCTATTAGTTTGATATGAAGAGTTATGATGATCAGGTGCAAAAAATTACAGCTGATAGAAGAAACGACCAACTAAAGTTTAACCGAAGTAAAATTTTGAAAATCATTCTCATTTTGGATAAAAAATAACAAAAAGTATTTTCTTATAAAAACTATCGGAACCACACATACATCACATTTTGTTTCGATTATTAAATTGCCAGATTAGTTCTTTAAAGTTCAACCGAGCAACTTATGAACTTTAAAAACAGCAAAAAAATGTATTTCTAGGCGCCGATCTCATTTTACCATCAAATATGATTTACGATTTTCAACTTTAAATAAAGCGGGTTACGTATGCGTAACCGTATGTATGCGTAGCGGGTATGTGTGGGTAGATAATTGTCAAATAACCGAGCCTTAAGGCACGAACAGACAGTGAAGGCATGCCCCACGAATATCTAGATCAGCATGCTTGTCTCAGGCTGCAATCTGGCTGCGTAGACGAGATTTCGCGACGCATGCCAGCACTGCCGGTTATTCAGTACATTCACGCTGTAAAATTATTGCTCGTTTAAACACTTCTTTGGAGTGATGTGTTATTCAATAGAATAAAAAACAATTGGAAGGGTCCGACCCTTCATTCTAGAATGATCGGGAAGCATCCTTTGCGTCGCGCCATTATGTAAAAACATTCAGATGTTATTGAATTATGTGCCCCCACTACCCATTTACCTGTCACGAGGTATTTTGACATCGGTTTCAGGCCCGATAAATGGTTTTAGAAATTCTAATGGTTTTTTAAACGTTTTGTTTTGTTGGTTGGGTTGGATTTTGGGGAAAAACTTTAAGGCTGATTTGTTTAAGACATGTTTATGGATTGTCTACTTACCAACTCTTAGTCACCAAAATTCGACTTCGGTTGAGAAAACTCCACAAGCTAGAACACACACTGAACATGCGCCATGTTGGCCTACAAGCCTTCAGACAAGCAATTAAACATAAAATACCTGAATGTTTTTTAAATGACACCACTGACCCAGCTGACCACTGAGCAGGTGGTGATAGCAACTTTGGACCGGAATCGATGGAGGCAGATTGTCCGTTTAAAGGGGTCCAGTGACCACGATCCTCAGTAATGAGGGAACGATTAAAGAAGAAGAAGACTTACAATCAATGGATCAAGGATGCGCAATCACCCTTAAAGTATTTTATTTCAACTTGCATAATTATGTGTAACTACATTTTAGTAGACTCAGTACAGAGATAGGATATAGGATACCTATCTTATATATAGTTTTGGATTTTGAAAAGTTTTACACAAATGTGTTTATCGATTTTTTTTTGAAAACTTTTGTCTGGTTTCTTTTTTTTATTACCTAGTAGGTTTGCGTTTGGCCCCCAACATGCCTGATGATAAGCAGTGATGCGGCCTACGATGGAGCACGCTTGCCTAGAAGAAACCGATTCACTCGAGTTTTGAAGACACCCAGATTATAAGTGTCAGGGAACACACACTCTGGCAGAGTACTATCGTTGATCTGAATCTGAAATTATTCATCTTACTGCGTCTTATATAATTATTGTAGCAGGCAAGTAGACATCAGATTTTTTTTTAATGTAGAATAGGTCGACGTTTGACCACCAACTCGCCTGATGTTAAGCGACGTTGTGGTCTAAGATGGAGCACGACGACCTATAAGGTAGATACTTATTCACTCTAGCCTTGAAGTTTTGTAGAGTGAGAAGTACAAAGACGGCAGTTGAGTGAGGCGCTACAAGTGCGCTACTGCTCAGATCCGTCTTCGGAACGGTTACACCGGACTAAACCCCGAAACACGACTAGGTTATTTCACTGTATGGCTTGGTCCGGTGGGTGGTAACTAGCCACGGCGGAAGCCTTCCACCAGAGTTTGCTAGCCGGTTAGCACTACCCGGGGACCACGTGTAGGGAATCAGAATAGAGTACACTCCTACGGACGTGGGAAGCTCAGCCCCCAAAAATATGTCTGTCTAACAAAAATAATTTTGCTACATTTACCTACTTCTCTATCTAACAATAATGCCATACATACGATAAATGTACTTGTTTTGTTAATCGTGTCGGTGTTCTTATCAAGTAGTCGGGACGGAAACAGTTATTAACCTTTACTGATTTGATTACAAAAATATGTTTTTATATCTATTTGGTTTAGTGATATACGACTTTTTTAGGAATTACTTCACTATCGAAAAGGTCACACATCGAAGTACATCGTGTTTGTATAAACACGAGTTTATAACGAAAATGTGTAGGTAAACATGGTATTTAACAACTAAAATAAAATAAAACTTTGTAGTAGGCTGCTTTAAGGCTGCGATTACACTGAGGCTGATTAAGCTGAGCGAAGCGGACCTCAGCACTGAATAATTCATAAATTACATTAATAATTTAATTCATTACATATCATGCACCGCTGAACTCCGCTCCGCTTGTCTCCGTTTTAGTGGAAACGCACTCTAAGCCTGTTTTTTTGTTTGGTTTTATTGCTTGCGAAGCTATATTATACAACCATACATTTAACTTATATCACATTTCCTCCCATCATTTTCCATTTTACAAATAATTGTTTGAAATTTCAAAAAAAAAAAAAACAAGCATAAATTAAAAATTAAAAAAAACTCACGATACCGATTGTCATCAAAAATAGATTCTTCCGAATCGAACACTCCCGATTAATACACCTTTCAAACAAAATAAAATCGGTTCATCCGTTCGGGATACGATGACACAGACACACACACACACACACATACACAGACACGTCAAACTTAAAACACGTCGTCTATACCGACGTAGATTCGAATGAAAGCTGTAAATAACAATTTGCTAAAGATTCTCTAACTTATTTATCCCATCCTCAATCAATAGCTATCGCTATTGCAAATGGTATTTGCTCAGTAGATTAGATTTCGTTCAACTTGATTGGACCGAAATTTAATTTTGTGTTGCGCAATATAAATGAAGCCTTGTTATGTTACTTTATATTTTAACTTGTAATTTATGTACAGAAGTGTATACATGCTTATTAAGATAAATTTAAAGCTTATAATTATTAACTGTAAACGACTATTTTGGTTTGATAATTAAATGTTTGTTTGCACCAAATAAATTCACGTCCGTAAAAAGCTCGTTTTTTGGAAATATTTTGCTTTTTCCTGTAAATAGGTAAGCAAAAATAAAGCTCCCTAATTTTATTCCTACGTGGCTTGCTGTTGACCTATAAAGTCAAGTATCGCAATTAATGAAATCAGATCGCAAAGCAAGAATGTCAAACAAAGCTAATAAAATTAAGATTATCCCTCTTCAGAACTAAACTTCCAAGCCCTCATACTTTAGTCAATTAGGCGAAAATCTCTTAAGAGCTTTGTTTAAAATGAGATATTTGTAATAAAACGTACACATACCTATATCTATACTAATTTATAGAAAATAAAATTTCTGGGAGGAGTTTGTATGTACCTCATTCATTCATTAAAAGATTTAAGAGCTTTGCTCTCGGTGGAGGCCCAGGCCTGGTCAACTGTACTTATTACTTATTTTTGTTGTATGTGTAAAATATATGTAAATAATCACTGGGGATAAAGGTGCGTTTACACTGAAGCGGAGCTAAGGGGAGCGGAGCTCAGGAGTGCATGAATTGACCAATTACAATGCTTTCATTGAAGCGGGCGGAGATTGCAAGCATTTTGATTGAACATTTCATGCACCGCTATATTCCGCTCCGCTCAGCTTCGCTTCAGTGGGAACGCACCATAATGCACCAATTTAAAAAAAATCTTTCGCTAATATTAAGCTGCATAATCCCTGAGCGCCATCGTATCATAAAACGTAGGCGTAGCTACGGACAAATAGCTAGTGTAGAATATAGATTTAACCGAAAAGTTAAATCAAAAACGTAAACGCTACGGCTAGTGGCGAGTGGTTGAACACACAATCGTCATTTGATTCTAGCAAATGAATCCCGCTGGGAGTAAGCCCCTGATACGGACACAGACTAACCACAACAGCTACAATAAAACCAGCATACACAAAGAATGTAGAATGGTTTCACCAACATTCGCTAGCATGTGTGAATTGCGCTGCTGCTGAAATCTGACAAGCGCTCGTCAGGTGAAGCTCTTTTCAGTTCCGTTGAAGCCTTGGGAGGGGAAGGTCGTGTCGCTCTTCTCAATTTTGGCGCCGAATCTCAAAATTCCTCCACCGCGCTCCTTTAAAATGTTCTCTTGGCGAGTTTCGATGAACTTCACAAGTTTTTGAACTTGAATAAATAAATGCTTGAGTGGTTCGTGAAGATAAGTGGAAAGTGAAAACTTGAAAATGTTAGGGCAAGGATTCGTGGTCTTTGGTTTGTTTGTGATGTTATTTGGAGGTAAGATTTTTATAAATATAAATAATCATAAATACTCAATGTTTGTTATGAATAAATAAGTACTAAAAAGTATCTTTTAGGCCTACGAGTTTAGATTTAGTCCACAATTATATTGGTCTATATTAGGAGAGTTGGCGATGAAATGTATACCTACATATTTTATTGTACATTATATTTAAATGACTCTCCTTTTTACTTCGCCGTAGTCGGGGAAAAAATGAATTTAAAAGCATTATTATTGTTATTATTAGTAAGCATAAAAATTACAGGAATTTTGATAAGAGGAGAGAGATTTTTTTCTTTGAAAGACTTTTTCAATTTTTTTTTTTAAATAATCTTCGTTTAGCCGTCTTATAGCCTTATACATATATAGCCGAAGTTGAAGCAATGATGCGGGCATACAAAGGAGTCTTGCTTGGAAAAAATTAACAGAAAAACATCCATTTAACTATTAGCTCTATGAGGTGCAGATCTCGCGGCCGACGTCTGTACTCCTACACAGGTCGCATTTTTCAACCGATTATCGTGAAATTTCGAGAGCAAGTTTGATAACTATACAATTGTATTTTGCCTAGTCAGTTTTTGATTTTTTTTCAAAATGACGACATAATTTTTATTTTGGATAAGACAGATCTGGAAAAAGATCCTGACAGAATTTAGATTTACAAAAACATTTTTGTAAGGCTCGCTCGCTCTACTAAGTATATGGAAACACCCACTTTGACTAAGCATTCCTCAACAGTGGCTCTCACAATTAAAGTGGAATCAAAGCGTTTGTTGCAGAATATTGAATAGAAACTATTGTCATTAATATCATCACGTATTAATCTTCAGTAAGAATAAGCGATGATAGCCTAGTTAGAGAAAGCCCGCCTCTCAAACCAGAGGGAGCGGGTTCAAACCCAGCCGATGGCCTGCACCAATTTGTTCATTGTGTGAACATATGGGCGTATTGTATATCATCTGCTACATGACTGGAGCCTGGTGTATGGCGACAGGCTCACCCACTGTCATATTTTGGACTGAATATCGTCCGGCGAAGTGTGGGTGTGGTTTTACACCTCTGCTAGCTCCCTCGGGGTAAAGGCGTGACGATAATTATGTTAAGAATCATAAAAATCTGTTTAGAAAAAAAAAATGTACATTCTACACTGATGAATATCGGAATGCAGTATGTATAGTGATGAGCGCAGATCAATGTTAGAACATTCAAGATAATTTCTAACATCTGAACACTACCGACCTGTTCTCTTAATAAAAATGTTCTAAAAAGGATTTTTTAATTATATTTTGTGGGCCAACAGATATCACGGAATTTAGTCGGAAACTAATTTCATTATGAATTCATGAAATTTTCTGCTCTTTGTTGGCGACAGAGAAATTGTTGCTACCGAGCTCCAATTTAATTTTATTACAGAGGTTGATACCTAATTTACTATCTTGCTAAATGGAGTACTACATTTTATATAAACCTGAATCTCTGATGGTTAGCATTTGTCTTCATATTTTCTCTTTGACAATTTTACTAAAAAAAATTAATTCCTTGATGTACTTAATGCGACGTTAAAGCGGAATTACACTAGATATTAGTTCAAGTAACAATTTTGAATTTTATTTCGTTTAGTACGAAATGGGATGTGTTTTTTTACCTTCTTAAAGAATAGGGTATAGGTTTTAGGTGAATAGAGTTATAGAAGCTTACGCATAGACTTTTTTTATTTAAAAAAAAAAACTGGCTAAATGCGAGACGGACTCGCGCACGAAGGGTTCCATAACATTATTGTCTATAAAAATGGCGAAAAAAACACGTTTGCATGGGAGCCCCTTAAATATTTATTTTATTATGTTTGAATATTAATTTGTTGATATAGCGGCAACAGAAGTACATTATCTGCAAAAATTTCAACTGTCTAACTATCACGCTTTATGAGATACAGCCTGGTGACAGTCCGAAAGACAGACAGACAGACGGACGAACAGCGGTGTCCTATTTACAGGGTTCCGTTTTGCCTTTTGGGTACAGAACCCTAAAAAACTATTAAAGCGTGTACTTATATCGAAGTTCAAATCATACGCACCACCAATTTTAAACAAAAGGATAATACGACGCCAATTGAACAAGTGTTCAATTCAATTGAACAAGTGTTCAATTGGCGGTTTCATCGCTTAAAGCAATTTCTTCCAGATATTTTTTTCTACAATGATTTGTACTGCAAAGAAGAGAGTGAAGATTATATTATTCGTCCGTGTTTGAGGAAATTAAAAATCAGTCAGTGTTATTTGACGTTCTTAACGATTCCCCGGACATCGGTTATTTTCTCTCGTTAAGTTTTTTTGTATTACGCTAATCCAATTCGATGAGGCTTGATATTTTTGATTGGCAATGGGATATTTAAAAAATAATAATTTAAGTCTTCGTCACCGAATACATTGAGTAACTTAAACATTGAACATTTAATTTTACCAAGTCTTAAAAATCACATATGACGAGAATTTCATTGCATTCAATAAAATCAATGTCCGGAGCAGCTTTAATAAATAATTAAATAAAACTCGGGACATTTTGACACATGGTGGCCTGACCCCAAAGTAAGCAAAGCTTGTACTACGGCTGCCAGAGACTGACATAGGTACATACATAAATATATTAAAAATATTTATAAATGTAGTTATATGTTTAAGTACACACATAAAAATATATTAACACCCAGACATAGAACAAACGCAAATGTTCCTCACATACCTAAATGATTGCCTTAGGTGGGAATCGAACCTACGCCCCCAAACTCAGAACGTAGGGTCACTCTCTTAACTTGGTTTCACACTACCAACTAAGCCAACGAGGCAGTCAAAATGTTACACTCAATTTACATTTTTCAACAATAATCTTTTTATACGGTAAAGTGTATAAAATTTAATTCAGCCATGTCCAAAGAAATTAAAAATCTGTCTCTGTCACTTGACGTTCTAACAAGTAGGCTCCCAAACGAAATGACTTTAAACGCAATTGCATAATAATTAGGGTAACAATGATGCTATTACCATTTTTAAGTGAGAAGAGGTTTTTAGAAGCCGGCGATGACACGTATAAATATTCATAAGGATTTTGTAAAACGCGGACGCATTTTGCTTGACATTTGTCAAGTTTTTTTTCAAAGAAATTCTGAGAAGGGTATAGTCGGAATGTTCGTACGTTTCACGTTTGATTCTAAAATGTGTATTCTTAATTGTGCTTTATGTTTTTCATTTGAACTTAAAAACGTTAAACGTTGTTCTGAAAATTTTATGAGAAAAAGTAGCGTTTTTATAGCGTAGATAATGTAAAAAGCTATTTAGTTTTTATAGAAAAAATACTTTTAGTAGTTATGGTCTAAGTGATCAAAGTTATTTTATATTGGTTTAAGACGGTAAAGTGGTGAAGTTAGCGAAATTGCTGTGGCGTAATGTGAATTGGGGAAAATGCGTAGATACGTAATACAGTACAATCGTGTAGAGCAGATACTTTGTTCTTTTAAAGTGTTGCTGGCTTTAAAAAAAACTTTATGCTCAGTTTTTATTTCATTTAATTTGTAATCACTTTCCTGCATGATAGATAATTAATTTTGACGATGATTACGCCCTGATTGGAAGGCACCTACTCTTGAAATTTTATTATTAGTAATCAGTTTTATAGGGACTAGAGTAATGACTCTCGGTGGAGAGAAAAAAGTGGTAGATAAAAATGACCAATGAATAAACAAAAAAAAATTAGGCTGTAGTATAGCAAGGTACTACAAGTTAACTAGCCAATGAGTTCAATGAAATTAAACAAATATCCGGCCATGTAAATTATAATATAGACATAGGCTCTACATTGTTCATACCAGAATCAGATGTAATAATCTGCTCTATCCTAAGGATTGTAATGTATGAAATAAATAAAAAAAAAACTATTTTTAACCTGTACCTTTTTAGCCTGTACCATTTTGTAAACATCAAACAAAAAAAAAACAAAAAAGAACTTCCGCTTTTAACGCACCGTGATTCTGACACGAGTTTCAATTTGCACACGAGTCGCCTGTTCCAGGCTCTTTACAACAAAATGAAACAATTTGCAACATAGTTCGCGAACAATCCTCGTAACATCCGGTGAAGCGACGATAACAGGGACTGCCCTAATAAAAGAGTTAACTTTTAATTAACTTCCTATTTGAAAATGTCTTCCCTTAACCATTGTCCTGGATGAGCGAGAAATGAGGGTACGCATGCGACGCGATGCGACGTGAATCGCAATGTGCGACGTAATGAAAAAATATCTTCTTCCGCTTTTTATATAATGATCTAAATATGGTAGGTACTGGTTTTCACAAAACGAAAGCTCTGAAAGTATAAATATCTAGAGCAAAAACGGTAGAGGGATAAAATTGGCTAGGAAAAAGAAATGAAGACCAAGAATCTATCATCTCTGGGTGTAGGGAAATAGGCGCCCATCTCTCTTATTGTGACATAATTATGAGAGTCTTCTCTATTATTGTGATATATACGAGTCATCTCTCTTATTGTAAAGTCAAGAATGAATGTAGGTACGATCATGATCCAAAAAACAAGGTATAACATTCCTAGAGCAAACACGTAACGACGTTACTCGTCGTTGTCATCCTTCTCTGTCGAACTATTTGTAAATTATCTAATTCGGTCTTGCTTATGCATAGATTGACGTCACTACGTGTTGCCCACGTGACCGGAATACGATAATATTTTTGTTGGATAACGTGACATGCCCTGGAACTGAGACATGGGGTTCTTCAAAAGAGCAGTCAATAGAGTCCTTAAGGGTCGCCAACGCATCTGTAATACCCCTAGTTTTACAGATTTCCATAGGCGACGGTGATCGCTTACCATCAGGCGGCCCGTTAGCTTGTTTGTCCCAATGGAAAAAAAATATGATGCAGACTATTAATTTCACATTTAAATAACTGCCTCGGTGGCTCAGTTGGTAGTGACCCGCCTTCTGACCTTGGGGGTGTGGGTTCGATTCCCAGCTAGGGCAAACATTTATGTGATGAACATTTGTGTTTGTTCTATGTCCCAGACTTAGAACAAATGTTAATTATCTATCCGAGTATGTATTTATGTATATTATGTAGGCATACAGTCCCTGGCAGTCATAGTACAAGCTTTGCTTAGTTTCGGGTCAGGCGACCGTGTGTGTAAAATCTCCCGAATTTATAATTATTAAATATCTATAGGTAGTGCTTAAAACTTACGTGGTTACTTACTTAAGTCGTATCGCATCGTTTCGCACCTTTTTGCTTAGCTTCGCACATGTAAGACAGTGGGTGTGAACCTTCAAAGTTCTAGAAAGGATCCGGCTTTCAGCAATAAAGAGAAAAAAGTAAAACTTTTTATTCTAAACTCCATTTTTCTCGGTAAGTTCTGTGTAATTACAATAAAGTTGGGCAAATGTTTTCTAGGGTAATAAGGGGTGTTTATTTAATCCTGGGGAGAAATTGCAGATCCTAAAAATGTTTTTTAAACTTTCCGTGGATTCAATTTGGGGTTTGAGTTTATTGTTTTTCCTGGTTCTATTGTTGGGTTTATTTTTTAGGTCTTTTGATGTTTTTTTTGTCCAAAAAGGGTGTTGTTGGTTTTATGCTGGTGTGGTCAATACTGAGGTAGAGTTGTTTGAGATTAGCTAGGAAGTGCTCGTATAACATAGTGTAAAATATCATAATTAAAATATCATTTTTAGCAGACTTCAAAAAGGAGGGTTTTCAATTCGGTTGTATTTTTTTGCGTATATCCGTCATAATATATGTCTAAGTAGGCAATTTGGAATGTTATTTTTTATTTGATAGGCCAATTGGTCTAATTTTCCAAAGGTCCAGTTCTGATAACAGGAAGTTGGTTTTATTTGATTTTACGGAGAAAAAGTCACTACAGCTTGGTACAACATTTCGCTAAATAGGGTACTGAGATAGTTATAATAATTTTAAAAAATCAGCAATATTACTTCACCACTTCTTGCTAATTCCAAATTCTAGGTATTCTAAACTCAATAGTTACTAAATAAAATATAATGATTTTATACTATAATATCAACTTTATTAAATCCTATCAATAAACTTAAAGATTAGGTCAAGGATATATGTATGCATCCTTAACCTTTCGATATATTTGTGGTTTTATAACAAATTTAAAAATGATAAGAACTCATTTACATTACGCATATGTACATGACACTCGATTTTTTTTGGTTTTTACACCTATCAATCTAATTTTAATTTTTGTTAATTTTGCACACCCTGTCCTATACTCATACTTCGTATCCTTTCCATCCAAAGGTTACCTGAAAGAGATTGCTTTTAGTGATAAAGCCGCCAGTTGTTTCACTATAGATTAAGTGACATGTTTCGCTTCTTATGTTTTGTTATTTATGATTGTCAAAAATAAATAGTTTATCAAACTCTTGTTTTGACAAGATTTGATTCTAGTTCATCCTCAGCTTCAACAGATCAAATGTTCAGCTGTTTAAGCTGATATCTTAAAAATTTTTTTTTACTTTGACAACCCTATCAGTGGCCGAAAAAATATTTATTGGACTTAATTATAGTTGTTTTGTACGGATAGTTTGGCTTAAACATGTAGGTAATTATAAGGAAATGAACACTGATGAATATTAATTTAAAAAACTGTTAACGTGTAACAGTAGCAGTCTCTATCATCATCATTGTCAGCCTCTTTCGTCCCATTACTGAGTTCTTTATTCCCCTGCCTTGGGCTAATCTCTGCTGTTTGTGACTTGCGATGTGTATTATAATTATGTAGTTATTCTAGGTAGGTATGATATATATTTAAATCTACAAAAACGATGTGTCGATGTGTGTGTATCTTCCCCTATGGACTCCAAAACAGCTGGAGCAATTTTAATCAAATTTACAGAAAATCTTCAGATAGCCCAGTTGGTGATTCCGTGAGGTTTAGAAGCAATCAGGTCAACATAAATAGAGGCGAGTTGCATCAGCATATCATTGATTTTTAAAATAATGATTATCTTTTAAATAATATGATCTGAGCTCTTAAAGATTGATTGACAAAACGTAAGAATGGCATGTCCCATCAAATCTTTTTTTTTTTTTATGGATAAGTACTATAAGTACGGCAAAAATAATCATGGTTGGTATGATTGAGTAGATCTATAGTATTTATCAATATAATTAGGGCAGACGAAAAACCTTTTAAGTGGGTAGAAAGAGAAATCCCATGTAACCCGGATGCACCCAAAATATACCCATCCGAGTATCTTTTGAAGATTTCCCCCGTTACCGAAAAAGGTTATATTTTACATAATTTAGAACCGAATTTCCTCCCAATAATGGGTTTACTGAACATTCTACAAATTCACAAGTTGTAGAATTCTGGAAACAGCTCTGCATCAGGGGATTTCAGGGGAACAGGACCCAGGTTAATTTGGACTCAGCAAGGTACTTAAATAACGTTTAGCTGCACTGCACTTAGTAAGGAATTAGCTGAGTTTTTTCAGTTTTCTTAATTACTTTGCGGTGGCTGGAGCAACACACTAGTAATTTAGGGTTTAATTTGCGAAAAAACATTTAATGCTGTATGAAAGGAATACTAATAAAATAAACTGCCTCGGTGGCTCAGTTGGTTCGATTCCCACCTAAGGCAAACATTTATGTGATAAACATTTGTGTTTGTTCTATGTCTGGGTGTTAATTATTTAAGTATGTGTTTAAAAATATCTCAGTATGTCAAAATATATCAGTCTCTGGCAACGATTGTACAAGCTTTGCTTAGTTTGGGGTCAGGCGACCGTGTGTGGAAATGTCCCGAATTTATTTATTATAATAAATAATAAATAAATTCCTAAAAAGCTAAAATATTACTAAAAGCTAAAACATTTTAAAGGCAGCAGGAAGGCAGTGAATATGTTTAGCACAGAGCCTGTACAGTGTTAATATCATAATGCGATAATTTTTAGATTTAGACGCTGACGATGCGCGACCTCAAATCGTACAACCGCGAAATAAGGTTCATAGTCGCGCAGTGTCGGCGGCTGAACGTAAAAGTCATTGCAATAAGACGTCACGTTTCGGGCCCAGGACCGGAAATAATGGCGTGCTGAAGGAGAGACATATGCGAGCGGGTATGTGGGTAGGAAACCATTCAAGTCCATGATCAATTCATCATGCAAAACTAATAAAAAAACTAAAAACTCAGTAAAAAATTGTACTTTACATTCCACTTCTATAAAAGCAGTTCGCCTTAAACTGAGCCCTCGTGACCGCCATATCTTTAAAACCCCCTGAACAATATGGCTTATATTTCAACTAAAACAATTTGTTGAAATTAACTACTTGCCTGCAAAATTTCATAAAATGTGGATTAATGGTACTCAAGTAATCGTTGGACGAATATGTAAACATAACATAACATATCGTCACGCCTTTTCCGCTCGCCCGTTCCGAATGTGACAGGGGGCGAGCCTGTCGCCATACACCAGGCTCCAGTTACGTAGGCGTTGACATTAGACACGCACTTAAATGTTCACAGAATGAACAAATTGGTGCGTGCCTCGTATGGGTCCGAACCCGCTCCCTCTGGCTTGAAAGGCGAATCTTCTCCGACTAGGCCATCATCGCAATATACATAAAGTTAAAGTCAAAGTCAAAGTCAAAATGTTTTTATTTAATTTAGGTATCAAAGATACACTTATGAACGTACACTTATAATCTGGGTGTCTTCAAGTCTCGAGTGAATCGGTTTCTTCTAGGCAAGCGTGCTCCATCGTAGGCCGCATCACTGCTTAACATCAGGCATGTTGGCGGCCAAACGCAAGCCTATTAAGTAATAAAAAAAAAGAACGTCAAAGTTATTTAAATAAACTCGACTGCCTTGTTCGGATAAAGAGCCTCTACTCAGAAGAACGAGCAAGAAACTGAGGGGCATTATATGGGCATAGGCATCAACATCATCATCATCACAATTATCAGCCTGTATCAACCCACTGCTGGGTATAGGCTTCCTCCCCCTTGCGCCATTAATCACGATTCAGTCCCTACACACAAATGCCAAGAGCTGTTCAAATGAACTAATTTTTGCTTCGCTTGGATAACAAGTGTAAATTAAAAATTTGAAAAAAACCCCGACACCGATGTTCATCAACACCGATTTCCATCAAACATAGTTAAGAATACACGAATTCACCTTTCAAACAAAAATAAAAAAAACATAAAAAAACAGTTTATGCGTTCGGGAGCTACAATGTACACAGACAGACACACACATTACACATAGATACGTCAAACTTATAACACCCCATCGTTATTGTGTCAGGGATTAAAAATTAACGAAACGTAGAAACAATGCGAAAACAATAGAAAACAACGAACAAAAGCATATAATAAAATAGACAGCTGTAAATGTTAATAAGGACACCAAAAAGACTCGTACCTAATCATGAAGCTTATTTCTACCGAAAATATTGAAAGGGTTGGCGCTTCACACACTTTTCCCTTTTTCATTTTCCAATAAATCAATACTAGGAGAGAAAACGTCACCATTTTCCTGTTGATAGATAGATAACCCTTTTTATTGAGGGCTACAACAATCGAGGTGAAAAGGTGCTTAGAAATCGTACAACAGAAGCTTTAGGCGTTACGTCGAGCTTCTGCTACCTTCCAGAATGCTGGAAAACAACGGAACGAACACAATTAGACTAGGTTATCCGCGACTCTGTTCGCGTTTCTTCAGAAAAAAAAAGTATTCAAAAACCTTTCTCGTGAAATAATGTAACTAATTATCGAATGTCATCAAAATCCGTTCAGCCGTGAAAAGCCTACTAACAGACAGACAGAGATACTTTCAACTTAGGATAATATCGTCGTAGCGCAATGTCGTTGCCCCGAAGAGACAGGCAGAGGCATATTACAGCACCCACACTTAGCCGGACGATATTCTATACCAAACATGGTAGGAGATGAGCCTGCCGCCACACAGTTATGTGGCATATAATACGCAAATTGAACACTTCCTCTTATTGAAAAAAGTGACAACATAGAGGTGGCCAGTCAAAAGTTATTCTATCCAATACTTTATTATTTGTCTTTTATAACTGAAACAAAGCTTAATAAACATTAGGAAATTAATAACTGTGTTACATGTCACTTCAATGGATCCCTAAGAGCCATTTTAATTAACAAAATCGGAGGGAATTTATCATGAAAGCAATTAAAAATATTAATTTCGCAAATGAACCGTCATCGTTCGAAATGGATGGAAACATCCTATGTTTTAATAAGAGGATAATGTCAAAGGTTTATCTTTTAAAATAATGTGTCGAATATTTTATTTAAATTACATATAATGTTTATTTTTTGTGAGTTTGACTTAATTGCAGCATTTTTTGTTTTTTACCTAAAATGATGATAACATATACCTACGTAAAAAATCGTCACGCCTTTCCCCCGAGGGGGCTGGCAGAGGTGTAATACAGCACACACACTTGATATTCAGTCCCAAATGTGACAGGGGGCGAGCTTGTCGCCATACACCGGGCTCCAGTCATGTAGCAGATGACATACAATACGCACATATGATCACACAATGAACAAATTGGTGCGTGCTGTCGGCTGGGTTCGAACCCGCTCCCTCTGGCTTGAGAGGCGGACCTTCTCCCAACTATCCATCTTCTGCTGATATCATTGGCTGCCATCGCTTGATGGCTCGCCTAAAATGATGAATATAAGCAAATCTTCGTTTTAAGGTGAAAACGACAGGAAGTCGGAAGCATCGAAGGCGGTAACTAAAACAAAGGTTTATTTTAGATCACAATTAGGCTAATGACGTTAAACTGCAAAAAAAGACTTTATCTCTTATCTACCTTGCCATGTGTCTCTCTCTGGTCGATACTTCATGGCTAAAGATCGCGACCACTATTTTCTTTCACCCAGCGATTTGTCAGTATCCTCCACTAAACTTGTTCCGGTTTGTAGCCATTCGCACCACTTCCTTAAACCTGGACGAGCTATTTTGTTTGAGTTGGTCTGACCACCTCATCGGGGATCTACCGCGTAATCTCTTGCCCTCTACGTCTGCACAAATGATCAGCTTCTCCAAATTCTCGTCCAGACGTCTTATAATGAGGCCGAAATAGCTGAGGATACGTCGTTGGCATATCGTGGAAAGACGGTCTTTAATGCCGAGTTCTTTGAGTATAGACACATTAGTGCGGAGCGCGGTCCATGGGATCCGAAGCATGGGTCGCCAGCACCATATCTCGAATGCGTCTATTTTATTTCTTTCAGCTTCACGGAATGTCCACGTTTCTGCACCATCCAAAAATATTGAGAGAACGAGCCCACGAACCGAACGGGTCTTTTTTTGGTAACTCCTATCTCATTCCCTACAAATCCCTTGCAGCCTACCTTGCAATTTACCTTTTATAAAACTTTAAATTTTTAATGCCGATAACAAAATGCTGAAGGTAATTGAATTCAGTATTCAAAACTGAATAAAAACCCGTTTTCATTTACACTGTTGCTATTCTACGTGTAGAGTAATAAGTTGGAGTCAATAGACTAAAAAGAAAATGAAAATAAGACGTTCCATTTAGCTTTTTGCGATTTACTGCATCTCTCAGCAGCTATTATTCGATTGCGAATCGAGTGGATAGATCGAAAAGATCATATTTTAATAACTTTTTTCATTTGACAAAACACAAAAGTCTCAGAGCTTATTACACTAGCGATTTGCAAGCGATTTCAAAACAGAGCGATTGTGCAGTGTGATCGCCGCTAGCTCGCAACGAGTGTTCGTCAACGACGCAGCAATGATGCCGCGGGCGCGAATCTACAGATCACTACTGTTGACTACTCTATTTGTATTAGGTTAATCCTGTAAGAATAGATGTAATAAAAAATAAATATACTATATAGCTACGAAGTACTTCGAAGCGTCATCGCTGTGATATCGCCGCGCACTCGTTGCGAGCTCGTGGCGATCACGCCGCGTAATCCCTCGCTTTGAAATCGCTTACAAATCGCTAGTGTTATAGAGCTCTTATTTTCAGTTATAGATCAGTCTCGATCTCGATACTTAATGATGTAATACGTATTTAAGCGGGTCCCAAATTGAATTTGCGTGGCTTACAGTATTACAGAGGGCTGCGATGTTGCTTCTGATTAATTTTGTTAGAACTCTGTCTGAGTCCCGAAGGGCTGGATGGGTCCTACGAGTATGACGAATGTGGCTGGTTGAGGGCTGAAATATTTTGTTCGGCGTGTAGACGTACATTATTTGAGGCGTATTGAAGGTCACTTTTTTAACTTTTTGGGTCGTCAGTGCGTTCCTTTACCTATTATGCAAAATAAACATGTGTATAAATATGTAGATGTATTATACTTATATGTGTGCTAGTTGGCGTATGCCATTGAAATTTAAGTACTACGGCGTATGCAAACACATTTATGTGTTGTAAAATATGTTTTGTGAACGAATAACTAGCTTTTTTCTGTTGCAAATTAGATTTTTTTCAATCATCAAAACAAACACACATACACACACACACGCCCAATCATAGTAAATATTTATTTACCAAGTGCAGATTTTCAAGTGCAACACTCATCTCTACATAGTATAAAACAAAGTAGCTTTTAACCTCTGTCTGTATATCGCACAGACCTCATTTTCTTTGCTGTACTAGCTGGTCCCGCTAACTTAGTACCGCCTAACAGTCGATTCTTAAAAAACAAAATCAAAATCAGTTCATCCGTTCAGGAGTTACCATGCCACAGACAGACAGACACACACAGACACGTCAAGTTTATAACACCTCGTCGTTTTTACGTCGAGGTTAAAAAAAAAAAAAAATTCCTAATGGTAGATTAATCTACCCTTTTCCGAGACAGTAGATTTATTCAAAAAACCTAAACAAAGGAAAATCCATAAATCTTTTAATTTAAACAAGAATGTTTATTTTTAAAGATCTCTACTTTTAGGTCGGTGGCTCTGTAGTACCAAAAGGAAACTTTATCCTGCGACAATTCTTCAAGTTAATTATTAAAAGAGCAAAGCCGCCATTTTTTATTCCCTCAGGTTAGGAGTATTTATTACTCAAACGATCGAGATAGATTGAGCAGATGTGACGTTTCTAAAAATATATCTCAAATATGATAGAATACTTTTTTCAGTTAAGGGCCCGGCGACCACCTTAGACTAACTTCGCATTGGCTAAAGGTTTTCTATTGCCATTTCGTGTAGAAGAAGACGACGAGCGAAGAGAGCAAGTAAGCAATACTGACGAGGCTCTAAAGTTGTCACTTCTCCTATTGTTCTTATATAACTAAAACGTTCTCTTGTATAATGGATTCATTTAAAAGCTAATGTAGACAGCCTCCCTATGTAAAAGGATTTTAATTTTGATTTGCTTTGTCTGTCTATTAAATAAGTCAATCAAAATTAACCCCTTACAAATGCCGATATTTGTCATAGCTCTATTTTCTCTTGAGGACATTTTAAAAAAAAAAGCTAAGAACATATGGAAGAAGATTTAGTTGAACATGCCAAATTTCATCATAATCTGGCAAATGCTTTTCAAGGAATTTGACAAGCGCGTTTGGATGGAAAATTCAGAGCGTTGCGGAACCCTTAACTCAAAATGATGTACCATCTATTGTTAAGCGGTCATTATATCTTCCAGTTAGTTTAAAGTACGCTAAATGAGCTAGCGTGCTAAAATTGGATAGTGTAATTTTACACAGTTACTTTTTCAATCTAGTGCGATCGCACGAGCATTGAATCACCTAGCCATCTAGTGTGCTAGATAGTCTCAACAACTTACTACTTACTAACTTACTACTTACCTACACAAATATTACTTTATTACTTTCACAAATTAAAATGTTTTTTACTTTAACTCCTATTCTATCGCGTTACGTAATTTCTGGTGATTGTCTCTCTCATATGAAAACCCATAGAGAGTGATGAAGATAACACCTCACGCGTCAGAATAGGGGCCGTGCAAGGTTCATTGTCAGTGTCGTTGGTGCGTACCATCGTTGCTAGATATCTTATATCTTTAAATGAGCAATTCTTGTATATATATATATATATATATATATATATATAATTGGAATCTCGGAATCGGCTCCAACGATTTTCATACAATTTAGTATATAGGGGGTTTCGGGGGCGATAAATCGATCTAGCTAGGAATCATTTTTAGAAAATGTCAATTTATTCGTGTTTTATCGATAATCAACTTAAACATAAACTTGGAAGAAAAATAACAATAATATGACTCTTCCTGACATCTATTGGCGAATAATAATACTATTTTTTGTGAGCAACTAATTGCTTTAACGACACAACAGCAGATGGTGTTGTTAAGTAACACGAAGTCAATGAGTGTTCGCTTTGAGGTTAGACTAAAATCAATTGTTTATTTTCCAAAAACATAATAAAAAAAAAAAATACCGAGCTAAGCTCGGACATCCAGGTACTATGAATTAAATCGTATTCATAGGGCTTTTTGGCCGTGTTACTGAACGGTTTTTTACGTACGGTGCGGTTGTTTCCCCGTTTTTTAAATAAAATTGGCAGTTTTCTTTAGGCTTAGCTAGGCTATATAGGCTAGCTAGTCCTAATGTAATCAGCGAGCACATTTCAACAGACTTACTTAACATACTGCACATTGGACAGTGTCACTTTAGCTTATTGTAGAAATAACGTGTTTCCCTATCCTTTCCTTTCTGACTACACTGGTGATTTTGATCAGCGATTTATAAACAGGGCGAGATCGTGGTGTGCGCGCGGTATTACGCTGCGATTTCTTGACAACGCACTAAATCACGGAAAAAGCAAGGAAATCGTGGGTATGTGGAAAGATGGTAGAATAATAAAATCATAACTTATAACTCTTTATTTATAATTAATGTAGTTACACGTAAGGTTCTTAATCAATATGAACTCAATTCAAATTTCAATTGCACTTCCAATTCATGAAGGAATAAAAAAAAAATCAGGACAATTACACTAAAATTAAAAATAGAACAATTAAGATTACATCTTTTGACGTGACAACGTGTCAATAAATCGATAAACGCCGGCTGCAGGCACGAAGAATGATGACTCATTGTTACGCTCCCGTTACGCTCATTGTCACGTTGCGCTCATTGTAACGTAACGATTGGAGCGAGAGCGCTACACGAGCGAGCGAAAGGCACGATTGGCTTATGCGTTCGGCTTGGGCTGCATCAATCTCTCTTACACTCGATTGCGTCCGAGAAGAAGATTTCGTCAATATTTTGTTGTGACGTTGTCAAACTATCGACATTGAAGACAGCCAGTTTTTTTTTTAATTAGCTGACTAATTTGTACCACAACCACAAATCGTCTAATTTTAATGAATTAAGGACTTAGTTTAATTTGAATGGAAACGATATATACCTACCTATAAGCAATGACGCAGTAATAAAGCATCAAAGTAATAGTGACTGGTATCAAAAAGTCGAAGCTTTGAACTCTTTGTTCAAATGAAACCCTAAAGCCTAAAAAAGCAAAAAAAAAAAAAACTTTCCTATCGCCTATTCAAAAGCCTGGCTCCTAACTAAATCATTCGTGTCTAGGGAATCAGGAACTTCGTCCATGATCCCGAAGCCCAAAAACTTAATAAAGGCCACAAAATTGAATCAAAAACCTATGATACCTTCATTAAATAATTTCATCAGCCCTTTCCAATCCCTAAGGTCTGGAATTTCCAGATACGTTGACAAAAAAAATGATTTATGTGACAACCCCCTGACAGGAGCGGGCGACACGCTCCTGTAAGTAAAATATGAATATTTGCTTAAGAGATTACCTGTGTTTCTTTTACAGTGCGGTTCACGGTACAACCTTTCAGTGATATATAAATGTACTAGATGCGCCCCGCGGTTAAAAAATATCCTATGTGCTATTCTAGACTATAATCTATCTCTGTGCCAAATTTCATCCAGATCTGTTCAGTCGTTCTGGCGTGAAAGAGTAACAAACATCCATCCATCCATCCATCCATCCATACATACAAACTTTCACGTTTATAATATTACTAGCTGCGCCCTGCGGTTTCACCCGCGGTTAAAAAGTATCCTATGTGCTATTCTAGACTACAATCTATCTCTGTGCCAAATTTCATTCAGATCTGTTCAGCCGTTCTGGCGTGAAAGAGTAACAAACATCCATACATACAAACTTTCACGTTTATAATATTAGTAGGAGTAGGAAGTAGGATAGGATAAGTAGGATTTTGGGCTTGCGACGCGAGCACCGGCTTTTAAGCTGACGATTCAAATCGACTAAATCGGTAATTTCCATACAAGTTTATCGATTTCGTCGATTTGATGATAGCCTAGCTGGAAAAGGCTCGCCTCTCAAGCCAGAAGGAGCGCGTTCAAACCCAGCCGACGGTAACACCAATTTGTTCCTTGTGTGAACATATGTGCGTATTATATGTCATCTGCTACATGATTGGAGCCCGGTGTATGACGACAGGCTCGCCCCTGTCACATTTGGGATTGAATATCGTCCGGCGAAGCGTGGGTGTTGTATTACATTGTATTACTTCGGGGGAAAGGCGTGACGATATGAAACATCAGTTTAAATGTTCGTGCTCGCGCTCTTGTTGCGGCATTTTTTGTCATATATTCAAAACCTTTTCCATCGTTTTTAAATGGATATATATAAATAAGCTTGATTATTTGATTATTTATGGACTTCTAGGCTGTGCTCACGATCAAAAAGTAGCCTGTTTTCAAATATTATCCAAATTCGTCCATTAGATTGAGCGTGAAGAAGTAATAAACACACACAAAGTTTCGCCTTCACTACGAGTACATAGTATAAAACAAAGTCGCTTTCTCTGTCCCTATGTCCCTTTGTATGCAACACTACTATGTAATATAAAACTACGCAACGAATTTTAATGAGGTTTTTTTTAATAGATAGAGAGGAAGGTTTATATGTAAAATAACATCCATTAAATAGTAGAGAAATACTGTTATTTTTGAGGTTTCTAATGTGATGTCGTTAATTATCTTTTTTTTCCGCTTACATTGCAAACGCAGGCTGAACTCTACGAGATTGATCAAAATAATGTACTAATTATTTGTACACATTGAAAAGGTCTACACAAAACACCGCTATGGTATATGTCTATCCTACAATAACATTTTTTTGTTTAAACCCGTGCGAAGCCAGAGCGGGCCGCTATGTTTTTTTAGACAACGTTCACAGTTTTTCTGTAGTGTATTTAGTATCAGCATTGCACCCGTGCGAAGCCGGGGTGGATCGCTAGTTATTAATAAAATATTACGTAGAATTTTCCTATCAAGTAAAGTTTAGCTAAAAACATTTGAATCATACTTTTACATTATATCGAATTGAATTGAACAAATACATTATTGTCAATTGAGGCTACATCAGGATGGAAGCAGAAATTTTCAAGGAAAATTTCTAAAATTAAAACAGGACTTACCTCAATTTACATGATGATTAATTTCGTAAGCGAAAATTCATTCTCTTTTATTAATAGCACCAATCCAGTTTAGGCTTTAGCACAAAAATAGACTAAGAAATTGATACGGCTGATTACAATTTTAATACGAGGAATTAGAGTATTATGGGAATAATACGAAATAAACGGAATCTTAATTAGGACCGTAATCGACTCAGGAAATTGATAAGCCTATTAATATTAGGTATTAATTAAGATACGGTACATCTGATCCGATTTAATTTAAGTAAGTTTGGGTAAGGTGATCATAACACACTAGCTTTTGCTCTCGGCTTTTTTGCCTTGCAAACAAGGTACGGCAATACAATGTCACTTGGATGGATGGATTGGATGGATAGTGTAATTTTCAATCAATGTAAGTATTTGTACAATTGGTTTCAGAGATTACCCTACAAACATATAGACAACGAGGCATACTAAAGGAGCTGATTCAAACAAAAAACATTACGCAACTTATTAAGTGGTTTGCTGCAAAGCAGGCTACTGATTTGATTTTTTTGATTTTTAAAAGTTCTTTATTAACTTAACAATTAAACACTTACAATACAGACACAGTCTATTAATGTAGCTAGTAATGGCTATTTAAATTAACTATTAGGCTAAATTCGCCTATTTAAGTCATTTAATAACAACAAGTTAAATTTTAATTTATAGTAAAACATAGATGTTACGTGTATCTAAGGTATACAGTTCATGATAGTACGAGTAGGTCTGTTATGAGTCTTTTGTGCCAGACTCATTTTTAAACATTTTTTTCTTTTAGATAATACTTTAACATTATGTGCAAAAGAAAAACATAAATATTGACATCAACAAATTATAAAAGTGTTTGGCATGAATGTAGCAAAGTAGGATAAACTTATATTGATAATGGTATTAATGAATAAAGTAATACTACGTTTTTGTAGGAAGTTATGCGAACGGCATTCACAGTCAACTCTAACTACCCTCATTTTCGCTGTTAAAACTCGACTGGCCGCGATTGAACGCGTCGCTTCGCAGCGCGTCATCGCAGACGTCAAGCACGTAGTGATGGGGTAAACGGTATCTTCTGTATGTATCGATATACGGGAGGTTTGATATTCTTGTTTGACCTATTTTAGAAACTAATTTATTTCTGTGATTAATATTGGCGTGTTTGTAGAATTTAATAGTTTGTTTTAGCAAAAATATTTTTATTGTAGGAAATTTTAACTTCTTGTGTAATTTTTTAAGGTTAGTGTAAAATTTAGTATTAAGTGAGATTTTTAAACCCTTGTTTTGCAGAACTTGTAACTTGTTGTAATTTGATAGACAGGTGCTGCTCCACACGGGCGCTGCGTATGTGAAGCAGGGTCTTATTAATGTAGTGTATATTTTGAGTTTTGTTTTCGGGCTGAGGTTAGATTTTCTATTCATGATAGGGCTAAGCACTCCAAACGCTTTGAGACCTTTCAGTTTTATGTGCTCAATATGTGTGGTCCAGTTCAACTTAGTATCGAGATGAACTCCGAGATACTTGACAGATTTAGACCATGGTATTTGATGTCCATTAATCATTAGAGTACGATCGGGAGGCTTACGTTTTCTCGAAAACATAATGGTTTCCGTTTTAGTCTCATTCAATTTTAACTTCCATTTCTTGAAATACTGAGCAAGCAACTCAATTGATAATTGAAGTCTACTAATAATTAAATCTTCGTCATCAGCCGTTGTATATGAGGCAGTATCATCTGCAAAGCAGGCAAGTTTGGTTCTTGGCTGCTTGGGTATATCATTTATATACACTAGAAATAATATTGGTCCCAGTACTGAGCCCTGAGGCACGCCGGCAGGAATATAAACAGTGTCTGAAGACGTTTTGCCTATGTAGACTTTAAATTTGCGTTCAGACAGGTATGATTGTGTAAGTTTTATTAAATATATAGGTACTCCGCAGGTTAAAAGCTTGTGAAAAAGGCCTTCATGCCACACGGTATCAAATGCTTTTTCTATGTCTAGTAAAAGCATCCCCGTGGATTGTCTCATGTTTAAGTTGTGAGAAACATGTTCACTGACGCGTGCCAATTGTTGAATGGTTGAATGAGAGTGGCGAAAGCCAAATTGTTCGTTAATAAAACGGCCATCGAGATATGTCAGTAACTGCTCATAGATAACACGTTCAAATAATTTTGCAAGAGTTGGTAATAAGCTAATAGGACGATAATTACCAGCAAACTTGTGATCTTTTCCAGGTTTAGGGAGCGCGATAACTTTTGCTGACTTCCAGGTCGTGGGAAAGTAGTTATATTTTAGACATGCATTAAAGATGCTAGTTAAGAGGACTATAGATTTCTGGGGTAGGTTTTTTAAAAGGATGTTATGAATGTTATCGTCACCCGGAGCTTTGCGATTTTTAAGACGGCGAATGTGCTTAACGATCTCTCTCGGACGTACCAGCTGAATTTGACATGGCGTATCAGGAGACGTACTAATAGTTTCTAATGAAGACTTTACCTTTGCGTTAATTTCATCGTCCACCCAATCAGTGGTTAAAGTCATATTTTTAATAAACGCCGAAGCTAGTTCATTGCATTGTTGCTCTACTGAAGTTGTAAGTTGATTGTCAGATTTCATAAGGGGAGGTATGTGTGAAGCGTGACATTTCAGGGTCTTAGCAATGCGCCATAAATCATTATGAGCATTATCCACTTTGGTCAATTTATCGTTCCAAATCTGGAAGGCTACTGAATTGCTATTTTATGAACGTCCAGGTTCACACTTTGATTCCAATAAAATCCTGCTATTTTTAGAAACGCGCGCCGCTCTGTACACAACTACACCTCATGCGTGTTGAGGCCAAACTAATGCAAGGTGCAAGGATTTCAGTGCACTGGAGTGGACGAAAGTTTGTGTTCGGATGATGAAATCTAGTACGCCTAGTACATATACAGCATGTTACAAAAAACCTGTTGTATAATTGAAGAGCATATACGCACAGTGTTCATGGAAAAATCAAAAAAAAAAGCACGTTAAAAATAGCAAGAGTTATGACCGTTTGAGAGCGCAAGAAAAAAAAAAGATTTTTTACAGTAAAATTAACAAATCTGTATCTTATGTTGGCGGCTTTTATTCCAAGAAAGTAGCGGCATGACGCGACTAGTTTACAAACAAAACCGACGTGATTCGTTTGATTTGTGATTTTGCTGCGTTCACGCTTTTAGGAGCGTGGAGCGCGATGTGCGTTCAAAACTTTTAGAGTCAATATTTAAGAAAACTAGCATAATTGCATCCTCCAGATGCGCACCTCGCGGATACGGTAGGGTTTTTGTAACACCTGTATATTGATGCATAAAGATAAGCTTGCAAATATCTCTTCATAAAACTGTATGTCACTCACATTCCCACACTCTCACACCTATGTAGTGTAATCTAAGCTATTTAGTGCAAATCACGGAAGCATGCTCCAACACCCATACAGTTTAGGCCCACCGAACGCTATTTGAAGAGTCGCGGCGAAGACGAGGCGCTCGTCCGAAGTTCTGAAATGTTAACTCTTGCCGGTTCAACGTAGGTTCAAAACGATCCCAATGTGCCTGTCTTCAACTCTAGTAATTGAGATACAGTTTTGAAAGAACGGACGGGACGCGGACGGGTTGACTTTTTGTACGTCGTTTCCGCCCCGTTTCCACGCCGTGCCGCGAGTTTACAGTGGGCGTTTCCATTTAGAATGACGATAGCTTTCGTAAGCTGGAAGAACTGACCGAGGTGTATAGAGTGTACTATCGGTCACCCTTGACCTAGGGTAGGTCGGTGTCCCTGCAGTGGGACGTAAAATACTGTAATGGTGGTAATTTCGCTAAAATAATTAAACTAACTTCAGTTTCTGTCTCTAAAGTTTTGGTTATAAATTAATGTAGTATGATCGTATAAATTATATTGCGTACATTTACAAATACATATTAATAATGTATTGATAATACAAACAGTCAGAAGTTAGTTACTTAATAAATTTAGCGAGATGATGGCGAACACAGCCATCGTTGACAAGAAAAAATACCTCACGTAACACGTTGACTCCGAATTAGGTACTTACAAAACTAGGCTTTTGACCTCATTGCCTGAGCACATTTCCCTGAATTCTCAATTTCCTCTGTGCACAGAATAAATATTAGTGTTAGTAGTACATTTCGACGTGCCTCAGGGCCTGGCGAAGTTCCGGCCTAACACATGACCTCAGGCGGGCGAATGAAGGCAGTGTTTGTTTGGGTCCCAAGCTCTCAAAGATTGCCTCCCCTCAAGTCTAATAAATGCACAACACAACAACATTGAATAATTAATTTATGGAGATTTCTATTACGATGTCAAGACGTTTATTGAGGGCGAACAAGTAACGCAAGTTCACTTTGAGGTTACATTTTTGATGGGAACGAAGTAAGACACGAGGGTGAATTAGAATTTCTCGAAAGATATTTTTTTAAGGTTTATGAGGAAAATGTCGCGAAAAGTAAAAAGCAATGAGAGATTTTATGTTGAATGATTTGATTTGTGAGTCAATTTAAGTATCAAGAAGGTAATTTAATTGACACGTAAAAACAACTCGCGATCTTCAGGCGATCTTCACACTGCTGTGCGTCAAGCTACGCGACGACGCGACGTCACGGCGGCTCGAAGTCTGTTGATGATAACCTTAGAAAATCGTAGGAGCAACCAACAGAATTATAAAATCTTATAGTATTACCACAGTATATGCAATAGTTACTTCCATGTTTACGCGCTCACTTATGAAAGGGATTCACTGAAAGACAGTTCTCTCGTCAACAACTCCATATTTTATACTTATAAATTCAACCTGACATCCCGGCAGCTTACGTTTGAAGTGTGCCAGAGACATAACCTCAGCTATCACCGCACATATTTACATACATTTACTACTGAATTTGTTTGCTGAACGTGTCTATAGTTCGATTCTAAAACTGCCATTGTACTACGTTAGCAACTGCAAAACAAGCACGAAAGTCTCTTTAACACGTTCACATAAGAGTGGGTTTTGATTAAACGTAGAAGTCGTGAAAGTCCTTTATCAGCGACCACTTTGCATTCATAAGAGCCGTTAGTGTGACGGCTCCAAAGTAACAATTCACTAAAACAGTACAATCCTGTCAGCGGCATTGCTTGACGTTATTAATTGTGGCTATTGTTAACGAGCAGAGAACAAGAAACTAGGGGTATTTAGCACAGTACAAGTAGGCAGTAAGTCAACTTAAGTCTTAAGGAGTCTACACATTGAAGTCGCCGTCAGCCGCCGACATTATGTTATTTGAGCGATGCGTTGGTGTTGGCGGCTTTTCAATAGAAATAAAGGCGCACCCAGGCTTACTCCCAACGACTACCACATAAACGACCGTCAGTGGTGGTCGTTTGGTGGTCGTTAGAACATTTTTTTTTTTTTAACTAAAAACTAAAATATATAATTTATTTTTGTGCCAACTTCCGCCGCCAAACTTTGCTCTAACGATCAACACTGCTGCCTGTATGGTGGTGGTCGTTGGGAGCAAACCAAGTTAAGGTTCGATCCTAATTTCTAGTACGGAGCACATGGACCGTGGACGCAGCGCAACTCTGTTGACACTTGACAGTATTGACGTTGACTAGTTTACACATTTTGGTAGCGCTAATAGACACGGCCAATTTCGATAGGCGCTCGTTCCAAGTTCTATATACGTAGGAATAGATTGTTTTTTTTTTTTCATTACAGACTTTTAGACGTATATTTTAATTATTTTCCTTTGGTTTAAAAAGTTCGGAAATTGTCAAATAATTGAGATTTTATGTTTACGAGTGGAAAATAATTCAATGGAATTTGTTTTTAGTTTTTGAGCTATTTATGCACTTAAAAAAGCTCAGGATGGCATTTTTGCTTGTTGTTAAGATTTATTTATGCATTTAAAACTTGAGAGTATTTGCATGTCTCATTGATGATGCTTTCTTTGTAGCTACATGGAAGTGACTGATGATTGTGTGCAATAACCTAATTTTTACGGTCCACGATCAGGTGCACGTACTAAATCATTCTTAACATATTATCGGTGGCGTGGCTTGATACCATTTGAAATAAAGCTGGCAATATCAATGCATCGTTCAAAAACAAAGTGTCGGAGGCTGTCGTCGACTTAGTGACTTTAGTGTGTGGACTCCTTTACATTCTAGTTTAGATTTTGGTCACTCCTAAATTAGTAACTAACGCCGGGTTCCTATCGAGCGCAAGCCGTGCTTCTATTGAAAACTAAGCTAATTTTGTTTAGTTATTTGGGGGCTGAGCTACCCACGTCCGTAGGAGTGTACTCTATTCTGATTCCCTACACGTGGTCCCCGGGTAGTGCTAACCGGGTAGCAAACTCTGGTGGAAGGCTTCGGCCGTGGCTAGTTACCACCCACCGGACCAAGCCATGCCGTGAAATGACCTAGTCGTGTTTCGGGATGTGGTCCGGTGTAACCGTTCCGAAGACGGGTCTGAGCAGTAGCGCACTTGTAGCGCCTCACTCATCTGCCGTCTTTGTACTTCTTCACTCTAAACTTCAAGGCTAGAGTGAATAAGTACCTTATAGGTCGTCGTGCTCCACCTTAGACCACAACGTCGCTTAACATCAGGCGAGTTGGTGGTCAAACGCCGACCTATTTTACATAAAAAATAATAATAATAATAATTATCGTAAGTATTACTTTTACGATTGGGTAGCAATATATTTATAATTATAAATGTACGCCCTATGCGGCACACGTTTCTTCTGACACTTTGGCTTTTTTCTTATAAAGCATGTTACAAAAACCTTGTTCTACACTTAATTTAAGGACATGTTCACACACTTATAAATATTCATTCATTCAAAAATGCCTAATAAATAGCTGTTATAATTAGCAAAAGTTCTATTATGACCGGCTAAGAATGCCTGAAAGTAAAATAAAAAGTTACCAATCTGTATCATAATATTGGCGGCTATTATTATAAGAAAGTAGCGACAGGACGCAGTTCACGAATAAAAACGGTTGGTGGCTGCGTTCGCGCTTGTCGGTTCTACAAAGGAGCGACAGGACGCATAGTCACACACAGTTCACGAATAAAAACGGTTGGTGGCTGCGTTCGCGCTTGTCGGTTCTACAAAGGAGCGACAGGACGCATAGTCACACACAGTTCACGAATAAAAACGGATAGTGGCTGCGTTCGCGCTTTTCGGTGGGCTGAGCTCGATGTGTGCAAATTTTTATATTTAATATTTTAGATGCGCACCTCGTAATATAACAAGGTTTTTGTAACGTCCTGTAGAGTTACATTGGTATTACAAGCCGCTTACATCCCAAGTGTAAAAGTGTGGCATGTTGTTAAAAATCTGAAACGTGTTGAATATGGGTTTGGGTTTAATAAGTATTGTTATTGTTATTTTTTGCGCTGTTTATATACCTATCTAGATTTGAAATAAAGGACAAGTAGTTAAAGTATTTTTGCATAATTTTTAAGATATCAACATTCTTCCCAGCTCCTTAATCTCACTCATAAATCTGCAAAAATAAATATTAAGTAATCTAAATATCTATTTAAGTATTTATTTAAAAATATCTAAGTATGTGTATCAGTCTCTGGCAGCCACGGTGCAAGCTTTGCTTAGTTTGGGGTCAGGCGACCGTGTGTGGAAGGGTCCCGAATTTATTTATTTATTTATAAATGCGACAGAAAAATATAAAATACCAATTTTTTCTTGATTCTATATTTACCTCTCTATATCACCTAAAGCTTCACTCAAGATTCGCCGAAGACTTGAAAAGTAAGCGCGAAAACGTTTGTTTTTTCAATCAAAGCGCGTGTTTACGAATTACTCTTAGCTTTGATCGGAATCACGGATATGTAACAAAACATCGTGTTGATTCAAATTAGATATCTTGTTCGCGTCGAACAGAAACAATTTTGCTTTTATTTATTACCTCCCTTTCACCGTATATAGGCTACGGTTCTTGTTTCCCCGGGGGCCTACATTTTTCCGGAATAAAAAGTAATTTAGATGCTCATTGTTCAGCTGAACTCTAGATTTCAAACGGTGGGTTATTTTGAAACTCGTGTATTGGCTTTACATCATTTGCGTTTCGTATTATAAAAGTTTTTACAATAAATAAGATTTTGTCGCATGTCTTGGGTATTATTCTATTTATAATCTTTCAGGGTGGCAGGGGCGGATGATTCAAACGTTCGTTCCACATACTGATTTTAGTTCCATAATGATGCAACTACGTTCGTAGAGTAGGCAGGGAAGACTGAGCCGTGAGAATGTGCGCCGCTGCATTTCGCCTACGTTGCATTATTACATTGTAGCGCATACCGCTACAGTTGCACACTCATTAGCTCCCATTAGGTTTCTGTGTGTCGGCTTTGTGTGTTTGTCAACTTCTATCATAGCTTAGCGGATCATAGCGGATTTTAGTAATCAAAATTAGTATCAAAATTTTAATTTCCTCAGACCATTACACTATTTCGTCACTTGGTTGCGTCAAATACACAATATTAGCATAGTTTAAGGCTAGAAATTATTTTTCTCTATGACATTTTGTAAAACAGCTGCCTATGGGCCTTTTTCAAGAATTAGGATAATATTTTTCGCGTTCCTATATTAAACTTCATTTTCTTAAAATATCTTGATTGATTGTATGATCAGTCAAGCTAAAGTTATTTGAGTACCTCCTTATGTATTTTCATTTCACGTTTCTTTCCGGGATAGTAATCAGTTTGTTCGAAAAACAAGTTATTTTTGCGCGAACACAATACGTGTTTGCTTGCTTTATGAATAAATTACTATTCGCATGTTCGGCTTCATTGTTTTCCGTAACTGGGCGAATTTGAACGAGTCTTTCAAATTTTCGCATAAAGAGATGTTGTTTTCTGTCGGCAGCCTGTTTCAGAGCCGAGCGTTGAATACCATTTTGCGCCCGAAGGCAGACAGCAGCAGCAGACGACGTGTTGCGACAACATGTCGTCTGCTGCTGCAGTCTGTGGAATGATACCTTTAGGTGTCTAAATTATTATCGTATTTACCATCATTATCAACAATTTTCCACCTTTTGCCTTGCATTACTATTTATAAATTTACTCTATGCTAATGCCGGAGTATAAATCTCCTCTCTAAATATGCTATATTTTCTAATTTTGTGACATTCTTATCCACGGCCTTTCTCCGGATTCTACCTAAGTCTCTCTTTAAGGAACAATAATATGGTTAGTGGTATATTGCGTATTGTGTTTTGAGGCAGGACGTGGTCACGTGCGTCACGCTTGTAATCATGCATATAACAAGATTGTCGGTCACTGGCTGCGACCTGGTGTTATTTGTGGTTTAACAGTATCACAGCTGGTATTTGAGATTACGATCTATCTCTGTGCCAAATTTCAATCAGATCCGTTCATCCGTTCTGGCGTGGTTGGGTACCAAACATGTATTCAATCATCCTTTTAAACCTTTCGCATTTATAATAGTATTATTAATGATCGACACTGTGGTCAGAGTATTCGAATTAAAAAAATGGTAAATGGTAAAATGGTAATTTGTCATGGTGAAAATATGTCTTGCTCTCGGAGATGATTTTCGTTAATGTTTTTGACGTGACAACGTCTTATAATTCGATGGAGCCGGCTGCACGCACGAAAAAATGCGGCGTTACCTCGCTCTGAGGCGTTTCATGTAAGGCTTGAAGTGCAAGCGACAGCGCGGAACGAGCGACAAAGAAGCACAATCGGCCTTTGCGTTCGGCAGCGTTCGACATCCATCTCTCTCCTACTTGAGTGAGCACGTTGTCACGTTCAACTATCGTCAGTAAACCGACTTTACAGACAACCTATTTTTTTTAGACAGATTTGAGCAATAAGCTTCAAGATTGAATTTCGAGGAAATCTAGGAAACAACTTTTTACAGTAAGTTTTTCCCCTCAAATCTCGATACAAAAGTATACTTACAATCTATCTTCATTATGATACACACAACTTAGTTTTCCCTTAAGCCACTATATACGAGTAAAGTAAACGGAATACATTAGTAAAGTAGAATAACTAAAATGTACTGTTACTCTACTGAAACTGGTAGAGTATTTGGAACTGGTAGAGTATAGGCTAGTGGACTATACCGTTCACAGCACGCTTTACCGCTAGTCACTTGCAAAAATTTCTGGTTCGTAATAAATACATCGATTGTTTCTTTCTTTCTACCTTTGTGTCGTACGTTCCTACACAGCAATGTATAGTATAGGTATGGTAACACTCGCATTACTGCCATTTGAGAGCCAAATGGCCAGTCAGATTCAATGCCTCACTTCAATTTGTCGGACACGTGTAGAATTGCCAGCGGAAACCACAAATAGTTACCTATCGTATCTACATGTCGATAACTGAATATCTGTTTAATTCCTATATTGAATCAACGCTAGACACTTTTGGGAATAAACTTTATGTTCTAAAGATTAAGGTCTATTTCATGAAGCCTGTTTGCTTTAAATTAAATATAGAAATAACTCAACGTGAATCAAAGTCATCTTTATAATGAGTCGAACACAGAATACTTTTATAAGCTATAACCAAACTAGCTACAAATCAAAATCGGCCGGATAAGTTTCACTTTCTTTTGTTTTTAATGTAGGTATACCTACTTACTAAGTTAAAAAAATGTCTATAATTATCTTTCTGATGATGTTAGACTTAGCTTTTCCATCTCATTTAAATAGTTTGCCCAACCTTGTATTTATTTTGTAAGAGTATTTATTTAACATTTACTAACATCAAACCTAGCAACAGGTAATTAAGTGCCTCAAGCATAAATGCTATTAAAACACTCTACAAGTTTCAAGCTGAAAGCTTTCCCAGTTGAAAAACTGACGTTCCTATTAACCTTACCATTACCATCCTCACTAATAAAATAAGTATGAAAGTCAGTTTATTTGTTATTCTTTCAAAGTCAAAGTCAAAATGTTTTTATTCAATTTGGATATCAAAGATACACTTATTAACGTACGTTTAAATAGACTCGACCGCCTTGTTCGGGTAAAGAGCCACTACTCAGAAGAACAGGCAACAAACTGAGGGGCATTATTTTTTCAAAGATTTTTTTCATTTTATCTTTTACATCGTAACTACTCAACCGATCATCGTAAGATATTCCATTACATTATAATTATATAGGACAAAAAGACATAAGATACCTTTCGATCCGAAAAAAATTGGTTGTCTGTAAAGTCGGTTTACGGACGATAGTTTAACGTGACAACGTCATAACGAAACATTAAAATCTTCTCCTCGGACGCTTCTCTCTACTTCTTCTTCTCGTGTAGCGCTCTCGCTCTAGCGACCGTAACGGGACAATGAGTCATCCTTTTTCGTGCGTGCAGTCGGCGTTCATCAATTTCTTAGACGTTGTCACGTCAAAAGTATACGTGTTCTGTGAGACAGCGGGTAAAGCCGCAAGGCGCAGCTAGTTTAAAAATAAACAAAACCCGCTAACGAATAAAAGCACTTTATATTACTTTGCTCGCTTACGTCATAATTTTCTAAGTAATCTTTGCTTGATTTGCGAGGCACCTACTCCGAGGTTTTAATTCCATCCCAATTACGCTAGTTTTATTATTTTAGGCGCACCTTTTAGGTATTAAAAGGTAGAGTGAATATTTTGTGGCTTTAAGGTTGGGACTGCGGGGTGAGACCGCTCTGCCTTCTGTACAATATTGTTTGGAAGTTTTGCTAATTAGTAGGTGTAGTGGGTAATTAGAAATGGGGGTATTCGTTTGCTTTGTTTTTGTTGATTTAGTTTTTGACCTGGATTTGGGTTGCGTTTTGTTGCAGGTCACCTTGTTTGGTATTACTTTCGTGTAATTGCAAAGATTTTACACATTTAAACCCCAACACCGTTATACCGTATTTTCACCAATCCTAAACAAAACTCACTCCCACACTCCCGACTAATTCACCTTTCAAACAATAAAAAAACAAAATTGAAATCGGTTCATCCGTTCGGGAGCTACGATACCGCAGATAAATACACTCAAACACACACACACACAGACACGTCAAACTTATAACACAAATTTAAAAAAAAATTAAAATTAATTTTAGAGCAAACGAGCTAGCTAGGTGTCGATTAAACTAGTTAAGGATGGATTTAGACAATTCTTATATTTAGTTCAGGTGGCTATTAGAGTAAGTAGAAAAATCCTTCTTCTTCCTTCTTTGTATATCTTTGAAAATATTATGTACGTTCGCAAAAATATACATACATTTGAGTTGAATTGTGACTATCACAAAAATAACACTAGAAATAAGGATAGGATAGATGTACCCAGATTTAGACTAAGTCAAATAAGTCATTTTTAGGCAACTGTGTTCGTTTTTACAACAAAATCCCGAAAAATATAACAGGGCTCACCGAGAGAAAATTCAAATCACATGTCACAAAAACTACATTAATGAAAAGAGAGTATTATAAGGTTAAGAATTATTTAGAACATAAAGATGTCTGGAGCCTTCCACTTCCGCCAAGTAGCCACTAGTATTTTTAGATTACCTAGTTGTAAGCCAAAATTTGTGAGACTGTAATTTATTTATTATTTGAAAAAATAGCCCCCTTGTAAAAATATTGCCCCTCAGTTTCTTGCCTGTGTTTCTGAGTAGAGGCTCTTTATCCGAACAAGACGGTCGAGTCTATTTAAATAATTTTGACGTTCATAAGTGTATCTTTGATACCTATTATATATTATATTGAATAAAAACATTTTGACTTTGACTTTGAATCTCAATTTTGGAAATCAGTCGATAGAATCAATCTAGTAATGTCGAGATTAAACTAATCTTCTATTAAGCATATTATTTAAAAAACACTTAACTGTTTATACTATATTTAATTTGTAAACTTCGTGACTTTGTAATAGTCCAATCCTGGGTAAGGCCATTTTCATCCCCCCGTCACCTCTGTGGCGATTTAATTACTTTTGGATTCGGACTGCGATTGGATAACACTACGAGTAAATAATTTATTGCTCTGGAACCCAGCTCCTATGTCAGCACTCGATCAGTGAAATCTATAAAGTATGAAAAGAAAAAGAAAATTCCGACTGAGAATTTAGCTTATTGTTTTTTTTAGTCAATAAACAGTGCACAGCACAGAGTAACCAAGAATGTGAGCTACAAAAAATCAGACAATTCACCGACGACATTGATTACAGATAAATAATGTTAAGTACAATAGACGCAATAATGGGATAATTAAATTCCAGTTCAAAATAAAAACGATACGACATTGGATTGCGCCAAAATGAGTCCTGTTGCTTAGGCTGTAAGGTGTGTCAAAAAACTCGTAGGTTTATGTTAATATGTAAATAACCTAGGTGCTACTTTTGGGTGATACTTAGGGTTTTGTTCGACCCGTGAAAGTCAATAAATTTTAGAACATAAGTTTGCAAATTTTGTACTCTAAGTTTGCAAGGCTCCGTACAAAATAACTAGTCAAAAAACAGTTTTGAAAATAACTAGTCACGTGTACAGTTTTGTAAAGAGACTCGATTATTTTTCTTTCGAATTTTGCAAACTAATTAATAATTTAGTTTTACTTTGACGGTAAAAACCTTAAGTATTACTACATCCAAAACCAACACATTGCATATAATTGACAAACAAAATCCTCCTTCTTGCACCCTCGGGTAAAAAGTGGTAAAATTAAGTTGAATCCTGAAACATGATCTTTCGATTCACGAAAACAACAAGCGGATTTAATAACCCTCACCTTGACAAGTAACGAAGACAATTATGGAAAAGAGGGATAACTGACACTAATTGGGGAGAGTGGGGCCGTTTACCTAATAGCCTAGTATTTGGCAGAACGCCTTTTTACTTAATGAGACTACGAGCGTAAGGGTCGCGTCCGGTATAATTTGATAAATAGATAAGACCATTTCATTGAAAATGCTTGTGTAGTGACCGACAAAGTACTTGAACTGAAGCGTGGGGAAAATGTTAGTAGAATTGACCTTACGCAAGCTTTTCCCTGTTAGGGGAGACTACATACCAAAGCCAATTACAGCTGTTTCTTTACATTGATTAGCAATTCTTGAAAAGAAATCAAGCCGTACTTTTTAAGTCGGCGGGTTGTGTCGGTTGGTTTCCAATTTTGGCGTGCAGCCTCTAGAATTTATTGGCATTAAATATAAAATTCTCAGAGAAATTACGTCATTTTATAAGTAAATTGTCGGGCTCAGTACTTATTTAATTAAGTTGGTTCCTTAGTTTTATTTATTTTATTTTCTAATTCATCTACTAACCAGTCTTAATAGGTTAAAGCGATATTCTGAGTGTCTGTCTTTCAATGGGTGACCACTAGTTGGCATTTACAATTGAATGCAACCAATTGACATGAAAATAGTGAGGGCGTTTAATTATTTTATATGCTTACTAGCAATATTTATCTACCTGCAAGTTTACCGGGTTCTTTCTCTTCATTGACCTAGAATTGACAACACATGTCAAAGTCCTATAACAGGCCTATTATTTTTGTTACCTGTTAAGTCCTCCTTAATATTATTATCATCATGTCACGCACGAAGACCGAATCCCTTCGTCACGTTCTCTAAGACTAGTTTGATACCGCGGGGACCTCGCGTGGAAACTTGAGCTTCAGATATGAAATGGGACTGGTTACGTTGTCTCATATCAAACTTGTCTCTAGAATGTTTTAGAAGTAAATCGGTTTGGGGATATCAAGTTTCTATTCACAGCTTTATTCAATTTGGTATTGGCAAGCGTGCTACAACTTTCATGTTTTGACTCGCTTCGTCTACGTGCCGATAGTTATGAATTTATAAGTTTTATTTTTGTAAAATCTGTATCTCGTTTTAACTTTTGCCATTTTGCCCTTCCATGTGAAGAGTCAAAAATGAAAATGAAAAAATTAGGTAAAAAAATAGCAAAAATCTAAAAGTTAGATGGCAAAAAGAGATAAAATCGATCTCCATTTTTCTCTTTCATCATACTTACAATCTAATCTAATAAAGCAAAGTTCAAGGATTTGCTTGTAACATATCGTCACGCCTTTTCCCTGAAAGGGCTGGCAGAGATGTTAATCAACACCCAAATTTCGCCGGATGATATTCAGTCCCAAATGTGACAGGGCGCGAGCCTGTCACCATACACCGGGCTCCAGCAATGTAGCAGATGACATACAATACGCACATAATAAATGTTCACACGTTGAACAAATTGGTGCGTGCCGTCGGCTGGGAGCGAATCCGCTCCCTCTGGCTTGAGAGGCGGGCCTTCTCCAGCTAGGCTATCATCGCCCTAAGATTTGCTTATACCTAGTGAAAAACAGTAAAGCAAATGATGCAGAATTTCCCACAACTATTTGACCTTTCGTTCCTAAAACTATACCTAAATACGTACCTATGTTCAACCTATACATATCTTCGTACAACTTCGATTCACCCAAGCTGGGATTTTGGCCTGATTGGTTCTGAATGGTTTCTCGAGATCCATGCCCCGAAATCTATTTTGTTGTTAAAAGGCTTATTGTGCCTATTGAAATACGAAAGCCGAAGTCATAAACCGATAACGATATTGTGTTTTTACACACTACTAGCTTTATTTATTATTAGTATCTATTTAAATATTTGCAAAATTACACCTGAAAAAGGAGAATGAGCTTCGAAAGGTGATATTTCCGTGTAACTATGGCATAGGGTTCTTCAAAGAGCTGCTAATGGGGTTAGAGGTCAGGAACTTACCCATGATGACTCCGCGTGTAACAAATATCCATAGACGATACTCAATACTTCTGCCGATAGTTTTAAAAATCTAATGAAGGAGGAGTATTACAATGCTCACACTTTGGTGAACGATATTCAGTTCCAAATGTGACAGGGAACCTGTCGGCATACACCGGGCATGCTGAGATCGAACCCGCACCCTCTGGATTGAGAGGAGAACGTTTTTTCCACTGGGCTATTAATTGCCGTAAGATATCGACAAACAAACAAATAGGGTCATTTGGGACAAATACGTCTGTGGGAAAATTGCATTCTTCGAGAATTACTGACAAACCCTTCACAAATTAGGCAACTAACGCCATCTTGTACAGAGTATTGCAACGAAAGGCAGAAAAAAGATGTGGGTGGTGCCTAATTTGTGAAGGGTTAGTCAGTAATTCTCGAAAGACGCATTTGCCCCAGTTGACCCTATTCAGGACAATACGGGGTCAAGCTAAATAAAGCCGTTTAAAAAGACTGACCAGTTTAATTAGTCTTGTACCGAACATTCAGGTTAACGAATCAAATTAACCTCCCCGTTTAACAATAGGCGGGTTATTAGCTGAATAAATATTTTAATTTCATTTTGGATCTTTTCAAACTTTGTAGCAGCAGCAGGTTCTAATGGGGTCTCGAGATTTGGCCTCGGTTGAGTGGCCACGGGTTCGCTTCACATTGTTTTCAACTTTGTAATTTCGCAGCTTTCAGGCCTTTTTGGCCGCCTTTTATTAAAGCTTAAGACTTTAACTTTGGTTGCCTCGATGGCTCAGTTGGTAAGTAGCCTGTCTTCTGAGCTTGGTGGTTCGATTCCCATCTAGGGCAAACATTTTATGTGATGAACATTTGTGTTTGTTCTATGTCTGGGTGTTAATATCTATTTATGTATGTATTTAAAAATGTATATTTTATGTATGTTTATTAGTCTCTGGCAGCAAAGACATATATACATACATACATACATACATCTTTGCTTATTTTGAGGTCAGGCAAAATGCCCCGTGTGTGCAAAATGTCCCGAATTTATATGAAGTGTACATTGAATTTTGCATTTGAGGACTATGACATGTTAGCAGATCTTTTAATTTAAAGATTTCCACGAATTGATAAGCTCCTCCTTAAGTCGATTCATAAGATGCGGCGTGATCTACATAATTGATTGAAATGAAAACAGCCTAATTTGGATTTCAAATTATTGGTTCAGTAGGTGGTGGTATTGGTTCAATAAATGTGGTGAAATGTGGTCAAAGAAGTAAATATACCACCTGGAAAAAACCTGTTGTCTCAAGAGCAATAATTGACCTAAAGCCACGTACGTAAATAATTGATAAGTTGCCTATTGATTAACCAATACTGTTTCTTTAACAAATCTCTAGTGTATTTCTGCTGTAGAAGCGACAATACACGGTTTCTTTAACAAATCTCTAGTGTATTTCTGCTGTGGAAGCAAAATACACGGTTTCTTTAACAAATTTCTAGTGTATTTCTGCTGTAGAAGCAAAAATACACGGCTTCTTTAACAAATCTCTGGTGTGTTTTTGCTGTAGAAGCGAAAATACACGGGTGCTTTAACAAATATCTAGTGTATTTCGCTGATGAAGCAAAAATACACTAGAGATTTGTTATAAAAACCGTACTTAAGATGAACTTCTGCAAAATAACGCCTGATTCGATCAATTATTCTTGGAGCGAAAAAGTCTATTCACATGACAAACACCCGAATCAAAATGTACAAAACTACGAAGTACAAGTAGTATGTAGGTACACTACCATCGACCAAACAAGCGTCAGCGAGCGAAGCTTCTCTGCTTTAGCTTCCACAAAAATGCTTTCGTATGTCCAGATTCTATCCAAATTCCGTCTAGATCTCTGTCTTCGTCTACAGGTCGCATTTCTTAACTGATTGTCTTGAAACTTTGAGAGTAGGTTTGATAGTTATTTAGAATTCTGCATAACTATCAAACCGGCTCACGAAATTTCACGAGAATCTATTGAAGACTGTGACCTGTAGAGGAGTATAGACGCCTGTCGCGGTCTCGAGTTCACAGAGCTACTTGTATAAATTTTGTAGAACTCACTCATTAGGATTTGCTCAAACATTAAATGTACTTAAATCCTTGCAAACTTTATTCACTGAGCTGAATCCGCCTTTGTCAAACCGCAAGTATGTCAAGCGTGTAGTTACGTAAGTATGTACATTCCTAACAATGATAAACAATGTTCAAAGCAACGTCAAACTGCTTTCAAAAAGTAACTATTAGGCTCCTTCCTCACTAAACTGTTATGCCGCGGCTTCAGGTTTTACTTTAAGTCCAAGCTTGGCTTCAATTTTATTGGCCGATTTTGAACCTTGTTACTGCGTGACACATTGGCTTCAGTATCAACTTTGTGTCTTAAGACTGATATACACACATTGGTGTTTTGGCCCCAAGTCCTTGGTGGCCATGGCATGAGAGGGTCACTGTTTGCGTTCATTTAGCCACACCATGTGGGGGTTTTTATTGGAATGTCCGAACAGCGCAAGTCATTCAGTGAGTGCCCGATTCTCATTTTGCTACAGTTCGCCACTGGCTCAACATTTTCCCAATTCACATCTCAGAGTCAGCCATCAGCCAGTGGACAGTTTACTTAATCAGGACGCAGCCATATTCTACCCAAGTCAAAATCTAACGAACCGTTAACCCTTTCTCTCGGTTACTGGCCAATAACTCCAACGACTCGAAATGCCACCTGGCAAAAGAAAAACGTGCATTATGGCAGTCACGTTACTGCAATTTTCTGAAAAGAAAAGAAGCAATAATTGATTTAACTTTCAAGTTACGAGTACGCTTCGAGTGTTTGGCTTGAAATACTTTTCGAATAGAACTTATTAGTGATGACGATAAGTACATCGATATCGATGAACTAAAACCATTCTTCTATCGATATCGTGAAAATTAAGAAATTTAAAATAAAAGTCAACAGTGCAATTGTTGGAAGATTTCTCTAAAGCGATAAAACCACCCATTGCACCTATATTTTAAAGTATTTAGTTTTGTTTTATATCATACTAGCTGCGCCTCGCGGTTTTACCCGAGGTTAAAAACTATCCTATGCGCTATTCTAGACTATAATCTACCTTTGTGCCAAATTTCATCCAGATCTATTCAGCAGTTCTGGCGTGAAAGAGTAACAAACATCAATCCATCCATCCATCCATCCATCCATTCTTACAAACTTTTGCGTTTACAATATTAGTAGGATTTGGTGTCAATAAAGACTTTTTGTGTAGTATTGATATCGTAAAACTTGAGAAATAAAAAAATTAAGTCAACAGTGAAATTGTTGTCGATACCTACATAATTGTCCTACCAGAGTTAGTATTCGTATCAAGATTTACATTACGTAATAAAAGCGTAAATATTAATGAACGTTCGTAAAAAAAAACATGAAAAACATACGTTTTTCGTAAGACACACTTATTTACTTTGTGAGAACATCGACCTTCTGTTATGTGACATGAAATCATATTTTTACGATATGAACGTGTTCAATGCATATATTATAAGTGAGTACACGATTTTGTTCTGCGTAAAGTTGTAAAGAACAACTCGGCCTAACAATACACAGTTATTTATTTATCGATATAAAATATTCAAGATGGCGCGTCCCTACGCGATCGCGGAAATTCCGGTAGAGATTGGCAGGGGTGTGTGCTTAGTGCAGTCTTTGAGGAAATTGTGGAAAAATCCGACGCCTAAGTATACTCTTAAATTACTTCACTTAAGTACCTAAGTTGGGAAATGCTTTGATTTTAGAGGTGCGGTAATGGAATTTGTTAGAAACATAATTTTTGCACGAATACCTGAATAGGTAATTAGAAATTTGGGAGTATTAGAGTTATTCGTATTGTAGATTAAGAATAGCAATGTCGATTATAAATATTCACATATACATATCGTCACATATTTCCCTGAAGGAGCTGGCAGAAGTGTACAACATCCACACTTTGCCGGACGATATTCAGCCCTAAATGAGACAGAGGGCAAGCCTGTTGCCATGAACCGGGCTCCAATTGCGTAGCAGATGAGTTTAAATACGCACATAATTATGTTCACATGATGAACAAATTGGTGCGTGCTGTCGGCTGGGACCGAACCCGCTTCCTCTGGCTTGAGAGGCGAGTTTTCTACGACCCTCGCACACTTCACACCCCCTTCACACTTGACAGAATGTACGAAGCTTTAATTTTTTTTGCGAAAATTCGCTTTCATGGTTATATTTCTGAAATTCTGGAAATCATTCTGAAAAACATTTTTATCCTGTATGGATTAAAAAGTTTGGTTGAGTTCTAATTAATAATATAGATGCGAAAGTTTGTTTGTTTGTTACGCTGTCATGCCTTAGCTATTTAACAAATCGTCATGAAGTTTTGCATACACGTTGTCCGGGGTACAAAAAAGTGAAAATGTTAACGGGATTAAGCCGCAAGGCAGCTAGTAACGTATAATAAATAAAAAAAAACAATATTTTAGATCAAATTACATGACAGTGTCTATCTTATTAGCATATCAGTTCAGTCTCATATCAATTTAATTATCTCTATAAGCTACTTTTAAAATATTTTAATAAGCAGTAAATATTAAATTAAAATTAATTAGCAGAATAGGAATATTAAAATTGTTTAAAAATATTCTTGAATATAAAAATGGTACGAATATGATTTAACAGCTATTTTTTATATAAAAATGGCGTTAATTTCACAGTCAAATGCGAAAGTCTATTAATTATAATCTCAAAGGCACTAATTAGCTTAAAATGTTCAACTAACGAAAATCCTCGCAAAAAAGGGAACAAAACAGTTGCTGAACTTTTTTCGTCGTTGGATTCTGCCGTAGACGTACCTACTTAAACAAGATAGATAATGCAAAAGAAAACAAATTTCGTGTCTGCAAAAACGTAATTGGCAATCAATGTTAGCAGATAATTAGAAAAATATAGTGTGCTTTAATTGTCAAATATCTTTAATAGTCCGGTGTAACCGTTCCGAAGACGGGTCTGAGCAGTGGTGCACTTGAAGCGCCTCACTCAACTATCGTCTTTGTACTTTTTCACTCTACAAAACTTCAAGGCTAGAGTGAATAAGTACCTTATAGGTCGTCGTGCTCCATCTTAGACCACAACGTCGCTTAACATCAGGTGAGTTGGTGGTCAAACGCCGACCTATTCCACATAAAAAAATAAAAATAAAAAGAAAATTGTTGTAGAAATGTATTTTACCAGCATGCCCCAAGGCTTTGGACTTTTTTTTTATCTTACCAGCTGAACTCTGCGGTATTACCTTAAAAAAAGTGGTAGCCTATGTGTTTATCCAGATTATATAAGCTACTTTCATATCAAACATCAAAATCCATTGATCCGTTTGAGTAACAACACATAAGCATGCACATATACGAACACAAACCCACACTCGCACACACACAAACACACACCCGCACGCACTAACATTTACCTCTATCATTTTAGTAAGAAGTAGGATGATGCACAGTAATTGTGTGGCTTTTTATTATGTCCTTCTGTCTTTTTTTTTATAGGTCCTTCTGTCATTATTCTAGTCCTACACAAGATTGCGATATCATCATCGTGTCAAAATGATTAAAATACACCTATTTTACGTAATATTTTTTCCGTTTTCGAACTATCTACCTTGTCTAACTCTACGGTTTTGACACACTGAGTACGACGGAGTCATTAGAGCACGCTTCGGTCCCAACTCCACGAAAATAGAGTTAGTTCTCCCGAATTCTTTATTTAGTCGCGTAAAGTTGAAGCAATTGTTTTGAGTAGTACTCTAGAGCTCTACTTTTTGTTAGTTGTGGTGTCTTTTGGTAGAAAGTTACGTTAAAAGATCGAGAATCGACATAGAGAACTAGAATAGAGTGTAGAACAGGGACAATAAATGATAGTAAGATGATAGCCTCTAGTCGGAGCAGGCACACACTAATTTGTTTATTGTGTAAACATAATGTGCGTATTTAATGTTATCTGCTACTAAACTGGAGCCTGGTGTATGGTGACAGGCTCGCCCCCTGCCACATTTGGGACTGAATATTGACCGAGCAGCCGAGTACCAACTAACCGACCGATCGACCAGCGAAGTATGGGTGTTTTAAACCTCTGCCAGCCCCTTCGGGGGAATATCTTGACGATATAATTATGTATAGATTGTGCAAAAAAAAAAATCCTAACCATCCTGTGACAGTGAGTTTGTCCGTTTGCTTGTTTGTTCATGATCATGATGATGATGATGATTCGTGATCATCATGAAATTTTACATACACTTTGTCAGGAGTATAGAACATAAACATATCGTCACGCCTTTCCCCGAGGGGGCTGGCAAAGGTGTGCAACACCCACACTTCGCCAGACGATAATAATCAATCCCTAATGTGACAGGGGGCCAGCCTGTCGCCATACACTGGCCTCCAGTCATGTAGCAGATGACATACAATACGCACAATACATATGTCCACACAACGAACAAATTGGTGCGTGCCTTAAACTGGGTCTGAGCTCCCTCTGGCTTGAGAGGCGGGCCTTCTCCGGCTAGGCTATCATCGCTTCTATAGGAGTTTAAAAAATAGCGTACAGTACCTTTCTTTCCGACAAAAATTAACGGTCCTGGAGGGACCGCGGGTGAAACCGTGGGGCGCAGCAAGTTAGAAAAAGAGTATAACAAGAAGAAAAAGACCAAGAGTTTTTTTATAAAATTAATAAGTACTTACTACGGTTTTAAATATTTCGTAAGATAAAAAAAAATAGCAGTAAGAGAATCATTACAAAGTCAGTTATCAAAGTTTACTTTAACCCCGAACCCTTTTACTTCCTGGTATTTTAAAACTAATATTCGCATGGTAATTACGGTTGCTATGTTATGTCTAACTTTGGAAACGGGATCCTAAGTAAATAGTGAGTATTTTTAGAAACAAAATTATTAAAATAAATTCCATAGTATTTTAAAATTTTAAGCAATTTTTATCAGCTTCATTATTATTATTGCTTATTATTATTATTAATTATTATTATATTATTATTATTAAGCTATGGAATGAGCTGCCTGTTGGCATAAGACAGGCCCAATCACTGCCCATTTTTAAAAATCTCGTTTTTAACCATTATTTAGCTCTTTGCTAATTCGGTAAGCATAATACTAATTTATATATATGTATTAATAATAATAATAATAATATAGATTATATACTTATTATTAATATTACTTAATATTATCTTTTAAATTTTAATTTAGTTTTATGTACACCACCTACCCTTTTCGTATTTCTGTAAGTTCTTGTCCATCCAAAGGTTACCTGGAAGAAATCGCTTTAGGCGATAAGGTCGCCCTTGTACTGCCGAAAAATGTATTTTAGTTTTTAAGTTTTTCATGTACTTTTTGGTGTGCAATAAAGATATATTGTATTGTATTGTATTGTATTGTATTATTTTCTTTTTTTTTAATTTAAAATGGCTTCTCATTTACAGCCGCATTCATGTATACTCTATTTTTTTGTATACTAATTAAATCTAAATGTGCTGTCTGTCTAAGGAAGCATAGCATGCAGAAGTTATTTTAAATGATTTACAAATATAATACAAAATTTATAGAATAAATAGTTATACGTAAACCTTGACAATTTAGGCATTTATATTTAAATTTAAATTAATTTTGAATTTTTATAGTGAGTCTCCAAAAATTATAAATATTAGCCCATGATCGTCCATCGCTAAGCTAAGTTTTGTTCCTTCTACGCCGGTTAACCCAGTCTTGAAGGGCGATTTGGCTAATCATAGCGTACTTAACGTAATGATTAGGTGATTTTAGTCTGTAATTAACATTAAAAAAAAAAATAACTGAACCGTTAATGTTGCGTTGGCCATAAAAATACGGACAGAAAACGGCTCGGTATCACTAAAGTCTCACAAACGTGCCAGCTGAACTACCCTTGACAAGTTTGTAAAACGTTACTGAGCCGTTTCCCGTCCGTTTTTACAGAGGCTAACGCAACATTAACGGTCCATTTAAGTATCGGCTATGGTTTGCTGAATTACATTTACAATGACAGTCACGTAAAGACCAAATTTAACTCTACATTTTAAGTTTTAATCATATTTTAAAGAAGTTGCACTATGATTTTCAAATGGTAATTAAACATGAATTACGATATAGGCGAATTTTATTACAACTCTCTTTTCGCCTATATACGCTCTCAGATATAATTATAATTTGTACCTCAAACAGAGCGTTTGAAATAAATCTAGAGCAACTTTTAATTGTTAGTCTGAAATATCGTCAAAGTTTTCGGCGCTAACCTCAGTCACGAATAATTAATTCAAGTCTTAAGCCGAGGCAAGACCTCCGTGGCTATTATGACGTCACTTATCCGTCTCTATATTACTTAATCCCTCTGTCGTCATCATTGTTTGGGAACGCGAACTAACGGGGCGTAAGAGCTTTCAAATGGCTAGTGTGAAATACAGTGCCTCATCATACGTCTGTTTTTTGGGATCTTATAATCGGTCGGAAGGAAAAAGTTTGATCAGATTAACGTCAACTGATATCGTATCGGTATAATCGCTGTCAATGTCATTAATATCTTCTTTTTATCAGGAACAAATTAAAATATAGGTACCTATATACGTGTGTCAAAGCATGTTATAGTTAGATGTTTAAATCTAATTTATTCTTACAAAAAATAAAAGCGATGGCAGCCTAGTTGGGAGAAGGCCTGCCTCTCAAGCCAGAGGGAGCGGTTCATTGTGTGAGCATATATGCGTATTGTATGTCATCTGCTACATGACTGGAGCCCGGTGTATGGCGACAGGCTCGCTTCCTATCACATTTGGGACTGAATATTGTCCGGCGAAGTGTGGGTGTTGTATTACACCTCTGCCAGCCCCCTCGGGGGAAAGGCGTCACGATATGTTATGTAAAAATAAATGCTTTATTATAAGCTTAGCTTTAGCATAAAAAAAACTACTGCCAAAAATCGTAGAAGGTACATCTTCAATAGAAAGATCTATGAAAAATTTAGTTTCTTACGCTAGATATTCCGCCCATTTTTCATAGATTTTTCTTTTATACGGACCGGATTTTCGACTAAAGCTAAGCTAGGACACTAAAGAGTTTTAAGATAACCTAGGAAAAAACCACAAAGAAAAGTAGGTCGTGAAATTCTTGCCAGTGGTCATCAGTCTTGCGCGGCGATTACTGATCTGGTAATGCTTCTCGCTTCCTCGAACCATTTTTCTCGATTCGTAGCATTCCGAAAACATTCCCATTACATTAAGTATCCTAACTAATCTTAATGTATTAGGTTCCTTAGAATGCCCATAAAACCGTTTAAATAGACTTCTTTGGTATCGGTAAACGAAGAGTTACACTAGCACACTAACTAACATCCGCTCTTTCATTATGGAAACTGACGTGGTTTTCACACATTATGATTTTATGAGACGGGAATTACTCAGGTACGATTTAGTCGATTATTCAAACTAGTTTCAACCGCATTCGGCGATCTTTATGAAGGCGAGTGCGCGCACGCGGCTGCGTCTTGCATAGCACATGTGCTTCGTTTAATTTCCGTCTCATAAAATTAAAATGTAACACCCGTTCGTTGGGTTGACCAATATTGTTAAATTCGTGGCTCGGTACATAGGTATAGCTTGCATAATTTTGCCTAGCAACAAAATTTTGTCAACCATTTTTATCGAGATATTTAAACATATTAATACTCTTATTTACACGTAGCCTCGTCCCGTTCTTACACGAAAAAAATAGATGATAAGATTTTGTCGCGACGCTCATGAGGCTTGCCGAAAAATGTTGACGAAAGATCGATTAGTGGCGTACAAAACGAGAAGAGCCGAAGAAGAGGTCTCAGGAAGGATGGCAAACCCAAATGCCGTTTGGCCAATGACGATAGTTAGAATACTGTCTCTTCTCACAAATCCAGACTATACTCAACTAGCGTAACTTGCGCGAGTTATATCACTGGCTCCTCTACACCAGTCTTTAATAAAACATTAAGTTTACGTTTGTAATTCTATCCCACAGTAAACAGGTGCTCCAAGTGGAAACAATTGCTGGTAGCATAAACACGTTGTGAATAATACAGCGGCCAGACAAAGAAACTAGGAACTTGTAAAACATGGTTTCCAAAGTTTGAGGCTTTAATTCAGTTGGGTTTACTCGGAGATTTTCGGACTGTTTCTGTTTGAGGATACAGATGTTAGTAACTTCGTTTGATGATTGATTATGTACTCGTATATTTTGTAAGTTTCAGACAATGTTCTTTTTTTATGATTGAATGGGCCCACGTTTGACCACAACACACCTGATGGAAAGTGACGATGCGGTCTAAAATGAAGCACGCTTGCCCATGAGGTGCCTATTCACTCTTGTCTTGAAGAGACCCAGGTTGTATCTATTGCTGGGGAACACCGAGGCAGGAAGTGAGTTCCACTCCATGGCAGTTCTGATTAGGAAGGAGTTTTGAAAGCGCTTCGTGCGGGCTTTATTAAAGCTGACGACATATCGATGGAATGTCTGCCTCGATGACCTGTGGCGAAAGTCAGATGTCGGAATCAGCTCGTATTGTTCCTGTGCACATTTTCCAAAATAGAGGCGAAAAAAAATTGACAAACTAGCTACACGCCGCCTGTGCTGGAGACTGTGCGCCATCGTCCTCTTTACCAGCGCCTGATCATTGATTAATTTGATTGATTGAGATTGATTAATTTGAGCTATTGAGTCTAATGCTTATATTTTAAATTTATAAACTTGGCCAAGTATGTATATCTGCAGGTTGTGTGAACAATTCAGAAAGGTGTCGCAACTTTATTTTCTCATTATTTACTTAGTAAATTGTCTTTTTTGCAAATATAAAGTTAATTTTTTTCTGTAATGAAGTAGTTTGCAAATAAAATATGGATGGACGGAAAGGTGAAAGGTGAAACTGGATAACACAGTCAAACTGCAAGCTGCTGCATGCTTCGTACAAATTAATGCAATTCCAAAATATTATCAATGTAGATAGCAAAATATCTATCGTAACGGCTGCGGTGTAAATTACGACACAGATCCGTGAAACCGGCAAACTTCCATCGGATTAACAACTTTGCTCTTAGAATATTATATAGCTATCTATGGACATTGATTTATGTATCGGTACAGAACTACAGACAGACTGATCGATAGTTAGATGTTAAATATAGCATAGTTTGATCAAGACTCTAAATATTTACTCAATAAAGTTACTTTTGAAATGTCATGAACTTAACCTGTCAGCTGTGAATCTGTGTAGGTGTTTGAACTACGCAAATGTGAATGTGGTCGTATATTTTTGGAATGGATTTAATCCAAAATAAATTTGCGTAGGATTTTGAAGTCTCACCTTCGACTGGCATCAGGATGCCATGTCAGCCGACAAAAAAATGATCGAAAGCTTAAAAAAATGTTTCGTTACAAAAATAACATACAGACATTTCAGACTACTATACACTATAACATTACAGGCCATTCGTGAAAATAAATAAACACCACATCAGTAGATAAAAGTTAAAGGTCTGTGTTATCAGTGTGCCAAAATATAGTTTTTTTTTTTTAAGTATTTCTTGCAGCATACAATAGGCTGATTTTGAAGCATTCTACATTGTTTCTACACTTACAACATACATGATTCGCTTGACATTTTTTCGGTTTACTCCCAACGACCACCAACAAAACAGTTACCATTGGTGGTCGTTAAGGCCCGGCATTACACGAAATCACCGACAACAAATATTTTTTTTGCGCCTAGTTTTATATGAAGGATTCTGATGATCAGGTGCAAAAAATACATCTGGTAGAAGAAACAATCAACTAAAGTACAATCAGAATAGAGTACACTCCTACGGACGTGGGTAGCTCAGCCCCCTCACCAACTTTGATGTGACGACTCCTTAAATGATACAATTTAGATAAATGTTAATAAACCACGAGAAATAGGCTCATGTCTATGATTTGTAGCGAAGATGTGGAAATGTATGTAGCGGAGCAGAGCGAGGATACGTAGCGGACTCTTTCCAGCTGTTAGTAGTCCAATGCTTTAGCTCACTACACCGCTTCCCATACATTCCTTGCTCGCATACCTCGCTCACCAAACCTGCACTGAGGGTAAATGTGACAAGTAACATTATTAAAAGAAAAACAATAAACTCGTCTGCAAAACGTTGTACTTTATGTCACTTCCACTATCAAGACGATTTAAATGACACCTCACGTGTCGAAATCAATCAAGCGGTGTAGGCTGTAGTGGATACTAAAGAAACCTCATATACATACATACTCGTACATACCCACACACAAACATACACTCCAAAAACATAACCCTCCTTCTCGCGCAGTCGGGTAAAAATAAAGAGATACTATTGAAAAACTGTTTTTCTAACTGATCTTTATTTCAAAGTTGAAATACAGTAGAGATTTGAAGATGTATTAAATTCAATATGCGAAAACAGATAAATGGTGTTTAATTATTTAATTTATTAGTAATCTTGGTACATAACACTGTATGATTTCCGAAAAAAAAAATGTATTCCCGCAAAGTGACAGTGGTTACTATTGGTTGAGTTTTACCTCGTGCATTGATCATTTTGCATTGCACTTGCACGTCTCCGGTAGATCTAGTCATCTTGTGTGATAGCTTAAATCGTTGTATACGTTAACTCATGAAATATCTGACACAGTCCCAGAGTGCAGTGCTAATGCCGTTGAACTCAGCTATCAGTTTCCTCCATTGTGCGAGGCTGAACCTGATCCCAGCATCGTAACTCACATCATTGTCCGCTCACAATGGCAGACGTGTTGCATGCGGTCAGAATCTGATACCTATGAGTTACTACTGCTTTAGAGTTTAGGTTTAGGGTCAGCGCTAACTGATGGACGGCGTGAACGGGATTTTTAGTTTATCCAGAAACTAGCCGCCCCGGCTTTGTACGGTACCTAGAAGTTTCCGTGAAAATATGTGTAGCTGATTGGCGAAAATCGCATCTTAATCCGTTGCGTGATTTAGGAGGAGTTAGTTAGGGTACACACAGAGAGAGTAAAAGAGGACAGACTGGCGAGGAAAGCGACTTTGTTTTGTACTATGTAGAAAAGAGATACCTGTTTTCTACATAGTACATTTTACTAAGATTTACTAAGATTTTAGTAGATATTTTACTAAGTGATCTAGTTTTACTAATCAATGATCAAATCTGGTATATCTTTTAATATTCGAAGATCAACCTTGGAGTATCAAGAAAATCAAGCATGGAATATCGCTCGCTCGCTATAATATGGTTCGCTCTTAGTGATAAGGCCGCCAGTTGTTATAGTAGTTTTAAGTGCCATTTTTTTGGTTTTGTTAAGGCGTGACTAATAAAGGGGTTGCTCTATCCACTGTGATTTTTTGAAGTCGGTTTTCGAATAAGTATTAAAAAGGATTATCGCATTGTTCTATTGAATGCGATAATTTTTTTGTTGATTTAAAAGTTACGGTCCTTGTTCTCTAGTGTGCGATGACCTTTAGAGCTTAGATTTAGATCCCTCTGGATGGGTATGTGTAAGGAAACTCTGATTGTTATTAGAAAGTTTATGAGGTCGGCATTCATTAAAAGTTACTTTGAAATTTGTTATTTTGTGAATTTTACTCTGAAAAATTGTGAACTCAATGTATTTTACCTACTAGCTTATCTGCCCGCGGCTTTGCTTCCGTTACAAAGCCAATTACGGGACGTGATTGTGTAGTCTTTCTTTAATGTATATAATTTTAAAAATTGTAGAGTTGATTTCAAAAGATTGCCTCTTGTTGTTTTCGAGTCGAATTAAGGTTAACTTTTTTTTTTAAGGCTTGCTATTTTATTAAGTAAGTACTTAAGTACCTTCTTACTCGATTTTTTCTCTATAAAAGGTTTTTAGAAAATGATTCTTTGTAACTGTCTCATCGACTTGTGACAGAGCACAGACTAAATTAATAATAATTTAATAGGTTCAATTTAAAGATTTGGGGTAGGTTGTTCTATACTGTTGGTTAACGTAATATACGTGCTTCAAATGATAACGCTTACGTAGGATGTTTAACGCCCGTTAAATTCGAAGCTTTGTTTCATTACATACAAAATGTTTGAGAATAAAATAACGCTAACCAGTGGGCCAAGCACCGATTACCGTAATCGTTTTTTTAACGTACGTTAGGGGTGAAACAACGCTTTTTCGGGTCAGACGATAGTTACATAAACGTCTAAACGTTGGTTAGGTGGAGGTGTAACAACCCGTCTTATATAGTTCAGTATTGGAGAACAACTAAAATTATGAAAAGAAAAGCAAAAAAACCCATCCATGCCATAGGACGTCCACTGCTGGACATAGGCCTCCCCCATAGATCTCCAATAAGACCGTTTGGTAGCGGCCTGCATCCAGCGCAATCATGCGGTCTAAAAAACACGGCTGCAAAATATTACCCTATGTCACTTCCACTATCAAGATGATTCAAATGACACCTCACATGTCGAAATTCATGAAGCTGTGCACCCTACAGCCTACTGTAGGGTGTTCCAAAGAAACCTCATACATACATTCATTATTCATATCGTTACGCCTTTACCCCGAAAGGGCTGACAGAGGTGTAATACAACACCCACACTTCGCCGGACGATATTCAGTCCCAAATGTGACAGGGGGCGAGCCTTTTGCCATACACCGGGCTCCATTCATGTAGCAGATGACATACAATACGCACATACTCGTAATACATAATTATGTTCACACAATGAACGAATTGGTGCGTGCCGTCGACTGGGTTCGAACCCGCTCCCTCTGGCTTGAGAGGCAGGCTTTTTCCAACTAGGCTGTCATCGCTTCCATACATACCCTCAAAAAACATAACCCTCCTTCTTGCGCAGTCGGGTAAAAACTAAAATAACTAGTAGACGTTTCTGTCAGTCTAAAACATGCATCTTAAAATACCCACTGAACCTAAGCTCCTCCCTTGTCTAGTTAACAAGTTCGAGATACATTCTAGTGGGTTCTAAATAAATCAGATAGTGCATGCCACAACGCGTTCATGCATTTGACAGGTTGAACGAGCGACCCACTGGAAGGCATTGGACTCTAAACTTGCTAGGGACGGAGTGCAGTAAAAATGTGGAGTGTCGAGCTTTAATTGTTTTTTTTTATTGGTCAATAGAGTTGCGTTTGGGTGTCATCTCGTCTGATGATAAGCATTGATGCGACCTTAGATGGAATACGCTTGCCTGGGAGAAACCGATTCACTTAAGACTCAAAGACACGCAAATTATAACTTGGTTGTCTTCAAGCCTCGCGGCGTGTGTCGAGTGTCTCAACTTCTGAAAGTCTTTCAATATTTGCCAAAATGTGTGTTTCCATTAGGGAACACAGATAGAGAGAAAAAGAGAGAAAGAGATAGATAGATAGAGAGAGAGAGAGAGAGAGAGAGAGAGAGAGAGGAAAAGAGAGAGAGAGAAAGAGAGAACGAAATAGAGATAGAGAGAAAAAGAGAGTAGGTAGAGCAATCCACACTCTAGCGGAGTCAAGGGTTGCTACAATCATATTGATGTGGTCATTAACTCGTCATTAAACTCATTAACATTAAAGTCATTAACTCAAGTTTAATTTTGCTTAGTTCCGTACAAGTACCTATCACTTTGATGCTATTTATGTGTTCTAAACCTTGCCACAGCTTTATCCTAAACTGATTCTTGATAAATCGCTTTAGGCGATAAGGCCGCCTTTGTACTGCCGAATGATATTTTATTTTAATATTTTCTTTGTTTGTTTTACTTTGTATTTTTGGTGTGCTATAAAGATGTGTTGTATTGTATTGTATTGTATTGTATTCTTATAAATCTTTGCAAACGGCGATCCCGTGACAATACACCGCTATGACATCCGCTAGGCAATATTTCTATAAAGAGTTACTTGTCATAGCTTGCCCGCGACTTCGTTCGCGTGGACATAACGACTCTTGTCAAACTTTACCAATATCCGTTCAGCCGTGAAAACGCAATAAACACGGATGCATGATGAATGGAATTATTTTATGACTGCATCCACTGTTTTATCCACAATTTTCCGATTTTCCCGGAATAAAATGAACTATGTCATCCAAATTTATGATCCACGTTGCCTGCCCAACCTGTCTACCCGATAAACCATCGGTATGACAAAAAAAATTTGGGTCCATCCCAAACTAACACAATAAATTTAAACCAAGAGTTAACTGACCCGTAGATGTGAGAATAAAATTACTTTTCAATGTACTATGGGATTTCTGTAATGGCGCTTCTAGACGGACCATAATTTTACTGCAATACTGGCAATATTGTTGCGTAGCCCGGCCATCATCAGATGCTAAAATTGTATGACTTTATGGCCGAGCCACACTCAAAATATTACCGGGCTACACTCAAAATATTATTTTTTATTTTATTTTATTTCATTTTTTTATTTTTTTATTTTTTTTATTATATAATAGGCCAGTATTGCCGGGCCAGTTTTGCAATCAAAGTCAAGTTCAAAATGTTTTCATTCAATTGGGGATCGAAGATACGAGTACATGTATGAGACATGTTATGTATGAAACATGTCAAAGTTACAAAATGATTACCGTCTTGTTCGTAAAAGAGCCACTACTCAGAAGAACAGGCAAGAAACTGAGGAGCAGTGAAAATATTGCCCGTCTAGGTGCGCCATAAGAAACGCACCCTTTGAAGGTAGATTGATAAATAGATGGACGTGAGGGAAGCGTCTCATGCGTTCAGGTGGAATCTGCCATCCATTAGCTTTGGTTCACTGGACTTCATCGGTGAGCAATGATAGTGATGCGAAATGTGTCATTTCCATCACTTATCCACGCTGAGATTGATATTTAGTTGTTTACCTTTGTAAGCGATGACGTAAAAAAAAGAGGAGGCACTCAATTCGGTTGTATTTTTTTTAATGTTTGTTAACGCATAATTCCGTCATTTACTTATAAATTGTTTTGAAAATATATTTTTTTTTTGCTTGGAAATCCTTTTACCGTTTGGTCCCAGAATACTCTATTGAAATCCAAGACAATGGGTACTTACCTATCATTTATGATATGTAGGTATCGTCTATTTTATTTATAAGCTTAGGTACCTTACCATTTGCTTTAAGTACCTAACCCCACTTGTAGTAGGTACTTTTTAACCACCGACGCAAAAACGAAGGAGTGTTATAAGTTTGACACGAATAAACGAACGGATGAACCGTTTTTTTTTTTTTTTGAAAAGTGAATGCGATGGCAGCCTAGTTGGGAGCAGGTCCGCCTCTCAAGCCAGAGGGAGCGGGTTCGAACCCAGCCGATGGCACTCACCAATTTGTTCACTGTGTGAACATATGTGCGTATTGTATGTCATCTGCTACATGACTGGAGCCCGATGCATGGCGACAGGCTCGCCCCCTGTCACATTTGGGACTGAATATCGTCCGGCGAAATGTGGGTGTTGTATTACACCTCTGCCAGCCCCCTCGGGGGAAAGTCGTGACGATATGTTATGAAAAGTGAATTAGTCGGGAGTGTTTTTGTCGGGGATGTTTTGATGAAAATCAGTGTACATTTTTTTATTTATTACTTAGAAACACTGGGTACTCATCCCCATTTCCTACTTTTTTATCTCGAGTAAGTATCTACCTACAAAAAAAGAAAGACAATGAAAAACCAAAAACATGTAAGTTACTATAAGACCTCCAGAACAAAGCTTGATCTTAAACCGTCCTCAAATCGGAACAATTAATTACCTCTCCTAGTTTCGTAATCTCGCCCGTATTGGCAGATAAACACATTAAACGCCCGCCGGCGGTTATCCAAGCATTAAAAGCTTTGGAACAGCCACTGTATAAATACTTAAATCCAGTATTTAGTTTACTGTGCTTTCTTTTTGAATACTGTAATTGAGAAAGAAAAGTGTGTTATTATAGGAAAAAAGGCAAAAACTCGACTAAAAAATTAAACTGACCACGAATTAGGATGTAAGGTATGAAAAAACCTATGAAGCTTATTGACCCCTTACTAATAAACGTTGTATAGCCTCGGAATAGTTATACAGTGTTTTGTCTTTTTATTCCTTTTATATTTTGAAACTCGATTGAAAAGGACAAAACACTGTAAAAACAAAGTATTAGTAAATTTATTAGTAAGAGGGATATACTTTTTGTCTTGAAAACAAAATATCACTTAAAAAGCTTAAGTTATACGGTTTTAATGTTTTAATATTGTATTGCCACAGGACCTAAAGTGCAAAGTTTCGAATCAGTTTAGTAAATGTAGTTGAAATAACTGTTGCACTTTTTTTTAACAAAAAAATAACAAGCGCGTGTAGCTAATAAATCCTTTAAAACAGGTTTCTGCAGAATAACAGGTAAAACCGCAAGCCGTAACTAGTTCTATAGCGACCCCCAGGGGTCAACGACGACCTACAAGGGGTCTATGTGAGCAAAAAAAAAAGAATTAGGCTCTGTGGGATGTTAACAGAGGTCCAAGATAGTCGATATAACTTATGTACGTCTTGATTATATTTTCAATATTCTCACACTATCCACGACGTTATTACTGAATGTGGTCAGTAATAACGTAGGGAAATAGTGAGACGTTCGTAAATGACATCGACTGTCGTGGACCCCTGTTTAGATCCCACAGAATCTAATTCTTATTCTACGTTATTACTGACCACATTCAGTAATAGCGTCGTGGAAAGTGTGAGAATATTGATAATTCATTACTAACTACATTCAGTAATAACGTAGTGGAAAAATGCCTTAAGCCATCAATGCCGAAACCACTCAGCTACAACTTTGAACTGCGATTTATTTATTCTACAATAACACAATTTTCTAACCCTTACAAAACGTTATTTTGGTCAACAATTCTTTAAGCATTGAAATAGAGGACAAAAGAGTCAACGACCTTTCGTCAAGTGTCCATTCTTCGAGTTCATGTTTATGTTCAAGCTTTGCCAAGAGTTTTTCTTATCCCTAACTTTTTAGGAAGCTCGAAACCCACCGGGCTTTTGTTGAACAAATCCGCTGGGGTGGGGCGTTTTCTGTATGTGTATAGCTTTTATACAGAATTTTAATACAATGACACCCTTAAAACTAAACAACCAAGTAAAAGTTAATGTAATCAAGTAACATTATTAAAAGGAAAAAACTCGGCTGTAAAATGTTGCACTCTTTGTCACTTCCTCTATCAAGACGATTCTAATGACACCTCACATGCGAAATCCATGAAGAGCTTTAGGCTGTAGGGCGTGCCAAAGAAACCTCATTCATACATACCCACATACATACATGCACTCGAAAAACACAAAACCCACCTTCTTGCGCAGTCGGGAAAAAACCTTTATTGTAAATTACACTTAATTTCAATAAATTAAATAAAATGCCAACTGTCAATTTTATCAATGCAGTCTTGTGTAGATGTCACCTCCTTCACGTAGACCCCCCAGTTTTGTAAATTGTGTCCTGTTTCTTGCTATTTTCCTCTACCTACTCTATTCCCAGTATTTGGTTGAAGATTTCTTACCAGCGTCTATGCCATCCAAAGGTTGCCTGGAAGAAATCGCTTTAGGCGATAAGGCCACCCTTGTACTGCCGAATGATATTTTATTGTTTAATTTTTTTCTTTATGTTTGTTTTACTTTGTATTTCTGGTGTGCAATAAAGATGTTTTGTATTGTATGTAATCTTCCACTATTTCTTCTTTCTCCTCTCGCCTCAATCAAAACAGTCATAGGCTTAGATTAATTTTATTTCTCTCTTTAATAGTTGGAAGATATAAAATATGTCGTAAGGCCTCCTGGTCTCCTGTGTGTGTGTAGGTGTGTCCCGATAGTTGGAATTGGGGTCTCTATTTTTGCAAGCTGAAACAGAGTCATTGTCACTCTCGTCAGAAAAGTCAAAGGAGTGAGAGTGACAAAGATAACATACCACGCGTCAGAATACGGACCTGCAAGTCTCAAGTGAATCGGTTTCCTCTAGCCAAGCGTGCTTCATAGAAGGCTGTATCGTGCGGATATTAAACGCGAGCTTAACGACAAATAAAAATAACGCAATTTTAAAAGGTTCCAAATCTAAAACGGTTCTGTAAGCTAAGTAACATACGAAACAGATTTTATTGCGATGTAATTATATGGCGTTTGCAAAAGCGACGTATACAGGAATTAGTGAACTAATGTAGTAACGCTTTAAAGGTTGCCAGTATTAGAAGAAACACCCCTTGAAAAGATACAGTCTGGACTCCAATCACCCTGTAGGTTCTTAAGACCGTAAGCGTTCACACAGTTTAAAATTATACATGCTACAATACATACATTTCGTAACTTTAATATCAATACATAATATTTTACGAGTGTTTCAACATAGGGTTAACTGGGGCAAACACGTCTTCGGGGCAATTGCGTCTTTCGAGAATTTCTGGCGCCAGCATCTTTTTTCTATCTTTAGTTGCAATAATCTGTACAAGATATAAGTATATCTACTATTAGGAAGCGATTAAGCGACAATTTTTTCGATAAATTTAACCTGTGATACAAATAAAATTTCTTGTATTTTCTTTTTGTTAGTGAGTACTGATACTATGCTTTATCTATCTATTTATGTTTATTTAAATTTTTTTTTTTAGTTCATTCTTTTTTCAAAATCTATTATTTTGCGTTGTTTGTTATTTCATTTTTTTGTTACGTCTACTTCAGTTCTATTTATTTAATCATTCTATTTGTGCGTCAATTCCTTTTTTTTCTACTATATTTCTTAGAAGTGTCTCCCTATAAATGACTTTTTTAGTAAATATATTAAATTTACTATTCTGTTATTGTAAGGTTGTTGGTTAACCTGAAATGTAAAAATAAAATAAAATAAATAAACAAGATGGGGTTACTAGCCTAATTTGTGAAAGGTTTGACAGTAATTCTCGAAAGACGCAATTGCCCCACAGATGTATTTGCCTCAGTTGACCCTATATTATTATACCCCCCTATTCACAAAAGTTGTGTAACCTAAGAAAAGTTATACAGTGTATTGTCTTTTTAAAAATTAAAGGAAAGACAAAGACAAAACACTGTACTTATAACTATTCTTTTAACAATCATTAGTAAAGGGATAATGTTTCACAAAATATAAATACTAAACGAAACGAAGAGAGCAAATAGAAAATCAATGTCAACAGTAAATTAATAAATAATCAGAGAAGGAAAGGGAAGCTTTCACTCAAGTTGAAATGGCTACTGGGAATAACATTTAAATAAGTCCGAGGAACTTTCCAAAATCTCCAAAGATTCTGTTTTCAATACTTAATAAATAATTTTCTACTACTTTTCTCCATTCTGGTTCTGCAAAATAGCTAAATAAGCAAGAAGTTGAACTTAAGAATGGCAAGTATAGCTTTGGAAAATAGTACATTATGGATTGGTCGATTTAACTAGATTTTACCCGCGACTTCGTTTGCGTTTGTTCAGAAAATAGTAATTATTCAAAAACTTTCCTCGTGATTATAATGTACCTAATTATCAAATTTCTTCAAGATCCGGTCAGCCGTGGAAAGCCTACAAACAGACAGACAGACAGGCGGAGTTAGTTTCGATTTTATAATATTAGTATGGAAAAATGGATGGATTTCCAGCAAAAAAGTTAGATACAGTTATGTCCAATTTACTATAAATTATGTATCAAACAATTTCACTGATAACATAACACTAAATAATAAAGTATCTAAGTACCTATAGTAAAATACTACCTATGACTATTTTATTTCATAATAGCTTTCTTTGCTTGTAAGTAAGTAAAATAACAAACAAAAGAGAATCCTAAAAGTGAAGTCAACAACAATGCCGGTAGGTCCAAACCCTCTACAAGGAATTTCCTTACCCGTCACGACCATACCATGAACGCCCTATGATCTGTATGAGAATGGTTCATTATCCCTCCTTTTCTTTTCTCCCAACAAAAGCTATCTATCTTCCTCGCACCCTTATAAACGGTTGTGGAGAAATACTCATCTCCAGTTTCTTGTAATAGGTACTTGACGACATATTACGCGTGTGTGAGTAAGATTTTGGTGTTCTGTTGTATTTAAGGCTGTGTATTCACTGGGCACAATGAACACAATCAGGGTTAGAAGCCATGTACGATATACGTACGTGGTGTTTTTGAAAGGCGTCAACAATTGAATTGGATTCTTTAGCTTTTTGATCTTATTTACCTATTTAAGAGTATTCGGATTTTTCGTAATGACGCTTTAACAAGATTTTTTGATAGTTTGGTTTGCTTTGAATATTTGCAAGTCATCAGTTTCTGAAATGGTGAGCTTTTACGAAATAGTAAATGGTACCATTCGTTTTATTATTTCCATGTATTAATTTTATCACAAACACTTACACAGAATATTTTATTGCTTATCCGTGCTTAGCACATAGGTAAATCACACAAACTTCACACTATCGAACTACCTATCACACTTCAATCTCCACATTATCACCACTCTAAAACATCTAAATGCGAAAGTTTGAATTGTTGGTGGGTGGATGTTTGTTGCCCAATCACGTCAGAACGGCTGAGCGGATTTGGACGAAATTTGACAGATAGATAGATGAAAGTCTAAAATAGCACATAGTAGCACTACTAGCAGTAGCATTACATTTTAACTGCGAGTAACACTGCGAACGCAGCTACTTTTGTCCAAGTTAAGTGATCTTTCCCTCGATGTTTTAGAAATTGTGTTCCCACAACACTTTGTTCAGTTAGTATGTACATGTCCTTAGATTTTGGTGTTATGTTATATTTACCCTGTATAACAATGAGGATGGCAAGGCATAATGCCTAGCAGTACCAACGAGGATATTGCGTTCTCCTGATAAGAGGAAATTACTGCCCTTAGTAATGTTAAGTGAGACATTCTTTAGAACAGCTTTTGGCAATTATGCACTTGACTTTATTCGTATCTTTATGTTACGAACAATGTTATTGACGCAATTTAGAAATTTCACACAATTGTAACATAAATGTAAGTTATAATCACAATTTTAGTTAATACAATATTGTTTTAAGTATATATGAATTTTACTACAGAATACTTACAGTTTTTAGTTAACACAACATTTTTTAAGTACATTTTTGTCGATTTTAATTATAAGATTTTTTATACTTACTCTCCAATACAAAACTTACTCTTTTCGTTGGGGAAAAGTGCTAGAAATACCTCTTAAAATAGCAGCGTTTTACCTGAAATAAAACGCATATTAAAATACTTACCTAACTGGAAGCTATATATATGAGAGTGCATTTCCGTTTCCGTCGAAAGTACCAGCGTTTTCGTACTTTTAATGCCTTCTAACCGGAAGTCCTAGGTGGCGCCACCTCTGCATTCGCGCTTTGTGAAAATATCGCGCGCCATTTTTTATCATTGGCTTAATTTTCCGAATTTCCACCAGGCAGAAATTAAAGTGATAGCTTCCAGTTAGGTAAGTATTTTAATATGCGTTTTATTTCAGGTAAAACGCTGCTATTAAATAACTTGACCGTAACTGGAAGCTATATACAGCGTGCCCGTTTTACCCCCAACAATATTTTGACAGCCGATGCCAACACTGATGTGGACTTCATCTCCGAAGGTTTGATTCACCTCAGCATGTTAGATTACCAGATAATACGAATCAAAGTTTGATGTAAAATTGACCAGCTGCAACCCTAACATACGAACAGCTGACAAACGACCTTGTCTATCAAAGACTAAATTTTGCGCAGAAAGATTTTTTTATTACCTAATTCTAAACTGTGAACGAAATAAACATAAATTAAATACCTTACTGAGAATTAAATGCTCTAAAACAACAATCGCTAGATTCGATAAAACATGTTGGAGTCATATCGGGCGGTTTAAAACTCCGACACTAGGGCTAGCCACTTGGCTTACATGACTAAAGTAGAAGAAGCCTAGAATAAGTACTGCGGTATAAAAAGCTTGCCTATAAGTTCCAAGCAACCCCACGTACATCGTAGACCTACGTATAGCGTCATTTATCACTGGAAATAGGCACCTAAGCTTTTGTTTTTTAATTTATTGTGATAGTATCGTACAAAAATGTATTATCATTTCATTACTTCGACATATTTCGTATAACTTCAAACTAATTTACGCCTCTAGTCTAGTTTTATTCTTTGCCAAGTACGGAAGTCCACGTGCACTTGTCGGCAACAGTCAAACAGAGCAAAGGATAGCGCTTCCCGCTTATTGGGCAGCGGTATTTTACAAATACTGGCGCGGACCAATAAGCTCAACGCGCGAACGCGTAAAAGCCGAAAGGAGAATAAGAAAGCGCCTAAATCTGCGAAATTTAATAGTTGAGGGTTCCGTCATAAATATTTTATTATTTTCGGGTCCCGTGTTCGATTCCCTGCCGGGTCCATATTTGAATGATGAATTCGAATATCTTCTCTGGGTCTTAGTTTTAGTTGTACTTGTGCGTTCGACACAAAATAAATAAATAAAATGACCGAGTGGGCAGCTATGAGTGTGAGGCGTATTTATTTATTTTACAAAACTAGTGTTTTTAGTGTTAATATGTAAATACTTTTTTTTAAATAAAAGAGCGGCAAATAAGCAGTCTGTTCGCCTGATGGTAAGCAATACAGCCGCCTATGGACATCTGCAACACTGTCGCCGCTGTGTTACCGGCTAGGTGCTGACGATAAAACTTCATAGGATTTTCAAGTCACAGTCAAGTATCACAAACCCCTTTACTGAGGGTTTTTTACCCGACTGCGAAGAAGGAGGGTTATGTTTTTCGAGAGTATGTTTGTATGTATGTATGAGGTTTCGTTGTCACCCTCTACTCTACAGCCTAAACGGCTCGATAGATTTCGAGGTGTCATATAAATCGTCTTCATAATGCGAGTGACATAGGGTACTTTTTTTTTTAAATGCAGTCGAGTTTTTTTTAAATAATTTTATTATGATATTGAGTTGCGCCTGATGTAAAATGGTGGTGACTGTAAAGTACCTACATAAAAATTATAATTTTAATGTGAAATGTTCAGTGTTCATACTAGTATTATAAAAGTGAAAGTTTGTGTGTTTGTTTGTATGTTTGTTACTTCTTCACGCTCAAATGGCTGGACCAATTTTTATGAAATTTAGTATGGAGGTAGCTGATACTCTGGATTAACACATAGGCTACTTTTCATCATCATCATCACCGTTTTTCATCATCTCGCGAGTAAAACCGTAAGCGCAGCTAATATGAAATAATTATTAAAATCGTGTAATGTTTGGGAATAGAAATTAGTTTTTTCTTGTTTTATGGACAAAGGCATGGTAAATAGTTCTCTTAAAGACGTCAGCTTGGCACACTCCGATATCTAGTAATAAAGTAAGCAATTTTACACGACCTTAGGTAGCATGGGGTTTTTAAAGTGCGGAACCCTAATTGTCCTCAAAATATTTTCTAAAGAATTGCAATTTTTTGAAAGATTTTGAGTTGAAAGTTCACTCGCATTAGATCATTTCAAGTGTGAGGTTGTGTTGTTGTCTTATTCACCGCTCTTATCTACGATGTCATCACAGTCATCCCAGTATACGAATTTGGAATATTACGACATGATTTTATGTGTTGGAGCTGCGGGTGGAAGTTGTCATGGAGCACGAGAAGTTTACCGGCAACGATTTATTGACGGAAGGCCGCTTTCGGAACAACGGACGCTTCCTTCGTATTCCTGTTTTCGAGGGCTTTGTCTCCGTCTGCACAGCACGGGAAGCGTTCACCCACCACGAAACGAAGGACGTCCCAGTACGCACATCGGATCGAGATTGGAAACGCAGATTCTTCAACATTTCGCTGAAAATCCGCGCACCAGTACACGTCGTGCTGGCGCAACATTCCAAGTGGATCACAGAGTAATATGGAGAACTCTTCATGATGACGGCCACCATCCGTACCATTTTCGTCGCACTCAAGAGCTGCTTTCGTCGGATTTCAGTGCTCGTGTAGTTTTTTGCCAGTGGTTAGAAGGTCGAATTTCTGCCGATTCATCTTTCGCAGAAACGGTGTTGTGGACTGACGAGGCGACATTTACTCGCAGTGGCCTTGCAAATTTACACAATGAACACGTGTGGGCGCACGTCAACCCTCGAGTATCTACTGAAAGCAGTTTTCAGCACCAATGGCGGATCAACGTGTGGGCAGGCATATTCGGAGATCGCTTAATCGGCCCCAAGATTTTGCCAGCCAGCATGAATGGCGCAAGCTATTTAGAGCTGCTCACAGGCGAGCTGGAAGAGGAGCTGGAGAGCTTGCCGTTGGCCGCGTACCGCAGGATGTGGTTCCAGCACGACGGAGCACCGTCGCACTTCGCGCGCAGTGTCCGCGAGTACCTCGACGCACGCTTTCCCGGCCAATGGATCGGCCGTGCAGGCCCGACGGCTTGGCCACCTCGTTCGCCGGACTTAACGCCATTAGACTTTTTTCTGTGGGGTTACATTAAAAATGTGGTTTATTCCGAGCCGTGTAATACCAGGGAGGAAATGATACCGCGTATTACAGCGGCATTTAACCAAGTAACCCCACAAATGCTTAGAAACGTAATGGCGTCAATTTCTCGTCGTGCTCGGCTATGTATCGAGAAGGGCGGCCAGCACTTCGAGCCTTTTTTGTGATGTGTTGTGTCTTGTGTTGTGTGTGGCCGAAGAAATGCCAATGTTACAGTTTAGTACCTAATTCTCATCACTTAAAATAAGAACGTAGATGCTGATTATGGATTCATATTAATGTAATATTAAAAGGTTAATGAATATTACAGCCAAAAATTAGTAGGTATTGTATCTTCCGTACTCATTAAATGGGTTTAAACTATTGTTTTTTATTAAAATTTTTGTTTGTTTGACATTTGTAATTGCATTTATCTGATAAATACCTACCTACCTAATTTAAATTTTTCAATTGTGACATTTATAACTTATTCATTACTTACTACAATCTTATTTGTAGTATGTCTCTGATTTGTCGCGTGTATCAATAAATGATGTATTCCTGCCTATATCCTATTTCCGTGTAAAATGAAATTAAAATATTAAAAATACTTTTCGTTTTATTTCTTTGCACTGTAAATTGAAAAATGTGCACCTATAGGAAACAAAACATGGATAGATAGGTAGGTAGGTACTTTACATTTGAACACAATGCTCGGGATTAGAAAGCCAGGCTTACTACCTATGTAGGTCTAATAAAATGAGATGCCAGGTTCAATATGCAATAGCAGTTAAGAGCTTCCACACCTAATCTTTGTTACCCGTTCGATTACCATGCTAGGTAGGTAAGGTACCTATTTGTTCGAGTGCGCGGCGGCGCGCGTCGTGGGGACACGACGGGAGCGGGGGGTGAGGCGCGCCGCCGCGCGCGCGCGTGCGTTTGTTGTGGCGCGCTCGTCAGGGTTGTCAAATAAAAAACCAAATAATGAATTTTTAACTTTGTATGGAAAAAAAAATGTCATGGTTTCACGTTTAATGTTTGCTTGTTTGATTCGAAATTTAATGCAGATTAACTACTATAAATATTGTTGGACCTTTCTGCAGCACGTTGTATATGAGAGCCTGTTTGGTATTGCCTGGTGGTGCCACCTATAGTCGGGCTATTAAAACTTATTGTTAAAAGAAACGCCAATGTGAGCTGTAAATAATATTAAATAACTTGACCGTAACTGGAAGCTATATATATGAGAGTGCATTTCCGTTTCCGTCGAAAGTTCCAGCGTTTTCGTACTTTTAATGCCTTCTAACCGGAAGTCCTAGGTGGCGCCACCTCTGCATTCGCGCTTTGTGAAAATATCGCGCGCCATTTTTTATCATTGGCGTTTTAAGTTTCGTCGAAGTAACATCGCCGCAGCCCTAGCAGCTTGCGTCGTGTTGCATAATTAGTTAATACAAAGTGATAATTTGTTAATAATTATGTGGTAAAATACTGAAATGTAGTTATTTTCCTAAAATAGCTCGGTGTTAAGTATACATTTTACGCAGTAAGTACCTACCCACATTATATTTCATTTCTTCATTTCATTTGTTCAAAATGAGTGAGTAGAATTTGTTTTAACGGTTTTACCGTTCGATTAATTTGATATTTAAAATTTTTTGTGTGTCTAAATGTTTTTAACCATATGTGGCTTACAATATGGGGGTCAAACGATGCCTCATACCAGTGTTTTGTCATTATTGAAGTGTTTTTAGGTAATATTTAAGATTATTTTCCTTCCTTTCGAGAGATTACATAGTGTTTTACACATGCAGCACTGCGATCCTGTGGTCACTTTTCACACTATTTTAAAGTTTTTTTTTTTTTCATAACCTGGTAACCCTTCCTTTTCCGCCATTCTGTGTTTTTGTGCGTCACGAAATACACATTTTTTCCGCGACAAAAATATTTACATCAAATACAATGGGAAAACGAAAAGGGACAGATCAGGAGATCGAAGATAGAGTTAAACACTTTATAGTAGATTGGAGAAATAGAAGAATTGAAGAATTACTATAATGGAAAATAAGAAAATACGCCGGAGGCCGGCCGTGCTATCGGATATGCCGGTAAAGGAGATTCTTATCTACCTATTCGACGATAATACAGGTCATTAAGACAAAAATACATTGTTTACCACCTCGGGGACTCAATTGATCGGCGGGGCTAACCACTCGACCGAAAATGGTGTTCAAAGATAACCTTAAACTTGAGTCTTTGGTAAGCAATTTGCTACAAGGGATTGAGTGTGTTTCGTGAGTGTGCCCTGGAGGGGTACAACGCCAATACCCTTACATGTAGCAGGATAGGTAATCCTAATCCACCCATACTCCTGTAAATACAGAGAGTTCACATAAACTTGCAGTCTTGCAGGAACTGATTGAGGGCGTCCCATAAGGATACAACGCCAATTACCTAGCAGGATCAGGTAGCTGCATACTCCTGTAAACACAGAGAGCTAACATAATTTCATACATTACTAATGTACCAATATCTACCTGATCAGCAATGGGTAAGTACAAACATCTCTCGAAGGAATTACTATAATTTCAGATGATAAAAAAACGGACCTATACAAATACATACAAATATATAAACTTAAGTTTATCATTTACTAAACTTCAAATACAGATGAACAGTCAGAAAATGTTCTAGACTCTGAGGTGTTTGAAATACTAATCAGACAATGATAATCAGGCACCTCCAATCTACAATAGTATCGCATAAAGATGGATACAAATATTGTCAACCACAGCTAAACTTAGAAATCAAGGCTGTTGTAGGTATCGGAATATGTATGTAAAAAACATAACATTACTGAGGTTAAACAGAAACACTTCAGTGCACCTCTGTCTTGCCTCGGACAGGCAATGGATATATTAATAAAAGAAGAAAAATCATCAATGTTCAAATTCTGTTACTAATGCTGCACGACTGGCGTGTGACCAGTCTCTGAGCAGAAGCCAACAGCTCCTCTGCTCTAAACATGATAACAGAAGACTAAGACAAACAGTGTTAACATCCGATTAGTGACCCTTGGCCAAGGATCTTTCCAATAGAACTAAGGCTTAAAGCAGTCAACAGACTAGCAAGCAAGCCAAAATCAACTAAATGCAAGACCAGCAGAGCCTGTGGCGCCAACTATCTCAGCTTTAAACGGTTGGGGGCCCTATCACAACTACAACACCTACGCCTGTGAGGATTTGGACATAGTGGGCCTTAACTAGTCAGGCCAACACTGACTCAATAACAGGAATACAACTTCAGTTGCAAGACGGAATCAGGTACTCAGATTACTTTGTTCTTCAATGAGAGAACATTATTTTGGAACTAACTACCTTGTCGTGGGTTAGAGGATTTAATATCCTTCTTATAGAATTGAAATACCTACCTATACAAATTAATTTACTTACAGGGCATAGTTCTCATGTGTAACTCATAAAACTGAACATGCATATTGAAATTATGTTAATTGCATCAATTACAGCAAAATTAATTGAGTTATAAGCTATGATTTATGTATAAGGTCCCCATCCAGATCAATTTTGTATGATATTTTCTTAGATCCCTCTACAAAATGGTAAAAAATACTTATTTAATATCTAAAGTTATAAATAAATGTATGGTAACTATCCGCTTTAAGATGGAGGACCTGTGTATACACCCCTTAATGTTATTTTTATCACTTAACTACTTCATGAAAACTACTTATTGATATGAAAGATGCATACTTCTCCGGGGATAATTCTGAAGAACAAAAAGTATTCACAATTTGAATAATTCAGCTCTATGAGTTTAATGTTGTACCATTTGGCTGTAGTACAGCCCCATTTAGTAAGGTATGAAACCAATAAATACTCATTTAAGAAACAAGGACATTAAGTTACAATATCCTGACTATTTCCTATGTATAAATTCAAGCTTTTTCTTTTGTTAACGGGATAATAGGAAAATATTTGTGCAGGTTACAACCAAGTCAAATCTGAAAGAGTTTAGAAATAGAATTGTGTGGGCATCATAATCAAGTCTAAATAATATCAACTAATTATTTTATACCTACTAGAAAAGGTTTAAACAAAGGATAGATCTTTCTAAAAAACTTAGCAGATCTTGTAGGCATTTGGAATTTAGACAGGCAGTAGCTAGTAGTAGCATGTAATAGATGTATGTAAAAAGGCTATAAATCAGATTTTTAGCACTTTCTAATGAAAATGGTTAATTTTCTTTACTATGAACATAATACTGCCCAATTATATAAAGAACTGGTGTGTACTGGGTGGAGAAAAATTATCACAAATGCTTGTAGGTACATAACAAAATAAGACTTGATTGTTACTTATGTGAGATTTTTTTCTGATTTGCCTTAATCTGACGGGGAATAATATGTGATCTTTTAAGGGGCTAATAGAAAGTGAAAATGAGGAATCCAAAATGCACATCAATTATTTAGAAATGTTTGTTACGGGCTTATTTTGCTTAAAAATGTTTTTACTTTAGACATGAAACCTAATTGTAGAAATTTGTTCAGAATCAATAGTGGTGTGAATAAGGTGGTATTTGTATAATAGTGTCACATACAATTTTACAAGACTAGAGCAAGTATTGGGGGTAAAATAAATGTCAATGGATCAGGATGGTAACTGGCTGTTTACAGCAACAACAACAACAAATCTTTATTAAAAAACATAAAAAATTACAAAAGTACTTAAATAAGGTTGAACTAAGTTTTAACTTAAAGTAAAGAAACTAGAGAGTTAAAATAACTAGGGACGCTATTTGCAACAATGTTAAATGAATAATGGAAACTGTTCAGGTCATGAAAACTAGACCGGGAGGCATATAAGGTTGAAAAGTACTTTCGTTTGTTCTTGGGAGAAATATTGGTTTTATGGATTCCTGCCTTTTCTGTCAGATACTATAGACTTTACACAAAATCATCCAAGATAAAGCAGAGGGTGTAGTAATAGTTTCAGGCTTTCCCAGGCATGGTACCCAATATTTTGGGGACATTTGGGACTTAATATCGTCCGGCAAATTGCGGGTGTTGTATTACACCTCTGCCAGCCCCCTCGAGGGAAAGGCGTGACGATATGGTACTCAATATTCAAGAGTTTACTTGCTGGCTGATCGCTTTTAATCCATGTAAAAAATTGTTAATTTCTTATTTAGCAGCTGCCACCCTCTCCATGCCCAACTTACCCTGGCAGCAGAAATATTATTCACTCTATATATAATATAATATCTACATAAAAGCAGTATGATTATTGCCTAAAAGATGATATAATTTTTTGCTTTATTTACAATATGTATTAATTAAGGTATTGAAATAGGTAATTATGATGGCTCCGTTCCCTGGATTTTTTGTAGTTCTTAGCTGATATGGTTACTCTGTCAGAAATCAGCCTTGTCACCATAAGAGGTTTTCAAATAGGTAGTATTGAATAAATGGTCCGCTAAGGGCATATTCAGAATATGAATGTTGAAACCTAAATATAACTTTCCATGGAATCCAAATAAGTACTCACTGTATTAAACAAATAACTTTTCCCTATATTAATTAAGTAAATTGTTAACAATTAACACTTAAATTAGTTACTTGTTACTTCACTCAGAGTGTAAAGGCTAGCATTGATGTCAATTGATAGTATTATTAGTATATAAGAAAACAATTAATATAACCCAACGGGTTAAAACTTCTGGTCCTGAGAGGAAATAACAGCTGTTAGTATTACCCCCTTTTTTTCAAAGGAAACCAGAGAAACTTAACACCTGTTAGAATACTTAGACAAAACTTTATTTAGATATTGAACAAAACATAAACGAATTGTTGGTACTTTCTAGACATTCACATAAAATAATAATAATTATTAAAAAAAAAAAAAAAAAGAAAAGCTGTATCTGTATTTACTATTCACTCTGCAAGATATGCGGCAGTTAATACTGCTCATAAGATAGGTATTAGTGTACTGACTTATAACCCTCAGGTATGTGCAAAATTGTGAAATATGCAGATCCTTACTGACCCCGGTCTATCTGCAAGGAAGATGGGTATTAAGGTTAACAATTGCCATAATAATGACTATACCTACAAGTATTCATTACCTAATGTTAGTTACTTTAATTTAATTCTTCAAGTAAATGTTGACTTACAATTATAAGTAAGTAAGAAATAATATAGGGTGAGATTGAATGTTAAGGGGAAGTAAAAGCTAAATCCAAATTTGAGTAGTATTTTTAATTACATTTGATACACTGATTTCACAAAAAGAGAATAACATTTCACAACCCTTTAAACATCTGCATGTGTAAAACACTATGTAATCTCTCGAAAGGAAGGAAAATAATTGAGAATCAATCGAGCTTACCTGTTAAGTGAAGATTGATGATAATTATTTGAACTTCCTTGAAGAGAGATTACATAGTGACTCAATCCCTCCCTCCCTACCCTGAATACAATAAGCAATAGTGGGACTGTTTTAATAATAACTCTAACTTTTAAGGGTAGATGTACACCTAATACATGTACATGTAATAATAATTACATTACTAAGGTTACCATAGGTTGTGAAATGGGGACTTTAAACTTGAATGGCGGAAAAGGAAGGGTTACCAGGTTATGAAAAAAAAAAAAACTTTAAAATAGTGTGAAAAGTGACCACAGGATCGCAGTGCTGCATGTGTAAAACACTATGTAATCTCTCTTCAAGGAAGTTCAAATAATTATCATCAATCTTCACTTAACAGGTAAGCTCGATTGATTCTCAATTATTCATCATATCGTCACGCTTTTCCCCCGAGGGGGCTGGCAGACGTGTTATACAACACCCACATCGCCGGACGATATTCGGTCCCAAATGAGCCTATCACCATACACCCGGCTCCAGTCTTGTAGCAGATGACATACAATACGCACATATGTTCACACAACGAACAAATTGGTGCGTGCCGTCGGCTGGGTTCGACTCCGCTCCCTCTGGCTTGAGAGGCAGGCCTTCTCCAACTAGGCTGTCATCGCCTTTAAGATTATCACCAGTTTGTAACATAGTTTTGCTTCCAGAAACGTATAAATGTTTGCCGCCCAAACGCCCAAGCTACAGAGCACGGGCCGTGGCGGTGGTTCAGTGAAAGGTGCGTAACAGCGTGCTTTTACGATTCTACTAATTCATCGGTATTGGTTGACGTGCTGGCCGATAATTGAAGAAAGTTGGTGAGTGAAAAAATCCTTTTTATAAAAATAATGGTTTTCAAATGTTGCAACAGTGTATCAATTGCTTAACTACGAGTCATACAAACGACTCGACCATATCTAGCGATCTATCAGTTCGTTCACTTTATAGCTTTAGTTACTATACATTTTTGATACATCATGGCAAATTATTTGAATACATGTATTTTAGAGGCTAGGTAATGCCTATTATTTTGGACGTAAGAAATAATCATAATCTAGGTATCACAGACCTAGGAACAAACAATAGTGGGGGAGAAAATATCTTACGTCACCTAGCCGTATGCTGAAAACTTTTCATTAAATAAATGCATATAAAGGCTTTCTTAACCTTTTTTTTTGAAATTATTTCTAAATTAATTTTCTTTTGTGGATTTATTACTCAAAATGTCACTTGATCTTTTGACATTGCGTTTAAGTTTAGAGGAACAAGTATTTCATTTTGAATTTATTCCTTTTTACCATATTGTTATGCAAACAATCAGTTCAACGTGCATTCGCATGGTTATAATAGGGAGATACAGGAGTACCGTTTTTGTACCTCCTTACATTGAATTATGCAATCAATACAAAATACTCTGAAATGCTTGAAACGATACGCCCTCGCAGGGTGAATCTCTTTACAAATATCATATTACATTGCCTTAAGCAATCAATACATCATACATCATTGTATGCTTGTAATAAACCACCCTCGCAGGGTAGGTAATCTTTTGCAAAAGCCACCCTCGCAGGGAGGCTACCTATTTGCAATTGAATCATTGCTTTAAGCAATCAATACATCATACATCATTGTATGCTTGTAATAAACCACCCTCGCAGGGTAGGTAATCTTTGCAAAAGCCACCCTCGCAGGGAGGCTACCTACTTGCAATTGAATCAAGCGATCCATACATACACTATTCTTTAGTACGCTTGTAACGATACGCCCTCGCAGGGTGAATCTCTTGACAGATATTACATTGCTATAAGCGTTTAACAGAACGTATTTTAATATTTTTTATGGTTATAATAAACCACCATTGCAGGTGAGTACCTTTTTTGCAAATATCATATTTCATAGTATTAAGCAGTTAATACAACAGACAATGTATGCTTGTAATAAATAAAGCAAAACTCTATAGTTGTGCAAATGTATTTGCAAAATATCAATTTCATGATAAACATAGTACAAACTTGTTTGGTTGTAACAAACCATCTTCACCCGATGAGCATCTCTTTGAAAAATACAATATTTCATTGTATCAAGTAAGTATCGTAGGCTTATTACAAACCATCCTAACAGGGTGATTTTTTGATCTTAATAATGTTGTATGTTCATAACAAAACCTAGTTTTATGCTGGATCAAATATTTCAAACGTATTTTATTGTTGTTATAATGCCTAATCTGTCTTTTATTCTTCATGAAACTATTAACATAGATACTCTAGCTTGCTTGTAATAAACTACCTTTTCAAGGTAAAATAAAAATATACCTTTGCAAAAACTACCCTCGCGGGAATGTCTTATATAAGAATAAAATTGTAATGAAACAGGTTCCAAATCAATAAATTAACAGACCGTGAAAATATTCTATGTTACATCTAGACAGTCTTAAACGTAGTTTTTTACTATTACTGCTGAATCCAGATTCAATCTTTTAAGTTTTTAGAAACTGATAAATTAAACGCTCAAAGCGAGGCTTCAGGCCAGTTTGTTGCAGTCTGATCAAGAAGTTTTCGATATGAACTTATTATGTTCCCTGTGTAACGTTAATTTAATTAGAAGTAAGTCACCACCTCGAGGTGGGTTGCATAGTATTGAATCAACTGCAAAGTGAAACATGTTCTTTCAAAATTTCGAAGTGAGTCTTACCCCCTTACTTGATTATTTATTGAACAAAAGTGCTCGATGAGCACAATAACCTTAAGAGTTCGTGCAGTATTTCCTGCGACTCCAATCACAACGGAGATACCTGCTATTTGGTTTAAAACGATGTCTTATCTTGTCGATTCTTGCAATTAGGTCGTTTTTAAAACGACATTATGTTACGGATAATGTGACGAGAACGAATGTTGTACTAATTTTGTTAAAAAATCTCATTTTCTCATTTAACTCGAGGCAAAGTAAGGTCACACGCGTGTTCCCTTTTTCATAATATGAATATAAGTACATAATTATTTACTTATATATTTATTTATTTTTTAATTACTTAAATAATTTTGTTTGGAACAGCCTCGTAATACCTGAATGTGTGGCCTATTGTCTGACATACTCAGTGCGCTATCGCATTGACACTAGCAACCTCTCGTTCAGAATGAACGATTTGAATTACACAATTATAATTTAAAATATGAAATTAGTTAAATATTTTTACGACTCTGAGAGAAAAAATAGTAGGGCGTGGGTGCTTATATCAATTATTTTTCGCACGACTGTGACTTAATCATTAGAAAATTGTATGTTTCAAATTGCCATAAAAGCTACCTACCGCTATAAGATATAATGTGTTTGTAGTAAGTTAAGATAGTAGCTCGCAACTACCATCGCCCATTCCTTTTAATTACCTACCTTCTTCCAAAGGTGTTTCTTATCTTATCTTACAATGTAAAGACTTGCACTGCGAACTGTGACGTGTAACTGTTAGTTATAAATAAATCCTGATTACTGGCTTATCGTAAGTTGCTTAACTAAACTACCAACAATTTTCTTAGGGCAATAGGTATCGGAGCCGAAATCCTTCCTATATTGCATTTGATAACGATAATTATATAATTAACGAAATAGTGTTATTAAAGTGATAGATTATTTATGAAACTACGCTCATGATAAAATTACGTTATCTTTGAAAGTCTAGCGTGATTTTCATGTTTTACATATATTTTACAAAATCATCACAAGCACTGATGATTAATGCATTGACTTGGAAACTCACTATCAAAAATTCAGTACATGCCTATTGAAGTTAAGAGATGTGAAAGTAAACCTAATTTTCGCTATAAACATTAATATTGGCATAAGCTGCCTAAAAACTTGATGTAATTGATTTTTAGTATATTATTTAATATTAGCTGACTCCCACGTGTAACTGATTTGTCAAGTCAGTAAAGTTTTTAGAATTATAAATATTCTTGGTTTTCGTTAAATTTACTGAACTGTTGAAATACATTATATTGAACTGGCTTTACGGATTCATCTTTTTTACTCACATGATTTACGATCGTTGTTGTTGCCATTTTAAAACAATTGCCGATTACCAGAGTCGGTCTGGTTGAAAAATATGTCTATCGATCTGGACATTAACCTGTCACTTAAATTGTCACACCACTTAGTTATGGTTGACTATTTAAACACTATCTACAGAAAAAATGGTATCACTGCTTGTCCAAGAAGTTGTTTGTTGGTCACCTGCGATAGTAGACTACAAAATCTTTTAGATCAACGACCTGTTGTTGATTTTTAAAACAATTTTAACCACCAACATATTATGTATGGTTCTGTATACAAACTTAATGCAAAGGGAAAGTATGACATAAATAATTATTTATACATTGCCTGAACGTGTCAGACATTCTATGGAATGTATTCCCAAAGCATCCTATTACAATACGGCATTATACAGATGCTGGTGACATACATTTTACAGATGGAAAATGTACTATTTAATGGTAATATACGTAATTGTTTCAGACCAATAGAGAGAAAACATAATGCCTTGTTTCCGGTTTCATTATTATTATGTAAACCCTTTTATTTAAGTTGTTTTTCCAACAACATTTTTGAAGATTTGAAATAATTTTTAATATTATTTACAGCTCACATTGGCGTTTCTTCTAACAATAAGTTTTAATAGCCCTACTATAGGTGGCACCACCAGGCAATACCAAACAGGCTCTCATATATATAGCTTCCAGTTACGGTCAAGTTATTTAATAGCAGCGTTTTACCTGAAATAAAACGCATATTAAAATACTTACCTAACTGGAAGCTATCACTTTAATTTCTGCCTGGTGGAAATTCGGAAAATTAAGCCAATGATAAAAAATGGCGCGCGATATTTTCACAAAGCGCGAATGCAGAGGTGGCGCCACCTAGGACTTCCGGTTAGAAGGCATTAAAAGTACGAAAACGCTGGAACTTTCGACGGAAACGGAAATGCACTCTCATATATATAGCTTCCAGTTAGGTAAGTATTTTAATATGCGTTTTATTTCAGGTAAAACGCTGCTATTAAAAATTATTTCAAATCTTCAAAAATGTTGTTGGAAAAACAACTTAAATAAAAGGGTTTACATAATAATAATGAAACCGGAAACAAGGCATTATGTTTTTTCTCTATTGGTCTGAAACAATTACGTATATTACCATTAAATAGTACATTTTCCATCTGTAAAATGTATGTCACCAGCATCTGTATAATGCCGTATTGTATAGAATACTTTGGGAATACGTTCCATAGAATGTCTGACACGTTCAGGCAATGTATAAATAATTATTTATGTCATACTTTCCCTTTGCATTAAGTTTGTATACAGAACCATACATAATATGTTGGTGGTTAAAATTGTTTTAAAAATCAACAACAGGTCGTTGATCCAAAAGATTTTGTAGTCTACTATCGCAGGTGACCAACAAACAACTTCTTGGACAAGCAGTGATACCATTTTTTCTGTAGATAGTGTTTAAATAGTCAACCATAACTAAGTGGTGTGACAATTTAAGTGACAGGTTAATGTCCAGATCGATAGAAATATTTTTCAACCAGACCGACTCTGGTAATCGGCAATTGTTTTAAAATGGCAACAACAACAATCGTAAATCATGTGAGTAAAAGATGAATCCGTAAAGCCAGTTCAATATATGTATTTCAACAGTTCAGTAAATTTAACGAAAACCAAGAATATTTATAATTCTAAAAACTTTACTGACTTGACAAATCAGTTACACGTGGGAGACAGCTAATATTAAATAATATACTAAAAATCAATTACATCAAGTTTAAGGCAGCTTATGCCAATATTAATGTTTATAGCGAAAATTAGGTTTACTTTCACATCTCTTAACTTCAATAGGCATGTACTAAATTTTTGATAGTGAGTTTCCAAGTCAATGCATTAATCATCAGTGTTTGTGATGATTTTGTAAAATATATGTAAAACATGAAAATCACGCTAGACTTTCAAGGATAACGTAATTTTATCATGAGCGTAGTCTCATAAATAATCTATCACTTTAATAACACTATTTCGTTTATTATATAATTACCGTTATCAAATGCAATATAGGAAGGATTTCGGCTCCGATACCTATTGCCCTAAGAAAATTGTTGGTAGTTTAGTTAAGCAACTTACGATAAGCCAGTAATCAGGATTTATTTATAACTAACAGTTACACGTCACAGTTCGTAGTGCAAGTCTTTACATTGTAAGATAAGATAAGAAACACCTTTGGAAGAAGGTAGGTAATTAAAAAGAATGGGCGATGGTAGTTGCGAGCTACTATCTTAACTTACTGCAAACACATTATATCTTATAGCGGTAGGTAGCTTTTATGGCAATTTGAAACATACAATTTTCTAATGATTAAGTCACAGTCGTGCGAAAAATAATTGATATAAGCACCCACGCCCTACTATTTTTTCTCTCAGAGTCGTAAAAATATTTAACTAATTTCATATTTTAAATTATAATTGTGTAATTCAAATCGTTCATTGTGAACGAGAGGTTGCTAGTGTCAATGCGATAGCGCACTGAGTATGACAGACAATAGGCCACACATTCAGGTATTACGAGGCTGTTCCAAACAAAATTATTTAAGTAATTAAAAAATAAATAAATATATAAGTATATAATTATGTACTTATATTCATATGAAAAAGGGGACACGCGTGTGACCTTACTTTGCCTCGAGTTAAATGAGAAAATGAAATTTAAACATAATTAGTACAACATTCGTTCTCGTCACATTATCCGTAACATAATGTCGTTTTAAAAACGACCTAAATTGCAAGAATCGACAAGATAAGACATCGTTTTAAACCAAATAGCAGGTATCTCCGTTGTGATTGGAGTCGCAGGAAATACTGCACGAACTCTTAAGGTTATTGTGCTCATCGAGCACTTTTGTTCAATAAATAATCAAGTAAGGGGTAAGACTCACTTCGAAATTTTGAAAGAACATGTTTCACTTTGCAGTTGATTCAATACTATGCAACCCACCTCGAGGTGGTGACTTACTTCTAATTAAATTAACGTTACACAGGGAACATAATAAGTTCATATCGAAAACTTCTTGATCAGACTGCAACAAACTGGCCTGAAGCCTCGCTTTGAGCGTTTAATTTATCAGTTTCTAAAAACTTAAAAGATTGAATCTGGATTCAGCAGTAATAGTAAAAAACTACGTTTAAGACTGTCTAGCTGTAACATAGAATATTTTCATGGTCTGTTAATTTATTGATTTGGAACCTGTTTCATTACAATTTTATTCTTATATAAGACATTCCCGCGAGGGTAGTTTTTGCAAAGGATTTTTATTTTACCTTGAAAAGGTAGTTTATTACAAGCAAGCTAGAGTATCTATGTTAATAGTTTCATAAATAATAAAAGACAGATTAGGCATTACAACAACAATAAAATACGTTTGAAATATTTGATCCAGCATAAAACTAGGTTTTGTTATGAACATACAACATTATTAAGATCAAAAAATCACCCTGTTAGGATGGTTTGTAATAAGCCTACGATACTTACTTGATACAATGAAATATTGTATTTTTCAAAGAGATGCTCATCGGGTGAAGATGGTTTGTTACAACCAAACAAGTTTGTACTATGTTTATCATGAAATTGATATTTTGCAAATACATTTGCACAACTATAGAGTTTTGCTTTATTTATTACAAGCATACATTGTCTGTTGTATTAACTGCTTAATACTATGAAATATGATATTTGCAAAAAAGGTACTCACCTGCAATGGTGGTTTATTATAACCATAAAAAATATTAAAATACGTTCTGTTAAACGCTTATAGCAATGTAATATCTGTCAAGAGATTCACCCTGCGATGGCGTATCGTTACAAGCGTACTAAAGAATAGTGTATGTATGGATCGCTTGATTCAATTGCAAATAGGTAGCCTCCCTGCGAGGGTGGCTTTTGCAAAGATTACCTACCCTGCGAGGGTGGTTTATTACAAGCATACAATGATGTATGATGTATTGATTGCTTAAAGCAATGATTCAATTGCAAATAGGTAGCCTCCCTGCGAGGGTGGCTTTTGCAAAAGATTACCTACCCTGCGAGGGTGGTTTATTACAAGCATACAATGATGTATGATGTATTGATTGCTTAAGGCAATGTAATATGATATTTGTAAAGAGATTCACCCTGCGAGGGCGTATCGTTTCAAGCATTTCAGAGTATTTTGTATTGATTGCATAATTCAATGTAAGGAGGTACAAAAACGGTACTCCTGTATCTCCCTATTATAACCATGCGAATGCACGTTGAACTGATTGTTTGCATAACAATATAGTAAAAAGGAATAAATTCAAAATGAAATACTTGTTCCTCTAAACTTAAACGCAATGTCAAAAGATCAAGTGACATTTTGAGTAATATATCCACAAAAGAAAATTAATTTAGAAATAATTTCAAAAAAAAAAAGGTTAAGAAAGCCTTTATATGCATTTATTTAATGAAAAGTTTTCAGCATACGGCTAGGTGACGTAAGATATTTTCTCCCCCACTATTGTTTGTTCCTAGGTCTGTGATACCTAGATTATGATTATTTCTTGCGTCCAAAATAATAGGCATTACCTAGCCTCTAAAATACATGTGTTCAAATAATTTGCCATGATGTATCAAAAATTTATAGTAACTAAAGCTATAAAGTGAACGAACTTATAGATCGCTAGATATGGTCGAGTCGTTTGTATGACTCGTAGTTAAGCAATTGATACACTGTTGCAACATTTGAAAACCATTATTTTTATAAAAAGGATTTTTTCACTCACCAAGTTTCTTCAATTATCGGCCAGCACGTCAACCAATACCGATGAATTAGTAGAATCGTAAAAGCACGCTGTTACGCACCTTTCACTGAACCACCGCCACGGCCCGTGCTCTGTAGCTTGGGCGTTTGGGCGGCAAACATTTATACGTTTCTGGAAGCAAAACTATGTTAAAAACTGGTGATAATCTTAAAGGCGATGACAGCCTAGTTGGAGAAGGCCTGCCTCTCAAGCCAGAGGGAGCGGGGTCGAACCCAGCCGACGGCACGCACCAATTTGTTCGTTGTGTGAACATTTGTGCGTATTGTATGTCATCTGCTACATGACTGGAGCCCGGTGTATGGTGACAGGCTCATTTGGGACCGAATATCGTTCGGCGATGTGGGTGTTGTATAACACGTCTGCCAGCCCCCTCGGGGGAAAAGCGTGACGATATGATGAATAATCTTAAATATTACCTAAAAACACTTCAATAATGACAAAACACTGGTATGAGGCATCGTTTGACCCCCATATTGTAAGCCACATATGGTTAAAAACATTTAGGCACACAAAAAATTTTAAATATCAAATTAATCGAACGGTAAAACCGTTAAAACAAATTCTACCCACTCATTTTGAACAAATGAAATGAAGAAATGAAATATAATGTGGGTAGGTACTTACTGCGTAAAATGTATACTTAACACCGAGTTATTTTAGGAAAATAACTACATTTCAGTATTTTACCACATAATTATTAACAAATTATCACTTTGTATTAACTAATTATGCAACACGACGCAAGCTGCTAGGGCTGCGGCGATGTTACTTCGACGAAACTTAAAACGCCAATGATAAAAAATGGCGCGCGATATTTTCACAAAGCGCGAATGCAGAGGTGGCGCCACCTAGGACTTCCGGTTAGAAGGCATTAAAAGTACGAAAACGCTGGTACTTTCGACGGAAACGGAAATGCACTCTCATATATATAGCTTCCAGTTACGGTCAAGTTATTTAATAACAATATCAGATGATTGATGTAGCCGCGCGCGCACTCGCCTTGAAAAACCGAATGCGGTTGAAACTACATAATATAGTCGGACTAACCAACTTATTTTTACATGAGTAATTCCCGTGACATGAAATCAAGTCAAGTCAAGTCAAGTCAAAATGTTTTTATTCAATTTAGGTATCAAAGATACACTTAAGAACGTCAAAGTTATTAAAATAGACTCGACCGCCTTGTTCGGACACTCTACTCAGAAGAACAGGCAAGAAACTGAGGGTCATTATTTTTTCAAATAATAAATAAATTACAGTCTCACAAATTTTGGCTTACAACTAGGTAATATCTATAAATACTAGTGGCTACTTGGCGGAAGTGGAAGGCTCCAGACATCTTTATCTTCTAAATAATTCTTAACCTTATAATATCCTCTTTTCATTAATGTAGTTTTTACATGTGATTTGAATTTTCCCTCGGTGAGCCCTGTTATATTTTCATCATTAATCATAAGTATTTTGGATGAGGGCATCAAATAATGACTCTTTTTTTTCTCCCAAAGTAGTAGATAATATCTTGTTTCGATTCTCAAATAGTACTCGTTTCAAAATATCCAACCGTGGTGACAAAAAAAACAAACTCACAATATTTTGTTTGTGAAATGAAAATCTGATCACGTACTCGTACATGGATGTGAGCCAGAAAAATATGCAACAGTATGAGCAGTTATATATTTTATAATATTAATATTTCCATGATAGCCTAGTTGGAGAAGGCCCGCCTCTCAAGCCAGAGGGAGCGAGTTCAAACCCTGCCGACGGGACGCACCAATTTGCTCACTGTGTGAACATACTATGTGCGTATTGTATGTCATCTGCTACATGACTGGAGCCCGGTGTATGGCGACAGGCTCACCCCCTGTCACATTTGGGACTGAATATCGTCCGGCGATGTGTGGGTGTTGTTTGACACCTATGCCAGCCCCTTCGGGGGAAATGCGTGACGATTATGTTCTGTTATGTTAAGATTTCCAATAAAAATATTACAGCGCAGAGTAGTATTTTTTGCCAGAAGCATGTTACCGACAGGAGTAGTATCTTATTACCTATCAAACGGACATGACTGAAGTTTGTTTGCGGAAGTATGCGAGAATTTTTAACTGTAGAAGAAAATATTGAAAACCCTACTAATATTATAAAGGCGTAAGTTTGTGTGTGTGCGTGTGTCTTTGTGTGTTTGTTTGATACTTCTTCACGCTCAAAAGGGGTAAACGGAATTTAGTGAAATTTGGTATGGAGGTACGTGGCTTATACGCTGGATTAGTACATAAGCTATTTTTGAACCACGGGTAACACCGCGGAGGCGAAGGTAGTATTTGCATAAAAATAAAATAATATTTTTGTAAAAGTATAATTATTATACCTAGTATAAAAGTGTATCCTATTTTACTTAAATATTGTGGGTTTTGTACCTACAGACTTCCTAAAGATTTTTTATCGGTCCGACCAAAATTATCTTATATGCCTTGGCTACAAAAGAATTAAAGCTAATTCACAGAGTTTCCAAATCTTATCCAAACCGTCAAAACTTTGTTATCAAGATTAATTTTTGTTGAATACAATTTGAAACTCAAATCTTTATAATAAAATTATACTGAAGCAGATAAGTAATCTCATATATTCGACAGCCACATAAATACTTTAGAAGTAAATACTGACCCCCTTACTAATCTAACTTGTACGTCTGTATTTGGTATGTAGTGTTATGTCTTTTTCCTTCTTTTATACATATGTATATCTCGACCAAAAAAGACAAAACACATACCTAACTATTCAGAGGCTACACAAAGTTTATTCGTAAGGAGGTAGGGGAAAAGTTATACATGCGCTTGAGAACCACTCCCGACGCGCTAACAACGCGAGCGCGACGCGTTCAACAAGCGTGCCTTTGCAATAATGCATGATAATATCGGAAGGGGTAGGGAATGTCACTGTCCGTCAGCGTGTTATCATTTTGCAAGTTCATTTTTTGGCGCTTGATTGGCGTGTCCATTCATTATTTAACTCTTGCGGCCACGTTCATATGCAACCTTTTTTTAAACACATACATATAATTGGAATTATTGTTTTTTATTTATAAAAGTATTTACTTTGTTTATTGCTTTTATTTATCGTTTATATTTGATTTATATTTCGTTTGTTTTATTTATCGTTTGACTGCCTCGGTGGCTCAGTTGGTAGTGAACCTGCCTTCTGAGCTTGGGGGCGTGGGTTCGATTCCCACCTAGGGCAAACATTTATATGATGAACATTAGTGTTTGTTCTATGTCTGGGTGTTAATATCTATTTAAGTATGTATTTAAAAATATCTAAGTATGTATATCAGTCCCTGGCAGCTATAGTACAAGCTTTGCTTAGTTTGGGGTCAGGCGACCGTGTGTGGAAGTGTCCCGAATTTATTTATTTATTATTTATTTATTTTATTTATTTATTTATATTATTGACTGTATGTATGTGTTTCAACATGAATTTATTTATATATTCATTTCTTACTTTCTTTCAACCGATCATATCAAGCGCCCGCGCTGCGAACACTTAAAGATCCATTACATACAATTAATAATATGATCCTTATCCTTATCCTTACTTATTTTGAAATTGAAAGTAACTCTGCGAGTCTGTTTGTGGGCTTTTCACGGCTAAACTAAACGGATCTTATTGAAATTTGATAATTAGTTACAGTGTTTCACGAGGACGGTTTTTGGATAATATTTACTGAATAAACACGTACGAAGTCGCGGGTAACAGCTAGTTTAATATATTTTTGCAAAGGCAAGCTTTGGGCGCGTTTGTTGCTCTCTCCTAGCGGTTGTATACCAAAAGCAAGATGTAAGGAAAGCGCTCCCGACTTGGCCCGAATTCATTATAACCTGTCCCTTTGCTGCAGGATTATCCATACTGTCATGTCAGCAAACATGAACTATTTCTCCCAAAAAACCTCAACGATTCCATTCTGGCTCGACAAAGCCAAATGGAAGTTGGCAACCCTCGCCAGTCTCCCAACTATGGGCGTCAAAACCTTCCAAATGAAGGTCACCCGTCACCTCAGGATTCAATACTCGCAGATTTTCTATTCAGATTATTTCACGATTCATTTGCTTGTCCGAACCCGGACCCTTTTCCTCTATTTACGTCTCGCGGGATTCTGTAACCTACGTAAGGCGTGTAACATCTAGTAATTTGGACACATTGTGACGGGTGATGGGAAATCGAAGGATCTGTTTCTTTCTGTTCTTTCCGGAACATCAATTTGAAGGAACGATTAGATACTTGATGGCAAAATTTAAAGTTAGGTATTTACTTAAATATGCCCGTGTGCTCCCCCATTCAGGGGAATTAGGCGTCGCACGTCTTGTGCATTTGCCAGTGTCAAGTTAATTTAGTATTTAACAGACGAAGGAGTGATGATGAAAAGGTGATAATAACAATGATGAATCCCTCCCCTTACCCTATTTCAGTAAAGTGATGGATATTTTACTGAAACTTTAAGTGGAGTATTGTAAAGAACACGAAAAGTCACGTTTCGCAATGTTTGTATCATTTGCCCACACTCGTGCATCTTAACGAACCGATAAAGGATAATAAATGTTATTACTCTTTAACACTCGAAGAATCACAAGATTTAGAAAATAACACAAAATTACGACGGCATCTTTACGCTTCCCACCAAAAACTCTTGCCTCTCTCTTGCTCTGTTCTTTTTAGGGTTCAGTACTTATTACTAAGACCCTAAGGACCCTATTACTAAGACACCGGCCACCGCTGTCCGTCCGTCTGTCTGTCTCTATGTCTTACTGCCACCAGGCTGTATCTCATGAACATGAAGGAGAAATACATCATCTGTGAAAATTTCAACTGTCTAATCAACAACAATAACTAAAAAAAAAGAACAAAATAAATATTTAAAAATGCTCCGATACAACAGACATGATTTTTTTTATAGATAATGGTACGGAACCCTTCGTTCGTCCGACTTGCACTTGGCCGGTTTTTTAAACTATATTTCTGTTTCTTTTTTTTAATTATATTTTTAATCAAATACTTACTTAAATGTAGGTAGGTAATTTTGTGTACATTGTCCTTTTATTTCTTTTTTTAGATAAGTATATTTTCATACTTAAGCAGCTGTGGCTAATAACATTCTTTTATCCCATAAAAAATAGGGAAGACGAAACTGGTAACAAGCCTAATGAATTAACGACCCACGGTAGCAACAAGCTTACACCAACAGCGTCTTGTACAGTGACCTACATAAGTAAATAATTGGATTTTCATTTCGAATCTACCACAGCCAAATAAAGAAAACAAAAACAAGTTGAGGGTTTCGCGACGCTCTGAATTTTCCATACAAACGCGCTTGTCGAATTTCTTGGAAACTATTTGTCAGATCGTGATAAAATTTGGAATTTCCAATTAAATGAACTAAATCTTCTTCTCTATGTTCTTGTTTTTTTTTAAACGTCCTCAAGATAAGATAGATCTATTAAAATATACGCATTTGTAAGGGATTGCATTTGAATTTGACTGATTTATTAAATTGATAGACAAAGTAAATCAGAAATCCCTTTGCATAGGAAGGTTGTCTACATTAATAACTTTTCAATTTATCCTTAATACAAGAGAAATTCTTAGTTATATAAGAATGATTAGACTATTGCGAAAGTCATAAAAAGTTGAAATTGCAATTTGTCGCTCTGTAGATAACTTTAGAGACAGTATTATTACTGGCTCTCTTCGCTCGTCGTCTCCTACTAGACGAAATGGCAATAGAAAACCTTCAACCAATGCGAAGTTAGTCTAAATTGGTCGCCGGACCCTTAAGCAAAGTATCTGCAGCAAACCACAATACTAAGTCCACTGCATGTTTAACTTTAACTGGAGCCTTTAACTAGCAGACCTTATTCTGGGCAATTGCTTGTATCGCTCCGGAATTGTTTTTGGCACTGCCCAGCTTGATTGCTCACAGTAGCTGTGTGTGGAAATGCAAACAGTAGTTCAACTTGTAATTGAGTTAGCAGCGCATCGCGGTTTATTCAACATTCTGTAGGAATTTAACGCTTTTATGCTCGACTGCCTAAATGAAGAGTAATTTTTTTCTCTGCGGCCGCAGATTGCACTAATTAGGTGTTGGACAAGAAATCATGTGTATCAGTCTATGGATACAAAGTTGATATTTAAGCCAATGTGTGACTCAGTAATAAGGTTCAATATAAGTCATTTTAAATTGAAGCCAAACTTGGCCCCAAAGTTATACCAAGACGAGGCCACGATATTAAAAGTTTACAAGTACTATGTCAGTATAATATTATGTATGTTTCTCACCCTTTATTTATCGGGTGTAAACAGTAAATGCATTATTCATTAGAAAAATTAAATGCTACGGTTTTTAACCCCGGACGAAAAAACGACGGGGTGTTATAAGTTTGACGTGTCCCTGTGTGTGTGTGGCATCGTAGCTCCCGAACGGCTGAACCGATTTTGATCTACTTTTAGCTATGTTTGATGAAAAACGGTGTCGGATTTTTTTTAATTTTAAATTTATACTTGTTTCTACAGAAGTGAATATATCTATATATAATATAATATATAGTGAATATATATAGTGACTGCCTCGATGGCTCAGTCGGTAGTGAACCTGCCTTCTGATCTAGGGGGCGTGGGTTCGATTCCCACATAGGGCAAACATTCATATGATGAATATTTGTGTTTGTTCTATGTCTGGGTGTTAATATCTATTTAAGTATGTATTTAAAAGTATATAAGTATATATATCAGTCTCTGGCCGCCATAGTACAAGCTTTGCTTAGTTTGGGGTCAGACGACCGTGTGTTCAAGTGTCCCAAATATTTATTTATTATTATTATTTATTATTTATATTTGTTGGCAACAAAATTTGTTGGTAAATAAATTTCACTGCAACTCACTGTAAACTTTCGGCTAAAACAGACCAATCTCAGCATGGTCCGGCTTGGCAGTTAAACAGCTGCAATTTATTAGACGTTGCCAATGTCTATACGGGACTCTCCGCCTGTCCGGAATTAAGCTACTGGCTACATTTCCAAATGGCCAACGATTTTACTCCATCCAGCCAGAAGTTACGAGATAACTCTGAATTAGGGTGCCTTTGTTATCTAAAATGGGGTTTGCAACAAAACTATTGGAATACGATTGAAATTTACTTCAACTTTGGCGACCTTTAGGTAAAGGTGATTTGATTTAGAACTTTCGTTTGGCTAGATAATAATTATCATAAGATCTCACGTTTTGAATTTTGAAATTGTTTTAGGGAATTGTAATGAAAGATTATGAGATATTTAAGCTCTAATTTGATGGGGCTTCTTAGTTAGTCCGAACTAAAATCCTGTAAACACGATATCTCCAAAATCCGGCTCAAATTAGTTCATATTCAAAGTTTAAAATGGTATTGGAATACACTATTTGGCTGTCAAATGATATAAAGATCGGTTTTTTATGTTGTTGGCCTCTGAGGTCTGTACAGCCTACCGGTCGTTGGACTTTGCATTGGTTAAACTTTGGGTCCAAGATTGGCTTCAATTCGGAATGGTCAATATTGAACCTTATTACTGCGTGACACAGATACTTAAATATCAACTTTAAGTCTAAAGACTTAATACATATTATATTGGAGCAAAGCCCAAGAACTAGATTGGTGCAAATTTGACTAATGTATGGCCGCGGCATTAAAGGCAAGCGCAGATGGTGCAGGGCCAAAATTATGGAGATCGCATCAACCGTACTTAAGTTTTCGCCAGTGCGTATACGAATGTATAAATGTACTACAATAAGTACGCTTCCCAGTAGATTCTGAGACCTAGTTTCGCTCTGTTAAAATACTTCCTGACTTCTTACTAATAAACGTTGAATATCCTCGGTTGAATAGTTATTTGTCTTTTTCGATAGAGTTAAAAATGTGAAAGAAAGAAAAAGACAAAACACTGTACAACTATTCCGAGGCTGTACAACGCTTATTAGCAAGAATATAAAAGTTAAAGCAGACAAGTAAGAGCCCACCATTTTAAAGAAACGGCAAAATAACAATGAATGCAACAGAACTGCAATAAGCCATTTAAAAATACTTTTTCTTCCATTTCTATGAAAAAATGTGGCCGCGATGCTTCATCAGAGGGTTCTTAATTAAAACCCGACGAAACAATAGAGTTGCCAGGGAAAGAGTTGCCAGGGTAAAATATGGCTGCTGTTTGTGCAATACGAGTGCAATGTCTATGCAAATGGTTCTTTACTCTACGTTGCTTTCAGTTTTGTCTTAGGATAATTAGCGAGAATTTTTCTTTTTAATTTATCTAATTAATCTTCTTCTTAATCGGGCACTCTTGGCAGGGTGGTCGTGGTCACTAAGATGGTGGTACATGGTGGGTCTTCACCGTCGTCAGTCTTCCCGGCGGCGGTAACTACTGCTCTCGCAATGCTTCTCCATTTTAAACTCATTCTAATTTTAATTTTTTTCTTCATTTTAATTTTAATCTAATCAATATAACATAACATATCGTCACGCCTTTCCCCCGAAGGGACTGGCAGAGGTGTACAACACTCACACTTTTCTGGACGATATTCAGTCTCAAATGTGACAGGGGGCGAGCCTATCGCCCTACACCGGACTCCAGTCATGTAGCAGATGTAATACGAGTATCATACGCACGTATGTTCACACAATAAACAAATTGATGCGTGCCTTCGGCCGGGTCCGAAACCGATTCCTCTGGCTTGAGAGGCGAGTCTTCTTCGACTGGGCTATGATCGCTGTTTATCTATTTAATGTGTATATTATCCAATACTTGCACCCTGCGGTTCCATCATCTGTCCTACAGGAACTGTTAATTTTTTTGACATGAAAAGTATAGCCTAGGTGTGTTTATCCGGAGTATAATAATAATACTTTTGATTATACTCTGGATGTGGTTTAGATTTAATTTGAGCTACCTCCAAACCAAATCTGGTCAGCCTATCGACATGAAATCAAATTTCGGTTTACTATTTTGATGGTTCAGCCGTTTGAGCGTGGAGAGGTAGGTAACAAACTAACAAACTCGCATTAAATTAGTAATTTTAGTGTACGTTATTAATTTAAAGTTATTCCAGTTATTTAAGAGGCTTATGTTTGGGGGAACTTAAATTTGCCTGGCATGAACTAGATTAAGATAGAGAAAAATGGCGCTGCTTAGTATCAGAGATCAGGACACAGTAAGAGTCATTGCACCAACAAACTTAGTTAGCTTAAATATATTGTACTAGCTGCGCCCTGCAATTTCACCAGCGGTTAAAAAGTATCCTATGTGCTATTCTAGACTATAATCTATATCTGTGCCAAATTTCATCCAGATCTGTTGAGCCGTTCTGGCGTGAAAGAGTAACAAACATTCATCCATCCACCCATCCATTCTTACAAAGTTTCGCGTTTATAATCTTAGTAGGATGTGTAAATGTTTATTACAGTAAAGTGAATAGAAACATACAATTTATAGATCTTTTTTCAATATCTGCACGATATCAGCTTATTGTTGAAAAATGAAATCGAAGTTCGTATTGAACAAACAAGCATTGATAGATTAGAGAATAGAATAGAATAGAATAATTTTTATTGTCATTAAGTAACAGTTCCTTAGCAATTTTATCTAAAAAATGAATTAAGGATGCTCCTATTATGGACTCGTCAAAAGGTAATTGCAAAAAATTACAAAATCATTTGTTAATATTATTAAAGTCTTGTCTTAAAAAGATATAACGAGTGTATTGATGCTGTATTCTTTATCATAAAACGATCCAATAGAACGTTTTAGAACTATAAAAATCGAATGATATAGCTGTTCGATTAAACTATTTTCATTGTAGGATGGTGCGGGTGAAAAACACCAATCATTCCTTTTCCCTTTTGAAAGTTGCTACGATTTACGAATGACTTAAAACTACTGCAGCGCTTTAAATATTAGAACACTGAAATACATAATCTCGAATCGTCTTTATCTGTAGTATTTAATAATAATCGCAGGTAAAATAAACTAGCAAAAAAAAATCATATCTTCGTCAATTTGAAGAATTTCCAAAAACTGGCTGGACAAAAGAAATCATAATGAATCATTGAAACGTCATAGGTGTGAGCGTGACCAAGATAAAATCTCATCTCACCTCCCGCGTAGGAATAGCCCCCCCCCGGACAGAGATCCCGACAGAGATCCGGACAGAAATCCAGACAGAATTCGGACATACAAAAACATTTTGTAGGAGATGAAGCAGAGACTTCATGTCGCAGTAAATAGAGGATAGTTTATCTTGGTAAATATCTTGGCTGTCTTGGTAAACCAAAATTATGAAATTGTGTAATTTCGAAATGTCATTATTTTAAAAAGTTCATAGTAATTTTACAATGTGTGGTTTATGTGAGATGATAGAAGCCTGAAGGCAGTAAATGTATATTATTTGTAAAAACCTTTGTCTAGAATTTCATACAAAGAAATAACTTTAGATTGATTAAAAAACTTAGCCTTGCGTTCTTTGTCGAAGATATTATTTACATTTTCAAAACATCAGTGTGATAATACGATATTACTACGAAAATTTATTCAAAACATTCCAATGTTGTTCTAAAGAATTTGAATGTTCGTTTTTCTACTGAATGTTTTTTACTTATATTTATCGTCAAATAATTTATAAAACCTACGAAGTATTGTTGTGTATGATATTATACTGTATAGATCTAATGAAAGTTTCAAAATTAGAAGACGAGTACACTTTCAGGGTTAGTCCTACACTACTGTGTCTAATGACACACTTTTAGTGTTGCCGTTTTGGCATTTTTAATGCTAAATTTGGAATATTTTTGAACCTGTTGGCATGAAAAAATGAGCTTTAGCATATTGCATATTTTAGCATTTTCCGAAATTTTTGTATCTTTCGAATTTTAAGTACTATTGATGTACTATTTACTCTGTGCAAAAGATTGATAAACTCATAGAAAATATTTTTAAAGTATTTAGTGGATATGGTAACTTTGTTATGAATTAGGGACTTTCCCGAATACCGATTCGGATCTTACAAGTGCATGTTGGTACCGATGCTTGTATTGTGATAGCTTAAAAATAGACGTTTATGCTTAAGTCCTGTGTGTGTGCTTAAAAAGTAGTTTTTGATTGACTCTGGAGAGATAACATGCCTCCAAAATATTAACAACATTATCGAGAACATGAGCGAGTTTAAACACTGGCTAACACGAGCTAAAGAAGATTCGACCAAAGCTTACTATAAGTGCAACATTATAGCCAAAGTATCCTGTTTAAAACAACACATCGTTACATCAAAACATGCGAAACATATTGATCCGAAAAAAGAAAAAAAAAAAAAAGATTTTCCTAAGGTGCACGTTCAACCTGATACCCAAAGAGCAGAGTGTTCACTTGCATTATTTATAAGTGAACATGGGTTAAAGAGTCGATTGTGATGCCAATGACTATTGGTTTTGAAGTTGGCCCTTCAACATCACAAGCACAAGCTCACGACGATGATGATATTGATGATCTACAAATATTAATTGATTTATCTTCATGATTAAATATAAGTACCTACTTTAAAATTGCACTGCATTTTTAATTAATATAATTTTTTATTCATTTAAACAAGACTTGGCATTTGGCATTTTTTTTTAGCATATTAAAATGTGATCTAGCACATTTTTAGCATTATCACCGCCAAAGTCTAGCATTTTTTCCATTTACAAAACGGCAACACTGCACACTTTTACTTCAGTCGCGCTTGAAATATTGTCTTGAACGCTTGTGTCCTAGAGTGAATATTTGAGCGCCACAGTTCAGTATGCCACAGTTTCACTTACAGAGCCGGCCGAGTCAACCAGACTCTAAATATAGTACTGCTATGTTTAAGCGTCAATCGTCTTCCGCCGCTTAAAATACTGTAATTGAATATATCACTTCTCAAATCAAAACATTATAATTCCGCCTTCACTCAAAAACTTTCCAAGCACGCCCACATTGTCGAAATACCTACGCGCAGTAAGTAGCTACTTAAACCATGAATTAAAAGGATTACGTGCATTTAGCTAACACTCGCTGCGGGATTGAATAAATAATGTAAGACTTTAATGCGGAATATATAATAACGATGTTGGCATGTGGAAAACACGGCAGCTGTCTTTGAGAGAAAATCCAGTAATTATTTATACGGGTAAAAGTTTGCCTTTGTCGCGCAAGGGCTTGTGTGACGAAGATTCTCAATTTTCGGAAGTAATTTAGAGGAAGGTCGTTGGTTACAATTTTGTGATATTGAGATTGATTGTGAAGAGAGATGTCGGGAGTTTTGGTTTACATCGATAAATTAGTTTTGTAGAAGTATGTAGGGACCACAAAACTTTACAAAAAAGGGAATTTTACTGTAAAGTATTACAATATAACGTGATTTTTTTTTATTACAAAATTAAATTGAACAATTTTTAAAAATAATAGTGCAATAAATGCAATCTTCTTTGAGTAAGTAATTTCAATTTTTTTTGCATATAATTGTCGTATTTGTATTATCTAGTTACTGACAGTATTTACAATACCAATTAACAGGTACATTACAAACTTAGCTTTATTAGTGGGAGTTCGGTAGCCACTGGCTACCGAAACACAGTTTTCACTAGTTCGGAGTCAGTGGATTCATATCATTATATTGTACTTACTGTTCGTGCCAAAATAAAAATATTTGATTTGATTTGATTGATTTGAAATCATTGTCTCGTATACAATTGCAAAAGAAGAATCTGGCAGTCGATAAAGTACATCGATAGTTTCCGCTACCACATCTCTATTTATCTCAGTGTTGAACTATCGACGGAACCCTTGCGCTGCGGCATCGTAAGCTTTTAAGCTTAGTTAGACGAGTTGTTGAGGACACATATCAGGAAGTATTTCCTCGCCTACTACTAAATTGGAGCTTATTTACTTTGCTTACATGAATATACTTGTACTTTACTGTTTCGGAGGGTCGGTGACTTTGTTTCATACTAGAGCTTTAAAACTTTGATAGTGAAGCTGGATTTGTAAGCTTGGGATCTATTTACTTGTTTGAGCTTATTTTGCAGAACAAGTTTTTTGTTAAACGGCTTTATATAACTTTACTCGCATATTTAATATTGTAGCGCCGCGCCGCATGTAAACAAGCGCGGCGCACGGAGCGCGCGCGCGCGTCGAGCGCACTCTCCACTGGCCGCCGCTGGAATGCGAGCTCGCCCGCGCCTCTGTTTCTTTATACGGTGCGAGCAGGACAGAGTGCGGAGGCGAGAGAGCACTATTGTTTTTTTACGTCTAGTTCTATTGGATAGGATAACATTAACACTGTTGTACTTTAGTCTAGGTTTATTGTAAGATTTCGCATTTATAAAGATTGTTAACAAATAAATGTTCACTCCAGTCAACAGTCGTGCGCTGATCGTCGCAGTCGTCAGTCGTTCACTTCATTTCCGCTCCGATCCGTCGCACCGTACGGACGTCTCCGACTACCGTCCGCTGCCCGCTATCGCCATCCTGCTCAAGCCTGCTGTTGCTGTCTCCCTCAAGCCTGCTGTTGCTGTCGCCGCTGTTGCTGTCTCAACACAGCAAGCCCTGAGAAGACAGAAGCCGCAAGACTGCGACGTCCGATCCTCTGTTTCGGTCCCTCAAATTCGAGGTGTTAGCGTTGCCACGTATCTTCGCTAACACTATCGATTTCGTTGTATTAACGTTGGTTTCAAACGTCCTCTGTTAATACAACGTACCGGGGTACCGACTGCAGGGATCGTCGTCTCGCCGTGTTCTCCGCCGGACGAAGAAAGCACGCCGTATCTTGATACGGCGTGATCAAACCGCTCTTTTCAGAGCGTCCTAATGTTTCATTGCAAAATCCACGCTTAGTGGTCGATCGGTGGATACTTATAACGGTGCCAACGAAGCCGATCGTGGTTAGGAGCGTGGACCCGGAGCGCTCGTTTTTCCTCCTTCTGAGGAACAACGGAATCCGGCTGGGCTTGGAACCACCGGCCTTGGGGACGCCCCTCGTCGACACCAAGCATCTCCCTCCCACCCTTCCCATCCTTTTTCCTATCCCTCGGGTGTGTGTTTGGCTTGGACGGCCGGTTTCCCCGGAGTCCCTGTCTCTCCCCCGGGGCAGCTAGGGCCGTAGGCACACAACCGGCTGCACAATAAGATCGGCAGCCGGGACACACTAGGGCTACACCTAGGTACACATCTCCCTGCCTATACCCGGCAGGGAGGCTCTTGCCCTCTCTTTCCCGCCGGTGAAAATCCTTCACCGGCCGTCTCGCTCTCGCTCCCGTCGCTATGGAGCTTGCCGGGTCGGAGGCCAGTTTCGGCGCGGCTAACGCCATCGTCGAAAATGCTCTCCGAGCCATGTTAGCGTCCAATCCGAGTGCGTACGAGGAATTCGTACGCAACCCGGTAGCCGCTGCAGCCTCTCTGCTAGCGGCAGCCCCTCAGGCCTACCCCTCCCCCGCCCCTGCCCCTCAGGCAAAGCCCGCTAAGGCCCCTAAGGCCAAAAAATCCTCCAACCCTGCCCCTAAGGCCTCAGGCTCTGCGCCTAAGCCTTTACCGGGCACCTCCTCCTCCTCCGCTAAGCCCTCGCCCTCCCTCAGAGGGCCGACGGCCGTCCCGACCCCGAAGGCCCGTTCGCCCGTAAGAGAGCGTTCCTCGCACGAGGCACGATCTCGAAAAGGGCGAGAGGGCAATCGCCGCTCTCTTTCCCGTCATAGGAGTCGCTCGCGTCTCGCCTTGACCGTCAGGTCAGAGAGCACGACCTCCTTGGCCTCTGCCGTCTCGACGGAGATGGACGTGGCCGACCCTAGCGACGAGGGCTTCACCCTCGTTGCTCCCAAAGGGAAGAAGCGCCCCGCCGCTGCTTCCTCTCCCCCTCCCCCGTCCAAAGCCTCCTGCATCGCTGCAGGCACTCCTCCGTCTTCCGACGACTCGGACGAGATGGACGTGGCTCCCGCGCCCAGACCGCCGAGACCCCCCCGACCCTTTGTTCTTAGGGACAGGCAGCGCTGGCCGGAGATCTCTAAGATCTTCGCCGACCAGAGCATCAGGTGCTCTGGTAAGAGCCACAAGGACGGTATCTCCGTCGCCATCCCCTCCTCCGACGAGTACCGTCGCGCTACCCGTCTCCTACGTGAAGCTCAGATACAGTTTCACGCCTTCCCCCTTGAGGACGAGAAAGTCCTTCGCGTAGTTATACGCGGCCTCCCCAAAGAGATCAGTACGGACCTCATCCGTACTGACCTCGAGTCCCAGGGCTTCCCGGTCCAACAGGTGCACCGTATGACCAACGGTCGCACCAAGGCCCCCATAGACCTCGTTCTGGTCATCCTCGACCGCAACCAGGAGGGCAAGAGAATCTTCTCAGTCGAGAAGGTACTCAACCTCTCCGGGCTTAAGGTCGAGGCTCCCCGATCCAAAGGCATTCCGGGACAATGCCACCGCTGCCAGTTGTATGGCCACGCCGCGCGTTTTTGCGAAGCGGCCTTCCGCTGCGTAAAATGCGCGGGTGACCATGCCACTGCAGCATGCAGCCGCAAGAAGGGGGATCCCAGTCCGCCCAGCTGCGTCCTCTGTGGGACGAAAGGGCACACTGCGAATTATCGCGGTTGCCCTAAGGCCCCGAAGGCCGCGGCTGGGTCGAAAAGGATCCCTCCTTCCCGCAACCCTCCCCGGTCCCAAGGCACCGGTGCCAAACTCCGGGTAGCACCCGCCCCCGCTGCGCCGAAATTCGTCGACGCGCCCCGTCCCTCGACCAACGCTTGGTCGAAGCCCCCATCCTTGCTCCAGACACCGGTGTCTCGCCCGGCGCAGCTCCCCTACCCCGCTGCTACCCCGAGCCGCCCAATCCCTCCACTCGTGGCTCCTGCACCCCGCATGCCCGCCCAAGGCCCTTCTGGCCTCACGGCGGACTTCCACTTTCTCACTGAGATCTCCTCGGCTTTCGACCTCGACGAGGTCCGCGAGGTGGCTCAACTCGTCCGTGAACGCCCTGGTGCCCTCCTGGACATCATGGCGGCTCACAGCGGTCTCTTCTGCGCTCTGAAGCGCTTCGCTCCCCGCGTCCTTTCGTCGTAACTGTCATGGATAGTACAACGACGAAAGTGAAGCCGCGCGCGTTGACGTTGGCATTTTACAATGCCAACAGCCTCTCCTCGGGGAACTCACGTCCCCTCATCCACGAGTTCCTCACGACCCATCAGGTCGACGTCATGTTAGTGTGTGAGACCTTTCTAAAACCGAGCATGAGGGACCCTAGGGTCGCAAACTATGCTCTGGTTCGTAATGACAGGACTACCGCCCGCGGGGGCGGTACCCTGATTTATTACAAAAGGTCTCTCCACTGCATCCCCATCGACACTCCTCCTCTCACGAACCTGGAGGCATCCTGTTGCCGTCTCTCGATGACGGGCCATCAGTCCGTCATCATTGCGTCTTGTTACCACTCTGGTAACAAACCTCTCCTCAGAAGTGATCTCGAGTCACTTCTCTCCCTCGGAAGCGCCGTCATTCTGGCGGGCGACTTCAACAGCAAGCACACCATGTGGGGTTGCAACGCCACTAACACGAGAGGGTCCCTTATGGACACTCTCTCCACCGACTTGGGCTATGACGTCATCCCCCCGTCCTCCCCGACCCACTTCCCCTTCAACATTGACCTTAGGCCAGACATACTCGACATAGCACTTCTAAAAGGCATAGCGCTCCAGCTACGCTCGTTGGAAGTGCTACACGAGCTTGACTCTGACCACCGACCGGTTCTGATGTCCCGACTCAGCCATCAGTACCCCCCCGACTAGGACTGTGGTGAATTGGAAGCTTTTAGGTGAGAGCCTAAAGGAAACCAATTCACCCGACCTAGACCGAATCCCCGACGACATCGTCACCCCAGACGATGTCTCCCTCTCCCTCGATGCGCTCAATAGTCACCTTCACACCGCCATTGGCGGCTCCTCGAGACAGGTCCCAGTCGAGGGCGACCAACGCTGGGCCCTTCCCGAGGACGTGAGGGAACTATTGAGAGCAAAACACTCTGCCATTAGGGCTTACGACTGGACTCCCACCGAAGAGAACAGAGTCACTATGCGGTACTACGAGCGTGCCGTAAAGACCCGCATACGTGAACTCCGTAATCAGAGGTGGGAGAAACTTCTTTCAGAGATCGAACCATCTCATCTGGCTTACTGGAAGTTGGTGCGATCTATGAAATCCGACAAGACGTCATCCATGCCCCCCCTGACACGACCCAATCTCCCACCCGCCTTCGAGGATGTAGAAAAGGCCGAGTGCCTGGCCGACAGCCTCGAGGCGCAGTGCAGCCCCAGTCTAGACCAAGTCGACCCCGCTCACCGCGAGTCGGTGGATGCGATAGTCGACGAAGTCTCCTCCCTCCCTCCCCTCTCTTCCCTCGAGCCGGTCACGGCTTCGGAAGTTGAGTCGATCATCAAGGACCTCCACGCCAAGAAGTCCCCAGGTGCAGATGGTATCACCAACAGAGTGCTTAAACTCTTCCCCATTGCCCTTATCCATCTCCTAGTAAGCATCTTCAATGCCGCCATGACCAACTGCATCTTCCCCGACCCCTGGAAGACTGCCGATGTTATCGGCATTCGAAAACCAGGCAAGAAGGCTACCGAGCCTTCTAGTTACCGTCCCATCAGTCTTCTCAGTTCCATTGGGAAGATTTACGAGCGCATCCTTCTGAAGCGCATCTGGTCCCATGTCAGGGAGAATCACATTCTCCCAGACGAGCAGTTTGGATTTAGGTCCAGACACTCTTGCGTCCAACAAGTACACCGCATCACGGAGTACGTCCTAGAAGGTTTCAATCAGAGACCTTGTGGCTTCACCACTCCCAAGCCCCAGGGGACCCTAGCGGTCTTCCTCGACGTCGCGAAAGCCTTCGATAAGGTGTGGCACAACGGGTTGATATACAAGCTATATCAACTCGCGTTCCCAGACAGTCTTGTGCTCATCATCCAAGACTATCTCACCCATCGAAGCTTCCGCTACCGCGTCGATGGAACTCGCTCCTCCCCTCATCCCATCAGCGCCGGCGTCCCTCAGGGCTCAGCGCTAGCCCCTATCCTCTTCTCTCTCTACACTCACGACATCCCTCGGATTCCAAAAGTAGAGTTCGCGCTTTTCGCGGACGACACTGCCCTCTACACCAGAGGTTGGAATCCGCTCCACCTGCGTGGCCGACTTCAGCGAGCCCTTCGCCAGCTTGGCGATTGGTTCAAGAAGTGGGCCATAACGGTCAATCCCGACAAAAGTGCAGCCATGTACTTTCACCCCACCAAGCCCTTCAACCGGGAGCAACTCGTGCTTCACGGTCAGCCCGTCCCTTGGGCTACCTCCACCAAATACCTTGGCGTGACCCTCGATAGACGACTCACCTTCTCGAAACACATTCAGATAGTCCGGGACCGAGCGGCCTTCATTCTAGGCCGACTCCACCACCTCGTAGGCACACGGAGTAAATTGTCCCTTAGGAATAAGGTGACTATTTACAAAATGTGCATCCGCCCCGTCATGACGTACGCTTCAGTAGTGTTCGCTCATGCCTCCTCCCTAGACCTGGACAAGCTCCAGGTCCTTCAGAATAGGTTCATTCGCAAGGCAGTCGGAGCTAGCTGGTACCAGCGTAACGCCGACCTGCATTGTGATCTCGAACTTCCCTCCATCCGTCAGTACATCAAGTTTCTCTCCCGGCGCTACTTTGATAGAGCCCCTCACCACCCCAACCCTCTTGTCACTCGCACCGTGGACTACTCCGTAGATCCCACAGACCCTCCCCCTCTCCGTAGGCGCCCTAGGAACATCCTAGGCGACCCGGACGACCCCATCGCCGTCGTCACGTCGGCGGCGCTGGGGTCGTCCGACCCGGCAGCTCCTTGCAACAGGAAGTATTCAGTTTTTGGTATAGGCGTCGGTTACCAAAGGTACACTGTCATACACCGACCTCGCCGGCGAGGTCGAAGACTGCCTACAAGGTCTGTTAGAAGATCGGTTAGTTAGCTCGTAGTGTTCGCTTATTTTACGCCCCTCAGTTTCTTGCCTGTTCTTCTGAGGTGAGGTTCCCTTTCCGAACAAGGCGGTCGAGTCATTGTTAATAATAATTTATTTTGTTTTTAACCTTAACTTCAACCGTCCCCGTTAGGGCCCTAGAGCAAGCCCCTTCTGGGCTGCCAGGGCAATTCGACGCCCCTCCCTCGGTGACAGCCCAAGCCGAGGCCGTACCTCAGAGGTGCCCTTGCGCTCGTCGCCCATAGTTTGTAAGCATTTTTGAGGCCCTGCGCCATCTGCGCTTGCCTAATGCCCGGTACGCTGTCGAGGCCTCAGTGGCCAACAGCATAGAGTCATCCAAAAAAAAAAAAAAAAAAAATAAATGTTCACTACGATGTCATCTTATCTCAGCGTTTCATTATACCTAGCAGCTTTAAGTCTCCTAAAATATTTTTTTGTGCTTTCTACAAATCTTGAGACAGGATTTTCGACTTCATTAGATGCGCTGGTTTTTTAAAAATTGCACGCACACATACTTAGCTACCGTGAGAAATTGACAATACTTTGAACATTATAAGATTAAAACCGTTAAGTTTTTTAAAGTAATGCAATGTTTTTTTTTTTGCCATTTTTTTGCCATTTTCACCGGTATTGCCCTAGTATTTGTTTGCCTTGGCAAACAAACTTTGCAAAAAAAAGCCTGGATTTTTTTTATTAAAAATTAGTATAAAGTTTACTCGTGGTATATTTGCCACGAGTATACTTATCTTACTATCTTTCTTAGAGTTTTGTACCAAAATGGAATAAGACACTCTTATAGAGTCTTTGAAGTCTGTCTGTTTGTTTGTCACAGCTGACTATTCCTTGAAGCCAATGTAGGTTAAATAAAACTAAAGTAAAAGAATGTGCAATTATTTGTGTCACAAACATTATCACAAAATTCTGGAAATATCTGTGCTAAAGTTTTGGTTAAAAGTAACCGAAAATCTTAAATAGGTAGTAGCTTCAATAGAGTACAAATATTCGTTCGTTCTCATAAACCGCCGACGAATATGAGATATAGGGATCCAAAAATATCAATACAGAAGCAGTTGCGTTTCTTTATGGAAATCGCAACACATTAAAATACTATCCAAGGGATCGGATACGAGGAAAAAAATCCTATATTTTTGGAATGTCTCCTTTTTATTTGTTCCAGAATATACTTTTTTATTGTTCTTGTAACGTTTCTACGACCTATATTTTCACTTTGACTGCTGATAAAAACGAATGGTCTTGATTGTGTCGTCAAGTAGACGTCGCGTCAAATTTAGTGTAACTTCCTATGTTCTGAAGTTTCAGGGACTATGCGGGCTTGCTGAGACTATTTAATGTTGTTTGCATACCCTATTTAATACGAAGTATTGAGTCAGTCATTTAATCAATCTGTCAGTCAGTCAGTCAGTTAGTCAGTCAGTTAGTCAGTCAGTCAGTCAGTCAGTTGTGAAGTGCCATGGGGATAATTTGGCACCTTGATAAATTACTTGGCATACAATAAATAATTAAAAAAAAAAACCTCCTCTTAATCATTTCATCATCACATCTACAATATGCCGTGTTTTGCCCGCAACATTAAAATTTAAATCGGTACCATATTTACTACTTAAGCACTAGTAGGTACCTAATACTAAAGATTAAGAAGTAAAAATGGCCATGTGCTGACCATGTCTGTAAAAAACCAGTAGCCATTAGGGTACATGAGATTTAGAGTGAAGACCACGGATCGGCAAACTCATAGTAAAGTATAGCTAGTGCATAAATATTAATTAGGGGGATGATGATGACGATGATATTTCCTATTCAGAGCAACTAGACAACGGAAAAAATGGGAAACATAGAAATAGGAGCTTTTATTTCCTCTTGCAAAGCAACACAAACAGAATAATGAACTAGGGATGTACCAAGCTTTACATAAAAAACTGTATAAGCATGTACTTAAAAGTATGAGCATTTTTTATTACGAAACTTAACATGACATCGAGAAAAACAATTATAATGGAATATCAGATTTTTTTCGCAATTTCAGAGTTGTTTTTCAGTAAAAGTTGTTCCGAAGAAAAAGTAAACAAAATGTAATACTTACCCTTTCATAATTGACATGTCCAGATGGCCTGAAAAAACACGGGCCAAAAAAAAAAACAGCCAACTGAACAAAATGTATAATGCAACCCTACCGTACCTAGACGTACCTGTCACGCACACCAATATAAAAAGTTGGTCTGTCACTTTTTGATCATAAACAGTACGGAACTCTCTCTAGACATTTATGTACTTAAAGTACATATTTACCTAATAATAAACATCTTTTGTGGAGTTTTGGCGGGAACCGAAAAGATGGTGTCGTGATTTTGTATTATTTTCTAAAACTTGTGATTCTTTGAGAGTTAAAGTGTAAAAATGGTGTAATAAATAACGTTTACCGGTTTGTCAACGTGCACGAGTGTGTGCGAACGTTGCGATACGCGACTTTTCGTGTTTTCTGTAAAATTTCACTTATAGTTTCAGTAAAGTGTCCATAACTTTACTGGAATGGGGAAAGGGAAAAGATTCACCATCTTCATCATCATCCCACCATCTGTGAAAACGAATGATTAGTACTTGACACTGGCAAATGCACATGACGTGCGACGCCAAACTCCCCTGAATGGGAGAGAAAAAAAAAACATCTTTTGTCTTCGTACACCCCAAGTATTAAAACACTGTAGGTATAGTTAAATGGTAAAGAGGATCATCAATGCAAGGTAGCCTTTGCACGAGGCTTTTATACTAAAAATTTAAAAAAATACCCGTGAATTGGAAGAAGGCTCATTCCTCAAGCCAGAGAGTACGGGTTTGATGCCAGCTGAAGGCACCCAATAATTTGTTCGTTTTCTGAACAAAATAAAATGTGCGTGTATTTTTATGTCATCGTCTGGTACATAATATATTACGGAGCCCGGTATAAGTCGATGGGCTTGCCCTCTGTCACATTTGGGACTAAATATCGTCCAGCGAAGTGTGGGTGTTTTAATATACCTCCACGGGCCAGTCCCTTCGGGGATGTGACGATTTGTAATAATAATAATAATAATTTTCGGGACAATTACACACACGGTCGTCTGACCCCAAACTAAGAAAAGCTTGTACAATGGCGGCCAGAGACTGATAGACATACATAAATATTTTTAAATACATACTTAAATATATATTAACACCCAGACATAGAACAAACACAAATATTCATCACATGAATGTTTGCCCTAGGTGGGAATCGAACTCAGCTCAGAAGGCAGGTTCACTACCGACTGAGCCACCGAAGCAGTCTAAATTCAACTAAATTCAGAATTCATTAGTTCTACCCATTAGAGACCTAGTTCTATTTTAAGTAAGTTAGTAACTTCATATTTACAGCTAAAGCCAAATGTACCGAAGTAATTTTTAATTCAGCAATACTACAGCAGTCTATGAAATTCTAAGAAAAGCCATACCGTACAAAATATAACCGTCTCACGTTTCTTAAAGCTAAATACGGATCCCTAATGAGGACGCTACGCATTCTGCTTATCTTTACACTCAGATTGGTGTTTTCTGGTTTGCTACAACATTGAGTACCCAAGTTGTTAAGGGTCCGGCGACCACTTTAGACTAACTTGGCTAAAGGGTTTCTATTGCCAGAAGAAGACTACGAGCGAAGAGAGCAAGTAAAGATACTCACGAGCCTCTAAAGGTATCTACAGAGTGACAAAGTGCAATTTCAATGATTTTTTATGACTTTTGCACTTCTCTAATAATTTCTAAATAACTGAAAATGTCCATTGTATTTTGGATTAATTCAAAAGCTAATGATGTAGACAACCTCCCTATGTAAAGGGATTTTTGATTTGCTTTGTCTATCTATTAAATAAATAAGTCAAAAGTGAATCCTCACAAATTCGGATACTTTTAATTGCTCTATTTTCTCTTGAAGACGTTTTTTTTTTTAAAAACCGAGAACAGAGGTGGAGATATATATACCTACTTCGTTCATGTAATTGTCAACTTACCAAACATAATAATCTGACAAATGGTTTCCAAATGCGACAAGCGCGTTTGTATGGAAATTTCAGAGCGTCGTGGAACCCTTAAGTAACTCTATATAGGACGAATATTAAGTGAGTAGTACTTATGTTATGTTTCTAATTAATCTGTAAGTATTAAGTTTGTGTTACTAAGAAGGTAAGGAAATATAATATGTAGTATACTTGGATACTTGTCGTAATCAAGGCAATCGTGTATGTGGTTTTCCAAAGAAATCTTGCTTAGATTCCAAGAAATTAGAAGACTAGAGTTTTGATTGAGTACTCTGATGTTCACTTGCACTAAATATAAGAATTGCCTAAGTCCTTGCTTAACTAGTTTTAAGCTATTCCTAGCGAAATATTCGCTTATTGGACACATACAGTTTTCCTAAGGAATGCCTTGAAGGTTCGTGTAAAAAAAATTAGGTAGGAGCTAGCAGAGCTATAGGAGTAGATTAAACTAGTTAAGCAACGACTTAGGCAGTTCTTATATAATAAATAAATTCAGGACATTTTCAAACACGGTCGCCTGACCCCAAACTAAGCTAAGCTTGTACTATGGCCAGAGACTGATATCCATCCATTTATATTTTTAAATGGATACTTAAATAGATATTTGACACCCAGACATAGAACAAACACAAATGTTCACCACATAACTGTTTGCCCTAGGTGGGAATCGAACCCACGCCTCCAAGCTCAGAAGGCAGGCTCACTACCATTGTGGTACCAAGTGGTCATTACTACAACAAAAACACTACGAGTACACTGTCAAATCTAAGATATCTGTCTTTCTAAAGTGTTAACTGCATTTCAAGTGTGTACAGAAACTTGCATAGATCTCAAGAACAGAGGCTTGACCCAGTTCTGGTTTCTATCCCTCGTCTTGCCTTAATTCACTCCCTTCTCATTCATGTCGTTCTCCACGCAATTTATCAACACTTAAAAGAACCACTATTTCATTAAAAATGTTCTCCACAAAATGGAAGTACTGCCACCGCACTCCTCGTTCACTTCAATTAAACACGAGCGAACGAAGACAAAACTGAAATTAGATTTTCCTCTGTTTCTTTTACACACACTGAAGCATAGTTCTCACTGATTCTGCAACAGTTATTAATTTTTATCTCTTTACTCTCTGTTTGTTCGCTTAATTGAAAAAAACAATAGAGATTCTATCGGAAAATAGGTTTTATGAAATGGAACAGTTCATTAGATTGCAAAAATATATGCTGGATGGGAAAAGGAGAAACCAAACACAATAAATCTGTGTCAATGAATAATGACCCTCCTCATGCGGATACATTTTTCGTGTTGAAATTTGAGGCTTTGACCTATAAATCGTATGAAAACCGTAAAAAAGGTGTAAGTTAAAGGCTAGTATACTTGTAAGTAATACAATGTACAGACTAAAATGTACTACAAGTTTACTTAGGTATTGTAAGGGTTGTGCAAGACAAGCGAAATCTTTAAGACAACTTCATGTTTGGTTGTAAGTACTAGCTGTAAAAGTAGTCTATGTGCAATTCCAGATTTTAATCTAGTCAATTGAGGGAAATGATAAATGATGGGGAGCGATGATAGCCTAGTTGGAGAAAGACCGCCTCTCAAGCCAGAGAGAGCGGGTTCGAACCCAGCCGACGCGCGACGGCACGCACCAATTTGTTCATTGTCTGAACATATGTGCGTATTGCATGTCATCTGCTACATGACTGGAGCCCGGTGTATGACGACAGGCTCGCCCCCTATCACATTTGAGACTGAATATCGTCCGGTGAAGTGTGGGTGTTGTATAACACCCCTACAAGCTTCCTCGAGGAATAGTCCTGACGATATGTTTAATATGTTTATGTTTAACTGGGGCAAATGTGTCTGTGGGGCAATTACGTCTTCCTAATTTGTGAAGGGGTTGTCAGTGATTCTCGAAAGACGCAATTGCCCCACATATGCTTTTGCCCCAGTTGACCCCATCTATCTATTGCATGTTTCATTCAGATGCGGTCAGCCGTTCTGGCGTGATTGAGTAACAGCCTCCCTTACATCCAAATTTTCGCATTTATAATACGAGTAATAGTGAGAAGTGAAATGAGAAGTGAGCTGAGACGTATGTATGTATGTAAATGTATGTTTAAATTATATTTTTTCGACGAAAACTTGAGTAACCGTTGGTCTTATCATTTTATGATATTACCGTACGTTGATCTTACCATTTATGATATTACCGTACGTTGATCTTACCGTAGATACGTTCTGGCTTTGTAATATTTTGCGGGTAAGTTCATGCAAAAATGAACTACGGTCTAGGGATTGTGGAGTTAGAACTTCTCATTTCGAGCTATTAACTTTCTAAACTATTAGTTTAGTTTATCCGTTCCGAAGACGGGTCTGAACAGTAGCGCACTTGTAGCGCCTCACTCAACTGCCGTCTTTGTACTTCTTCACTCTACAAAACTTCAAGGCTAGAGTGAATAAGTACCTTATAGGTCGTCGTGCTCCATCTTAGACCACAACGTCGCTTAACATCAGGCGAGTTGGTGGTCAAACGCAGACCTATTGTACATAAAAAATAATAATAATAATAATTAAGTAGTTTAGTTTATTAACTAAACTATTCGTTTAGTTAAACGGCCATCACATTATTCAATTTGCAGTATGCTAACTTAGCGTGGCAATGTACGTGCAATCGTAAAAATGGATTGCAAACTGTATAACAGCTATTTCACTATTCAATTTTAGCACGCTTGCTCAGTTAGCGTAATGCCAATTAGATAATGTAACCTATATGTTGAAGGTTACACTTACCCAAGTCAAGTCAACTTTTGCCTAAGTTACCCAAGTCACTTACCCCCGCAAACTAAAATCCTAGATCCGTCACTGACTTACTGTATAAGTTTAAGTACTATCTTCGTTTCTGACTACTCTTTGAAACTAAAATTAATAGCGCCGGGAAGTCCCTACGTTACATAATGAGCAGTTTTACTATAGTGCAAAATTAAACGCAGTCTCTGCGTTAAAATAGAGTCGTGCAGGCATGGAGGGGGATACCATGGTTTTGTTTTCGACGCTGCGCGATCATGGACCTTATTGCGCAGTGATACGGATAGCGGGTCGTACAGCGTCGACAACAAAACGTAACAATCATGGCAATGAGGTGCCATGGTAGGCCCCCATGGGTTTTAATTAAATGTTCTGAATGAGACTGCAATTTCCATTAGTACCAACTTACACCACAGCCGACTTGAAAAAGAAAACGATATTGATGCTTACCACACAAATGTTTTATATTCTAGAGAGGTAGAGATTATTGCTGTCACACTCACCCTTCTGAAATTTCTAATTCAACAGATAGTGATGGATGTAATTTTGAGCGTCAGCTGGTCACTATAACCACAGAACGTTTTCATGAAATTATTTTAAAAACTTGTAACTGAATTCAAAGCTTTTATTTGACCAGCTTTGATCCGATTACTCGTTCTATCGAATCAAACATTGGTTCAGATTAAAAGTGAGTTCAGCCATTCTGTTTCGTTATTGGGAACTAACAAAACTTTATAGCAAACCGTTTTGTTTTACCGACCTTCCTACTGTTTGTTTTGCTCATAATTCTCTGATGCATACTTGTAATATACAGGAGCGAAAATATGATACTCACTCTTGACCATATTAGTTAGTTAGCAATAGCAAAACCAAAACATTATGACTACTTCAGTTTGACGACGTTTTAAATGGGTGACCGCACTTGGCGGATTTACTATTAGTTATAGGATACTAATATTATAAATGCGAAAGTGACTTTGTTCGTTTGTGTGTTTGTAACGCTTTAACGTCTCAACTACTCAACCAATCGTCTTGAATTTTTGCATACATGTTGTCTGGGGACAACATGTATGCCTACAGAAAAGGACATAGGGTACTTTTTATCCCGACAAAATAAACGGTTCTTGTAGGACCGCTGGTGAAACAGCGGGCCGCAGCTAGTTAAGTTATATATTTTAAAAGATTGTGGTAGAATTTCTTGTAACATTATGGTTTAGTTTATTTTTTTCTAGTTATAGCTAAAAACAGAGCCAGAGTCATAAGGCGTTGAGCACAATGCACCGCGCCACGCGACAGTGCGTTTAAACGCACCAAATCAAACTCGGAGAGGCGATGTATCGCGTAATCTTAATATATATAAATCTCGTGTCACAATGTTTGTCCTCAATGACCTCCTAAACCACTTAACCGATTATAATAAAATTCGCACACCATGTGCAGTTCGATCCAACTTGAGAGATAGGATAGCTCAAAAAAAACGCGAACGAAGTCGCGGGGTGACAGCTAGTTATAATATTAGGTCCTTACGTATGAAATCAGCGTTTTGTCGTACTGATCAATTTGATCTGAAATATCTCCTCTTTGGTTAAGAATTCGAAATTCAAATTAATAAATTCATTTAGCTGGTATTTTTTTCTTTGGAATACAGTCATTCATTTGTTATTTTCCTCATTATTTTTTCTTTGGCGTCGCTTATTACCGCGCAATGGAAAACATGAAATATCGGTATATTTACGAGTACGAGTTCTACCGTGGCACCAGTGCTGCAGAAACAGCTCGAAGAATTAATGATGTGTACGGCGCTGGTGTCGCTAAAGACAGCATGGTACGTTTTTGGTTTTAACGTTTTCGTTCTGGAAATTTCGACCTTAAGAACCAACCCCGTGGACGGCCGGAGATCAAAGTGAAAAACGAAGAATTAAAGGCTATTGTGGAAGCGGATCCATCACAAAGCACTTCAGAGATAGCAGCAGGCTTCGGGGTAAGTGACAAAACTGTATTAATCCACTTGAAGCAAATCGGGAAAGTAAAAAAACTCGAACGATGGGTACCTCATGAATTGAGTGAATCGAACTTGCAAACACGGGTCGACTGCTGTGTTACTTTGCTCAACCGACACAATAATGAAGGGATTTTAAATCGAATCATTACTTGTGATGAAAAGTGGATATTGTACGATAATCGAAAGCGCTCATCGCAATGGCTGAACCCTGGAGACCCAGCCAAATCCTGCCCTAAACGAAAATTGACTCAGAAAAAGTTACTTGTAAGTGTTTGGTGGACTAGCGCCGGTGTCGTTCACTACAGCTTTCTTAAATCTGGCCAAACGATTACGGCAGATATCTATTGTCAGCAACTGGAAACCATGAAGGAAGAACTAGCTGTTAAACAACCGAGATTGGTCAATCGCTCTAGGCCACTGCTGCTTCACGACAACGCAAGACCACACACTGCACAACAAACAACCACTAAGTAAGCTGAGCTACAATTGGAATGTCTGCGACATCCACCGTACTCCCCGGACCTTGCTCCAACAGATTACCATTTCTTCCGGAATTTGGACAACTTCTTACAAGGAAAAAAATTCCACTCCGATGCAGTAGTCCAAACCGCCTTCAAAGAGTTTATTGATTCTCGCCCCCATGGTTTTTATAGTAAAGGGATCAATGAACTACCCATAAGATGGCAAAAGTGCATAGATAACAACGGTGCATACTTTGATTAATTAAATATATTTTACAAAAAAAAATCGACTTTTTATTCCTCCCGTACAAAACGCCAATTTCATACGTAAGGACCTAATATAAACAAACTAAGGTACTTTGGTACATCGCAGAAGCGTAACAATGCAGTGTTGTGTATCCTCACGTAGTATGTCTAGAATAAGGGCTACACGGAACAAGTAACAATATTAAAACAAATACAAAAACCTGCAAAATATTGTACCCTATGTCACTTCTACTATCAAGACTATCAAGCTATTTAGGCTGTATCTATTTAGCTATTTAGTATTTATAACTATACTTATTTAGTTTATATTTAGCTATATTTATTTATCTATTTAGCTGGGCGTGCCAAAGAAATCTCAAGCTAAACTTTGTTGGCGCAACCGAGTCTTGGCCTTGGCGATACTGCCTAACAAGCGCTACTCTTCTCTGTCGCCGGTGTTTCAATTTCCAGTTTCTAGAGATTTTTTGAATGGTACAAGACTGAAAATCCTTCTTCTTCTTCTTCTTAGTCACCACCGCTCTTAACAGAGCGATCGTGGTCGTCATGCAGTATTGTTACAGGCAGAGGATGATATTATACGTCGCACAATATCTCGCCATCTCTCTCTGTTTTGGGTGCACATACTATTTAAGTGCCCGTATTACATGAAATCATCAAAAACAAGTATTTTGTTTGCGCCTAGTTTGATATTAAGAATTATCAGGTGCAAAAAAATACAGCTGGTAGAAGAAACAACCAACTAAAGTTTAACCGAAGAACCATTTTGAAAATCATTCTCATTTTGGAAAAATTGGGACGTAGTTCTCTAAATTTTCAGCGATTACACCACATTTTTTTTTTCAATTATTAAATAGCCAGATTAGTTCTCTAAAGTTTAACCGAGCAACGTGTTCTTATTTGTGTTCTTGTTACGACTAATACCAATAAAAACGGCAAAAACCTCTATGACAAACTTCGGCAAAATGTAAGTATATTTGTGTAGGCGCCGATCTCATTCTACCATGAAATATGCTGAAGCAAAACGTGTGTGTGGGTGAAAACTCGTTCTATGACGGCGCTTTAAACACGGGATTGGCGCTCTTTGAGTTTTCGCTGAAAATTAGTATTCTCCTGCTTCCTTTAAAAAATATTGTTCTGACATGTACAATGTACATACTCGTGTATAGTCCGTAACGGTGCGTGACGCAACAAGCTGGGTATTAATAAAATAGAAACGTGATATAGGAAGAATGTACAAGAGCTTGTGAAACTCAATAACGGAGGCGACAGCGAACGAGGGTCTAGGAATACGGGTAATTAATTTACCAGGGCCTGTGTTGTTCCTGGGAGTGGTTTTTGATAAAAAAAGATCAATTTTATTTTTTCAAAACAAATTATTTTATTGCATCAAATAAAGAAATGAGTTGCTTTCCCGAACAAATTTTGTCGAACGAGCACGAGGCAGTAAATATTTTCGAGTGTTTTTTCGGAAATTGGAAAACACTTGTGCAAAGAGACTTCGTCTTTTTTGTATTTTTTTTTTTTGATGACACAAAGCGCGTGTTGTTTTTTCGAGTGCTGGCTAGCATTCTTGTGGTGTAGTACGAAATGCCAGTACGAAATTTCAAGTCTAGTATGAAATACATACATTATTACCTCTAGATAATTATGTAAATCAACAGATGGCACGTGACAAAATGACGTGAAAATATTATAGTAGGAGACCGTCTAGCCTTAAAGTTAGTGCACCGAGAAGAACCACATTTTACGTCTGATTTTACTTTAAAGTTACCTCGTATTTGTTTCAGTTGCATTATGTATCATAATTTACTAATGCAGCATTGTATTGCCTTATACGTAGGTATACAACGTTTCCTAGTAAGACAAGTAAACGAAAACTGTTTAAACGAACATGAGAATGCACAAGTAGATTATGAAGCTTGAAGATAATATCAAGCAGAGGAGATACGCGAGGGAAGATGAAAATTTAAATTAGGTAGGTACGTGAACAAGCTGTAAACACGAACTACTATCTAAATCCTAAAACATAGTTCAGACCAGCAACAAATTCCAGCAATTTAGAAATTCGATGAGGTGCAATTTGAAGCGTGTGTTGTGTTGGGCTATTGAAACTTGCAGATGTAGAAATTAGTTTAGCAGTAAGCCAAAAAATGTTATAATTAAATTTAAATCTTAGCTGTTTGCCAAAAACAATACAAAAGCTGTTCAAGATATTTCTTAATAGATTATAAAAATATCGATTTAAAAAAAAATCTAATCTATATTTTCAACTTACTAAGATCAAACAACCCGACCCAAAACCAACCTATTATGTCTCGTATTTATACAGGAGATCCTAGGTTCTAGCAGGAGACTTTTGTTTAGTATTAGACGTTTTCCGGTTGAATTTATGATGATCGAACCAGGCTTCAGAAAAATTAAAGTTAAAAAATTTAAAGGTAAATTTAAATTTAAAGTTATTTAAAAAGTTAAAGTTAAATTTAAATATAAAGTTATTTAAAAAGTTAAAGTTAAAAATTAAATTAAATTAATTATGTCTTTTTATCCGAACAAGGCGGTAGAGTCTATTTAACTTTGACGTTCATAAGTGTATCTTTGATACCTAAATTGAACAAAAACATTTTGACTTTGACTTTGCCTTATAAAGGAGGTGATTTTTATCTACCCTCTTAGCAATAAACGTTGTATTACCTCAGAATAGTTGTATCTAAGTGTTTCGATTTTTCTTTCTTTTAAAATTTTGTACTTGATCAAAAAAGACAAAACACTGTATATTAACTGTATAAACAAAAAACTATTTCGAGGCTATATAATGTTTATTGCTAGAGACTATCTTTAAACATTTTTTAACCATTTATTAACTAATACGCTTGTATGAAATAACTAGTTCCTGGCCAGCCTCAATATTTATCTTTGACAACTGTGAGTAGTGCTCCCATGGCGATGGTTTATTCAATAGATTTAGTTGTTTATTTCCTCTGGTCCTTCAGTTGAATTATCACTCTGTTTTCGGTGTTGGAACCCTTGATCATTATTATTTATAGTTATTGATATCATGGATTGTGTTTGGATTTTTTTAGTTATTGTGACTTGTTTGATTTATTGTGTCTGGAAATACAAGTCTTTGTTTGTTGTTTGCTTACAAAAAGTCTAGCTGTTTTCAAATGAAAATAGGATTTATTTGCATATTTTATAAGTCTAAAAACTCATTTAAGCTGCTTTCAAAGTTAAGTCGAACTCATCAATAGCTAAGTATGAAACAAAATGCGGGTAGTTCAACAAAATTTTCTGGCTGCAAGCTCGGGGCGCTTAACATAATGAACAAAAGATCAGCTAAGTTCTAGTCGCAACAAGCCTAAGCTAAAATTGAGGGAATTACAGTTGGTAGCATCATCAAATTGTCTAATTTTGGGGTGTGGTGCATGTGAAAGCCGCAAACGGATATAAACTCAGATCAACCTAGAGAATAAGATAGCGCACGGCGTTTGATCTAAGTGAAACCAAAAACCATCCAAAAACTACGCTGCTGTCGTATAGGTACACAACACTCACACATTAACGCAAAAAACTACGCTACTCGCTTGGTCATTCTTACCTCGACATTATGGTATAATTTCGTGTACTTAAATATACATAGTGCATTATAAAAGTGTGGCCAGGACTACATTTTGAGGTTCTTTTTAAAAACTGTGCAGTTTTTTTACAAGTCAATTTTGAAAAAGCCGTAACATTTAACTCTTAAAATATGTGCAGTTTTAAAATATTAAATTTCCTAAGGTTTTATATTGGAACAGAGATGGCTAACGTAGAGTTTGGGAATTAATATTAGTTTTCGTGCAACATAAATGTTTTTCATGGCAACGTTACCACGCGTACACTTTTAAAAAGAAGTGGCTTCAGCGAGATATAACGCAGTGTTCCATCTTTTCCTCTAGGTTGATCTGAGGTTACACAGTATATTTTTTATCTGTCATAGCCTGAGCTCATAAAAGTGGCCAGTCCGTCCAGCGCTTGTCACTTGTTCCCGGTTTCAAACTTAAAGGCGGAAACCCCTAAGGTCGTGGAACTAGCGTTTAACTAGAGCTTAACTAGCACCCGCTGTGGAAAGTTCTGGAAACTTACATTACCGGCTATAGGTACGTGTCAGCTGGCTAACTTATTATCAGATTATATTAATGTATCTGCGGCGTGAGCGCGGAACATTTTCATACTTCTAGTGAGTAGGTAAAAAGATCAAATATTTTGCTTAACAAATAAAGTACTTATACTCCGAAAATAAATCTTTCTGTCTATATAATACTTTTTGGTCTGAAGTGTTCCACTGCTGAGCAAAGTTATACCTTTCTCTTTCTTCCTCTTCCCTTTTCTTAATTTTTACAAATCACTGCCGCTACAATTGATATTACGATTGATTTAGACCGTAATTTATTTATTATTTGAAAAAATAATGCCCCTCAGTTTCTTGCCTGTTCTTCTGAGTAGAGGCTCTTTATCCGAACAAGGCGGTCGAGTCTATTTAAATAACTTTGACGTTCATAAGTGTATCTTTGATATCTAAATTGAATAAAAACATTTTGACTTTGACTTTGATTGGAAAATCCAAGCCATAGAAGTTGTTTTTTTAATATTTCCTACTCGTAAGTTTTGTTTTCGACACTGCGCGAACATGGACCTTATTGCGCGGCGATACGATTCGTGGTCGTGCAGTGTCTACAGCGAAACGAAACTATCATAGCAATAAGATAGCCAAGTCATAGCATAAGTCATAGCAGGCTCCCGGGATAGGTACAGAAAATGTATGGCTGTCATGTCAATGTACTAGAAAGTTCGTAAACTTACCTAAATAACGTTTGTCGTTTACTTATTTAAGTCGTTACTTAATGTGTAAATGTGTTTAGATTGGTGTTTTACAATCACAATTGCATATCTGCAAGCAAAGCGCTGGTCGGCCTCCAGCACGCTGGATCTACGATGTTGTAAATGTGAGATTTTCATCTCACCTTTTTTCGTCCTTGTTGCTCTCTTTTGAAACGTCATAAGTGTGAGAGTGACCAAGATAAAATGTCATTTCGTCTCATCTCATCTCGTTAATAACTAACCCCCCTCTACCTGTATTCCCCTTAAATATTAATTAAAGATTTATGTTAACAAAAGTCACGGCCCCCGGAGTCGTGGAGTGTAATTTTTAAATTAAAAAAAAAAACTCTCATCTCATCTCACGCGTAGGAATAGACAATTTTGTCTATTCCGAGATTCCGAGCGTACGAGAAGAGAGGCCTATGTTCAGCAGTGGGCGATTACGGGCTGATGATGCTGATGAGTGTTTTACAAAGTGGCTTTCTTCTTAACTTGTAAAACAGGATCAAATACTCAGTTAAAAATAAAATATCGCCAAAAAATGCGATAGCAACAAATCTAACTAATTTCGAACCGATAATTAGAAAATAAATGACCTCATTAATACCACTCCAATTTCCTCTCGATAACTATTGACATTCAACAGGGCCTCATTTTTAAGCCGTCTTCAATGACCATAATTTAAAACTCCCAAAATCACTTAAAACTCCATCTTCAATTTCCTATCTTCCGCCCTCAGCTTTGAGTTCAAATTCGCAAGAGTGTTTTCTTCTCTGGTTTGGTGCGAACCTAAAACAGGGTCTTTTAAATTGACCTGTGTAATGTAACGGAAAATAGAATTTCCCTGAGTAGGTATGTTATCGATGAAAGGTAAAATACGTATTTTCGAGATTCAATAATAGGAGAAGCTGTTAGAGGCTTTCGGGAAACTGATTTTCTTATCGTGCAAGGCGTAAAAGGTTTTTAATTAGATGTCGATGTGGCGAAAATTCGAGACGTGATATCCGGTGAGAGCTAAATGCCGAAGTTTTAGACGAAAAAAATATCCTAGGGAGCACTTTAGGACTGCACGAGAAGAAGGGCAAGAAGGGAAGAAGAAAAGTGTTTTTGGTGTATGCTTGCCTGTTTATGTACACTACCTATTTTGAAATGCAAGCTTTTGCGATTCGATAATTATGGCTTATTTATACCATCATAAAAATCATACAAAAACATTATATACAATCATACATTCAACACCGATTTCATAAACTCTCGTAAACTCTGATATAGTTTAGAAGTCACTATCTTTCTCTCATTTCGAAAAAACCCTCCTCTTTTTCGCTCTTTCTTTGGCTTTTTGTTTTCTTTCTCCATATTGTCTCGGCTATTTTTGCTATGAAGTTTACACCCGTTCATTTCCCTCAGTCAATGGGCCTATTTTTGCCCGACTGCACAAGAAGAAGGGTTATGTTTTTCGAGTGTATGTATGTATGAGGTTTCTTCGGCACGGCCTACAGCATAAACAGCTTGATGGATTTTGACATGTGAGGTGACATTTGAATCGTCTTGATAGTATAGTGAAATAGGGCACAGAATTTTGCAGACGGGTTTTTGGTTTTTCTTTTAATAACGTTACTTGTATATTATTGACTTATTTTAACTTGCAAACATTATTGAAGTTTACAATAGGCATCATAACAATAATAACAAAGAGGTGGATGATGACAACGTGCCTGCTGTTCTGACACATCGTCGTCGGGTGGTGGGGCATTAGCTTGGGCCAGAGATTGAAAGGGCTAGCTCTGTCGGGGCCTGGCCCCCGACGGGTCCCCGTAGCTCCGACAATTAGCGCCGAGGTTTGGATACCCTAGGGTTTTTGGTGACTAGGTCACCCCAGTAGCGCGATTCCCTGTCTGCCCCATGGTGATAGAGGTATCCATGAAGATTTTTCCCTAGGTAAAACAGTCAGCAATAACAAAGACAAACAATAGGGTCAACTGGGGCAAATACGTCGGTGGGGCAATTGCGTCTATAAAGAATTACTGACAAACCCTTCACAAATTAGGCGCCACCTACATCTTTTTCCTATATTTAGTTGCAATAATCTGTACAAGATAGTGTTAGACGCCTAATTTGTGAAGGGTTGTCAGTAATTCTCGAAAGACGCAATTGCCCCACAGACGAATTTACCTCAGTTGACCCTACATAATTATTTAACTAAGTACACATAATATGCCAATGAAATTCTTTACAATTGGGCTTAATAATTGCCTAACAACATCACAGGGTGGAATACTTCAAACATCTAAGCCATGGTTATTTCTGTAACACCACATACCTGCCTGTGTTCAAAGAGGTTTTTTTGTGTGATTTTATCACAGTACTCTTTCAAAGGCATATTTTCCCTTGCGCTTGAATAAATAGAGAGTTTCCAGATTGTTAATGGAACACGAAAGATAAAAACATAATTACGAGCACAAGTAAGTATCTCTTCGTCGGAAATTCCTTTGTGGAACGTATTTACACGTAAAATACTGAATGTAACGTTTGTAGGTGTTTCCTTGATTTTCACATGTTTTCACCATCACATTCTTGTTTGCAATCTAGATGATAAGAAGCGACTTAGGCGACTTTCACACTGATCATTGCACTGGGATCTCGTATTTTAACGCGATAGCAAAAACAACGGGGTGTTATAAGTTTGACGTGGCTGTGTGTATGTCTGTCTGTTTGTAGGCTTTTCACGGCTCAACAGATGAACGGATCTTGACGAAATTTGATAATTAGTTACAGTATATCACGAAGAAGGTATGGATACTATTTTCTAAACAAATGCGAACGAAGTCGCGGGTAACAACTAGTTACTACTATACCAGTAGACTGCCTCGGTGGCTCAGTTGGTAGTGAACCTGCCTTCTGTGCTTGGAGGGGTGGGTTCCATTATTTAAGATCCATTTAGCCGTTTAGCCGTGAAAATCCCACAATTAGACATGCAGATATATAGAATTACTTTTGATTTCATAATATTAGTAGTAATGAAGTTTGGACATGGAAAAATAAATTACGCTCCATTTTCATATCTCTCCACAACAGTAAAATATTTTCATATCTCTATATGAGCCACAGTCTAAATAGCTTATCCGGCTTTGTATCCAGAACATCATACGCTACATTCTGCAGTTGGGTTTTGTTTTTCTTCTTTAGAATAATAATATACTATGTTGTTTTTTTTCCTTATAAAGCAGAAACACACACACATCCATCCGTGATACACCTACCAATAAACGTTTATGTATAAGCAGCTGTTCGTGTCCCTTTATGATGTGAGCAACATTGCCGTCTTCATTAACGAATAATGAAAGGTTCCTGTGAGGATGGAATACCTATAAGAGGAAATATACCGCTTCTTTTGAGGAAAAATCATCTTTTTTCGACTGGCAAACTGACAACGCTTTCATCTTGCTAATACTTTCGTTACTTTCGCGTGCTTATACTCCGTATATGTAGTTGCAGCTTGCCTGATACTTTGAATGGGGACTGCATAATTAGGTTGAGTTTGAGAATGGTCTTACCTATTACACAATAGTTTTAAAGTAGAATAAAAGTAGTAGTACATAATAGTAGTTTATAGTAGTAGTAAAAATACGCAGTTCAAACGAATTACTTTAATAATAGTCTATCTTCATAGGATAGATACGGTACAAAAATACCGTATCACTGATACCGTAAGTTGGTGGTCCGATACAACTTTATCCAACTCTACCGGGATTAACTGTCGGCGAACAAACCAGTTAGAAAAAAAAAATGTCTAAGTAACATCTTAATTCTATTTAATGAAACGTGTTACCAAAAAGTTTCGCCAAAAGAATCGTGGTGTTATAGCAATTTGAGATAAAAGCTTTATGGTCCTTATCTTCAAAATTGCCCATTAACATTTTTAAAGGTTTCAACTGGAATCCGCCCAAAATCTTGCGAGAACAATTTTTAGCGAAGAATTATGTCTTTACCCACAATTCTTTACTTAATCACAATGTTACAAACAATTAAATTTTTAGTTAAAGTCACTGCATTATTGTTCACAGAAAAAATACTAGATCTAATAAATCCCGTATCATTATAACTATAAGTATCAAAACGTAAGCTTTCTTAAGAACGCTGTGACATAAATAAGCCATCGTTTAGGATCAGTTGGATAATTGAATATGAACCTAATGAAATTGAACGTTGAAATGAAATGAAAATGAAATGAAAATATATTTATTGCCAAAGTAAAAAAAAACACAATAGAAATAATTAGGTACAATAGTTAGATAAATACGGTGGCAAAGGTTGTAAGCTCAGCACTGAGCTGCGTAAAACTAGATCAGTTTATGCAAGGCTGATTTTCAGCTTACCCCTAGGCTCGAATTAAGATGTTCGTCGAGGGCATAGTCATGCGAGTGTTCACTTTATACATTATTTCTAAAAATTACAGCAATTTTTATAATTATGTCATATTGAGTACTTCTGTAAATGTTGTCAGCAGTGATGTGTGTTCAACCGTCAGTTTCACCTAATTTTTATTTTAGCCGTATCAAAGTCAAAGTCAAAGTCAAAGTCAAAATGTTTTTATTCAATTTAGGTATCAAAGATACACTTATGAACGTCAAAGTTATTTAAATAGACTCGACCGCCTTGTTCGGATAAAAAGCCTCTACTCAGAAGAACAGGCAAGAAACTGAGGGGCATTATTTTTTCAAATAATAAATAAATTAGTCTCACAAATTTTGGCTTACAACTAGGTAATATCTATAAATATTAATGGCTACTTGGCGGAAGTGGAAGGCTCCAGACATCTTTATCTTCTAAATAATTCTTAACCTTATAATATCCTCTTTTCATTAATGTAGTTTTTACATGTGATTTGAATTTTCCCTCGGTGAGCCCTGTTATATTTTTCGGGATTTTATTGTAAAAACTAACGCAGTTGCCTAAAAATGACTTTCTTGACTTAGTCAGTCTAAATCTCTGTACAGCTATCCTATCCTTATTTCTAGTGTTATAATTGTGATAGTCACTGTTCAATTTAAATTTATGTAGATTTTTGCGAACGTGCATAATATTTTCAAAGATATATAAAGAAGGTAAAGTTAAAATATTTATTTCTTTAAATAAATCTCTCAATGATTCACGGGGACCCATTCCGTAGATAGCGCGGACCGCTCGCTTTTGCAAAATAAAAATGGCCTCCACTTCAGCAGCTGATCCCCACAGCAAAATGCCATATGACATTATGCTGTGGAAGTAAGCAAAGTAAACCATCCGAGCTGTAGCTATATCCGTCAGTTGCCTAATCTTGCGAACCGCATAAGCAGCAGAACTAAGTCTCCCAGACAGAGCACTAATATGTGGACCCCATTGCAGTTTGGAATCAATGCTTATACCCAGGAACACCGTCGCCTTGTCTATGTTAAGTTTATCGCCCTCAAGCATTACGTTTGGTTCTATATATCTAACATTAGGCATGGAAAACTTTAAACACTTAGTTTTTTTTGCATTTAGTAACAAATTGTTCGCAGCGAACCATCTCGAAATAATAGTCAGTACGTTGTTCACATGCACAAGTTCACTATCTTTCCTATCTGTTCTAAAAATAAGAGATGTATCATCAGCAAATAGAACTATGTCTGTAAGGTCCTTAACCATATACGGCAAATCATTTATATACGCCAAAAATAAGAACGGGCCTAAGATAGAACCTTGTGGTACTCCCATTGTAACTAAAGATCCGGAAGATGTGACGCCATTAATTCCCATGTATAACCGTAACCATAACCGTATACCTATAGATATTTCGGTGCAAGGTTTTGGTAGACGCAATACGCAATGATTGAAGCGGTAAAACTGGACCGCAATCAGATTTTGCTGTGTCTTGCTGCGTGTTCTCAGTCAGGCCAATCAAGCGCAGATTGGCCTGCTTCTATTTCCTATCCCTAAAGCCTTTAGCGTAAACACATACCCGTAAAACAAACTTAAGAATCAAATCATAAGAACCTACGAGAGGCTGGTTCATCCGACATCAAAGTGGTTCCGAAGTGACTTCCGCCTTGAAATCAAATTCCGAGGAGCGAAAATCTAATCTTCAGGCGGCGTTTATAGACTGGAACCTTCTGGACGAATTTTAGGAGTAATGGTATACTTGAGCTTCGAATATTGTAGGTAATTTTATATAAGCAAACAGATAAAAGAAACGCGCATCTTAAGGTTGAAGAAAAATCTAATAAGCTCACTTTGGATCTTCATGATAAGCACAAGTCTAATTCAGTTGATATCAGACTTGATGAGACAAAGTTGTGATCATCGAATTATCTTTTACTGATTTATATTTGCATATAACTATGATGATGCCAAGGAAGTTTGGGATAGCCTTAAACGTTTAAAAAATTGTTGAAATGTTTAGGTATTACACGTAGGTATAGTTGTAAGTAACAAAGTTGATTTTTCAAAAGCTATTACTTTTATGGCTATAGGACCATTGACATAGGTATAGGACAGTTGAGTTGACGGTAAAATGATGGTGTAGTCTTTGCTTGAAGAAAACTGAAAAGACTTTCAATTGATGCTGACTTAAATGTTAGACGTTTGACGAAACAACTTGATTGTACTAAAATTGATTGGGATCCCAAACTAACAACACCTTCCTTACTATTCCAGGAGTCACAAGCCTCAGAGACGTGATGCTCCTCGTCCAGCCGGAGACCGTCATCAGGGGTGGAACAGCTGCCCTGATCTGCGCCCGCGACATGCAGGGAGCCCCGCTCTACTCCGTCAAGTGGTACCGGGGGAACCATGAGTTCTACAGATATACCCCTATGGAAGAACCTGACACCAGAGTCTTTGGCCTGCCTGGGATTTATGTTGACGTAGGTATCTAGCACTAGCTGCACCCCACGGTGTTACCCGTAGTTAAAAGTAACATATTATGTGCTCCAGATCACACTTCATCACACTAATATTATAAAGACAAAAGTGTGTAAGTGTATATGCTTGTTACGTCTTATCGCTCAAACGGTAGGCCCAATCTTAATTACATTCGGAGTGGAGGTAGCTGACGCCTAGGATTAACACACAGGCTACGGGTAATACCACGAAGCGCGGCTAGTACATATCTATGTGCCAAATTCCAGCTAGATCTGTTCAGCCGTTCTGACGTGTTTCAGTAGGTAACAGCATTCAAACATCCACCCAAACTTTTGCATTCATAATATTATTAAGTGTGGAAGAAAGGTCGTAAAAGGCACTTTTGACTAATATTACTTTATAATGCAGTCTTTATCAGAATTTCGCGCTCTGTCGATCTGTATATTTAAAGTTTAAAATATTAATAAAAATGGTTTATACAATATATTTTTACGTGTGATAATTTTATTTGTTAATTAATATGTTACTGGGACCGGTAGATTAGTTTATTTCCACAGCTTGTCAAGAAAGATAACCAGATAGCAGGAATATCTACTTCTGCACATTATGTTACTTTACCTATGCTCTTTCTTTTGAAAATAGGATAAGTACATAATAAAATAAAATCAATCTTTACTTGCTCAGTTTTCATCTTGGCTTGAAGTTTATTTTGCTTCTGCTATAAAATTACTTGCCCGGTCTTAAAAATTGGTATAAGGCCAGTAAAATGTTTTACTAACCTTTAATAATAAGTATTTTGTATTTAGTAAAAATTTAAATTTTATAAGGAAAATTACGCTTTTGGAGAACTTAAGAATAATGTCTTGGTTGAGAAAACGTGCCAGTTTTAAACGATTTCCAGCCAATTTTCAGCCATGGCAACCGAATCTAAAATCAAATCACGCATTTGTGAAATTAACACTTTGCCAGGGTACTTTGATGTAGCTGTTATGACCTATTTTCGTTTTGATAGTGCACAACCTCACGTTACTTAATTAGTATTGACATTGACACAACATAACATTTCGTCACGCCTTTTGCCCGAAGAGGCAGAGGTATCATACAACACCCACATTTCGTTAAACGATATTTATTCCCAATGTGACTGAGGGCGAGCCTGTCACCATATACCAGGCTTCAATCATGTAGCAGATGACATACAATACGCACATATGTATATTCACAAAACGAACAAATTGATGCGTACCGTCAACTGGGATCGAACTGGCTCCCTCTGGCTTGAGAGGCTGGTCTTCTCCAACTAGGCTATCATCGCTAGCATTGCTTAATTAGTATTGACATAATAATGCAGCAAATTATCGAAGTCGGGTCGTCTTGTTAGAAATAAAAGTATTAATTGTAGAACACGACACAGGATAAAACAAAATGTGGAGAGATCGCGTTCCACCTTAATTAGCAAACAAGTTTCACCATCAGTATCGGTAGAAAGTTTTTTTTTTACAACAAACTAGGCATGCGTTTGACCACTGACTCGCCTGATGGGAAGCGTCGACGTGATCGAAGGTGTAACCCGCTTGCCTAGGAGATACCTATTCACTTTACTCTTAAACACCCCCGGATTATATTTAGGTGGAAAGACAGACGCAGGCAACGAGTTCCACACCTCTGCAGTTCTTACAAGAAAAGTTGACTTTAAACGCTTAGTGCGTTTTGGCGGAATTTCCACCATAAGAGGGTGTCTCTTACTGGTGCGCCTGGTACAATTATAAAAGAATGGCGATGGCTGGATCAGGTCGTGCAGTTCTTGTGTACACTCGCCGTAGTGTATTCTGTAGAATACCGACAGACTGGCCACTTCACGCTCAGATTCAACTAATCATGATGAATCAAGCTCCAGGGGCCTACCATGACACTTTATTGCTTTATTAGTTCCGTTTTGTTTTCGACGCTTCGCGACCGCAAATCGTATCGCCGCGCAATAAGGTCCATGGTCGCGCAGAGTCGAAAAGTAAACGTAACCATCAATGGCAATAAGATATTATGGTAGGCCCCCTGATGTGCTTCTTTCATAGTGCGTGCGCGAAATAAATAAATGAAAATATGAGAAAAATAAATTTATATAAATAAATTTTGATTTAAATATGAGACTTGACAACTCACGTGGATTGACTTTGGTTGGTTTGATTTTTAGGTAATGAAATATTCCTAAAATATTTAAAAAAAATAAAATATTATGAAATATTAAATGTATCATTGAAATACTTTACCACGTTCGTGGCACGTATTTTCGTCAAATGTAACTAAGATATAAATTCAAAGCGTTTAATTTTTTAGGGTTCCGTAGCCAAAGGGTAAAACGAGACCCTATTACTAAGACTTCGCTGCGCTGTCCGTCCGTCTATCTATCTGTCCGTCTGTCACCAGGCTTACGAGTATCTCACGAACCGAGTAATTCAGACAGTTGAAATTTTCACAGCTGATGTATTTCTGTTGCCGCTACCACTATAACAACAAATAAAAATAACATATATATGATATAATACACTTTCTTAGGCAATAACATACATACAAAGCATGTTGCCACGCTTTTCCCCCGAGGGGGCTGGCAGAGGTGTAATATAACACATATTCAGTCCCACATCTGACAGAGGGCGAGCCTGTTGAAATACACCGGATTCCAATCATAATCCAAAAAGACAAGGTCTAGTATTTCTGGAGCAAACACATAATGACGTCACTCGTCATCGTCATATGTCTCTTTCTGACTATTTGTAAATTACATAATTCGGTCTTGCTTATGCATCGATTGTCACTATGTGTTGCCCACGTGACTGGAATGCTATACCTGGCGGAGTAGGTATATTATTATACCAGCGATGGCAGCCTAGTTGGGAGAAGGCCCACCTTTCAAGCCAGAGGGAGAGGGTTGGAACCCAGCCGACGGCACCAATATGTTCATTGTGTGAACACAATGACATGTGCGTATTGTACGTCATCTGCTACATGACTGGAGCCCGATGTATGGCGACAGACTCGCCTACTGTCACATTTGGGACTGAATATCGTCTGGCGAAGAATGTTAGTCATGTAACAGATGAAATCAGCAACAAGCTATCAGGAAATACAAAATAACAAAATCCAATTAAAATACAAAGACAAAACGTTTAATTTTACTTTAATTTCAATTTGTTCTGCGGAAGGATTAGGTTCGATTGCAATAACACGCGCCAGTGCATCTGATAGAAACGATTTACATTCCTCTACCTGGCACCCGTAATCTGTAACTGGACTGAACAAATACGATTATTTAGAAGAGAAAAGTATTTAAAAGGGATAGAATAGTCGCTTCAAGAAGTTAGTACTTATTATAAATAATAATACTTCAGGATAAGGTCGTCGTATCTACGAGTATTATTATTGGGTGGCTGGGGCAAATGCGTCTGTAGGGCAATTGCGTCTATCAAGAATTACTGACAAATCCTTCACAAATTACACTGGCCTACACTCATTTTGGTGCCTAAGATTTAGACCCGATTTTGGGTAAATTTTGTGAGCTGATACGAGAAAACTAGTCACATTTTTCATAGCAGCTCTTGTTCATGAGGAAGAAAGTATGCAGAATACAAGCGAATTACCGTGTCATTAATCGGTTTCCGTTGATTTTTTATTATATACTCACCGCATATGTAACGAAACATATCAGGATCGTTAATGCATCTTCTTGAATTACTTGCGATAATAAATAATATTAATAAATTGATACGATTAATGTCATAAAAGTAGTTATAACATGGACTAATTTTGAATAAAACCGTAAAAAAAAATAAGAATTGTAGGTAAACCAGAGCTGTCAGCTGACATCTAGTAGCAGCAATGTAGTTCACACTACCTACTTTACCGACTACATGTGCGAACAGAGCTGCACCAAAAAAAAAAAAAAAAAATTTTTGTAGGCCAGTGTTAGGTTCCCGAGAGGAAGGGAACCACCCAGCTTGTCGATTCGCGTAGGTGACGTTGACGTCCAGGTGGGGCGGTACCTCAAGTACCTCGGCCTCACTCTGGACGGGCGCTGGGACTTCGGGGAGCACTTCAGCCGCACCGTCCCCCGGATCCAAAGGGTAGTGGGTGCTCTGCACAGACTGCTACCTAATCTCGGGGGACCCAGGGAGGGCCGCCTTTATGCGGGTGTCGTGCGGTCGATGGCCCTCTACGGAGCACCCGTCTGGTCTGCTAGACTGGGTGTTAGTCGCTGTAGGTTGTTATACAATAGACTACAGCGCACTATGGCCATCCGCATCGCGCGTGGATACCGTACGATATCCTTTGAGGCGGCGACCATCCTGGCGCGGTTCCCGCCCTTGGACGTCTTGGCGGGGATGGACGCACGTGTGTACGTTCGTCTCCGACAGGATGACGGGAGCGGAGCCACGCCTGCTGAAGTGCGGGTGCAAGAGCGCCGACGTGCGCTACGGATGTGGCGCGAGCGGCTCGAGGAGCCACGATGCTCGCGCCAACGCATCGTCTGCGCCATAGCACCAAACTTCGAAGCCTGGCTGGGGAGGGAGTTCGGTAACGTCACCTATCGACTCACACAGGTACTCACCGGGCACGGTTGCTTCGGTGAGTACCTGAGCAGGATCGGACGCGAATCGACACCACAATGCCACCATTGTGGGTGGGACTTGGATTCCGCGCAGCACACGCTCGAGCAATGCTCAGCGTGGAGCGCGGAGCGCGGAATCCTGGTCAACAGGATCGGGCAGGATCTCTCTCTGCCGAGCGTAGTAGCGGCTATGCTGGCAGATGAGGCAGCGTGGCAGGCCGTAGCCTCTTTCTGCGAGACCGTTATGGTTCAGAAAGAGGCAGCTGAGCGTGATCGGGAGAGGGCCGATCCCGCTCGGAGGAGGCGGCGGCAGGGCGCGAACAACGGCCGCCCCGCACCGCCTGCCCCGTGAGGGGGCGAGTGGTATCCCCTGCCAAACAGGGGACCTTTTGGGTCCGTGGGCAGCTGGAGTGAGGGCTCCGGTTGGTCGTTTACGGATCCCGGGAGGGCGGCGGCACTTTTGGCAGGTGTCGCCGTAGCACGCGAGGGTGCCGGTGCGTGGCTGTGGGTGCCATTCCCGGGACAGTGCTCTGAGCACGATGCGAGAGGGGTACCGGTGGTTCAGTGGAGATCTCGGAACCCCTTGACATGCATCGAGGCTGGCCACCAGGTGGTTTTTAGTGGGTCGCAAACAAGGCAACCCCACACTGCCCAAACGCGACCCTCAATCGCGTTTGGGCGTCTGCTTGCAGATTTTCCACCTCCCAAAAAAAAAAAAAAAGGCCAGTGTTAGGTAACTAACGCCATCTAGTACAGATTATTACAACTAAAGATAGAAACAGGATGTAGGTGGCGCCTAATTTTGGTAAGAGTTTGTCAGTAATTCTCGAAAGACGCAATTGCCTCACAGACTCATTTGCCCCACCCTCTTTTAGTTTATTATGTACTTGCTGCGCCATGCGGTTTCACCCGCGGTTAAAAAGTATCCTATGTGCTATTCTAGACTATAATCTATCTTTGTGCCAAATTTCATCCAGATCTGTTCAGCCGTTCTGGCGTGAAAGAGTAACAAACATCCATCCATCCATCCATTCTTAAAAATTTCGCGTTCATAATATTAGTAGGATAGTAGAATAGGATAGGAAGTTCATGAAGATCGCTTGGAAGTGTCTGAGTTTATAAACTTAATGGCTTATGGTATGACATAGCTGACAAAAAAAACAGCGGGAGCCTACAATTTAAAGGACATCTTTCATCTTACATCTTCATCATCTGTAAATGGTAGTTGCGGGTATATAGCCATCTGAAGGCAGCTCATGCATCTGTTAAATATATTATATAATAGACCGAGCGAGCGTTTGCGAAGCTTCTCTGTTTCAGCTTCGATAAAACTGCTTTCGTATGTTCAGATCTCTGTCATCCTCTACAAGTCGCATTTCTTAACCGATTCTCTTGAAATTTTGCGAGTAGGTTTGGATTTTTTTTGTCGAGTCAGATTTTGAATAAAATTGATTTGAATTTGAATTTTTAAAAAAGTGATGGTAGCCTAGTTGGGAGAAGGCCCGCCTCTCAAGCCAGAGGGAACGGGTTCGAACCCAGCCAACGGCTCGCACCAATTTGTTCATTGTGTGAACATATGTGCGTATTGTATGTCATCTGCTACATGATTGGAGCCCGGTGTATGGCACCCCAATAGGCTCGCCCCGTAGGACTGAATATCGTGCGGCGAAGTGTGGGTGTTGTATTACGCCTCTGCCAGCCTCTTCGGGTGAAAGGCGTGACGATGTGTGTAGGTGTGTGCGTGTCAGTTTTTGAATTTTTTTCTAAGTGTTCAAATCTTCGATAATTTGAAAAATTTACTGACTTGACTGGGCAAAAACTTTTGTATAATTAGGTAGGTACACTACCAACTGAGTCACCGACGCAGAGGCAGTCGAAATATAAAATGTTTATTGCTAAGAGGGTAAATGTGTACAATAAAATGATTATGTTCTACATTTTAATAAATAAACTGAAGCATGCAAATCACATAAGTTATGATGAAACTGACACAACTAAAGCCCAGGCTGATGTCTATTGGATAGTTTCTCCATATTGTGCATTTTGGACGATTTTCTACGCTAGCAATGGCGTTGTAAATTGCAGCACGAAGCACGTTATCTGAAAGAAAAACAATTGAAATTGCTGTAAATAATTGTCAATCATATTATTAGACATCATCATTATCATTGGCATCTATTTTTAACCGAATTACAAAAAAGAGGAGGTCCTATGTTTGTATGTACGTATTTATTTACTAACTGCTGTCAGTCAGTCCTAGGATGGGTGACCGCAGAAGGCATTAACAACTGAGCTGAACTGATTTATTTACTCGATTCTGATTCCCTACACGTGGTCCCCGGGTAGTGCTAACCGGGTAGCAAACTCTGGTGGGAGGCTTCGGCCGTGGCTAGTTACCACCCACCGGACCAAGCCATGCCGTGAAATGACCTAGTCGTGTTTCGGGATGTAGTCCGGTGTAACCGTTCCGAAGACGGGTCTGAGCAGTAGCGCACTTGTAGCGCCTCACTCAACTGCCGTCTTTGTACTTCTTCACTCTACAAAACTTCAAGGCCAGAGTGAATAAGTACCTTATAGGTCGTCGTGCTCCATCTTAGACCACAACGTCGCTTAACATCAGGCGAGTTAGCGGTCAAACGCCGACCTATTCTACATAAAAAAAAAAAAAAGAGCGCTACCGTGGCTTCCGACCCACGGTAGCGTGTTTAACGTGTCATTCGTGACACGTTAAACACGCTAAATTAAATTAAATACGCCGTTAAATTGTAGGCCCCAGCTGTTTGTTCTACGTATGACAACAATCGTCAAGCCATGACAGAGGCCATCGGGCAATCAGGGTGGAGCCACTCGACCTATAGGTATACGAACCTACTTGTTTTATAACAACTGCTGAGTAAGGTCTCCTGTTCAGGGCGCCATAATTTCTGGTCCTGTCCTAATCTCAGTGAATACTCTGCTTTACTACCTTATGAGCCATTACGATTGACAACCTCGTCCCAACGGTGACTTTGGTGGTTTACTGCCGTGTGAAAAACGGTTTACGCAAATTTTGAAACGCCGACCAAAGTCACCTCTGTCAGGGACGTGGTGTCGATTGTGTAACAGGCCTTTTAATGTCATCCGATCATTGTCACCAGCCGGACTAGAGTTCTGAGGTCATCGATATATATGTGCGTACTACGTTCTAAATTTCATCATCCGAACATTAACTTTCGTCCACTGCACTGTACTGCTATCCCTAAACCTTACATTAGTGACACTTCAACACGCACGCCGTGTGGTTGTGTACAGAGCAAGAAAACTGCGATCCAGCGCTGACTATTAAAATAGTTTGGTTGGACAATAGTAAGTAGGTATTGGCAAAAATATTGTGCAAAAAAGTGCTTGTTTTATTGGGTTTACACTATTTACAGTTGTGAAGCAAAATATTTTTAGGTATTCAAAATAGAATCCTACTTCTGACATTGTCATATTCGTTGAAAATTGTTCTTTTCCGCTATTGGTTATGACATAACGAATGTTTAAGCGCTGCAGCAAACCTACAGTCACTTCACGCAGGCCGGCCCTGCTGTCATCAAGACTTTTTTTGTTTGGAACTGCTTTTCTAGTACGCAGTACTTATATCTCAATGTCTGAGGTTAGGTGTTTGGCAATAGGGTCTGATTTTCAGGACTGCTAGCTAACCTAGCCATTATTTAATATTTTTTTTCATTAGTAAAAGTAAATAATACTAAAACATTGTTACAATAAAAATGAAATATTTTTCACTCTTCTGTCCGCGGCTTAGCTCGCATTTTATTGCCTATTATGTAGCTTTCCGTAGTGAAAGAATTTTCAGAATCGGTTTAGTAGTTTCAGAGATTACCCCCGAAAAACCAACTTACAAACTCACAAATTGGTACCGTTTGTGAGTTTGTAAGTTTATAGTATTAGTATAGAAAAAAAAAAATACGATGTATCAAAATATCTACTTAAAAACTAAAATAAAATTCTTCGTAAATATCTTACCGTTACTATTCAACAATTGTTCAGAGAGGATCTCTGTTATATCCATGAAATAATTATTAGCTAGCTCCGTCATAATGATTGGAACAGACACCAACGTGAAATACGTAACAATTTGAAGAAGCCAAATAAATAAAGCCAGCATATTCTTTCGAAAGTGCAATTCGATTGAATTGAATATTGATCTTTTGATTAAATAATGTAAGGCGAACACTGCTATTTTCAATATTGTTGATATTATACCACTGCTAATCTGAAACATAAATATAATTATCATTAAACTTAATACTAACATTACTGGCGCAGCTACCCAAATTATTTCTGACTTAGAAACATTGTATAGACGCGGAATAGTTATGTTATTACTATGTTTTGCTTTTAGCCTCTTTTAAATTTCTAACACAATGGAAAAAGATAAAACACTGCAACTGTGCTTTGACTTCAGATAGTAAGAAGCGCCATATTCCTTACCCTGACTTGATCGAAATTACTATTAAAAAATCTAACCCTGTAATGTTTACCTAGAACTCTGTTATGTAATTATTAATTAATTATATCTCATAGGTTTTCATCAGTTTAACGAAAAATACATGAATATATTTCAAGGCACGACATACATATAAGGCTCAGTCTTAATGCTTCTATACTACATATTATCATAGTAAAATTAACTTGAAAGTTGCCACGATTTACAAAAACAACACTCAAATTTCAGCAGCACCTAGTATAACTATGTACATATTATAGTAAAATAAGAAATAAGCGAAATAATTAAACGGTTGTCACCCATGGTAGTGATGGTGCGTAGGAGTGTACTCTATTCTGATTCCCTACACGTGGTCCCCGGGTAGTGCTAACCGGGTAGCAAACTCTGGTTGGGAGGCTTCGGCCGTGTCTAGTTACCACCCACCGGACCAAGACGGGTCTGAGCAGTGGCGCACTTGTAGCGCCTCACTCAACTGCCATATTAGTACTTCTTCACTCTACAAAACTTCAAGGCTAGAGTGAATAAGTGCCTTATAGGTCGTCGTGCTCCATCTTAGACCACAACGTCGCTTAACATCAGGCGAGTTGGTGGTCAAACGCCGATCTATTCTACATAAAAAAGCCAAATCACTAAAACTTACCATTAATTTAGAAACAGAGCGAGCTGCGCTTGAACTGGCCATCAATTTCAGAAAAGTAGCCTCAAACTTTTTGACTATCTTAAGTTTTTCATTCGCACCAATAGTTAATGTTCCCAAATCTTCTTCTAACGTCTCCCTCAAACGTTTTACACACTTCCGGAATAAATCAAACGTCACTATCATTCTATATAATCCGACACAACAAGAAATAAATGTAAAACCGATACGTAACAAGGCATGTATTATTTTAGGGAAAAAATCGTATAATAAACAATTACAAAATAAGAATAAGCTAAAAACAAATATTAAAATACTAAGAAAGATGCGATTGCGTAAAAAAGTTGAAGAAATCAGACTCCGATCGGAAAACTCAGTACGAACGAACTCGAGAAATTGAAAAAAATAAAAATCTTCATTTACTGATGAAATTGTTATAAGTAAAATAACTTTTATCACTGAAACTGAATCATGTAAGAAGAACATGAAATTAGCATCTAAGCCGTAACCAACTATTGATATACACAGAAACAAGCAATATATTACGGAATAAATCTTTACAAATTGCCTCTGGTTAGTCCCGTTCACTTTATCGTATAAACCAAATAATATTATTCTGAAATATCTTAATATCATTGCTAAAGTAAAGCGTGTGGCTCGATTGCTGATAATTTGGATACAAAATTAGTTTTTAATTAATTTTAAAGCAATAAACATAATTAAAAGTACTCGCTTCTACATGAATGATTAATTAATTGTACAGCTAAGGGTATACTCGTAATATTCCATTATAATCGAGTGGCACTTCATATTACGGTTAAGCGACAAGATCAACAAAATACTTGTATTAAAAGACGCAAATGACCTGGATTTCTAAATCAGCTTGTTATTTCAATTTCACTAATGTTTAAAAACGTGCCAATAAAATGTATAGATGTTTTTAACAAACCTATTTGGCCCACTTACCACTGCTGGGCAAAGGGTTCCCATAATATAAAGTTCTATAAATTTCTTCAACAGCGCAACATTGTTATTGTTGTTGTATTGTTGAATCTGTTATGAGGATAATAAGTTTGGTTTCGATACCTAAGAAATTGAAATTCTTGTGCGACACAACAATATAGACAAGTACATAAGTATATTAATTTGGGTATCTAGGTAACGATACATAGATTATTAGTTATGCCGTATCCCACCTTAGTTACTCTAGGTATCTCCGTACTAGGCTAGACTTTACATGAGTTATTTTCTTAGTCATGACCAAACACTCGCTAGAGTGGTAGTGGTTCAGTATTATGACAACGTGACACTGTATTAAGTGGTTCCAACCAAAGTTTACATTAGGAAAAATAAGTTTGTATAAGCTGTTTGCCACACTGTTCACAATATTCACAAAGAAAAAATAAGTAGACTACATTTGAAAAAAAAGCTGTTTTAATCACACATGGTTATCATAAAGTTGAATTGTCGCGGGAACTCTGTGTGTGAGGAAAGTTTTATAAGAATTGCCTTAGTAAAGGTGAGTTGTTGAAAGGTAGCTGCCGCAAGATAACATGATGAAATAAATATTGTAACAAACAAATACTTTGGATAAAAAATAAAACCAGTCAAAAAATTGGTAAGGATCAAAAACTGAAAGTATCATCGGATTCATATAACAGTTCTTACTTAGCCCACTCTACAGCGTTAACCCATCGGGTCTTACTCGTAGATTAATTCATATTGATCTACTACCTGCTCCCCGCGGTTTCACCCGCGGTTTCACCCGCGGTTAAAAAGTAGCATATGTGCTATTCTAGACTATAATCTATCTCTGTGCTAAATTTCATCCAGATCTGCTCGGCCGTTCCGGCGTGCAAGAGTAACAAACATCAATCCATCCATCCATCCATCCATACATTCAAACTTTCGCGTTTATAATATTAGTAGGATGACCCGATGTCCCACAAGGGATAAAATATACCAGTAAGTATCTCCTTTTCTGTTGCCCTGACAACGTGTATGAAAAATTTCATGATGATCTGTTGAGGAAAGTCAGGATTATGAAGATTTTGGTTGTGTTCACGAAGGCATTTTGTCAAATTCCAGATGAACCGGTCGAATGGCACCCAGGTGCTGCTCCGGCGGCTGGACCTCAGCCTCGCTGGTAACTTCAGCTGCGAAGTCACCGCGGACTCGCCTTCCTTCGCCACGCAGATTGCTACAAAATTGATTGATGTTGTAGGTGAGATACACTTTTGACCACTACACCACAGTGTAAATATAGACTGTGACTATACTTGACAATCATCTCGACCAGAAGACTCTCAGGATCTCTACGATGGCGATGGCATTCCCGCATCTGACGGCTTCCACTGATTAGGAAGCATGAGGTTTTATATCCTACTAATATTATAAACGCTAAAGTTTGGATGTATGGATGGATGGATGGATGTTTGTTACTCTTTCACGCCAGAACAGCTGAACAGATCTGGATGAAATTTGGCTCAGAGATAGATTATAGTCTAGAATACCACATAGGCTACTTTTTAACCGCGGGTGAAACCGCAGGGCGCAGCTAGTAATTTTATAAAACGGACTAGTATTTTGGGCGGTGCGCGGGCCGCAAGCGGTCCGCGGTGCCCTGTAGTCGGGGTGCCCTGATTTTGTGGTGCCCTACGTTTCGATTCCACAGTTTATTCGGTCAAGCAGTCTGTTTAAATCGCAGTTTTCGTACTCTACCGGTGCAAGGCTCGGCCTTCGGCCTCGCCTCGCATTGGTCGAGTAGTCCTGTACGCACCGTAGCTCGGCCTGACGGCCTCGCCCCGGTGCGGCTCGGCCTTCGGCCTCGCGGTCGTAAACTCGGCCTTCGGCCTCGATACCCCAAAAACCCCCGGATGCAAAAAATCAGAATCCTCGGACCATTTTGAAATTTGGCCGCCATTTTGAATCCGCCATCTTGGATTTTTATGACCCCCACCTGATAGCCCCCCCGATTCCCTATGACTTTTGTTCCAGCAGACTATCTAAAACTTGAATAGTTTCCGAGTTATTCACGTTTCAATTTTGTATGGAATTTTTTTTTTGTATTGCGGCCATCTTTTTTTTTATTGCTTCTGAAAACTCCCAAGATTGCCTTCATTTTTAGTTCAAGTGCTTTGGTAAAAATATTTTTAGTTTCCGAGATACGAGGGCATACCACCATCAGGGTTTGACTTTTCGCCAATTTCAGATTTTTCCTGGGCCCTCTCAACCAACCCCTACACGACCCCATATTCACTTTTCCCCCACCATACCCGCGTATACCCTTTAGGTTTCTCTATGTCAGTGAGTCAGTCAGTGGTAGTTTAACTTTATATAAAGGTGATGATGAGATGATGATGATGATGAAATTATTAACTTACGATTTGAGTCGGTTACTCCATAGTTTCAACCACATTTAATGTTGAAATCAGTTTTTAATTATTCTGACAACCTTCCTAGCCTAGTCGGAGAGCAACTGCTTTATAAAAAATATCCTGGTTCAAATTAATTCCCAGCCAGAGGTTTCAATGATAAATTTATATAAAGGTCTGGATTCCAACTGTCCATTTATTTGTGTGGTTCCATGGCAACCCCGCTACAGGAAAATCCAGGTATTGTTTTTGCGAGAAAAACAAAGCGTTTAGTTGATGACAATACATACCCAATCACCCACAGAATTACTACTAGTTCCGAGAAATTCTATAGGATTCAATTGTCCGGTTTCTGTCCTATAACAACAGCCGCTTCTGTCAAAGGCCGGGCAGTCGTTAAAACTCTAATATTGGAGCTGGTTATTCAACCGATACGCACAAACTCACTGTTATTAAAGGATACTTGGTTTTTCTACTGTTTTATATTGTGATTGATTGATAGTAAAAGTTCTAGCTTAAGGTAGAAATTATTGACCTGAAAAGCAAGGTCGCAAAGTCTTAGTCAACGGGACAAATCGTGAAGGATTTTTCGTTTGTCTACTGTTTTACCCGTCACAATGGATACTGAGAGTTATATGACTGCCTCGGTGGCTCAGTTGGTAGTGAACCTGCCTTCTGAGCTGGGAGACGTGGGTTCAATTCTCACCTAGTGCAAACATTTATGTGAGGAACATTTGTGTTTGCTCTATGACTGGGTGTTAATATCTATTTAAGTATGTATATCAGTCTCTGGCAGCCATAGTACAAGCTTTGCTTAGTTTGGGGTCAGGCGACCGTGTGTGGATGTGTCCCGAATTTATTTATTTATGTATTTAACTTACACGCATATGGGTAGATCTTATAGTGAAGGAATTACACGCAAATTATATATTCATGCCATTTAGGTGTAGGTTGAGACCACTTCTTTCTACTTTCTACGATTCTGGACCAGGATCGTAGCAAGTGGAGAGAAGTTAGTTATAAGAAGCGAAAGATGTGTGCCTGAGATTCCAGGATCATAATATATGATGACCATGATCATGTATGAAGGGATAATATATGCTCGTTGGTTACTGGTACTCCATGACCTGGCCTTTTTCATACTTTTTTTGAATTTTTTCTGGCTTTTTTTATCATCTAAGAATAAATAGTCATTACTAGAGCAAAAGTGAGGTCTTAGAGTCTAATGGGACAAATCGGCATTTGCTTGTTCGACGATTCAATTCAATTTCAAAAGTTCTTTATTACACGATAATAAATACAGTTAAATACTTAGCTAGTGTACATAAAATCCTAGCAGTACAAGATTTCAAGTGTTCGACGATTATTTGAGTATCGCTGTCCGATCTTCGTGAAATTTTGCTGGCAAGTAGTGCCTGATATTTATTTTTTATATAAGTTCGAATGTGAGACAAATTGCTTCAGATGTGGAGGAGATATAATTTATGGGGGTTACGAGGTCTCGGTCGAGGCGTGAGTTAGTTCTGCCTTGTTGCTATTATTCAACTCTGCGTCCACTCCAATGATATAGGAAGATTAAAAAATATTATTATCTATAATTTTCTCTATTATCGATATACATGGTTAAATGTAACTTAAACCTCTTACGGGTTCATTGTACTCATCAATATGAACAACTTTTACTATGCGGCGAACTCTGAAATCACGAAAAAAAAAACAGCTATTCCATACATTTTTCTCAGGCCAATGAACTGTTTGTACGGAACAGCTGTTTATTTTCGTGATTTCAGGATTAGCTTCATAGTAAAAGTTGTTCATATTGATGAGTACAATGAACCCTTAAAAGGTTTTTGATAAGTTACCTATAGGTACTCGTAACTTATCAAAATATCTATATAATCTTAGGTATCTTTATTGTTCATTGTATTGTACATTGTATTGGGTTTTAACCCCGTATATTAATAAGTCCATTCAGTATTCAGTTCAATTAATTAAGGAAAACATAACCCTCACCTTTTTGGAGATCATTCCTGGGCTAATCTTGCTCAGTGTTAGTTTCCTAACTTAATTACCCTGATTCTGTTCCTTTATTTTTCCTTACTCTGCTACTTACTACTTTCCATAAATTTTGGACCACGTTTTCTCGTATGTCAGTAACATAATTTGTCAACTCTGCTTTAGACAACTGAGAAGTATTCAACACTACAAGGAAGTTTCTCCTGCTGTAACAAACTAAGTTGCAGACAGAAATTCTGAGCTGGGTTCTGTTTTACAAACAAAGCGACTTGGCGATACTACAAGTTATACTTACTTATTTTGGAGTTCAATATTATATACTGAATCATAGGATAAAATCCTACTAATATTATGCGAAAGTTTGTAAGAATAAGATAGATGGATGGATGGATGGATGTTTGTTACTCTTTTACGCCAGAACGGCTGAACAGACCTGGATGAAATTTGGCACACAGATAGTTTTAAGTCGGGTGAAACCTCAGGGCGCAGATAGTCTTCCATAATGTTATGTAATCAAGGTTCATTTTCTTTGATTTTTTATTCGGTAAAATGCTTTGAGTTTTCGTTAGGCGGTGTTTGGCAACTGTCTCATTTGCGGCCTACAATGGAGCACGCTCGTTTAGCAGAAACGATTCCTCTTAGTTTCAAAACACTAAGAAGGTACTGAGAATTTCATTGTACCAAGTATAAGAATTGCTTAGACCTTGCTTAACTAGTTTTAAACTACTTCTAGCGAAATTTGCCCCTTTCGGGCACATAAAGTTAAGATTATTTTAAAGAATGGCTTAAAGTTCGTGTAAAAAAATTAGGTAGGAGTAGATTAAACTAGTAAAGCAAGGATTTAAATTTCCACGGATATAAAATTTAGGTAAAAAAATATACCTAAAGTAAGCTTGTAAACTAAAACTTGTAGATTTTGAATCAGTGGCCTATACTTTGTTCTTAGTTACAGATTTAAGGCTTTATACTCACGAGCTGTGACTTTGTCAAAGCCTGTTTGTTTGTAAGCAAGTACTTTGAGAAGTCCAGGAAAGATTCAGAGCTCACTGAATGGTGTTTCATCTAGCCCGGTAGCGGAATCCTTTTAAGACAGGCAGTTGCGAATTGTCATTGAAAGAACGGCCGACTTTGTAATTTGACTTCCAGTTACAGATTGTGTATTCATTTGAATCGCTATATAGTTTGTACGTTTCTGTTTTGAGATATTATGAGTATATATTTGTACTAGCTGTGCCGTACTAAGCTGAACCGTTATTTTTTTTGGTATAATAAGTACCCTATGTCCTTTTCTGTATCCCAGACAACATGTATGCAAAATTTCAAAAATATTCAGGCATCATTTCAAATTTTCTCTGCGTAAGAACTGTCCTCGTACTTCAAGGAATATTCCAAAAAAAGAATTGGCGATATCGGTGCAGCTGTTCTCGAGATTTGCGCTTAGCAACACATTCAGCGTTTCATTTTTATAAGAAATCAATTATAATTATTATCTTTCTTATTAATAAATATAAATTACGTTGTTTGTCCGCTATAGACTCCTAAACTACTTAACCGATTTCAATCAAATTTGCACACCGTGTGCAGTTCGATCTAACTTAACAGATAGGATAGCTCACATTTATACATAAATATATAAATAATAAACGCGAACGAAGTCGCGGGGTCACAGCTAGTACATTATATCATGAAGTGTAGATTATTTGTATGTAAACCATTCTCAACAAATGCAGCGGGATCAACGCAACGGGGTAGTGCTAAATTCAAACATAGAGTCGTACGTTTTCAATTTCACAAAAATACATGTAAAAGATAAATCTAAGTATCAGACATTGCGGTAGATAAGTTGGAGATGTAGTGCTTACCCCAAAAATATTGTTCAACCAAATTTAAAGTGGCGTTGTTCATCAAATTAATCCCATTTTATAAATCACAAACAGATTTACTTTCCTTTTAAATAACGACACCATTTCGTTGCTCAACTCGGAGGTTCTTTTATATAGGGTGTTAAGTATCCGCAAGGTGCGCATCCAGTATCGACTGAAGGATGGAATTATGTTAATTCAAATTAAATATTGACTCCAAAAATTTGCTGCATCTAAAGCCCGCTATTCATTAGACGAGTCACAAGCCGCGCATTTTAAACACACATCGCGCGCGCTCCGCCCTTCCGAAGTGTGAACGCAGCCACTAATCGCGTCGGTTTTATTTGTAAACTATTCGCATCGTGCCGCTACTTTCTTAGAATAAAAGCCGCCAACGTATGATACAGATAAGTAAACATTTTTATTTCTTCTAGCGTTCTTAAACTAATGATAGGTGTTCTTGCAGGAATGCTTATAAGTGTGTGTAAACACTTTTACTATACAACAGGGATTTTGTAACATACTGTATTTCAAATATTCCTGTTTTTGAATGGTATCTTTTAGCTTCCTCGCGTAGATATTGGCTTCATTTCGCCCAGTCCCTACAGGACAAATTTATTCATAGAATTAGCTCTTAACATTTCTAGCGTGAAACAAACTGTTGGATATTAATGGCATATAGATCGCAGGCCTAATGGAAGGAGACTCTGGGAAACTCATCAGCTTTAAGGGAATGGAGGTCAAGGTTGTTAAGGTGCAATTCTACTGAAACGGAAACAAACGGAACGGAACTGGCCCCTATTCTGGAGCGTGTGCTATTAATTGGTCATTGTCTCTCTCATTTAAAAAAGTCATAAGAGTGAGAGTGACCTTATCAAGGTCACTCTCATCACTCACTCATATCTCATATCTCACGCGACTTAATATAGTCTCTGAGCAGTGAATGAATTTGACCAATCACTGTGCTCGAAATCTTCCAACAGCTCCGATCCGCTCGTTGTGATTCGTCAGTTAATCCACCGCTCAGCTCCACTCTACTCGTCTCTGCTCCAGTGGACACGCACCCTCAGCAGCCCGTGGAGCGTATTATTAGCGTTTTGAATTAAAAGGCTGGCAATACCCAGTCACACTGGCCTAGGCACACCGGATCCTCACACTTAGGCTCGCACGTACCATTGCGTTGTAATGTATGGAAATGTATGAGACATGGTACACCGCGTATCGCGTGGAGCTCGTATGTGTATTCCGGTATGTCAGGGGTTCACGAGCGTGTCTACGTACTTACATAGAACCGGTGTACTTTAACCTTATATTGTAGACAAACCTTGTAACCTGTAACAACCGTTAATAAACAAAGTTTTAAGCCTAAGAGCAGCTTGATACTGTTGGCTTCTCAGCTAAAACAAACATAACAAACATAACATAACAATAGCCTACTTGCTAGAATAATATCTATCCTAATATTAAAGAGAGGAAAAGTTCGTTTGTAGGGGTTAATTTCAGAGATTAGTTGTCCGACTTAAAAAAAATTGTTCATTGGCAGAACTTTAGATATTGAGTTTTTAAACTATGAAATTGATCAAAACTATTACTGATCACACCTTATGCGTTTGAGCATACCTATTATGCGTGTTGAGGTCATTTATATGCCTAGCCATCAGTGGTTGCACCGTTCTTAGTCAATCAATAAGCTGACGGTTCAAATCGACTAAATCGACAAATTTGTTCGGAACATAGACAAACTATGTTTCTAACAAATTTGACAGTTTAGTCGATCTACGATTTTGTCCAGCTAAAATGTCAGTTTATTGATCGAATATGAACGGTGCTAGAATTACAATGATCATAATAACTAGTTTTTCTCAAAGCCAGGCATTTCAAGATGATGTTCTGTGAGGTTGGTAATCTGCACTCGGCTTACGAACTACTAGTGAAGTTTCGGCTTATTCTACTAATCTTTCCCAAGCCCTTGACTTAGGATAGTAATTAACCAGCCATGTAGACAGATTGCTTTAAAAGACTAGTGTTTTCTGGCAAGCTAGAGTTATGTTACGTTTCCCATTTTAAAAGTTAAAGCTCGCTTTAATGATGTATCAATAATCATTAATTATCATTTAGAAGACAAAGATGAGCCTTCCACTTCCACCAAGTAGCCACTAGGGCTACTTGGTGGAAGTGGAAGGCTCATCTTTGTCTTTGTCTTTGTCTTTGTCTTCCACTTCCACCAAGTAGCCCTAGTGGCTACTTGGTGGAAGTGGAAGGATAGATATATAATATGATATTACCTAGTTTTAAGGCAAAATTTGTGAGACAGTTATCTAATAATTTAAAAAAAATGCGCCTCAGTTTCTTGCCTGTTCTTCTGAGTAGTGGCTCTCTTTTTCCGAACAAGGCGATCGAGTCTATTATAAAACTTTGACTTTCATAATCTTTGATACCCAAATTGAATAAAAACATTTTGACTTTGACTTTATCAATATTAATAATGTGTGCAACTTAGCAACAACATCTAAGATAACAGTAATTCTTAAAGAAAGTCTCTAATAGAAACTTAAAAAAAAAAATCCCCAAATTCTAGGGGAAAGTGGTTTGAGATGGCAAAGATTTGGAAAAGTACGACTTACAGTCGTCGTGAGTATTGCTGCTATGCCATCTCAGACCACATTCCCCTATCACTAATTCTGATTTCCTCTAAAATATTAACCGAAATGTTTGTGCTACACCCACAACAAAACTGTCGTTCTACGTTTACGTAATACAGCGTCAGAGTGGCCAAAACAGCTTTGTGTAGCTACCCTAATTTGTATTCTGGCCGTCACTCGGGAGCATTGAAATCAAGTCGCAGTGGGACAAACAATATTCACGTAAGATACAGGCCACTCAGTGTAAACGTCTATATTTTGAATTGGTTTGAAATTACAGTTTAGTAGGGTGATGTAACTTACAATTATAATAACACAGAGTACAGTACCTTTCCCATGAATTTTATAATTACACAAACTTTTTAATTTTTTCGTTTTTTTTTTGGCTCCATACATTTAGTTAAACCGCCCCTTACGGAAACGTTAAGGGATTAGGTTAAATGTACGAAGCCAAACTAAATAAAAAAAAAGTTTTCTGTAACTGTCAAAACTTTTACAGGACCGATAAACGGTAAAGTACTGGTAAAGATTTAATAAAAGTATTTAATCGTTAAAAGTTCCAAATTTGAAAGTTCCCAACTTTAAAAGCTAAGCAGGTATTTATTTATGATCGTAAGTTGCTTAACATCAGAAGAGATGGCCGACAAGCTGAAACTGAAGTTTTAAGTCTTTTGTAGGTGCATTTTTTATGAAGTGTAACATTCGCCAAATCACATCAGTGTTTACTAACAAGCACCTTTTCTCTACATTCCAGCAATCCCGTCATCAGGACCGGTGCTGCTCGCTGACAAAGACCGTTACCAGCCCTCGGAGGTCCTTCGAGCCAACTGCACGTCTTCACCCTCGAGACCTGCAGCCAACCTCACTATTTATATCAACGAGGAGCCGGTAGGTTTTAAGAATAAAAACATAACTCTCCTTTTTGCTCAAGTTGTAAAAAGCCGTAGTTGGGTAAACAATAATAGTAAGTATAGCTTTGAGAACATACATTCGAAAATCGCACGGTGAATGATTCACTCATCACTTACATATTGCAGAGACTGGAATAATAAGTAACGTCACTTCATCCTTCTTCAGGTTTCAGATGCTGGTTCTAATAAAGCAATCGTTAATCTATCTCAGTTGGTTTATATGGTCAATGAGAGTTTGCTGCATATCAGAAACAAAAGGTTCCATAATTTATTTTAGTAAACACATATTACATAACATATCGTCACGCCTTTCCCCGAATGGGGCTGGCAAATGTGTAGTGCAACACAACATCCACACTTCGTTGAATGATACTCAGTCCCGTATATGACAGGGATGAGCCTGTCGCCATACAACGGACTCCAGTTATGTAGCGGATGACGTTAGTAATCAACTTGATAATAATTTCAAACAGTAGTAGTATCTATCATTTCTTTAGATGGTTATTATAATTAACACATTTGCAGATAGCTAAAATATTGAAATGTTGGGTTAACCCTCCTTTTTAGGTCCCATCATTGCTTATTGGGCGAGAGGAAAATAAAGCCCATTTTCGACTAAAAAAGGTTTTTATGATCAACACCCTAATTTCGAATAAAAAATATTTTTTTAATCAACATCTTCTTTCAATTAAAAACGTATTACTAATTAACATCTTACTATCATATAAAAAACGTTTCTCTAATCAACATCTTCCCCGCATTCCAGCTTCGTTCCTCCGAGACCAGTCTCCACCCCACAGAGAGCGGCCTCACATGGACCACAATCAAGGCGGACGTCCAGGTGACTCCCGAGCTGTTCCTCGGAGGCAGGATGAGGGTCGCGTGCCGAGCCGGCTTGTACAGCGTGTACAACAGTTCCGCGAACCTGGACTTCTTCACGCCGGAGACTGATCCTAGGCCTGAGAGGAGTATGTTAATTTTCCAAGCAAACTTATTTTCTGGCATAACATAACGTATCGTCACGCCTTTCCCCCGAGGGGGCTGGCAGAGGTGTAATACAACACCCACACTTCGCCGGACGATATTCAGTCCCAAATGTGACAGAGGGCGAGCCTATCGCCATACACCGGGCTCCAGTCATGTAGTAGATGACATCAATGAACAAATTGGTGCGTGCCTTCGGCTGGGTCCGAACCCGCTCCCTCTGGCTCTCTCAAGCCAGAGGCCGGCTAGGCTATCATCGCTTTTATTTTACAAGCAAACTTATTTTCTGGCAACCATAGATATATCCTTTTGGTCCACATATCTGTGATCTGTGGGCAATACATATTGCACCAGTGTGTTCCTCTGAAGGATTCGAAGCTCTCCGCCGTCAAGCAGGCCTCTGACTTTAGCAGCCAGGTAGCAAAGATTTACTTTGCGCAAAAAAAAAGATTTTTCTTAAAATTAAGAATAAAGAGATCAAATGGAAAACGCTTACGTGCAGCGCAAACTCATCTGATCTTTACTGATATTATAACATCAAAAGAACCTCTGTCTCTCTGTTTCTAGGCTTTTCATCTTTTATTCATTATTACACATCCTAGGATCAAATTCGCATCTAATTTATTTATTAGGGATCATCAGAGAACACTTACAAATTAAACATCATAAAAATCTTACATCGAAAACACAAACTTAATCAATCAACACTAAATATTAACTTAGTTATTGATAAACAATTAATGTGGTATTAATCGGAAACGAAGTAGGTAAGTACTTATGCAAATCTTGCTTACTTACAACAATAGTTACAACCTAGGTCTCTTCAAGACAAGAGTGAATAGGCACCTCATGGGCAAGCGTGCTACATTATGCACGCTTGCCTATGAGGTGTGGTCTAAGGACCACATCGTCAGTTTCCATCAGGTTTGTTGTGGTCATACGTGGGCCCATTTAATCATAAAAAAGGAAGAGGTTCTTAATAAAGTCTTCGGAATCTTTTTTTTTTACGTATGTTCACAAGATGTTCAAAGATTCCTCGAAGTCGGAACCGATTAGAAAACATAATTTCTGGTGTCAAAGGGAAAAAAATAATAAATAGAAAAATAATAAAAAGTAAATAATCGACAGAAGCGAGCGAAGCGTCTATGCTTCAGCTTTGAAAAAAATACTTTTCTATGCACAATTTCTGTCCGAATCTTTGTCTTTCTCTACAGGTTGCATTTCTTAACCGATTCTCTTAAAATTGTGTGTCTATTTTGAGTCATTTTGAAAAAAAAAATCCAAAAACTGTCTCGACAAAACAAAAACTTTATAATAATCGCACCTGTTCACAAAATTTCACGAGAATTGATTCAGGAATGCGACCTGTACCCAGAGGAAGACAAACGTCAGCCGCCTATTTAAATTTTATCAAAATTGGTCGAGCGGCTTTTAAAAATCAACGAAAAATTAAAAATATTTCACAAAATCCAATTCAGATGAAGGGAAATCGGTATTTTTAATTTTAGAACTTTACAGAAACAAAATTAATAGTCGTTTTTATCTTTTTCAGTCACACTCAACAAGGCCACATCCAGCAGCCACAGCTGGATTCTTCTACTATTCCTCTTCCTTCTTCCCATGCTGACGACGGCAGAAGAATTCTTCGTCGACTACGAAGACATTAATTATTATGATGAAGGAAAATACGATTCGGTACTAAAATCCCTCGTAGGAGTTTAACAAAATAGATTAAGGACAAAGAAAGAAGAATTGCTTCTCAAGCACTTTTCATCTTACGGGTTAAGTGACATGAAGCAAATTCTTCTTGATTATTGCGTCTGCTAGAAAGTGTAAGTAAAATTAAAACTATCGAGGAATTGAGAATAAATGACGTGAATTATAAATGAGCTCAGATGAAGACACACTGTTGCTGAGTCAGTATGGCCAATGAATTGTTAAGCGAGCAAAATGATAAGTTTGCAAGACTGTACTGTGGAAAATGAGAGACAATTTGTGCTGGCAACATAATGATGTTAAATCATGGTTATAAGATAAGAAATAATGAATCATGGTTGTTTAGATATCTACTTACTACCATATACCACCAGTTACCCAAATAAAACAAAACTCGTACGTTTTATGCAGTCCAGCGTAATGTCGTATGAATATTGCGGTCATTAGCAGACTTGGGTTCACCGCACTTTTCCTTAGTGCGTTCTGTCAAATAAGTACTTAGGTAGTTATAAGTTAAGTGCTATTTTGACACACAAAATACTCGCGCTAGGAAAGTGCGTATTGGACATACGTTAACAGGTCTCTGGCCATATTATAATAAGCAAAAAATGAATGAGATTCTCTTCTAGTGGACATAGATTAGCTATAAGGTTAATGTTACGAATTTAGTCTGTGAATCTATAGAAATTGTTGAAATCATACTATTAATAAACACTGCATATTTCATTATGATGATATTGATGCGATGCAGTGACAATTTAGTACAAAAATTTGTGAAAAGGCGTAAGACGAAGTAAAAGTAACAAAAATGGGAGGTATCTATCTATAGGTGAACAAAATTGCTCTAAAACTTTGCTGGTCTACTATAATCAACAGGTTAAATTAACAGCTATCTTTTTGTATTTGGGAGTAAATATTCTGGAGAAAAGGTTCTGTAACCTTTGTAAATTAAAGAAGCAAACAATAGCGAGCGAAGTACTTATGCTTCAGCTTCGACAAAAAAATGCTTTTGGATGTCCTGGTTTCTGTCTTCCTCTACGAGAACAGACACCGGCCACAAGGTTTTCAGCTGTAGATGTTCTAGTATATGCCTGTCTGTATATGCCATACTAATGCCCGGTACGCTGTCAAGGCCTCAGTGGCCAACAGCGTAGAGTCATCAATAAAAAAAAAAAAACTGTATATGCCCCTAGTATAATAGCAAGAAAATAAAAATAAAAGAGCTGACTGCACTATTCATCAGTGGATACTTCATTATAATATATGCTATTTTAATTAAATAGACATGCTTTTTCCTGTTTCGTAAATCATAGATTCCTTGAATTACTTTTGTGGGACACAAAGACTCGACTAACCTCACTGCATCCATCAAATCAACACCACTTTCAAAATATTTACACAAAACGCATTCTTACACTATATTCTTAGATTAAAATACTAGTAGTACCTTATCTCGAAGATACCATAGTAAGTAACTTACTTGTAAATAGTCATTGTTTTTCACATTCCGTAGTTATTTTGAATTTGTACAGAAATTAAGACTATTAAAATTCTTATCTTACAAAACAATCTTAAAAATGATTGTAAAATGTATGGAACATTGTGAGTCAATTGATTTTGTTATAATATTCACACATATTGCGTTTTTAACATTTTTAAGACTAATTCTATTTTAGCTTTTAATATAGCAAATGTTCGAATAAGTTGGTTTCTTTATTTAAATTCAGAATCTTGTAACAGTGGGTCTTGAACTGAAAGTTTAATGACTTCACCAAATTTGCAAAATCTAGTGACATCCTTATTAAAAAGCGATGGCAGCCTAGTTGGGAGAAGGTCCGCCTCTCAAGCCAGAGGGAGCGGGTTCGAACCCAGCCGATGGTATGCACCGATTTGTTCATTGTATGAACATATGTGCGTATTGTATGTCATCTGCTACATGACTGGAGCCCGGTGTATGGCGACAGGCTCGCCCCCTGTCACATTTGGGACTGAATATCGTCCGGAGAAATGTGGGTGGTGTATTACACCTCTGCCAGCCCCCTCGGAGGAAAAGCATGACGATTTGTATGTATCCTTATTAAATAGGAAGCAACAGCAAAGACAGCTTTATTTTAGAAAGTACTTACATACCTATTAGATCTGGCAAATTCTTTGCATTCTCTTAACAGGTACACCGACCTACCTTCAATCGAATGTGATTGAGCCAAACCACCACAGTGGCTCCATGAGGGTTAGTAAGTGTCACATGTCATTCGAATTATAAACTCTGGGACACATCGATTTCTTCACGAAGTTTTCTTTCACCGTTAGAGACTTGGCAAATAAAAATGCACAATAAGCTTTTCTACAAGAAAAAAGTTCATTGGTGCACAGGATCGATCTCACGAGCTCTGGATTAGAAGGCGCGGTGTTTCGCCAAACGCACACTTGGTCAACACGACTCTCACGAATCTGTCCTTCTGATTTGAGTTATAATTACTATGTAAAAAATAAGTAGGTACCTACTTAAGTGATTTTTTTAACAGTAATTAAGTTGAACACTATTAAGAACAACGTTATAATTACAAGTTACGTACTTACTTGATTAATATATTAATGGAATAAAGTAACTGAACATTAAAATGTAATGTGATAACAATCGATTCCCACGTTATGTACGAGTAACTTTGTTATGATGATTGAATGCTTTTTATTCATATTTATTGTAATTTATTTTGTACTATTGTATTCATGAGTGAGTATTTCATGATTGTCTCAACAACCGTCAGACATCCTAGAGCTCTTCAAGTAGCCTAATTAGGTAAAGTCTACACATCAATACGCCGACCGACAGAGCCGATTCAGTCGCATTCGGCGACTTTCGTTTAGAAGAAATCAAGTCGCACACATCATGTCATATTTTTGGGGCTTCATAATAAAGTTGCTCTGTGATCTGAAGGCCTCGCGGCCGGAGACTGTCTTGTACAGGTCGCGTTTCTCAACCGATTTTTGTAAATTTTTATGAGAGGTTCAATAACTATAAAGATTTTTTTTTGTGCAGTTAGGTTTTGGATTTCTTTCATAATGGGCTGAGATGTGCTTTTTTTTTGGAAATTCATATTCAGTGAGATAAGATGTAAGAGAATCGGTTGAGAAATAAGACTAGAGAGAAAGATAGCCTGTCAGAATTTAGACAGTCTCCGGAATAGCATTTTTGCCGAAACTGAATCATAGACGCTTCGCTCGCTAACGCTCCACTCTGTCGATTACAAAAGTCGGCTGCTGTCAGTGATTTTGGTGTGTGGACTCCCTAGGAACTCTGACACAGCAGGACTAGCCACTCGGCCCACATGAATAATTACAATTCTGTTATACTTGTTACTGTTGACAACGTCCCTACTGTTGTTCACGTGTACTTATGTTTGATGGAGTTCACTATTTTCCCTTTTAAGAGAATTTGTCAAACAAATACGTAGGCATTTCACATCCATATTTTTATTCTCTCTACTAGGTGTTCCTGTGTCGGAGATGCTGTAATTATACTTACCCCGTAAGTAATAAACGTTTTTATAGACTCTAAATAGTTGTCCAGTGTTTTGTCTTTTTCTTTCATTACAAATGCAAACTCGATCGATAAAGACAGAACACTGAATAAACAATCCGAGGTTATTCAACGTTTATTAGGAAACAACTAACAACCAGACGTAGAGTAAACGTTTAAATGTATTATTCAAAATCTGTTCGGCTGGGAATCGAACCCAAGGTTGTGTCGAGCCGTCAAACCTGGATCACTAGGCTGAGTCTTTGCGTGTCGGAAACGATATTTTTTTAACTACAAACTATAAGAGTTTGCCTTGTAGTTTTTCCTATCAACTATAATTACAGTTTTTCCCATATCTTTCCAGGATCTTTCTACTTTACGTGCTTTCTAGATCCGTTGTTTTGACGTTGCACCTTCTTCCAAAGATCATTTAGATTCATTATGAAAAAGTTACATTTGAAAACAGACACTTACCACTCACATTACACTACCTTATACCACTGACTCATACAGTTTCACCAGTTTACATAGTTGTAAAAAACAAAAGAAAGGCTTTTACAAAAATGTTTGATTGTGGATATATCTTCACGCCTTTCCTGCGAGGGGGCTGGCAGAAGTGTAATACAACACCCACACTTCGCCGGACGATATTCAGTCCCAAATGTGACAGGAGGCGAGCCTATCGCCATACACCGGGCTCCAGTCATATAGCAGAAGACATAGAAAACGCACCTATTTATGTTCACACAATGAACAAATTGGTGTGTGCCGTCGGCTAGTTTCGAACCCGCTCTCTCTGGTTTGAGAGGCAGGCCTTCTCCAACTAGGCTATCAATAGTTATGAATAGTGAATAAATACTGAAATGATGGTTAACATTCACTATTCACCAACTACTTAAACTGGTGTATTTATCTAGGTATATTTACTGGTATTTTCTTAAAACTACACAGAAAAGGCAACATACACAATTGTGTGTATTATTAGAGTTGCTCGAAGACGAGCAATATTTTCATTGCAATGTGTTGCTTTAATATTGCAAACTGTAGCCCGGACATCATCAGCATCTAAATAAAATAAATAAATAAATAAATTCGGGACATTTCCACACACGGTCGCCTGACCCCAAACTAAGCAAAGCTTGTACTATGGCTGCCAGAGACTGATATACATACTTAGATATTTTTAAATACATACTTAAATACATATTAACACCCAGACATAGAACAAACACAAATGTTCTTCACATAAATGTTTGCCCTAGGTGGGAATCGAACCCACGCCCCCAAGCTCAGAAGGCAGGTTCACTACCAACTGAGCCACAGAGGCAGTCTAAAAAAATGTTTGGCTTTAAGGCTATACTAAAAATATTGTTGTACATTACATACTCGTACTCTGGCCGTGATTGCCAGCAATATTGCTGGAACAGGGTTCAGACACTTGCAGTAAAAATATGGCTAGTCTAAAAGGACCCAACCAGAGGCAATGATGATTGATAAAATTCCATTATTTAAAAAAAAAAACCTAAGTAGGTACCTATTGCTATGATTCGTGTTTTCAAATATTCTTATTAATTTTTTTATTTCAATTTCATATGTATTTATTGGATATGTACTCGTACCTAATTGGGGTGTTTCTACGTTTCACGTACGTTTATGTTCGTTTATGTACGATTTTGTACCTTTATGGACGTTTATGTACGTCAACGTTTATTGTTTTACTCTTCACCATAAGCCTTAGATCTGTTACTGTGAGTTTGAAAAATATTGCATTTCTTGGTGATATAATTAATTTAAAGGTATATTTGTCACTACTATTACTAATTTTAGCCAAAGACTTTATCACAATCTTGTAAATAAAATAAATTGTATTAATAAGATTATGAAACATTGTTTTTATTTCAAGGATCCCGTAATTACCAAAATTTCAGAAAGGAATCCTCCTTCCTTAGGTGTTTGTGTGTACGTCACAGCCGATTAACTCCGACTTAGACTAGCTAGAGACTAGAAATTTGGCAGAAATCGAAATAGTTTTAGATTACACAATTTATATAAAAAATAATGTGTTTTCTGAAAAATGGGGTCTGAAGCAAAGGCCTAAAATATTAAAATCGGCGGATTTGACCATATTTGGCCGATTTAAATATGTTAGGCCTTTGCTTATGGCAAGTCATGATATTTAAAAATATCCTACGTAAAAGTATCCTTTCTAATCGACGGAGTGAGTTAACACTCAGGCGAGCGAGGCGTCTATGCTTCAGCACCAATAAAAACGCTTTCGTATATTTGGATTTTGTCCGGATCACTGTCTAATAATCAGTTGAGAAACGCGATCTGTACAGGAGGTAAGACGTCAGCCCCGAGGTCTCCAGCTCACAAAGCTACGAGTATTACAAATGAGAAAGTGAGTTTATTTGTTTGTTTATTACGCTTTCGCACCTTTTTTATAACTTGGGAAAATAATTTATGGATAGCACGGGTGCGGCCACAGGATGGTTATGAAGGACTCCCGCCACTGACGGCATCTCCTCGCGCTTGATGATCCTCTCTTTTCTCAATGACGACGTGTCGAACACCACACTCATCGTTATCATCCACCTCCTCGGGGACCAATTTTGCCCGTGGGCGCCAGCCAGCACCCGTGTCTAGGCGCCCATGGTTCCCATACGATGAGTCAAATGAGTAGCCGCCGCCGCCTGCCACTTTGGCCGCAGATGATAGGGAGAGCGGCAACGATACACCGACACGCCTCATCCTCTGCGGCCCCACCGCGTCCGCCATCATAACGGTGCCGACCCCGTTTGGGTCGCGGAACGTAGGGGACTTCCCCTACTCTTTGCCACTTGGCAAAGACACACCAACAGTCCTCTCCTGCTACGGCCCCAGCCTTCAGCTGCAGTGTCGCCCATACGCTTTCTTTCACCTTAACCTAAGTAAAGTTAACCGATCACCATGAAAGTTTACATGCACGCTGTCAGGGGTACAGTAAAAGTATATCCTTTACTGTACCCCTGACAACGTACAGTAAAGTACAGTAAAGGTATATCCTTTACTGCACCATTTATTTCGAAATAAACAACGGTTACTGTGGGAACGCGGGTGCAGCTAATCATAAATATAAGCGCTAGTCCAACGTCACTTCCAGCATGATCCAAAGATCTAGCGTTCCGGGAGTTGACATCCGACTACGTCACTCGTAATTGTCATCGTCTATCTCTAACAACAATGCATTTACTTATTTCGGTCTTGCTTATGCACCGATTGACGTCACTGTGTGTCGCCCACGTTTTGTGCCGAAACGCGGTACATATTATTATACCTTGATATGGAGTACTGCTTCCGTCTTTGGAACGAAGCACCTAAGTATCAACTTGAGCCACTTGATACATTAGAGCGTAGAGCTATCAAAATTATTGGCGATCCCAAGCTTGCTGGACACCTAGAGCCGCTCAGCATGCGCAGAGGGTTCTCTTTATGTTTTCTATGGAATTTACAATGAGGAGTATTTTTGAAGAACTGTTAGATCTTATGTCAGGATGGCGGTTTTATCTTTGGACCCCCTGAAAGCTTATCGACATATTTTTGATGTCTAGAAATCGCACACTGCGCGATATAAGCGATTTTTTTTACCGCACCCCTGCAATCTGTGGAATGAGCGGCATCCTGCAGCATTTCCGAGTAACTACAACATTTAGAATATCTTTTTCCATCATGCATAGTTTTTTAATCACAAAAAAAATATTACGGATCCTAATCTCCGTGAAAAATCCTAATTGTTTCAAGAAGGTAGAAAATAATAAAGTAAAATTTGATACAAATATATAATAATATAGATAATTAGTTACAAGTTAAGCTTTTAAAAGCGTGTTAAAGATAAAAAAAGTTTTTTAACTACCTACTCAACAATTACTAAAACCAATGCCATTGAATTTGTTGTGGGGTTAGTTTTATTGAGCTGCAATCATTTATTATTACGATAAAGTCGCGCAAGTATCAACTAATGCACTTATCAAGTATGTACTTAATGTAAATTTTCCATTGCTATCCAAATGCAGATATTTGAAGTATTTAGGCTAATTTTGCATCTGCTAGCAGGCTTGCATCCTAAACAAAGAATTAACATTTCATAGCCAACATTAGCACCTACTTACCTATGGTAAAACTAGGAACGTAGTTAGTCTATCCGGCAACATTTGACAGTAATGACCGGTCAATTTTGACCGGTTACTTTCAAAGTTACTTTCATCTAAAATGTCTCCAGCTTTATGGTAGCTGTATCTTTTGCTGCATCTTTATATCTTGCTCTCAAAAATAAGTTCAAAAAATACTTATCGTTGCGCTTGATTGCATGAATATTAAAGCCAACGTGTATTCCTAAAAGTCAGGCACCCGGCAAAAACTGTACACAATATCGGTGTACCGGTAAAAATATGTAAGCACGTATAACCCACATCTAGTTAAAACATGGAACCACACCAGCCCAAGTTCTGCCGCTTGTGGAAGCCACAATTAACAATGCAAATGTATCTCCGCGCGAAGCTGTTCTGAATTTCATACTACGTATACATATGGTAATTACGTTTTGGCAAGAAAAACCTTCATAGAACAGAATTTGGGTTGTTGAGATTTTGAGAGAATGATTTTACGTAACAAAATATCTTTAAATAGATACCTACTTTTTTTTTAAAACAAATGGTCTCATCTTAATAACTAAATACGAAATGTTGAAAACTATCAGATCTACGAAGCTGATAGGTAGGTAAGTGGTTTAAGGTATATAAGTAGGAAACATTAGTTAAGAAATGATATTGCGACAGAGCCAAATAAAGGGGTCTACGGGTGAAACCGTAGGGCGTAGGCAGACGTACGTGGTGTAGGTAGGTCGATAGACGTAATTTTAAGGCGTCTGTTTAGCACCCGTAGAGATAGGGGCCAAACGAATGCTTTTTAGAGAACAATAAAAAAAACTCACGAAGTGAATCTTATAAAATAACTACTTACCTACCTACAGTAGTTGCCAGAGATCGGATTTATAGAAGAAGGCTTAAAAGAGTTGGAAAAGCTCCGATGAAGCAAGCCAAAGAAAAATCGAGCGCAAATGATTTCCATATTAATTCATAATAAGCACCTTACTATGCAGTAAGTCCAAATGGAACAAAATTTGTCATGACCACGACATTCTATCTTGCCAGACGTTCCATCAGAACACAGAGAGGCTGAAACTCATTTACTTGAAGTTGAACGAGTTAGGATTTTGTCGCGTGTGTTAATTTATGGAAGTCAGATGTCGTGTTTTGTTTTGAGGACGTGTTGTTCAGAAGTTCTGGGAACAGAAATTCTGGCGTGAATGGAATAGTAAGATGTGGTAAGATTGTGAGAAGATGGCAGTCAGAGATAGGAACTACTAGAGAACAGAAATTCTGGCGTAGGTCGAATAGTAAGTTTGTGTGAAGATGGCAGTGAGACGTGATATGAACTACTAGAGCAGAATTAACTATAGACGTGCTATTCTTGATATTTGTAAACGTCTGACTTGGTACAGGACGGAGATAGGTAGCGTACAAGAATAGGGGCCTATGGACAATTACAGGCTGAATAAGGTGATAATGATAATCAGAGATGTATGACCTTTAAATTAAATGTGTTTGAAATCGACATGGATTTTGATGTTTATGAAACTAAACTAAAACTGCACAAAATTTACCATTATTATAAATTAATGTGAAAGTTTGGATGAATGCATGTTTGTTACTCTAACATGCCAGAACACCTTGGCGGATCTGCATGAAATTTGGCACAGGGATAAATTGTAGTTTAGAATAGCACATAGGATACATTTGAACTGCATGTTTATTTATAAATAAATATCTAATAGAGTCCACATTATTACATGCTCAAAGTAACAAGGCAATACTTGTGTCATAGATCACTGTCTACGACGCTTACGCACTATCGCTTGGTCGATCACTATCGACTAAGCAAGCGTTATAAACAAAAGCATCTATGCTTCAGCATCGGCAAAGTACCTCTATATTTGCGCGTTTCAATCAGTAGGTATGATAACTATGATAGCTCCTAGCCAATATTCTAAATTATATTTTCCAAAACACTACAGATAGATCAGCAATCTGTTTTTAGAATTTTATTCCAATTGAAGCCACGTAAATCATTTTTTGAATTCCCTCTAACAAGATTCAAGTGTAATTTTTTTTTTATAAAATATAGTATAGTTCTTAGGTTACCTAAACGATTAGATTAGTTCCTCAACTGGTTTTGAAGCATTTTGTGACCTTTTAAGTATCATTCTACGCTTAAGTGAAATTTTCCAAATTTCTTTTCAAACCGTGTGATAACTTTTTATATTTAAACAGTCTGCTAAGAACGCGACGTCAGTGTTTCTTCGGCCTGCCTTGGCTTCTTCGTCAGTTTACAGGCAACTACTGCGTCATTCTGGCCCACCTACAAAGCTGCATATTTGCATTTTGCATTTTGAAGTATAGCACCTCAATAACAATAAAGCAAATCTGTTGATAGTAGTTCCAAAAAACAATCCCATTCGTTGGAACATTGTTTAACAATAAAAAGTCCATAAATCTTTACTTTATATGCTCCACATCTATTATTTGCAGGCTGTTGCAATCGGAAATGTTTGTTGCACTCGTTCCAATAAAAACTCGTTTTGAAATTTTTGCTTGTGTGATTTTAGTGCAATGTCTGAGTTTTAATTATTATGCTGATGCACAGAAAGAGACTATAACAGACAAATATGCTGATTCTAGGGGTAATGTTGTATTTATAACTCTATCATCTTCATCATCATCTTCTTCATCATCAGCCCGTAATCTCCTACTGCTGAGTAAAGGCTTCTCTGCACCACTCATGTCAGTATTGTCCGAATTGAGCATAGAATGTTTTGGTAGACAAGCGTTCCTAGTAATTAGCTTTAGTTATGTAGGTACGGTACACACAATATATAGACACAGGAAAACTCCACCAAACCTCTAATTCACGACCGCCAATACGACTTCGACACCAGTCACGATCCTGGTATACAGCTCAGCTCGACTTGAACTGCTGGATTTTTTTAATCCCTCGTCACATTTATGTACCTACTTTATTGCATATATTGCATTATAATTATAATCTCAGCTAATATTATAAATACGAGTATGAGTTTATTCGTTTGTTAGCTACGCTTGCACGCCTTAACTACTTAATCGTTCATTTTAGAATTTCGCAAATACAAGGGTACAGGAAAAAAAATAGGGTACTAAGTACCTGTACTAAGTATCCCTGGCTCACGGGTGAAACCGCGGGGCGCAGTTAGTTGATTAAAATGAGTAATAAAATTATAAAGAAAACACTTTGTGTGTCAAAGTCAAGCAAAAATAATCTAATAAGGCTTTCCACATTTTGATCATAATTTATAATTTTTATTGAAATTTTCAGTCGCTCGCAAATCTTGTCTCCTAAAACCGGACGCTGGACCATGTCGGGGCAACGTACTAATGCATTACTTTGATCCCAAGAGAGGTGTTTGTAAAAGGTTTGTGTGGGGCGGCTGCCAGGGCAACGGTAACAGGTTCGACTCCCGGGAAGAGTGTTATTCGAGCTGTCTGCGCGATACAGACGGGTTTGCAAGTGAGTGTGCTCCAAAATTAAAATATTATTTAGGGAATGGTATTAAATTTAATGCTGTAACCACAACTTACTGTAATAAACAAAAGGTGGGAAATTCGTCTTCTCAAACTTCACCAGGAACAATCCATAATTTTGACATAATTCAAAATTGTTTGTTCACTCACCACTTCCTAGCGTCGACCAAAAAAAAAAACGCTGGTCTGACTGCGTGTTTATTTTTAGATACTCGTCCCAGATTTTGTAACCTGACGTTTGACTACGGCTACTGTTTCGGTGATGTCAAAAGATATTACTACGATCACTTGTGGAAAGTCTGCAAGGAGAGAATCTACTCGGGCTGTGGCGGAAATAAGAACAACTTCTATAGTATTGAAGAGGTCAGTGTAAATAAAAATCATATGATTGATTTATCTACTAGCTGCACCTTGTGGTTTCAACCGCTATCCAACAAAAGTTGTTATTTTTTGGGGTCAAAAGGAACTCATATTTAAATCAGGTAGATTATATACCATAATTACAAATTTCATTTAAATCCGTTTAGCTATTTTTGCGTGATTAAACATCAAAACATACAATTTTTCACATTCATTTATAATTGTAGCGCGAAGTAGGATGAGCTGGAAGTAATATAAATAGATAAATACATACCCCCTTAGTAATAAACGTTGTATAGCATCGGAATAGTTACACAGTCTTTTGTCTTTTTCGATCAAGTTTAAAAATGTAAAACAAAGAAAATGACAAAACACTGCTAAAACTATTTTGACGCTATACAACGTTTATTGCTAAGAGGGTTATGCTTTAATTTTTATTGTTCACACTAAAGTCGCTGTTTTGTTTATTGTTCTATGTTGCTTTTGTAAATTTTAGTATGTGTAAATTTTAGTAAATTTTACTTCAACAGTGCAATTCGATCTGTAACTATGGCAACGGCCTCTTCAATTCAATCGTATTGAAAAAAGGACAACGCAAGAAGGTCATCATCATTGATTCTAAAAAAGCCACTACAAAGAGTTTGGTCCAGACCAGGAAAACCATTGTAGCGGCCACCACTATAGCGGAAGATGGAACATAGAGTAGGAAACTTAGGTACCTCATGCACTATTAAAGATCATGACCAAAAGTATTTCCAATCCAAAAACATTTATTAATTCCTTATTTTCCGAATCTGTTTTTCTCTCTTTTTTATAATTAGGTACAACGTATACTCCCAGCTCTTCACTCGTACATATATAGTTTGTAGGTACACTGACATTTATCTACTAAATATTGGTCGTGTCACGTGTGGTCTGTGGTCGATATAATTGTGCCCGAGGGCCCTTGGCTGGTGTTGTTTAAAAAAATTAAAATTTATATCTTACAAATAACTCCGACTATAGTTTTAGATTAACTTTAATCTGTTATTGTGCATTTGGGAAATTAAAAATTAATATTTTTAGAAATGAAACTGAGAATAGATACCAAAGTTTTTATTACAATCCAACATATATTACTTCGTAATCTTGACGAAGATTTAATACTAATTCCCACCAAAACCCATTCCTTCCTTTTTCAGGTATTTCACTCTTTACATAAAAACACGAAATACAATATCCTAAATAATATTTGGTCCACGAAACATCACAAAAATTGTTTGTCCATCATAAATCGTAAATAAAAAATCTATATAACCCATTAAAAAAATTACGTATACTTTAATGTATTTTTATAAATAAAACTAAGTACTATAGGTATTAACTATTTTTTTGGTATATTCCCACTAGGTTTTCGGTTAGAAGATGGACATCGTTTTTAACTAATATTAAAGTCAGCACCCAGTTGCACGAAGACAAACATTAATGCCTCGTTTTAATCCATTATTTAAAGTTAAATAATCATTAAATCGTTTTAATTTAGACTCCAGTCTATACGCCAAGTGGCTAGCCACGTTGTCAGAAGTTTTAATTTGTCTCTAGGCCTCTGTCCTGAACATGAAATCGTAATAATCCCAATTTTGTTTGTCTTATGTTGTCAAGCCCTGAAATATAAAATATGTATGTGGGTCTAGATATTATTTTGTCCATTGTCTATACGAATACCTAGTGTACCTCAATACTTATTATACCATCAAATATCTCATTATTTTCCTTCCTTTCGAGAGATTACATAGTGTTTTACACATGCAGCACTGCGATCCTGTGGTCACTTTTCACACTATTTTAAAGTTTTTTTTTTTTTTTTTTCATAGCCTGGTAACCCTATCCTTTCCGCCATTCTGTGTTTTTGTGCGTCACGAAATACACATTTTTCCGCGACAAAAATATTTAAATCAAATACAATGGGAAAACGAAAAGGGACAGATCAGGAGATCGAAGATAGAGTTAAACACTTTATAGTAGATTGGAGAAATAGAAGAATTGAAGAATTACTATAATGGAAAATAAGAAAATACGCCGGAGGCCGGGACACGTCCGCGTGCTATCCGCTAAGCCGGTAAAGGAGATTCTTATCTACCTATTCGACGATAATACAGGTCATTAAGACAAAAATACATTGTTTACCACCTCGGGGACTCAATCGATCGGCGGGGCTAACCACTCGACCGAAAATGGTGTTCAAAGATAACCTTAAACTTGAGTCTTTGGTAAGCAAGTTGCTACAAGGGATTGAGTGTGTTTCGTGAGTGTGCCCTGGAGGGGTACAACGCCAATACCCTTACATGTAGCAGGATAGGTAATCCTAATCCACCCATACTCCTGTAAATACAGAGAGTTCACATAAACTTGCAGTCTTGCAGGAACTGATTGAGGGCGTCCCATAAGGATACAACGCCAATTACCTAGCAGGATCAGGTAGCTGCATACTCCTGTAAACACAGAGAGCTAACATAATTTCATACATTACTAATGTACCAATATCTACCTGATCAGCAATGGGTAAGTACAAACATCTCTCGAAGGAATTACTATAATTTCAGATGATAAAAAAAACGGACCTATACAAATACATACAAATATATAAACTTAAGTTTATCATTTACTAAACTTCAAATACAGATGAACAGTCAGAAAATGTTCTCGACTCTGAGGTGTTTGAAATATTAATCAGACAATGATAATCAGGCACCTCCAATCTACAATAGTATCGCATAAAGATGGATACAAATTGTCAACTATTTTACCATAGCTAAACTTAAAAATCAAGGCTGTTGTAGGTATCGGAATATGTATGTAAAAAACATAACATTAATGAGGTTAAACAGAAACACTTCAGTGCAGCTCTGTCTTGCCTCGGACAGGCAATGGATATATTATCATAATAAAAGAAGAGAAATCATCAATGTTCAAATTCTGTTACTAATGCTGCACGACTGGCGTGTGACCAGTCTCTGAGCAGAAGCCAACAGCTCCTCTGCTCTAAACATGATAACAGAAGACTAAGACAAATGGTGTTAAGATCCGATTAGTGACTCTAGGGAAAGGATCTTTCCAATAGAACTAAAGCCTTAAGCAGTCAACAGACTAGCAAGCAAGCCAAAATCAACTAAATGCAAGACCAGCAGAGCCTGTAGCTCCAACTATCTCAGCTTTAAACAGTTGGGGCCCATTACAACACCTACGCCTGTGAGGATTTGGACATAGTGGGCCTTAACTAGTCAGGCCAACACTGACTCAATAACAGGAATACAACTTCAGTTGCAGTGCAACTGAATCAGGTACTTAGATTACTTTATTCTTAAATGAGAGAACATTAATTTGGAACTAACTACCTTGTCATGGGTTAGAGGATTAAATATCCTTCTTATAGAATTGAAATACCTACCTATACAAATTAATTTACTTACAGGGCATAGTTCTCATGTGTAACTCATAAAACTGAACATGCAAATTGAAATTATGTTAATTGCATCAATTACAGCAAAATTAATTGAGATAGAAGCTATTATATGTATAAGGTCCCCATCCAGTTCAATTTTGTATGATATTTTCTTAGATCCCTCTACAAAATGGTAAAAAATACTTATTTAATATCTAAAGTTAATAAATAAATGTATGGTAACTAACCGCTTTAAGATGGAGGACCTGGGTATAGACCCCTTAATGTTGCTTTTATCACCTAACTACTTCATGACAACTACATATTGATAAGAAAGATGCATACTTCTCCGGGGGTAATTCTGAAGAACAAAAAGTATTTACAATTTGAATAATTTCAGCTCTATGAGTTTAATGTTGTACCATTTGGCTTTAGTACAGCCCCATATGCTTTGCAGAAAGTTATGAAACCAATAAATACTCCTTTAAGAAACAAGGACATTAAGTCACAATATCCTGACTATTTCCTATGTATAAATTCAAGCTACTGACTTTATCTTTTGTAGTTGTATTGAAAATATTTGTGCAGGTTACATCCAAGTCAAATCTGAAAGAGTTTAGAAAAAGAAATGTGTGGGCATCATAATCAAGCTAATTATTTAATACCTACTAGAAAAGGTTTTAAACAAAGGATAGATCTTTATAAAAAACTTAGCAGATCTTGTAGGCATTTGGAATTTAGACAGGCAGTAGCTAGTAGTAGTATGTAATAGATGTATGTAAAAAGGCTAGAAAATCAGATTTTTAGCACTTTCTAGTGAAAATGGTTAATTTTCTTTACTATGAACATAATACTGCCTAATTATATTAAAGAAGATGTTTACTTACTGGTGGGGAAAAATTATTACAAATGCTTGTAGGTACATAACAAAATAAGACTTGATTATTACTCATATGAGATTTGTTCTGATTTGCCTTAATCTGGCGGGGAATAATATGTGACCTTTTAAGGGGCTAATAGAAAGTGAAAATGAGGAATACAAAATGCACATCAATTATTTAGAATTGTTTTTAAGGGTTCTGCTTACAATATGTTTTTACTTTAGACATGAAACCTAATTTATTGTAGAATTTTGTTCAGAATCAATAGTGGTGTGAATATGATGGTATTTGTATAATAGTGTCACATACAATTTTACAAGACTATAGCAAGTATCGGGGATAAAATAAATGTGAATGGAGCAGGAAGGTAACTGGCTGTTTACAGCAACAACAACAACAGCTCTTTATTAAAAACATAAAAAAATTACAATAAAACTTAAATAAGGCTGAACTAAGTTTTGACTTAAAGTAAAGAAACTAGCGAATTAAAATAGCTAGGAAGGCTATTTGCAACAATATTAAATGAATAATGGAAACTGTTCAGGTCATGAAAGCTAGACCGGGAGGCATATAAGGTTGATAAGCACTTTCACTTGTTCCTGGGAGAAATATTAGTTTTATGCATTCCTGCCTTTTCTGTCAGATACTATAGACTTTACACAAAATCATCCAAGATAAAGCAGAGGGTGTAGTAATATTTCCAGGCTTTCCCAGGCATGGTACCCAATATTTTGGGGACATTTGGGACTTAATATCGTCCGGCGAAGGGCGGGTGTTGTATTGCACCTCTGCCACCCCCCTCGAGGGAAACCCAATGTACCCAAGGGGTACCCAATATTCAAGAGTTTATTTATCGACTGATTGCTTTCAATCCATCTAAAAAAATGTAAATTTTTTCATTTAGCAGCTGCCACCCTCTCCATGCCCAACTTGCCCTGGCAGCAGAAATATTATTCACTCGGCCCTATGTATATAATATAATATGATAGCATCAATAGTGGCATCTACATAAAGCAGTATGACTATTGTCTAAAAGATAGTATAATTTTTTGCTTTATTTACAATATGTAATAATTAAGGTATTGAAATAGGTAACTATGAGGTCTCTGTTCCTTGGATTTTTTGAAGTTCTTAGCTGATATGGCTACTCTGCCAAAAATCAGCCTTGTCACTGTAAGGGGTGTTTAAATAAGTATTATTGAACAAAGAAAAGGTCCGCTAAGGGCATATTTAGAATATTAATGTTGAAACAAATATATAACTTTACAAAGAATTCAAAAAAGTACCCACTGTATTAAATGAGATAACTTTTCTCTATATCCCAATTAAGTAAATCTTTAACAATTAACACTTAAATTAGTTACTTGTTACTTCACACAGAGTGTAGAGGCTAGAATTGATGTCAATTGATAGTATTATTAGTATATAAGAAATTATTAATATAACCCAACGGGTTGAAACTTCTGGTCCTGAGAGGAAATAACAGCTGTTAGTGTTACCCCCCTTTTTTTTTCAGAGGAAACCAGAGATACTTAACGCCTGGTAGAATACTTAGACAAAACTTTATTTATATATTGAACAGAACATAAGGTAATTGTTGGTACTTTCTAGACATTCACATAAAATAATAATAATTCTCAGACATTACAAAAAAAAATGGATACTGTAAGGTATCTGTATTTACTATTCACTCTGCAAGATATGCGGCAGTTAGTACTGCTCATATTATAGGTTTTAGTGTACTGACTTATAACCCTCAGGTATGTGCAAAATTGTAAAATATGCAGATCCTTACTGACCCGGGTCTATCTGCAAGGAAGATGGGTATTAAAGGTTAACAATTGCCATAATAATGACTATACATAGAAGTATTCATTACCTAGTGTTGGTTACTTTAATTTAATTCTTCAAGTAAATGTTGACTTACAATTATAAGTAAGTAAGAAATACTATAGGGAAGATTGAATGATTAGTCATTTAAGTGGCATTGGTTTTATTAAGGGGAAGTAAACGCTAAATCCAAATTGGAGTAGTATTTTTTAATTACTTTTAATACTAATTTCCAAAAAGAGAAAAACATTTCACAACCCTTTAAACATCTGCATGTGTAAAACACTATGTAATCTCTCGAAAGGAAGGAAAATAATTGAGAATCAATCGAGCTTACCTGTTAAGTGAAGATTGATGATAATTATTTGAACTTCCTTGAAGAGAGATTACATAGTGACTCAATCCCTCCCTCCCCCTACCCTGAATACAATAAGTATTTTTAATATTTCATTAAGCAATAGTGGGACTGTTTTAATAATAACTCTAACTTTTATGGGTATAAGTACATACAATACATGTACATGTAATAATTATTACATTACTAAGGTTGCCATAGGTTGTGAAATGGGGACTTTAAACTTGAATGGCGGAAAGGATAGGGTTACCAGGCTATGAAAAAAAAAAAAAAAAAACTTTAAAATAGTGTGAAAAGTGACCACAGGATCGCAGTGCTGCATGTGTAAAACACTATGTAATCTCTCTTCAAGGAAGTTCAAATAATTATCATCAATCTTCACTTAACAGGTAAGCTCGATTGATTCTCAATTATTTTATAATCAGGTACTTTTTAAATTACAGTGCTCTTTTGATCACTTCCGAAAAGTTTTCGGAAATCCATTCGGACCTGGAATAGAGTAATAAGTGATTAATTCATTTAATGTACAACTGGTTGGTTAGAAATTACCAACTAGTAGGCCTATCACAGTCCAGAGACACAATATCTTTCCAGCGGTTATTTATCCTGCGAGAAAGAGACAAACATATCTGTATTCTAGCTTTGTCACATCTGAGCGTAGATAAAAACGGTGGGAAGACAATTTGTCTCTGGGCCGAGCTAGCCGGGCTGTAGCTATGGTCTAAACAACGGATGTAAGTTAGAAGAAAAATAAATAAGTTTTATTTATAAGTTACTATTTCTAAACAATTACAATAAAGCATACAAACTAATGGGGAAAACCACATCAAAATCCGTTGCGTGCTTTAGGAGAAGCTAGCGGATATACAAACAGCCTAGGCAGACGCGGAAAGCGACTTTGTTTTACTATGTAGAGATTGAGCAGAGGAATGATAGAGAAGGTTAACATTTAATACTAAGAGCCGTGTTGGCCAAGCCAGATAGCACACACCCTCTGATCAGAAAGTCGTGAGTTCGATCCTGGCACCAATAAACTTTTCTATCGTATAAAAGTTTATGTGCATTTAAAGACACGTACTCCAATAACGGTGAAGGAAAAAATTGTGAGGAAACCGACATATCCTAGACTCAATCATTCGAAAAACATGTGACATCCACCAACCTGCACTGACCCAGCGATCAATCAATCAACCTCGATTGAGGGTAAGTCGGTGTCCCGGTGTGGGAACATGAAAGACTGTAATAATCATGAAAACGTACCTTCCGCTACTAACAGTCTTCATAAGGTTGAACACGTAGCTCGGGCAAGTCTCCGGTTGCAGGATTCTTGCGCTGAAGAGGGTCCCTTGGAAAATGCAGTACATCAATTCTGGCAGCGGTATACTGGTCGGCAACAGCTTCTTCTCGTAGAGAATTGTTGAATATAGCTGGGAAAAAAAAACATTTTGTCAGGTCTTGACTTGTTTGAGAATAATTATAGCTTAAATAAAAAAAACAGTAGGAAATTTAAAAATAAATGCGAGTCGGACTCGCACAGAAATAAGAGTTCCTTACCATTATCTATAAAACGACAAAAAAAACACGTTTATTTTATATATAAATATTTAAAAAAAAAATTAAACCCCTAAATATTTATTACTTCTGTTGTTTAGTATTTGTTGTTATAGCGGCAACATAAATGCATAGTCTATAAAAATTTCAACTGTCTAACCATCACGGTTCATGAGATACAGCCAGGTGACAGATGGACAGAAAGATAGACTGACGGATAGTGGATTCTTAGTAGGGTCCCATACCCAAAGGGTAAAATGGTTATAAAGGTAGAAAAACTAAGATAAACAAACTAAGCAAAGCTTGTACTATGGCTGCCAAAGACTGATATAATTACATACATATATGTTTTTTTAATGCATACATAAATAGATATTAACACCCAGACATAGAACAAAAACAAATGTTCATCGTATAAATGTTTGCCCTAGGTAGGAATCGAACCCACACCCAAGTCCAGCAGGCAGGTTCACTAGCAACAGAGCCACCGAGGCAGTCCAGAATTATAATAATAATAATAATAAAGCTTTATTTTCTAACACATTCTAAATAGTTATTACAAGTAAATATATATAAATGTATAATTTTATAATCTTTTCAGTTTTCAGTTACATCTTCAGAGTATATTGTGTTAGAGTCGCATTCCGCGACAAAAGCCTCCTCCATTTGCTTCCATTTCGCTCTTTCTTTTGCTGCTCTGCTCCACGTGTTGCCTGCCAGTTTGGTGATATCGTCACTCCAGCGTTTGTGTGGTATCTCTGGTCTACGTTTAGCGTCAAGTGGGTGCCAGTTCGTTCATCGGGAAAAAGTCCAGAAGTAGATAAGTTTAACTTTCAAAAAGACAACTAAACTACAACACTACTACAAGACTACAAGACAACTAGCTAGTAAAAATATGTTGACGTGTTTGTTTGTTTGTTGACAACTACTAAACCGATTTACTCGTAGTTGAAATTCAAAAACAAAAAAATGTATTGGCATGTACTTCTTGTCTGATAAAACTTACGGAAATTGAAACAACGCTACTCAAGTTATCCCCAGAGAAACAAAGTGACCATTTGTCTGACTCCTCACTTTTGGTCGTTCAACAATTTTACGAGAAGGCGATAAGATCTGTGTTCAAGATTAACTCATAAATATTTTTATGCTTATAGTACCGCACTAACATGAAATATAACCTTGGTCCTAGGTGCACAGAAAACAAATTTCATAACCTATTTTAGATCAACTTTACAAACCACTTCCAAAAGTGACCTCTGTAAAAGTTGACAACAATCAATGGAACACAAATTCCCAAAGTGGTTGTTTCTACTACTACTGCTAGTTGCAGCAGTAGTACTGGTGGTAGTACTAGTGGTTTACCTTCAAAGCAGCGGTAACCGAAGCTATAGAGAGTCCGAGAGACGGACTGAAGAGGAACGAGAGCCCCGCCAAGTATCCAGCAGGGAGCGCGTAGAGCTCTGAGTCGAAGCCTTTCTTACGGCACAAGTAACAGATCACAGCCTGCAATGATAAATAAGTATTATTATATTATCTTTAAAAAATTGTTAAATATTTTTGAATTGTTTCATCGTTCTACGTACACACAAACGTCACAAGTAGTGTACAAATCGCCTCTCTCTCCTTATAGTGCGGCTACATTAGGCCTTCGGCGATAATTCGGGCTAACGCGACAAGTGTAGCCGGCTAGCATGTCACTCGGCGATGTATCGGGTGAATTATTGCCCACATCAATTCCGCAGAAAGGCAACGAGTTGACCGCTAATGTAGACAAGAACATTTTTTTTTATGTAGAATAGGTCGGCGTTTGACCACCAACTCGCCTGCTGTTAAGCGATGTTGTGGTTAAGATGCAGCACGACGACCTCTATGGTACTTATTCACTCTAGCCTTGAAGTTTTGTAGAGTGAAGAAGTACAAAGACGGCAGTTGAATGAGGCGCTACAAGTGCGCTAGTGTTCAGACCCGTCTTCGGAACGGTTACACCGGACTACATCCCGAAACACGACTAGGTCATTTCACGGCATGGCTTGGTCCGGTGGGTGGTAACTAGCCACGGCCGAAGCCTCCCACCAGAGTACATGACAATGATTAACCGATAACCGAAAACAATGATTTTAACGCGACAACGTGACACGAATTATCACGCGCTAATATAGCCGCACTATTAGTAATAAACATGTAGGCTCGGAATAGTTATAAAGTCTTTTGTCTTTTTCGATACAGTTCAAAAATGTAAGAGAAAGAAAAAGACGGAATACTGTTTAACTGTTTCGAGTGTGGCATACTTGCTGATGCCCCAACAACCAGGGGCCTACCATAACATTTTATTGCCATGATAGTTACGTTTTGTTTTCCACGCTTTACGACCATGAACCTTATTGCGCGGCGATACGATTAGCGGTCGTGCAGCGTAAAGATGTCCGGGTAAAAGATGTAAAGAAGAGAAAGAAAAGAAAAACAAAAAAGAAGTAACAGGGTAGGCCCCCTATACTAAATTCTCTTATAATCAATCGGGCCACGAATTTATTCACACGCAACGACTGCCTTCCGATATTTACATCATAAGTATGGGAACAACTTTTATTTTTACCCGATTGATTATGAAAGAAAATTAAATAAGTGATGCCTCACGAGGCTATACAACGTTTATTGCTAAGGGGGTATGTGTAAGTTTATGAGATGACTGATAACTGTTATCAAACTCAATTAGTCGTACTCTGTAAATACCGATATAACTGCCGAAGAACAGAGCCAGTTTGAAATGCTTGCCCCGTATTGATGAGATCGCGTTGATTGGAGTCCTGATCTTTGGCAGGATTAACCGGCCAAGCGTGATGCCCAGACCGACTCCGAAGTACGTGGTGAAACCCTGGAAAAAAGAAAAGCAATTTCATTTAAGTTACCGACATTAAAAATAAAGTAAACTTATTTAAATTATTTAAACCGTCTAGAGTAGGGTATATATAGTTATATTATTCTTTTCTAATTTGCCTAAACAATGTCACTTTGAAATGATAAGCTTAGGATAAGTTAATTGAGGTCAAACATGTCATGAAAAACTTGATCATGCTTGGGAATATGTGGAACACTGAAATCGTTAAAATTGTTGCTGTCTCAAAAATTATGGAAATCGCAATGGGGAGCTTTCTACGAACCAGCTTTTTTTTAGCGATGTCAAGGACGTTCATTTAAACCCCAATCCTCCTAACCTAGTCAGAGTTCGACTGCTTTATAAGCGGGAGGTCCTGGGTTCGATTCCCGGCGGGGCAGATGTTTGAATGAATTTAAATATCTGTTATAGGTCTGGGTGTTAGTTGTCTATGTGTGTGTAAGTAAAGTAAAGGTATGATTGCGAACTCCGCTGCACGCAGCAGTGCTGCTGCAGTGCTGCTGCAGTACTACTGGTCCCCATATAGCCTCTATTAGTTTATATGAGATTACATTCCCTGCTACGCAGCAATGTCGCGGCAGCAATGTAGCGACAGCACTGCTGCTCAGCACCACAGCGATAGCACTGCTGCGTACAGCGGAGTTCGGAATAATTTCTTAACTCCTTTTGAAACTCTGAATGATAATATTTTTGTTATGACTAACCTTTCTTAATTGATAGCAACTATTAATTATATCAACAGGTTCAAAGTTCAATAAAAAACGTTTCACCCTACGTAATCTTTATAACGTTGCCCATGATTTCCACGTGGGCATAATATCGCGCGAAATATCTCTATTTCATAGCAAGCTAAAAATATACTTTTTGTTAAAAAGGATATTTTTTTTAAAAAGCAAATAGTATACTTACTTTTACTAAAATATATACGAGTATATCCTTAGAAATATTCTAAAAATCTATTCTATGCTATGACCATCCTTGTGACATAACGTATCCTTTTCAAATTTACCGAAGAGATCCGTTTAGTTGCAAACGAAAATAAGTTTGTCTGTGTGTAAAGTTATGTAACTCTACAAACAGACAAACTTACATTTGTTTTTACATTACTGACTAATGTACTCAACATTAGTCAGTAACTCAGTATGGATCTCCATTCCATACAAATGACGTCAGTATTTATAATAAGTAGGTACAAGTGAACTTATTACCCTGTGGGTATGTACTTTTTGCAATACAGTGTACCAAGTTCATAAACATAAAAAAATAATCCTTGAAAAATAATTATACCATAATAATTATCTTCTGTTTAAATTTGATGAGGATCTGTTAGACTTTTTATGATAGATAGATATATAAACACTTATTGTTCACACCGGAAATAACAAAACAAAAGAACAGAAAAAACTTAACTGTAGTGTAACAACTGGCGGCCTTATTACTAAGAGCGATATCTTCCAGGCAACCTTAGGATGGAGAGGATACGTATGAAAGAGTATCTATGGGACATGGGTGTGCAAAAATTAACAAAAATAAGAGTGTTGACTACCTACTTAAACTATTTGAATTATAATTACATAAACATACATGTCATACTGATATAATACATTCTAATACTTAAATTACCTGTAGTTAATAAAATATACTATTTGTTACAATATCACTAAAATAAAGCATAAAAACGCGACTATCAGACATACAGAGTTACTTTTGAACCTACACGATAGATCTCCATACAAATGACGTCAGTGTTCTTAATGAGTACACGCGAACTAATTGCACTAGAGCTCCGTCAGTATCACAATACAGTGTGAACTAAACAGAAAAAAAAATGTCTTTTCGATATTTTTAAACTGTCTTCCGATCAAAGATGAGGATCTGTTAAACTTTTCAACCGTAAGAACGCGACTTACAAACACAGTTAATATTGAACCTACATGATAGATCTCCATAAGTCCATACAAATGACGCCAGTGTTCTTGATGAGTACAAAGGAACTAATTGCACTAGAGCCCGGTCGGTACTCTTCACAATACAGTGTAGCAATAAACAGAGGCTCGCAACCTGTTCGCACTGGAAACGTTTCATTATCGGTGCAATTAGAGTGAGTGGGCAACCCGCTGCTTCATATCGGGCGCGGGTATATTCTAAAACATTACAACTGTACAAGTCGAAGTATTTACAAGCTCTTGTTACTGACTCTAATGCGTACTAACTAAGGTACATACATACTAGTTGAACATGCAAAGGGGTGTCTTAGAATCTACTGGGACCACTTATCAGTGGTCACTTATCAGTGGTCCCAGTAAAGTGGCGTTTATAATATTAGTCGGATTTCTCCTACTAATATTATAAACGCGAAAGTTTGTAAGAATGGATGAATGTATGGATGGATGTTTGTTACTCTTTCACGCCAGAACGGTTGAACATAGCCGGATTAAATTTGGCACAGAGATACGAGTAGATTATAGTCTAGAATAGCACATAGGATACTTTTTAACCGCGGATGAAACCGCGAGCGCGCAGCTAGTAGTTTAGAAGTTGAAAAGTAACTCTTGTGTCAATTTTTTTTTCATGTCGATGACTGAGACATTTTGGCCTTTGTACGTACGACGATAACTGAGTGATTAAACGAGCTTACCTTGTGAAGTTCTATCATAATTAGACGTAGCACTTAGTCGAAGAAATTAGTATTAAAAATATTATATCCACGTGTAGTTTCGCTAAGTAACGAGTATCGGTGATCCAATCTTCATGATATTTTGTTTTTGATTTCGAATATGAGTGAAATAGGAGATTATGCTTTGGGGATATACCTACGCGAGGTCTCAGTCTGAGATGAACTACTATCTAGTAGGTAATTAGTTAGCCTCGCGAAGTCGCTTGATATTAAAGTTTCACGAGAATCTCTCATCACACATATCCACAGTCTCTGGAGCCTCATTCCTACCATTTCGAGCTATTTTCTGGAATTTGTATCTTTCATTTGAAAAGTTTTTAGTGGCGATTCGAACCGCGGAGCGAATCGCTGATGTTTTTAAATGGGACCGTTTTAACACTTGTGAACTTGTAATCTTTAAAAATAGCGCCCCGTATCGATAGCGAAGCAGGCAATTGATTGATGGTACAGTTTGCACCAAATTGGTACTACTTCACTGACCCACTTTCGACGTATATTAAATTTTAAGACGGTACGTGATTCCAGCGTTAAGCGAGGTCTTTGGAAGGAAACAGAAAAAATATCTGTGATTTTGCAAGAGAAGCGAAGGACTCAACGGGACGGCTTGATTATTGTTTATGTATTTAGTCGTGGTATAATATTATACTCAGCCAGGTATAGCATCCCGGTTACGTGGGCAACACGTAGTGACGTCAATCGATGCTTAAGCAAGACCAAAATAAGTCATCTATAAATAGTTCGAAAGAGACCGATGACGAGTGACGTCATTGCGTGTTTGCTCCCGGAATGAATTATTTTATTGGATCATGTATTTCCATAAGTTTTAGTATGGAGTGAAATTTTGCACTAAAGCGAAAACCTTACTGCAAAATTTAATTAGAATTTTTAAGTTTCAAAAAATGTGTCAATTTGTTTGCAAGGAGTTGTGGAGATGGACATTATTGGGTCGGAAACAACTAGTTTGTATTTAAGTATTACTAATGATCACACAGAGTTACCTAAGTACCTATTGTATTAAAAACAAATTGTTGTTAAATCTAAAATTTTAAGATTTTTTTTATTACACCTACTTCCTTAAAAAATATTCGTCAACACTAAAAAAGCTAGGCTGGTTTTAGCTGCTATAGCTAAAATTAAAAAATATTTGCTATATTTTTGCGCACACGGTCGTCTGCCACCAAACAAAGTAAATCATAATACTTTTAAATACATAGACAAACACAAATGTTCATCACATTAATTGCCCTAGGTGGGGATCGAACCCCCAAGCTTAGAAGGCAGGTTCATTGCCAACTGAGCCACCGAGGTAGTCTTAATTAGCCAAGCTGTAGCAACTATTAGCAAGCCTGGCTATAACACATTCCCTTTGTTTATCATTAGATGAAAGTGACGCCTGATTAAGCGTATGATTCGATAATGTCAATAGTAGAGAGGTGGAGTACCTCATACAATAGCTATTTATGTACACAGATATTGCATTTCAATAGAAATTACCTCCTTCACGGATTATGGGGATAATCAAATTATACGCTTCAATTAGACATCGATGGTCTAATAATATACAAGTAGAATAGATTATAGTTATCATTTCTTTATAACTAAGTGCACAGCACAATAGAATAATATACAACGTGTTGCAAAAGCGTGTAGTTTAGGGTGTTGTTCTACCCGTTAGAGTTATAGGTTCGGGATCTCCACGAAGCTTTCTGATGTCACTCTCGTTTTAGACCCTTACTTTGTACCAGGAGAATAAATAGCAACACCGTGTAATGCTGGGTACAGACCAAGCCAACGAACGTTATAGAATACGCTGAGAGTTTCGTTTCAATAAAACAAAACGAGACGCAGCATATCGTTGGCCTTCGTTTGCTTTGGTCTGTACGAAGATCTAACTAATTAGGGATGAGACGCGCGCCAGTCCAATGTTTAATTCAACTAGGAATGCGCGCTACCCAAAGACAAACAGGCTTAAAAAAATAAGGGTGCGTTCACAGAACGCCACGAAGTAAACAATTCAAAGAACATGGTAAATTGGAGAAAAAAAGTCTTACTTATTACTTAACTATATTACATTAATAATCTTAGAAAAAACCGACCCCCCCTTGATACGAATTAGATTTTGTAAAATGGGACCAAGCTGTTGGTTCGTCAATTATTTTTATTAAAAACCTTTTTTTTTAAATCGTTATGTAAACAACAGAGTAATTCGCGGAAACAAACATTTAAAAAATAACCAAAGGCATTGATGACCTCGGCTTGAAAAAGGCTTGAAGTAGGTTAACCTACTTCCTCCCCCGAGGGTTCCCGCCTTGTCGTGGCGGGGGGGCTCAGTAGCCGTGGCTTCGGCAACCACGGTGAAGCCAAGAGGAATCCGAGGTGGGGCCGCTTCTTGGGGCTTTTAGCTCCAAAGCCCACATGGAAGCGGCCTAAGTAGGGTGTGGGTCTGTTTGAGCAGACCCACAACTGAGGCGGGGTGCAGTGTCGCATGTGCAACACTGCAACCGAAGGCTGGGGGCCGCGGCGGGAGAGGACTGTTGGTGTGTCGTTGCCACTTTCCCTACCTTCCGCGGCCCAAACGGGGTCGCTACCGTTTGATGGCGGACGCGGTGGGGCCGCAGAGGAAGAGGCGTGTCGGTATTTCGTTGCCGCTCTCCCTATCCTCTGCGGCCGAAGTGGCAGGCGGCGGGGCCACTCATCTGACCCGTCGCATGGGGACCATGGGCGCCTAGACACGGGTGCTGTCTGGCGCCCACGGGCAAATTGGTCCCCGAGGAGGTGGATGACGATGTGTCTGGTGTTCGATACATCGTCATCGAGGGGAAGAGAGCGTAAGCTCGAGGAGGTGCCCGAAAGGGCTAGCGCTGTCGGGGCCGCGGAAGAGTACGATAGTCCCCTTAGCCCCGACATTATGCGCCGAGGTGGAACACCCTTGGGTTTTTAGTGGGTAGGCCGTCAGTGGCGGGATTCCCACATAACCACTATGTGCCCGCACCCGAGCTGTTGGTGGTATCCATAAAGGATTTTCCCAAGGTAAAAAAAAAAGGTTAACCTACTTCAAAAGGAGGAGGTTATAACTATAATATATAACCAACTTTTACAAGTTTTTAACTTTGCTTTCTTCCTTGTGATGGTTTATTAGACCTTGATAAAAATGTATTCTGTTATTTACAGAATACAAGTGTGTATTTTAACAGAATAATTTTAACATGTATTACCTATTATTTCTTTCCGAAAAAATATAACAATTGTGGTAAAACAAACTCAAAATGTAGGTACCTATATGTAACTGTACATTAGGAAACAGAGTAGGAAAAATATGGTATGCATTCAGTTAAATGTATAAATATCTAACAAGGCTATAAATATAATACTTACCTATCTATTTATAAATAATGACCTACTACTTATATCACTGTATCCAATATTTACACTAGTAGTTTGCGTCAAATTTATACCTCGCAACCCCAATATCTCCTGAACTTTTGAACTGAAACAGTTTTTTCGCTCTTTACACAACTATATTGCATGCGTGACTAATGTAAGGTGTACGGATTGCAGTACAATGCAGTCAACAGGAGACTCAGCAGAGTAAAGAGTGACAGTAGAATTCTACTAACCTAAATACTGACTTCTACAAGTCAGTGTTTGAGTGATGACACTAGTACATAGGACATAAATATTGATAAATTTATCCCAATTATATGCATAAAATTTGTGTGTGTCTATGTATGTTTGTTACTTCTTCACACTCAAACGGATGAATAGATTTTGATGAAATTCGGTATGGAGGTAGGCCACTTTTTAACCGCGGGTTGATTATAACTTACATGATTTATTCGTAAACTAACCTTGGCAACATATTTCGGACACGGACCCTCGTGCGGACAAACATTATTTGACTCATCTTTTCTTCTCACTTTTTCTGGAGTGTACAACCTGAAACAACAAAGGTTTTAAGAGTTAAAAAGTATAAATTATGAATTTAAAAACCCCTGACACCGATGTTCAATAAAGATAGCTAAGAACACTCCCGACTAATTTATCTTTCAAACAAAAAAAAAAAACAAAATCTATTCATCCAGTCGGGAGCTACGATGCTATAGACACACACAGACACACACACACACACACACGTCAAACTAATAACACACCTTCGGTTTTTCGTCAGGGGTTAAAAAAAAAATTAAATTAAACGCACAAAAAGCAACGCGAATTTGAGACACAAATTATTTTTCTCACCAAAAAAAAAAACACAATTAATATTTTAAAAGCGAAAGTTTGATGTTTGTTACTTAGCCGAGCCAGAACAGCTAAACGGATCTGGTTAAAGTTCTGGCTTAGCCAAGTTTTTCGGTATTCAGTTTCTAAACGATCTTTAATAGGTACATTAACAGATTAATATTCAGTTTTGTTTTTGTCTGCGAGTTAACTGAAGAGGTTATATGCGTTCGTGGTAAGTAACCAACCTATATTGTTCAAATTCTTATGCGTCATACATTGCTTTAATGCCTACTACATGACACGATTTTTGGACCCTGCCCGCAGGAACAGGTTTTTTTTTTTATGTAGAATAGATCGGCGTTTGACCACCAACTCGCCTGATGTTAAGCGACGACGTTGTGGTCTAAGATGGATCACGACGTCCTATAAGGTACTTATTCACTCTAGTCTTGAAATTTTTTACAGTGAAGAAGTACAAAGACAGCAGTTGAGTGAGGCGCTACAAGCGATTTCAATTCCTACAATTCGAGATATTTAAAAGTCTTTGTCTCTTTCGTTTCATAAGTCATAGGAATGAAAATGACCAGAGTGAGAATGAGAGATAGAGATGAGAGAGAGAATGAGAAATGGCCTACCATGAAATCTTATTGTCATGATGATTACGTTTTGTTGTCGACGCTGAGCGATCGCGAATCGTATCGCTGCGCAATAAGGTTCATGGTTGCGCAGAGTCCAAAACAAAACCTAATCATTTATTTTATTTTATTTGAATTGGTTCGGTAACACATTATAGGCAATGACACATTTAGGTACCAACTTAAATTAAATGTATAAAGTATGAACCTATTGTCCAATTATTATTATGACAGTACACAACTTATAAAATGTATATTGAAACTAAAAACTATAACTAACTATTTTCTATATTCTAAATTATCATGGCAATAAGATGTCATGGTATGGTAGGCCTCTTGATCTCATCTAACGCGTCAAGAATAGGAAGCCAGGGTGTTGTAATGAGACACAGTCCACATCCCTAAGTCGCACGACCGAGTGGTTACACTTACGATCTTCCCTTTTTAGGCCAAGAACACGATAGACAGAGCCCGAGATATCGCGTTATGTAAAAGTCACTTTAGCAAAACAATAACTTCTCACATTATTTTTATAAATTATGCAAAACTTTAAAATTATATTAGTTTTAAGTGAATTTGTGAGCGCACTTATACCTACTTAGTTATGATTTTATACTTCATTTTTAAGTACCCATGTTACTTAATTTTGACTACCTAATAAATGTAATTTTCCATGACTAACAAGTTTGTAATCTGATAAACATCTAATTATCTGTTTTGTTTTTTATTAAAAATTGTATTAATACACTTAATTTGTATTAGACATTGTTATGATAACTATTGCCAGTTGTTGTTCTATTTATTAGAATATGAAGTTATATTATAAGATAATACAAGTACCTCAATATACTAGTACAAGTACTAATATATGTGTGTGTGTGTGTGTGTGTGTGTGTTAGTCTGTAAAGTATGTAAGATAATTATGCTCTGTAAAAAACTTGATCGCTATGTTTTCGCTCTAAAAAAGATAAGACATACTGTGTCTATGGAGGCTGCGTTGACGGCATATCATGGCCATGTGTCGTCGTTACTGAACTATGGCCTGATAATGTGGGGAAACTCCGTCAACGTAGACAGAGTGTTCAAAATTCAAAAACGATGTGTTAGGATTATAAATAAAGCATGGTTTTTGGACAGCTGTAAACCACTTTTTAAGGCAAATAAGATACTTCCTCTGCCTTGCATGTACATCAAAGCTATTTGCTTATTCGCGAAAGAACATCCCGACTATTTTAAGAACCGCAGCCAAGTTTTGACTCGTCAAAAAGACTAAAGTTCGCTAACTTATTATATCAACCGCCTGTCAAAAAAGATATTTACAAACGCAATGTGTATAATATGTGCATTTCAATTTATAACAATATTCCAAATAATTTAAAAATGTTAAATGGATTCGATTTCAAAAAGTCACTGACTGAGTGGCTTCATACCATAACTGTTTTTATAGCATTAAGGAATTTTTAAATTTTAGCGGTAAAATAAAATTATAAGAAGAAATAGTTCAAAACATTAAATATTTGCACGTCTGCATGCAGACATAATACACTATACCTAAGACAATAACTTTAAGACCTTTATACCTATGTGACTGTATTAAGCAAATAAACGATTTGATTTGATTTGATATGGGTGTGTTGTTATTTCATTAATAACCAGAGCCTGAAATAAACGATTTTTAATATTATTTATATTCTAGAGTTCCGCATGTTATCAGATCCTTTTATACATCCTGTGTTTGATTTGTACAAGTACCTCATCATTCTGAATCATCATTTTCCGCACAGCTTTAATCTAACAGCTGTGAGATAAGATAAAATCTTATTACCTGAACGCTTAAACGGATTAGTTTTTGTAAAGATGACTTAGGAATATTTCTAGGTTTGGCTTAGTTTTTTACTAGTTCAGTACGATATTTATATTTAAACCCTGCAATCACTTTCATTCATCATTGATCATTGATATTAGTAAAATTTATAGAAATAGAAATTATGAAAATGAATCTCTATTTCCTTTGGTCATCGAATCACGCGTGAACGGATGAAACATTTTCGCGAACTCTTTTTTTGTTGTGTTTACTATTGTCAGAAGAAGGAAGGAAAAAAATAAGAAAAAAAATAAGCGGAACATTACAAATTTTTAATAAATGCATAATAACGGGAACGGGGGCGGTAATGGGACTTATAATGAATTAAATTAATAAGTTGATAACTTTGACGTTCATAAGTGTATCTTTGATGCCTAAATTGAGTAAAAACATTCTGACTTTGACTTTGATTGGTGGTGAAAAGAAATTCGCCAGCTCCACTAGTATTCAATAATTCTATCGATTTTATATAGAAGTTTCTCATCAAGCAATATTTTGGTGAACCGTTATCCTGACTCCCTAATTGATATTATGAATACGAAAGTGAGTTTGCTCGTTTGTATATTTGTAACGCTTTCACGTTTTGGCTACTCAACCGATGATGATCGGTTGAGTAGCCAAAACGCAAAAAACAAATTTTGCATACGCGTTGTCTGGGGTACAAAAACATACATTGGATACTTTTTATCCCGAAAAACTAACGGTTCCTGTGGAACCGCAAGTGCAACCGCGGGGATTAGCTAGTATGTCATAAATATGCGTCTATTAATTAATTATATAAATACTATAAATCTCAAATATGGTTTACAATTACTATTTACCAAATTTTTTTGTGTACATAAAGCACGGTATATAAGGTTTAAGGTTTAAAGACATTTATTCTCAATAAAGACATTACATATCACTCACTTGAGAACAATACTAAACATCAACAAAATTACAATGTCGTCGTATCTAGCAAGGCTACCAACCCTCTCAACGTATTCATTTGCTTAGAAGACTGTGATCGGCTATCAGGTATTGAGCAAGTTGTTTTTTGAATACGTTGAAAGAATTCACATTTTTTATGCGTGGGGGTATCTTATTGTAAAGTTGTGCTCCTTCAAAAGTAAGTGTTTTTTTGCCGTAGTTAGTTCTAGCTTTTGGCAAAACTAAAAGGCTAGCTCGTCGGGTACTTCTACTACTACTACTATATACATTACTATGCAAACTCCGAACTGCCATAAAACTTTACGACAAATTGTTTTCAATTATTTCATAAGAATTACACAGTGTGCCACGACACCGCAACACATTAATTTCCCACACCAAGTACCAACCTACTTTGGAACATAGGAAAACTTACCAAAACAAAGGCGTCCTCTCTTTCCTTTGCCCCTCCATTCTCATGAGGTAGAAAAGGAGGGAGCTACCCAGCATAAACATGAAGGTTTGCTGTGCCGTCGTGACAGATAAATAGCCGGCCCTTTGGAACGTTTTCAACCAGTACTCGATGAACTGGAACAGATGTAAAGAGTTGTAAACACGCGTGAGATAAGTAAAATTGTTACAAAACCACCGTATAGAAACTTTTTTTGTAACATTAGGTATAGAAAATGCTGTGTAAACTGAATGACTAGCTCTAGTTTTTAGGGCACCCCATGGCATAATAGTATAATCAGCCAGGTATAGCATTCCCAGTACAAATTTGTCACGTAATTGGCAACCCGTTGTGACGTCAATCGAGTAATCAAGACCGAAATAAGTTATTTACAACAAGTTCGAAAGAAACGGAGGAAGATGACGAGTGACGTCATTACGTGTTGACTTTTAGAATGTTTTTAACCTTGTTTTTTGGATCGTGGGGGGCCCATAACATAGGTATCAGATGTCTTCGGGGGGCCGAATTCATCTGATATGTGGTTTAGTAGTTATTGTTCAAGGACCAACAACTGGGGCTTAGAATGCAACGTCATTTGACCTACGGTAGTGCTTAGTTGTAAAATCTGCGATCACCCATATTTTTCACCCAGACTGATCGTGTCGACCGTTGCAGGAATCTACACACCAAAGTCACTGAGCCCCCGATACAGGCCGCTGACATGACTTGTGTCTCTAGATTTCGCTTAAAATATATCTGACGACATTACGAAACCCAGTCGGTGACTGTTGACAACATTGAATGAATGAAGTCCTCCTTGACGTATCCGTCAATGGCGAACCTGGCTAGATACGGTTGTGAGCACGGATGTGGCTCGCAAATCCAAATTTGGTTTTAAAGGTCCGGTTGCAGGGCGCACAGTACAACTGACCGTCGAGATTGTATGTGTAGGTATAGGAAGGCTTCGGACGGGTCTTGATAAGGCGCTTTGCATCTAGATCTTGTAGGCGCTTTTATTCAAACTTAGTGACAACATTAGTGTGTGTACTAATTAGCTTGGATAATTGGTTATGACTATACCTTGTCGAGCTACGCTAAATACGCCAAAAAAATCAAAAGAAGTTTTCCAACAACACCAAATGCAAATCCAAACATTCCAGCGAGCTTTTCTCTGCCTAATTTATTGCATGTCAAGCTCCAAGACATAAGCTAATAATGATTATTTCCGTGTCCCGTCAGTTCGTCCCAGTCCATTTAGCCCTGCACCAAAAAGCTTATTTAACCAAATAGCCGGAACCACTTACCAAATTGCAAAACAAGTTGACGACCAGCCCCCTTCTGCTCGGCGGCTCCAAGTAGATGAACAGACCAGTCACGGCGAATGGTACCCAGAGATACGTGTAGTAGGTGAATTTATTTCCCAATAGTCGTCTGAAAATTATAAGTATTGTTTGTATTGTATTGTTGTGGCGCAGTCACACATTGGTCATTATTAGGACCAATGTAGGTCTTGGAGCCAAGGCGTCAATGTGTGTTTAAATCTTGGGACACTTGGTTGATATTAAAACCAATGTGTCATGCAGTAATAACGTTCAATGTTAGCCATTTCACTTCCACTGGAAGATCAGCGCTGTTGATTAAACAGCGTATGCTGAGGTGGAGCCTTTTTTGAAACACATAATCATAATTTTTTTTTTTATTCTAACTAATATTATAAATGCGAAAGTGAGTTTGTTCGTTTGTTTGTTTGTTTGTAACGCTTTCATGTCTCAACTGCTCAACCAATCGTCTTGAAATTTTGCATACATGACGTTGTCTGGGGTACAGAAAAGCACATAGGTTACTTTTTATCCCAAAAAAATAAACGGTTCCTGTGGAACCGCGGGGCGCAGCTACTTAGTTATTTATATAATTGCATTCGTTCTTTCTTTTCATTTCAAATTGAAGCCAAGCGTGGACACAAAGTTAAACCAATGTAACACCGCGGCATCATTTTTATCATTATTTATGGTTTAGTTATGGGGAGGTAGGTATGGGCATTTAAAATAAATTTACCAGAAATATTTTTAAACTGACATGAAAACATATTATGTAGTACATAATTATATCGAATTGGCTCTAAATTCATTGAATTTTTATTCTAAAGCTTCAGATTTTCCAAAATGTTCTCCAACACGAAAATGCTGACTGCTGCTGCCGACAAGAAAATGCTGAATATACTTAATAACTTTGAGTTATTAGGAGTAAGTAAGACTTACCGCCGCACTCAAAGTCACTTAAACCATCACTAAATAAGGATTCCCTATGGCAATGTAGTCTTTAGTGAAAGTCTAAGTAATCAATAACGATTTTGTGAACAGACGACCATCTAGCCACTTTCATATTAGTGATTAATTTGTGAAATTGATTGAGTGGAGTAAAATTTTCAGAGTCTAAGAAATTGGCACGTATCTCTGAGTTTTGAACCGACTTTTTTAAAAAAGAGGTAGTTCTCAATTCGATTGTATGTTTTTTTTTTGATGTTTGTTACCTCATAACTTTTGACTGGATGAATCGATTTTGATGATTCTTTTTTCAAAGTCAAAGCCAAAATGTTTTTATTCAATTTAGGTATCAAAGATACACTTATGAACGTCAAAGTTATTTAAATAGACTCGACCGCCTTGTTCGGATAAAGAGCAGAAGAACAGGCAAGAAAGTGAGGGGCATTATTTTTATAGGAAGAAATGAAATATAATGTGGTACTTACTGCGTAAAATGTATACTTAACACCGAGTTATTTTTGGGAAATAACTACATTTCAGTACTTTACCACATAATTATTAACAAATTATCACTTTGTATTAACTAATTATGCAACACGACGCAAGCTGCTAGGGCTGCGGCGATGTTACTTCGACGAAAATTAAAACGCCAATGATGACAAATGGCGCGCGATATTTTCACAAAGCGCGAATGCAGAGGTGGCGCCACCTAGTATTTCCGGTTAAAAGGCATTAAAAGTACGAAAACGCTGGTACTTTCGACGGAAACGGAAATGCACTCTCATATATATAGCTTCCAGTTACGGTCAAGTTATTTAATAGACTCGACCGCCTTGTTCGGATAAAGAGCAGAAGAACAGGCAAGAAAGTGAGGGGCATTATTTTTTCAAATAATAAATAATTTACAGTTTCACAAAATTTGGCTTGCAACTAGGTAATATCTATAAATACTAGTTTTTTTGTTTGGTAGATCATACTTTATAGGTGGTCTCATACAAATTTTATCGAAATCGGTCGAGCAGTTTTTAAAATATCAAAAAAGTAATTCGTCATCCATGTACAACTTGTTTACATGGATGGCGAATTACAGGATGGGAAGTCGGTTTTTTAAGCATTGATTTTTATTATTATACTTTTTGGACGATAGTTTGCAAGCGGTTGATCCGGTCTGCATGAAATATTTCAAATACCTAAGTAATTCGTTTTTTCCAACTCTGATTTGAGGCATTCGGTTTTGATCTGGTTTGGTTGTGCCAATAAGTTGGTGACGTACCTTACCTAACAGTACAGCCAACATTCGGCGCGGTAGCAGTGACTAGGAGGCCGAGCAGAGTGGAACGCACGTAGTATTCAGCCATTTTTTTCCACTCCTCTTTTCTTAGCATCTTTTTACCTCGCATCGCTATTTGTGCCTGAAAATGAAATACGGTAACTAAAATAATCTATACCAATGTGCTTCATGCTTTTTAGCAATTATAGGCTTTTATAGTAGGTATAGTGAATTAAAACTGTGAATTAAAAGTGAATTGACTGCCTCGGTGGCTCAGTTGGTAGTGAACCTGCCTTCTGAGCTTGGGGGCGTGGGTTCGATTCCCACCTAGGGCAAACATTTATGTGGTGAACATTTGTGTTTGTTCTATGTCTGGGTGTTAATATGTATTTAAGTATGTATTTAAAAATATCTAAGTACGAGTATGTTTAACAGTCTCTGGCAGCCATAGTACAAGCTTTGCTTTGTTTGGGGTCAGGCGACCGTGTGTGGAAGTGTCCCGAATTTATTTATTTATTATTTATTTAAAATAGTCCAAGTAGACCACCTCGATGGATAACGCTTTAATCAAGATCAGCGTTATCTCATGGCGAGAAAGTAGAATCGTTGCCCACTAATGCCCACGCTGCGTTTTTCCTTTAACTCGAGAATCATTCTGCCCCAGCGGTCATCGATTCTACAAACGATATAATGTAAATACCAAACCTACTGCCGCTTGTGTTAAATAAAAAAATAATCAATTTAAACCTACAGCGTAGACGATAGAGTAGAATTTCGCGCTGCCTATAGCTGACGCCATGAACAGGGGTGGTATCGCCTTCAGACAGCTCTCGTTCCACGGATGCAGGATCTTGTAGCACTCCACGTCTCGACACGTCGCGTCGAAGAGGTGCTTGCTTACTTGTACCATCTTGAAGATAATTATGTCTGTAATAAAATTAAATAAATATTTTTTGGGTTTATACAATACGATCTTAGCCAATATTAAATATGAAACACAAGTTTGTTTGGTACGCTTTCATACCTTGACTACTCAACCTCAACATCATGCAATTTTGCATACATGTTGTCCGAAGTACAGAAAAGAACATGGGGTACTTTTTAACCCGAAAATATCAACGGTTCCTGTCGGACCACGGGTGAAATTACGGGGAACAACTAGTAAGTAAGTTATATTGTTGTCGTTCATCATACAAAATATTAAGTAGACACTTATAAATCAGTTACATATCTGCTGATAACCATATTTTAATATTCGTATACTGAGCTGAGCTACCCACGTCCGTAGGAGTGTACTCTATTCTGATTCCCTACACGTGGTCCCCGGGTAGTGCTAACCGGGTAGCAAACTCTGGTGGGAGGCTTCGCCGTGGCTAGTTACCACCCACCGGACCAAGCCATGCCGTGAAATGACCTAGTCGTGTTTCGGGATGTAGTCCGGTGTAACCGTTCCGAAGACGGGTCTGAGCAGTAGCGCACTTGTAGCGCCTCACTCAACTGCCGTCTTTGTACTTGTTCACTCTACAAAACTTCAAGGCTAGAGTGAATAAGTACCTTATAGGTCGTCGTGCTCCATCTTAGACCACAACGTCGCTCAACATCAGGCGAGTTGGTGGTCAAACGACGACCTATTTTACAAAAAAAAAAAAAATCGTGTTTAGTGTATACTGTTGCAGAAGCGTAGACCCACGGTGTACAAACGGACCTACGCTGGCCCGTGCACAGCGTGTGCAACAGTGGGACAGACCAGCCACCACTTTTAGAGCACCCGAAACCTTCTAACATGACTTAGCGGTTGTTGCACGCAAAAGTTTAGCCGTCAAAACAAAATTCTCGAATGGAAACGAAGGAAATAGTTTTCGAGAATAGGTATTCGTGATGCATAATGGGCTGCAAGTACCCTATGGTACTATAAATAATAATTATGTTATGGTACTATTACCATAACATAATTATTATTTCTTTACGATTTCAAGTTGAGTATAGATAAATAAATATTTATCAGTTGTCAACATGAAAAATCACAGTTTATTACGTGTATATAGAATAAAATTAGAATAGGTTTGAAGGATTGGAAAAACATTATCTACCTAATACCTTCGATAAGCTATATCGGAATCTAATTCTTAGGGATTTCTTTGTTGTCAAAATGTAATAATTTGACGTGTTTTAAATAATCATGTAATAGATGTAGAGCAATGGGGCAAACGAAGATAAATAAATAAAAGATACAATTTTTTTTCTTCGTTTTTCTGTTGTGCCTATATTTGAAATTACTTCGAATGGAATTTCTCTGTCTTACAATAAATCTAGTAAATTGGATGATCACCTATATTCATTGTTCACTTCGTTCGCCTACATTAAATATACTTACATCGTATCGTCCTACATTCCAGTCCAGTCAGTCAGTCAGTCTACTATAATGTTATTTATTACTACGAGTATAAGCACCTATAATAAATATGTAGGTATTGTAGGTACATAATAGGGTGTTTATTTTAACGACGTCCCTTATTCTAAGATAATTATCACTGTGCTGATAAATATGTTCAACTTTTATTATGTGACCGCGTATATAAAATCGCAAAAAAACAGTACAATGATGGAACAATCTGATTTTGTTATCAAAATTTCAGTATTGGTAAAAGTTGGTCATACCTAATGAAGGGTACAGTGATATCCTACTTATTTTCGTCGGCGTCGTTTAAAGAAGCACCCTGTATTATTCATATTTATGAGCGATGGCAGCCTAGTTGGGAGAAGGTCCGCCTCTCAAGCCAGAGGTAGTGGGCTCGAACCCAGCCGACGGCACGCACCAATTTGTTCATTGTGTGATCATTGATGAGATTGTATGTCATCTGCTACATGACTGGAGCCCGGTGTATGGCGACAGGCTCGCCCCCTGTCACATTTGGGACTGAATATCGTCTGGCGAAGTGTAGCTATTGTATTACACCTCTTCCAGCCCTCTCGGGGGAAAGGCGTGGCGATATGTTATTAGCACAACACGAGTAAACATTCCATTGCTCCTACCGGGAATGATATCAATTGCTTCCGATTTGAAACAAACGACTTGATTCATTGACTATTTGGCACAGTTTTGTTATTGATGTTGTTACATCCATGTGTTATGTCTAAGAGTGCTTAATTGATAGAATTGGTGTCAGAGACTGAGGATGGGTGAGATTTTAGAATTACTATTTACTACATAGTATAAAACAAAGTCGCTTTTTCTGTCCCTATGTCCCTTTGTATGCTTAAATCTTTAAAACTACGCAACGGATTTTGATGCGGTTTTTTTTTAATAGATAGAGTGATTCAAGAGGAAGGTTTATGTGTATAATAACATCCATTAAATAGTGGAGAAATATTGTTATTTTTGAGGTTTCTAATGTGATGTTAGTAGGCTATATACTCGTATGTTATACCCGTGCGAAGCCAGAGCGGGTCGCTAGTACTAAATCTAACACAAATAGAGGATTCCCCCTAAGACGTTAAAGTCCGTTATTTTGATATATTCCGTAAGTTGATAGTCTTGTTAATCGAAATTTAATACGGCTATTAGATTGTTAACCTTAAACTTTTTTTGAGGTATCAAAAATTGTTTGTAATGGCCTTGTCAAGTTGTGATGAGTTTTGTTGTTTAGAGTAGTTTGTCAACCATAAGGTATTACATAAAGTTTAACTTCTAAGATTAACTTTAGTTTAACGCAAACGCATTTTTTTATTCCAAGAGCGAATCTTGTGTTTTTTCCGAAGTTTCCATGTTTTTCATAGGATTCGTTTCTACGTATCTCTTATTTTGTTTGCTAATCATAATATTGTGTAGAGCACTTGAAACTAAAGGAACTCAATATTTTGAAAATATTTTAAACATTAAGGCAAGCCTATCGCCATACACTGGGCTTTCTGTTATGTAGCAGATGGTACACAAAATGTTCACAAAATGAACAAAATATTGGTGCGTGACTTTGGTTGGGTTTGAACCCGCTCTCTCTGGCTTGAGAGGTGAGCCTTCTCCAACAAGGCCAAATAAGTAATAGATTTAACAAAAATCAATTAAAGCTTGTTCATAACGTCCATTTGCCCTATTTTGGGTTCACACATATCGGGGACTTGATAAAACAGATTAATTCTATTTTATGACGTTCTACTAGATAACAGGTAATCCTAATCTTATCACGCTTGCGACATTCCGCAGTTTAGTTATTATTTGAACGAAGATAAAACACAATAATTACTTGCTCTATTACCTACTACGGCAGTTGTCCGACTGCCAGAGATGGGCGAGTGGCGAGTTAATAACATAACCATAATACAACACCCACACTTTTCCGGACGATATTTAGTCCCAAATGTGACAGGGGACAAGCCTGTTGCCATACACCGGGCTCCAGTCATGTAGCAGATAACATACAATACGCACATATGTTTACACAATGAACAAATTGATGCGTGCGGTCGGCTGGGTTCGAACCTGCTGCCTCTGGCTTGAGAGGTGGGCCTTCTCCAACTAGGCTATCATCGCGAGTAAATAAATAAATAAATAAATTCGGGACTCTTGCACACACGGTCGCCTGACCCCAAACTAAGCAAAGCTTGTACTATGGCTGCCAGAAACTGATAAACATACTTAGATATTTTTAAATACATACTTAAATAGATAATAACACCCAGACATAGAACAAACACAAATGTTCATCACATGTATGTTTGCTCAGGTGGGAATCGAACCCACGCCCCCAAGCTCAGAAGGCAGGTTCACTACCAACTGAGCCACCGAGGCAGTCAAATGTTTGTTAAACACTTGCTCGGCGATATTCGCTAACTCGCCGAGCTTGTGTTTTTTATACGTCATTTTTTTTATCGCTCATCGCTCATCGCCAGCGCTCGGACAGCTGCCTAACTGCGACAGTCGCACTTTTGTGGCCAATTGTACTAAATTTAAAAATAAGGCCTACTTCCTTGCTTAAAACTAGCTTTAAACTACTAGCTTAAAATTCGCTTATCAGGCACATAAGGTAAGATTCTCGTAAGGAATGGCTGAAGGTTAGTGTAAAAAAAATTAGGTAGGAGCTGTTATATTTTAGTGTTATGTTTAGCTATTGGAGTAAATTACCTAGACTAGTTAAGCAAGGGCTTAGGCAACTCTTATATTTAGTGCAAGTGGCCAAGATTAGAATTTTACTAGGACAAACACTGGCGTTTAGGCTAATCTATGGTATCGATTGTTTTGTCTTAAACAAAACTATTGCAGTGATTTTTTATTTTTTTTAACTTCCACTCGTTAAAAGATGATAGTTCAAAAGTGCGCTTTATTTAATTGTTTTTTTTTTTTGTTTAGTTTTTTTTTATTTATTTGGTAAACATAATTTTGAATTTAGTCGTCAGTTGGTTGGTTAGTCAGTTAAACTAAAGTTAGTTTACCAATTAAATTAAACTATTAGTAAACGTAATTTTGAATTTAGTCGTCAGTTGGTTAGTGTTGGTTTTAAATGAACTTTAAGTTGGACAAAAACAAATCTGAAACTATACCTTTCTGATTGTTTTATCCAATAGCGCCGTATGATTGCAGCTCGATGTACCCATACGTAAATATAAATTTTTATTTTTTAGAAAGTCATTTTTGTAATTGTTTAGAAAAAACACTTTAATTCACTGCACTGAAAATATATCTAAAATTACTTATTCAAAAATATTATAACAAGCACTTAATTCTTGAAGTTTTTTTTTATTAAACTTACTATTATTAGCGTCTATTATTAGACGAATGATTACTAATTTTGTAAAAAAAAAACTTAACAAATTTTAACGCGCGCGCGCTCTTCTCGAGATCCGAGAATAGATTGCAAAGTCTGCTCGCGGTGCGTTTCCAATGAATTAACTATGACTCAGATTTGTTGTGATTATGCCTGTAGCACTCCTAGGTTTGTCCTGTTTAAAGAATTTTGTAAGTAAATTATAGTTTACTAGCGACAGGCCCCGGCTTCGCACACTACCTTTGGAAGGAGGAGGGGGGTGTCAAATTTTACTACCAAGTACTTTTTTTTTACCAGGGAAAAAAACATTTAAAGGTATAACCCTGCCGCGGGGGGAGCAGTGTGGTGATGTGGGAGTCTCCGCCCTAGAAGCCGGGTAGCCTAGCATACCCACTAAAAACCCGGGGGTGTTAAACATTTGCGTCTTGTGCCGAAGCAACAGGCACGATTTTTCCGCGGTACTACTTAGCTCCTACTAGGTGAAAGCCAGAGATTGAAAGAAGCGGGGTGATCAAATAAGTTTGCGCCCCGTCATGGGATACTTCCGCAATCCCTGGCAGCGCTCTTAATCACCATCTTGCCTTGCAATCCGCTATCAGGACTATGAAGCTCACACACCATCCTGCCTGGCATCCTGCACGTACTTACTTACATCCTGCATGTCGTTTTCGGACGCGATGCAGAATGCGACAACGTGCACCATCCATTCACATACATGAAGCGGCAATGCAGTTCAGGATGTACTTACAGAATACAAGGCAGGATGGTGAATGGTTATCTTTAAATTTCGAATGAATGAACACACTAATGAGGTACTAAGGTACTGACACATTTTTTATCTCACAGATAATTAAAAGGAGCACTAAACCCCGACACGTTCATTCCGTTTTATTTACAGGCACTAAACGTGAATTGCTATAAAATTCATGTGGCTCTAAAAATTTAACCACCATAATTTATTACTAGAGGTTGTGAGAAGGGTCCCGGTTTACAACGTTTAGCGGTTGAGGGCACTATCCCCAACTTAATAAGTAAACGGGGTGTTTAGCTGTTTATGTTTGAAAGGGAAAGTCAGAAGGGATATACGGTGAGAAAATTGGAAAAACAATCAGGTGGGTATTTACTCATTTTTTTGGTATTCTTGGGTTATGATAATGATGACTAAAGGACGATATGATCAGTCCCAAATGTGACAGGGGGCGAGCCTGTTGCCACTTCTTCAGCGGGTGAACGCAGCTCTTCTTTAGTTTTTTTCGAGTTTATAAATCAAACATTCAATCATTACTTGTTAATACCTAATTTTAATTTTAATTTAATTATATTCTACTATGTTTATTACAATGTTTATGGGTAAAAAAAAAGAGGCCTGAAATAAAGAAATTTGAATTTGAATTTGAATTACATTTGAAAAGCACCTACCGAAGTCTAATACAGTAGGTATCGATTTTATTCCTGAAGTTTATCTATAACAACTTACGCCTATTCATGAAATACAAGAAACAAGCCTAAACAACTGCTTCTTGCAGGCTTTTAAGGCCATCATTAGAGACGGTGAAGAACCTTTTAGTCACCAAATTAAGAGCTACTAGCTACCAGTAGCTACCAGCTTTTCTAGCTACCAGTCTATTTTCCATTCTATTGGATATTGGCCTTTAAACAGACTTGGTTTTTCAGAAAGAAAGCATACTTTGTGGATCTATTTGTAAGAGTCAGCAACAAAGTTGCCATAAACATGTACAAGAATTTGGGGTACATTGTGTATCGGACAGTTTTAGAGTATTATTCAGGAGATCCCGATGAAGATGCTTATGGTAAGAACACAATACATGATAAGACATAATTATATTATCTACTATCTACTTCTACTAATATTATAAATGCGAAAGCTTGTAAGAATAGATGGATGGATATTTGTTACTCTTTCATGCCAGAACGGCTGAACAGATCTGGATGAAATTTGGCACAGAGATAGATTATAGTCAAGATATAGCCATGATACCTCGCGAATTGATACCCAGATAAAGTTCAGCTCTTAGGACCGTATTCAAAAACGGCGCTTGGTCATGAATCTCGCAGAATCTGTCGCATGGCTTTAGTTATTAACAGATGATATTAAAGAAATATTTATTTAAGTTTGTCGAACATACATACATCCTTAGATTATAGCATCGAAATTAACTCTGTCTGTCTGTTCGAAGGCTTTTGACGGCAAACGGCTGAACGAATCTTAAAATTTGAAAAAAAAAACGTAGGTACAGTACATCACGAGGAAGGTTTTTGGAAACCATTTCTCGATAAATACGAACGAAGTTGCGGGTAACAGCTAGTGCAAAATAATATTGTGTTTACTCGTATTTGTAAATACAGTACAATTATCTACCAAAATCTAAGATTGTTGTGGAAGACCTTTCGGGGGTTGAGCTACCCACGTCCGTAGGAGCGTACTCTATTCTGATTCCCTACACGTGGTCCCCGGGTAGTGCTAACCGGGTAGCAAACTCTGGTGGGAGGCTTCAGCCGTGGCTAGTTACCACCCACCGGACCAAGCCATGCCGTGAAATGACCTAGTCGTGTTTCGGGATGTAGTCCGGTGTAACCGTTCCGAAGACGGGTCTGAGCAGTAGCGCACTGTAGCGCCTCACTCAACTGCCGTCTTTGTACTTCTTCACTCTACAAAACTTCAAGGCTAGAGTGAATAAGTACCTTGTAGGTCGTCGTGCTCCATCTGAGACCACAACGTCACTTAACATCAGGCGAGTTGGTGGTCAAACGTCGACCTATTCTACATAAAAAAAATCGACCTCGATCTGAAGGAGACCATTATTACCTAACTGTCTACTAAATTGTATTTTTTTTGTAGGTATACTTCAACATGCTCCAACGCTAGGGTAAGGCACTTATAATTAGTAATAAGTACTTACTACTTACCTCTTATTAAAAAAAGGTAAGTACAAGCATCAGAAGGTTATCTCTCATATTCATTTCGTTTACGAATTGCGATTAATTAAGTACGAATAAAAAAACAACATTTACAGATGTTAGTAACAATAATTGTAGGTCGGTGTTAGGATATAATTACACTTGACTATTTAACATAACATCCGCATAATTAACCCAGCCACATAAAACCCACTTATATTCAATTCAAATTCAAAAAAGTCAAAAAAATCTTATGGAAATCTTATAAACAGGAGGCATATTGTGCTATGTAACTGGAGCCTGGTGTATGGCGACCGACTCTCCCTCTGTCACAATTCGGACTGAGTATCGTAAGGCGAAGTGTAGGTGTTGTAATGTACCTCTACCAGTCTCTTCGGGGTAAAGGCGTGACGGTATGTGGTATATATGTAATATTACAACCCGAACTGAGCCTGATGACTGGAGCCCGGTGTATGGCGACATGCTGTCACATTTGGGACTGAATATCGTCCGGCGAAATGTGGGTGTTGTATTACACCTCTGCCAGCTCCCTCGGGGGAAAGGCGTGACGATATGTATGTATATGTGTTTAAAACGTAAATCCGTCACTTAGCTGTAAGTTTATGTGTAAGTTTTTTTATAATGTTTTATTGAGAGCTGCGGATTTTTAAAAAAAATGACACATTCCCGCACCGCCCATCTTCTGGTGTACAAGCAACTTTAGTTTCTTTTGTAAATGTTTTTTTTTTCGTGAATAACAAGATAAGATAAACAGCTGAAAATCGAATACGAATTAGGTAAGATAATGATTATAAATATGATGGATGAGTTTACCTCAATAAAATGCTATTTCCGTTTGTTACAAACAGGTGCATGTCCCGCGGTTGTGTGCGAAAGTTTTATTTTTGCGTGGCAGCGATGGCAGCCTAGTTGGGAGAAGGTCCGCCCCTCAAGCCAGAGCGCGTTCGAACCCAGCCGACGACACACACCAATTTGTTCATTGTGTCATCATATGTGCGCATTGTATGTCATCTGCTACATGACTGGAGGCCGGTGTATGGCGACAGGCTCGCCCCCTGTCACATTTGGGACTGAATATCGTCCGGCGAAGTGTGGGTGTTGTATTACACCTCTGCCAGCCCCCGGGGAAACGGCGTGACGATATGATATGTTTTCTTTTATAGGGAGGTTTGAAAAGGACTGGACGGTCCTGGCGCTGGTTAGGAAAAACTGGAAAAAACTGGGGGAGACCTTTGTCTAGCAGTGAGACAACGATGTCCATTTGAACTGAATAAAAGAACTGCCTTAGTCCTTGCTTATTTAGTTTAATCTACTCCTTGCTAGCTCATGCCAAATTTTTTTTCACAAAAATAAGCCATTCCAAAGAATCTTAACTTTATGAGACAGATAAGCGAATATGTCGCTAGGAGTTGTTTAAAACTAGTTAGGCAAGAACTTAGGCAATTCTTAAGTGGCCATGAAAGCTGTGTAAATAAATCATAGCTGCAAACAAAGCATCATTAACGCAGTAGTAGTGGTTTGCTGTAATTAGTATAGTTAGGTTTGTGATAATTCACATGAAAACAGAGCGTTGCTATTTTTTACCGACCTCAAAAAAGGAGTAGGTATTATGTTCATCTGTATGTCTAATTATTATTACCTAGTTATTAACTACTGACTAGATTTCTAAAAATTATGAAAGATTTGTTTGTAAAAATCTTCTTCGTTAGAAAATAATGGAGTGGCTAAGTGTAGAGATGTACAAACCAACGAACAATCTTTTATGTTAGTTAGTAGGTAGGGTCAACTGGGGTAAATACGTCTGTGGGCAATTGCGTCTTTCGACAATCACTGACAAACCCTTCGCAAATTTGGCGCCACCTACATCATTTTTCTATCTCTAGTTGCAATAATCTGTACTAGATGGCGTTAGTTGCTTAATTTGTGTAGGCTTTGTCAGTAATTCTTGAAAGACACAATTGCCCCACAGACGCGAATGATACGAACATAATATAGGGTCAACTGGGGCAAATGTGCCCCAGTTGACCCTATATTATGTTCGTAACTTATTCCATGTAAATCATTGTTCTCTAAGTTCAGTGGACTTATTAAATACAATGCTTTTACGTATTGGTGTTGTTATAAAAGTGCTCCTTTGTAAAATGTCAAATTGAGGTTTAGATATTTGCAGAATTTCGTGATTGCTTTAACTTTTTCACAGCGTTCAGTTGTAAATGACAACATTGCATAAGTATTTATTAAAACTGACCTTACCAAACAATTGCTTATTATCTACTCATTTAAGCAAACAAGTTCGTATAAGCCGAGTGACTAGCCCTAATGTCAGAGTCACTAGGCCGGCCGAAGGCCTCTGACATCGTTTGATGATTATTGTCACAGAAAAAACAACCAGGGCCTACAATGTAACGTGTCATCCGAGCCACGGTAGCGCTAACCAATAAATGCCACCCGCGGTCACCCATCCTAGGACTGACCGTGTCGTCCGTTGCTTAATATCGGTGAGCGGTTTAGAACACCTTGTCGAGGTACGCTGTGAGCGCTACGTCTAATAACTGCATCCTACTTCCTACTAATATTATAAACGCGAAAGTTTGTATGGATGGATGGATGGACAGGTGCTTGTTACTCTTTCACGCCAGATCGGCTGAACAGATCTGGATGAAATTTGGCACAGAGATAGATTACAGTCTAGAATAGCACATAGGATACTTTTTATCCGCGGGTGAAACCGCAGGGCGCAGCTAGTCTCTAATAAATTTTCTAGATATCGTTTTTTTTGTTTATCAATAGAATTCCTATCCCACCCTTGGAAAAACTTCCCATTATCCATCCATCCATACTAATATTTTAAAATCGAAAGTGACTCTGTCTGTCTGTTTGTAAGCTTTTCACGGCTAAACGGCTGAACGGGTCTTGATGAAATTTGATAATTAGTTACAGTATTTCACGAGTAAGGTTTTTGAATACTATTTTGAGAATAAACGCGAACGACGTCGCGGGTAACGGCTAGTTCATTATCAAAAACAGCAACAGCAGCTACAGCTACTACTAAAAACAATTTGACTGGTAAAACACACACTGATAGATGATTAATTACGGATTAAAAATTAAAAATAAGCTAAACTTAGAATAAAATAAGGGTCTTCGTTTATTTTGTTTGAAGTTAGTACCGAAATCAATTTGAAATAAGTCAATAAAAAATTAGCGTGCGTGTGAAGTGCTATTAATAGTAAAAGTATAACTAGTACATAGTATATAGGTAATACGACCATTCTACAAAAATTTTGAATTTTTAATTAAATAATGTAATTAATCAGATATTAAAAACCGTACCTTGTACCACAGAACACACGATCCCTTTTCCCCCAGCACTAGCCACACACACTACTGTCCTTTCCACCACTCGCCACCTGACTGAGCGGACCATCGAATCACGACACCCACTATCATTGATAAGCGTTCAAAGTACGCTGGACTGTTTGTTTACATATTTAGTGCGTGAACCGTGAACTCAACTTTTGCACCTTAATTTAGTTCTAGTTTATACTAAATATAACAGGGCTCACCGAGGGAAAATTCAAATCGCATGTAAAAACTAGATTTTTTTTTTTTTTTTTTTTTTTTTTTTTTATGTAGAATAGGTCGGCGTTTGACCACCAACTCGCCTGATGTTAAGCGACATTGTGGTCTAAGATGGAGCACGAGGACCTATAAGGTACTTATTCACTCTAGCCTTGAAGTTGTAGAGTGAAGAAGTACAAAGACGGCAGTTGAGTGAGGCGCTACAAGTGCGCTACTGCTCAGACCCGTCTTCGGAACGGTTACACCGGACTACATCCCGAAACACGACTAGGTAATTTCACGGCATGGCTTGGTCCGGTGGGTGGTAACTAGCCACGGCCGAAGCCTCCCACCAGAGAAATTAATTAAAGATTAATTAATTAGAGATTAATGAAAAAGGATATTATAAGGTTAAGAATTATATAGAAGATAAAGATGTCTGGAGCCTTCCACTTCCGTCAAGTAGCCACTAGTATTTATAGATATTACCTAGTTCTAAGCCAAAATTTGTGAGACTGTAATTTTTTTATTATTTGAAAAAATAATGCCCCTCGGTTTCTTGCCTGTTCTTCTGAGTAGAGGCTTTTTGTCCGAACAAGGCGGTCGAGTCTATTTAAATAACTTTGACGTTCATAAGTGTATCTTTGATAACTAAATTGAATAAAAACATTTTGTCTTTGACTTTGACTTTACTCTGTGAGCTGGTGACCTCGCGACCGTTGTTTATCCTCCTCGTAGTAGGCTCGATAATTAAATAGTTTTTTTTGCGTATTCAGCTTTTAGATTTTTTTTTAAATTACGAATTTAAATTTTTTTTTAAAAAAAAAAAACAATCACATCTTCGCCATTTTGAAAAACTTACAAAAATTTACTTTACAAAAAAATCTTTACCTATAATTGTCGGACCTATTCACAATTTTTCAAGAGAATCGGTTAACCGGTTAGAGGAAAACAAAGATCCAGACAGAGATACGGACAGAATTCGGACATACAAAAGCATTTTTGTCGAAGCTTAAGCAGAGACGCTTCGCTCACTAACGCTCGTTCGGTCGCCAAGTTCAAATACTTTAATTGACTGAGTGAAGCGATAACTATAGAAGTAGGTATATAAGTATAAAAAGTCTTTAAAAAGTAGATATTCAGCGCACACCACCGCCCATGCTCAATTATAATGTTTTTATTCCATCCAAAGGTTGTCCGGAAGAGATTGCTCTTGAGCGATAAGACCGCCCATTGGACCTATATTTTTGACTGTTTAGTTAATTTTTATATTGTATTTGGTGTCAATACATAGTTTTGTATTGTATTGTCCTAATAATACTCGTATTTCAAACGCGAAAGTCTGTAAAAATTGATGGGTGGATGGATGTTTGTTACTCTTTCACGCCAGAACGGCTGAACAGATCTGGATGAAATTTGGCACAGAGATAGATTATAGTGTATAATAGCACATAGAACTTTATGACCGCGGGTGAAACTGCAGAGCGCAGCTAGTACTTAGATAATTTCTACGAGGTTTCATTATTTTTGTTCCGTTATTCTGTAGTTCAAGGTCCATATTGATCGATATTACTTAATCGTTTTTTGACGCTAAAATTATTTTGGAAATTAACTATGAAATTATCCAATGTCTAAAGTCTGACTAGATAGGATTTTATCAGTCATATTTGTGTTTGCGATTGATAAGCAAAGTGCTAAAGTGCATGAATGGTTTTAGTATCAATAATAATGTAATTTAAGTACATGTACTCGAATGTGAAAGATTTTATTTGAAGCCCTTTTATGAATTTTAGGAATGGTGTAAATTTGTTTTGTGAAATATAGTTGATTGATTCGAGTGACCTGCCTGGGAATCGAACCCACGCCCCCAAGCTCAGATCTTGGAAGCGTGGGTTCGATTCCCACTTAGGGCAAACATTTGTGTGGTGACCATTTGTGTTTGTTTTTAAGTCTGGATGTTAATATCTATTTATGTATGTAATTAAAAATACATAATTATTATCGAATGTGTAACAGTCTCTGGCAGCCATCGTACAAGCTTTGCTTAGTTTGGGGTCAGACGACCGTGTGTGCAAGTGTCCCGGCTATTAATTTATATTTATTTATTTATATAAATGGGTAAAGTGCTAGATAGACCTAGTATATCTAACAGCTCTTAAATACTCGTACTAACCACTAAAAAGCCCTGCAGACTACATTTTGCTCGTCTAACCTCTGCCTAACAAAAAGTAAAAACGTAGGTGGTTAACATCAACGTCAAGCCATGTCAGAGGTCTTCAGGCGGCCTAAAAGCTTTGACAATAAGGCTAGACACTCAGCCTAGATAAATTTAATAACACAACTGTCTACCGCTCGAATAATATTATGTTTACTATCAAAGCTCAATTCACAGTAGCACAGCACAATGTGAGCAATAACTATATTATAGTAGGTACGTATAATATGGTTATTGCTTACATTTAGCATGCATAATAATTGTTACTTTGACATTTGACACGGCACTTTAAAAATACATTGACATGTTTATCTAATGTCAACATACTTCAGCAAATAGCACTTAAGAGCAACTAAAGACTTGCAGTTAAGTTTTATGAGTATGGGTACTTCAATTTTGAGTAGGTAAGTAGGTACTTAAATTTAAGTCAGTTTGACTGTGCCAGTTAGTCCATCGCCAAGCAATGTGCAATCATTACAGTGTTCCAGATTAAAGATCGATATTTCCATAGAAATTACTGGGCGCAAAGTGATTTAACATATTTAGAGTAAGTTATATCTCAGAGTAACGAGAGCAGTGCATTGCCGCGAAGGAATCATTATATTCTGGGTAGATAGATAGATCAACACTTTATTGTTCACACCAGAAATAACAAAAAACAAAAGAACAGAAAAATCTTAAACTGTAGTGTAACAACTGGCGGCCTTATCACTAAGAGCGATCTCTTCCAGGCAACCTTACGTTACGGGCGTTACGTTACGTTACGTTACGGGGTGTTTCGTTGTTACGGGCAAGCGTATTATCATGTGTTACTATCGGGCGAGCGACTTGTGCTTCTCTTCTCTCAGCCTCTTAAAAAAAATTGTTAGAATTACCTACCTACTGTTTATTAAGTGTTATGCCCAGGTGTTGGGTCCGGCGATCACTTTAGAATAACTTCGCATTGGCTTTTTTGCCATTTCCATGCCAATAAGAAAATGAGCAAAGAGAGCAAACAAAGATACTGTCGAGGCTCTACAGTTTGACAAAGTACTATTTCAATAATTCTTAGTGACTTTTGTACTCCTCTAATCATTCTTGAAATAACTAAAAGAATCCCTTGTGTGTGGATTAATTTAAAAGCTACATCTACGAGTACATACATCTTTATGTAGACAACCTCCCTATTTAGAATGAATATTGATTTGCTTTGTCTATCTATTAAACAAATCAGTCAAAAGTGACCAAGTGACCAGTGGACATTTTTCATACTTCTATTTTCTCTTGAGAACGTTTTTTTTTTAATAAAATCAAGAACCTAGGGGCGGAGATATGGTTAATTTTATTGTACATGCCAAATTTTATCTGACTAAAGGTTTCCAAGAAATTTGACAAGCGCGGTTGTATGAAAAATTTAGGACGCCGCGGAAACCTTAAAGTTTTTAGCCTATCTCAAGACCTCTCTCATGGCTTAAATCTTGTTGTCATAGAACAAACAACCAGAGCTTACAATGTGACATGTACTCAGAGCTATAATAGCGCTCACCTGTATTTGATACAACCTTTAAAAAATCGTAACTGAACTTATTATATCGTATTAAAATCAATAAAACGATTGCTAAGCAACAAACTAACAACTAGGAAAATTATAGACGATACTAGCTTGTCAATTGCCTGGCAACTACAGGCCATGGCCGTCTCATCAATTAGATCGATTTTGAAGAGTCTTCTTGTCATCGATCTAGTATAAGTATATGTGAGGCTTCGGCCGTGGCTAGTTACCACCCACCGGACCAAGCCATGTCGTGAAATGACCTAGTCGTGTTTCGGGATGTAGTCCGGTGTAACCGTTCCGAATACGGGTCCGAGCAGTAGCGCACTTGTAGCGCCTCACTCAACTGCCGTCTTTGTACTTCTTCACTCTAAACTTCAAGGCTAGAGTGAATAAGTGCCTTATAGGTTTTCGTGCTCCATCTTAGACCACAACGTCGCTTAACATCAGGCAAGTTGGTGTTCAAACGTCGTTTGACCACCAACAATGAAAAATCAAAAGTTGGCGTTACGTAATTACGAGTATGTCTAAGGAGCGAGATTATTAAACGAACTCGTAGACTGAGAATGAATAGACTTGACAAGGTAATAAACTATGTTCGATCGGGATGGCTAAATACAGTACTCAATAAGAGTGACAGAGATGAAAATGCATTTTTTGTTTTTGTCTCTGACATAGTATGCGTATTTTTCATTAGTTGGGCACAAAGTCGGTCTACGTTTGTGCCCAACAAACGCGTCGTTTCTGCGAAGTACCTCGACTATAGCTATTTCATTTGCATACTAAAGAAAAACGATGATAGCCTAGTTGGTGAAGGCCTGCCTCTCAAGCCAGAGGGAGCGGGTTCAAACCCAGCCGACGGCACGCACCAATTTGTTCATTGTGTGAACATATTATGTGCGTTTTGTACATAATTATGTCATCTGCTACATGACTGGAGCCCGGTGTATGGCGACAGGCTTGCCCCCTGTCATATTTGGGACTGAATATCGTCCGACGAAGTGTAGGTGTTGTATTACACCTCTGCCAGCCCCCTCGGGAGAAAGGCGTGACGATATGTCCTAAAAAAATAATTGCTTTATTTTGATGAAATTTGATAATCACTCGTAGTTTAGAAACTACGAGTAATTATCAAATTTCATCAAAGCCTACAAACAGACAGAGAGACAGAGTTACTTTCAATTTTATAAAATTATTAAATCAATTATTAGTATGAAAGTATGGATGGATTACAAGTGTGCCTTGTATCTAGTATCACTATCATATCTTCATCATCATTATATATCATTATCATCATTCATCATATCATCATTATCATGTCTTGTATCTTGTATCACTTGCGATCTAAGGAGACTGGAGTTCTAAGGTAATGCATATAAACATTATTATTGAATGTACACCAAGTTAGTCATCTAAATTCAGAAGCTTTTAAATGATTTATTCAGTCACAAGCCATCTTTGCTTCTGGATTTAGGATGCTAACTTCCTGAATGCGATGATACTGGACCAAATTCGGTAACAACTACATTAAGATGACTAAATTAAGCCAAGTGTTATAAGCACTTTACCTGTATTTACATTTGCTAATCAAAGTTATATATAAATGTATAGGTTTTAAAGTATCGCAGTTCAAAGGTGACATCATGATCTACGCTGTATCAGAGTCGAGTTCACTTACGCGATATAATTGTATTGGATACTCGCCAGAGCGCTGTCTCATCTCTAAATGGGCTAGTATATAATTTTTATTGCAACGTATTATGTCAAGTTTTGAAAAGATGCTGTAGTTTTGTTTTGTGTGCGTTTATAGCTATTTCATAGACTGGGAATAAAAGATTTAGATTTAAAATAACAAATAATTGCAATGTGTTAATTGCAATTTGAATTAATTTAACTATTTTTTATTACTCTCTTGTTTTTAGATGTGGTAATAATAAGGTGGATAAATATTTATATAAATCTAGTAAAAGTGATATCTTATTCTAAGTGATAGTTATTTATTTATTTGTAAATGCCTTATATATAACTATTACTAGATACATATAAGGCATTTAATTAACATTATAAAACTTAATTTGACATTAATTCTTACAACTCTTAACTAAAAAAAGAATTACAAGTTCTATGTTAAAACAATAATTTACGCGAGATTGAAATGTTTATACTCTAAGTAATATTCAACTTTATACTAATTTTTTTTTAAATATGTATTTTAATTGTCTGAAGAATGTTGTGTCTTTAGTCTCTTGTCTTAAATTAATACGCAATTTGTTGTATATTTTGATAAGCATGTAAGTATTCCGATATGCTGACATTTAAAAAGTTTCGTTTTTGTTCTTCACTCGGGACTCTAAATAACTATAAATAAAGTTAACTCTAAAGTCCCTCGTTACCCTCAAGGCTCAATAAGCCGCTTGCGACGTAAGAGACTGCTTTGTCCCCTCGTTGCTTGATCTACTATATTCTTTACTATACATTCTATACATTATATACTATACCATATTCCTGGATTCTTCAGAAACCTTGCAAAAACATAGATAGTGCAAACTTTCTAACTTCCTCTATATTTTTTTATATTCTAGAAACAAAAGTGAGTTTGTTTGTTTGTAACACTTGCACGCCTCAAGTGCTCAACTGATCAATTTCAAATTTTGCATACACGTCAGGTCATACATGTCAGGGCTACAGAAAAAGATGTACCCTTCATTTCCAAATAAATTGCGGTTCCTATGGGACCGCGGGTGAAACCGGGGGACTCAGTTAGTTTGTCAGAAACCACCAATTGCGAGCGAACGTAAACATGTATTTTTTTTTACGTGGCTACGTTTCTCTGAGCACTCATTTTAAATATCAACATAAAAATTATTCTGAATATACATTGGATATGAGAGAAAACGAATTTTTGCCGAACTTGATGTGAGTACGTACACACATAAACATATCGTCACGTCTTTCCCCCGAGGGGGCTGGCAGAGATGTAATACAACACCCACACTTCGCCGGAAGATATTCAGTCCCAAATGTGACAGAGGACGAGCCTGTCGCCATACACCGGGCTCCAGTCATGTAGCAGATGACACACAATGCACACATAATAAATATGTTCACACAATGAACAAATTGGTGCGTGCCGTCGGCTGGGTTCGAACGCGCTTCCTTTGGCTTGAGGGCGGACCTTCTCCCAACTAGGCTGTCATCGCATTTTGTACGTACGTACTAGAACGTACAATGTGGGGGTAATCCACGGTATCTTGTCTGTGCCCAGTTCTAAGGTTGAATTAAGAGTTGGAATGATTTACGGGCTGGTGAATACTTTTCTCCAGCTAGAGCTGGGATCATTTAGAGGCCCTAAATGATCCCAGCTCCACCAGTCTACCTACTTGGTTAATTTGAAAATTTATTTTTTTAATGTGATCCTTAATTAAGTTTAGTTAACTTAAATATGTAAGGTTACGATGGAGCTGATGATCTGTGATGACCTGTGATCTAAACGTCCCTAAAAAAAATGCATTGATAGAGGCAAATTTATCAAAAATACATCCTAAATCTAATATCACGGTCGCGAGCGAGCTAAACACCTGCCGCGCCTTATCACACGCCTTAATATGGTAGTGTGAGTAGAGATTTGAAAAATTAAATTAGCATACTTATTAATATTAAAATACACCCAAAACTGCAGCCAAGCACTTGCAAGGCTAGTTTTAGTTTTGCACGATAACATTTTTACATAAAATGCATGCGCGGAGCCTTATCTGGTGATAAATACACTACCACTATAAGATTATATTGGCTGGAGGCCAATTTTAATTTCACATGTAGTGTTACGGAAAGAAATAGTACCGGGCTAGCTGGTAAATATACCCGGTGGGCAAATTTCCTTGGCTTTTAGCTAGATAATTTATTTCGTGAAAGGATCTTTTTCTTTACATGGAAGGGAAGGTTCGATGGAAACAAACTGGGTTGATGAAGGAAGTTATTTTGTTGAGTGTTCTCTACTTATAACTTACCCAGTAGGTAGGTACATTTATATTATCATTGATTTGTAAAAATTGTACATTATTTTTTTCGCGTTCGCCACACACCTTTCTAATAAGAAATTAACTTATCATTGGCGGTATTTAACACCATTAAAAAAAAGAAAAGTCTAGAGCCTTTTTGAACAAGTTAAAAAAAAAACGCTTTTGATAGCTTCGATCAAATATCTGATCGGAGAGTAAAAGAGTATCACGAGTATCGAGGGGTGAGTGATAAAACCCGATAAATTCATAAAAGTGAGTTGCGAGATATTCCATGTTAAAGTTTCTTGCCAATAAAAAAATGATTTTCTGTGAAAACCATGTGTAAATTCTTAACTATTTATGAAGATTACATATTGTATTTTATTATTATTCATGATTACCAAAAGTAGTAATGTAGCTTTTATAAAAAAACAGACTTAAGTAAATTAAAGGATGAGCTTATTGGATTACATCACAAAATAAAATAGACAATTTTACAATTGCACGGTTTATTAGTATGAAAATCAAACTTAAAATCTACTTTATTGCTTAAAATTAATTGACCAAGTGCAAGTCAGACTCGTGCACTGAGGGTTCCGTACGTACTAAGAATATTTAGGTGAATATGAATGATTAAAATTGGTAAAAGTTAGTTAGTTTGGAAAACAATTTCAATTTTTCAGCCGAAAAGTAGTGGCCGTCTATAGATTCCAACTGCATCTTTGTATTCGTTTTTTTCGTCAAATATTTAGATATTCTCAATTTTTGGAATATCCCTTTTGATTCAAAGTCAAAGTCAAAGTGTTTTTATTCAATTTAGGAATCAAAGATACACTTATGAACGTCAAAGTTGTTTAAATAGACTCGACCGCCTTGTTTGGATAAAGAGCCTGTACTCAGAAGAACAGGCAAGAAACTGAGGGGCATTATTTTTTCAAATAATAAATAAATTACAGTCTCACAAATTTTGGCTTACAACTAGGTAATATCTATAAATACTAGTAGCTACTTGGCGGAAGTGGAAGGCTCCAGACATCTTTATCTTCTAAATAATTCTTAACCTTATAATACCCTCTTTTCATTAATGTAGTTTTTACATGTGATTTGAATTTTCCCTCAGTGAGCCCTGTTATATTTTTCGGATAATATTGTAAAAACGAACGCAGTCTAAAACTAAATCTCGGTACAGCTATCCTATCCTTATTTCTAGTGTTATTATTGTGACAGTCACAGTTCAATTTAAATTTACGTAGATTTTTGCGAACGTACATAATATTTTCAAAGATATACAAAGAAGGTAAAGTTAATATATTTATTTCTTTAAATAAATCTCTCAATGATTCGCGGGGACCCATTCCGTAGATAGCGCGGACCGCTCGCTTTAGACGGTTGCCGTGGTGTGCCGGCAGAGTAAAATAGCAGCCCCCTCTAGTACCAGGCGTCGTAAGAGCCGACTGAGGTACAGCGGAACCGACAAATGGCGGTATAACCATTCGAAATAAAACGTAGCTAAAATGGCACAGGGCAGGGATGGGCAGCAGCATCCTTGTCGCGAAGCTACGTTTTTCTGCGATCGCCACCACGCCTGCCCAGCGTGGCGATTACGGGCAAACTCCCCCCTAAATGACGAGCACAAATACGACCAGGCCCGCAGTCCCCAGCAGCGATGCTATTCCGGGCTACGACAGCGGCCCCGGTAACGGCGGAGCAGGGGGTGCTAAGAATCGCTGGCAGATGCACGGCTGTCACACCAAACGACGACTGGCCCTGGTAACGCACAACGTGCGCACAATGAGGACTGACGAGAAGGTTGCTGAGCTGGAGGAAGAGTTGAGTAGGTTGCGCTGGGATATTGTGGGGTTATCCGAAGTCCGTAGAGAGGGTGAGGACACGATTACCTTAAAATCCGGCAACCTGCTTCACTATCGGGAAGGTGTTGATTCCAAACTGCAATGGGGTCCACATATTAATGCGCTGTCTGGGAGACTTAGTTCTGCTGCTTATGCGGTTCGTAAAATTAGGCAACTGACGGATATAGCTGTAGTGAATCTTTAAATCTCCTTTTACATATCGAATTCTTTTGATTTTAAGCCAGTTTACGGTTTCGTTTTTATTGTCATTGTTTTTATTCTTAATCAGGAGAGCACTTAACTTCTTCAGGTCCATCATCTCACTGTATTTAAATTCTTTCACGTCGAAGCTATTTACTTCGATTTTTTTCTATGTACTTACTTTTAAATTTCAACTCTGACTGGCACATGCGTCATACTCGTGATCGGATGCTGCTTGCGGGTCGCTGGTCTGCTCGTGGTGTACTCACAATGCAATAAGTAAATCTGATAACGTTTAACCTAACCTTATATTAAGACTTAATAACTAACCCCCCTTTACCTGTATTCCCCTCAAATAATAATTAAAGATTTATGTTAACAAAAGTCCCGGTCCCCGGAGTCCGTGCAGGTAAATTTTAAATAAAAAAAATCAACTCCTTGCTTAAAATACTAGCAGAGAAAACCACGGGGCGCGTAATCATGGCGCGTGTTATCATGCAACTGCGGCAGCTGACCGCCCCGCACGCGAAATCTAGCGCATTATCGCGCGCGACGCTCGGCTGCGATTGGCGGGAGACACTCCACTTCGCATGACGTCACGGGCGCAAAGCTCAAAGACACACCTTACTGGGTTTTGTATCGCAAGAGTTTGAGTAAAGCGCTTGATTCCGGATAGTGCGAATACCCACTAAGTAAATATAATATGATTCTTTACGATATTTTTCAGTTATTTAATACATTAAATATACTTATTGGATTTAGATTTTTAAAACACGTTGTATTTAAAAAAAATCACATAGAGCTATATCCCGAAAATTATATTTGATAGGTTTTAACTTTAGCTTAATTTCGATTTTTTGGAAATTTACCTCAGTGTTAAACTCCGATAAACCAAATTAGCCATTTTGACCATAAGCATTACCTTCATATATGGTGATTATAAGTAGGGTATTGTGGTTGTTTCACAAAACAAAACTTTTTTTTCTTCGTATAACTTGTTTTACAGTATTGTAACCTAAAATAAAATAAAAAAATAGCACTTATTGGATTATTTGGAATGAATATTTTTGTATTGAGCCTTAAAATGACCTATTGGATTTTATAGCTAAAAAGAGCGTAGGATTTTGGGTATAGCAGACTTTTAAACTAAAATTAGTTTTTTTTCGATTTATCGGGTTCTATCACTCACCCCTCGGTATAAGGTCGGCAACGTATACGTGATGCCTCTGGTGTTACAAGTAACCATAGGCGACGAGAATCGATTACTGTTGACGTTATGTTTATCATGAAAAAACGGATGGGGAACGGCTCAGTATCAGTAATGTTTAGCCGAGTACGAGTAGAACTATGGCAGCAAGAAGTAAATCTGAAAACCTTTAACTTAACCTTAGATTAAGACTTCATAACTAACCCCCCTCTACCTGTATTCCCCTTAAATAATAATCAAAGATTTATGTTAACAAAAGTCACGGTCCCCGGAGTCCGTGGAGTGAAATTTTTAAATTAAAAAAAAAAAGAACTATGGTAGCGGTTCAGCTGACACGTTTATGAAATACTAGCTGTTCCCGCTACTTCGTTTGCGTTTATTCAGAAAATAGTATCCACGAACCCTCCTCGTAATTTACTGTAACTAATTATCAAATTATGAATAATAATCAACAAAGAGATCAGAGTTCAATATAGAAAAAAATACTGGCTGGTTTTGTGCGGAGTTTTAATTTTAGTTGTCAATTGTTATTTTAGTACCAACTACGTACAATTCTGTGATGTTGTCTGACGCATTTGGTAAGTGGCGCGTTATTTTTTTAATTTACAGAGTTTCATGACAAAAAGATTTATTTATTCAGAAAAAAATATCCTAAATCGTCCTTGTGATTTACTGCAACTATTTATCAAATTTCATCAAGATACGTTCAGCCGTTAGCCGTGAAAAGCCTACAAACAGGCAGACAGACAGAGTAACTTTCGATTTAAAATTGGTAAGGATAAGGATTAGTGGTACTGAGCTGATTCCCGTCCGTTTTTTATGACAAACGCAACATTAACTATGGTTACTTGAATGGCTCCTGGTGGTTTGTCTGCTTGCTTACGGCATAAAAAGCTGCAGGAATTGTGGTTAGCACACAAATTTTCCAACAATCGAACGCATTCACAATCATGTATATTTAATTTTCTCGAACAAAGACCTAGGTGAAAACTTGCAATTCTCGCATTTGTTGGAGAGCGTTGGATAATCCAATCGGTAAAACCTCGATTTCTCACTCCGTAGTTATCTATTCTCTTCCGCTTCCAAATCTATTCTGACATAATAATCCATTCCCATTCTAAACTCCCCACAAATATCGCACTAAAATCTCGTACCCATTGATGCTCTAAAACAAAAGATGTGTTACGATAAGTGTTAGTCCATGCAAATCTATACCTATACTAATATTATAAAGAGGAAAGATTTGTATGTAAGTATGTTTGTAACGAATTAACTCAAAAACTACTGGCTGATTTCAAAAATTCACTCCCCCCCGGCGACGGCCCAAGGCGATGTCCGTCCCATAGTGGTGCCCTTGTGCCAGTCGCCCTTAGCTTTAAATATATAAACTCTCAAGATCCTGCGCCCTCCGTGCTTGCCTTACGTCCGATACGCTGTAGAGGCCTCAGTAACCAACAGCATTAGTCATTCACACAAAAAAATTGGGCAAAACGGCTAGTAGGTAGTAAATGTAATGGTCGAGTAACCACGTTGAATGGTCAGTATGAGAATATTTCAGTACTCAAATACTTTCATAGATAACCAGTATTTGGACGATTGCTGTTCTCTGAGAAATAGGCAGAATCTGCAATTTAGTGTAAACAAGGTACTTAGTGCTCTGTTATCAATTAGGTCTCCCATCTGCAGTTAACTATCCGACCTACAACCAAGAAACTTGTCAAACTAAGAACAAATACATACCTAGATACTTACAAAAGGTGTTGCTAAGAATTTATCTGTTTATTTCATACATTTTTTTAAACACCGATCTTCAGCTTAATCAAAGATCGCACCTAATCAAGCTTCTGACAATAGCCAATTGCTTTCAAATTTAACTGAATTAATTATAACCACAGAACTCATTATTTTATTGTCATCAACGACCCATTATTTAGCATACTGTAGATCATAAGATCTCTTTTTTATCCGACTGCGCAAGAAGGAGGGTTACGTTTTTCGAGTGTAAGTTTGTGGGTATGTATTTACATATGAGGTTCTTTTGGCACGCCCGACAGCCTAAACAGGTTCATGAATTTGGACATGTGAGGTGTCATTTGAATCGCTTTGATAGTGGAAAGGGCATAGAGTGCAATTATATACCTATTGCAGTCGGTTATTTTTTTTCTTATAACAATTTTACTTGTGATTTAATAATGATACTTGTTCGCAATATCATCTACATGCAACAAGCGCTCAAAGAGCGCAACGGACGTGTTCTCGAACATCCCCGAACGGTCCCTGAACGCATCTTTGCATCTTGTGCAAATATGTACGAAGTTCTTACGCAACAACCAACAACTAAATCGCATCAAGCGTTCGCCAAATGTCTACGCTGCTGCAAATGCTATATTACATTTGACTTCATCCCTTTTTTACAGGTACCCGACAGCGGATAGGAGAAACGCGTCGGTTGCGCTCCCCGAGCGCCTGTATTGACTTGTAATTTGTCCGTTACACATCTGTTTCTATACATCAAAGGTCCCCATAGATACCGCAGTCGACAAATATATTTATGGGCCCATTGATTGACTTTTATGTGTCTCCGTTTGTAGTCCAATTTGAAATCACGTCTCAGTGGCGTCTATTCAATGGAATCAGCTTTATTAATGTGACCCAGTTTCGGTTGCGATGTATGATTTGCAGTAAAACTGTAGAATAGATAGAGCGGTTGGATGGTTTTATTGAATTTTGTTTTGAAACTTTAGATATAGTTTTAAAATATCGGATAAACTCTGCCGTATAGCTTCTCCAAATATATCAAAAAGAGGATTATGAGGCTCGTTAAATTGTTTAACATCGATATGTACTGTAGCTATAATAAATGAATTAAAATCAGGTAGGTAAACAAATTATTCACCGACTGCATTGATAGAGAACTTGTTTAAATTAAGAACAAGGTTAATTGTAATTATCTAAAAATTATCAAGGTGTCTAGTGGAGATATATAAATATGTATTAGAATAGAAAATGTTTTTGTTGTGAAACTGCGTAGATACAAGGTGGTATGTGTTAAGATTAGTAACAACAGTTTTATTAAAATCGAGCATACGATAATTTAACTAGTGCGATCTTTTTTAATCTAACTAAACTTAATGAGCCTAAAAATACTTACCTACTAATAATAACAACAACATAAGGAGAAATCAAGCAATTATCACAAAATTCAGTCACTTAATTCTAGTTAATCTAAAGCAATAAAGCATCAGAAGAATTAGGATATAACTAGTCTAATTAGTATTCTTATTGGCCCCTTAGGAGACAAGCTTCCGTAAAATCAAAGCATTTTACACCTTATTTCCATTAGAACAAAGTCTAAGCAAACAGCATAACAAACGTCTAAATTAATATAAATCTAGCACAAATTTAAAGTCCTACCAACCTAACAAATATCCCAACATCTCTGCTCCACCACAAAAAGACATAACAAACCGTAAACTAAACGTATTCTAAACGTAAACCAAACGTAAGCGCGGTAAGTGAATCACTGATATTTACTTTGGTAGCGGTATTTAATTTTGAGTTGTAGATATTTCTGCGTTCCCACCGTTCATAATTCTGGCGCATATTTCATGAGCGGCCGGCGGTCGGGCGTACGTCATAACGTTTATACTGAAAGGTGTTCGGACGTCAAGGTTTTGGTACTCACAGGGTTGATAAACGCAGCTGCAGCTGGCATTACGTACCTCTTCGCACCAACCCCACCCGAGCTGTATCCTATAGGGGTAAAGAATGGAAAAAACGGATTTACCCTCCAGAAGGATTAGTCAGGGTTTATTTTTCCAGTTACTAAATTATCCAGTTTTTGAGGAAGTATCCAATGGTTTAAACAAAGAAGGGCTTCTAAGATATGCTATGACGGAGAGTGTCATGTCTGATGTCATATTTTATTACCTCCACCGTTACACAGACAACCTTAAATGTTTAAATTAACCTTAAAACCTTATGTAAGGGGCCTTTCAATAAAAAATAAATAAACTAAAATACATTATTTTATTAATTAATAAAGGTTATAAATTAAGAAATACATCCTTCATAAATAGGTACATATGTATTACCTCCTTCGGAGGGCAACATTATAGTACCTAATGCGTACGTGTGTAGGTAAAAATGTGTACATAATAAAGAATACTATACAAGGAAGGTTACTGGATACTATTTTCTGAATAAACGAAATAATGAAATAACGAAGTCACAGGTAACAGCTAGTACTATAGGTACTAAATAAAAACAGTTTTTGTCAACCTACAGCTACACTCCTAAGCAAAGGTGTAGGGTTTGATTCCTACTGGGGATGCTGCTGCTGACCGTTAAAGGAAAGACGCTTGTCTCCTCAAACGGTATTTAATTGATAATAGCTGATGATAGGATGAGTGCGAATGTCGCGGCGATTGCTGATGCACTGACTCAAGTAAATCGCTCGAACCACTGATGTGTCGGCGCGTGCGTGCGACCTATTTGAGTCAAAACGCTGTGTTCGATGATTAACCGAACAAAAGGTATCTTCAATTATCAAATAAAAATCAGACATCAAACTTAATTAATCGAATTCCAAAAGGAGCAAGTTCTCAATTCGAATGTATTTTATTAGTTACACGATTACTGCGCTTTAATTTCTGTTGCAAATTTGAGTCTCAACATCCCGCGGCGTTTCTACCCTAAGTGCGCCGACTATTAACCACCGCAGTGAGAAATTACAGGTATCCATAGACATCGCAAACGAGGATATACGAGTGGGCAACACTACGTCCGGTAGCCCCGGTATTAGGGGTTCGAAGTGTAGCTGTAAAATGCTAGGTTTATGAACGACAGGAAGGGGCGCGGTCTTGGCGGGTTTCGGCTCCACTGTCAAATATTTCAGATAAGAGCTCAGGTATAGTTTGCTTTTATTATGGGTGGGTTGTTAGGTGGTTGGTGGTGAAATGTTGTTTTGATTGTACATAAATCAATATAAAAAGCGAAAATATTTTTCTATCAAATTTATATGAGGCCATCTCTATAGTAGGTCCTGGCAAACTGAAAGAAAATAATGAATAAAATCAATTCATAATTCATAATTGCGGAGCGTTGCAATTCCGTTGAAAGAGAAACAGTAATTGAATACTTAGTAATTTTTTTTTTTTAAGTAGGTAAACAAGAATAACTTACTACATAAAGTATCTAAGTAAGTACAAAAAAAAAATATAACGTTTATATAACGTTTCCAAAGCTAATGTAACATATTTCTCACATCAGGATAATATTTATCATAACTTACTTAACTAATAAATTCTCACAGTATCTAATTCGAAAGAAGTGGACATTTCAAATAGTAGTACGTCCTATTAACTTATTTATATATTTTATGTCATGGCTTAAAATCATCCAGCATTCATCATCCTGGAAACAAAACACTTCAGCAAACCAAACAACGCTACAATAGCAATAGCATCACAAATATTTGATCAAATTCGGTGCTCTGCGAACCGCTCCTTCTATTTTCTATGAGACGCATTTTATCTGTGCTCAAGTTTACTGTTAACCGATATTTCCCAACACAGATACAAGATACTGCCACAGATAGCGTAGCAGTTACTGCACGATCGCTATCCAAAGCTAGGGTTTATATTTCAGCACCGTAAAGGAATCTAGCAGCTATTTATTTGTATGGTCTTGGCATCGTTCAGGTATTAACGTGAAATAGTTTGTTATAGAAATGTTTGCTAGAAATTTTTGTTTCAGTTAATTTTCTTTATTTGCTCGTTAATGGGTTACAATGATCTTAATTTAGGTTTGAACAGACAATAACTACTTTACATTACGTGTGCAAATTAATTAAGTCAAAATAATGTTATGATATTAAATTTAATGTCAAATAGAAATAAATACCTATAAAAATCAAAAATATACATAATTATATACTTATTAAAATGTGGTCATAATTATATTGTATGTCATCTGCTACATGACTGGAGCCCGGTGTATGACGACAGGCTCACCCCCTTCACATTTGGGACTGAATATCGTACGGCAAAGTGTGAGTGTTGTATTACATCTCTGCCAGCCCCCTCGGGGGAAAGCCGTGACGATATGTTGTATAAAAATCATCATGATTTTATAAGACGGGAATTACTCACGTACTACGAGTATTTAGTCGAATATTCAGGCTATAGTTTCAACCGCATTCGGCGGACTTTGACAAGGCGTAATGTGTGTGTGAAAACCACGTCAGTTTCCCTACCAAAACTCATAAATTAAAATAATGAGAATGTTAGAAAAAACTCAAAATGATTCGTATTAAAAATGGTAGCGAGTAGTAGCGACACGATGCTTTGTCCAAGAATTATTTTATTAAGAAACTAGATGCGCCCTGCGGTTTCACCCGCGTTTAAAAAGTATCCTATGTGCTATTCTAGACTATAATCTATCTCTGTGCCAAATTTCATCCAGATCTGTTCAGCCGTTCTACCGTGAAAGAGTAATAAACATCCATCCATCCATCCATCCATCCATCCATCCATCCATTCTTACAAATATTCGCGTTTATAATATTAGTGTTGATGTTGATATTTAGTTGATGACGTTATAAAAATAAATGTCCTTTCTTCGTCATCATCATCTGACCTGGGACCCTATTCGGAGATTTGAGATTTTCATCTCACTTTTTCTCGTCCTTGTTGCTCTCGTTTGAAACGTCATAGGTGTGAGAGTGACCAAGATAAAATCTCATCTCACGCGCAGGAATAGCCCCCCAGGAGGCCTAACTTGCCACGATGGTAACATTGTGTTTTCGACGCTGCGCGACCATGAACCTTACTGCCCAGAGACACGATTCACGTTCGCGCAGTGTCGAAAGCAAAACGTAACCATCATGGCAGTAAGATGTCATGGTAGGTCGCTGTTCATATTTTCGTATCTCTGATGATCGCTCCTTTACTTTACATAAAATAATTATATTATTTTTTGAGTTAATCTGAACTTGTAGAAGCATGGTATCAATTTAATTTTATTTTGAACTAGGAAGTAGGTACAAGTACAGAATAAATAATCGTATTATGTTATAAGCAGGACAATAATAATGTCGGTATTCTTCTGTATTGCAACAAGGAGTGTAAAAATCTTACCGCATACATCAGTACCACGGTAAAGGTATCTTTGTCAGTGCAGTGTCAGGGACGTTACTGAGCCGTGTTTTCCGGTAAATTAAAAATATGAGCTACAGAAATTGTATATTTAATATTCTTGTGAATTTGTTCACATTTATAACTGTCAGTACCAGCAACACCTCGGCACGATCCGATCATGCGTGCTTTTTTACCACCACGTCATATAGGAAAAGTTATAAAATACCGAATGATGATCTAAAAACGGACTAAGAGAGCACCAATTTCGTTTTCCGTCTTGACAACCAAGAACACTAATAGAAAATGTTCAACTTTTGAACATAACTTCCGTAAGAACTTTTACGAAAGCTTATCAAGTTTTAAAACCGAAAAGCTTGTTTCACCGATAGTCCATTACCCCATAACCGCTGCCGAAAATTGTTCTACCATCGCTAAAGAAGCGCTGAGCATACGTCGGTGCATTGGCAGGGTTCCACAGGGTTCGCTACTTCGCTGCCGCGACCAGATACTTGTGGATTTAGAGTTGAGTTGGTTTAGTTGGATGCAATATGTTGCTTGCTAAGTTTTTTAGAAAATTGATGGAAGACTTTTACATAGATCTATCAATCTTTTCTATAACGACAGCGAGGAGCCTTGTACCGTCCACGCAACCACTCTGCCTACGAAGCAGAAAAAAAAATAGTGCGTGGAGTGCCTTCCGCGCGGAAGAAATGAAACTTCTGTGTATCTTTCTTTCTCTCTCCCTCTTGCGTTGGAAAATTGGACGCTACTCGTTGCTAACGCTCGCGCTGGCCTGTAATCTGCATTTACTCTCGCTCTGTCTCTTTCTATTCCCCCTCCCCAGGAGCGTTAAACGTTTAACGCAACCTTGTTATAAGTCGCATTAGAAGTTTCACTTCAATAAATCCATTGCTATGTATGATGTTCCTCTACCTATGAAAACAGCGTAAAACCCTTCGATTTTCTCTGGTAAAGATAGATGGATCTAATTAACGGAGCGTGCGCTAGAGAGCGAAGCACTTATGCTTCAACTTCGGCAAAAATGCTTCCGTATGTCCGGTGTCTGACCGGCTATCTTACGGACAGACACCTGTTCTGTCCAGTAGCCCTATTCGGAGATTTGAGATTCTCATCTCACCTTTTTTCATTCTTGTTGCTCTCATTTGAAACGTCATAGGTGTGAGAGAGACCAAGATAAATTCTCATCTCATCTCACGTGTAGGAATAGCCCCCCAGGTGTCACATTTCTCAGGCAGGTTACTTACAAAAATGCATGATGAAAACTCAACATGAGTGACAAAACTGCACTTCTCTCTTCCAACATGATTTTCTATTGTTTTCTTACCATCGCGCAATGTATTCCATCCAACTCTTGCAAATCGCCCCCGGCTGCGTGGCGGTAGGTCAAGCAGCAGCCAAATCGATGTGAAGTGGAGCCTCCGGCCAATGCGGCCGATGCTGCTTAGTTTACGGAGCTGTTTGAGCTAGTTTAAAAATAAACTGTTCCTGCCCCTTTGTACGTACGCTTTGTTCAGGGCGTGGTTGGATGGAGCGGTCAAGAAAGTGGTTTGTTTTAGATTAGAATTTTATTCTATAGATTTTATATTTAGGTTGTCTGGAAGAGATCGCTCTTAAGCGATAAGACCGCCCATTGCGCCTTTATTTTTGAGTGTTTAGTTTAGATTTATTTGTATTTGGTGTCAATAAAGAGTTTTTGTATTGTATTGAGTTTTTGTATATTTCTTCGTTGTTAAGGATAGGGTGAAGTGAGTAAGGCTGAGACACCAACATGTGGGATACATGGTCGGGACGAGAGAGACATTCCTTATTACTTTGTTCATTTACTGATCAGCTACTTACTTACTTGCCCGGAACCTAAATAAATTCGGGACATTTTCCCACACGGTCGTTTGACCCCAAACTAAGCAAAGTACAATGGCTGCCAGATACTGATATACGTACACATATATTTTTAAATACTTACATACATAAATAGAAATTAACACCCAGACATAGAACAAACACAAATGTTTATCACATGAATGTTTGCCCTAGGTAGGAATCGAACCCACGCCCCCACGCTCAGCAGGCAGGTTCACTACCAACTGAGCCACCGAGGCAGTCAAACTTCGTACCAGGTTCCGTGCTGTTCAGCCTTGGCTCAGCTCTGGCCTTGAAATCTTAAAACTGAGTTCCGGCCTTTACTATAGGAGGCTTAATCACAAAGAAAGTCTTACTTAACCAAATCAGTACTTAAGGTGTCAAGTGATACAAATATCGACAGACTGTTTTTTTTTAATTGAACACGGTTTTTCTAGCATTCATATTTCATAAATTTTCTTAGTAATAATTTTCATCAAAGTTGGCCAAAAAGGCATATTTGTAAGTCTAAAACATTTGACAAGAACGGCGAAACCCGTATCTTAACCTTACCAATAGCAATCATTAATTAGAAATTTAAAAAAAAACCCGACACTGATATTATACAATACGATACAATAACTCTTTATTGACACCAAATACAAATAAATCTAAACTAAACACTCAAAAATAAAGGCGCAATGGGCGGTCTTATCGCTTAAAAGCGATCTCTTCCAGACAACCTTTGGATGGAATAAAAACATTATGATTCAGCATGGACGGTGGTGTGTGCTAAAGAAAAATAATAATAATTAAGGTTAAATAAATATTAAATAAACTTACTAATTTGAGAATTATAATAAACTACATACTAATCTTAATATATATAAATCTCGTGTCACAATGTTTGTCCTCAATGAACTCCTAAACCACTTAACCGATTATAATAAAATTCGCACACCATGTGCAGTTCGATCCAACTTGAGAGATAGGATACTTTTTAACCGCGTGTGAAACCGCGGAGCGCAGCTAGTACATATATAAATAATTACTAAATAGGTATACGAGTACAAATAAACTACCCAGTCATAAACATACACAAGTACTTACATCAATATTCCAAACCGTTCCAAAGACGGGTCTGAGCAGTAGAGCACTTGTAGCGCCTCACTCAACTGCCGTTTATGTACTTTTTCACTCTACAAAACTTCAAGGCTAGAGTGAATAAGTACCTTATAGGTCGTCGTGCTCCATCTTAGACTACAACGTCGCTTAAGATCAGGCGAGTTGGTGGTCAAACGCCGATCTATTCTACATAAAAAAAAATATTATCAACACAAATTTTCATTGGTCATCCGTTCGGGACCTACGATGTCATAGACAGACACGTCAAACATAAAACACCACAACGTTTTTACGTCGGGAGTTAAAAATAGACCTATTCACAAAAATATAAAAGATCGCGAATAAGGAGCAAATATAAAAATAAAAAGAATTCCTTTTACTGGAAAAGATCGCAATTCCGACACAGTCCTGAACGTTACTTTTATTGCTAACACGAAACTAAATCGTCAGGTGAAATGCAATAAGAGGGGATAAAGAAAATACTCTTTCATAAAGCAAGGACTGGGTAAAATATTACGAGTAACATAGTGAGGCCAGGAATATTCCATGCGGACTATGGTTCATAAAAATACTTGCCGAAAATACCTCCGCCTTTCACAGTTCTTGTATTACACCGATGTGTAATGCTGTGATATAATGTATAGCGTGATGTAATAGCTGTATAGTATGTATAGCTGTGATGTATAGCTGTGTTGAATAGCGATGATAACCTAGTTGGAGAAGGCCCACCTCTCAAGCCAGATGGAGCGGGTTCAAACCCAGCCGATGGCACGCACCAATTTGTTCATTGTTTTTTTTTTTATGTATGGTGTTAAGCGATGTTGTGATCGAAGATAGAGCACGACGACCTCTATGGTACTTATTCACTCTAGCCTTGAAGTTTTGTAGAGTGAAGAAGTACAAAGACGGCAGTTAAGTGAGGCGCTACAAGTGCGCTACTGCTCCAGACCCGTCTTCGGAACGGTTACACCGGACTACATCTCGAAACACGACTAGGTAATTGCACGGCATGGCTTGGCCCGGTGGGTGGTAACTAGCCACGGCCGAAGCCTCCCACCAGAGTGTGCTACCCGGTTAGCACTACCCGGGGACCTCGTGTAGGGAATCAGAATAGAGTACACTCCTACGGACGTGGGTAGCTCAGCCCCCAAACATTATGTGCGTATTGTACGTCATCTGCTACATGACTGGAGCCCGGTGTATGGCAACAGGCTCGCCCCACTGTCACATTTGAGTCTTTGATTATCGTTGGGCGAAGTGTGGGTGTTGTATTACACCTCTCCCAGCCCCCTCGGGGGAAAGTGACAATATGGTATGTAATGCTAAGAGATTCTACACACCAAAGTCATGACATGTGTGCAGCTGAATTTCTTTTGAAATAAAGCCGACAATGTCAAGACACATCAAACAAAAAACAAAATATCGGCGGCTGGCGGCAACTTTTGTGTAGAGTCCCTAAAGGACATGAAAATGTGAGGTTTCTAAAGAAGATGGAAGCAGAAGAAGGTAGAGCGAAGTGAGAGAGAAAGAGAGAGAGATGCATGCTCATCGAGCATCGTCTTCAGTGTAAAAACTTTTTTTTTTGTAAAAACCTTTTAAAATAAATTATTGAGTAGGTAAATTATTTCCAGATTGATTTTACAGTTTCAAAAACAAAATACCTTATTTCTTAAGTTTTGTACTTTTTGTTGTTAGCAAATCTTACAATGCGGTGTAACTGAAGTTACCTAGGAAAAGTTATGATACTTCTCAAGAACAAATAGGCGTAGATCTAATTGTAGCATTGCTGTGATACGCTGTGAGTTTTTTATTTCTGCAAAGTTTTGTTAATAATATCAAAGAAATCCCAAGATATGAATAATGTTCACAATAATACTGTTTATGTTAACTGTGTAAGTGTGTGTTGTAAACTTTGAAGTTGAACTTCCGCAAAGTAACGCCTGATTCATTCAACAATTTTCACAATCATGCGAAGTATATTGAAGTGAAACTTCTAATGTGACTTCCAGCATGGTTGCGTTAAACGTTTAACGCTTCTGGGGAGGGGGGATAGAAAGAGACGGAGCGAGAGTGAATGCGTGGCACTCGAACGCATGCGCGTAGTAAAAAAGAAAGAAGTTTCACTTCTTCCGCGCGGAGGGACTCTACGCCCTATTTTTTAATACTCTACAAGTTTACACTATTATTAAAACTTATTATGTGACTCTACTAGAGACCCGCCCCAGCTTTACACGGTTTGTAGACACCTTTCGTGAAAAAAAAAATCTAACTAAGAAAAACTATCGCGTTCTTTAAGAGAAGTTAGAGGAAATACAAACCCAAAGACAGACAGACACGGGAAATCACTTTGTTTTATACTATTACGTAGACAAGATACAGGTACCTACAATATTTAAAAGATTATCCTTAAGCTTGTAAGCTTAAAATATTTGTAGGGGTGATCTCCGAGAAACTACTGGTCTGGTAAAAAAAAACTCACTCAAACAGTGACAGAAATATGCATAACCACTGAGTGCCGTTAAAAACGAGCTAAACAGCGGACAGAAGAGCTAGGTTATTGAATTATGTATTTTTAATGCTAAAAGGTATGCTTATTCGGTTAGATCAAAGTTAACTATACTTTTAGCTTGGAATAGAAACTGGAGCTCAAATAAAACTGCTGAAGCAAATTGTTAAACATTCAAAACTGTCGGAATCCTAATTTGAATATTATAAATGTGAAAGTAAGTTTGTTGGTTTGCTCGTTTATTTCTTTATTTCGCTTTCACGCCTTAACTACTCAGCCGATCATCATGAAATTTTGCATACCCGTTGTCAGGGGTGTAGAAAAAGACTTATGCGGTCATTATACTGTCCAATTTGCAGTATGCTAACTTAGCGTGACTAAGCCCGTGCAATAGAAAAAACACAACTGTCAACTGTTTACTGTCTAACAGGGATTACACTATTCAATTTTAGCACTCTAACACAGCTAGCGTACATCACATTGGAAAATGTAATGACCGCCTTAGGGTATTCATCCCGATAATATTAACGGCCCCCAGTACGAACGAACTAACTACCCCACCAATAAAAATCCTTACGACGTTACCAAAACCTGAAACTTGCCTTACTCCGTGCCTGCTCAAACATCTCAATCCGCATTTTCCTGCAACTATTAAGTAATTTTCCCCTACATTAGTTATCGCTTTATTTCTGCTCTGCCGGCTGACTACGCTTCATCGGATAAATTTTTCTGACGGTTCCCAGCAAATAGGCTAAACGTAGATATACTGCGTTTTCTGGGAACTTCTCGAACATTGTCGGTAATGAGCTCATTATTTTCTCATCTCTAATTTATCTCTGTCTTTTTCGTTTCAGTTTATGAGAAAAGGACAAAATCTTCTTTTTTTAGGGAAAAATTTAATAGACGCACTATTTGCACTAAAGATTAGGACGAAAACATTTTTTTGATTTGACCAAATTTTTAGTCTGAAGAATACAAACTTTGTTAGCAGTAAAGATTATAATATGGCATCGATTCCTCCGATTCCTGTAGATGTTAAAGTTCTATTTATACTTAGTAGCATCTGTCTTTTTCTAGTGCATTAAAACGTAGATAACTTTAGTGCTTTTAGATTAGCTAATCAAAAGAGCATGTTCGAACGAGTCGTAATTCTCTAATTTTATTACGACCAACATTTCAAAAATAACTTGCTTAGAAAAGTGTTTGCAAATGACTGCCTCAGTGGCTCAGTTGGCAGTCCTGCCTTTTAAGCTTGGTGGCGTGGGTTAGATGCCCACCTAGGGCAAACATTTACGTGGAGAACATTTGTGTTTGTTCTAAGTCTGGGTGTTATTATATATTTAAGTATGTATTTAAAAATAGATACGAGTATGTATGTATATCAGTCTCTGGCAGCCATAGTACAAGCTTTGCTTAGTTTGGGGTCAGGCGACCGTGTGTGACAATGTCCCGAAATTATTTATTTATTTTATAATTTAGTTTTATTCAGCTGCTTTTATTTCGAGGTGGTTATGTATTAATTTACAAAGCAAATCCCAGTGTTTTTGTTTCTCAGAACAGAAACGTCAGTCACATGCTAAACTGTCTAGTCTAGACTTTTGGATAAACTTCACATAAATAAAACAACATTCGCCTCGAGTCCAAAACTCGCAGGACGAAAATAGAGATTCGAAATATTCCGAGGTAACGTTATGTAGTGATAAATAAGAGGTCTGACGTTGAGTGATAGGGGCCCGCGAGCGGCCCCGGGACCCCTCTCACGTTCAGGGGTCCAAAACGTCGTTTATGCACTGATAAATTGTGACGGTTTACTTATTACACTTTTGGTAATTAATTTTTGAGGTTCGGATAACATTTTATTGATGCACGTCGAAAATAGAATTTTACATTTGTAAAAAGAAAGGAAAAGACACATACATACAATAATTTTGAAACACAAACATACAATTATTATTGATAATATTAACGATAAATAAAATAGAAAACTATCTAATTTCTGAATTAGGAACGTAAACCATATTGGTTTAATTTGTTGCTTGTGTGTTTGTTTTTGCGTCAGTGTTTGGATAAACATTAATTCTGATTGAAGTTGCTCGGTCAAATGCTTAATAAGACAAATAGGCATAAAATTAAAAAATAGCAATCTTTAGATGCCTTTATGTATATTAGGTCTACTTTCCCATAATTGTTGTAAATCATTTTCAAAATAAATTTGAATATACAGCTAACTAGCTGACAAAGAAACGAGGACAATTCTAGAAGATCTGAGACCTTACGAGCAACGATTACTTTGAAATCACTCAAAGTAGAACGCCTTGTTAATATACAGTAGCAAGTCACTAAAAGGCGTTGCTATGACGATTGTAACAGGCGTGAGCTCAGCAGCGTCTAATAGAAATTGTGTACGTGTATAAACGTAAATTGTGTTTCTAACTTGTAGGATCCCGCGGTATTATACAGAAATAGACTTTTGCGAGAGTCAAATAGGAAATAAACCCCTATCTATTATCATTAATCATACCTTTCTTTCAAAACTATCTATATCCACATTAATTATTGTAGTTGAGTTATAATTTACAAAATTATTCCTACCACAGTTTCACCAAACTTAGAAATCAGAAATTAGAATCGTTTATTGTTCAACTGTGTGTTACAAACATCTTAAAATATAATTATAGTATCAACAGCTTCGTCCATAGCAGACATACTCGTACAATATTTTAATTTGTCAAACGTATACAATGTCAGAGCTACTTAAATTATTTGTTAAATATTAAATTTGTCATTAAGAAATTCGTCGACCTTTTCTTCAAGGCTAGAGTGAATACGTACCTTATAGGTCGTCGTGCTCCATCTTAGACCACAACGTCGCTTAACATCAGGCGAGTTGGTGGTCAAACGTCGACCTATTTTACATTAAAAAAAAAAAAAAAAAAAAAAATTACTTTTCTATATCAAAACATTTAACAATTTTACTTTAAATGCAGCAACGCTCTCCGATTCAAGCACAGATTTAGGTAAAATATTTTATTATATTTTCGGGCCAATACCCAGCACACTTTAACCAAAGAATGCAGTACCGTGACGAGGCATGCTGATTTTATTCTGAACTTACACTCACTTACAGGAGAAAAATACCCAGTTAGAATCTTAAACGCAGGGTTAATTAACTGAGAGTTAAAATAATATAATGTAGAATATAATTAAAATAAAAAAATGAGGTAATAACTATTAAATTGAAATGAACATAAAATTAAAAATGTCAAAAAATAAATGAAAATAAAATAATAAAATGTCACAACACATAACATCACAAGCGACACATTAGTAGCCTCTCTCCGGCACGGGCACGGATACCTGTCTCTCGCAACAATGCCGGAGAAAATGCCACTCTAGCTTGTGTCAAATCAAGGTTAGATTCCAACCCTTGGTGGCGCAGGACGACTCATCAATTTAACCTCCGATAAGCACTTAAATCCGAGTTAAAAAGATAACCCGACCTTTTGCAAGTGAACCTTAGAATTATCTACATAATTATAGGCCTCTGAGCGTGAGGGCGTGGGTTCGATTCCCACCTAAACATTCAACAATTTAGGCAAACATTCATGTGATGAACGTTAGTGTTTGTTCTATGTTATATTTATATGTTTTGGTATTAATATCTATTTAAGTATGTATTTTAAAATATCTAAGTATGTATGTACATATATCAGTCTCTGGCAACCACAGTACAAGCTTCGCTTAGTTTGGTGTCAGGCGACCGTGTGTGGAAGTGTCCAGAATTTATTTATTTATTTATTTTGATATTTAAATAAAGCAAACATGACACTTGGCTACATGTAATAGATTGATTTATGCGCCTGTAACCACATCCGTTCATGCGTAAAGACTCGTCCTTAAAACCGGTCTTCAGTAGTTACCGCCTCGCTTCCCGGGTTGTTAATTTCAATACGAAACCTAGTGCTCCATTTGTACAAATCCTAACTGCATTCAGTAACCACTGCCTTAAGACACCTTATAATTAAAACTGCACTTACACAAAGCAATTACGCAGTAACTGTTACTCCGCAATCACGAAGATGGAACACTTAGATTTCATTTGAGGGCCAGCTTTTTTCTGGTGTAATTTAACACGACTCAAGTTAAGTGAGCACTTAACGGGTGAGACTTGAGTCGTAGTGGTTACTCAGATGCTCTTGGTAAGGTAGTTTAGTTCGATGCTGAAAAAAGACAAAGGGATGATAAAAAAAAGCCCCTCAGTTTCTTGCCTGTTCTTTGTGGCTCTTTTTTCGAACAAGGTGATAGAGTCATTTTTATAACTTTGGCGTTCATAAGCGTAGCATCTTCCATGTATGAGTATCTTTGATTTCAAAATAAAGTCATTTGACTTTGAAAAAAATCAATAGAGATGTTTGATTTTGCAAATGATGACAGGTTTAGTGAACGTTACGAGTAGGTGTGACTGTTATGAGTTCAGTGGAAGGACTCATGTCCAAAAGTGAATCAACGACAGAGCAATGGATAAAACATTTGGCTACTTACTCGTTACGATGCTGATGCAGACCAAAACTGACTACCAAACTCAGTGTGTTCACTGACACTTATCTGAGACTGAGACTTATCTTTGAGACACGCATATGATATATTTACCATATGACATTCCTGGACTAAAAACCAAAGAGCCTAATCAATCATTACGAAAGAAACACAGCCGCCTATGATTATTCACTTTTTAACGTAACATTCTTTATCTCTTTTCAAGTTCCCTACTCTTGACGCTCGAGATGCTTCTTGGTCACACTCACTCCTATGAATTTTCAAACGAGAGAGACAAAAAATATTTCGACCTGCATGAACAACCTTCATAATCGGTCGCTAAGTATTTACAGTTTTAAGACAAAAGATTATGAGAAAACATATGCAAACGAAAAAGTTTTTTGAACCTTGTTTTTACTTTTTTCTTAAATTGCCGTTCAATACATAACCATAGCTAGAAGACTCCCCAAGGCTGTGTAAATAAGGGTATTTTCCCACAGATCTAATGGCAACCCACCTCGCTTCGACCAACACAAATACAACAGACTTAAGTTAAGATTATAGGGGTCCTGCTACTGGGTACCTGACCTTGGTAGCTTGCGGTGAGTGTGGGCAAAACTGGGTGATGTTTTGTGTACTTAATGAACGAACTTGGTGTAGATATTAGTTGGGTAGTGTATGAACTTCTCTAGTTTTCTTGGTAGGAAAGTACCTAAGACGTAAAACTATTAACTAAATTTGTCAAACTTGTGGTCTTATTTTCTAGTTGACTGATAATATTGGAATCAGCTTTATTTTGTCACTTCAAATATGATCTAACTCTAAGTTTTTCTATGAAGCCAATTCTTAAAATTACAAGGCAGAAAAAAAACCCTTAGCAATAAACGTTGTATAGCTTCGAAATAGTTGTGCAGTGTTTAGTTTTTTCTTTCTTTTAAGTTTTTAAACAGGATCGAAAAAGACAAAACAGTGTGAAGGTAACCGTTCACCATTCTGCCTAGAATCCTGCATGTACATCCCGCAAGTCGTTGCCGGACGCGATGCAGCCCAACATTCACCATCCTGCATGATGTGGCAGTTCTGCACGGCGAACTGCAAGACAATATGGTAAATTGTTACCTTAAAACTATTTAGAGGCTGTACAGCGTTTATTGCTCAAGGGGTTTTTAGACAATATGGCGAGATTTCAACAATCTCAAACGCTGGAACGTTTCACGTTGATTGGACGAATTACGAGCCATTACCTTTTTGTCAACTCGTTCAATCAGTAGCTAACATTTGAGCGTTAACGATTGTTAGAAATAGAAGCGCTTGGAAGCGAATGCAACTTTACTAGTCTAGGGCCCCAGCAGGGTTAGCACGGGACGGAGACAAAATGTCTTTCCACCGTTTTTATCCACGCGTAGATGTGACAAAGCTAGAATACGGGTATGTTTGTCTCTTTCTCGCGGGATGAAAACGGTGGAGAGGCAATATATCTCTGGCCCGTGCCAGCCCTGCTGGACGAGAATGTCAAACGACCGAGATGAGTCGCTTCGCGTTCAAGCCATGGGATAATAATAATTATACTCCGCCAGGTGTAGCACCCAGCAACACGTAGTGACGTCAGTCGATGCGTAAGCAAAACCGAACTAAGTCATTTCCAGCAAGTTTGAAAGAGACTGATGACGGTGACGTCATTACGGGTTTGCTGAATGCTAGACCTCGTTTTTTTTGATCATGGTACAAGCAGAAAGGCTTATGCTCAATAGCGGGCGAAAAATGTTGATGATGATGATGCATACATAATTCGTACACACATTAAAATGACAAACACAAACACATTAAAATGAACGCATAATTTCCGGCAAAGCCTCAAAACATTCGAAACATTACAATTTACTGCTTGCAATCAATCAATTTTACAGCCGAAGGACTTAAAGAGGCTCCATTTTCACACGTGCTATATGTTATTTGTTACCGTCTCTCTCGTTGGTAAAATCAGGAGCGTGACAGGGACTGAGATAATATTGAACATGCCAGAATAGGGGCCTGGGCTTGCACGTGACAGATATTGATATAGCCATGGCGTTGAACAATGGGTGTTTTACCTATTCCTTTTTTTAATTTTATAAAATCGCTCACTATATCTTCGATAACTGCAATTTCCATTATCTGATCTAGATAAGAAACAGGCTCAAAAACCTCTAGATAAACTCTAAATCAAACCGTTTGGCTAATATAAGGTAAGCTCCTAAAAGCCGAGTGGCAGGCCCCGGTGTCAAAGTTTTTGGGCTGGCTGGCTGGGATGCATACATACATATCGTCACGCCTTTCTCCCGAAGGGGCTGGCAGAGGTGTAATATAACACCCACACTTCGCCGGACGATATTCAGTCCCAAATGTGACAGGGGAGAGCCTGTCGCCAGAATAAGAAGATAGATAATAAGAAGACGGAATAATGGCGATGATAAGTGGTTAACTTTGTTAGAATCGAAAATACAGTCCATTATGTGAAAAAAATATACTATGGAACAGTTATTGGCGAGTATTATTAAAACCAAAATTTAATATTAAAAAAAACCATCTAGATTTGTATATTTGACTGATTATAATAATAATAATAAATTCGGGACACTTCCACACACGGTCGCCTGACCCCAAACTAAGCAAAGCTTGTACTATGGCTGCCAGGGACTGATATACATACTTAGATATTTTAAATACATACTTAAATACATATTAACACCCAGACATAGAACAAACACAATTGTTCACCACACAAATGTTTGTCCTAGGTGGGAATCGAACCCACGCCCCCAAGCTCAGAAGGCAGGTTCACTACCAACTGAGCCACCGAGGCAGTCGATTGAAATTTGACTTCAAAATTTTTACTTGAATTAATATCTAGTGTAATTCCGCTTTAACGTCGCATTAAGTACATCAAGGAATATGATTTTTTACTTAAATTTTTTAAATGAATTTAATGAAATTTACTAGAAACTTTATTTGATATTTTAATCTAATTTTAAACGTTACTTATACAATTTGATATTTCAACTAACGAATTTAACAAACCTAATTTAATGGAATCTACTAAAAACTTTATACAATTTGATATACGAGTATGAAGCTAATTCAATAAGGAATTTAACAGAAATATTTTTTAACGAAAAATTAAAAAATAAAATTAAAAAATATACAATAAAAAGCAATAAAAATCCCTATTCTTCGAGCACTTCGTCGACACGTGTTTCGCCTCTCCACGAGGCATCCTCAGGACGTGTTGACTCTCCGTACGCGTGGCCGAGAACCTCGGCCTCGAAATTCATATTCCTTGATGTATACACTAGATTAGTTCAAGTAACAATTTTGAAGATGAACTTCCGCAACGTAACGCCTGATTCAATCAACTATGATATTTGACTTGCTTTGTAATTTATTACATCAGATATTCTGAAATCGAGTAACAAAAATTTAAACTTTTTATTTAACTGCCTTAATAATATAAATGTGATAAGCCACACCAGTAAAAAACGAATGTTGGGCAACTTTAGGAACTAACAGGCAGTTTGCGAGACGTTCTCTACCGAAAAGTTGTAAAAAAATGCGTAAAAAAGGCTGTAAAATCGATGAAGTGCGAACTAGACTTTGATTATGATTCTGCTATATAACCTTGACAATATTTATGAGGGAAACTTTGTGAGTAGGTTAATGGTAATCATTCACCATCCTGCACGTACATCCTGCAAGTCATGCAGGATGGTGAATGTTGTCGAATCATGCAGCTCGACTGCCTGTCATCCTGCACGTATTTACGTACGTACGTACGTTTAAACAACTTGCTAAAACCAGAATTAAGTCTGGATTTCGTAAATTTTATTATCGAATTGATTTTTGAATTGGCACTCGTTTTAATGGTTACTGAAAACTGAATGCCAAATAAAAAAGTATTAAGTCACACTAATATTATAAAATGCAAAAAAGTTTTGAATGGATGGATGTTTGTTATTCAATCTCACCAGAACAGCTGAACGGGTCTGTATGAAATTTGGCACAGGGAAAAACTATAGTCTAGCACATAGGATACTTTTAACCGAAAGGGAAACCACGGGGCGCAGCTAGTTCTTTATAAATGATTAAATTATAATAGTCGCGCTTTTTCGCGATATAGGTATAGTTAGTCGATAGCAGGACTAATTTGTTTTAAATACATGGTATAAGATACTAGGGTCCTACCATGATCCAAAAATCAATGTCTTGCAGGAATGCAAGACCTTGATTTTGATCCCGGAAGGAAGCAAACACGTAATTTTTATTTTATTTAATTAAACACAAAACAGAGTACAGTCAAATACAAAGTAGTAAATAGAAGAAAAAAAGACAGATCTGGACCGTACTCCAAAACTTGTGAAAATACATAGTTAGTGGCAGACAAAAATTAAATAAGTATATAATAAACTATAATAGGTAATAAAAACATTTTTAAAAAACTAAAATAAAAACATAAGAGAAATATGAAATAAAATATAAAGTAAAATGTTTTAAATTTAATTTAAAGTATATCCAAATTAAATTTAAATCAATTTAAATTCAAAGTAGGTACCTTGAACTGTTGAAGTAATTTAAAGCAAAAAAGATATTTGATTTAAAAAAAAATACTAAGCATCTGGTTGGACGTATTTGGTATAAAAATGTATAATAATGACGTCACTTGTCATGGTCATACGTTTCTTTCGAACTATTAAGCATCGATTGACGTCACTGCGTGTTGCCCACGTGACCATTTATGACTCGGAATGCTATACTAGAAGGAGTATATTATTATACCATGAGCCCTCCTGCAGCAATCTTGTTCCCATCTATGACATGGCTCCGCCAAGTATTTGCTTGACACTCTAGACTTCATCGAAAGGCCAAACTGCTCATCAACGACGTCTCGTTGATCGAATCCAAGCTTGTCGCACCGGCGTGAAGTGGCGAGTCAGTCGGTATTTTACAGAATATAATTATTACGGTGAGCCTAACAACTGCACGATCTTCTCCAGCCATCACCGTTCTTCTACAATTGTATCAGACGCACCAATCAGACACTCACTCTCTCATGGTGAAATTTCCGTCCAAGCGCACTAAGCGTTTCAAATCCACTTTTCTGATGAGAATTGCAGAGGTGTGAAAGTGTGGAACTCGTTGCCTGCGTCTATTTTCTACCCAAAAACAATCAAAAACCATCAATTCAAGAAAAAAAATAGACATCTGCTAGGTGTTACACCTTCGATTCGTCGTTTTCCATCAGGCAAGTCAGTGGTCAAACGTAAAATAGAAAAAAATCACTGCCCGTTGTCTTTAGGTCTCTAAAAACTATAAACATACATATCGTCACGCCTTTTCCCTCGAGGGGGCTGGCAGAGTTATAATACAACACCCATACTTCGCCAGACGACATTCAGTTCCAAATGTAACAGGGGGCGAGCCTGTCGCCATACACCGGGCTCCAGTCATGTAGTAGATAACATACAATACGCACATAGGTTCACACAATGAAACAATTGGTGCGTGCCGTCGTCGGTTGGGTCTGAGCCCGCTCCCTCTGGATTGAGAGGCGGGCTTTCTCCAACTGGGCTGTCATCGCATCGCATCGTTAAAAACTATAAAGTACTTAACTAATTTGTAAAATATAGAATGGCGAGCCCTAGATTATGTTTTAAGGCCGACAGAAAGCCTCTGACACGGTCGTCAAGCCACGTTCAAAAGCTATGAAACTAGGGTACACTCTGAATTGTCGACTCAGTTTCAATAAATTAACAAATCCAATATTTAACATCAAGCTTCAAACTATCAGTTTTGAAAGCTCAAAATATGTTGCATAACTCTACCCCTGACATTCTTCGATATTTCCTACCTATACATTTCCTGAAATGTTATTATCCGGCGAAGTGTGGGTGTAGAACACCTCTGCCAGCCTCCTTATGTTATGTTACATTCTTCACTGGGCCTTGTTTCCTGAAGAAATCAAAGACAAATTTCTTGCTACAATCTTAAATTGCTCAGCTTTATTCATGTCATCACCCGTATTTTTTTATAAGAAGAGTGGCAATACAAACGCCTAATCGTAAACGTAAATATTGTCTGTTTTATGTTTTTGAAATTTTTGAAATTGATCGAAAAAGACAAAACACTGTGTAAATATATTGAGGCTATACAACGTTTATTGCTAATAGGTACCATGTTTACCTTGACGAAAAGACCTTTTCAAAGACCTTGAATGCCTGCTGCTGAGCATTTGAGCATAGCTAAGCCATTCTCGTCCAATTGTCAAACTCCTCATACACTTAATGATATTAGTAACATAAAACGCTACAAAATTACACAAAATATAAGGAACAGCGAGTAATCGGTGCGCATTCATCATGATCCATCTTGTACGATCGTGCGATCAGCGATACATCCACCGCCATCTGCAGCGTTAATGGATGTGTATCCGACCGTTTAGGGAGTTTTACGTTTTGAGACTAAAATATTGGTTGTCAATTTGATGTGAATAAATGTTTTGACAATGCAGTCTTGTTATCTGACAATGCAGTCTGGTCATCTGAAAATGCAGTCTTGTTATCGGACAATGCTGTCTTTTGGGTTCTAGGGAGAACTAATATTTTACTAGCTGCGCCCCGTGGTTTCAACCGCGATTAAAAAATATACTATGTGCAATAATATTTTTTTTATTGCTTAATAGGCTTTTGTTCGGCCGCCAACATGCCTGATGATAAGCAGTGATGCGGCCTACGATGGAGCACGCTTGCATAGAAGAAACCGATTCACTCGAGACTTGAAGACACCCAGATCATAATCTACTCGTGCTCTATGCCAAATCTTATTCAGATCCGTTCAGCGGTCAACTTGAATATCCATACATAAATCCATCCAAAGTTTTGCATTAACAATTTTAGTGATGATGATGATTATTTTACTAGTAGCACTTAGTCAAAATTGGTATAGGGCCACTTGTAGAAGCTAAGTATAGGGTTATTTTTTCAACTCGAAGTCAACTGCTCATCAGAGGTTAAATTGATAAATTGTCTAGCTCCACCACGAGTTAGAAGCAAACTTAGAGTTAAGACTGGGTTTATTAATCCGGCGTTTAAGAATTTAACTCGTATCTTCTGCAGGTGGGTCTAGAAGCTTTTAGTTGCAACTTGTATTTACTATGCGCGATTAGTTCTTAAACATATCGTCTCACGCCTTTCCCCCGAGGGGGCTGGCAAAAGTGTAATACAACACCCACACTTCGCCGGACGATTTTTAGTCCCAAATGTGACAGGGGGCGAGCCTGTCGCCATTCACCGGGCTCCAGTCATGTAACAGATGACATACAATACGCACATATGCTCACACAATGAACAAATTGGTGCGTTCCGTCGGCTGGGTTCGAACCCGCTCCCACTAGCTTGAGAGGCGAGCCTTCTTCCAACTAGGCAGCCAACGCTTCTTTTTAGTTAAATTAGTTCTTAAGTACATATATCTAAAATAGAGTACATATATTATTATGCTTCATCATCAGAAGCCTTATTGTTTGCACCTAATTAATATGAATTTGATACCCAAATAAATAAAAACATTTTGACTTTTGACTTTGACTTTGATGATAGAAAAAGCTTAATAAACTTTCGTGGAAAAGTCTGAGAGCTTTTGTGGGTCATTCTAGCTAGTATTTTAAGACTCTTATGTTTTTCATAGAGAGAGCTGCTACGACAAGTTTTCAAGTAACCAACAGTTTCAGGAATGTCTGCATTAAGGGTAGTTTAGGTTGAATTTACAGAATAATAAAACTTTGACGTTTAGATAAATTAGTTTTCTAGGTACAGTACCTACATTCTTACAACATAACTATACATAACATAACATATCGTCACGCCTTTTCTCCGAAGATTCGGCAGAAGTGTACAACGCCCACATTTCGCCGGACGATGTTCAGTCCCATATGTGATAAGGAGCGAGCCTGTCGCCATACACCGGGCTCCAGTCATGTAGTAAATAACATGAAATATGCACATTATGTTCACACAATGAACAATTTGGTGCGTGCCTTCGGCTGGGTCCGAACCCGGTCACTCTGGCTTGAGAGGCGAGTCTTCTTCAACTAGGATAATTATCATCGCTTACTACGCAACTATATGTAGGTACATAATTTATAGCTTCAGACGTTGCAATTAAATTTAAGGAAAGGTATAACTTCCAAAATTTCCATAAAAAGTAGTAAGAAGTAAGTATCAAAAAGACACTCGATTGCAAAATGTAGTCTATAATTAGCTCCTCTACTAAAAATCGTTGTATAGCCACAGAATAAATATTATTACTAGCCTCCGAATACTTGACTGAGCAAAGTCAGGTCTAGCATTCAACAAACACGCAATGACGTCATAGTCATCTGTCCCTTTCGAACGTGTTGTACTTGACTTATTTCGGTCTTGCTTGCGATTGACGTCACTACGTGTAGCTGAATGCTATTCCGGGCGGAGTATATTGTTATACCATGGTTGAAGCACTCTTCAAGAAATTTTCAAACGACTCTATCAAATTCCTACTAATATTGTAAACGCGAAAGTTTGTAAGAATGGATGGATGGATGTTTGTTACACTTTCACACCAGAACGACTGAACAGATCTGGAAAAAATTTGGCACAGAGATAGATTATAGTCTAGAATAGCATATAGGATTTTTACACACTTTTTAGCCGCGGGTGAAACCGCGGGGCGCAGCTAGTAATTTATAAGTTCGTGTAATAAAAGCTGAAACGGACGAGAGGTTGTTAAGATTTCCGAGGTCTCTCTTCCGATGCTATAAAACCATGTTGGTAACACTCCCAGATGGACCTAATGACAAGGTGTCATAATGGCAATAATAAATTGGATAATCGTACTAAACAGTTTGCCTCCACTTTCCTAATACGAACCGCTAGGGTATGGAACACCTTGCCATCGACTGTATTCCCGACTAACTACGAGTATAACCTGGGTATCTTCAAGGCTAGAGTGAATAAGTACCTTCTAGGTCGTCGTGCTCCATCTTAGACCACAACGTCGCTTAACATCAGGCGAGTTGGTGGTCAAACGTCGACCTATTCTAGATTATTAAAAAAAAAAGCTGTTAGTGCCGTAGAGCGTACGATGAATGGGACATACAAAAATACGCTCGTAAAACATTATCCTCCTTTGTTAGTCGGGTAAAATAGCAAGCTGCTTTCTCCAAGTTGTAACAAGTGAACTTAGCAGGTGATACCGAGGAACGCTTAGTGGAGCTATCAATCTTAAACTCTACACTGCACTGTGGTGAATGCTACAAGAAATAAGGGCATTAATTTTTTTTTATTTAGCTCTTTTTAACCTCCTACGCAAAAACGACGGGTTGCTATAATTTTGACGTGTCTCTGTATGGGTGTGTCTGTGGCATCGTAGCTCCCGAAAGGATGTACCAATTTTGATTTTGTTTTTTTTTTTTGTTTGCAAGTGAATTAGTCGGATTCTTAGCTACGACTATGTTTGATGAAAATCGGTGTCGGAAGTTTTTTTAAATTTTTATTATGTTGTTGCAGTGCTAGACAAAGGTCTTCTTCTACTCACAACGCATTAAGTAAATCTGAAAACCTTTAACCTAACCTTAGATTAAGACTTAATAACTAACCCCCCTCTACCTGTATTTCCCTTAAATAATAATTTAAGATTTGTGTTAAAAAAAGTCACGGTCCCCGGAGTCCGTGGAGTGTAATTTTTTAATTAAAAAGAAAAAGGTCTTCTTCAATTTAAGCCATTCCTTTGTGTCCTGGGTTAGTATCCATTTTGTAACTTCTCCATTCTTCCTTCCGACCAGACAGCCAAATAAAATTAATAAAATTAATTATAAGTCAAGTTAATCCTCTATTTTACTACTATAAACGGATTATCGGATTTCGACGAAATTTTGTGTGTAGGTAGCTTTTACAATGAAATAACACACATGCTACTTTTTATCTCAAAAAAAAAACAGCTCATTTAGAATAGATAGATAGATAGATAGACAGAAATATATCTAACTTATCACTAAGAGCGATCTCTTCCAGGCAACCTTAGGATGGAGAGGAATATAGAATGAAACCGGGAGGCGTTGGTGGCCATTTTATATTTCATCGATTTTATCGGAATGGGAGTAAAATTATGTCGTTACAGGTACGAATTATAGGCGATAATGGGGCTAAACCACCATTAATAAATGATTTATTTTTCATGAGCGGGTGACCGTTAAACCTTATTTTAGTTTTCTTAAATGTGTCCTTAGAAGAATTTACTATACATACTTAATATTTATGTACGAGTATGGTAACTAAAGTGTGTTTACTAAATGTAGTAGTATGTAGTACACTAGCTGTTACCTGCGACTTTGTGCGCGTTTCTTCAGAAAATGGTATTCAAAAACCTTTTAAAAAAAATTAATAGTGTAACTAATAATCAAATTTGATCAAGATCCGTTCACACGTTTCAAAAAAGCCGATTTTATCTTTTTAATATATATAAATCTCGTGTCACAATGTTTGTCCTCAATGAACTCCTAAACCACTTAACCGATTATAATAAAATTCGCACACCATGTGCAGTTCGATCCAACTTGAGAGATAGGATAGCTCAAAACGCGAACGAAGTCGCAGGGTGACAGCTAGTAATATTACAAAATTTGGATATTTACGGATGGAAGCGATGATACTCGTAGCCTAGTTGGAGAAAGCCTGCCTCTCAAGCCAGAGCGGGTTCAAACCCAGCCGACGGCACGCATCAGTTTGTTCATTGCATGGACATTTGTGCGTACTGTATGTCATCTGCTACATGACTGGAGCCAGGTGTATGGCGACAGGTTCACACCCGTCACATTTGGGACTGAATATCGTCCGGCGAAGTATGGGTGTTGTATTATACCTCTGCAAGCCCCCTCGGGGGAAAGGCGTGACGATATGGATATTTATTATTAACTAAGTGTATGAAACTTTCTTAAATTTTTTCACAATATTTTTTTTAAGACTTACATACTCTATTTGATATATTATAAGTTATATACCTTATTTTGAATGTAACTAAATACACTAATAAACAAAAGTGAAATAAAATTGAAGCTTTCAATTTTAATGACTGATTTCGATCGGCTGTTGCGCCTATTACTTTGCATTAGCCAAATAAGAAGGAAAATATCAAATTTTCGAACTCAAGTATCTTTTTATGTGAAATTTTACACCTGAGATTTCCACTATCGTTCCACTCCACTGTGCGACTGAACTAGAGCCACTCTCGTGTTATTGCACTCCATGTGTGTTTACACTGCGACCGCTGCTTACACTGAGGAAGGAATATTGTTCTAACTCTTTACTGTTATTAATGAAAATTATTTGTAGTTGTTTTAGATTGAAGCTTAGATATTTTAACTTACGTAAAAACGACGCGGTGTTTTAAGTTTGACATTTCTGTGTAAGAGAATCTGTGGTATCGTAGCTCCCGAACGGATGAACTGATTTTTTTTGTTTGAAAGGTGACTGTGTGTGCGTGTGAGTGTGTGTGTGTGTGTGTGTGTGTGTGTGTGTGTCTGTGGCATCGTAGCTCCCGAACGAATGAACCGATTATGATTTTGTTTATTTTTTGTTTAAAAGTGAATTAATCGGGAGTGTCCTTAGCTATGTTTGTCAAAAATCGGTGTTAACGAAAATTGGTGTCAGGGGTTTACTAAATTTTTAATTTTACACCAAACACTTATGAACTTTGTACATCTAGATGATATCACCTATTTTATATAATTGAGATTTAGATAATTATAGCCATCGAAATATATAAGAAAGAAGCGGCACGAGTCTAGTTTCTAGTATACAGCGCGAGGACCCAATACAACTACAAGCAAACGGACACTACACAGCTCCGTTGACAGTAATATGTTACGTGTATCAATAACAAAGATAGGGAGACGTACATACGTACAATTGACTATGGCGAGAACGAGACAACAATAGTTATCACTGTTGTGACTGGTTGCGTTTGATTGTGACAACATTGAATTGTGTGCAGTACCTAATTTATGCGGTCCATTTTCATGTTTTCGTACCGAATCGCTCTTATTTTTGATCGATAATTTTAGCCGATTCTTTACTGAACGGAAGATAATAATAAGAATAGTAATAATAATATATTCAGGACATTTTGCACACAGAGTCATCTGACCCCAAACTAAGCAAAGCTTGTACTATGGCTGCCAGAGACTGATATACATACATAAATATTTATAAATACATACTTAGATAGGTAATTAACACCCAGACATAGAGCAAACACAAATGTTCGTCACATAAATGCTTGCCCTATATGGGAATCGAACCCACACCCCCAAGCTCAGAAGACAGGGTCACTACCAACTGAGCCACAGAGGCAGTCAAAAAAGATGTTAGCGTTAGGCCTAAATAATATTTAAAAATAAAAAAGCATGACTTCCCATCATCTGAATTGGTATTGAACAATTTTAGGGCTTTGTTGATTTTATAAAAACCGCTCGATCGATTTTGATAAATTTTACCTGGGGAGAACATTTTGAACCAAACATAATTTTTCAAATCGGTTCTGACGACGAAGAGAATGAACATCAAAAATTTTTAAAATGGCGTGATATTTTCCTCAATCTAAGAAATAGGTAATGAAAACTAAAATTGTAATAACCATTATATCATTTAATAAATAGTTATCAGAGAACATTTTTCAATTACACTCCCAGTTCTTTTTTATTTTTGTTAAGAACGTTGAATTGTGCAAGAGAGAAAGCAATAACGCCCGTTAATCGCTCATATAGGCGAATGTTTGTGTGTGACCGTGTGTGTGTTTGTTATTTCACGCTCAAACGGATGAACGAAATTTAGTATTGAGGTAGCCTATACCTTGCATTAACATAATTATTATATAGTCGGCTACTTTTAACAGCGCAGGGTGGCTAGTTTGCTTTATAATGGCCTGCGACGGAGAGGGAACCTACACAGTAGGTACACAACAAAGTAGATAGTCTAAGATTTTGTTATTTCTATTAGGTATTGATATCTACGAATTTGGTGTGTAGACTCCCTTATGCTTTTTTTTTTATAACAAACTAGGCATGCGTTTGACCACTGACTCGCCTGATGGGAAGCGTTGCCGTGATCGAAGGTGTAACACGCTTGCCTAGGAGATACCTATTCACTTTACTATTAAACACCCCTGGATTGTATTTAGGTGGAAAGACAGACGCAGGCAACGAGTTCCACACCTCTGCAGTTCTTACAAGAAAAGTTGACTTGAAAAGTTTGTTTACATAGAGTTAACATTTCAGCTCAATCACTCAACTAAGTATTTACGAAAATGTTAATTGTAAAACATTATACCATTTTAGTAATATTGAAGCTAGTCTTTAACTTTCCTTCGCTACAATTAAATTTATTATTACTGATAAATTGTGTAATTAAAACTAAATCCAAGCTCGAAAATCAGTCAAGCCGTTTGAAATAATGGCTCGCCACTACAATAACACACAGAAATCCAGCGGGCCCACGATATATACGGGCCCTGGCGTTGACAAGTTTACGAGCCCTGCTATACTCCCTGCGATGCAGGGGCGGAGTTGGAACCGCAAAAATAGGGGCTCTAGTCCTACAATTCGAGATATTTTCTGACCCTACTGATGACTACTGATCTTGGCCATATCATGACATCTTAATGCCATGATGGTTACGTTTTGGTGTCGATACTGCTCGACCGCGAATCGAATCGCCGCGTATTATGGTTCATTCTTGCGCAGCGTCAAAAATAAAATGTGACCATCATGGCCATAAGATGCCGTGGCCCCTGGTCTGTCTTTGTCTCTCTCGTTTGAAAAATCATAGGAGTGAAAGTGACCAGATCTCAAGAACAGGGGGCTAGTGGCACACTCTGTGGGAAGGATATTGACTTTTTGGACATTACATCATCATTATCGGTATCATTGTAATGTACGCAAAATATTATTATATTTAATTATAAAATATAGTAAGTATTTAATACGTGATGCCATCATTAGCAAAAAAAAAGGATTTAACTTAGGGTAATTTGCGTGACACTATGCATTGTCTTCAAAAGAACATTTGCTTGTAGTAATCGAGTAATCGAAGTGGAACAATTATTCAAAATCACTTACTCTGGCATTTTTTGGTTTAATCGATATTTGTTCTTGCCTATTCTTCTGGGTAGTAGCTCTTTTTCCGAACAATGTTTGCCAGACAATTCCAATAAAACCAGTTCCCAACTTGCCCACTTGCCCAGTTCTCAGTCCATCCCCGTTCTCGGCTCCCTTTCGTGTCAAAAGCAAACCGGGGTTAGTTGTAGGACGTTTTCTTTATTCTATTGTTTTGGACATTGTGTACAACGTGGGTCTTTGTCATACTTGCACGCAATTCTTCTAGGCTTTATTCATTTTTTTCTTGTCCCGCCTTTTATGCGTTGTACCAAATTTTTCATACGTAAAATATGGACGTTGTAAGTGTCCTGAGAGATTTGAGTTGAAATTTTGTTGAAATAAAAACTTGTTTTGGGAATGAAAAAATATTGGTCGCTACTTTATTTATTTTTTCATCTTTGCTAAAAGTATCTAGTAATAATAAAATGTCTGAGGGTATTTTTTTTCCCTCTTGACATTAAGTTCGGGTTTTACGTTTGTCAATCAAACCTAAGTCCACGTTTCCACCTGCAAGAAATCTCCTGCGAGAAATGTCCAACAGTCTGATGTCCGACAGCACTTGGTACGGAGTTTATACTTGCAAGCTGGTGTCGGACAGGCTGGCGGACATTTCTGGCGGGAGTTTTCTTGCTTGCGGAAATGAGGCATTAGTAAGGCTGATAACGTCAAATAACTGTTCATGAACTCTGAAAGTGGTTGCACTGAAATAAAATGGGTAGCTAAATAAGCTACCCATTTTATTTCAGTTTCAGTAATGTCATGCCAATTGCACATAATGTGGGCTTCTGTCCTTCACGAATAGGTTGCTTTCAACTAGGGTTGTCCTTGCCACACTTACTCGTACTTTTAATTTTTTTTAAAACTTTAATTCATAATATAGCAAAATACAAATACAAAATACAAATATTATGGAAACTGACGTGGTTTTCACACATTATGATTTAAAAACACGGAAATTACTCACGTACGATTCAGTCGATTATTCCGACTATAGTTTCAACCGCATTCGGCGGTCTTCATCAGGGCGAGTGCGCGCGCGCGGCTGCGTCTCGCATAGCACTGACTGAATCGTACGTGAGTAATTCCCGTGTTTTTAAATCATAAAATACAAATAACTTTATTGTTTAAAAAATTAGATCTAAAAATTACAATATTAAAAGTACCTACTTACATTTATTTTGTTTACATCCTAGAACTGAATATTAATACCAGTAAGTACACTAATAGTATTAACCCTGCCTTCGGAACTAGTAAAAACTGTATCTCAGAGGGCAGTTGTTCGTTTACATAAATCTTAGTTCGTTACAAAAAATAATACATCTATCATATAGTGCTAAATGGCAATTATACAATTTATAAAAGTAATGAAGTAAAAATAAAATTTAAGTAAGTATAGAAAAAATTAACGTATTATGTATCAAAAACAAAAAGAACAAAAGAAAATGTAATTATTTCGTCACGCTTTTACCCAAAACGGGCTTGCAGAGGTGTATTACAACGCTCACACTTCGCCAGACGATATTCAGACCTAAATGTGATACGGGGCGAGCCTGTCGCCATAATACACCGGGTTTCAGTCATGTAGCAGATGACACAAAATATATAATATATTGTACACACAAAAATCCGATCGAATTCCAACTCCAACAACGAATTCTCCAACAAGGCTATCACACTAACATTATAAAGGCGTGAGTTTGTGAGTGTGTGTGTTAGTGTGTATGTTTGTCTACTATAATTCATTGTACAAAAACCTTTTTTAAATCATGTTTGTCTTTGTACCTACCTCCTAGGTATACTACGTAGGCATGCATAATACTAGATACCTACAAGTTTTTATTGACATAATTAAAAATGAGGGCTTTTCAGGTGTCTTCGGGACACTCCCCCTGGAACTGCGGCCTTCAGGGACCCGTCAAATGTATCAAATGTCATCTTATTACCCGACTTTTCAAGGACTGAAATATTTAAGTGTAGTATATAATGTTTTTATAATATTTGTATTATATATCATTAAGTACATAATGTATCTATCACGAAAACGATTTGATCAATTTTAGGTTGCAAAATGTTGCAACCTAAAATTGCAACATTGACCGGTCCATATGGACCTTAAAGTCATTATAATACATAATAACCAAGGACGTCTCTCGCGAGAGATATCTGTTCTGTGCGCGAGAGCGAGTTCTCTATCAGAGCAAATCCGACAAGGACTGGGGGGCTATTCCTGCGCGTGAGATGAGATGAGATTTTATCTTGGTCACTCTCACACCTATGACGTTTCAAACGAGAGCAACAAGGACGAAAAAAGGTGATATGAAAATCTCAAATCTCCGAATAGGGTCACTGGTTAGGTGTTTTTTTTAATCACAACCCGAAACCTTACTTAAATGAAAAGGCTAGGCAAGTAGTTGACGTTGTCGATCCAAGTCATTTTGCCTAATACAGATTGGTCATTATTCATAGTGACCAGACTTCTCAAATTGCTCGTAACATTTTTATTCCTGAAACTAGCTGCGCCTCGCGGTTTAACTCACGGTCCCGCAGGAACCCTTTATTTATTCGGAATAAAAAGTACCCTATGTCCTTCTCTGTACCCCAGACAACGTGTATGCAAAATTTCAAGACGATTGGTTGAGTAGTTGAGACGTGAAAGCGTTACAAACAAACAAAAAACAAAAAAACTCACTTTTGCATTTATAATGTTAGTTAGTTAGGATTTTATAATAATATATATGCTTGGTTGGTTAATGTTTTCAGTTTTTTTCTTTCCTTTAAAATTGATTATCTGCACTGACATTTTAATACAAAAACACATTCTGGTTCTATTAACTATTCCACAAACAGCACTCACCTACATACGAGTATGTACCCAAGCAAAACTGTTTGATATTCTTAGAAAACCTATGAAATTCTCCCAAATAAATACTCTTATTAGCATTTGTTACGCCGTTGTAACAAGTTCTAGCAATTTAGAAACTTCCAAAGTTCTCATTGAAATTTATCAAGTGCCTATTTAGGCACTGACTGTTAATGGAAATTTCCAGAAACTCTATAAACTTCTTAGAAGATCTCTTAGTTAAGTACAGCCCTAGCTGAATCTAAAGCTGCCGGTGAATGGACAGAAAGGATCTATAGAAAATATATCGAGCGGGGGAGACTCGGGGCTTGTGGGAAACCGGCTTTCGTCGAAGTTTGCGAATTTGGGTGTCCGTCTACCTGTAAGTTCAGCGTCCGACCGTCGCGCACTGGTATTAATGAAAAGTTAACTTAATAAACATAAAATAACATATCGTCTCGCCTTTCCCCCGAAGGCGCTGGCAGGGGTATAAAACACCGTGTGGGTGTTCGCCGGACGATACTTAGTCTATAACGCGGCAGGGGCAAGCTTGCTGCCATACACCATGCTCTAGTCATGTATATAGCAGATGACATTAAATACGCACATATTTTCACACAATTAACAAATTGGTGCCTTCGGCTGGGCCCGAACCCGCTCCCTCTGGCTTCAGAGGCAGGCCATCTCCGACTAGGCTATCATCGCTTATCATGAACATAAAACCTCTTAGCAATGAACGTTGTCTAGCCTCGGGATGGTTTTACAATGTTTTGTCTTTTACATTTTTGAACTATCGAAAAAGACAAAACACTGTCATCTGAGCTTGGGGGCGTGGGTTCGATTCCCACCTAGGGCAAACATTTATGTGATGAACATTTGTGTTTGTTCTATGTCTGGGTGTTAATATGTATTTAAGTATTTATTTAAAAATATCTAAGTATGTATATCTCAGGCAGCCATAGTACAAGCTTTGCTTAGTTTAGGGTCAGGCAACCGTGTGTGGAAGTGTCCCGAATTTATTTATTTACTGTTTATGCTATCTTGAGCTAAACAACGTTTATTGCTAAGAGAGCAAGTCATTAAAAAGTATTTTAGATCGACTCGCTGAGCTACCAGTGCCCGGTGACCGCGGGTGGCTGCACTCTGGAATTTAAAAGCATTATCGTACTAGTATTCAAAGCGAGCTTTGGAATCGCTCGTGAATCGCTATCGTAATAAAGCTCTAAAGAACATTATGTCACAAAGTATTAAATTCATTTTTCATGAATACCATTGCGATGTGATTGGGCGCCGACCTTGCAGGTGGACGGACAGTCTTTAGCTGAATTTCATCGGATCGAGTAATAAAACTGGAGTTTAAACTATGTGAAATACAAGAAAAGCTGTTTAGATGTTTACGGCTTATTGCTGTTGCTGAGCTACGGAGCGTAATGTCAGGATCGAAGTATCATTGAAGTAGGTAAAGTAATTTTACGGAGAAGATATTTTTGTGAATAACTAATGTTGTAATGCTTTACACTTAGGTTTGACAAATAATTTTCTTTACTGTCTCGAAAATAAAATGGTAGGTAGATTATAACTCTCCAACTCTAGCTGGTGATTATTGGAAGAGTGAATGTGATCAAGTGTCATTTTTAACCGACGAAGTCATTTAGTCCAGTTTCAATGATTCTTTTTTTATTCAAGCTCGATTTTTGTCCAATCGTAGTCAGTGTTCGAGTATTTGCGATTCTAGAAACAGTATTTTTTCAAGGGCTTCTGGCCCCCAATAAAGGAAGCGTCACTCTTCTCTGTCTAGAGCTAGTTTATTACAGCGACTTCAAGTTTCATGTACTATTTAGTCACTTCAACTTTTCATCCATACTTGGAACGGCTGATGGGCCTCCATTTTTTTTGATTGTTCACCAGCTAGGGGTTATAAAAATAAAACACTCCGTAGTGGTGAATTGATGTGGTTTGTTTATTTCTCGATAGGTGAAAATTGTAAAATAGGCTTATGAATTAGTGGAGAATCTCATCTGCGCGTTTTAATTTTTTGCTTGTAGCTTACAGCGCCATCTATTGAGTCGGTTGAACAGTTATCGCTTAAACAGTAATAAGAACTTATTATTAAACTACTTAGGCCTTTGTTAAGTGTCAACAACATATTATGTATCTACTATCTAATTATAAGTAGGTATATATTTAGATCAGTATGTATGAAAAATCTGTAAGGATATTTTCTACTTTGACGGTACAAAATTCCGTATAGCAGTCGAGCAAAGCATTATTTTCATTAAATTAAAAATATAAAAAGTTAAGGTGGCGTCTCGACCGCTATCAAAAACCTGATGGTTTATGATTCGTTTCTGCTTAAGTTTAATCTACGCCATTTTATATGGTTGAATGACATAATAGACAATCTAACATTAAAAAAAATAGAAGAGTTTAAACCTAAATTAGTGTTAAAAAGAACTCATCATTGTACAACAAAAAAATAGGAATTTCGCGTTCATTGTTTTATTTTTAAAATTACGACTTTTATAAGTTTTTCAACTACTCCAGCTCCATTAGAGTAATTCCATCCATTGGTTAGAACGAAATTTCAGTTTTAAGTAGATACACAAAGATTCCATTAGTGACATCTCTAACTTTAAAACGAGCCTAAGTCACATTTTGTTTTAACCTAAGTCAATTTATTTCGGTATTCCACGAGAATTCTAATCCAAATCAAATTTAAAACATTTACATAGATCAAGTCTAAAACACTCTCTCTCTCTCTCATGGGCATTGGGCGTACCCACGTTGGGGCAATGGGGCATCTGCCCCACCGTGCGTAGCATCTTCTCGTCCGACATACCTCAGTGCCTCAAGTCGAAAGTGTTCGACCAGTGATGACTTATGGCACTGAAACGTGGTCTCTCACTATGGGCCTTATAAATAAGTTTCTAGTAGCCCAACGAGCTATGGAGAGGGCTATGCTCGGAGTCTCTCTGCGAGATCGAATCAGGAATGAGGAGATCCGTAGACGAACCAAAGTTGCCGACATAGCCCAGCGGATTGGCAAGTTGAAATGGCAGTGGGCAGGGCACATAGCACGAAGGACTGATGACCGATGGGGTCGAAAGGTTCTCGAATGGAGACCACGTACCGGCAAGCGCAGCGTAGGACGTCCACCCACAAGGTGGACAGATGATCTTGTCAAGACCGCAGGATCGCGCTGGATGCAGGCCGCTACCAACCGGTCTTATTGGAGATCTATGGGGGAGGCCTATGTCCAGCAGTGGACGTCCTATGGCTGATGGATGGATGATGGATGGATGATTAGTTCATCGCCCATGCTCTTCGCCCACTTTCGTTATTTGCCCTCTTCACTTTACATCTATCAATATATTCTTGTTTGGTATAAATCAAAAATCATATCTAACTGTTTATGCACTATTTGTTTAGTCAAGTACAAGGTGCATTTACTTATGCCCCACCCTAAAACAGTCTGAGTACGCCTATGCTCTCTCTGAACATTTACTTAAAAATCTACTTACCTACGTCTTAAGCAAATCTTTGGCGCTTTTAGGTATTAAAATAGAATGTAATAACAGGCATGAGGTCTTTGCCTAAATAAAACATGTCTCAATATTTGGTAACCTGGGTATTCTGAGAATAGCAACTCACCTGTGTTTGCGGACTTTACCATTGTATTTTTGATGTAAGACAAGTGATTTTTTTCAATCAAACTGTTTTTTTATTCATATGAGCTGCGCTCCACAGTAACCGTTTATTTTTTTCTGAATGAGACGTAAGTCTATGTTATGGGAAAGTGTTATATATTTATGTATAGGAAATATATACATTTCATGACGATCGGTTGAGTAGATAAGACGTGAAAGTGTAACAAAAAACTAATATTTTTTCGTTTATAATTTTTACACACCTTTAAAGGAGGATATAAATAAATTAAAAATAAACAAATTTCATAATGATCGGTTGAGTAGATAAGGCGTGAAAGTGTGACAAATGAACTAACATTTTTTCGTTTATTTGTATTGTAGCAATTTAGCTTTTTATGTAGGGCCTATTATAATCTTATACACAGAGTGATTTTGAATTCATTGTAGTACTTCAAGATTTTCATTGTATTCACCATTCTAAGTAACTTTTACTATGGGGTTAATTCTATTAACACGAAATAAAATATCCGCTTTTCCATAGAAAAATGTCATGCACCCGAGACAAAATGCATGGAAGACCTGATTTTTTTTTCTTCGTGTTAACAGAGTTGACCCCATTTAAAAATTACTTTTATTGATGAGTACAATGAAAATCAGGAAGCATGCCAATGAGTTTAAAATAATATAGTATTTCCAATACTAAATAGGTATAACAGCATGTACCTAATACTTTGTTGAATTCCATCGTAACTCAAAATCCGCATTGGAACAAAAAAATTTAGTTTAGTTTTAGATTAACTTATAAAAGAACCAAATTAATTAAAAAATGAAAAGTAGAAGTCGCAAAAAAAATATTACTAAATGGAATACGACTACAAAAATATGCTTCAGTAGGGGCGTTACTGTCATCATGTTTCCACTATACTTGTACGAGATAATACAATATTGTGAAGTTGGTAATCTCGTGAGAAAGTTTTCTGTGCATACAATGTTTGTTGGCGAAGCTCTTATGATACAAAATTCTAAGCATTATGTTAAGGTAAGAAATTCTTTGCCATTTTGGAAGTGAATGATGGAAACGTACAATGTATGAAATATAGAACGTGGCAATTGTGAATCGAATGGACCTTGTCCACAAAATGTGCTATTTAACCATTAGAACGCATTTTGATAACTCACTGGATCATAGCGCATAGCTCAGACCAACCTAGAGGAAAAGATGGAACACGGCGTTATATCTCGCTGAAGCCAATTCTTTTTAAATTTGCGTGCGTGGTAATGTTGCCATGAAAAAATTTACAATTGCACGAAAACTAATATTAATTCCCAAACTCTACGTTAGCCATTTCCGTTTCAATATACAACCTTAGTAGATTGATAATTCCAAACTGCACATATTTGTAAGAGTTTAAAGTTACGGTTTTTTCGAAATTGACTTGTGAAAAAACTGCACAGTTTTTAAAAAGAACCTCAAGAAATGTAGTTTTGGCCACACTTTTATAATGCACTATGTATATTTAAGTACACGAAATTATACCATAAACATACTGTCACCGTACATAATGTCGAGGTAAGAATGACCAATGGAGTAGGGATTTTTTTTTGCGTCAATGTGTGAGTGTTGTGTACCTATACGACTGCAGCGTAGTTTTTGAATGGTTTTTGGCTTCACTTAGATCATACGCCGTGCGCCATCTTATTCTCTAGGTTAATCTTAGAGCGCACAGACTAATCATTGACCGTGTAGCTTTCTTAAATAAAATAGTTTGTACTTAGCTCCAGAGATACATACATAGCTGATACAAAGAAAAGTCCTATAAATATTATCTCTTTACAATGTTCCTGTCCCGACTTCGCAAGATACATGGAAACTTTCAGTGAAAAATAATGTAACTGATGGTAAAAACCACATTAAATTCCGTTACGTGGTTGAGAAGAAGTTAGCGGATATACAGATGCGGAAAGCGACATTCTCTTAAACTATGTTTAGAAGATATTCTTATAATATTATGATTAAAAGATTATTCTATTCATGTATTCATAATTCTAAGCTTATAATCGACCTTATATCCATTCCTTCTCGCATCTTCGTTTAGTGATTTCGTAATAGCCTGTACTTTGTTAAGCACCTCTCGTAAGGTAATATTGCTAAAAGACTTCTTCTTTTCTCTGATAGGGGGCTTGAATTGGTTCTTCTGGCGTAACGCTTTCTTTATGTAGCTGGGTAAGTCTGTAAAGATATTTAGATAGATTAAAATAAAAGAAATTAAAGGAACGATGATATCCTAGTTGGAGAGCCTCTCAAGCTGGAGGGAGTGGGTTTGATTCCAGCTGAAGATGAGAACCAATTTGCTCATTTTGTGAACATCATGTAATATAATGCGCGTATTTAACTACATATATTTGATACATAACTGAAGCCTGGTGTATGGCAACAAGCTTGCGCCTTACGGCATTCAGTCCCAAATTTGACACATTTGAAACTGAATATCGTCCGGCGAACTGTGTGTGTTGTAATACAACTCTGCATGGATTTCCCCCTAAAGGGTTGGTTCCTTAGGGGGAAATCCGTGCAGTTAAGAATAAAGCTAAAAATAAAAAATAAACTTAAAAACGGTAATGAAACCTCCCCTCGCTCCCCTACCCCGATCACAGAAAAGTTATTTACTCACTTCACCAAAAACACAAAAATCTTACAAAAACCCTTAGCATAGCTTCTACCATAAAATACGTAGTCCGTTTTCAAAAATTTACAATGTATGAATTTAATTTCTATTTACACTTGATACACTGTCCCAATATTTATCAAACATTATTTTTGGTACCGAATGTCTCCAACAATTTTTTTGACAGAAGAAACTATGAGTATAAAAATACTTATAACAAACAGAAACATTATTAAAGAAAAACAAAAAACCTGCAAGATGTTGTACCCTATGTTACTCCTTCCTCTTCTACCCACCATCAAGAGGATTCAAATGACACCTCACATGCCGAAATCCATTCAGCAGTGTAGGTTGTAGGCCGTGCCAAAGAACCTCATACATACATGCATACATACCCACATACATACTCTCGAAAAACAAAAACATAACCTACTTCTTGCGCAGTCGGGTAAAAAAAACATTTAACTTACTTGGATCAATAGAAACGTCGTAATATAGCGACACGGCTATCGTAACCGAGAGAAAAATTAAACTGAAAGTAGCCAGCATCTTCGACTAAGGACTGGTAACCACCTTAGACTAAATAAATAAAACGCTTTATGAACAGTAGAAAAGTACAGTTGCTGAACCATTTTTAGGGTACCGTACCTCAAAAGGAAAAAAACGGAACCACTTAAGGATCACTTTGTAGCCCGTATGTCTGTCTGTCAAGTCCCTTTTTCTCAGGAACGCGTAGAGGTATCAAGCTGAAATTCATATCAAATACTCAAGTCAAATGTCCCTCGGAGCTGTAAAAAAATCAAACTTCTAAGCCAATGCAATCAAACGATACAGCTGTTTATGCTGTAAATTTTCGACACTCGCAAGGGAATCAAAACCCACCAGAATCTTGAAATTTGGTACGAAGCAACGTCATAAAGCACAAATAAAGAAAATATTGTAAACCATACATTTTTTGTTACCTACATCATAAAATGAAAAATGTTTTCAAAAGTTTTATACCTACTACCCCTTTTCTCATGAATACCTACAGGTTTTTGGAACCCTCGGTGCGCGAGTCCGACTCGCATTTGGCCGGTTTTTATGAATAATCTTTTTGATCTACAAAACTTACAAAAAATGTTATGTAGGTACTACTAGTAATTAGCTGCCAAAGTAGGTACTTACGTAAGTTTTTTTGGTCTTTGCAACTAATCTATTGGGAACAAACCTTATTTTACTTTACTTATTGCGTAAGGCTATTATTTATGTATAATTTTCTTTCTACATCATCGTACGCTTACGTTATAAGTACGTTTTCTGCCATAGGTACATCACGTACAAAATTTATCAAGCACAGGTATTGCTCTCAGTATACAACAGACATAATCTGGTTTTGAATTCGATTACTCGTTTTTTCAACACTATTTTCTGTTTAGAAAACTACGAACGTTCACTATTGGATTTTCAACGTTTTGATAGGTTTATTTGCATTTGTGATTTGGAAACCCAGGTCGGTACCAGTTACCTACCTATGGTACGAGTAGCTTTTCTAAGATAGATAGATAGATAGATAGATAAACTCTTTATTGTTCACACCACAGATAACAAAAATAACAAGAGAAAAATTATGATAAAACTTATTAAATAGTGTAACAACTAAGCGAAATAAAAAAACTCATTGTTTTCGAATTTCTAATCAACGTTGTAATAATCAATCCTCGGAAAAGTTGCACAGTGTTGTCTTTTTAATTTATTTTTTAATTTTTAACTCGACCGAAAATACTAAGCACAGTAAACTATTCTGAGGCTTTTTAACATTTATAGAAAAAGGGATAGTATTTTAATATTTGTTATTTTTTGGCCCTATCTATATATATAATAATGGAATTAAGTAAGAGGATGAAAAAATCTTTAAAAGTTATTAGTTAATTTTTAAAAAATTTGCTATGTTTTTTTCCAGTAATAATTTTGATCTTATATTCAGTGAAGGTCACTGAGACCATGAGACTATTGTTTCAGGGTTTCAGTAAAACCAAGAACCCTTATAATTTTATTATTAGCTGCGTCTCGTCTCTTTCCTGTATTTTACTGTAAGAACCGTACATTAAACAGTATAAAATGTAGCCTTTGTGTTAATCCAGGGCTCAGATCAACCTAGAGGAAAAGATGGAACACTGCGTTTTATCTCGCTGAAGCCAATTCTTTTTAAGTTTGCGTGCGTGGTAACATTGCCATGAAAAACATTTACAATTGCACGAAAACTAATATTAATTCCCAAACTCTACGTTAACCCTTTCCTTTCCAATATACGACCTTAGATAAATAAATAAATAAATTTGGGACACTTCCACACACGGTCGCCTGACACCAAACTAAGCAAAGCTTGTACTATGGCTGCCAGAGACTGATTTTCATACGTAGATATTTTTAAATACATACTTAAATAAATATGAACACCCAGACATAGAACAAACACTAATGTTCATCACATGAATGTTTGCGCTAGGTGGGAATCGAACCCACGCCCCCAAGCTCAGAAGGCAGGTTCACTACCAACTGGGCCACCGAGGCAGTCAATATTGCAGATTTTAACAATAGCTAGTTTTTCAAGCTAGAAACTCTAAACTGTCCTTCTGAGGGACTATTCCTACAATTCAAGATATTTTCTGGTCTTTGTCTCTCTCGTTTGATAAGTCATAAGAGTGAAAGTGACAATATCTCATGTCACGCGTCAAGAATAGGGGGCTGGGGGGCTATTCCTGCGCGTGAGATGAGATGAGATTTTATCTTGGTCACTCTCACACGTATGACGGTCCAAACGTGAGCAACAAGGACGAAAAAAGGTGAGATGAAAATCTCAAATCTCCGAATAGGGCATCTGGCTTGACACATGCTAGTGCCGCTTACACGATGCTAATTTTAATCTTAAGCCATTATCATCAGTGATTGAGGTAACAACACATTCGTGAGTCGTCACCTAGCCGATCAAACACTCTCTTTCGTCGCCACACGGGCATTTTAGCGTGGAATCAAAAACATTTTGCCCTTTGGACAATTTGCGACCGTTTGTCATTTTGCTCTTTTGACATTGCGCGACTAAACCTATTTATTACTTGCACAGATAAAGCCATTCATTACACTTACAAATACAACGTATCGACATAATACATACGCAACGTCGTATTCGACTCTAAAATAGGTACCTAACTACAAACCTATTTATTTTACACAAGCTACAGAGAAACAGTTTCCTCTAAATTACAATGACAGATCGGGTGCTAAATCACTCCTCTATCAACGTTCAATAAGTTACTGAAGCTATGAAGCTATAGCCAACATTACAAGCAATGTGTTAGGAAAGGACACACGAGACGCTAGTCTGAAAAACGATGAAACTTTTAAATTTAACCTGTATCCTTAGCAGTACACGTACAGTTACGTTACAGTACACGTTGTAACATAGCATCAGCATCTAACAGTATCTTGTCTTTTTCTTTCTTTTAAGTTTTAACTAAATTGAAAAAGACAAAACATTGAATAACTATCTCGCGGCTAATAGGTACAACGTTTATCTCTATGGGAGGTAAAGTGTAGACTCTCTGCTTGCTATGTACTTATGTTGAACGCCAACGAACTAAGTACTACTTATTTATAGACTGTTCGAAATATCTGCCAATTTTAATTTTCTCGCCTTTTTACTAAGGTTTTTTATTTTAAATACAAACGCGATTTTCTAGGACGAGAAAGTGTGATGGCCAAATGTCTTATGGTATTAAACCTGACTCGCAATGAATTTACATAGGAACAATACAATAATGTATGGAACCAATAGGTCATGCATTGTACTCGTACATGACCTTTTGGTTCCGTTCTCATGACTGACGACTGTGGCAAAAATTATCTCAGTTTTTTTTTTTGAAAGGCCACAATTTCAAAATATAATTATTATGTTTCAATGTTATTAGGGTTTTGGTGCCAACATGAGAAAATATTTCACCTTGTTTTATTTTTCCTAAACTTGTGTTATTTCGAATGTTAATGTGCGTTATTATGGTGATAGTATTGTTATTTATCAAGTGTTCTTGAACGTGCTCGATTGCGTGCGTTATTATTTATTCTGACTGTATCCATGTTCATAAAATAATATTGAGGTACGCGTAATAATATTAATAGGCAACTGCGTTCTGTAACACGATTAGCTATTTAAATTTAAAATAATAAAAATAAAAGGCTTAATCGGTTATGACCTAAATCTACCTAACTTTGAGCCTATCTACTCTACCTTACTTTACCTTAAAACTTTGGCCAATAAATGTGATCGTCTAGTTTATTTTATAACCGTCTAAATTTTGATTTAATGGACCCTTTACGTTGTGTCATTTACGTTGTGTTTTTAAAGACGAGAACAAATGAATAAATCAAATTATCAAAATAACCGTAACCGTAACCGAAATAAAACCGCAAATGTTATCGAACACAAATAGTCAAAACAAAAGAATCATGCACACATAAAATAAAACATTGAAATACACACACACGAAAAAATATAGCCGTAAGTATTTAAAAATAAAATAAATCAGAAGGAAAACAGAGCAGAACATAAAACACGCAAAACGATAAACAATAACACAAAACCAATAAATTAATTTCAATAAAACAACGGATTTCGCAAATGTAATGTAATGGCTTAAAACATGCAACTTAACTGAACAGCAACCAGCTACTCGGATGAGATGATCCTCCTCTTCTTTCTTCATGGCCATAAACCCATACAAATACATATATACTTCATTATAATAAGATATAATTATAAAATTACATAATTTAAATACATAAGGTAAACACATTAAAAGGATTAATATTACAAAAGTATACGCTCAGTTCCACGCTCCAATAACTCGTCACTGGCAGCAATATCTAAAAGAAAATAGGGAATGGGAATTTGACCTTTAGGTCCATGAATGGGAATCCTAAGCGAATGGATTAATAATAAGGCTCCCTTCCAACCTAGCACCTTATTCCTTTCCATACAGATCCTTATTTTCAATTGAATAGTACTGTGACAACGTTATGTACCTTTTGGATACATAACGGCGGTTACAGATCACCCCTTTGAGTTTTGACGGATTTTAATTTTCTTGAAAAGGAAAAACCCGGAGAAAATCACATTACAACACTGAAGTGTACTCTGTAACAACGTTATATACCTTATGTATACATAACGGCGGTTACAGATCACCCCTTTGAGTTTTGACGGGTTTGAATTTTCTTGAAAAGTAAAAATTCGGAGAAAATCACATCATAAGCGTCCCACTGGTGTAAATATACACTAAAAGCAAATTTTATTTAATTACCTTTCTCTTAAATTCGTTTCCCACACACACACGGCCCTTCGAGTTTAAGAACTTAATAAATTTTAGATAGTGTAATTAGAAAAGAAAATCACAAGTCTTAGAAGTCTTAGACGTCTTAAAAATCTTAGACGATTGTGTATTTATCAAAATATATTTATCAGTAAACCAGTTGGTGGATAAAACAAAAGTATTTTTTATAAAAATAATAATAATAATATTTTCAGTGTTGACATGTTCTTGCAGGTCAGCCCTCCGCCATACGTGATCATAATTTCTTTAACAAAAATCCTAGCGCCGTCACTCTATCTTCGTATCTTCGCGTTATAAATACGCCTGCCGACTCGATGAAACTGTTGCTACTGCCATCCACAACGTGACCAGTCTCGGGATGGTGGGTATTGATGATCATGCGACCGCTACCGCGATCTAGATGAGCTAACACTTTCGTCTCAGGAAATAAATCTGCAAAACAATTCATCTATGTTCTTCCAGCTCGAGCAATGAATCCACTTTCCACTTGGCATTTTCCATTTTACTTGATTTTGAGCCTCTCGCCTCCGTACTGTTCCAGAAAACTTCTTTAAAAATCTTCAAATATCTTCCATGAATGGAAACGAATCTCAGATCCAACCACCGCACTTCCAAACAGATATTCCAAAGCTGTTTTCAGTTTATTGATTTGATGTCCATGTTTGATAATATCTCTTATCAAATCTTCCAAGAAAGATCGCCGTATGCACATCACTTCCGTCGAATCTCGGCCCCGTCACTGTCTGCATCACTAAAACTCGGAAATTTGGCTGATGGTTCCGTCGTATCCAAGCTCACATTACTGGAAAGTGTCCGAATTCTTTACTCCAACTCATTTAAACACCCGATTACCGAAATAATAATAGTTGATATTATTTCTCTCATTGTTCTTGAAATAACAACCTTTCTTTCCTCAGGTGCCTTGCGCTTCCGTTTTGAGACACTTTTTTTTTTTTAAATCAATATTTTTTTTTTGTCTAATTATTAATTCACAAAAAAAACTTTACGAAACTTCACTTTTGCACTATTGTAATTCACTCTTTTTTTTTTTTAATTTATTTATAGATTGCCCTATTCATTCGCATTTGTTTAGTCAAAATTAATTTTAAAATGTTTAAATTTATTTATTTATTTATTTTTATACTATTTTCAGCAAGCAAGCAGAATTTATTTTATTTATTTTAACTACCATTAATTTACCTGACGTCAATTTGAATTAGTAAGATTTTGAGAAGAGACAATTCTACACTAGCAATGATTTAGAGAATATAGAGTGTTATATTTTAGCATTTAACATCCCAAATAATTCCCTTTAAATAATGCTTTAACTTCCTTAAACACTCTATTTTATTTATTTCATTCTATGTAAATATTGTATTGAAGTAATATTTTAACCTATGTATAAAAGTATCAATTCCTATAATCATTAAAATAAGAAAATCCTACTCTACTTCAAACTACATTTATGAGAAATGATTATGAAATCCAATAAAAGTTTTCAACATTGCTAACTACCATAGTAACTCAAATTCTTTTAATGCGTAATTTAATCAAATTGATTAAATTTTTAATGACGCAAATCCTGGTCACGGCACCACTGTAACACGATTAGCTATTTAAATTTAAAATAATAAAAATAAAAGGCTTAATCGGTTATGACCTAAATCTACCTAACTTTGAGCCTATCTACTCTACCTTACTTTACCTTAAAACTTTGGCCAATAAATGTGATCGTCTAGTTTATTTTATAACCGTCTAAATTTTGATTTAATGGACCCTTTACGTTGTGTCATTTACGTTGTGTTTTTAAAGACGAGAACAAATGAATAAATCAAATTATCAAAATAACCGTAACCGTAACCGAAATAAAACCGCAAATGTTATCGAACACAAATAGTCAAAACAAAAGAATCATGCACACATAAAATAAAACATTGAAATACACACACACGAAAAAATATAGCCGTAAGTATTTAAAAATAAAATAAATCAGAAGGAAAACAGAGCAGAACATAAAACACGCAAAACGATAAACAATAACACAAAACCAATAAATTAATTTCAATAAAACAACGGATTTCGCAAATGTAATGTAATGGCTTAAAACATGCAACTTAACTGAACAGCAACCAGCTACTCGGATGAGATGATCCTCCTCTTCTTTCTTCATGGCCATAAACCCATACAAATACATATATACTTCATTATAATAAGATATAATTATAAAATTACATAATTTAAATACATAAGGTAAACACATTAAAAGGATTAATATTACAAAAGTATACGCTCAGTTCCACGCTCCAATAACTCGTCACTGGCAGCAATATCTAAAAGAAAATAGGGAATGGGAATTTGACCTTTAGGTCCATGAATGGGAATCCTAAGCGAATGGATTAATAATAAGGCTCCCTTCCAACCTAGCACCTTATTCCTTTCCATACAGATCCTTATTTTCAATTGAATAGTACTGTGACAACGTTATGTACCTTTTGGATACATAACGGCGGTTACAGATCACCCCTTTGAGTTTTGACGGATTTTAATTTTCTTGAAAAGGAAAAACCCGGAGAAAATCACATTACAACACTGAAGTGTACTCTGTAACAACGTTATATACCTTATGTATACATAACGGCGGTTACAGTTCGTTTGTACAATAAAATCCCGAAAATTTTAACAGGGCTTACTGAGGGAAAATTCAAATCACATGTAAAAACTACATTAATGAAAAGAGGGTATTATAAGGTTAAGAACTATTTAGAAGACAAAGATGTCTGGAGCCTTTCACTTCCGCCAAGTAGCCACTAGTATGTATAGATATTACCTAGTTGTAAGCCAAAATTTGTGAGACTGTAATTTGTTTATTATTTGAAAAAATAATGCCCCTCAGTTTCTAGCCTGTTCTTCTGAGTAGAGGCTCTTTATTCGAACAAGGCGGTCGATGTAAATAACTTTGTCGTTCATAAGTGTATCTTTGATATCTAAATTGAATAAAACATTTTGACTTTGATTTTGTACATACATATGTTTTGATATGTTACAATTCAAGTAATAATACAACTTTGTATCTGTAAAAAAAACTGTAACCAAGTAAATCGTGATTATTCCCTTTAACACCTGACATAATTGGGTCGACCTTCAGCGTGTCGGACTAGCGTGCAGTCGAACTTCAGTGTATCGCTGATCAGTTAAGTCGCGCTAGCGTTATTCACACTTCCATTTGTCGCTCTGACATAGGGCCGTATTTAGAAACAACGCAGAGTAATAAATCTCGGTTTAAAACTGTTATTTAAGTATGGTGAAACCAGTTTTAAATCGAGATTCAAGAATGACCGTCATTTTAGCATGCGTGCCGTAGTATACTCATTTGGAACCAACTTCTTAGCAAGTGAACCATTTCGTGTGTACCCCGCGTTACCCAACTTATACACCTAAAGGGGGTTACGTACGGTAATGTATCATAACTACGTCATTTACGCCTCGAATCGAATGATTAATGCGCCAAGTAATTATTGTGATCGGCTTTGGTAGGCCGATAAATTTTGGATATAACCTAGTTGTGGGAACTGAGTACAATAGGTAAGTCTCCATGAATATTACCGGCGAGATTATAGACTTGTGTGACGGTTTAATAGCCAGAGCTACTGATAGTGTAACTAAAGGCTCGAGGAGCTTATCATCTTGTTTACTTTGCTTGTTTCCGAGGTAAACTAGGGTGGAGAGTTTTGCTTGTAATGAGATCTCTATCAGAAATAATAATAATAATGTTCGGGACACTTGTACACACGGTCGTCTGACCCCAAACTAAGCAAAACTTGTACTATGGCGGCCAGAGACTGAGATACATACATACACATATATTTTTAAATACATACTTAAATAGATAACTAACAGTCAGACATAGACTTAGTTCGAGAGATACGATGCCACAGATACGCCCACACACACACACACACACACACATACAGAGAGAGAGAGACGTCAAACTTATGACACCCCGTCGTGTTTGAGCCGGGGTTTAAAAAAAAGTCGCAATTAATTCCGCGTCTAACTGTCTCTCTGTCTGGTGTATTATCTGCTTACTCCTCTTAAACTACGCAACCAATTTTGGTGCGGTTTTTATCATCAGTTAAATAATTTTAGCGATGGCAGCCTAGTTGGGAGAAGGTCCGCCTCTCAAGCCAGAGGGAGCGGGTTCGAACCCAGCCGAAGGCACGCACCAATTTGTTCATTGTGTGATCATATGTGCGTATTGTATGTCATCTGCTACATGACTGGAGCCCGGTGTATGGCGACAGGCTCGCCCCCTGTCACATTTGGGACTGAATATCGTCCAGCGAAGTGTGGGTGTTGTATTACACCTCTGCGAGCCCCCTCGGGGGAAATGCGTGACGATATGTATGTAAATAATTTTTCACAGAAAGTTTATCGGTAAGTCAGTACAGTGCGAAACCGGAGCGGGTCAATATTAAAATAAAAAGATGATAATTGCTATTGATTTTAAAATTTTTGGACACATCCACACAACATTATCTCACAGGATCTAAGACATTTAAACTGACGTTTCAAATCGACAAAATCGGTAATTTACATACAAATTTATCAAATCAGTCGATTTTAAACGTCTGTTTAAATGTTCGTGCTCGCACTCCTGTTGGTTTTTCTGGCACTTTTCCGGCACTATACAATCTCGATTCTAAATTTACCTCGTTAAACAGTTTCAACGTTAAGAAATAACAAACGTATTCGCTCACTCACAAATTTTCGCATTTAAAATATGAGTGTAACTCCAAAACTAGTAGGTACGAGCAATCTTACAACTTGCCTCTACTCCAATGTTTTTCCTTATACCCTGCCATTTACTTTCTCCGTTTTCCTTCCAATAACAGTTAGGAGGGAAAACTAGGCGGCTGCAGTCAACACCAGCTGCTGCTGGAAAATGGAAACTTCTCTAATATATTGTTATAGTGATTTATGTAAAGGTTTGTTCGATACTAGTTCTTATTGAGGGCTTTGATGAAAAGTAGTGCGAGTTACGAGTCGCCTGCTAGGAGTTCGAGCTAGGTTAGGCTTTTTTTTAACTTGGAAATAGAACTAACAAGGCACACGGAAAAAAAAAATTGCTGCTATTACTAAATTTCAGTTGTAGTAGCAAATATCCTTTCAAACTATACGGACAGCTAAGTTTTTTGTTAGCGTAGCAAATTGTTTTTAGCTGAACGAATTTAGCTGTTGCAGCTAACAATCTTAACAATACTTAGCAGTAGTTCCTAACACTCTTAACAATTAGCAATACCAGGTAAATATTTTATCCTAAAGTAGTTAAAATATTTTGCTCTGATAGCTAATTGAAACATTCGAATTTGTTTTGTTTATATAGATAACAAATTTAGTAAACTCAGTTAAGTAATTTGCAGTAACTGCAACTTGAGTGTGATTCTCCTAGCAAAATTTTATTTTGAATAGTAGCTAAGCAGTCTTCGTCGTAGTCAACAAAACTTTGCCAGTGTTTCGAAGATATTTGGTGCAGCAGCTAAGACATAGGCAGCAAAACAGATTTAGTTGCCACAACTAAACCATTTTTTTCAGTGCAGCAGTGTACTTAAATTTTGTTTTTGCAAAAACGACTATTGATTGACCACAACATAACTAGTGCCTCAGTGACCTCGCAGCCAGTGTCTGTCCACCTCTACAGGTCGCATTTCTCAACCGATTCTCGTGAAACTTTGTGAGCAGTAGCTTTATGACCTGTTAGTAGCGGAAGAGAGCCATCCGTACAGAAATCCGGACATACGATAGTATTTTTGTCGAAGCCGAAGCATAGACGATTCGCTCGCGGACGTTCGCTTGGTCGATTATTTTAGTATTTTTTTTATTAGATGATGTTGTAGACTTAATGAAGCTTAAAGGGGTTTTGACTATTTTTATGGAAGCTGGCACATACCTATTCGCCGCACTATTGGTTTTATGCTTTTGATTAAAATCATTAAGAATGTAGTAATACAACACAAGGGAAATTATTAGTTATTTAAGAATGATTACAGAAGTGCAAAAGTCATAAAAAAAATTAAAATTGCACTTTGTCACTCTATAGGTAAGTTTAGATGCTCGTCAGTATCATTACTCGCTCACTTCGCTCGTCTTCTTCTTCTACACGAAATGGCTATAGAATACCTTAAGCCAATGCGAAGTTAGTCTAGGTCGCCTAGGTCGGAATTAGTTAGGTCGCCGGACTCTTAATTGCTGTCATCATGCGCGGAAACTTTAAAGAAAAAATGAAATGGCGGCGGGTCATATGCCACAAAGGTTTTAAGCTAGCATTGCTGTAAAAAGGTTTATAAGGTTAAGAATTATTTAGAAGACAAAGATGTCTGGAGCCTTCCACTTCCGCCAAGTAGCCACTAGTATGTATAGATATTACCTAGTTGTAAGCCAAAATTTGTGAGAATGTAATTTATTTATGCTTTGAAAAAAATAATACCCCTCAGTTTCTTGCCTGTTCTTCTGAGTAGAGGCCCTTTATCCGAACAAGGCGGTTGAGTCTATTTAAAAACTTTACCGTTCATAAGTGTATCTTTGATACCCAAATTAAATAAAAATATTTTGACTTTGACTTTGAAAGAGACGTTTTGCGTGCTTTTTGTGAAATTGACATTCTCCGACGGAGCCCTAATGAGAAAAAATGTACCTAGTTAGACAAAGAAAAATTGATGACGTTAGTAAGTGCGAAATCTTTGTCATCGATGGTCGTCAAAAAAGGACCTTTTCCACTTTTCACCAAATTAATCCCGTCCCGGTTCGTATAAAACAAACTTTATCTCGCAGTGACTTGTGAGCGTCGACGTTTCTTGCTCATTGTGCGCTGACGATTTGTCAACGTCTCTGCTCATATTTTATCAACTCCCGGACAATGGTAACTACATTTTGATATCAGGCCCCCGGGTCATGGGGTGTTTGTGCTGGCAGTACGGAAGGTCGAGTGATATTTCTGTTTGTCTGTAGTGATTGCTATTTTTTTTCTGAAATTTTGTTTAAAACTCTGAAAAAATATCCATATAAAGGGACTTATAACAGACTTTTATAAGTCTTATATAACTTGTTATGTAAGATATAAAACTTATTTATAACCTTATACCTTTTATATAACTTATATATAATCATATATAACTTCTTATATGGACTTTTATAAGGTTAACAAAAAACTCCACTGCAAAATGTAGTGTGACACCACGGATAACTAAACTACCCTATGTCACTTCCACTATCAAGACGATTCAAATGACACCTCACATGTCGAAATCCATCAAACTGTTTAGGCTGTAGGGCGTGCCAAAGAAACTTCATACATACACACATACATCCATTCATACTTACATACATACGCTCGAAAAACATAACCCTCCTTCTTGCACAGTCAGATAAAAACAAGGTCTAGCATTCCGGGAACCGACACGTAATGACGTAATTCGTCATTGTTATCGTCTCTTTCGAACTATTTGTAAATTACATATTTCGGTCTTCCTCAGGCATCGATTGACGTCACTAGGGGTCGTGTTGCCCACGTGACCATTTTTGACTCAGAATGCTATACCTGGCGGAGTATTATACCATGCTCTTTGATATCAATTAATACCATTAATTAGCAAGAACTTTCTCGTTTTATCTTGGTTGGCGAATATGAGGGACGAAAGTCACAACTGCTGGTACTTATTGTGAGGTTTCAAAGTAGTATTACACACCGTCGATCACGACGCTTTCCATCAGGCGAATCAGTGGTCAAACGCATTCCTAATCTTAAAAAAAAAAGTAAACCACAAAATTATTGTCTCCGACTGAACAATAAAAAAAGAAAATTTAAAATTTTAAAAAAACTCCGACACCGATTTGTACCACCACTGATTTTAATCAAAGATATTTTAATCATAGCTAAGAGCACCCTGACTAATTTACCTTTCAAATAAAAAAATAAATCAAAATGGGTTCATCTATTCAGGAGCTACGATGCAACAGACACACGCACACACACAGACACACATAGACACACACACACACACAGTCCCGTCAAACTTATAACGACCCCTCGTTTTTGAGTCTGAGGTTAAAAAGATGGAAAGCAACGACACCAAAAATCAGTTAGCAGTTCTATCAGTTATTGTATTACATAGCTCTCTTTTAAAGTAAGGTTTCACACATTTGTTAGTTGATTGAATAAGGCGTTACTTTGCGGAAGTTCATCTTCAAAATTGTTACTTGAACTAATATCTAGTGTAATTCACTAGATATTACAATCTATATCTATCTAATCTAATCTATATCTAATAATAATAATAATCTAATCTATATCTAATTACATTAGATATTAGTTCAAGTTACAATTTTTACAAATATTAGTTAGTAGTTAAATATTAAATATTAGTTAGTTTGTGATTTTGATGGCAAATCCATCAAAATCACCAACAATGCGATTCAGACCTCTACAACTGTATTATATAGTTCCGGGGTCTAGTTTTGAAACCTTTGATGGATAGTCCGGGTCGAAAACAGTTTGTCTTGCGGCGGTTTTTTCGTTCGCCGCTAACTTTTTGTGACGTATTGCCTGTGTAAGCTGTTGTGAGGTTTTATTTGGATTTATTTGGTGGACATTGCTTGCTGTGATAGTGTCATTTGTTTCAATGCTTACATAAAGCCGCCTATGAATAGAATATGAAACGGTATCTACAATTGTGATACACTACTTAGATAGTCATTCGGTTCGAACGGACTGAGCTACCCACGTCCGTAGGAGTGTACTTTATTCTGATTCCCTACACGTGGTCCCCGGGAAGTGCTAACCGGGTAGCAAACTCTGGTGGTAGGCTTCGGCCGTGGCTAGTTACCACCCACCGGACCAACCCATGTCGTGAAATGACCTAGTCGTGTTTCGGGATGTAGTCCGGGGTAACCACTGTAACCGTTCCGAAGACGGGTCCGAGCAGTAGCGCACTTGTAGCGCCTCACTCAACTGCCGTCTTTGTACTTCTTCACTCTAGTATACTTCAAGGCTAGAGTGAATAAGTATCTCATAGGTCGTCGTGCTCCATCTTAGACCACAACGTCGCTTAACATCAGGCGAGTCAAACGCCGACTTATTGTACTTAAAAAAAAAACTGGAATATCTTCATATCTTCTCGTCGGATTTCTCTCATTATTTTAGCCTAAGAATGTGTTTGCATGAACTACTTGCCTGCAACATTTCATGATGTTTGGATCAATTATGCTCAAATTATCGTCGAAGACACAAATGCCGTGATGTCGCAGTAGACTGCGATTTCGCTTCGCTCGGATAGACTGATTTTGATGAAATTTAGTTAGACAGTAGCTTATATTTTGGATTAAAATATAAGCTAATTTTTACTCTAAAGTAACCCCGCGGAGTGCGGCTATTATCTAGTAAGTGTAAGCTACAAGATTTTAACATCCATTGAAAGTAAAATATCTAATTAACAACGTTCTTAAGGTTAGCTTTAGGTAAGTACTGTAATATTCGTCGCAAAACTTCATTATCGTTAATTTGATGACTTTTAAATGGTCTTGGTGTACATTGTTTCCCTTAAAACTTTCCTAAACAAACTCTGACCTCATGATATTCTGTTTAATACTAACTTTTTATGACAAAAGTAACCTAAAATCTGCTTATTAATACCATCCAAGGTAATTCTAATCAATGTGATGATACCGGGCACATAAAGGTCAGACCACACTGGGAAATAGTATAATTTTATAGTGTTTTTGTACTTATTATAATATTTTTAAAAGACTTCAAAAAAGGAGGAGGTTCTCAATTCGACTACATGTTTTTTTTTTATGTTTGTTACCTCATAACTTTTGACTGGATGAATCGATTTTAATGTTTTTTTTTTTTGGTAGATCATACTTTATAGGTGTTCCCATACAAATTTTATGGAAATCAATCAAGCTTTTAAAATATCAACAAAAGTTTAAAACTTGTTTAAATGGATGACGAATAACAGGATGGGAAGTCGGTTTTAAAGCTTTGATTATTATATTACATAGATTATTATATTTCTACTGAAAAAAGAAAGTTACTGCAATGGCACGAATATTATTGTATTTTGCACCATTCGCCGTTCTGGTATCTATTTTGTCCACAAGTAAGAAGGTAGGTATTCGCGGAAAATGCCATTTTATTTATATCATACTATATTTAATTAAGCTCTACTAATTTCTAGTTCAGGGCCGCATTCTAAAACAATTTTCAGTCATGAATCTCGATTTAATACTAGTTTTACTAAGCAAAGACCAGTTTTAAGCGAAACGTTTTAATCGATAGTAAGGAGAAGGCCCAGCTCTCAAGCCAGAGGGTGCGGGTTCGGTCCTAGCCGATGGCACGCACCAATTTGAACATAATATGTTCACGCAAACATGACTAGAGCCCGGTTTATGGCGACAGGCTCGCCCTCTGTCACATTTGGGAATGAATTTCGTCCGGCGAATTGTAGGTGTTGTATTACACCTCTGCCAGCCTCCTCGAGGGCAAGGTGTGATTTTATAAATTTAAATCCAGTTTTAAATCTAAACACATGTCTGAGCGTCGTTTAAAACTGCGGCCCTCAGTCTGCTTTGCTGTAACTTTAAGAATTATGCTTATTGAAAGATGTTATGTAAATAGCAAAATTCGATGCAATCAACAACTTTTATATTAGTTGATAGGATAGAAAGCTTATAATTAAGACAATTAATAAAATTAAAGTATCTAATTTTACGTCATGATTTATTATTCTTAACGTAGTGTATAAGCTCAAGTATTAGGTACCTGTTTGGTGTGATCCTACCCTAATAGAGGTAGTCGAATTGGCTGGTAACAGCGAGCATACTGGCATGGATGTATATTATTATAATAATGTATTATGATAATGTGTACGAGTCCGTGACATCCGTTGTTATGTGATACACATGGGTGGAACGATTGTAAAACTAAGTATGTATTGCTATTTTAAAAGACCCTTAGGTAAAATACCCACACTTTGTGGGTGTTGTAGGTAATATACCCCTGTCATTGAAATGCGAGAAGGGGAAAGTCCTAGGGAAACCTACGTCCAGTATCGAGAGTAAATGATCAGAAATTACCTACTATTTGCCAGGGGGGCTATTCCTGCTTGTGACATGAGATGAGATTTTATCTTGGTCACTCTCACACCTAAGACGTTTCAAACGAGAGCAACAAGGACGAAAAATGGTGAGATGAAAATCTGAAATCTCTGAATAGGGCCCCTGTTAGAAAGTTAGTAAGTAAATAAAACATGATAAATATGTACCCATTTATGTATAAACATAGGCAAAGACAGGTACATTTTATTTATTTTTATTTTTTATTTATTTAATAAGGCTTCACATTTACAGCTACATTCATAAATACTTTGTTTAAACATAATAATAATAATTTTAAACATAAAACATAGGTAAACATAGGTACATTTTAAAAACACCAGTTAGTAAATACGAAATGAATTTAAAAACGTAAAAAGTGTTTCATGACTTATGCATTTTGAGATCGTAACAATGTTTTCTACTTATTGGCCCAAAGCTTCTTTTAGCCTACCTACTACTAGATACTTACCGGAGAGTACTAGTATTTTCCGAACATATATTTTGTACTAGCTGCGCCCCGTGGTTTCACGCGCAGTTAAAAAGTATCCTACGTGCAATTCTATCATATCACATATCTATCTCTGTGCCAAATTTCATCCAGATCTATTCACCCGTTCTGGCGTGAAAGAGTAACAACTATCCATCCATCCATTCTGACAAACTTTCGCGTTTATAATATTGGTAGGATAGTAGGATGTAAATATTTGGGTTTGTTTATGCTAACATGTTTACAGTGGGGCTATTCCTACGCGTGAGATGAGATGAGATTTTATCTTGGTCACTTTCACACCTATGACGTTTCAAACGAGAGCAACAATGACGAAAAAAAGTGAGATGAAAATCTCAAATCTCCGAATAGGATCCCTGGTAATCTCATACCGATTTTTGATTTCAAGGTGTTGTTATTCGTTTTTACAGGACACCCGACATGTCTGCTATGTTTTTCAGTCGGGTTTTTCCTTTTTCTAAAATATAATGCTCGTTCCTTTTGCTCTCTATTCTCTTTCAGCGTAGATCGATAATGCTAAGAGGGCAGATGGCGACAATTGGGCGTTACACACCGTCCGCTCATCTAATCCACTTTCGGTATAATTAATCCCATTAAAGCAATATAGATTAAAGTCCGAGGTGTCTGTTCCCAACTTTTGGGGTCAATTGTTTGAACAGTTGGCTTGGAATACAATGTAACGAAGTATTAGAGTTTCGATTGGCAAATTCTTCTCGCAAATTATTTTCGAGTTTTCGCAAAATTTAGGGTTACCGAGACTGACTATTTTCATAATAAGTATTCAATAATAATAATATTGAATTTGTTTTATAATAAATAAATTCGGGACGATTTTCACACACGGTCGCCTGACCCACTTGTACCTACTATGGCTACCAAAGACTGATATAATATTTACATATACACTTATTAATTTTAAAAAATATATGCTTAACCAGACATACAAGACGAAGATGACAATGACGAAGATGATGATAAATAATAGTCAACTTCATGCTATAAACTATTCTGTTGCTCAAAATGTACAGAACCACTCTTAACTTCGGTCCCTTCGGTGAACTTTTTAGTAGTGGACATACGTTTCCAGGTGCGTCTGGTGGAAAATTGACCCTTGTGGAAATGCATTCGCAGCAGAGTTTAACTCAGACTAATTTAACTTTAATCCTTGTGTGTTGGCGTTTGTTTGTACATTAACTTATTACATGACTTTGTAAAGGTAACCATTCACCATCCTGCGTCGCAGTCCGCCGTGCAGGACTGCAAAGCAGGATCTGGCTCACATCACCAACCTGCCTAGCATTCTGCACGTCTTTGCCAGATGCGATGCAGGCCCTTCAACATTTACCATTCTGTATGAAGCGGCAGTCCTGCACGGAAGACTGCAAGGCAGGATGGTGAATGGTTACCGTTACTTTGATTTGACAACTATCAAATTTTAAAGGTCTAATGTCATGCAGATACTACAAAATATAGAGGTTTTCTTTTCAGCTAAATTATTACAATTTTATTACAAGTATTAACTTTCAATTCAAATATCATTTATTTCAGACATAGTCCATAATTATAAATCATCACATTAAAAATAAAATAAAATGATGGTCAATGAAAGTGAAAAAAGAAACATATGTAGTTAAAATTATAAATTAAAATTAAAATTAAATTAAATATAACAATGCAGCCGCGCAGCATGCATTTGTATTGGACAATCAATTCGAGCAGCTACAACGCGCAGAATGGTGTTGGTGCTGCCCCGAAGGCGGCAGAGCATCGAGGTGGCCCGTTTACGGAGTATGGCCTGAAAACCGTCTACCTGTCCGTCCGCAAACATCCCGGACGCACTGCAGCGCCAAGGCAACCCCAACAACATCCTGAACGCGTTGTTATATTGCACACGCAGGGCGTTGATTGCCCGGAGCGTATAATTCGCCCACAGACTGCACGTGTAGAACGACTGACAGTATGCTAAAAATTTATGCTTTCAAAATTTAGTGGTTGTCATAATTTATTTTCGAGTTAGTTTCTGTTTATGTACTTACTTTCATACTTATTCTTTTAATTTCATTAAATTTGAACTAGATGTTGAGGTTAAATTTTAACTTGACGATGTACTTATAATTAACACGATGGTTAGTTCGCGACTGTTGTGGCAAATAACTGAGTTCAATAATATTTTTTTGTAAATAAATAACTAGTTGTTACTTAAGATTTTGTTCGCGTTTATTCAGAAAATAGTTTCCAAAAACAGTCGTTTTGAAATACTGATTATCGAATTTCACCAAAATCTGTTCCGTCCATGAAAAGCCTACAAACAGACAGATAGTAGACCTACTTTCAAATTTTATATTATTAAGTACTTAAAGAAGTATGGATAACTAGCTGCGCCCCGCGGTTTCACCCGCGGTTAAAAAATAATGATTTCTATTATCAAACACAGACTGCAAAAGTTATTGTTACGCAACAAAAAAATCCTAACACTGATTCTCAACTCTACTGACTCTACCCTCTGAAGGCCTTTCTTCAACCCTCTCTACATGTACTTAGGACATTAGAGAGTAACAAATTAGGGTGCAGGACGGTAGAAGGTGATCGCGTGAGATTCGTTAGACTAATTGAATTTTGATGTAAGTGCGACCCTGTTGTTTAAGGGTAGTTTGTATTTTCTCTCGTGTCGGTATTTTAAAGTGTACTTAGGTGTTACAATGATGTATAATTGTGTACTAAAACGATTTTCACAGTGTTCTGCGCTAAGCGACCACCATGATGCGCGGGACGACGAGACCCTCCCGTTCTCAGTCTATGGTTTTGCACATGGTATAATAATATACTCCGCCAGAAATAGCATTAAAAAACACGTAGTGACGTCAATCAATGTTTAAGCAAGACCGAAATAAATCATTTACAACAAGTTCGAAAGAGACGGATGATGATGAGGTCATTATGTGTTTGCTGAAAACTAGACCTTGTTTTTTTGGATCATGGTTCCGCACATGTTTTTACCCGACTGTGCAAGAAGGAGGGAGGGAGGAATGGTTTTCGAGTATATATATGTAAGTGTTTATGTGGGTATGTATGTATGTGTGTATGAGGTTTCTTTGGCACGCCCAGGCAAGCCCTCACATGTCGAAATCCATCAAGCTGTTTAGGCTGTATGGATTTCGACATGTGAAGTGTCATTTGAATCGTCTTGATAGTGGAAGTGACATAGGGTACAAAATTTTGCAGCAGAGTTTTTGTTTTCCTTTTAATAATGTTACTTGTTTATAAATCTACTAGCTGCGTCCCACAGTGCAACACGTGGTTAAAAAGTAGCCTAAGTGCTATTCCAGACTATAATCTATCTCTGTGACAAGTTTCGTCCAGATGCTTTCAGCCGTTTTGGATGCGTCCGTATTGGATGCGTCCGTATATATATATATACGTATAAAATAGAAGAAGAATTTATCGCATGTAAATGCACGTAAATGTAAAAGTTTGGATGAATATTTGTTACTTAACGGATCTGGATGAAATCTAGCTCAGAGATAGGTTAAAGATAGGAATAGCACATGTAAACTACTTTTTAACCGCGGGCAACATCGCAAAGCTTAACTAGTTTATAATATAGGGGGACTAGATATTTCGGTCAATACATATTAGTCTGTGTTTGTCAGTACTGTGTATAAATTCAAGTCCTGAGTACACAAATATTTTCTAAGGAAATTATACGTTGACACTTTGCCATTTGCCTAACATTAAGCATCAAGGCAAAAAAAAGGTATCATAGTTATAAAATAAATAAATAAAATGTTTAAAAAATGTTCTAGAGACATGAATAGTTTTCTGCACAATAAATCAATCAAAATCTAATGTATTGGATGTCTGTGATCAAAATAGACATTATTTTCTACGCAATAAGTTAAAAGAACAAATTATCCGTTTTGTCCTATTTAATAAAAGACGAGAATTCCGCAAACTTTCACCAAAACCTCAAAAAACCTCGAATTTCCAACTTTATCCCGCAGTAACTAAGTTACACGAGAAACCAATTCCTTCTAACCTAAAAAGGGTTTTGTCGCAAACTACCTATTCCAAACTTTTCATCCGGAACCCGAAAGAATTATTCCGTAAAATAAAAAGCAAAACTAGATTTACTATAGCCTGGCCACAATATCTACTAACGTTTAACAACCTCGTCGAAATCAATCTTACAAATCCAAACTAGAAACACTTCGAAGATGACTAATAAGTGACTGTGACAAAGTTGTGAAGCAGTTCGAAAGTCTGCAAAGTTGACTAGCATGTGCGTACTTGGAACCTCGAACCCATGTCAATGCGAAGTGACATCGGTACAGTCGAATCGGGACTTGGTTTACTGGCGGAGTTAAAGTATTGGTAACACGGGAACACGGGCCAAGTGGCCGGATACCTTGCTAAATTGAAAACAGGATTTTGTACCTGTAACAAAGGAATTGAAATGTCCAAAATTAAATTACGCGACGCGATCGTTTTTTGGTTATTTGCCTTGAGATATTTTTACTCGTGCCGGGAGTTAGTTTTCAGACTTTATGTAGTAGGTAAATGTAAACAACCTAGCTGTGACACTCTCATTGAGGAATAAAAATTATATCAATATATCCTGAGAGCTACAAGTCATTAGCGATGATAGATTCTTAATTTTTTTGTGAACATATTCGGTGATGTGGATAATTAATGTCATCTGCTACATAACTGGAACTAGTGTAGAGGGCGAGCCTTTGTCACATTTGGGACTGATATTGTACGGCGAAGTGTGGGTATTGTGATACACCTCTGCCAGCCCCTTTGGCGGAAAGATGTGACGATTTGTTATTTTATGACAAGTCAGAAGTAATGTCACTAGAACTAAAATTCTACTTTGTATGGTACCAACAGAAATTCTTTCTTCAGAAATTCTTTAAAAAAAAATTATCTAATTGCTCATTCTAAAGTGATATAAGGGCGTGGAAACCTAATAATATTTTTTCAAAAACCATGATTTAGCTACATAGTCGCATACTTTAAAAAACGATGCCAAAAATGTTAGTGCCTGGTAGAAGCCCATCTCATAACACATTGTTAAATACTCAATTACGTTATATTCTAAATACGTTACGTTAAATACTCAATTAAGTTATTTTCTCAATTTAACGCTAAATTCTCAAAAACAAACAAAATTTAATCGTTTGATTTACATCTAAGACGTTGTGGATATAATAATACCTACACTAGAACCTTGCCTGAAACAATGGCTGGCTTGTAAATTAGAGCATTTATCTCAACTTCAAAATTCATTGAAGTTTCATAAGTAATTGTGAAGCTCTTATGTATGAGTTCAAATAGTTTCTGTTGGTGCTGTCTATTCCACGAATTCAATTTATAGTTATAAATTGAATTCTGGGAATTCAATTATAATTGTGTGCAAATGTTTGTAAGCGTTACAAGTTTTGCTATGACATTAATACACAGGTATTATAAATACGTAAGTATGTGCGTGAGTGAGTGTGTTTATATCTGTTGTGAGGCTAAAAATGCAGTTCCGGTGACATCAAAAAGATTTGCACGCAACCTCATCCGACTAAAAAGGGACCAAACCCGCAAAGTTATAGGTAGCCTGGTCACTGGTCCCTATACAAACACCTATTTAACATAGGTATGACCGAAAGCCCTCTGTGCAGAGGATGCATAGAAGCAGAAGAAACGCCACAGCACGTGCGTAGGAGCGTGGCAGAACATCGGGCTCTGATCCTTCAATCCCCATCGTCGTTCCCGGAGGCCTGCGGCAGCCTGAAAAGACTGCTGGCCTTCTGGGAGTACCTGGGCTGGTTGGAGTGGTTGGGAAGAGTAGAAGTAGACTTCACGTACAATGGCCCAATCAAGTGGCTAAGTGCGGAAAATGCCCCGCTAAACAAACAAACAATCTGTCGTAAGGGGTTTACACGGGTCGATTTTCGCATACGGTTAGTCGCTTCACAAACAACTTGACCTATCACTTGGCTTCAGTCACTTGCGACCTAGCTAAATTGCCATTTACACGGTCGATTTTCGCCGCACGGCAAAAATCGTGCGGCTTTAGTCAGCCATATAAACTCCCCATTAATGATACACGCCAACATTACCGAACCGCCGACACAGTCCAGCTGACATGACTAATACACCTTTAATTCTTTTGAAATAGGGCCGATCATGTTGACGGTTGTCGGCAGCTTTGGTGTGGTGACATGTACAATTGTACACGTGTAGTTATGCAGACCTTCGACTGCGAGCGGAGCAGGCTTCGTACGGACTCCATTTATTATAAGATGATAATTACATTTTTTAAATGTAATTATCATCATTATTATCATGGTTGTAATTATCATCTTATTTGGCATTGAACTCTGATTTTAGGGCCAACCACTCAGCTTATAAAAACGGAGTCCGTACAAAGCCTACTCCGCTCGCAGTAGAAGGCTGCATTACTTCTTTAAGTTTAATCGGCCAGATGGATTCGAGTAAAACTGGAATGGAGATAACCCATACTTGGAACTACTATACATATTGTACATGCTCTTTTAAACCTTAAAAAGTAACAGCATCAACAGTTTTTTAAGATCCATCCAGCAGCTGAAACCCCAAAGCCCTGCTAGTGTTATTTAACTGGATTGTATTTTGTTCTAGAATCCAATTACATACTAAAATGCTGTATTATCAATAAGTGATTGAATATTACAAAGGTAAGGGGAAACAATATAACTCAATTGAGTTAATATTAGGGTGATAGTAAATTTACCGCAGGTATCTTGAATGGTCTCAACTGACGGAATATCTTTAGGCAAACGTAGACTCTGTTACATGCATGTAAGGTACAAGTTGACGTGGTTAAGAGTAATGTACAGGGTGACACAATGTGTATTAGGGAATCCAAGTGAACCGACATTGTTGATAAGGGTCGCAGTTCCTAAGGCGACGGTGTCCTATCGAGCTTTGCTTCTATTTTTACCGCCAGTATTTGATACAAGCGGTAGCGTTTTCAAAACCATTTAATCTCTGTATGGATGGCGAGAATGGATAGTGTTATACGAATTAAAGAGAACTTTGAACTTTGAAGAAAATCAAAACATTGTTTGAACAACAAAACAAAACATCAAAAAAGTTTGTCTAAGATGACAAAATGGTGAAATAAACAATCAAGTGTTTATAGTTTAGAGTACATAGGGGATATTTCGCGGTAGGTCGTATTTTACCTAGATTATTGGATGTTATGCCGCGGCCAATAATTGGTCATATTTTCTCCAATCTAGTTCTTGGGCCAAGACACAAATGTGTGTATCAATCTTTGGACACAAAGTTGATGTTGAAGCCAATGTGCCTCGCACGCAGTAATAAGGTTCAATATTGGTCATTACGAATTGTAGCCAAGCTTGGACCTAAAGTTAAACCATTTTAAGTCTGCGAAATTTCGCAGACTTAAAATGGTTGTTAATGGTAATGGTCAATAATATTTGCTTGGTATTGGCTTTTATTGTTATTATTGTAAAACATTATAGAGTTAAAGTTTTGAATCGGCAAAACTGATTTTGCCAATGGCAAAATGATGTCTGTCAATGCATAAAACATCATACATGCCCTGCAGGCAAAAATATTTGTTAATTGAACTAGAAAGTTGTTTAATCATATACCTACTGGTCTTTATATTGCTATCAATATCTGTGATTTCGTTTTACCTGTCAACTTATTTTTATCATAAGGTTTGAACTAAGGGCGATCCTATGATGGGCTTTATTTGTACTGCATACTGGGGGGCTATTCCTGCGCGTGAGATGAGATGAGATTTTATCTTGGTCACTTTCACACCTATGACGTTTCAAACTAGAGCAACAAGGACGAAAAAAAGTGAGATGAAAATCTCAAATCTCCGAATAGGGCCCCTGGCCTGGCTAAATTGCGGCAATACTTCGAGTGAATAAGTACCTTATAGGTCGTCGTGCTCCATCTTAGACCACAACGTCGCTTAACATCAGGCGAGTTGGTGGTCAAACGCCGACCTATTCTACATGAAAAAAAAAAAAGTGTAAAATATATCGGCCATAAATAGTTTTACATTTCACCATGACGACGAGCATGTATGAAGCGACTCATGGAAGTAGAACAAGCGAAAGATGCCAGGATCGTAGCACGTGGAGAGAAGTGGTTTCTGCCACCCCTACCTAACTAAGACGTGATTATATTATTATGCATGTATGTACTCGTATGTTTATCATTTGCCATGAATGATGTCCGGGCTACAGTTGGCAATATTGCCAGTGTTTCTGGGCCATTTTGTGGTAAAAATATGCCCCGTATAAGAGCGAGCAGAGCACACAATTTATTTATTTTGACTACAGACAGGCATGCGCTTGACCACTGACTCGCCTGATGGGAAGATTCTGCGTGATCGAAGGCGTAACACGCTTGCCTAGGACTGCCTAGGAGATACGAGTACCTTTTCACTTAAATTACCAAACTTATATTACAAACTTTTTTTGTCTAACATGTTCTAAGTATACCTATGTACTCAATTTAGTTGTGTATTTATTGTTCTATGCCAAAAGAGATAGAGGTATTAATAAATCTCTACCTCTTTTGACTTACAAAAAGTCGTAAGTCCTCGGTAGCAAATTGAGTTTACAAGATTGGATTAAGAACTAAATTAGATCATATTTCGTAAGCCAGTTTGTGTTGCGATCACTTGTTATCATGTAGTCTAGAGTTCTGCCTAATTTAAGGATTTGCGCCGTTGTCTGCGAACTGGATAAATATTCAGAAAAAATGGAAGAAAATGTAGCTCGGCGTGATGAATCGTGACATGTGTTCATAAAATTGTTGATATCATTGTACGTGTCATGTTTACGTCTAGTGATTATAATATTATGAATTATTTACTTTCAGGTTTTCTTTTCATGGCCATTTCAGGTTGGAAATAGCAATTTTAAGAAAATAAAAGTCGATGGTTTTGAGGCAGAAAATTTTTTGAGTGAAGACTACGAACCGAAAGATGCTTGTGGGAAGGTCTCTTTACAAAAAAAGTGCGCCGACGTGACGATCTGGTGAGGGTCGCGGGTAGGTAATCATTTTTTAGGCAATGAATTGTATACGCAATTACTTATAAAAAAAAATACGCCCCTCGGTTTTTTGCCTGTTCTTCTGAGTAGTGGCTCTTTTTCCGAACCAGGTGGTTAAGTCTATTATTAAACTTTGACATTCATAATAGCTTTGATACCCAATTGAATAAAAACATTTTGACTTTTGATTTATAACCCCCGATGCAAAAATGACAAAAGTGACGTGTACACACGTCAAACTTATAACCGTAGTGTTATAAGTTTGACGTGTGTACATAGGTAACAAATCTATTTGTTACCTATGTTTGATGAAAACCAGTGTTATGCAAATCGGTGTCGGGGTTTTTTTTTCAATTAAAACTTGTTATTTTATATTTCTATATTATTTTGATATTCATTGAACTGTGACGTGTAACTAAAGACCTATTGGAGTAATAAATAAATTTTGGTTTCTGATTTTAGCGCTGGGCGCGAGACTGGGTCATTGTGGACATTGGGTAGCATTTTGTTCAGAAGTGGGTGTCTGTCTTGATATGATGATATTTATGACTAGCTGCCTCCCGCGGTATTAGCCAGCAGTTAAACAGTAGCATTGGTGCTAATTCAGGGTATAAATTACATTCATACCAAATTTCATCAAAATTTGTTCATTCTTTTAAGCCTGAAGAAGTAACAAACAAATATACAGAAATTTTCGTTTTGATTGTTATAATAGTAATAGTCGAGAAAGATTAGACCTTCTTTGTATATCTTTGAAAATATCATGCACGTTCGCAAAAATCTATATATATTTAAATTGAACAGTGACTATCACAATTATAACACTAGAAATAAGGATAGGATAGCTGTACAGAGATTTAGACTGACTAAGTCAAAAAAGTCATTTTTAGGCAACTGCGTTAGTTTTTACAATAAAATCCCGAAAAATATAACAGGGCTCACCGAGGGAAAATTCAAATCACATGTAAAAACTACATTAATGAAAAGAGGATATTATAAGGTTAAGAATTATTTAGAAGATAAAGATGTCTGGAGCCTTCCACTTCCGTCAAGTAGCCACTAGTATTTATAGATATTACCTAGTTGTAAGCCAAAAATTGTGAGACTGTAATTTATTTATTATTTGAAAAAATAATGCCCCTCAGTTAAGAACTAAATTAGATCATATTTCGTAAGCCAGTTTGTGTTGCGATCACTTGTTATCATGTAGTCTAGAGTTCTGCCTAATTTAAGGATTTGCGCCGTTGTCTGCGAACTGGATAAATATTCAGAAAAAATGGAAGAAAATGTAGCTCGGCGTGATGAATCGTGACATGTGTTCATAAAATTGTTGATATCATTGTACGTGTCATGTTTACGTCTAGTGATTATAATATTATGAATTATTTACTTTCAGGTTTTCTTTTCATGGCCATTTCAGGTTGGAAATAGCAATTTTAAGAAAATAAAAGTCGATGTTTTGCCTGTTCTTCTGAGTAGAGGCTTTTTGTCCGAACAAGGTGGTCGAGTCTATTTAAATAACTTTGACGTTCATAAGTGTATCTTTGATACCTAAATTGAATAAAAACATTTTGACTTTGACTTTGATAGAGATAGATAGAAAAGCTTTCTCTAGAAATTTAAAGTTCAGGATAAAAGGCTTATTGATAGAAATGCGATGGCAGTCTAGTTGGGAGAAGGCCTGCCTCTCAAGCCAGAGGGAGCGGGTTCGAACCCAGTGGACGGCACGCACCAATTTGTACATTGTGTAAACATACATATGTGCGTATTATATGTCATCTGTTACATGATTGCAGCCCGGTGTATGGCGACAGGCTCGCCTCCTGTCACATTTGGGACTGAATATCGTTCGGCAAAGTGTGAGTGTTGTATAACACCTCTGCCAGCCCCTTCAGGGGAAAGGCGTGACGATATGTTGATTGATTGATTGAATAGTCGAAGGTAAGTACACGAAGCTAAATCTCAAAAAATAGCAACTACATAGGTGCTTCAAAATATTTCAATCCCATAACAAACTAGAACAGAAATAGCTCCGATCAAAAATCACATTTTACAAACTTCACACAATAAATATAGAACCCGCAATTTCTATAAAACGCGCGCAGTCAACCAAACTTTCGTTCGTAACCATTAAACAAATCGGTACGAACATCGAATGTTTAGTTAAAACGTTTCAAACTGAATAAAACAGCAAAATAAACGGGTAAAAAACAAAATGGCGTCAAATCCAGGACAATCGACGAGCTTGTTGCGCAACATGGAGAGCTGACGGAAATCTCATGAAGTTGGGAAACGGATTTTTGTGAAAATTTATTGAAAGCGCAATGTTGGTCTCATCTCTTTTAGGCAAAATGATAGCGTGATGACAAATGGTTATGTTATTTTTCTATGTTTTCAAGCTTAAAAAAGTTTTTTCCGTGTCTTATAAATCACTGTTATAAAATATAATTATCATAGAGAAATATGCTTCACACACATAGATAAACTTTACTTTCCATCACCTATCTTGCATATTGCTTTATATTACATGAACGAATTCATTAGTGGTGAATCTGGGATTTTAATTTGCAAGGGACTTGATACACTCGAGTCAAGATCACAATATATGTTAATATAAATAATAAAAGCGATGGCAGCCTACTTGGGAGAAAGCCCGCTTCTCAAGCCAGAGGGAGCGGGTTCGAACCCAGTTGACGGCACGCACCAATTTGTTCATTGTGTGAGCATATGTGCGAATTGTATGTCATCTGCTACATGACTGGAGCCCGGTGTATGGCGACAGGCTCGCCACCTGTCACATTTTGGACTGAATATCATCCGACGAAGTGTGGGTGTTGTATTACACCTCTGCCAGCCCCGTCGGGGAAAGGCGTGGCGTATTGTATGTACAATACGCACATATGTTCACAATGAACAAATTGGTGCGTGCCGTCGGCTGAGTTTGAACCCGCTCCCTCTGGCTTGAGAGGCAGGCCTTCTCCAACTAGGCTATTATCGCTTAATTATTTTTGTACACAAGTACACCAATAGGAAAATCAAATGTAAATATTGCTCTTTTCCCTCTACAGTTGCCTTACTCTAGGGCTGCCTCACAATAAATCCGAGGCTTCAGTCTGCATACTCTGTGACATAGATCCAACGATAAGACAGTGATGTATAACAGCAATTGCTTTTTGCAAATTGTTCCCCCACGAGGGGGTCATATACACCCCCACTACACTGTGGATTTATGCGAATCAATTATTTCACGGCGCAAATGAGGACGGACCGACATTAAGCTCCACTGATAACCCTAATGGCTTTTGAAGGGGTATGAACGAAAAAATAATGGTACTTTTTCGTGTTATGTGTTATCGTTAGCGCGAAAGTTCAATAAGGCTGATGAGTTGCGCAGATGCGGGCCTGTAACAGGCTTTTATTGGCGGTCGCCAATAAAATCCGATCCTACTATTAGTACTAGTGGCTCTTTGAGCTGGAGACCACGCGGCCGGCGTCTGTCTTCTATATACAGGTTGCATTTCTCAACTGATTTTCGAGATGACGCCATTATATATAAAAAAAAAACAAAAACTGACTCCACAAAAACAAATCTGTATATTTATCGAACCTGCTCACAAAATTTCATGAGAATTCGTTAATTCCGGTCAATTCCGGACAGAGATGTAGACAAAATTCGGACATACGAAAGCATTTTTGTTGAAGCTGAAGCATACAAGCTTCGTTCGCTAGCGCTCGCTCGGTCGATTATAATAATAAATTATTAAATAATAAAATTTATTATTTAATAATTTATTAATATTATTATTAATTATTATTAATTATTATTTTTTTATTTATTAATTATTAATAATTAATTATTATTAATTAATTAATATTTAATATTCGAGACACTTGAAGACATGGTTGTCTGACCCCAAACTAAGCAAAGCTATGGGGCCAGAGACTTTATTTTATGTACATGCATTATATACTTTTAAATACATACTTAAACAGATATCAACACCCTTACATAGAACAAACACAAATGTTCATCACATGAATGTTTGCCCTAGGTGGGAATCGAACCCAAGCTCCTAGCTCAGAAGGCTGGCTCACTACCGACTGAGCCACCGAGGCAGTCCAAATAAATGCGAAAGGTTGTATAGATGGATGTTTGTTACTCAATCTGGATCTGGATTATATTTAGCACAGAGAAGATTAAAGCCTGGAATAGCTCATAGGTAGCACTACGGGGCGCAGATAATTGTTATGTAAGTAAGCTTGCTGGTTTGTCTTTCTTTCACATTATAGTAGGTTCGTAGTATAGGTCAGAGCTAGCTTTGAGCCTATAGCCAGGTATCATATAGCCCTTACCTACTGATTGGTCGAGATACAAGCTTTATAGAATTATCACGTGACTAGTTTCCAAAATCAGCTTACGTTCGAGCGGAAAGTAAAAATTTAAAATTTATAAAACCCCGTCACCATTTTCACCAACACCGATTTTCATCAACACCGATTTTCATCAAACATAGCTACGAGTAAGAACACTCCCGACTAATTCAATTCACCTTTCAAACAAAACACAAAATCAAAATCAGTTTATCTACGTCGCCAGAGCAGACTCACACACATATACATACATACACGTCCTTTGTGCGTTGGGGGTTAAGAGTCCGGCGACCACTTTAGACTAACTTCGCATTGGCTTAAGGTTTTCTATAGCCATTTCCTCTCGAAGAAGGCTACGAGCGAAGAGAGCAAGTAATGATACTGACGAGCCTCTAAAGTTACCTACAGAGTGACAAAATGAAATTTCAACTTTTTAATGACTTTTGTACTTCTGTAATCATTCTTAAATAACTAAGAATTTCTCTTGTATTATGGATTCATTTTAAAGCTAATAATGTAGACAACATCTTGAATCTTGAATCTTGAATCTTGAATCTTGAATCTTGAATCTTGAACATTCTTATGTAAAGGGATTTTTGATTTGCTTTGTCTATCTATTGAATAAATCAGTCAAAAGTGACTCCTTACAAATGCGGAAATTTTTCATAGCTCTATTTTCTCATGAGAACGTTTTTTTTTAAAAAAAATTGGTTGTCTGTAAAGTCGGTTTACTGACGATAGTTGAACGTGACAACGTGCTCACTCAAGTAGGAGAGAGACGGATGTCGAACGCTGCCGAAGGCAAAGGCCGATTGTGCTTCTTTGTCGCTCGTTCCGCGCTCTCGCTTGCACTTCAAGCCTTACATGGAACGCCTCAGAGCTAGGTAACGCCGCAATTTTTTTTTTCGTGCGTGCAGTCGGCTCTATCAAATTATAAGACGTTGTCACGTCAAAAACCATAGGGGCGGAGATATAGTTCATTTAATTGTACATGCTAAATTTCATCATAATCTAACAAACGGTTTCCAAGAAATTTGACAAGCGCGTTTGTATGGAAATTCCAGTGCGTCGCTGGACTTTAAGAATAGAATCGCTTGGAAGCAAGTGCAATTTGGCTAGAGGCCCTGTGTTTTTAAGCCGACCAAAAAATTCTGACATGGCTTTGTCAATTGTTAGAATAGGATAAGAGAACGAAAGTTTATATTTTAATAAGTCATCCGAATCATGGTAGCGCGCAGTTGTAACGACCTCCTGCGATCACCCATCTGAACACTGACCGTATCGTAAGGTTCTTAACATCGGTGATCGATAACAAACACCTACTTCAGCTACGCTATACTCACGAGCGCAACGTTAGGGCGTTTCCGCTCTCCTCCGATCTGGAGGGCTATTCTTACGGAGTGAGATTCAATCTCATAATTTTTCGTCCTTTTTGCTCTCGTTTGAATAGTCTTAGGTGTGAGTGTGACCAAGATAAAATCTCATCTCATGCGTAGGAATAGCCCCCCTGAATCAGAGAAAATGTCAATCTGATATAGCCGTACTTTTTTTTAAACTTGGCTATGCCCCTTCGGATTTTGAGGGCAATTTTGCCATCAACAGTGAGGAAGGAGATAGTTATGTTGTTTACTTATGGAAAAGAGATAATCCTGTTTATTGAAACAAAAGAGTTAAGAGTAACAAAAAGTAATAGAAAGAAAAAATACGGATAGTATTCGACTTAACGAATTTAGGTAATGAAAAAATGACTTTTTTTTTTAATAAGACTAGAGAAGAAATATGTAAAGGAAACGGAACTATACATTTAGTAATGGTAGAATAAAATGAACTCTGAAGATGGCAGCTAAGAAATATATGATACTAGCTGCGCCCCGCGGTTTCACCCGCGGTCTCACAAGATCCGTTAATTTTTTCGGGATAACAAGTACCTTACGCCCTTTTCTGTACCCCAGACAACGTGTTTGCAAAATTTAAAGACAATCAATCGGTTGAGTAGTTGAGACGTGAAAGCGTTACAAACAAACGAACAAACTCACTTTGCATTTATAATATTTGTTAGGATAACGAACCAATATCCAAACAACATGAACAAATAGAAGAGTCTGCAATTTTGAACTTAAATGATTACTTGTTGATGACGGAATTCGGATCAATGCGCAACCTCTCATTTAAAATAGTATTACGGCTGCTTCGCTTCGGATCAACATTTCTCGGGTTCGGATCGGACGCAATTCGAAACTGCTGTATGCGTAAGCAGTATCCAAATCTGTTGCTAGTTGCTTAGATCCGCATTTTTCTCAGATTTTTTTCTGCATTTTCACGAAACAGATGTGGATTCCTGCCGGAGAGTGTGGAAACGCTCTTAAGCGCGTTTTTTCACGTATGGGTATAGGAATTAATCTATATATATACTCGACTGCTCTTGAGGACCTGTATTACGGCTTGGAAGATTTCTAGATGTGCGAGGGCAGCCTAGTTGGGAGAAGGTCCGCTTCTCAAGCCAGATGGAGCGGGTTTGAACCCAACCGACGGCACGCACCATTTTGTTCACTGTGTGAACATATGTGCGGATTGTATGTCATCTGCTACGAGTACATGACTGGAGCCCGGTGTATGGCGACAGGCTCGCCCCCTGTCACATTTGGGACTGAATATCGTCCAGCGAAATGTGGGTGTTGTATTATAAGGTTGTCTGGAAGAGATCGCTCTTAAGCGATAAGACCGCCCATTGCGCCTTTATTTTTGAGTGTTTAGTTTAGATTTATTTGTATTTGGTGTCAATAAAGAGTTTTTGTATTGTATTGTATTGTATACCCCGCCAGCCCCCTCGGGGGAAAGGCGTGACGATATGTTATGTTATGTGAATTTCCATAAAATGTTTCATTGTCTTGTATACTCGTATCATAGCTTAAAGGTAACAATTTTCCGCCAGGTATTTTGTTTATCCGTTACCACAGGAAGTGTCAGGAGTCTTGAGAGTGACAAAGGGTAATTTTTTATCCCAGAATTCCCGGAAAATGTAACGATTCCTACGAGATGGCTCACGTACAAAGCCGAGGAGAGTTGAATAAATGGCAAAGAATAATAAAACCTCTTTTCATCCGCGCACTAAAATAGTTTCATTTTGTACTTCCGTTTCCGGACATTAATATCACCTCCGTTTTTGTATTCAAAACGGAAAACGGAAGAAAACTATTTTCCTCTTCTACATCGAAAGCTTTACGTTTCACGTTGGGGTAGTTTATCAGAGAAGAAGCGATTTTCTGAGACTATGTTCTTTGTAGGAATGAATAGTCAATCTAGCTACTTTCAAATTCGAGACAATGGCAGAACGTAAGTAATATAAAAAATAACAAATTTTTAATTCATATCGTCACGCCTTTCCCCTGGAAGGGCTGGCGGAGGTGTATTACAACATTACTGGACCACATACCGCTAATACTTTACCTTTACTAAACCACACACTGTTGATCCTTTATCTTTTACTGAACAACACACACAATAATCCTTTACCTTTACTGACCCACAAACCGCGTTTTCTTAACCTTTACTGAACCACACACCACTGATCATTTTCTATATTTTTATATTTGACATCTTATTGTATTATTATTTTGTATTATTTTATTTTATTGTAATGTAACTTTCTGTACTTATATGGACTTGGAATTCTGAATAAAATAAATTGAATTGAAATATTGTAATGACATCTGATTCTTGTATTTTTGTCATTTTTATTTTTATTGTTTATTTTATTTTTGTACTTACTGACATTTTGATTTTGTCCATTCTAGTTTATTAATTCACAATATATTTCTATTATTCTGTTAATTATTAATGTGGTGCAATTTATGATCATAATAATGTGACTGTTACTCTGATTATTTAATTTAAACTTGTATGAGTCTATGATACTTGATGAATAAATAATTTATTATGATTATTTTCCTCTACTGAACCACACACTGCTGATCCCTTACCTTTACTGAACTACAGACTGCTGGTCTTTTACCGGTTAGTTAAAATGATCATAGCTATTACATTTTTTTTACTTAAAATTTAATAATTTTCAGTAAAAAAATGTAATACATCTTGGAGCATTATAAAATGGAGTCAATTATACTTCATGCAATTTTGTTGTCACTGTCACTAATAATATACAAAATCTTTACATTGCCATTACATTGTCATTACAGTTTGCCTCTGACAAACAAACAAGCCCACTCAAAATAGTAGGTACGAGCTAAAAATGAGCTAACAACGTCATTTAATTAAATCACCTTAATTTCAAGAAATAATTTAGACAAATATTTTTAACAACATCATTATCATCATTTATTATTAGCACCAATAGTTAAATCATAATTACAATTTCGGGATATTTTTGTACACACAGTCATCTGACCCCGAAGTACCTACCTAAACAAAGCTTGTACATTGGTATACTTACATAATATTTTTAATTTTTTTTTCTGTGAAAACAATTTAATAACAATACAAGTTATAATAATTACTTTAAAAATCTTAATCTAATAAATCGCTGCCAGCTGTAGGTAATGTACCCAAAATGCTGGCCGAATTGCCCCGTATATTTATTTATTTTTATATATATATTTATATTTAAAGCATATACAATATTTAAAGCATATACAATATTTAAATAAATATATATGTTTGAGTAGATAATAACACCAAGCCATGGAACAAAAACAAATGTTCATCATACAAAATGGAATCCTCTAGGTGGGAATCAATCCTCCAAGCGCAGATGGTAGGTTCACTACCACCTGAGCCATCAGGGCAATCAAATTTATGTCAAACTAGCTGCGCCCCGCGGTTTCGCCCGCAGTTAAAAAGTACCCTATGTGCTATTCTAGACTAAAATCTATCTCTATGCCAAATTTCATCCATATCCGTCAGCCGTTCTGGCGTGAAAGAGTAACAAACATTCATCCATCCATCCATCCATTCTTACAAACTTTCGCGTCTATAATATTAGTAGGACAAGAAAATTATTAAGTCAAAAAACTACCTACTCTGCCAAAGGCATATCCATAGTGCTATGATCTAATAAAAACAAGATCTAGCATTCTGGCAGCCAAAACGCTATGACGTCACTCGTCATCATCCGTCTCTTTCGAACTATTTGTAAATGACATATTTCCGTCTTACCTAAGCTTCTATTGACGTCACTACGCGTTCACGTAACAATTTTTGACTCGGAATGTGTTACCTGGCGGATTATATTGATATACTATGCTTAGTGCGACTAGACCCTACCGTCAACTTATAGAAATTCGGGGTGCAAAATAGAACGGCGAAGGCGGATTCTTCCTTTCCGTTCACCCTTCTGCAGGGGAAATTGCTACCATATATCGGAGCTTATCTCTAGATCTATTTACATCTTCATGTCGCAACGTCTTCGTTCCTTCCGCTTAGAAAGAACGTGTTTTTTGACAATAAATAACACCCGTGTGACCCCAAAACTAAGATTTTCTGGTCATTGAGCTCGTGTCGAATAATATTTGCGGATCGCGCGAATTTTTTTTTTTATCTCATTGGAATTGGAGAAACGATTGTTGAAAAAATTTAGTGCAAACTTTTTGTTATACAAATGAAAAAAATGCTAAATTTGAAAATGACTCCACAGTAGCTGGCCCGGGCCAGAAAAAAACAAGAAATAAAAAGAGGGGAAATTTGTCTAGCCGGTGGGACAATAATGGAGGGCTAAAGCCTAACCTACTAGGTTGGTAAAAAATGTTTAAAATGATTAGTAAGTACACTGACTCCCTGTCAGCTTAGTATACAAAATACAACACACAATACCTTTCCTGATAACCCTGTATACTCAGCAGTGTGTGGAAAATGGTGATTATTGTTACATCCTTCAAAACAGAATGATAGTTCAAACTTTCTTTACATTGTGGGTTCGATTCCCACCTAGGGCAAACATTCATGTGATGAACATTAGTGTTTGTTCTATGTCTGGGTGTAAATATCTATTTATGTATGTATTTAAAAATATCTAAGTATGTATATCAGTCTCTGGCAGCCATAGTACAAGCTTTGCTTAGTTTGGGGTCAGGCGACCGTGTGTGAAAGTGTCCCGAATTTATTTATTTATTTATTTATTGTCGATATCATAACATAACATAACATATCGTCACGCCTTTCCCCCGAAGGCGCTGGCAGAGGTGTAACACAACACCCACATTTCGCCGGACGACATTCAGTCCCAAATGTGACAGGGGGCGAGCCTGTCGCCACACACTGGGCTCCAGTCATATAGCAGATACACGCACAAATGTTCACACAAAGAACAAATTGGTGTGTGCCGTCGACTGGGTTTGAACCTGTTCCCCCTGGCTTGAACGGCGGGAATCTCCAACTAGGCTATCATCGCTTACATATCATCACATGGATAACTAGCAGCCTCTCCCGAGCTACTTGCACAAGTAAAACAAGACAAGTACATACGTTTGCACAAGTACGTAGAAGTACGTTTGATACATCAGAAAAAGGTACAGCTTTGATCAAAAGTTCCACTGTTGGACCCATTGAACCCACAAAGTTCGCTCAACCGTGACGACGCTTATGAAATAAAGACATGAGGTATATTACACGGTCGGTAAACACAATTGGGTGAATTCAATTTCCTTTAGTTTTGAGTCTTGTTGATATTTTTAACCGACTTCGGAGAAAGAGGATGTTCTCAATTCGTCGGTTTTTTTTGTGTATGTTCACCGATTACTTGGAGAGACCTAAACCGATTTGGAAAATTCTTTATTTCTTCAGAGGGTAGAGGTTTTTTGTCTTCCCAGGTGGTCTAATTTAAGTTTTATCGAAATAGACTAGCGGTTTCCAAAAAATCAACAAAAATATAACAATTGCTTGTAAAGTCCAATTCAGATGACGGTTTTTTTTTTTAATTTTAAAAGTTATTATTAGTATAATATTTAATTACTTTTCCATGTCTTAAATCCCGCACCCTTTCAGCTCGAGCTTCAGAACCGTGTCGAATGCCTAGCAGACTACGATAAAGTGGACGCTTGCAGCGATAGGTGCGTGGAGGCTGTCCACACGGCTAGGTTTCAGTTTTTTAAGCCCCGCTGTAGAAACGGAACCAAAAAGTTTCCGGAACCAACCCTACTCTTATGGAGGTAAGACGGAAAATGATCTTGACATACTCAGATGATGATGCCAGATACCTGTAGCTCAATAGACAGATCTCAAAGTCCTTGATTCGCCACACGGCAATCCTACTTCCTACTAATAATATTATAAACGCGAAAGTGTGGAAGAATGGATGGATGGATGGATGGATGTTTGTTACTCTTTCACGCCAGAACGGCTAAACGGATCTGGATGAAATTTGGCACAGAGCACAGACTTTTTAACAGCGGGGCGCAGCTAGTTTAATAATAATTGTAATATGGAGGCCATCGAGCGAAATAGAGGCTTAAAAGTGTTCGCAAGAGATATGTCTATTGGGCTAAGCCAACTGACGAACCTTGGAACTGAGGATGGTAAAATCGTCTATTAAAATCATCGTTGGTAAAATTTCCGATTTGTCACTTTGAAACATTAGTTTACAGATGGCTAAGTACGAGTACGTTTGAACTGCAGAAATGACAAACCTGATAACTCTTAAAACTAGTGTAATGTAGTGTAAGTTTCTTTAAAATTATATAATCTTTTCTCTTCAAGTACTGCAAATGTACAAAGTATATTTAAATTAGTTGATAACATAAGAAAATATTGTAACAAAATCACGGACCACAGAGTCTGTGGAGCAGCATTACAAATACAAAGAAAAAAAACTAGTGAAATAAGTGGCGAGAAATACTGAAACAGTTTCTCAGTTTTGTTTCATTTATACTTTTTTATTCATATTTTTTATCATTTTAACTTTTACCGAAGTTAAAGTGAAGACTACTTAACGGAAGCTTAGTATAAAATTTTCAGTTCGAAACAAACTGTTTAATGTCGATTTTGTTCGTATTTTTCTGTAATCAAAGGCCACGGACGAGTGATCTCATAAAAGTTCCTTTAGAACGGACCCCGTACTTTTAGTTTTGGTCTACTGCTCCCAAGCCCATTGTGTTTTGGGCGCCATTGTTCTCCAGAACTTTTTGTTTCAGTCACTTGCTCAGTCCGACAACTGATCAAAAGGCGAGTTTTTCTTCAACTTTGTAAACATGAGCGCCGATCAAACTTGGCAAAAATACTTATGTTAGTTTAGAGTGGCGGCGGCAAGGTTAATATTTGAGGTGACTAGTCCTGGAATTTTGAAGCTGAAAGCTTTTTTATTTAGGCGTTGGAACTTTAAAAGGATGAAGAGCTGTCTCGAAATGGGATCTTTTGTAGTACTATTGAGTGCACTTAATGTGTTTTCTAGTATTCTGTGATTCAGACTGTGTTCTATTAGAAGTCATTTTATTCATGTCAATGCTCTCTATATGTAACTATACCCATAGTTACACATAGAGATCTGGTCCATAATTCATTTGGGGCCGAGTTGAAACTATAAAAGCTAATAAAGCGATTGGTTATTTGAACTTGTTTGCAAAAAAGGATGACAAAAAAGTGATCTGACTTTTCACAACTCCTCACTCAAATCTGACATTGTATCATTTAAAATGCTTGCTTTTGGCCACCAGCTGGGGCCTACAATGGAGCAGGCTTGTCTAGCAGAAACCCAGAGAGTACCCAGACATTAAAGGTTGCAAATGTTTAAGGTAGGTACCTTTCAGCTGCATTTGCAACTGGCTTCATGTCGCTCGCTACGGAACGTATCTCGTGCAAAACATACAAACCAGTAGTGTCGCGACAGCAGGTCTGCTGCAGCTGCTGCCGCCTGTGGTCTGCCGCGGAATGGTTAAAGTTGACTTCAGTGTCGCCGCGCAACTCAAAGATAATGTCATATATTAGATATGCTTACATCCTATTCAAAACGTCACTGAAACCAATGACGGAAATAAAGCAAAATAACCGATTATGCTCACTTACACTGTCTTACACGAATCTAAACTGTCACTTTATACAAAAATGCTCCCAGTGAGGAAACACCTTAAAATTCACCAGCTACACAACCAATAATTATTTACTTCCAACATCCTCATTAACCTCGTTTGTGAGGTAACCCGACCAGTATTAAAAGCTAATCTGGCTGCGACCAGCCGTCGACCGACAGATAATGTGGTCAGCGTTGACGTGGTCTTTTTCTGCGGTCGCTTAATAGCCTGTTTAAGATACCTCATTTGCTAATAAAACTTGTATGTGGGAAATGGAAAGTAGATGCGGTAAAAATATGAGTAAATAAGTTACAAAAACTAAAGTCGATGTACCGTAACTTAGATAACCCTATAATCGACCGAGCCAGTGTAGGTGAGCGAAGCGTCTCTGCTTCAGCTTCTACAAAAATGCTTTCGTATGTTCGATCTCTGTCCAGCTCTCTTTCGGGATCTGCAGCTATTTTTTTTTAATTTCATTGTTGGTTCCTTAATTAAATTTGGGCCTAATGATGAGTGTACAATCTTAGAACTCGTCGTTTAAAAAAACACCCTAGAACCTAACTAAGCCGTATTATTATTCAACAAGAAAAACACAAGCCATATTAAAGATTAGAGTCTTACTATTCCTTGTAAATCCTAAGTTCACTATTAACATTATAATAACCGATATTCGGGCCCAAGTTAATTTTAATACAAGCGTGGATTATAAAATCCAATTATGCTTATTAATTAACTCGCGTGTTGTTTTCGCTGTTATTAAATTTTAATTGAGATGTAACTTCCGGCATCTTTTTATGGCGGATTACTAAATTATATTAGTGCAAGTTGTAAATTTTGACAATGAATTTTTTTATGTAGATAATAAAGATTTTATTATCATAGTGTAGATGTATTATCTGACCTTTTGATTTAAGAAATAAAATATAATTTTTAAAAGGTAAGTAACATAAAAACGAGAAATAGATGAATTATGTGCTCGTAAATTAATTCCTTTTCTTTTTAAATTAAATTTTGCTAAATATTTTTAAAAGTTTAAAAAAGGCGGCAGATTTGGTCACAATTTTTCAAAACACGCTTTTACTAGATTGGTATCGCAATAATTTAGAAAAACCTTAAATTTGATACATTTTGATAAATAAAAAAACACCGCGTATACTAAAAAGTCGTTTTTTTAACAAGCAACGTCTTGGTTACCAAAACGGTCTCAAAACGGTTATCAAAACGCTCTTGTTACAAAGGTAGGGTCAACTGGGGCAAATGTGTCTGTGGGGTAATTGCGTCTTTCGAGAATAACTGACAAACCCTTCACAAATTAGGCGCCACATACATCTTTTTTCTATCTTTAGTTTTAATAATATGTACAAGATGGCGCTAGTTGCCCAATTTGTGAAGGGTTTGTCGGTAATTCTCGAAAGACGCAAGTGCCCCACAGACGCATTTGCCGCAGTTGACCCTATATGTGTATTCACCCCCTGGTTCCGGCATCCGACTAAAACCGACTAAGACTGCTTCCATGAACATCTCTAGAAAGTAATTTTCTGCGAAAATAATACCAACATTTACAATATAGGAAAGTTTATGTGAAGTTAATTTAAACTTTGGTGGATTATCAAGTTCTGATACAAGTTTTATCAAAATAAAGTAAGTTGGTTATTTGTGTCTGAAGCCCTAATTTACAACCACTTAAGTTCTAAAATAACCTATAATACTAAAGATAAATATTGAAGTAGAAATTTATTCACTTTTATGTGAAGTTACTCGTACCTCATCATCTTACGTAAAAATCGTGAATTAAAAAAAAAATTCAATAACACGGACTTCTACTAATTTTAAGCATATTCTAATTTAAAAACTATACTTACTGTACTTACATGAATCGTATGATGGTTTTTCATCAGCTGCATAAATAACTAACATAACTGGAACGTGGTGTATGGTAAATGACTCGCCCCTCTCACATTTGGGACTGAATTTAGGGTCAACTGGTACAAATGCGTCTTAGAGGAATTGCATCTTTCAAGTTACTTACAAACCCATCACAAATTAGGCGCCACCTACATATTTTTTTATATCTTTAGTTACAATAGCGTGTATTAGATGGCGTTAGTTGCCAATTACTTTTTTTAAAGTAGAATTATAATAGGTCGCCGTTTGACCATCAACTCACCTGATGATAAGCGACGTTGTGATCTAAGATGGAGCACAACGACCTATAAGGTACTTATACACTCTAGCCTTGAAGTTTTGTAGAGTGAAGAAGTACAAAGACTTCAGTTGAATGAGGCGCTACAAGTGCGCTACTGCTCAGACCCGTCTTTGGAACGGTTACACCGGACTACATCCCGAAACACGACTAGGTCATTTCACGGCATGGCTTGGTCCGGTGGGTGGTAACTAGCCTCGGCCGAAGCTAGTTTGCTACCTGGTTAGCACTACCCGGGGACCTCGTGTAGGGAATCAGAATAGAGCACACTCCTACGGACGTGGGTAGCTCAGTGGGTTTGTCAGTAATTGCCCCACAGGCGCATTTGTATCAGTTGACCCTATATCGTTATTTTCACAGCCAATCCTTTATACAAAACAATGATCACGCTCGAAACTACTGTCACCACTAGCAGTGTTATCGCTAAGAGCAGTATCTTCCAGTCAATGTAAAATTACCACTTCAAACTAAGTTCCAGAAATTTTGAACTCAAAATTTTAAGCTTCATGAACTCACAACTTCAAGTCGTAGCACGCTTCCTTTCACAACTCGCACGAAGTTCACTAAACTTCGGAAGTTGCATCACGACGCGACAAGCTAAATAGTTCCAACATACTCTAGTTTGATTAAAACTATTTTACTAGAATACTTACTAGAATTCTAAGGAGTAAGGAGTGCACCACCCTCAGTGTGTGCTGAATAAGTATTTAGAAACATTTAGTATTTATAGATATTACCTAGTTGTAAGCCAAAATTTGTGAGACTGTAATTTATTTATTATTTGAAAATATAATGCCCCTCAGTTTCTTGCATGTTCTTCTGAGTAGAGGCTCTTTATCCGAACAAGGCAGTCGAGTCTATTTAAATAACTTTGACGTTCATAAGTGTATCTTTGATACCTAAATTGAATAAAAACATTTTGACTTTGACTTTGACTTTGAGTTAAAAAAAGCATAGGTAACCGTCGTAAGCGAAGCGTCTCTGCTATAACTTCGACAAAAATGCTTTTGTATGTCCGAATTCTGTCAAGATTTCTGTCCGGATCTCTGTGCAGATCTCAATCCGGATCTCTGTCCGAATCTTTGTTTTCCTCTTACAAATCGCATTTTTTACCCGATTATCTTGAATTAAAACAAAACTTCGCCATTTCGAAAAGTTTCCAGAAACTGACCTGCTAACAAAATTTCACGAGAACCGGTTGAGGAATACGACCTGTAGCGGAGGACAAACGTCGGCTGCGAGTTCAACAGCTCACAGAACCACCATAGATGGTGGTTCTGTGAGCTATGCCTATTAAATAACTATAGTTATTTAATTAAATAACTATAGTTATTTAATAGGCATAGCTTTGTTGAAATGGAAATATTGTCTTCTACACGATACAAAAAAATACAATAAATAAATTCAGAACACTCCACACACGGTCGCCTGACCCAAATTAAGCAAACCTACTATGGCTGCCAGGGACTAATATTAGATACTTAGATATTTTTAAATACAAACTTAAATACATATTAACACCCAGACATAGAACAAACACAAATGTTCATCACATGAATGTTTGGTGGGAATCGAACCCAAGCCCCCAAGCTCAGAAAGCAGGTTCACTACCAACTGAGCCACCGAGGCAGTCAACTTTCTATTCTTCTATTCTATTCTGTAAATATTTGGGTGTAAATATCTATTTATGTATGTATTTAAAAATATCTAAGTACGAGTATGTATATCAGTCTCTGGCCCCCATAGTACAAGCTTTGCTTAGTTTGGGGTCAGGCGACCGTGTGTGGAAGTGTCCCGAATTTATTATTGTAAATTCGGGACATTATTGCAAATGTCAGTGTAATACAACACCCACACTTCGCCGGACGATATTCGGTCCCTAATGTGACAGGGGGTGAGCCTGTCACCATACACCGGGCTCCAGTCATGTAGCAGATGACATAGAAATTTCTACAATGAGAATAGTAATTAAAAAGTAGTAGGCACCTACCTAACTAGCTATTATGTAAACGAAATAAGACCTAGAATTGAAGTAAATTTAAATAGTTGGTAGCTTTTAATTTTGCTCATAATAAGGGCTTGAGTTATTAAGGCAAATTAAAGTTTTGGGCGCCTCGTTTCTCATCCAAACTCAAACTTGGCTTGAATAGAAAATCTTTTCTTATTTTACGTTTACTGTGAGCAGCGTTTTCTTGGAATAAAAAACTTTGGGTTCTCTTGTTATTGTGCTAAATTATTCCCTTGTGAATTCTTAGTAACCACTGTTAAGATTGTACTAGAGGAATCCAAAATATCAAACTTAAACTTTGTTTTAATATTTAATTGTCCTACTGACTTACATAACTGTTTTTTATATTTTATTCTTTGAAATCATGATTTCAAAATAACATAACGTCACGCCTTTCCCCCGAAGGGGCTGGCAGAGGTGTAATACAACACCCACATTTCGCCAGACGATATACAGTCCCAAATGTAACAGGGGGCGAGCCTGTCGCCATACACTGGACTCCAATCATGTAGCAGATGACATACAATACGCACATTTGTTCACACAATGAACAAATCGGTGCGTGCCGTCGGCTGGGTTCGAACCCGCTCTCTTTGGCTTGAGAGGCGGATCTTCTCCCAACTAGGCTGCCATCGCTTTTTTCAATGTATGTGCCATAAATTAAGGATCCTTCCGTACAAATTAATGATAGCCTTTAATAGTCGTATTTTAAACAATACATTAATACAGGGGATTTAATTGTTAGAGTTTCGTCATACCTAAGAAATCCATAATTTTGCCACATACGTCTGTCTGTCTGTGTTCATATTTTTCTGTCTGTTTTAGTTAAAATACGTCAGTTACACTTTTTTGATTATTAAGCAATTGGAATTGTTTTTCTTCTTATAGTTGTCTTTTGTTAATTTAAAAAATGCGACACAAAACGTCATTTGATAATGGTAAATTATAAATAAAATAAAAAAATTATATGATCACAGTTACAGTTTTGTTGTTAGCTAAAACAGTGAGCAATCTATTTGAACAAGCAATGGTTTACTAAAAACATACAAACCCATAGTTGGATACAGTTAAGCATAGTGAGTCCAAGCGCCAAATTTCATTTTTTGATTTTTTTGCATTTTTGTAATCCTTAGGGCATAATTTAGCCATAGAAAAAGCACTCTTGTAGCAGTTGAACTCTTAAGTGGTATTTTTTGATACCCCGTCCAAGCGCCTTCTATAGCAAATGGTATATTTCGATACGCAACACAAGTCCAATAACCAATTTAAAAATAACAACCAAATTGTATAATAAGAAAACACATTTCCATTTATACATTACAAGCCCAAACGACGTAGTGTTATGCATAAGTAGTCCACGCGACAAATGTTTGTTACTTGGACTAGTTTTGCAGAACTAGAAACGTGAGTTTGATTCCAAACGCAACCCAATAATTCAAGCATTTGTCGCATAGGCTTGTGATGCATAAAAATAGTTGAAGTTAACTACTCACTTCCTTCTCTCCCTGCCGCCACAATTAGAAATGACTCAGCAGCGGCAAAGGTATATTTGATTACTATCTACGCCACTGGAGCAACTATGCCAGCGCCCCAGAGCTTCACTCCGGTATTTTAAGGAGTTGGGTTGGCTCGGGTAAGTGCTGGCAGAGTGAAATGCACAAAACACCCCAAGTGGGACTGCGATCAGTGCAGAACTTAACGCCCTCACCTCGAATAATACAATAATAAGAATAAGCTGAGATGATACTCACAGGAGCCCCCTGGAAGTCATCAGGAAATACTACGACGAGAATAGCTAACGACCAAATCCGTCCAAGATCCAGTCATGCGCCTTCCATCTCCGAAACCGTCAAGCCGGACGCTCACTCTACATATCCTGGCGAGACATCGCTATAAAGCACTGTTACAACCCAACCAACCTAGGAGTAAAACATGACAGGCCACTGACTTACAAACAGCACTGTATGAAAACAAAATTAAAAGTTACCAGGAACAATTTACTCTCCCGCCTCATTTCCACCTCATGAGGCACCTCACCTCAAGTATTGCGCACATCCGGGCTAGCACTCTATTTCTCAGCTGGGAAATACGCGTGTCCGGTGTGACACCGTTCCACCCATGCTAAGGAAGTAGATGTTGCACTCAATGAAACATGCAGAAAATAACTGGCTGCTTGAAACCCACCCCCTGAAATCTTTTTACCCTCTTGCCGGCATTGTTCCCCTAAAATTCCGCAGAGCTGTCGATTGCTCTACACTCACCACCCCACACCCACCCTCACACCCACTCTACAGTTTTTTACCCCCCGATCAACAGCCTCAAGAGTCGCAAAGGTTTTCTCAGTTCCACAAAGGCGTTACCCACCCATCCCCGAGAGTCCTGCTACAAACTGTGGCTGGAAAGGTGCGCACCACCACAGGAGTTCGTAAAACCGGCAGAGGAACTCCCCCCAGGCAACGACTTAATGTAGCCCACGTGGAACTCGCTAAACAGACTTCGCTGCAAGTTCAACATGAGCAAGTGGGGGGTTCTCTGACACGGGTTCTCACGAGTGTGGCTGCGACGCAACACAAACCATGGGACATAAAATGTCCTGCCCTCAGTGCCACAAAAGCTGCTCACTAAGTGACCTGATGGAGGCCTAAAAAAAGATCATGCATTTAAAATAAATGTCGAGACAAGTGAAGGAGAGGAAGAAAGCGTAGAAATTGATGTAGAGAGAAAAAAGGTAGAAGAGGACACAAATGTTTTAAATAAATGGTAACGCTTTGGGCTACTGGAAAGCCTGTTTCAGAAAAAAATTGGAAGATTTAAAAATCACCGTTCCCCTATATTCCAAACGACGCTATGTCATTTTATAAAAAAAAAATGATTTCAGACGACACGATTGATGATTATATTGAAGGTTTTAATGGTCATTTAGATTTTGATCCAGATCATGTCTAGAGTACATTTAGTATCTACCTACTCTATCTTACTCGATATGTTCTCATCAAACATCTGTCCGTCTAAATTAATATTATCCTGTCTGTAATATGCCATTGCAGACATGCCATTTTCATAGCGTTTCATTTATTTTTCTCAGTCCTGATTATCATTTACCAATTTATGATGCTAAGCAAGTATGGAAAAATATATATTTTTTATTTAATCGATAGGAAATGGACATTAATGTCCCTTGGACTCGTTTTGCAAAATGAGAACAGCATATTATTGCTAGTCCACGTGCATTTTTAGCTATTTATGGCCCTTGGACTCGTTTTGCAAAATGAGAACATCATATTTATTGAGAGTCCAAGTGCATTTTAGCTATATCTTCCAAAATAAATACTTATTTTGTGTTTTTTCCTTGTAATATGTTAAATTACAAATAGAAGCTTTGATATAAATAGATTTACTTTCAGACGAAACAAATGCAAACCTCCTGCCAATAAAAACGCGTTTATATAATTTCCCAAAAAAACGAAAATGGCGCTTGGACTAACTATGCTTAACTGTATCCAGTTCACATCAAGTCGTTTATAGATTGCAAAGTGCTCGCACGCTCTCGGCCTTTGCCAATATTTACTACCAGTCCATGTATTACTGGGAGTAGCTGTGTGGAGATGTAGTTAATGCATTTGTCGATGTTACTCGAATGGCAAGCAGTGGTTTACTGCTTTAATCATAACAGTATCAGTCTGTCGTTGTATATTGTATTTTCAAAAAATATTACATTGCTCCATGTTGGGCGCCATTTGGCTCGAAGGACCAGAAAATCACTTTAAACCGATCTTGACCGCATTTAAAACCAAATCGAATTAAAGTCTTAGATGTAAGTAATCTCAAAATATTTTAATTATTAAAACAAAGCTTTTAATAAAAATCATCTATGGCATACGACCAGACAGACAAATCGAAGTCTCTCCATAAAGATTTATTTGTACCACTTTGGTACCGAACCCTAGAAATTGCTCCGTGCTGGGCGGCAACAAAAAACTAAGAACCGATCTCAATAAATACATTACAGACTCGTGTGTCTGTAACTCTTGTATAGATTGTAAAGTGGTCGTAAGCCCGTGGCCCTTGCCAATATTTACTGCGATGTATCTGTGTGGGACGAGTTAATGCATTTTGTTGTTCACCTTGAGCTAAAGTACACAAACTTTTAACGTTGCAGATAGATACAGTAGTTTTTGTCTTTTTACTGAAATTAAATTTTAAAAGCCATTGAATTTATCCATTGACTGCCTCGGTGGCTCAGTTGGTGGTGAACCTGCCTTATGAGCTTGGGGGCGTGGGTTCGATTCCCACCTAGGGCAAACATTTATGTGATGAACATTTGTGTTTGTTCTATGTCTGGGTTTTAATATGTATTTAAGTATGTATTTAAAATTATCTAAGTATGTATATATGTCCCTGGCAGCCATAGTACAAGCTTTGCTTAGTTTGGGGTCAGGCGACCGTGTGTGGAAGTGTCCCGAATTTATTTATTTATTTTATTATTTATTTTATAGTTTTCGGAACTTGAATAATATTTTTTTTGTTAGGATCTACACATTCTACACTTTAAACAATATAGTGACACACGTGGTATCAGTTTTCGTTTTAGTGAATGGTTTTACCTTATTATTGGCGACCAAAGACTAAAAAAAACTGGCTTCAGTTATACATTCTCAATTTTTAACCGACTCTGAAAAATGAGGAGGTTCTCAATTCGTCTATATGTTTTTTATGTATATTACGCAATTGCTCCGATTTTAATTTTTTTTTTGGTACATCTAACTTTAGAGGAGGTCCTACATAAGTTTATGGATGACGGAAGGTGGTTTTTCAACCTTTGCATTTAATATTATTTAGTTAAAATTTAATGTTGGTAGATAGTAAAACTAAATTTAAGTCTTTTTTTTTCAATTGCACGTAGTCTAATTAGGTTGTTACGAGTAGGATCCCTGTCTGACTCTAGTTTTTAAATTGCTTACTTGTCAACTAGTAAAAGTATTAATCAAGCCAACCGAAGTTAGTAATAACCATCCGAAAAGAGGAACAAGTTAAATTAAAAATTAAAAAAAACCTCGTCACCGATTTTCGTAAGCACCGATTTTCATCAAACATAGCTGAGAACACTTCCGGCTTATGCACCTTTCAAACAAACAAAAAATCAAAATCGGTTTATCCGATGCCGCAGACAGACGCACACACACACAGACTCACACACACACAGACACGTCAAACTTATAACACCCCGTCGTATTTGCGTCGAGGGTTAAAAATGAGTTAACGCATACATTATACAGCATGTATAAGATGCCGTAACAATAGGTTTGCACTTGGCATGGTTCACTGCTGGCTACACGGCACAAGCACTGCAAACTGCATTCGGTAAACACTGATGGCCAACGAATAAAACGAAGAACAGAAGGGAAAGAACAACGCCTTACATAAAAAAGTACCTAAAGTATAATTAAATGAATTACTAGCTGCGCCCTGCGGTTTCACCCGCGATTAAAAAGTCTATCTCTGTGCCAAATTTCATCCAGATCTGTTTAGCCGTTCTGGCGTGAAAGAGTAACAAACATCCATCCATCCATTCATTCTTACAAACTTTCGCGTTTATAATATTAGAAGGATGTTAAGGATAAGTCGTACAAATTTGTACGAAATATATGCAATGTCTTAGCAGTGAATAATTAATTTTCAGGTTCTTCTACAATTACAACTTATTTAAAAGATGTTACCTCAAAAGCCCTAGACTGTCAACCCTAAACCAAAGATTAAGTAAATAAGTAAGAAGAGTCCGTGTAAAAGAGTCTTTTTCTCGTCAACTTTTCAGAAGACAAGTGCGCATTCATCCTAAATAACATCGTATTTTTTAAATGATAGCCATCCATGAGTCGACTAAAAATATCTTTCTTTTTGTTCCTCTCGCAACTGAGACAGCACAGATAAGGATACTTTATTTCTCCTTGTCAAAATTGACGTTCTTTGTAGGCATGACTTCAAAGCCCGTGTCTATATTGTACGGAGTCTACATAATGTTTGATCGACATTTTTTGTAAAGATGGTTTACTTTCTTTTGCGTTCTAAATTTAAGTCTACGCTAAATAGACATTTATTTTACATGATTAACTTTTATGTCATTTTTATTTTTAATTAAATGACGTAAGTGCAAATAAAAGTGGGACTAGACGTGTATTTTTCTTCAAAAAAAAGTCGAAGATAAAAGTTTGAATTATACTCGTACCTACTTATTTTATGTAGGCCAAGAAATTCCAAAAAACCAAAGCCTAAATAAATCAAAAATATAGATGGGGCGTTACAAAAAACGTTCAGCCTACGCCTCTGGGCCATATACATGATCTATGACCATTTTATATTGGGTTTAACCGGGCGTCAGTACAGGCAATATATTTGGAGTACCGGTACGGTTACGGCACGCCTTCTCTGGCAACTCTATAAAACTATGCGGGTACTTGATATTGGTTAGTTGGGCGAAATGAGTTTATGGTTTCCAAGATTTTAGAGTAAGGTAATTGATGCAAGAGTGGCCAACATTTAGTTGGTGGATTTTTGAAAGATAATAACAAACTGGACAAGATTAGGTAGAATGAAGTAGGATCGAAAATAGGTGTAGGTTAATGTATACAACTGCCTGCTGTGGTTTTTATAACCACAATATTGACACAAAAAAACATACATATCGTCACGCCTTTCCCTCGATGGGGCTGGCAGAGAGGTAATACAATACCCACACTTCGCCGGACGATATTCAGTGCCAAATGTGACAGCAAAAAAATACATCTAAATAGTATAAAATAAAGTCGTTTTCTCCGTCTGTCTGTCTTTCTGTCTGTATATCTCTTGACTACTCTTACACCACGCAACGGATTTTGATGCGGTTTTTACCATCAGCTAGATATTTTTTACGGGAGGCTTCAGCAATTCGCACTGCGTTTTCACGGTACCTTAATATAGGTAGGTACCGTGAGAACCGAAGGCGAATCGCTAGTTATTCATAAAAGTTATGTATTGTAAGTATGAAACATCCATAAAAAGAAGATTTTTTTCAAGTAAAAAAATCTTCTTTCTACTAAAAGAATTGCTACAATAAAGGCAACTTTAGTTATTTACTTAAGTACCTACTCTTTACGCATGTCTGCGTAATTGAGTAGGTACGTCCAAATTCCTGTCTAGAATCCCCAAGTTTGATATCTCGTTAGTACTAAATACATACCTTCATAGGCAATCAGTCAAGTTCGGTCGGAAACTTGAGCCAAATTACGATTTTAGTACACGTCTCGTTCTAGGCCTTTATGTTTGTAAGTGTTGCCAGTAACTCGCCTTATAGGTTTCAGGCTCGAGGGCAGGAACTGAGGAAATTACGCTTTTATGAGATTGGGATGCTCTGTCAGAATAAGTCGGAAAAAAACTATAAAATGGAGCTTACTTTTTGACTATGGGCGTTTTTTCATTGTCCGGTCCGGTCCGGTACTGACGGCGCCGGCTCGACGCGCGACGTCGGCATTGATATCAATGGACGCCTAAATCGTCCACTGATTTTAGGGCCAACTTCTTACGTTTGTTTTGTATGTAATGTTATGGACCAAGTGATAAAAGGGCCATAGTTCATAATGCCCAGGCATTGTAAGAAATGACCAATCCTACTATATCCTACTAATATTATAAACGCGAAAGTTTGTGAGAATGGATGTATGAATGGATGTTTGTTACTCTTTCACGCCAGAACGGCTGAACAGATCTGGATGAAATTTGGCGCAGATATAGATTTTATTTCAGAATAGCACATAGGATACTTTTTAACCGCGGGTGAAACCGCGGGACGCAGCTAGTAATATTATAAACGCGAAAGTTTTAAGAATGGATGGATGGATAAATGGAAGGACGTTTGTTACTCTTTCACGCCAGAACGGCTGAACAGATCTGGATGAAATTTGAAACAGAGATAGATCATAGTCTGGATTAGCACATAGGATACTTTTTAACCGCGGGTAAAAATGCGGGGCGCTGCACAGTACAGTCTGTTACTACAGTCATCAATAACTGTAGTAAATTATTAGTACAAACATTTAACGGGCATTAAAGGCTTAAGCAATAAACTGAACTAGAGGCTCTGTGAACTGGAGACCTAGGGGCCGACATGTACAACTCTGAACCACTAAATTAAGAACACAGTTTATGCAATAAAAATATTCTATTCTATTCTGAACAGAATCCAGACATACGAAAGCATTTTTGTTGAAGCTGAAGCATGTGAAGAGATGTAGTCCGGTGTAGCCGTTCCGAAGACGGGTCTGAGCAGTAGCGCACTTGTAGCGCCTCACTCAACTGCCGTCTTTGTACTTCTTCACTCTAGAAAACTTCAAGGCGGTGAATAATTATCGTAGAGGTCGTCGTGCTCCATCTTAGACCACAACGTCGCTTAACATCAGGCGAGTTGGTGGTCAAACGCCGACCTTTCCTACTAATATTATAAACGCGAAAGTTTGTAAGAATGGATGGATGGATGGATGGATGTTTGTTACTCTTTCACGCCAGAACGGCTGAACAGATCGGGATGAAATTTGGCACAGAGATAGATTATAGTCTAGAATAGCACATAGGATACTTTTTAACTGCGGGTCAAACCGTGGGGCGCAGCTAGTTCTACATAAAATTAAATAAAAGAAAAAGCATAGACGTTTCGCTAACGCTCGTTCGGTCAATTCATCTGCTGTCATCCGCACCATGCTACAGTGAATAGAGTATAATAATTTGCATATGTAGTTAAAAACTAAAAACATTGTACTTAACAGTACCTAGTAAGTTAATTCCAACCTGTAGGTACTAACTACTGTAGAAACTAATAAACCTTAAACCATTGTTGAAATCAGTTGTTCAAAACCTGTGTAGGTGGTGACTGTTGTATATATCTTGCGATATAGCACATAAAGTATAATTCATGTCAGTTTCCATGGCCGCTAGCCTCGGGATAATAGTAGACTTGTCTCTTTTAATCTTATATACTTACATATCTTTCAAATTAAGTCCCAAATGTGACTGGAGGCGAGCCTGTCGCCATACACCGTGCTCCAGTCATGCACTGTATGGCGACAGGCTCGCCCCTGTCACATTTGGGACTGAATATCGTCCGGCGAAGTGTGGGTGTTGTATTACACCTCTGCCAGCTTCCTCGGGGGAAAGGCGTGACGATATGAGTTCTGATATGTGATAGTTCACTCGCTAATTATACTGTCCTTTTGAAAAGCGGAGAGAGAGAGGCATGCCTAATGTGTCGATGAACTCTGCGATTTTGCTAATTATAATTTTTTACTTACCTTTACTTACCTATTCTACCTATGAATTATCAAATTACGATTGTAATCATTTAATAATTTATGTGTTAATTATATTATGTGTAGTATAGTGTCCAAATTATGTAGAATTGCAAATATTATGTAAACAACTGAAAGAGTACTAGCTACCACAACACAGGGTATGCTACCGTGGTAGCTAGGGACTGTCAAGCACTGTAATTTTTTTTTCGTGTCAAATAAATTTTATATTATTATTATACCATTTACCAAAATCGGTTGAGCCATTTAGTCGGAACAAGGTTCTGCTAATTAAGTAAGAAATAAAACAACTTGATTTCATATTCGTAAAAAGTACATAGGTACCTACTCGTACTTTGGCTTGCGCAGCGCAGCTGTAACTCTTTCTATGTCTTAGTTCAGAGCGGTAATATCCCTTGGCGTAGACTTTACCTGAGGTATATTTCGTAGTATTTCAATTCTGTCATCGACTGGCTCACACAAAATACTTTCTGCTCCTATAAATCTTATAAATGGTTATTGAAATGAAGAGGGTTTGTCCCTACACAGTCCCTGGTGCTGACTTTATTGTATTGGGTACATAAAATATACATTTTTCTGTATGTTTACAACATTATTCTTTGTTAGTTGTTGTTGGGGGCGTAAAGTTCGAGTTTTATTGCGAACTTTGACCAATTTAGTTGGTAAATATGCTTGACTTGGAGCTTAATGAGAATGCTGAAGTTTCTGATAAAGAATTGATTTTATACTCTTTTTTTGATAATGATTAAGTTTAATTTACAATAAATAGTATTTTTTCCGCTTGATGGCGCTCAATGTCTATTTTATACCAACAAAAACTTTTTTTTTTATTTATTGCGCCGATCTCATATTATCATCAAATATGATTTGTGATTTTCAGAACTAAAAGAAGCGGCTTAGGTTAACATGTGTGTGAGTAGCAAATCGTGGTATGACCGAGCCTTAACATACTTATAAGCTAAGTTTTATACCGAGAAGTAAATATTACTGCGGGGATTTAAACCGCGGGTAATACCGCGCAGATAGTCTGCCATAAGCTTTTGGGGTCTCCCAGACAGACGCGGCCTGCGGTGGCGGTCAACAGACCGCCAGTGGCCGCCAATGCAGGCTGTCTGGGAGACACCTTACGAAAATCTTATGAGAGCAAATAATTTTAACATTGGTGAGTGGTGGAGGCTCCGTAACATACATATCGTCACGCCTTTTCCTTCGAAGGGGCTGGCGGAGGTGTAATACAATAGCCACTCTCGTCGGATATTAAGTCCCAAATGTGACAGGGGGCGAGCCTGTCGCCATACACCCGGCTCCAGTCATGTAACAGATGACATACAATACGCACATATGTTCACACAATGATCAAATTGTAGCGATCCGTCGGCTGGGTTTGAGCCCGCTCCCTCTGGCTTGAGAGGCGGGCCTTCTCCTACTAGGCTATCATCGCTTACCAACAACATAGTAATTAAATAGCAATTAGGTTCAATCTGAAACAGTAAGTACCTACCTAACTAACAAAGCATTTCATTTCAACGTTGTACTTATTAAGATCGTTAGAAATTAAGGAATATACTTATTTCTGTTGTTTGTATGCTTAATAAAATACATTAACTTGTTAAAGTACCTAATAAGCTTTACAAAGATTCGTCTAGAAAGTTTTCGCCATTATACATACCTACATCACATACTACGTACAGATAAGAAAAGAAGCGTTCAAAACAATGCAAAGATGCCTTTGTCTGCTGCATCGACTCTGAAAAAACAAAGATATAGTTTACTACAAAAGGACCAGAATTATAATGATATTTTTCTTCTAATTGAGTGTGTTTAAAAGTAGCTCATGTGGTAATACAGAGTGTAAGCTACCTCCATACCAAGTTTCATCAAAATCCGACCATCCGTTTGAGCAAAAAGCGAAAAAGTAACAAACAAACATACACAATTTATTGCATTTATAATGTAACTAGCTGCGCGCTGCGGTTTTACTCCCGGTTAAAAAATCCTATGTGCTATTCTAGACTATGATCTATCTCTGTCCCAAATTTCATCAAGATATGTTCAGCCATTCTGTCGTGAAAGAGTAACAAACATCCATCCATTCTTATAAACTTTCGCGTTTATAATATTAGTAGGATTTAAAAAGCGATGATAGCCTAGTTGGAGAAAGCCCGCCTTTCAAGCTAGAGGGAGCGGGTTCAAACCCAGCCGACGCGACGGCACGAACCAATTTGTTCATTGTGTGAACATAATATGTGCGTATTGTACGTCATCTGCTACATGACTGGAGCCCGGTGTATGGCGACAGGCTCGCCCCCTGTCACATTTGGGACTCAATTTAAAAGATATGTATATAAGATTTAAAGAGACAAGTCTACTATTATCCCGAGGCTAGCGGCCATGGAAACTGACATGAATTATACTTTATATGCTATATCGCAAAATATAAACAACAGTCACCACCTACGCGGGTTTCATCCATCCATTCTTACAAACTTTCGCGTTTGTAATATTAGTAGGATTAGGATAAGATATTTATTGTTACCATCCTTGTTTTGCAAAAAAGATCATAGAATAGCAACGGTATTGGCCATGGTAAAATAATAATATACTCCGCCAGGTATAGCACTGCGAGTTGAAAATGGTCACGTGGGCAACACGTAGTGACGTCAATCGATGCTTAAGCAAGACCGAATTATGTCATGTAAAATAAGTTCGAAAGGGACAATGACAATGACGAGTGATGTCAATACGTGTTTGCTTCTGGAATGCCAGACCTTGTTTTTTTTTTGGATCATGGTATTTGCCACACAATTTTAAAAAAAACTTTCATGTATTGTCGCCAAATCTTTAAAACTTCCTAAAAATGCCAACATAATTATTTAAAGCAAAATACCTACACGGAACAGGTATATTATAATTCTTGACTTGCTCAGTATCTGCGCACAAATAATAAAGTCTACCAAATCGAGTGGTTTGAGTTATGTGGAAACTTGTCCAAACTCCGTATGAGCGTACATTTTACGGCAAACATGTAAAGTCACTGGATACGACTAAGTTGTATTGAGCTAATTAACCTTAACATAAAAATTAAACATACCCACATACATTATAGTCTGTTTCCCAGAGGGGTAGGCAGAGACTACTTCTCTCCACTTGCTACGATCCTGGCATCTTTTGCTTCTTCTACTTTCATGAGTTTTTTCATACACGCTCGTCGGTTACAGGTACGCCGTTCTTTAAAACGTCTTCGACTTGGTCAAGATACGTTCGCCTAGGTTGACCCTTCCCATCTTGGCCGTTTACACTCGCCTTGTAGATAGGTTTCGTCAATGTCCTTTCATCCATTCTCTCAATGTGTCCAAACCATCTAAGCATTGCTTTCTCAATCCTTAACATCATCTTTCACAACACAAAAAAAAAAACATATGACACAAAAATATACTTGTTTGCAAAATAAAAAAAAATAAAAATCAATTGGCGGCGTAATTGCCTAACATACATACAAAAAAACATACGATTGAATTCAAAAACCTCCTCCATTTTGGAAGTCGGTTTAAAAACATATAAGTTATCTATGTATTAGAAGGTCAAAATAATAGGAGTGAACAGTGATTTGACAATGGCAAGAGTTATTAATGAACAAGAAACATTTTTTTTTTAACCTTAATTTATTTGTAAAAACCAATAAAAATATCTTTATTAGAAAATAAAGTGTATTTTAAAAACGATATTTTTAATAGAAATTACTCCCAACTACCTTGAAACCAACAAAACACTAACAATAAGTTTCAATTTCAAACCATATCATCTCAGTACCAGTATAATAGGCCAAAGCGTACAGTAACCCCCATACCCCTTCTGGGAAATTTATACCCATCGCGGTACACTCGCCGCCATAAATAATAAGTGAGAGACCGGAGGCGCCGCGGATCCGTACAAAAAGTAACAAACAGATCCCTTAAATAAAGAAAACACGGGCATATGTTAACAGCTGTCGGTCGAGCACCGGTGGGCAGGGTCGATTTTAGCGGGGAAATGGGGCAAAAGGTAGAGCCTTTTGCCCCACCTTTGCTCTACCTTTTGCCCTGTGCTGATAACAGTAAGTGATATTTCAAGTGCCAAAACATTTAAAATCCACAATGATAAACAATCAATATACAACGTGTTGTTGTGCATTCCCGCAGAATTAGAAGAGGTAGGTATACTCCACTAATCTAGAAAAAAAAACAGCCGTTCCATACCAAAAGTTCGTTGATCGTCAACAAAATGTATGGAACAGCTACTTTTTTTCTCGATTTCAAAGTTGCCCCGTAGTTTATTCGTGCTCTGTTATTATACCACGCCTAACTCTACAAATTCTGCGGGAATGCAAAACAACACGTTATAGATAGTATTTGTGCAGTTATCTTCATGTCTAACTCTCTGTTGACAGAAATTAAAGTTTTTTTTAATTAGTTTTGTAAAGGAAAAATATATTTAAATAGAACTGGCCATTAGCAAAAGTAGCTTTTCCTAAATAATAGTGATTTTACAAGTAGTTTAATCCTTGTAGTGGGTGTAAATGAAAAAAGAAAGTATAGTTGAATTGTGAATTTCCCCCATTTTTTCACCCTGAATACGTCAACAGCAAAGTATGGCTGGGAACGGAAAAAAAATAAATAGAGCAAGGGATTCGATTTAGCTCGATTGGTACCGAATTGGGTTTGTAAATAAAAGGAATACTTTAGTTATTAAATAGGTATTGATTGTTGGCGGAGAGGCAACATTACTGCACTATAAGAAGAATATAAGAGAGAATAATTGATTGAGACCTGACAGGTTTGACTATTATAGGTCATTTGCGTGCAATTTCACGCTTAGTGAGGATTTAGTAGACCTCGGTTGGACTAATAACGGGGCTCAGTGATATGAGTTAACAAGATCCATACCTACTATTTATTATAAGATTTGCGATAAATTTTAATAGCGAATCAGCAGTAGAAGTATAATTTCTGGCGAAAGCTGACGTCAATTTATAACTGAAAGCTGGACGTGAATTGCATGACCAACTTGAAAATTATGCTGCTGTCTCTCACTCTCTCTTTTTAGGCCATACATTTTAGGACCTGTAAAGACAACAATAATTGTTAGTTCTGTCAGTCATTGTAACAAAAATGAACGATACAGCATTAGCGAACTTATTTACTTCTACTATAGAATTACCATTTGAATACCAACAGCTAAAGACGAGACTTCAAAATGTTTATTTCAGTGAAGGAGAAAGTTCCAAATAATTTACAAGCAGCCTGTAAAATCACACTAAAATTATAAATGCAAAAGTTTGAGTGTTTGTTTGTGACTTGTCACGACAAAGGCTTAAAACAGTGCGATAAATAATTTAAGGATTACAACGATAAACAGTTACTCATTTCTAGCTGTTCTAATGTCTGGCCACATTAACGGGAAACGCCGATAATTGTGGCGACGATGAACGTTGAATGTTAACGTGACGACTTGTCGCGTGAATTTTACAACGGAATTAACATTGCCGTTTGACATTAACAGGCATTGAGCATTGACGTAGGCCGTTCAAGTATGGCGTGCTACCCAATTATAATAATAATTGGGTGGCATAATTATATTATCGCGTTATAATAAACGCAATAGTTAACGGAAAAAATCCGTGATAATGGGCATTGGCGTTTCCTATTAGTGTGGCCGTAACATTAGATAAATCCTAAAAGCCATCGTTAGTAAAGTAGGTACACAATTATTTAGCTATAAAAGCTCCTGAATGTCCTGGAATCGCAACTTATATTTCCGGCCTTGTCTTTTCTCTTCAAGGCCTAGAGAATCATAGACTAGCGATGTAGTAGACAGCAGATTGTATGCATTTTATTTTTGTATAATAATATTTAATATGGATGATAAAATCTTTTATATGCATATCGTTACGCGTTTTACCCCAAGGGGCTGGCAGAAGTGTACAACACCCATACTTCGGTGTTTCATAATCAGTCCCAAATGTGACAGGGGCGAGCCTGTCGCCATACACTAGGCTCCAGTTGTGTAGCAGCACATAATTATGTTCACACAATGAACAAATTGGTGCGTGCCTTCGGCTGGGTCGCAACCTTCTCCATCTGGCTTGAGAGGCGGATGAAGTTTATTTTCTTAAGATACTAAACTCAACATACTCGTATGTATAATATCTTATGAAAATTGAATAACTCTATCCAGGAGGGCTATTCCTACGCGTGAGATGAGATGAGATTTTGTCTTGGTCACTCTCACACCTATAACATTTCAAATGAGAGCAACAAGGACGAAAAATAGTGAGATTGAATTTCGCTCCTTCAGAATAGACCTACTGATCTTTGTCATTGTCTACAGGTCGCGTTTCTTAACCGATTCTCTTGACATTTTGTGAGTAGGTTCGATAATTAAATAGTTTTTTTTTGTCACGGACATCTTAGAATTTTTCAAAATAAGGAAGAAATTATATTTTTTTGGAAAAAAAAATGTTGTTTTTGTGTACCTGTAAATTTTTTGTATTTTTTTGATATCTGCTTGGTACATACATCTCGTTTAGCAGCAAGCATTTTGCATTGTTCAATACTTTTGGCAACAATCCAAGATACATTTCGAGATATTTAAATACAAATACGACATCAAAATTACTTACCATGATTTTTTAGAGAAATACACATTTTCTTAGTAGTCAGCATAGTTGCACATTTTGATACTGTAAGTACAAGATTCTTCGAACTCTACTTGTCGTTAAAAAACTGCTTTGAACCACGTTGCGCTTAAAATAAAAGTAGCTAATTTAGGCTGGCCATTGGTAACGTATAAGTATAAAAATAATAGTAATCTTCTATCAAAACTTTACTGATTGTCAAAACAGAAAAAAATAACACTCCTTAACAACCGGCTACGAAACTTAGTTGCCAACGCGGCTTAAGGGAAACTCAGTTACTACAAAACTCAAGAAAGGATTTACAAAATGTGCACTTAACGAGCTTTCAATTTTATTGAAGGAAACATTCTAAACAGAACAAGTAAAATGCACTTTTATTGCTATTTGATTTGTGTTTCAAGTAAACACTTTCAACTAAACTAACAAACCAAATTGAACTTTAAAACTTAAAAGGAAAGTTTATAGTTCATTGAAAAAACCTTCAGAGAGTGTTCTGCGTTGAGAGTGTAAAATTAGGTGCAATTACTGACATTGTAGTTGGTTTAAACGCGTTATAAATTGTTTATAATTTTGTAAAGTGGGTTAATATTTTGGTATAAAGGAGTCAGTGGAATTAAATTACTTTATAATTATGATGAAAACATAGCTACCACAATTTTTCAGTTCAATATTTTTTAAGCGATAATTTTAAGCTATTCCATATGAACATACTAAAATAAAGTTAATTTTGTGTTAGTAGAGCCTTCCACTTCCGCCAAGTAGCCACTCGTACATACATGGATCTAATATGATATTACCTAGTTGTAAGCCAAAATTTGTGAGACAGAAATTTAATTATTAAAAAAAAAAAAAAAAATTAATGCCCCTCAGTTTCTTGCCTGTTCTTCTGAGTAATGCCCCTTTTCCAAACAAGGCGGTCAAGAATATTACAAGAATTTGACGTTCATAAGTGTATCTTTGATACCCAATTGAATAAAAACATTTTGACTATGACTTTGAACTTTAAAAGTCTTTTTTATAAAGTTTTTTTTTTTTTATGAAATGCAAAAGCTGATTTTGTTTGTACTCACGAATCGTCACTTGATGTGAAGTGATGATTTGTCAAAACTAGTGAATACATCTTTCGTAGATTGGAAAACTTTTCACTATTATATAATGGAGACTTGAGTTTGGGCATCAATGATAAGTAATGATGACCCACGCTGGAGCATGCTTGACTAGGAGAAAGTCCTTGTTGTATCCCAACCTAGTACGAGTATCTGTATAGTTAGAAGAAGTTAAATTCTTAATGGTTGCTGGTGTCAGTAAGGCGCGGTCTTACCATAGATTTCCACCTTCACACGTTTACTTAAGCCGCTTCATACAAGAGTTGAAAATCGTATTTCATATTTGATGGTCAAATGAGATCGGCGGCGCCTAGAATAACATTTTCTTACCGTTGTTATTGGTATTAAGCGTAATAAGAGTATAAATAAGATTATGTTACTCGGTTAAACTTCCGAGAATTAATCTGGCTATTTAATAATGGAAAAAAAATGTATTGTAATCGGTGAAACGTAGAGTACCACGCTCAAACCACAGATCTAGGATGTAAAAGATCGACAGTGACAATTCGATAGTGATACAAAAAAAACATTTGCGCATGCGTGAGTAAATTAGTGCTGTGAAAAGTACTTATTAATTTATCGATTGACCAAAAATGGTCCTCCAGGTGCTTGTCGATAAATATAGTTTTTCGCATACCAATTGAGTTGTTTTTGTTCCAAGTAACACCGCTGCTGAGCTAAAATGAATATTAATTACTAAACGGGTGTTAAGCTAGGCGGAAGAGTTAGATATCAGTGTCACCATGTATCTAAATTAACATAAGAAAAGTAAATAATAAGATCAATATAATACTATCCTGGTAATTCGCTTCGAATTGTGACCCTTGACCAATTTTACTCGTATACGGATTAAGATAAGTAATGATACTTACCTCATTGGTTTTGTACATTTATTTGTAATTTACATATTTATTATTTAGTTAAATTAAATATAATTAGACTTGGATGTAAGGCACCCAAAATGTGTAAATTGAATTAAAAACTCGGAAGAATGTCAATTTACTTTTGATGACATTGATTCAAAAATGTATGCTTTGTTTATGTATTGCACCCATCGCCTACCTAATGAACTTTGATAAAAACTATCGATAATAATGACGTCATCTTTTCATCCATCTCTAGTGAAAATCGAGCTTAAACTAACTAATATTTTAATGCTGAATTTCATCACCAATTCTGCTTTCACCTAGGAAATATAGATGTTACGAAGAAACGACAACAACATACCGCTGGTAAATCGGTTTTTGGAACCAATTTATGTTATGTTTTAGACAAAATTTAGACAAAAACATCACAATGGAATTTTCATATTTACCCATGAAACGACAAATTTTGTGGGTTACATCTTAGATTCACATCACAATTGCTAAACTCACAAGATGACATAACTGCATTTAGTTACAATTGCTCTCTTTTGAGTCTATTTATAATTATTTTAGTAAAAATATAAATCATAGGAATTTTCGCGTGTTCCCAGGTGGCGCGCTGTCATTAATGACAAAAGAATTATTGACTAACATTTTATTTGTAGGCGACCTCTTTCTCTCTTGTGGAGTTTACATTTCGATGGAGACTTCTCTGTCCCACGCTTCGTTGGTCTTTTGAGAAGCAAAAAAAAATCTTAGGTCTGTGGCTCAAACAGTTTTTTAAGAAGATACTTTTTGTTTTTTTTTCTTCTAAAATCAATCGATTTTCAAATTTCTATTCCGGTTAAAGTGTTTTTGGATGTTTTCCTACTGATAATCATTATTCTTCATTTCAAACTAGGCGTAAACTATGTACTTGTCTTTAGTGATTTCGTGATAATACCGGGCCTTAACGCTAAGACTTAATGAAATATTTAGTCCTATTATTTTATTTGTCCTATGCAATAGGTACGGAACATTTAATTTGATTTAGGCATACAATTTCTAACTCGTATCAAGAGAAAAACATTACCAGATAGTCGAAAGAGACTAACGTCACCGGAAACGGGGAAAACAAACAGGAAGCTTCGAAGGGAAATTTCGTAGTTTTCCTCGAAAAAAAGGGGCGAAAGCTGTAAACAAAGAAGGTAATTACGTTTAAAGTCAGGTACGAACATAAGAAAAATACTGCGAGGTTACGAATAAAATTACTAAAGTTATATACTTAAGCTTTCTGAGACAGAAAGTGACTAGAATTATACGTATCTCTACGGCCAAAACGCACTCAACGTTTCAAATCAACCTTTCTTGTAAGAACTGCAGAGGTGTGGAACTCGTTGCCTGCGTCTGTCTTTCCACCTGCGGCCCTATTCGGAGATTTGAAATTCTCATCTCACTTTCTTTCGTCCTTGTTGCTCTCATTTAAAACGTCATAGGTGTGAGAGTGACCAAGATAAAATCTCATCTCATCTCACGCGCAGGAATAGCCCCTCTGAACACAATCCGGGGGTGTTTAAGCGTAAAGTGAATAGGTATCTCCTAGGCAAGCGTGTTACACCTTCGATCACGTCGACGCATCCCATCAGGCGAGTCAGTGGTCAAACGCATGCCTAGTTTGTTGTAAAAAAACCTACTGGCAAATTCACCAGTCCACTGCATGCAATTTTTAAATTTGTAATTGTGAAAGTTTTGTAACAAAAACACATAATAACGGGGCTTATCGGATTTCTGTTATTGAAAATAGCAAAGGTTATTACAATAGTTAGGTACTAGCGATTCGCCCGGCTTTGCATCGTACTGAAAAACTTTCCGTGAGGAATTATCTAGCTGATGGTGTAAACCGCATCTAGAGTCGTTGTGTGGCTTAGGAGGTGATAGCAGCTATACAGACAGAGAAACAGACAGATTCAAAATGTGACTTTGTTTTAAGCTATGTACATAAAGAAGCTCTCAAAGCTTAAAGTTTAAAGAACAACATGAAAGGAAAATCAAATACCACTAAAAGTAGAAACTTATTCAAGTATAAACGATATAAAACTAAAGCTATAACAATCATAATTCAACGATATTCTTAAAGTTTTTGTACAATGCTGATAAATATACAAATATCAAAACAAAGGTAATCAAACAAAGCAAAACTTCAGCACGTTTCGCTTTTAGAAGTGTCCAAAAGTCGCACCAACAAAGACATCCAAATGCAATTCAACGAGATTCAAAATAAACTTGACTCTACATGTCGGATTGAAATGAAGTCATTTTTAAAGTCGCCCCTCGCGTAAACTCAAAACCCAAGTTAGATGTTTCGCATTTGTCAAGATTTACAGTTCATTTCGTTTCTATAAATAAGGTTACTTTATTAACATGCATGCAATGCTACCTTGTCACGGCGAACGAATCCCCAACTTTCTTCTCCACTTCATCGTCTTCCTCTGCTTCTGAATAATCGATCTTGTTTCTTATTTCGACAAAGTTCAAAAGTGTACTTGTATCTGTTTCTACATTGCAAGTCGTGCTTTTCTAAGAATTGAGAGTATCAAGGGGCATCAAAGAAACAATTTCGTGTGTCACTGTAGCTAATTGACTTAACTTTTAGATGCACAATTTAGGTTCACATCAAAGTTAATTTTCTTGGACGTTTTGACTGATTTTTAATTTTTTAATGGTATTGTACGATGCTAACCAAATTAGAACTCATTAAGACTCAATTATATTTGAACTTTTTAAGTAATTTAAGAGGTTTGCTAACTTTTTGAATTATCTCATTATTAAATAAGGTTAAATATTGTAAGTATAACGATAGCAAATAGCAAAGCTATAACGAAGCTCGAAAATTAGTATGAAGGCTTAGCTATATAATAACGAAAACATATTTTTTCTTTAAATTCAGCATGGTCAATTTATTGTTGACATTTTGAGAATCTTATATACCTACCGTAATTTGTATTTAGGTATGTGTTTGTGTGTATTATTAATTTAAAATTTTATTTGAAATTTTATAATTATATTAATTAAGTTTTGACATTTTTACTAATAATTTTAGATTGTGTGAAATCTAACTCTAATTCTGATATTTTGATATGGATAATTGCTTAAATGCGTTCATATTAATAACAAAATTAAACATACTTAATTTCAATGTAGGTAGTTTTATAGTTCAAATGAGAATAATTTCCATACTTTTTACGCAAAAATAAATAAACTATCAAAATCTAAAAAAGCTCAAAATCAAATTTCAAACGTCTATTTTTGCTTCTCTTCGATTTTTATTTTGTACTAGCTGACCCTGCAAACTTCATACCGCCTAACAGTCGATTCTATAGTTATTTTTTTCAGGCATTTTTTTTATTTTTGTTCCGCGTAAAAACCATCCCCTTACTTTGAGGAATATTCTAAAAAAATAATAAGCGACATCGGTTCAGCTGTTCTCGAGATTTGCGCTTAGTAACACATTCAGCGATTCATTTTTATTTTATAGTTTTTTTTAACTTATGAGCATTTTTGTTAATAGTTACACAATTTACTCATGTTTAATAACATGAGTAAATCCGCATTTTGACACCTCCTATATTAAAAAAATCATGAATTGTGTTGTTAAATTCTAATCTTAGTAGACAAAACATGGTAAAATTCTCGGATAAGTTAGTAAGATATTATGAGTAAAGTAAATATCACAATAAAAAAGAAACTACCTACTAAAGTACCTACCTACCTACTAAGGTAAGCTGCATCGGACTAGTAATTTTCAAGTAGGTACTAAATATGTAGGTAGCGACCCAGCTAACACGAGCTAGCAAACAATAAAACTATATTATTTACTATGAGTACTTACATCTCTATAAAGCGTTCTGTACTGTTCATGAACGAAAAGTGTCAAGCCACTAGTATAAAAATACTAGTGTGCGTGACAGGTACGTCTTTTACTAGGGTTGCGTCATACATTGTGTTCATTTGGAACCATACAGTTTTTTTTGGCAAGGTTTTTGCAGTACATCTGGACACATAATTTATCAAAGATTATTTAGATATAATATCATGATAACATTGTCATGATCAAGTGCACAAACGCAGACGACTATTAAGAAATACTAACATACGAATCGGCATCCAAGAACGACAGTTAATTTCTCTTGACATAAATATAACCGAGGGCATTCCCTCCCTTCCAAAGGAAAAAATAACAAACATATCTCTTCAGAGCAAGAAAACAAACAACGTATGTTCACATCTGTCGGGCACGAGCGGTACAGTCGGCTACTCGAGTGACTATTAATATTTCATTGTCACTGCCACCTTGCGACTTGTTACTCATGACTTGTGACTTGTGAGTTCATTGGCTTGTAAGTTTTGAGGAAGTGACTGATGTGCGCAGTTGAGAGATTGCAACGTTAAAGTGTCAAATGGAATTCTTATGGGGATATGGATGGGCAAGCAAATGGATCTATATTCTTACGCAAAAGATCTGTCTGACGTTTCAGGATCGAATCCAAGACGTTTTGAAAGAAAGAAAAAAGGCAAGGTCAGGAGTATCCTTAATCATCAAGCATGTATGAAGGGACTCATGGAAGTAGAGAGAGCGAAAGATGAAAGTGTGGCAGGATTGTAGCAAATGGAGAGAAGTGCTACCCTTACGGGAAAAAGGCGTGACTGCATGTATGGATGAGATTTATCTTAGTCACTCTCACTCCTATGACTTTTCAAATGAGAGAGACAATAACCAAGACAATATCTCACGCTTAGGATTAAAGGGCCTGGAACTAGATTTTCACAGAAGATAATATTTTTTGTTGTTTTTGTTATCTTTAGATATTGCCATCCCCAAAAATGTCAATAAATTCCAAGTTTATAAAATCACGCAAAATGAGGCTGATATTTTATTAATATCTAAAAAGTTGCCTAGTACCTATAGGAACCTGCCTTAAATTAATTTACTTTTACGAAAATAAAGAGCTACTATTGTAAATAACATGCCAATTTTACGAACTAGAATAGATTAGTTTAATCTTGATTAATAAATTCATCGGCCCTGTACTTCATTATTTATCTTCTGTGTTAGAGAGAAAGTAATTTACTCTATCTTAGAATGTAGAGACGGTATTTAATTTACGTTACATTACACGTGTCAGATCCAGTTACACGCAATTTACTGAATTAAATAATTGTTTTCAAAACATTTTGTGCCTCATTGTACAGAATACTCGAAATTCAATACGTCAGTGTTGATTGCAGTTAATTATAAATCCGTCCCCTTCCATTGTCTAATCTATTTTTAAACCTTTTTTCCCAAATCTGTGCATTGTATTTTAGTCCATAACTCATTGGTAGAAGGATTAAATTTGACTAATCAAGAAATAATAGTTTTAATTTTTTTTGAAATGTTCTGCTTAAACGTTTTAGATTCGTTTTCGTCTTTATTTCTATAGCAGTTAGGTTTATTTTTCAATGGTTTTGATTCGGTAGTTTCAAATTCTTTAATGTATACTCGTCCTAAATCAAATCCAAATCAGTGTTTAAAAGCTTTGAAGGTATTACTTCCGCTAATAAAACACTTTGCTTTGTCCGGTCCGAGATTTGAGAGAAAAACGTCCGGAACCGTCACGAGCGTTCGATCCGGAATTATTCAGATTGTCGTTTGATTAGTTTTGTATCGGCTTGTTGGGAATTCCGGTGCGATCCAGTTAATTCCGGTATCGGAAAGGGTCCGGGATTAATGACTTGTTAACTTTAAGCTGAGGATTGCCCTAAAATATTACATCAATGGCTCGAGCAGCGGCGTCAGTTAGGGATTTACTTTCTGACCTGTTTTGCAAAGTGTCTGTTTTACAAATTGTTCCGCTATATTTTATCGGAGTGTTGACGGAGACTGATAATTCCTTTGATGGTAGTAAGCCCGCTGCTCTTGATACATATTTTTGTATGGAAATGAGTCAAATGCCTTCGAGTACAATTTATGCCGCCAGTAATTAGGCTAATTGGCTAAATAAGATTATACTATTCCTTAGTGTACAAGCTATAACACTTGCAAGTCAAGAGGTTACACTTCATTACTTGTACAACTTCATCTTAAAGTTGTTTTGATTTTTATTTTAAATATTGATAAGAGTAATCTAACTGAATCTGAACTTCCTTGGCATGTGAGTGTTTACTAAACTCGAGGATGGTGGCCGTGAAAATGATGAACTTGTATTCTTTCCAACTGAGTTTATTGGATGAAGAGTTATCGTGCTAATTTTGATGACAATTTCCCGTTTTTGATAGTTTTATGAATTATGAAACGGACGCCTCGTCCGGCATCTTGAATGACCAATTTACAAGAAGAGCGAATGTTTTTTTTTTTTATTAATTTATTCATGACCATGGATACTCGTCCTTCAGTCGGATTCTTAGTAATAATTTTTCCTTCAGTAACAGATGATGGGATGATGATGATGAGGTGATGATGATGAAGACGATGAATCCCTCCCCTTTTCCCATTCCAGTAAAGTTATGGATACTTTACTGAAACTTTAAGTGAAGTTTTGTAGAGAACACGAAAAATCGCGTTTCGCGATGTTTGTATCATTTGCCCACACTCGTGCACGTTGACGAACCGGTAAACGTTAATAATCCACCATTATTACACTTTAACACTCGAAGAATCACAAGTTTTAGAAAATAATACAAAAACACGACACCATCTTTTCGGTTCCCGCCAAAACTCCAAGAGCGAATGATGAAAAAAGTGTTGCCACTATACAAACTAAAATTATACCCAAATCTTACATGTTTAGTGTTGCTGCTATATAAACCAAATAATTATGAACTGAAATGAAAACATGTTAATTTTCGATTAACAGTGAGTCTTGTACACATCTTTGTAAACCTGCAGTTAGTCAAAGTCAAAGTCAAAGTCAAAATGTTTATATTCAATTTAGGTATCAAAGATACACTTATGAACGTCAAAGTTATTTAAATAGACTCGACCGCCTTGTTCGGACAAAAAGCCTCTACTCAGAAGAACAGGCAAGAAACTGAGGGGCATTATTTTTTCAAATAATAAATAAATTACAGTCTCACAAATTTTGGCTTACAACTAGGTAATAATTATCTATAAGTACTAGTGGCTACTTGACGGAAGTGGAAGGCTCCAGACATCTTTATCTTCTAAATTCTTAACCTTAAAAAGTAACCTATGTATTAATCCGGGGTATTAACTACGTCCTTACCAAATTTTATCAAAATCCGTTCAGTCGTTTAAGCATAAAGAAATAATAAACAAACATACACGCACACAAAGTTTTATCTTTTTATTTGAAATATATATTTTTTTATATTTAGATCGTAGCTAAAAGTTTCCTTTGTGCTATTCTAGACCATAATCTATCCCTGTGCCAAATTTCATCCCGATGCGTTCAGCCGTTTTGGTGTAATTGAATAATTAACATTCATTCATCCAAACTTTAGCATTTACAATATTAATAAAGTGTTATGAGATGTAAAAGTAGGAAGTAGGATACTTTTCAGTTACCCAATTACAGTCATTCAACCTAAATTATCGGTACGGTAGTTTTGTAAATTTTCAGCGGTTACCTCAGATCAACTAGAATATCAGATGGCGCACGGCGTATGATTTAAGTGAAGCCACTTCTTGTTACATGTGTGCAGTGGAAGTGTTGCCATGAAAAAAAAAATTACCCTGAGTATTGTAGTTTTCCAACGCATGTATCCGCATTCCACTTAATTCATGTAATAGTTCCCAGGTTAATTAATCAAATGTTTGCCAAATATCACTTGCCAAAAAATCATCATCATACCTTAATCATAATACCTAAACTGGACGACAGTTTTGAAATAAAGATTTTTTTAAATTATTCAACGGAAGGCAATATAGTAGACTTAGTATTAGGGTTCTGGTAGCACTCCTTGAGTATGGAACCATAATACGTAATCAGAAAAAAAAATTATACGCGTTGAATTGAAAACAACTTTTCGTTGGTAAAAAATTAAAACTTACCCTGATGGGATACGCAGTCCTTTTCAGACGGCGAAGGTCAAGCTTGGTCAGGTAAAAGTCTCTTTCATTAAAATGGTCTGAAAAGACAACATCTCTTTTTGATGGTTGCCATTTTTGATCATTTCGACTTTTTTGTATGGCAACCACCCATTCTTTTAATGTCGCTTTTTCAATCTTAATTGGGAACCTAAAAAAGTCTTAGGATTTAAAATAATATTTTGGAAAAAAAAAATGCGATTATGACAACACTGCACGACATTCCACAAACTCACGTAATGTCATTGTCAAGTCCTAAAATGGCATTATGGACTTTGTATCCAGTTGCCAATAAAATAAAAAAAAGCACTATGTAAATATAGGTATCCGAAATTATAACCTAAAACAATGCTGTTTACTGTAATATAATGAGATGTTATTAACAATACTTACACATTTCTTTTTCACTTTCGTGTAGTTAGTGCAGTGTTTCACAGCACATGACGGCATCGTTCCAGAATTTTTTTGTATGTTCTCAGCGTGACGTCCAGGTTAGCACTGACGAAGCGAGTAGCGTAGTTTTTTTGCGTCAATGTGTGAGTGTTGTGTACATATACGACAGTAGCGTAGTTTTTGGATGGTTCTTGGCTTCACCTAAATCAAACGCCGTGCGCCATCTGATATTCTAGTTGATCTGAGGCGGTTACATGATTACTAGATAGCCAGATTAATTCTCTAAAGTTTAACCGAGCACTTTATTCTTAGTTGTATTTCTACTACGATTATCATATCCTATCCTACTAATATTATAAACGCGAAAGTTTGTATGTATGGATGGATGGATGGATGTTTGTTACTCTTTCACGCCAGAACAGCTGAACAGATCTGGATGAAATTTGGCACAGAGATATATTATAGTCTAGAATAGCACATAGGATACTTTTTGACCGCGGGTGAAACCGCAGGGCGCAGCTAGTTATCAATAAAAAGAGACAAAAAAATATATTTTAGTCACCGATCTCATTTTACCATCAAATATGATTTACGATTTTCAACTCTAAACAAAGCGGGTTACGTAAACATATGTATCTCCTGTAGATAATCGTGGAATGACCGAGCCCTAATAAAATTGTCATTGCTTTCTTCATTTTAAAGTAACAGTCTCTAACGCCACTGATTTAATTCAACATAGAACCAGCGAGGGTATTTTCCAATTACATTAGGAAATATCCAGCACATCCAATTGTCACTACATGAGACAATCCAACAATACGCACCCATTTCTATCTTGGGCCTGAATCAATATTGTGAAAGGTGACCCTTATTGGGTCTGCACTGGAAATGGTATCCCCTTAATTTAATATTAATAAGATGGGTTAAGGTGATTGTTAATTAATTTTGTGCAAGCTGAGTTATCTTTAGGCTTTAGGGTGTAAATCACGTTAGCGAACATTGTTATTCTGGCTAAATGTGAAATCGTTGGGAAGGCTTTTGACCGTTTTAAGTTAGGTTAATCCTTAATTATGTTTACGCTTGCGGCTTGGATATTTCCCTGGATGAAAAAAACTCATCAAACTCTTTATAAGCTTTGTTATTAAAATTAAATATGCATGTATCAATAGGAAATACCTCGAATGTTCCTGAAAGTTATCTGACCTATATTTTTATGAAGAACGCTATTTTATTATTCTCGTTCATATCGCAAAAAATTGTTGTTTCTTTGTATCAATCTTATGTTTATTTTAGTTATTTTTGCACACCCTATCCCATACTCATTTGTCGTATCCTCTCCATCCTAAGGTTGCCTGGAAGAGATCGCTTTTAGTGATAAGGCCGCCAGTTGTTACGCTATTTAATAAGTTTTATCATTATTTTTCTCTTGTTGTTTTGTTATCTGTGGTGTGAACAATAAAGAGTTTATCTATCTATCTATCAAAAACAAATGAATTTAATACAGTATATTTTTTTCAAAAACATCAAATTTATTCGTGGTGTCAAATATCATCCGGCAAAGTGTGGGTGTTGTATTACACCTCTGCCAGCTCCTTCAGGGAAAGGTGTGACGATATGAATGTATCAATGCATTCTTAAAAATACTATGGAATGTTTAACTTGACCTCTTAAAATCTTCGTTTTAAAAATAGAGTAGGTACAAAACTTGAGACGAACAATCTGTAGAAAGTAAAGGAAAGTTAGGGATCAAACATTAACATAGATTTGTAGGTAAGTACTTACCTACTTAATACAACATTCGAAACTTAATTTAGTTTTTTTCTTCAAAAGAAAATCATTTTACTAATAATAATGTAAGCCTAAAAGAAACCTAATTTATATAACAAATTACAAATAACATTAACAAACTAACTTGACCTTATAAATTTACTATATTAAATAAACCGATTTCATGTAGATCACAAACACACAGTCGTAGATACATTAATTTATAGTTACGCCTTTTTCCCGTAGCGGTAGGCAGAGATCACTTCTATTCACTTGGTACAATCCTGGTACATATCTTTCGCTTCTTCTACTTCCAAAGTAAAAGTATTAAGTACGACCGACTCCATCATCACTAATGAAGTCAAGAAATTCAATAAAAACTTCACCCGGCGATTCTAATCCCCAGTTAAAGCTTCCCTTTGAAAATTGTCCATCACTAATAATAAATCGATGTCTTTGTCTCAAATGTCATTTGCAAGACTCGGAAGTTTATTTCAATTGTAGAATCTATTTAATTTTATCCTCGGAGATCTCTTTGTCTGAAATGGATAGCTTTACAATCAATCATAATTATTCGCTTTTCTATTTCTTTCTGTCACTTAATGTTTCTAGTCTTTTGAATGTTTCTTTTCCTTAACATTAGGGCCATTAATCATCCATTTTTATTACCGAGTTTTCCATGTGTCCATTTTGATTTAGGCCAGTATTTTGCTGATGCAAAAATGTTATGGAGATGGATGTAAATGTATCATTAGAAATTTAATGTTGAGTTGGATCTGTCGTGTACTGAAATAAACACACTTATGCTGTCTTTCGAGGATTTTATCAGGTCATAAAAGTGCAACATAAAAGCAGCAGAGCGCTAAAATGTCGGATTAAACACTTATTAACTCGGATGTGTTGCGCCGCGAACTTATCTCTTACAGATTTATGTACATTTTAATTGCGTCTTCACACAGGATTCTAGCGTTACGTTTCAGCCAGCTTCGAATGCGAAAATCTCTCCCGTCCTTTTCTTTTCAGATCGCGTCCGACCTGCAACCCTTACGAAAATTTCGCCCCATCCCTCTCTGGCAGACGCTCCGCAGCCACCGTACAAATCCCTTATGTAAGTCAGTGCTTTCCCGACAGCTTCAGCGAACGGACGTGCGCGTATCGCTCTAAAATCCCGCACGAAAATGCCGATTGTCGGCTCTCATCCCAATCCCAAAAAGACCGCTGGTGATCCGAGTGCTCCCAAACTTTTATAAACAAAAGTGCTCAAGTGAAGTGGCCGTATATCAGCCTGGAACGGATATGGCGTGCCAAAGCGAAATTTCTTTCAAACTTACGCGCGAGGATTAAACAAGATTTATCTCTGAAAACAAGGAGATTCCGTTTAAAATAGCTGCTTCTCTCTCATTATGTTCATCGCACTAATCCATGCAAGCTCGCATGATAAAACCTCCTCTTCAGAACAATTTATCCACGACTGTACAGTTAGAGTAAAATAAAAATAGACTTAACGAGACTTAATAGATGATGTGACATCTTAGGGGATAGTGTCATAAAGTTATTAGTCAACGTGTTAATTACAGCTAGGATAAATGTTGACAGATTTAGTGTTACGTAGCTCGTTAAAAAATAATTTGTGACAAAAGATATTCGAAAGCAATTAGAAGGTAGAGTTTTAATTACTTACAATAGCTTTAGTGATAAGTGATGAAGGAAAGTGTCAAATTAAAGTAGATTACACGAGGAATGATCAAGATGGGTGTTAACTTGAAGATAATAAAGAAGCATTCATATTTACTGAATGCGGTCCTGCTCTTCGTGTCGATGATATATGGTAAGTGCCTGATTATACTTCATTGATGAACCGTAGAGATAATTACGCCGGGGTTCTTAATAACCTTTGTTAATTGCTTTTGGACAATACTTCGTTGAACTTTAGTAACGATTCTGTTTTACGATCGAATATCCTGATGAGGTCTTGACTCATGACTCTGATGTAATAGCTTCCTTAGCACAAGTTGTGTAGCAAAATAAGTCTACATATTTGAAAGTAACATGTATACAAAATTAGACAATGCTTCTGTTGGACGCAAAAAGAAAATGCATTAGGTACTTACCCAGCATTTTGGAACATTCAAAATATACCAAGACTTAGATCAGAACTGGATTTACTTAGATCCAGTTTACTCTTTATTACTCTTTTAGATTACTCTTTTACTTCGTAGCTAAGAAAAAAGTAGAAATACCTAACAGAACCTACCTAAATTACAAATGTGAACGCGCCGGAAGGAATTAGGTACTTAAGCTAAGTATAAATGAAAATGAACTTTTCTAATGAAGCTGCTTAACAAAAAAGCTTAGAAATAAAAACATTTATATACGAAAAAAAGACGTTTGTATTTCTACCAAATAAATAAACCAGCGAAATAGAAGACACTAAAGTAGAATTTCAAGTAAAAGCTCTTTGCAGTCTATTTTCAGTTGAGTTGCAAAGTAATTAATTTAGCGTTTCTACTTTTGTGTTATTTTAATTACCAACTACACCTTCCTGCGATAGGATTAAATAATGAATGTGAATGCCTTTTATAGACATCTTAGCTATAATTCCAAAGATAATTTGATAATAAAAACCAAGTGGCTGTTTAAGTTTAGTGATGACTATGAATAAGAACTCGATTGAAGTTATTCCTATTAGTTATTAAGTAGGGAGTTAAGCGTTTAGTAGACTTATTTTTATCAATATAGTTTTTCTTTTAAGTGTACAAACTTAAGTTAAGTTTGCTACAAAATGTCTGTAAAGAACATTCCAGGCCTTTGTCTAGCAGTGAACGTCTTCCGGCTGTGATTGAGATTTAAGTCAAAGTCAAAATCTTTGTATTCAACTTGGGTATCAAAGATACACTTATGAACGTCAAAGTTTTTTTAAATAGACTCGACCGCCTTATTCGGTTAAAGAGCCTCTACTCAGAAGAACAGGCAAAAAACTGTGGGGCAATATTTTTTCAAAGAATAAATAAATTACAGTCTCACAAATTTTACTTACAACTAGGTTAACGTGCTTGGCAGAAGTAGAAGGCTCCAGAATTAAAATAATGATGATGAAAAAATGTCTTAAGAAAAATCAAAGACATTGTAAAAATGTTTGGAAACAATTAAGTAGGTATAGGATCAAAATTGAAACCAAAATTGAATCCACAAAGCTACATTAGTAATAGGTAGGTATTAAGACTAACTAAGCTATAAGTGTCCCTAATCCTTTGAAATTGGATCGCTTCTCAGTATAATTTTCAATTATAACAAAAGCCTTGTTCAGTTTAGCATCGAGCGCACAAAATCGTGTAGCCTAAGATTTAGAGGCATTTGAACATAGGTGCCCCTATTTAAATAGCATTTAAGGCCGGCTGCACATCGACGACACGCCACATCTTTTTAAACTCTGTTTAGGCAACAAACTGTATAGTCCAAATCCAAGAGTCTTATTATAATCTCTAAAACCATTCTTGTTTAGTCACTGTTAAGAAGATGATAATTACTTAGTGAAATTAATTTAATTTCATAATTTAATAATGTTAGTCTGTAAGGTTTCTAAAATATGGGCCCGTGTTGTTATTATGTAACAACGTATTCCTAAAATAAATAATTATAATTTTTAATAATTTATTTTATACATATAAATATATATAATTATTTTATATATTTAACTTCTTTTTAGAGAGAAACAGGTCATTGTTATATCGCATTTTGACAGCCATTTTTTCACCATCAGAAATCAAGTAGTAAAACTTCTGTGTTCTTTTACTAAAGCTAGACACAAAACAGTTTAGGCAGGGACAGGGACTCAACAGTGAGATGCTCTGAGCTGAAAATGATAATATGAAAAGAATGCAAACAGCACCATTTGTAACTTAAGTCACCGGTGTACATATCGTAGAGACGTAGTCGTATAATACCGGACCTTAAATATACATATTATGTATTACTGTGGCGCCATAATTTCTACAATATAAAGTGGTTCCGGTGTACGATGGGCCTTATAGGCAGTGAAACATAGGTGTCCCTATCTCAATCGAGCCTTAACAAATTGGCTTGCGAACCGTACTATTTCAAAGGGAGGAAGCCTTTGATTAATTAATTGCTTTACTTGGGAATTGCTTGAGCGTACTCTTTCATATTGTAAAGATTAACCGGTAACCATTCATGTTTTAGTGTGGTTTAAAGAGTTACTTTCTATTAGTAACTTGGTTCAAATCGAATTATCTATATTTTCAGTGGCTTTAGGATGAAAAGACTTATATTAAGAACGCAAAATTGTTTAGAAAGTAGCTACAAGTATTGATAGACTTGTTTAAGAGTCCGGCGACCTAACTAACTTCGACTTAGGCGACCTAGACTGACTTCGCATTGGCCTAAGGTATTCTATAGCCATTTCGTCTAGAAGAAGAAGGCGAGCGAAGAGAGCGAGTAATGATACTGACGAGCCTCTAAACTTACCTACGGAGTGACAAAGTGCAATTTAATTTTTTTAAGACATTTACACTTCTGTAATAATTCTTAAGTAACTAAGAATTTCCCTTGTATTATGGACTCATTTAACAGCTAATGATGTAGAAAACCTCCCTATGTAATGAAATTTATGATTTGCTTTGTCTATCTATTGAATAAATTAGTCAAAAGTGACCCCTTAAAAATGCGGATATTTTTCATATTTAAAAAAACCAAGAACATGGGGGTGGAGATATTGTTAATTTAATTGTAAATGCTAAATTTCATCATAATCTGACAAATGGTTTTCAAGAAATTTGAGTAGCGCGTTTGTATGGAAATTTCAGAACGTCGCGGTCCTCTTAATACGCAGCAAGAACAAATATAGGCATGTTTTATAGATAGTTTACATTTGGTAATTTACCGCTCTTAATAGGGCTAATAATCACTGTAAAGCTAGCTTTAGTCAGCTAACTTAGCGTTCATAGCCTGCGTAGAATTCTCTTGTGGTTTAAAATTCTAAAGTTTCAAGCTTTTTCAAACTAGTGGTTTAAACCTGTTTCAAAGTAATTTCATGCGTTTAAAACCAGCAGTCCGTTCTCAAAACAGTGTATCAAACTTCGTCCTGTGGTCTATCCGTGTCCGTAAAGTTTTGAGCTGAATTTAATTACTATTCTGCTTTACTGGGAAACTTACCGTTTCGCTAAATATAATACTTACTCTCAACTGCTATCTTTAATTTTACACGTTTAAACTTTCATTGAAAATATTATTTTATCTTCTACGCTTTTAAGACCTGCTCTTCCGTGTGTAAGATCTTTTTTTGCCTTTTTATAAGATCGTTAGTTATAGGAAAGTATTGATGACATAAGAACCACCCCACCCATAAAACCTATCTGACAGATCGACCAACAAGTCGGGCACGGCAACCTTAATTTTATTATCCTAGCTATATTTTTTTAAGTTTAATAGTTTGAACACACCTAATTAATACCTGTTAATGCAAGTGTTCGACCTTACGCGGTTTTACCAACCAAAAATGACTGTATTTTTTATGTGCTTGAGAATGACAATTGAATGAACTTGTCCTCATTAACCTAGCGTTTTGAAGAAACACTTTGTCCATAGAGATAGTCTTAAGCTGCTACTCGAAGATAACACAGTAATACCATCTTAGTTTTTGTCTTCTTGTAGGTATACTTGTTAAATACTTCAACTTAATCAAGACTTCTATCACCAAATCCTTAAGTTTACGAACCTCTAATAAACATACACAATCTATTTCTCGAGACACTGAATATATATCTCAGATTACATATTGATCAGATGAGACTAATTAAACAGGCTTCTTCTCGGCAACCCAGCTGTTTTAAAAGTAATTTTTTGACCTTTTCTCCATACTATAGGATAGTCTGTTGCTGGTTTAACAAACGTTACAAGGGGCAATCAGCTAACCTTAGCCGATGCTCAACTGAACCGTTGATGTTACGTTTGTCATAAAAAAGGACAGGGAACGGCTCAGCATCGCTAATCTCACAAACGTGCCAGTTGGACTACCGGAGACATACTTGTGATTCATTAGATACTAAGCCGTTGTTCGTCCGCTTTTTTAAGACAAAAGCTTCAATGGATTAAGCAAGCATCGGCCATGGTCTCGAATTTTCAATAGGATTGTCAATGATGACATTGGCAAAGTTTGTTACGCTTTCACATCACAACTACTCAATCGATAATCATGAAATGTGGAATACACGTTGTCAGAGGTACAGAAAAGGACATAGGAACTATTTATCCCGGAAATATGAACAGTTCCTACGGGACTAGTGGACCTCATCTCATGCTACCCAAACCTACCAGATTTATAAGTTTACAAACTAATATGTGTACACAACTACTTCTCAAGCCACTAAATATCTCAGATTATATTGATGAGCTTACTTAGGATATTTCAGAGTAAACACGACCACAAAATCAATTATGGTCCCCATTTGACAGTGACAGAACATCATAAAGCACTGTCCTTGTCTAGCGCGGGTCTAGACGCTGTCGAGCTTTCGGGGAAGGTCAAGGATATAAGATTAGATTTACCCTTTAGTACCTAATGGGCTCGTATTACAGGAAAAACATATTGGTTAACCTACTAACATTTTATTATTAGGTATAGGCGATGGGAGCCTAGTTGGGAGAAAGCTCGCCTCTCAAGCCAGAGAGGGGTTTTGAACCTAGCCGACGGCACGCACCAATTTGTTAATTGTGTGAGCATATGTGCGTATTGTATGTCATCTGCTACATGACTGGAGCCCGGTGTATGGCGACAGGCTCGCCTCCTGTCACATTTGGGACTGAATATCGTCCGGCGAAGTGTGGGTGTTGTATTACACCTCTGCCAGCCCAAAAGACGTGACGATATCTTATGTTACGTTATTATTAGCTATGTTGGGCGAGAGGGATGGATAGCGCCTTCCGATCCGAAGATCGGTGGATTCGATCCTGGCCATGTACCAATGAAATTTTCTCTCGTAGATTTTTTTTTGTGCATTTTTGACAAGTCCTCTTACGGTGAAGGAAAATATCGTGAAGAAACCAACATGTTCTAGAAGGTGCATTCGATAGTGAGCATGAATGCTCGAGTTGGACTCACAATTTCTATAAAACGCGAAATTATTACAATTTTTACTGCTTGCGACGGCGTCGTGTGTCGGGTCGTTCTCTTCCCTCAAATATGGTTGAGGAGAGCGATGGCTGGCACATGCGTCATACTCGTGATCGGGTGCTGCTGGCGGGTCGCTGGTCTGCTCGTGGTGTACTCACAATGCAATAAGTAAATCTGATAACCTTTAACCTAACTTTAGATTAAGACTTAATAACTAACCCCCCTCTACCTGTATTCCCCTTAAATAATAATTAAAGATTTATGTTAACAAAAAACTCGACGAACATCTTAATTCGAGTCTAGGGGTAAGCTGAAAATCAGCCTTGCATAAACTGATCTAGTTTTACGCAGCTCAGTGTTGGTCTTACAACCTTTGCCACCGTATTTATCTAACTATTGTACCTAATTATTTGTATTGTGTTTTTTTTTCTTTGACAATAAATATATTTTCATTTCATTTCATTTTCATTTTCAAAAGTCACGGTCCCCGGAGTCCGTGCAGTGTAACTTTTATATAATAAAAAAAAAAACATGTTAATTCTTGGATGTGACATCTACCAATCTGCACTGAGCCAGCCTGTTAAGGGTCAATCACCCTCGACGTAGGGTAGGTCGATGACGTGGGATGGAAAATACAATACAACTTTATTGCACACCAAAAAACTACATGAAAGTCTTAAAAACTAAAATACATTTTTCGGTAGTACAAGGGCGACCTTATCGCCTAAAGCGATTTCTTCAAGGTAACCTTTGGATGGACAGGAACTTAAAAATATACGAAAAGGGTAGGTGGCATACTTAAAACTAAATTAAAATAAATGAGTACTTAAATAAATAACCAAAAATATTTGTACATATTTATAATTAATAATTACAAAATTATAAATTATTATAAAAACATATCAATACAAAAATATAATTTATTACGCGTACCGAATTAGCAAAGAGCGAAATAATGCTTAAGCATTTAAAATGGGCAGTGATTGGACCTGTCTGATGCCAATAGGCAGCTCATTCCACAGCTGGACAGCTTGCACAAAAAAACCTGTACTATAGGACAGATTGATGTGGGATGATGGTTTTCTCAGTTTCTTGCCTGTTTTTCTGAGTAGAGGCTCTTTATCCTAACAAGGCAGTCGAGTCTATTTAAAAAAAAAACTTTGACGTTCATAAGTGTATGTTTGATACCCAAATTGAATAAAAACATTTTGACTTTGACTTGATGTGTGAAGCTTATGTTTAAAACACTTGTAATTGTGATGATTTTAATATTAATACTAGCGACCTGCCTCGGCTTTACTCGGTATCTATACATAAACATTTCGTGGAAATTAATCTAACTGATGATAAAAGCGAAACAAAAACGAACATGCAGTTCGTATAGGCCAAGTGGCTGGCCCTGATGATGAAAACTGCATCAAAATCCGTTGACTGGCTTAGGAATTTGCGGATAGAGATGACAAGACGCGAAAAGCGACTTTGTCATTTTCTATGGAGGCGTGGGTTCGATACCCAGCTATGAGCAAATATTCATGTGATGTTTGTTCTATGTCAGAGTGGTGATTATCTATTTAAGTATGTATTTAAAAATATATATGTACGTATATCAGTCTTTGGCCGCTACAGTGCAAGCTTTGCTTAGTTTCGGGTCAGACGACCGTGTGTGCAAGTGTCCTGAATGTTATTATTATTAGCGCAGATATTACTTTATTACCTTACCTTTTTAGTACTGAGAAGAAAATTGACAAAAAAATACCATACATAAATTTTGCATTAGTTTATGATTATGTTATTTAAAAGTATCAGAATGATTACAAAGTTAATTACTTGCGCACATATTACTTTTCCTAGAAAATATAGGTAAGTAATTGGATACTCACAACAGCATTAACAAAGTAATTACCTGCATAGTAGATAGGTAAGTAAACTGTAACAGGATTTTTGAACGAGCAACATAATATACTTACAAGATTATCTTGTTTGAATTCGTAAAGTTTAATGTATTTTAATTGAATGTGACACACCATAATTTTGAACTGGCTCCTTATACATAGTTTTCTCTTATAAATACATTTTGTGGTAGGAAAACTAAAATGTACAGATATTAGACGAAACTGTCAAAACTTATAGAACCCATAAAAATACATCCCGTTGGTTAAAACGTTGCTAAGAAAAAAAACGTAACATCACATAGTTACGCCTTTCACCCAAAATGACTGACAGAGGTGTAAATCACCTAGACTTCTTCGGACAAAACTAAGTCCCAAAAATTACAGGAGGCGAGCCTGTAGCCATACACCGGGCTCAAGTTATAAAACAGATGACATGAAATACGCACATACGAATAATAATGAACAAATTGGTGCGTGTCTTCGACAGGGTTCGAACCTGCTCCCTCTGGCTTGAAAGGCGAGCCTGCTCCAACTAGGCTAAATTTACCTATACCCTATTTCGTCTTTTGAACAGCTGGATCTTTTGAGATGGATTTATGCAGCTCTTTAATTGCTTGTGTTGCTGTTTAGATGCAGCACTCACCACAAGAGTATGGCCTTCGTAGCAAACATTTAAGAAATGTAGCGTTTATAATGGTAAACATGGTGTTGCATTAGAAGTCAAAGTAAAGAAATAGTAGAGCCTGTAACTGAATAAGGTTTGGTTACTTATTTGACTACTCCGGTGGCTCAGGTGATAGTAGAGCTGTCTTCTGCGCTTGGGGGTGTGGGTTCGATTCCCAGACAGGGCTAACAGTACATTCATTTGATGAACATTTTGTGTCTATATCAGTCTCTGGCAGCTATGGTACAAGATTAATTTGGGGCCAGGTGACAAAATTATCTTGAATATTTATTTATATTACTATTATTTTTCTTAAAGTTTTACCGTTTCTTAAAGTTGTATCTGTAGTTGTTAAATCTCTTCCATAAATCCGCACTACCATCGTAAGTAGCAAAGTTTTCAGCACTGAGCATGGATTTTAAATCATAACCTAGTTCCAGTTTAATAGCATCTGAATTGTCTCTATAGCAAGAAAATCTTATCAAAATTTGTGAAATAAACTGCTTTCGATCACAATAAAGCACAATCACAATACAGGTTGTATGACTCGTTTCATTAATGAAACTAATCTAACAAAGCGACGCTAATCATGTCATCTCACTCGCCCAATTGGAAAATATTCTTAGCGCGAGTGAGAGAACATGATCAGCATCGCTTTCGTTTAGATTCGTTCCTTTACTGACTCGGGTTATATATTGGTATAAATAAAGTAAGTGTAGTAAAACTTTGTCAAAGTACATTATAACGTTAAAAGTTAACGTCTAAATTATTTTTAACTCTCGAATAAATATATAAAGTCATTCGAATTGAAAAAGTTTTAAAAATGCCAATCGCAAAGCAGAGGCCAATTGAACGGCACTGTAAAACGATAATGGTAATGGAAGAAAATTGTCAAAGAGACGCCTAAAGTTTGTGTCTGGCTACAAGATTTTGTACTCTAATCTGTGCAAGTTAAGACTAGTATTGCATGTAGCTTTGAAAAGTATCTAAATCTATAGTTTTTTTACAAAGTGTTTTTATGGTTTCTACTAAATCTTTCGTAATACCTATACACTTAGTTATTGAGTTATACAGAGTTTTTTACTGCATACAAACTTTGAAGAGCAGTGCATAAAGTCCTACGAAAATGGAGAATCAAAAATTGCAAGGTAAGTGTGATTTAGAGAAGCTGCTTGCGAGGGATGTTAGGGGAATTAAAAATAGCTCTGTAGTGTAAGTATAGGGAGATTCTCATTGAAATCATAGCTTGGCTAGGGAATCACAACGTAACATAACAAAACATATCGCCTTACCCTGAGGGGGCTGGCAAAGATGTGACACCCACACTTCGCCGGACGATATTTAGTCCCAAATGTGACAGGGGGCGAGCCTGTCGCCATACACCGGGCTCCAGTCATGTAGCAGATGATATACAATACGCACATATTATGTTCACACAATGAACAAATTAGTGCGTGCCAGGGGCTGGGTTTGAACCCGCTCCCTCTGACTTGAAAGGCGGGCCTCTCAAGCAAGACAAATCACACGAATATAAAAATGCGAAAGTTTGAATGGATGGATGGACGTTTGTAATTCAATCATGTCAGAACGGCTAAACGGATCTGGATGTTATTTGACACAGAGATTAAATTATACTCTGGAATAGCATATATAGGCTACTTTTTAGCCTGTATATGCTTTACATCGTTGTGTTTTTTTAAGGCCCGTTATTCACGAAATCAACGAAAACATTTATCACTTTAATTGAAGTAGAATTTTGGAGCGTAGTTCTCTAAATTTTTAGCAATTACAAGACATTTTTTTTCAATAGACAATAGACTTAATTCTGTTGGGCAATTATTTTCCCTTACTTACATAAAATGTAAGAAAACTGTAAAAGAAGCTTCCTAAATATGTCCTACGAAGATACAGAGAAGTTTTATTTGTTTGTGTTTAATTTTAAATTTACAGGAATGTTAATAAAATTCTAATTAATTTAAAAACTATAAAGTTTAAAATTAATAAGAATATGTGAGTACGCAATGATTATTTTAAGTTAAGTTTTTACCGTATTTCGCCTGACAAACAGGACTACCTAGTTCAGGCAAAATTATTTTATTAGGAACAACGATATAAGTCAAGCTGACGTCACAAGTGGCGAGTTAAGTAAACGTGAAATCAGAAATCAGAAATCAGAATTTATTGATAACTCCTATAGTTACACGTCACAGTTGAATATTTATAATTAAAATTAAAAACGAATGTCAGAACAATAATAATTGATAATTATGTCAAATATAAAAATAATTCATTAATGTCATTATACAGATAAGTATAGTAAAAATAGTTTAATATTATGTATAGCTTATATTATATTATTATACAAAATAATAATAGTTCAAAAATCTCTTATTTTAAAATAAGCTTCAATGTCATAAAACATATTATCTAGTAACCAAGCTCTCATCTTGGTTTTGAAGCACGCGGTAGAAGGCGCATCCCGAACGGAATTTGGTATACGGTTATAGACCGCCGGCCCTAAAATATACACTGATCTCTTCGACTTGACGAGACAATGTGAGGGGGTTACTAGTTGGTCCTTCTTTTTATTACTACGTAAATTGAGCGTACTATGGACGCCCCTACGTTGATAAATATCTAGGTTTACATGGTGAATAAGGCTACCTGGTAAACGAGCTCACACGGCAGAGGTAATATCTGAAGCTCCCGAAACAACTCCACGCATGAGACGTCATCCTGAACCCCGCATATGGCACGTATGGCTCGCTTCTGCATGACAAATGCCCTATTACGATCGGCAGCACGGCCCCATAGCTCCAACCCGTACGTGATGTTACTGTGGACGGTCGCGAAGTAGCAGGAGCGCACGACGTTGCGGGTGGCGGTGCTGGCGAGCCGCCGGAGCGCAAAACACGAGCGGCTCAGCTTCCCGCACAGCTCGTCTATGTGCTTCTCCCACGTCAGCGCGCTGTCGATTTGGGAACCTAGAAGTTTTGTACTGTAGACCTGTTGGAGTGCCGTATTGCCAACTGCTACCGAATAAGCATTTGTCAAGTGGCCGTTAAGATTAAATGCAAGGAAACAGGTCTTATCTTTATTTAGCGCTAGCCCGTTCGACCGGAACCACACATCGAGTTCGTTCACCACCGTATTCAGTCTCGCCTCCAACTCAATATGGGACGGCGCGGTGATCACTGCGGCGACGTCATCAGCGTACATGAAGATTTCTGCGCCGTCAATGGCGTGTGTGTGAGTAGAAAATCATGGTATGACCGAGCCTTAACTAAGCTTGTTTAACAATTTAAACTCAATTCAATATTTATTCCGCACATTTAAAGCAAAAGGGACTCAAATAATTTATTGTTCTCTAAATAGTTAAAACAATAATAAAATTGTCACCATTTCTAATTTAGCCTTGCAAAAAACAAGAAAAAAAACATTTTTAAAGAATCAAGCTGTATAAACTCAAATCTTCAAAGCACTCCAAAGTACTCATTACACTCTAAACTAGCTGTAAAAGACATCTCAAACAAAATTTTACACATCTCTAGAATTCATCTCACTAAAAGGGTCCTAAAATGCAACCAGCTTTGGTCCTCACTAGCTTAATTTACTAGGTAATAAAATTAACCTACTTACTTTGAACGTCGACATTCTATTCATTAGTAGCCATAAAATTAAGTTCGAATGAGTCATTAAAAGAGGAACTCTAAATTAGAACCGTGTCAAACGTTCGGGGCTTCCATTAAATGTTGCACCATTTCCTATCTCACAATGAGAAGAGGTTGTGGTGCCAGACCTTCTGATGACGCATGACAAAAAAAAAGTTTTGGCACTCTGAGACAACACCTGATGACGTCAGTTGTCATCGTCTCATTCGAACTATTCAAACTATATTCGGTAAATTTGAATTATGTAAGTAATTAATTTAAGTTAAATTTGTTTAAGTTTTAAATTTAATATAAACTATATTTAACTAATTTCGGTCTAAATTAAGCATCGACTGACGTCACTGGGTGTTGCTTACGTTACGCCATACCTTGGTATAGCGTTTGTATACCTTGCTAGATCTTGGTCATTTGAATTTAATAATTGATGACAACTGAAAATACAACACAACAAGACACAAAATTAAGTTTAAGTTCAAAATTTCAAGAAATAAATTTGAAAGAATGATAATTTTAACTTTAGATAAATACCTACGGTACGTTGTATTTTGTTGAATCCTTATAACTTAAAATAATAATTGCTTGTATAAGTTGCGTAAAAACGTATATTTATATTTAAAACCTCTAAAATGCATTATTTGTTAGTAAATGATCGAATAGTAGGTAAATCCATAATAATTATAATCTCAAAATATGCTAAACAATGAAAATCTCTTATCAAATATATATTATAGGTTTCAAAAGTTTGGTTACTCGAAAATATATATACCTCTAGTCAGCGAGAGTAGTACGATATTTATATAACTAAAAAAGCAAGATAAATTAAATTTCACTTTTGCTTTGTTCAATTCTCAGATCAACCTAGAGGATAAGATGGCGCACGGCGTATGATTTAGGTGAATCCAAAAACCATCCAAAAACTACGCTACTGTTATATACAACAAGCACACATTGACGCAAAAAACTACGCTACTCGCTTGGTCATTCTTACCGCGACACTATCAGCATTGGTTTATGGTATAATTTCGTGTACATAGATATGTATACATAGCGCATTATAAAAGTGTGGCCAGGACTACATTTTGAGGTTGTTTTTAAAGACTGTGCAGTTTTTTAAGCCAATTTTGAAAAGGCCGTAACATAACACTCTTACCTATATGTGCATTAGGTACCTTTATGTGAATATGTGCAATTTTAGAATATTAAATCTTTTAAGGTTGTCTATTGGAACGGAAATGGCTAACGTAGAGTTTGGGAATTAATATAAGTTTTCGTGCAATTGTAAATGATTTTCATGGCAACATTACCACGCACACAAGTTGAAAAAGAAGTGGCTTTATCGAGATATAACGCAGTGTTCCATCTTTTCCTCTAGGTTAATCTGAGGTTAAAATACGCTTCTAAATAAAATTAACAAAAACAAAGAAGCAAGAATGCACAATCATTTAACTTGAATTGTGGAACTCGTTACCAAAGTTTGGTAACATCTCAACTTCCACTATTCCTACATCCACCGTTTAGTTCCCAAGTCAAATTGGAGGGCACCAAAAAACTGAAACCCATGAAATATTTATGAAGTACAAAACAGTATGTAAATGCGTGCCCCGGACTCGAGATATATGGGGCGTTACCTTGAATAACAAATGCTTTGATATATCAGAGATAATGTTGTAGTAAGTAAAAGTATTTCGGTATTCCTACAAATGAGATGCCCGATATTAGCATGTTTGAATTATTAGTCTCCGAGCAACCTTTAACCTTTTTCGGAATGTAATTGGGAGATTTATGTGGAACAAGGTTTTGAAACAAAGTTTGTATTGTAATGTAAATTGTAAGTCTTGGTAAAGTTGAATCTTTGTGTTTTGTGGGGTGGAAGGAAAGTTTTGATATTATGTGCTTTGGAACTGGAATCGATGGGAAAATACCAGAAATAAGCGGTTTTTGGAATGACAGCAAAGTCAAGTTGGTGGAAATAATTCGTTTTATTGTTTCAGACTTCTAGCATAACTTTATATTTAACTGACTCCCAAAAAACGGAGGTTCTCTATTCAACTGTTTTATTGTCACTAATATAATCTGTCTACCTGTCCTGTAACTATACCGGTCATGAATTCAAAAACTTGAATTCAATATAATATATCATCATCATAATTTATCATAAAATTGGTTTTACTTTTCGAGTAAGTCTTTCAGAATAATGTATTCTGGATGAACTAACGAAAGATAGTAACATAGCTGAAGCAAATTCCACAAACATTGCGTAAAGATTCTGTTAACTTTGTCAGATCATCATCAGCTCGTAATCGCCCACTGCTGAGCTTAGACCTCTCTTTTCGTACGTCAGTCACCCCGGTCCTGTGCCAATGTTGACTAAGTTTGACCTAAAATTTTCACAATATCGTCAACTCAACGTGCTGAAAGTTGACCAACTCTGACAGCCCTTGTTTACAAATTGCCACGCCATCTAGTTTTGATTTAAAGAAGCTAAAGGTAAGCAATAACATAAACTGTCACAAAGCAAAACGTCTCTTTAAGCCAGGTTATAATTTAATTAGTGAACAATTCGCAGTAAACTGTGCAAGCAGAAATTTCCATAAAATGAAATGAACAGCTTCCTCGACGCGTCCTCAAACAATACGGCCACGTAGTTTCATTTAAGTTGCTGGCTTAATATGTAAAGTGTCACAGGGAACAGATTAGCGACCTTATTTGGTACGGTGAAATTCCAGGGCAAGTTTCTTGTAACTAAGAAAAACAGGTTTGCAGAGAAACAACTTAAATCCTGAGAGATTTCTTTTTCTTAGGCAAGCGTGTATAGACCGCATCATTGCTTAAGATTAGGTGAGATGACGGCCAAGCCCAAGTCTATTATCCTATTTCATACTTTTACATCCTAAATGTGAAAGTGTGTGTGTTATTTCTTCACGCTAAAACCGGTTGACAAATTTTAATGCAATTTGGGATGATGGTATAATGTATACCTACACACAAGCTACTTATTAAACGTGGATGACGCCGTGAAGTGCAGCAAGTGGATTGACAATTTTCAAATCATTAACGAACTTTAAATAAAAATTTTAATGAAAGTTTTCGACGTCTTGGTTTCACAAATTGCTCTACTCTCAACCATCTGCTTTGTTCAGTATTCTGCGCAAAACTTCTAGTGACGAATGAGCCGGCGCCATTGAGATGCTCTGCAGCTAAGTTCTGTTTAATTATTGTAAGTTCCCTGTCAGTAGCAAGGGGTCTTAGTTGCATTGTTTCGTGTACTCATTTAGTTGTAAGATATGAATTAAAAGATTTTGTCAGAAATTTTAGTGTTCTTAGGAAATATGTGTAGTTTAATTTAAATTTACTAGAGTGTCCATAGACATGATGTTTACCTAGCGTGGTTATAAAGTTTATCGAAGGAAAAAATTCAAATACGAATATTATGTCGTTTTAGAAAATGAATTCGTGAATGTAGTCTGACTTTAAGAAAAAACTTAGATTTTTAATGAATTAACACTTGAAGCACATTGATTGGGTCAGTAGACCACCAAACAAAAAATATGTAGCCAAACAAACAAAAAAGTAGCAAACCATGGAAACGAGCCAAATCTGTCAAAATACCACAACAGAAACTTATTCAATCCACAAACAAATGAAGCCAAACAATGACAGAACCTCAGAAGTCCAACGTATACTACCCTCAGATAAATAAACCAGTGACTACGTCTTACTCAAATATACTAGCAGAAAGACAGAAAACAAAACTTCCTGAAGGATTGTGAGTAAACGTTATCGTTGTTTACCAAGACGCGGATACAGCCAAGACGACGTCGGGATGTCTCCCGACTTTTGGGGGTTCTGGCATAAGGTTTCTTAAAAAAAAAAATACGATTGCTTAGATAATGGCATGGAGTACAAACCTTAAATGTAAATATAACCTTAAATTTTAATTTTAGGTAGTGTTCATTATATCAGTGACATGGTAAAGTTGTAGTGTGATATCGCACATTTTGCTTACAAAAAAAAATTTGGGTTCCGCAACAAAGTTATAGAAAAAAACCCTTTCGATGTTTGGATTAGACCTACATCAAAATTTGGTATCATCTATAATTAATTTCACACTAGTACGTTTCACTTTGTCCAACCGGTACAGCACGACCCGATGTGAATCAACCTTACCTCCATAAAATGTAACCAAAAGGGAAATTTACGCGAATCTCAGAAAGGTTTATTTCCTAATGAAGAGAAGACTAAAATGTCTTCTGTCAGGAGGCTTACGACACTTTTAAGGGTACTTAATTGCCTAAATCCTCTTCCTTCTGTATGAATGAAACCAATTTGTGAAATGTTAAAGGGCTCAGAAGTTGAAGAAAATTTATGTGACATTGTGAAAAAATAAGTAAATATTCAACAAAACGAATCCATGTAAGTATTAGCTGTGCCCGCGGTTTTACCCGCGATTCCAGAAGAACCGTTTTTACACCCCAGACAACATGTATGCAAAATTTCATATGATCGGTTGAGTAGTTAAGACGTTAAAGCATAACAAATAAACTCACATTCTCATTTCTATTATTAGTTACAATACCCAAGTTAATTTCTACGATACGGTCAGAGTCATTCCAAATTGGTCAATTTTTTACGTCTAGTAAAATTATGTTTTAGAACCTTCAAGGCCTCAACTTATATGAATGTTCCTGTCCATTCAGGTTGCCTGGAAGAGATCGCTTTGAGCGATAAGGCCGCCCATTAAAAACTTAGTTAAGCCTTATTTAAGTACTATTGTAATTATTTTATGTTTTTAATAAAGAGTTGTTGTTGTTGGTCACATTGCCATTAGTAGGAGGAATATCGAGATTATTATGAATGAATAAGTAAGTTTACTTCAAAGTCAGTAACTTAAATACGTAAACAACAACTACTAGATAATAAACAATACAAATTACAATTTAACCCTTTGAACGCCAACGTAAAATTTACACCAGCTTACAACATTATTAGCCGTGACATTTTATTAATTTAAATGTTTAATAATAAATAATATTAATAATAAATTTTGTACACTTCCATACACGGTCGCCTGACCCCAAACTAAGCAAAGTTTGTACTATGGCTGCCAGGGACTGATATATTATATACTTAGATATTTTAAAATACATACTTAAATACATATTAACACCCAGACATAGAACAAACACAAATGTTCATCACATAAATGTTTACCCTAGGTTTTTTATTTATTATGGCTTCGCAATGATAATATATTATATTTAAGTATGTATTTAAAATATCTAAGTATGTAAATCAGTCTCTGGCAGCCACACAACTGACACTGACACCAAACTAAGCAAAGCTTGTACAGCTCAGCTTTGCTTAGTTTGGTGTCAGGCGATCGTGTGTGGAAGTGTCCCAAATTTATTTATTTATCTAAGGTTGTAAATTGGAAAGGAAATGGCTAACGTAGAGTTTGGGAATTAATATTAGTTTCCGTGCAATTGTAAATGTTTTTCATGGCAACATTACCACGCACGCAAGTTTAAAAAGAATTGGCTTCAGCGAGATAAAACGCAGTGTTCCATCTTTTCCTCTGGATTAACACAAAGGCTACATTTTATACTGTGTTCTTACAGTAAAATACAGGAAAGAGACGAGACGCAGCTAATAATAAAATTATAAGGGTTCTTGGTTTTACTGAAACCCTGAAATAATAGTCTCATGATCTCAGTGACCTTTACTAAAATATAAGACAAGAAATATTATTGAAACTTCGCTCCCACGCCCCCTAGCTCAGAAGGCAGGTTCACTACCAACTGAGCCACCAAGGCAGTCAACCCTTTAAAAATTAATGTTCAAAGGTTAATTATATTGTTGACTATAGGGAAGAATGTTAGCCGTCGATGAACTATTGGCATATTTCGCATATTTCATGGCTTCATTATGATATGAACTCATGGAACTCACAAATTCCACTTAAACTTTTTGAAAGCCGAAGTAGTACTTCTAGTTTTCGGGGTTTTAGATATGTTAGTAATGAATATGAATTGACTGACTGTTGTGAATCAAAGGCTTGACATAGTAATATTTTTAGTATGATTTTAGACTATGATTTTCAATGTAGTGTAAAATTGATTGATGATTGATTTTAAATTAAAATTTATTTATTTTATTTATTTAATAAGGCTTCACATTTACAGCTACATTCATAAATACTCTGTTTTCTTACAAACTAATTAAACTAAATGTGCTGTCTGTTGAAGGAAGCACAGCATGCACAAGTTATTCTAAATGAATTTTAATATTAAAAGAAATATTATTCTACTTAAGCATAAATATTAACATGTAAACATCGACAATTTAGGCATTCATACTTAAAATTAAATTTAAATTAATTTTGAATGTACCAAGTGAGTCTCCAAAAATATCTAAGTTGTTATTATGATATACATTAATGAGTCTGCTTATTCTAGGAACAGGCGAGTTCAAAATTGATTGATGATTGATTTTAAATTGATAAATGATTTTTGAGTATGATTTTCAATGTAGTGTAAATTTGTTTCAAAAAAGACTAATCGAGACATCGAGTAAATAAAAGTGATTAGTTAAGTTTGTAATTAGTTGTTTTGATACCTACTTATTAGTAGTTATAGTACGGTTGCTAAATATTTATTGTAAAAAAATCTACATTCCACTTATGCAGTTTTAAACAACAAAGTATTTAGTTACTCTTTGTACTTTAGTTACAAATACAAATAACTTTATTGTACAAAAATAGAGCGAAAAATTACAAAATTTAAAGTATCTACTTACATAAATTTGGTATAAGAACTTAGAACTGCAACATTAATACAAGTAAGTACAATAATACTAATAACCCTGCCCTCGGAACTAGTAAAAACTGTATCTCAGAGGGCAGTTGTACGTTTACTTTTATCTTAGTTCGTTACAAAAATATATATATCGTCACGCCTTTCCCCCGAGGGGGCTGGCAGAGGTGTAATACAACACACACACTTCGCCGGACGATATTCAGTCGCAAATGTGACAGGGGGCGAGCCTGTCGCCATACACTGGGCTCCAGTCATGTAGCAGATGACACACAATACGCACATATGTTCACACAATGTACAAATTGGTGCGTGCCGTCGGCTGGGTTCGAACCCGCTCCCTCTGGACCTTCTCCCAACTAGGCTGCCATCGCTTCCCTAATAAGTTGTTAATAAGTTACAAAAATAATAATACATACGAGTATATCACAGACACCTTACACACCTTCAGTTTAAATAGTTTAAATTCACAGGTGGTGCTAATTTTACTCAAAACTACTAATCAAAAAGAATACTGTAAAATAAAACCTGTAGGCGTAAGCGAGAAACACGAAAAACACATTTTGAAACCCCACAAAACCTTATCTAAAAGTCTGACCCTAATTTAGATTCCATTCAAAAGTAAGCTCAAAAATATTCTTTTCAGATTAAAGACTACAAAAGCGCGCGACACCTTTTTTAATCTCTGAATAATTAGGGAAAAATGTCCGCTGAAATTTAAGGTCCAAGAATAATATTAATGAAAACGCCGAACTGGATAAAATGAACGTAAATCAACAAGCGAAATAAGCGAAATCTTTAATGGGAAGCAGCGAAAGCAGAAATTACCGGCGCAGGAATATCTAACACTTAATTAAGCTTTTTTATTCGGAGTTAAATCACCGTCAAATTTGACACGTTTTTGAAGGTAATTATTTTTAGGGTTCTCCTATGATGAAGCAGATGATTTTGTACCTTATTTTTATTACTTGACAAGCTGCGCCCCGCGGTTTCACCCGCAGTTAAAAAGTATTCTATGTCCTATTCAGACTATAATCTATCTCTGTGCCAAATTTCATCCAGATCTGTTCAGCCGTTCTGGCGTGAAAGAGTAACAAACATCCATCCGTTCTTACAAAATTTCGCGTTTATAATATTAGTAGGATAGGCTTGCCAACATTCTGCCAACATGCCTGATGAGAAGCAGTGATGCGGCCTACGATGGAGCACGCTTGCCTAGAAGAAACCGATTCATTCGAGACTTGAAGACACCCAGATTATAAGTGTCAGGGACACACTCTGGCAGAGTATTCCACACTCTAGCGGTCCTTATAAGAAATGAGGAACCAAAGCGTTTCGTGCGTGTTGTAGGTATGTACTTTTGTCTGAGATGACGTCACAGCTGAATATCTTCTCTAGTCTTTGAAAAATCTTGGTCGACACTTGATCTAAAATGCACTGCTTTGGGTAAACCTTGAAATTCAGGGCCTTTTAATTGAGCCGAAACAAACAATACAATACAATTCAAAACTCTTTAATGACACTAAATACAAATAAATCTAAACTAAACACTCAAAAATAAAGGCGTAATGGGCGGTCTTATCGCTTAAGAGTGATCTCTTCCAGACAACCAAAATTAGTTGTAATCGACCGAGCGAGTATAGCGAGCGAAGCATCTCTGTTTCAGCTTCGACAAAAATGCTTTCGTGTGTCTGAACTCTGTCTGTCTGTCCAGATCATTGCCTTCCTCTATAATAGGTCATAATCATCGATCCTGCTAACGAAATTTCACGAAAATCGGTTGAGGAATGCGACCTATAGAGGAAGACAAACGTCAGCCCCGAGGACTACAGCCCACAGAGCCACTAGTCTAAAATAAGTAATAATGACTTTCTCATCATCATTACCAAAAAGGTTGCCTGGAAGAAATCGCTTTAGGCGAAAAGGCCGCCCTTGTACTGCCGAATGATATTTTATTGTTGAATTTTTTCTTTGTTTGTTTTACTTTGTTTTTTGGTGTGTAATAAAGATGTATTGTATTGTATTGTATTACTATCGATTTTTTTTTTTAAAAAAAAAGCTCATGTTCTTCAAATCGTTCCGTTTAGTTCTTTCGACCCTCACCAACCGCCTGATTCAAAAAAAATTATTAGTAGAAACAACCAAAGTTTAACCAAAACCTTTGCACTGTATCATTCCATTTCCAAACCTTGTTAAACATGATTTATTATCCTCAAACAAACCCTTTCCCTACAAAAGCGAGTAGAGAGATACGAGCCGGAACCACACAAACGAAGATGCAACTCTCACTTGCCCAGTTTTATCTTAATGTCAGCCGTTTAAGGCAAAGCTTGGACACAATAGGGCCGTGCTATTTTTGGGCGCTTTGTAAGAATGTAATGTACCGTGAAAAACTTGGGTAAGGAAAGTAGGAAAGTATTACAAAGGTAGAAATAAGGTAGGAACGGATAAAATGCGGTTACGTTATGTATTCGAGGGGTATATCGACCCGGTGAGAATTTGATTTATACAGTTTCGGCTGGTTATAGCTGATGTTGGAGGAAATTGGTACTTCGTTGTGGTGTAAAGGGAAGATTTATTAGTGAATTGGATCTTGCATAAAAAGGTTAAACTTGGAAATGCAATTATCAACTCTGCTCAACTTTTAACTCGGCTCAATTTTCAACTCGATCTCATTTTTATTTTATGTCAATTTTTTATACCAGCTTAAATCAACTTTTGGTAAGTGCTTAAGTTTCTACATACCTGTAGCTTCACCTCATTTCAAGTTTTAACTTAGCTTTATTTTATGGCTCACAAAACTTTACCTTAGTCCCAAACTGACTCATCTTAAGCTCAAGACTCTACTCTCACTACGCTTTAATATTGAACTTAACATCTAGCTTAAAAATACACCTTATAGCCGTCTTCTTTATACTACCTACCTACCTGCCTACTTGAACGTTCACATAACAACGTTTACCCACTCCTCTGACAACTAACCAGAAATGAAAACAATTAAAAAATACGACTAAAAAAAAATCCTTAAAAAATCGTATTTTACTCAACCCAACTCAATCTTTAATCCAGCTCAACAATTCAAACAATTTTACCTCTTTCTAGGGATTCGTATCTTTACGTTTATACATATAATGCGTACCTATTTAGACGTTTACCTTTACAAAAGTGGTAGCGACATACCAAAATTTACCCACACCTACCATAACTAACCAGAAACTAAGCATTCCTTGGATACTTATCATACTCTTACTATACGTACTTTACATACATACTTATACCCGTTATACCTATTTAGTCTTTTAATCAACGTCATTCCAACATTTACCTACTCTACGACAACCTATTACTTCGAAACTGCATATTTACCTAGTCTTTATGCCTACTTAAAAGTTCACAATACATAATTTATACCTACAACAACAACAACAACAACAACTCTTTATTAAAAACATAAAATAATTACAATAGTACTTAAATAAGGCTTAACTAAGTTTTTAATGGGCGGCCTTATCGCTCAGAGCGATCTCTTCCAGGCAACCTGAATGGACAGGAACATTTATATAAGTTGAGGCCTTGAAAGTTCTAATACTAATACTATAACAATATCTACGTAGCAGTATCAACGTTATATCAATATTTACCAACCCACTCTTCCGACAACTAACCAGAAAAGAAGCATTCTTTCGAAACTCCATACTCCTTTGACACTTATCTAAACGTTTTTTATAAAATATTCGGGACGCTTGGAAACACGGTCGTCTGACCCCAAATTAAGCAAAGCTGGCCAGAGACTGATACTGACTGATTTTATATACATACTTGAACAAATAACTAACACCCAGACATAGAACAAACACAAATGCTCATCACTTGCCCTAGGTGGGAATCGAACCCACGCTCCGTAGCTCAGAACGCAGATTCACTACTGACTGAGCCACTGAAACAGTCTACCGTCACCGAGGTAGTTTAAATAGCTGTAGTATCAACGTCATACCTACATTTACACACTCTACGACAAGCAGGCAGAAACGTAAACAGCTCGATCCGATCATTACCGACCTCAGATTTTGATTGGCCTCAGCAGGCCGCGCGAGATCCGACAAACATTTGCGTTGCGGCTTCAGTTCCTATACCTCAGTACCTCAGGGAGCCGACACTGGCACAATATTAGTTGACTTGACACAGCTTTGATCAAAAGCTGGTTTAATTAAGTTAGATTGGTTCAGTGCTGGAGGAATAATGTTAGCGCAATTAGGTAGGTTGGAAAATTGGACTTTTGTAACGTTCATGCTATGAGAAGTTGTTGGTGAAGTTGTTCTTAGTTTCATAGGTCTCATGGATATTTCGAGCAATTAACGTTGGGTCAAACGGATGTACGTGTCAGGTAGGGAACCGTTTTTGGCGACCACTTAGTTAATAAGAGATCATTCTTGAAAAAAAATGTAAGACTGGACGAATCGTGAATTGATAAATAATTACTTAGTAAGTAGATATGTTAGAGATAATATTAAACTTGCAATGTAATAACAGACTTATGTTTACCAAAGTTTAACCTGGCGATTATTTATTTTACCGTCTAATTTTTGACATTGACATCACACCACATTCGACAAGCGTCGAATAAAATTAAAATTGTAATCTACGCTGTTGAACTTTGTTCTTAATCAATTGACAAACAAAAAAGGGTAAATAAGTAGCTTGTAAATAAGTAGTATTGAATTATGAAAGAGCAAAAGATAAAAAATAATATTTTTTGTAAGCATTTTCATCCCGAGCATTATTAGCACTGCCAATATAGTAAAAGGTTAACTTCAAAAAACAAAAGGTATAAATCTACTTTTCAACAAAAGAAATGATCCTAAAAACACAGTAGGTACGTAATAAAGAAAAACAAGACTGAAAAATGTAAACAACAGCAAGATAAAACTTTGCTAATATAAAAAGCTCTCACCGTGTCAACATCTCACTATTCAACCCTAAGATCCGTCGGTCGTTCTATATAAGGTGACTTAAAATTGAAACATTTTACTGCGAATAAGTCCGCCCGACCATCAACCTGGCAAGAGCTTGTTCAATACAGACAATCAGGCGAGATAGATTTTAATGAAATTTCATTCAATTTTCAGATTAGCCCAGCGTGAGTGGTGATTCTAGAAAGCTTGGTAGCGATCAGCTCAACAAAAATAGGGACAAGGTTTTATGTGTGTGTGTGTGTGTTTGTTTAGTACTTTTGCACGCCCAAACGCATAAACGTGTTTTGTTGCAATTTGGGACAGGTATAGCTTAATTGGTACAGGACAGGTATAAAAACGATAGTGGCAACGATAGTAAAGTTAAATTATTAGTATGAAGTTTACCTATTCCAAACGTTCAGGCTGACAACGTCTTAAACATCTAGTTTGCTCAAACGTCCATGCCGCAAAGAACCTCACTCAAACCGCCTCGCCACTCCCGGACTACGCTCTCTGTAAATCATAACTTACAAGCTCAAGTTATTATAACTTCACTAAATGACTGTACAAGCTAAACTAAACCACTGTATAGCTTTTGTTTTGTTAACTTCAGTTGGACGCGAGCAAGCAGTGTTCTCGCGGATTACAGGTTTAACTTGTTACTAGAGATGATGTTAAGTTTAAAGTATTTTGAGTTTTGTAAGTTTGATGCACAGAGCAACTGAGAAAAAGAGGCGACATGACATTTTGTGAAAAGGTTTCTTTTACTTTTTTATCACTTTTAAAGACTAGTGAACCCGATGAACGTTGTTTCACTAGCAATCAACTTATAAATTTATTTTATGTCCCATTACACGTATTTACGCTTACGGGATTTTTTTCATAATAACGGGAAGGGGAGCGTCCCGTTATTATGCATTTTTTTAAATTTGTTATTGTTCCGCTCAACTTTCTTACTTTTTAAAAAGAATCTTCTCCTGAGAACAATAACGCAACAAAAAATAAATAAATAGGGAAATTACTTGTCCATTCACGCGTAATGTGATATCCAATGGAAATATGGACTAATTTTTTTATTGGATATAAAAAAATTATTATGAAAATATACTATACCTTACAGGGTTATTTTTTTTGTTAAATTGTAGGTGAGTTTATTTGAAGATGAAAAATGCAGTATCGATTTTGAAGATTCTTTCACAAAAAAAAATCTCGCTTCTGGCACTTAAACAATCACTAAGTGCATTACGCTAAAATTAACGAGCAAAGCCATAGGGAGAAGAAATAGTGCTTAATAAATCTAGGTAAAACCAATCTCATCAATTTTATTTATTTATTACTTATAAGGCCCACACAACCAACACACATAATCTACACAATTACACACACACAAAGTTACACAATCATTAGGAGCCTTATGCCTTACACGAGCAAAACCTTGGACAGACGAGCTAGTGTTCAATAAATCTAGCTTACCTAATAATACCTATACCTACTTACCTACATATATAATGGTATTATTTATCATAGCATCGCTCAGTATTGGGTGCCAGCCAAGAGATACCGAAGACGAATAGCGCCCACCGAAGGTGATATAGGACGTCACAGCCTGTGAGCCTACAAAAATACAGACTAAACAAAGTCTCCTGTTAGAAAGATTTTTTTGGTAAGCGTTGTGGACGTGGGCGCTTAGGCGATTCTCACACTGCTCCACGAAAGGCGACGTTTCGCGAGTCCGTGTTGTATAAACTGTACTCGAGTCTTACTACTGTATCTTGGTCACTCGCGAGAGTGATAATGTCTCACGCGTCAGAATAGAGATCTGACGCGCGAGACATTATCTTGGTCACTCTCGCTTTTATGACTTTTCAAACGAGAGAGACAGTCATCGGGACACAAACATTTTAATGATTAAAAAAAAACATCGACACGAAGAAGAAGAATGACTTAGATAATAAATCTCACACCCTGAGCTCGTAGTTTAATAATTGTGGCGACTTTAAGGTTCAGCCGCCAATGCTGAGCGACCATGGACCTTATTGCGCGGCGATACGTTACGCGATCGCGCAGCGTCAGTAGCTAAACGTCACAATAAGACGTCACGGTATGTGCCGTTAAGTATTTAAGTTATAAAAAGTTACAAAAACATGTGCGGTACAACACTGAAAAAACTCTCAGTGGGGGAGATTTAAACGTCGTCGCGGCGTCGGTCGCGGTCCAGTTCGTCGTCGCGTGCACGCAGAGTAATGTGACAAACGCCTTAATCTTCTTACTTGTCTCTACTTAATAAAATGATATTCTGAATAATGGCAAAAACTCTATTTTCAGGTTTTCGGAAAATCTATGAAAATATATATGTGATTGTGAAGAATCATGTTACATAAATTTGTCCCACGCAAGATTCAAAATGGTCCTTATAATTTATAATTATTTCATTTATAACTTAGTAAGTACCACATTCTACAACAAAAGTATTTATTTTATCGTGCCTATTTATACCCATACTCAACAGCTATCTTCATACGGACTAAATTACATATTTAATTGAAGGCCGTGCAGCTATAATTAGACTTATTTAAACAAAATAAAGTCGTCTAATATTAGGATTAGACGACTTTATTTTGTTACTACACCTTATCTACTAATATTATTTACTTGCGAGAGTAAGTCTGTTTGTTTGTTGTTGCTCTTTTTACGAACAAGGCGGTCGAGTCTGCTAAAAAACGTTGACGTTCATAACATAACATAATCGTCACGCCTTTTCCCCCGAACGGGCTGGCAGAGGTGTAATACAACACCCACACTTCGCAGGACGATATTCAGTCCCAAATATGACAGGGGGCGAGCCTGTCAACACACACCGGGCTCAAGTCATGTAGCAGATGACATACAATACGCACATAATTATGTTCACACAATGAACGAATTGGTGCGTGCCGTCGGCTGGGTTTGAATCCGCTCCCTCTGGCTTGAGAGGCGGGCCTTCTCCAACTAGGCTATCATCGTTAATACGTCGACGTTCATTAGTGTATCTTTGATACCCAATTGAATGAAAACATTTTGACTTTTGACTTTAACACCTAACTTCTCAACCGATCATCATGAAGTTTTGCATACACGTTGTCAGACGTACAGAAAACGATATAGGATAACTTTCATCAATAATTAACAATTCCTGTGGGACCGCGGGTAAAACCGCGGGGCACAGCTACTTTTATTGTGATGAAAAAGAGAGCGATGATCGCCTAGTTGAAGAAGGCCCGCCTCTTAAGCCAGAGGGAGCGGGTTCAAACCCAGCCGGCGGCATGCACCAATATGTGCGTATTATATGTCATCAGCTACATGACTGAAGCCCCGTGTATGGTGACAGGCTCGCTCGCTGTCACATTTGAGACTAAATATCATCCGGCAAAGTGTGAGTGTATAAAAAAACTAATAAGACGAAATGTATAAAAAAGGAAAATAGATAATGGAATGAACTTTTTGCAACTGCATACATTCGACAAAATAAAATTTAAAACATTGCACGAATCTTAAATTGAATTAATTCTGAGATGACATCAAGGAAGCGTGTCTCTCTACAAAATATACATCAGTCTGTACCGACCCCACTTCAGTGGGGTAAGGGTAGGTAGCAGAAGAAGATTGAACGAATTTTAAATTATGTTTTACTAGCTGCGCCCCGCTGTTTCACCCACGCTTCAACAGCAACTGTAATTTATCGGAATGTTAGTTACTCTGTCCTTTTCTGTGCTTCTGGTAATGTATGCAAACTTGCATGGTGATCGGTGCTATGCCAGACGGTGCCGCGCACGCGCACTCGCCTTGATAAAGACCGCCGAATGCAGTTGAGACTATAGTCGGAATAATCAACTAAATCCTACGTGAGTAATTCCCGTCTTATAAAATCATCATCAACGATGCTTAACATCAGGCTAGTTGGTGGTCAAACGCCGTCCTATTCTACATAAAAAAAAAAATGTGTGAAAACCACGTCTGTTTCCATAATAAAAATTATCGTTTGAGTAGCGTAACAAACAAACAAACGAACAAACTCATTTTAGCATTTATAATATTCAAGTTAGGATTAAGATTCTTAATACTGTTTATTAATATTATACATAATAGCATATCGTCACGTCGCCGGACGATATTCAGTCCCAAATGTGACAGGGGGTGAGCTTGCCGCTATACACCGGGCTCCAGTCATGTAGCAGATGACATATAGTACGCACATATTGCACCAATTTGTTCACACAATGAACAAATTGGTGCGTGCCTTCGGCTGGGTCCGAACCCGCTCCCTCTGACTTGAGAGGCGGGCATTCTCCGGCCAGGCCATCATCGCTTTCTTATTCATACAAAATTAATAAAATAGCTGGCTGTAAATGTGATTTATTTTCAAAAATATATCCATTAGAGGACACGACATTTCTATAACACAAGTTCATTATTCTTTTCACCTTTGTCTGTAAATGTCAAGAGAAATACCACGTAGGTATATTACAATTTCAGAGCCTTTGGTCTAAGTAATATTGTAATGTAACATGTAATTTTTACGTAAAATAATGTAAATCTCCAGTATTTGGAATCAAGATGACATTGGATGACAGATCATGATAGAAGTGTCTAGTGAAACGTTATTTGAACAATATTTTTTTTATAGTGTTTGGTAATTTTACATTAATACTAGCTGCGCCCCGCGGTTTCACACGCGGTTAAAAAGTATCCTATGTGCTATTCTAGACTACAATCTATCTCTGTGCCAAATTTCATCTAGATCTGTTAAGCCATTCTGGCGTGAAAGAGTAACAAACATCCATCCATCCATTCTTACAAACTTTTTAATAATATTAGTAGGATTATTAGCTTCTAGCCACGCTCTACCATCTACGCGCGGTCCAAAAGTAGCGTATTTTATTCTTACGAGAAATGCCACTTGTCCTCCGATTCTACCAACCAATTATTTTTAAATTGTAAACAAATTGCCTTACATTGTCATTTTTTGTACGCCACAAGTGTCAAAAGTCGACAATTGATTGACAATTATGAAACAATTGCTTGATGGCGGAGTATATTATTCTACCATGGTAGAATTATGGCCCAGTAGAGGAAGACAGTTGAGTAGAATTCGGACAGACGCCGGACTTATGAAGCACTAGCTGCGTCTTGCGGTTTCACCCGTGGTTAAAAAGTATCCTATGTGCTATTCTAGACCATAATCTATCTCTGTGTCAAATTTTATCCAGATCTATTCAGCCGTTCTGGCGTGAAAGAGTAACAAACATCCATCCATCCATCCATCCATCCATACATACAAAATTTCGCGTTTATAATATTAGTAGGAAGGATGACAAATATGACGCTTCGCGCGCTAATCTCGTTTGGTCGAAAAGTCCACATTATGTCCGTCGTTTATAGAAGCACCCTACCCTACCTATTTCAAATTATGAACTAAAAGTAGATGGCAGTTTTATACAGTAAAAAAGTAAAATTGTGTTCCACCCATGAACCTTGAAATGAGTCTCAATGTCTTTAATGTTAAACAATGGCATATGGTTTATAAAAACTTTTTTTCAAATTTGGGATATCTTCCAAAATCCAGGTTAATTTTTAACCCCTGACACTTAACATAATTTTTTTTTTTTTTAAATTAATTATAATACTACCCCCTGACTCTAAACAGACGGGCGATAATTTTTACGTGTGTGTCTGTCGCACAGACAGACACACACGTAAAAATTATCGCCTTCATAGATCACAACTTTAAAACGCACAAACCGATCTAGATTCATTTTTATTTTTGAAAAGTGATTTATCTTATATCTTTAAATGAGCAATTCTTGTATAAATATATTAGGTCCTTACGTATGAAATTGGCGTTTTGTACGGGAGGAATAAAAAGTCGTTTTTTTTTTTGTAAAATATATTTAATTAATCAAAGTATGCACCGTTGTTATCTATGCACTTTTGCCATCTTATGGGTAGTTCATTGATCCCTTTACTATAAAAACCAATAAATCAATCAATCAATAAACTCTTTGAAGGCGGTTTGGACTGCTGCATCGGAGTGGAATTTTTTTCCTTGTAAGAAGTTGTCCAAATTCCGGAAGAAATGGTAATCTGTTGGAGCAAGGTCCGGGGAGTACGGTGGATGTCGCAGACATTCCAATTGGATACAGTTAAGCATAGTGAGTCCAAGCGCCAAATTCCATTTTTTGATTTTTTTGCATTTTTGTAATCCTTAGGGCATAATTTAGCCATAGAAAAAGCACTCTGGTAGCAGTTGAACTCTTAAGTGGTATTTTTTGATACCCCGTCCAAGCGCCTTCTATGGCAAATGGTATATTTCGATACGCAACACAAGTCCAATAACCAATTTAAAAATAACAACCAAATTGTATACTAAGAAAACACATTTCCATTTATACATTACAAGCCCAAACGACGTAGTGTTATGCATAAGTAGTCCACGCGACAATTGTTTGTTACTTGGACTAGTTTTGCAGAACTAGAAACGTGAGTTTGATTTCAAACGCAACCCAATAATTCAAGCATTTGTCGCATAGGCTTGTGATGCATAAAAATAGTTGAAGTTAACTACTCACTTCCTTCTCTCCCTGCCGCCACAATTAGAAATGAGCAGCGGCAAAGGTATGTTTGAATATTATCTACGCCACTGGAGCAACTATGCCAGCGCCCCAGAGCTTCACTCTGGTATTTTAAGGAGTTGGGTTGGCTCGGGTAAGTGCTGGCAGGGGAAATGCACAAAACACCCCAAGTGGGACTGCGATCAGTGCAGGATTTAACGCCCTCACCTCGAATAATAATAAGAATAAGCTGGGATGACACTCACAGGAGCCCCCTGGAAGTCATCAGGAAATACTACGACGATACGACGATTTAGCTAACGACCAAATCCGTCCAAGATCCCGTCATGCGCCTTCCATCTCCGAAACCGTCAAGCCGGACGCTCACTCTACATATCCTGGCGAGACATCGCCATAGAGCACTGTTACAGCTCAACCTACCTAGGAGTAAAACATGACAGGCCACTGACTTACAAACAGCACTGTATGAAAACAAAATTAAAAGTTACCAGGAACAATTTACTTTCCCGCCTCATTTCCACCTCATGAGGCACCTCACCTCAAGTACTGCGCACATCCGGGCTCTAGCACTCTGTTTCTCAGCTGGGAAATACGCGTGTCCAGTGTGACACCGTTCCACCCATGCTAAGGAAGTAAATGTTGCACTCAATTAAACATGCAGAAAATAACTGGCTGCTTGAAACTTACCCCTAAAATCTTTTTACCCTCTTGCCGGCATTGTTCCCCTAAAATTCCGCAAAGCTGTCGCTTGCTCCACTGAAAAAATAAGCAAGAACAAGACCCAAGACATCCACTCTACAGTTAATACCCCCCGGTCAACCGCCTCAAGAGTCGCAAATTTTCTCAGTTCCACAAAGGCGTTCCCATCCCCGAGAGTCCTGCTACAAACTTTGGCTGCAAAGGTGCGCACCACCACAAGAGTTCGTAAAACCGGCAGAGGAACTCCCCCCAGGCAACGACTTAACGTGGCCCACGTGGAACTCGCTAAACAGACTTCGCTGCAAGTTTAACATGAGCAAGTGGGGGTTCTCTGACACGGGTTCTCACGAGTGTGGCTGCGACGCAACACAAACCATGGGACATCCAATGTCCTGCCCTCAGTGCCACAAAAGCTGCTCTAAGTGACCTGATGGAGGCCTAAAAAAAGATCATGCATTTAAAATAAATGTCGAGACAAGTGAAAAAGAGGAAGAAAGCGTAGAAATTGATGTAGAGAGAAAAAAGGTAGAAGAGGACACAAATGTTTTAAATAAATTGTAACGCTTTGGGCTACTGGAAAGCCTGTTTCAGAAAAAAATTGGAAGATTTAAAAATCACCGTTCCCCTATATTCCAAACGACGCTAAATCATTTTATAAAAAAAGTGATTTCAGACTGATTTTCAATTGATGATTATATTGAAGGTTTTAATGGTCATTTAGATTTTGATCCAGATTATGTCTAGAGTAGATTTAGTATCTACCTACTCTATCTTACTCGATATGTTCTCATCAAACATCTGTCCGTCTAAGTTGATATTATCCTGTCTGTAATGTAATTACCTGTGCCATTTTCATAGCTTTTCATTTATTTTCTCAGTCCTCATTATCATCTACCAATTTATGATGCTAAGCAAGTTTAGAAAAATATATATTTTTTATTTAATCGATAGGATATGGACATTAATGTCCCTTGGACTCGTTTTGCAAAATGAGAACAGCATATTATTGCGAGTCCACGTGCATTTTTAGCTATTTATAGCCCTTGGACTCGTTTTGCAAAATGAGAACATCATATTTATTGAGAGTCCAAGTGCATTTTAGCTATATCTTCCAAAATAAATACTTATTTTGTGTTTTTTTCTTGTAATATGTTAAATTACAAATAGAAGCTTCGATATACATAGATTTAATTTCAGACGATACAAATGCAAATCTCCTGCCAATAAAAACGCGTTTATGTAATTTCCCAAAAAAACGAAAATGGCGCTTGGACTAACTATGCTTAACTGTATCCAATTGTAGCTCAGCTAACTTAGTGGTTGTTTGTTATGCAGTGTGTGGTCTTGCGTTGTCGTGAAGCAGCAGTGGCCTAGAGCGATTGACCAATCTCGGTTGTTTAACAGCTAGTTCTTCCTTCATGGTTTGCAGTTGCTGACAATAGATATCTGCCGTAATCGTTTGCCCAGATTTAAGAAAGCTGTAGTGAACGACACCGGCGCTAGTCCACCAAACACTTACAAGTAACTTTTTCTGAGTCAATTTTCGTTTAGAGCAGGATTTGGCTGAGTCTCCAGGGTTCAGCCATTGCGATGAGCGCTTTCGATTATCGTACAATATCCACTTTTCATCACAAGTAATGATTCGATTTAAAATCCCTTCATTATTGTGTCGGTTGAGCAAAGTAACACAACAGGCGACCCGTGTTTGCAAGTTCGATTCACTCAATTCATGAGGTACCCATCGTTCGAGTTTTTTTACTTTCCCGATTTGCTTCAAGTGGATTAATACAGTTTTGTCACTTACCCCGAAGCCTGCTGCTATCTCTGAAGTGTTTTGTGATGGATCCGCTTCCACAATAGCCTTTAATTCTTCGTTTTTCACTTTGATCTCCGGCCGTCCACGGGGTTGGTTCTTAAGGTCGAAATTTCCAGAACGAAAACGTTGAAACCAAAAACGTACCATGCTATCTTTAGCGACACCAGCGCCGTACACATCATTAATTCTTCGAGCTGTTTCTGCAGCACTGGTGCCACGGTAGAACTCGTACTCGTAAATATACCGATATTTCATGTTTTCCATTGCGCGGTAATAAGCGACGCCAAAGAAAAAATAATGAGGAAAATAACAAATGAATGACTGTATTCCAAAGAAAAAAAAACCAGCTAAATGAATTTATTAATTTGAATTTCGAATTCTTAACCAAAGAGGAGATATTTCAGATCAAATTGATCAGTACGACAAAACGCCAATTTCATACTTAAGGACCTAATATATAATTGGAATCTCGGAATCGGCTCCAACGATTTTCATACAATTTAGTATTTAGGGGGTTTCGGGGGCGATAAATCGATCTAGCTAGGAATCATTTTTAGAAAATGTCATTTTATTCGTGTTTTATCGATAATCAACTTAAACATAAACTTGGAAGAAAAATAACAAAAAGGAGGCGTTTGAGTAGTCTCAACTGAAAAATATGACTCTTCCTGACATCTATTGGCGAATAATAATACCATTTTTTGTGAGCAACTAATTGCTTTAACGACACAACAGCAGATGGCGTTGTTAAGTAACACGAAGTCAATGAGTGTTTGCTTTGAGGTTAGACTAAAATCAATTGTTTATTTTCCAAAAAACACAATAAAAAAAAAAAAAATACCGAGCAAGCTCGGTCATCCAGGTACTGATTATTATATGCTAATTTGTACTGATTGTTGGGTTTTTTTTTGAAATTATTTTAACAATATTATAACCTGAAATTACACCCTCAGCGATTTCAAACTTTTCAATCAGGAACAGCAAACATCGAACTTTTCCTGTGTATAAATACTTCAGAAATAGCGTCCAATAAATTGATTCTAATAATAAAATCACAGCTTCCTAGAAGGTCTTCGTTCCCTATCGATAGCTCCCAACCAAATAGAAACTCGACCTATTTGCTTATCGACTCTATTACTTCAATATCAGTTTACAGAAGCCTGTTTACTGTTAGTTATTACATTTACCCCCGCCATTTACATAGGATAAATCATTTTTCTTACACAACATAACATCAACAGTAAGCTTTATATCTTAGTGTACAAGAATCAAAGTAGAGTAGAAGAGCAATGAAAGAAGATAGTCTTGAGTCTTACACATTTTTATGTTATTCTCACAAGTAATATTATGGGTCGTAATGTCGTAAATGGGGATGTTTCAAAGGAAAGCCATGGGTTATAGTATCCGGATGTCCTTTGGATCGTCTTTGACCGAATCGAGTCTGTAACTAGCTCGTAATAAGTGATTTATTTTATTCGACTTATTGGCATCGGATATGTGTAGATAGAGCTATATGTAATCATAAATTATGTAAATGCAAATAAAAGTTTTCTGCTCACAATAATTTTGCTATAGAAGAATGTAAATAAAAATACAACGACTGCTTTTGTAACGCTTTTCTAATGAGTCGTATTTTGCGTTTTTTGAAAATAAGCTGCACCTTGCAATGTTTAAAGTATTATTTTAAATTTGCCGGAATCAAAGTAAATTATTGTAGTCATCTACAGCATGCTACGTCTATCTATTTTTTCTATCTGTTATTAGCATCTAGAAGTGTTCTATCTCATTATTTTGTAAGCTTAATGACAACAGTCATCGTGTGCCCTCACGCTTGCTCGCATGACGTTATGACGTACAACGCATACGTGCACAGGTGAAAGGAAACACACTCACTTCAGAGGAAAACTAGTTTAGTATAAGGCCAGGATACTTGACGTACGACATGTTTTTGGTCACTCTCACTCCTATGATATTTGAAACGAGAGAGACAACGACAAAAACATATCTCGACTTGTAAGAATGGCTCGTGGCTCAAGTTAGCGGCGATAAAATGGAGGGGTATACATTTTCCTTCACACTTAATTTCAGGAACCTGGTGACAAACAGAACACCAGATTTTAAACCTTAAGCTGAGAAAATAAGGCTCCTTGTCTATGTGATTCTAACTAAAAAAAACTTTTACACGTACAAGTATTTCTGTCCTACCTAATAGGCACTTTCTACTGTGTTAGTCTTCAAAAACTCTTTGCCCTAAAAACGGGGAGCCGCATAAAACGTGGGAATGAAAACCGCGAGACAAAAGAATTCAATTTATTGAAAAATGACCTTTTTCACGATACTACGGTCCAGAGATTTTATTTATTTTTCGTGTAAAATAATGGCGTTTGCGTCAATAGGAGAGTGAATTGAGTACGGTGAAGGGCGATTTCACAAACAATGGTCGGCCGGTGGTCGGTGGAGCTTCTTTTTTCCGCTTTATAGGGGACGATTGCTCGCACTTTGTTGAGATTGATTTATTGAACGAATATTCCTCTTCTATTGGTGCAATCTGCAGATAGGTCCGTAAATATGGATTAGCTGAAAAAATAGCTCAAGCTAATATTCACAAGCCAGAGGGAGCGCGTTCAAATACAGCCGACGGCACGCACCAATTTGTTCATTGTGTAAGTATATGTGCGTATTGTTTGTCATCTGCTACATGACTGGAGCCCGGTGTATGGCGACAGGCTCGCCCCCTGTCATATTTGGGACTGAATATCGTCCGACGAAGTGTGGGTGTTGCACAAGACGAGCAACGCCAAATTCCCCTGGATGGGAGAGCAAAAAAAAACTCTAGGTAACTGTCATTACAATCATAGAACATTGTTCAAACATTATAAGTTCACGCGACGTCGTTCGACGTTGCATAATCACTACCAATATTGTATGATGAGAAAGCAGACCATTAATCAATCATTACGTCTATTAACCAGACTAATCCGATATGAAAGACAGATAGACTGAAGCTATTACATATTGTTAGAGACTGAAATTCGAAGTGATGGCGTTAGGGATAAGTGATGTGAACATTTTATCTGTCTACTAAAAGTAGAGATGGCTAATTGTTTTCTGCAAGTTACAATCGAATAAGTGTATTCGAATTTTCGATTCGATTAGTTTATGCACGTTTTAAAGATATAGATTTCAGTTTAGTGTCCGAATGACTTTAGCCTTGAACGGGTGGATCTTGCGATTTGGTTTTTTACCCGAATGCGCAAGAAGGAGGGTCGTGTTTTTCGAGTGTATGTACGTATGTGTGTACGTATGAGGTTTCTTTGGCCTATAGCCTAAACAGCTTTGATGGATTTCGACATGTGAGGTGTAATTTTACTGCCGGGTTTTTTGTTTTTCTATTAATAATGTTATTTGCTTAAAGTTTTAATGTTCCAGACAACTTTTTTTAAAATCAGTTTCACACCATCACACCAATATTAGAAAGGCGAATGTTTGTGAGTGTGTAAGTGTGTATATTTGTTACTTCTTCACGCTCAAACGGATGCATGCATTTTGAAATTTAGTATGGAGGTAGCTTATACCCTGGATTGATAGATAGGCTACTTTTTGCCGCAGGTAAAACTGCAGCTAGTGAAATAAATATAAAACAATCAAATTGAATAGATGCAAATAAAAAAATATGAATTATAAAAAATGTTTTAAAACGTTTGAATTTTTTTTATAACTTTTTAATAAAAATACTCTTACTCAAACTCCAAATCGAATTATTCTCAAATCGAGTCATTCGAACAAACCTCCACTTTTCTCATTTCGAAAACCCCACATCACGGTTCGCTTCTTTTGGCAGTGTTTCCAAAACGGGTAGATAAATTCGGACTTTCTCCAACAAGCAGTCAGTCAATGTCGGTATATTTTTAAACTAGAACTATGTCAGCTTCGTTGTATTCATTTTTCTAGGTTTACTCGGAACGCGCTCTATTTGCGACATACGAGTACATATCGAATGGGCAGCGAATTTGTAGATACGGTGTTGCAGTTTGAAAAGAATCGTTTGTTTCTGCGGATGTGGAACAAAAACGGGTTTAGTGAAGCGCTTGCGTTAGATTTTTGGATGACTACAAAAGTGGGCAAAAACCGGCCAAGTGCGAGTCTGACTCGTGAACGTAAGGTTCCGTAACATTAGTTTTAAAAACGGCAAAAAATCATGTCTGTTGCATATAAGCCCTCTTAAACATTTATTTTGCATGCGGCCTACGTCGCAGAGGCGACTTCTGCATATTCTTGATTAAATATTAAAAGCTAAACTATTTGTGAAACGATGCAGTAGAAAAAAGGCTAGTTTTATTTTATTTTATTTAAACATTTATTTTATTAGTATTTGTTGTTAGAGCGGCAACATAATACACAGGCAATAATAATACAATACAAAAACTCTTTATTGACACCAAATACAAAATAAATCTAAACTAAACACTCAAAAATATAGGCTTAATCGGCGGTCTTGTCGCTTAAGAGCGATCTCTTCCAGACAACCTTTGGATGGAATAAAAACATTATGATAAGCATAGATGTTGATGTGTGCTGATGAAAAAAAACAGAAGGTAAAAAAAAATGTACTTACAAATTTGAGAATTTGACAGAAATACATTATCTGTGAAAATTATGAAACCCTAAAAATGAAATCTGTCTTTCAGATGAAACGTGAATTAGTTTTTTTTTCGAATATTATAAACTTGTGTTCTAAAATACGTTTACTTTGACGGGTAAAGCCACCTTTAAGTATTAATACACTCAAAACCAGTACCTTGTAGGTATACTTGATATAATATATACGTTATACTTTCACGAAAATAACTATAGCAGAAGTTTGATGCGGAAGCAGACTTGTTCAAAGCGGAAATACACTCGGGAATCATTTGAGATTCAGTTTGAAGATAAATTTCCTCAAAATGGCATCTGGTTTAATCAATTAGTAAACCAATCATGCTGGTATTTAGGTGTTCTAAACTAGCTTTTTGCTCAAGGCTTTGCTTGTGTTTTATAGCTTACAAGCTGTTTTCCCACGGCTTCCATATGTCGATCAGGAACAATATAGTTTTCTAATAGGGAAATAATTGTTGAAATCGGATCAGAAGTTTTTGAGTTAATTCGTTACAAACCTTACATACAAATATTTCCTCTTTATAATATTAGTATAGACTAGCTGCGCCCTGCGGATTTACTCGCAGTTAAAAAGTATCCTGTGTGTTAGTCCACGGTATAACCCACCTCCATACTAAATTTCATCAAAATCAATCTATCTGTTTGAGCGTGAAAAAGTAACAAACACATTTACACACTCACATACTTTCCTAATCCTATAGTCCTAATCCTAACTAATATTATAAAAGCGAAAGTAAGTTTGTTCGTTAGTTTGTTTGTTTAGTTCTTTGTTTGTAACCCTTTCACGCCTTAACTGCTTAATCTATCAACATGAAATTTTGCAGACACGTTTTCGGGGATTTAGAGAAGGACTTACATACGTTTATTAAGGAGTATATACGTTTCATCCCGAAAAAATACTGTTCCCGAGGGATAGACAATAAACTTTTGGACAGTCGTCCGGCATAACGACTCTGCCTACTGACAGAAACTCTTTAAAAAATCTTAAATTAACGCGAGCGAAGCCGCGGGTTAAAGCTAGTTGATTATAAATGTTAATGGCGTGTATTATTATGAGTCTATATGTACAAACATGGAAAGAGAATGGAATGAAAGAGATCGCTCTTAGTGATAAGGCCGCCAGTTGTTACACTACTGTTTAAGTTTTTCTGTTCTGTTGTTTTGTTATTTCTGGTTTGAACAATAAAGTGTTTATCTATTTATCTATCTATATATCAATAACAGTTACGTCATGGAAAGGCCCACCGGGCAAAAGATATAGAGGAAGACCGTCCACTAGATGGGACGACGATATTAAAAAGATTGCTGGTCCAGAATGGCAACAAATAGCTCAAGACCGAGAGAAATGGAAAGCTTTGGAGAAGGCCTTTACCTGAGGGGGGTTCCAGTACAGTAAAATGGTGCCTACGTACTTAAAATATAAATTCTTTTATATATTAAGTAGTAAAAATTCAATATGTTTTTAAAATAATTTTATGTTATCAATTTCATATTATCGATATCCGTTTCAATTTTATTCTTTTGCTAATTAAGTGTAGGTAGGTGTGTACATTTGTAAGTGTGTACTGTTAAAACTGGAAATAAAAGGCTTTTTTATTTTTTATTTTATTTTTATTTATATCAATAATCCCTTCTATGCGACGCATTGCCAACAAAATGACACCAACACGCCAATACGATCTACCAGGCACAAGCAGAGTTTCCAACCGCGTCAATACAATCCGTCTAACGTTGAACCACCGTTTTTCACCATCCCAGCTCCATATTTCACTGTCGTATATAGAACTGTCGTTAATCCACCCTTTTCATAAATCAGACCGTTCGTAAATCTATGCAGATTGCTGAGAAAAATGTAAATGCGGAAATTGGATTTATTAAATATTAGCTGCGCCCCGCGGTATTACCCGCGGTTAAAAAGTATCCTATGTGCTAATCTAGACTATAATCTACCTCTGTGTCAAATTTCATCCAGATCTTTTCAGCCGTTCTGGTGTGAAAGAGTAACAAACATCCATCCATCCATCCATTCTTACAAACTTTCGCGTTTATAATATTATATTAGTAGGATTAGCTGCGCCCCGCGGTTTTACCCGCGGTGTTTAAAAAACGATGTCAGCCTAGTTTGGAGAAGGTCCGCCTTTCAAGCCAGAGGGAGCGGGTTCGAACCCAGCCGACGGCACGCACCAATTTGTTATTTGTGTGAACATATGTGCGTTATTGTATGTCATCTGCTACATGACTGGAGCCCGGTGTATGGCGACAGGCTCGCCCCCTGTCACATTGAAGACTTAATATCGTCCGGCGAAATGGGGGTGTTGTATTACGGCCTTTTGCGACCTCTACCAGTCCCCGAGGGGACTGGTAGAGGTCGCAAAAGGCCGCAAAAGGCGCGCCGCCTTTTGCCATACACCAGGCTCCAGTTACGTAGCAGATGACATTAAATACGCAGATACGTTCACACAACGAACAAATTGGTGCGTGCCTTCGACTAGGTCCGAAACCGCACCCTCTGGCTTGAGAGGCGAGCCTTTCCGACTAGGCTATCATCGCTTGTACATTTTTTGCAGTGTAATTTTCACTGCGCATATTTTGATAAATCTCTATAAAAAGAAATAAATACTATTATAATTATAACCCTTTTACCAACATAACAAATACAGTGTCTTTTTCGGTTAAGAATTTAGAAGAGAGAAATATATATCGTAATTTAGTCACGCCTTTCTCCCGAGACGGCTGGGAGAGGTGTAATACAACACCCACACTTCACCGGACAATATTCAGTCCCAAATGTGACAGAGAAAAACAAAACACACATAACTATTCCGAGGCTATACAAAACGTTAAGATAACTCAGCTGGTAAGGGGGTTCGTATTTACGAAATGAACTATGACAAAACACAACAAATCTCAAACTTCTTTTCAGGAACATTAAAACCTTGTTAGATAAGAATATAACATCTTCCAAATAAACACGGAAATGTTAACAAGCGTCGCGCGAAAATTCCTCGAAAATGGTCTTAAGCATATTTTCCTCTGAGGTAAGCATAAGGTCGTCTCCATACCTACTTACTACTCTCATTAATAATGTACCCGGAATCTTGGGAGGTGAGGTCGAAATTATATATTATTTATAGTTTAAGAGCTGGTGTAAGGGAGACGTACAAATCTGCCAGCTTATCCGCGTCGACGTTGCTAATCCTATCTGCGCAGCGCAGATAGACTAGTAGGTAAAATTCGGACGCGGATTAGAGCTGCTGTGTATTTTTCCTGTGGTTGTTAAAGTTAAATCTGGTTGCACGTGTAAGTATTTAATAAACGGCTGTTGTACAACATGAATGTATTTTTATACAAAATGAATGTATGATAAGTCACGAAATAAATAATAACCATTCTAAGTTATAATCAAACTCGTTGAGTCATTTCAGCGTGAAGAAATAACAAACATATATATACACACACACTCACTCACACACTCTCACACACACACACACACATATCCATACTTATACTTACTAATATTATTAATATAATAGCTTTGTCTGTCTGTCTGTTTGAAGGCTTTTTACGGTTTAACGGCTGGACGGATCTTGACGAAATTTGATAATTAGGTACAATATTTTACGAGGAAGGTTTTTGTGTACAATTTTCTGAAGAAACGAGAACAAAGTCACAGGTAACAGCAAGTCATAGCATAACTTCTGAAATTTAAAAATCAGAAGAAAAGAAAACCGCGTAAGTTTCCCTTCTGCGGCCCAACTACTGAACTGTAACCCACATCAAAATCTTGTTGCCAAGTGATTTCAGATTAATTTTGAACCGTTGCTATATCTTGTACCCATCAGATCCCCAAACAAATTGGATGATCACTTTCAATTTGGCAAAAGAACCTTACGACCTACTGATTTCTCTTTACGCAAATAAGTATTTATTTTTCCTTATGTAACTTTCTTTTATGAATTCGTAACAGATTAATGTGGCCTGCTTGGGGTGAATTTGATATTTATTGGACGAAATCTGATGAGAAAGATTAGTTTTTAAGAATTCTGGGCCTGGGACAAAGAGTCAATTGAATAAGTTGTGTGCCTACAAACAGATGGTAAACAAGATACTTAAAAAAAAACCTGCAAATTGTTGTACACTATGTCACTTCCACTATCAAGACGATTCAAATGACACCTCACGTGTCGAAATCCATGAAGCTGTTTAGGCTGTAGGGCGTGCCAAAGAAACCTCATACATACATACATAAACCACATACTAACATACACTCGAAAAATATTACCCTCCTTCTTGCGCAGTCGATTTTTTACCCACCAAAAGTAGTTATACTGCCTTTTACTCTACACCTACTAAGTACTGATGAAAATAATGATTATGGTTTTATGAAACGGGAATTACTGACGTACGATTTAGTCGATCCACGTCAGTTTCCTAAAATAATAATTTCATCTTAACTAGGCAAAACTGAAATTTAAATATATTACAAAATAAAATAAGAAGATAGGTATAATGTAAACAGCAAAGCTTAAAAAACAGACTTTCCGTCATCCATGTAAACCTAGACTGTAGACTTAAAACCATTTTAAAAACTGCCAAAAAAATTTCGTTAAAATGTATTTGGGACCACCTTCAAACTATGATCTACCAAACAAAAAAAGAATTATAAAAATCGATTCACAATTAATAATAATATATTTATATGCATAAAACATGAGGGTATAATACATTGGCAATGCATTAATATGCAATTGGCAGAGTAATCGCGTAAAATACATACACATATTTTTTAAACATACAGTCGAATTGAAAACTTCCTCTTTTTGAAGTCAGTTAAAAATCATCGTCATCGTTGTCGTTGTCGAAAGAGTCGTATCGTCAGAACCAAGTAAAAAAGTGTTATTAGAACTTATAACGTTTTGTAACAATAAAAGAAATGCCCAGGGCTTAAATAATCCGACATAATCCAACAGTTCATAAAAAATACTCTAGTAATTATCGTACGTCAAAATTATACATAATGTATATCCAAAAATACATCGTGTATCTCTAAACGACGGCCATAGTTAAATCCAAATTCAAAATTCATTTATTCCTTGGACATAATTATATGCACTTAGAATCGTCAGCTTGTACAATAAATTCATAATTAAATTCCACATCTATGCTAGACATTATCTAGGATATCATTGAACACCGTGTTCATAATTATAACCAACTTTTACTGTTATGCCTACCCTGAAACCAAGAAAACCTTTTTTTCACATCAAATAATACACCCTATTCATAGGTACATCCATCTAAAACGTGTCGATAGTGGGACCTTTCTTTGCTAGATAAAAAAATAGCAAACCGAAAAACCCAGGGCATATTCCCCGCATAGTAGTAAGTCTTCGCAGTCCTGGCATACCTGAGGGGCTTATTAACGCATTCCTCTCTCGGCACTCCCACTGCCACCGGCTGTGATTCACTGACGTATTTCACGCGCTTTCTTTCTTAGAGCGTGGGACAAGGAGAAGGATAGAGCGAATAATGTTTATGTGTAAAGGCAATACAGGTAGCGTACAGGTCCAGGTATAGGCAGTAGGTAAGTAGACACTGCTACCTGCTAAGTTGACGCCTCTTAAATCAACTAATTAAAAATTGATCCCAAAAATGTCTATGCCTTAGCAATAAACTCCTGGGTAACCACAATATGGGGTTTTTCAAAAAGGCTATCAATAGGGGTCGGCAACGTATTTGTGATGCCCCCGGTATTACAGGTATCCATAGGCGATGGAGATCGTTTACCATCAGGCTGCCCGTTAGCTTGTTTGGCATGAAGTCAAAACATTAAAATACTGGTCTAACGAGTTGCCCCTTTAAGGTCGGCCTTGTAGGTACTGCCTAAAATTGTATTTTAGTTTTTAAGATTATCCGTGTAGTTTTGCAATAATGTTGTATTGTATTGTTCCATGAAGGCAGTGAATGTAAGTTGGTAATGATGAAGCCCATCTTCTTAGTTTTTTTTAAATTAAAATTTTATTGCTCCTGCACTAACACTAAGTCCAATAGCAAGCACAAGTGCTGAAAATTAGAAAGAAGAAAAATTACACTCGCTATCCATACATCTTCATGCGGATAGATTTTTACTTGAACTTTCTAAAACTATTATATTCAACATCATGAGAAAACTATTTATCCGCTAGCGCTCGTAACTTGCCCCATTGAAAGGGCTGTCCTGATTTTTTCCACTCGTTGTTTAAAGAATGCCTTTACAGCTTCAAAAAGGCGGCATATGATTTGTAGCTGCGAATATTTTGAATACACACTTTGTACTGTGCTTTTGGAATAAGTTTATGAGTATTTTGAACATGCCACTTTGAGTTATGAATGAATGAATGAATGCTTTCCTTCCCGTTTCGTTTATTCCAGCTTACATCGTGCATCATTCGTGCTTCTTGTTTCCAGGAAAAGGAAGAATAAGGAACGGGTATGGTTTCCGTAAATTATTATTTCATGTATGAGTATTGATTGATTGAGCGAGGCGAATGTCCCATAGTCTATTGGGTTAACATAGCATTTGCGTGGTTATCAGAAAATGTAGTTAACATGACATTGACATGAACAGCAAGTGTATTTTTTCCTGTTTCTAATTTGCAGCACCAGGTCCTATTGTAGTAGCTTTAGCGTAGCGTAGCGTAGCGTAGCGTAGCGTACCGTTGCGTTAGTGTGGGCATGAAAAAAGAAAATCACTGAATAAATAGACGTCATAATGACCTGTCAGTTTGACACTCACAGTAATTTAATGTTTTGTGCACTAAGCTAAAAAAAAAAACACTTTTACTATGGAGACAACCCTAAAATCGGAAAAAAATCAGGTGTTTGTAAAACTTTGTTGACAAGTATGGAATAGCTGTTTTTTTTTTCGATTTCGAGTTGGCTCGGTAGTAATGGACATTCGTTTTCAAAAAAGCAATTAATATTTTGTTTTTGCTAAGCCCCTTAAACTTTGTAAATTTGTTGGCACGGAATAGTTTTACGGCGTTTTGTTTTTATTTCTTTTATTTTTTTAAAGAGAAAGAAAACACACTGTATAACTAACTATTCCGAAACTTTATAACTTTTTTTTTTTAAAAGAGATGTTGTAATTATGACACAAATGACAGCCATTAAATAACGTCTAATGAAAAAAGGCAAAACAAATAAGGGAAAGGGAAAAAAGGGAACCTCTGCCCAACAAAGGGCCATACCAGGCTGATATGAAAAAAAAAACAAGTAGTAATTTAATTAAATGTATTTATTTACGGAGAAAACATGGTAAAAGGAATGATAAGTCATACGTTTCAGTATTCATACCAAATTTCTCCCTACCAATGAGAAACATCAAAATTTCAATCTGTACTCCCTCAGCCTTTCTCATAAACAGAAACGCATTAGTCAGTCAGCTAATAGCAAAGGTGGCTCGTCTCAGCGCGAACAAACAAACATTCGGAGAGGCAACGATCTCTTAGGCATAAATAATAACAGAACACTCTGCGGTAGGCAATTACCTCTTTGTAAGAAGCTACTATGTTCTTTGAGTGTTTATTTCATGCACTCTACGCAGCCGTTTTGGGGTTCCGTTTACATTGTAAATAGTAAATGTTCCGAATTGTGGGCTACTTGAATTAATCATAACTAAAGCCCGCCATTCATTAGAAGCCACGAGCCGTACGAATCGGTGCACAAATCCGTAATCGCCCAAACTACAAGGCGAGGGCTCGGCGCGGCGTTCGCGTCTTCGACGGCGTCCGCTCGCCGATAGCATTCGTACGCAGATTCGTCCGTGGATTTGTCGCCAGCGACAAATCTGGCGAGTTGGTACGCGTGTGAATGGTGGGCTTTAGGCTCTTCGTACACAACGCTACACAAGTATTCGATAGCCGACGATTTTAGTCTCGAAGCGACTACCAAAATATAAATTCAAAATGTCGGCGACGCGTGCCTGTGTACGAATCTCTATGAATTTCCATTGCGGTAGTCGTTAGAGACTAAAGTCGTTGGATATCGAAGATTTTCAAAGCGTAGTGTACGAAGGGTAAGGTGCTAGATAAGACACGGCAGCTGTCTCGCTCGCTCGCAATAATATTTTATTAGAAATTAAATTAAATATATTTTTATATTTTTATTATATTTTTGATAATTATGCTTGTATCGATGCATTGAAAACAGTATTTTGAATATTTTTCAGATTGATGTTTATGATTTACTAGCTGCGCCCCGCGGTTTCACCCGCGGTTAAAAAGTATCCTATGTGCAATTCTAGATGGCGCTATTTTTTTTTTTTAGTAAAAAGTACCCTTTGTTACTTCTAGTACCTCCCAGAATATGTGTACAAAGTTTCATGAGGATTCGTCAAGTAGTTTTTGCGTGAAAGCGTAACAAACATCCACGCTTTCACATTTATAATTTTAGTAAGGATAATCAGGTTAGAGAAACGAAAACACATATTTTTACGTAGTTACGTTTTTCTAAGCAAACTATGATTATCCTACTTCCTACTAATATTGTGAACCCGAAACTTTGTAAGAATGGATGGATGGATGTTTGTTACTCTTTCACGCCAGAACGGCTAAACAGATCTGGATGAAATTTGGCACAGAGATAGATCATAGTCTAGAATAGCACATAGGATACTTTTTAACTGCGGGTGAAACCGCGGGGCGCAGCTAGTAACTAATAATGATAAGTAAAAGCAATGAACTAACGAGAACTAACTATTATTAAACTCAAACGTACATAGGTAAGTAGTTAGCTTTGAAAGCTAACACCGGCTCTTCAGATAACAACTAGCGTCTCTCAAATACTATGATATTACTCTAATCCCTGTTCAAAGCGATTCCTCAGAAATTCCTCTGCACCATCGCTTGCAATGTTCCACGTCACCGGTCGAGAAGTGTCAATAGGCATGCAGTGGACGCTCGACGCTCTTTGATGGTGATCTCTTGAATAGGCTTGGTTTGGTCGTCAAAGGCTGGATATTCATGAAATGTCACTTCGGTTGTAGGCTTGTGTCCAAGAAGGGATTGAATTTAACCTAAGAAGATTAAAGGACTAAAGCGGGTCAGTCAGGCTTTAGTAGAGCTAGTCGCATTCTGCATCATAAATGCAATATTATTTTCGAATTTTTTTAAATACATATATTTGGTAAATTTTGAAACTCTATCTCATTGAACACTAACAAAATGCTGAGAACAAAAACCTTCACTTAAGGGTCCGCGACAATCTGAATTTTCCATACAAACGCACTTGTCAAATTTCTTGGCAACCAGACTATAGTTAAATTTGGCATGTACAATTAAACGAACTATATCTCATACCCCTATGTTCTGTTTTTATTTAAAGAAAACGTCCTTAGAAGAAAACAGAGCTATAAAAAATAACGGTATTTGTAAGGGATCACTCTTGACTGATTTATATATTAGATAGACAAAGCAAATCAAAACATCAACAACTTTTAAACTATTCACTATACAAGTAGTATTTTTGTAGTTATAAGAATGATTAGAGAAGTGCAAAAGTCATAAAAAATATGAAATTGTATTCAGTCACCCTGTAGATAACTTAAGAGGCTCGCCAGTCTCTCTTTGCTTGCTCTCTTCGCTCGTCGTCTTCTTCTAGACGAAATGGCAATAGAAAACTTTTAAGCCATGCAAAGATAGTCTAAAGTGGCCGTCGGACCCTCAAAAAAGGAAGCTTGCCTAAGGCGTAATAAAACACGGGCCGGACGTAAGGCGAAGATGGAGCGTGGACACGGTTCAGGCGTGAAAACTGTGAAGCGAGCGGCGTGCATACGTCACATCGCCTATGTTTATTTAAAACCCGTCGCTTCCATACATATATTATGAACAAGTTTTGTCAACATCGAGATTTTAGCTTCGATATTTTATTGTGATCACTCTCACACCTATGACGTTTCTAACGAGATCAACAAGGACGAAAAAAAGTGAGATGAAAATCTCAAATCTCCGAATAGGGCCCTTGAACTTTGTCCGAGCCGTATCCTTGCCTCACGTCCGCCCTGGGCCTAAACCAAGCCTGAGTTCTGAGTTCTGCACTACCATAAAAAAGATGGTCTTTTAGGCAGTAGTCATTTATTAACAAAAAGAAGAAAAAAAAGGATTTTAGAGGTCTTAGAACAACCTAAAAACTCTGCTCTGTCTTTACATCTGGTTCCTCTCTGTTTAATATTCTTTTCCTAGGAAATGTAGTATACAGAATAAAACAATAACATAAAAAGCAAAGCATAAAAAACCGGCTTCCCTTCATCCATGAAAACCATTTTAGGTCTCATGTTGATATTTCAAAAACTGCTTTACTGATTTCGATAAAATTTATGTGGGATCACCTCTACGATATGGTCTTTCAAACATAGAGTAAATAAATTTGAATCATAATTAGCAGAGTAATTGCGTAACATCAGTATAAAAAAAAACCTACAGACAAATTGAGAACCTTTTCCTTTTTTTACGTCGGTTAAAAATAAAGCCGCTACCCCAAATAAAATGGATTCAATAAGAACGAAACGCAGGTATAGAACCTGACAGATCTACCAACGGCCCGGAGTAAGATTTATAACATACCTGTCTCTACCGCAGACCGTCCCGAGAGACTCCTCTGCAAACACCCGCTCTCAAGACTTTGGCAAAAAATGCCCTGAAAAGTGCTATTTCTCTGGAATGTAACAAGTCCAAATTTCGCATGAATATACTTCTTTTGCTCAAAGTATAAATGCCAAAGTTTGGATGGATGAACAGATGCTTGTTACTCAATTACGCCTTATCAACTAAACGGATCAGAATGAAATTTGGCATAGCGATAATTATATTGTAGTCTCGAATAGAGCATACTCGTACTAAGTACACCTTGTCACACTCATTAGACCATCGATTCTATTAAGTAATTACTATTATTTTAAATTGTTGATAAATAGTCTATGTTTGACACTTCTGGCATACAAAAAGTGTCAGTTTGAGGCAATTTTTGTACAATATAAAAACAACTGGTTAGCAGAATTAGATGGTTCAAATTTTGTTCTGTTCAAATGTCAGACAAATTTCATAACGAAACAAAAGTATTTCATAAGATTGCGTTATACACGTAGAAGATTTTAAAAAAAAAATTATTTATTTTTTTTGCTTTGTGTTATAAAATTGCTCAGCCTCATTATTTAAAGAGGGTGATTTTGAATTCATTGGCATGGTTCCAGATTTTCATTGTACTCATCATTATGAGTAACTTTTACTATAGGGTCAACTCTGTTAACACGTAAAAAAATCAGCTCTTCCATTCCATCGAAACAAAATGGATGGAACAGCTGTTTTTATTTTCGTGTTATCATAGTTGACCCTAAACGTTAATTATAACACTACAGTGCATTGAAAATATGGAAGCATTGCAATGAATTCAAAATCTCATATAGTATACACGCATTATACTCGTACATGTTGAGTATGTGTCAGATGTACAATAGACTGAAGTGAGTAAGTATTTATTTTGTAATGGTTTAATAATTATCATAAAAAAGCTAATTTTAGTCAATTATAATATAATAAAATATCCTTATTTATAGGATTAAAAATAGCCATAACTTGTAACGTTATCTGGTTCATTACGTTGCTATACCTATAATTGAATGGATGCCAAGGTATCATTAACGAATCTTTTTGTAAAATGTTACTCAAGAACCTTTGAAGTCTACACGTGGATTTATTAAGGCTGTTTCACACGAGGCGTTTTCAGTTACTCAACTCACACCGTGGGCTTAAAGCTGCTTCACACAAAGCGATTCCAGCTAGGCTTAATTTACATTCCGCGGAATCAATGAGAATTTGACAATACTGTACATAGCAAAATGGGCTTTAAATCAATCGCGTAACGTACATAATGCGGTATAAAATCGAAAGCTCCGCGGAATACGGAAACCCGTAGATTGTGCGTTACTCGTATTAAGCCGTGGGCTTAAGGCTGTTTCACACAAAGCGATTCTAGCTACTCGTATCATCACTCCTACATCAAACTTACCACACATTACACCATAATCGCCCAGTAACGTGCTTAATCGCCCGAAAAGCGATTATTGCGTGTTAAATAGTTGTTTTCCATTACTGCTTGGGAAAGGAACCGCAAATATTTACACTTTCCCTATTAGTTTTCTTGTCATGAGAAGGTTTCTTTAGAATATGTTCAGAGTATCTGGCGAATGAAAACAGCGTCAAATAACAACCACGGAACCACGGTATCTTGAAATAACTATCTATAGACGATAGGTTTCCAAACAACGCCTTCTCAAAACGCAAGCCAGAAATTCGCTATACCTGTGATGTGTTTACTTACCTTATTACACCACACTTGTTTCAGAATACGACCCTCAGGCTTGAAACTCGATTTATAACTGGTTTTACCATACTTAGGCCCGCATGCTAAAACGACGCTCAGTCTAGAATCTCGACTTAAAACTGGTTATACCATACATAAAAACTGTTATAAATCTGATGATGACTGAGCGTCGTTTAAGCATGCGGGCCTGGGCGTCGTTTTTAATGCAGGCCTCAGAGAGCTTAAATCGTTCGGTCATCACGATGACGTGTTAAGTCGCCATCTAAATTTGTATAACCTATTTGACTCACATAACGACTTCACACGTCATCACAATAAAATCTCGTGAAATGCACTCTGCCAATGTGAACGGATCCCAAACCTTTTTCACGTACGTATCACGGTTCCCCGAGCACGATATTTAGACCCGTTTGACTGGATATTTCAATGGAAAAGTCATCTCCTCGCCCTTTTAGATTCACTGATACGTAATGTGGAGTTCAAATCGTGATATGCGAAGTGTATCGATTTTAGTTCGTTTGAAATTTGTTTGTAGGATTATTGAAAGGAGGTTTGTGCTTGCTATCGACCAAGCGAGCGTTGGTGAGCGAAGCTTGACGTTCATAAGTGTATCTTTGATACCCAAGTTCCGCGAAATCAATCAATCAAGGGCCCAGTAAAAGGCAGCGAAACCCTGGTCGGTCACCAACTCGTTGGACCGACTTCATTAAAAAGGCCACGCAGACCACCATGGTGCAGTGTGCTTGCAATGCAGCCAACTGCCGGATATGGAGAGAAATTGCGAGAAGACCGGCAGCCCTGGGGAGGGAAGAAGACAGCGAGGAACTTTGTACCATTTGCACAAACACGACCACTCTGCCAAGAGTGCACGACTAAGAAGAAGAAGATACCCAAATTAAATTAAAACCATTTTGACTTTGACTTTGACTTTGAAGCGTCTATGCTTTAGCTTCGACAAAAATGGTTTTGCAAATCCGATTTTTGTCCAGATCTCTGTCATTCGGACCTATTCTCTTGAAATTTTGTGAGTAGGTTCGGTAGGACACGGCAAAAAGTTTAGTGTAATTATCACACCTGCTTAGTAAATTTCACGAGAATCGGTTGAAAAATGCGACCTGTAGCGGAGGACGGACGTCGGCCGCGAGGCCTACAGCTCATAGAGCAACTAGTATATGTAGATACGTATATTTTCATGCAATTTCAGGATTTGAGTTTGTACTGGACTTGGCCTTGTGTGAGTAGCGTAGGGTAAAAAAACTAAAACGTTTTTCGTGCTGTTAGTATTCGTTTCAGATATTTTTGAAATAAAATACTAATGAACCTTTTTGCAGCAAAGCTCGGTTCTGAACAGATTATTTTTTCACCATAGAAAATGAAGAAACGATTCCTAAACGATTTATTAGAATTTACGTGTACATAACTACGCAAGCACAGCTGTTTGCTTTTTTCACGTCATAATACATGCTTTTATTTAACTTGCAATGTTGATGCATACCACATATACCACAATGTTATGGTATTCAAAAACCATTTTTAACCACTTCCAGGCCCTTTTCGGAACGCTAAATTGCTAAATCTAAACTATGGCTAAAAGTATTGAAGTCCTTATCTAATAGGTACGCAGCAATAACACAGACAAGTTTATTTCTAGCTAGTTTAGATTTAGTTATTTAGCACTCTGCATAGGGCTTACTAGACTAGTAGTTGGTCATATTTGCACCAACAAAACAGTTGTATGTTGACACAAAGTTAAATGACTGTATGCTGTTGGCCACTGAGGCCTCTACAGCGTACCGGGCATTAAGCAAGCGTAGACGGCGCAGGGCTTTAAATAATTGCTTATAACTATGGGCGACCAGCTCAAGGGCACCTCTCCTCGCCTTGGTCTGTCGCCATTGGTCATATTTGCACCAATTACAAAACAGTTGTATGGTGACACAAAGTTGAATGACTCTATGCTGTTGGCCACCGAGGCCTCTACAGCGTACCGAGCATTAGGCAACCGTAGACGGCGCAGGGCCTTAAATAATGCTTATAACTATGGGCGACTAGCTCAAGGGCACCTCTATGGTACGGCCTCGGCTTGGGCTGTCGCCGAGGGAGGGGAGTCGAATTGTCCTGGAAGCTCAGAAGGGGTTTGCTCTAGGGCCCTAATTGAAGTAACAGTTAATGTTAGATTTTAACAATGACTCGACTGTCTTGTTCGGAAAGGGGATACAAAGTTATTGTTAAAGTTGCTATTATGTGTCACGCAGTAGATAATAAGGTTCAAAATTGGCCATTTTAAATTGAAGTTTGGACTAAAAGTTTAACCAATGTGTATGCTAAGGTAAACTTGGGTAAGTTTCGTGACAATGCAATATTATGGTACCATCGAGCTTGTCTGATGGTGGAACCGGGATGTAGGAATTGAAACAAAAAGTTTTTCGTTGTTTTTTTTTTTTCTATATTCTAAATATTTTCTATTTATACTGAACTACATACCCATAGATTCTACCTTAACGTCTTGAGCATGAGCTCAAATATTTAGAATCTACGAGTATATAGTATAAAACAAAGTCGCTTTCTTTGTCCCTATGTCCCTTTGTATGCTTAAATCTTTAAAACTAGGCAACAGATTTTAATGCAGTTTTTTTAATAAATAGAGTGATTGAAGAGGAAGGTTTATTATGTATAATAACATCCATTAAATAGTGGATAAATACTGTTATTTTTGAGGTTTCTAATGTGATGTCGTTAATTATCAATTTTTTTCCGCTTACATTGCAAACGCAGGTTGAACCCTACGAGATTTATCAAAATAATGTACCTCCTAATTATTTGTACACATTGAAAAGGTCTACAGAAAACTCCGCGATGGTATATGTCTATCTCTTAAGGATATCCCACAATTTTTTTTTTGTTTATACCCGTGCGAAGCCAGAGCGGGCCGCTATGTTTTTATATAAAACGTTCACAGTTTTTCTGTAGTGTATTTAGTATATCAGCATTGCACCCGTGCGAAGCCGCGGGTCACTAGTAATCTATAAAAAGAACTGTCATTAGTTCAAGCATCTAAACATAATTACAACCTTAAAGAACCTCTTTGATGGGAACTCCGTTAGTACAAAATAGCAAAATTAAATGCAAGCAGCTTTAAGAGCTTGAACACAAGCTGTAGATCTTTAAGAAATACTGTGAAGCACCCATCGACTTCATATTTCCTTTTAAACTATCGACTTAGAGAGTTCTGCCTCTGACAGTTCACCTTTTGCTTTACTTAATCGGAAAATGTTTAAGAAAAGTTGCTTGAGAAAATCACGGGTAACATATTTGTTTTATAATGTTTACTCGTATTGAATATGTTGTGTATTTATTGTAAGAGCTTTTTCATAGAACTCATTCAATCCAAATTTATGTACGAGTAAGTACCTATAATTTAGCAAATCATGATTTTTCAACGTAACAATATCGTCACGCCTTTCCGCCGAGGGAACTGGCAGAGGTGTAATACAACACCCACACTTCACTGGACGATATTCAGACCCAAATGTGACAGGGGGCGAGCCTGTCGCCATACACCGGGCTCCAGTCATGTAGCAGATTACACATAATTCGCACATATGTTTACATAATGAACAAATTGGTGCGTGCCGTCGGCTGGTTTCGAACCTTCTCCCTCTAGCTTGAGAGGCGGGCCTTCTTCCAAGTAGGCTGCCATCGCTTTATTATTGTTCAAAATCATTAAATACCAAAGCATGTATGTATTTATTGCCATAATAATATAGTATATATAATAATAATATATTACCCTCAATTTAACACTCATTTTTAAATTTAAATGTTTCTGTGTTTTATAGTTTGTACTTATGTCATATTGTGTTTGTTAAGGAAATCAAATAAAAACTAACGAAAAACTTGAAACGCCTTTAGAATAATGGACGTTTTACTACTAACGACAAAATAACATAACAAATTTTAATGAAATTAGGTACGATGGTAGTTTAAGCAACAGTTAACATTTTATTCCGAAACATGTAGGTTCCTATATAATTCTTATAATGATCACAAATAAAGCCGTAAATCACAGCTAGTCAATAAAAAAATCTCCTTTCTTTTTGAGCAGTCGGCTAAAAATAAAGATCGATTTAAAGTGCAAAAAGTAAAGTCTCGATCACTCGCCTAATGTGAAATGCAGTTGAGATAGTGAAAAGGCAGGACAACTCGATCGCTCGGTCCGCGGAGACCGCCTCGTGGAACCTCTTTGAGCATTAACTTTTTCTTTTTAAGAAGATTTTTGCTGGATACGGGATAGCAAGTGGATAGAAGAGTTGACACATTAAAATATAAAAACATATTCGTATGTAGCTAGATACACGGAAGTCTGTGGTGTAATAGTAATGGTTTTACATTCCAAGTCAAATGGTCACGTGAGTAACACGTAGCGACGTCAACCGATGCTTAAGCAAGACCAAAAGATGTCATTTACAAATAGTTCGAAAGAGACGACGACAATGATAAGTGACGCCATAACGTGTTGGCTCTCGGAATGCGAAAACTTGTTTTTTAAGGTAATGGCTAGATTTATCGTAATACTCACAAACGTGCTGTGAATGTAGGTACTTTAAATTGTTATGAAATGGCTGACCAAATACCTTCTTACGTTTTCTTTTTTACTTCACACTGGATGCTATCTGCGTCCTACGGTCTGGTCAAAGCGAGCGCAGCCCGCATCATGTGTAAACATCATTTAGGGTCAACTGGGGAAAATGCGTCTGTGGGGCAAATGCGTCTTTCGAGAATTACTGACAAACCCTTCACAAATTAGGCGCCACCTATATCTTTTTTCTATCTTTAGTTGCAATAATCTGTTCAAGATGGCGTTAGCTGCATAATTTGTGAAGGGTTTGTTAGTAATTCTCGAAAGACGTCCCAGTTGAGCCTTCAGTTCCAGGTATTGTTTAGTGTAAATTGAATCTGACCATGCTAGCACAAGCAAGAGATCGTGAAAAACGCCCCGGTGAGGAGGTCGGGGGAGGACGCGGAAGAACTCGCTGAACGGTTGCCACGACCGTCAAATTATGTTTACACTGGTACTTTCCGCGTTTGTTTTGACCGGACCGCAGGACCGGTATCTAGTGCGAGAAATCCTTGAATGCTCAGCGGTGCCTAGGAGATACCTATTCACTTTACTGTAAAACACCCCCGGATTGTATTTAGGTGGATAGACAGACGCAGGCAACGAGTTCCCCACCGCTGCAGTTCTTACAAGAAAAGTTGTATATGAAGTAGGTACAATAATTATAAAATAACGGTGATCAACACTCGCCGTAGTGTATTCTATGGAATACCGACAGACTGGCCACTTCACGCCGGTGGTGTGACAAGCTCTGAATTCTGATTGCGTTTATAAAGTTGTGAATACGGACTGAGATTCGTATAATTTAAGTGTAATACGAATATTTTTGGAATCCGAACAGAATCGTTTCCAAATGATTGTGAATAATTAGCAGGAACGGTTAATTTAAAACCCGACATAAGACATAAATAAGCTATCTCTATTCAAAATGTTAATCAAAACGACCTATTTCCAAAAATATGCTACATGTTCATTAATCTTTTCTGAACTCTATTTACAATTTCTACTTTCGTTGTTTTTTTTTCTGCTTTAACTACATAGCAACAGTGAACCAAGAGCTAACTCACGGTAAAGCAGTTTTTCTTAGAAGCGAGGGCGTTCAAATTGAAAGACTTAAGCGCCATCTAAGTTTATGATTAATGTGTTCCGCGAAAGAAAATGTTGATACACATTTATAGGGTTCACTGCAAGAATTTAAAGTGGAAACCTTCGATCTGATAAGACTAAAAATTTTGACTGAATCTTTTTCTGATTCACATATTAATAGTACCTATATTTACAATCGATGGTAAATGCGTGGGTTAGAAAATGATAATAAAAGTGGTAGCCATGTAAGAAGCCACCATGGTTAGCGACTTGGCCTAGGTTGCTTAATTTTTTTTTTACAACATTAGCATTAACATATATTTACATTAAAATGGCTACAAATACGGCACTACATAGTTAGATTGCAACCAATATCTCAGTTTCTTCAGTATGGCAAAATACGGAACCCAGAGCCTTTGACTCACTATCGCACGGGCTGTTTTTTTTTTCTCAAGGAATATTCTTAGCTCCTGTTTTCCGAGTAGAGGTATAATTTTAAAGTCGTGATTGAGTTACTGGGACGTTTATTAAAGATATGGAGTATGATTGGTTTTTCTAAGAATTTGAAGGAAAATGTACGTCAATTAGGTTTTTGTAGGAGCTTTTGTAAGAAAAAAGCACTTATTTTGCTCTGCTCATCCCCATAATAAAATTGTTGGTTCCAATGTTGGTTGTTGTTTCTGAATGATTAGGTACTTATTATAATTTGATTTTATTTATAGACGTGTTCATTATATCGATGATAGCCTAGTTGGAGAAGGCCCGCCTCTCAATCCAGAGGGAGCGGGTTCGAATCCAGCTGACAGCGCGCACCAATTTGTTCATTGTGTAAACTAAACATAATATGTACGTATTTTATGTCATCTGCTACGTGACTGGAGCCCGGTGTATGGCGACAGGCTCGCCCCCTGTCACATTTGGGTCTGAATATCATCCGGCGAAGTGTGGGTATTACACCTCTACCAGCCCCCTCGGGGGAAAGGCGTGACATTAATAAATATTAATACTCTAGCAGACCTATCTTTTACAGTGAAGGAAAACATCGTGAGCAAACCGAAATATCCTAGAATTCATAATTCGGGACATGTATTGTGACATCCACCAACCCGCACAGCAGCGTGGTGGATATAGGCTCTATCACCCACGACGTAGGGTGAGTCGGTGGCCCTGCAGTGGAACGTAAAAGACTGATGATGATGATCTGATGATGATCTTTTAAAAATATATTCTCGATTGATAATTTTATTTACCAGATCAGTCGAAACACTTTCTGGTTTTACTCGTAATTTCCCTGAAATAACTGTTCTTGTTTAAATCACAACACAATAAACATACATTAATTAAAAATAATTAACACTAATATCATAAAAGCGAAAGTTTAGATAGATGAATGGTATGATACGAGTATGTTACTCAATTAAGTACACCGTTTTATGGCTGAACGAATCACGCTGAACGAAAAACGCTGTCACGCCCTAACTACTCAATCGACCATCATGAAGTTTTGCTTACGTTGTCCGGGATACAGAAAAGGAGATAGGGTACTTTTTATCCCGAAAAAATTACGGTTACTGTGGGACTGCTGGTGAGACCGCGGGGCGAAACAGCTAGTATTTAATAATCTAAATAGACATAGGCTACTTTTTAAGCGCGGGCAACACCGCGAAACCTCTAGTTATTAAGGAAGTTTTGGCGGGAACCGAAAAGATGGTGTCGTGTTTTTGTATTATTTTCTAAAACTTGTGATTCTTCGAGTGTTAAAGTGTAATATTTTGGATTATTAACGTTTACCGGTTCGTCAACGTGCACGAGTGTGGGCAAATGATACAAACATCGCGAAACGCGATTTTTCGTGTTCTCTACAAAACTTCACTTAAAGTTTCAGTAAAGTATCCATAACTTTACTGGAATGGGGAAAGGGGAGGGATTCATCGTCTTCATCATCACCTCATCATCATCATCCCATCATCTGTTACTGAAGGAAAAAATATTACTAAGTCAGGCATTAAGGACTTTGTATCCAGTTGCCAATAAATTAAAAAAAAAAAAAAAATCTAGTTATTAATATAATCTACCAGAAAATTGGTTCTACAAACAAGAAAATAAACCGAGAACCATGACAAGTATTATCTATGATTGATTTCGCCAAATAGATGTAATTTTCAGCAGAACTTTATCCATTCTAGTTCTGTCATAAAACTTAACGATCAGGCCATAAAAACAGCGAGCGATGGCAACCCTGGCGGCGGCAGGATGACGACACGATCAAATTGTTTTAATTTGCAGTGTGGCTTTGAAACTATCTAACGTGAAATTATTTAATATTTTGAAACATTTTTCGATTTTAGTTAACATACAATATGAATAAGAAGTATTAAGGAAGGAATAGGTAATTTCTAAAGGGAGGTAAACGTATGTTTTTAAACAAATAATTTTATTTGTTACGAATGACAAAGCATACCTAGATTTAAGTAGGGAAAGCAGGTACAGCTCACAAAAATAAATTGTGAGGAGTAGAAGTTAGCTAGCAAAACTCTTAGTTACCTTAAGTACACCCAAAGAGCGAAGGGGAGGGTTGTGCTCGAAGTTTCCTTGCGAGATCGATTAAACTATGAAATCCGCAGGCAAACCAAAATAATCAACATTGCCCGAAGAAAAGCCAAACTAAAGTGGCAGTGGGCCGGGCACCTCGCTAGCAAATCTGACGGCCGATGAGGCAGAAAAGTTCTAGAATGGAGACCAAGAACCGGAAGACCGACGACTTGTTGAGGGTCTCAGGATGCCGCTAGATGTGGACAGCGTAATACCGGTCGCTGTGGAGATGATTGAGGAAGGCAGTCCAGCAGTGGATGTCTTCCGGCTGAAATGATGACGAATGATGATGACATTTACCAACCTATTCTGATTTCCGTTTTTATTTTATTTTTTGTCATTAAGAGTCCGGCGACCACTTTAGACTAACTTCGCATTGACTTAAGGTTTTCCATGACCATTTCGTCTAGAAGAAGATGACGAACGAAGTAGGCAAGTAAAGCTACTGACAAGCCTATAAAGTTACCCACAGAGTGACAAAGTGCAATTTAATGTTTTTTAATGACTTTTGACTTCTCTAATCATTCTTAAATAACTAAGAATGTCCCTTGTATTATGGATTTATTTAACAGCTAATGATGTAAACAACCTCCCTATGTAAAGAGATTTTTTATTTGCTTTGTCTATCTATTGAATAAATCAGTCAAAAGTGACCCCTTACAAATGCGGATATTTTTCATATCTCTATTTTCGCTTGAGAACGTTATTTAAAAAAAAAAAACAAGAACATAGGAGCGGTGATAATTATTGTTAATTTAATTGTACGTGCTAAATTTTATCATAATCTGACAAATGGTTTTCAAGAAATTTGAGAAGCGCGTTTGTATGGAAATTTCAGAGCGTCGTGGGACTTAACTGCAGAGGCTTAATGCTACTGCTACTAATCAATTTTAGTTTGCTTGTAAACCGATAAATTGTTGAATATCATCTAAAACCAAACATTTACTTTGCTTTATTTCATTACAGCCATATCCAATATCCAAATTAAACCGATTTGATTACCACAATTTGTGTCACGATCGTAAACATTTCACTGGGATTGTTGCTACCAACAACGACACATCAAAAATGACACCACATGACTGTTTCGTTTACGACATGACGTCATTCTTGCTACCATTCCCATTTCCCGCTAATCTCATGGCCCGTCCCTAAAGCTCTGTATTCACTAGGAGACAAAAATTAGCGAGCACGTCGCTCAGCAAATCGTACTATGTTGCTATAATGCGCTACATTTAGTAATAACTAAAATTAGTGTTTTAATTTCTTGATTTATGGCTTTTGGGGAACATTTTGATAGCCCTGCCAGTGTCACGTACTGTGATCAGAAATCAGAATTGATTAATAACTCCAATATAGTTACACGTCACAGTTCAATAAATGCTTAAAATGATTAAACGAATTTTTGTATGGTTTTTAATAATTTATGATTGGTGATTATGAACTAAAGGCTTTTTCTTTTTTCATTTTCTTCTAAAACAGCTTCAAACTACTGGAATGCCATGTAATGTTAGGTGACATCGCGTTCGCGGACGCTCGATCAAAAATTCGTCTTTACTATTTTTAATCTTCTAGTCTTACAACTTTGTCCCCCAGTGAACAGCAACTGCCCTAAGGAAGACATGTTGTATTGGCGCGGAATTTATTCCCAGCATCGCGTCGTTATCTTCCTTCCCGATATCGGTGACACATTTCGGTTTATTGCGCGAATGATTATTTTTTTTACGATTGTGCGCCGCTCCTTAGCGATGCTGTACAGAGTTTACTGCGTACTGAGGAGCGTAAATCGCGCCTTATCATCGTTTTTGGGTGAATAATGAATGTTGTTGAATTAATTGGAAGATGGAATTAGATGTGGTAAGAGGTTTTTATGGTTGGTTTATTTTAATTATAGTAAAGAGCTGTTTGTTTGTAGGCCAACTTTTATTTTGATAGTAAACTCATTTTGGTCTGAGGGACAATTATCAGACGACGCTTATTTGAGCAGATGTGTGACTTAAAATACTCCGGTAATAAAAATACATAGCTCATGTATTTTCTGCCCCAGCTTATAGGTATGTTGTTATTAATTAGGTATCTATTATTTTTTATATTATAATTACCTTCATTCTAAGTACTTAATGTGTCTAGAGAGAATTCCGTACTGTTTATGAACGAAAAGTGATAGGCCAACTTTTTTATGGACAGGTACGTCTTTTACTAGGGTTGGATCATAAACATATTTTGTTCATTTAGAACCTAACAGTTGGCTTTTTTCAGTCCATCTAGAGATATAATTAAATAGACGTTATATTATAATTAAGACTGATTATATTTTAGCAAAGAGTTTATAGGTTTTTGTTGTTTTGTTGTGTTTATATATTCATTCATCTAAAATAACTTGAAAAATAAACATATTTTTTTCAGAATTTCTAAGAATAAAAACCTATTTCTGACGATCCAAATATGATTTATCCAACGCAGCTACTCTTAAATCTAAATCTTAGGCACAACAAATTCCACCTCACCGTCTACTCCCATCTATCAAACCAGCTCCACCAGTCTCCATGGCCATAAACATCCTATGTTTATAAAAGAAGAAAAACTACATAAATCGGCTACTAAACGCTCCGAAGTCACATAATACTCGCCTCGTAACCATAAGTCCGTACGGATATAGACACTGTTTATCCGTTATTGGTGAACGCACCTGCTCGCGTACAAGTGGCAATATTTCTCTCTGTCTTTGGACTTAGTTTTCTTTTTCGTGGTAGGGCCCGAGTGGGAGCGGAGCGGTAGCGGGTACGTTGTTTTTACCCTACTGCGCTAGAAGGAGTGTATGTATGTATGTGGATGTGTATGTATGAGGTTTCTTTGGCACGCCCTACAGCCTAAACCGCTTGATGGATTTCGATATGTAAGGTGTCATTTGAATCGTCTTGTTAGTGGAAGTGACATAGGTTACATTTTGTAGTCGGTTTTTTTTAAAAATATTGTTACTTGTTTTAGTAGTGTGGATTGTTGCACACACCTGCCCACTTATTCTTGATGCGTGATACGTTTCTTGGCCACTCTCACTCCTATGACTTTTGAAACGAGAGAGACAGTGACAAAAAATATCTCGGATTGTATGAACAGCCCTCTCGCTGTGATTGGTATACTTGTAGATTGTATTGACATGTTATACTCGTAGATATCAAAAATATGTCTCAATGAACGGATGTACATAACCAAGTTAAACACTTACCAAAGTAAATCCTACTAATATTATAAACGCGAAAGTTTGTAAGAATGGATGGATGGATGGATGGATGGATGGATGAATGGATGGATGGATGGATGGATGGATGGATGGATGGATGGATGGATGGATGGATGGATGGATGGATGGATGGATGGATGGATGGATGGATGGATGGATGGATGGATGAATGGATGGATGGATGGATGGATGGATGGATGGATGGATGGATGGATGGATGGATGGATGGATGGATGGATGTTACTCTTTTACGCCAGAACGGCTGAATAGATCTGGATGAAATTTGGCACAGAGATAAAGTATAGCACATGGGATACTTTTTAACCGCGGATGAAACCGCGGGGCGCAGCATGTAATTTCATATAGCCTAGTGACTATAATAGCCCTAGTATCTGAGTGATATAATTAGGATACCAGCCAGGCTACTGAGTTTGTCCTTGTCCTTGGCAATCATGTGCCACGTTGGCTTCACTGAATAGCAATTCTAGTCGTTTTGTTAATAATGCTTAGAACGAATTACTTCAATTGCCGCTGTACGACCCTGTAGGTTTTTACAACAAAATTATTATTGACAAGCTGCGCCCCACGGTTTCACCCGCGGTTAAAAAGTATCCTATGTGCTATTCTAGACTATAATCTATCTCTGTGCCAAATTTCATCCAGATCTGTTCAGCCGTTCTGGCGTGAAAGAGTAACATCCATCCATCCATCCATACATACATACAAACTTTCGCGTTTATAATATTAGTAGGACTAGCTACGCCCCGCGTTACAAACAAACAAACTCACTTTCGCATTTATAATATTAGTTAAGATAGGATATTTATGATGGTATACAGTTTTAGACAGTTGCTCATTATTGTTGGTCGATAGCCTATAATTATGATCATTGTACAAATCATTGTGTCAAAAGCTTTTGACGATTCTAAAGAGACAAAAAAATGTATGAACGAGCTGAGGCAGGTCAAAATCTGTCAAAACGTCTGTCAAAGCTAGTGAAATCTGGCGAAAAACTAGTGAAGCGTCTCTGTTGAAGCTTCGACAACAATGCTTTTTTATGCCCGAATTCTGTCCGAATCTCTGTCCAGATCTTTGTCTTCTTCTACCTATAGTCGTTTTTCATGATTTTATTTTGAGTAGGTTTGATAATTATTTTGAAGTTTTTCGTCGAGACATTTCTTGAAATGTTATTGTTTGTTTTATATATTTCATTTTAAAAATGTTCAAAAACTGTATCATGGTTATTATTTTATAACTTACCAGAAACCTCATAAGGGTTCATTGTACTCATCAATATGAACAACTTTTACTATGGGCGATCTCCGAAATCGCGAAAAAAATATCAGCTGTTCCATACATTTTGTCAAAGGTGATTGAACTTTCAGTATGGAACAGCTGTTTTTTTTCGCGATTACAGGATTGGCTTCATAGTAAAAGTTGTTCGTACTGATGAGTACAATGAACCCTTAAGAGATTTTTGATTAGGTACAAAATTAACCCTGTATATCAAACCTGCTCACAAAGTTTTACGAGAATCGGTTGAGTAATGCGACCTGTAGAGGAGAACAAACATCGGCCGCGAAGTCTACAGCTCACAAAGCCCTCTAGTTATATTGGTATACATCAACCCTCTTAGCAATAAACGTTATATAGCCTCGGAATAGCTACCCAGTCTTTTGTCTTTTTCGATCGAGTTCAAATATTTAAAAAGTTAAAAGTTTGGGGGCTGAGCTACCCACGTCCGTAGGAGTGTACTCCATTCTGATTCCCTACACGTGGTCCCCGGGTAGTGCTAACCGGGTAGCAAACTCTGGTGGGAGGCTTCGGCCGTGGCTAATTACCACCCACCGGACCAAGCCATGCCGTGAAATGACCTAGTCGTGTTTCGGGATGTAGTCCGGTGTAACCGTTCCGAAGACGGGTCTGAGCAGTAGCGCGCTTGTAGCTCCTCACTCAACTGCCGTCTTTGTACTTCTTCACTCTACAAAACTTCAATGCTAGAAATGAATAAGTACCCTATAGGTCGTCGTGCTCCATCTTAGACCACAACGTCGCTTAACATCAGGCGAGTTGGTGGTCAAACGCCGACCTATTTTACATAAAAAAAAAAACTGTAAAACTATTCCGAGGCAATGCAACGTTTATTGCTAAAGCGATAGAAAATAGATTTACTGTTTCCGCTAAAGCTTTTATCTTAGTCCACCGTCACAAAGAGACACAGTTGGTGTATCCATTCTCGGAATAATTCAAACGGCTCATTGTTCCTCTTATTTCGCGTCATCTCGCGCGATTGCACTGATTGCTTTATTTTCGCGTTCCTTGTTTATGGACCAGTAATGCGCCTGTTCGATTTATAGAATGATACTGGGTGGATTTTGTATTGGTATTGCAAATTTTATAGCTGCTTTGAAGTATGAAGTTTTTGTTTCGTTTGGTTTCGGTTAGTGGCGTGTTTCAAGGACTTTGCTGGATTTGTAGGTTTTTATATTGAAGTAAAACTTCTAATGCGACATCCAACAAGGTTGCGTTAAACGTTTAACGCTTCTGGGCAGGGGGAATAGAAAGAGACAGGGCGAGAATGCGTGGCACTCGAACGCAAGCGCGTAGTAAGAAAGATACACAGAAGTTTCACTTCTTCCGCACGGAGGGACTCCATGCACTATTTTTTTAAGAAGAATAGTATACAAGCAGATGCTCGCTTGATGGTAAATGGTAACCGTCGCCCATGGACACCTGCAACACTAGCGGTTGACGCGTTGCCAACCCAGAAAGAGATTTGTAGTCATCCTTTTTTAAACGCTCTATGTTGCATGTATGGCGGTTTGCATCTATGTTGCATCTAAGTTTCGGGCGAAGGTCATTTTACATTCTGCAAGTGCGCGGTTAGAAGGAACGGCAAAAACGGACAGAATGGGAGGTCTAAGCTTGCAGGATGTGGGAATAAGCTTTTTGACGGTGTTGAAATACGGCTTATTAAATTTTAACCACCGACGGGGTGTTATAAGTTTGACGTGTGTCTTTGTGTGTGTGTGTGTGTGTGTGTGTGAGTGAGTGTGTGTGTAGGTATATGGGTAGCGTGGACGTGATTGATGGTGTGACCCGCTTCCAGGTTGCGTTTGGTTGCAAAGATAAACGTAGGCAACCAGTTCCAAAGCAATGTTTGTGTTTTCTGACCAAAAATTTTTTTTTCACTTTATTTTGAAACTGTGAGCTTATATCGATTTCGTTTTATAGCTAGTTGTCTAATTTTTTTTTTAGTTTTTAGACAGCTGCATAATTGAACGTTCAGTAATACAGTAGAACTATAACCAAATGTTTTTACTATAAACTAAACAATTTTCTCAGCTGAGTCTTAATATTTGTCTCCTTTAACCAAACAACGTCACTAACAAAGAAAAACAAAACTCTCTCGTTTAAAATAACTAAATCATCACTAGTTTATACTAACAGAAACGGATGAAGTTAAAAGAGTGGCTTCAGTATAGATGGAGCCTGTTTCACGCGCATGTGATATCTTGGTCACTGTCTCTATCGTGACTTTTCTACGAGTGAAAGAGAGAGAGCGCGACGAAGACAATATCGCAAGGGACCAGAATAAAGCCCTCTAACCACAGACTTTTTAGATAGACGCCACAATCGCGTTAAGTTGTACGAAAACCGGGCGCGCCAAATTTTCAATAGGAACTTGCCTACCTACCATGATAAAGTGGCTATTACACTTTTCAATCTGTATGTTAACTTAGCGTTGCTAAGCCCATCCAATAAAAAAAAACAGATTTCTAACTGTCTAACAGCCATTACACAATCCAATTTTAGCACGCTAACTCAGTTAGCGTACTGCAAATTGGATAATGTAATTACCGTTTAAGGGTGCCAGTTGTATTACTAAAATTTTAATATAATTAATCAAAAATTCATGTTAAATTTTAATTTAATTATGTTAATTTAAATAATTTAAAATTAATATCATTTTTATAATTTTAAAATTTTAAGTCATGAAATTCTATTTTTTCTATGTTTTTGAAATTTCTGGTGTGAACAATAAACAGTTTATCTATTAATCTCTTTAAATCACAAAGATAAACCAGACCGAATTTAATGGTGTTCTAGTTGGACATACAATTAAACTTACAATCGAATATAGACACGGCTAGTAGATGCACTTGCGACGTCTAACTAAATAAAAGTCTGCGTTGAACGGAACGGTCCAGACGGCGAACCTTTTTATATTCATTGTTTTTTTCTGAGAACTCTCTAGCGAACATTTACGTTATGATACGGAGAAAGAAAAACTCATTGTAATGCATTGGACTTGAAAATATAATAGAAATCCCGTAGTCTTGTTAGGGACGGTTGGGAATGGCGACGGGGAAAGACAACGGTTGGGTTTACTCGAAATTTTTCAATCTTTTCGGAATTTTAACTTTAGTTGCAATGCTTCTTGGTTTAAAAATTAATATAATTATTATTTTTGAATAAGAAAAGAGCTCTCTAATAATTGAGATCTGTCTGATACCAAAATTGTATGTATGTACCTACTTGCTTATTAACTTTAGCTTATGGATTTGGTTATTAATGCGTTAATGTAGATACCTTGTTGTAATAAAAAAAAAAAAGCGATGGCAGCCTAGTTGGGAGAAGGCCCGCCTCTCAAGCCAGAGGGAGCGGGTTCGAACCCAGCCGACGGCACGCACCAATTTGTTCATTGTGTGAGCATATGTGCGTATTGTATGTCATCTGTTACATGACTGGAGCCCGGTGTATGGCGACAGAATCGCCCCCTGTCACATTTAGGACTAAAAATGGTCCGGCGAGTGTGGGTGTTGTATTACTCCTCTGCAAGCCCCCTCGGGGGAAGGCGTGACGATATGTTTATGTATGTATGGATATAAATAAAATAAAAAAACACCTACACCGATTTTCATTAAACATAGCTAAGAACACTCCCAACTAATTCATCTTTCAAACAAAAAGAAACACACACACACACATACACACACACACACACACACACACACACACAAAATACTTCAAACACCCCGTCGTTTTTGCGTCGTGGGTCAAAAACAAATTAAATCTAATTTAAGAATTAAAGAGATACTCAATTTAAAACAGTTTGAGGAAACTCCGTATCTACCTGTATACTTACCTACAACAAAGAATTACCTTACCATTGTTTAAAATCTCATAAAAAGGTTTACAAAATTTCCCGTTAAATTTATTACTTAGGTACTTAATTTGCTGCGTTAATTAATAAACTTGAATTTTCCTGCTGGAAACTTCCGATATCTCTGCTTGTTTAAAATTCATCGAAAGCAATTTTCTCCTTTTTTTTCTTAGTAATTCTTCCTATTTAGAAAGGAATACTTACTAAGAAATTTTTTTTAAAATGCGAACGTGAGTTTGTTCTTTTGTTTGTTTGTTACTTCTTCACGCCTTAAAAATACTCAACCAATCATCATTAAATGATGCTTAGGTACACGTTGTCATGGGTACAGAAAAGGACATAACAAACTTATATATTTATTTTTATAAAATAATAATTGTAATCAGTTTTGGCCTTATTCTAAATATTGTTATCATTGTATCAAATATTACTATGTAACGCTGTCGATTACACAAATAAATAAATAAAAAATAATAATAATTAAAAAAGTAATAAACCAATACACAAACTAATAAACCCGGTGTAATCAGCAGCTAAAGAGTACTCTACGTCCTTTTTTGTACCCATGGCAACGTGCATGCAAAATTTCACCGTGATTGATCGAGTAAAAAAATAATAATTTCCTTTTATAAAAGTTAGGGTTAGGATAGGTCATGTGATTAGTTTCCTGGAAAGCCAATTGTCAAGCACTTTGAATCTTGTAATATTCGTCGTCTGCAGTGTCCATTAGACTTCGTGGTACATTATCTCCCAATCCGCTACAATTACGATGGACGGCAATGGACAAGATTAACTAATAGTTAGAGCCGAAGCTTAGGCACAAAGCACTGGGCAAGTGAGCACAGACTCTGTAATAGTCCCTAGGATAGTTTGCAGAGGAAGTGTTCTAGTAGATTCAATTCTATGAAGCGACAAGACAGTGGATGATGAACTTAAGAACTTAGAGCAAAGTTCACTGGAACTTGTCTAGGCGATTAGGCAACCGTTTTTAACAACTCTTTGATGAGTTATCCTAACTAATTTTCTAAATGCGAAAGTGAGTTTGTTCGTTTGTTGTTTGTTTGTTTGTAACGCTTTCACGTCTCAACTACTCAACCTATCGTCTTAAATTTTGCATACATGTTGTCTGGGGTACAGAAAAGGACATAGTGTACTTTTTATTCCGAAAAATAAACGGTTCCTGTGGAACCGCGGGTGAAACCGCGAGGCGCAGCTAGTAAGTTAATAAACTAATGGTTAAATAAATAAATAGTTAAACTAAAAACTGCCTCGGTGGCTCAGTTGGTAGTGAACCTGCCTTCTGAGCTTGGGGGCGTGGGTTCGATTCCCACCTAGGGCAAACATTCATGTGATGAACATTTGTGTTTGTTTTATGTCTGGGTGTTAATATCTATTTAAGTATGTATTTAAAAATATCTAAGTATGTAAATCAGTCTCTGGCAGCCATAGTACAAGCTTTGCTTAGTTTGGGGTCAGGCGACCGTGTGCGGAAGTGTCCCGAATTTAATATTTTATTATTATTAATAATAATCGTCATTTTATATGGATAACTAGCTTCTGCCCGCGGCTTCGCCCGCGTGGCTTACAGAAAATGTATGACGTTTTTATTTTCAGAAATAAATATTATAAGCGGTCACACTCACTCTCAATTGAATACACAAACTGACAATATCCCAAGCAGAGCAATATAGACGAAGTTCTTTAGTTAACTAAACTATCTCTGGAATGAGAAAAGTAGTAGTAGTAGTATGGTATTAACAGAACTTAAAGCGTGTGTGAAAATATAAAATTAGAAGACAACCGAAAGTAGATAATTGACAATTAATAATGTTTACAACGAAAACCTAATTATTATTTTTATCTTTTTTAGAAACACTTGGCTGCTCCATGAGCTTACTCTGTAGCAGGCCACGTATTAACTAACCGTGTGAAAAAGCATTTTAGTCAATTATGAGTTTGGCTTGAGATTTATTTATGGTCATGGCAAAGCAGACTTTGAGGGGAAACTGCACTCTTTTTAACTCGAAGGGGTAGTTTGGTGGTGTTAGAGATATTAGAGGAATCCTCAGCATAAACACAGACTCATTCGGAAACTACACCAGTCAGTGTGCTGGCAGACCTTTAGTTAAGACCTTCGAAGCAAAAACAACCCGTAGTAGGTTTTGTTTTCCTGATACTAAAGCAGCTTCTTCTATTGACTTCGTCTATTTTTAGTAAGTACTGCTTCTAAGATCAGACAGACATAATTATAAATTTCATCTCCTAGCTCATCTACCTGATCTTTATTGGCAGAAAATCTCTTCACTTGCCGTTTGTAATCTTCTGAAATCGGCTTGGACTTAATTCTTGTATTTTTCATTTACTGATTAAGTTGGTTAGAAATCTGATAGAATGTTAGCAATATAAGTTCACACATTTTACACGGAGATTCATAAGGAAAAAGCAATGATAGCTTCGTATTTTATGTCATCTGCTACATGACTGAAGCCCGGTGTATGTCGATAGGCTCGCTACTTATTACATTTTGGACTAAATATCGTCCAGCGAAGTGAGGGTGTTGTAATACACATCTTAGGGTAAAGGCGTGACGTTTTACCTACTATACGTAGCTACTACCGTTATCTAGATTTATGCCAAATTCCAAGTTGCTGGCTATTACAGTTTCCAAGATAATCAGCTCACAGACATACAGACAGAAAGACATCGGAGTTTCATGATAAGGTTCCTTTCACCAGTTTAGTACAGAACCCTAAGAATGATAACAGCGTCGTTTATAGTGGGTTAATAACTTTCTCAACAAAGTTTTCGGAGTAAAAAGAAGCCCTATTAGACTCTGTCGGTGGATGATGATGATGATGATTTTGGAAAAACTGTAATATACGTGTCTCATAATTTTAATTGAAGAGTATTTGTACCAATTTTTGAGTCAATTGACCCAGAGAAAAAAAGTTTCATAGAAATTTGAACCCCCCATTTCCCCCTCTTAGGGGTAGTATTTCGAAAAACCCTTTCTTAGTGGATGCCTACACTGTACAAAGAACATATCCTCCAAATTTCATGTTTCTAGGACCAGCGGTTTAGGCTGTGCGTTGATATATCAGTCAGTCAGTCAGTCAGGACTTTGAATTTTATATTTATAGATTATGATTCAAAAACTTTTGAATTACTGTTAAATTGTCTGAATTACTATTATACGTTTAAGGCCAGCACTGGACTGAATTGACTTGCTGGATAACGAAACTGAAATAATATCAATGGAGCATAAGTCTAAGATTAGACTTACTATACTATGCGAAAATAGGTGATGAAATTATAATCAATTTTCCGTAAAAACTAGTCTACCTGTCAGAGGCCATCGGGCGGCCTAGACGCTCTGACCAGACTCTTCAATCTTCATACATTTCTATTGGTAATCCGGAATGACCGGGTGACTATAACTATACTAATTTTGGTTGAATAGAAGTACTGTTGAACCTTAACATAAATGTACTAATTTTGATTTAGAAGTATTATAATCTCGTATTTCTATGACACAATTATAGATGTCGCTACTTGAGAAGACATTGTGCTAAAATTGATAGGTACTTGATGTCCACACCATAACAGTATGGTGGTAGTCTCCTTGAAATAGTTGGTTAATAAATATGATGTGTGACGCTAAATGTCAAAACAATTTGAGGGCGCTTGCTCTACTGGCCTCAGTGCTACCACTTTTGCACTTTTTGCGCTAGAATTAGCGATACTTTTAGAAGTTTTGGCACTTATTGTAGCATTTAACTTAATATGTCGTACATATAAAATAATCAATAAATTAAAAAATAACAAATAGAAAACAAGCTATGACGGCACCAAATGGCGGATTTTGCCATTAAGTTAAAAACAAAGACTCAAACGTATTTATGGTATTTATAACATTCTGATTAAATTAACGAGTTTGTGTTAAAAGTGTATGTGATGCCGTGTTGTTTTCTTAAAAATTAAGAACGTTAAAGTGTGATGTAAAGAAATTACGAATTCATTCACAATCAACAAAGTTAACATTTTTTTTTTCTAGGAGTTTTGTTACGTCACGTGACTATCGGCCTCTGTCCTAACGGATGAGATGTTATTTTCACTCTCACTCATTACGACTTTTCAAACAAGAAAGACTAGGACCAGAAAGCGTCTCACGCGCAAGAATAAGGCCCAGATGGCCATACTATCAATCGCATACGACAGTTCGCATGGTCATAGAGCCCCTTTCATTTATTGTCTAGTCAATCTAGCCATTTCTTATTTCATTGACTTGGCAACACTCGCTGATGTTGACTTGACCGGGAGTTTTGGCGGGAACCGAAAAGATGGTGTCGTGTTTTTGTATTATTTTATAAAACTTGTGATTCTTCGAGTGTTAAATTGTAATAATGGTGGATTATTAACGTTTAGCGGTTCGTCAACGTGCACGAGTGTGGGCAAATGATACAAACATCGCGAAACGCGATTTTTCGTGTTCTCTACAAAACTTCACTTAAAGTTTCAGTAAAGTATCCATAACTTTACTGGAATGGGAAAAGGGGAGGGATTCATCGTCTTCATCATCACCTCATCATCATCATCCCATCATCTGTTACTGAAGGAAAAAATATTACTAAGAATCCGACTGAAGGACGAGTATCCATGGTCATGAATAAATTAATAAAAAAAAAAAATTGACTTGACCGTTCCGACCGACCAATATTTTTGATAAGATGATTTTTAAGTTTTCTGTTTGTTTCTACAGTAATTTGCCGATTTTTTTAGTTTATCTTACTAGTCCGTTGAGTTGAGTGTGTCTCCTCCGGTTAGTGTGGTGTTGAATGTGTATTCTGTGTGGTGAGATAGAAACTCCTGGAACTGAGATAGAGACTCGAAGTTTTGTGTCTTAGAAATAAGATCCTAGGACTCCTACAAAATAAATGATGTCGTTGTCTTGAAGAAAGTGTTGCATAGATTCTGAAAGTGAGCTATATTAGTATTAGGTCAATATAATAAAGTAAAACCCGTATTTTCTATGGTAAACCCGGCACATAACCTCTAACCTAACCAACCAAACCTAAAAAATCTCACCAAACTAAAACCTAAGCAAAATTATGTTGAATGTAGGCTATTATGACTAGTTTTGTTTTATAAGTATTAAGTATTAAAAGTTTTATAATTTTGTATGTGCTTACATAAGGTTTTTGAATAAAGAGTTACATGTATATCATATTTTTATCATCATTAATTATTATTGATTGCTGATACTTGTTGATTTTTTTTTGTTTATAATTATGTAAAGGTGCTCCTTATTCGAGCCATGTTTTTATTGCAATATGGGCCCGGCAATATTGCCGGTAGCCCGGCCATCATCAGCCATGCTGGAAATGTATGACAATATAGCCCGGCCACCCTTAAAATATTGCCGGGCCAGTAATGCATTAAAAATATGGCCCGTCTTGTGATTACCAGCCATCAATAATTCATTGTTTCCCCTATACCAAAATAATAATATAAAAGTTTCAATAATCTGTAATATATCTACCTACAGCTATAGCTATTCGAATCATTGATATAGTTATAGTTATGTATGTAGTAAGTCCATGACACGAATACAGATGGCGCTGGCAGGTGTTGCTTGTTTTAGCTGCCGAGAGAGGTCTCTATTTCCCTATATAACAAAGTACTCTGTGGCTCTGACATTAGGGCTAGTCACTAGGCCTATACGAACTTGCTTGCTTGCTGGTCGGCTAGTTAAATATCACCAGCCGCCTCGCGACGCGCAAGTTCGGATTAAATAATAACTATGGTCAGCTAACAAATATAAACGGTAACAAGGCATTTAAGTGAGAACTTTGAAATTAATAATGGGCAGAAAAATAAGGGATACCACTGGGGTCCAATGTAACATTTTTGTCAAACTTTTTCACCGCAAAAGTTTTGAACGGCTTGACTTTTAACACATACCGCCCTCGCTATGACATAGACAACTGTCAGCCAGGCGGCCATTAACAACGCAAAGCCCATAAACACATTGCGCAAAAAGTATGGGATGGCTTATTTTTCCCAAAGGAAGTATTAGCGAAATGCGGGCCAGTCTGAATATCGGACATTGGGGTGGGCGTAATCAGGGTGGGGCTTGTTTCCCCCGTTTTGTGTCCACAGGGAAAAGGGGACTTAAGTTAAAGACAAACAAAGAATAGCTTAAAAAGGAGAGTTTTATTCTTATTCATTAGTCATGTATGAGAACTCAGACGCCACGCACTTTCCTTCCTTCCCAGTTTTACGTAGGTACTCACTTGATAAGTGTAGTTTTTTTTTATTATTACACGTCATATTTTTTATGATAGGCATTAACAATAATCGACACCGTGGATAACAATATTGCAATACGTTATAATAAAAGGTATTTGTATATTATATTAAAAGGTATTTGTTTAAAAAATCCTGTTTGCTAGTTGTCTGGGTCAATATGGCAATAATCTTTAAACTAAGAAGAGTTTTTAATAAAATGGAAAGGCCACAAAAAATAATTAAAGCAATTATAACATATATTATAATATAACATAAGGTTTCTTTATATCGATCACCAATTTGTAAAACTTAATTTGTAAACTTTTGGAATAAATAATATTTGATTTGATTTGATTTATTTGAATTATGTTTAGTTTTTTTAGTAATTTGGCTATCTAGGCCTATGAGACAGATAGATCATTTTACAATACGTACATGTGGGAAAGTATAGCTATCCTACAAAAATATTTTGCAGGTCTGCTGATCCTTCTGACACACCACCGTACTTTACTCACCCCCCCCCCCCCTTTCGCCCCCACCTAAAAGCGACTCCTGACTCCGCCCAAAAGAAGGACAGTGCTAATGATGCTGAATATAAGTGGCTTTGTTTGTTGGCTTTTTGGCTGTGACGTTATTTATTAGAACTGAATTTGGGCAGATAAATGGCTACAGGACTTATTGTCAGGCTGCCAACGTTGCCAACCCACGATGGGCTGAACAATTAAATAGTTTTGAGTTAGGCTGTTAGGATCTGTATAGTTTTGCTTGTTATGTAGGATGGTTATTGTTAGTTTTTGTTAGTTTTTTGCCTGCCTGCCTGCCTTTTGTGACGTAATTTAATGTTAGAAATATGTTCTTTCTCGTGTCTATGGGTTGATTTTATTTATTACTAGCCCCGCCTTGTGGTTTTACCCTTGGTTAGAAAGTAGCCTATCTGTTAAATCAGGTTGTCAACTACTTCCAAGTCATATTTCATTTAACACATACAAACTTTAGTCATCACAAATATTAGTGTGATGCGCATCACATCACGCTAATGTGATTTTTGTGTGAATCAAGTGAGAAATTAACGAAGTATACACCAGAATCGGACCCCTAATTTAAGAAATCGAGGAACCTTAATATCGGGTTTTTTTTTCAACTTTCCAATTTATGATTTGAAATGATATTGCTTTCCAGTAAATGTCACTAGTGGTCACCTATGAAAATGACCACACGATTACTTTGCTGATTAAGATCACCTGGCTGAACAACGCCTTGGGCTTTGTGACCCTCGATAGAAGCGAGCAATTAAATAGTTTTGAGTTACTGTTGGGTGTTTGTTGATTTTGGGTATTGACGGTGGTAGGGTTAATGGGCCCGGAGTTTAGATTGCAGGAGATTGGATGGCTTGAGAACGCGAGTCGCTACGTAAATATGAATAGGACTTAGATTAATAGTGAGGGAACATTTAAAGATTGTACAGATGAAAATTTGAATATTTTAGATACTCAGCAGTCAGATTTTAGTAGTTGTGTTAAAAGTTTTTTTTCTTAGATGAAGTAAGTAAGATTTAGGTGCTATAATTGCTTGTATTTTTATTTTAAATCTTAGTTTTCACTGTTAACACCAGAAATTACAAAATAAGCGGATAGTGGTTATTGCTAAATCCTTATGGTGAAACTTCGATGGCGCTATACTGTCAGCGCCGATTAAATCAAACTACAATATGTAGTAGACAACGTAATTTCAAGATTGTGCTTATACCGTTTTCGTCGGTTTTTTGTTTAAAGTATTGTATCTTTGTCCACAGGAGCTGGTGGACTCCGAACAGCCGAGCTGCGAATCACGCCCCGGGTGGTCCAGCGCGGGCGGAACGTCACCATGGCCTGCATCTACGACCTGCGAGGGTACGGCGTCTACTCCGTCAAGTGGTACCGGGGGACGCAGGAGTTTTACCGATACTCGCCCTTGGAGAACCCTACTACTAGGTTCACGCCTACTGGCGGGATTAAAGTTGATGTGAGTAGAAATTTGGTTTTTGAAACACGTACTTTTAAGTATACCTAAGTAAAGAGACAGCTTACAAGTTGCCAGGCAGAATGATAGCAGGTAAACTGAAGTGTTGAAAAACTGGTGGTCCTCTCCCTCTTCCGATCACGCTTAGGGGCTACGGCGTGCCACGCCGCCTTTTCTGCCAGCATAGATGTTGCTACGGGGTGACCTCAAATGCAAGGCGTTTTGAAAAAAGACCAGATCAGGAGTACCCGTAACTGACGAGCATGTATGAAGGGACTCTTGGAAGTAGAAGAACGAAAGATGTGTGCCAGGATTGTAGCGAGTGGAGAAAAGTGGTCTCTGCCCATCCCGATGGGAAAAAGGTGTGACTATATGTATGTTTGCATGTATGCTTCCACTGAATACTAACCGATAAATGCTGCCACCGATAAATGCTTCCACTGAAATGGAGCTGAGATTTCAAGGATTGTGATTAGTTTATTATGCACTACTCAGCTCCTCCTTAGTGGAACTGCAGCCTAAATGTATCAGCTCTTTGAACTGATTTTATTTAGTAAAATATTTATTTATTTACAAAATAACAAAATACAAGTTATTGTAGTAACTTTTAAATTATGGAACATAAATGTTATCGTCTACAAAGATTAAATTAGAAATTTCTAACTGCTGTTAAAATAATAACAAATTTAAATTCCAAATTGTGATGTTTCAAATTTAGATTTCATCTAGATTAGATAGATAGATCTAGATCGCACAGACTTTCTACTTCATTTTCCAACTACACAATTACAAGTTTTCATTAAATAAACTACTAGTTGTTACCGCGACTTCGTTCGTGTTTATTTAGAAAATAGTATCCATAAACCGTCCACGTATACTTCCACTGCTATAAGTAATTATCAAATTTCATTACGATATCGTATTGGTATCGTGATAATGATATATCGATCAATATATCCTTATCCTTACTTATTTTATAATGGAAAGTAACTATGTCTGTCTGTATGTTTGTAGGCTTTTCACGGTTAAACGACTGAACAGATTTTAATGAAATTTGATAATTAGTTACAGTATATAACGAGGAAGGTTTTTGGATATTATTTTCTGAATTAACGCAAACAAAGTCGTGGTTAACAGCTTATATCTTAATGTAATGTAGATATAGTATAGTGTAGTAGATAGAATCATTAGATAATGTGGATTTTATCCAAACAGCTCATTTAATAATAAATCCTTTTAGCAGAAATGCAAGCCACAATATGTCATCTCGAGTAAGATTAAACTCATACAGCTCAATGCCAGAAGCAGCTTCTGCGCCAAGAGCGAATGCCTCGAAGCAATATGTTTTGAGCTAAGCTGTTTCCTTGGCTCGTTCTCAAAACTATTTATTGGGAGCTACGAGAATACTAGCGTACTCGTATTGCAGCTATTGATGGGGCAGTTGTATTGTGATAAGTTTTTTATGAACTGGTAAAAATAGTGTTAAGATTTTCTTAAACATATCGTCACACCTTTCTCGCGAGGGGGCTGGTCGAAGTGTAATACAACATCCACACTTCACCGTACGATATCAGTCCCAAATGTAACAGAGGGCAAGCCTGTCGCCATACGCCGGGCTCCAGTCATGTAGCAGATGACATACAATACGTATTTATGTTCACACAATGAACAAATTGGTGTGTGCTGTCGGCTGGGCTTGAACCCACTCCCTCTGACTTGAGAGGCGGGCCTTCTCCAAGTAGGCTATCATCGCTTCTTTCTTTCATAAAGCAGGTTTTTATTTTCGTTGATAGGCTTGCGATTGACCACCAATTTGCTTGATGTTAAGTAATGAGGCGTTCAACGACATCGACTTAAAATTATCTACCTATACAGGGTTATCAGGATAGAGTGTGCTAAGCCGAAAAGGGTCACTGTACTCATCATTATGAACAACTTTTTGTATGAAGCAGCTGTTTTTTTTTACGAGTTTTGGGTTGGCTCCATAGTAAAAGTTGTTCATGCTGATAAGTACAATTAACGCTTTTTGGCTAAGAACTCCCTATACCGATAACCCTGTATCTCGATGGTCTACGATGAATAGCTTGCACGCTTGATAGTTAAAAACCGATTCACGCGAGAGTTAAAGATGCATTTTAGATTTTTCCGTCCGTGTGTTTGGACTCTATTCCTTGGAAATTTAAAACACCTGCTCTGAAATTGCCGTTTTGCCACTAGACACTTCGTTGTATTTTTCTTCTTTTAATTATCATTACTGTTGCAGAGGTTAAGATCAAACGAGACGCACGTAGTCCTCGTGCGAGTGTCGGGCAACCTGAGCGGGAACTACAGCTGTGAGGTGATCCAGAACTCGCCCGCTTACCCGCAGTACGTCAGCGTCGGCAGGCTCGATGTAGTCGGTACGTAGACTAGCTATTCTATAATAATATTAATAATAAAATAAATTTGTGACTTTTCCACACACGGTCGCCTGACCCCAAACTAAGTAAAGCTTGTAATATGGCTGCCAGAGACTGATATACATACATATAATTTTAAATACATACTTAAATATATATTTTACACCCAGACATAGAACAAACACAAATGTTCATGACATAAATGTTTGCCCTAGGTGGGAATTAAACCCACGTCCCCAAGCTCAAAAGGCAGGTACACTACCAACTGAGCTACCGAGGCAGACTACATATAGGCATTGATATACATATATGTATGTACTACGTACTAGATTTCATCATCCAAACACAAATCTTCGTCCGCTCCAGTGCACTGAAATCCTTGCACCTTGCATTAGTGTGGTCCCGACACGCGTGCAGTGCGGTTGTGTACAGAGTGGTGGTTCCATTCCAGTAAGGAAAGTCCACATCACCTGGACCAAGTGTGAACCTGGATTGACGTAAATTACTAATTCAGCAGTAAACGCTGCAGCAAAACTGCAGTCAGCCCACGGTGGCAGGCTTGTGGTGGGTGTGGCAGGGCCACTTCATTAAGTTGCGTAACGAATTATGTTAGAATCAGCTCCTCTACAGTACGTAGTACATTAATCTCGTTGATATTAAAGTTTTATCTCAGAACTTGTACATGGTAAAAATAAAACTATCAGATTCAAATATTTTTTAGGAACAATACATTAATTATGCCTGAACTACGTCTTGTTTGTCAGGCGAAAATGAGGCAGCAATTTTATCTTAAAATAACCACTTGTCTACTCACACATTCTTTATTAATAAAATTCAAATTAAATAACAACTAGAAAAGTTGTCGTTTTAAACTAGTAGTTTCCCTTCAGCAAAGACCTCTCACATCTCCGCAACCCCTCGTCCAAATTTAGCTCATAAACAAATTTAAAAAATCCATTGAGAGAACTATACATATCTGCGAAATTTCCCGATAATCGGATCAACGATACTCAAGCTATCGTCGGACCAACGAATGCCGAGACGTCCCAGTAGACTTTAGGACCTCGTTTCGGTTGGTCAATAACCTACCGCAATTAGCAAAAGTCACAGGTCACAGATAAAGCTCAGATCAACCTAGAGAAAAAGATGGAACACTGCGATAAATATCGCTGAAGACACTTCTTTATTCAACTTGTGTGCGTGGTAATGTTGCCATGAAAAACATTTACAATTGCACGAAAACTAATATTAATTCCCAAACTCTATAATAATAATAATAATATTTATTGACAATATTTAAAGTATACATACAAAAACACAATATTCAAATACGTGACACTTAACACTCAGTTCGAGTACTCAAATGAATAGCCATTATATGTTATATTATATGTTAGCCATTTCTGTTCCAATATAAAACCTTAGTAAATTTAATATTCTAAAACTGCACATATTTGTAAGAGTTTAATGTTACGGCTTTTTCAAAATTCAGTTGTGAAAAAACTGCACAGTTTTTAAAAAGAACCTCAAAATGTAGTCCTGGCCACACTTTTGTGTTTTGCACTATGTTTATTTATGGACACGAAATTGTACCATAAACCAATGCACATAATGTCGAGGTAAGAATGGCCAAGCGAGTAGCTTAGTTTTTTTGCGTCAATGTGTGCGTGTTGTGTATATATACGAGAGTAGCGTAGTTTTTGGATGGTATTTGGCTTCACCTAAATCATACGCCGTGCGCCATCTTACTCTCTAGGTTGATCTGAGATATAAAGTAGAAATTATGAATAGATAGGTAGTTATTACGTTCGTCCTACGATGAAATCTCGGTCGGAATGCGGACATCATTAGAAGATTAGAACAGTAACTGCGAGAGTAACCGTACCGTAATCTCATTAGTGGCCAGAACTAGGGCAACTTTATTTGTCTATGTCAGATTTTTTCACGATTTTCCTCATTCTGTACCAAGTGGGGTGAAGATTTGGTACATCTATCGTAACAACTAGCTGCACCCCGTGGTTTTGGTCATGGTTAAAAAGTAGCATATGTCCTACGTACTCGTAAGTATTTATTACAGTAACCCACAATGTTTCCTATGTTGTAAGTAATGGTTGTATTGCTATGAATGAACGTATTATATAAATAAATAATTGATTTATTTAATAAATAATTGATTTATATAATAGTTCGTTCAATTCGGGACATTTCCATATACGGTCGCCTGACCCCATATTAAGCAAAGTTTGTATAGTACCAGAGACTGTTATACATACACAAATAGATATTTAACACCCGGACACAGAACAAACACAAATGTTTATCACATAAATGTTTGCCCTAGGTGAGAATCGAACCTACGCAACCAAGCTCAGAAGGTAGATTCACTACCGACTAATCTTTTTCTATTTCTATCCAGCATATGTGTAAGCTACCTCCATACCAAATTTCACCAAAATGCGTTTATCCGTTTAAGCGTCAAAAAGTAACAAACACAACATTCTCTCGGATCGAAAAACCCCCGTTTCGACCATTTGTAGTATTAATTTTGTCAAAAATATGAAGAAAAAAAAATAGAAGAAAGCGTTCTTAGTATCCGCTGACCAAAAAAACCTTGACCAATGACAGCCGACGGAAACCATTCATCCTCCGATTCCGAACTTCCCACCCCATAGGAAACTTGCAGCAATCTAGACTTTTCCACAGCTTGTATTAAGATTATCAGCCCTAGCTTCGTGCCGATATCGGCTAACTTATCTACCAACTTGGCTGCTGAGAAGCAAAACAGAGTAATAAACAAGTTTTCGAACGCGCCTTGCGGCGGTTAAAGCTTAGTCTTCACGAGATGACAGTACGGAATAAAACGTGACGTTCCGTTCGCTATTGCTACTGCTTACACAAAATAAACATTGAAACAAAAACAAAAGCTGTTGTCAAATGAAACAAACTGGTAGTAAAACTCTATGAGTTGTAGACCTTGCGGACAACGCGTCTGTCTTCCTCTTCAAGTCGCTTCCTCGACCGATTTTCGTAAACTTTGTGAGTAAGTTCGTAAATATTATGTACAGATTTTTTACCAGAGTCAGTTTTAGAATTTTTTTAAAAAAGCGTTGGTACGATTTTTTTGTTCCAAAATTTTACGGGTATCGTTTGAGAAATGTTACCTGTAGAGGAGGTCAGAGGCCAGCCGAGAGTTCTTTAGCTCACAGAACCACTAGATTTAGTACCTTGTACATAATATATAATTACTTGAATTCAAATAGGGTCTTACCTACATCTCATGTATGTGTATATCTCATACAATAAAATGTACGGATGTACAATTTACTGCTGAAAGACTCAGCGCAACATACGCTTGCCTAACGTCCGGTATGCTATAGAGACTTGAGTCTCCAACAGAATTATTCAAATTAAAAAAAAAAAGTGTAATAGGTAGGTATGGTATAGCATCGGCGTAGTGTCAGCGTAGCGTCGACATAGCTTATATAAGTGTGCACTCACCTTAACGTGGCTTGACTTAGCATGAAGCGATTTGGAAATTTGATATTAGAGAAGTTAAGGTGCGTATTATTGAAATTATTACATTAAATCGAGATAAGATTGAAACATGATCAGATTCGAATCTTAATATAGACAGAAAGTTAGTACGTGGTTGGATCAATACCCTTCTATAATACCTAGTTGTTCATCTGCTTCGGGTGTTTTAAGACATAATGTATTAGTACCTAATGAAATAATTATATTCCATCACTAAACAACGGGTAACATGAACTATTATTGGAAACAAGTAACATTTTAAAAAGAAAATCAAAAAAACCCGGCTGTAAAATGTCACTGTCATCCTGTGTCACTTTCACTATCAAGATTCAAATGACACCTCACATCTCGAAATTCATCAAGCCGTTTAGGCTGTAGGGCGTGCCAAAGAAACCTCATACATACATACATACATACTTATACATACAGACACTCGAAATACATAACCCTCCTTCTTGAGCAGTCGGTTAAAAAATAAATAAAGTTACATTGAAGTTTGACGTTTTGCCAGTAAAACCTAGCATACACGATGAGTCCAAACTGCATGAACAGGCATACCTGCGTCAGTTTGGTCTGAATGGTTTCAGACCAAACCTCAGTGCACAAAGCCTAACAAAAGCGACATACATGGCATAAGTCCGGTCAGGAAAAAATGAAGGCTTCTGGCTTATTTTACACAACGCCTTTTCCCCGTGGGAGCTAGCAGAGATTAGTAAAACACTTTGCCGGACGATATTCAGTCCCAAATGTGACAGGAGATAAGCCTGTCGCCTTACACGGGCTTCAGTCATGTAGCAGATGACATACATTTCGCACATATGTTCACACAATGAACAAATTGGCGCGTACCGTCGTATTTTAGCCTCTATAATTAAATATCAGTTAAAGCGGTTTGTTTTTATAACAAACTATAGGCATGCGTTTGACCACTGACTCGCCTGATGGGAAGCGTTGCCGTGATCGAAGGTGTAACACGCTTGCCTAGGAGATACCTATTCACTTTACTCTTAAACACCCCCGGATTGTATTTAGGTGGAAAGACAGACGCAGGCAACGAGTTCCACACCTCTGCAGTTCTTACAAGAAAAGTTGACTTAAAACGCTTAGTGCGTTTTGGCGGAATTTCCACCATGAGCGCTATACAAATATCACCATAAAAACAAAACGTTATTGGATTAAACAAAACAAAGATAAGCTACGCCGCATCTTGCGTAAGAAACAGAACGGCATCCGGCGTCCGACCCTCAATATTTACCCGCAAGCCCGTAACATATCAAATATCGATCAAGTAAAAATGTCCGCAATTCCCCATTTCGTCGTTCGGTTACCGCATAGCAAAACCTCGCTGAAATATTTTCACGCGTGGCCGGCTCTTACTTATCTTTCCTTTTTCCTTTATCTTTTGGTCACACCTACTTATTCGTGTAAGGAAAACGATGCAGAGATTGTGTACATAGAAATGTATGTATTGACCAGAATTATGAAAGAACGCTGGTTCTTTCTATGTGTCTCGTACTAACCAAAGAATCCTGTGCGTTTGAGTGGTCATAGTAACGTTTGTAAATACGGGATTAGTCTATTATACTGTATTACTACCTACCCGTGAAATGACCTAGTCGTGTTTCGGGATGTAGTCCGGTGTAACCGTTCCGAAGACGGGTCTGAGCAGTAGCGCACTTGGAGCGCCTCACTCAACTGCCGTCTCTGTACTTCTTCACTGCACAAAACTTCAAGGCTAGAGTGAATAAATACCTCATAGGTCGTCGTGCTCCATCTTAGACCACAACGTCGCTTAACATCAGGCGAGTTGGTGGTCAAGCGCCGACCTATTCTACATAAAAAAAAAAAAAAAAAAAAAAAAACCATTTTCACAATCCTTACTATGAGCTACTACGAGACAGAAAATCTATGGCAGCTGTCATGCCAATGTACTGAGAAAGATTGTACTTAGCATTTGCGCAGGTCAAAGTAATTGCACGAAATAGTCCTAGTAATTTCTGTCAATAAAAACGTAGTAGGTGTGAACCAAGAAAATAAGGTTCTAACATTCCAGGAACCAACACCCGATGACGTCACTGACCATTTACTCGGAAAGCTATACCTGGCGAAGGATATTATTATACCATGGCAGTAGGAACGCATTTTTTTATTCGTTGACAGGCTTGCGTGCGACCATAGCCTTGCCAGCAGAAGTTTACGATGGCACGCTCGGCTGGCCTAAGAAGAAACCTACTCAGTCGATATTTGAAGACGTTCAGTACTTATTCTATGAAAAATCTATGAACAATGGGATATCGAGGTTAAATAGAACTCTCATTACCAAACACTTTTGTATCTTATACTAACTACTTAGTCGTAGCCAAGTTCAGCGAAGCTCAGTTTTAAGTGCCGTATTCAGTAGCTGTCTAAAAACTTACCGTATTTTATTTAATAGGCAATAAATATATGCAATTATATCTCAAAAATTTAGATACTACACTTTACAGTTTTCTACATGATATGCTGCCTGAGCAGGTCTTTCCCGATATTTATAATCTGGGTCTTTAAATCTTAAGTGAATCGGTAATTTCAAGGCAAGCTCGTTTTGTCGTGAGCCACATCATTACTTAAAACATCAGGTACGATGGCAGACAAATACAAACCTATCTGAATAAACAAGTACGAGTAACATTATTAGAAGTAAAACAAATGTCACTTCCACTATCAAGACGATTCAAATGACACTTCACATGTCGAAATTCATCAACCTGTTTAGGCTGTAGAGCGTGCCATAGAAACCTCATACACACATGTATACACACTCGAAAAACATAACCCTCCTTCCTGCGCAGTCGAGTAAAAAATACATTAACATCGCTGCTGTACATAACAAATGAAATATACTTACAAAGGAACTGTAACACCAAAAAAATTGAAAGACCGTCTCTCGCCATACAGCCCTTCCAAAAATTTCCCGCTCGAGCGGCGCTCGCTTTTATCTTTTGTTGCGAAGTTCTCGTAAGTGAGGTCGCAGGTGGCTGTACATGGATCGAATAGACGTAGAATATTCTAGCTTAATTTTGTCAAGATAACGTACTTATAGTGCGTTACTATCATGCCCTCAACAGATTTGGAGTTAAACTATAATTTTAACTAAGTATTATTGGTGTTTTGTAATTACTGCTCATATGCTCGATGATTTGTCTTTTTAACCGACTTCCGAAAAAGAGGAGGTTCTCAATTAGTCCAAATGTTTTTTTAAATGAATTGAATGAACTTTAAATTTTATGCGCACTAATTTGTTATTTTGTTGGCCACGACCACATAACGGTACTATATGGTATATAACGGTACTATACTTTAGTGGTTTTAATATTGATTTTTTATTCATTCTAAATTTACTTATACAACAACAACAACAACAACTCTTTATTAAAAACATAAAATAATTACAATAGTACTTAAATAAGGCTTAACTAAGTTTTTAATGGGCGGCCTTATCGCTCAAAGCGATCTCTTCCAGGCAACCTGAATGGACAGGAACATTTATAAAAGTTGAGGCCTTGAAAATTCTAATACTAATACAATAGTAATACATAATTTTACAAGACTTATAACTTTGTAAATTTGACATAATTTTGGCCACATTCAAAATGATACGTAATTCAATCACCGCGTTTCAGCGCATGACAATCAAATTTTATAGTCGGGCCCATATCCCAAAGAACGTACTAACTTAGATTAAAAGACAACACAGCAGCAACTACTTACTAGCAAATGAGATTTAACATTTACATTTACAATGTTAGTTAAAGAGAAATCCTAACTAATATTATAAATGCGAAAGTGAGTTTGTTCGCTTGTTTGTTTGTAACGCTTTCACGCCCTAACCAATCAACCGATCATCATGAAATTTTGCACACAAGTTGTCTGGGGTACAGAAAAGGACATAGGGTGATACTTTTTATCCCGAAAAAATAAACGGTTCCTGTGTGATCGCGGGTGAAACCGCGGGGCGCAGCTAGTGAGAAATAAAGGCTATTTTTTGTTTTTATTTTACTAAGGTTAAAACGTTACAATTCTATTAATAGTCATTTATTTCTACCATTCTAGCTCCATCCAACTCCCGCCCGCCCTAATTCTCCGTCACCACAGTAACAAAGTACATTCTCACCATTCCGCCTTTACCCCGCTGTCACGGTCAAAGAGTTTTAATTCCACCTGTTCCGGTTACAGCTCAAATTGGCCAACGAATTTTTGATGCCCAATTCTGTGTACTAAGTTTCCACGAAAAACGGTTTCGAAATAGTTCTTGATAGAAACGACAGTCCAAAAGTTGGAATTATAGATTTTTGCGTCTCTTTTGGTAAATATCTCAGATAAACCTAGAGAATAAGATGGAGCCCGGCGTATGATTTAGGTGAAGCTATTGGCGTCTACTACACAACTCGCACACATTGACGCAAAAAAACTACGCTACTCGCTTGGTCATTCTTGCCTCGACATTATGTGCATTGGTTTATGGTATATTTTCGTGCACATAAATATACATAGTGCATTATAAAAGTGTGGCCAGGACTACATTTTGAGGTTCTTTTTGAAAACTGTGTAGTTTTTCAAATAAATTTTGAAAAAGCCGTAACATCAAACTCTAACATATATGTACAGTTTTAGAATATTAAATCTACTAAGGTTGTACATTGGAACGGAAATGGTTAACGTAGAGTTTAGGAATAAATCTTAGTTTCCGTGCAATTGTAAATGTTTTTCATGGCAACATTACCACGCGCACACGTTTAAAAAGAAGTGGCTTCAGCGAGATATAACGCAGTGTTCCATCTTTTCCTCTAGATTGATCTGAGGAAAATAATTATATTAGTGGTTAATAATTTCCGGGAACAAAGGTAGCCTAAGTTTGTCCAGTCACATCAAATTTCATTCAAATCCGTTACAGAGATTAGTGGAAACAGTCATAAACTCTTATCGAACGAGCGAGCGTTATCGAGCGAAGCGTCTCTGCTTCAGCTTCGACAAAAATGCTGTCGTATGTCTGGATTCCGTCCGGATCTCTGTCTTTCTCAACAGGTCAAAACAAATCTTTATAATTATCGAACCTGCCCTCAAAATTTTACGAGAATTGAATGAGAAATGTTACCTGTGAAGGACAGACGTTGGCCGCGAGGTTTCCATCTCACAGAGCAGCTAGTAGTAATATTTGATGCCTGTAACTTTACTTAGAACTTGATCGTGGCCAGATTTTAGTTAAGGTCAAAACACGGCACGTTACTATCTCGCAGACCTTGCTACTTACCTACGCCTTTATATTTAAGCTTTTATGTTAACCTTTTAAAGGCTGAAACATAAGTTATTTGCTTCTCAAAGTCTGTACCTAAACCTTTCTTTCTTTTATCAGCTGCCGGAGGCTTGCGAGCCACAGACTTGCGGATATCTCCGCCAGTCGTCCAGCGAGGAAGCGACGCGACGCTAGCGTGTCTCTACGAGCTTACCGACGCGCCGCTATATTCCGTCAAGTGGTACAGAGGGCGCCACGAGTTCTACAGGTACTCGCCGACCGAAAGTCCCGCGACGAAGATATTTCCGTTTGCTGGGATTAATGTTGATGTGAGTATTGCTTTAAGTAACTTGTTTTAAATTATGAGTGTTTTTAATATTTTATTGTGCATGAAAATTAGTGTTATCATCATAATTATGTCTAGATAAGTACGAGTACTTAATTTATAAAACCACTGTTGGACATAAACAGTTTTATAAGTCTACAGAGCAATATGCATACAGACTAAACAATAAACAATGTGACCTTACAAAAATGTAAGATGATGTCAATTCTGTTATACAACTCTCTAAACTAGTTTGACAAAACTACACTTTTCCCTTTTCAATAATTCAAAATGTGAAAAAATTTAAATTCACCTAAAATCACTTTCCCACCACACTTCATATATATAAGTACCTACACAAGTACCATTCTACATCATAACATTCACAATAACATTATCTCACTCCACAAAGCTTCCATTAGCATCGCTATCACTACTCAGCGGCCCTTAAACTTCATTTCCGACGTAAACATTTATTACAGATAATGTTAAAGCTTCCAGCGGTGGAAAATATGCTCGAAGAAAAGGAGAAAAATCTCAGACGTCAAATGGCAGAGCATCCAAGATGTAGAAATAGTAGATTTTGCTGGATGACTCACTAGAGAGCTCTGTTTTCTAGTCGGGAAATATTTCATTATTCCTGCTCTGATATTATCGTTTTCAGTATTCCCTAGGAAAGTGACGGGTGACAGTAATAGCATAGCATAGATTTATAGGTGGCTAGATTCTGTTGGCAATCAAGCTAAGTTTTTTTTCTTTGATTGTTAGGGATTACGTCACTTTTAGGTATTTTCTTAGACATATTTTTGACTGCATTTTTGGAGAATTTATAAAATTATCTGATTGCAGAGTTCAGTCTTGTTCTCTTTGGTTATAGCATAAATTATTCCTGTCTTGAACCAATCTTGACCAAGTCTTTTAAGAGCACGACTAATTAAGCTCTCTTTTAAGTACGTCAGACTCGTTACAAGCCACAGACTTGGTAAACTAGGTCATGTCGAAGCTAATTATATGGCAGCCCCGATGCGCTGATCAGACTTGCATTAAGCAAATTAAACTCATACCAAGTATTTATTTTATAGCAAATCGGTGGTAAAAAGGAAATAGATAAGTAAGGAAAAAGTTGAAGATAGTTACCTGAATGGAAAGAAAATATATTTTTAAAAATTAAACACATAAACCAACTCTTGCAAACCCTACGCGAAGCAATGCAACTGTATCAGGATGACAATACGTCAGCCACGAAAAGGTTGTTTTTTTCTCACTTGAGCGCTTCACATCGCATTGTGTCGTAATTCGCTCACGTAGGACATAAAAGACGCCACCAATGCGTCTCACACGAAATCCATCAAACTTCTCCTAGCTTCTAAATCATCGGCACTACAATAACTCCTGCCAAAAGTTTTAGTTCAATTATTTTTACCTGTTGAACTGAACGTTGAGCTAAAATAACGCAGTTTATTGCTTGGAATTCGGTGCCGCGATTCAATTTAGTGGAATGAAAATGTGGTCTGTTGTTTTGCTTAAAATATAAATGGTTCAAGATTTTCTCTTTGTTAAATTACGCTTAGCTATTATTATAACCGTAATGCTGGGGTAAATGGGGTAGATGATGCTTTACGGCGGCAAAGTAATGAAGGTAACGCATAGACGCAGATTTATGAAGGACAGACGGATAACTTCTAAGAAAACACATTTGCCTATGTATAATTTTTGGTTTTTCTTTATACACTCTTTTTGGATGACAATCCAGTTCTGAACTTAGATGTTTGTATTGTGATGGTATATCGATTGTTATTTGTTTGTGTGTCTACCAAAGAAAAAAATAAAAAAAATAAAAAAAGTCATAAACTTCACTTTGTCAGTGTGTCCTTGGTCAGTGTGTTTGGTCCTTGTGATTTCGAAATTTAATAGGTGAAAATCTTTCTATTATCAATCAAGGCAGGATATATGGGACAGAATTATGTAATTTAAACGATTATAAAACGAATACAGTATAACATCGCTTTGATGTGAAAATAACTTAAATTTATGGAATAAAACATCAATCTAAAAAAAGGATCTTCATTTCAAATTGAAGGGCGATAGTCAAAATACTTCGTTATTTCGACTATGGAGTACTAGTGAACCGCCCTGGTTCCAAACGGTACCTATAAAAGATTTTTTAAATCTGAAAACATAGTGAAAACTACATAAAAATTCGTTGCGTGGTTTTCCAGGAGTTAGCGGAAATACCTACAGATAGATAGATAGACGGAAACAAGGACGGACGCTAAAAACGACTTTACTTTAGGCTACGTAGAGATGAGATAGAAATACATAAAAAAAACAACTCTCTTGCTAAAACAGTCCTAATTTACGATCTAAATCAATGTGCTTGACATTTTAATGGCCACTTTGCATTAAACATAAGAATTACTTAATTTCTTGCTTAACTAGTTGGAATGGCTTAAGATTCATGTAAAATAATGTAGGTAGGAGCTAGCTAGGAGTAGATTTAACCCTGGTAAGCAAGGACTTAGGAAATTCTTAAGTTTAGTGCAAGGGGCCTTAAGAGTTACCCCTCTGTACTTTCAACATTTTGTTGCCAAGTTCTTTTTTCTCAAGGGATGGGATCGTAACATTTTGCTGAACGGCGTTGTATTTTCTTGATACTGGTTGTTAAGAGAAGAAAAATGTTAACGTTCTTATCATACGTCTTGGAGGAGGTGCTTAAGTATAATGGTTTCCTTACTTTTTTCAGGCATAACCAAGTTGATATGGCCTGGATGAAATTTAGATGGGATAGATAACATTTATTGTGCGACAAATTTATGGTCGTCTTTTTTGATTTTTTTAAATTTGTGACTCGATAATTTGATGGTCAAATATTCTTGACTTTTAATACTTGTGATTTTATTTTCTTTTGAGTTGTTTGATAATTATTTTTATTTTTTAATAATAAACTAAGTAGCTAACTAAGACGTCACGTCAGTCTTATAACATTAATGTAAGCTATTCTTCGATCGTTTATAAGGATCAATAATTATCTATACCTTATATTATTTCGATGGAGCTATTAGAAGAAATAAAACAGAAATTCATTTTTATTTTTTTATCGCCTCTCACGCCAGTGGGAGCGGGTTCGGACCCAGCCGAAGGCACGCACCAGTTTGTTCATTGTGTGAGCATATGTGCGTACTATATTTCATCTGCTACATGACTGGAGCCCGGTGAATGGCAAAAGGTTTGCCCCCTGTCACATTTGGGACTGAATGTCGTCCGGCTAAGTGTGGGTGTTGTACACCTCTGCCCTCTGCCCCTCGGGGGAAAGGCGTGACGTGAATAGTATATAAGTAGGATTTGAGACTCTTTAATTTAACCCGTGATAATAATAAGCTAGTGTGAAAGTCTAAAAGCATTCATTAGTTCAGTATTGTGAATTCACGCTCATTTCACCCAAATAGATTGGTTCACCGAACTCATCGGAGTTCATTGTAAAGGACTTTAAAACTTAGTGATCTGAAAACGAATGTGAATCAAAGGTTAGACCAAAAACGTAGGTTTTGGTTCTAATAATTGAATGAAATAATGGAAATATTCGTTCATACAAACAAAGCAACTAGACGATAAACTTTTAAGGCAGAGGCTACGATTTCGTGAAAAGCAAATTTAAACACACCTTCAGCAAGTATCACTATTAAAAGAAAAACTAAATACCCGGCTGCAAAATATTGTACTCCATGTCACTTCCACTATCAAGACGATTCAAATGACACCTTACATGTCGAAATCCATCAAGCTGTTTAGGCTGTAATGCGTGCCAAGGAAACCCCATACATACATGGACATAAATTTGAAAAACATAACTCTCCTTCTTGCGCAGACGGGTAAAACCTTCTTCTTCTTCAAAAACCTTCAAATGTTTTGCCGCATATCGAAAGACAAAGTCATATTTATAAGTTTTTTCTTTTTTATAATGTATTTTTCAAAACAACCTTTTACGAGTACATCCGAATAATTATGATGACGATTAAGTTAGTAGTAGATTTTTGAGCTGATCAAAATGAGCCTAAAATTATAGCCATATGTTGATACAGAAAAACTATTAAAAATAATTAAAAACTGGTTATACTTACTCTTCTGCCACACACACAGACACACATACACACACACACACACACATAAACACACACACACACTCACTCACTCACTGACTCACTCACACAAACACCTCGAATCTAATTTAGTCTACACTAATAATATTATATCCGCATATCTAATAGCCGCACTACCATTCATTATATTTCTGTATTCGCATAAACGTTGGTCCCTGCGATACAGGTCTCCTAGTGCAGGGCCACAAGCAATTTTGTAACCATTTCTTTTTGTAAATAAGCTTTAACCACATAAAACTCTCATATGGTTAATTATTGTAATTGTCTTTTCTGAAATAAATTATTTGTATTTGTAGTTGTATTTTTGCCACGAAAAATTTTGCAATAATTGACAGTCTACTACGGTACCACGGCTGCCACGGTAGGATACCCTGTGTTGTGGTAGCTAGTTCTCTTTCAATTGCTTACGTAATATTTGCAATTCTACTTAATTTGGACAGTACCGGAATACAATGAACTATCGAGCAGCTCCTATGTTAGGTACCTTCCGGCTCCATCATCAGACTACCTCCATGGTACTATTGCAATTTCATCGAAGGATACACAAGTATTTTAAATTTGAGTCCAATCCAGCGAATCGAACGCTAGAATGTGGTTGTTATTCAGTTTCCAACATTTGCCTTCTGCATAACTTAGCTAACAAGGCAAAACAAATAAAAGCTTATAATTATAAGCTCTGTTTCCGAAATTAGCTTGCTTACCTTTATAGTCTGTTACAGTAATTATTTGAGAGCCAATTAGAATTCAAATTAAAAGTTTATCTTTCAATTATAATTGTAATAGTTTCAATAGGATCACTTTTTATTTTCCCAGCAATAAACAAACTACCTCCAATAACACTGAAGTTGATATCCATCTTGACCTAGAGAGCGCTATGTTCTTTAATTAACAAAACCTAATATTTATCCCTCTCCGTAACTTGTACCAGACCTTAAATTAAGGGCCCCGACAACTAGGAATTTAATTAATTCAAAAGGGAAGCTGGTTCGTAAAAGAGATGGGGTTTTCGACAAATATCCGGCAAGAAAGTTGCCTTGAAGAAAATGCATCTGGTTGGAAAACTAATTTTACGCGCGATTCACACTATACTGTAAAGAGCAGTGAAATGATTTCTTTATAGACCAAAATGTAACATAACACCATTTTTAGCATTGAATGAAAGTAGGATAAAAATATGTCATGGTAAATATGTCGTTAGTATTTACTCGTATAAAATTTCCATGCCAAATGGTGAACAAAATACGAAGTTTAAAATTCGTTTTAAATGACATAGCAAACGAATATATTATTATTACTTAAATACTTTAGTAAATTGTCACTACAGCTCAAGCCAGCTACGCCTGGTCTCCATCGGTATCCAACAAGAATCGTTATTTTTTAACTTAAAAGTAGCTTATAATTGTGAATCCAAGTTATAAGCTACCAATATTCATACAAACATACTCTGTCGTTGCGTGAGTATCAGACTGTCAAACATCCAAAAATAACGTCTTGAACGTTTAAAATGTGGCTCTGCTCCCCACGGTTATGGTATCCTATGTGTTAATCGAGGGTAAAGGCTAGCTCCATACCAAATTTGATCAAAATCCCTCCACCCGTTTGAGCGTAAAAAAGTAACAAACAAACACAAACATTCGCCTTCTTTAAATAAAAGTAGAATATGAATGCGCAGTACAATCCTAAGTAGGATTAAGTAGGACTCCTAATCCGGCGAAAACATGCACTCCCAATCTCTAAACGGTACATAATATTTGTAATGCAAATAAATGGACTAGACAATCTGCGAATTTCCACCTCGATGCAGATAATAGCGAAGCTTATTTACGATTCGTTACGGTTGTCCTAAATGAATTATTGTTCCGGCTTAATTGCTGATTTTATCGACGAAATAAATAATTTGAGTTTGATCATTTAATTGTAGGTGTGGGAGATAGTGGGACTGGTTTGTGGTTTTATTTCCTATCTGTGTTTTTAGGCTTTTGGTCTATCGCATTTAGCGCGATATTTTTGTTTGTTTGTCACACTATTGTGCGGTATTTTAAATGTGAAAGTTTGTGTATATATTTATGCCTTTTTCTCGCTGTGCGTGGATTAACACGTAACATAACAAGTCGTTACGACTTTCCCCCGAAGTGGCTGGTATAGGAGTATAACAACACCCAAACTTTGCCAGACGAAATCTAGCCCCAAAAGTAACAGTTGGCGAGTCTGTCACCATACACCGGGCTCTAGTCATGTATATAGCAGATTGCATTAAATACGCACATAACATGTTCACATAATGAACAAATCAGTGCGTGACTGGGATCAAACCAACTCCTTGTATATAGCTTGAGAGGCGAGCCTTCTGCAACTATTAACTAAACTATCATCGCTTCGTATTTTATTAAGCGTGACTAATTACCTGTTGTCCTCGGTGAACGACAAACGCGGCAACGCGACGCGATTAGACGCGAAGTGAAAATATCATGTTTAGTAGTCGTGTATGTGTAGCCTTCGTAGTCAAGGCAGGACATAGTGTAGGAACAGGTATTGTTTGATACTTCTGCTTCGCGTCCCGCTGCGCCGCATTCCATCGCTCTATCGCACTTCTCGTTCACGTAGGACAACGGATTACTTACGTTATCTTGAATTAGTTTTTACTAATTTGGATGAAATTTGGAACGAAGATAGCTTATTCCCTGGACCAAGACATAGACTAAAGATAGCTTGACCCAAAGCTGGGCAGTTATAGTTAGGCCTAAGATGAGAGCTTTGGCGCAAGCAAAAGAAGCTTGCGCCAAAGCTCTCATCTTGCGTCATTCTCATCCACGCACAATCCGCGATATATGTGATGTTGTCGACTAATCGAACAATCTAGTCGAAATGTTCTCAATTTCAGTATCATTATCTAAAATTAAAATTTCCTTTCTTACCCTAAATTTACCGTACTTTCGTCATGAATAAACAAATTGAATGAGCCACATTTTTTCCATAGACTGAGTTATAAAAACTGGTCTGATTTTCGTATGGAAGCAGTATGAGAGAGAAACAGTGCTACGTTATTATCTGCAATCTTCTAAAATACTTGGCATAGTAGCTACGTATATTTTTCGACAGTATGGATATTTACCGCATTAAAGTTACATTGCAAATGTTGACGCGATGATAGCCTAGTTGGAGAAGGTCCGCCTTTCAAGCCAGAAGGAGTGGGTTCAAATCCAGCCGACGGCACGCACCAAATTGTTCACTGTGTGAACATAATTTATGTACCTATTTAATGTCATCTGCTAGATGACTGGAGCCCAGTGTATGGCAACAGGCTCGCCCCGTGTCACATTTGGAACTGAATATCATCTGGCGAAGTGTGGGTGTTGTATTACACCTCTGCCAGCCCTCTCGGGGCATAGGCGTGATGATAAATGGAAATGTTGACAATGTTGACACTGAAAAACAATAAACATGTCCCTTCAGTCGTTTAGATTTGCAGCTAATTTCAATTTACCAAAACTATTTTGTTACTGAAAATTTCCAAAAACTTGATTCTATACTTTCCTAGGAAGTTTGACATGAACTAATGGAGAGCTGCACCTCCAACTAAATTAGTATTGTTCTGGCATCCGCTTTTAACTATGAATAATCAACTGTGACGTGTAATTATAGGAGTTATTAATAAATTCTGATTTCTGATTCCTAAACGTCCAACTTGTTTTACTGCTCCACGTCAGTATTTACGATTCCGAGCCGCGATAAAGGATTGAATATATGAACATCTGCTCTCTCGCCGACAGCGAAGAATGACTTGTTCTCAGGAAAAAATGTACACACTACTGTTAGGGACGGGATATAAAGCATGTGCCAATTGCCTGTTATCCAGATAGAGATGTCCCTCTGATTGTTTTCTGAGTGGAGTCCTTTGGTGGGACGTTTTTGCCCCATTACTGTGAGCTGTATTTTTCTATTCGTTTTTGGCTTAGCTCGGCTTTTGTTGACTTTGAGGAAATAGTTGTAATGCGTGTCTTGGGGAAATGTGGTCTTTATTTTGACGGAGTTACGGTTTACCTTTTGGAAGAGGGTTTTCAGTGCGAAACTAGAAACTAGCTAGCGAGTATAGTTCAGTTCTACCTTTAAAATGGTTAGATTGAAATTTTATTTGTGCTAGCAAGTGCCAACCAAGATTTCTTGTTGAACAAAGACCTCCCCCGCCTTCCACCGTATGTTGCCAGCCTGTGTGAATTTATCAAAATAGTTTCTCCATCGATTCACTTGCTTTGACTTCTTTGCCATCTGTTTCAGGTAATACATATTCCAAACATGTGTCCGTTAATCAATCTGCAAAAAAAAAAAACTATTATTCCGTAGCTCACAGCGTAGCTCGACTAGGTGTTAACCGATCACGGATGTTAAGCAACGGACAACACGGTCAGTACTAGGATGGGTGACCGCGGGTGGCATTTATAACTGAGCGCTACCGTGACTCGGGTGACACGATGAATTGTAGGCCCCGGTTGTTTGTTCTGTAACAACAGTCGTCATGTCAGAGGCTTTCGGGCGGCCTTGAAAATCTCATCAAGGCTAGCCACTCGCCCTATACGAACTTGTTTGCTTTTTTTAACTATTATTCCAGGTTTTGGGTGTAGGTATTGTTAGTTTTTTTGTAGATTGTATTTAACCATTAATTAAAGATTAATTCACCGCCACCACCTTCAACAGCAGCTTGTAATAAATCTTTTTTTTTGAAAGGTGGTAAAAATGTGAGCAGCCTTCAAGCCTTGGTATTAGCAGCGCTAGGTGATTGTGTATGAATAAATGAAGTAATGATAGCCTAGTTGGAGAAGGCCTGCCTCTCAAGCTAGAGGGAGTGGTTCGGTTAGCCGACGGCACGTACCAATTTGATAATTGTGGGAACATGAACTTATGTGGGTATTGTGTGTCATCTGCTACATGACTGAAGCTTGGTGTATGGCGACAGGCTCACCCCTGTCACATTTGGGACTAAATTTTGTCCGGAGAATTGTGGGTGTTGTATTATACCTCTGCCATCTGACCTCGTCATAATACAACATAACGTATCACGCCTTTTCCCCGAACCCCATCGGAAAAAGATGGGGAAAGACGTGATATGTTATGTCTTGTTTCGTTACGTTTGGTTTCGTTTTGTTATGTTCTGTTATGAATGAATAAACTGCTTATAAGTATTTGTATATTATGTATCTCTATCTATGTGTTGTTTTGTCCGCAGCTGGCGAGATCGAACCAAAGCCAAGTGGTACTAACGAGGGTTAGTTTCGGCCTGTCGGGGAACTTCAGCTGCGAGGTGACGGCGGACGCGCCGTCATTTGCCACGTCTATTGTTTCTAATACTATGGAAGTTATTGGTAAGTAGGTACATATTAAGGTACATAGTTATTATGTAGCTTATTTTCAACCTTGCTTCTTCTCAATAGAGTCGATATAGGCTTGGCACTTAGCTGGATATGAAGGTAGAAGTAACACGTTAGTTAATAAAGTAGGTACATACTTGGATTCATGATCCAAATAAACAAGATCTAGCATTCAGCAAACACATAATAATGTCCTCGTCATCCGTCTCTTTCGAACTTGTCGTAAATGACATAATTCGGTCTTGCAAAAGCATCGATTGACGTCACTACGTGTTTCTGAATGCTATGACTGGCGGAGTATATTAGTATACCTTGCTTGAATTAATATTTTAGAATACTCAAAATGATATTTCCAAACAAAGCTAAAGTCTAGAGATTATGTGTAAACGACGTGTGTAAGTACATTAATGTAATGTTGTGGGTTGCAATGTACCTGCCTGGGTATTTACTAATATTTTTAGGGCGAGCCAATTCGCCTTTAACCAGTACCACCCACTTGCATAATACTGTTTACCTTAGGTGGGAATTGATTCCACACCCCCAAGCTCAGAACACAGCTTCACTACCAACTGAGCCATTGAGGCAGTTAATACCACGCTCTATAGGGGTAGGCAGACCACTTCTCTCCACTTGCTAGGATCCTGGCACACAGCTTTTGCTTCTATAACTTCCATGAGCCTGGTCATACATTCTCTTCAGTTACGGTTACTCCTGACTTGGCCTCAAAGTCGAAAGTTTTAAGTCAAAATGTTTTTATTCAACTGAGTCTAAAAAATACACGTTGTATTATTATACAACTTTGTATAACACATAACACAATTTTTTTTTTTTTTTTTCGAACAAAACGGTCGAGTCTATTGACTCGACCGCCTTGTTCGAAAAAAGAGCCACTAATCAGAAGAATAAACAAGTAATTGAGGGGCATTTTTTCCCATCAAAAATAAATAAATAATTGTCTCACAAATGTTGGCTTACGACTAGGTAATATCATATAATATCTATGTGTTAGTGGCTACTTGGCTATAGTGGAAGGCTCCTTTGTCTTTTAAATAACTAGTTGCGCCCGGCGGTTTTACCCGCGGTTAAAAAGTAGCCTATATGTTAATCCAGGGTATAGCTACCTCCATGCAAAAATCTCATCAAAATCTGTCCATCGCTTTCACTGTAAAGAAGTAACAAACATACACACTAACACACACACTCACAAACTTTCGCCTTTATAATATTAGGGTGATTGTTATCTTTTCATTAATGTAGTTTTTGCATGGATTTAAATTTACCTTACCGACTTGACCAACTTATCAAATTTATTGAAGCAGTCAACAAATAGAACAAATTTCTTATGTATACCCATTGTCCGACAGATCTTCCGCCCTCATCTCCGATGCTGCAGACCGAGCAGCACTACTACACCACGGGGGACGTGCTGAAAGCGAACTGCACTTCGGGGCCGAGCCGGCCCGCGGCCGATCTCACCTTCTACATTAATGATATGCTTGTAAGTAACTCTGCACACTATTCCACGAAGAATTCTTCATGCTTTTGACTATGAATAATAAACAAGGCCTTGGGTTCCGGAGCCAATATCTGTCTCGTCATCATGTTCGTCTCTGTCGAACTTGTTGTAATTGAATTCTTCCGGTCTTGTGTATGAATAGATTGACGTCACTGCGTGTTACCCAGGTGACCATTTTTGACTCGAAACTGACGGATTTGTTTCTTTTTAGCCGACTTAAAAAAAGAGGTCTTCAATTCACTTGTATTTTATAATTTGAACTGATTGTATCTAGAATTTGAACAATTGTTCCATGTGTGTTCCAGTGTGGAATACTCTGCCAGAGTGTGTGTTCCCTGACACTTTTAATCTGGGTGTTTTCAAGTCTCGAGTGAATCGGTTTCTTCCAGGCAAGCGTGCTCCATCGTAGGCCGCATCGCTGCTTATCATCAGGCATGTTGGCGGCCAAACGCAAGCCTATTAAGTTAAAAAAAAAGCCGTTCCATGTAAGACGTTCGTTGATCGCCGACAAAATGTGTAGAACCGCTGTTTTTCTCTCAAATTCAAGGTTTCTCCATAGTTTATTCGTGCTCTGCTAGTGAAGTATACTTATCTTTATAAATTCTGGCAATGCAAAGAACACGTTGTATAGGTCAATATAAGAAATTATTGCCAATACCTGTAGCTGTACTTTGCAATGTAGTTTCAGCTATATTTAGGACAATATCTTCCTCAATACACAAAGAAAAACCTTATCAAGTTCCTCGTTCTATTACCATAATCTATAGAGAACTTCGGTAACAGATGCGCATTCATTAGACTCCGATAAAGAGCCAACTGAAGAAGATACCTCATTATGATTCACTCTATGATCCCGGACGTAATTATCGTATTTCATGTACTTATATCGGAATTTCCGTTCGACCTTTCATAATAAACGATCACACACATATCATCACGCCTTTTTTTTATGTAATTAAGTGATGAGCTGGACATTCACCAGATGGTAAGCGTTATGCCAGCCCATAACAGTTGCAGTGCTACCCATTGCTTTGACTTACAAAGTCATTGGTTGCCCTGCACTGCGCTCAGCACTGTGAGACGTCAATTCTTGAGTTTCGTGTGCCCAGTATTTTCACTAACTACAGTGCCCTTCAACTGCCCGGAACAGAGTAACGCTTACGCATAACTATTTGGCGGCAGAATATCTGGCACTGCGGTGATACCCCCAGTCGTACAGTCGTACTTTGCACAAGCCTACCACCTGGGCCTTTCCCCGTGGGGGCTGGCAGAGGTGTAATACTACACCCACACTTCGCCGGACGATATTCAGTTCCCAATGTGACAGTGGGCGAGCCTGCCGCCATACACCGGGCCCCAGTTATGTAGCAGATGACATACAATACGCACAAATGTTCACACAATGAACAAATTGGTGTGTGCCGTCGGCTGGGTTCAAATCCGCTCTCTCTAGCTTGAGAGGCGGGCCTACTCCAACTAGGCTATCATCGACTATTTCTATTCTAATAAAAATCAAATCCCATTAAGATCCGTCCATCCGTTTTAGCGTGAAAAATTTAAAAAAAACACACACACATAAACTTTCGCTTGATGTCGTACTCCTACTATAATTTTATAAACGTGAAAGTTTGTATGTATGGATGGATGGATGTTTGTTTCTCTTTCACGGCAGAACGGCTGAACAGATCTGGATGAAATTTGGCACAGAGATAGATTATAGTCTAGAATAGCACATAGGATACTTTTTAACCGCGGGTGAAACTGCAGGACGCAGCTAGTACAATATAAAGTTGGATTATTATTATAAAGTACTAGCTGTTAAGCGCGACTTCGTTCGCGTTTACTCAGAAATTAGTACCTAGTCAAAAACCCTTCTCGTGATATACTGTAGCTAATTTAAAAAATTTATCAAGAACTTTTCTGCCGTTTAGCTGCGAAAAGCCTACAAACACACGGACAGAGTTACTATCGATTTCATAATAATTAAATTAGTATGGAAGTATGGATTATATTAATTAATGGTGCGTACTGTAATAGTAAATTAGTCAATCTATTTTTCTAATTTACTATTACAGTATGGATAACACTGTATGTTTCCCAAAAAAAAAAAATATTAAGCCGCAAGGAGATGATCAAACAAGATATTGGTCTACCCGTCAAAGTAAACAACTTCTAGAACACAAGTTTCCAAAATTCAAGAAAAAAATATCAGGTCTTCATACAAAATTGATCACGTGACTAGCTATAGCGTTGTAACGATCGTCACTTGACGGGCAGAACAAACCCTTAAGTTTACCCCCTACACCCCAAAGCCAGCACCTTGTATAATTAAACGACACTTTTTTTAACCCCCGACGCAAAAACGAGTGGTGTTATTAGTTTGACGTGTCTGTATGTGTGTGTGTATGTATCTGTCTAACGAATGAACCGATACGGTTTTTTTTAACAGGTGAATTAGTCGGGAGTATTCTGTTTGATGAAAATCGGTGTTGATGAAATTCGGTGTCGTGGGTTTTTTAATGTTCAATTTTTACTTTCTAATCCATAGCTGAATACTCATAATATTAATTATTAAAGGAATACTGATAATTAAGTCAACTCGGATCAATAATTACCTATAGAGTAAATAACATTGAAATTTGGTTCGTATAATTAATTATCCGGAATATTGGCAAGAACTTAGATGTAAGACAAGCTTATTCTAGAGACTATTATGTAAGGATTTGTGTTAGTAAGCATATTAAGTTTACCTAATGAACATACGATATTGTAGGTTATGGGTAAGGTAGACGTTATGTAAATTAGACATTTAAGATATTTTACAAGGTTTGAAGGCTTTGGTTCAATCAATATGAAGTCCTAAGGCAAGGTATTTGTTACATTTTAGTCTGTTCATTACAGTAGCCTATCATGTGTTTATCAGATTTAATCAAAACTTCTTCAGTCAATAGTTCACGATGGAGATAAGTGAAGAAGCACACACATACCTACCTGACTTATCGATAGTTTTTTTTTTTTTTTTTTTTTATTTAAGTGTGATACTAGAAACGCCCGCGATTACATCCGTTAATTATTCCGGGTTAAAAAGTAGGCTTTATTGCCAGGGGTTTTAAACTATAAGCTTGCCTTAACACATATCACGTTATTCCGTTGAGCTGTTTCAGCATACAATACAATACATCTTTATTGCACACCAAAAATACAAAGTAAAAGAATATAATATATTTTTTTTTTATGTAGAATTAGGTCGGCGTTTGACCACCAACTCGCCTGATGTTAAGCAACGTTGTGGTCTAAGATGGAGCACGACGACCTATAAGGTACTTATTCACTCTAGCCTTGAAGTTTTGTAGAGTGAAGAATTACAAAGACGGCAGTTGAGTGATTGTTGAGAATTCTAAATTAGCAAATACACCTCAAAAACTTTTGCATGAATACTATCAGTGTGATCTAACTGAAATACTTTCACACAAAAACTATCTGCTGCAGTCAAAAGCCCCAATAGAAAATATCCATTCCGAATCTTCTTAAAACAGCTGAAAAGCAAAGTTTCCTACAAAAGAACTGAAACTTACTCCTTACCCCTCTCTACCCGAAACGTAGCAGAAACTCAATTTGCTAGCATAAACAGACAACTTCATTCGGATATACTTTATCAACGGTGAGCACTTTTCACTCTATACTTACTAACTAAAGCTCAAATTCTATAGTGCCAAGTTTTAATGCACTCCCGGATCTTAGACCCCGTATAAAAGGAAGCAGTATCTTTATTTTAAGCGCGAGCCATTAATGTTTTACAAACAATAACTAGCTGATGCCTGAAACTTGCGTATATTCAACTGGTACAAATGCATAAGTGGGGCAATTGCGTCTTTCGAGAATTACTGACATCCACTTCACAAATTAGGCAACTAACGCCATCTAGTTACAGATTGTTGAGGTTGCTACCTAATCAAGTAGACGGGCCGTCTGATGGTTATCGATCTCCGTCATTTTCGAGAGATTATGTTGATAAAGGTTGAACAATGTCGATTATAGAGTCCAGAAATGCAACGAGAGCGGTAAAAATGTGTAATGAGAGCAGGACTGAAGTAAGATGGTAGCAGATTGAAGCGGAATAAAACGAGATTTCCACCTAAAAAACTTTTTTTAAAGATGATTAATGAAACGATGGCAGCCAGCCAGAGGGAGCGGGTTCGAATCCAGCCGACGGCACGCACCAATTTGTTCATTGTGTGAACATACTCGTATGTGCGTATTTTATGTCATCTGCTACATGACTGGAGCCTGGTGTATGGCAACAGGCTCGCCCCCTCACATTTGAGACTGAATATCGTTCGGCGAAATGTGGGTGTTGTATTACACTTCTACCAGCCCCCTCGGGGGAAAAGGCGTGACGAAATGATTGCAATATTTTCAGCACATTTTGCTCAACAATTTGACTGACTATTCAGATCTGTGCTACTGTGACTGTTCTGTACTGTGCTTTAAAGCCCAAATAGCTAGAGATTTTCGAATCTAGACCGGGCTTAGAGCTATTGTTCTCTCTTCTGATGGATAACTGGATTCGAGGTCGGTATTTACTACACAGTGTGTTATCTCGCAGGCTGTAACGGGCGTGGATTGAATAGAATAGATTTTCAGAATATTGGGCTAAAAGTTACGATTCCTACTCCTCTGACCCAGTTTCGTGTGCAGTGTAGTATGTATTTCATACATATTGTATTTACTAGAGACTCTGTGAGCTAAAGACTTTGCGGCTGGCTTCTGTCAGCCTCTACAGGTCGCATTTCTCAATCGATTCTCGTGAAATTTTGTGAGCACCTACTTACAAAATTTTAAGAGAAACCTGTAAACCTGTAGTTTCTATTAGTAGAAATCTACACTACATTACAATACAAAAACTCTTTATTGACACCAAATACAAAAAAATCTGAACTAAACACTTAAAAATAAAGGCGCAATGGGCGGTCTTATCGCTCAAGAGCAATCTCTTCTAGACAACTTTTGTACCTACCTTTTTTTCTACCTGTAAAGGAAAACAGCCAGACAGATGCTCGCAGGACGAACGGACATTCGAAATATTTTGTGGCGAATCTAAAGCAGAGACGCTTCGCTCGCTTGATCAATAGCCAAACCCTTTGACATGAAAAAAGTTAATCTACTCTAAAAAATTGTATGTAGTACTTAGTAAAAACTCCTTCAACTCCGCCGTTTTATGTTCGTTCAGAAACACAAAATTGAGAACTTACAATTTATAAAATTAATACTATTACATTGTTTCAAAATTGGGTCGCCTGCTAACGAACTATATTTAAGGGGCTTTATTTAAATATATACTTTATACGGTGCCTAAATAATGTCGCTTATTGTTAATAGTTAGGCTTAGTAAAATGTAATTAACAAATATGGAACTGGTTCATTTGAAAATTGAACTGAAATTTTGTGAACTTCACAAAATGTAGAGTAGCCTAATAAGCTTTGTGAAGTAATTTACTTTGTAAATTGCGACTAACGATTTGATATCGTGAATATTTTACGAACATTTGCGAACTTTACAGCTTAAGTAGAATAAATTAAATTATTTGGAATATATTTTTTATGTATAAATAAAATAGGTAGATAAACTTATTTTTTTTAAGAGATAATTGATGCTCCTGCTTTACAGTTTTCTAATACTAATTAAAGTGTTTTGTTACGCTTTCACGCTTTAACTAGTCAACCGATCATTATGAATTTTTTTCATTACATATATACTTCACCATATTAAGTACAAAAGAGGAAAAAGGATACTTTTTATCCCGATAAAAATGACTGTTCGGGTTGCAAATATTTTAAATGCAAAGATTTGGATAGATGGATGCTTGTTACACAATCACGCCAGAACGGCTAAACGGGACTGGCTGAAATTCAGCGCAGAGATAGATCGTAGTCTGAAATAGCAATGGGCTACTTGCTACTAGGTTATCACAGCTGGTTAGTTTTAAAGTAAAGATCAATACCTACTGAAGAGTTGAAGCGGAAGAACGGCATGTCAGCGGTCTTTGAGAAGTCCATTCATTGCCATACTACTTAGGTATTACTCAATTTACCGTGAATTAACTTAGACTCCAGTAATTACTATACTTCATTTACTAGAGTTTACGCTAAACATGTCCGGCGGGGTCATGGCGGGACATTTTCAATCTTTGTTAAACCGAGAAGAGTTGGTTTTTCTGCGACCGCTTGCTTGCAACGTTTCCACGTCGTCACCTCATTGGCGTAGTTTAAATTACTCAACCATACATTTACAATACTTTGATGTAAACAAATACTGATTGCCTACCTACTAATTAGACAGATAATAGATAATGTGTCATTTGCACAATGCTATCAACCAAATTTTAAATAGACAAATACACAAGTATTTCAGTCCAACCTATTTGAGAATTAATTACTAACGTTGAGTTTACTAAATAATATCTGAAATGTTTCAATAATTTACAACGCCATGTTAGGCTGTGTATTCACCAGAAATGTGCAAGGATCATAAGCAGTGAAAAAAAACACCAACAGGATCACTCCACTGTGTATATGAAGTAGGGACAACTGGGGAAAATGCGCTTGTGGGGCAATTGCGTCTTTCGAAAATTACTGACAAACCCTTCACAAATTTGGCAGCTAACGCCATCTAGTACAGACTATTGAAACCAAAGATAGAAAAAATATGTAGGTGACGCCTAATTTGTGAAGGGTTTGTCAGTAATTTTCGAAACTCGCATTTACCCCAGTTGACCCTAATGCTATTGTGTGAAATTTATTTATTTATTGTTTATTAGTGAAATTTTACCGCACACCACTCATATCCCTATCACATCTCCATGTGAATACAGCCTTACCTTACACAGGTTATTTATTTGAAAAAGTACAGTACATGATGAACTGAACAATTTTAATGTTCAAATTGCTTGTTCAAACACCCATGCAGATACATTTGGATTGAACTAATTTAGCTTTAGGAGTTTAATTATTTATAATTGACACTAAAAGGACAGTTAGTAAATATAGCAGTGGTTTAAATTAGCTCTATTATAATATTCGAAATGTACGGTGCTGAAGTAAACTAGTAGTTAGCTTCAAACGGAGACCTTGGATATCCCCATAGTCTCAATAGTCTGGTCTCGCTCATATTTGAATTTAAAATTTGTATTTGCATGGACTACTTAGCTGCAGAGTTTTTTCAAATCAAATCAAAATCAAAATTTTATTTGGAAGAATATTGTCTCGTGGCCTAGTACAGTAATATTATGTAACTAATATTGTACCTTATAAGGTGTCCAAATATTTTAGAAACTAAAATTAGAAGTCATGGGTACATTATTTGTGTCTTTTAAAAAGTCATCTACATTTTACTAACATTTGTCAATAAGAAATTTAAATCATTTGCATTTTAAACCATTAAAATTAACTTCTTTAAAGCTATTAGGTTTTTATTTTGAAGAAAGGATCAATAATACTCAAGTTTTCGCCGGACAAACGAGCTGCCATGGGCGTACCCAGCTACTGGCGTAGGAGGGGGCAAGTCAGATTTTTTAGGTCGGATTGTCCGCGGCTGTTTTGTCATACACACTACACAAACACACCTACATGAGTCATCAGATGTATGTAGTGTAGTGTGTAGGGCAAACACCCGCAAATGATCCTGTTTTATAGGTAGTTAAATAAATAAAATTTTACAATCCTGTCACAGTATTACATTTTACTATATTCATAATGAATCATTAACCTAATTTGTCATTAAAATTTGGTGCAAGTTCCCTATTGCGTCGTGCATTTTGTCAGTGTCGGTTTATTTAAAAGTTAGAGCATAACTCGTTTACACTTTAATTAGTAATTAGGGGAGTTCATACATGATTTTCAAGGGGGGGCAGCTGCCCTCCCCTGCCCCCCCCCTGGGTACGCCCATGCGAGCTGCTGAGATGTTCCATTAGACTCTGAGACCTTACTTCGCTTGGTCAATTATTAGGTACTTAGTAATTAGACTTATTTAGTTTTTGTTATGGTTTTGTGTTAACCAATGTTCGTGTAACATCACAGAGTGTTTGTAAGAATTATACGAGACTAGCTGCGCCCCGCGGTTTCACCCGCAGTTAAAAAGTTTCCTATGTGCTATTCTAGACTATAATCTATCTCTGTGCCAAATTTCATCCAGATCTGTTCAGCCGTTCTGGCGTGAAAGAGTAAACGCGGGTGAAACCGCGGTTTCACCCGCGGAAAAATTTCCTTGTAGAGGATTTTTTATAAAATACCTAGTCTCTTTGCCCCGCGGTTTTACCCGGTACTCAAACTACCCTATGTCTTTTTCTGTAACCCTGACTCAAAACTCAATGATGATCGGTTGAGATTAAGCGTTATCAACACGTGGTTTAAAAGCTTGGTCTGCTTGATCGAACTACGAGCATTTTTTGTCCTGTTAGCCGTATCAGAGAATCAATTATTGTACCACGAGGACTGTCGCTCGGTCCGGCCGCTTATGAGAGGTTTACACGGGTTGATTTTCAACGTTCGACTAGTCGCTTCACAAATCACTTAGGTTTAACCTGAGCCCTTCACTATACAATCTATTCACTTCTGATCAACCAAATGCTATTTGCATTCAAACCATACACCTCTATGACTCACAACCCCACACCTTTACAACCAGGAGCGTGTCCAAAGACGCAACCCCCTTAGCACCCCCTAAAATCTAGCGACCTATCACTCGCTTGGTTTTAGTCACTTGTGACCTAGCCGAGTTGAAATTTAGACGGCCGATTATCCCCCCTCGTTACTTCGCTTGATCGGACGATTACGTATGTTACCTGTGTGTCCCATAATTTAGAACAAAAGGTCTAATAATCTGTCAGATAAGTAATCGTGACACTGTGTATGACCTAACATGAAGACAGGCGTAAACCGTTGTAAACATAGGTTTACTTTAGGTGGTGGTTGGACTTATGCAACTCTATAACATTATAACATAAAGTTAAATTTTAGCTGAAAAACGAAAACAATATATGTATTTATAAACGACTATTCAGGATGCTGGTTTTGGATGTAGTAATACTTAAGGGTGTTGTTCTACCCGCCAAAGTGAACAACTTTTAGAACAACAGTTTGCAAAATTCAAGAAAAAAAAAACTAACCCCTCTGATCAACCAAATGCAAAATCAATTATGTAGCCATCATACATAATTGATCACGTGACTAGTTACTTTGTAAGGAGGCTCGATTTTTTTTCTTTCGATTTTTAAAAACATAATTATGTTGTATATACTCGTAGGTATATAGAATATAAAAACATAACAAAAATCATCACCAGAGAGGTAACCGTTGAACAGACCATATAATTTTACCTACCCAAAACACCAAACCAAATTTTGATAAACCTCTCAATTTAATCAAAACAAGACTTCCAGACAGTTCCAGAGACTCAGTTCAAGCAAAAGGCAAATAAAATGCTAGGAATATGCAAACTCGGAATTTCTACAGTCTACGAAATTCTGTATTTACACATTGTTGGTGTGTTGATATTAGCAATTTTCATCTCCTACAGTATGTTTTAGGACCCGCTGATTCAATAATATTAGCATTTTGGATTGTTAGTACGGTAAGGGCTGATTTAGTTGAAGTTTTGAGCAAAATGTGCCGGGTTTCGAAGGAATACTTATTTTTTTTTTTTTTTTTTTTTTTTTTTTTTTAAAAACACACGGTCGTCTGACCCCAAACTAAGCAAAGCTTGTACTATGGCGGCCAGAGACTGATATATATACTTATATACTTTTAAATACGCATTTAAATAGATATTAACACCCAGACATAGAACAAACACAAATATTCATCATATGAATGTTTGCCCTAGGTGGGAATCGAACCCACGCCCCCTAGATCAGAAGGCAGGTTCACTACCGACTGAGCCACCGAGGCAGTCGACTTAAAGTTAATTCTAATAACTCAAGATACTTCGCAATTTGATCTGTTATGCTTTAGCAATCTTTAATTTTCAATGCCATTATTTCGGTTTCCTCAGTATTTTAATGAGCAGGGTTTAATGGTTTTCCTCATAATATTTCGTTTTTATGATCTGTGGTTTACCTAGTCAAATGAAAATATGTAAAATATCGACATAATTATAGCATGCATTATGTAAAATTCATAATTGTTCAAATTTATACTTACTATAAAAAACGAATGGTCAAGTTAAGTATCTGATTATTGCACGTTGTTAGTTATTTTGTTATATTATAAATTAACAGCGTGCTTCGATCAGAACAACGACTAACCCACTAAACAATAAGATTAAAATGTTTATTCTCTAAAAAAACATATCAAAAACTAAATCAGTCGAATAAGAAAACCAGTTAAGAAGTTATGATGACTGAAATCATAATTGCCACCCACAGTTTTCTTTGGCCTATGTGCTTATTTTCGTTAAAGACCTCTCTTTTACAGTGTTATCTGCCTCAGTCCTGCGCCAATTATGTGATTGAAATAATATGTCATAACAAAATAACATGGACGTGGAATACGTTTTTTTTTGTTGAAAAATTTATTTTTAAAACAAGCTTATAATGCGCTAAAAAGAATATTTTTCGAGCTGCTCTTGGCAAGCAAGCAATTGTATACCTATACAATAAATTGTAGGAGCGCATTAAAAATTACTTGTCCGCCATTTTGGGTGTTCCGACATGTTGGATTTAGAATGACGTCACACAGCTAACTATGCAGTGTCATCGAAACTAAACGTGTATACAACATTTCAGCTCAATCGATTGAAGATATCTGCTTCAAAATCGAGTTGCATGATTCCTACCGAACAAACATAGTTATATACATATCGATGGTTTCCAGCCAAAAGGTGATAAGCGCCACTATACAAACTTTACAGGAGAGTGATTTAAAGTTAAAAAATAATTAAAAATGGCCATAAAAAACGTAGTATAGCTTCCGAAAAGCTGGAAATGTAGCTATATTATAGTATTTAATGTTTCTATTGAATGGCATCATTACTTTTTTGAAATTCAGCCTGCAAACATTATTTATTGTCGCTTATCCCAATAGGTCTTAATTTTACAAACAGCCAAAATTTCGTAAATCTATAAACATGATCAGGCATTTCCAGCAAAACTTGCGTAACTGCATTTCATGTATCATTTAAATTGAAGAAAAATGGCATAAGTTTAAGTTTTTGAGAAATAAAATTGGAGAAATATGGGACAACCAACTATTGAATAAAATTGACAAAGTGCAAAATTGTATTGAGTTCAATTTTGATTGAGAATAGTTTGTCTGCAGTGTATTTTCAATGTGCTAATTCTTCAATTTAATTACGTGTTGAAACGATTTCAGGTTTGTCTCGGAGTAATTGAAGATTAAAACAACAGACTTGTAGGAATCGAATCAGTCTGTATTAATTGACGTTTGGCACATGCTAATAAAATGTAATATATTAATTATTTACTAAAAAAACGTTCGTAATAAAATCTCTTTTTACTATAAATTATAACGTACAGTTACAGAGATCGAATCAGCATAGAACAGCGTACAACATTTTGAAATGTCAAATTGAGTACAAATGTTCATAGATCTACTTTGTAAAATGTAAGCTTACAAAAGTACAAGCAAGTTAAAATGAAAAAAAAATTACATTTTTTTTCTCAGGAAGTGTATCCTTAACATTGTTGGAACCCGTAAGACTGTTTGTTATATTCGTAATGAAAAATAGGAGGAATCACATTAGTTCGACAAAGTTTAAGTAAATCATCGTGTTTTGCTTTAGACATAGGTAGCTGAAATTTATAACATGCCGGTGGAGACAGTTTAGTTTTAGATTGTACTTCGATGGAATAACTTTAGTAAAAATGTATAAAAAAACATTAACTTTACCTGATGAGAAATCTATTATAAAACAAAAAAAAATTACGCGTCAAAATGGCTCGCGAGAGCGCGTGGCGCTTGCTCACGTAGTTCCAAAAAACCGATGTAGGTACCCGACATTTTCAATTATTTTTGAATAGGTAAACGACAAATGCCGATACCTTTTAGACCTACTTTTTTATCTAAGCGCCAAAATTATTTATGTATCGGGAGGGAAAAAAGGGATAAGCGACAAACTATTGTGAAATATTTGTAGGTGCAATATGTAGTAACCGCCAATTGGCTAATTATTTATTATCGGGGAATGACACCCTAAACACCAAATGAAGGCTTAAAAATGTGGCCTAATAGCTATAAACGACAAAATATAGTCTTCGAAATAACAGGCAAAAAGTACTAAACGGAATAATAAAACTAATTATTGAGAGGCTAATAAACGTAAACGCAAATTTGTGAATGTTTACTTCCAGCTAAAATTAGTTAAGATACAAACAATAAAACGTAACAGAAAGCTCTAAAAGCGTAAGTTCCTTTTCTTAAAAAAAAATGTTTGTGTAACCCCCAAAAAAGGAAAAACTGTAAAATTTCTGGCGTTTATAACGAAAAAAATTGCTAAAATCGCTGATTTTTCTACCGCCTAAGCGACATCAAAGTTGCTCGTAGAGACATGTCACCTAGACCATTCGACGCAGAAAAAAAAGACGATTCCAACCATATATATAAGTCCATTTGCCAAAAAATGTCGCTTATCACCTTTTGGCTGGAAACCATCGATATACACATTGCAAGTTTAATAAAAGCTTGTAACAAGTAAGCTTATTAAAAGAAAAACAAAAAACCCGGCTGCAAAATTCTGTACCCTGTGTCACTTCCACTATCAAGACGATTCAAATGATACCTCACATGTCGAAATCCATCACCTGTTTACGCTGTAGGGCATGTCAAAGAAACCTCAATACATACATACCCACATTAATACACTCGAAAAACGTAAACCTCCTTCTTGCGCAGTCGGTTAAAAATTTTCCTCCATCTAAAAAATTACTTCGTCCAAATCCAAACTATGCAAACGACGCCGCTTAGGAATCGTTCTCACCATTAGGCAGGACGGCACCAAACTAAGGCCATTTGTTTACTTCAAACTGACAGATGTCATAGCGCAGCGAATCTACGAATATTTGAATTCCGTCTGTTCTGTAACTGTGAAAGGATAGTTGGATTATGTTTGGCGTTTACTAGTACATATTGTGTTCTGTGATTGTGGTATAGTAGGTAGGTTATTCATCCTTCTAAATTCTAATGTTTACCCGACTGCGCGAGAAGGAGGATTATGTTTTTCGAGTATGTAGGGTATATTTGATATTTAAAGCCTTTTGATGAAGCAATAATTGCTCGAAAACGTATGCCCGATTATCCATGAGACCTATGAATCGTGAGCTTCTTGATGGATTTCGATATGGGAGTTGTCATTTGAATCGTTTTGATAGTGACAGTGACATAGGTAGGTACAATATTTTGTAGCCGGGTTATTGTTTTCTTAAAATAATGTTATTTGTTTTTAATGTTATCAACTCTAACTTCAACTCTTGGCTCTTAACCCCGGCAGTGTCATGTTGAATATACTATCAAACGCAAAAAAAGTTGTACAGTTAAAAATATTTTTGCTCTTTTTAATGTTGTAAAAGCGAATGATAATTAATTTGTTTGTTTTTTATTGATATAACGCTCTTACTACTGAACTGATCATCTTGAAATTTTGTAAACACGTTGTCAGAGGTACTTACAGAAAAAGATATACTTAGGGCATGATCCAAAAAACAAGGTCTAGCATTCAGCAAACATATAATGACGTCATCGTTATCCATCTCTTTCTAATTTGTTGTATATTACTTATTTCGGTCCTACTTAAGCATCGATTGACGTCACTATGTGTTTCTGAATGTTATATTATACTACTAGCTGCCACCCCGCGACTTTGTTCGCGTTTATTATATATATATAATAATATATATGTGTCCTATCTTATCTGTTAAGTTAGATCGAACTGCACACGGTGTGCAAATTTGATTGAAATCGGTTAAGTAGTTTAAGAGTCTATAGCGGACAAACAACGAGACACGTAATTTATATAAATTAAGATAATATAGGGTACCTACAGTTGGTTTCAAAAAAAAAAACGGTCGATGTGGGACCTCGGAGCACAGCCAGTAATAGAATAAAACCCAACGAAAACAGAACCGCAACTGTAAGCTCTCAAATAGAAAAATCTTTACCAAACTGCATATAGGAACACAATTTATTCTGAAAAGTCCAATGACAGTTATAAAGCAAGGAATACTAGTCAAACTCCAACATTTCTGACACAAAACATGGAATACGATTTGGCTCAAGCCGGCTCGGTTCGATTCTGTTGACAAGCATAGTGATACATACTAGCTAGATAATTTATGTTGGCACGACAGTATGGCATAAAGTATGTCACCACACCAGACTTAGCATCATAGAACAGAGCTTATAGAAGGTCCGCACTGAGAATGGATCACGGATCTTCTAAATATTTGAAAAGTCATTGGAAATTCAATGCGACTTAAGCCCACTTGCAAAAGATACGGAGTTAAATTTTTAAACGCAGGGTAAATTAACTCGGAGACTAATTATAAAATTGAAAGTAGTTCTGTATGTCTGTCTGTTTGTAGGCTTTTCACGGCTAAACAGCAGAACGTATCTTTATGAAATTAGATAAATAGTTACAGTAGATCACAAGGACGGTTTTTGGATATTTTTTTCTAAATAAATAAATCTTTTTGTCATGAAATCATCACAGAATAGTACGTTGTGGGTATTAAAATAATAACTGACAACTAAAATTAAAACTCCGCTCAAAACCAGCCAGTATTTTTTATATTGCATTCTGATCTCTTTGGTCTCGGATTATTATGAAAAAATCGTTCTGTACCGAAGTCGTAGTTGTGAGAAATGCATACTTCGTCCACGCGAACGAAGTCGCGGGCAGCAGCTAGTATGTAATAAATGCCACTCTAATATTGTGCAAACTCAAGGTTAGCTTCTAAGGGCCGAATTCACCATTTATGCTTTTAATCGAGATTTATTAAACTAAGTTTAGTGAAATGCAAAATGGCTGTTTAACTTCAGTTTTGCACGTAAACCAAGTTTAAAATGAGCTAATCGCGGTTATATTCGCTGGTGAAATCGGCTCTAAGTCTTGTTGACGCAAGACGATTAATCAGTTTTAACTTAGTACCAGTTAGCTTCAAGTTAAAAAGCCGAGCTTGTGCAAGTGACCCAAACAATGTTACATTTCCCATTCATTTACTCGTTTAATAGAATGATGAAGCGATGATGGCTTATAGCTGGAGAAGACCCGCCTTTCAAGCCAGAGGGTGCGTGTTCAAACCCAGCCGACGGCACGCACCAATTTGTTTAATATTATATTATGTGAACTTATGTGCGTGTTATATGGCATCTGCTACATGACTGGAGCCCGGTGTATGGCGACAGGCTCGCCCCCTGTCACATTTGGGACTGAATTTCGTCCGACGAAGTGTGGGTGTTGAATTACACCTCTGCCAGCCCCCTCGAGGGAAAGGCGTGACGATATGATGATATGATGACTGTACACATCGTTATGAACAACTTTTACTATTCAGCAATTAGCCAATACTGAATTAATTTATTACTGAAAAAAGTGTGAAACAGCTTTTTTTTTCGATTTCAGGGTTTGCCCATTGTAAAAAGTTGTATATAATAATGGGTATACCTAATGACTCCATTTAGGCTTAGTACACACTTTACTGATAACCCTGTATGTATAGTCGTGTAATAAAATACTGATAAATAAAGGTATACTCGTTGTATATTCAGTAATTTAAATCACAGATTTACCAAACAACATTAAATTTACTCGGAACTAACCAATAAAGCATCGTAAATAGGCACAATGAAGTGTGCACTCAACCAATTACACCGTCTATTGCACCGATAAACATAATAATATACCTACGTGTATAATTTACCCGCCGGAGCCCGGTGTACACAAGGCAATAACACAGTCTAAACCAACCGCAAATATACTGGAATGTATTCCTGTCGCTTTCTATAAGTACTAAGTAAGAGTAGAATGGCTATGTGTATTAAAATCTAGCTGCGCTCCGCGGTTTCACCCGCGGTCTCAGAGGATTCGTTCATTTTTTCTGGATAAAAAGTACCCTATGTCCTTTTCGGTATCCCAGACAACGTGTATGCAAAATTTCATGATGATCGGTTGATTAGTTAGGGCGTGAAAGCGTTACAAGCAAACAAACGAACAAACTCACTTTCGCATTTATAATATTAGCTAGGAAAGGATTTAGCGCTATAATGGTAAACTTAGACACCGTGGTACCGATTAGTAATTATATATGTAGGTAAGTATTAGTATGTATGTTTATTATAATTCTGAAATTTGTTGAAAGTACATTTAGTAAAAAAATTACCTTGTCTTTTTTCTTTAGCACACACTACCGTCCATGCTTAATCGTAATGTTTTTATTCCGTCTAAAGTTTGTCTGGAAGATATCGCTCTTAAGCGATAAGACCGTCCTTTGCGTATATATTTTATATATGCGCTATATTTTTGAGGGTTTAGTTTAGATTTATTTTTTATTTGGTGTCAATAAGCGATGACAGCCTAGTTGGAGAAGGCCTGCCTCTCAAGCCAGAGGGAGCGGGTTCGAACCCAGCCGACGCACGCATCAATTTGTTCCTTGTGTATGTGCGTATTGTATGTCATCTGCTACATGACTGGAGCCCGGGGTATGGTGATAGGCTCGCCTCCTGTCACATTTGGGACTGAATATCTTCCGGCGAAGTGTAGGTCTTGTATTACACCAGCCCCCTCGGGGGAAAGGCGTGACAATATGTATGTCAATAAAAAGTTTTTGTATTGTATTGTATTGTACCGTATTGGTCGCACTTTTAGTCGATGGAGAGTGTTCTCTTTGTTCCTCACGTAGAATTGTTTTAGTGTTACGAATTCTTAGTTTAACAATTTTTTTATGGGTAAGTCAACTTAAATTTTAGCGTAAGTATTTGCTTTAAAAGTTATTAGCGTTACTAGAAACTATTATTATACCTAAGGCCTAGACAAGTTGCAATTATTTCAGAGAGATTTTATTTCTACAATGATTAATGCTCAAACGTCAGGTACTTATTGGACGAGTCGACAAAAAGATCACGTGACATTTATATAGGGTCAACTGGGGAAAATGCGTCTGTGGGACAATTGCGTCTTTGCCATTTTTATTGGTATTAATCGAAAGTACCTGGATGACCGAGCTTTGCTCGGTATTTTTTTTTTTTAATTGTGTTTTTTAGAAAATAAACAATTGATTTTAGTCTAACCTCAAAGCAAACACTCATTGACTTCGTGTTACTTAACAACGCCATCTGCTGTTATGTCGTTAAAGCAATTAGTTGCTCAAAAAAATAATAGTATTATTATTCGCCAATAGATGTCAGGAAGAGTCATATTTTTCAGTTGAGACTACTCAAACGCCACCTTTTTGTTATTTTTCTTCCAAGTTTAAGTTTAAGTTGATTATCGATAAAACACGCATAAAATGACATTTTCTAAAAATAATTCCTAGCTAGATCGATTTATCGCCCCAGAAACCCCCTATTTACTAAATTGTATGAAAATCGTCGGAGCCGATTCCGAGATTCCAATTATATATATATATGAGCAATTCTTGTATATATATATATATATTTATCCCAGAAGCAAACCGACATCCTCTGAAGAAAAAAGTGCATTCAAAGTAGCGTCCACCAGCATTTGAGGTCCGCATACCGGACGCCACTTTGCATAGCGGTGGCACTTGAGTCCTCTTGGTCCTAAACAACTGTACAAAAAATATCGGTGGACACCAAAAAATCGATACAATGTCTGCATTTATATATCGGGTGGTTCCGCACCAATCCACGATGACACTGCGGCGCTGCGCGCGCGCGTATATCGAAACAGGCGTATATAACAAAACATTATTTGACGACGATACCGCGTATTTGACGTCCACCACCAGAGTTTTGCGACGTTGCCAGCTCGTGTTGACTTAAATTACTATTTTGTGAGTATCGTTTCTTGTGCCATTGATTGTAGGTATAGTTAGTATTAGGAAGTTAGAATAATTAGTTTTTTTTTATTTATTATCTGCGCCCCGCGGTTTCACGCACGGTTCCACATGAACCGTTATTTTTTTCGGGATGATAGGTACTTACGTTATGTCTTTTTCTGTAGGTACCCCTTCTCGCAAGTATGCAAAATTTCATGATGATTGAGAAGGTAGTTAAGGCGTGAATGCGTTACTTTGGCAAAACAAACTTACTTTGGCATTTACCTATCGACCAAGCGAGCGTTAGCAAGCGAAGCGTCTTTGCTTCGTGCAAAAATGTTTTCGTATGTCTGGATTTCTGTGCAAATCCTGTCTGACTGTCTTCCTGTACAGGTCGCATTTCTTTACCGATTCTCTTGAAATTTTGTGAGTAGGTTCGATAATTATTTAGAATTTTTTACAAGTCTATTTTGGAATTTTTCAAAATGGCTAAGACATGATTTATTTGGGGCGACTCGATAGCCAGCGGTCAGTAAATACAAATTTTCAAAAATCAACCTTCGCTTACGCAGTGCAACGTTGCTTATCGCATATCCTATAAATTGACCTTGAATTAAAAAATCAAAAGTTCAACCTTATGCGTGCATCATAGAGTTGCTTTTCCCATGTCGTTCCTTAAGCAGCACAGCGGTGCGTTAGGCGCCATAGGCCAGTAAAAAATAGCCGTTTTTGTAGTATGTTTAGTATGTTTACTTACTGAGCATAAAATCACAAAATGCTGACAGAGGAGATGGATGACGATGATGACTCTTCAAGCGTCAGTTTGAAAAAAAGTTTTCGCCCGATATCTCGGAAACTATGTACTTTAGGGAAAAAGTTATTGAGACAATTATTGTAGCGAATACAATTTCGGTTTTTGTGTATCAAACGATTAAACTGGGATAATATCGTAACAACATGTCAGCTCTTGTGCGGCTGTCGCCGTATCGAATGTAAATTTCTATACTCAATTAGTCAATAATGTTTTGCCTAAATTTACAAATTATTAATTACTAGCTGCGCCCCGCGGTTACACCCACGGTTAAAAAGTATCCTATGTGCTATTTTAGACTATAATCTATCTCTGTGCCAAATTTCATCCAGATCTGTTCAGCCGTTATGGCGTGAAAGAGTAACAAACATCCATCCATCCATTCTTACAAACTTTCGCGTTTATAATATTAGTAGGATAGTAGGATTTTATTTTTATTACTAGGTATAAAACTTTTTTGTAAAACTTAACTTTTACGATTTATGGTCCATTTAATGCACCGTTTTTCTGTCTCGGCGGATATCTCTTATAAGAGAGAAAAAACCGATTCATTAAATGGGCTATTAATCGTAAGCGGTAAGTGTTACAAAAAAAAATTGAATAGTAAGAAAAAAAATATTCTCTACAATAATGGTCTCAATCTCTCAATAACTTTTGTCATAAAGTATTAGTTTCCGAGATATCGGCGAAAACTTTTTTCAAGATGGCGTTTGAATCTCCGTCTGGATCTGTCAGCATTTTGTGATTTTATAAAGCGTTGTGATGTAATATGATAAAGCGATGGTAGCCTAGTTGGAGAAGGTCCGCCTCTCAAGCCAGAGGGAGTGGGTTCAAACCCAGCCGACGGCACGCAGCAATTTGTTTATGGTGTGAATATATTTGCGGATTGTATGTAATTTGCTAAATAACAGCAGCCCGGTGTATGGCGACAGGCTCGCCCCTGTCACATTTGGGACTGAAAATCGTCCGGCAAAGTGTGGGTGTTGTATTACACCTCTGCCAGCCCCCTCGGAGGAAAGGCGTGAAGATATGTTATGTTATCAATTATTACAACAATGGTGAAGTCGCGCAAGAAGACACGAATCGACCGTCTGAGCTTACTTCTCTTCAATAAATTTAAAAGTCCGGTAGCAAATACATACATCTACGGACGCCTAGTACTAATTAATATACGGACGTCTGACTGAAACTATATCGAGTTATGAGAATAGCGAAAAGAAATAGTCTAACCAATGCTGGCAACGTCGCAGTTCCACAAGTGCACACACAATGACGTCAAATAGTCGTTGCAATAGATAATCAATGATCAATATACAGCTGGATACAAGAAAGTCATTATCACGGCTCGGGGTTCAAATATGCTTACGCATGACTGCAAGAAGAATATTTTTGCAAAACAAATTACACGAAAATGACATATTCTAGGCAGTTGAATATCTAATGGCTAAGCAGTATATGCATAGAAATGCAAAAAAACGTGACTAGAACTGGGGGACGTCATATCTAAGCGCAACGTGCAAGACGCCAAAAGTGACGCAGGATGTAAATATATATATATATATATACAAGAATTGCTCATTTAAAGATATAAGATAAGAACACAAATAGGAATTAGTTACTCGGCTATACTTTAGAGAACTAATCTGGCTATTTTAACTACGCTCAAACAGTTTTTATAATACTTTTGGTAATTTTTATTCACAATGACAATGATTTTCAAAATTCTACTTCGGTTAAACTGATTTTTTCTACCAGCTGTATTTTTTAGCATCAGATCATCGCAATTTTTCATATCAAACTAGGTGCAAACAAAATACTTGTTTTCGTTGATTTCGTGTAATACCAGCCTGCTAAGATACTGCAACGTATTTTCGGTACTGTGACATTCTATTTCCTTCTAACATTCCGTGGTTCGACATAAAACTGACTATGTATGTCTAATACCGCCCATAAACATAGAAGCTTTGACACCCTCGTAAAAGCACTGTTTGTAACTGAAAACTAGTGGTTGTAACTTTTGTAGTTTATGAATTGACAACAAGCGAGTATAATTTGGCTACATTGTCCGGAATGAATTGCAACGCTGCAACTATGTTATTTGTCCAGATTTACTTAGTTTACAAACTACAAACTAAAACTAAACATTTTCGGTATCAAAATGCTCACTTTACTAAATGTTAAGCGTGTGCCAGAACATGTTTTATTTTTTTAATGTAGGATAGGTCAGCGTTTGACCACTACCCCGCCTGATGTTAAGCGACGTTGTGGTCTAAGATGGAGCACGACGACCTATAAGGTACTTATTCACTCTAGCCTTGAAGTTTTGTAGAGTGAAGAAGTACAAAGTTTTTAATCGTATTGGTACGCTTATTTTTACAGTCTTTTAGGGCTTGAAATTATTTTATACTTGGTTCCATCAAAATGATTTTTACTGCAACTCAAAGTCATCAAATCAAACTATATGATACCAGCTGTAACCAGCGACTTTGTTAGCGTTTGTTAAAAATATAGTAGCCAAAAACCTTTCCCGTGAAATATTGTTACTAATTATCTTTCGTCAAAATACGTTTAGCTTTTAGCCGTGAAAACCCTTTTTTTTAAATGTAAAATAGGTCGTCGTTTGACCACCAACTCGCCTGATGTTGAGCGACGTTGTGGTCTAAGATGGAGCACGACGACCTATAAGGTACTTATTCACTCTAGCCTTGAAGTTTTGTAGAGTGAACTAGTACAAAGACGGCAGTTGAGTGAGGCGCTACAAGTGCGCTACTGCTCAGACCCGTCTTCGGAACGGTTACACCGGACTACATCCCGAAACACGACTAGGTCATTTCACGGCATGGCTTGGTCCGGTGGGTGGTAACTAGCCACGGCGAAGCCTCCCACCAGAGTTTGCTACCCGGTTAGCACTACCCGGGGACCACGTGTAGGGAATCAGAATAGAGTACACTCCTACGGACGTGGGTAGCTCAGCCCCCAAAAGACAAACACAGAGAGACTTAGAGACAGACTAACTTTCAATTTCATAATATTAGTATGGATGGATGGATGTACCTATATTTGAAGGAGAGCTGTTCTTGAGTCCATCAAGTTTCCGGTAAATTCCGGTATTAGTTATGATTAGGATTAATATCAATTAATTTTACAAAAAAACTAAATATTTCGCCTTCAACAGCACAGACAAGGGACTGCAAAAGTGGTCTTCACTCGGACCGATTGTCAGCTTTGAATTCCCCACGAAAGAGCTCAGTGTTGCAATTTTTCATGCGTGCCTCTTCTGAACAGCTTTAAGCAAACCGTGATTGTAATTTAACTTTCCTTGTCGACAGGTAACTCAAGACGTTTCAAGTACAAAAAGCCTCAAGTACGAGGTGCACGCAGCTTCCGACGGGCTGGTTCACGCCGAGCTCATGGTACAGATCCAGCTTTGGCCGGCCCATTACGAGAGAGGTGCGCCCATCCTGCGGTGTGAAGCTAAGATCGGGGAACTGTACAAAGAAGATTCCACGGTCGCGCTCTATTCGGCCAATAGCGACCCTAAAATTGAAAGAGGTAAGGGAGTTACAGCAAGTATTGAAAAAGTTCCATCCAAATACAATACAGTACAGGCATCTTAATGCCATGATGGTTACGTTTTGCTTCCGTCGCTGCGCAATCATGAAACTTATTGCACGGCCGTCGTGCAGTGATGAAAACATAACATAACTATCATGGAAATTAGACGTCATGGTACGGGCCCAGAGATGTAAAAAAAAGTGAATATCTATTTCCTAGGCAACCCTGTTACACCTTCGATCACGTCATCGCTTCCCATAAGACGAGTCAGTAGTCAAACGCATGCCTGTAAGTCTGTTGTAAAAAAAAAGTTTTTTGATCAAGCGAAACGAGCTCTCAGAGTCTACTAGGTCAACTCAGCATTTGTTTGTTCGACGATAATTTGAGTATCAATGACGATAAAAATACGATCTTCATTAAATTTAGCAGGCAACATTTTTAAGTTTGTTTACAAGCCAAATTGGACGAAGGGTTGCGAAGACATCTGAGGTCTCGTTACTTAGATGGCTTAAAACTAGTGGCTCTGTGACCTGAAGACTTTGCGGTTGACGTCTATCTGGCTGTCCTACTTGACAGGTCGCATTTCTCAACCGATTTCATTATCAAGAACATCGGTAGAGAAACGCGACCTGCAGAGAAAGACAGCCGGACAGACGATGGACAGATGCCGTACATACGAAAGCATTTCGCCCTAAGCTGTAGCATAGACGCTTCCCTCGCTAACGCTTGCTATTCAATTAAACATTATAACAAATACCTATTCAATATAATATAATATCAAACATAGAACATTGAAACCTATCAAAGCCGCACAATGAAGCTGCAATCTACTCTGTTAATTACAATACGTAAACCAATTCCGCTCGGGCATCATCGTACGAATATACTTATTATCCACACACTGAAGCGAGCATCATTGCCCGATCATAATCACTGGAGCATCATTAAAACGTCCAAATAGACTGGTCGGGATCAGGCCAACTCAGGCCATACTGAGGCTAAAACGACGAGAATTGGACATTAATGGCTTGTAAATTACGCGCCAGATGGAGGGCTTAATAGTATTCTAAAACGTTTGCTAAATTAGAAATTGTTTGGAGTTCGGGCCTGTATCGGGGAGTCTCTATTTGTTTTTCGAGTGGTTGATTAGAATAAAGGGTGTTTATTTTATTAAAGTCAATAGCGGTATGGGGTTTTGTTGAATCTATTTCAACGCTATTTATTTATATTAATAGTTTTTGTTGATACTTGTAGGTATTCCAAACATTATTACCCTACAAAATTTTTGGGTCCTGAGGGGCAATTAAACTAACCTAAGCCGATGCTTAACTAAACCGTTGTTGTCGTGTTTGTCATAAATAGCAGACGGGAAACGAATTAGCATCGCTAATGTCTCACAAACGTGCCAGCTGGACTACCGGTGACAGGTTTGTGAATCGTTAGTGCTACTGAGCCGTTGCTTGTCCGGTTTTTTATGACAAACGCAACAACAACGGTTCAGGGTTCAGTTAAGCATCGATTAAGGTTAGCCGAAATGCCCCCCTGTTAACATCCTATCTATGTTCTACATGCAAAATTATGTGCGTTTGTTGGATACTTTTTAACGTTGAAACGGATGGATGGATTTTCATGAAATTTAGTATGGAGGTAGCTTACAGTCTGGATTAACACATAAGCTACTTTTTAACCGCAAGTAATGACACGAAGCGCAACTAGTATGACATAAATCAGGTTTCACGTTACTCACTTTGAAGTCTAGTCTAGTCTAGTCTCGCCTCCACCTTCTTAATACGAACGGCTAGGGACTGGAATCGTTTGCCACCATCTGTTTTTCCGACTAACTACAACCTAGGTATCTTCAAAGCCGGAGTGAAAAAGTACCTACTAGGTCTTCGTGCTTCATCTTAGGCTACAATGTCGCTTCACATCAGGCGAGTTGGTGGTCAAATGTTGACCTATTCTTTATAAAAAAAAAAAAAAAACTATAGCTTAATCTGCGGAAGGCACTCAAAATAATCAAACACAACAACGATTCCTTTCGGACCATTTCTTTGAAAAAGTATACGTTTCTATTTAGCCTATACTTAGCTTCAACAGCCCTGGTTGAATGGTAATCTATTGCGATAAAATCTAAGAAACAAAACCGCATAGAACTGAACATAAATATTACTTCAGATGATTAGATTGCGAGATAACTCCAAAAGCCATAGAAACCCAAATAATCTATCACCAAAAGCCGATCTTACAGAACCGAAATAGGTAACTACAAAAACATAATTACTTTCTTTGAAACGTGAATTCTCGCTAAAGCGAAATAATACAACGGAAGTGTAGTAATGAGATTACGGAACCAAAGCGCCATTGAGAGCCCGATGAGTTATGGCTCACCGTCTCATTTGAGCAGACAATTTCCTCTCGGGCTCAAGCTCACTGACTCACTCGCCCACAGAGGATCCTTGTTCAACATGATTTTATCACAGAACGTCTGCTGTACTAGGTAAAATGTTAAGGTGAGCACACATTTTGCAAGTCATGCAACGTCATGCAACGCATCGAATTTTAATAATAATAATAATATTCAGGACACTTGCACACACGGTCGTCTGACCCCAAACTAAGCAAAGTTTGTACTATGGCGGCCAGAGACTGATAAACACACATATATTTATATATTTTAAATACATACATAAATAGATAATTAACACCCAGACATAGAACAAACACAAATGTTCATCACATGAATGTTTGTCCTTGGTGCAACGTCAACGGCCTCATGCATCGATCTTTTTTAAGATTTTCATGTGCGTTGTGCGTTACAATCACATTTTGGTCTCTTTAAGTTTTTTTTTTGACACTTAATGACGAGATGAACAAGTCACTCGCCTGATGGTAAGCATCACGCTTGTCTATTTATAACAGTTCACTACTACTTCACTCGTTTCTGATATAAAAATATTGTATCAAATGAGATCTATAAAACAAATAAAATAAATAATAAATAAATAAATATTCGGGACACTTGAACACACGGTCGTCTGACCCCAAACTAAGCAAAGCTTGTACTATGGCGGTCAGAGACTGATATACATACTTATATACTTTTAAAAACATACTTAAATAGATATTAACACCCAGACACAGAACAAACACAAATATTCACCATATGAATGTTTGCCCTAGGTGGGAATCGAACCCACGCCCCCTGGATCAGAAGGCAGGTTCACTACCGACTGAGCCACCGAGGTTGTCGTCACACCTTTCCTCCGAAGGGGCTGGCAGAGGTGTATAACAGCCACACTTCGCCGGACGATAATCAGTCTGTAATACGACAGGGGGCGAGCTTGCCCCCATACAGGCTCCAGTTACACGGAGATCGTAAATAAATAAAATTATTCTCAATTATGACATGACCTATACAATTTGTGTTTTCCTATACTGATGCGCAATTAACGCATTGCATACGCAAGCCTAAAAAATAATGTAACACTTTTCTCTCCGCGTTCCGTGGCCACTGTTTTATGTGCGACTAGCTTAAATAGAAAATGTAGCTCAAACAGTGTAATACACGTAAATGTGGGACTAAACCTGGAGCGGCCATCGATAAAACTTAGCTTTGCTTTGTTTTATAGTTCCATTTTGAGTTCAGAGCTTAGAAGAAAAAGAATATGTTTATTGACAAAAGAAGAATATCCATTAGCTTAGATAAACATATCAAACATTACTTATAGGTACTTACAGTTATAAATAGAGTTACAATACAATACAATACAATACAATACATCTTTATTGCACACCAAAAATACAAAATAAAACAAACAAAGAAAAAAAATAAACAATAAAATATCATTCGGCAGTACAAGGGCGGCCTTATCGCCTAAAGCGATTTCTTCCAGGCAACCTTTGGATGGACAGGACAGAACGAAATATGACAAACGGTCGGTGGCATACATAAATACATACATAAATACAATAGTAAACAAATAAAATATAATAAAACATATCTACACATATACCTTTAGATACTTAAAATACATATATTAATATATAATTTGTAAATATATATATAATAATATAAATATACATATGTACGTACCAATTAACAAAGAGAGAGAGAAAATGTTTAAAAATAAGATTTTTGAAAATAGGCAATGATTCAGCCTATCGTTAACGTTAACGTTTCGTTATTGAGTTATCGGCGCGCCTCAAACTAGGCGCGAGAAATAATAAATTCTGGACTTTTTCCACACACGGTCACCTGACCCCAAACTAAGCAAAGCTTGTGCCAGAGACTGATATACATAAGTACATATATATTTTTAAAAACATACTTAAACAAATATTTAACACCCAGACATAGAACAAACACAAATGTTTACCACATAAATGTTTGCCCTAGGTGGGAATCGAACCCACGCCCCCAAGCTCAGAAGGCACGTTCACTATCGGCTGAGCCACCGAGGCAGTCTTAAATTACTGCAGGCATCGTTTAGAAATCTGTGATGTAGACTGTTTTAGAAAAAAAATTATTTGACTATAGGTGTAAACAAAGGAAATAAAAATGCAGATATCATCAAACAAGATACATATAGTATGTTCAAGTTGTTACAATGTTTAAAATTAGTACAGTAATCAACGGACAAAGTATCCAGTTTTTTTTTTTAATTTTACCAAAGAAATTAATTCAAACTAAAATAAATTATTTTCGTCTCTTTCAATTTTCATGTCCAAGAAAAGGATGGCCACATTAAAGCAGGAAGTAGAAGTATCTAGATATTCTACGTACAATAGAAACGAAGCCAGTGTCATACATAACCATAAATTTCTCGTTCAGCACTTTTCGGAACACAATAAAAGAACTATAAAAAAGACTCTTCGCCAGCAAAAATACTAGCATTTCGAAGTATTCGTACCACATTATTTATTACTGGACCAGTAACCGCCTGTTACCATCGAACGCGTTAAGCTTTGGTTTCCTAGGAAAGCGGTGCCGTCATATAGCGGCCGTAATACAGCGGTGAATGACGTCACTAGAACGTTGTCTAAGTAAACAAGATGGCGCGGTTTCCTAGAGAGCGGTAACTGACACCGTAAAGTCAAAAAGCGGTGCCGCCATTTGCATGACGGCCGTCTTGTCGGTGTCATATAGTTTCGTGAACGTTTTATTGATAGCGGTGAAGCTATTTTAAATACGTATTTGTGTTTTTTTTACCGAAACAACGTACAAAATGGGTTCCAACTCTTGGAGCAGCGAGCAAATTCTCAAATGCACCTTCAGTACCACGAGATTTGAATAAATCGTCTTCCGCCATACGACTATTTTCCTCTTCTGATGATAGTTCATCCTCCAAGACTAAGTAAATTACTAAAGCTAAATCAAGGTCGTCCGTTTTCTATCTTGAATCCTTTTCGTTTGATGTTTGTTTAAAAAAAAATTACTGGCGGTGCGTTAAAACGGCCGTGGAACTTTCCACATGTCGTCACCGTCAAGACGGCCGCCTTTTTACGTCCGTAATATTAAGGCCGCTATATGACGGCACCGCTTTCCTAGGAAACCAAAGCTTTAAACATGCAACATGACGCGGAAACGACTGACGGATGTGTTAAGTACGTGCTTAACAAATGTTTAGTGGCTACAACATGCGCATGTCAGTTTGGTGCTAAATAAAGCATTTAATGTTTACTTGAGAATTTAGAAGATAATGAAGAAAAACGCTCTCTTTCTCAATCTCTTTTTGCAGGGGTTTGAAACCGCTTCAAATTTTTACATCATATTATATCCACTGATATACGATTAATGGTTCGCGTGTATCCCTTTACAACCTAAGTATACATTTTCAAATATAGATTATTCTCATGAATCACATAAAAAATACAATTAATTTTGCTCGTTTTTGAACTTAAAACGTCTTTACCTAAATCGCTTAAACCTGCAAATTTCTTCCAAAAATAAGTCGAAAAAAAAATCGTCGGACAAAAGAACTACACCAATACAAATGCTAATTTGTTCCAATAACCTCTCAAGACCAATTTAAAGTTTGTAGACCTCGCTTAGCTCGGCCAACAAAAGCTCATTAACATCAAGTGATAACTTTATGCGTCTTTCCCTTTCAAAAATTTATATCGTTAACAAAATAGTCTTTCAAAATTTCATAGGCTGAAAATTCGTAATCTTATTCCCTGTCACCCCTGTAAAGGTACCAAATTGAATTGCCAAGGGCTTTCAAAAGCAAAATAGGGACGGCCTTTTAAATAGGACCGTACCGTAAAATCCTCGCCATTGTCAGGTGTTAAATCTTACGGCAACCTGAGGTTGTCTCGTAAAATGGTTAAATATTCACTAGACCATTCCAGGAAATGATCTAAATGATTTATAAGTCGGAGTCGACAGTTTTATGTACGGGATAGGTGTAATTATGGTGATAATTGTGATAGAAAAGGTTTAAATTGATCAAGCTGATTTTAGAAAGGAACTTCGATGCGAAGGAGAAAACCGATTTTGGATGTCTCTTTCATTTATATCACCAGTCTATTAATCATTTTTAAGGTCCGGCTACCACTTTCCAAGACTAACTTTGTAAAGTTGTCTTTTCCATTTCGTCTAGAAGAAGACGACGAGCGAAGAGAGCAAGTAGAGACACGGACGAGCCTCTAAAGTTATTTACAGAGTGTCGAAGTGCAATTTCAATCATTTTTTTATGACTTTTGTACTTCTGTAATCATTCTTAATTAACTAAAAAAAAACCTTGTATTATAGATTAATTTAAAAGCGAATGTTGTAGAAAACATCCCCATGTAAAAGAATTTTTGATTTGCTTTGTCTATCTATTAAATAAATCAGTCAAATCCTTACAAATGCGGATATTTTTTATAGTTATTTTTTTTCTTGAGGTTTTTTTTTTTAAAACAAGATCATATGGCGGAGATGTAGTTCGTTTAATTGTCCATGTCAAATTTCATCATAATCTGATAAAAAGTTTCGAAGAAATTTGACAAGCACGTTCGTATTGAAAATTCTTGCGGAATTCTTAATGTACCCTGCGCAGTGCGCATGCTATGTTATTGTGTATTTCAAATAAGTCCACTCTTCTGCAACCTATTAACACAACCTACATACAAAAACATACCTATATAATTAAAGGCGTAATGCTTAAACTTAAAATGCATAAGATGTGTCTATCCTAACATATTTTGACATCTCTAGCAATAGTTACCCTATTTAATTTCTGGTAATAGATTTATGTCGCTAACTCTCCACGTAGATTTACCGTTGGTTTGCTAAATTAATGGTCATTTGCACTACATTAATAAGAATTGCTTAAGTCCTTGCTTAACTAGTTTTAAGCTACTCCTAGCGAAATGTTCGTTTATCGGGCACATAAAGCTAAGATTCTCCTAAGGAATGACTTAGGGTAATGACTTACTTATTAGGTAGGAGCTAGCTAGGAGTAGATTAAACAATTTGAGCAAGGACTTAAGCAATTTCTTTATTCTGTGCCATAAGACACAATTATTGTCTCACTTTGATATTTTTAGTCAATTGTTTTTTTCTTTGTTTCAGTGACGTCTCCAGGGTCAGCCGCAAAACTACAACAGTGCCAAATAATACCCATAGTTTTAATCATCGTATGGGCGAATAACACATAGATTTATTCTTAAATAAAATCTAAAAGAAAATGTAAATTATTATAAAATATTATGGAATTAATTAACTTAAGTAGGTGTTTATTTAGGCTACGTCGGCAGATAAAAATGTGAATTTAAAAATAATTAAATTATAGTTAAACGTACCTAAACGAGCTGATGAATACGCCAAAGAATTGTAAGACTAAGGAATATTGTTGATTTAATACAAATTATATGTCAGATCATTTGTTTTATTTGATAACTTACCTAATAGACTTACCTGCTAAGTCAAATCCTACCTACTTCTGATAGGTATTAGCTTACTAGACAATTTATCAATTAAGTATTCTAATTTTACTGGTGGCGTGAAGACGAAGGCCGAGCTAAACTCGCATAACAAAGACTGAGCCACTAAAGCTAAAGACCAGACTTGAAAGATGAAAGGGAGGCCTTTGCAGTAGGACAGACAGCTTTCAGGCTGAAAAAAAAAACATATATAATTAGTACTTATTAGTTATACATAGTAGGTCAGAATATGTTGCCAGGCAGAGTGATGGCAGGTGACTAAAATGTTGACGGATTGGTGGCCGCGTATCGTCAAACAAAGCGTTGGTCGGCCTCCAGCACGCGCTGGGTCGACGATATTGTAACTGTCGCGAGTCGAACCTGGACAAGATTGGTACAGGACCTGAATAAGTGGCGTAAGTGAAAAGAGGCCTAGGATATGCTCAGCAGTGGGCGATTACGGGCTGATGATGATGATGATGACTTATTAGTTATTACTCTGTTAATATCTGTTTGATGACTTTTATTTGAAAAATTCAAACGTAGACATATATTTTTTTGTGTGCTAAATGGTTGACGCAATTACTAAGCTGTGGTTACTGTGTTTGCTAGGTAAGTAATTTCTATGTACGTATATCTACATAGTATAAACAAAGTCGCTTGCTGCGTCTGTCTGTCTCCACGCCAACCACGCAACAGATTCTGGAGCGGTTTTTACCTACAGTTAGATATTTTTTACGAACACTTTATAGGTGCCGTGCAAAGCTGGGGCGAATCGCTAGATGTAAATACAAAAAAACACTAATAAACCTGGACATTCTACAAAACTACACGATGTTACACCATACATAAACAAACAGCAGAAGAAACAAGTAGCTGCAGTAAGATAAGTCGTGTCTGTAAGAGAATCCTGCTCCTAAATGTTATCTCTTCGAGATCACATTTAGGTGCCAAGAGATAGAGCAAGTCAGAGATGGACATTTTTATAGCTATGTTAGTAAACTCAACCATCAGATTAAAATTAAAAAAAAAAAACACTTCTCGGTGGAAACTGACTTATAACATTTCGCCCATAACGTACCGTGTTTGCGTATCTATTCGCTGTATCAACTTCACGAGCTGAGCCGCTCGTCACGAGCACGCGAGTCTGTCGGTTTTTTGCGAACCCTTTGAAGTGCGCTATCTGGAAACCTCTAGTCAAAATGCTGACAGTGACTGTAACGTGGTAATCGTGGCGTGCGGCTCGCCCGTTACGGGCTTACGGCACAACGATACGCGTATTAGTATCTCAAATATAGATAAACATGTATAATTACAACTGTGTCATACTGTTAAATCAAACACATTTTACATATGACTACACTGTCTGAGTATAATGGAATGTAGACACCTACAGCACAAGAATAATTATGTTCTTACTGCAGGTGCTACAAGGCAAAGTAACAAACGTTACCCTTAAATTACCTAAGGTTAATCTGTAAGTGATCCTGTCAGCATTTACATGAATAAATACAATACAATACAATACAACTTTATTGCACACCAAAAAACTACATTAAAATCTTAAAAACTAAAATACATTTTTCGGCAGTACAAGGGCGACCTTATCGCCTAAAGCAATTTCTTCGATTAATTTGATTTGATTTTAAAAAACTGGTAACGGCTACTGAACTATGTAGGTAACTATATGCCTTGTGTTATTGAAACATGGATGAAACCACATTATTAAAACAATGCTCTTTATTAAGATCGTTAATTAATATTCTGGAGCATCGGTTTACCAATTAGTATAAATAGAGTAAAAAAATGTATTCAATAAATGACTTAACAGTAAAATAACTTAACAGTATTCGATACGTTACTAGGTTCAGCTTCAATCAGTCTCTGCCATAATGAGAAAAGTGAGTTTTCTTTCACAGATAATAATGATCCAAAGTTTTAATTAAAAGGTTTAATTATAGAGTGAATAAAAGCGTTATTGCGTCCGCGCAAATAACTAGTTATATGCTCGAGTTGGGTAGCTTTTTGATGGATGCGACGTGTCCGTTACGGTGCAGTCGGATTTAAAAACAAGACGGACTGAGCTGGTGAAACGCGCCTTTTTAATTATTTTAATTATTTACTAAACGGAGTGCAGTGGTTAGCAGGCTTTCTGCCAGCCATTCTTATTGCCAAGGGAGTGATAATTATATGGAAATGAATAGCACGGTTTTCCACTTACCGGTGATAGCAACGGTACAGCGCGCCAGCCTTGATTCTGCCGGTACAGCGCGGCAGCCTTGATTCTGCCGGCACCGTGCCGTGCCGGGCCGTGCCGTGCCGGGCCGTGCCGTGCCGGACCGTGCCGTGCCGTTTATCATTTACAATCAGTTACATTATGATTACTTAAAGTATGCTTTATGTGTCAAGATGAAGTTAATTCCGATTTTCAGTCAGTTAAAAAAACGGATCTTGGTGAAATTTGATAATTAGTTACAGTTTTCAGGAGGAAGGTTTTTTGGATACTTTTTCTGAATAAACGCGAATAAAGTCGCGGATAACAACTAGTACTTCATATACCTTAAAAGGAAACTTAAAGAGTTAAGTGGCGAATATATACTCGTACATGACAAAGTAAAAATGCTAAAATTAATGTTGTGAGATAGGTAATAATTTTTTTGCTGTCTCTGTTTAACACTAAATAAGTCGAGAAATATGCTGGTTTTTTACTTTTTTAACTTATGTAACAACACTCTGTATAAATTACGTACATAATTTGAAAAAGCAATAAAACAGCTGTCTAAAAACAATGACTTATAATAACTTATTCCATAGTAAATCAATGAAAAATTCTATCGCTGAGGCGCATTTCAGCAAATTGTACGTAGCCTCATAAAACATGCTGTTTTCGATGACACTTTCTACACGAGTGTACGAGCCATAACAATAGTTCTGATAAATAAATGGCGCGTGAAAATCGAAAACTGATGATAGCCGAGTATCATTCATAGTCGGAATACTCGTAGACATGGGCGTCGCAAGAGGAAAGGCAGTGGGGCATTTGTCACCTGTTCATAACAGTCTTTTACGTCTCACTGCAGGGACATCAAAGAAATGCCAGTGCAATTCCTGTTCGTAAACTTCCTACGCGTGTGATACGATATTGAAGTTGTTAATTCAATTAAAAAAATATCTGTTAATAATACTAATCGAGCTGTGTTAGTCGAGTGGGATGGACCGCGCCTTCCGATCCGGAGCGAGTTCAATCCCGGTCGTACACCAGTTAACATTTTTCTCGTATAAAAGTTTATGTGCAATTACATTGATCATCTGCTTACGGTAAAAAAAAACATCGAGAGAAAGCTGGCATGTTCTGTACTTAATGATTTGAAAGGCATGTGACGTCCACCAACCATTGAGTCAGTGTGGTTGATAACGGCTCAATCAATCGGTGTCCCTGCAGAGGAACATAAATACTGTAACGATGGAGTTAATTTTACCCTACAATTAATATTACATACATGGATATTACTTTGCATAATTTTCATATTTTGTGGTATGCTAATAATATAATATATATATGGAGATAATGTAACATTCAAGTTTTGCCCCTCTTTCTGGGCCAATGTCTGGCGACGCCCCTGCTCGTAGCGGATAACTACATCGGTATTTCAAAGCCTATTCAGTATGTTACTATAATGGCTGTTGAAATGTGAAATAGGTTTCGGAAAAGGCCAATAATAATGAAATAGATACTAAAAAGTGGGATGGTGGTGTATGGGTATGAATGTTACGATATTATATTTCAATGTTTTGTTGAGTAATACAGGGTTTTATTGGCCTTACAACAATGTGCTATACTAGGCAGTTCGTTAAAATAAAAGTGGGTAAATTTAATTAGGGTTAAAGTAGGGTTACTCTTAAATTGAAAACAATAATGAAGATTCAGTCCGGCTTAATATCATAAACTCGTTCAGGGTAAAAAGGTGTCACTAATAACTGTTAATCTCTTTTTAGTCTAAACTCTAGACAATCAAAACAATTTAAAAAATATTACTAAAGGTAACCATGCAGTCCGCCGTGCAGGATTGCCGCTTTATGCTGGATGGTGAATGTTGTCGCAGCCTACATCGCGCCTGGCAACGACGTGCAGAATGTACGTGCAGGACGTTAGACAGGATGGTGTGTGAGCTACATCCTATTTCGCAGTCCTGCAAGGCAAGATGGTGAATGGTGTGTTTAAGTCAAATCTCTAGACTTTCAAAAAGTTAAAAAATAGTACTAACTCTTATGCCTACTTTATTAACTTGCAGATCTTATCGCCAATGTCTTGTGTAGGTATGCAATATAATAATATACAGATATTCAGATTCAGGGTTTTAAGCTTGAGGGTACTTAGCCGGAAACTCTTATAGGTACTTACTCATAATTCTAAGTGAACAACTTTTACCGAACGACCCCGAAAACGCAAAATAAAAATCCAGTCTTTTCAGAGAAAAAAATCATTGACTCTTAACAAAATGTACGGAATTTTAATGAGGTGGTTTTCAGCTTTATTCAAGGGTTAGACAAAGAGGGTAGGCGTGTTTCTTCGACTAATATAATTTAAGTGAGTCATACCAAAGGCATTATCAAATAACTTCATTCAAACTAGTGCATTTAAGCACTTAAGTTTAATACCCAGTCTAAATGCGATTACACAGAAAATAATTGTACAAAATTTTAAGACCAATTTGCCATCTTGGTTTTGGCGCTTATGATGGGTTACCTAACTTAGTCTAGTTATCCTTTGACAAAGGAGTCATTAGTGCCAGTCTACAATCTCAATTATAGTAAATAGCCCGTTAAGCTAGGTCTAAGCCGAGTCTTCGCAGACAGACAAACTTCACCATGACTCGGCGAAATGGTGGAGCTACGTTTTTTCTAAAGATGGCTGTCAGTTTTGCTAAGAAGATTCGTAGGTGGCTCCATCGTTCAACTCTAAATGTAAGTTGGTCATAAGGTAGATCTGGGTTTTAGTGTAGTTTTGTTGAATTGCCACCTGTTAGGATTAGATGTAAAACAATGTGGGATGGAGCTAACTTCAGCGTCTTCACCACACACACTAATGTCAGCATGTGTTGCTTTGTCTCTCTTTGACGTCACAGTAGGATCGGCTCTTTTATACAAGGTGCTGGTTTTGGGCGTAATAATACTTAACGGTGCTTTCTACCCGTCTGAAATGAGCAATTACGAGTATTGACGAAGCTCGAGGAAAAAACCGAGTCTCCAAACAAAATTGATTACGTGACTAGGTAATTATTTTATATGGATTTTTTCGAGAACTAATGACCTAAAAGTTGTTCATTTTGACGGTTAGAATTTCTCCTTTAATATTACTACACCCAAAGCTAGCACCATGCATAAACTGTAATTATTTTGGTTGATGAGGTACTTATCTTATTATTTCTTTACCGCAACTAACTAAGAAGAATAGTCACGATCCATATAAAATTAGCCCAGGCCCGGCTCAGACGAAACATCAATTATTATCAGTATTGAAAATATAAATATTTCCGTGCCTTAGTTGCCTCAGACAGCTTTTAGGTAGCTAGGTACTTAATAATACTTACCACTAGCGGATTCAGGGACGGGGCGGGGGCTCAAGCCCCTTCCCCCCAAAATATAATAATTCCGAATAATAATTCCGAAGACGGGTCTGAGCAGTAGCGCACTTGTAGCGCCTCACTCAACTGCCGTCTTTGCACTTTTTCACTCTACAAAACTTCAAGGCTAGAGTGAAGAAGTACCTTATAGGTCGTCGTGCTCCATCTTAGACCACAACAGAGTCACATCATAGAGAGTAACATCATAGTCGCTTAACATCGGGCGAGTTGGTGTCAAACGCCGACGTATTTAAAAAAATACATAAAAACAAAAAAAAAAAAAAAAACAAAAAACTCAAATTCACAGTCTATAACAGTTGAAAATGCCGGTTTTTACATATCTTGATAAAGCTTACCGTCACGGGCTTGGGTCACAGATGACCATTCTCCTTTAAAAAATGCGAAATGCGATTACTTATAAATGAAGACCATAAAGTATGTTAAAAACAGAACTCTTAAAAAAGACAGCTATTTTCGGTTTGATTGCTTTTCGGTTCTAAAAGATAAAAACTGTGAAACACGAAAAATCACATAAAATTTAGGAGCAACTTTGCAATGTTGCCGAATTGAGCAAAAAATATTTTTAATTTTCGGAAAATCAAACAACAAAAAATTGGATGAAAACCAGTGTGCCTACTCGAAGTATTATTGTAACAGCTGAACTCTGCAGAACTCTAAAAGCATGGCTCAAAACGTACCATAATTATGTTAATAGAACGTGAGCACAGCCTCTTCGAAACCTTTGTGTTATAGCAAAGCTTTGACTGTGGCTAGAGTGACTACGATTTGGTGTCTAAAGAGACATTCCACTGCAGTTTTTTTGGTTAAAGTAGCGCATGTTTTCTTTCTCTCTCTCTGTTTTCACTTCTAGAACGGCACATACAAGTAGATTAACATTTTTTAAACCGCTTTTTTAATTAAAAATAATTTAAATTACTTACTCTTTTTACCCGACTGCAAAAGAAGGAGAGTTATGTTTTTCGAGTGTTTTATGTATGTATATAAGTATTTGGGTATGTACTTATATATGATTTTTTTTGTGCACCCCTACAGCCTAAGCAGCTTGATGTATTTCGACTATTTTAATTACATCAGACTACATTTTACAGTCGGGTTAACTTACGTACTTAATTATCAGTAAACAATAAATTGTTATCACCATTTACAACTTCAATACCCTAATATTAGTATATTTGATTTTAGGAGAAAAATATTTACTGAACTAAATAATTGGTAAAATTGCTAAGAAAATATTTATCCAATCTCATGTAAAATTGGTACTAAATAGAGGTTAATATTTATGACACTTATAAGTATGTTTGCACTTACGACCATCTAAGTGAGTCCTGAGACAACTTTCTCGTGTAGCTTGCTTACTTTCAAATATTTCTTAAATAACTTGATTAAGTTAAATAAACCTTGTATGATTTGGTAAATATAGATTAAACGTTATATGGTTTTAGTGTCAATGTACGTTTTATAAGTTGTGAACGATCATAATTATTGTATAATATCTTAAATTATAATATTGCATACAAAATTATAATTTAAGTAGCTAAGCTAAGTACAATTGTTTTACAAACCAATTACAATAAAATAACAATAAATATTTAATCTAGACACTCAATCAGGATCATAAATGTGCAACTTTGAATGTCAAATTAATCTGACAATCTGACATTCAAACTTGCACATTGCTGATAATTGAGCAAGTCCTAAAACTACAACAAATACAGTCACCCTACTCATACTCCGCTACTCTACTGAATTCAATATCGCGGCTCGAAGCAAAGAGCTTCATGTGGCGGTGGCAGATTAAAAACTGCAATGAAACATCCTTTGTTATAATATCATTTGGATCGTATTAAAGCTCTTTGCGTTAGACGTACTCATAGAAGCTTTTATGCGCTGTTGTATAAATTATGACTGTTCGTCCACTAGGATCCTCTAACAGGTTCTTTGGTGAAAAAATTGAGCTTTTGTTTTGATTAGAGTTATACATAATTATATTTAAGTTATTTTTAGTTAGAGTATAGATTGTATTGGATTTTCAATCTAGTCTAGTATTAGATTGGGTTTTGTACATTAAAAAAAAGTTATTTACAATTTAGTAGTGGCAAACGACTTATCAACGACTGGCTGGCCCAATCCAAGCTTCAGAGCTTGACGCACCAACGTGAAGTGACCAGTCTGTCGGTATTCTACAGAATACATTACGGTGAGTGAGCACAAGAACTGCACGACTTAATCCAGGTATCACCGTTTTACTAAAATTGCACCAGGCGCACTAATCAGAGACGGGTGTCTCTGATTAGTGCGCCTGGTGCGATATGCTGGTCTCATGGTGGAAATTCTGCTTAAGCGCACTAAGTGTTTCAAATTCAGTTTTCTTATAAGAACTGCAAAGGTGTGAAGCTCGTTGCCTACGTCTATTATTTTCACCTAAATACAATCCAGGGATGTTCAAAAGAGTGAAAACGGTTTTCCTAGGCAAGCGTGTTACACCTTCGATCACGTCGTTGCTTCCCGTTAGGCGAGTCTGTGGTCAATCGCATATCTAGTCCGTTGTAAAAAAAATTATAGTGTAGCATTACATTTTTCTTACCTACCTATTAATGTTGAATTATCAAATAGCCTAAGTATCTATAGATAAATGACATGCCTAATTTTTGGTTTAAACGAATAAGTTTTCTAGTTTTGAACTCAAGATGCGGAAAACAGTTATTTGCAAGGAACATTTCTTGTGGTAATTATAAAAATCCTGCGGTTTATCCTAATCTCAACTAATGTTATTAAAAATGTAGAAGTGAGTTTGTTTCTTTGGATGTTTGGATGTTTGTTACGCTTTCACGCCCCAACTTCTCAACTGATTATTATGAAATTTTGCATGCACGTTGTCAGAGGTACAGAAAAGGACATAGGGTACCTTACATCCAGAAAAAAAAATGGTTCCTCTAGGACCGCGGGTAAAACCGCGGGGAGCATTTAGTTTTTTTATAGAACCATAGACAGATGATACTAGCATCATTATTCTATGATAAAATCAAATACTTACGCCGCTTAGCATTGTACTCTTAATATGAGACGACATAAATTTACTTTATATAACATTTTACACCAATATTATACATGTGAACGAAAATTTGGATGGATGGATGCATGTCACTTAATCACGCCAGCACGGCTGAACGGATCTGGGTGTAATTTGGCACAGAGATAGATTATAGCCTGAAATACCAAAATGTCATCTTAATCGCAGGTAAAACCTTGGGGTGCAGGATGCTCTATTCCTAGAATTCGAGATTTCTTCTGGTCTTTGTCTTTCTTGTTTAAAAAGTCTTAGAATTGAAAGTGACCAGATCTCACCTCACGGGTCAAGAGTAGCTCTCCAGTAGTTATCTAATTGAAAAAGAACAACATAAAAATAAAACATCACAAAACCGGAAACTTAAGATAGCTTCTGCAGTAAACCAGATTGTCCTTAAGTTCCACACACAGTTCCTGCATCACAGCGCACGGCGGGACTACAAGGCCCAAGTTTCAAAGCCGAGGTAAGTCCGAGAAAAACACCTCTCGAACGCTTGACGTGTTTTCCAATACCAAAAGAAAATAAGGCTCAGTTCATATTGAAGATACTTAGGGAAACTGCTGAAAATAAATACGTATACGTACGTGATCTCAAATCAAATCACCTCTCATCTTATTTTAAAATAAGAGACTTTAAAATTATTATAATATTAATTTTTTTTTTTTTAAGTACAAGGGGTCGGCGTTTGACCACCAACTCACCTGATGTTAAGCGACGTTGTGGTCTAAGATGGAGCACGACGACCTATAAGGCACTTATTCACTCTAGCCTTGAAGTTTTGTAGAGCGAAGAAGTACAAAGACGGCAGTTGAGCGAGGCGCTACAAGTGCGCTACTGCTCAGACCCGTCTTCGGAACGGTTACACCGGACTACATCCCGAAACACGACTAGGTCATTTCACGGCATGGCTTGGTCCGGTGGGTGGTAACTAGCCACGGCCGAAGCCTCCCACCAGAGTTCGCTACCCGGTTAGCACTACCCGGGGACCACGTGTAGGGAATCAAAATAGAGTACACTCCTACAGACTGACGTGGGTAGCTCAGCCCCCAAATTATGATAGTTACATTGTTAATAAGTGTGCAATTTATTTTGTTGACATTAACTATTTATTTCGCATTTGACAAATGTAATTACTACTGTTTTGACATTTCTACACTCTTGCATTGTTTGACATTTATTGAACTGTGACGTATAACTATCAATAAATTCTGAGTTCTGATTTCAAATGTCTTAAATCGTATGTGCGTAATTCCCGTTTTATAAAATCATAGTTTGTGTGAAAATTACCAACGTCAGTTTTCTTAATATAATTAACAAGTAACATTGTTAGAAGAAAAACTAAAAACCCGGCTGCAAAAATAAATGTTGTACCGTAAGTCACTTTTATTATAATGACGATTTAAATGACACTTCACATGTCTAAATTTATCAAGCGTTTAAGATGTTTTGTAGGCCTACCAAAGACACCTCATACATACATACATACCCAGATACATACATACATACACTCATAAAACCTCCTTCTTGCGCAGTCGGGTAAAAATAAATAAACAACTTTTTTTTAAAATTTTAAGTAGATAATTTAAAGTTGTTAATGTTAGTTAATAATCAACAGATGTCATAGTGCGTCACGGAAATTAAAAGTGTGCAACATTTTATTATGAAAGAACAAAAAAAGTATAAGGGATCGGCTTAGCAAATGCAGTAGAAATAGCTGTCGCAAGATTTGAGAGAAACGATATCCAAAATCAAGCTAAATAGAAACAGTTGTTCCCAAAAACCAGCTTACAAGTATCAATCTTAGAAATAAAAATTTTCGGCGTAGGGCTCCCGTCTGCGGTTGCAACATAATACGCCCTTTGACGCCATATTAATTGCAAATGTACGGTGAAAAGGTAACCGACACTTATACCGATCATTTTGAAGCAGTAATTTATATTGTACTAGTGTACCCCTGACTCTTTTTTCAACTAATTATTTTGCAAGTATAGACGCTGCATGGAAACAGGTTTAGTAGCTGACAATGATGATGACCAAACATTATATTTGTTACCCGCGACTGCTTTATTCCGAAAATAGGATACATAAACTTTCCTCGTGGTATGCCTAATAGATAATTATGATTAAAATATGTGACTATTATAGAGTTACTGTTATGTTTAGATATACTCGTAATTATGCGCTGGATGCAGGCCGCTACCAACCGGTCTTATTGGAGATCTATGCGGGAGGCCTATGTCCAGTACGTTCTGCTTCCAGCAGTGGATGGCTGATGGATGGATGATGGATTAGATGTATGGAACTAATTATTAAATTTCATTAAGATCCGTTCAGCCAAGCCATTTAGCCATGAAAAACCTGCAAACAGACAGACAGAATAACTGTCAATTTCGATCTTAGCTCGTCTATCCATACGTACTCGTATTATAACATTAGTATGCAGTATTGATAGACGAGCCCTTACTTACATAGAATGGATATTACGTAGAGCTTACTATAGCGTATACGGAACCGTGGCGGGCTCGAAGTTTTCTCGGACGTCCGGCAAAAACGAGGTAAAGTTTTTAATTTAACTTTAAACCTTTTAAACATGCTTTTTGTACGGCGCAGCGCGGTATCGGCCGTTTTTGCGCGGCCTTTAGTGCTAGTTTGATAGCTATGGAAATAGCCGGCATCTCATCGCATGTTTTGACAGTTTTGGAGCATAGGAAAAGCGATGACAGCCTAGTTGGAGAAGGCCCGCCTCTCAAGACAGAGGAAGCAGGTTCAAACCCAGCCGACGGCACGCACCAATTTGTTCAGTGTATGAACATAATATGTGCGTAATGTATGTCATCTGCTACATGACTGGAGTCCGGTGTATAGCGACAGGCTCGCCCCTTGTCACATGTTGGACTGAATATCGTCCGGCGAAGTGTGGGTGTTGTATTACACCTCTGCCAGCTTACTCGGGGGAAAGACGTGACGATCTGAATCATTGGCACGTATATATAAGAATTTGTGTATTGTACTAATTGTGACACAAATGAGCACTACACTATTACAATGTTTATGATTCAAAACTGTCAAAACATGATTTTTTTATAAAAAACACAATCGATTAAAGTTTATGTAAACTATTTCAGCTAACAAGTATTTTAGATGTATATTTTAGTTATATTAGCTATATCTTTTTTTCTCTCCCTCGTTTAGGGGAATTTGGCGTCGCACGTCATGTGCATTTGCCAGTGTCAAGTACTAATCATTCTTTTTCACATATGTTGGGATGATGATGATGAGGTGATGATGAAGATAATGAATCCCTCCCCTTTCCCCATTCCAGTAGAGTTGTGGATACTTTACTGAAACTTTAAGCGTAGTTTTGCAGAGAACACAAGTCGCGTTTCGTAATGTTTGTATCAATAACCTTTTTTTTTTTTTTTGTTGACTGGGGGGAAATCTTCATAAAGAATCCCGGATGTATTAGGGTGCATCCGGGTTGACCCACTAAAACCCCCTCGGCGGCCATCCTCTGTGCATGGCAAGAGGGCACCGGGATCTCCATTGGACCGCATCGGTGCCCCCCTAGCACGTTGCCTGCAACAGCACCTTTCCCAGAGATTGGTCTCCTGTCTCTCACCACAATGATGCAGGCCACGCCACACCGTTGTCTTCCCCGGGCTCGCTCGTTTGGTAGGGTGGTCAGATACCCAAATCTGCCCACCTACGAATCCAACTTTAGTACAGGGGGACCTTTGGGCTCGTAGGTGGGCAGATTTGGGGATTGTATCAATTACCTTGTATCAATTACCTACACTCGTGCACGTTTTAGTCATTATTACACTCGAAGAATCAAAAGTTTAAAAAAATATCGATTCCCGCCAAAACTCTCTGCTATATCTTTATGGTATTCTTATTATGCATGTCAAATTATGTCAAACGTCAGATTAAAATGTCAATCTATACTTCAAATGTCAGTCTCAAATGTGAAACTTCTTTCTATCCTAAACCCTTCACAGTGCCCCGAAGGCCCAGCTTACGTCAGCATTAATTCAGATCACGCTGTTTCAATAAAGCGTATAAAACGGCGCGTCTCCATTCGAGAACGCACGATCAAGTCTCAAGACATGCGTGAAATCTTCGCTGACATTCCAATACCGCACTGTATAAATAGGTATTGCTTGGCTGTCACATAAATACGAGGAGAAATAGGTGAGTCCTACAAAATTCTAGGGTTGAAAAGTAGTGTCCTACAAAATTGTCGGGTTAAAAAGAAGTCTTTATGACTTTTCAAAGGCTTAAAAAAAACTCGTGTGACCCATGATATATTTATGTACCTAAAGGTATATGTGTAGTTATGTTTTATTATATTTTATTTGTTTACTATTGTATTTATGTATGCCACCGACCGTTTGTCATATTTCGTTCTGTCCTGTCCATCCAAAGGTTGCCTGGAAGAAATCGCTTTAGGCGATAAGGCCGCCCTTGTACTGCCGAATGATATTTTATTGTTTAATTTTTTTCTATAAGTTTGTTTTACTTTGTATTTTTGGTGTGCAATAAAGATGTATTGTATTGTATGATCTAAAAACAATTCTGGGAGCCAACACGTAGTAACATCACTTGTCATTGTCATCGTCTCTTTCTATACTGATTGTAAATATTAAATCGGTCTCGCTTAAGCATCGATGTACGTCTTTACGTGTTGCCTACGTTACCATTTTTAACTCATGGTGTGACCAAACAAATTTTAGGGTTAATAGCATCTCTCCTAAAACAATCGCCAAACGCCAAGTAGCCACTAGTATTTATAGATATTACCTAGTTGTAAGCCAAAATTTGTGAGACTGTAATTTATTTATTATTTGAAAAAATAATGCCCCTCAGTTTCCTGCCTGTTCTTCTGAGTAGATGCTTTTTGTCCGAACAAGGCGGTCGAGTCAATTTAAATAACTTTGACGTTCATAAGTGTATCTTTGATACCTAAATTGAATAAAAACATTTTGACTTTGACTTTGAATCTAACTAATTCTTGGGTTAAAATGATGACAAAAATACAAATAAAATTAAGTAAATGAACACAAAAATCTCTTGTATCAGCGCTGTATTACCTCCCCTTACTTATAAACGTTGCATACCCTCGGAGTAGATAAAATGCAGTTAAAAAATTAAATGAAGACAAAAAAGAAGATTAAATTCCTTCTTTTTTTTCCTTCATTTAAATTTTTACTCGACTGAAAAAGATAAAACACTGAATACCTATTCCGAGATTATACAACGTTTATTATTAAAGGGTTAGAAGTTAATTTTCGGATTAAATATATGAATATATTATTTAAGTAGAATGAAAATTGTACTGTTGATACAAACCGTTTTTTCCCTTTAAGGTTGTCAGGAAGAGATCGCTTTTAGTGACAAGGCCGCCAGTAGAACTGTCAGATATAATACAATACAACAACAATAAAATAATTATAATAATACTTAAATAAGGCTAAATAAGTTTTTAATGAGCGGTCTTATCGCTCAGAGTGATATCTTCCAGGCAACCTGTGATGATACTGCAGTTTACGGGATGTTCTTTTCTTTTCTTCATTATGTCTTGTTATTTTTGTTCAAAGCAATAAAGAGTTTATCTGTCTATTTAAGGAATTAATTTTCACAATTTTTTGCGCGAAAATTTCATAGTGGTAGACAAAAAATCCGATTTTGTGCAAGTTTACTTTGTCACGCTTGTTTACGTATCACACGTGTTTAGTTTTACTTAAATTTGAAATGAAATCACGCGCTTGCTACTGTACTTGCATACCTAATTAGACAAAACTGTGTTGGTTAGTAAAAAACAGGTGAAATGTCAGGAGCCATTTGTTAATGTCTTTAGACCGACAGCTAAAAAACAGTGTAAAACTTTTAAAAATTAAACTACCTTCGTCCTTCTGTTTCACCCGCGGTCACACAGGTACCATAAATTTTTTTGAGATGAAAAGCAGGCTGATAGCCTAGTTGGAGAAGGCTCGCCTCTCAAGCCAGAGGGAGCGGGTTCGAACCCAGCCGACGGCACGCACCAATTTGTTCATTGCGTGAACATATGTGCGTTTTGTATGTCATCTGCTACATGACTGGAGCCCGGTGTATGGCGACAGGCTCGCCCCCCTGTCACATTTTTGTGTTGTATTACACCTCTGCTAGCCACGAATTGTATGTGTTATGTGAAAGGTACTTTATGTCCTTTTCTGTACGCTTTAACTATTGAACCCATCAATGTTGATCGGTTCAGTAATTAAAGCGTAAAAGCATAATAAAACACACAAACAACAAGCTCACTTTCGCATTTCTAAATTCATATTAGTTAAAAGATTTAAAAAAAAAAAATTTTTCATCGGACTAGGCATCCGTTTGACCACAGACTCTCCTGATGGGAAACGAAGACTTGACCGAAGGTGTAACACGTTCGTTTAGGAGATACCTATTCGCTTTTCTCTTTAACATCCCTGGATTGTAATTGGGTGGAAAAATAGACTCCAGCAAGGAGTTCCACACCTCTGCGGTTCTCATAAGAAAAGTGGATTTGAAACGCTTAGTGCGCTTGGACGGAATTTCCACCATGAGAGGGTGTCTCTGATTGGTGTGCTCTCAATTGTAGAAGAACGGTGATGGCTGGATAAAGCCATGCAGTTGTTGTGCGCACTTGCCGTAGTGTACTCTGTAAAATACCGACAAACTGGCCACCACACGCCGGTGCGTCAAGCTCTGAAGCTTGGATTCGACCAACGAGTCGTTGTTGATGAGCCGTTTGGCATGCCATTCGGTGGAGTCTAGAGCGTCAAGCTGATACTTGGCGGAGCCATGCCATAGATGAGAGCTGCAGTACTCTAAACATGCTCGAACCTGTGCTTGGTATAAGGTATGAAGCTGTTCAAAATAATAAAATTATAGTTTACCTGGCAATGGTGCGAAAATTTACAAAAACAGCTGAAACAGTTCGCAATATCTGGAAATGGTAATACTGTACAATTTGAGTTACCTTGAAAATGAAATCCATCATAGTTCATTAATTTATATGTATAGTATTTCTATCTATCCGAAAATAATTAAATTTCATTAATTTGAAAGTTGTTTTAATGAAATCTAAACTATACAATTTTAAAATAACATATTGTCACACATTTCTTCCCAAGGGGCTGGCCAAAGTGTATTACAAAACCCATTCTTAACCGAACGATGTTCAGTCCCTAAACTCCTAAAACTACTCCCAGCTCGCTTCTTTCTAAATTTTCTTGCACAACCTCTAGCCCATTCCTTAGGAGAGTCCTAACTTTTTATGCCCTATATTCAAATATTTTGCTAGAGTAGATTCAACTAATTATATTAGAAAGACATAAGCAATTCTTATATTCAATGCAAGTAGCCATATAGACTTCAACACAAAGGATAAAGTATTCTGATTGTGACACAAAATTTTCTTAAAAATAAAAAAACGTTACACTGGACTTCATAGCTTATCAATTTTATTGGATATTTTAGAAACTGTTATTGTACCGTAAAAGTACGTTGTTCGTGTAAAGGGCTATTTGCGACCCACAATGAATCATAAATGGCTTTTATGAGTGGACAACGTTGGCTCTACTCCGTCCATTATTCGACAATTTTCAGAGGAGAAATTAAATTAATCGACGCCAAGGACTGAATTTGTTTTTATTGCAAAACTCAACCTAAATAATAGCGGTTATTCAAAGTTGACCTTTAATGGTAACGACGAGTTTAACGATAAAACCAAAATCGATTGGAAAGGTATATCGATTCTCTATACCTTCTGCAAGGTTTGTAAAATACTATTGTGAACTGAGATTTATAAGCAATAGCCTAGTTACTAGAAGGCATACCTCTCAACCCAGAGAGTGCGGGTTTGATTCCGGCCAAAAGCCCGCATCAATTTATGAATTTGTGAACATAGTGTGCGTATTTATGTCATCTGCCTATCGGGTGAAATGGCGTGGCGATATGTTATGTAAGATTTGCAACAGGTAATTGTAAAATCTCGTTTTATAAGACGCTGGTGGTATTCTATTTGTCAAAGTGAACAACTATTACAGCACTAGTTATCAAAATTTGGTTTTATCAGTAAGGTTAACTAGTTAAAAAACCATTAAAATTACAAGTTTGTGCAAAATGCAAGTTTCGGCATCCTCTTTTTCTGTTAACATAGGTACGTATTCGAAAATGCCGGTACAAGCACTGTTTGACCCAATTTATTCAGTTACTCGGTCCTCGTGACCTGCACATTTTACTTGTGGAGTCTCTTGTACAATGGTAGCTATTTTCGAAATGCTGGCCTACGCGTTTTGCGGTACCGGCTTTTGTGAAATCCCGTTGAAGTAATGGTGCCTCTGGGTTTTTCTGCTGCAGATTTTACGAAGTGACTGTACCGGTGTTGTGTAACTTTACGGTTTAAAATACATTTCGGTTTTTGTTACTCGTATTTGCGTTCATTCATTAATTAGTCAAATAGTTCTGGTTGCTGGTTGTTATGTTGTTACTGGACTTTTAAATAAAATCATAACGATGTACATCGCCAAAAATACAAATGGTTTGGAACATTTCGCTGAGGTCACATTAGCTGACTGCCTCGGTGGCTCAGTTGGTAGTGTACCTGCCTTTTGAGCTTGGGGGCGTGGGTTCGATTCCCACGTAGGGCAAACATTTATGTGATGAACATTTGTGTTTGTTCCATTTCTAGGTGTATCTTTAGAAGTATGTGTTTAAAAATATACATATATGTATAACAGTCTCTGGCAGCCATAGTACAAACTTTGCTTAGTTTAGAGTCGGACAACCGTTTGTATATGTGTCCCGAATATTCACTTATTTATTTTTGAATAGACACTCAGCCCGTATCGTTCTTTTTTTCTTCAATGAAAATAGTCAAAATAATACTAACCTCCTTACTTTAACCTTTATTATAGTAAAGCCTCGAAATAGTTCTACAGTGCTTTGTCTTTTTCGATCGAGTCACAAATTGAAAAGTAAGAAAAAGAAAAAACACTGCACACAAAGAAAGTTGGAATGTTCTTAGTAAAATTAGGCCCGCATGCTAAAATGACGCTCAGTCATGAATCTCAATTTAAAACAGTTTTATGTATGGTAAGATGAGTTTTAAATCGAGATTCAGTTGTTGAATTGTTGAAAGATGACATGTTTCAGAATACGACTGTTAGACTCCGAATAAGACTTGTTTTTTTAGTTTCATTATTAGTTTAAAACAATCAAAACACCTGTTAAATCGTGTACCTTAAATTAGAAAGAAAATCTTACAAAGAAACACAGTAGTTACTCGTAGTTCAAAAAGTTAAAAAAATGCTTTCCCTTCATCAAAAAGACAAAAACAAATCACTTTCCAGCCAGTCCAGCTTCTTATATTCTTCCATGAATCTAAAGACACAATCCCCACCGTATTTTTTCATTCAACTATGACAGTTTCCTCTGGCTGGTGCTAACGACCTGAGGTGCATAAAAGAGAATATCTCAGAAGAAATCCTCGACGGCCGGGGCGTGGCAAGATGCAACGGTTGAAAATTTTCATTTCTCTGTTACAGACCATTAAATTTAAGAACGGTGTAAAAATCTTTTATCGCCCAGTTAAATTTTGTTTGGGCAATTTTGAATTGAATGGAATTTCAAAACCAGTCGAGGTTTGAATTAGTTAGTAGGTTTACTTGTGATATTATTTACTTACTGAAGATACTTATAAGTATATCCTCACTTCTATAAATGGGTAATATTTTATAGTTCTTTTCTGCTAAAACATAATTAGTAAACCTTAATTCATGCTGGTAATTTTAACTTAATATTTTAAACGCTAAGGTAAATTTGTTTTTTTGTTTGTTTGCTCATTCGTTATTGTTTCACATCTTAATTAAATCAATCTTCATGAGAGTTTGCATACGCATTGTCAGGGGTAGGTGTAGAAAAACTTGGGGGTTTATTCTGATAACAGTAATGGTTCCTGTGGGACTGCGGGTGAAACCGCGGAGCTCAGCTAATAAAGTTAATAGGTGCCTATCAGAAAAAAAAAATCAAGTGTGAGTCAGACCGGCGTACCAAGGGTTCCGTACAAACCTGTAGGTATTCGTTAGGAAAGGTAAAGTAGTAAGTTTATAATTATTAAAATTATTTATATTATTTGATGTAATCAAAACTTTAGACTTTTCGCAATTTTTCCTTTACCTGTGCTAATGACGTTGCTTCGTACCTAAATTTCAAGATTCTGAGTTCACGGGACGTACCCTATAGGTTGTGATTCCTTTGCGAGTGTCGAAAATTTGCATCATTAACCGCTGTGTCTTTTGATTACGTTGGCTTAGAAGTTTGATTTTTCAATAGCTCTAAGGGTCAATAGACTTGAGTATTTGATATGAATTACAGTTACCTCCACGCGTTCCTGAGAAAATCGGCCTGAGTAGTCAGACAGACAGACAACAAAGTGATCTTAAAAGGGTTCCGTTTTTTTTCTTTTGAGGTACGGAACCCTAAAAAAGACTAAGAAGTTGGAAAATGGAATCGTTTGCCACCGTCTGTTTTTTCCTACTAACAACAACCTAGGTGTCTTCAAGGCCAGAGTGAATAAGTACCTACTAGGTCTTCGTGCTTCAACTTAGGCCAAAATGTCGCTACACATTAGGCGAGTTGGTGGTCAAATAAAAATAAATAAATAAAAATAAATAAATTCGGGACACTTCCACACACAGTCGCCTGACCCCAAACTAAGCAAAGCTTGTACTATGGCTGCCAGAGACTGATATACATACTTAGATATTTTTAAATACATACTTAAATAGATATTAACACCCAGACATAGAACAAACACAAATGTTCATTACATAAATGTTTGCCCTAGGTGGGAATCGAACCCACGCCCCCAAGCTCAGAAGGCAGGTTCACTACCAACTGAGCCACCGAGGCAGTCAAAATGTTGACCTATTCTTAATAAAAAAAAAAAGTTGATAAGTCTGTGCTTGTAAATGTTATATCCCAATTTTCCGTGACCTGAAAACATCAACCGCTAATACGAAGCCCGAAAACTCGTCTAAGTCCAAAAATATTGCACCAGCACGGCCAAATAAAGCCATTTTATGGATTGGATGTAAAATCTTTAAAACCAATAAATCGCTGCGGTGTTACACTTCATTCGACGAACGAGTTATTCCGGAGAACTGCTGAGTCGTATCCACATTCTGCAGCTCACTGTGACATGCTTTAGTTTCAGGGTTTTTTACGCAAGAATGCATTATGGACATGTGAACTGGGTTTCAAATAAGTAGAATTTTCCAGTTTTTCTTATTTTGTAATTAGTGTGATTAATATTTTATTATTGTCATCTTATACGTAACTGTAGCCAGGGGGCGACAGCCTCGACAGCCTTGTCACATTTGGGACTGAATATCGTCCGTCTAAGTGTGGGTTTTGTACACCTCTGCCAGCCCCTTCGGGGGAAAGGCGTGACGATATGTTGTTTTATTATTTTCGTTCTAATCGTTTCTGACTTTAATAATTTCAGTTAATATTCTAAGTTGTTAGGTATGATACAAGCAAGCTACGTAGTAAATATTATTCATGATTTAAACATAACCCTGTATGGAACAATAATAATATTAATTTAAAAATATTATATTTAACACTGTTACCCACGAATTCGTTCGCGTTTATTCAGAAAATAGTATCACAAAAACCTACCTTTTGATACTAAAACTATAGTTTATATACTATTACTGTTTATCAAATTCCATCAATAACTGTTTAGCCGTTTAGCCGTGCAAAGTCTACAGACAAACAGATAGACAGACAGAGTTATACTATTTATTGTAAATAATAGAGTTTAGGAATTTGGGAAACTATTACAAACACCTCTCTCTCTCTCTCTCTCCCTCTCTCTCTCTTCCTCTCTCTCTCTCCCTCTCCCTCTTTCTCCTCTCTATCTCTCCCACCCTCCCCCTCCTCTCTCTCTGGTCGATAGTTCCACGATTCGTGCACTTAGGCGACTGTTTGACAAGTGCATCACGAGGCGCTTAATAAGTAACCGTTACATTGTCCTAGTATTATGCTTATTATCATAGAATGTACATAAAAACATTTTTGTTACATCGTAAAGATCCGTCAAATATTTTGCTTTCCAAAAGGGTTCTGTCTCCATACAAAGTACCTAGTCACGTGATCAATTTTGTATGGAGACTCAATTATTGCGAATTTTAAAAACGTATACTTTGAAAGTTGTTCACTTTGACCGGTAGAATATCACCCTTGAGTATCACTAGACTTAAAAACCAGCACGTTGCATTTTTTTTTTTTTTTTTTATTAATTTATTCATGACCATGGATACTCGTCCTTCAGTCGGATTCTTAGTAATATTTTTTCCTTCAGTAACAGATGATGGGATGATGATGATGAGGTGATGATGAAGACGATGAATCCCTCCCCTTTTCCCATTCCAGTAAAGTTATGGATACTTTACTGAAACTTTAAGTGAAGTTTTGTAGAGAACACGAAAAATCGCGTTTCGCGATGTTTGTATCATTTGCCCACACTCGTGCACGTTGACGAACCGCTAAACGTTAATAATCCACCATTATTACAATTTAACACTCGAAGAATCACAAGTTTTAGAAAATAATACAAAAACACGACACCATCTTTTCGGTTCCCGCCAAAACTTCTCCCAGCACGTTGCATATTCTATATACTTACTAGCTGTCACCCCGCGACTTCGTTCTCGTTTATTATTTATATATAATAATAATAATAATAATAATAATAATAAATTCGGGACACTTCCACACACGGTCGCCTGAACCCAAACTAAGCAAAGCTTGTACTATGGGTGCCAGAGACTGATATACATACTTAGATATTTTTAAATACATACTTAAATAGATATTTACACCCAGACATAGAACAAACACTAATGTTCATCACATGAATGTTTGCCCTAGGTGGGAATCGAACCCACGCCCCCAAGCTCAGAAGGCAGGTTCACTACCAACTGAGCCACCGAGGCAGTCGGTATATATTTATATTATCTTATATCTTTATCTTTATATTTATGTATAAATGTGAGCTATCCTATCTGTTAAGTTAGATCGAACTGCACACGGTGTGCAAATTTGATTGAAATCGGTTAAGTAGTTTAGGAGTCTATAGCGGACATACAACGTGACACGTAATTTATATATATTAAGATTGCTCATAATTTACTATCAAGCAATATACTGTATCGCTCAAATACAGTATTAGAACAACAGTGTGTCATTCAACAGCCAACATTACAAAAAACTTAACTCGTCACCTGACTTGTCCACGCCCAATTGCATGAGTAAATAAATTAATGACCTACTAACAGCAAGCTACAACGTTTCACAGCTAAGTACAAAACGATTACTCTTTCATTCACCAGCCAGATAAATCCAAATGAAATGAGAAGAACCTTAATTGCAGCAGCGCTTTGCTCAACGATATCCGGACACGCGAACCACACACGCGATCTCTAAAACATACTATAATAAATCATTTATTCATCGAGTATCCTAGACTCATACAAGTTTAAATTAAATAATCAGAGTAAAAGTCACATTATTATCATTATAAATTGCACCACATTAGTAATTAACAGAATAATAGAAATACATTGTGAATTAATAAACTAGAATGGACGAAATTAGAATGTCAGTAAGTACAAAAATAAACAATAAAAATAAAAATGTCAAAAATACAAGAATCAGATAATATATATACTATAGCTGTGTTTTTACCCGATTACGGCTCAGCCAAAGAATATCGTAAGTAAATAATATTGTAATCATCCTACTCCTACTTTATATTATAAACGTGAGAGTTTGTAAGAATGGATGGATGGATGGATGTTTGTTACTCTTTCACGCCGGAACGGCTGACCAGATCTAGATGAAATTTGGCACAGAGATAGATTATAGTCTTTAACAGCACATAGGATACGTTTTAACAGCGGGTGAAACCGCTGGGTGCAGCTAGTCTTAGATACAAGTATCGTAATGTTTTTTACATTCAAATGTTGTCTGGAAGAGATCGCTCTTAAGCAATAAGACCGCCCATTGTGCCTTTATTTTTGAGTGTTTAGTTCAGATTTATTTTGTACTAGCTGCGCCCCGCGGTTTCACCCGCGGTTAAAAAGTATCCTATGTGCTATTCTAGACTATAATCTATCTCTGTGCCAAATTTAGTCCAGATCTGTCCAGCCGTTCTGGCGTGAAAGAGTAACAAACATCTGTCCATCCATCCATTCTCACAAACTTTCGCGTTTATAATATTAGTAGGATTTGGTGTCAATAAAGAGTTTTTGAATTGTATTATATTGTATTGTATTGTATTGTAAGTATTAATTAAAAATTGAAAAACCCCCCGACACCGATTTTCATCAAACATAGCTAAGAACAGTCCTGACTAATTCAATCACCTTTCAAATAAATAAAAAAACAGAATCAAAATCGGTTCATCCGTTCAGGAGCTACGATACCACATACACACACAAATTGGCATGTCAAACTTATAACACAAAACTTTTCAAAGTGGCAGTTTTATTTTAAGAAAAATAAATCAGATCTTGCCATTTTGATAAATGTCCAAAAAATTTCCAAAAACTGAAAACTTTATAATTATCAAAAATACTCGTACTCACAAAGTTTCACGAAAATCGATTAAGAAATGCGACCTACAGACGAATACAGAGTTCTGTAAAGTTTCTTACTGTCTAGACTGAAATTCCTTGGTGTATAGTAAAGTCTTAAACACCACTTTCAGTATCAAAATGTAATGTATGTACCTAACAGATAAAGTTCACATAGGTAGGTTCATAACGATTCAAAAACATGATTTTTAAGTGTTTCTTATCATACCTACAAGTATCTAGGGAATCCTCAAAAATTATATCTCAGCTTATAAAATAAGCTACATTTTCAAAGCCATACAACAAAATATTATTTTACTGTTTTTTATAAAATAAATGTTTCAATCACAGCATTAGTTGTATTATTGAGTATTTTTCCGTAAACAACTTTGACCTTCCAAATATTATATTCGAACTCTGGCACCAAGAATTAAGTATACTTAATATAAAGTAATTTGCTTTAGGCCACGAAAAAATTAAGCTTCAAGGAAAAATTATGAAGAATATTGTCATCAATCACTTAGCGCGCCCGTTTTTGGGATATTAAGGCGATGTAGGAAAAGCTTCTCGAAAATATTAAATCTATCAATGAGGAATTTGACGATATGGCAAAATGAAGTGGGCTCTGAATAATATTTAAATCTCTCACAAAAGAGCCTTTAGAAATGCCTACATCAATGTTAGGATTCATCATGGGCCGTATTTTTATTAATAGGATTTTTTTTACCAAGGGAAAAAAGCTTGCATGAAACCTACCCTAAATTAGAAGCCTGGATTATTTTTTCTCTTTATTCGAAAGTCGAAATTTGCGTTGAAACTAATTTAAGGCTGAATCACAGCCTAGCTGAATGATGTGCCTTCATAGAGGACTATATAGTCAAGCACTGTTATAGGATGAATATAATTTAGGTAGGTACACAAATAATACGAAAATTAAGTATAGGTATTACCTACGTACACCGTTTGGTTTTTTATTTAGATTGACAAAGACATAATTTTTTTTTCGCCAAACGATATGTATAAAAGCAATGTTTGTAAGTGGGTTTTCCACATCGGCGATTTCTCAGCGTTTCATGCCGCAGTATGCGCACTGCACGCGAATTTATCGAATCACTTTGAGCGTGTCCCAGACAGACGTGGCCTACGGTGGCAGCTAATGGGCCGCCAGTGGAAAAAATGCAAAAGTCCATTGGCCACTTCCTCAGGTCTCGTCAGTCTGGGAGACGCCTTATGAAATGTCGCAATCTCGTCTCGTGCTTGCCACATTCTCACCGCAGTCTCGTCCCGCTGAGAAATCGCCGATCAATCGCCAGTGTGGAACGACCCTAGACCATTAAAACTCACTACCTCTCACATTCTATTTCCCTATTTCCATCCAAGACGCTACCAAATTTTCTTACTCAAATAGCAATCACCCATCGGCCTAAAAGTAATTTGTGATTCCTTAACTCCAAAGGATTTCTAAATAGAACAAGGACGGTGTGCAAACCAATGAAATGACTCGTACTTGAATCACGTTGAGAACACAAATATGTATGTATATAAAGGCTCAATTTCATAAGTCGTTGGGCCCACATGCGTCGTGCGAAAGATTTTGTGCTTTACCATGCCATTAGCCGCTCTCGGGCAAAAAAGAAAAGATAGTCTAGTTGAAGAAAGCTAGAAAGCTTGCATCTCAAGCCAGGGGGACTGGGTTCGATCCCAGCCGAAAGCACGCAGCTTAACCGTAAACTAACCGTACATAAACAAAATAAAACAACTAAGTCTAAAATAGTTTTTCACTAATACAAACGACTAACTAAATTTAACCTTAAAGTAAGGGTAGCTAGTCCAGGTGTTAGAATCTTAAAGAGCCTAGTTCGTAAAAGATAATGGTTGTTTTTAGGACAATGAATCGAGGCCTACAATTTAATGTGTCATCCGCCTTACGGTAGCGCTGACTTTAAAATGCCACTCGAAGCGGTCACCCATCTGAAGACGGGCCGTGTCATCCATTGCTTCACATCGTTGATCGGTTACAATCGGTCTAGCTACTTACGCTAAAAGCACTACTGATCTAATATCAACCAATCCATAAGGACCGGTGTCAACTATGTGTACTTTGTAGTGGCATATTTGCTTCACACACATGCTTTGAACGTAGAGACGTTTGGAATGCACCTAAATACGTATCGAATCAATTACAATCATGTTGCTCAGGTGTAGGAAGGGTATTTCCGAGTAACTACAGCATGGGGTTCTTCAAAAGGGATGTCAATAGAGTCCATAAAGATCGGCAACGTATCTGTGATGCCCCTGGTATTACAGGTAAGTAATCTATAAGCGACGGTGATCACTTACCATCAGGTGGTCCGCTTGCTTGTTTGCCACCTATGGCATAAAAAAGAGAACATCACAGCTTATAATTTTTAACCCGCTATAAAAAAGGAAGACGTTCTATTTTCGTCTGTAGATATAATTATGTATTTTTACTGCACTAACTAGACTGAAATGCCACATACAAGATAGTGCAACAACGAATTTTTAAATTAAATCGACTCGTTTACGAATTCGTTCAAGGAATGAATACTCCTCGGAAGGTTTCCTAACAATGAATCTGTTAACAATAAATTATTAATCGGCGCGTGTGATTACCGAGACAAAACAGCGAGCTCCGTGGATTAGCAGCAATTAGCGGTACAAGGATTGAATAGAGATTGTAGAGGTGGTGATTTAGGCGGAGCTTTTAAGGCCCTGAGGCATCTGCGCTTGCCTAATACCTGGTACGCTGTAGAGGCTTTGGGGGCTGAGCTACCCACGTCCGTAGGAGTGTACTCTATTCTGATTCCCTACACGTGGTCCCCGGGTAGTGCTAACCGGGTAGCAAACTCTGGTGGGCGGCTTCGGCCATGGCTAGTTACCACCCACCGGACCAAGCCATGTCGTGAAATGACCTAGTCGTGTTTCGGGATGTGATCCGGTGTAACCGTTCCAAAAACGGGTCTGAGCAGTAGCGCACTTGTAGCGCCTCACTCAACTGCCGTCTTTGTACTTATTCACTCTAGTAAACTTCAAGGCTATAGAGTGAATAAGTACCTTATAAGTCGTCGTGCTCCATCTTAGACCACAACGTCGCTTAACATCAGGCGAGTTGGTGGTCAAACGCCGACCTATTCTAAAATAAAAAAAAAAAAAAAAAGGCCTCAGTGGCTTACAGCAAATAGTCAATCATAAAAAAAAACTTGTCGAAACCACTGACTGAAAAGGTCATAGCGCGGGAGCCGTGAGCACGTACGCTTTTTTTTACGAATTGCTAGAACTAAAATGTGTGATTAATCCTCTCGTACTTCGTACACATATTTTAAAGGCGATAGTTTGTGTGTGTATATTTATTTTGTTTGTTACTGTTTCATTTTTTTTTATGTAGAATAGGTTGGCGTGTGACCACCAACTCGCCTGATGTTAAGCGACGTTGTGGTCTAAGACGGAGCACGACGACCTATAGGGCACTTTTTCACTCTAGCCTTGAAGTTTGTAGAGTGAAGAAGTACAAGGACGGCAGTTGAGTGAGGCGCTACAAGTTAGTGCGCTAATGCTCAGACCCGTCTTCGGAACGGTTACACCGGACTACATCCCGAAACACGACTAGGTCATTTCACGGCATGGCTTGGTCCGGTGGGTGGTAACTAGCCACGGCCGAAGCCTCCCACCAGAGTTTGCTACCCGGTTAGCACTACCCGGGGACTACGTGTAGGGAATCAGAATAGAGTACACTCCTACGGACGTGGGTAGCTCAGCCCCCATTGGATGGACTGATTTTGATGAAATTTAAAGGTAACCTTTGACTAACACATGGACTACTTTTTAATTTCGGATAGCATATACAAGGTGCTGTAGTTGGGTAGTAATACTTATGTTGTTCTACCCGCCTAAGTGAACCTCTTTTATAACACTATAATTATTTCAAATTCGAATCTTGTTTACGTCGTGACTAGCTATTTTGAATTGAAATCCCATTATTTTTCTTTCGAATTTTACTAACTTATGTTCTGAATGTTGTTTACTTGAACGGAAAAACACTCTTAAGTTTGATTACACCCAAAACCAGCTCCTTGTAAGTACAGTACAGTAAGTATTAAATATGAAGTCAATAAACCTGAAAATCGCAAGTAAAATCGCGCGACAAAACAGTCAAAATACTCCGGAAACGCCAAACACAGCACTATCCGCAAACACTCATCTCTAATTCAAATCAAAATTTCAAATTCAGTGTTCGAGACCGAGGGTTGTATCCGTGAAATCGCATTCATCAAAACTTGAGAATTAGCTCGCTTCTAATTAAACCTGAAGGTTCTTCCCTCCTTTGGGGAGCTGCCGAAATATTAGCTTTGAATAAAAGTTTTATTATAACACTAGCTGTTATCCCCGACTTCGTTCGCGTTTATTCAGAAAATGGTATCCAAAAACCTATTGAAATACGAGTACATATTGTCACACTTTTCCGCCGATGGGGCTGGCAAAGGTGTAATACAACACCTACGCTTGGGCGGACGATATTCAGTCCCAAATGTGACAGGGGGCGAGCCTGTCGCCATACACCGGTCTCCAGTCATGTAGCAGATGACATACTGCAACACGTACATATTCCGTCGACACAATAAACAAATTGGTGCGTGCCGTCGTCTTGGTCCGAACCCGCTAAATAATATCCCTCGTGAAATACTGTACCTAAGTATCAAATTTCATCACGATCTGTTCAGCCGTTTAGCCGTGAAAAGCTTAGAGAAGGAGATAGTTCCTTTGCATTTCATAGTAATAATATGGAAGTATGGATCTTTACTAGCTACGCCTCGCTGTTTAACCAAACTCCATCTGCACTCGTCGCCTTTTAATTATTCCTGTGCAAAAAAACCTTCTTGAGTTTTTGTTTCGAAAAAAAAAAACAGATAAACGCACTTAGATCTTAACAGCACTTCAAAAAGAAAACGCAAATACAGGAAAACGTATAAACGTCTCATCGCTAAGAAGAACAGTATGCAATGTAACTGATGCAGCGTGACGCGAAAACTGTTTTTTCTTCCAGCAACTAGACAGCACGCACACTTTGCTTTGGCACTTAGGTTTAATCAACATGTACTGAAAATCATCCAGTAATTTCAACCCTAACTAACTCAAACATACGAAATTTTGCATTTATAGGTAATGTTACTTACCGACGACCCCTAAGGAACCTTTTTTTTCGGGATGAAATTTACTTATCCTATGCCTTTTCTGTCCCCCTGACAACGTGTTTCCAAAATTTCATGTTGACTGGTTTAGTAGTTACAGCGTGAAAACATAACAAACAAACGAACTCGGGGCCCTATTCGGAGATTTGAGATTTTCATCTCACCTTTTTTCGTCGTTGTTGCTCTCGTTCGAAACGTCATAGGCGTGAGCGTGACGAAGATAAAATCTCATCTCATCTCACGCGCAGGAATAGCCCCCCTGTTTCGCTTATTTAATATTTGTTAGTATTAGGATTACTTCGATTTATATTGGCGCTTTCATACACATTAATTTTCATTTATGATTTCAGACTACCTAACTAGGTAGTTTATAGAGGTATAATAAAAAAATAAGACATCGTTGAATATTACCTACTTGTGCGGCCAATCTAGTTCTCGATAGATTCAGCCATTAGCGACAAGCCAGACAGAAAATACATAAGACAAGGACGAGAACCAGACAGGATGCAGTCGCGACGTCCCTTCAATGTACTTTCATACAATAATGTATAGAAGAGACGCGACACAGAAGATGTCCAGAGAAGACTAGGCGCGGGCGCAACGCTTCTCGTTTCATATGAAGGTGACATGTCTACGTTCCGTCCGTATCTCGTCTTCGTCCCATACGTCTTTTCTATTTGACCATAGCCTTAAGGCTTACACGCTCAATCCTACTTGCACAAATTCCAATTTGCACAAGCAAACAAGAAAAGAAAAGAAAACGAAACGGAAGAAAAAAGAAAAGAAGGCAAAACGGTATACCGTACCAGTGGGTTCCGTAAAACGCTAATTTCCACAAACCAACGCACCAACTGTAAGCGCATGAAAGACTGCACGTAGCTGGAACGGAGCTCACCACATTGTTTGTGCAAACTATTTCTGCATTCAAATTGCTATCAGGTGAACACCGTACAAGTGCACCATGTTATTTGCACCAACTTTTGCACAAATTTTTGCAGATGCAGGTCGCTGCGTGTAGCCAGGCCTCTGCAGACGAATGAACCCACCATAGCACAGTACAATAATATACTCCGCCAGGTATAGCATTACGAGTCAAAAATGGTCACGTGGGCAACACGTAGTGACGTCAAACGATACCCGAAATATGCCATTTACAAAGACGATGACGAAGTCGAGTGACGTCACTACGTGTTGTCTCCGTTTTTTTTTTTTGTTCAAGGAACCAACCAACTAACTCACACATCCGAATTTTCGCATTTATAATATAATATTAGTACGATCTTTATTGGCGCTTTTGTAGGCTTTGAATCGCAATTCGAGGCGACCTTGAGTTTGTTTATGACTTCAGCATTGAGGATATTATTACAGGAAATCGGGGCATAAAAATTGGAATTGGAGATTTGGAACGACGTTTGAAGGGTTCGAATTATGGACTTCATAATTTGAATCACGTTTTGATATATTTATCGTTTAATTAAATACCTTAAACATGTTGACACAAGATGCATTTTAGTCCAGTCCAGTAGTTTAGTTTAATTATGATTGCTCTTGGTTGAGTTAGTAACGTGTTTGATTTATGTAGGGGGTTTTGGGTTCAATTCCCAGACGGGTTATTTGAATTATGAATGTAAATTTCTGTTTTGTTGATCTAAGTCTTAGTTGTCCGTGTCAATGAGTATGGTCTATGACGTCTTCGTCAAAATAAATCTGAGTGAGTAACTATGCATCTTAAATAAATTTGGGACATTTTGATAGCCTAGTCGGAGAAAGCCCACCTCTCAAGCCAGAGGTAATCCAGCCGACGGCACGCACCAATTTGTTCATTGTGTAAACATAATTATGTGCGTATTGTCTTTTACGTAATTATCTGGTATATGACTGGAGCCCGGTGTAAGGTGACAGGCTCGCCCCCTGTCACATTTGGGACTGAATTTCGTCCGACGAAGTGTAGGTGTTGTATTACACCTTTGCCAGTCCCCTCGGGGAAAAAAACGTGACGATATGTTTTTACACACGTTCACCTTAACCAAAAATAAGCAAAGCTCATATTACTATGGCTGCCAGACATATTTTTAACTTATTGCGCCCCGTGGTTTCGCCCGCAGTTAAAAAGTATCTTATGTGCTATTCTAGGCTATAATCTATCTCTGTGCCAAATTTCATCCAGATCTGTTCAGCCGTTCTGACGTGAAAGAGTAACAAACATCCCTTCATCCATTCTTACAAACTTTCGCGTTTATAATATTAGTAGGATACATACATCCAAAGATATATTATTAGTACACAGACTTAGAACACACACAACTGTACATCACATAAATGTTTGCCATAGGTGGGAATCGAACTCACGCCCCCTAGCACAGCAGTCATGTTCATTACCAACTGAACCACCGAAGCAGTTAATGAGGTGAAGAGTTAAATTTGTTCATTTATTGAATACCTACTATTGTACAACATTTTCAAGTTCCTAAATTAGCTACAGTATTTCCCAATTCTACTTTATTTCCCTCTTAAGCCCTTATATAAATAAAACTTTCCTAAAATGTCAATCGGTAAATTTCACAAACTAATTAATTACTTATCCAAAATTCCTTCAGTCTTCTAAGCACAACTTTTATAATCATCTTTCTTTGATACTTAATTCTTTTACTCTGCTCCAAATAATACTTTAATTATCTTTCAACGATAGTCAAAGAAAATTCCTAAAACGTTAATCAATAAATTCTCAAATCTCTTAGTATTTTCGTCTCTTTGTTCCAAGATGAATTCTTGCGTATTCTATCAGGGATTTTCTCAATTCAACACCATAAAGGTACTCTCTGGGACGTATCTTATTTTCCCGATAGGTACAATATAGCGACTTAGTATTCCTTGCACGTTCTCTATCCATCCTCAAAGAACAAAGTGCTTGGTCGTATACAAAGAGAATTGGATAAAGTTGCTGATTCCATATCGCCACAGTGTGAGATGGAACCTTGCCTCTTTAAGTTTTGAGTGCTCAATTATTAGAGGACGTTTTTATACTTTTGTTATGTGGTGAGATGGAAACTTGTTATGAAAGTGTGTTTGGTTGAAATGAGATGTGAGTGCTGTATGTGAGGGGAATTAAATTGGTCTGTGATACGCTTTTAAATATGATAGTTGTGACAAGCAGCTGAGCCTGAACAGATCTGTTTTCATATATCACGTTTAGGGTATTGAATCACCGTGTTTGTACATCATATTTTTGTAAAAGAGGTATCATTTATAAATGTAGTGGATACTAGTACATTCCTCATCTTAAATGTAAGGTATAAAGAAGTTAGCGAAGAGTTAATCAACCACAAGATATTTATGTTAACTTTAAATAATCCTAAAGCTGGGTCCTGACTGACACAGTTCTATCCCTCTTTATCCTCTATAGCCATGCTTGGTCAGTGGGATCTGAATGAAGAAACCATCGCAAATCGAACCTGAAAACAAGTGAAAACTGGACTATAAAGTCGAATCTGGATTTAATTAATAGTACCAAGACTTTTATAGCACAATAAGAGTGTGTGTTTATTCTTCAGTAGGAAGGCGTTCACTGCTAGCCAAAAGCGTGTCCAAGGATATCCACTAATGCGAACCGCAAGAATATCAACGATGGTTTTGCAGAACGCATCCAGCAGCTTCTCATGACCATCACCACCCCTAATAGCGCACGCGATAAAATTCCTAGCCACTATTTGTCATGCAAGAACAACAACAACAATAACAACTCTTTATTAAAAACATATAATAATTCCAATAGTACTTAAATAAGGCTTAAGAAACTTAAGAACTTAATTAAGGTTTAAGAACGTGACAGGGCTATGCGTAAACATACATCTGTCTCGATAAAATGAGTCGACATACTGTTGTTGCGTTGGGTATGCTCGCCGGTTCACCTTGCCTTCTGTGCCAGCATACCATATAGCACATCTTCCTTCGTTTCACCTTCTGGTTTGTGGTCACCATTCGAGAACTTTTACACCTTACCGGCTGCTTAACATTTGTATACAGAGAATTCTGTATCCATCTATTTCCCTTCACCATCTAAGCACTCTACAATCCGTGTTATTTAAACGGTGGTAGCAACCAGCATCGGTCAGGGACAGTTGTATATCATCAAACCTAAATCCAAATCAAGCGTCTGTCAGCTAATAACAATAACCGCCGGCTGCGTAGATTTACGGGGCTCGTTTGTAGGCGCAGGTGTTGCCAATAGGATTATTGTGGTCAACCCGCACCTAACAGGAGTGAGGGACAAACAAGGCGGTTAAGGGACAAACTTGCTTTTCGTATTACGTCCTTAAGGAACAAAAATATATGCAAAATATTTCAATCTAGCAGGAAAGGGTTGCGAAAACGTAGAACTGCAAAGGTGGATTTTCTGTTAAAGTATGAGTTCTTTAAAAGAACATTAGGTACTTACGCCTGTTTGAATTAAAATTAAAATACTATTTAATTTCGCTGTTTCTTTCGTACATTAATCTATTTCTAAAGATATTAAAATTTCATTTAGGCTAGATCTGAAAAGCGCAATACCGATTATTTTGGAGATTGTTGGAGGAGGGACCACCATCGGTCGTCTTTAGGCTGAAATGGATTAATGAAATAGATTAATATTTTTCTATCAAACTGCACAGTTATAAAATCATCATCATTCAAGAGCATGCACTGTTGTCGAAGTACCTAATGTCCAGAGCTGGCGGTCTCTTGCCAGTTGTACAGTAGAGCATGAATACCAACGCTTAGTGCCAATACGCTTACAACTTCTTTCATTCACAGATATTCTCTTAAACCATTTTCACTTCAATAAAACAAAATTCAACCCAGATCTTTCACAATAAATCAGTATCTAGTAACTCAATAAGATAGTTTGAAGTGCGCACGATACGAAGGAAATATAACGTCTTTGGAAAACACACAGTGACTGCCGGCAAAGTTCACGATAGTGCTGGGAAACTTATAGTTTGCTTGAGTCTTACGTGATCAAGAGCGGAACTTGAGAAAAAGTTGAACAGTCACACTGGAGTGTAATATGGCAACATTCTGAGAACCGACGATCGATTTGAACGAAGGTATTAATGCGATATGATCCTATTTATATTGTAAAAGCGAAAGTTCGTGTGTGTGTGTGTGGGTGTTTATATAATCAATATGGGTGTGTTTGTTACTTCTTCACGCTCAAACGAGTGAACGGAATTTATTGAAATTTGGTATGGAGGTAGCTTATACCCTGACCTTAAACATAGGGCACTTTTTAGCCGCGGATATCACCATGGGGTACAGCTTGTATGAAATGATAAAGAGTTGCAACTGCTTGAAAGTGCGCTGCCTTTGCTGCGCTGATGATGTCGTTCGGCTTCGTGACGCGAAATGTTGCTGTCCTCTTTGTGTTTACGGTTACGTTTGGTAAAGCCAATTTTTGAGCGCGCGCTCAGTTTGCCAAGCAAGCACTCCGCACAATATACTATTTTATGCTTATTTTTACTACTACTATACTATACTATAATATACTATACTATTGTATGCTTTTTTTAGCGCCAGAAAATCAAGATCTTTTTAAATACCAATCCTAATTAATATTGCTAAAAAAACGTTTTTTATTTTTTAAAATTAATAACCAATGTTGGTATATTAGGTAACATAAGAAACTATGTTAGTATTTTAAACGCAAAAGTGAGTTTTTGTTTTGTTCGTTTGTTTGTTTGTTACTTGTGCACGCCTTAACTACTCAACCGATCACCATGAAATGTTGCAAACAGATTTTCAGGGGAACCACACACTTTCAGAGAAGGAGATAGAGTGTACTTTTTTACAGCAGGTAACATCGCGAGGCGCAGTTGGTCTTTTGTATTTGTCATGCCATGATCGTCATTACTTTTCGGTGTAAATGCAGTACCCGTCGTATTGTCGACTTGAACATCGCCTTGCACTAAAATTTACTTTTAAACTCTTTTTTGTATTCTCAAATTGTTTTGCGTTCGTAAATAACTTTCTTAATGAAAAGTTTCAGCCTTTGTTTCTTTGAGGAATGTTGGCGCTTAAGAAAAAAATCTTGTACTTAATTAAAATGCTGTTTTGAAGACATCGCACTAGAACAAAAACAAAACACAATATAACCTAATGAGCGGGCCAATGGCCAGCGGTCAGTGGCTATCGAATTTCCAAAAATCGACTTTCATTTATGCAAGGTAGCGTTAATTATTGTAAGTTTTAAAATTTGACCTTGGAATTCTAACATTTGTAAAAATCGACCTTCTGTATAAAGGGTAATCTGTGTCCTGTGTTCATACAGCTGCTTAGTCATTATAATAATCCATACTCTTAATTATTTTCTTTTCGTAGGTAAGCTAATGGGTTTCCCGAAGATTTTTTCGTTTTCGTTTTATGTCAACGTAATCAAATATCCGCAAATCCAGGATGGAGTAAGGTTACAATAACGTACAGTTACAAAGTTTACAATATTAGTTAGCTACAGATTTTGTAGTTTGACTAAATGTAGAGTTGGTGGGGGTCGGCGAGTGGTGTCATGAGTCCGAACTAAAAGTCTGTGACCGATTTCGGTAAGTTTGTGCTGAGAACTTATTAATTAGAATTGTCGGTGTTTTTGTTCTCCGATGTCTGTTTGTCTGTACATCTGCCTGTATGTCAGCGCCGACAAAAAAAAATTCTACCAATTTCTTGAAATTTTATAAATAGGTAGTAGATATCTACCTACTAGGTAATTCAAGGTAGGTTAAGAAATGCGACTTGTAGGGGACGACAGACGCCGGTTGCGTTGTCTCCAACTCACAGAGGCATTAGTTTAAATCGGAAGCTTTGATACTGACTTCAAACTCCATGATCGAAGTCAAAGTCTAATGTCAACAAACGCTGTTGATTTAACACAAAATCACGTTTCAATTCGTACGTTTCAATGATTTATGATTTGCCACGTTAAATGTTGATTCGTATTATCTATTTTGTCACTTCCATGGATAATGTCTGTCCGGAATATTTGATGGTATGATGAATGAGTTGCGTTAGTTTAGGATTTCCGATAGGATTATTGTGTAATTCTCCTTGCTAATAAACGTTGTATAGGTTAGGAATAGTTATACCCACAGTGTTTGGTATTTTTCTTTCTCTTATATTTTACTAGCTGCGCCCCGTGGTTTCACTCGCAGTTTTAGGAACCGTTTATTTTTCGGGATAAAAAGTACCCTATGTCCTTTTCTGTACCCCAGACAAAATGTATGCAAAATTTCAAGACGATTGGTTGATAGTTGAGACGTGAAAGCGTTACAAACAAACAAATGAACGAAGTCACTTTCTCATTTATGATATTAGTTAGGATAAGGATTAGGACTAGCTATTATCCGCGACCTCGTTCGCGTTTATTCAGAAAAAGGTATCCAAAAACCTTTGACGTGATTTACTGTAACTAATTAGGAAACTTCATCAAGATCTGTTTAGCCGCGAAAAGCCTACAAATACAAAGACAGATTCATAAAAAAATCATATCATCATTTTGAAATTTACAAAAACAGACTGCAAGAAAAATCTGCATAATTATCGAACCTGCTCACATAATTTTACGAGAATCAGTTAAGGAATGCAACCTGTAGAGGAGACAGACGTCGGCCGCGAGGTAAACAGCTCACAGAACCAGTAGTAAAATACTGTGTAACTGTTCCGAGCCTATAGATTATTTGTAAGGGGGCTAATGTTTTGAATGCTCTACCTGAGTGGACGATCACTGATAGTTATAATCTGGGTGTCTTCAAGTCTCGAGTAGGTACATCCATTTCTTCTAGACAAGCGTTCTCTAACGTAGGCTGCATCATAGCTACCATCGTGCGGGATGGCGGACAGATGCAAGCCTATTCTCTAATATTTTTTAACATAACATATCGTCACGCCTTTCCCCCGAGGGGGCTGGCAGAGGTATAATACAACACCCACACTTCGCCGGACGATATTCAGTCCCAAATGTGACAGGGGGCGAGCCTGTCGCCATACACCGGGCTCCAGTCATGTAGCAGATGACATACAATACGCACATAATAATGTTCACATAATGACGTGCCGTCGGCTGGGTTCGAACTCTCATTTTTTTTAATGAGAATTAATCCGCGTTTGACTCACCTGTTACCGACTCGCCTGTTGGTAAGCGACGGTCGAAGATGAAGCACGCAGACAGATATCTATTCACTATGGCCTTGAATTGGTATAGATTATAATTCTTAGGAAACAAGGAAGCCGACAGGTCGTTCCAATTCTTGGAATCTAAATAATCTAATAACAAATAATCATCTTAAAGTTTTGCCAATAAATGGCGTTCTTACAAAATAATGTACTCTGACAAAAAAAGTTTCACAAAAAAAACTAGAAAGTTTGGAAACAACCGCTTGCAGCTATAGCCAGTAAGCTTTGTAAAATGAATTAAACAAAAACTAATAAAATCCCTTAAATTTTCACTAAAAGCAGACCGTTTTTAAGTATCCTTTCAGACGCCTTCATAAAAATATCAATAAACATAACCTCGAGCACCTGGTTAATTGCGTAGCGGCTTAAAGGAGGCATTTCGAGACCGTATACCGTATATTTTGCGGTAAACGCATCGTAAACTCGCACTTTTACGATTCAACCGAAAAGATTTACCGTATAAGAGAAGTTTATTAGCGGAGTAACGCTGGCGTAGACGGGACCTGTTTCTTAAAGACACAAGTGTAAATGACATAGGTTTTAGAATTGGGGCTGCTTTGAAATTTGAAACCGACGTTACATAACATTGTGCGTAATTGTTATGCTCAAGTTTTAACATAACGTTTATGCTTAATAACAATATGTTTTAATAAAACATAAGCATTTTGCTGTTAAGTAGGTTTTTAAGCTCAATCGCAAACCGAGAGGGTTTGTAAGTGTAGCTCGATTTTGGTGGGTCTGTAACATCGTACTTAGCTTCAAAACGGATGAATAAATTTTTATCTATTTCTGCCTTGTTTATTTTAAGATTGAGTGTATGATCCCTTTTTTTAATTTAGAAAATATGTACCTATATTTTATTATATTATCATTAGCGATGATAGCCTAGCCGGAGAAGGCCCGCCTCTCAAGCCAGAGGGAGCGGGTTCAAACCCAGCCGATGGCACGCACCAATTTGTTCATTGTGTGAACATATGTGCGTATTGTATGTCATCTGCTACATGACTGGAGCCCGGTGTATGGAAACAGACTCGCCCCCTGTCACATGTGGGACTTAATATCGTCTGGCGAAGTGTGGGTGTTGTATTTTACCTCTGCCTGCCCCCTCGGTGAAAGGCGTGACGATATGACGATATCATCATTATTAAATATTTTATTCCTAACTACTTTTTCTAACATTACTTATTTGCTACATTAAAATTGTTCACAACAAGTTTAGGTAACAAACATGTTAAATTACAGCCAGAGAGAAAGTTACTCTACTTTCACATTAACGGCGATTTTTAAATCTTGAGTGTAATTCAACATATCAGGACAATGTTACAAAAAAAAAAATATCCGTGACACAAATAGTTCCACCTCCGTTAGGATTGTAAATAAATAAGTAACGCTCTTGCTTCCTAATATTAGAATATTCTATTTATTGTAGAAGCTAGTAAATTGTATATTTTATCCTGCTTTCCTATCAAATCAGAGTAGAAGTAATACTTGAGTATTCTGTCATAGGGGGATAGAACCGGAATAAACCGAAGATTGAATTAAATGGCGTGCCTTGGGAAAAGCTGGGTAGATATATGAACTAAATGTAGGTTGATAACAGTTACTGGTCTGGCCAGAGAGCCTTAAAACGATTAGCTCCAGCTTCATGCCAAATACAGAACAAAAAAAAAATCCTTAAAAAGCATTTGAAGACCACAAACAAAATGTGACAGTTGAACACTATCATATGCACGAAACACGAAGTTTTCCATTTTCAAAGTAACGATCCGACACGAGTCACCGTGAGTCGCAAAGGATCTGCTGCGCACGTCCAACGCATGTCCCATTATTATAATTACCTCGTTAATTCCATGATACAAAAAAACAAGGTCTAGCATTCAGCAAACACATAATGACGTTATCGGCATCCTTCTGTTTTGAACTTATTGTAAATCACTTGTTTCGGTCTTGCTTAAGCATCGATTGACGTCACTACGTGTTTCTGAATGCTATACCTGGCGGAGTATATTATTATGCATGGTTAATTACACGTTTACATGGTTAATTACAGAGAAGGCCTGCCTCTCAAGTCAGAGTGAGCGGGTTCGAACCCAGCCAACGGCACGCACCAATTTGTTCATTGTGTGAACATAATATTTGCGTTTTGTACGTCATCTGCTACATAACTGGAGCCCGTTGTATGGCGACCGGCTCGCCCCCTGTCACATTTGGGACTGAATATCGTCCGGCGAAGTGTGGGTGTTGTATTTCACCTCTGCCAGCCCCTTCGGGGGAAAGGCGTGACGATATGTTATAACATTCTAAAGGGGTAAAACCTACACAATCACTGAATGTTTTATGACGACTATGAAACGCGGACAAATTAGTTAATCAACAATAATTTTACAGCACCCAGATTACTCCTAGAGAATCTTGTCAATTGTGAAATTGTATCTACATTGTACTATTGTACAGTACATTTACAATGTACCATTGTAATTCTCCTAAAACCAGCTCGTCTTCAGTTGATGACTAAAACGCAATCTCGTTAGAGTAAATTGGTCAGGTCCGTACTATTACTAGGACGTTGTTAACCCTTTGTGCCGGCGATATTGTCTTGACGTATTTGCTTAGTACGCCTATGTTAATAGCTAGTAGTTGATTGCAGCTTAGTTTATGATGCGTTGGATAGGATGGGCGTTTAGGCGTAAAATGTTATGGTGTTTGAAGATGGAAATGTGAAAAGGTTATAGTATTTTTTATACTAAGTGTAGCAATCAACTGAAGGAGTCACATGATAGTAAGCGTCCATTTTTTGCAGTTGATTGTAGTTTTAAGGTTATTTTTAAAGCCTTTTAAAATATGGTGTAGCTTCTTTTTTTTTTTATTGACAATAAGTCGGCGTTTGATCACCAACTCGCCTGATGTTAAGCGACGTTGTGGTCTAAGATGGAGCACGACAACCTATAAGGTACTTATTCACTCTAGCCTTGAAGTTTTGTAGAGTGAAGAAGTACAAAGACGGCAGTTGAGTGAGGCGCTACAAGTGCGCCACTGCTCAGACCCGTCTTCGGAACGGTTACACCGGACTACTTCCCGAAACACGACTAGGTCGTTTCACGGCATGGCTTAGTCCGGTGGGTGGTAACTTGCCACGGCCGAAGCCTTCCACCAGAGTTTGCTACCCGGTTAGCACTACCCGGGTACATGATAGTAAGCGTCCATTTTTTGCAGTTGATTGTCGTTTTAAGGTTATTTTTAAAGCCTTTAAAAATATGGTGTAGTTTCTAAAATATGCAGTATGTTACAAAAACCCTGTTGTATAATTGAAGGGCATCTACACACACTTATAAGTATTCATGTAACAAAATAGCAAGGTTTAAGAATGCAAGGAAAAAGGAAATTTTACAAAAACATTAACAAATCTATCATATGTTGGCGACTTTTATTCTAGAAAAGTACGGGACGACGTAAATAGTTTACAAATAAAACCGACGCCGTTAGTGGCATTCGCGCTTTTAGGAGGGCGGAGCGCGTAGTGTGTTTCAAATTTTTAAGAGTCAATATTTAATTTTAAGTAGCATAATTGCATCCTCCAGTCGATACTGAATGCGCACCTTGCGGATATAACTGAGTTTTTGTAACAACCTGTATAGTCCTACTAATATTATAAATGCGAAAGTTTGTAAGAATGGATGAATGGATGGATGGATTTTTGTTACTCTTTCATGCCAGAATGGCTGAACATATCTAGATGAAATTTGGCACAGAGATAGATTATAGTCTAGAATAGCACATAGGACTTTTTAACCGCGGGTGAAACCGTGGGGCGCAGCTAGTAAACTATATGTGCTTCGAGGTTTCTCTCGCAGTTTCACCGGAACCGGTATTTTTTGTGAAAGGTACCTCATGTCTTTTTCTGTACCCCTGAAAACGTGTATGCAAAATTTTTCATGTTGATCAGTTGAGAAGTCGGAGCGTGAAAGCGTAACAAACAAACATACTTTCGCATTAAAACATTAGTCAGATAGTTAGGTCAGAATTAGGAATGCGTCAATGAATTATCTTTAGTGAAAAAAAACTCATAAAAAGCCTACGCAAAACTCAAATAAAACTTACAAGCGAGCCAAATCCTACGACAACATCATTTCCACACAAAGTTCATAAGGAATTCCTATTTTCCGACTTAATTTCGCATTCTGCACGAAAATTCGGTGAGATAAGGACAAAATTTGACATTGCGCAGGGATATTATAAATATTTTATGAACACCCCAGTGCTGGGACTATCAAAAATAAATATTCACGAACTCCGATACAAAATTCAAAGAGAAAACAAAAAGGAAGTCAAACTTGCTACTTGACGAAGAAGAGGGAATTCTAGTGCTCAATCATTCATAAACCAAACCGTTAAGATATTCCGCTCTACCAATTATAAATTAGGTAATGATCAATCTGCGGTTAAAGCGAGCCTTGAGTCCGGCACTCGCAATTGCCGGTCTTCTCAATAGCAACGGACTCCCTGTAGTCTACTCAACACTGCATTGTTATAAGGTAAATCGGTGGAAAACTTCGTTTGCGCGATGCAGGCCGCGGCTTCTGATTGGTGGAGAAAATGCAGCGTTCCGATGGATGAGCACTGATGAATGGGAGAAACGATCGGTTTTTACTATGTACGTAATTGTTCGTGTAGTGTTCATTATTAAAAACATTGCTGTTCATGGTTGAATGAGTAAGTGAATTAAAAAAATATACTACAAAACGAAAGTTATCCATTCTATTTGGTAAATTTAGGTAATATGTTTCACCCTATTCAGTCTTTTGATTTGATTATAGTCCTAATCCTAACGAATGATTTTATTATTATAGATACGAAATTGAGTTTGATCGCTTGTTTATTTGTGTATTTGGTTGTTTGCTATGCTTTCACGGTCATCTTAACTACTCAACAGACCTTCATAGAATTTTGCATACACATTGACAGAAGCCCAGAAAAGGACATAGGGAAGACATAGATAAGGACATAGACATAGGACATAGGCATTCATCCTGAAAAAAATTGCGGTTCGTAACCGCGGCGAAACAGCTTGGCGCAGCTAGTATAGCATAATTGCCTATTAATATTATGCTTTTCACACTGTCATGCTGGATGTCTTAAAAACTACGCAATACAACTCATGTTCAGTCAATCGATACAATCTTACCCACTAATAAAATAAATGAAAACATAGGTTTGCAAATCGGCAATGAAAGGACGAAACGCAAGGAATATTACTCCAAAAACAATTCCTTAACCCAATGCACGGTTCAAACTTCCCGAGCTACAATCGCAACAGTTTGTTTATATGAAAACTTTTCTGAATTAATAACAGGAATAACTAACTTTGTCACACTGAGTTTATGTTTGAATCGCAGCGAGATTGCGTATGTGGAACGGAAAATATTTTGGATGAAAATTCGTCCAATTTTCGTTATTATGTTTGAGGATGTGGTTTTTCGTTGATTTATGTTTTCGATGCGGTAATGTTGAAGCTTGATGCGAAAGGTTTTGTTCAACTCAGTGAAATGCTTATTCTCACTTAGGTACTTTATGTCTAGTAAAGTTAAGTCATTTAGTAGTCTAATTCGAATTTCCAAAAACCGACCTTTGCTTACGCATTGCAGCATTGTTTAACGCTTGTCCGGAATATGACCTCGAATAAAAAAAATTGAAATTACGACCTTATAGATGAAGCATAAAGTTGTTTTCTCATTTCGTTCCTTAAGCATACCTGCCGTGCATACGCTACTCGGCGGGATAAGAGCAAATAAGCATTTCAATGAGTAGAATGTGTCAAGTATAAGTCAAGTTTCTAGTGTGACTAATAGATATCTGCTGTCTACAAAAATACTGTTCATTGATAAGCACCTTACTGTCGCTACTAGACCTTCTTGATCTAATAAGTATGTTACTTTATTTTGTATGTTGTTGTTTGTGATATCGTATGTAATAAATAGTATATTTTATTAACTCTAAGGTATTTTCAGTATTACAATGTAATAAATTAGTATGACATGTATGTTTGTGTAAGTTTAATTCAAATAGATTAAGTAGGTGTGTATAACACTCACTCTTATTTTGTTAATAATATCAATTTTTATTTTTGTTAATTTTTGCACACCCTGTCCCATACTATTTCATATGTATCCTCTCCATCCTAAGGTTGCCTAGAAGAGATCGCTCTTAGTGATAAGGCCGGCAGTTGTTACAGTTTAAGTTTTCTGTTCTGTTGTTTTGTTATTTCTGGTGTGAACAATAAAGTGTTTATCTATCTATCTAGCTATCTTACTAGAAAATGACTGGACTTATTGGTCCAAAGCTATTTACGCAAAGCTAAAGAGCCTCACTTCTTAGCCCTAAGCATAACGCCAAAGACAGAACAGCACCACAACGACAACAAACTTCTCAGTATCAGCTGATGAAACTAAAAGACCGTAGAGTTGCTATATCATCACTATTAATTATGATAGCTCACAGTTATTTATCCAAAGGAACAACAAAGTAGAAAATAAGCCTTCTCAGTGCACTGTCGTCTCTTAGAAAGTAGTCTGAAGTCACCGACAGCAGCCGACGTGATGTTGGTTTCTATGTTTCTTAGATGTCGGCGGCTAAATTTCAAAAGAAATCAAGCTGTTTCCAGGGGTGTTTAAGAGTAAAGTGAATAGGTATCTCCTAGACAAGCGTGTTACACCTTCGATCACGTCGACGCTTCCCATCAGGCGAGTCAGTGGTCAAACGCATGCCTAGTCTGTTTGGCTGTTTTGGCAGGTCGGTAACTTTGGTGTGTACACTCCTTCATTATGACATTACTTTTTATGATACAAGTAAATACTATTATTCCTTAGTTCAGTAGACAATGTAGTTACTAAGAGCGTTTAAGCACAAAAATCGTTTCGACAAATTACAGAAAAAAATCGTTTCAAATTGAACAAAGAAAAAAGATGAACGAGGAACATTTAGCTTTTTCCTTTAAATTACGTTTCTTTCTGATGTCTCTATTTTAAAATCATCTTATACGCTTCAGTGGAATCACCTGCACCTCTGCACAGTTATTGAAATTTCACAGCTGACGTCATGAAAAATCTACAGATTTATGGATGAGGAGGCAGTGGTTTTACTAACGCCTTATTGCTCAAGACACAAAGTTATAAGTTGTGGACATGTGTTTAACTGACGAAAATATAAGAAGTAAGTATACCTACCTAAACCCTTTTAGCAAAATACATTGTATAGCCACAGAATACTTATTGTTAGTTTTACAGTGCTTTTTTTTTAAAATTTTTGAGCTCGATAAAGGCAAAACTTTTTTGAGGAAATACAAAGTTTATTGCTAAGATAGTCATGGTTCCTCTGTACCCCTATCAAGTAAATAAGTTATACCCACAGGTTATACCAATTTTTTGTGTTGTTGTGTTGTTGTGTGTTTCACTTTTAAACTATACAAACTATACGGCTATGAAAATAAATTCATGCATACAATTGTATGTTTTTTTCGCGATACTTGTATCTGAGTTTACTCACAGTTATTTTCATGGGAAATTCTATTACGAGTAATGTGTTACAATTTGTCTTAGAGAGCAATAATAACAAAAACAAGCGATTGGAGTCTGTCATAAATTTTAATATTAAGTTATATTGATTCAAACTTCACCTACGAGTAGATCAATTCGTTAGAATAAAGATAGCTTTACGACTTTTTTTTTCATTCTTCTGCATTCCTATACAAGCGAAGTATTTTTTTAAATAACTAAGCACAGTAATAAACTCACAACATTTGTTAAGTTAATGACTTTCCACCAACTTAGTTAACTAGTTATAATAATTCTCCCTCAAGTTGATTAGAAATTCGCGCGCCATTCGCGACGCCTCCTAGACCACTACATTATACAGAGAATTTTCCCCGAAATCACCTCGCCTATAAAATTAAGATGATTCAAACAAACCAATCGGGTGGAAAACGAAGTACCTCCTGACTGTCCAATTAAAATTTTTATTGACCCAGCGTCTGGGGACCGTTACCATTTTCTTTTTATGATTATCTATTTAATCATCTGAGCCATCAAAACGTTTTATGGCCGTATCGATCCGAGTTGTTTGTTGTATTGCTTGTTGCGGAAAATTTGGCCGGAATTTTTGTCCAATTTCATTTTATGGGCTTCAAGAATGTGACTCTACGTCTTGTGTTATCGGGAATCTTTATGGTTATTATAAAATTTTGATGTAGATTGTTGCTGCGGTTGTGGCTTGTTTCAGAGGAGTTGATAATCACGGTGCTGTGTATTTGTGGCTCTTGGTACTAATTTTCTTTGGTTTATTGCTCAGTTGTGAACATATTCTAAGAGTATTGCCAACTAGTTTAGGTGAGATCAAGCACGTCGAAAGGTACTTAATAGATGAATAGAGGAATGGATAAGGCTCACAAATAGGTAAATATCAACTTTCAAAAAGAAAAATTGAGCTTACACTCGCAAACGATCGGTAAAAATAGCGTGAACGAGAAAGAATCTATGCCAATACTAGAGAGAGAAAAAATTTACATTGCTATCTCACTAATATTATAAGTGCAATAGCTTGAATGAATATCTGGATGGATGGTAGTATGGATGTATGGATGTTTGTTACTCAATCACGGATCAGAATGAAATTTGGCACAAAGATTGATCATAGTCTGGAATAGCACTTAGAATACTTTTTAACCACGGTTGAAAACGCGGGGGCAGTTAGCACCATAATTTATATAGCAAAGAGTGACGATCAACTGATCACAAAGCTAAAAGAAAACCATAAGAACAAAGATCTCTCACAAAATACTGAAATAAAAGAACCTCCAACCATCCATTACATCCCGAACAATCTACAAATTTTCACAACCCAAGGGCTACCGTACATTCGCTTACATGAAACTGAATTTTTATAAGAAAAAATGTAAAAACCACCCAAGACCGCCTGGAAAGGTCGGACGGCCATATGTTCCATCGAAAGTCACTTAGCGAGGTGAAATGCTGGAGTGCTACTAGGATTGAACCTATAAAGAGAAAATATAGGTGGAAATCTTGGTTAGTAATAAAGTAGGATGAGTAGGAACTGAGAAAACTCTAGGGTTCTAATATTAGGTCTATTTTTATATTTAACTAGCTGTCACCCCGCGTGACAATTATTTATATTTACATATGTGAGCCATCCTATCTGTTAAGTTAGATCGAACTGCACACGGTGTGCAAATTTGATTGAAATCGGTTAAGTAGTTTAGGAGTCTATAGCGGACAAACAACGTGACACGTAATTTATATATATTACTAGCTGCGCCCCGCGGTTTCACCCGCGGTTAAAAAGTATCCTATGTGCTATTCTAGACTACAATCTATCTCTGTGCCAAATTTCATCCAGATCTGTTCAGCTGTTCTGGCGTGAAAGAGTAACAAACATCCATCCATCTATCCATACATGCAAACTTTCGCGTTTATAATATTAGTAGGAAGAAGAAGAAGAAGAAGAAGATAGTGGCTCTGTGAGCTGTAGACCTCGCCGACGACAGTCCTGTACAGGTCGCATTCATCAACCGATTCTCGTCAAATTTGTGATGAGTTTCGATGATTATACAAATTTTTCAACGTTTTTGGAAATTATTCAAAATTGCAGAGAAAAAAACAAAATATCTCATTCAAGAGAAATGCGACTTGTAGAGGAAGATGGATATCTGGACATACGACAGCATTTTTGTCAAAACTGAAGCATAGACGCTTAGCTCGCTCACTCGGTCAAACAATGAACTAGCTGCAACCCGGTAGGAACCCCCAGCTAGGAGTGGAACGCGATTCCTGCCTCGGTGTTCCTCAGCAATGGATACAACCTGGGTCTCTTCAAGACAAAAGTGAATAGACACCTCATGGGCAAGCGTGCTCCATCTTAGACCGCATCCTCACTTTCAATCAGGTGTGTTGTGGTCAAACGTGGGCCCATTCAATCATAAAAAAAAAAAAACTCGCGGTCCCATAGGAACTGTAAATTTTTTGGTGATGGAAGGTACCCATGTCCTTTTTTGTGCCCCTGACAACAGTATTCCAAGATACACAGAATTCCATGATACCAAAAACTTAAGGGTACGGCGACCACTTTCGACTAACTTCACATGGGCCAACGGTGTTCTATTGCCATTTCGTCTTGAAGAAGACGACGACTGAAAAGAGCAAGTAAAGATACTGACGAGCCTCAAAAGTTATCCACAGAGTGACAAAGTGTAATAAACACTTTTTTGTCAACAATTTTTTTAAACTTTTGCACTTGCCTAACCATTCCTACATTACTAAAAATTTCCCTTGTATGAGGAGTTCATTTGAAAGGTAATAATATAAACAACCTCCCTAAGTTAAGGGATTTTTGATTTGCTATAAAATAAACCAGTCAAAGTTTTGACTGGTTTATTTGGGGTCAGTTGACCCCTTACAAATGCGGGTTTTTTCGTAGCTCTGTTTTATTTTGAGGACTTTTTTTTAAACTAAAAATAAGCACATAGAAGCGGAGATACAGTTCATTTTAATTGTACATGCCAAATTTCACCATAATCTTACCAATGGTTTCCAAGAAATTTGACAAGCGCGTTTGTATGAAAAATTCAGAAAGTCTCGAAACCCTTAACTTTTTCCTAAAACTTCCCGTGAGCCCACGGGTGAAACCGCACGACAGAGCTAGTATATTATACAGAGGCTATCATATCACATGCCTCTGTATTTGGTAGGTATTTTCTCGCATTATTCATTCAATTTTTATCGCGAATACATTACTGCCTGTATCGAGTGTGACGTCACTGATCTGCCGTACAATAACAGCAATGGTTTTCAGCGTTAACGATCCTCTTGTCTCGAGGGCGCTATCGGACGATAGTTTTGCATGGATACTGAAATAATATTTTGAATCAATTTTTTTTTTTTAATTAACCTATTTATTCAAAGTCTGTCGTAGGTCGCATAATTGCTTAACAACAGACAAGATAGCGGACAAATAAGAGAAAAAAATGAATAAAAATAATAATAAAAAAAAAGTTTTCAAGCTTGTACAGGCCAAGAGAGTAGATCTAGGCTGCCTAGGCCAGCCTAGATCTAGTCTCTTCTAGGCTGGCTCTAGTGTCAAAGTTTTAAAAAATAACCTAACAAAAGTCCTACCACCTACCACCCAGTCTTTCCTAGGCGTTAGGCACACTTGCGACCTGGGGGGCAATTAAGCTAACCATAGTCGATGCTATAACTGAACCGTTGGCGTTACGTTACGAAATGGACGGAGAACGGCTCAAGGTGTTACCTCTCGAACTTCTTACAAAGGTGTTACCCATGGTATACATTCCGATCACTGGGCGTAGTAGTAGTAGTAGTGACGTAAATTGATGCTTAAGCAAGACCGAAACAAGTCATTTACAAATAGTTCGAAAGAGACGGATGACCTGGTACGTTTGTGAGACATTAGTAACATTGACACGTTCGGCTAACGCAACGTCAACGGTTCAGTTAGTCATCGGAAATGGTTAGTTGAATTGCCCCCCTGGTTGAGAGTTACATTTTACTGTACCTATATTTTTGAGCTAACATTACCCTTCCTGTAGGCAGTCGGGCAGAAATACAACGTAAACATTTAGTTAGCCTAAGCTACTATACTCACGCTACGATCGTATCTCCAGATGCAGAACACAAATAGATTGAAGTTGCTAAACTATTTGCTCGTGGCATCCCTATCAAGACTTGGATAAGATGAAAGACATAGCAGAATAGACTTAGGGGATATTTATATTGATATTTTTTTGATAGCACTTCACACTTCAGTCACGTCACAATGTTATAAATACAAAAGTTTGTGAATGAGAAGATGGGTGGGTGTTGGCTCTGCGGATTTGAATGAAATTTGATATGAGAGCAAGGAAGAAAATTTGGTCGCAACCAGCTTAGTAGGCGGCAAATTAACACATAGGCTACTTTTGTCTAAAAAAACATGTGGTTTCTGGATGAATAACGGGTAAAACTGCAAGACGCAGTAAATATTGATGATTTTTGAAAAAATTACAATCTACATAAATTTACTTTCAAACTACAATCTAGATAAATTTACTTTTATTTTTAATTATTGCTGTGAAAACTGAATAAACGTCCAAGTCCATAGCCGGGTATCCCCTCCGCTGACCGAGGATGCCTCGCGAGGCAAGCTTCTATCTCAGTCTGGAGCGTGGTAAGCCTAGCAGCTAGAGCGAGACGGAATCGCCCCTCGCGAAGCGTGCTCGTTCGGTGGAGACCCGACCATAGTGTTTATAATTAAAAGGTATCGCAATATTTAAAGCAAGGAGAGTAGGTATCAAATTAACGGAGCTAAGTTGATTAAAATCGTTTCACAAAAATACTAATTACAATTTCAAATTCAAAATAGGTTCGAAAGGTACGAGTAAGAACAAAAATTTCGAAAAAAAACGTTTTGACGGGAACCGAAAAGATGGTGTCGTGATTTTGTATTATTTTCTAAAACTTGTGATTCTTCGACTGTTAAAATGTAATGATGGTGGATGATTAACTATATTTAATTATAATGCACATGACGAGCGACGTCAAATTTCCCTGAATGAGAAAAAAAAACAAATATCTCGAAGAGATCCAAACGATATTCCGCCAACTAACCCAATTTATGTCCTAATTCCTCGTACAAGCTTCATCATTCGAGTCTTACCGGATCTCATCTGACTGAGTAAACGGGAGCTATGCATTCATCTGTGGCAGCGAATTAAACGAAATGAATCTTATACCTATCCTAGCCCGTGTGTGGAAGGCTTGCGAAAGATGAGATAAATTCTGTGGCTATCGTCGATTTTCGGTTTATCAAAGTTTATGTTGACTTTTTTGAAGCCCCGTGCATGGCGACAGGCTCGCCCCTTGTCACATTTGGTACTGGGACCCTATTCGGAGATTTGATATTTTCATCTCACTTTTTTTCGTCCTTGATGCTCTCGTTTGAAACGTCATAGGAGTGAAAGTGACCAAGATAAAATCTCATCTCATCTCACGCGCAGGAATAGCCCCCCTGAATATCGTTCGCTGAAGTGCCGGAGTTTAATTAAAATAAAAGTACTTAATGCATTCCATTATGAGTCCCGATCAGTTCATAGAATTACTCTTGAACGATACAACTATTTGACCATGCAAAGTGAGATTTTACTAGAGATCTACAAGTACGAGAGAACAATAATATTCTCGTAAGTACTCAAAAACAAGTCTAGTAGTAGGTAGTAGTTTTACTATTTGATTCTAAACTATGTCCGCCTCAAACTGGGACTTCGCGATCCTTATATCTCCACAACCACTAAACCAATGCAACTTACATTCGAACTTAAAAAGTGTATTGTAAGTGTAACTTAAAACAGATGAACGATACTCAAGTTTACTTTGGACAAAAACAAACAAATAAATAAAAAATTAAAAAAAAAACAGGATATTTCTGCACACACGGTCGCCAGACCCCCAACTAAGCAAAGCTTGTACCATGGCTGCCAGAGACTGATATACACATGTCATATATTTTAAATACATACTTAATAAAATAAATAAAATAAAATAAAATAAGCCTTTATTGCTGTAACAACTATGTCTATGAGTATGACAACATCCGAATATAAATTGTTTACATAACTATATAATTATATATATATATTTTTTAACCATTTAATTTCTAGCTATTTACATCGGAAGCCGGTTTTTCTTTTTCAGCTTGTCCTTCGACAAAGGCCTCCTCTAAGTCTTTCCATTTTGTTCTTTCCTTCGCAGTGCGTGTCCATGCTGGACCAGCTATTTTTTTCATGTCGTCTTCCCAACGTTTTATTTGTCTTCCTTTTTTCCTTTTTCTATCACGCGGGTACCATTCCGTTACTAGTTTCGTCCACTTCTCTTTATTTTCCCTTAACATGTGTCCTGTCCATCTCCATTTCAGACTTTTGCATACGGCGAGGATATTTTTAAATTTAGTTTTGCTCTTTATACTTTGTATTCTCACTTTATCTCTTCTTTTAACTCCAACTACGCTTCTTTCTATTCCATTTTGGCATACTTGGATTTTTTTGAGTTGCTGCTCGGTTAGTGCCCATGTTTGGCATCCATATGATAGACATCACTAGCAAAAAGTGAGGTTAGTTCTGGAAAACGACTGTTGTTCTGACATTGGCGGACAACTGACAGAACTTTCACGAAGTTGCCAGTGTAACTCAATTTCTACCAAAAACGTTCCGTTCCACTCAATAAAATTACGCATAAGGAAATTTTAGTAGAAATGGAAGAACAATTTCAACTTTTCTTCGACAAAATGAAAAGAGAGCTTGAAAATCAAACGACATCAATCACAGAGTCTATAACGAATACAATTATGGAAAAAATCGAAGAAAAACTGCAGCCTATTATAACAGAAAATAAAAACCTAAAAACAAAACTAGCAAAGTTGGAAGAAGAGATAGAATATTTGAAAAGAGAAAAGAAAAGCAATAACATGGTCATATTTGGCTTGAAAGAGGGCGAAAAATCGACTGCTCAAATACTTGATAAAGTAAAGATGGCCTTTAAAAATGATCTAGGTATTAATTTAGAAGAATGTGAAGTAAGCAACATATATCGACTTGGGAAAATAGCAAAAGAGGATAAACCCAGACCAGTTCTTTTGTCCTTAGTAAGTGCATGGAAAAAAAGAGAAATTATGAAAAACAAAAAGAATTTGAAGGACTTGTACGTGAAAGATGATTTCTCAAAAGAAGTCATGGAAAAAAGGCAAGAGCTACTCCCAAAATTGGAAGAGGAAAGGAAGAAGGGAAATATTGCATACCTTAAGTACGACAAACTCATTATAAAAGAAAACACCACTAAGGAAAAAAGAAAAAGAGAACTGTCTTCGTCACCACCAACTAACACCCAACCAAGAAAACAATCTTTAAGGACGCTGAAGGACAACAGGACCAACGCTTTTGATTTAATGCGAAATAGATCAAATTCTCTCTCTAATTATGCAACAAATAAAAACCAATAGCAACTAATAAACGGAAACCGGAAAACGAAACTAAATACCAATGAAGAAAACGGGAAAACTGAGAAACAAAACCCTCCCCCAAGCCGACTGGTCCTCGTGGGGGAAAATGACCTCGACCCTCTAAGCGAAAAAACATGTAAAGCAAACAGAACAATACCAGACATACACATAGCGACACTGAACACGCGATCACTACGAACACCTGAAAAACTTATGGAATTAGAATTGGCTCTAGAGAACATCAAATGGGACATAATCGGAATTAGCGAAATGAGACGGTTTGGTGAAGGAATTGAAGACCATAATGGCAAATATATTCTACACTATATTGGGGAGACACCGGGACTATATGGTGTTGGCTTCTTAATCAAAAAATACTTAGCAAATAAAATAGAAGAAATAAGAGGAATCAATGAAAGAATAGCACTCCTAAACATAAAATTGCCTTCACATAACGGTAAAGAAGAAATGTGGACTATAATTCAAGCATATTCACCAACCGAATCAGATAAAAAAGAAGAAAGTATAAAAATTGAGAAATTTTATGAAGATTTACAATCAGCTGTACAAGTTTCTTATAAAAACGTAATAGTGTTAGGAGATTTTAATGGTCAAATAGGAACCTGTAGCAAAGGAGAAGAATATACAATAGGAAAACATGGATATGGACTAAGAAGCAAAAACGGAAAAAGATTAGTCACTTTTGCACTAGAGAACAAACTGAGCATCCTTAACAGCTTCTTCAAAAAACATAAGTCCAGAAAATGGACATGGGTGTCACCCAACGGTAAGTATAAGAATGAAATCGACTTTATCCTAACCAACAACCGAAAGGTATTTAGGGATGTAAATACCGTAAACCAGCTTAACTTCCATACAGACCATAGAATGATAAGAACAGTATTAACAGGAAAGAAAGTACAAAAAAGGAGATATATTTATAATAATAAGCACAACATCGAACTTGTATTTACTGAGAATAATGTTAAACTCCTTGACAACCTAAATGATGCTATGAACAAAAATACTAAAATGAATTATAAACCAATTCAGGAACGATACGATAATATGCTACAAATACTCAAAACAGAAGTCAGGAAAACAAACAAACAAACGGAAAATACACTATCCTTGGAAACTAAACAATTGATTAATGAGAGAAAGGAACTTATACATGAAGGAAAAAATAAACAAACACGCCATAAGATATCCGAACTAAGCAAAAAGATAAACGAACACATTAGGAAAGACAGAAAAATAAAAAGACAAAAAACTTTTAAAACTTTTATAGAAAAAACCGGAGGGATGAAAAAAGCTCTAAAGGGGTTAAACCAGAAAAAAATTTGGATGCCAAACATAAAAACCAAAAATGGAAGTTCCACAAGTAAAAGACAAGAGATACTAAAAATCGCCACAGACTACTATAGAATACTATATCAAAGACAAAATACAGCACTAGTAGAAACTCAAAATCAAATAACGAAAGACTCAGAATCAGTACCAATAATACTACAGGAAGAAATCACAAAAGCGATCAACACACAGAAACTAGACAAAGCGCCAGGTTCAGACCAAATATCTAACGAGCTACTAAAATATACAATACCTGTGATTGTCCCTAGACTGACAGAATTATTCAACGACATCCTATCGACAGAAAGCATCCCCAATGATTGGACAAAATCAACTATAGTATTGATACACAAGAAAGGAGACAAAGGGGATATGAGCAACTACAGACCAATAAGCTTAATGTCAAATATCTACAAAATATTTTCAAAGATAATACTATCACGGATTGCTGCTACGCTGGATGAAAACCAACCCAAAGAGCAAGCTGGCTTCCGGAGTAAGTTTTCGACGATAGACCACATTCACGTCGTGAGACAGGTGCTTCAAAAGTATAGGGAATACAACAAAGTCTACTACTTAGGGTTCGTGGATTTTAATAAAGCGTTTGATTCCCTAGACCACAATAGCATCTGGAGGGCACTAGAAAGTCAGGGAGTCGAGTCCAAGTACATTCGAATACTCAAGAACATCTACTCAAAGAGTACGGCCCAAGTCAAGCTGGAAAGAACAGGAGAACAATTCCCTATCGAAAGAGGTGTCAGACAAGGTGACCCCATTTCACCGAAGCTATTCTCTGCTGTTCTAGAGATGATTTTTAGAAACCTGGAATGGGGAAAAAACGGACTTAACATTAACGGTGATAAACTTAACCATCTACGTTTTGCAGACGATATCATACTGTTCTCAGAGAACCCGGATAATTTGGCGGAAATGCTACAACAACTATCAGATGAAAGTGCCAAGGTAGGCCTATCAATGAACACATCGAAAACAAAAGTAATGACAAACTCAAGTAAAAAAGACATTAAAATAAATGGAGGACACATAAACATTGAGTATGTCAATGAGTATATATATTTGGGTCAACTACTATCTACAGAAGACACAATGCAGAAGGAAATAGATAGAAGGATAGCAAACAGCTGGAAACGGTTTTGGTCACTGAGCGAGGTTATGAAGGATAAAGATATGCCTATTAAAGTTAAAAGAAAAATATATAACACATGTATCCTTCCATGTCAATACATACTTAAATAGATATAAATATATTGTTAGATGTATCCATACATATTTTTTTAAATATTATACATACCCAAATAGATTAACACCCAAACATAGAACAAACACAAATGTTCATCTAATGAATGTTTGCCTAAGTGGGAATAGAACCAACGCCCCTAAGCTCAAAAGGCAGGTAGTAAAATACCAGTTTTTTGCGGTCGCAGACCAAAATTTTTTGTCGAGGTAGACTCCAGACACTTCGCTCGTTAAAAAATGCACCATTAAAGATAATGACAAAATCGTCCCTCTCTAAATCTCAAAAGCAAGTAAACTGTACGTAGAGTCCACATTAATCTCCACCGGTGCTGGCGGGTATTAAAATTGCTATTCGCCATTCAGGGCTCAAATGAGACTGAGTAAAATCCGCTGAGAGGAGAGATTTGGTGCTGGCGTAGAGAGCAAAATGCACACTTTTTATGCTACGGAAAACATGCAGATTGACTGTTTAAATAAAAAAATTTTTTTTTTTTTTTTTTTTTTTTTTTTTTTTGTATCCTGCTACATAGCAATCTGTTTGGTCTAAACAATAATCTAATGTGCTGTCTGATTTTCATCGGTATGTATATCTTCAGCAGGGGCATGCACCCAGTGGTGCAGTCCTCATCTGTTGTCTGCGAATCTTGACGCTAGTTCGGGTATACTGTTTCTCTTAAGGCGAGAGAATCTTAGGCTGCCCACGCCCTGTAGCTCGGCGGCTAGCTCGTTTATGTGCTGATCCAATCTTGCTTGATAAATCTTGCTGTTTGACCCAATTTCTTCCTTGACAGTTCGCAGATTTAAATCTAGGTTCATATATTTATTGCTTATGTGTGGTGGGATATGGAACATTGCTCTCATTGTTTTGCTTTGAAACCTTTCGAGTATTTCAATATTACTATGGCTGGCTGTGCCCCAGAGCTGAATGCCATAAGTCCAAATAGGCTTTAGTATAGCTTTATATATGACCATTTTACTGGAATCTGTCAACTGTGACTTGCGTCCGATGAGCCAGTACATGTTGCGGAGTTTGCAGTCAAGTTGTTTTCTTTTAGTCCATATATGTTTACGCCAAGTGAGTCGACGGTCGAGATGCATTCCTAAATATTTTGCGTCATCTGATTGTGTGATCTCGGTGTTGTAAAGTTTCACTGGTGGGCAGGTTTTCCTTCTAAGTGTAAAAGTGACTTGAACCGACTTATCTGTATTAGCTTTAATACGCCACTGCTGAAACCATGCTTCTATGAGAGCCAGATGTGATTGTAGCCTCTCAGATGCTGTATTGGGATTCTCATGGGTTGAGAGAAGTGCGGTATCATCTGCGTATGTTGCTGTAATGGTATTGGCATAAGTGGGTAAATCTGCTGTAAATATTAGATAGAGAACTGGTCCCAGGATACTACCCTGTGGAACTCCCGATTTTATTTCGTGCATTTGTGATGTATCAGAATTATATCTTACTTCGTAGCATCTATTTTCAAGGTAGGATTTTACCAACAGAAAAAAAGAGTGTGGTAGCATTTTTTTGATTTTGAAAAGTAGCCCATTATGCCACACTTTGTCGAATGCTTGGCTAATGTCTAGGAAGACTGCGCAGCAAAATTGTTTGTTTTCCAGTGCTCTACCTATGACATCAACCAGCCTATGCACTTGCTCGATGGTTCCGTGGCCTTCCCTAAATCCGAACTGGTGTGTTGGTATTAGGTCTGATAGATGTTCTCGCATTCTATTTAGTATGATCTTTTCTAGTAGTTTTCCAATTACGGGAAGGAGGCTTATAGGTCTATATGATGTCACTTCTTGAGGTGGTTTACTTGGTTTCAGAATCATTATTACCTGTGCTATTTTCCATTGACTTGGGTATGAGGACAATCTTAAACATGCGTTGAAGATAGCGAGTAGGAGCAGTATTCCTTTTTTAGGTAGGTGTTTTAAGAGAGTAGCGTCAATAAGATCGTAGCCAGGGCATTTGCCTTCCCGGAGTTTTAGGATCTCCCGCCTTAATTCGTTTGGTGTCACATGTTTTAGTGGTAAGCACATCTGAGTAGGTGACCTAAGGTATTCCTCTATGTCATTGTCCCGATGTGGGTTATTGCTGGGAAGTGGTTCGAAAACTTTACGTAGGTGTGTAGCATAGGTGTTGGCTTTTTCACAGTCAGAGCGAGCCCAAGTTCCTGTCGGAGTTTTCAATGGCGTAAGTTGTTGTTTAGGACGCTTTAGGTTTTTGGTAGCCTTCCACAGCGAGTAGTTTGTGTCGCTAGTATGTGTCAGTTTTGCGAGGTATGATTGTATATTCTCGTTTTCAAATTCTTTGATTCGTGTTTTTAGTTCTCGTGTGGCTTTATTGAACGCGGTCTTATCACTAGGATAGTGAGTATTATGCCATACTCTGCGGAGTCTACGTCTTTCGTTAATATAATCCTTGATGAATGCAGGGTAGACATGCTCTTTTGCTGTTCCCGTTTTGTGGTAGGATGTAGACCTATTTGCTGCGTCATGAATCAATTTGTTTAGTCCTTCTATAGCCTGTTCTACTTCATCAGTCGTTTTTAGTGAGATCTTAAGCTGTATCTCCGCTGTGATGATATTCTGATATTTTTCCCAGTTCGTATTCTTGTTATAAATTTTGGGTGCTGCTTCTGTTAGTATGATCTTACTATATACGTTAAGAATAACAGCAGAGTGATCTGAGATGAGGTCAAAGTCGGTTTCCGTTTTGGTGTTATTAATGGCAATGTTTTTTGAAATGAAAAAATCCAACAGGTCGGGGGTTTTACGTGGGTCAGCTGGCCAGTAGGTAGGTTCGCCAGTGGACAGACAATCGAGGTTAAGGTCAGTCACGGCTTGGTAGAGCTGTCTACCTCTAGTTGTTATGAGCCTAGAGCCCCAGAACAGATGTTTAGCATTCCAGTCTCCTCCACATATAAAGCGATGCCCGAGTGTAGTGAAGAAATCTTTATAGTCGTCCTTTGTTACCTGATGTTTAGGAGGGCAGTAAATTGCAGCGAGGCTGATGTCTGAGCTTTTGTCATGTAGTTTAATAGTAGTGGCTTGTATCTTGTCTGTTGAAAAAGGTTCAATTGGGTGATGTTTTATATTTGATTTTATGAGTACTGCCGTTCCTCCATGCGCATTTCCCGATGGGTGGTTGGTAGCATAAATAGTGTAGTCTTTAATTGAGATGTAGCTTTTGCTTGTAAACCTAGTTTCCGATATTAATACCACGTCAATTTTTTTCATACGAAGAAACAATTCTAGCTCTAGTCGTCTTGCGACTAGACCGTTAGCGTTCCATGTGATTATTTTAAGGTTAAGATTACTTTTTTATTTGGCTGCTAATTAGCTGGACGAAACGATCCATCATGTTGTCTACCATGTTTAACATCATAGTTTGAATTCTGTTGAACATTTGGTCTAAGATGTCACTTAGTTGTTGCATTTGAAGTGGTTGATCTGGGGTAGTTATATTTTCCGTTTTTCTTTTTGTCATTTCAGCGTAAGTTGCATTTGTCCTGTTATGAGTTTTGAATTTTCTTGGCTGCAGTTTGTCAGTTTCGGAAATAATGTTCCTTGGATTTGTAAGGTAGTGTGTTTGTTTTGGTTGTATTTTCAATAAATGCTCTTTATACTGTTTGTATTTTATGCATCCCCTGTAACTAGCTGGATGTTTTTCTTGACAGTTTGCACAAGTAGCCTCTGTGTCTCTGGTTTTGGTGCAACTAGTGGTCGGGTGGTCGTTTCCACATTTGACGCATCTGAATGGTCGATAACATTGGTTTTTGGAATGTCCGAATCTTTGACATCTTTTACATTGTAAGATTTCTTGTTTCTTATAAGGTGCTTCAAAAGTTACTTTCATATGATTTAGGAATTTTATTTTGAATATTTCCTTGTTGTTTCGTTTTGGTTCCAGGTCTAAGTAAAATAGAGGCAGAGGTTCTTTTGAGTTTCTGTGACGTACATTTATGAGTTGCCTTACTTCATGCCCGTGTGTTTTGAGTTCTTCTTTTATTTCAGAAGTATCCTCTGAGCTGTGCAGGCCTCGCAGCACAACTCTATATGGCCTTTCACTTTTTAGCATGTAGGTATAATGACTGATATTGTCTGTGATAAATTTTTCTCTTATTGTTTTGTATACTTCTATACTCGCCGGCATTACTTTTACAATGTGTCCTGACCTTAGTGTGGTCATAGTAAAATTTCCTTCTGTTGTAATTTTGAGCAGTAGGTTTTTGAGGGAGTTGATATCCAGAACCCCAGTTACAAAAATTGGTTCTGGTTTAGGTGGCTTTTCTATTTCAATGTCATCCGTTTTGTCTTCCACATCGCCTAATATTGCAAATTGATTTTGTGTGGATATTGTATATGCAGTCTTTTTCTTTACGTTTTCTGTCTCTGGTGATTTTGTTTCCACTCTTTTTCTTTTGGCTTGAGGTATTTGGTCTTGTTGCCAGGTGTTCTTGTCATTATCATTCGATTTAGATATTGTTTTGTGAGCGTCTATTTCTTGTGGTATTGCACCGACAGAGTTGCTACGTGTTTTTGTAAACATGCTCTTGTGAAAAGTTTGTTGGATCATGGTCGGGTTCGGGTTTGTTTTGTTTTTTAGGTTCGTTTCATTCATCTTATTCCCACGAGTATTGGACGAAAAACTGGTCGCTTGAGGGTAACGCCATCCCCCAAGAAGGCAAAATACAACTACGTTTGCCAGGTCCGTAGAGGTCGGCGCTAATGCTGTTCATCCATACAGCCATGCATCCAGTTGGCACGTTTCCCACCATTGGATTTGGGTAATTTTTGGGGAGGTTTTCTTCCTCTTGGTCCGGGCAATTAAGCCAAGACCCCCGCTCCTGATAAAGTGTCTTGTAGTTTACGGGTTAAGAAGGTCATTTCCTACCTCCTATGTTGACTGCTGGCTAAGCGTCGCAGTGTCGGGTTATTTACCGCCGCCCGGGACTCGGCGTGTCATTCCTTTAGCGCCACCCGGGGGACACGTGTAGGGTGATTATTAGGCAGTTCCTACGGACGCGAATGACTTAGCCCCCCAAATAAAAAAATCAAAATAATTTTATTTGGAAGAATATTGTCATAAGGTCTAGTACAGTAATAATAGTATCAAATATTCTACATAATAAGGTGTCCAAATGTTTCAGTAATTAAAATTAATCATTATAGGTCTTGGGTACATAAATTTTGTCTTTTAAAAAGTCATCTACATTATAATAACATTTGTCAATTAGAAATTTAAATAATTTGTATTTTAAACTATTATAATTAATTTCCTTAAATGATGGTTAATGTTTAACCATCACAAATAAGTACCTACGCTTAATTTTTTTTTAACAAGTTTTTCATACGGTGCTTATTCGTTGATTATGTGGTATTCTACTGCACTAAATAGGTGTTTTTTGGAGTTTTTGAATAATATAATAGTATTCGCGACACTTGCTCACGCGGTCGCTTGCCCTAAACTATGGCGGCCAGAGACTGACATACACATATATTTTTAAAAACATACTTAAATAGATATTAATACCCAGACATAGAACAAACACAAATGTTCATCACATGAATGTTTGCCTTAGGTAGGAATCGAACCCACACCCCCTAGCTCAGAAAGCAGGTTCACAACTACTGAGCCACCACTTTTTTTACAGATTAAATAAAATATCTACTTAAACTATTTTGGAAGAGGACTCTGGTTTCCGTAGCACAGTTTTTTACTAGTTCGGAAATCGGGGGTTTCATTATTTTTGATGTACAATTTTTATTTTTTCAAATAAATAAATGATTGACCGATTATTCGTAGCAGGAGTGGTGGCTCGATCTGCGTTTGTTACATTTGTGAAATTAAACCGAATGCGCCCCTAAATAACGGTAGGAAGTAACCGTTTTTACAACAACGATTGTCAAAAGAGATTTAAGTTGAGTCTTCATCCTACTTACTAATAAACGTTAATTACCTACCCCCCGAGATAGTTATACAGTGATAGTTGTTTGAATCAGGCGTTACTTTGCGGAAGTTCATCTTCAAAACTGTTTCTTGACCCAATCTCTAGTGTGTTTCCGCTCTAACGTCGCATTAAGTACGTCAAGAAATATGATTTTTTTAATCTATCTTGAATTTGGCTAGTAGATTTCATTGAATTCTTTAATTAATTAACGTTAAATATCATATTGTTTAAAGTTCAAATTAGCTTCAAAAATCAAATTATACAAAGTTTTCTAGTAAATTTCATTAAATTAATTGCAAGATAGAATAAAAATAGATATATTCCTTGACGTAATTAATGTGGCGTTAGGACAAGAGATTGGTTCAAGAAACAGTTATACAGTGTTTTATTTTCTTTCCTACCTTTTATTGATACTTTCATTTTTACCTGATTGACTCAGAAGACAGAGCACTGTACAACTATTCCGAGGCTATAAAACGTTTATTAGTAAAGGGCTCTGAGTACAAAATAAGTAGACATGGGATAAATTTCGTAAATAGTAAACTTGTGTTCAAAAAGTTATTCACTTTGACGAGTAGGACTTAATTAAAGTAACCTTAAGGGCCAACGTTTTACTTATGGCGCGAAATTCGAATTTTAAACAGTAACAGTAAACAGTATGTATTTATGTATGCCACCGACCGTTTGTCATATTTAGTTCTGTCCTGTCCATGCATAGGTTGCCTGGAAGAAATCACTTTAGGCGATAAGGCCACCCTTGTACTGCCGAATGATATTTTATTGTTTATTTTTTTCTCTATAAACATAAAGAAAAAAATAAACAATAAAATATCATAAATAATAAAACAAACGTTTTACTTTGTATTTTTGGTGTGCAATAAAGATGTATTGTATTGTATTGTTTATTTTTGTAGCTAACAATATATACAATAATATAATTTTGCGGTTATCTCAGACTATTTTTCTCTAGTTATTTTACAAATACGAGTATATTTGACAAATTGACGCACCTGATTACTCAAAAAGATCAATAAACACTTCAATCGTCAGTTTATTGATTACATGACTTAATAAAGCAATTTGGTGCCTTATTGTTTTATATTTCTGCAAAGTATTGTAAAGAATGATCTACGATTGGCGCAAATTTCATCATTGCTTAATTTAGTTATCCGGTCTAACGCCAAAAACAAAATAAAACAGTTTTAAATTTAAGTTTCCCGCTATTTCGAACCGTTTCACCTTAACTATTAATTCACCCTTCTATAATACATTGTATACTACTAAAATCGGTTCTAGAAAAGCACTCAACCACAGCGCCAGAAAGGCACTTAGTTTCAATCAACCGCGCATTGAAAGGGTTAACACACCTCACACGAACATGCTCCAACAGAAACAAAATTCGAAAATATTGAGTAACATTAACTTAATTCTTCCATTTTCATTCTCTCACTTAGCTTTCTCTGCCATATTTACAAGAAATGTCTGTCCGTCCATCACAATTTGTGAATATTTCTTTAGTACACGCCTAACTACAGTATGATGATTGAAGAGTAGCAAAGGTCCGAATATTAGACTCCTCAATAAAAATAAAAATAAAACTTAATAATAAATCATACACATATCTATGTATGTTTTCACATTACAATCTACACACATATGTGAAAACGTGCACAATGTATAGGTACTAATCCAATAATAACATTAAGAGCAAATTTACAAGTATAAATTAAAAATTAAAATAAACATTTAGACAGCGATTTTCATCAAACATAGCTAAGAACAATCGCGATTAATTAATTTTTCAAATAAAAAAAAATCTAAATCGGTTCATACGTTCAGGAGCTACGATACCACACACACACACACACACACACAACACACACAAAGACACGTAAAAAAAACAAAAAATACAAAAATATTTATTAACCTTATCACACAATATACAACATAAAGTTTAGCAATAGTCCCCGCACTAGGGCCAGCCTGTATCGCGGGAGACTGTAGCCGATTACCTAATGAATGAGTGAGGAGGACTAACTACTATTAAGTTTAAACAAAAGAATACGCGCGTGTGAGTGTGTGTGTGTGTGTTTGTGTGTGTGTGTGTGTGTGTGTGTGTGTGTGTGTGTGTGTGTGAGTGTATGTCAAACTTATAACACCTCGTTGTTTTTGCATCGGGAGTTAAAAACTAACAGACAACGGATTTAATTTCATTGGTCGTTGGGGCCCGCACTTACTCGTAGCTTGCGGGCACCCGCATGCGTTTTCATTAGTCGATGGAGGTCACATGCAGCGTGCGAAAGATTTTGTGTTCTCTGCGTTCTCACATAAATTGGTCAAAGCCGCTTTCTGGAAATACCAGCATGCTGTGTATCGGACGATGTACAACGTGCTGTTTTGCATTCCCGCGGAATTTGCAGTGGTAAAACTCGACTAGCAGTGTACAAATGATCTATGGGGCACCCGTCAAATCATGAGAAAAAAACAACTGTTCTATACAAAAAACTCGTTGATCGTCGTCAAAATGTATGAAACAGCTGCTTTTTTTTCGATTTCAAATTTGGGCCATAGTTTATTCGTGCTCTGCTAGTGGAGTATAACTACCTCTACAAATTCCGCAGGAATGCAAACTAACACGTTGTGTCATGTCAAAATATTTCAAGCAATCATTAGCAGCTAAGAACTTAACTTAACTAAGAACATTTGCTAAGCAACAATGCTTAGCAAATGTTCTTATTTGGAGCTATGTAACCGCCTTACACTGTTTGAAGGTGCTCTCTACACCTTCAGAATATAAATCGGTTATTTTTATTTTTTCTTCAACGACTCATCAGGATTCTGGCCGGCATTACTTTTCATTAGCTAAAATATCACAGCGATGAAGTGTCTATTGTAGGTTAATGATTTAGTTAGCTTAATCTTAAGTGCGTGAGTATTCTTCTCACTTTAAAAGAGTGAATCAATAATACATTCAGGCACATTTTTGCACACACTGGTCGTCTGAATCCAAACTAAGCAAAGCTTGTTCTATGGCTGCCAGAGACTGATATACACATGTCATATATTTTAACTACTTACTTAAATAGATTTAAATATATTGTTCCTATGGATGTTACATAGGAACAAACATAAATGTTAATCACTTGAATATTTGCCCTAGGTGGGAATCGAACCCACGGTCCTAAGCTCGGAAAGAATGTTCACTAACCAATTGAGACACTGAGTTTATGTAGGTACTTTATGTAATCTTTACGTCACTTACATTTAGGCTATCATTTTACGTTCAGTCTTTAGATATAGTAATTTTATCAAACTTTTTTTAATTCTTAAGCATCCTCGCCTACAACATTAGTATTGTATAATGACTACATTAGACGAAACAATGACTTGATTATTGTTTTTATTTCTACATCACGTCACATTTATTATTTATTTTAATCATTTATTATTAACGTAGCAGCATTTATTATTAATAATGTAGCAGATTTCGGTTCTAGTTTTTGTCAATATTTCAAAATAATTACGCTAACATTGTGAAATGTTTGCGTAATTATTTTGAAATATTGAATTTTGAAAATTTGAAATATTTTCAGCAAAACGATTATAATTTGAAAACTGCAGTTCGCTTTACTTACTTCGTTAGTGCTGCCAATAATAACCACAAACAACGTCAGCAAAACCAAAACCAACATTATGACGTGTCTCACGTCACTCAATGTTTAAAAACCATTCCACCCTCAAAATAAATATTTCGAAAACAAACTACGGACAGGAGCGCGGCTGCTCGTAACAGAATTTTTAAAAAGGATTTTTTTGTTTGTTTTAAGGTAAAATCTCAATAGATCATAGTATTTCAATAAAAAAATTCATGAAAAATTTCGTTGACAGAACTAAAGAAGTAGAAAGTATCGAAGTGATTTTTTTCTAAATGAAATCTAAAGCTAACATTATGTCTGTGGCTGTAACAGTGGCTTTAATTTCGCTGGCAACATTGATGCCGCACAAATACAAAGAAAATGTACGCAATATAATTTAATTTTAAATAGTTTATGTATTAATAATATATGATTATTGAGTAGGTACTAGCCTTTCGTCCATGGTTTTGCTCGCATTTCATAGCCTATTGCACTCAGGGATAATGTAGTTTCTAGTAATAGTAGTGAAATAATTTTCAGGTTCAAGAAGGTTCAGGTCAGTTGTTACGAAGATGACTCCCGACAAAGAAACTTAAAAACGCAAAAATGTTACCACTTTATAATATTAGTAAAGAAATAGATTAGTATAGATTTATTTTAACAAAGTGTGAAATACTCTGCCAGAGTGTGTGTTCCCTGACACTTATAATCTAGGTGTCTTCAAGTCTCGAGTGAATCGGTTTCTTCTAGGCAAGCGTGCTCCATCTTAGGCCGCATCACTGCTTGTCATGATGTTGGCGGCCAAACGCAAGCCGATTAAGTAATAAAAAAATTGCATGACGGCACTATTACCGGCGATGCGGGTGATAGTGAAGTCAATGACGTAAATGAGCCTTAATCCTCAGCAATCATTCATTCATTCATACTAAACGGTTTGCCTCCACCTTTCTGATACGAACCGCTAGGGAATGGAACACCTTGCGATCGTCTGTATTCCCGACTAACTACAACCTGGGTATCTTCAAGGCTCGAGTGAATAAGTACTTTCTAGGTCGTCGTGCTCCATCTTGGACCACAACGTCGCTTAACATCAGGCGAGTCAAACGTCAACCTATCCTACAAAAAAAAAACATATTAAGAAGCCCACTTGGTGTGTGGTAAAATTGAAATCACTTTGACAACGGTGACATAAACCTCCATCAATGCGAGACATTAATAATAATAATAATAAAAAAAAGACAGCTGTCAAGCAAGTTGTTTCTTTTCACCGCTAACTAAATATTTTATCAACTTTTATAGTATTTTGGCTTTTCCGACCATTTTTCTATTGTATTTTTGAATTGCATGCTTTATTCATAAAACAGACAAGAAAACAATACTTCAACATGAAAATTCCAATATTATTTATGGATCTGAACAAAATTGACAGATGTCACACAATCAAAACACAAAAAACTTGGAAATAAAATTATGGAAAATGATAACGAGGTCGAGAACAAGAAAAGCAGCTGACACTACAAGCACACGCCCACCACCTTCGCCCTCCTCGTCGTCTGAGGGTCCATCGTCAGAAGAGGATGAGTACGCAACTCCTCTGGACACGACGGGCTCGAGCGACGAGGAGGCCGCTCCGACGCCAGCGCCGCCGCCACCACCTGCGCGACGAGGACGTCCTCCGCTGCCGGCACGCTTGGGGCCTGCGGGGCGACCTGCCCCGCCTACGGCTCCCGCTACCGGTGGTGTAGTGTGTCGCATGCGATGGACTCAAGCTATGAACGAGAACTGCATGCGCGCCTACTATGGGGCTACAGAGGGGGGAACTAACCTGACTGCGTATCGTGTTAGGATGCTGTCTTTGTTTCAGGTCCTTGAACCGACCGTCACCGTTTCCACGCAGCGACTATCGGATCAAGTGCGGGCTATTCACCGGTGTAAGCTGCTGGATCAGTCCGTGCTTGATCGGCTCTGCCTAGAAGCGATTCGCGCTCGTCCGACCCCTGCTTCAACGAGGGACCAGCCTGTTGCGTCGTCAGCCCCGACACGGGCTTCAGTGCCGGCGTTGGCGGCGACACTAGCGACAATGGCTGATACTGACGTTGACGGGGATCGTACAAGCGCGAGCGTCTCTAGTCAGGTAAGTGAGCATTTGAGGAGGACTTTGGAAGACGCGATCTTCCAGTATCGGTTCGCACCCGACTCTAGGCCGCGATTACCACGTTTGCCCACGCATAGACATAACATGGCTTTAATGGGAGCCCTGAATGTTTTGCTAGCCCCGTACTTGCGGGCTAGCGAAAATTTGACTGATACACACTCGATCCTGTACTGCGGTGCCATCGCGGCATGTCGCGTTGCACGTGTTAAGTTTCCGGACACTAGCCGTGCACAGCGACCTGCCGGGGGTGTGCCTGCATGGCAAGTGCGGATCGAGCGGCGTATCAGCACATTCAGGACTCTCATTGCAAAGCTACTCTGCTTCAGCCGGGGGAACACTCGCCCCCGAGTCATGCGTTTCGTAACGCAGGCGTTCGCTGGGACCGATATAAGGCCCCAGTATTACTTGGCCAACGTTACGGAACGCATTGACTATCTGAAGCAGAAAGTCTATGCATGGGCAAACCGTATTCGCCGCTACAGGGAGCGTGTGGACAGATACTGGCAAAATCGCCTCTTCCAAAGTGACCAAAGGAAGGTATACCGAGGCTGGGAGAGAACCGAGCAGTGTGTTATCGACGGACACCGACCGGATGCTAGCGCCATGATTGATTTCTGGCGTGGTATCTGGTCGGTGCCCGTCGAGCACACTGAGGGTGAGTGGATGCGTATTGTCGAACGGGAGTGCGAGTCTATCGAATCCATGGAGTCTATCTTAATAGACTCCGTAGACGTTAGTTGTGCAATCCGCACGGCTCAGAACTGGAAAAGTCCTGGACCGGACGGATTGCACAACTTCTGGATAAAATGGATTCGATGCTCGCATGACCGTTTGGCAATACAATTCCAGGAAGCCCTCGAGCTCTGTTCCCTGCCCAGTTTTATGACCACCGGTGTCACCTTCCTGCTCCATAAGTCCGGTAGTACCACGGATCCAAAGAACTATAGACCCATCACGTGCTTGCCTACCATCTACAAGCTCCTTACATCCATTCTGAGAAACAAAATTAATACGCACATTGTTGCAAATAATGTTTTGGCCCCCGCTCAGAATGGATGTAGGGTTGGGTCCCGTGGTACTAAGGAGCTCCTCCTCATCGACATGGCCATTAGCCAGCAAGTCCGGCGGAGCAAGGGAGCCCTATCTGTCGCCTGGATTGACTATAAGAAGGCCTACGATTCAGTGCCTCATTCATGGCTAGAGAGGATTTTAGAGTTATATAAAATCGATATAACTCTAAAATCATTCTTAAGCGCATGCATGAGGCAATGGACCACAGTCCTTCGTCAACCAGGTGGTGGAGAGGTCTCCGCTGATCCACAGGACTTGATAAGGATTGAGCGAGGCATCTTCCAGGGCGATAGTCTGAGTCCATTGTGGTTTTGCCTAGCCCTAAATCCTCTCAGCACCTTGCTGAAGGATTTAGGACTAGGCCATCGACTCCGTAGGGGGGGTGAGGTCATTTCTCACCTGCTTTACATGGATGACCTCAAGCTGTTTGCACCGAAACGCCAAGACTTAATGGAGCTACTAAAAACTACAGAGGTTTTTAGTAGCGCCATTAAGATGGAGTTCGGTGTAGACAAGTGTGCGGTCATGCATGTACAGCGGGGGAAAGTTGTAAATTCACCGAATTTGCAACTTTCTGAGACAATGACTCTCAGATCCCTCTCCGAAGTCGAGACCTACAAATACCTCGGTATGTCGGAGTCGTTGGGTATATCAGTAGTGGACATTAAGAAATCGATAAAGGAGCGCTTCTTTTGTCGCTTGACAAAAGTACTTAATAGTCTTTTGTCGGGCGGCAATAAGATGCGTGCCTTTAACGGTTGGGTGATGCCACTACTGATATACTCCTTTGGCATACTTAGGTGGACTCAGACTGAGCTGGACGCCCTGGATAGAAGGGTCCGTCAACTGCTCACAACACACCGCATGCTACACCCACGGTCGTCTGTTATGAGACTGTACATTCCGCGGAAGTGGGGAGGTCGTGGCATGTTAAATGCCAAAAACCTCCACAACCGCGAAGTGTACAGGCTCCGGAGTTTTTTCCGCAACAACGACTGTGGGATGCATTGCGATGTTGTAGCAGTTGACAAGGGCCTGACGCCGCTCTCCTTGGCAAACGAGAACTGGCGCCAACCATCGGTGCTGAGCACCGAGGACCGCAAGAACGTATGGAAGGGCAAGGAGCTGCATGGGAGGTTCTATCGGGCCTTAACAGGGCCCGATGTAGACCTCCTAGCGTCGGTGAACTGGCTACGCTTCGGTGACCTATTTGGGGAAACCGAGGGTTTTGCCTGTGCGATTGCTGATGAAGTTATCAAGACGAACAACTATCGGAAATATATCCTGAAGGACGGTACGGTCGACATTTGTCGGGCATGCCACCGTCCCGGAGAGTCACTCAGGCATATCATTTCCGGTTGTTCGCATCTTGCTAACGGCGAGTACTTGCACAGGCACAACCAAGTAGCCAGGATCATCCACCAGCAACTTGCCCTTCAATACGGTCTTGTCGAGTCCGAGGTGCCGTACTATAAGTACGCACCAGCGTCAGTTCTCGAGAATGGCCGTGCTTTGCTCTACTGGGACCGCTCTATCATCACGGACAGGACTATTGTTGCCAATAAGCCTGATATCGTGCTGGTCGACTGGTCCCAGCGCCGGGCAGTGCTCGTCGACATCACCATCCCACATGACGAGAACCTCGTGAAGGCCGAGAAGGACAAACTCAGCAAGTACCTTGACTTGGCTCACGAGGTGACCGCCATGTGGGATGTTGACTCGACGATCATTGTCCCGATAGTCGTCACGGTAAACGATCTCATAGCGAAGAGCCTCGACCAACATCTCAAGAGGCTCTCGTTAGACGGTTGGATCAAGGGCCACATACAAAAGGCAGTGATCCTAGACACGTGCCGTATTGTCAGGAGGTTCCTCACTCTGCAGCCCTAACCACCGGTAGCTTGGGCCTCGCCCCGCTGCCGGCGGCACCCTAGTTTTTAAGTTTTTTATAGTATTTGTTTTTTTATTCATGTATTGTAAAAAACTTAGAAGTTAAGAAGAAAAATAAATATCTTGAATAATAATAATAATAATAAAGGAATTTATGTCAGGTATAAAAACCCATAGGCAAACAATTGAATTAGCTTAAAACTAGATTAAATTTAAGTGTAAAAGAGAAAAAAAAAAACCCTTAAACATTGATGTCAAACGTCGCGTCCTCAAGATTACAAGAATTGGGTACGTTTGATCTAGTATCTTGTAGACATATTTGTGTAGACAGTTGTCATACAAGTTTTTGTATGTATTTTAATTGTTTTGTATAGTATTTGTAGGAAAAAGTATCATGAACCACGCAATGTTCCAGTGCAACATTACCTCAAAATGTTATTTTTATACGCCATTGTGACACAGAACCCAATAAAAATTAATTACGGCTCGGTTTCATGTAACGAGCGTTTAAAAAAGCCAGTACGGTGCGATTAAGAGCCTCATTTAAAATGATACAAGGCACTCGACGAGCTTGCCAAACTCGTGTTTCCTACGGCCACACAGTACAGGCAGTATGGAGAGGTGGATTTTAAACAGGTGAATGGTTTTGTTGCTAATTATGGACATTACTTTAATTTAAAGCATTTGAAAGCACTAAAAAAATATACTTACGAGTATATTGGGTTAAAGGCAAATAGTTACTTGTAAAATTGTGAAAACAAACATGAAATAGGTCTCAACTGAATAGCTCTGAACTGAAGGAAAATTCAAATCACATGTTAAAACTACAAACGAAAAGAGGATATTAAAAGGTTAACAATTATTTAGAAGACAAATATGTATGGAGTCTTCCACTTCCGCCAAGTAGCCACTAGTACATAGATATTACTTAGTTGTAAGCAAATGTGCGAGAAAAAAAAAATTTAATTTTGCCAAAAAAAATAATGCCTCTCTATTTTTGCCCTGTTCTTTTGAGTAGTGGCTCTTTTTCCGAACAAGGTGGTAAAATTTTACAATAAAAAAACCCTAATTTTTCGAGCACTTAGTCGACACGTGTTTCGCCTCTCCACGAGACATCCTCAGGACGTGTTGACTCTCCGAGCGCGTGGCTGAGAAAGTAACAAAGTAACGGCTGATTAAGTCAAGTATCTGTAAGTTATTATAATTGTAATCCAATATGACAGTGACAGGCTAATCTACATGTAGTGCAGATGTTCCCATAGATGATAACTGTCGTTTTGCTTTTCATGCAAGCTTGTTAAACCAACCTCCATTGTGGACCTTCTCCCATCGCCATGCTGTATGTTAAGTAAGATCAAAATCGTTGACTGATTTACAATGCTGACGAGCACCCCTCACGAGACTTCTATCCCACTCTGGACCGCGAAAGGCTTCGCAGTCAGAGCGAGATAGAAGCGAGGATCGCGAGACTTGCTCGGTCAGTAAGCGACTAGTGACCACTGCAGAGCGTCCTTACTGTCTTCCTCCACCGTTCATGTTTCCCTTACCGTTCGTAGGCGTATTCTGGAGCATGCAAATTTTTACTATTGACATACAAAAGCGCTTGTTCAAGCGGAAAAATGTTTTAGTCCTTCCTTTGTTGGTTCGACTCAACGGGTTGCAAAGGAAGAAATGGTGACGCCATTTTATTATAGGTTTAGGAGTCGTAAATTCGTAGTAAATAGGCGTAGTAAAAAATTATAGGTGAAGGAAATAGATTTTCTTTTGAGACAACGATAATAAATTTATTTCGCTGTGCTTCCATTTTTCTAGATTTTTCTTTTCTTTAACTTAGAAGCGGAGTAAGAATACTTCTTTATTTAGTAAAAGATTTAAAATACTTACTAGTTTTTCTATTGCACCAGTTATAGTTATTATGTATACCAGATTTTGGCAGCCATAGTACAAGCTTTTGGTTTGTCCTGTAAGTTAAAATGTCCTGATTTATAATTTATTTAATATTAATTACTAAATGATGTCCCTTGAATTGCTGTCACGGTTCGCTAACAAAAATCAATTTTTAAAAAGTAAAGAATGTGCTTAGTTTTCTATTTTTACATATATATCAAAAACGAATAAACAATAATAATTTTTAGTTTATAAAAAACAATAATAAACTCGCAAGTACAACAAATCAAACAACATTTTTGTTTTATTTCTATTCATAATCAAACCTATCCACAGAACAGGAATGCTAGTGCAAACGTTTTTAAAAAATCCTCTCTTTCCATAAAACTGATTTCACGCACATGAATCAAAACTCCAATTCTGGCTCTACAGAATAATTTCCACACTGGGGTAGCTAAATTCTCTCCGATGCATAAATAACCAGCTTAATTGGGGGTAAAATCGCTCTGCAGTTTTGATGAACAACTTGAAACGTTAACAACGCAACCGTTTGCGTTGGACTTGTTTAATTTTGATTGTTTGACTAAAAACATGGGTGTGTTACAGTGTTTACAGGTACAGGATTGAAAAAGTATGGATTTTGCCGAAAAACCATTTAATTATTTGTTCATCAACATTATGTATACTAACACAAAATACGGCCATAACGGCTGTGAGGATCTGGACAAAATTTTGCACAGAGATAAGAGTTATGAAGTAAAATAGCACATAAGCTACCTGCTACTACCACAGGACACAGCTAAGGTACACACCGTAAAAAAAAATCACAAATTGAAAAATCAAGTGTCACAGGAAATATTGATGCGGACGGCAAATAAAAAAATTAAGTTGGTAAATTGGTTTCTAAAAGCAAAAAATGCACCTAAATAATAAGTTTATCTATTGAATTTGTCCATACCACAAACAGCTCATTTTTTTTCACGATCAGGGTTGACCCTATAGTAAAAGTTGGTTAAAATTATGAGTAAGTACAAAATGTCCTAGAATATGTTTGTACCTTAAAGATACACCCTATAGAGTCGATTTTTATTGAGCAACATTTAAACGTACCGTTACAAACCGCATCATTTGTGGTTTGGACCAATGCGAATTTGTTATTTAGGTGGAATTTTGCTCTTAAAAAAACGATTTAGACTTTAATATTTAGGATATCATTGTACCGTGATTAAAATTATATGTCCATTGTTTCAAGCTACACTAAATAATTTAGTTTTTAATTCCCATTTTCTTTTAAAAATAAGTTACAATTCAATGTACAGTTTCAAGAAATTGCTTTGAAATAATCAGATAGAAGTACAGTGGCTCATAAAATTACTTGTAAGTGAAGGCAATATAATAGCTTGAAGAAGTCCCTGGAGACTACAGCTTTTGAAGCGTTAGCTCAAAGATAGTTCCAATGAAAGGTACTTTACTTTGTTCACGGCAAATGTAGTAAAGTGGGTGTCAAAAGTGAATAAAACTAAAGTATTCTTCAGTTTTATTGATTCTTTTGAAGTAGATTCAAAGTACATGGCAAAGTAAATGTCAAGCAAAAGTAAATGTTTTTATTTAAACTTTTCTAAACTATGTACATATGTGATTGATGGGGGATTACCACGATTTACAAAAATTTCGTTTTCGTTTGGCTCCATACATTTCATCTAGTTCCTTATCATTTCCGCCAGGTGCGCTTTATTGAAGTGTATTGAACCAAACGAAAACGAAAAAAGTTTTCATAATCATTAAAACTGATGTTTAGGGTGCAGATGGCTCAATAAGACAGAGAGCCTACACCCAGCGGTGGAATAAAGACGGCTGTGGATGATGACGCTGGTGATGGTGAACCCAAAAGCCCCCGGCCACGATTCAAACTCCAACAAACATAAAATCTGCGCAATTTAACGACTCTCAGGCCACTGTCATTACGTAAACTGAATCCAAAGGCAACTTTTGAAAATCACTCAACTCGCCTCGAGCCGTTGACAAGTCCTCGTTAAACTTTGCCGATTACCTCGACTTTTTTACTCCTACCCGCTTTCCCATTTCCCAAGATCGATGTCTCAGGATTTAATGAACTTTCTTTGAAATTTTTCTATTTAAGTTATTGTGATTCTTTGCGAGAAAGTTTCTTGTGGACTGGAATTGACTGGATGGAGTTGTTCTGGTTGATTAGATAGGGTTGGGAATGTAATTACACTGACATTTATTATTATATGAAAATAAGTTTTAGTAAATATAAAACAAAACTCTACTTCTTACAATAATAGTAAAATGAAACAGGAGTAAAACTACATTAAATTTGAAAAGAAAATAGCTTAAGACGAGCAACTCGACGTCTCGCGTCGTGATTGCATAAAAAAGTTGTTTATTCAAGAAAGTTAGAAATGACTTTTAACCATCTTCGTTATCTTTGTTTCTTCTGAATCTTAGCTTTTTCCACTAAAGAGAAAAAATTAACATAAATATTTATATATGTATAAACAATGAAAAGAAAATACCAAAAAGAACAATAAAGACCATAGAAGGGCATGCAAATGTCATGTTATTTAAGGAGGTAGAAACACTAGCAGAAGACGAAGTCAAGACATTGCTTTACTGCCAAAAGCAACACTCTTAAATTATCATGAAGAAGACAATACAACATTTGACGCTTTAAAATACCCAAAACAATAGCCTTCCATCTCTCACCCTCCAACTTACCTCATCAATGCCCTCAAACGAACGCGGTACAAACGAAGCGAACGAAAAAAATCCAACCGATCACAGATGTGTGGAACGGTGGCTACGACAAATTGTTTTATCGAAAATTACTTTCTGGAGCGGATAAATTTCCATTTTTCTAATGGAACGGAATGGCGTAACTCCCTTGCGAGTAAGACTCACAATCTCGGGTACCGTTCTCATTGAGCTGTGTGAGAACAAGCTTATTCTTACTCAATAGTTATTTGTCTGCTATTTCTGTTGTTCGTATTGAAACTTATATGGGAGTGACGGGCCCAGAGAATATATATTCTGTCTAATAATGGACAATATCTGTGGGCCCGTCACTCCCATGTAAGTTTCAATACGAACCACAGAAATAACAGACAAAATCAATATTTTGTCTAATAATGGTCAATTTCTCTGGGTAATTAAAGGTTACCTGAGCTACGAGCGGTCCCTCTACAGAAGGCGTAGCGTCTCTACGACCGCTGTAGCATTGCTACTGTGCCTCTACGCATACGCAGCAGCTACGCAGGGATACTACACGCACTTCTCTACAAAATACAATGCTCTAAAACTTGCTTGCCATACAAAATCCAACGTAGTATGGACGTTGTCTCAGTCACTCGTTACTTTAGTTGACGCGAGTGTAAGTGAGCGCGAATTATGGCAACTTTTTACGGTTTCAGGGTTAAATGAATAACCGGCTGGCAGTTGGAACTGCTAACTGGGAGTTCTGGTTAGTGCCAACTTTGCTGCCCATCAGCGTATGGTTCTAAAATTTATGTTTCAATCGAGTGGCAGACAAAATCAGTAGTTTTGGGAAAAAAAAAACAGTTTTAAAACACAGCACAATAACTCTTGCTTTTTTTAAATAACGTATTGTAAACCATAAATATGGAGCCCGGTGTATGGCAACAGGCTTGCATCTGTCACATTTGGGACTCAATATCGTCCGGAGAACTGTGGGTGTTGCAATATACCTCTGCCAGCCCCTTCGGGGGAAAGGCGTAACGTATTCATGTAAACTTTGGAACTTTAAATCTTGCTTTTACCCGACTGCGCAAGAAGGAGGGTTATGTTTTTCGAGTTTAGGTAGTGGTCTTAATTGTGTGGCCGCCTGGCATACCATTTTTTGATTAATTTAATTTATTTTCAAATATCTTTACTAATCTACACTAATATTACAAAGATGTAAAGCTTGCACTTTTTTATGTTTCTATGTGGTTGGTAAGATCAGAAAAACGTTTGGCCCGACTTTAAAAAAACATAAGTAGATGGCGACACAGTACACAGTCACTGATTGCCAAAGGGAAACATTAAACATAACCTTAGAGTTAGAGAGAGAGGTAATAAGCGTTAATATCAAAAAATTATATCCCCCGCTCAGTTACTTTCAGAACCATCGCAACAATTTGCAGTTTTTTCGATCTAAAAAGTTCTATAGTTTTGTTTTTTGCTCAACAAATGTAGTGATCAAGTTAAATCAACTTTTAATCTCATCACAAAGGGGATCCTCGTGCTCTATAGTCTTGTTTTCGACAAAAGTCTGATAGTTGGCATTTGAATGAGCTGACGGTGTGGTCGTAATAAGGACGTACCTGGGAGGGGGAAAATGAGAAGTGCACATATCAGTACCATGTCTTAAGTTTAGCTAAGGGTGTTGTCACACCACGAAGGCTACAATTGAACAAAAGTTTTCTTTAACATAGATCCCAAGGTCGGTCAGTAGATTCCAAAAAACAACATGAAAATCATATCGTGACCTTTTAAACACTAACTCTCTTATTAAATATACGTTGAATAGCCTAGGAATAGTCACCATGTATAGTGTCTTTTTCGATCGAGGTAAAATTTTAAAAGAAAAAAAATGACAAAACACTCTCTATTAACTACGTCTATTCATTATTTCATTAATTAGCTGAAGGTTGCCAACAGAAATAGATCTGCCATGCTTCGATTTACGACCATTACATGCCATTAAAATTAATCAGCTAATCTTGCCTAGGCATTTAACGGACGATTATAGGATTAATAACTAATAGGTTTAGTTATAACCTTGCAAGTCTCGGGCAGTTTGACGTGAATAAGAAATTAACTCGATTAGTTTCGCTAGAATCATATCCCTAAAAATTAACAATAGCAAGATAAAATACGATTGTTTACTTATTACCCGACTATAGCAAAGCAAAAAGAGGGTTGTGTATTTTTTAATTTTAGTCACAAATATCACGCCTAGTGTCATTAAAATGTATTCTCCAGTGAGGCTACGGATACTGTCAGCTGTCCGCTGGGTAACAAAATGTTTGAAAATATAACTATTTTAAGACACCCGTTTGCTCCGTCTAACTACATCCCTGGCCAACAGACCCTCCAACGGTCCGTAAACAAATAAACGAATATTATTATTGCAGCCATCGATGGGAACGGATGATCATGGCTGAACTTCACCCGTTTTCGGTTTATGGATTGAAGGGTGAAAATAGACAAGTTTGAGAGTTAACAGAAATGGACGGAACGGGTCGCGGGTTGAAATAAATTGTAGATACAAGCGTTTTGTCTCTGAATAATAAACATTAGTTTTTAAGGACACGGTAGGACCCGCGGTAAGTCTAGCAACTTTTTTTTAGAAAAACATTTTCGATCACATTTCTTAGAAAATAAAGCTGAAGTTTTTAGTTTAGTATAGTTTGGCTTTAATATTTTAAGACATGTCTTTATTTTGAATTAATAAACTTCCTGAGTTTGTCTTTTATTTTTACATACACATACTCGTAAGTGGTCAGGTTTTGCCTATAATTTATATTTGTTTTTACTCAAACTTTCAGTCCTAAACTAAAGAAAGAAACGTAATTAATCCAGATGACGAATTTTTTTTTATTAGTGCTTACTAAGTTCTCTTTCTTTCTCGCGGGGGCACTGCCGTGACTTTAGCAGGGACTAAGTTGAGCTATTAGATTTCGTTTTACAAAAAAGTTTCAAAAATTTTAATCTACAAATATATGCAAAAACCGAAAACAAGCTTCGTGTCAAAAGAGATCCTTCAGTATCAATCATCAATTTACTATCCATATAGAGAGGCAGCTAAAAATAATAGCTATGATTGGTTGATGGTAAGCTCGATTATAAATAACCAAGCTAGTGAGTATATTATGATGCTACCTAAAATAAAATTTACCTTCTGTACATCTAGTAAGTCTTTGCCAAATTAATATAACACAAAATCTACATGTAAACGGTCAAAACGATGTAAAAGCCACTAAATCACTCGCGCGAGGAATCCTACGTCAATTTATATACGAAGAATAAATCTGACGATGGGGTGGTTGGGTATACTCAATAAATTTGAGTACAGAAGAGATATATCAGTAGGTATGAGTATTGTATGAATATGAATATTATTTGTTACTTATTTTACTAAGACAGCGTTGTGACATATTGTAGCTTGTAGTGTCTTCTTTCTCTACAGAGAGAGAGAGAGGGAGGGAGACCATTCTGCGTTCGTCGAATTATTTCGCTGTAATCTTTGAACAGCTATTTATATTTATCTGAAGCATCAATCCATATTTTGTTTTCCATACAGACAAATTATGCCCTGGCTTATACATATAGGTACATAATGATCTATTTAATAGAAAATTTAAAAAAAAAAATTGAATGTATTTGTTTCTCTGCTACGAGTATGAATATCTATAACTACTAAAATATATATTTTTTAAAGTGTATAATAGGACAAACGAAACTTAGAAAAATGACCTTTCCTGGTCGAGTTAACTAACGACTCGCATTTTCGAATAACATTGTCAGGCGCTTGACATACTATACAAATACATAACACCTACTTACATAAAGACGTCTTTACGACTTATAATTTTGATTGGGTACTTTCTACAAATTTATTGTTTATTACTTTGTCGGCATTCCTAACTTTGTCAGCCGACTTACGCAATGACTGTAAATTATACCTAATGCGTATTGCCAGCTCACATTCTGGCCTAATTGCGCTATACGCGTCAGATGTGGCTGGATTTCGACGTTTCATTAGGAAAACGAGCGAATCTTTCGCCAGAGCGCTTCGTGCGAATTCAGGATTTGATTTCGTGGTTGGTTATCTCGTGCAGCATACATACTAGCAGCTATATGAATGGAGAGACTGTGTTAGATAGGCAATTTTAACATAGCTACATGTACATAAACATACATATCGTCACGCCTTTCCCCAAGGGGGCTGGCAGAGGTGTAATATAAAACCCACACTTCACCGGACGACATTAAGTCCCAAATGTGAAAGGGGGCGAGCCTGTCGCCCCACACCGGGCTCCAGTCATGTAGCAGATGACATACAAAACACACATATGTTCACACAATGAACAAATTGGTGGATGCCGTCGGCTGGGTTTGAACCTGGGTTTAAATCTGGGCTCCCTCTGGCTTGAGAGGCGGTCCTTCTCGGGCTTCGGTTTAGAGAATTCGCTTTGCTTTCTCTATCATACCATTTAATATAGTTAAAAATATCTACTGAAAACTTAACTAAAACGCAAGGTAAAGTAAGTAAAGATGTGCTAAAGTACCGCAGTGACGGCCCCGCTGCTCCGCGCTCAAGTTATCCTACTCAATCAATAGTTATACAGAAGTTGCTCCTTAGCACTCTCGGCACTCCCGGTTGCATTTAGAAAGTTTATACCAGAACCTTTCGAGACCGTGATTTCATTTGAATTGCAGGAAAATTGAAGAATATTTTGTTCTCGTAGCAGTTTAAGCGTGCTTAAACTTTTACCCCCATTAATAAACGTTGTATAGTCTTGGAGTAGTTACTCAGTGGTTTGTCTTTCTTTTCTTTTAATTTTTTTATTAGTTTGAAAAAAAAATCCTGTAATTCGTTTTCGTTTGTAAAAAAGCCCTGTAAAACTATTCCGAGGCTATCCAATGTTTATTAATGGGGGTAAAAGCTTAAACATGCTTAAACTGCTACGAGAATAAAAAATTATTTAACTTTTCTGCAATTCAAATAAAATCACGGGGTCATTATCACGGTCAGGGGATGAAACCATAAAAGTTAAAGCTAATGAAAAGGTAGTAAGCTAGTTTTTAACCGACTTCCAAAAAGTGGAGATTCTTTGTTCGTTTTTTTTTTTGTGTATATTCATCGATATTTTTCAGATGAAAGTTTGCTATACAGCAGTATTCTTTCTGGTGCACCACGTGTGAAACTAATTTGAGATTATAATTAGCCGGTTCTGTTTTCATTCTAACACTCTAAAGAACGCAAACTTTAGAGCAGTCAATCTAGCTTAGCTTGAAAAATTATTGAACAACAGACGCCAATGCATTCGTTTTATAAACCAGAATTAAAATCTTCAGACTACTTTTTGAGACGGATTGTTAAGGCGTCACATGTGTAGTTTCAATTTATTTTGGACTCCCGAAAACCTGATAATGACACCTTATTGTCTTGCGCAAGGCAGAAGTGAAACCAAAGGAGTGTAGTAGTAACTAAACCATTGTAATCTATGAATTATTTTAGCAAACACATCTTTATTGTAAATAGGTAACCATTCACCTTTCAGCCTAGCATCCTGCACGTCATTGCCGCTTCATGCAGGTTGGTGAATATCATCGCGCCCGGCAGCGACGTACAGGATATCCGTGAAGAATGTTAGGCAGGACGATGTGTGACCTACATCCTGCTTCACAGTCCTGCAAACAGTACTGCAAGACAGGACGGTGAATGGTTTTAAAGTAGTTATACCATAAATAAATATATCTAAGTTTTATCACACATAAAAAAACTTTGTACCAAGATAACATAAACAAAGTTGAGTGAATATCCCAATTCAATAAAGCTCGACCATAATACTCAATCAATAAAATAAGTTAGATTCCCACCAGCATTGAAAGAGAAGTACCAGGGGAGCAGAAGTTATTTGGAGACGGTCAGTCCGAACTTATTTTTGTAGGTCGAAGTTGAAGTTAAAGTCACGTAGACGCGTATGGACTGTGTAATGGAAACTTCTGGAAAATGTTCGTCTTGCGTTTGTTTTTTACAAAAAACAGAGTCGGTAAGTAAGTTTTATATTGGTTATTTGTGGTTTTGATTTTCTGTTTTTTTTTTTGTTACTCTGTTTAATAAAAAATAAGCGAGGATTGAGGAAGACTCTTCTTTTAAACCAGCGAAAGTGGGTTCTTTCTCAGCCGAAGGCACTCACCAATTCGTTAATTGTGTGAACATAATAATTATGTACGTATTTCAAGTAATAAGCCGATAATGAAGCCTGGTGTATGCTGACTTGTCACATTTGAGACTGATATTGACTGAATATCGTCCGGCAAAGTGTGGGTAATGTATTACACCTCTGTCAGCCCTTTCGGGGGAAAGGCGTGATGATGTGTTTTGTTCTTAATTACCAGAATTAAGACCTAACAAGGAAAGAAAAGGCAGAAAAGGCAGAAGGAAATCAGCACGAATGTCGTACCAATAAAATTGTAAAAATAGACGTATATACGCCGTATATAGTTACATCTAGTGTTTTTTTACCATGTGACGTATCAATGATACGGAATCCTAAAATATGTACAGACAGATAGAAAAAAAATGTACCTACATAAGTAATTATTTTCACTAAATCTAAAAAAAATTTACCTAGTTCTATCCTATTGCTGAGCAACGACCCACCTCTCATTTCACACGATTTTAGGCTTATTAGGTTCAATCAGTTCATCCAACTGTCTCCAGTCAAAAAATTTAAAAGCATTTTAAAAATTACTCTGTCATTTTCAGCAATAATAAAGCCAGTGACACACGAGATACAAGTATCGAGTAATGTTTATCGAGTCCCGTCTCTCAGTGTGTATCAGGATTTAAATTTGTTTGCGTTGAAATGAGGGTGAAATGTCAACACGCATTAACGGACGTACGTTAAAGTGGCTAGGGTTGTCACGAATGTGTTAATGACATTAATTAAGTAGCAATAAACATATATATAGTTACAGAGACTCATAAAACATAACGTTTCGGTTCGCTTTTCCGTAGTTAAATAAAATTATATATCACACTAATTTAACCAGGTTTTTTTTTCTAAATTAACACATAATTATAATACTACATTAGCTGCGCTCCGTGGTTTAGCCCGGGGTCCCACCGGAACCGCTATTTTTTCGAGATGAAAAGCACCGTATATTCTTTTCTGCACCCCTGACAACGTGTGTGCAAAATTTCATGACGATCGGTTGAGTAGTAAAGGCGTAAAAGCATTACAAACAAACATAATATAAGCAAACAAACGAACAAACTTACTTACTTTCGCAGTTATAATAACTAGTTATTTAGAGAAATTCAGCGGTTCCTGTAGAATAAGTAAGAGATGAAACTGCATCATGCAGTATCCTAACTTCCTAACTTTAATATTATAAATGCGAAAGTGAGTTTGTTCGTTTGTTTGTAGCGCTTTCACGCCTCAACTACTCAACTTATCATCTTGAAGTTTCGAATACACGTTGTCGGGGTACAGAAACGGACATGAAGTACTTTTTATCCCGGAAAAATTAACTGATCCTGTTAGACCGCGAATGAAACTGTGGGGCGCAGCTAGTTTATTATAATTGCGAAAATTTATAAGAGAGTATTTTTTTAAATTCTTTACGCGGAAAACTACAAAATAGTTTTCAAAATAAAACAACTTTTGTACTTGTTACTTTAGACGTTGTTGGTGTATCGTTGTTGTTAAGAAAAATGTGACCTAAAATTAAGTTTTTCGCTATCACACTCATATCAAAACACCAAAATTTGCGATGTATGTATGTTTGTTACTCAATCACGCTAGAACGGCTGAAATCTGGATAAAATTTGGCATAGATATAGATTACTAGATGTTCCTCGCGACTTCGTTAGCGTTTAATAAAAAAATATCCAGAAACCCACCTCGTGACATATTGTAACTAGTTATCCAATTTCATCCAGGTCCGTTCATTCGTTTAGCCGTGAAAAGCCTACAAACAGTCAGACAGAGAGACAGAGTTACTTTCGATTTCATAATTTAGGTATGCTCGTAGATAGATATATTATTTAGATAGAAACAGACTTCAAAGTCAAAGTCAAAATGTTTTTATTCAATTTAGATAACAAAGATACACTTATAAACGTCAAAGTTATTTAAATAGACTTGACCGCCTTGTTCGGAAAAAGAGCCTCTACTCAGAAGAACAGGCAAGAAACTGAGGGGCATTATTTTTTCAAATAATAAACAAATTACAGTCTCACAAATTTTGGCTTACAACTAGGTAATATCTATAAATACTAGTGGCTACTTGACGGAAGTCCAAAACAGTATTGGAAGTCTGTGATAGATATATTGCATAGATAATCTAAAATATCACGTAGGGTTATTCTCAATTTTTAACCACGGGGTTTAAAACAGCACGGGTCGCTGCTAGTAAGTTATAATTTGGCAGGGCTCGTATTCAGAAATGGCACTTGGTCATGAATCTCGATTTAGAACTGTTTATGTATGGTAAAACCAGTTTTTAATCGAGATTCAAGACTGAGCGTGGTTTTAGCATGCGGGCCTAAATAAAAAATCTAAAACATGATTTTTTCCAACAACCAAATATTTCATCCTGCTCTCTGACAGCCCTATTGAAGAGCGTTATTTGTTTAACATTTTAACCGTTACTTAATTCTGTTATATGTAATTTGCAACTGACGGGATGTTTGTTTTGAGTTGCTAATCACGTTGTTTGATTGCTCATCTTGAATTCAAGGGCTTGATTGAAATTGGAATTAGAGCTCTTAGGAATTTTATGTAATGTTCTGAAAAACAAGCCTATGACACGCACTGATATTTTAATTTTGTTTTCGTACATATGTTTTTATTTGTATGTTAGTCTGTAAGGTATTTATCTTATGGGCCCGTGTAGTTATTTTATAAAAACTAATGCCTGAAATAAAAGATAATTATTATTATTGATTCTTATTGATTAGTAACAAAATAAAGAAATAATTTAAATAGTAGGTATAGAGATCGGCTATTCAGATACATAATTTACCTAAAGATCACTTTTACCTGCCAAGAGGTAAGTAAGTAAAAAATAAATGTATGCAAATTGCTTCTTACCATTTTTTAAATTTTATCAAAAAAAAATAAACATTAAGTTTTTAATATTTTATTTATGACTCAGATCAGATTCGACAAAAAAGCTTACGTATGTCCGAATTCCGGATCTCTGTCTTGATTCTCTTGAAACTTTGTATGTAGGTTCGATAAATATTTAGATTTTTTTGTCCACCCAGTTTTCGGAAATTCTTCAAAATGGCAAACAGTAACAGGAAGAAGACGAAATCCAGACATACGATATCAAATTGAAAATTTTGAATATAAATTTATTCATATTGAAAAATTTCCAAAAACTGACTCTCTCTATAATTATCGAACCTACTCACAAAGTTTCAAGGAAATCGGTTTAGAAATGCAACCTGTCCAGAAGACAGACGTCAGTCACCAGGTCTATAGTTCACAGAGCCACTCGTCATATTAATGTAGAAAAGTACTTACCGTAAAGAAAAATATTCCAAAGCCGAGAACCTTCCATTTTTCATTTTAGCAAGTAATTTAATTTACTATGTAATTTACCTTAATTTTTGTTAGTAATTTTAACAAAATACGAAACAAACAACCAACTTAACTCGCAAGATAGAACTTGGTGATTTTATTTTATACCTACCAACTAACTCACACTACTTAGCTACTCTTTAAAAAAAAAAGACAAAAAAAACCCTAAATAATCAATCATACATTAAAAAATTCTAGATGCCACGAGCGATTCACACCTGTGATTACAGATTACAGAATAGGTAGTTGTTTTTTTTTCTTAATCACAAAATTCACAATGAGTCAGGTGTGAGTTAACAATAGTATCGCGATAGCGTAGTTTTGCCGACACTTAACCCTGTAATAGCCGCGGTAGATCAAATGACATGAAATTAAATTGTAGCTGATGGATTTTCTTTTGTCTTAAAAATAATAATAGTTATAAATTAAAAATGTAAAACCCCTGACACCGGTTTTAATCAAAATAGCTAAGAACACTCCCGAGTAATTCATCTCGCATACAAAAAAAAAACTCAAAATCGGTTCATCCGTTAGGCAGGCATGCCACAAAAACACACATACATACAGAGTCACGTCAAATTTATAACACACCGTCGTTTTTATGTCAGGGGTTAAAAAAAGTAGCTGCATAAAGTTTGCCTAAAGTGCCTATTACAAATTGCCTAAAGTGGGTCCTGGAACTTTAAAGCCAACGAACCAACAATTTAAGTCCTATTTACAATTTAATTCCTTAGTCCGGATCGAAAACGCTTCTGTGGGTTCTGACCTTTAACTCAACTCAAGGCAGTACCGAGCTGAGAAATAGGCGTTAACTCCCTTTAGAGGCTATCGGTGCATGGAGAGCGCCGTTCAGCCGGCGAGCCTTTGGAGTACACGACAATCTAGTCCAGGAAATGGTAATCGTATTGGGCAATTTGAAATTCACGACGTAGTTACTCAATTTATTGCTGGAATAATAGTGGAGCGAGTGACGAAACTAAGACCATCCACCATTTGGCTATTGACTGAACGAAGTGAGCTCTCAGAATCTACGTAGACATCTCGGCATTTATTAGTTCATGATAACTCAAGTATCTTAGATTCAGTCTTCAAGAAATTATGCAAACAAGTTGTTCATGAAATTATAGTTTTTGTGTTCAAATATGAGTGAAATTGGACGAATAGTTATGGAGATATGTGAGGATCCAATTCGAGACGAACTACTAGCTAATTTGATGTTACTAAAAGGTAATGTTTGTATGTATGTAAGGGGTAGATAATCTCCAAAACTACTAGAGCGCTATTCTATATGATACTCTCTGGCACGAGCGATACTATCTTCGTCATGTTCACTATTATGACTTTACTAACGAGAGAGACAAAGACACAAACAGATTTGTTTCTTTTAAATCATGCCTCTGAGATTTTGAAAAATGTCCTAATGCTGGCTCAGCAAAAAAAACTGGGCACGAGTGATACTTTTCTCGTTATTCTCACTCTTATGACGTTACTAACGAGAGAAACAGAGACATAGACAGATATGTTTTCTTTTTTTAATTTTCTCTGTGATTTTGAAAATTTTCAACACTGACTAAAAACAGCACAGACAGCATAAATAAACAAATTGTACAGGAACTTACTAATTATCGAACCTGCTCACAAAATTTAACGAGAATCGGTTAGGAAGTGTCCTAAAGGGGAGGACAGACGCCAGTCACGAGATCTCCACCTCACAGAGCCACCAATACTATTAATACAATCGCTCTACAATGTATGCGTAGGTATTTTCACTAATTTAGTTTCTACTATTTAATTACATAGTTACCTACTAGCAACATTTTTTTATTTTATTTTATTCACATTCAATAAACACAGAGAAAACTGGATTTTCCTGGCAAAATCAAATGGTCAAACCTGATTTCGCCGAACATCGACGCATTTGGTGCAGCGTTATAGGATTAACTGGGAAACAATCGTTTGTACTGTTTCACAACGTTCAGTCTATTTCAGTGTTTGTAAAAATATTGTGATTGCGGAAGTTACGCTGTGAGCATTTTATGTAAAACCAAAAAAATACAAAGGAATTTTAGAATGAAACTTTTTTTTTTTTGTCAAACATTAATCGTTAAAGATAAATAAATACATATGTAAATTATATCAACACACTGCTCTAACAAAGAAATAACTAGTACACTAATATCCCTAACAAGTAAACAATATTGAAAGAAAAACAAAAAGTCTGCTGCAAAATGTGGTACCCTATGTCACTTCCACTATCAAGACGATTCAAATTACACCTCACATGTCGAAATCCATCAAGTTGTTTAGGCTGTAGGTCGTGCCAAGGAAACCTCATACATACATACATACCCACACAAACACTCTCATAATCCTCCATCTTGCGCAGTCGGGTAAAAAACTAGTATACTAGGAGCGAAGAGCGATTTCTTCCAGATGTGTGGCTACTCGATGATTTTTGTATTAATCTTGTGACAATGGCCTCGATTCCATTCTTAACTCACTTAACGAAACTTAGTGCTATTGCTATCTTTTACTATTAAAAAAAAAAAACAAGAAATACAGGATGAATCTTTAGTGCTGTCAAATAAGGCGAAACTTAGTTTTCCACATTATAAGTTTAGTCGGTAGAGAGCAGGTGCCCACTAAAAACTAGTCGTAAGAGTTGCTTTAGCTAGTTTGACAGCATCAAAAGTAATGGTGTCTCCTTCTTGTGTTTCTATTAGGAAAAGATAAGCACTAAGTTTGTTTAGTGTGTTACAATGAAATCGAGACCATTGTAACATGATCAATAAAAAAAATCATCGACTTGCAGGCGTAGCATGCGCGCACTACAAAATTCTTCTCGTCACTTTTTGTCGTGTGAGAACGTGACAAGACTATGTGCATACATACGTCTGTCTCAATAAAAAGAGTCCACTTCTCATTGTCCTGTTGCGAATGCTGGACCTGCTAGAAGTGATCACTCTTCGCTCCTAGACGCACTAGCTTATAGCGTTATTATTGTATTAGGTAGGTACTTTTTTTATTAGTGGTGTAATATTAGTGAATTTATCTATCAATTATTCACCTTCACGACTTACTTTACTTACCGCTAATAAAACACACCAGCAAAAATAAAATTACTACGAAAAATATTAGAAAAACTAGTCGAAATTAAAAAAAATAGGAATAAAAAAATATTTGATCAATAAAATAGGTAATTGAGTAGGTTGGTATTTTTTACAATAGTTTCATACCAAACGCGATACCTATGAGTCGGCGTATCGCAGGGTTAATGTATTAATGAAACAAGCGTCATTGTCCACATTTTTACGTCTATTTAGGACGTTTTTCATTCTTCCTCGCTAGCTTTAGTACCTATATAACATCTGTGATAGAAGACAGTGGTTAGTTTATCATCAAGATGAGTGGTCCAGTGAGTCTGCTTGGAGGCTTAGCTATCTTAGGTTATGTCTCCACTCAAGGATATTTTGAAGGTACATTGGTCTACTTTACAATTTTTAAAGAATTTTGGTCAATTATTAATTAGCTAGTTAGTGTAATAGTTCGAAGGGAATGAAAATAGATGGCGCTCATCGATGGATGGTCTTTTATTTATAACCGTATTCAAAAAAGGAGGAGGTTTTCAATTCGACTGTATGTTTTTTTGTATGTATGTTGTGCAATTATACCTTCAATTGTGAATCTATTTTAATTTTTTTTTTGTTTTGGCATAAAGGTGATCCCATAGTTTTTTATATAAAAAGTCAAGCAGTTTTTAAAACTTCAACAAAAGTCAAAAATTTGTTTACATGTATGACAGGAAATCGGTTTTTTAAACTTTGCTTACTATATTATTTGGTTCGAAGTTAATGAAACGAGATGCCGCCTGCCGCTGGTGGTCGTTAGATTATACCATTCTTCGTTTTTGAACCACAGCCCGCGTCTGGACTTAAAAAAACGGTATAAATGATGTTTAAATTAAAAGAACTAAGCATTTTGAGTCAAAGTGACGACTATTACAATTAAAAGGAAAAATAGTTGATAAATTTCGTTCAGGCTGACAATGTCCTAGATACGAGGTCCTAGACGTTCTAGGACACTAATCGGTGTCAGTCTGAACGAAAAATATATTTTTGTTCCCCTTTTTCATGTCTGTGGACTGCAATGAATAGTCGGTGCTTGCCATGATTTTTAGCATCGCCATGTTCTTCAGCCAACACCAAACAATGCTTTAATTCCTCTATTTTTAATAACCTCATTTTCGCAGAAGGAAGACACTTAGCACACAATCCACAAACATTAAGCAGTATCCCAAAACAATTCGAAATCCGAGACTACTCTCCATCAAATGCAGTAAAAGAATTCGAAAAATACGCCCAACAAATACACTACTTCGCAAAACAAGATAACGTCACAGTCTTGTACAAAATTCAAGTAGAACTTATGAAGAGATTCAATACAAAAGGCAGTAAGAAGAATAACAAGCGCAAATTGAAGATTAAGAGGTACAAGATCCCTCTGAAGAAGAAAAGCATGAAGCTGTCAAATTTTGAAGTTTTCTTAAGGAAAACTGCTGAGGAGAACTCCCACTATCCACCCTTAGGAGGACTCTCTAACTATCATTTGACTACAGAAGAACCTATTTACATCACTACAAAAGTCCCTCACTTAAAATTTAAGCCAATTAAATCAAAATTACGCAACTTCTCCAAAATAATAAGGCCTGTTAAAAATAATATTATAACTTTGTCGTAGGATCTTCCTCTTTCCATTTTTGTAAATAAATTTTTGTTTAAGTTTAAATTGTTTTTTGTCTCATGCCCGACCTTTCAAAGTTGATAATAAGTAATTGAGTAATTTGGAAGTTTGGATTGTTTCTAAAATTTCTTCTCCGATTTTCTTTTTAATTGTAAAGGAAACAATTTTTCTGTTTTATGAATGCGGAAGCTTATGTCCACGTATATTAAAATTTGTTTCTTATCAATTGCTCAAAGTTTGCCGTATTTGCCTAAGTTATCGTACCATCGCATTAAATATGCCACTTTTGGTTCATAACAGTTTCAAAGCATTGAAGGTTTTTTGGAAGATTTCATTAAGATATCTGAAACTGCTACACGCAAGTCTTTTTATTTAATTGTAATAAGGAATACAATTTCTAAGTTTATTAGGCAACACATAATCAGAAGTGATGATGTATACAATGCTAAGGGGAATAAGGGAAGAAGGGGCTATAAGGGTATCTCATTCATTAGAGCCACTTGGGACCGCCGCGACTTGTTGTCCACGGGTGGACGGTCAACCAGTGAATCTCGCGTGGTCCACGAGTGAACGTCGCGTGGCCCACGAATTTAAAGTAGAATTTGTCAGCGATTGTCTGTTGCCCTCGTGTAAATTAATAGCGGGGGGTGGGTCACCGAGTGGACCAGTCGCTGTCTGCGCGTTGACAACTTACGCCGAGGCGATCCAGAGTTGATGTAGTGAGCGCAATTCCATAGAAGTTCATATAAAGAATACCTAACCGCACATAGATAGGTGGTGCGGGTGGGGTCCGGGTGACTTTAATGTGTAATAATCTTTAGAGTAAACTAAAAACTTTGACAACAGGACTGGCCGCTTGCCTAAACGAACTTACTTCATGAAAAGTGAGAAAAACGTACCTACCTATATTTTTTTAACACTTTTTATGCATACATTTTGCTTTGAGCAATTTTATTTTTATTTTCATTCGGCCGGTTATCGAATGAACACATCTGCGGTAAACTGCAAAAAGCTAAAAACTTTCGCATTCATTTCCCTCGCATAACTACGAGTAAATCACAGTATAAGTTATAGTCACTGCGCAACTAGGTCACAGTGTAAACACGCAGATAATAATCTAATCCTATTATCACAAATCTCATGAAATGGAAAAGCGGTCAAAACAAAGCATCACGGAAGGTTTCGAGTGTCCTTTATTGTAATCAGATCCTCAGAGCGGTAAATGTTGTTCCGGCACAGCTTAGCGAGTGATGCATCGCGATAGCCCGACACTTACCTTGCCTGCCCGGCACTTTAGGGATGGGAAAAGTTTAAATTAAAAAATTGACGATTAAGTTTTAAAATGTACTAGCTGGACACCGCGGTTGATATAGCCTATGTGTTATTCCATATTATAATATACATATGTATCTCTGTGGCAAACTCTCTGTCTAGATCTGGTCAGTCGTTCTGACGTAATAGAGTAACAAACAAACATCCACCAATCCTTTCAAACCTTAGTATTTCGTATTTGTGATTGATTAAATCTTATTTTTTCAACGATAGATTACAATAAAAACGATTTCTCATAACTATATCATCATTACCAGTCTGTAACTTTCCATTGCTGAGCGTAGGCATCTTAATCTCAAATTCTCATGTATTTATACAAAACATCAATAACTGTTGCTTGTAGAAGTTGAGCAACTATCCCATAAGTAGAATTGGAGCTTACTAACTATCGTAAGGTTTGGTTGTTCAGTAAGTATATCGATACTTCACCTGGCAACGGCCCTATGTCGCGACATGTCGCGTTTTATTGAATAGATCAATATGTCGCAAAAGTATTGCTGGTACATACAAGTATAGCTGGAGCGTTAATAATGTACGCTCCTAAAAAAACTTTTAGTGTTCTTCTTCAGTTTAGTTTGTTCAGTGTGATTCTTTTACATCTTTCTTAGCAATAAACGTTGTACATAGGGTCGGAATAGTTAGGTATACGGAGTTTCGTCCTATTCATATAAGTTCATAAATGTAACATAAAGAAAAAGACAAAACACTGTATTACTATTCCAAGGCTATACAACGTTCATAGTTAAGGTGGCTCGAAATTAAGTTGAGTCACTATGATTGTGAAGCAGGCACACCAGTTACTATACTACCCGGTGCCCTACTTTTATACAATAGCCACAAATCTGTTTAAGAAACGACTTAAACATCGAAATAACTATCGACAACAACCCCAACCCTAATCAACAAAGCGCAGCATGTCGTGAAAGTGTTGATGGTATCGCTCTCGCGCGGGATGAGACGGCTCGCGACTAATGTAAGCTCCTTAAAAGCTCTCAGTGTGAACGGTTCTTTATGCACCGCCCGCGCCCTAGACGCGGCGAGTAGCTGTGATGACGTTTTGAGGTAATGGATCCATTAGATTCGCGGTTACGGTTATTAGGGGTTATGTTTTAGGCTCATTCAATTTGTGGTATAATGGTGGGAGAGAAAAACTGTTTCTCTTTAAGGGGTCTTTAGACCTCTACACTGCGCTATGGGTCTTTTTTTGTAATCACACAAACATGTACTTTTTACTCGTAAATAAAAATTGCTTATTCATGTTATGAATGTGGAAGTGAGTTTGTTTGTTCGTTCGTTTTCTGTTTGTTACGTTTCACGCCTTAACAGCTACTCAACCTCTTGAAATTTGACATACACGTTGTCTGGGGTGCAAAGAGGGTATAGGGTAGGTACTTTTTATTCGATAAAATTAACGGTTCCCGTGGTGGTGGAGCGCGGTTGATACCGAGGGGCGCAAACTATTTTCGATAATTTTCTACTTACTATCTCTCTATGTTTAATCTATTTCATTTCAATACTACTTGATTAACTCCAAACCTAACAGATTAGCACTAAATCACATCGAAATACAAGAATATTACGTAAACCCTAAAATTAAATTCATAACAAAACAGATCGTCACGCCTTTGTGACGCACGTGAGGGGACTGGCAGAAGTGTAATACAACACCCACCCTTCGCCGGACGATATTAGGTCTTAAATGTGACAGAGGGCGAGCCTGTCGCCATAAGCCGGGCTCCAATCATGTAGCAGGTGACATACAATTCGCACAAATGTTCACACAATGAACAAATTGGTGTTTGCCGTCCGCTGGGTTTGAACACGATCCCTCTGACTTGAGTGGCGAACTTTCTCCAACTAGGCTATCATTGCTTCCAAATTAAATTCCCAAATTCTACCTAGAAGTATATTTGACATTTCGATACAAAAATAATTCCAGTAAGAAGTGTCACATAGCAAGTATCTCATATAAGTCACATAGCTGCAAAGTAATTTATTACTGCAGTGAGCGCATTTTAATTTGTTTTACACCATCAGGGCATCAGCTTTATTAATGTCTGGCGCTCGCGAATCCTTCTTTTTGATTTTTAATTGAATTGGATAGTTTAATTTGATGCAGAATATTTTTATTAAAACAGGCATGGCAACGGATATCATTTGGAGATTAGTTTGAGATGTATATTTATGTCTCTATTTTTCCTTGAAAGGTGTCAGCTTTCAGTCTTGTCCATTAAGGTAAGTTACATAAATGGTTGTAAAGCTTTTTTTATAAGAAATATGCTAAACAGCAGACGGCCTGCCCGATAGTAAGCGGTAACTGCCGCCTGTGGACACTGCAGCGGTTGATTCTTTGCCAACCCGAAAAGAACATCCTTTTTTGTAATGCTCCATGTCGTATCCAGGCGGAAAGTCAAATTTCGATAGTAAAACAGTGACAAAAGTCTTACAACTAGTAAGGCTACCTCAAAGTGAAGACAAAGTCAAAATGATTTATTCAATTGGGTTTCAAAGATACACTTATGAACGTCAAAGAAGAACAAGAAGAAGTGAGACTTCGTAACTTCCACATTTCACAACCCATTGAGCGATTTGTTTCATATTTGAACAAGCGATGACAACCTAGTTGGAGAAGGTTTGCCTCTCAAGCCAGAGGGAGCGTGTTCGAACCCAGTCGACGGCACGCACCAATTTGTTCATTGTGTAAAAATATGTGCGTATTGTATGTCATGCTACATCAATGGAGCCCGGTGTATGGCGACAGACTTGCCCCCTGTCACATTTGGGACTGAATATCGTCCAGTGAAGTGTGGATGTTGTATTACACCTCTGCCAGCCCCTTCGGGGGAAAGGCGTGACGATATGCTTAAACATAAAATTTACGTTTAGAATCCGTATCGCGGTACTCCCAGTCGTACCACCAGTGGTACCACGATGAAGATCAGATCAAGGGTAGGTACTCGAGTTATAATTTTAGAATCCAAAAATACAGAATTATACTAGCTGAGCGATTAAAAATATGTGTCAAAATCCAAAGTCAAAATGTTGTTATTCAATTGGGTATCAAAGATACACTTATGGACGTCAAAGTTGAAAAATAGACTCGACCGCCTTGTTCGGAAAAATAACCACAACTCAGAAAAACAGGCAAGAAACTGAGGGGCATGTTTCGTCGTGTGCCAAATTTTGTCCAGATCCGTTCAGCCGTTCTGCCGTGGTTGAGTAACAAACATCCATGTATCTGCCTCTCAGTTTCTTGCCAGTTATTCTGGGTAGTGGTTCTTTTTCTCAACAAAGCGGTAGAGTCATTTTTATAAAAAAATCTACATAAATTTAAATTGAACAGTGACTATCACAATTATAACACTAGAAATAAGGATAGGATAGCTGTACAGAGATTTAGACTGACTAAGTCAAGAAAGTCATTTTTAGGCAACTGCGTTCGTTTTTACAATAAAATCCCGAAAAATATAACAGGGCTCACCGAGGGAAAATTCAAATCACATGTAAAAACTACATTAATGAAAAGAGGATATTATAAGGTTAAGAATTATTTAGAAGATAAAGATGTCTGGAGCTTTCCACTTCCGCCAAGTAGCCACTAGTATTTATAGATATTACCTAGTTGTAAGCCAAAATTTGTGAGACTGTAATTTATTTATTATTTGAAAAAAATAATGCCCCTCAGTTTCTTGCCTGTTCTTCTGAGTAGAGGCTTTTTATCCGAACAAGGCGGTCGAGTCTATTTAAATAACTTTGACGTTCATAAGTGTATCTTTAAAACCTAAATTGAATAATAACATTTTGACTTTGACTTTGACTTTTATAACTTTGACGTTCATAATTTGTATATTTAATACCCAATTGAATAAAAACATTTTGACTTTATCTTTGGCTTTGAAACCCGACAAGTCCCAACAACAACAAGTCCCGTAGCCTCTGGGACTTACTTTCTGCTTAATCTGTAACAAATGATGATTTTGATGATAGCTATGATTACAATAAATTATGATTGAAGCATGACTTTTGCTAGGAATAAAAGAGAATTAGACCAACAAATAAACAAATTATTCAGTGCCAATGAACATTACATCAAAACGATATACCCACAACAACCTCCGACAAAAATATCAAATACAAACCTATTCGAAACTTAATCATTCGAACCGCTGGAGTTTTCCACACGAGGGCACACAATGGCGGTAGTTCGCAACACGATAAGAGCAAACCAAACAAGTACATAAATTAAATCGAGAAGTTTCTATGCCGGAATCAACGACACTTGTGTATGGGTGCTGGAATGAGGGTTCCGTGGACGTGAACGAAAATCAGTGAAACGTTATGGCTTAACACCGCACTCCTCACTTTACCGCCGCACTCAGAGTCGTTAATGGTTACTTAAACTAATCATCAAGTAGAGATTTCCTATGGAAATGTAGCCTTTAGTGATGGTTTAAGTAGTTGTCGATGTCTCTGAGTTCGACTCTAACTGAGCTACGCAAACTCTGTTAAGTCATAATGTATTGTTATCTAGAGCGTCAAAGTTAGTAAGTATTTAGATTTTTATAGAAGCAAGAGCTATAACATAACTAAAAAGTCAGTAGATCTGATTGATTAATTTTTTAAAGTGTTAGCTCTGGCAGCGTACATATATTTTATAATGCTTACTAAATAAGCGATGGCAGCCTAGTTGGAAGAAGGCCTGCCTCTCAAGCCAGAGAGAGCGGGTTTGAAACCAAACGACGACACGCACCAATTTGTTCATTGTGTGAATATAATATATGTGCGTATTGTGTGTCATCTGCTACATGACTGGAGACCGGTGTATAGCGACAGGCTCGCCCCTGTCACATTTGACACTGAATATCGTCCGGCGAAGTGTGGGTGTTGTATTACACCTCTGCCAGCCCCCTCGGGGACAGGCGTAACGATATGTTATGCCTACTAAATTTTGTAGGTAAACATTAAACTGAGTATAAAACAAATATCTCAAAAGAGCTTAATATAAGTCATACTCTTCCTGATATTCAGAAATTAATGAGACGTTCTTTAAGCTATAAATATAGGTCTTAACTTTATACGAAACCGACACCCACATGTTCGAATTCCCCGTAGTCAAATAATTATTAGGAAACAAACACACAATCTTTGTCATACGAATAAATATACCGTAAGCGAGACCAACATTTCCACGGATAAATCTGTTTTCTGCTTTCTCATGCTTATGTTTCCACCAAAATATTGCTTGTTTCATAGAAACATTAATACGATAACTGTCCTGTGCCTCACCTTTCCAAAGTTCTGAGTAAAGTTCGATGTTAAATTCAAATATCCTACAGAACCATGCACAGATTAGTTGTCCCGACACCACTGTCCAAACTCCAAACTTTGATGCACAATCAACGCATATTCAAGAGTCGTCACCAAGAGGCCAGCGAGTTTCAAATTCGGTTGGCAGTCAATTTGTACCCACAACTTGGCTTCGGTTTGACACGTACTAACTTGATATAGTACCATTGAGTTACTGACTTGCTCGTGTGTAAGTTTGCGGTGTTAATGTTACTGTGGCAGGGTGATATCGGTTCTTGGAAAGGAAGCTTGTTAAACGAAGCTTCTCGAAACGATACCTGATAGTTACAGTGAACTACTGATCTAGAGAATATGGCCTCGCAAAGCTTTATGCGCAGTGAGAATGTTTGTAAAAGATCACGTTTGGCTGTACATAGAGGAATTCTGGTCACTTTTATGTATGGAAGTGAATATTGGGTCTGGCAGAAGAAGCATGAAAGTAAAGTGAATGCTGTGGAAATGAAAAGTTTGAGAAGTATGACTGGAGTAACTACGAGTACATGGATAAAATGACAGACAACGTCATTAAAAAACGTTGTGCTGTGGTAGAGGATGTGGTGATAAAGATTGAGAAAGGGATGCTTCGATGGTTTGGACACATTGAGAGAATGGATGAAAGAAGATTGACGACACAGGTTTACAAGGCGAGTGTGGATGGTCCAGTCAGTAAGGGTCGACCTAGGCGCTAGTATGAAGAAAAAATTAAAAAAAAGGCTATGTATGAAAAGACTCATGAAAGTGGAAGAAACGAAAGATGTATGCCAGGATCGTAGCAAGTGAGAGAAGTGGCCTCTGCCCACCCCTATGTATGTTTAAACTGCGATTTTACAAGCAACTGACAAGATCAGTTTCACAAACCTAAATCTCAAACTGAATTATTCAAGCTCTCGAAATGTTATAGAAACTATTCATTAAATAGTTTTACTAACTTTCCTTTAAACCGAATTCAAAACGCCTCTGTTTAGCATCAAAGTGGGAATCCGAAATCCCTTAAGCTGAGTTAGCGAATCAACAACTTTACTCCATCATCGACTTCTAACAATATGACCCTTACAAGATCAGTTATAGGGTTGTGTATGACTGTATTAATATCTCGGTTTCGGGGATTCGACTGAACTTTATTTTCGCGGCGACAATTGCCCAACTAGATTTTGCCAACTAATTGTTGGGATTAAACTTTGTACTACCAACTCGAACTTTGTACTACCAAGTTGAACGTTAGATATTTGATTAAATCTTACTAAGGCTCAAACACTCCATGCATGAAGGAAATATATTTCAAAGGTTAATGGAATCACAACTAAGGCCTATTTATATGTATTTTACTCGAAATGTTAGGAATTATCAAACATTGGATAGCTAGACCAATCATTCTTTCTCATCACAGAAACTACTCTATGTCTATGTTTCGCATCAACAATATCTCAGACACTATGGGTGAATCGACCCCTGGCAAATTTGTGCAATGGTTGACTCACCTACTGCTGAGTTTTTAAGTTGGTGATTCGCCCACAGTTTTCTAAATGCGATTAAAATAGACAAGAGAAACATTTTGATTTGAACATATAAAATAATCACTGTAATCTAAAAGTTGTCTGAAACATATCGTTTTTATACGCTCTTTGTGATCTTCGTTTCTATTTCGAAGAATCAATACATTTTATTGAAAATACATAAATAATTATATTAGTTGCACTAACTATCTTAAACTATATATCTGAAGCATATTCACCAGATAGCTAGTTTTATACAGCAGCTAGCGTTATGTTACTTTTACGTTAGGTTATCGTAAAAACCCCCTATAAAACCATAACCATAATCACCAGAGATTTCAATCTACGAGTAGCTAGGCTTCGGTTAAAATCAAAGCTAGTCGATGCAACAGTTAGTAAAAAACAATTTAAAAAAAACTATTTTAGGGCTCTGTAGTATTTAACAGCACAATTGTCGATTTATTTGCTCAAACTTAGCTTAAGAACGTCAAGACCGCTGTAATCACGAAGTTCCACAAACTAGTCAAGTTCCACGACCCTATCATATCCCCTGCAGCTCCAATCTACTTTAAATTCCATTAGTACGGACGCAAACCTGCGTAAACTAAACATTTGATACATATTATTAAGAGCCACTGATTGGTTCGCCGGTTTCCACCGAAATTTGCCCTCTCACAGTCTCTTTACATAAAATTTGCATTATCGATTCTGCCTGTATGGTGAGGACGGAACCCTGAACAGATTATGCGAGGTCGGGCTTAGCATGGTCTATGGCCTAGTAGCTTCGTTACGTGGCTTTACCGGTTTTTTAGCTTTTAAGGCTGAGACTGACGTGGTAGCGTATCGCGTTCGCGTATCGTGTGTGTGTAGCAGTTCAGCAGTCGCGGCGAGGTTTGATTGATACGCAACGGTGATAAAGCGCTAGCGATGAACGGCTCGTCGTGAGCACCTTGACTCGAGGCTCGCAGCGAAGGGTTTTAAATGGTTCGCAGACAAGCCGACAGGTGAGCGTGTTCGTAACTGGCGTGGGGCTCGGCTCGTTGAATTGATACAGCGAACTGTTACGGTAAAACGACGCGTACTCGATATGTTACGAGGTTTGGCTTCAGTCAGTGTTTGCATTTATATTTCAGCAAAACAATCTTTTTTTAGGATTTCATCCATTGGATAGAGTATTTTTGTGTTGCTTCAAAAATTGAAATGTTTCGATATTAAATTTCACTCTATTTTATTTTTCTACGAAGATAAGCTAACAAACAATACTAAATACATTTATTATGTTTGTGTACATAATTAGAAAACTCAAGAACTTTTAAACACAATAATGTACTGTGTATGTTTACGCCATAATGTTAAAAGTTGAAGACTGAAAACTTCTGAGATTTAATTAAAATTGTGGTTAATACTATAATTTAAATTATTTATCATTTTAGGTACTTATTAATTAGGCAATTAGGTTGTATATAAGTAGGTAAAATTTCTCTGTTAGATGTACGATTAACATAAAACCTTGATAGATAAATAATCTCTCTAATGTTCCCACCAAAATCTTCAAAGTCGGTTACAGGATAAAACGCTCACTAGTGCAAGAACGTGGCGAAAAGCCTATCTTCGAGACATATTTAAATTACAAATTAAAATCCTGTTCGTTTCTTTATTAAGCTATAATTTTAAAATAATATTGTATTGTGATCTGATTCACGTTTGTAGGTTTACCAAATATTAGCTCAATCGGACATCGGGTCAAACCTTGCTTAAAAAATCTCTACTTAACATTCATACCTACATACAATATAGGGTTAACTGGGGGAAATGCGTCTGTGGGGCAATTGCGTCTTTTCAGAATTACTGACAAACCCTTCAAATCAGGCAATTAACGTCATCTTGTACAGATTATTGCAACTAAAGATAAACAAAATTTGTAAATTACGCCTAATTTGTAAAGGGTTTGTCAGTAATTGAAAGCCACCGAAGCGAAACATCTGATCCGAAAATGGTTAAAATCTTTGTCGTATGACAAAACAGAAGCTATTTTAAAAATTGTAAAGTAACTGTTCTGTCATTTTTTTTTGTTTTTTGGTAAAGTTTTTACTTTAGCAAAAAACAAAAAAAATGACTGTAAAATAAATTGAATTTAGAAATTAGGATAATTTATACGGATAAATACTTGTAATATATGTATTTATATATTTATTTTATTATTATTTTTTGTATTATATAATTATATTGTGAATCCCGTTCTTGAAAGGCGGAAAGTAATGTGCTGAACAGGACTATGGGTTGCCTCGATACGGGCTTGCCTCGTGAGGCAACCAGTAAACAATGTTTTTTATAGGTAATAAGTTGTTACAATAAATATTTTCATTTTCATTTTTCAATTCTCTAAAGACACAGTTGCCCCACAGACGCATTTTCCCCAGTTAACCGTACATACATACATAAGTAAATACGAAAGTAAAGTTAAGTAAAAGCTTGTAACAAAAAGGCTCGTCATCCCATTGTGGTAAAAAGTCCCACCATAGATCATGACCTGCACCCGTAATCTTTATGACCTAAACGCCAGCGTCTAGGATTAGCTCAGGATTTATTGCACCTGGACGGTTTCCCGGCTTGTTCCAGAGGATTAGCAGCCTCTAACTTCGGATTACGTTGTATTATTGGAGTTGGAGGCTTATTGCATGAAAAACAGCTTGTGTTTTGGTATTGATAGTGAATACATACAATGTGAGCTGTACAATATCAATCATAAAGTCTTATAGGAGAGTTTGGGAAAATAATAATAAATAATTTCAGGACATTGTCACTCACGGGCCTGATCCCAAACTAAGCAAAACTAAGGCTGCCAGATGCTGATATACATACATATATGTTTTTAAATACATGCTTAAATAGATATTAACACCCAGACATAGAACAAACACAAATGTTCATGACATTTATGTTTGCCCTAGGTGGGAACCGAACCCACGCCCCCAAGCTCAGAAGGCAGGCTCACTACCAATTGAGTCACTGAGGCAGTCAAATAACTTTGATTTTACTTGCGACGAATATACTTTGTGCCAAATGTGCAACAACCTATAGGTAATAAGTACTTTGAGGTATTCTATTCACTGTAACATAGTGTGGGTGACAACCATATGTACGAGTATTTTGTTTAGTGCTTAATTAATTACAATTATTGATGATTCCGTATTTAAGTGTAGTGATTTGTGATAATGTGATATTTCAAAGATTGCTGAAGATTTAGCCTATTTTTAACCGGCTTTCAAAAAGGAGGAGGTTCTCAATTCGACTGTATGTAATTTTTTTTGTATGAAATCATGATTTATAAATTACTACAACTTTTAAGGTATAAACAAGTGTTTGCCTAATGGGAACGATGTGTCTAATCTTAGTAGTTATAGGAAACTTTTTCACATGTTTTAAAAATATTATTAAGGTAAATGTAGCTTATGTACCTATTGATTTGAAAACCATAGTCGCTGATTAACAAACAATAATAATTACTGAGGAAATCGCTAACCATTTCTTAGTTAGACCATTTTAGCCATTATATAAATTTAACATAATATTATACAGCTTTTAAAATATACTTATTTTTCCTAGTAAATGTAAAGATCTGCAATGAAAATACAGAAATTACAATTTAGCACCACAAAAACACTTCACGAGTCTAACTGCCACTCAAATGTAATCAAAAAGTGTCATTACAACGGAATGTGTTTAAAAATACTAAAATACCAGCAAAAATGCACATTTAAAACATTACGCAATATTTATTTTCATTCCACGTCCCCACAGAAACCCGACAACTTCTAATGATGCCATTTACCAAGAGTTTAATTGCAAAGTTCAAGTTAACCTAACTTTTATCTTTTGGACCTTTTTTACACCCGAGAAGTTGGGATAAACTGATTAGTTGAGATAACTTTCTTAGAATTAATTGCTAGTTACTTACATTTTCACTTAAGTGGGTTTTTCTTTGATATCGGATCAACGTAAGCTTACTTAGTTTTACTTAGATTTATCTAACTTTGGCTGCGGTTGAGGAGTGGTGGCTAAGTTTTTTGCGACGAGCAATTTTGATTTAGATGTTCGGTTTCAGTGTTACGTTTGTAGGTGATTTGTTTGTTTATGCTACTTTCGTTTCTGAGACATGTTTTAAGTTAGTGCAAAAACCAAGACGATTTTTATTATTTACTAGCTGTTAAACGCAACTTTAGTCGCGTTTTATTCGGAAAATAGTTTCCAAGAATCTTCCTCGGGATGTAATGTAAATGAATATGTAATTAACTCTATAACTCTGGAGGAGCGTAGGCTTCGAGGTGACCTCATAGAAACCTACAAAATACTGAAGGGGCACTACAACGTACCAGACATGACACATTTATTCACATTGAGCGAGAACACACACTTTTGAGGGGACATTCCCTTAGACTAATTTCGCAGCCACACTCAAGCAAACCCAAAAAACACACTTTGCCAAACCGTATTGTGATGGACTGGAATAAGTTGCCAGTGACTGTGATAAATGCTCCCTCGCAGTTAATTGCTTCAAAAACAGACTTGACAATTCCTTAAAAAAAACACACACAAATGTAGTGAAGTGAAGTGCACTGAAATAAGACACGCATCAGCTTTAAGCTGCCAGTGTCAACAAATAATAATAATAATTTAATCAAGATCCGTTCAGCCTTTTAGCCATGAAAAGTTTACAAACAGACAGACAGACAGTGTTACTTTAGTTTCTAAAATATTGATATTTTTATCCTTCCCATACTGTTAGTTTAAAGTAACACTAATACTACTAACCTCCCCAGTAATGTAATGAATTTATTTTCTCCCACCTTCTTACTGCAGATAAATATAGTTTTATCAACCTACATTACACCTTGGTCATCGCGAGCGAGCAAAACAGCTGCCAAGCCTAACCATACTTAATACATAATATACTTACATAATTTGCAAGTTAAGAAAACCCATAACCAAAACCAAGTATCTAACAAAACCCTTTTTCCTAAGTCACTCTTTTTCCTAAGACATTGAAAGTCTGCGCTCCCTAAACCTCAATATGTAAGGATCAATAGAATCTCAAGCGGTACAAAAAGATGTTAGGTCTCAGACGTGTCTCACAAAATAACTTCTAAAAGAATACACGTGAACGAAACTAAAGTCTCAACATCTGCTGGCGCCTTCGAGAAAAGCTTTCGTTCGTGGATACAGAATATCTGGAAGAGGTGCTTTAGATGATCGAATTCTAGCGCAGCGTGAAAAATAGATGCTACATTTATTTGTTACGATCATTCTGTTCAACTGCTCACTAGTTCTATAAAATACTGTTTTGTATGTTGGTGGGAGATAAAAATTAAGTCAACCAGGAACTTTTTTAGATAAATTTGACTCACATTTTGTCATTAGGGATACATGTAGGATTTTTAACTAGCCTTGTATTGAAGGTTATTGGAAGTGTCCAAATGACATCTGGTCTTGAATTGAAGCTTTCGTAACTCTTCTCATTAAGTAGTGCTTAAATAATAATAAAAAATACCCGACTGCGCAAGAAGTAGGGTTATGTTAGTAATAGACACGGGTGTATGTATGTGAGTATGTATGTATGTATCCATGAGGTTTAGTTGGCACAACCTACAGTCTAAACAGCTTTATGTAATTGTTTATGTCATTTGAATCGTCTTGATAGTGGGAATGACATAGGATACAAACATTCTTATGTAAAACCATCTCCGGAGTGTCAGACTACATTTTGCATTTGGGGTTTTTTTCATTCAATAATGTTACTTGTTTTTAGAAGCCACAAATGAAAAACATCGTCTTTTAGGCAAAACTGGTATCTTATATCTTTAAATGAGCAATTCTTGTATATATATATTTAAATATAATTGGAATCTCGGAATCGGCTCCAACGATTTTCATACAATTTAGTATATTGGGGGTTTGGGGGGCGATAAATCGATCTAGCTAGGAATCATTTTTAGAAAATGTCATTTTATTCGTGTTTTATCGATAATCAACTTAAACATTAACTTGGAACAAAAATAACAAAAAGGAGGCGTTTGAGTAGTCTCAACTGAAAAATATGACTCTTCCTGACATCTATTGCCGAATAATAGTACTATTTTTTGTGAGCAACTAATTGCTTTAACGACACAACAGCAGATGGCGTTGTTAAGTAACACGAAGTCAATGAGTGTTTGCTTTGAGGTTAGACTAAAATCAATTGTTTAATTTCCAAAAAACACAATTTAAAAAAAAACCGAGCAAAGCTCGGTCATCCAGGTACTGTTGTTTAACATGCAAATCTGTCAAAATTAAATGTAGTTTGTGACTACAGTAGTTTCTTCCACGTGACGTAAATTGTTCATTTTTAAACTGTCTCTTCCATTTAACCTAGTCTTCTGCCAGTGGGTATTGAAACGCTATAAATTAGGTAGCTTATCTCGCTGACCATTCGCGGCACATGCTCCTGGATTACTCTTTGCAGAGCCTTTTATTTCTTCACTAGATCAGCCGAAATGGAAGATTTTACAAAGGTGATTGATAGTTTTAAGTGACAGCAGTTTTATTGTTAGAAAGCAGGTACATTCATGTCCGTGATGAGATGAGTAGGAACGCATTTAAAAAGTTCAGCTTAACGTAATAAGATCATTGACCTAGTGAGCGTTAGCGAGAGAAGTTTCTATGCTTAAACTTCGACAAAAATGCTTTCATATTCCTGGATTCTATCCGGATCTCTAATCCGGATCCTTTACGCCGCATTTTTTACCGATTCTCTTAAGCAATGTGGGTTAGTTCAATAACATTTTTTTTTTCGAGCCAGTCTTTGAAAAAATTTCAAAATGACGGAGATATCATCATAATAAATATTAAAAACTGTTAAAAAAATATTTTTATTCATCACCAGTTTGAGCCTATTATTATACTTACTTTATTATTAACTAAGTTTCATTGCTTCTGATAAACCTATTTGCAGTAACTCAATCTAGTTGCTAGACATTATTGCGTAACGTAAACGTCCAAAACATGAGAATAACCTTTTAAAAAACATCACAAAATATACTTTTAAAACCAATTTTCCGAACGAGAAAATATGAAATTACCAACAGAACAGCAGTGACACTTTTCAAAAATATCGATAGGCTTGGAAAATTTGAAAAACAACTCAACCAACCGAGTGAATTTAATCGGAGCAAATTCCCCTAATATTGACAGTAACTTGAGCACATTTCGAGAGTAAACACAATTTGCATTCTCAACACCTTGCCGATGCGAAAATTTGCTCAAAATTTGCTCAATATTTAGCTTCGAAGCGTCAATGTAAGTATTTAATATAAGACTTTCTTAAGGATTGATTCGAAAATGCTTATTGGAAATTTTTGCCAAAACCAATTTTACGGGCCGCGTTAAATTGAAATTGTTTTCGAGCACAAAGGATTTTTATACACAAAATGCGGGCAGACAATGCTAATGTTGAAAAAGAATGAAATATAAGTAATTCCAATAAAAATGTACGTAGCAAGAAGCTAACGTAACGTCTAAAATAATCGAGACCGCATTTGCTTTTAATCGACCTGGGTAAGGCTCCGTCTTCTTCTTCTTTAATCGTTCTCTCATTACTGAGAATCGTGGTCACTGGACCCCTTTAAGTTGCCCAACCAAAGTTGCCATCACCACCTGCTGGAATTTGCTTGAAGACGTAGCTTCTTTCACTTGGTCAGACCATCGTGTTGGCGACCGGCCTCGTGCTCTTTTGCTCGTGCTCCGTATCCACTGTAAAATCAACCAACAGGACCACTTCATTTTCACAGCAAAGTGACCCTATCGGTGATTTTTTTTTGCATACCCCTTGCTTTGATGGCAAACAATCAGCCACTCACAGCCTAAGTGAATTAACTAATGAGCGGCTTATTAAAACAGCATGTATATCGTCACGTATTTTCCCCAAAAGGGCTGGCAGAGGTGTATTACAACACCCACATTTCGCCGACCGATCTTCAGTCCCAAATATGGCAGTGGGCGATACATCGGGCTCCAGTTATCCAGCAGATGACATTTAAAAATTTAAAGAAAATTGCAGTTGCCTAGTAGTCCTGGTTAAGTTAGGACAAAACCTTAAAGCTTAGTTAAAGTTTTAAGGTTAGGTAAATAAAATTAAGAATAATTTTGAAGAAATTATGAACTAATCTACGCTGTAACCACGATAGCGTCAGTAACCACGCTGCCTGTGCTACGAGCGTGAAAGCGTTAAAGTTATAATTAAGTGCTGGGATAGCCCACTTCGGAACTTGGAGTGACGTAAGTCAAACTATAATAGTTGTACACTGGCGCTTACTAGAATATTTTCTGTACTTATATAGAAATCCTTAATACATTTTCCTATTAGGGCTCGGCCATTCGATGTTTTTCTACCCACACACACGTTTACTTAAGCCACTTCATTTAGAGTTGAAAATCGTAAATCATATTTGATAGTAAAATGGGATTGGCGCCTAGAATTGCATGTTTTTTTGCCCTTTTTGTTGGCATTAATCGTAATAAGAACACAGATAAAAATAAGTAACTCGCTTAGACTTTAAAGAACTAATCTGGCTTTTTAATAATCGAAAAAAATTGATTGTAATCGCTGAAAATTTAGTGAACTATAGCCACTAGTGTTTTTGTGTTTTTGTCTTTTTGTGTTTATTTTTTCCACAATGAGAATGATTTTCAAAATTCTTTTTTGGTTAAACTGATTAAGATTGTTTTTTCTACCAGCTATATATTTTTTTTGCACCTGATCACCACAACTATTCATTATAATAATAAACTATATAGGCGCAAGAGAGTGGTAACGTATATACTATATACCGATCTCAGCTAATTAGTAAGAAGAAGATACATTTTGACACTAAAACTAGGCACTATGTATTTTACGACAACGTTTAACTGAAAATAACCAAAAATATTTGAAAACCATGCAAAATAATATTTGTTAATTTCAATTATTTACCAAATTTTATCCAGGGAAACCTTTTAAATGATGCAAGTAAGTAAAACTATGTCTCGTAATGCTGCAAGCGAAAGCAAAATACAAAATAATCATTATTTCTACAACATCACATATCGTCGCGCCTTTCCCCCGAGCGATGGCAGCCTAGTTGGGAGAAGGCCCACTTCTCAAGCCAGAGGGAGCGGGTTCAAACCCAGCCGACGGCACGCAACAATTTGTTAATTATGTAAGCATATGTGCGTATTGTTTGTAATTTGTTACATGACTGGAGCCCGTTGTATGGCGACAGGCTCGCCCCCTGCCACATTTGGGACTGAATATCGTCCGGCGAAGTGTGACATCAGATGATGATGATGATATATAGATGACCAGTCTTCCTAACTTCCTCAAAATTAATAAACAGAAATAGATAACCAGGCTGGCCATCTGCAGTTCGAAAGTGGAACAAAGTTACCCGCAGAGTTGGCGCTCGACCACCTCAAAGTTGCCCACTGGCCGACCAAATTCAGTTCTGTACTAAAAGCTAGACCAGCGTTTACCAAACTATGGGCCGCGACCGTCGCGACCACTGGCGGGCCACAACGTGGGCCCTGGAAAGTCAACTTGCATCACCGATACATGGATCCTTCTCATTGAAAAATATCACTGTATTTAGAGTAAAATTATTAGGTGAGCCCCGAATTAGGAAGTTTTGATTGGTGGGTCGCGGTCCTCACAACTTTGGGAGCCACTGAGCTAGACAATTCCTCACAGTTATGATGGCCAGATTGAATTTAGGCGTTGAAAGTGGTTTATGAGTCGATAGAGGGAGTTTTGTGTGCTTTCACTGCAACATTGATGGAGTTTCGGGAATGAGTTTGGGAGTTTAGGGATTATCGAACAACGTGATTGGCTATTTTGGAATTGGTTGGTAAAGGAAAGACGGATGTTGTACTCAATTAGGAGAATCTGATTTTGAATAACGTTTGCAGATTTAGGTATAACATAAATTCGATTTGCCTTACCTAATACTAATTTTTAAACCTCGACGCAAAAACAACGGGGTGTTATAAGTTTGACGTTTCTCTTTCTTTATCTCTCTCTCTCTCTCTCTCTCTCTCTCTCTTTCTGTCTCTCTCACTGTATGTGTGTGGCATCATTGCTCCCGAACGATGAACCGATTTTGAATTTGTTTTTTTTTTTTGTTTGAAAAGTGAATTTAGTCGGGAGTGTTCTTAGCTATAGTTCATAATTTTTTTTTTTTTTATTCTGACATTTTTACTATTTTTTGATTTGACTTAATTTATAAATTGTATGTGTAATGTGACTAATTGTAATTTTAATTGTATGGACTTATTTTGTTACCAATATGAATTTGATATTTGAAATAAATTAATTTGAATTTGAATTAGCTATGTTTGATGAAAATCGATGTCAAAAGTTTTTTTATTTTTTGTATTAATATTGTGGTGATTAAAAAAAAAAAAACACTCGCTACTCATCAACTCGCCTAAAGACTGTTTTACACTCATTTAGACTTTTTTTTGTTACCATTTGTTATGTTTATTTATTAGCTTCTTGCTCATTGCCAGCGGTTGAAAAAGCGTCTTACCTAACTTGACAAAATATATGGAATTTCATGTACACGAACAACGATTATTTCAAACGTTGCTTACAGCCCTTCAAGCTCAACCCAACTAAGTTTCCCTCTACCAAAACAACCTAACTTCATAGACTGCCTAAAAACTTTGACGTAACAAATCCTAAATTCAAATTCATCAAAACCCTAGCCGGAGTAGGTAGTATTGACTTAGGTCTAGTTATAAATATTATGCAAACATATGAAAATTATGTGCCATGTTGGCGGCGACCCTTTTCGGGTCCCGCTGTTTGCTCTATGTATTTCCTTGATATGGATCGGACGGCAGCTCGTTACCACTATTGTTCTACTCGTAGCTGGGGTGCACGTCGGGAAACTGGGATACATGTTTAAAGGTGTGTCCATATCACTGTTTTGTAACATGATGTATCGTTTCTTCGCTTGCTTAGTTTGTGATGTTGTGTTGTTTGATGGGTTAAGTGGTTGTGTTGTCTATTTTGTTATCGACCGACCACCGTTAGTGAGCGAAGCGTCTATAGTTCAGTTTGACAAAAATGCCTGCGTATATCCGAGTTCTCTCTCTATTTTTGTCCGAATCTGTGTCTGGATTTTTTCTACATGTCTTCCTCTACAGGTCGCATTTCTTAATAGATTCTCATAAAGTTTTGTGAATAGGTTCAATAATTATTGAGATTTTAATATCAGTTTAAAAAAAATCAAAATGGCGGAGTTATGGTATAAAAAATTCTGTATAATTATTGAACCTGCATACAAAATTTCACGAGAATCGATTAAGGAATGCGACCTGTTTCTGAATTCTGTGAAAAAAGGTAAGGTAACATTTTCTCTCACTAGATGGACCGCCGATCTGGCGAAGGTCGCGGGAAGCCGCTGGATGCGGGCAGCGCGGGACCTGTCGTTGTAGAGATAATTGTGGAGGCGGCCTGGTTCCAGCAGTGGACCTTTTCCAGCTGAGATGGTATTAACGAAAATTTCATTTTATTTAATTTTTTTTTAATTACGTGAACTAGTGTATCTCACAAGTTTATTTATTTTTACCTCTACTCGTTTAACATAAACAGAATACGGTGAGAAGAAGGTGGGATCTCTTTGTGTGGTCTTACATCTCTGCTTATTTGCTCTCGAAATTAGTTTTGTCTTTGTGAGTAATTGCCAGATGCGTCATTGTTTTACAGCGCCGTTTAATGCCTAAACCTTTTCCTGTGTAATGTGTTTTCTTTGCGAATGCTGCCTCCAAATTTCAGAACCAGAAAATGTCACAGAAATAACTTAGTTAGCGCGTGAATTTCAACTTTAATTACATCACTATAAATCCAACTCTCGCAAAGTCCTTCTCTAAACGAAAATTTCACGCTTTCTATTCCAAGCCCGTCGCCAGAGTCCGGCGAGACGTCAGCGATACCGCGACAATAATGATATAAATCTCATACATTTTGATGATATAATTTGAAATAATTTATATTATATAGAGGCATAGTTTTTTTGCCTTTGAGGGCTCATGAAATATTCCGGCGGTGTAGGCGTATCATGTATACTGATTGGGATAGGATAGCAATATTGTGGAAATGTGGAGGGCTTACGAAACTCAGTTTTCGGGGTTGCAGATGTTTTCTTTTTACTTCACACATAAGTGAGTAGGTATTTTTGTCTATCCTTCTCGGAAATGGGATTAGGTTCCGTCATCGCATCAGTGTATTCTTAGAGTAAGTAATGAACATTTTAGTATGAAAAGCCATTCCTAAAAAAATCTATAAAAACGTAAACGTTCAGAACAACCTATTTATGCTAATTAAAATATTAAAAAGATGTTCGCAAAGAGAAGTTGGAAATTTTATTGTTTTTTTTTTTTTTTATTCTTTGGTTTTATTAATATTTAAAATTGCACTTAACTCGAAAAGCTTACTTATGTCATTTATCTATTTTTTTTTTTATTTAGTAAGTACATCGTTCGTCGTACTTACTCGTTTCGTTTGTCCTTCATCTCGCAACTAATACGATGGAGCACGCTTGCCTAAGAGAAACCGATTCACTCGAGACTTGAAAGCACCCAGAAATGTAATGCAAAAAATCGTCTAACATTTAGTAAACCTGTTACTTATGAAGATACTAAGTAGGTAGTTACGAAACCATTTATTGAGCTCAGGAATATTGCGTAGTGTTAAGACACTTTGTGCTCGTAATACAAGTCTAGTCTCACTAGTAAATATAGAGCCAGATTGAACAGTATCCAACTAGCTCTCGACCATTACCGCAGCGCTGGAGTTCGTCAGTCCGTGAAATTTAGTTAGTTGCGATGCTACATTTTGTGTAATGCAGTTGTTGACTTTGCAAAAGAAAATAAACAAAAATTAAGCAAAATGCTATCAGCTGCACTTCTAACTAACTAAAAAATAATGTCATAACATTTTAGTAGTCAATTTTAATCTAATAATAAAATTCTTACAAAAATCCTATTTCTATAGTAAATTTTATCAAAATTTGTAGGTCCGTTCTAACGTGAAGAAGTAACACACTAACGATTACACTTTTCTAAAAGATTATAGTATTTCTTACTTCATATGTTAGCTATTATTTCTCAAATTTTACCGATATATGGATGTCGGTCTACCTATTAAAATGTTTTTTTAAAGCATGTGTTAGTTGTGCGTTTGTTCATCTACCTATCTAAATGGTAAACCTACGTAACTGTCTTAAATTTTGTTGTGCCGATGGCGTCGAAATAGGTGTTTGAATTTTGATATTCAAATGGTCCGGCAAATGCGGTTGGTATTGTCTAACGCAAAGTGAAATTGGGTTTCGGAATGGTGAATTACTCTCAACTTTGAATGTTTAATGGAGAATTTGTAGGGTTCTGTGAAACTAGACAGATTCACAATAATGTCTATTGTATTTTATATCACAAACACCATTCATGTATTTAAAACTAGCTGCGCTCCGCGTTTCACTCGGTATCCTAAAGGGACCTTAATATTTTCGGGATAAAAAGTATCCTATGCGGTAATTCAAGATAGAAGCTACCTCCATGTAAATTTCATTTAAATCTGAGCGTCAATTCAGCCATTTGAGCGTAAGAAACTGACATCAAACAAACAAATTAACAAAATTTTCCCATGTATACTAAACTCAATTAATAAGTATCCCTAAGTATAATAAAGTAAACGGCAGATCACCATTGCGGTGGACCCACCAAATTAAGGCTGCACTTAACGGTCCCGTGAATTTGTGCACGAGAAAAACTGCAAAACGTGACGAATAGCGACAAAGTGGAAAGCGAGCCACCACCCTAACTGATGACTACGACCACTCTGCCAAGAGTGGTTACGACTAAGAGAACCTAAGTAGCAAGTAACATTCACTTACTCGATAACACAAATATAAATTAAAAAGTCCCGACAACGATTTTCATTACCACCGATGTTCATCAAACATATCTAACAACACTATCGACTAATTTACCTTTCAAACAAAAAAAAATCAAAACCGCTCCATCCGTTCGGAAGCTACGATGCTACAGACACAAACACATACACGTCAAACTTATAACACCCTGTCGTTTATGCGTCGGGGGTTAAAAATATGAAGATGGATGCGTATAAAAAGAAAAAATGCGCCAATAAGATTAATGAATTTATCATCTCCGTGTATTTATTTAATTTACTTCAGTGATCTCATTGGTGTAATTTTTCATCGTCAATTAACATAACATTTAACGTCGTCGCACCGCTATCTGTTGGTAGAAAGGCACCCTAAAATATTTTTAAAAGGTCAGCAATGCATTCGTTGTACCTGCTATCATAGTATGATACAAGCATTTATGGACGACGATGAATAATTACCATCAGGCTGCCCACCTGCTTGTGTGTCACCTATGGCGTATAAAAACAAACAATTATTTGGCATAACGTGCTATCTTTGACGATTTGATCAGTTAAAACCAAACATTGAGTCATTAACCTAATTGTCCTCCTCTACAGGTCCGCATTCTAATGTCATTTTTTGAGCAGGTTTGATATGATGTTTAAAATAATTTCGCTATTTTGATAAAATCTGTATAGCATGAGCTGAAGCAGAGACGCTTCGCTCTCTAACGCTCTCCCGGTTGACTAGTTTTAAATCGAGCTTCATGATAAAGCGTTTTCAAATGCGGCCTGGAATCTTTATAGTGTGTCTGTAAATAAAACCTATTCCAAGAATGTGGACTGGAACCTTTTAAATCTTTTGTAACAACTTTGTATTCCTCAGCCATTGACGAAGCAATATCTTTACGATCGGGCGCCGAGTTTACATGAACGTGCGCGGACTGCGTCGGTAACTGGTTTATTGCGATACGAATCGTGACGTTTGGCTTTAACCTGAATATCTAAACTCACCAGTTGTGTTTACACCGAGCTAAAGTTGGAAACTGCAGAGAAATCCCAATATGGAGAAGCAGGTAATTTGACATACATATTGTCACGCTTTTCCCCCGAGGGGACTGGCAGATGTGTAATACAACACCCGCACTTCGCCGGACGATATTCAGTCCCGAATGTGGCAGGGGGCAAGCCTGTCGCCTTACACCAGGCTCCAGTCATGTAGCAGATGACATACAATACGCACAAATGTTCACACAATGAACAAATTGGTACGTGCCGCCCGCGCCGGCTAGGTTTGAACCCGCTCCCTCTGGCTTGAGAAGTGGACCTTCTCCAACTAGGATATCAGATTATTTTAGAAATAATATAAAAGCAAAGCTTAAAAACTGACTTCCCGTCATCCATGTAAACAATTTTTTGACTATCGTTGATATTTGAAAAAACTGCTTAACGATTTCGAAAAAAATTATATGGCACCTCAAAAGTATGATCTACTCGTACCAAATAATAAAAGAATCATTAAAATCGATTCATAATTGGCGAAGTAATATAATAAAAAGTAAAATAAAAAAAACACAGTTGAATTGAGAACCTGCTCCTTTTTTGAAGGCAATTACAGATAAATAAATAACGATCCGCACTCACAGCAAATATTAGGTGTCCCTATGTTGGGTATGCCCAAGATTAAAAAAAAAAAACAACATTCTGGGAGCAAACACATAATGACGTCACTCGTCATCGTCATCAGTCTCTTTCGAATTATTTGTATCACGAATTATTTGTTAGGACCTGGATGACCGAGCTTTGCTCGGTTTTTTTTTTTTTTAATTGTTTTTTATGGAAAATAAACAATTGATTTTAGTCTAACCTCAAAGCAAACACTCATTGACTTCGTGTTACTTAACAACGCCATCTGCTGTTGTGTCGTTAAAGCAATTAGTTGCTCACAAAAAATAGTATTATAATTCGCCAATAGATGTCAGGAAACGCCTACTTTTTGTTATTTTTCTTCCAAGTTTATGTTTAAGTTTATTATCGATAAAACACGAATAAAATGACATTTTCTAAAAATGATTCCTAGCTAGATCGATTTATCGCCCCCGAAACCCCCTATATACTAAATTGTATGAAAATCGTTGGAGCCGATTCCGAGATTCCAATTATATATATATACAAGAATTGCTCATTTAAAGATATAATAATAAGATAAGATAAGATTTGTTACTTCGGTCTTGCTTAAGCATTGATTGACTTCACTATGTTGCCCACGTGACCGGAATGCTATAGGTACCTGATGGAGTATATTGTTATACTATGGGTATGCCATAAAACACGCACAAAGACATGGACAGACAACTGAAACATAGAAAGAAATAAAACAGTAAAGAATAGAAAATAGTATTTTTTTTTTTATTAATTTATTCATGACCATGGATACTCGTCCTTCAGTCGGATTCTTAGTAATATTTTTTCCTTCAGTAACAGATGATGGGATGATGATGATGAGGTGATGATGAAGACGATGAATCCCTCCCCTTTCCCATTCCAGTAAAGTTATGGATACTTTACTGAAACTTTAAGTGAAGTTTTGTAGAGACCACGAAAAATCGCGTTTCGCGATGTTTGTATCATTTGCCCACACTCGTGCACGTTGACGAACCGGTAAACGTTAATAATCCACCATTATTACAATTTAACACTCGAAGAATCACAAGTTTTAGAAAATAATACAAAAACACGACACCATCTTTTCGGTTCCCGCCAAAACTCTAGAAAATAGTAAACTGTCTTGTGCTGCCATGCTAAGTTAAGCAAATCAAACAACGAACGACATCAATACCTATCTTTTACTCGATTAAATTTCCAGTTGATTTCCGTGGAAGCTTCGCCTCGGGCTCGTCATTGTTTCCCATAAACATTGCCGTTTCTATAAATAGGTAACTGGATAGGATCCGCGTCATCTTATCGCGTCTAACAATCCCCTTTCATCTTGTATTGTGTCCGCAGCTCACCATGATCTGAGATGAAAGGCTGGGGTGAAAACGTACGGGTTTCTGTTTCTTACGGCAAGACGTTTTGGAAAGACTGGCTGTTTCCAATTTTTTTAGAGAAATTGAAAAATTACAACCTGTCTCCAAAATAAAAGTTGTTAACTCACCGATGTAATCATCATCACCTTCCTCTTCAGACTTCTTTTTCCTGCTACTTATGCTTTATGCACTACTACTGCGCCCCGCGGTTAAAAAGTGCTATTCTAGACTATAATCTATCACTGTGCCAAATTTCATTCAGATCTGTTCAGCCGTTCTGGTGTGAAAAAGTAACAATCATCCATCCATCCATTCTTACAAACTTTCGCGTTTATAATATTATTAGTAGGAAGTAGGAAGGATAGATGTTACGAGCAATCTGAAGGGACGAGAAGTCAGGTCGCTACCAGACTTCTCAAATTATGAATGAATGTATAATGACCGGTCTGTAAAGGCAAAATGACTTGGATCTACAACGTTGACTACTTGCCTAGCCTGGTCATTTTAGTAGTGGAGGTTTCGGGTTGTATAAAAAAAAAATAACCACGAAGCTGTAGTTATCGCTAGATATCGCTCCCGCCCTAGCCTTCTAACCTATCCGATCCAAGTCGAATTTGCTCTGATAGAGGAATCGTGCAGAAGAGACGCCGTTGAAAGATATGGAGAGAGAAAAAGACCGGCCCAAATTAATACGGCTCGGTTAAACAAGTTACCCGTAACATGGATATGTTTAAAACCTTACAATTCACTCATACATTATCAGTAACAACACATACACACATACGCATACACACACACACACACACACACACACACATACACACACACACACACGCGCGCGCACATTCACTCATCAAATACATAAAAACCTAAATCAAACAAACAGTGGACAAACACTTCAATTCCTTACTAATAATGTTACTTGTTTATCCTTGTGTACCATATACATCGTTATTGCGCTACATAATTAAATAATAATAGATTTGGAAGAAAGAGACTAGATTTCGCGACACAGGTTCGCCTAGTGCGAAATCTAGGGTACTCTAGTCATATTGTCTCCTTTTACTTGAACCTTTATATTTAGATATACATTATATTTGTACTATGTATATTAAATAAATAAATAAAATAACTCTATTTCGGACCAGCATTGGTTTGACCAGCAACTGTACAATATCGTTGATCCTACTCGCCGCTGAACGACCATGCAACACTCTTATCTTGCCTCGGTCACCACTCTGTCACTGCCTCCTGTCATCTCTCAGCTTAGCCACTAAACTTATTTGCCAACTCTACTTATTTATATCGCTTTTGCGTTAGGTTGCGTACTGGTTTCTAATTTGAACAGCACTTGAAAAGCCATGAAAATCTATAAATATAAAATTCAAAGTCCTGACTGACTGACTGACTGACTGACTGACTGACTTATATATCAACGCACAGCCTAAACCGCTGGTCCTAGAAACATGAAATTTGGAGGATATGTTCTTTGTACAGTGTAGGCATCCACTAAGAAAGGGTTTTTCGAAATACTACCCCTAAGGGGGGGAAATGGGGGGTTCAAATTTCTATGAAAATTTTTATTCTCGTATTTATACATAAAAAAATAAAATAAAATAAGATAATAGTCAACTTATCCAATTGAAATGTCACAAAAATATATAAAGTCAACTAAGGCAAATGCGTCTATAGGGCAATTGCGTCTTTCAGGAATTACTGACAAACACTTCATAAGTTAGGCAATTAAAACTGAAAATTAAATTAAAATTAAATCAGAATTAAATCAGAATTAAATCAAAATTAAAATTAAATTAAAATCAAAATTAAAATTAAAACCCTCTCACCGGCACTGGAACAGAGAGGTGCCTCTCGCTGCAGTGCCGGAGAAAGGGACAGTCCAGCTTAGACGCAATTTTCTTCAGGATAGTGTTGGAGCTGGCCCGCACCCTGCGCACCAGCGAGGCTGCTCGCGTGCGCATGGTCGCGTGGAAACACGCGGTCCGTGCATCCGCGAACATCCCCGAGGCACTGCAGTAGCGAGGCAGCCCCAACAACATCCTGAAGCTATTGTTGTACAGTACACGAAGGTCGCTGTACCGCTTTTTAGTGTAGTCAGCCCACAGGCTACACGTGTATAGGAAAGTACAATACGCCCTGAAGAGCGTGACTTTGACAAAAACAGAGCAGCCTGAAAACAGGCGCAAGTAGGATCTGATATTTAATCTAACAGCAAAAGACCATTTACATATTTTCCATAAATCACAAACGTACTTGTTTTATTCATACAGGATACGGGCCATATTTAAAACCCATCCCATATCAAATATTTTTCACCCTTGACCATGTCACCATAAATATCTTAAATATGTTAAATTCTACCATCATAATCATTGATAATGGTCTTGAATATTTTACTTATTATAATATTTAATGATAAGCGATGATAGCCTAATTGGAGAAGGGCCGCCTCTCAAGCCAGAGGGAGCGAGTTCGAACCCAGCCAACGGAACGCACCAATTTATTCATTGTGTGAACATAATTATGTGCGTATTGTACATATTATGTCATCATTTGCTATATGACTGGAGCCCGGTGTGTGGCGACAGGCTTGCTCGTCACATTTGAGACTGAATATCGTCCGGTGAAGTGTGGGTGTTGTATTACACCTCTGCCAGCCCATTCGAGGTAAAAACATGACGATATGATATGTAACAAATAATAAAAAAATATATTTTTAATGTTCATAGGCAAATAAATCCCAAACGTGTTAAAAAATAACGTAGCTGTTTTCAGACTTATAACCGGCCTGTAAAATAAGCTACTATACACCTCATCAATTCGATCATACTAAGCCTCATAGCCTCATAGTTACTACCTACTTACTTAATTACTGAAAACCATCTCAAATTTCTTATACGCTATGCAACAATATATTGCTTTTCTTAAATTAAGTGATGACAAGGAAAAGTAAATATTGAATCTGTATTAGATTTTTTACTGGTAACTTCTAAACACGCGTACCTACTAGAAAGCATCTCAATAATCATAACTCCAAAAAGGTGTTATTCTCAAAAACTGAAGTTCATTCTAGGCTTGAACCTAACCCCATTCAATCGTAAACCGACATCAGCTGTTACTAACACCCAGATAAAGTTAGACGGTAAATATCCAAGTTCGCCCAAAAACCATCACTTATGTACCCAGTTAGAACATAAAGCAAAACGCGCTGCTAGGTACCTAATAGAAATTCTGCACGCATGTGCGAGGTCCCTAATATCGTCTTACTAGGGATACAGTTTTATGAAAGGCCCTTTGGATATGATACGCCGCGAGCGGTCTGTGTTACATTTTTATTTTAACTTTCCTTGGTTCCGTGATGATTCAAGAGGAGCTAGAATTTTTGTCGTGCAGGTGGATTTTGTGAAAATTTAAACTGGCACACGGTTTTTTGTCAGGAATTTTATAAAACTGTAAATTTTGTAGGTGTGTGTAGCAAATATCTTCCAAGCAGATATGTGAATTTTAAGGGACACACACAAAAGTCGCCGAAACCCGCCGACATAATTTTATAAATTTGTTTAACGTCTAAATGTGTGTGAGCATGCTTTGATGTGCATGTTTAGACTTTTTGGTGTTTTGACTTCCAAAGACTGGTGTACTAGCAAAATTAATACTGTAGAATACTGCACAATAACAAATTGGGTACGGTGCGTGGTGGTGGTACATGTATACAAAGTTATATTACAAGCTAAGCGTAAAATAATTTGAAAACAAGTTTAAGTAGGTAACTCATTATTTTGGACATTAAAAAGTGTCGTTGTCAAAGTGTATGGACCTGCTAAAATCATGTAGACAATCATTTATGAAATAACGATAATTTATTCCGGAAAATTTACAACCCTTCCAATAAAATTAGTTGTTATTCCCCAGTCAACGGTTGAAAACAAACCGTAGCGTCGCATCCGATGTCCCGATAATATACAGCAGTAAGGCACCTCCCACTTCCTTCTAATGTCAGTGCTACGAATATAAAGTGGCCCAAATGGGTAGTAAAATGTGCAGTCGCGAAACGACTTGAGTTTTTGTAGACTTGAATTATTGGACTGCAGTTGCGGAAAACAAAAATATGTTGGGGATACGCGTTTTGAATTTGGAAATGTCGGTTACGGGGAATGGTTTGCAAGAGAGTCTGCTCACCAAAGTTGCCGACAGCCGTTGAAATTAAGTCGCCGGCAATGTTTTTTGATGTTGGCAGCATCGAAATAGTTTTAAGAAGAAGCGGCACGATTCTCATTTCTAGTACGCAACACGATCGAAGGTCAAATTCAAATTCAATTCAATATGTAATGAATACGCATTTAAAAACTATTTGTAAACTGAGTACTAGTAATTTTATTCAAACTGAAGATTTTGAGGCCCAAATATCGCCAAAACTCTAAACGTGAAAACTCATTAGAACTCACTTAGAGTAGAAGAGAATGAAGTAAAAACTAGTAGTAGAAGAACACCAAGTACACAGGGCAATGTATCGCGGGTAAACACATATTTAGTATAAAAACAAACAGACAAAACATCAATCTTGTGACTAAAATAACTCTTAATTACAACAACTGAATCTCATAATAAATTCAAAGCAAAGCCACACCCTTTAAGGTTGAATATCAAATGTGCTACGTGCTCAGAATTCTCAAGATTCGTAAACAATTTGTTAAATCATTGCCTTCAGTAAACTAGGGGTGTCGATGATCGAAGTTGTGACGTGAGCTGGGTGGCAATGAATACTCTGATTCCACATTGAAATGGTGTTTATCGACCTTGACACTACAGTGAATTCTGAAGGTTTAAGATTCCTGCGAACGCTTAAAACAAACTCCGCATTGGCTAAAGGAATTCTAAAGCTTTATGTCATCTAGGAGAGACGACGAGCAAAGAGAGCAAAACATGATACTGATGAGCCTCTAAAGTTATCTACAGAGTGAATTATTGCAATTTGAACCATTTTTTATCACTTCCGCACTTGTTTTATTTTTCTCATATAACTGAGATTTTCTCATGGATTATGAATTAGTTTAGGAGAAAATTATGTGGATTACTTGTTTACCGGGAGGTATTTCTTAATTAACTCTGTTTTCTATTAATAAATCAGTCCAAAGTGACATCTTAGAAACGCGGATGTTTATTTTGGCTCTATTTTGTCTTAGAAGCGATATAAAAAAATACTACTTAAGACATTGTCCAAGGAGATACAGCCAATTTAATTGCACAAGCCAAATTTCATCATCACAATCTGTCGAGCTTCCAAGAAATTCGGCAAGCGCGTTTATATGGAAATTTCAGAACTCCGAGCGACTCCTAAGGCTGCCACGTAAATAAAGGCACATCCAGCATCAACGAGAACATTTCATGATTATTTCTTCTAAATCGAGACGGCGTAATTGACTGATATAAACTTGCTGCAGCAGTGTATGTCCTTCTTTAATCAGCAAAAATAACAAAGATGTCTATATTTTAGTAGTAGTTGTAGTAGCAAGGCTACAATATCTACTTAGACATAGTTAATACAAAAGTTATTTCTACTTAAACCCCTAGCAATCCATTGTAGTGTGCGTGTGGGCTTAAAGCTGAGTAAGGTGCTGGCCAGACAGAAAAGACGTAGGACGAGAAACGGACACAGCGGAAACATTATGCCCCTCAGTTTCTTGCCTGTTTTTCTGAGTAGTGACTCTTTTTCTAAACAAGGTGGTCGAGTCTGTATAAAACTTTGATGACGTTCATAAGTGTATCATTGGTTTCCAATTGAAAAAAAAAAACAATTTAAACTAACGCCCATTGTATAGCAACAGGCTCGCCTCCTGTCATATTTTTTTTCACATTTGGAACTGAATATCGTCCTACGAAGTGTGGGTGTTGTAAAACACATCTGCCAGCCCCTTCGTGGGAAAGGCGTGATGATATTTGACATGTAACATAAACATGTTTGATAAGTAGTATGGCTTATCTTGGTCTTATCGCTAAAACCAACCTATTCTATGCACACTTTCACAATTGAGTTCAGTTAATTCACGAATAGGCGATGTTGACGCTTTGGTTTCAAAACATTTTCAGCTAGTCATTGCACAGAAATATAAGCATAGGGTGTACTGAGTCAAATGCGTGGTATAAAGACCTACTCATAATTTAGAAGAACTCTGACTTTGGGACCAACTCTGAAAACGTGAAATAAATAATACTTTCACACATTAATCTATGCTTCAGCTTCGACAAAAATGTTTTTGTAATATGGAAACTGACGTGGTTTTCACACATTATGATTTAAAACACGGGAATTACTCTGTGCTATGCGAGACGCAGCCGCGCGCGCGCACTCGCCCTGATGAAGACCGCCAAATGCGGTTGAAACTATAGTCGGAATAATCGACTGAATCGTACGTGAGTAATTCCCGTGTTTTAAATCATAATGTTTTCGTAAGTCCGAATTCTGACTGGATCTCTGTCTTCCTCTACAGGTCGCATATCTAACTCTGAGTGACTAGTTTTATTTATATTAGTCTTAACATCGACAGAACAATACAAAATTTTATTTTTTATGGTAGGTACACTATATTTTTCTGAGATTGCCGGATTGGTCTAAAAGTAAAAGTTGTTGGAGTTTATAATAATTTTTTTATTTGTCTTTTTGGCTCAGTACATCCCTAGCATATAGCACTGTACATTAGTAATTATCGACAATGAGCTATAGTCCAATTGGAACGGCGCGAGTCGGTCGTTACGGCTCGTTACTCCAACAAATGGCTGTAATTGACATAGACGAATCATGACTGTGTTTCTATCAAAATCGAATTGATTTATTTATTCATTTACTAGTGCATAAAACACATTTTCCTACAAATAAGACCTTAAATTACAAAATTTACATTATATATTTAAAGCTGGCAAATTTGGTTTAGTAGAATGAAATTATTTAGCAAATACGACCGGCACGGATGAACCAATATTGTTTTTTTTTTTTTAATATTTCATTCATTATTTTTATCTTGTCCCACATTCGTGTTACACACTTACAATATTATTATGTACGTAAATGTACCTTGTTGAAAAAATACCACGTTAGCACGCTGTATTCAATTTATCTTACACTAGCTGCACCCCGCGGTTTCACCTGCGGTTAAAAAGTATCCTATGTGCTATTATAGATAATAATCTATATCAGTGCTAAATTTCATCCAGATCTGTTCAGCCGTTCTGGCGGGAAAGAGTAACAAACATACATCCATCCATCCATCCATCCATTCTTACAAACTTTCGCGTTTATAATATTAGTAGGATTGCCTTTGGTCTATTTTAAAACTAAGCCTTATCAAATCGTACTGTTACTGTGTCGACTGAGTCACGTTCTTTTAATCTCAATTGACCTATAGGCCTTATAGCACTGTGTAGCTGAATTTATAATTACGTTTGAAGTTGATTTTGATTAATTCCAATTCAATTGAACTCTTCTTTGTGCTATTGTATATTTTGTGGTCACACCGGCAGCGGCACCGTGATAAATGTTTTTGTTTCAATTGTTCCAGAATAATCCGTAAAATACACGATTCCTGGTACCAGTTCAAGGTTTCATTCCACATAGAGGACGGTTTAATGTTACCTACCTCTAAATAAGGATAGCTAATTTCGTTAATTAGGCATTTAGGTTCGTTTGTTTTGTCTATTCATTCCAGTTTGGAAATAGGATCCGGTTGACTAACCACGGCCGGTACAATTAGTAAAATGCTAGAAATCTGACACACCGGAGGTCTTGTCTAACAAGTCAAGATATTTATTGGTCATTGCGTCTCTCTCGTTGGAAAGGCATAGTAGTAATTGTGATCAAGGTAACATCTAATGCATGCGCCAGAAAAGAGCTCTCTGGCCCCCTTTTTTTTGGCAGGTGGTCCTCTGTCTTCTATTTTGACCATGACTTCCCTTTGGCAGAACCAGTTGTGCCAAAGTGAAAAATATTTTCCCAATGACACAACCAAGCGTTTCAGTTGTGCCTTGAAGAACTGCTGTTCCTTTAAGCACAACCAGTTGTGCTCTAGGGAAATATTTTATCCCAATTGCGCACGTGAGAGAGACCTCTATTCCTGTTGAGGAATAGAGGCAATTGGAACAGGAACTCTATTCTGACGCATCAGATGATTTCTTGGTCACTGTCAAAAGCCATAAGCGTGAGAGTGACCAAGATATCATCTGATGCGTCAGAATAGAGTTCCTGTTCCAATTGCCTCTATTCCTCAACAGTGTACTTACTCGATCTCAGCTCAGCATATTTCCCATGCCTAACCATACGGCAAACCCAACCGACGGCACGCACCAATGTGTTCATTGTGTGAACATATGTGCGTATCGTATGTCATCAGCTACATGACTGGAGCCCGGTGTATAGCAACAGGCTCGTCCCCTATCACATTTGGGACAGAATATCGTTAGGCGAAGTGTAGGTGTTGTATTACACCTCTGCCAGCCCCCTCGGGGGAACGGCATGACGATATATGCCAAACCATACCATCAATTACCAAAATCATATCTAAGTTGGATATCAGTATCTGGCAGCCATAGTACAAGCTTTGTTTAGTTTGGGGTCAGGCAACCGTGTGTGACAGTGTTTCGAATTTATTATTTATTTATTAGTTACCGATTCACATCTCCTTCACGTCAAACGTTTAACCTGCCAAAGACAAGAAAAAAAGCACTAGAGTTATTAATACGAGTCAAGTAAAACACCAATTTGATTTCGGTAACGCAATCTACTTCGACCCTACTCTGTTACTGTCATATCCAATCAAATGGCACCCAAATGCTACTTGTATTTCGTAATTCTTACTGCTGACGAATTAAGGCTTACTATCCCATGGCAACACTATGTCATTTATTAAATCAGTTATGTTTTATGTACCTATTCAGTTCAGTAAGTGATATATAAGCGTCTCTCTCTTCTACCCCATATAACTCCGTACATAATTTTTGTTTTTTGGTTTTATTGTTTTGGTGTTTTGGTTTTTAAGTTTGTTGGGGGCTGAGCTACCCACGTCCGTAGGAGTGTACTCTATTCTGATTCCCTACACGTGGTCCCCGGGTAGTGCTAACCGGGTAGCAAACTCTGGTGGGAAGCTTCGGCCGTGGCTAGTTACCACCCACCGGACCAAGCCATGCCGTGAAACGACCTAGTCGTGTTTCGGGATGTAGTCCGGTGTAACCGTTCCGAAGACGGGTCTGAGCAGTGGCGCACTTGTAGCGCCTCACTCAACTGCCGTCGTTGTACTTCTTCACTCTACAAAACTTCAAGGCTAGAGTGAATAAGTACCTTATAGGTTGTCGTGCTCCATCTTAGACCACAACGTCGCTTAACATCAGGCGACTTGGTGGTCAAACGCCGACCTATTGTACGTAAAAAAAAAAAAAAAATAAGTATCAGTAAGTCAGTAGTGTGGGTAAGCATGATACATATACATGCGTAGATAATATTTTTTTTAACCCCTGACGCCGGGGTGTTTTAAGTTTGATGTGTCTCTTTGTGTGTGTGTGTGTGTGTGTGTGTGTGTCTGTGGCATTGCAGCTCTCGAACGGATGAATTTTGATTTTATTTTTTCGTTTGAAATGTGAGTTAGTCGGGCGTGTTCTTAGCTTCGTTTGATGGAAATCGATGTTTATGAAAATCAGTGTTGGGGTTTTTTTTATTTTTTATTTATGTACTAAATTATTGTGTACTAATTGATTTAGTTAAGTGTTAATGTGGGAGTCGAACCCACGCTGCCATAAGCTCAGAAGGCAGGTTTACTATACCGACTGAGCCACCAAGGCAATCAAATTGTAAAAAAGGATAAAATATATTACCTAAACAAAGGCCACTTACAACAATTCGCTTATTAGAATTACGTATAAATTATTATTTTCATTCAATTTTAATTCGAGATAATGCACAAATTCTATATTATTTTTAGTTGTATATTTAACTTCCGATTGCTTGACTTGTGTTTTCATTTAGGTATGGCATAAAAACCAATATAGTATTTTCTTAATTCTCAAAAGAGAACCTTAACCTTTTATCTAAAAAGTCTTCCCTAGCCGACCTATATCCGTCAAACCTTTTAGAGTTTAATCTTGTTAACAAAAAAAACTCGTGCCAAGCTATACTGCCACTTTCATCAACCTACAATTACTTTATCATCATAGCCTCATGTTTTTAACCCCTGACGCATAAAAGATGGGGTGTTTATAAGTTTGACGTGTCTTTGTGTTTGTGTGTGTGTGTGTGTGTGTGTGTGTGTGTGTGCGTCTGTGGCATCGTAGGCTCCGTACGGATGAACCTTTTTTGATTTTGTTTTTTTGTTTATTTTTGTTTTCAAGGCGTATTAGTCGGTAGTGTTTCAGCTACCGACAGCTACTTTTCAGTGTGTTTTCATGTTTGATGTAAATCGGTGTTTTATTTTTAAATTTTAATTTAAACTTTTACTATTGGTGATTGCTGTCAACTTAACAAACTTTCCAGCTTGCAGCTTGAACCAAAATTCAGTGATAGACTAGCGAGAAACCACTGCCTAGATAAATTGTTTACCTCTATAATTTTAATGCAAAATGGTAAAGCTAAGAATATTAGCAAAATGAAACTGAAAAATAGCAAATTAGCTGCTTGTCTTTGGCACTGTTGAACATTCCCTTATGAACAAGCTAGACATTTTTCATCTTCTCGCGCATCGATTTACTATAGACATTAACGTCGTGGTAGTTTAGAGATGTTGGGTCCGTTACAAATTTTTACGAGACATGGACATAGTACTAAAATGAGCTGCTGTGGCGTATGGAAGGTACAGCTGAGGGTTGGACACCGCTGCAGGAGAAGATTGTTGGTTTGCTGTGGTGAATTCACAGGTGACCACTCATACATGGTCATGAAAAATAAATATTAATACGTGTCGATTTATAAACCTCCTCCGTTTCGTCGGTTAAAAAGGGTTCTGCTTTACGCTTTTCCTACCTTCTACAACCATAACAGGATCGCCACCGTTTGATGACGAATGCGGTGAGGCTACGGGAGAAAAGTGTCGGCCATAAATTTTGGCAAGAACTCTTTTTAAGGATTAATTAACGTAATTGATCAATTTAAAATATCAACCGTTATCATCATCCTCCGTTTGAGCTAATATATCGGTGTTTTCTCCCTATTCTTCAAGATAACAAAGAGGTAGAGTCATTATGCTTTTACAAAACTGATTACAAAAAATGTATAGATGAATTAAACTTAATAGAATGGGATTTACATTCAGCAAAATTGAACTGCGACGATTTTGTGCAATTCTTTTACAATAAACTTTATTCAGTTATTGAAATCTACACTCCGAAACGTAAATCTAGGAACAGTAAATTTCCTGTTTGGTTCTCCAAGGATCTTATTCGATTATTAAAACGAAAAGAAAATTTTCACAAAAAGTTCAAACGGTTTGGCAACCCTCGCGACTATGATACATACTCTTTCCTCCGGAGTACTGTAAAGACGAACATGGATAAATGTTACAATATATATATCCAACGCATTGAAGATGATTTGTCCAATAATTTAAAATCTTTTTGGCGCTATACCAAAAGTAAGAGAGTCACTAATACTATTCCAAGTCGAGTCAAACTACAGGATCGAGTAGCTGATACTGGAAGTGGTGTGGCTAATTTATTTGCTGACTATTTTTCATCGGTTTACGCCAGCCCGTCCAACGGCCACTATTATCCTCACTTTGCACCAACGAGTTTTTCGACGTACTCCATGGTTGTTTCTGACAAAGATGTACTCGCTCGGCTAAAAAGCCTCAACACTACTAAGTCGGCGGGGCCAGATGGTATTCCTCCAGTATTTGCCCGGCTCTGTGCACCAGCTCTAGTTAAACCACTTTCTCTTATTTTTTCTAAATCGCTAACCGAGGGTATTTTTCCATCCTTGTGGAAATTAGCTAAAATAACTCCTGTTTTCAAGTCCGGAGACAAATGTGATGCTACTAATTATAGACCGATAAGTATACTTAGTTGTTTTGCTAAAATATTTGAAGGCATTGCGTTTGATCACATTTATAATCACTTTAAGCATCGATTAAATCCCAATCAGCATGGTTTCATTATAGGTAAATCTACTGCAACCAATCTATTGGAATATACTACTTATATTAGCGAGTCTTTTGAACAAGGAATTCAAATGGATGCAATCTATACTGATTTTTCTAAAGCTTTTGACCGGGTCGATCACCACATATTATTAAAAAAATTGGATTGTTATGGCATTCATGGTAATTTGCATAGATGGTTAAGCTCATATCTGCTAAATCGATCTCAACTGGTGTCGTTATATGGATATGATTCTGTACCTTTTCTGGCTTCGTCAGGTGTCCCACAGGGCTCAAATCTGGGCCCCTTACTATTTTTAATATTTATCAACGATCTTTTAGATAATTTAGATGGCAACTTCTTGGCTTACGCAGACGACATTAAGATATTTCGCAGAATTTACTCGAGGCTTGACTGTGTGCGTCTTCAGGAGGATCTGGATTTTATTAGTGATTGGTGTATATTAAATCATATGTCACTTAATGCTAGCAAATGTCAAACAATTAGTTTCACCAAAAACAAATCACCGGTCTGCTTCTATTACCACCTCGATGGATCTGTCTTAAGCAAAGTTGGGGTCATTCGGGATTTGGGTGTCATGTTCGATTCCTCTCTGTCCTTTAGACCTCACTATGATTATATTACAAATAGGGCAAGTAAAATGTTGGGATTCGTATTGCGTACGGCAAAGCCATTTAAAAATAGTGCCTCTTGGATTATTTTATACAATGGCTTGGTAAAATCAATTCTTGAATATTGCTCTTCGGTATGGTATCCAATATATGATACTCACGTAGACAGAATTGAGGCCATTCAGCGTAGATTCTTGCGATCACTGTGTAGTAGACTTGGTATAAGGCGAAAGTTAAAGGAATATCCTGACAGGTTAAATAAATTTAAAATAAAGAGTCTCAAAAGCCGAAGAACTGTCATAGATTTGTGTACTTTATTCAAAATTGTCAATGGTGCGTTTAGCAGTGAGCTGCTTAAGAATGTTACTTTTAAAGTACCCTCGCGCTCTATTCGCAATTTTCAGCTATTTAGCATACCACCAGCATACAATAATGTCTCGCGGAACAGTCCTGTAGTCAGAATGTGCCGCACTTATAACCAACTAAGCGAGACCAGAGACATATTTTCGTGTAGTTTAGTAAGTTTCAAATATTTTTTAAATAACTTAATTAAGTAGGTAATGCATTAGTAAGTTAATTATAGTTTTTTAGTTTCATTGTACATTTTATAAGCTGTGTACGGTCATAATTGGACTATAGGTTCAAATTTTATATATTTAATTTAAGTTGGTACCTACATATGTCATAGCCTATAGTCTGTTACCGAACCAATTCAAATAAATAAAATAAATAAATAAATAAAGTGCCAATCTGGGCTTAGTAATTGCTATGGCTCTGATGACTTTTATGGGGTAGTAAAAATTTACATAGCTCCCCAGCTCCATAAGTAATTACTGTTACAAATAATACTCATTGGAATGTATGACTGTCTGTTGTGAAAATTTTGTTTCGTTCTGTCATTATCTCTGCTCGCTCCCTGACACATTTGGGACTGAATATCGTCCGGCGAAGTGTGGGTGTTGTATAACACCTCTGCCAGCTCCAGGGGGAAAGGCGTGACGATATGTATGTAGCTCTCTTTCCCCTGCCAAATTATTCCACACGGTGGTGAGATAAAGAGGTGGTCCTTCCTTACTGTTCTCCCCCAATTACGTTCTTACAAACTCCGCAATTACATTATTGTGATTTTATACAATTTTCCAAGCAAACCCGGCGGCAGTAAGTTCTACTACCATTAACGAGTGCCTGAACTCGTAATGGATTGGGAGCATGTAATACTCCGAGCTATGGTTCCGGGCAATCAATACGCCTGTGAGTTGGTTAACCGACGTTGTGTCAATTTCTGTTGTTGTTACACCCGTTTTGTATCTACTAGCTATTGTTAATCACACTATATAACTTAACATTACATGTCGACACATCTTTCCCCGAAGGGGCTGGCAGAGGTGTATTATACCCTTACATCGCCGGACGATGTTCAGTCCTAAATATGACAGGGGGACAGGCCTGTCGCCAAACACCGGACCATAATTTTATTATGCAGCTGATGAGGTTAAATACGCAAATATGTTCACAAATGAACATCACGGACACTACATAATGATTATTTATTATGCTTACATAATATCTACTGTTTCATTCGTATTTCATACAAGTTATCAAGTTAACCATGCCAAAATAAAATGTGCTGTGATGCACAAAACTACCTATACCAATAATATTTGCTAGTGCACCAAAATAACAATCAAGCTAATCACAGCAAACACGACGCAATGCGATCAATCACCGAACTCCAAAACATTGTAGAACATGAATTACTTTTAATTTTTCCGAGCAAACCCACCGGCTGCTCACTCTGCTGCTGTTAACGAGTGCCATCGGGACCCATAATGGATTGGGAACATGTAATGCTCATAGCTATTAGCCTACTGAAACAAATATTTGTAGAAATGTTGTAAGTATTAGATTTTACTTTAGGGACTTGTTTACATTAGGCACAAGACGAGAGTTCGAAAGTTTTAGTTCAGAAGTAAGGACCGGAAAGTGTTTTTCCCAGTAGGTATTGACTTAATGATTTTATGAAACGGGAATTATTCACGTACGATTTAGTCGATTTTTCCGAGTATAGTTTCAACCGCATTCGGTGACCTTTAACAAGTCGAGTGAGCGCGCGGCTGCGTCTTGTACGAGTATGGCACTCATCAGTGCTAAATCGTACGTGAGTAATTTCTGTTTCATAAAATCATAATGTGTGAAAACCACACCAGTATCCATCATAAAAAGGTATTGACTTCGTTTTTTCCCCCTATTTTTTTTTTGTTTAGGTTATTCATAAGTTTTCGTTTGGAGCCTGGCGTATCGGGACGGGACTGTCACATTTGAGACTGAATATTGGTCAGCGAAGTTTGGGTGTTGTAATACACTTCTACAGGCCCGTTGGGGAAAAGGCGTGACAATTTGTTATGTTTTTTTGTATTTATTTGCTAATGAACTCGTTACAGAAAAGGTATTAAGACCTCTCTCTGACCCCATGGCGCTGTACTGTAGAGAGAAAACATTGGCAATATCCCTTTTTCTCGTGCATTTTTTTTGTATTAATAGCTCAAATATCAATAAAAAACAATAAGGAAACTATTATTCTTGACCTATATTTCGATCTCATTAGCAAAGTAGTACATGTTATCTATAGCCACCGCCAACCCGGACAACTCTCCACGGGCGCACTTCCGATATACCTACCTCTAAGGCTGCTACCCACTGGTGATAAACGGTGAGCGAGGTGAAAAATACACCACTTTATTGAACGAGCGCGAAACGCAAGTAAAGCGTCTCTGTTTTGGCTTGGCCAAAAATGCTTTTGTATGTCCACCTGGCCGGCTATCTACCTCTACAGGACGCATTTTATTTTCGTGAATTTTGTGAGCAGGTTTGACATTTAGATAAGTGGAATGTTTATTAGACTGCGTTATTGGGATTTTTTCAAAAAAGAGATTATTTTTTGACTATGACTAGCCTAAAGGGAAGCGATGACGTGAGCGAAAGTGTTACACGTATGCCTATATATCCAACAGGCCTAGCATGCGCGCGCGACACAATTCTTTATCACACTTTTTATCGTGTGAGAACGTGACAAGGCTATGTGTAAACATATGTCTATCTCGGTAAAAAGAGTCGACATACCGTTGTCGCGTTGTGCGTGCTAGGCTTGGGACCCTATTCGGAGATTTGGGATTTTCATCTCACTTTTTTTCGTCTTTGTTGCTCTCGTTTGAAACGTCATAGGTGTGAAAGTGACCAAGATAAAATCTCATCTCATCTCACGCGTAGGAATAGCCCCACTGGATTGACACAACACAGACATGAGACAGACTCGCAAGGGGTCACAGAGCCACAGAGCTCACACAGGGAAGTGATCTTCCTTGTGTTTTTTTTTCTCTCGCTACGCTTATCTCCCTCGCACATCTGCGGTGGATACGCAGCCGGCTCTAACTTTCATAAGCCAACCCCCTGTTGGGTCCAGGAAATATGGTACCTATGTAATTGTAATTAGAGTATCTATTTACTGATCGGACCATTCTCTAGGGCACGTTACGCTTTTATATCGTGCATAGCGATGGGTATCGGAGCTTTATGACTTATACAGATGTGGGTCGTTGGGTTCCTTTGATGATACCTGGAATAAAATGACACTCTAAAAAGTTATTTTTGTTGAAAAAAATTTTTTTTTAATAAGCTTACATTGCGCTTAAAATAATATTTTTCGAGCTATTGTCAGCAAGCCCTTTCATTTGATACCTAGATTGTAGGAGTGCATTAATAATAACTTGTCCGCCATTGTGGGTGTTCCGCCATGTTGGATTTAGAGTGACGTCACACAACTAACCATGCATTGTCATCCAAAGCAAACGTGTATACAAAATTGAAGTTGAAGAAATCTGCTTCAAAATTGAGTTGCAAGATTCCGCCTTTCCGCATTCCGAACATACATAGTTAGTTACAAAGATACATACATAGCAGCACATACATTAAATAAAATCTTGTAAAATACATATTTTGTGGGTTTTTTACCAGCTGGAATTCGTGATTTCATTCACTGTCTTATAAGAACGGCATAAAGTAGCTCATGTGTTCCAAGGTAAGTACATCAGAGCTTCTTCCATATCAATTTCAATCAAATCCGTTCAGCCGTTTGAGAGTGAAGAAGTAATAAACATTTAATAGTAAAAAGCATTTTATTTGAAAAAAAACACCAGAATTAATTGTAATTGTCATATTTTAAATACCACGCCCACGCCCGCCGTGATAAATTGTACATACTGGTATTTTAAGTACTACAATTTTTCAACACGCGCAATCAACTAGTTTTATTATCTTTGTTTAAGAATTACTGCTGGTAAGGGCTAGGCATCGAAATATTAGAAGAAAGAAATAGCACGAGTGAAATTTCACTAAACAGCGCGTGGGCTATAATATAACTACAAGCAAACGGACACTATACAGCTCCGTTGACTGTACTATGTTACGTGTATCATTAAGAAAGATAGAGAGGCGTACAAGAAACTACAGCCAGAACGAGACAACAATACTTATTACTGTTGCGAACTGGTTGCGTTTGTTTGTGACTACGGTAAATTGTGTGCATGCGCCTAATTTATGCGGTCCATTTTTAGGTTCTCGTACCGTTTCTCGCTTAAATACGATTGAAGGCTGGCGGTCAGTTTTTTCGCGACCGGATAATCCTCAGTGCGGCGTGTTTGACACGCGGCGAGCTAACATGGCCGCCGCCATTAAAACTGTTTGTTTAGGGCGCGTTACACGTTATTATGGTGTTATTTCTTCTTATCTGTACCCGTAAATTATATGTGTTAGTTATGTGCTAGGCTTTCGGGAGACTACTATTTAACAACTAACATTGTTGGAAAATAGTAAAAGAGTTCGAAATATTTCTGCGTCTTTTTTGAAACACATCAGGGGGGCTATTCTTGCGCGTAAGATGAGATGAGATTTTATCTTGGTCACTCTCACACCTATGACGTTTCAAACGAGAGCAACAAGGACAAAATAAGGTGAGATGAAAATCTTAAATCTCCGAATAGGGTCCCTGGGACATGACTGGCGCCTGGTGCATGGCGACAGGTTCGCCCCATGTCACATTTGGGACTGAATATCATCCGCCGAAGTGTGGGTGTTGTATTACACCTCTGTCAGCCCCATCGGTAAAAAGGCGTGATGATATGTTGTGTTTTGTTCTTTATTTACGGAAAATCTGAATAACTTAAAAAGAATCTCCTTCCTAGAAAAATGACAGAACATTTAACACGTCGAACGCCAAGTAAGCGAAGCGAATTTCAGCAAAAACCGAAGATGCCAGGCGCAGATAGTAAATAAAATATAGCCGATATTCGCAGTCTGGTCGCGATTCTTCCTTACTTAATAACGTTACGGCGACCAGAGTACAGTGAAGTAAGTATTGAAGCTTCCTACTAAGCTAGGCATGCTATAAAAAAAAGAAAAACCTCCGAGTTTCAATAAGTAGGTTTATAAATTTAAAAAAATCTTAGCTACGAGGATGTCTATAAGAAGTTGTGTATGCAAAATACTTAGGTAAAAGATTTCATTGTTATCATAAAAGCGCTTAATTTTTTTACTCGACTGAGCAAAAAGGAGGACTGTATTTTTCAAGTATATGTATGTAAGTATGTATGTATGAGGTTTCTGTGGCACACCCTACAGCGTAAACAGCTTGATGCTGTTTTGACATGTGAGGTGTCATTTGAATCGTCTTGATAGTAGAAGTGACACAAGGTACAATATTTTACAACCAGGTTTTTTTGTTTTTATTTTAATAATGTTACTAGTTTATGCAATATTATGTCAATAATTTTTCTTTAATCTGTTTTTTTTTTATTTCTCGTGAAAACTTTTAATTTTTGAAGTTTTCCTAACAATATCACTTTGTACACATCGTCGTCATAGGACGTTAGGAGTCATACGCGAACTACTCGCAATAAAAAAAAGGAAAAAAAACATATTACCTTAAAACTTGTCACATTCATGCTTATATTCATTTTTTTTTCATTTTTTTCTTATACAAACGTAGAAGAACAGACAGAAAAATATTTCTCTAGAAGTATCTGGAAGTTCCGTCACTGTTTCTCACCAGGGCCAAACTGAAGGGCTCCCAACATCTAAGGTAATTGGTAAATTGAATCGCCCCTCCTCTTTCGTAGGTAGCTAAATGTAATATTATTGATGAAGGTAGAGTACGACGCTCTTTTGGATTCCCTAGTTTTGCTATCGCAATTCATGAAAGGAGTCTTTTAATTTCGTTGCAACGTGTTTTATTACAAAATGGGACGGTACATGAATAGTTTTTTTTTAATCATGAACAATATTGATTATAGACGTATTATTATTTTTATTATTTAAATTTTATTTTTTACGTCTTGTAAAATCATGTTTTATAACTTTCAAGGCCTCTATTATATAAATGTTCCTGTTCATTCAGGTTGCCTGGAAGACATCGCTTTGAGCGATAAGGCCGCCCATTAAAAACTTAGTTAAGCCTTATTTAAGTACTATTGTAATTATTTTTTTTATGTTTTTAATAAATAGTTGTTGTTGTTGTATTTTAAAAAATCTTATTATTAATTTCTACAAAATATAATTATTATTATTTGCTGTGTGTTTCGGCTTAAAATTAAAATTATTTGCTTAAACGAGTACATGTTGACTCATTATGTAAAAATATGGGCCCTTAAGTGTTTTAAAATAAAGCCGCCGACATCAAGACATAATATCGGTGGCTGTCGGCGACTTTGGTGTGTAGACTTTCTTAGAGTTTTGATATTTTCGACATTACCATCATGAAAGGGTCTACCAATAATCTCTTGAAAAATTTTTTGCCGTCAATAAGATTGCTTGCAGTTGTAGCTTTACATGAGCAGTAGAGAGAGATTAAGATACTAGACTAATTAATTCGTTAATCGATTCGTTAATAGACTCTTGTTGAGCCACAATCTCGCCTGATGTGCGGCCTACGATGCAGTACGCTTGTTTCAAAGAAACTGAATCACTTATATCAAACCCAGTAACAAATATTGTGAAACTTCGGAATAGTTATTCAGTGTTTTGTCTTTTTTGATCTTTTTTTTTTTTATTATTGACAATAAGTCGGCGTTTGACCACCAACTCACCTGATGTTAAGCGACGTTGTGGTCTAAGATGGAGCACGACGACCTATAAGGTACTTATTCACTCTAGCCTTGAAGTTTTGTAGAGTGAAGAAATACAAAGACGGCAGTTGAGTGATGCGCTACAAGTGCGCTACTGCTCAGACCCGTCTTCGGAACGGTTACACCGGACTACATCCCGAAACACGACTAGGTCATTTCACGGCATGGCTTGGTCCGGTGGGTGGTAACGAGCCACGGCCGAAGCCTCCCACCAGAGTTTGCTACCCGATTAGCACTACCCGGGGGCCACGTGTAGGGAATCAGAATAGAGTACACACTTAAGGATGTGGGTAGCTCAGCCCCCGATAGCTATCCCAGATAGCTGATCGATTTAAAGATTTGATAGCCTAGTTGGAGAAGGCCCGCCTCTCAAGCCACGAGCGGGTTCGAACCCAGCCGACGGCACGCACCAATTTGTTAATTGTGTGAACTTATGTGCGTATTGTATGTCATCTGCTACATGACTGGAGCCCGGTGTATGGCGACAGGCTCGCCCCCTGTCACATTTAGGCCTGAATATCGTCCGCAAAGTGTAGGTGTTGTTTTACACCTCTGCAAGCCCCCTCGGGGGAAAATCGTGACGATATGTTAAAAATGTAAAAGATAAAATAAGACAAATCACTGTATGGCTATTTCAAGTCTATACTAATTTTATTAGTGGGGGTCAGATTTTATCTATCGGGAGAAACCAGGTTAACAGGAACACCCCCCCAGGCGAACAGTACAATGCTCCGCTAACTGAAATCACAATATATCAACAACTCCAATTAAATAGTTACACGTCACAGTTCAATCAATGTCAAACAATAAAATAATTTGTAAATGTTTGACCAGTTTCGCAGCAAAGCAAGTAGCTAAACAATAAATTTTAAAAAAACTACACGATTTCCAAAGCACATAGGCTATTAACGTTGTTTAGGGACATTAAAGTCATCTCAAGCCATGTAGGTCAAAGAGGCCCACATATTAGCAGCAGCCTTAATTATTTCCTTTTGTTCTAATCCGCTAACGCAATTAGTAATGACCCGGGAATAGTCAGGAACATTAGCTTCACTAATTGTTTGTTCCGCTCCCATTAAATATTTAGGGTGTTCGAGAGGTCTTATTTGTTGGGTAGATATCTGATATGTGTGGGGCTATTTTTAGTGCTGTGAGTAGATAAATATATATTTAATACAGCTTAAAAAACTTATACCATTACTTAGTGAGAAAGCGAGAATGTACGAGACTGAAATTAACATGTCTTGACCAAAATGAAAGAGAAGGCAGATGTTATAGACTCACTCACACAAACACCTCGAATCTAGTTTAGTCTACACTAATAATATTATATCCGCATATCCAATAGCCGCACTACCATTCATTATATTTCTGTATTCGCATAAACGTTGGTCCCTGCGATACAGGTCTCCTAGTGCAGGGCCACAAGCAATTTTGTAACCATTTCTTTTTGTAAATAAGCTTTAACCACATAAAACTCTCATATGGTTAATTGTAATTGTCTTTTTTGAAACAAATTATTTGTATTTGTATTGTTATACATAATAATGCATACATTTAATCCTAACGAATATTATAAATGCGAAAGTCAGTTTGTTCGTTTGTTTGTAACGCCTTCACGCCCTATCTAATCATGACACAAAAAAATTGCATAGTATTGCATGCATACAAATTGCAGTTGTCTGGGGTATGGAAATGCGCATAAGGTACTGTATCCAAAAAAATGAACGGCTCCTGTGGAACAGCGGATGAAGCCGCAGGTCAGTGCTAGTAGGAAATAAAATCATTAGGAGATGAAAATCCCTCTGAATTTCTGTTGATGATAATGAATTTCCCACCTTTTTCGGGTACAATGTTTACAACAAAAAACAAATATAATCAATCGTTTAAAAACGAACAAAAACTGAAACGAAATTATTTGGACTAGAATCAACCAGCTGCTCAGTTCTTTTTAAATAAAAATCTTTGCTTTATTTGCATTTTCATAGGAAGTTGTTTAACCTCTGAGGTAATCACTAGGATTTCAACGTTTCAAACGCAAACTTACTCCTCTTCTGCAACATCAACCTTCCACGCGAACTGACTTAGTTTACTTCGAAAACTTAGTTTTTACTAAAGCATTTCCCCGAAGAGTTTGGATGACTAGGAATAAAGGTATCCCACAATTTAGTTCCTATTTGTGCGGTCTTAGTGAAAACTTTGTGCGAGTCTCGGTTCTTTAGTTGCAAGATTGAGCTATTGAAAATTATGAGAAGCGGAGAGAAAAGTCTTGCTATGAGAATTTTTAGGTTTCTTTTTAAACCGTCTTTCTCGTATATGGTCTATGTTCCCAGTAACGTATGTGATTCGTAGCTCATTGCAAGCGAAGAGTAAAGCTTTTATTAACCAGTTTTAATGGTTTCTATAATCATTTTTATATTTTACTAGCTGTCACCCCGCGACTTCGTTTGCGTTTATTATTTACTTAGATAGTATATAAATGTGAGCTATCCTATCTGTTAAGTTAGATCGAACTGCACACGGTGTGCAAATTTGATTGAAATCGGTTAAGTAGTTTAGAAGTCTATAGCGGACAAACAACGTGACACGTAATTTATGTATATTAAGATTAACCCAGTGTTAATGATACCCTAATTTTACTTAATTTTAACACATTTTAGGTTCTGCATTGATTTAAGCCCGTACGCTAAAAAGACGCTCAGTCATGAATCTCTATTTATAACTGTATTTTTGTATGGTTTTGCCATATTTATATACAGTACACAGGACAGTAGTAGTTCCTGAATACGGCACTTAGTCTGCAGAATTCTTCCAGAGACCGACAAAATAAACATTAAGAGGTCACTTAGATCTGGACGGATTTGGACATCCTATGCCTAATAGCACAGAGCTTATTTGCAGTATCATTTACCATGTGGATAATACGTGATACGTGAATTAAAAAGTATCCTATAATATTTTCTCGTGATTGCAAAATTTCAATATGATTGGTTGAATACCTACCTTGAGTTTACAATACCTTGGTTGAGCTGAGCGGGAACACAAAAATTCACACATAAGCACTGTGATCATTTTGTCAATTTACTGTTCTACAACACCTGGGATATCTTAGTCTGGGATGTCTTACTTTTGTCACTGCAGAAGTATAAAATAAGAAGATTTTGCAAAGAGAAGACACCTTGCCGATTGGATAGCAGTCGATGGCCTTCTAGAATAAATAGAGGTGTTACACGGACAAATGTGTAACGATTTGGGTATGCTGCATCGCGATGCTACATTGGTGGTCCAAGTAAAGGAAAATAAGAGGACAACATCTACATAAATATAATATGTACTATTACATCATCCGAACACAAACTTTCGTCCACTCCAGTGCACTGAAATCCTTGCATCTGGCATTAGTATGGCCCCGACACGCGTGCAGTGTGATACTGATACGGAGTGGCGCTAATTTACTGGAATCAAAGTGTAAACCTGAATGGACGTAAATCAGCAATTCAGTAGTCAACACTGCATCAAACAAAGCGGCCAGCCCACGGTAGGCAGACCCCCATTTCATTAAGTTGCGTAACGTTTTTTGTTTAGATCAGCTCTATTAATTACTTAGTATACTTAGTACATTAATCTTGTTGGAAGACAAATGAACCTTTTTGAAATTATTTAATCTGAATTTTGTAGGTACCTATTTTTACCCGACTGCGCAAGAAAGACAGTTATGTTTTCCGAGTGTTTTTTTTTTTATTGCTTAATAGGCTTGCGTTTGGCCGCCAACATGCCTGATGATAAGCAGTGATGCGGCCTACAATGGAGCACGCTTGCCTAGGAGAAACCGATCCACTCGAGACTTGAAGACACCCAGATGTATGTATGTGGGGATGTATGTTTGAGGTTTCTTTGGCACGCCCTACAGTCTAAACAGCTTAATGGATTTCGACTTGTGAGGTATCATTTGAATCGTCTTGGTAGTGGAAGTGACAAAGGGTATAACATTTTTCAGCCGGGTTATTTGTTTTTCTTTTAATGATGTTACTTGTTATGAATCTTTTTATTTAGATTCGTTTATTTTTTCTTAACTTTTTTTTAATTACTTAGAAGAGGGTTTCTTCTAACTTAAACCATAGCATCAGTAGAGACATATCCACGAATGGCGCCGTTCGAACGGTATGGATTGGCAACCACCGTCGGTAGTAAGTACCAATTCTGTGGCACCGGATCGTGATACAAATCACGCCTTAATATGGGGCTTAGATTAACTGAATACCTATTGACTTAGCTAATTTTCACTCATGTTGAAATAGCTGGTTTTAAATTTCAAACCATCTCTAAAAGCAGTGACAGGTGTCAAAGTGACAGCTATCAAGGCGACAGGTGTCATTACAGATTTTCATTAAAATTTAAAACTTTTTTAATTTGAACTTTGTTTAACTTTTTTTTTTATAAGAGTGAAAAGATTTTATTATGGAAACTGACGTGGTTTTCACACATTATGATTTAAAACACGGGAAATTACTCACGTACGATTCAGTCGATTATTCCGACTATAGTTTCAACCGCATTCGGCGGTCTTCATCAGGGCGAGTGCGCGCGCGCGGCTGCGTCTCGCATAGCACTGCGGGCCGCCGCGCGGCGCGCACGTGATGACAGTTGCTCGGGTACGAGGGTGGGGGCGCGTTCACACCACCATCCAGTACATTTAGCTTCGGTTCCACGGACATTAATTAACAGAGCGTTGAAACTCTGCGACTACAGTTATCTGGATACTGAGCTCGATCATGTCAAATATGTGCTAAACAGCAACGGGTATAAATGGAAGCAGAGCTGGCGTACTGCAAACGCGGCGACCGGGAAACGTCGGACATCGGTGGAGAGAGCAGTAGCGTATTTGCCATACGTTAAGGGATTAACGGACAGTATTGGAAACTTGTTACGCCGGAGTTACAGCATCAAGACGATCTTCCGTCCCTTAGCCCAAATAAGACAGCTGCTCCGTTCTCCTAAAGACAGAGACCCTTTGGGGGTTCCCGGTGTCTATATGATCCCGTGCGATTGCGGCAAGTGTTACGTCGGCGAAACAAAAAGGAACGTTTCCACGAGGCTCACGGAGCATATACGATCCATGAAAAAACTAGACACCAACGGCTCCGCGGTGGCGGAACATTCTCTAGGCTCCGACATGCGTCACTACATTAGATTCGATAGAGCGACAGTGCTGGCAAGGGAAAAATTTTTTGTGCCGCGGAAAGTCAGGGAAGCCATCGAAATTAGTAGACGCCCAACATTTAATAGAGATGGAGGATGGACCCTGCCACCGACCTGGAGACCGTGTCTTCATGGTGTCCGCGGTGGTGCCCGTGAGACTGGTGGCGACGTAGTGAGCTCTGTGTGCTGGGATATTCCTGACACACAGGAAGATTCTGGTGAGGAAGAGCTCCAGAGTGCGCCGGCGCAAAACACTACTCTACGCGCCCCCACCCTCGTACCCGAGCAACTGTCATCACGTGCGCGCCGCGCGGCGGCCCGCAGTGCTATGCGAGACGCAGCCGCGCGCGCGCACTCGCCCTGATGAAGACCGCCGAATGCGGTTGAAACTATAGTCGGAATAATCGACTGAATCGTACGTGAGTAATTTCCCGTGTTTTAAATCATAATGAGTGAAAAGATTTATGTGTATAAAATATTTTAAATTATTTCTGAATGTAAAATGCACAAATCACATTTTTAGTTTTAAAACTTTTTTTAGCAAATAAAGCAAATATTTGTCACAATATCATAGTTTGACCTAGTTACTCGAGTATTTTAATTTACCTAACAAACAAAAAACACCTGACTATAAAAGTTACTAAGTTACCTGAGGCTAGAAATATAAATTAAAATTTAATTAGAATTAAAGCCTCTCGACAGGAAAAAGTTCAAATAACAACATTGTTTCTAACAGGGGCGCTGTTTCGGAAAATTCGTTTGGGATAATTAAAATACCTTCTGGCTTAATGATGTTTAATCAGAAATAAACAAAACAAATCCGACTCGTGAGCGTGGCGTTCTTTTGTTTTATAAAACAATTGCTAAAGCGTTGAACGCGGCGAGACGATCTCAGTTCCGTTTTACGCGCTTTGCTTTGACTAGCCGCGTTTCGTGGGTTCACCCTCAGTCCCCAATGACCGTTAATGCTTTCGGCATAAGAACCCTATTGGCCACTCGCACTAAATATAAGGATAACCCAATTCCTCGCTTAACTAGTTTAATCTGTTCCTAGCTACTACTAATCTACTACCAACTTTTTTATACGAAACTTGAGACATTCCTTAGGAGAATCTTAATATTATGTGCCCGATAACCGAATATTTCGCTAGGAGTAGTTTAAAACTAGTTTAGCTAGGATTTAGGCAATTCTTATATTAAGTGCAAGTGGCCAGATTATGTCCTATTCAGTAGGTACCCGTGACAAAGTGTATGCAAAACTGCATGATCGGTTGAGTAGTTAAGGCGAGAAAGAGTAACAAGCAAAAAAACGGTCAGACTGACTTTTGCATTTATACTCGTAATATTAGTTAGGATTGCTAGAGCATTGAACGCGGCGACACGATCTGTTCTGTTTTAGCTTTTGCTGGCGCACGATTAACTTGTAAAAGAAATTGAGATGAAACAGGTACAATAATTTATTTAACTTGCAGAGATATTCATTGAAGGTTTACTTAGAAACACCAGGTACTTAAAGTTTTGTGAAAATAGTATCTTTATTATATAAAGTATCTGACAACCAAGTAGGTAACGTTTATATATAAGTACCTATAACACTTATTATACAAATACCTCCTTGGCATTTAACTTTGGATAGCCACGGAATAGTTATGCAGTGTTTTGTTTTTCGATACAGTTCTAAAATTTAAAGAGAAGAAAAAGACACACAAAACACGAACAAACACTCTATAACTATTCCGAGGCTATACAACGTTTATTGCTAAGGGGTTATATGTGTAGTCTCAACAAAACTGTTGTATAAAAAGTTAAAATCTGCCAACATGTAACAATCTTAGTCCATGACCATCAACTTTAGGTGGGCATATTCACATTCATTCGGAAACGTTTCCGATCGGATCCCACAAATTTCAAACTCGAATTATTCGAATCTCCGTCCGTATTCATTCAGTCACAAATGTGACAGAGGCGAGCCTGTCGCCATACACCGGGCTCCAGTTACGTAGCTGATGACATTAAATACGCACATATATATCCACAAACTCAGATCAACCTTAAGAATAAGATGGTGCACGGCGTATGATCTAAGTGAAGCCAAAAACCATCCAAAAACTACGCTAATGTCGTACCTATATGTCCACAACACGCACACATTGACGCAAAAAAACTACGCTACTCGCTTGGCCATTCTTTCCTCGACATTATGTACATTGCTTTATGGTATAATTTCGTATAATTAAATATACTTAGTGCATTATAAAAGTGTGGCCAGGACTAAATTTTGAGGTTCTTTTTAAAAACTGTGCAGTTTTTGTACAAAGAGCCGTAACATTAAACTCTTACAAATATGTGCAGTTTTGAAATATTAAATCTAGGTTGTATATTGGAACGGAAATTGCTAACGTAAAGTTTGCGAAGTAATATTAGTTTTCGTGCAATTGTAAATGTTTTTCATGGTAATATTACCACATACCACACAAGTTTATTAAAGTGGCTTTACCGAGATATAACGCAGTGTTCCATCTTTTCCTCTAGGTTGATCTGAGTTCACAAATTGGTGCGTGCCTTCAGCTGGGTTCGAACCCGTTCCCTCTGGCTTGAAAAGCGAGTCTTCTCCGACTAGGCTATCATAGCTTAATGAAGGCATGGAGCAATCAAGAAGTTAGAAGTATAGCACACAAATCAAACGGGCTCGAGTATTGTATGTAATGAAATATCCGTTGCGATATCGTATCGCAGCAATTAACCGATTTCTAACCGTGAATAGGCTTTGATTGTCGCAACGATAGAATGGGATTAAATTTCATTCTGAAATTTGTTTGTATCCGCGTCTATTATTCAGCTGAAACCGCACGCAGCGCGAATCGGTTACGGTATGGATGTTGGGATGAATTAGTTAAAAATTAAGAGAAACACAGCCCTTATCTGCTGTAGCGATTAATAAAACATTTTTGCGTGCTTGGATCAATAAGCAGTACAAGTAGATAGATTTATTGAAAAGGTATAAAAAAGTGTACGCCATAAGCTTTCTTTCATTATGTTTTTATCTGTTTATAATATGTAATGTGTGGCCTCACCTTCGACATATTTACACCAACCAAGATTATGAAGCGTAATCTTATACCTTTAAATGAGCAATTCTTGTATATATATATATATATATCGGGGAAACATAGAGAAATAGGAAGCCGAGCCTTCACATCTCACTCCTGATATCGGGGTAATGTAGGAAAGAGGAGCCACGCCGTCGCATCTGATCCCATTGATGTCGGAGAAACATAGGAAAGGCCGCCGCGCTGTAACCTTCCACTTTTGGTGACGGAGAAAATCTAGTAGGCCGAGGTGTTGTGTCTGATTTCTCATCCGTGAACTCGCTATCATTTATGGTCGGCGTCAAACTTCAGGAACGTTGAAATAAGGGGACAGCATTGAAGGCTTTTCACTATTTTAATTATACAGTCACTTAGACTACTTATTTAGTGAATGATCACAAAGATAGTTGGCGATTTAGAGTAATGGGTTTACGAATGACCATTGCGTGCGACCGCTTTTAGCCCAGTCCTGTCAACCACTGACTGACAGACATGACGTTCGCCCGAAATCCCAAACGCAACTCCATTCGGTGTTAACCGCTCTAAATTACCATAAACAAATCGATTAATCGTCATAAACCACAGATTAAAACTATCGATTAACAACTCTCAAACTGATTTTCTTTATCCAATGATATCTCGCGCCGTCACGGCCATCCTGCATTTTCACACGTCCTCGGGTGAATAGTTCATCTCATCATCTGTGGACAATCATAAAAGTGCTCAAGTAACCACTTAACGCTCGGTCATTCTGACCGTCTCAAATCTAACTCCAAAATTTCACAGAAAGCGAACACCGTTATGGGATAACACAAAACACAGTTAAACCCAATTCTACCAACCAGAGTATAATCGACTCTTCCAACAGTAACTTCATATTCGTTACCTATCCCCATAAATTGTCATGATAATTAAAATAAGCAACTTGACGTTTAGTAAAATAAATTGTATTGGGACCAATCGAATAATCGAGGCTAAAACTAACTTATTAATCATACATCCAATGTTCCAAGAATTTAATCAAGCCAAATTGAAAATCCAATGACGGTACACATACGCGGTTTGGACTTATGAAAACTGCTGTGTCCAATTTCAAACTAATAACATGCCATTAAAGTTGTCACTTAGACTTGCCACACAGGCTAGGTCCCTCAGGGTGACAACGACAACTTCCCAGGGTGAAATTTCCTAGATTGACAACTTCCGAAAACGACAACTTTAGAAAGTGACAACATCCTAAATCGTCATCTACCTAAATTGACAACCGCCAAAATTGAGATCTTCCTGAAACGACAACGCGTATTCTCGACCCTTTTTTAAATAACTGCTGCAGACTGTACTTTCATTCGTTTTTGTCCTTTGTACCACTTCATTAGTGTGTAGTATATCAACAAACTAACAAACAATTCATATCACATCACACATGTAGTGCACTTTACTTTTCTCGAAATGCTACTTTCTCAATTGCCTCATTGAAACTCTATGATAAAGGTGCTATTGCGTTCTTAAACTCCTTGGTCTTACTGGCATATTTAAAGTATGTCAGCTTGACAATCCTAAAATGCAAATAGTGTTGATTTCTTTCATTGAACAATAATGAATTTCATACAATCACAAAAAGGGAAAGACTGTTTGTTATGTAATGAGTACAAATACAATTTCATGAAATTTAACAATAACAACACAACTGTATGGAGATGTGCTAATAGGGATTTGTGTAGTGCAACTATAACTTTAAATAGTACAAAAGTCAACATTGAACGAGATTTTTTAATTTTACTCGTACTTTAATGTTACACCGGGAGGAGCTTACTACATAGGCTGACCACACAGGCTAGGTCGTCACTCAGACTATAATGCAACAAAAGTAAGGTTGTAACAAAGACTTGCCACACAGACTTGCCACACAGGCTTGCCACACAGGCTTGCCACACAGGCTTGCCACACAAGCTTGCCACACAGGCTGGAGCCACATAAGACAGTACCATGTAGATTAGTGCCACACAGGCTATTGCCACACAGGCGAGTGCCACACAGGCGAGTGCTACACAGAGTATTGCCACACAGGCTATTGCCACACAGGCTATTGCCACACAGGCGAGTGCCACACAGAGTATTGCCACACAGGCTGTTGCCACACAGGCTGTTGCCACACAGGCTATTGCCACACAGGCTATTGCCACACAGGCTATTACTATACAGGCTACTGTCCTACTGGCTACTGCCCCTCAGGCTTAGTTTTATCAAAAGCATTGACACTAAATAAGTTATCTATTGACTGCATGACTCGTCTGTGTGTGCCGTAATCGGCACATTCTGACCAAACTGTTTGTGGGTATTTTCAAACTTTAAACAACTCCAATAGAAAATAACACTCTGACATACATCGTTTACGAATATCAAATAAAATGAAAACTTCTCACCGGATTCAATTGCTACTCGAAGGTGATCAATGGCTGCTACATAGTGCAGGGGCCCAATTCGGAGATAGGAGATTTTCATCTCATCTCGATCTCGATTCATTACTACCCTATTCGGAGATTTGAGATTCTCATCTCACTTTTTTTTCGTCCTTGTTGCTCTCGTTTGAAACGTCATAGGTGTGAGAGTGACCAAGATAAAATCTCATCTCATCTCACGCGCAGGAATGCCCCCCTGGAAGTCTCCACTGCCTCCGACTACTCGAGACATCTCGCGCCCCAGCCATCGAGATTATCTCGATCTCGAGCGCTTTGAATAAGGCATCTCGAATTCTGCCATTTTTTTCGAGGTATGATGGAATCTCGAGTTGTAAGAATAGCTCTCCAGGCATTGACCGGATCTCGCACGTTGCTGCTGCTAATTTTGGTGCCCTTTTTCGATCAACGAGTGGCGATGTAACCTCGTTGCAGTAGTAACACGTAGGCGTCGACGTTTTGTTCGGTACACTGCTATCCTTCGTCTCTCGTTGTTTGTTAGTTGCGTCACATAGCATAGACTAGGTGTAATCAAACGCCGTCGAAATAATGCAGACGTCTACTCGATGCTCACTCTCTCATTGCCGCTCTGCTGCCCTTCATGCACCACGAAGAAACAGTCCGCACACTCCACAATAATAACACGTAGGGGCGACCCTATCAGCCATCTGTTGCTATGCCACTTCGCTTCCAGATCATTGCACAATTGTAGCCAAAGACGGAGCCATATCTTGTTGCTGTGGACGTTATTCATATCCCAATTCTGATATCGGAACTCCGAGAGATATCCGTTTCGCATCAGACATGGTTCTACGGCGTGGGTATAGCGGGCGAGGAGACTGAGACACCTCGCGTACTTAAATCAACTTTATTTGAATGGCCGACAATTAATTTACACAGTAGGTAGATTATAATTTGCCTCGATATAAATTGTGAACAAGGTATTCCACTTAGTAACGCGCACACTTCACACTTTGAGTTGGGACGTTGAGGAGTGAACAGTGCGCGTTACTAAGTGGAATACCTTGTTCACAATTTATATCGAGGCAAATTATAATCTACCTACTGTGTAAATTAATTGTCGGCCATTCAAATAAAGTTGATTTAAGTACGCGAGGTGTCTCAGTCTCCTCGCCCGCTATACCCACGCCGTAGAACCATGTCTGATGCGAAACGGATATCTCTCGGAGTTCCGATATATATATAATTGGAATCTCGGAATCGGCTCCAACGATTTTCATACAAATTAGTATATAGGGGGTTTCGGGGGCGATAAATCGATCTAGCTAGGAATCATTTTTAGAAAATATCATTTTATTCGTGTTTTATCGATAATCAATCTCAACTGAAAAATATGACTCTTCCTGACATCTATTGGCGAATAATAATACTACTATTTTTTGTGAGCAACTAATTGCTTTAACGACACAACAGCAGATGGCGTTGTTAAGTAACACGAAGTCAATGAGTGTTTGCTTTGAGGTTAGACTAAAATCAATTGTTTATTATCCAAAAAACACAATTAAAAAATAAAAAAAAATACCGAGCAAAGCTCGGCCATCCAGGTACTATTGATTATAAGTAAGTACTTGGTCTAAAGCCGGAAACAGACTATTGCCGCGAACACCCAAGAAAGCGCCGAAACGCCGTTCCTATTCCAAAATCAAAGTTATTTAATGTAATTGTTGTCCTCATTTATTACTTTTATATAGGTACTAATTTATTATTATTGTTTTTGAAAATCTTTATTTTAATTTTTATTTGTATTAATGAATAATTACGAATTATAATTTTTTGACATTTTTGACATGTAACATTTTGATATTAATAAATGACTATGACTATTATAATTTTATTGGTCTAAGCATTTTTATCTTTTAGCGTTTAGCTTTTAAGAACCAATAGGAATACGGGCACGGCAACAGTCTGATTCTGGCTTAATGTTTGAGAATTGATGCAGGCATCATTATTTACGTGTGTTAGTTACCTTATACTTACACCCGTGGCCTTAGTGACCAGTTTACTGTGACACCTGGAGCTCCGAGCCACATTACAAACTCCTCACATGACCGGTCATGCTCGCACTACAGTGTGACCAATTAAGGCGTTACTCACACCTACCTGCCTGTCAAACGTTCCGTTCCCAATTCCACCAGGAACATGCACTGATTGACTTTATGGCGATGATTGATGGGGTAGTAGATAAGTCGCCGGCGTGTATTTTGGTACTTAAGTCAAATTACAATAATTAGAAATCGGAATCCGTATTTATTTTCATTTCGGGAAATTAACGATAGGAATTTAGATATGGAAAAAGAATGAGAATAGAATAGAGAGATAGGGTAAAAAATTAGAAAATATTTTGAAAGTAAAATCTTCATCAATGTCTCTATGTCTCATGTCATATTTATATTTACATAAAATTGTATCACATAATGACCCTGATAGGGTATGGCAACATTGTTCGAACTGGATTTATTCTATTAAGTACATATGTTTGTCAGTTAAGAATTCGTCTAGAGTATAAAAACATTTTTTCATCCACCAATCATTATGAATCAATTTTGATGAATCTTTTTTTGTTCGGTTTATACTTTAGAGGTGATTTCATATAAACTTTATCCACCAATATCTATTCATCCATACACATACCAAATCGGTAAAGTGGTTTACAGAATATCTATAAAGTACCAAAAATTGTTAACAAAATCTAATTTAGATGACGGGAATTTCATATTTCCTTTTTACTATGTATAATACTCAAATTTTATTATCTTCTCAATCTAAGTATTTATAGAACAACGGCCTATCTAGAATTCTGTCTGAAACATCAACGGCCCTGGATGAAACCCCACGAAATCCGATAACGCCGGTATGTATGTGTGCGTGTTACCTTTGACATGCTAAACTAATAACGACACACACATGGCGAGGACTCGTTCCTATTGCGGGTTTAATATTCGGTAATGGAGATGTTTGATCGACGCCTACAATGGTAGGGTGTTTCCTATGCTAAGTATTTGTGTTAGTAAGTTTATATAGATTTTTTATTTTATTGTACTTTATTCTTACTATTGTTTTCTTATTTTTTGATTTCTCGCCATAAAGGGTAACACTAAAAATCAGCGTCACAGTAATCTGTGGCAATAGGCTGAGTGTTGTCCTTTTTTGGATTTACCGCACACGCAACTAAATTTAGTACCTATTAGTTAAGTTAATCTTTTTTATTTTTTTTAATTATGTACCTATATTGTGTATCTTTAATATTCATAATTTTTTATTTATTTAGTTGTTTCACAACTTACAGCTATCATTACAGGTATACCTAATGCGATAGTGTAGTAATAAGTACTAACTAACTATATCCTTTAAGAAACTTACGGTAACACAATATTTATGTAGTGCTATCTTTGTGAATTCACCCAGAGTACAATAGAACAAATCTGTATCAGCCGCATTGTATTTGTATTTGTATGTCATAATGTATCTAAGTGTGTAATGTATGTAAGTGTGTGTTGTGTAAGTCAAATAAATATTTTCCTTTCTTTATCGAATGATAGAAAGTGGTATTTAGTCCGCTTGAAAGCCTCGGACATGGGTTATAAGACTGATTGGGTGAGAAATGGGTGATTGCTGTTATAAGACAAAACAGCCGTTGATTAAAATTCATAAAATGTATCATAAGAGGTGCTGGTTCTGGGTGCAGTAATACTTAATAGTGTTTCTACCCGCCAGAGTGAACAACTGTTACAACACAAGTTTCACAAATTTTGATAAAAAAATAATCGAGTCTCTATGCAAAATTGATCGCAAGACTAAGTAGTTATTTTGTATGGAGACTGGATTATTTTACTTCCGAATTTTGCAAAAGTTGTTCACTTTGATGGGTAGAGCTCTAGTAGAGAGAGAGACACTCTAAAGAATTACTTCACGTAAAAACCAGCACGTTATATAAACATGTACTACTGCCTTAATTATACTAATAGAAACGCCACAGTTATACTCGTGGCTAAAAAGTATCCTATGTGCTATTGCAGACTACAATAATCTATCTCTGTGCCAAATTTTGTTTAGATCCGCTTTGGCGTGATTGAGTACCAAACATCACATTGCATTTATAATATTACCATCCTACATTCACTCAACTTAGCTGATAAAAATCTGGTGACTGATTGCAGTTACATACTAGAAAAAGTGATATCAAAAAAAAATTGTTGGATATACCTACACGGCCGATGGGGCAGAAAAGTTTTCGAGTGACGACCGCGAACCGCACGACGCAGCGTCGGAAGGCCTCTTATAAAGTGAACCGATGATTTGGTGAGAGTTGCTGAAACCCGTTGGATGCGAGCTGCACAAGACCGGTCAGTGGAGATGGTGCGGATGTGGAGATCATTGGGGGAGGCCTTTGTCCAGCAGTAGACGTCTTCCGGGCTGAAACAAATGAAGATGATGATGACTATAATACATAGGTATGACTGCACAAGGTAATTAAATTGGTAATTAAAGCACAACCTTTTGAGGCTTACTTTAGTATATCAAGAAAAACTATTTTTGATCCCAAACTTTTGCTAATTCAATGTTTTTTTTTCATCCAAAAATTTAAAATTGTTCTTAATATTTTTTTATATGCAAGCCGGAGTTTGCGTCGTAGTTATAGGCACCAATGCAGGTAAAGAAGAGAAGAAAGTGGCGAGCAAATTGACCTATTTTGTAGCCAGCCAGTCAGTAAGGAAATGCAATACGGACGCTTCACAATAGCGTATGAAATAAGTCGTAGAACAAAAATTGTTTGTCCTAAAGCACTTAAATAGCGAGTTTAAGGGGAAGGAACCAATAATGCTTTAAATAGGGTCAACTGGGGCAAATGCGTCTTTCGATAATTATTGACAAACCCTTCACGCCTAATTTGTGAAAAGTTTGTCAGTAATTCTCGAAAGACGCAATTGCCCCACAGACGAATTTGCCCCAGTTGGCCATACCATTTCAAAACTTGTGTCATCAAACTCATAGTAGCGCTCACTCGTAAATAACACCGCACTAAATACTATGTTATTATTTAATACAATAATTACTTAATACAATTAATTATGTTACTAAATACAATTTGTTCTTCACAAATCCAGCGCCACCTGAGCCAAGGCAGCACTCGGTTGTAAATACCCCTCACGTAATCTCGCGAAGATTACTTCAACCACAATCAACCAGCCATAGTTCCGCTTCCACATAATTATTCAGGTACATTAGCGCAACCGAAACACACAAAACTATCTGTATGTAAAACCAGGGATCCTGTATAAATGTGAATCGATCGCTCCCTACTAAATACCTCTCAGCCGGGCCGGGCTAAGCGCTTTAATAACGCGAGAACATTTTTAGTAGAACTGCTGTTTACGTGGAAATAGAGTGAAAAGAATGCTCATAAGACTTTGTCCTAAGCAAACTGTAAGCGGTTGACTGTTTACGTTCAATAAGCCACCCCATACAATTTTGAATGGAGGGTCCAAACATTGCGTAAAAACTATTCCATTTTATTTTAATTTCATTTTTATAACTTTTCATGATTTTGTTATTAAGCTATAATTTTATTTCATTTTTAGATGTGACCAAATTCACATGCCGAATAACGGCAAAATAGGATAACATAATTTAAATTACTAAGACCATTGTAATACCCTACTTTTAGTGAATAAATTTCATTTCATTTCATTGCGCACTGTCCGCAGTTTGCTGTGTATTGGTTTTCGACTCATTCGGTGAGCACCCAATTTTTGTTTTATATTTCGCCGCTCACATTGAGTTTGCCTAATTTTTGACTCAAAGTCAGCCAGCGGATGGTCAGCTGCTCCCAGTTCAATACTCAATACTTTAAAATAAAAAAGAACGGCTGAACAGATCTGGATGAAGTTTGGCAGAGAGATAGATTATAGTCTAGGATAGCACATAGGATAGGATAGGACTTTTTAACCGTGGGTAAAACTGCGGGGAGCAGCTAGTATAATTATAATAACGACCTTGTTTCTGAAAAAAAAATTCAAAGAAATAAAAAGCTTTAATATAGTAGTACAAACAAAATACGAGTAATACATTATAATATGATTATATTTTGATATATTTGAAGACTGTCTGTCTATTGTCATTTATGTCATTATGAATATGTCTATTGTCATTTAAGAGGAGTAGAAATAATATTTTAAAGATACGAAGTCACTTTAAAAGGGCTCTGGTTTCTTTTAAGGCGTTCTACATTTAATTACATCAGAAATCTTGTCACTCAAGCAACCTACATGAAAAACCAACCAATCACTGAGCGTCTGAAGGCAGATAGCTAACCTAAATAAGATGACAATTTTAAATCAGCAATGCATTTAAAAGCCAATTTCTTAACACGCAGAGTCTTAACGCAAAATCTATTCTATGACTTTTTACACCTTTGAAAATACCGGGGCAGGCAAAATATATTGCTTTCAAAGTAAGCCTTTATTGGATATCCGATCGTAAAGGGAATTAACTTGTTCAATATCATATAGGTTTCTTAAGTAAACAAAGAAACCGGAATTTGGAACCTTTCGCTTTTTAGCGTAGGCTTGGGTAAAAAATATCGATAAATCGATAATCGATAGTTTTTCCGAGCATCAAGTTAGTTCTTTTAATGTAGCACATATTCAATGTCTTGCATTACAAGTTACTCTATTTGCTTAACGTCTCTTAAAACTATGAAAAACATAATCTTATTTTAATTTATCATTGCTATAATTTCAATGAGGTGACGTGGCGTCGTTAGCCATTTGGATACTTGACCCGCCGCGGACAGACTGATTTGACATCTGTGTTTTATCGGTTTACATTTTGGTTAATGTTGTTGATAACATATTGTAATATGATTTTTACGAATACATTAAGTTAATACTGCTTTGAATAAGAATATCGATAAATAGTGAGAAATTTACTGAAAATAAATAATGGCAATTCTATTATTCTAACTCACATTAATTAAGTATTAATATAAATACGAAAGCGTTGTAGCTTGTTCGGTTATTTGTTTGTTTGTTACGCTTTCACGCCTTAACTACTAAACTGATCATCATGAACAGAAAAGGACATAGGGTACTTTTTATTCCGAAAAAAATAACGGTTTCTACGCGGGCTTCGATCGCGGGTGAAACCGCAAGGCGCAGACAGTGGTGTCATAAAACGGGAATTATTCAGGTACGATTTGAGTCAGTTACCACTGTAGTTTCAAACCTTATGTCGATAAAAAAACATTTTTAATGCAGCCATCCCTAGTTTTTGGTTAAGTAAAGCTTTGATCCTTACGGATCCGTACTTAGATCCCACGCAGTGAGCCAGATTTACCTCAGTAAACCCGTACGATATACCTAGTCGTTTGTCGTTACTAAAACGTTATCATTATTTTCCGTGTTTGCATGAATGCTTCCACAATTCCATTCATCTTCTTCCATACATTTTATTAGAATATCAGTCTAGACCAGTGTTTCCCAAAATATAAGCCGCGGGTTGTGACCCACTAGTAGGTTGTGAGGGGTGGGCTTTACAAAATAGCACTACCGAGGTACTTGTTTCTAAGTACTAGTTGAGCCCCGCGGTACTACCCATAGGTACTAAGCGCGGCACACGGTTGGTGAGGATATCGTGATTCATTGTTTTCATAATTTTATTATAACCAACTTTTATTAAGGAACCAACAGTAAAATACAGAGAAAAACGGCTGTTCCATAGATTTTTTTTTATTCAACTACGACAAAATGTATGGACCAGATGATTTTGTGTTCATGATTTCAGTGTTGGTCCTATCAATAAAGTTAACCATAATGATGAGTACTTATCTACAATTATATCCAAAAATGTATGTCTATTGTTTAAGATATTTAGTAGGTAAATAATATATCTAATTTTGCTTTTGTTGGTTTTCATGCGAACTAAGGGATGGGTCCTGATATTGAACGTTTTCGTTAGGTGGGTCGCAGTTCAGTCAACTTTGGGAACCACTGGTCTAGACTATTACGTCACTATAGTTACCGCTTTCAAAGGAGCTCTAAAAATCACTTCATTAACATTCAGGTGTTATTTTCATTATCATAATAAAATAATACTATTACTCTCTTATGAAGAAGCTCTAATTATTCTAATAGTTCCAAAATCAGTTTACACTATTTTATCTCATGCAAATTTTTTAAATATAATTTAAAAAAAAATATCAGATAAAGAATAAAATAACATATCGGCACGCCTTTCCCCCGAGGGGGCTGGCAAAGGTGACAACACCCACATTTCGCCGGACGATATTCAGTACCAAATGTGACATGGGGCGAGCCTGTCGCCAAACACCGGGCTCCAGTCATGTAGCAGATGACATGCAATACGCACTAAATATGTTCACACAATGAACACATTGGTGCGTGCCGTCGGCTGGGTTTGAATCCGCTCCCTCTGGCTTGAAAGGCGGGCTTTCTCCTACTGGGCTATCATCGCTTCAATGAATACTTAGCTACAAAATATTTTACTTCATACGGTGCATGTCAAGGCTCATAATGTGAATTTCAGTTCAATTCGTTACTATTCATATTTGCACTATCATAATTATCTTATCTTAATATATATAAATCTCGTGTCACAATGTTTGTCCTCAATGAACTCCTAAACCACTTAACCGATTATAATAAAATTCGCACACCATGTGCAGTTCGATCCAACTTGAGAGATAGGATAGCTCAAAACGCGAACGAAGTCGCGGGGTGACAGCTAGTATGTACATATATTGCAAAATCCAATAATTCAGCGATCGTAAGAATAAAAAAAATTCTTGCAAGGCAGCCGTTTACTGTGTACCGTAAGAATTCTTGAATTTACAGCTTTACATAGAAACTATTTAAGTAATGTAATGTTTGACCTTTGACCTGTTCAGAATGTGTAATACTGAGGTTAACCCTAAATTGTTACAGAAATAAAACATTTTACGTTTATATTTCATTTTCAACTCGGCCATAGTCAGACAAAATGAAATAATAAAATAATTTTTATCATACATTTGTACAACGCTGTTCAAAATTTGTTATTCTATTTACATAAAAATGAAATCAGCTTAAATGCCGGGTCCATACATTTGCCTCTTGCCGCCAACTTCAAACCTCTTGGACAAACTATTTGAGCCAAGCATCGGTCACCACAAGCTTGCGAGTGTGTTGGTGTGGTTTAGACAAGTACCTAAGCATGGCGGAAGTCAAGCTCGTGTCGGTTATAAAATTTGGTTTAGGCTATTTTTATCATAAAAAGAAGCAAAATGAAACTATTATTCAGTTTCATTGAAACGATCCCATACATCAGCCACTTTGTTTCTCTTTAAGGTCTTTGTAGTTTTTGAATCCAAAATGGAAGGTTCTACATGACACTTGAGGAAGTGTCAAATTTTTTTAATAGACCTATGGGCCTCATTTTAATTTTTTAACATTTATATCGCAGCACGATACGCACGCACGCACACGTCCGTTGAATTCGTTGCTTGATGAGGTTTGTCAAACGTGGACTCAGCATTAAATGTCACCATTACCCAATGTTCAACTGAAACCAAAGTTTCGGCCTAAATTTTCGGAGAACGACAAAAACGTAAAAGCTTTACCGACAGCAATGAAAAGAATTTAAACGAAACAAAACGAGAGTGGCGAAACCGCTACAGAAATGTTGTTTTTTAAATCGGCGAGTGAAATTTTTAAACCTGAGTTTCTGGGGGCGAAATTTTCTAAAGGCCTTTGTACGGTTTTATGCGGATTGTATCAGCTTTTTTGTACGGCAAAAAGTGATTTTAGTCGTATAATGTTGACACCAATGCTTGACTCCGTGTTTTAGTCACTTGTCCGACCGCTGGCGAGTAAGCGAGTAACTATTGACTATTTACCGTGGCGAATAAACATAGAATAGATATAGATAGCGTACGTAGAAAAGAGACGAATATTAATATTTGATCGCTGACTGTTCACATCATGGGCGAGTACTCGTTCGACTAGTCTGACGCCTTAAACGCGAGCGAGCGAGCGATGCTCGCTCGGCGGCATTTAGTCGCTTTAGCTCAGCGACTAAATACGCTCGCTTCTCGCTGCTAACCATCTAGTTTCTAGCTCTACTCGCTACTCGCTACGTCGTCAGCGGTCGGACATTAGCCTTAGAGAAGACCATTATGTTTGGCAGTTAATTTGTATTGGTCCTTCAAACTACGCAATAAATAATTAGGTACTTCAAAGTTGCTCCATTTATTATTCTTCAACAAAAAAAAACTTAATTTACTTCACCTTATACGTATCAGAAAGAATAAATGCTTAGGCTAGGTTGAAAATATAGGATAAATTTATTTAATAATGTATGTATTTATTAGGAGTACCTACTACATAGTAAAGCTTGCCCAGACAAAACTAGTGGCACACCACAGCACACAGCTTCAAAGTTTTTATAAATGCACACACACACATAACACGCGCGCGCACACACACACACACACACACACACACACACACACAGACATACTTTTATCTTGAGTATATCAGTAACGACTGTAACCAATTAAAACCCAAAAAATAGATATTACTTTACTTAAATTACCTACTTAGAACACATGAAATAAATTACATTCAAATACTTTTAATGTTTGTTTGAATCCAAGCTGCTTCAAATCATGAAGACATTTTTCCCCACTTATACTAATACTGGGAAGTTTAAATAATCACTATTTTTATGTCAATCTTTAACTCCAAGAACCAGTCTTGTTCCATACCATTGTTTTTCTACCGTTCAATACACTAAAGTTCTAACTGACTTGACCAACTTGGTGTATAGAATCGATAGAGTATAATTTAGGGTCAACTGGGGCAAATACGTCTATGGGGCAATTGCGTCTTTTGAGAATTACTGACAAACCCTTTACAGATTAAACGCTATCTACATCTTTTTTCTATCTCTAGTCGCAATGATTTGTACAAGATGGCGCTAGTAATTAATTTGTGAAGGCTTTATTGGTAATTTTCGAATGACGCAATTGCCCCACAGGTGCTTTGGCCCCAGTTGACCCTAATAGTCATTTAGATAGATAGATAGATAAATTCTTTATTGTTCACACCACAGATAACAAAAATAACAACAGAAAAATTATGATAAAACTTATTAAATAGTGAACCAACTGGCGGCCTTATCACTAAAAGCGATCTCTTCCAGGCAACCTTAGGATGGAGAGGATACGACAAATGAGTATGGGACAGGGTGTGCAAAAATAACAAAAATAAACATAAGATTGATACAAAGAAACAACAAAATATCGAGTATTATACCTATACACCTACATAAACTATTTAAATAAAACTTACATAAAATTACATCATACTAATATAATACATTCTAGTACTTAAAATACCTATAGTTAATAAAATATACTAAATATTACATACATATATCACTATATACATATGACTATATACTTAGTAACATTTTTTTAACATTTAGTTTTAAACATTTTAATTAAAAATATAAATATTAAGAATGCTCCATAATTAGACTTAAACTTTGTCTCGATCACGTGCAGTCTCCATTTAAAAAAAAAAAATCTAACGCAGAAATTGCAACTTACCCATAATAGAAATAAAACTCAAACTCAATTGCGATATTACTTAAATGGACACTAACAACTGAATTTCAATCTCTATAAGCAATTTCCAAAGCGCCTAAGCTGCAATACTGTCGGCGTCATTATTCTACGACCGCAAACGTCCAGAGGGATCCGAGCGTAAAGGCGGAGACTGACTGATAACCTAAGTCGGAACGTATCAAGTTCGCGTAACAATTCAACGAGCCGAGCCGCTTGCCACGAGAACGCGAGCCTGTCGGCTTTTTCGCGAACCCTTTGAAGTGCGCTCGCTGCGAGCCTCGAGTTGAGGCGCCGACAGACCCGCTTACTCGTGGCAAAGCTCGGCTCGTTGAATTGAAACAGCGAACTGTTACAGCAAAACGATACCCGTATTCGATACGTTACGAGGTTAGGCTTCAGTCAGTCTTCGCCTTAATAGAATCCGGTACGGTCCGCATTATAGGGTTAACAGTGTGTACCTTGCTCCAAATTCTAATTTGTTTGGACGATTATTGCAACTGATGGTTTGTGAATGTTAGAGATGAGTCAAACACTCTAATGTTTGCTAAAATATATTGATTTTTTTGATTACTGAATGAACATACGTACCTGCCTATTGGTAGAGAACCTGCCTTCTGAACTTGGAGGCGTGGCGCGTGGGTTTGATTCCCACTAAGGATTCAAAGGAAAAGGGAAAAAAAAGGTTAGATGTTTTTTTTTTACGTATATTACGCGATGTTTCCGCCATTTTGATCATTTTTTTTTTGTTTGGTAGATCATACTTCAGAGATGGTCCTACATACATTTTATCATAATCGGTTAAGCTGTTTTCAAAATATCTGAAAAAAAAATACATAATCCTGTTTGGAAGACGAGAGTCGGGTTTTTAAGGTTTAATTGCTTTTTATTTCAGCAAACCAGTCAAGAGCAAGGTCAATAAATACAGCCTTATCTTTAAACTATAAGATATTATCATTAAGTCCTCTTCAATGCAATTCCTTCAGCAATTCCATCTTCCTAATATTATTTCAAGTATAATGCAATTAAATCGGCACGTCGTCGCAGATGCATCCAACATCCGCTGAAACACGTACTCGATGTAAATCTAGCTTTATCTATCTAGCAGAACACGCGAAGTGTTCCCAGTTCAATATCTAACTGTTAGGATGGGGCACACTGAGATACTGAACAATTTATAGTTCGTTAACATAGCTTGATTTGCGGGACAGCCATCAAGATGACATATTTGTCTTACATCAAATGTAAATTTGACATTTTTTGTATGACAAATACCTATGTCATCTTGATACCTGTCCCGCGAATCAAGCTACGTTTAACGTTCTCTGATTTAGCAAAATACCTACTAAGTAATGGTTACTAATTTATCCTGATAATATGACCAATTAAATAAAATTGATTTATTAAATGCGCAAATAATTTTTTGAAGTGAATCTTCTAATGCGACTTCTAACAAGGTTGCGTTAAACGTTTAACGCTCCTGGGGAGGGGGAATAGAAAGAGACAGAGCGAGAGTGAATGCGTGGCACTGGAACGTATGCGCGTAGTAAGAAAGATACACAGAAGTTTCAATTCTTCCGCGCGGAGGGACTCCACGCATTATTTTTTTAGTTAGTTACGCTTCATGCCAAAATTTTGACAGATCTCCATGGAAAGGAAACACGATGGCAGGTGTAGGTACAACAAAAAAAAACAATGCATACAGACGAACATAGAACCTCCTCCTTTTTGGAAGTCGATTGAAACGCCATTTATATGTCGTTTCAACCGACTGGACATAATTTCCAGTTGTGTACCCTTGTTTATTTTTTGGGATAACAGGTACCCACGTTTCGTCCCAAAAAATAGCGGTTTTTACAGGAACGCGAGGGAAGCCGCTGGGCACAGCTAGTCTCTAATGCATATGACGACACTCCCAGCCCAGTTTGAGTGCGACTGCTTTAGAAGCAAAAGATCCCGGGTTCGATTCTCGGCGGCGCAAACGTTTGAATGATGAATAACACTGGCCAACCATAGGCTAAAAATAATAATAATGATCATTAATAACTCAACTCTATATAGGAGATTTAACATACATATCGACACGCCTTTTTTCCCCGAAGGGACTGGCAGAGTCTACAACACTCACACTTCACCGGACGATATTCAGTCCCAAATGTATCGGAGTCAACCCTGGCACCATCCGCCGGGCTCCAGTTATGTAGCAGATGACATTGAACATACTTATGTTCACACAATGAACAAATTGGTGCGTGTCGGCTGAGTCCGAATCCGCTCCTTCTGGCTTGAGAGGCGACTCTTCTCCGACTAAGCTATCATCAATACGAGATATAAGCAAATAAATTAATGCCTTTGACAGCACCTACAAAAACAAACAAAATGAAACACGTTTAATGGAAGATGCTTCTTCATTAACACTAGATCTACCAACATAAAAGAGAACTACTTTCACTGCTAAGTATATCAGATACGGTTGATGTTCAAAAGAAGCTCTCCTACCGGTACTTATAATGTACCTTTTTTAATTACAGTTTTTGCTTCAAAGAAACTTCCTGTAGGTACCTACAGCAGGTTTCACCTTGAGGTTTTTACTGTTTAGTTTTTTAAAGACAGAATCTTTGCGAAAATGTCATTATTATTTTGAACCCCTGACGCAAACACGACGGGAAGTTTGACGTATGTACATACGTGCGTGCGTGCGCGCGCGTTTGTGTGTGTGCGTGTGTGTGCGTGTGTGTGTGTGTGTGTGTGTGTACGTGTCTGTGTGTGGGCGTGTGTCCGTGGCATCCCATTGCATACCTCCCATTGCAGAGACAGCGACCTATGTACGTCGAGGTGGTTTGAGCCATTTTCCACCACGCCGGCTGAGCGCGGGTTGGTGGTAAATGCGAAGTGTATAAGCACAAGTGTATTTGTTTGTAAAGGCAAGTTCTGCATCCAGTGTACCTCGTAAGGAGTTCCATTACTCTCGTGTTTCTCGAACGTTCCAACGCAAATAATTTAACTCGTCATGCATTGTCCCGGTTGCAAGCTGCGCGTGACGTGGATGAAAGTTTGTGAGCTTATTGTTTGGACGGACTAATTAAGTGGGGCTTGATGAGTGCGTTTTGGTTGAGTGTTAAGTTTTACAGTTTTACATGTAAATTTATTAAAATATTAACAACATGTACATTTTTACAACATAAACTTTTTTTTAGAACAGACTAGGCATGCGTTTGACCACTGACTCGCCTGAAGGGAAGCGTCGACGTGATCGATGGTGTAACACGCTAGGAGATACCTATTCACTTCACTCTTGAAGACCCCCGGATTGTATTTAGGTGGAAAGACAAACGCAGGCAACGAGCTTCACACCTCTGCAGTTCTTACAAGAAAAGTTCACGTGAAACGCTTAGAGCATTTTAAGTCCTACATAAACCAAAATTATAATATTACAAATCTAAACTAATAATATAAATGCAAAAGTGAGTTTGTTCGTTTGTTTATTTGTTTGTTACGCTTTCACGCCGTTATTTATTAATTTAGTTAAATACAAAATTGTTTACAGTCTAGACGCCAAAACACCATATTGTCATACAATAGCTACATGTATAAATAATAATACATTGGTATCAAAAATACAAAATATGTAGTATTAGGTACTTACTGTAAAAATCCCAGTAAAATTGGGTAAAATATGCGTACGCATTATTTATAAACGCCTTATTACTATACCTATCGATCATCATGTTTGTCAGGAGTACAAAAAAGGGCAAACGGTACTTTCAATCCAGAACTATTTAACGGTTCCTGTGGAAGCGCAGGTGAAACCGTAGAACGCAGCGAGTAATTACTAAACAGACCTTTGGGACCCTATTCGGAGATTTGAGATTTTCATCTCACTTTTTTTCGTCCCTGTTGCTCTCGTTTGAAACGTCATAGGTGTGAGAGTGACCAAGATAAAATCTCATCTCATCTCACGCGCAGGAATAGCCCCCCAGGTCAGTATGCGCGGGTAACGTACCCAAGAGGCTGGCAACGTTGCCTCGTTGAATAGCTATGCTAATTCTCTGACCGATTTAAGCACCAGCCCTTTGGTCGTTTGATCTGTTTATCAGCCGCTTTGACAGCTTATTGAAGAGCAACCATGCGCTTGGACCCCAAGGACCCAAAGTTTGTTAATAAGTACAAGACAAAAATAGACTAGCATACCTTGTGTGACAAAAGTATTACAAAGTTACATGACAAAAATACAGTAAAGTTGCATGCCTAGAAAAAGTGCATGAATCGTACCCTACCAAATTTGAGGAACAGTCAAGAGCTCAACCTTAGATATTGGCTGAATGGACCCCTACCTTTGTGGAGTGTCGACTCACCTGTAAATAAGATATTGAGTTGGTAAGCTGCCGCCTAAGTTGAGGCTACATGACTAAATATAACAAAGATGCATGACAAAACAACAATTGGTTACTAATGAATCTTAAGATAAACTAATTATAGTTCTAATATAATACTCTACTCTACTATAAATAATAGTCTTAGTAACGGCTTCCATAGACCGGCCCGTTTTCGTCTGTCACTCACCAGTCTCACTCACAAGTTAACATAAAAGAGGAATAGATAAGGAACTTTTGTCGTTATAAAGCATAGAATACTCAATACAACACAGCATATCGTCACGCCTTTCCTCCGAAGGGGCTAGCAGAGGTGTAAAACAACACCCACACTTTGCCGGACTATATTCAGTCCCAAATGGAGCAGGGGGCGAGCCTGTCACCATACACCGGGCTCCAGTCATGTAGCAGATGACATACAATACGCACATAACAAATTGGTGCGTGCCGTCGGTTGGGTTCGAACCCGCTCCCTCTGCTTTGAGAGGCGGGCCTTCACCAACTAGGCTATCATCGCTTTTTTTAATACAAATACAAAAACATTTAACCTTAGGATACACAATATTCAAGTTAGCAAAAGTCCCCGCACTAGGGCCAGCCTGTTTCGCGGGACACTGTAGCCGATTTCAAAAATACTGATTGAAGAAAGCTAAATACTATTACGTTTTTACGAAAATACTTGTTCGTGAGTGTGTACTCACAGTGTGTCCTATTAAATTCCGACAAATCCGCTCCCACATTAGTTGAGGTTATTTCAAGCTGCTCGCGTTGTAGACAAAGCGTGTGTCTAGCACGCTCTAGCTAGATCAAGCCTAGACCCGTGACGGTCTAGCTAGAGTTGCTAGAGCAAACATTATTCTAACTCCACTCCCGAATATAACACTAATATTACAAATGCGAAAGTTTGTTTGGGCGAACCAACTTTTGCATTTCGCCCTCTTTACTACAGTGCTTAATTATTCCCTTTTAGCTCTGATAGCGGTTGAATGCTCGAATTAATATAGAACTAGCTGTTACTTGTGACTGCGTTGACATTCATTCAGAAAATTGTAAGCAAAACTTCCTCGTGATTTACTGTAATTAGTAATAAAATTTCATCAAGTTCCGTTCAGCCGTATAGCTGTTAAAATTCCAGAAACAGACAGACAGACAGAGTTATTTTCCATTTACAATATTATGGATGGATGGTATCGATGGATGGATATTGATTGTATGTGGTAAGCCTAAAAACTTAAGGTAGGTATAGATGGATGGATATGGATTTTATGTGGTAAGCTTATAAACTTATACTAATGTATAGGCTCGGAACAGTTTAACAGCTTTTTGTCTTTTTCGATTGAGTTAAAAATACTGTATACCATAACCCTCCTTCTTGCGCAGTCGGGTAAAAGATGTAATAAAGAAAGAAAAAGACAAAACAATGTATAACTATTTCGAAGCTTGGTAATGGGGTTATTATTAGTTGTGAGTTTATCTGTAAGTTTATTATATTATTATGTTTATTGAGTGCTGTGAATTTTGATCAAATAATAAAAAAAAAACACTATTACTTAGGTCACTTACTTAGGTGATGATTCATGAAATTTTTTTTGGTTTATATTTTCAGATTCTGGCTTTACGGTCTGATACTATTCTAGCATGCGTCCCGTGGCAAAATCGTCACTTTTATTATTTGTAATTTTTGGTTGTATTAAAACGTGACAAAATTACGTAAGTATATAGGTATCCGTTTATCTGAAAAAAAAAATACGCGTCGACTCTTTCATTTCATCGGTTAAAAAGAGTCGATAATGGCGCGATACCATAATATATGTAAATGCAAGTATTTTAATAACTTTCAAATACCTTATTAATAAAAGATTAAAAACATGTAAAATAGATTGACGACTGTAAAAATATTGTAAAACGAATAAGAGAAAAATCAGTTAAAAGAAAACCTATTTTTTTATCTTCTTTTTTTTTGAACTCAATCTAAAATTATTTTTTTGCCTTCTTAATTTTTCTAAAGTTTGGTTAAGTTCTAATCTAATGGAGATTAGCAAGTAAAGCCACGTAGTGTTACTAGTCCTGATTAAACAGAAACCTTGATTTGCCGTACGTCCGCGATATCTAATTTGGAATGCTCATGTCCAGAGCATTTCGGGATTCGAGATTTAGGTCGGACGGTTCGTTTAAGTCTACGAGATTAACGTGTTTGAATACTGCTACAGGAAAATTCATAGTTTTGACCCAGATTTGGGTAATTTTGAGGGCAAAATTCTGAAACTTATATTTTGGTCAATAGATCCGCACGATCTATTGACCAAAACATAAATTTACAGTATTTTATTTCTTATATGACAAAAACTTTAAATTTCTGTTGTCGGTAAGAATCGGCACCAAATGCGAAATACTATTATTCTATAATATTCATTATTTTAGATGCACTCTTTCGTCTAAAATTATGAAAATTAGTTCAGTCGTTTTCAACTTCTCTAAAAATACCAATAGGTAAACATTATTAAATAAAAGAAAAACAAAAACCCGATTGCAAAATATTGCAACCTATGTCAATTCCACTAACAAGATGATTTAAATGACACCTTACGTGTCGAAATCCATGAGACTGTTTAGGCTGTAGGCCGTGCTAAAGAAACCTCATACAAACATACCCACATACATACATATATACACTTGAAAAACATAACCCTCTTCTAACGCAGTCGGGTAAAAATAAGACAGAGAGACATCAAAAAATACTTTTCGTTTGTTTGCTCTTTTTTGTGAACTTTGATGAACTAAAACTAAACGTACTTACTTAATTGACCTTAACGAAAGACACCCGCGTTCAAATCCCAATAAAATTCATACCTCAATTCTAATAGCAATAAACAACCCTCCCTCAAGTCACACCCTCCTCATCCTCACACCTTTTTACGTAACTTGACAACTTCAAGTGTCACATAAAGCCTGAAGTTAAACGCAAATATTAGCTCGAATGCGATCGAGTTCACATCTCGGGCCCTACTCGATCGTAAACCATAACTTTATGTGATCTACGGGGCTCCGAAGCGACTATGGAATTTTTATTCCCCGCATCACCTACTGAATACTGAATGTTTGAACGTATAAACCGTTGGACAAGGACTCAATTCATGGCAATCGACTAGCCATCTCTATAAGCTCAAATAATATAACTTTGCAGTGGCACCATAACTTTTAATTAAATGCCTAAAGATAAGAAAATTAAAAATAATAAAGATTATTTTAATTTTCCAATTTTATCTTAGTTTTCTTAATGTGAGCCATTTACGTAATACTAGCTGCGCCCCGCAGTCCCACAGGAACCGTTTATTTTTTCGGGATAAAAAAAGTACTCTATGTTCTTTTCTGTACCCCAGACAACGTGTTTGCAAAATTTCATGATGATCGGTTCATTAGCTAGGGCGTGAAAGCGTTACAAACAAACAAACGAACGAACAAACTCTTTTTCGCTAATAGTTATTATTGCATCCTTTAAAGCTACTTACTACATTTTGTCGTAATTATAAATAAGTACTTAACTATGACTGTTTTCCACCTAATTGCACCGAAAATATTTACAAACAAAAAACAAAAACTACACATACAAGTAAGAATGTTTAAGAAACCAATAGGTAAAAAATAATTTAAGAAGAAGAAGTTATGTACATGATTATTGGTAAACAAACTCGTGCTCAGCGCCGTTGCATGTCCCGTGCTAATAGGTTAAGTAGTCAATGTTTTAAGGCGGTCACGTAGTTGTGCCGAATATTCGGCTTATGAGGAAGCTTTTGCAAGAAATTGTGTTGAAACGTCCTCGTCAGCGACACGAACATAAGCGACTTTGTAAAAGTTACTCTCTTGCTCTTGCAACAGACTTATTTCGCTTTTTATCCCTTTTCTTCTCTTCTATAATCTTGTTTATTTAACCGCCAATGAGGACATCTTATTATGATTTTATATAACAGGAATTACACAAATGCCTAAATCAGTTTTTCCGAATATGGTTTCAACCGGATTCGGATCATTTTCAAGGATGCGTGCAGGCCGCCGCGCAACGCGTGCGCGCGGATGTGTGAAAACCACGTCAGTTTTGGTAATTGGACTTGTTCATATCAGATTTACTTACTTAAAATTCATAAGTACGTGAGTATGCCTACCTAAAAAGTTATTAATCGAATTTATTTTTTGGATTTTTTGCTCAAGATAGGTAACAGCACAGGTTCAAAAATTAAATTAGAAGGTATCAAGACTAGTGTGTTATACAATGTGTTAAATTGCTAACTCGATCCAAATTGCAAAAAATCTTTTGTAAAACTTAGTAAGTAGTAGCGTAGCACATCGATAGGCTCAGTAGCGCGCGGACTACAAAAATCGAATTTCCAAAAAACGACCTTCGCTTACGCAATGCAGCGTTGCTAATCGCATGTCCGGAAAATGACCATGAATTTCAAAAATCAGAAAAGATCGATCTTATGTACCTATGGAGCATAGAATTGTTTTTCGCATGTCGTTCCTTTAAGCACACCTGCTGTGCGTAAGGCACTTAGCGGGGTAGGTTTAATACACTTCAATAATGATGAAAAATCTAACGACGAACTCGCAAAACAAAATCGGCCGAGTCGAGTAGAAGGACGGTTACACCGAAACAAACATACCTACATAAAATAAACATTGAATTTATCTTACAATGTACTTAATAAACTTAAGGGATAAATTTAGTGACAAACCAGAGAACTATTTGCAATAAACTAAAGTATTTTACTTGCATTTTAAGTTACCCAAGAGAATGCCTTTCTTACTTGGAAGGGTGACTATAAGTCCAATCTTTTGCGGAAACACTGATAAAATCATAGACATAGAGTAAAGACCCCTAATCGGTCAAAAATAATGATTCCAAAAAAAGTAAACCAAACCATTGAAAGTCAACCAATTCACTAGTCAGTCTTCGATGTCATCCAGTAGCGGTTACGTCTCCCCACTAACCAATAAATATGGTGAACTGTGTAGTCCACTCATGCCGAAATTTCAGAATATCCAAAACAGTAAAAAAACGGCAACGTCACATATCATCCGTAAGTCTTAAATATATTTTTATGTGCTTTAAAAAGCTAATAATTGTAATTAATTCTTAATGTCAACGAGCGAAAAGTTGGTGAAAAAAGTGTTGCCACAAAGAATTTTTGTATTTTCCCAATAAATTATCTTTAGGTTTCTTAAGGATCCAGTTTAGCCGATCAGTGGACAAAAATAATTCGCCAAAGTAGTGTTGAAAGTTAGTGGAAACTTCGTCGCCTTTCAACAATTTGCTCTGTGCACCTTCGCAGGAAAGAAAGATACGTAACAGTGAAATATCGTGACAAGCAGGCGTCAGTTTTATTTTTATGTAAATGTAATGTTATTTTATTGCCGAAAAAATAACTTAAATGTAAGATGTAAATAATGATAATGTGTAAATTTATGTGTAAATAAGATTAAAGGGATTACTATTGATTTTAACTCAAATTCGTACTCTTGATTTTTACCTAAATTCTTACCTTTTACCTACTCTGTTTTAGTTAAGGTTTACATACAATCTATAATATTAGTTTGTAGTATAGTGTCATGAATGGATCTGGGTAAGACTTTGAGTGTAGTTTAGCTCTGGCCTAAGCTGGCCTAATACTTTGTTTCCGGTCTTGTGATTTCTTTAAACTCTGGTCGTTATATAATTTACCCACCTAAATCGGGTAACCTCTTTTAATGGCAAGTTCATCACGTATAGAAAAAAAGGTTTTATTAAGGTATCAAAATAAATTTGACATGTTTCGAAATCGTGTTTTGTATGAAGACTATCCTTCTGGACCTATGTAATAGGGTATATTCTGTGGATAAAATGTACGGAGCTGCGCCAAAACTTGACAATGTGATTAAATTTTTGACAATCAGTGACACCTGTCACTGTGTCATGACACATCTGTGACACCTGACAGCTATTCAAGCCAAAGGTCACCACAACTGAAACAACCTTTTTTTTTGTTTAATTAATAATTAACTTAAGTATAATAAAACCTAATTTTTATTAATACTAACTACTCTTTCTGGCTTGGTACGGTACCTATAAACCTTGAAAAGTTGTGTAACTGGTGGTGAAAACCGCATCAAAATCCGTTTCGTGGCTTAAAAGTTTGCGGATAACAGTTATGCAGACACAGAAACTATATGTGGAGATGTGGTGTTTCAGATATAAGAGAAGAATATAATACTTACACTAAACAGAAAAAAAAAACTTAAAACATCAAAACTTTTTTGAGTTTAAAATCTCTTGACGACACGCCTGATTTTGTTTATAATACAAAATCTATGTCGACTAAATACAAAAAACAAAACTTAACCAAAAACTTTACCAAAAAGTAAAACTTCGACCAAATACAAGGGAGAACCGGTACGAAAACTTTAAAATGGACCTCATAAATTAGGTGCTGCACACAATTCACCGTAGTCACAAACAAAAGCAACTAATCGCAACAGTGATAATTATTGTTGTTTCGTTCTCACTACAGTCTTTTGTATATCTCTCTGTCTTTGTTATTGATACACGAAACATAATACTGTCAACGGAGCTGTGTAGTGTACATTTGCTTGTAGTTACTCGTATATTGGGTCCATGCGCTGTGTTTTAGAATTGGACTCGTGTCGCTTCTTTCTTATATTATTCGATGGTCACTAAAGATTGGTTACTCTATCCGTATCGTGAAACCCCAGCGACCGATGCTCAACCCGCTTGTTTACCACAGAAAAGGAAAGTGTAGATAGATAAATCCACAAGATTGGTAAAGAAATAGTAGACCAATAAAATGTTTGCTGCTAGGTTGCTTATTAGTTTTTTTTTCTTTATTGAAATCAGTTTTCGGTAAATATTATTAAAAGTTATAAGATTAATAATTTAGCAATTTCGTGTTAGTACAATGTGATCTTGTAGTTAATTGAATCAGGCGTTACTTTGCGGAAGTTCATTTTCAAAACTGTTACTTTAACCAATTTCTAGGATATTTCCGCTCCAACGTCGCCAAAGAATATGGGTTAATTTACTTTTTTTTTTAATTTAAGTGCTAAAGCAATAAAAAAACCCTTATTCTTTGAGCACTTCGTCAACACGTTTATCGCCTCCGAGCGCGTGGCTGAAAACCACGCCACCATGCCACTCGCTCGGAGAGTCAACACGTCCTGAGGATGCCTCGTGGAGAGGCGATACACGTGTTGACGAAGTGCTTAAAGATGAGTTTTTCGTTGCTTTTAACTGTTTAATTTTTCATTGTATTAAAATTATATCAAATTGTAAAAAGTTTTTTGTAAATTTCTTTACATTCGTTCTGATATGTTCATAAGTTTTATTAAAGTCTTTATTAAATTATCTATAAATATCAGATTGTGTAAAGTTTAATTAGCTTCAATTACCAAACTGTATAAAAGTTTTGTGATAAAATTAACTGAATTAGTTCAGAATTCTAAATTAATTTATATTTAGGTACTCAGGTTACCTTAATAGTGATTGTAACTCATATTCTTTGGCGTATTTAATGAGACGTTAGAGCGGAAATACACTAGAGATTAGTTAAAGTAACAGTTTTAATAGACTTTGTGATTTTTTATTTGTGTACGTACATAAATAAAAAAGTACTTCATATTCAAATACTTGTTAAAGATTTTAAGCAGCTGAAAAGATCTGATTCTGTAAATATTGCCAACCGCGTTTGAGAAAGCGCTTGTAACAGAACTTCTTTTTCTATTTCCATTTTGTTTGTAAGTTGCATTTCTATCCCTTTCTCATCTGTGATGTGTACCGAAGTCTTGACGGGCTCAGTGCACTCTTAACATTTACATCTAGTTTCAAATCTATTCTTATCCCGTTTCAATAAAGTTCCAATTCGTTTGACTATTTAAAACAGTTTCTAGATGTTCCTGGCCTTTTCTTAAATTAGCTAAAGAGACTAACCGTTTACATAAGCTTTTGTACGGTTTTTAAGCAGACGTAAGAACTGTGCTACTGCCTTTTCAGAAGAGTTGTGTGGGAGCCACCATTGCATTTTCTAAATAAAACTTGTAGTTTCTTCTGTAAACTGTAGTACTTGGTTTTATTCTGCCTTCGCCTAGCCAGCTTTCCCATTGATAGTGAATTGCTCGTTTTTTTTACATACCATATCGTTACGCCTTTCCCCCCAGCAGAGGAATAATACAACACCCACACTTCGCCGGACGATATTCAGTCCAAAATGTGAGAGAAGCGAGCTGTCGCCACACACCGGGCTCCAGTCAAGTAGCAGATGAGATACATACGCACATTTATGTTCACACAATGTACAAATTGGTGCGTGCCGTCGGCTGGGAACATCATCGAACCTGTTCCCTCTGGCTTTAGAGGTGGGCCTTCTCCAACTAGGCTATCATCACTCATTAAATTTTTTAGATTCTTGTAGAGCGCTTTATTCTTCTTTAGTCTTTGCCAGGCCAGCTTCAGTACAGCGAATTGCTCTTTCCATTTGTTAACTCATTTTATTGAAAGCATGTCTAGCATCGAATTATTATAAGGAAGAAGCGGCACGAGTCTAATTTCTAGTACACAACGCGTGGACCCAATACAACTAAAATCAAACGGACACTACATAGCTGTGTTGACAGTATTATGTTACGTGTATCAATAACAAAGACAGAGACAGGGACAAGAGACTATGGTTAACAATAGAGACAACAATAGTTAACACTGTTGCGACTAGTTGCGTTTCTAAGTGAGTACGGTTAATTGTGTGCTGCACCTAATTTTGAGTTGACATCTGTGACTCAGTTTTACACTTCTGCAGGTGTCATCGATCGGTAAATTTGTAATACCTTGTGTTGTTTGTTCCATAATAAAAGTATTATTATTAATTTATTCGGTACATTTTTTGGTTTTCGTACAGTACCACCCTTATCGATCGAAGATGTTTAAGGTAGGTATTAGATCCTAGTACCTATTTAATAAGGTAACAATTTACCTGTGTAATAATTTAGCTTACCGGAGCAAACTTTTCTTATCGAATTAAACAAAAAAAGTTACCTACAACTTTACTTAGTTTGATTATTATTCACGGCAGTAGTACGTATTTAAATGATTCTTGAAATTGGAAACAATAATTAATTACCGGGTTCAACTATTTTAAACTCCCGACGCAAAAACGATGAGGTGTTATCAGTTAGACGAGTCTGTGTGTGTGCGTGTCTGTGTGTGTGTCTCTCTCTCTCTCTGTGTGTGTGTGTGTGTGTGTGTGTGTGTGTGTGTGTGTGTGTGGAGGGGGGGGGGTTGTACTTCTTAACCAAGCGAAGCCTTAGAGTCTATCGGAACATCTGTGTGTTTGTTTGTACTACGATACATTAAATACTGTGAATGCAATCTTCATGACATTTTGCAGACAAATAGTTTAGGTAAATACGATTCTTGTTTAAATTTAAACGAAGTGGGACAAGAAATAATGGAGATATGCGTGCTCTCCGTTCGAGGCAAATTAACTTTAAACATGACACAAATCCTATCAATCTTCAATCCCTTTTTAACCGACTTCCAAAAAGGAGCAGATTCTCAATTCAACTGTTTTTTTATGTATGTTGTTACGCGATTTTTTCGCCAAACGTGAATCGATATTAATGATTTCTTTTTGGTTGGGTAAATCGTACTTTACCTAGACATGGTCCCAACCATTTCAAAATCTGTCAAGCTATTTTTAAAATATCAACAAAAGTCCAGAAATTGTGTGCATGGGTGACGGGAAGTCGGTTTTCTAAGCGTTGCTGTATTGTTATCAAATATAGGGTCAACTGGGGCAAAATGTGTCTATGGGGCAATTGCGTCTTTCGAGAATTACTGACAAACCCTTCACACATAAAGCAACTAACACCATCTCGTACAGATGATTGCAACTAAAGATAGAAAAAAGATGTAGGTGGCACTTAATTTGTAAAGGGTTTGTCAGTAATTCTAGAAAGATGCAATTGCCCCACAGACGAATTTTCCCCAATTTACCGTGTTTATTAAGATCAGTAGATCTAAGAAATCCACACCAACTCAGCTCGGCCACCAAATAAAACAACTCAGCTCAACAAACAACTCAACAAAACAAAAAACAACTCAACTCAATAAAACAACTCAACTCAGCTCGGCCAACAAATAAAACATACAAATCGGAACCCACAGTGTTCGTGGCTCATAACCGAGTCCCGCACAATACCGCCAAGAATTACGTATATTTATTGTGCACCACAAGTTTGTATCTACAAACGTTTACAACTTTGTCACGTTGTCCGTTGCATTCTCAGATATAACTTGACACATACACACATGCTGATTTCAACTTTACTAGAGTGGAGATAAGAGTAGATAAGACTGCAGAACTATGTCGAGTCGTGGTAAAATACAATGTTCTCGTGGTCGTATCAGCGTATAACTTGAAACCTTAACGCGCGGAGGTATGGTCTATCAAAACGAAACGACAATGTTGTATTTGGGTAATATGCCAGTGCAATTGTTGTAGAAAGTAATCTTAGGATAAATTGTTCAGTGTGTGACGTGTCACGGTGTTCGTAAGGTTCTGTAGCGAAGTCGAAAATCAGCAGAAGCTGAAATTTGTAACAAAAAATATAATTTAATTCAGGCGCAGGTTTTTATAAAAAAACGACACGGGCCTATATTATAATTACCCTACATAAATATCATTAATGTTGCAAAACAAAATAGCATTTTTTATAATAATAACATTGAAACTAGTGGAAAAAGATGTATGACTTTTTTGCAAAAAAATAGCAAATGTGAAGCGGGTGTTTCAAAGTGGCATATTTGGATATTTTATTGTAGCTACATCTGAAATAGAGTCACGACTTGGAGTTATACGAATCATTCGTTATCATTTTTAATAACGTAATGTAACTATTTTGAGCGTATATTGACCAAATCGAAAACGTTTCAAAGAAAGGCCAGGTCAGTACTCGCATGAAACAACCGTGAATAAGAAGACTCATGGAATGATGAAGCTAAAGATGTATGCCAGGGTCATAGCTATTGAAGAGAAATGGTCTCTGCCTACCCCTATGGAAAAGAGGTGTGATTATAACACATGTATTTTAAAGGCATGTCCACGTCAATAATCTTAGAGAAGTAACTGTTAAGCTCTTCTTCTATACCACAGTCCAGATTTAAACTGTACAAACTGCCAGTCAAAACGTCATCGGGTTTTGTGGCGCGAACGTAATACGTCTATTCAGTTTTATTATAATATCAAAACGTTTATGTAGTGAGAATTGGTCCGGCCATTTTATGAGGCGGAAGTAAATCTAAGTCGAGTTGACCGAATAAATTCGTGTAAGATAATCTGCCTTAGACCTTTTAGTAAGCCATCTGAGAATACGTCAAAGATGAATATAAAAAGTGATGTTAAACAGTGAGTGAAAAATAACATCGAATACCATCGTATAGCGACGCTGCGTAGTTAGTATGGTGATGTCAGAGTTGCGCTACGCTGACGCAGTAGCGGGACAGTTACACGGCGTAGCGGGTGTCTGGCGTAGCGCAATGTTAACGTAGCGCGCTGTCATCGTAGCATAATATTAGCGTAGCGCTACGCCAATGCAGTAAGGCCAGCTTCACACGTTGGCCCCAACGTGTGGAGCCACTCATCCAACGTGGGTAAACTCTTGGCCAACGTTGGGGCCAATCCTATTTTTGGATTTTTCTAGATCCACGCTTTTACGAGAGGCATTGGGGCCAACGTGTGCAGCCAGTGTTAAGTGAGAGTCGAAGCACAGTTGTAGCGTCGTAGCGCGCGGCGATGAGTTTAATGAATATAACTCACTGCCGTCGCTCGTACTATTTGACCTAGCCTTAGCATCTAATTTATATCTACTATAAGAATGTTAACTACAGAATACAGAATACAGAATACAGAATACTTTATTGTGACAATGTACATAGACAGACAGAAGAGGAAGACACATATTAGACACACAAAATACACAAGCACATTGTCACAGAACCGGCCCCAACTCAGCGTGTTGCTGATTGTACACAACCAGCGCTGGTTTTCTGTTGGGCCCGGCAAGTGACGTCACGCACGAAAAGTGTGCGCATATATATATTATATATATATATGTCTATAATTACATAGGTAGTTAATTCTTTCTATTTATAATGTACCAAAGATACTATATGTTTTTTTGTATTTAAGTCAAAATGGTTCTGACAAGATCGATGACAGTCGAACTATTGGAAAATGTGGTACAGCAAAAAAAGATGTGTTAGAGGGTCCATTCACCACCCTGTTTTGCAGTACTGCTTGCAGGACTGCGAAGCAAGATGTAACTTACACACCATCCTGCCCACAATCCTGCAGGTATGTACGTGCAGGATGATAGGCAGGATGGAATCGTCGTTGCCTGACGCGATGTAGGATGCGTCATCATTAACGATCCTGCATGACCTGCAGGGTGCTACGTACAATTTTTAATAAAACAAATATAAAAATCTAAATAGAATATGTTCCGGTCCGTTTTACGCATCAATAAAATCGAAATAGTTTAACAATATTTTCACTGTCAATGAAAACCTCGAACCATTAACAGAAAAATTACAAACAATATAAATACGGATCGTAACTTTTTACAACAACATAGCTCTACGAATAACCGTCATAAAAATAGTAGCTGCACTTCAATCGTAAAAGACAATTTTTATGTAGATAATATTTTTAAGCAACTGAACTTATACCGGTTTACGACTAGAGATGCGCTATCTGTCCGCTCTGTGTCTGAGATTGTCGGAGATTAGTCGTCCATTTACATTGTTGAGATAAATGAAGACCGATATTTTAAATACTTTAATGTTACTTATATGTATGTGTTTGGTTTTAGAACTGAACGATGATCAAAGCTAACTCAGATAGACACAATTTCCGGTCTACTATAAAAAATCAAATAAATATAGTCCACAGACATGACTGTAATCCTTAGGGACCAAAAGCTTATTTATTTTTAAAACGTCGCTCGAAGCTATGAGATGCTTTGAAATTATTCTTCATTCTGTTATTAGCTCTAAGATTATCTTTGAAATTATCTTCTAAATGAAGAAGATAATACCAAAGATAATCTTTACTGTCCATCGTCATTGTTTTATTCAAATTTAAATTTCGTCAAATTAACATAGACACGTGCACTTATTTATAAAAAATACGCAGGTCCACAAAATTTAGTCTCTATCCCCAAACGCCTCTTACTTTTTTAAAAGCTAAGCAATAGTGCTTAGTTATGATGAAAAGAGAAAAAACATTATTCCGAACATTACGGAATTGAAGCCGGATTCAGATTATCCGGCACCGGCTAAAAATCGTCGATTCGGTATCCCACATCTCTATTTACGACTACACGGCCAGAGAACGTGCAATCAAAGTTCTTTTATCGACGCTAGAAGACTTGACCGACCTTTTGACAGATATAAAACGAGCACGAATAGGCACCGTATTACCTGTAATGTAGGGATTTACCTACTAGTGTTCCCATGTAGAGCATGGGTACGATTCTAGAAATCTCTTATGATTTTATTACTAACTAGCTTCGCCCCGTGGTGTTTCCCGCAGTCAGAGAGTATGTGTGCTATTCCAGGCTATAATCTATCCCAGTGCCAAATTTCATCCAAATTCATTCAGCCGTTTTGTCGTTATTGAGTAACAAACATCCATACATCCATCCAAAGTATCGCATTTTTAATACTATAAGTGCGACTAGCGACCCGCCTCGGTTTAGCACGACACCTATAAACCTTTCCTGAACGGATCTGGATGAAATTTGGCACAGAAATAGATAATAGTCTAGAAAATTGGTTAGTCTAGAATAACACATAGGGTCCTTTTTAATCGCAGGAAACACCGCGGACCGCAGTTAATAAGTCTTAAATAATTTAGTTCCCGACGCGCGGTACCTATAGCGAGGAGCAATGTATGGATGCTTGTGAAGCTTCTAAATTTAATATCTTAGGTTAAGGTAATCAAGTCGCTACTTCCTTACGGTTCTTAGAGCAGGTAAGACTACACTAAGCTCTTAATTATGCTGCTCTCCGATTCCCAGCATCCGCCATGCACGTAAACACATTAGCCCAGCCCGCTAGAATGCTTAGATGATAGTGCAATTACGCTTAATTATGGATGAAGTGCACTAGCTTAACGCTGAAACGTTTGAGGACCGAGTCCTATTATTAATTAATTTAAAGGTATCTAGATACACTACATACATACAAATACATTGTTGCACTTGAAAGGTGGTTTGGTTTGGTTGGCACGGCACGGCACGGTAGCCGGGGACGCAAAAATGTATGAAAATGTGTAGCACGGCGGCCTTGATCCCACCGGCGCGGCGCCGTGCCGTGCCGTGCCCGGTCGGCACGGCTAAGGCCTGCAGGCTTATTATCTAAGTTAGCGATGAAACCAATGTAACCAAGATTGGTTATTTTTGACGGTTGAAGCGGATCGCGAGAGCGTTTGGTATTCCGTAGCGGCCTTCCTGGAGGATCGCGATCGCGAGTGCTGTGAAACAAATTGAATGAACAAATCTCCATACTTTGACTTAAAATTGGTATTACGTAAATCCACACTTTCACTACACTATAAGCCTGCTGGTTAAAAATTATGACTCAATACAATACTTACGACCCGATATTTGCTAACAAAACTCAAATCCTGTGACAACCTTCTTTATTTCAATTAGGTACAGACATAATCCTTTTAAAGTTTGAGACTCGTTTTGAAAAGTGATATTGATTACATTAGACTAAACCAATACCATTGGTATTAGAACGTGGCATTGTTTATGAATAGATCGTATTAAGCCGAAAAGGACTCATTAAATCTACCAACGGTTACTTTTACCTAACTATTTACTAAAACAAATCAAATGGCGAATAACAATCGGCTTGAAACAAATCAGAGGGTTTACAATTTAGGTCGTCACGCCTTTCTCCCGAGAGGGCTGGCAGAGGTGTACAACACCCACACTTCGCAGGACGATTTTCAGTCCCAAATGTGACAGGGGGCGAGACTGTCGCCATACACCGGGCTCCAGTCATGTAGCAGATGACATGCAATACGGACATAATTATGTTCACACAATGAACAAACTGGTGCGTGCCTTCGGCTGGGTCCGAGCCCGCTCCCTCTGGCTTGAGAGGCGGGCCTTCTCCGGCTAGACTATCATCGCTTTTTTAGGTACTAGGTTTACATAATTATACTTAGGTACAATTTAGGTACCCAAATATAATTATGTTTTTACAATACCTACGGGATTATTCACCTTAGGTACAATATGAAATCCAAAGTAACGTCAGAGCGGGGAAGACCTTAAAGAGAGCAAGACCAAACAACCAACCCATCCTATCCTAAAAATCCTAACTAATAAAATGCAAAAGTGAGTTTGCTTGTTTTTTACGCTATAACGCTATAACTAAACAGTGATTTTTTTTATTCAAAAAATTACACACCACGGACTCCGGGGACCGCGACTTTTGTTAACTGGTATCTCAATTATTATTTATTACAGGAATACAGGTAGAGGGGGGTTAGTTGTAAAGTCCTAATTTAAGATTCAAGGTTAAAGATTATCACTTATTGCTACATTACGTGAGCAGACCAGCGACATGCAAGCAGCACCCGATTACAAATATGATGGACGTGCTAGCCATCGGTCTTCTCAACCATATTTAGAGGAAAGAGAACGACCCGACACGTGACACCGCCGCAAGAAGGTGCCTTCGATAGTAATCATTTAAGTTCGATATGTACCCATAAATATTTAATAAAAACGCGAAATTATTACAATAATTGTTTTTGTCACATCATGGCTTCTTCCCTCCCAGAGCCTCCATCATCGCTGCGTTCCGATCTCTGCTTAATGAAATTTTGCATAGGCAAGTACTTACACGTTGCCAGGGGCACAGAAAAATACGTAGAATAGCGCCTATTATCTCGCTATGGGACCGCAAGTGAAACCGAGGGGCGCAGCTATATAGCAGATACAATATTACGAGAAGGTACAATTATTTTGCTTATCTTAAGGGCAGGTTGTTTATGAGGGTAGGTACCTACTTAAATCGTTCATTCGCAAACTCCAAAGTACACCCATCATGCAAATTATATCCATCATTCCGACAGATCCCATGCATTCTGGAGTTGAACCCCGAGTTGAAACTTCCGACTTCAAAACTCCCATAATACTATCAGAATTCTGTAACCGTAATGGAGGTAACAGACGGGCTACTGAAGTTCGACAGGAAACTTTGAGCGCAGTTTTTTTTAAATTCATTTCAGCTAGGAACAGTACAGTTATTGTATGTACTTACCTCTACTATACAGGGTTATAAGTACCTTACCAAAAACCTTTATATGAAGATGATTTTGTTTACTATTAAATTAAAAAAAAAAAAAACATTTATTTCGGAGCGAACTCAGAAATCGCGGGGTAAATTCATAAATCGCGAAAAAAAAATCTGCCGGTGCATTTATATTATGTATTTTGTTTCAGGCCAATTAATTTTTTGTATGGAACAGCAGTTGTTTTTTTCTGGATTTCAGGATTGGCTTCATAGTAAGAAATGTTCATATTGATGAGTACAATGAACGCTTATGAAGTTTCTGATGACTTACTTAAACCCCTGTAAATGAACATGTAAAAATCTCAAGTTAATTTTTTATTGTGGTCCAGCACAATCAAAGTCTACATTGGCGCGCGAATTTTTATACAAATATTGATGTAGGCACGTACCTATACCTACTAAACTTTAAAGACTGAGTAATCTACTAATAAAATTTTCAGGTCACTAAAATAATCTAAACCATTGCCATCATAAACTAATCAGTCAACTGTAGTTGGACCACATGTTGCCCGTGTATACCCAGTGTCACCCTGAACCCTAACCAATCAAAATAATAGCTCCTACCTGCTAGACCTGCCGCGCTAGCCGTTCTATTCGTTCATTCGTTCAACCGGTCATTCGTTCAATTGCTCCCATTCTGGTGGATCGCTGAGCCAGCTTCCTGTTTGTCTTCTATTCAAACTGCTTGGGGAAGATTGATTGAAAGAAATTTGTTAGCAAAGCGGTGCCAGTTTTGTTGGTGTAAATATGGTAGGTTCGTGTACATAGCCCCTGATCAGTAATTGTAGGTTATACCTAGATATTATGTAAACGCTGTTATGTAGGTAAATACCTTCCATAAAAGTTAAAATTCAGGCGTCATTAAATTATTATCCATTTACGTGTCATGGGTTTCAAATTTTCCACGCTAATTACTTACTTCATAATTCCAGTTTTTCCGGAATATTTCTAAGGTAAGTACCTACCGTCCATTCTCATGAAGCGCATACCTACTACATATTTCTTTTCTATCAAATTTCATTCAAATTGGGTCAGGCGTTTAATCGTACTTAAACTATCACATACGAGTAAACGCCTTTTTTTTCACCTTGGGAAAATCCTTTATATCTATATACCACGAACAGCCCCGGTTGCGGGCACAGAGTGGTTATGTGGGAATCCCGCCACTGACAGCCTACCCACTAAAAACCCAAGGGTGTTCCACCTCGGCGCAAAATGTAGGGGCTACGAATACGCTTTCGGGCTATTCCGCAGCCCCGACAGCGCCAGCCCCTTCGGGCACCTCCTCGAGCTTGCGCTCTCTCCCTCTCGATGACGATGTGTCGAACACCAGGCACATTGTCATCATCCGCCTCCTCGTGGGCGCCAGCTAGCACCCGTGCCTAGGCACCCACGGTCCCCATGCAACGGGCCAAATGAGTAACCCCGCCGCCTGCCACTTCAACCGCAGAGGATAGGGAGAGCAGCAACGACACACCAACAATCCTCTCCCGTCGCGGCCCCCAGCCTTCGGTTGCAGTTGCACCCCGCCTCAGTTGTGGGTCTGCTCTTAAAGACCCACACCCTACTTAGGCCGCTTCCATGTGGGCTTTGGGCTAAAAGCCCCAAGAAGCGGCCCCACCTCGGATTCCTCTTGACTTCACCGAGGTTGCCGAAGCCACGGCTAATGAGCCTTCCCGCCATGACAAAGCGGGATCCCTCGGGGGGAGACGAGTAAACGCCTTTTTTTTTTTTTTTTTTTTTTTTTTTCACCTTGGTAAAATCCTTTATGGATACCACCAACAGCCCCGGGGCGGGCACAGAGTGGTTATGTGGGAATCCCGCCACTGACGGCCTACCCACTAAAAACCCAAGGGTGTTCCACCTCGACGCAGAATGTCGGGACAACGGGAACTACTCTCAGACACGACCGCGGCCCCGACAGCGCCAGCCCCTGCGGGCACCTCCTCGAGCCTACGCTCTTCCTCACCATGACGATGTATCGAACACTAAACACATCGTCATCATCCACCTCGGGGACCAACTCAGCCGATGGGCGTGAAACAGCACCCGTGTCTAACGCCCTTGGTCCCTATGCGACGGGTCAGGTAAGTGGCCCCGCCGCCTGCCACTTTGGCTGCAGAGGGCACTCAGAATGGAGAGCCGTTGCACCACATTCGAGTTCCCCCGCTGCCCCACCTCGACCGCACCACATTCACGTAGCCTCCTTTAAAACCTACGAAGGATCCCACCCAGCTAGCGGCCCTCAGCCACTCCAGTGGGGACACCGGGAGGTGCCACCCCACAGCTAGCAGTCCTAAGCCACTCCAGTAGAGACTTCCCGACCCAAAGGATGTCTCCCACAGCTAGCGGTCCTAGGCCACTCCAGCGGGTGACACACCGGGGCCCCCCTCAGCTAGCAGCCTCAAGCAGGCCACTCCAACGTGGTCCCCAACGAGGTCCTCCAGAGTCCTACGCGGAATGCAGGAACGGCCACGCCTCGTCCGCCTCTCACACCGGCCACGGAGGACAGTAAGAGTGGTGTAACACCACACCGTGCTCTTCTTCCTCAGCAGCCCCATCCCGTCGAGGCCGCGGCAGGCAGAGAAAAACGCCCTTCCTCCCGCGGTCTCCACCCCTCGGCTGCAGTGCCACCCAATCCACACTGCAGCCCGCCTCAGTTACGGCAGTGCCGCAACCTACCTTGGCCGCTTTTTCTACAAAGGCTTTCAGGAGAAAGCCCCGAGAAAAGCGGCCCCACCTCGGATTCCTCTTGGCTTCACCGTGGCTGATCAGGCCACGGCTACTGAGCCCCCCCGCCACGACAAGGCGGGAACCCTCGGGGGGGACGAGTAAACGCCTGACCCAACTTGAAAACAACCGATTATAAAATTACCTAATATTCTCTAGGTATCAAAATAAATTATGTAGGTACTTACCTAAGTTCCTACATAGAATATACTTGGTACATATATACCTATCTAAAATAAAGTATTAAGTAATGATAAGGCAGGTCAGTATTATGGTTAGGTAGGTGGGTTTTCATACCTACCCAACCTATCATAATTTATAGTAGAGAAAGTTTAAAAATTAAAAGATCTATACTTAGCTATGTTTAATGAAAATTGGTGCAGGGAAATGTGAAAATCGGTGTCCCTACACCGATTTTCATCAAACATAGCACTACAACACTCCCGACTAAATCACCTTTCAAACATAACAACACTAAACCAAAATCGGTTCATTTTTTCCGGTTATACGATGCCACAGACACACACACAAACTCACACACACACACACACACACACACACGTCGTTTTTGCGTCGGGGGTTAAAAAAGCTTACGTAACGACTTTCCCTTTCTAAAAATGTTGATAAAAGGGGTAGCGCGGTGCACTTGCCTCAAAGGCGAGCACAATAGCCTGCTCTATGAATGCATTCTAATGAAATAAAGAAACGTTTTGTCCTCTCGCTGCATTGACTGGAGACTACGGGACCTAAATACCTACTCGCACTGAATGAGCGGAACCCTATTGACGCCACGACATGTCTCTAGATTCTATCTATTTTCATTGAAAGATACTTTCTATTGAAAGCGGAAAATAATAGGTCAAGGCATTTATAAAAGTGGGCAATGAAGTGCCTCCCTATTCTAAGCTCTCTGTGCAAAGAGTAGGTTCCTAGTCCAGTATTTATGTGGGGTCGGATGATTATTGTAAAAAATATAAATAGGTACTAATATAATTATGTAGGTACTTAACCTACCTACTTACGAGTACTTAAACTATTCATACCTACAAACTTACTTAAACTAAACGTAACTGACTAAAAAATGCAATGTATTGAAATATAAAGAATGCAATATTTCATAGTTTAATTTTAGTTTCCCCCCATTTCCTCAGGCAAAAAATTTTGCTTTGATTAGTGTCCGGCCCTATTCAGGATTTGAGATTTTCATCTCACCTGGTTTCGTCCTTGTTGCTCTCGTTTGAATAGTCATAGGTGTGAGAGTGACCAAGATAAAATCGGGCCCCTCTGGAGGGCTATTCCTGCGCGTGAGATGAGATGAGATTTTATCTTGATCACTCTCACACCTATGACGTTTGAAACGAGAGCAAAAAGGACGAAAAATTGTGAGATGATAATCTCAAATCACCGAATAGGGTCCCAGAATGCATATATTTGTGCGCTTTGATGATCTGGGTGCAGTCCGGAATATAATAATACCTACTAGCTGTGCTCCGCTGTCTCACTTGCGCTTCCCACAGGAATCGTTTCGATTTTGGGATAAAATAGCGAGATCAAAGCTTCCGTTTTTTTTTTTTTAAGATTAGGATTAGGATAGCCAACGTCGCTCGAGAACCAAATGTGACACGAAGAAAATATATTCTTGGCGCTGCTAACTTACTTCGGACCGCACCGTCTTTTTTTGGGTTTGTAAATGTCAAAGTCACTGTCATGTCAACCGTTCCATCGCTATCAATCAACGTCAGATAGCAGATTCAGAATCAAACAAAACACATTGTAAAAGCAAAAACTGAAAGTTTTCTGCTTATTTATATACATTTCACGGGTTATTAGTGCTATATAGTTTTTAAATCACTATTGTGTTTGTGTCGTGTATTTATTACAGCTTAATAGAAGAATTTACGTCACAAGAAGTCATCGCAGTCTTTTTGGATTGAATACATCTTATTTTGGGCAATTTCGTCACATAAAATGGATTACGTAGCTAAATTAAAGATCCTAGTTATTGGAGAGAGTGGAGTTGGGAAGTCTAGGTAAGTTTTTCGTTGATACCATATAATTTGTGACCAAAATGAATAGGTAAGTACAAATACTGGCAGCTGCGTAGAAATGAACTTTATTTCCGCACAATATCATTGAGTCATACCTACTTCTCATTGTAATTTAGCTATCGCAAGTTCTAATCGAAGTTGCGAAACATGGATTTAGTTTTACACACATAGATAACAAGAATAATAAACAGAGAACAATTTGATCTAGGTTGCTGTACTTACCTACTTACTTACAGTAATTGTTATCCTTCCAAAGATGAAAATAACGTAGTAAATAAACGGCATTGTTCGCAAATTAGCTCGTTACCTTGACATAATGATCTACTAAGTCCACATGCGTGATTTTAGAAAGCTATAATTTAACTTGGTAACCAGCTTTGATCTACAATTTATAATTGTATTGTAAAAGTAACCTGACATTTTCAGCATAATACTAGCATTCACAAAAGGCGACTACAAACCACAGTACCCCGCAACCATCGGTGTTGACTACAACAATAAAGAGATGGAAGTCAATGGAGTCAAAGTCAAACTCGGTATTTGGGATACAGCTGGGCAGGAGCGGTATAGGACTTTGACTTCTAGCTTTTACAGGTGTGATCCTACTTCCTACTATCCTATATTATTATCCTAACTAACTTTATAAATGTGAAAGTGAGTTAATTTGTTTCTTCGTTAGACTTTCACACTACTCAACTGATCAACACAAAATTTTGCAAACACATTATCTCGGATACTGAGAAGAATGTTAAGTACCATTAACCCAGAAAGAATTAACAGTGTCTATGGGATCATGGGTGAAACCGCAGGATGCAGCTAGTAATATTATAAATTTTGTGTTTGTTGTTTACTTTTCGTAACTCAAATAGATGAGAAGATTTTGATTACGCGTACCACTGTGGGGTACAGCCAATAATGTAATTATTGTGTAGATTTTACCTTACTGCACAAGAAATGGTGATTTTTCAGATGTATGTCTAATTCAATAGAATATTTTTACTTCCTAGCTATTTTGAAACCTCGAAAATTGTTGAATTGAATGTTTCTCTTTATTTTTCTTTATCATCTAAGAAATTAATAAGTAGTTCGAAAGAATTTTTACTCTCCCATTAGAATACAACAGGTAGCCTTTTCAATCATTTTAGTATTTATAAATTATCTTACAAATTAATTTGACTTACAAAATACTTTGCTACAGAGACGCGCATGGTGCCATATTAGTGTATGATGTGTCAGACCCAAAGACATTAGACAAGTTAAAGGAATGGGCTGAGGAGCTACAAGTGTACACCACCAAGAAGAACATTGTGTGTTTAGTTGTCGGAAACAAAATTGACCAGGTAAGATTTTAAATATAAGCTAAATTTTATAATACATGTATGAAAATGATGACTGCCTCGGTGGCTCAGTTGGTAGTGAACCTGCCTTCTGAGCTAGGGGGAGTGGGTTCGATTCCCACCTAGCGCAAACATTTATGTGATGAACATTTGTGTTTGTTCTATGTCTGGGTGTTAGTATCTATTTAAGTATTTTTTTAAAAGATGTATGTATATCAGTCTCCATAGTACAAGCTTTGCTTAGTTTGGGGTCAGACAACCATGTGTTAGAGTGTCCCGATTATTTATTAAAAAATAATTAGAACTCAATTGTTGAATGTAAAAATATTAACACAATAAGAAATTTGTGAAACTGTTGATCTGTGAAATAAAAATAAAAAATAGCAAATCAATGATGATTGCATCCTCATGGCTATGGTCATACTCACTGCTATGTTCTTCCCTATTAAATAATGTAATAATATAGCCATCATTTACTTAGTTTTGTGTCTTGTCATGCTCTTGCTACCTATTGCCGTTGTCAATAATTATGATAATCGGAGAAAAACACTGATATCAGATTTTTTAACAGCATTTCATCCTGTCCAGAGTTTGATAAAGCAAACATTTTATAAAAACTTAGATTTATGTTCAAAAAAGTAAGAGTCTTTCATTGGATTGTAATTAGTTATATTAAATACATATCTTCTTAATATATATAAATTGCGTGTCACATTGTTTGTCCGCTATAGACTCCTAAACTACTTAACCTACTACTTAAGGATTTATTTTTAAAATAGCCCAGAGCAGTGCCCAGGGAAAGAGGTCAAGCATTTGCACAGAAACACAGGATGCTCTTCATAGAGAGCAGTGCGAAAACACAGGAAGGCATCAATTTGGCGTTCGAAGAACTGACACAAAAGGTGAGCAATCTGAATAATCATTCATGTTATTTATCAACAATGAACATTCAAGCTATTATGAACTATGGGTGCCGTTCGGGTAGATGGTAGAAACCGCGATGGTAGAAAAACCGCGATGGTAGAAACAGGGCAAAAGTTTTTTTTTTTTTTTGCCTAGTAGTTGCCTCAAAAAAAATCATCATCATTATCATCAGCCCATAGTCGCCCACTGCCGAGCAAAGGCCCCTCTTCTCGTGCGCCAGTCGTCCCGGTCCTGCTTCAATTTTAGCCAGGTTCGACCCGCGACATTTACAATATCGTCGATCTAGCGAGCTGGAGGCCGACCAACGCTTTATTTGCCGATATGCGGCCACCAATCCGTCAACATTTTAGTCCACCTGCCATCAAAAAAAAACATAATTATAATAATGAAACCTAGCTACGTCCCACGGTGTTACCCGCGGTCTAAAAGTAACCAATGTGTTATTTCCACAGATCTAGGATGTAAAAGATCGACAGTGACAATTCGATAGTGATACAAAAAAACATTTGCGCATGCGTGAGTAAATTAGTGTTGTGAAAAGTACTTATTAATTTATCGATTGACCAAAAATGGTCCTCCGGTGCTTGTCGATAAATATAATCTTTCGCATACCAATTGAGTTGTTTTTTGTTCCAAGTATTACACCGCTGCTGAGATAAAATGAATATTAATCACTAAATGGGTGTTAAGCTAGGCGGAAGAGTTAGATATCAGTGTCACCATGTATCTAAATTAACATAAGAAAAGTAAATAATAAGATCAACATAATAGTATCCTAGTAATTCGCTTCGAATTGTGACCCTTGACCAAATTTACTCGTATACCTACGGATTAGGATAAGTAATAATACTTATCTCATTGGTTTTGTACATTTATTTTTAATTTACATAGATATTATTTAATATAATTAAATTAGACTTGGATGTAAGACACCCAAAATGTGTAAATTGAATTAAAAATGATGATCAGAAATTGAAGGTACATACTTATATTTAATACAAAAATGTTTTACGCCTCATCATTCAGTACAAACTCGGAAGAATGTCAATTTACTTTTGATGGCATTGATTCAAAAATGTATGCTTTGTTTATGTATTGCACCCATCGCCAACCTAATGAACTTTGATAAAAACTATCGATAATAATGACGTCATCTTTTTATCCATCTCTAGTGAAAATCAAGCGTAAACTAACTAATATTTTAATGCTGAATTTCATCACCAATTCTGCTTTCATCTAGGAAATATAGATGTTACGAAGAAACGACAACAACATACCGCTGGTAAATCGGTTTTTGGAACCAATTTATGTTATGTTTTAGACAAAATTTAGACAAAAACATCACCATGGAATTTTCATATTAACCCATGAAACGACAAATTTTGTGGGTTACATCTTGGATTCACATCACAATTGCTAAACTCACAAAATGACATAACTGCAATTAGTTACAATTGCTCTCTTTTGAGTCTATTTATAATTATTTTAGTAAAAATATAAATCATAAGAATTTTCGCGTGTTCCCAGGTGGCGCGCTGTCATTAATGACAAAAGAAAAATTGACTAACATTTTATTTGTAGGCGACCTCTTTCTCTCTTGTGGAGTTTACATTTCGATGGAGACTTCTCTGTCCCACGCTTCGTTGGTCTTTTGCGAAGCAAAAAAAAATCTTAGGTCTGTGGTTATTTCAGACTAAAATCTATCTCCGCACCAAATTTCATCCAGAGCCTTTAAGCTGTTCTGGTTTGATTGAGTAAGAAACATTCATCCAATCAAACTTTCGTATCCTACTCCTACTAATATTATAAACGCAAAAGTTTGTAAGAATGGATGGATGGATGGATTGACGTTTGTTACTCTTTCACGCCAGAACGGCCAAACAGATCTGGATGAAATTTGGCACAGATATAAATTATAGTCTAGCACATAGGATACATTTTAACCGCGAGTGAAACCGCGGGGCGCAGCCAGCTTATTTTATTAGTGTGAAGTGTGATTGGTTTATTATTTTTGTCAGCGTTTTTACATCTTTATAGCTCCTTTATAAAACATCTAACCTCTTAGCAGTAAACGTTGTACTCGATCAAAAAGACAACACGGTAAAACTATTCCGAGGCTAAACATCGTTTATTGCCAAAGGACTAGAATCCATTTGTGAATTTGTGTATGATAGGGAGAGAGCATGGTGCAAGTAGGTTAGTGAGAGAGGGATAGCATTTGATCACTATCACAAACCTAATAGCCGGGTCTCCACTGACCGAGGATGCCTCGTGAGACAAGCTTCTATCTCAGTCTGGAGCGTGGTAAGATTAGCAGCCAGAGCGAGATAGTAACAAGCCTCGCAAGGAATGCTCGGTCAATGGAGACCTGGCTAATCACGATCAACTTTCCATAATGTCTCTTTCTATTGTCTTAGATAATCGAGACCCCGGGTCTTTGGGAGTCCGACGGGTCTTCGTCGAACATTCGCATCTCTCAAGGTGACAACCGACAACAGACTGAAGACTCCTGCTACGGCAACTATTGTAGAATATAGACGCGTGTGTGTTTTGATATACTGAGTTGCACCATCCGCTAGTTAGCATATCTGGCGGTTAAAAATCTGATGGTAGGTAAGTATTTGTTATTTGCTATATAAGTAGTCCGACTTCAACTTATAACTCTTGCGAAAATGCTTTACGACGTAGAATAGACCACCTAGATAAATACTACGTTTACACATAGTACCTATTTATCTGTTTTACATAACAATGTCTAGCAAAGCATTTTGTCATACAGGTTACTTGAGAAGCTATTGGCCACTTTCACGATAAATAAGATTTGCCGAACTTGCTTAACTAGTTTCTACTCCTAGCTAGAGCTCCTACCTATTTCTTTTACACGACCCCTAAGCCATTCCTTAGGAGAATCGTGACTTTATGTGCCTGATAAGCGAATATTACGCTAGGAGTAGTTTAAAACTAGCTAAGCAAGGACTAGCAATTCGTATATTTGGTGCAAGTAGCCTTAAGACGCTTGAGTATCGAATTAAGCAGATGTCAAGCCGATGCCGTGTGCGTATAAATTTGGACAGTTTTCTAACTGTTAGTTAACAGGTATAAACAAGCTTAATATTCGGCTCCTGTATTTTTTAACTAAAAAATACCGATAGCTAACCACTTTGGCGTGAAACACCTGCCTTATTAATCTAGCTTCTACAGAAAACCTACTAAACATACATTTTTTTTGCGGAAGATTTGGTTAACCAAAGATGGTGCAACTCACCCTTAGGCTCAGATTTGAAGAAAACTGTTACACTGTTACCGATAACTGCAAAGTACAATTTATTTTTATAAATTAAAAAAAAGGAATCAAATAAATTATGTACAACACAGTTTAAAAATAAATACAAATTTCAAAAGCTCCCTTCTCTTCAAATCTTATGCTTTGTGATATTTTAGGGTATGCTTGTGTAAAAAAGTTTTAAGATAATTTGTAAAATTAATGACTTATCTATTTTAAATATGGGACACTATTGTAAATGTTGTTTTCGTTCAATGTTTAATTTCACAAGTAATTTAAGGGTCTATTTAAAAATATTCTAAATCATTTTGTAATATCAATATAGCTGAATTTAGATACTATAGCAATGTATAATGTAAATACTTAGTTGGTTTTTTATCGGACCAAAAATAAATAGTTAAAACTTAAGTAATCGTTTTTTTACACATCACACATTTCTGAAGTCATTGTTTAATATAAAAGTATAAAGGGGGCCGCTTTTCCATGACAAAGATAGGATAAATGAAGGTAATAAATATATTAATGCCTGTCTCATATAAGTATGATGTTGCTTTAAAAAGCCCTACACTAGTCCTAAAGTTCGCGCCAAATGGATTGAGACAAGAGTTCACTGTTTTTTCTCTGTTTATTTTCGGCTGTCTGATCAGGGGTCCTAAACCTTTGCACACAAAATATAATTGTTTTGAAATAAAACCAATTATAATTTGTGAAGCAGTAAAATACTGATCAAACAATTGATATAAAACATGGCTAACGTTACGAACCAGGTTTTAAACATATCTCATAATAGAATCACTTAGATCGCCTGGAAACTTTTAAATAAGTTTTAAGTTAAGGTTGGTATAAGGTACAGCTAAGTTCCACATCGTTAGAAGCTTGCCTTACAATGCCAGCCATACATCTCCGCTGTTGACATACCACATCGACGGCGACGTCACAGGCAATAAAGCAAGACAGCAATAAAGTATTTTCCGCTTCCTGGTCGCAGTAAATACCCATGTATTACAACAAATCAACGTTAAAAGCCTCTACATACGTAGACTAATAGATAAAGTACTGCTACTGGCTTACCAACTTAACTGTGCGGTTGGCGAAATAAAACAACTAAAAAATTCTATCGCCAGAATCAGTTTTGTCACGATGGTGGCTCCGCATAGAATTATATAGATAAAGTGGGAGTGCTGTACATAACATCGATAAAAAAACGCATCAATAACCATTCATAATGGTGACGTGTAATGCTCTGTGGGGTGAAAAGGAAAGTGGCTGGTAAGTTGAGAGTGGTAAGGCGCATAATAGCGCGCTTTATGGTGTCGTGATGGTGAATATTATTTTCGTATGTGGGCGTAGGGTAAGTATACGGGGAGGTTTGGTGTTGAAAAACGCTAGTTAAATATTATTTTTTTTACTGTTTCTGTACCTGGTTTCTCTGTTGTACAGAAACAGTAAAAAAAAAAAATTAAACAATTTTCACTGTGACTAAACTTTTGACTCTTCCTGTGCGATTAATAATTAATGTTAATTGAAAACGTCTGAACTTACCTACCAACCAAAATGTATCAGTTAAAAATTCATGATGGATGAATAGAATAGTTATTTAAAAGCTGTTGTTATTGACTGTACCGTACTTGGTTATGAATACATAGTAGGTAGGTATATCATAATTCTTTGGAGACACAGGAACAATGGAAGTTAGTATATACGAGTAGGTATCTAAATTATATCGTTAGATTGTTCCTACCTACGTCTGTCCGAATGATGTAAGCATTATGAAAATAAAGGAATAACGTAAACTTTTTTTTTTAATGTAGAATAGGTCGGCGTTTGACCACCAACTCGCCTGATGTTAAGCGACGTTGTGGTCTAAGATGGAGCACGACGACCCATAAGGTTCTTATTCACTCTAGCCTTGAAGCTCTTTTGTAGAGTGAAGAAGTACAAAGACGGCAGTTGAGTGAGGCGCTACAAGTGCGCTACTGCTCAGACCCGTCTTCGGAACGGTTACACCGGACTACATCCCGAAACACGACTAGGTCATTTCACGGCATGGCCTGGCCCGGTGGGTGGTAACTAGCCACGGCCGTAGCCTCCCACCAGAGTTTGCTACCCGGTTAGCACTACCCGGGGACCACGTGTAGGGAATCAGAATAGAGTACACTCCTACGGACGTGGGTAGCTCAGCCCCCAAAACTGAAACTAATGCACATACAATCCGCTACAGATTGGCTTACTTGTCTTCGCAAACCGGACCGGCATACATACAGACTGCACCTGCATTTGATTGCTCCAGCTCACAAGACTTCCGAGTTTCTTAGCGTTCCCTCATGAAACATCATCCCGTATATTCCGTCATATTTCGTCCTCGCCACGTACCTACCTCCGAAGGCGCCTTCCCGATGCCACTGGTTAATTCTAGTGGCCGGGACACTTCCATTTATCAACGACTTCGACGACAAATAGGCCCAAGAACGCTGCCCTGAATGGCCCAAGATGGAGTCCCGCTAATAGCCGCCCATACTTCAGCCAGAGTCGGGATAAACGTTGACAAATATATAAGAGAAGCACTCATTATGATTTATCGACGAGCTCTCGAAACGGCGAAATATTAATACGATGTCTTTATGATGTTTTTAATGATGTCCGGACTGATATAACGGTAATGGCTTACGTTATGTCGCTGCTGGAAGTGCTCGGTTGTTTATGGTTGGTGGCATTGATAAATAGAGGTAAAAGCTACCTTTGTGCCACGGACTGCTACGTGAGTGGATAAACGCTGACAGTTTGGGGTGGAGTGTTTTTTGTTGCGACGTTCGATGGGTCTTGAATAAAGCACCGCTACTAGTTGAAATAAAATATCTCAGACAGGGATTCGGATGCAGAACTGCCTTTTCAAAGCGATAGTTTCCAAAAGTCAGATAGTTTCTGTCTACTGGCATAAAATGAAATTTAACCTTTATGTAAATATTTAGGTACCTTTATGGAAGAAGATAGATTTAGACCTAGGTTTGTAGGTACTTAATTGACCGGATTGTTCTACCCGTCATAGTGCACAACTTTTATAAGTTTTCAAAAATCAAGATTAACAAATCAAGTATCCATACAAAATGATCACGTGGCTAGTTTTTGTGTAAAGGAGACTTAACTTATTTTATTTGTATTTAACAAACTTGTGCTTACATTTTGTTCACTTTGACTGATAAAACAAAAACCTTCTCATTTTTCTATTGGTTGTATGAACACAATGTATTTTTATTGAAATGTAGGTACTTAATACTTATAGTTACATCCTCGACTTTACTGACTGTCTCGATTATACTTTATTGACTGCCTCGGTGGCTCAGTTTGCAGTGAATCTGCTTTCTGAGCATGAGGGCGTGGGTTCGATTCCCACCTAGGACAAACATTTATGTGAAAAACATTAAAATTTGTATTTGTTCTATGTCTGGGTATTATCTATACATATACCTAAGTATGTATTTAAAAGTAGGTATATAATTATGCATGTATGCAGGCATAGGCATAGGCTTTGCTTAGTTTGGGGTCAGACAACCGTGTGTGCAAGTGTCCCGGTTATTTATAGTTACTAAATTATCTAAATAAGACGAATAGCACATGTCAGTGTCATGACGTCGCACGTCGTAAATTTTTAATGGTGACCCTATTAGGTACTCCGGGAAAAACCAACAAAAGACAAAAACTTCAAAAGAATAACAAACATCCCTTACCAATCATCCATGCCATAAATAAGCATACTACCTCCTCTACCTAGCTACTTAAAATACATCAAAAGAAAATTCCCTGGAAATCGGAAGTAACGCGACCAAAAATACAATTTACAGTCGAATTCGCAACAAGCCGACTCCAATATTTACCTACATTCCGGACTGATTTAAACGGGAATTAATACGGAGTCCGTCATCCGGAAACATTGACTCTGATTCCTTTTGGCTCGTTTGACGGAATGTGATTGAAAAGTTGATGGATTGCCTTGTTTGGTTAAGGAGTGAGTGTGACCGGTTTGCGGAAGCAGTAACGCGAGGACCTTATGCCGACCATGATCCAAAAAAAGGCGTTGGTTCCCGGTACGCTATTCCGGGAGCCAACGCCTGATATCGTCGTCTGTACTCGTCGTCGCCTATATACATGACTTATTTTGGTATTGCTTAAGCATCGATTGGAGTCACTGGGTGTTGAACACGTGATCATTTTAGACTCTGAACGCTAGGTATAGTATATAATATACCTGGCGGAATATACCTATTATTATACCAAGATGCCGACTAAAATAAGAGGAATGTAACTAGAAGTTTTTTACATTGATAAATAAGTAATACAGAGGAAATTGGAGCAATCGAAGGGCAATTCATCTATGTAACTAAGCCGCTGACTTTGCTTTAGCCCTAAAAATGGACAGAAACGACTCAGTATCAGAGGCGTTTTTACCTATGGTGCAGGGTGTGCGGCGCACACGGGCGCCGGGTCTAAGGGGGCGCCGAGCACCCTCTAGTGCGACTCCTCCAAAGATGTGTCTCAAAGACCCTGCGCCTGTGTTTATGGCCGACGCCGGGCGCGTGGTAGCAAAGCAAGGCGCGCCACCACAAGCTACTTCTTTTGTTCCGATAGGAGCAAAGATGCCGAGTCAAGATATATGGCAAATTCATTACTGACAAAAATTAAGTCGTTTAACTTCATCTGGTCTCTGCTTATTTGGTTTGAAATTTTAAGCAAGATAAATATAGTTAGCAAGGTACTTCAAAAGTCAGACGTTGTATTTTCAGAAGCGGTGAAAATGATTGATAATGCAAAAATAAGTTTGTCTGAATTCCGCAATGAGTCTGCTTTTGAGGAGCTCCTTTAAACAGCGCGAAAACTGTAGCGGAAGAAGTCGAGGCAATAGCAGAATTTCCCATACGTGCACGCCCTCGCGCTCGTAAAAGGTTTTTAATTATGAGGCGGAGGATGAATCGATAACAGACCCGAAAACACATTTCAAAGTAAATTTTTACTACTATTTGTTAGACACCGCAATTACTAAGTTCGACGAACGGTTCGAACTTTTGAATGAAAATAATGTAATTTTTTCATTTCTTCAAAAATTAGAACACTGGAAAGATTTGGATTCAGATACAAAAAAAACACATTGTTCTAATTTAGAAAATAAACTTAGCCATGCCGGTTCTTCAGATGTGGAAAAGTTCGAGCTCTATAACGAAATCGAATTATTGCCGATGTTTATTGATGATTCCACTACGCCGTTGGATATTTTAAATTACTTGTTTACGAATAAATTAATTTCAGTGTTCCCAAATCTGTCCACAGCACTGAGGATATACCTGACACTTCCAGTCACGGATCAGTCGCACATAGCGAAAGGTCATTTTCTAAACTAAAAATTAGTAAAAACTATCTTAGATCAACATTGTCGCAAAGTAGACTGACAAATTTATCGTTAATAAGTATTGAACATGAAATCAAAATTGAAGTTAGTGACATTGTTAAAGATTTCGCTAATGCAAAAGCACGAAAATTAACCTTTTTTGTAAATACATTTGTATATACACAGTACACACATGTACTGTGTATATATTTGTGTGTACGAGCGTCCTGTAATGTAACTATATTCGTTTTTAAATTAAATATGTTTGGAAGAACTACAAAGTTGTGATTTTTTATTCTTGATGTAACCCCTTTCATCAAAAAAAAAAGTTTTTGCTTTCCGACACCATTTGCAATCGAATTTCCGTTTGAAAATTATAACTGTTAGTATTCCATTTTGACCCCGCTCCTACTAGAGGGCGCCAGGGTACTGGTTGCACACGGGCGCCACAAGGGCTAGAGACGCCTCTGCTCAGTATCACTAATGTCTGGCACGTTTGTGAGACATTTGGGATGCTGAGCCGTTCCCCGGCCGATTTTTAGGCGAACGTATCAGCAATGCTTAGCCAAAAGCAAACCTATTATGTAACGTCTCACAAACGTCTTTGATACATTTATGATACTGAACCGTTTCCTAGCCGTTTTATAGGCTAACGTAACAACAACGGTTCAGTTAAGTATCGCCAGTGATTAGGTATTTTTTATTACGGAGCGACGACGTGATCGAATGTGTAACACGCTTGCCTAGGAGATATCTATTCACTCCAAACAGGATCGAACCTGTGCTTGATATAATGTAAGAAGCTGTTCAGGAGTGAAATACCGCCTCACCTTGGATAGGACACCAAGTTATTTAGCAGCAACTTTGGCTTTGGGCTCAATATACGACCCGAAGTTCAAGTTCGACGTAAGCTGAACACCCAAGAGCTTTTTTTTTTTTATGTAGAATAGGTCGGCGCTTGACCACCAACTCGCCTGATGTTAAGCGACGGTGTGGTCTAAGATGGAACACGACGACCTAGATCGTACTTATTCACTCTAGCCTTGAAGTTTTTTAGAGTGAAGAAGTACAAAGACGTAGGTCAAGGTGGTCAACGATCGGTATCGAAACACCTCGGAAAATAGACAAATCGGACTCCTTTTAGCTGAGCTTTAGCAAGACTGAGTCTTGGCGGCATTAAAACTTATCAAGTTAGCATAGCATCGGATACTGCTTTCAGAGATGAATTTAAAAGAGCAACCATACTCTTTCTTTGTGTTAGGTACACTACTAGCCCGAACACTGGACGTATATCTCTCAACAACCGTAATGTGATCTGCATACCCAAAGGTGCCGGGTTTAAGAAGGAGGTCATTGATGTGCAGTAAAAACAGTGTTGCCGAGAGAACAGACCCTTGAGGCACCTGAGGCCGAGCTAAAAGCAAACCTATTAGGTAGTTAATTTAAAAAAAAAACTGTCTTCCGTTTCCGGATGGTGAAAAGAGACTCTTTCAGTAGACTGCAATATCGTGGGCTTTACAGGCTTTTTACGATAACTTCTTATCTTGAAATATGAAGGGAATCACCTATTATATTAGCATTGCTAATATTTTATGCGCTCGTAACGAATTGTTGTCGAAGCTTTGGAACTGCGTAAAACAGTGAATAAATGTTGGGAAAAAGAAAATAAAAACTGCCGCTTTGAATAAACTAGGTTTATAACCTTACCTTTCTATCTATATCTTGCTAAAGCGGCCATTACACAATCCAATTTGCAGTACATACGAGTATGCTAACTTAGCGTGGCAATACCCGTGCAATAGGAAAAAAAATGGATTGTTAACTAACGTTAATTGCTAACGTTGCTAACGTTGCCATTACACATGGAGCTGCTATTTGGATAATGTTTGTGTGGCCGCTTTACCTACCTACCTAATTGTAAAATTAAAAAGTTTACGTAAATCCCTCCATGATATTATTATAATAATGATGATACTCCGCCAGGTATAGCATTCCGAGTCAAATATGGTCACGTAGGCAACACGTATGTATAAGCCAGAGGGAGCGGGTTCGAACCTAGCCGGCGGCACGCACCAATTTTTTCATTGTGTAAACATATGTGCGTATTGTATGTCATCTGCTACATGACTGGAGCCCGGAGTATAGCGACAGGCTCGCCCCCTTTCACATTTATGACTTAATATCGTCCGGCGAAGTGTGGGTGCTGTATTACACCTCTGCTAGCTCCTTTGGGGGAAAGGCGGGACGATATATGTGTCATTAAACGGCTGAATATCATTAGAAAGCTAGTCGAACGGCGTCGTTTAGTAAAACAGCTAGGCTGTTAATTGAATGGCGAATTAAGCTAGTTTGCTGCGACATTGACGTAAGTGCGTGTCATCCACGTGACATTTTTGTCTCAGAACGCTTTACCTGGTCAATAATGTTGTAATATCTTGAGGTAAGTAGGTACATTAGTAGGTACCTAATGCTATTTTTACAATAAGTGGTAATTTAGGAAGAGTGAGTTGAAGTTCTTTATTTTCGACGGATTGAACCTTCGCCACCCGAAGCTGTCTAGCCTGGTCATAGAGAAAATGTCATTAATCCTAGATACCGAACACGTCACAGCAAGCTGTTAGTTCTAGATATTGTTTTGAAACTTACTCAGCAATCAGCACGTTCGTGGCATTATCTAGGATTAAGGTCAGTATTTCTTCACAACAAATATTGAATTCCAATTTCAATACTTTTATCTAAAAAAATATCCAGCATTTTCGACGACTTCTTACATAGTTTCTAGCAATCAATAAATAAAGATAGGCCCATTATCCCGCTTCCTTATAAAGGGCGGAATTATGACGAGTCGTAAAAAATATAGGTGAAGAAAATCGGCCAAATCGATCTGAGACTATAACTTTGGGGACGTTTGACTACTGATGCAGGAAGTAGCTTTCCTTTTGCGTTATTTATGAGTGTGCTCTTATATTGGGTTTTAGTTCACTAGTTTCATTTTCCATGTCTCTAATTAGGTTGGTCCTCAATTTTTAATAAAAAATAGACAACACAACCTACTTATTACCCATATACATAGATATAGGTTACCAGGTTACTATAATAGAGATAGGTTACCAGATAAAAATAATAGCTTGAAGTTGCGATTTTTTGAACGATTTCACCCGAGGTAAAGAATCATGGGATACGATAACTAGTAGTCATGTGGCGACTGAAACCAGTCACGGCCGGATTTAGGGGAGGGCAGGCAGAGCTACAGCCCCGGGGCCTCCACAAGAGAGGGCCCCCACATTGGAGATTTAAAAAAAAAAACAATTACTTACTTAAAAAGATTTTTACTTTCAATACCTATTCGTACAAGTATGAGTTGCATTACATTTTTGAATGACTTTTCATTTTATTCGAGTAATAATTAGAGGCCTCCACTTTCCTGTTGTTCTAGGGCCTCCACACCTCTAAATCAGGCCATGATACCATTTTGCTGTAGGTAGGTACACAGCTAAAAGTGTAGTGTGTGTAACTGCAGTGTGGCCACATTATTCCCTAAAGGACCTATAGCTGATAAATTCCAGCGGCCACTCAAAGTGTACTACAAAGACTAAGCTCGGTGGCACACATTTAGGAGATACCGTCCCGCAGTGACAAAGATAAGCTGACGATGATTAATGGTAATGACCTTGATGGTACCTCTTTCCCAAGGGGAAAGTGGGTACTTACACCAAATTATAACCCAAAATGACGCCATAAAAGGCCCCAATCTACCCAGGCCACGCCCGCGCCCGTCCGGCACGTTGCCGCACCGCACCTCCAAAAATTTATTCACTCCGCATAAAAGCGAAAACCAATTTAAATCCCGGAATTATTTTTAAGTAAATCGTTCAAATAACACGTTTTTGGAACAAACGGCTCGTGTCGACATGGCGATAGCGGCCGCGATTCAATTCAATATGAATATTGATATTGAGAATGTTTATGGAAACAATGAATGCTCTAAAATGAGTATTTTTTGCTTGAAATGTTTGAGTTTTGTGGAAATAACGTTATTTAGTGAAGCACGTAAGAGTTCGTCCTACTATTTTTAAGTGGTCTAGTCCTTACCGTCTTACCTATTTGTTTTTTTTTTACGATAGCCCAAAAAAGGGGTGTTCGGTTTTTAGAGCGTTTAGAGGAAATTTGAATAGAGGCGCTAAAGCAAACAAAAATTGTATTTAACTCAGTCTGTTGCTTTGCTTACGTTCCAGGAAAACTGTTTCTCTGTTTACAACAAAAGGATAGACAAAAACATTTATAACAGCCCTACATTTAATTAAAAGAAAACAAGTCCGCCCCAGATCAGGTGAAAGAACTCAATAAAGGCGTTGGAGAGCCCTTGTCTCCCAAATTAAGAATACAAGTATCTCAGACACGCGATCTCGGGAAATTTCTGTCTTCCACGAGAATATTTCGAAAACGGATCTTTTAATAAACAGTATTTCGGATCGAGAGATTCCAAGAGAATACTTAGGCGTGTGTAGACGAGGTTTAATGATGTTCCACTTAGAGCTAATTATAATTAAGAGTAGCTATGGAATTAAATTCTTATTTGTTTTTTGGTAAAAGACTGGAAAGATGAGGCGCTGAAGAAGAAACCTACTCAGAGTCGGAAAATGGTTGATGTTGATGGTGATGACATTTTCTTAAACTCTATTAGCGTTTATTTATACTTAGCAACAATTTCTGTTACTATCATAAATGGACTACTCTGTACCAAGATAAGTTGGTAGAGCAGATCTAGAGCTAAGAAATTGCTAACAATTTAATTTTATTGCAACGTATAGCCTAGTAAGCCATGATAGCCTAGTCAGAGAAGGTCCGCCTCTCAAGCCAGAGGGAGCGGGTTCAAACCCAGCAGAAGGCACGCACCAATTTGTTCATTGTGTGAACAAATGTGCGTATTGTATGTCATCGGCTACACGACTGAAGCCCGTTGTATGGCGACAGATTGGTCCCCCTGTCACGTTTGGGAATGAATGTCGTCCCGTGAAGTGTGGGTGTAGTACTCCTCTGCCAGCCCCTCGGGGGAAAGGCGTCACGATATGTAATGCAACGTATGGGTACCTACTTGAGAAATCAAATATAAAACGCTCACTCACCCCAACAATAATCGTTGTTTATCCTCGGAATAGTTAGTCTCTTGTCTTTTTCGATCGAGTTCAAAAAATTAAAGAAAGAAAAAGACAATAACTATTCCTAGGCTATTTAGGTACAGCGTTTATTATCTATTAAGGGGGTTAGATTAAGTACTAAATGTAAATAAGCGTTTTAACTTGCAGAAGCGTCTGATAAAATTAAAGCACAGCTGCAACTCTCTTAGCTCGCTGCCGCACTGTTAAATACCTTCTCTAATTTTAGGTACCTACCAACCATCCCAATCCTAATCCAAACTAATATTATAAATGCGAATGTGAGTTTGTTTATTTGTTTGTTTGTAACGCTTTCACGTCTCAACTACTAAACCGATCGTCTTAAAATTCTGCATACATGTTGTCTGGGGTACAGAAAAAGACATTGTGTTCTTTTTATCCCGAAAAAAATACAGCTCATGTGGGACCACGGGTGAAACCGCGGGGTGCAGCTAGTTATCACATAATGAAAACCAACCAGATTTTGTTCGAAAGTAAACAGCAAAACTTCAAATATTATCCAAATGACTGCCTCGGTGGCTCAGTTGGTTTTGAACCTGCCTTCAGAGCTTGGGGGCGTGGGTTCGATTCCCACCTAGGGCAAACATTTATGTGATGAACATTTGTGTTTCTTCTATGTCTGGGTGTTAATATGTATTTAAGTATGCATTTAAAAATATCTAAGTATGTAAATCAGTCTCTGGCAGCCATAGTACAAGCTTTCCTTAGTTTGGGGTCAGGCGACCGTGTGTGTTGAATTTATTTATTAATATTTTATTATTATAATTATAATAGAACCAAAAGATGCACACGAATCAATCCTCAACTTAACACATGCATAACATAGATTTCAAAACAAAATAGCGTGTTTATTGGAATTTGGCACAATACTAGCTGTAACGTCATAAATATGGCAAATAGGCGGTTTTGGGCGCCGCGCCGCCAACTGCCTGCTCAGCGGTCAGCGGTGACGGTAGGCATACCAACTAGAAGATACTCAATTTGGAAAATAATATATACCTACCTACATATTCGTTTATTAATTGACTAGCTGTATCCCGTGGTTTCACTCGCGGTACCGCAGGAACTTTTTATTTTTTTCGGAATTAAAGGTACCCTATATCCTTCTTTTCAACCTGGAAAAGTTGATGGTGACAGGGAAAGTCGACGGCAAGAGGTCACGAGGCCGCAGCCCGATACGTTGGTCCGACCAGATTCGCACCGCTCTGGGGGGCTATTCCTGCGCATGAGATGAGATGAGATTTTATCTTGGTCACTCTCACACCTACGACGCTTTAAACTAGAGCAACAAGGACGAAAAAAAATGAGATGAGAATTTCAAATCTCCGAATAGGGTCCCAGGACACTTCAATGTACGAAGCGCTACATGTTGCGGAAGATAGAAAACTTTGGCGGAAGATCGTAAGAGAGAGAGTAATTGGAGGTGGTGGTCACGACCCTCAGACATGAGGAATGTGACTTGAGGAGGAGGATATCCTTCTTTGTATCCCTGACAACGTGTATGCAAAATTTCAAGATGATCGGTAGAGTAGTTAGAGCCATAACTCAATTTCAACCTTTCCCTAGCTTCTAGTAAAAAGGTAGGTAGGTACTCACTTCTTGATAAAAATAACAGTTTTAGAAAGATAGGTAGGTGTTGATCGACCACCAGCTCGTGGGGTCGGCGTTTTGGTACCTTATCACATTTTGGAAACGGTATGTTTTGCAACTAAGCAATAATCAGGACTATCATAATAATATCTACTTTAAAAAATTTAACTCGCCAAATTATCTTCGTAAAGCTCATTGCCATTTTCCAAACTCACAAAAGTTGGCAAGAAAGGTCTCACATCAAAATTTTGTCACGATAAAGGCTCGAATACATTTGTCGTGAATATCAAAAGGGCTTATTAAGACCGCGCCGTAACTGCCTAACGAATGTTCTTAAGAAGTTGTTGAGTTTTCTTTCAGACTTGGTCATGTTTGTGTGCGAAGTGTAAAAAGCGGTTGGGACGTGAATAAGGTACAGTTAGGTGAAGTTAAATGTATTGTGACTTTTTTATACTGAGTACCAATTTTCGCTTGTAGTAAAACTGTTTTGTGAAGACAATCGATCTGTGTCTTTAGAGCTTTGAAATACTTTTAGGTACAAAGACTTTCATACAGCACTAATTGCGCATTGCTACATTTTTTTTTTCTTGTTCCCTTAATAAAAGTGGATTTCTTATGTCTTTTTCCGTAGAATACCTACACTTCTTTTCTACAAAATATCATCAATTTCAATTCAGCCGAATTAGTCGCTAAAAAGCACCAAACATTCAGAACGCTAAGTACTTTGGCGTTTATAATCGTGTAATACGAGTAGAGAACGAGAGAGACAAAGGAAAGATTTACCACAATGCACTATTCATAAAACCAAGTCCGTGTTATAAAATAGGTTTCGGGTAATTCAAGACCCGAATTAAATTATTTCACGTTCCTCCAGTTCGCGAGAAAATTTCAACTCTTGGTATGAATAGATAAGTAGGTACTAGGTACCTCTTTGTATGTACAGCTGACTGTACTTGCCCGTATTGTGTGCCACTAATTGCTGGGTTGGAGTCTCGAGGTAGTATGATGCCAATTATGTGAGCTACTCTTTATAAACCGGCCGTTTAATACACCGAACTCGTTCGTAGAAAAGAAAAAGAAATGGAATTAAAATCTTTTTTGAAAACCCCAAATACCTAGTACAAGTTGAAAAGGTTTAGACGCGTTTGACGAGCTTAATCTAAGAACTAAAAGTGCGAAGTACAGTTTGAACTCATGCGTACCTACCTACTACTAGTGTTCTGTGAGCTGATTTGAAGACCTCGCGATAACGTAAAAAAAGTCATATCTCCGCCATTTTGCAAAATTTCCAAGAACTGTCTCGACAAAAAATCATATAAGTACATATTATTATATTCTTGCTCACATGAGAAATTTGACCTCTAGAGGAAGACAAGCGGGCAGACATGCGAAACCATTTTTTCCGAAGCTGAAGCAGAGATGGTTTGCTACTCTCAAGTCTATTAAGCTTTGTCTGACGTGGAGCCTTTGTGTACCTAAGCGTGGTGGCGATGGTAGTCGTGGGTGAAGGGTACGTCATTTGCTCGTACGTATAACGTAATTAGACATCTACGTCATTAACGCTTACACTTATTTTGCTCACTATCATTTTGTCTATTAGGGTCAGCTGGACCAGAGACTCTATTGTGGCGTGTACTAAGCTATCTCAATGACTGTCTCTTTCGGTAGAAAAAACATAAAATGAAATAAGCCGAGGTAAATCAGAAAATGGATGCGCAAGGTTGAACTTAATCCGTCACTTTGATTCTCTACTATAGAAAAACTACCTGTCCAAAATCATGATTGCATCGGTATTTATATCTCCAATCAAAAGTTACATGACAGTGTGAATGCGGCCACAGCATACACGCAGCACTCAGACGGCTCCTGAAAACGAGGATATTAATTCAGATATATTTAAAATTGCACCGTTTGTGCACGCTCGACTTAGCTTGAATAGTGCTTGAGCCAACTGGTATGGTATTTAAAAAAAAATCGGATACGTAAATGTAGATCAGATTTTATTTTTTAATATTTTTAAAATCTAAACGTAACGAGATTGGTCTTAACATTTTATCCTTTTATACCATATTCCTACTATTATTATTATTATTTTTTTTTTTTTATGTATAATAGGTCGGCGTTTGACCACCAACTCGCCTGATGTTAAGCGACGTTGTAGTCTAAGATGGAGCACGACGACCTAGAAGGTACTTATTCACTCTAGCCTTGAAGTTTACTAGAGTGAAGAAGTACAAAGACGGCAGTTGAGTGAGACGCTACAAGTGCGCCACTGCTCAGACCCGTCTTCGGAACGGTTACACCGGACTACATCCCGGATATATATTTTCTATGAAAAACTAGTTATGGAAGCACCTATACCAACAATATAACCTACTTGCAAAACCGAAGGCCGATGGGGCAGATAAGTTTTCTAGTGGCGACCACGAACTAGAAGACGCAGCGTTGGAAGGCTTTCCAGAAGGTGGATTGATTATCTGGCGAGGGTCGCGGGAAGCCGCTGGATGCGAGCAGCGCAAGACCAGTCTTGGTGGAGATCAATGAGGGAGTCCTAGGTACAGCAGTAGACGTCTTCCAGCTGAAATGATGATGAGAATATACTTACCAGATCTATGTATTAGGAAGAATCATATACTCGTACTTACCAACCAGAAAGTAAATATACCTTTTCAAGCGTAAATCGTAAAAAGTTAGCGTACAGCCTAAAAAAGTAAAACAAAAGCTTCATAATAAAACCTGCCAAATAAATCTATCTCAAGGTCAAAATTCTTCACAAACAAACAAGCCTCGGCAATAAATAACAATTTCGATGACGATAATGGCGTCTGACGTAAACCAAGGGGCCTACCACGAGCATTTATCATTATGACATTTATCATGACGTGCCATCTTCGTACTGAAGTTTGGAGGTCAATTAGCTAAACTTCTTGCAATCTCACATTACGTTGTATAAAAGCACTCCCACTTCTGTCATCCAACCATTGATAATGGTAAGTATAGGAGTTATACAGACAAGATTTTTTTGTTCTATAAAAATATGTGCGAGAGTAACAGAGACAGGAGAATAATTTAGTGTGAGATAAAAGGAGAAGAAAGGATTTTATCAAAAAAGTCCGTTAAAATGTTAAATTTTCTTTTAATAGCGAACAGTTTTCGTAAAAAAAATTTTAAAAACCTAAAAAGCAAAGCTAGAAACGTCGACCAAGCAGGAGAATTATTGAATAAAATTGCCCTCATTTTCTTGTCCGCTCTTCTCTTTTACCAATTATGATGGTAGAGTCATTTTTATAACTTTGACGGTCATTACTGTATCTTCGATACCCAATTGAATAAAGATAAAAAAAAATGGTTGTAAAATCATTTTTTTTATATTCTAATTCTCCGTCTAAGAGTATGATTGTATTTGTCTAAGAGTAGTAGTAGAGTATGAGAGTTAAGGTAAGTAGTTAAGGTATGAAAACTAAAACGCTGTATTGTCTGAGCGAGAAAGCATTAACGCCCGTTAAAGGCTCATAAGTAACATTGTAAATGTAAAAACAGTGCATGTAGTCCCTCCGCGCAGAAGAAGTGAAACTTCTGTGTATCTTTCTCTCTCTCTCTTGCGTTGGAATATAATTGGACGCTACTCATTGCTAACGCTAGCGCTGGCCTGTCACAGGTATATTACGCGCATGCGTTCGAGTGCCACGCTTTCACTCTCGCTCTGTCTGTTTCTATTCCCCCTCTCCAGGAGAGTTTAACGTTTAACGCAACCTTGTTGGAAGTCGTATTAGTAGTTTCACTTCAATTTAAAGAGATTGTGGTACCCCCGCTACTAGAAAATGAGAGACTACTAAACAATAGTTGCGTATAAAAATAAATGGCTGGCTAGCTTCCTTCGAGCAACTTTTTGTGAGTTCATCGGAGGATCTTTTGAATGAGTTCTGTGTACGGTTAGCAGATAAATTAATTAACAACAAAATATATAAACAAATATTGGTGATATTTTCATGCCTTAAAAGCGATGGCAGCCTAGTTGGGAGAAGGCCCGCCTCTCAAGCCAGAGGGAGCGGGTTCGAACCCACGCACCAATTTGTTCATTGTGTGAGCATATGTGCGTATTGTATGTCATCTGCTACATGATTGGAGCCCGGTGTATGGCGACAGGCTCACCCCCATCACATTTGGGACTGAATATCGTCCGACGAAGTGTGGGTATTACACCTCAGCCAGCCCCCTCGGGGGAAGGCGTGACGATATGTTTAAAAGCAATAATGTAATCCAATTGAAAAAATAACCCCCTTAATAAGAAATGTCGCAATAGTTTTAATAGGAATTAGTAATAGTGTGTTTTGTGTTTTTCGATCGAGGTAAAAAAACTTGAAAGAAAGAAAAAGACAAAACACTGTACAACTATTCCGAGGACAACGTTTATTAGTTACGGGGGGCTTAGTGCTTAACTTTACAAAAACAATGTGTTTTTTTTTTTAAACTTGTGCCTAGTGCTTTTGTGAGCTGGAGACCTCGCGGCCGGCGGCGTGGCGTATGTCATTCAGTCAGAAGACAGGACAGACGCTGGACAGACATCTGACAGATGCCGGACATGCGATGCGATGCGACAGCATTTTTGCCGAAGCTGAAGCATAGACGCTTCGCTTGCTAACGCTTGCTCGATGGATTACAATGCTGTTACTCGGTCAATACTATAAATCAATACAGAAATCAAACGATAAAATGATTTTCTATAGTACAGAAACATTTCTTGCTATTTATAGTATGTTTCTCTTCAACAATTTTAAAATAGTATTACGTGTGCTCGATTGAGTAGACTATCCTAGCAGAAACAGACAAAATGTAGCTAGTTTTCCTGCCAACAGTCCATATCCGGTGCAAGAGGGGGGGTTGAAGAGCCGCGGGTAGCGGGGCCCGATATCCGGCTGGGCGCCGCCGCGTCGCCTCTCTTCATAACTTTTACTCTTGTACTCAGTCTCCTCAATCACACCATTACACGCCGTGAAGATGTCGCTTGTTGACAAAGGGCCTTGACAAAACTTGTGGTTTTATTAAAATTTTCTTTTTTACAGCGCGAATGTGCGTAGCTAGCTTCGATGTTGATGGCTTTCTTTTCACAAAACCAACTAAGTATTGCTCTACTTTGAACTTTTTACTAAGAAGCCATCTATATTTCTTACTAAGAAACTATCTATATTTGCGCGTCATTGAGGTTTGAGACAACTATCATTTTGAAGAAAACTAGTTGCGCCCCGCGGTTTTACCCGCGGTCCCACTGAAACCTTTATTTTTTTGAGATGAAAGGTAACCTATACGGCGGCTAAATTCTATACGGTACAGAAATAGACATAGATTGTCGGGGATATACAGACTGGATCCTCTTTACGGTACTGTAACTTGTAGGTCTACAAAATGTCATGGTAATCGGTTGAGTAGTCAGGCGTAAAAGCGTAACAAACAAGGAAATCACTTTCGCATGGCTTAGGGGAGTCTACACATCAAAGTCGCCGACAACCACCGACATGATATTGGCGGCTCTGTTTCTTGATGTTGGCGGCTATATTCCCAAGGAAATGAAGTCACAAACGTCATGTCGGCATGTTGTGGTCTTCTTCATTAACTTTCATGATTTTCAACAATACATCAAACTGTACCCAAAACTGGTTGCCACTTGCCACTCAAAACAAGTTGTTTTCGCCAAGTCAAAGAAAACCGATTCAAGGCAGTAGTCGATCAGCGCGCCAGTTCCTCGCCTCCAAACTGGCGTTCTGATTTTCCTCTTGAGAATTCTCGCTGCGGCTGTAGAAGCCGTAACGATCCCGATTATGTCCCGCTGGGTAGTTACTGTTATTTGCCCCTAGTTACTGTTATTATTTGTCCTTATTGGACTTGGTTTCAGCGCTTTTTTATTTATCCAAAATGTTGTCACACTCGGGTCGTTCAAGTTCAGTTTCTACCATATCCGATGGTATTTTTCAGAGATTGTTTTACTCATGGTCATGTACTATGTAACTGTGAATGTGTTTAAGGCATAATAGTTAGTGACAGTTTTTGTGAGTTACATAGTGTTAAAAATAATTATATGTATAGTCACGGTTCTACTTCACAACCTTACTTTAGTACGTAAAACCGGACAAAAAAGATTTTCAATAGCCATTACCTATTTGTAATTTACATTAGACTACAGCTGAGTTCACGAAATTCTACACTATTACCATCTGTTGAAGTTGGGTTGGTCGCTTGGCGCGCAAATGGCGAGAAAGATAATTATTACAATTTAAGTAGATAATAGCAATACAAATTAAATATAATAATTAATCACATAATTTAATATTTAGCACAGATTAAGAGCGTAAAACTGGCCAATGTGACAAATTATAGGCGCGGTGCGACGATGCATCCGCTCAGATTTTTATTAGTCAGAAAATGGCCGGGCTGTACTTGAGTACAGCCCGGCCATTTTCTGACGCGGTTGACCGCGTCTCCTACCCTAGCATATATTTAAAATCTTTAACTAATAGCTGAGCGCATCTCCAACACCATCCATAGAACATAGTTTTTGTTAGTTTTACCTTAACAAAGAGTTTTAGTGAATTGTGCAAGTCCGCCATTGTAATTATTTATTACAGGTGACGTCAAACGATATTTCCCTATTCATCACCGTGGAGCAAGAATCATATTTCCTTGAAGCTTGTCTTCATCCACCTTGCTACTAAGCGCCTGAAGATTATTAATAATTCTGTAAAACATCGCTCCACCCTTACATAAAGGAAGCACTACCATCAATTCGTCCTAACTACGCAACTTACCAAGACATCTACCGCTGAAGAAGAAACCACTGAATAATTTAAACTGACTCGTGGCCGCTACGCATAAAAGTAAAATTTAATTTAATCCAAACCGTCGCACGACTTTCACCCAAACGCAGTGCTCTTAAATTATTTATTTATACGAAAAAGTTTTATTATGCCCCCTTAGACGTTGTTGGGTTAGAGCACAAAGTTGGAGCGACATTCTGTTGACGCTACAACATGGCGATTTGTATACTTTTACATACATTCTATCAGATCCTCCACTTGATTCAAATACAGTGTAATTTACCGCATTTAAGTATATATCCGCCCATGCAGTTGAGTAGGTGAGTGGCTGCAGCACAAGCACAGTTTTGCTTTGGTTCCAGCCATTTGTATCCACTTTTTAGCCGCTATAAAAGATTTTTTTAACGTCTGATAGCTAACATGCATTAATTCTTTAAACGTAAACAATTTTTTGATCATCCATTTGATGTTTTAATGTCATCTACTACATAACTGGAGCCCGGTGTATACCGGGACTGACTACCGTCTGGTGCAGTGTAGGTGCTGTAATAAACCTCTGTTAGCCCCTCTGCCGGAAATACGTAACAATATACTATTTGATCCATAACATAATAAGCAGATCTTGCTCTGAAAGCAAAATTATTTACATATTCAAACAATATCTGATATAATTTAAAGTAGACTCTTATTGTTGACACTAAGCTATAAGATAGATATAAGGAATGCCCCATGCGCTTATAACTTCTCCCCGACCAATGAAATTACAAGTTCTAAGTTCGTCTCATCCCTTGAAGTGCAAAAGTGATTTTTTATTGACGGCTTTGTGACGACTATGACGGTTTTTCTATTCAGACGCCGCTGCGTCTACTACACTTGTCTATGACATTGGTAGAACGTTCTAGAATGTTTTATTCAGGGAAAACCTGTGTCAAACCTGATAGGTCAGTTTGTATTGCAATAACCAACAGTGCCTGATGCTGTTTCACTCGCTATTCTGCAAGTCAGTATTTTCGTAGTAAAAAGAAGACTGTATATTTAATCTAAAGTATAGCAAAACATTTTGTCACACCATTTTCCCCGATGTGATTGTCACAGGTGTGTTACAACACCCACACTTCGCCGGACGATATTCAGTCTTAAATGTGGCTGAGAGCGAGGCTGTCGCCATACACCGGGTACAAGTTATTTAACAATACAATACAATGCAAAAACTGTTTATTGACACCAGATACAACATAAATCTAAAGAAACACTCAAAAATATAGGCGCAGTGGGCGGTCTTATCGCTGAAAAGTGATCTCTCCCAGATGACCTTTAATGACATTAGATACGTACAATATGTTCACAAATGAACAAATCGGTGCGTTTCTTCGCCTGGAATCGAACCCACACCCTCTGGCTTGGGACCCTTCTTCCAACTACGCTATCACCGCTATCTGCGTTCTAAATTATAATAATAATAATAAATCATTTATTCATCAAGTATCCTAGACTCATAGAAGTTTAAATTAAATAATCAGAGTAAAAGTCACATTATTATCATTATAAATTGCACCACATTAGTATACTTAATTATTATTATACTTAAAACCATGATAGTATTGTGATTGATAAATATCTTTGGATTTTTCTGCGATTCTTTTACCAAAAAAAAGCAAACAGAAAAGCTTTCTTATCTGAGCATCGTCGTAAATCACGCGATAGTTTTGACATGTGTACCGCAGTCCAGTCCATCTCTCGTTTCCCAGAAATCGAGCTATTTTCCCACAAGCCGGTCGACTTGTTTTCTCCAGAGCTCTAATTAAAGTTATGGCGGGAATTCGCGAACCCAAGCCATAAACTTCTGACCGCGAGGAAAATTAGAACAAGCGAATTAGCTTTATGACATGTTTTTCTCGACCTTTTGTGGTGCCATTTTTTATTTCAATTCGTAGGGAGCTGACCTTGGAGTTTTTTATTATTATTAGAGTGGGTGGCTATATTTGATCTAAATTAAAGTCTGAATTCGGGAGTACACTTTATTGGTTTTAGTATATTTAGCAATACTTTTACGTACGTTTAAGTAAATCTACATTACCTTACGAAATCTAGTGATCTTTGCGTACGTTATAAGATTTGTGTAGGGTTTTCATCAATAATGTTGTGTATTTCACTCGTAAGTCGACGACTGAACTCCTAAAACAACCAGTTTTCTCGAATTAAAGAAAATACGCATGTTTTATTTGTCATAAAATATTAATTTCTAGCTGTGCTACGCGGTTTATTTTTTCGGATGAAAGTTTTCATTAATTTCCTTGTCTGGAGCGCTGACAATGTGTAGGTTTATAAAATTTCATGATGATTCATATGATGGATAAGGGGTAAAACCGTAACAAACATACTTACTTACGCATTTCGAATTTTAGTTAAGAATTAGGAAGTTAGGATATTCATCTTTTTGGCCTTGCTAATACTTAAAAGCCTAATCCCACTAATATTATAATTGCAATTTTTTCTGTTAGTGAATTTGTGTGTTGTTTTTTACTTTTTCACGCTTAAACGGATTTAGATGAAATTTGGAATGGAGATAGCTTGTGCCCTGGACTAACAAATAGTTAGATAACGATATTTTCTGTATACTGTTTTCATCTACGAGCTTAGTAGAAAAACTCGTCCCACTGACCGCTCCACTTCCCGCTCCAACCCACACTTTGAACTTACAACTCGTCCCGGTTTTATTTGGCAGTCAGAATGATAAATGTTGTTTCATTAGTGGCCACCGAGGCGGAGCAGGTACGGACCAATATTTGCCTTTTTATACCACCGCCATATTCGGCCCACAGAAATAGGGTGTTATATCAAACAGGACAATTAAATTGGGTCATATTTCCTTCTAAAATATATAAAGGAAAGTAAAGGAAGCGGGAAAGAGCTGCTTTGTGTAGTACTCGAAATATGAAACTTGGAAAAGTCTGATTTAGTACTCAATAATTATTTTATTTATGTTACTGTTGGACAGGCCAATAAGGCAATATGGAAAGTGATCGAAATAAACTCGGTATACTTTGCACACACGCCTGACCCCAAACTATGTAAGCAAACCTTGCACTATTGCTGCCAGAGACTGATATACATAAATACTTTTTTTAAACCGAATTAAATAGATAATAACACCCAGACATAGAACAAACAGACATTTTCATGACAGGAATGTTTGCCCTAGGTGGGAACCGAACCCACACCTCCAAGGTCAGAAGCCAGGTTCACTGGCAACTGAGCCACCGCGGCAGTCAGAATAGAAGTCGGGACAATTACTTGTAGGAAATGTTATTCTCGTCAAAAAAAGTCAAATCGGGTATTGGAGGTGTCCATAGGCAGCGATTATCACTAACCCGAAATTTATACGTATATAATTATATTGATATCGTATAAAAACGACCGGTCAAATTTTGACCGGTCTTTTTATACCACTTAAGGTCGCATTCTAAAACACAAGTTTTAGTAGTAGGGCAGAACTGGTTTTAAATCGCGATTGATGACAGAGCATAACTGCAGAATACGACATTTTAAAAATTAAATTGCGGTAATTTTAAGCTAGAAAATAAAAGACAATAGTCCCTATTCAGAACGCTTAATTGCTAAATGTAAAAAAAGCTTACAATATATGTACCTGTCTTTGTTATTGCGTGGTATCAGAAAAGGGCATCAATACTTGTAGCTAATTTAGAAATAGTTTTTTTGAGTTCTGAATAGAGCCTTTACGCTTAAAATACAAATTACGAGTACTATGTATAGATATACGAGTACTAGTATATGTACGCGAGCGCGACAAAGGAAAATGCGAATACCGCTAGTGCGACATTTATCTATACCAATCAGAATACCTATTCAAAATCATTCGGAAACATTTCCGTTCGGATTCCAAAAATTTTAAACTTAAATTATTCAAATATCAGTACAAATTCATAAGTTTTTAAGCGTGATTAATTCTTCCGATCGGATTTATACTCGACTAACTGCGCCCCGCGGTTTTACCCGCGGTTAAAAAGTATACGCTATCTTTTTTTTTTGTAAAAAATATTTTTATATTTGTTACTTCTAGTACCTCCCAGAATATGTGTACAAAGTTTCATGATGATTCGTCAAGTAGTTTTTGCGTGAAAGCGTAACAAACATCCACGCTTTCACATTTATAATATTAGTAAGGATTCCCTATTCCAAAATTTAAACATAACTATAATTTGAGTTATTTTTTTTTTTGTAATTCGGACGGAAACGTTTCCGATTGATTGTAAATTTATACCAACGCTGTAGAAGGAGGTCTCCAGCTCACAGAACCACTATTGTTATTAAGTGCCAGCTTTTGACATATTATGTGTCATATTTAACCATTCGTTATAGTAAACGCCCATACTCATAAACTTTGTATAGCCTCAACACAGTACACAATGTTTTGTCTTTTTCTCGATCAAAAAAGACAAAACACTGTATAACGACTATTCCTGTGCTAGAGAGTATTGAGAGTCTGATTTTTACAATAACTTTATAGTTAATTTTATAATTGAATCATTGTCACGAAAAAACAACGTTTTTCTATCCAATTGCCATTTATTAAGAACAAGTCACGTGGGGGACGCCGGGTGGCGGCCACGTGACTATTGAGACCTGCCAATAATCCCGACGAAAGGGGTTCGAGCGAAATATGGATCTATTGGCTATTACATAAACGTAGCTTAATTTATTGTGAAAATAAGAATGAGAATTGAGAAAATACCCTACAAAACAAAAACGTCCAGTCGAATTGTGAACCTTCTCCTTTTTGGAAAGGTTGGTATCAATGCAACAGTATTTTGTCGGACAAAATGTTGAAGGTACGTCAAAACTTTCCCTTTGCTGAATGAAGGGCTTTTTAACCGACTTCAAACAAGACTTCTTTATTTTGTATTTTAATGTTTGTTACCGCATACCCCGTTATTTACGAACCGATTTTGAAAATTGTTTTTTATTTGAAAGAATTTATACTCACAGACTGGTTGTATTTTTAAAAAAATCAATTGGAATGACGTTAATTGGTTATTTTTTTAATAGGCTTTAATAGGTTTTATGATTTTTTCATAGAGAATCGACTTGTAAGTTTTTAAAATTGTACCTCTGTTTGTCGTTCTTATTTATCATTCGGAATACACCTTTTCAGAACTTGTTGAGTACCTATGTTGCTTTCAATTGTTTCAATAATTAATTTGTTGTATCTAGGTATACTCGTAGTTTAACGTTTACGATAAATGAGAAATTGTTTTTTCTGGGCGCTAAAGGGCGAGTGAATTTATAAGCCGCTATGAATTCAATTTACTAAATGAAGATAATGTTATTATCTAATTTTAACTTGAATGCTACTGCGTTACTACGTAATGAAATTTTTATCAAAGCTGCTGCTTTTTGATTATTTTACTATGCTCCATACTCTACTATGATTATCTATATATATAAAAAATATATATATATCGTCTCGCCTTTCTCCCGAGGGGGCTGGCAGATGTGTAATACAACACCCACATGTCGCCGGACGATATTCAGTCCCAAATGTGACAGGGGGCGAGCCTGTCGCCATACACTGGGCTCCAGTCATGTAGCCCGGCTCTATGAGTATACACAATACATAACCTATCAGAAGAGATCCCTGGCATGGCAAAACTGAACTGATCAACTGACTAAACGTTCGCGAGCGAAGCGTCTCTGCTTCGTAAAATGCTTTCGTATGTCCGAACTATGTCCGGATTTCTCTCTCTAGTTAGTAGGTATTCTTGAAAAAAAAACATACCTCCGCCATTTTGATTAAAATTTCCAAACACTGACTCGACAAAAAAAACTATATAATTAATGAATTTGCTCACAAAATTTCACGAGAATCGGTTGAGGAATGCGACCTGGGGCCCTATTCGGAGATTTGAGATTTTCATCTCACCATTTTTCGATCTTGTTGCTCTTGTTTGAAACGTCGTAGGTGTGAGAGTGACCAAGATAAAATCTCATCTCATCTCACGCGTAGGAATAGCCCCACTGTACAGGAGGCCTCCAGCTCATAGAGCCACTAGTACAAGTATTTAATAAAATAACAACATCTCTATGGTTCCAGTATAAGTTAGACCAAGTATAATCCACTAACAACAGTCGATAAAAAATAAACTCGCGAACATTTTTTACCGAGAACTGCTAAGAAGTTCCAAGTCTCAAACTCGCCGGCGCGGCGTAAAAACCACTGATCGGATGTAAACGACCGTGCTCGTAAATAAGAAGCGACGTATACCACAGTAGTTAGCATTTACTAAATTAATATGAAATTAAAAAAAAAAAACTCGACTATTGTGGCTAAGAAAAATCTCGATAAAGTTATCTTTCAGACAGAAATACTAAAATCGGTATTTCCGTTTCGGAATTATAATACTACAGACAGACTAATAAATCACACATTCAACTTATAACACCCTTGTTTTGCGTCTGGGTTCAAAATACATACCGACGAAAATAGAACTCCCTCCTCTTTTAAAGTGAATAAAGAATGATTGTACTTAGTTGGCTAACTTCTTTTTTTCCCCTGGGAAAACCTTTTATAGGTACCACCTTCGCCTTGGAGGGAGCGGGGTTATGTGGGAGTTCCGCATATCCACTAAAAACCCTGAGTGGGTATCTTCCCGGTGCCTATGTGCCGGGGCTGTAGGGACTTTCTTGCAGTCTCTTTGCCGTCTCGGCCCCGGCGACACTGGGTCCCCAGGACCCTACACTTTGAATGGAGCTCAGGGTCTCAACGCCCCTTTTTTTTGGGGCACGTGGTAAGAATCACGTGCGTCACCTCAGGGGTTAACTAGCTAGGGGCTAGCTCCTTAACAGACTTAGCGAAGCGAGGACTCATATATTAGGTCCTTACGTATGAAATTAGCGTTTTGTCGTACTGATCAATTTGATCTGAAATATCTCCTCTTTGGTTAAGAATTAGAAATTCAAATTAATAAATTCATTTAGCTGGTTTTTTTTCTTTGGAATACAGTCATTCATTTGTTATTTTCCTCATTATTTTTTCTTTGGCGTCGCTTATTACCGCGCAATGGAAAACATGAAATATCGGTATATTTACGAGTACGAGTTCTACCGTGGCACCAGTGCTGCAGAAACAGCTCGAAGAATTAATGATGTGTACGGCGCTGGTGTCGCTAAAGACAGCATGGTACGTTTTTGGTTTCAACGTTTTCGTTCTGGAAATTTCGACCTTAAGAACCAACCCCGTGGACGGCCGGAGATCAAAGTGAAAAACGAAGAATTAAAGGCTATTGTGGAAGCGGATCCATCACAAAGCACTTCAGAGATAGCAGCAGTGACAAAACTGTATTAATCCACTTGAAGCAAATCGGAAAAGTAAAAAAACTCGAACGATGGGTACCTCATGAATTGAGTGAATCGAACTTGCAAACACGGGTCGCCTGCTGTGTTACTTTGCTCAACCGACACAATAATGAAGGGATTTTAAATCGAATCATTACTTGTGATGAAAAGTGGATATTGTACGATAATCGAAAGCGCTCATCGCAATGGCTGAACCCTGGAGACCCAGCCAAATCCTGCCCAAAACGAAAATTGACTCAGAAAAAGTTACTTGTAAGTGTTTAGTGGACTAGCGCCGGTGTCGTTCACTACAGCTTTCTTAAATCTGGCCAAACGATTACGGCAGATATCTATTGTCAGCAACTGCAAACCATGAAGGAAGAACTAGCTGTTAAACAACCGAGATTGGTCAATCGCTCTAGGCCACTGCTGCTTCACGACAACGCAAGACCACACACTGCATAACAAACAACCACTAAGTTAGCTGAGCTACAATTGGAATGTCTGCGACATCCACCGTACTCCCCGGACCTTGCTCCAACAGATTACCATTTCTTCCGGAATTTGGACAACTTCTTACAAGGAAAAAAATTCCACTCCGATGCAGCAGTCCAAACCGCCTTCAAAGAGTTTATTGATTCTCGCCCCCATGGTTTTTATAGTAAAGGGATCAATGAACTACCCATAAGATGGCAAAAGTGCATAGATAACAACGGTGCATACTTTGATTAATTAAATATATTTTACAAAAAAATATCGACTTTTTATTCCTCCCGTACAAAACGCCAATTTCATACGTAAGGACCTAATATTAGAACAGATCGGCATTTGACCTACCAAACAAAAAAAAAACATTAAAATCGATTCACGATTGGCGGAGTTATCGCGTAACATACATACAAAAAAAACATACAGTTGAATTGAGAAGCTCCTCTTTTTTGAAAGTCGGTTAAAAATAGTGAAAAGTACTTTTGTGTATGTATCTGTAGGCTCTTGTCAAAGTTATTAGGGCACTGTTTTTGAGAGAGAAAAAACACACAAGCAACCCCAACAGCAATATGCTGCCAACTTACTGTACTGACCGGCATGAGTGTGCTGTGTAAGATGGAGCAAAGTAGAAAAAGTTGAGTTTGCATTGAGTTACATCGTCATATGATCGGCGGCTGGCAATCAGAACTTGGCGAGCTTGACGCTGATGTAAAATATGACTGTTTATACTAAAGCTGCTCAAGTTATCTACAATCTGCGATCTAACATCTATTGACCGCCGGATAAACACCTATACTAGTAGCCAAGTAGCCACTAGTATTTATAGATATTACCTAGTTGTAAACCAGAATTTGTGAGACTGTAATTTATTTATTATTTGAAAAAATTATGCCCCTCAGTTTCTTGCCTGTTCTTCTGAGTAGAGGCTCTTTGTCCGAACAAGGCAGTCGAGTCTATTTAAATAACTTTGACGTTTTTTTTTTTTTTTTTTTTTATTTAAAAAATTACACTCCACGGACTCCGGGGACCGTGACTTTTTTTAACAAAAATCTTAAATTATTATTTAAAGGAAATACAGGTAGAGGGGGGTTAGTTATTAAGTCTTAATCTAAGGTTAGGTTAAAGGTTTTCAGATTTACTTAATGCATTGTGAGTACACCACGAGCAGACCAGCGACCCGCAAGCAGCACCCGATCACGAGTATGACGCATGTGCCAGCCATCGCTCTCCTCAACCATATTTGAGGGAAGAGAACGACCCGACACACGACGCCGCCGCAAGAAGGTGCCTTCGATAGTGAGCATGAATGCTCGAGATGGACCCACAATTTATATAAAACGATAACAAAATAAAAACTATAACGAGAACAGAAAGTATTACAATTTTTATAACAATTAATATTTTTATAACATCATGGCCTCCTCCCGACTCAGAGCCTCCATCACTACCGCGTTCCGATCTCTGATGGCCATCTGCAGGTTATATTCCTTGATGGTCTTCGGTGATGCAGCCGATGCTCGAAAACTCCCCTTTCTTTCGCGACCTTCAGGAGCTCTGCTGTTGCAGTCTGCGAGCGATGTAGGTTTGCTTGGATGAACTTCAAACCTGCATCTCCTACTACTCGTTGGGGGACTGAGCCTTGTACCTCTAAGGTGCCCTCAGCAATATGAAATCCGGGACCGCGCTATGCCATCCCATTTCACCCTTTCGGGACACTCACTACTAAACGCGTTGTGAGCGAGTTCCCTACTCGAGCTGTTAGGATGAGCGGCCACGCAATTCCTGCACCTCGGCGGTAGGTCTTCTTTTCTGGCCTTGCATTGAGTCCAGGAGTGGGTTCTTCCGCAGTGACTGCATAGTTCTTCCCTCTCCCGACAAATCACTTTTGTGTGACCGAAACCTAGGCATTTGGTGCATTGCACCAGGGGTGAGTGATCGGACACTGGCCTCCTCTGGAGTCCAATGTACACCTTGCCTGCGTCTATTAGTGACTTGTGAATGCGTGCCGAGACCTCCAGCACTGGATGACACTCGTGAGGATTGCGCGCCTTCTTCCTGTACCTCACCCTGACTGTGCTTTCCTTCAAATCGACTTCCTGTAGCAGGTGTTTGTTTTGCGCCAGGAGGTTCTCCACTATCTCCGAGTCCTTGTGGTAGGACAGGACGTCTCTAATTATGATAAGTGGGTTTCCCGCTTTCGCAGTCTCCACTTTTAGAGATAGGTCTTGCTGAACGCGAGTACGCACCAGGTTTAGGTCTTCCTCCGTACCGCAGCTCAGTATAACTTTTCTGTTTCTGGCTTTGCGTACTCGATCAACCTTTGCTCCGGTCGTCTTTGTGTCTAGCGCCACTCTTATCCTGTCAATGAGGTTCTCGGCGGTGGTGGAATCTGTTGTTTTTGAGGTCGTCACTATCAGGGTGTGATTTGGTTTCATGGCGGGCGGTTTAGCGGCTACCTTGGCATAAGTTAGTGGTTTACCCAGTTCAGCCTGCGATAGCTCTGCTCCGATGCTGAGGCTAACTTTGACGTTCATAAGTGTATCTTTGATACCTAAATTGAATAAAAACATTTTGACTTTGACTTTGACCTTGACTAGTAGCTCTGTGAGCTAAAGACTTCGTGGCCGACGTCTGTCCTCCTACAGATCGCATTCCTCAACCACACACGCACAGTCACGCGCTGGAAACGGACTGCATTCGATGAGGCGTCTTTCATATAATTTCAAATATTATAAAGTCCTCGAAACCCGAACCGGAACGCACACGGATTGCAACAACATTTGGTGGGTGATGGTGGGTAACTACAACTAAAACCAACACCTTGTTTATCGTTTATATTTGTTTATATATTATATTATTACAACGTTCAAAAGAAAATACCACTGTAGATGACTTTATGAGGAAGAATATTAAAGTTTCATTCAATTGAGAAAATTATTTTTATCAGTTTCGCTGCAAAAAGCGGGTGGCAGTTAATTTCGCTGGAAACCAACAAAACCATGTCCTAATCCCGCCTAGGCGCGTATTATACAGGTCGGTACAGGTATATACTCACTTTACGTCCGGTCTGTATATTTAGCGCCTCAAGTCCAACAACTTATTATAGTAGTTACGCATTTCACGCATTTTACATTCTACCAACAAAATAATTTTAAAATGTCATACGTATTAATGTAATTGTTGTTTATACCAACATTCATTAAATTAAATAACGCTTCATAAAGTAAAACAATCCGACATTCGCAGATTTTCACATGAGATTGTTCTGAAGCACAAACAACAAACAAACTTGGTTGCAGATGCAAAATAGTTCTACGGTGCTACGAACACTTGTAGACCCTCTACGCCGTAGCATGTTGCTACGCGTGTAATTTCGAATTCAAAGTTTGTGAAATTAACAAAGTTTTAATAAGGTTGTTGGGATCAGGTCTACTTGTAATTTGAATTTAGTTTATTTTATTTCAATTCATAAACTATAAGCACTTAATTTGAAGCAATAATGTGAAGAGGAATTAAACTTTTTAAATCAATATACATAATACACATACATAATTATATGTGTATTGATTTGGTATGAGATGGTGTTGAGAGAGTGTGGCACATAATTTGTATGAGATATTCTCTAAAATTGATTTTCTAATCAAGATGGTTATTGTAATTGGACAAAGTTTCGACAAAGTTTATTCAGCCAATTTCTAGTAAATCAACATTCGAAGAATTCACAACTATATTATATTACAGGCATAAATGAGAAATAACAAACTCGTTCAATATAAATCACTCGAATGGACTAGTTCGCGAACTTTATAAAAATAAAACTCTGTCATGCAAAAAAGAACACTATTGTCGACATCCTCCGGGAGCGGACTGAGGAAGTTACAAGTATTTTTTTGCTTAGTTGATCTGTAACTTGACCGAACTGGTTACTAGCTTTCGTCGGCTGATACGCTTGTGGCATTTTGTTCAGTTTTTAGTAGTCATTTATAAGTGTTTTTCATTATTACTAAATTTGTGATTTATATAAATTAAATAAATGTACTTACGTCATCGAAACAATGTAAGGAAGAAGTGGTATTAGTCTTATTTCTAGTATACAGCACGTAGATCAAATACAAAAGCAAGCAGACCTATTACTATACAGCTCCGTTGATAGCATTATGTTGTGTGTATCAATAACATTAATAGAAAGACATACAAGAGACTGTAGCGAGAACAAGATAACAATAACTATTACTGTCGAGCTTGTTTGTTTGTGACTACAGGGAATTGTGTGCATGCACCTAACTTATGCGGTCCGTGATTAGATTTTTGTACTGTATCTCTCTTATATTATATTATAAAAATCTTCGACTTTAGTATTTATCACAATGTAAAATTAAACGCTTACACTACTTCTTAGTCTTAGTTTTTTTTTTATTCTAACATTATCGTAATCGTATTGTAGCTAACTATAATTGGTGTGACGTGTAACTTTTGGAGTTATCAATAAATTCTGATTTCTGATTGTCAAATTAAAGGAAATTATGATGATTGGATCCTAAATAGATTTTCTAGATTGAAAAAGAAATTCAACAAAAAGTTTATCTATCTATTTTCACCTGTGATCCGTTTATAAATTATCAGACAGACGTAGTCAAAGGCAAAAGTCTATTTGAATCAAAAAACTGTCTATATTAGGAACGTTTGCATGTTTTCGTCTAAATCCGGTCAGACATTTTATCGTGTCTAACAAACAAACATCAAACTTTGTCGAATATATCTAGAGAACTAGTATTCACTAGTTTTTCTGAGAGTCAGCAAAGTGGCAAAAAGTTGATTTATTTGTTTAGTGGTCGGCCCTCGTCTTCGTGACAGTTGACTGTCCGTTTCACAAAATAAAAGGGTAAATAAGGGGGTAGGTACTTGTCCCACCACCGTTTATGAGCTCAGCTTTAGATTAGCGCCACTTGCAGGTGCTTGCGCTATCTTTTTAACCGACTTTTAAAAAGAAGGACGTTTTCAATTTGTCGGGTTTTTTTATGTCTGCTATGAGCAAACGATGCGCTTCCTTTGGCTTCTCGGTTAAAAATAATTAAGTATTATTTAATTAAAAAGTTTAGTGTAGTAAAATATTAGTAACAAGTAACGTTATTAAAACAAAAACAAAACTCGGCTTCAAAATGTTGTACCCTACATTACTTCCACTATCAAGTTTTTTTTTTTTTTTTTATGCAGAATAGGTCGGCGTTTGACCACCAACTCGCCTGATGTTAAGCGACGTTGTGGTCTAAGATGAAGCACGACGACCTATAAGGTACTTATTCACTCTAGCCTTGAAGTTTTGCAGAGTGAAGAAGTACAAAGACGGCAGTTGAGTGAGGCGCTACAAGTGCGCTACTGCTCAGACCCGTCTTCGGAACGGTTACACCGGACTACATCCCGAAACACGACTAGGTCATTTCACGGCATGGCTTGGCCCCGTGGGTGGTAACTAACCTCGGCCGAAGCGTCTCACCAGAGTTTGCTACCCGGTTAGCACTACCCGGGGACCACGTGTAGGGAATCAGGATAGAGTACACTCCTACGGACGTGGGTAGCTCAGCCCCCAAGATGATTCAAATGACACCTCACATGTCGAAATCCTTAAAGCTGTTTAGACTGTAGGCCGTGCTAAAAAAACCTCATAAATACACTCTTGTCTGCGGGAACTCTTAGGGTTCACTCAACTAACTTGCCACTGAGATAGAAAATTATCTTAGCAAATGTAGAAATAGTGATGTTACGAGCTAGTACGACACAATATCTGAAATACACTACCCCGATACCATATATTTTTACTTAAGTGCGCAAGAAGGAGGGTTATGTTTTTCGAGTGTATGTATGTATGTAACTATGTATGTGTGTAGGTAGGTATGCATGTATAAAATTTCTTTGGCATGCCCTACAGCCTAAACAGCTTGATGGATTTCGCTATGTGAGGTGTCATTTGAATCGTCTTGATAGTGAAAGTGACATAGGGTACGATATTTTGCAATCGGCCTTTTTGATTTTCTTGTAATAATGTTACTTGTTTAACTATTGAATATCTTCAGATAGCTCGTACATAGCTGACTTTTTCGTTGTGGAACAGGCGCTGAAAGCTTAACCTTGCAAGGTTGTCTGACTCATATTTTCTAGCCCAAGTTTCTAGAAATACTTGCGGCCACATTTATGGTAATTGAAAGGCATAAAGTGTGCATTTCGTGTGAAATGAAGATAAAAACGATACTCTTTCTGCTTTTCTTTCATTAGCAAAGTAATTATGAAGTATAAAATAATTTTCAGTGCAATTTTTGAGTTGTGTTCATTTTGTTAAAATGAAAATTGGTATTTCATTATGGAAACCGGTTTGTTTTTAATTTTACGACTACGTCGGAAAAGAACTCATAAACAATGGCTGCCTTAAATAATTGTGAGCACATATCTTTAAAGCCAAAAGCAAATACACAGAAAGAATTTCTAAATTAATTTCTAAACAATAGAAAACAACAAAACATAAAAAAAAAACAAATTGCAACTGTATCCATAATTAATCTAATATAATCTAATAACTGTATTTAATTTACCGTGCTTTGCTGTAGAAAACGTACTAAACTGGACTTAAAATATAATGATGTCAAACATAGAAATAAAAAAAAAAAACTTATTCGCTGTCTAAAAAAAGCTATGAAAACTAAAATGAGCTTAAAACAACCGTTAAATTATTGGCTAATTAGTTATCCTGTAACTATTTTCAATTGCACATCCAGTCATTTTTTATTAGAAATGCTAAATAAATTGTGTGAGCGAGGAAGCAATAACATCCGTTGAAGGCTCTTTACATCTTTTGTAAACAAAACTATTATCCTTACCTTAAATAAGCTTTTGTCACGTTTTCTAATTACATTTCCTCACCATTCCTTTTACCAGAGCATTATTTCACAGTCCCACCTTTTCACTACATTTCCTCAACTTAATAGCTCGCAGTACCTTCTCTATAACCGGAAAAAGCATTTTTCCATCCACGTTTCATTCCACTGCAAAATAGACTTTAATTTAATACCATACGTTCGAAAATGTCTCAGCCATCTAGTTTAGCTTATCGACAAAGATGTGCAAGTCAAACGTGGGTTTGATTGTGAGCTTTATGAGTTTGCTATAAAGGTGAGGAAGGTATAAAGTTAAGTTGGTTTTTGTGTAATTTCGTTAGGTAGTAGTCGTCACGTTCACGTTATCGTGTCCGTGTTGGAGCATAACAACGGCTTGTAAGTTGGACGCGAGTGATAGGTATTCGGTAATGTGTGAGGATTACAAGTGTTGAGAACGTAGTGACGTAGGTTGTGGGAACTAGGTAGCCTGAGTAGGTAGTAGGAGACGTGACTATTAGGGTAGTGCTGTTATGTATTCTCTGCTTTTAGGTAAGAAACTGGGGTATTTGCTTGATAGAACGTTCTTAATACAGAACAGTGTTCTAGGTAATATGGAGAGTTAGGTGCTGCAGGCGTAAAATAAATAATTAACTCGTTTGTTGCTTATATGGATGCTATGTTAGGAAGCATACAAGTTAGCATCAATTTTAGTAAGTATTTAAGTAAGAATGCATGTTTATTTTTAGTCACGATAAATGATAGGTACCTACAGACTGTAGCTTGAGTGAGTAATTATGTTTAAACTTAGCTTTAATTTAGTCTTATCGACCGAGTGAGTGTTAACGAGCGAAACGTCAATGTGTCAACTTCGACGAAAATGCTTTAGTATGTCCGAATTCTGTCTGGATTTCTGTCCGGATCAAAAAATCTGTATGGTTATCGAGCCTGCTCACAAATATTCGTGAGCGTAGTTAAGGAATGCGACTTGTAGACAGACAGACATCGGCCGCGATGTCTACATCTCACAGAGCCACTTGTGTTACTATTCAAGACAACAGAACCACACAAAATTAATTAACATTTGTAAATAAATCTTTTCAATAATGTTAATAAAGCTAAATTTTGGATGATGTATCCATAATGATCTACTTTTAAAAGTAATTGACTAAAGAAATAAGTTTTCCAATCATATTTAACACGTTGAGCTCCACAGAATATCTTTTATCGTTCGCCAATAACTTCGGAAACCGAAGAAAAGATTGAAAGTATTTTCGGGGGCTGTATGCCAAATTAAATTTCCCGTACGTTCAGCAAAGTCGGAAAAAAGCGGTAGAAATTGGTAAAAATCTGTAGAAACTGGTAAAAATCGGTAGAACTAGCATCTCGCCGCCATATCGCGTTGGCTCGATTACCTCTCCCCGTACCTTTGCTCCTAAATTTCAAATTTCATTTCACTTCGATTTTATTGGAAAACTTTAGCAGTAGCTATAACTGATGGTACATACTGGTGTTCTGTTTGACGAACAAAACCGATACGTTGCAGGCAGAAACAAAAAAAAAACGTAATTAGAGTCAACTGGGGCAAATTTGTCTGTGGGCCAATTCCGTCTTTCGAGAATTACTGACAAACCCTTCACAAATTAGGCACCACCTACCTATCTTTTTGCTATCTTTAGTTACAATAATCTGAACTAGATAGCGTTATTTGCCTAATTTGTTTGCCCCACAATGATGCGATAGTATGGTAATGTGTAATATTTATACCCTCAACTTAAAATTTCTACGGTAACATAAAATATGAACTGAAGCCTATAATTATGATAATCATTATCATAATTGAAGTAATCACTTATAATTATTAATATTTAAGTTTATTTCTAACATAAACTTATTACTTTTTTAACTTATTAAAGACTTCTAACTTAAACTTATTACAACCAGAAAAACTGTTTTAAATTAATAAATACCCATACTAAACGGAGACCTGGAACGAGGAAAGGAAGGCTGTTGCCCAGCAATTGGACAAAATAAAGTAATATAATGAATTGAAAATATAGCATGATGACTAAGTGAAACTTCTCAACGTGGCTAATATTAGAGTGCTTGTACCTAGTGCCTAGCTTAAGAAGGATTACCTCCGATACCCTCTCCTTGGCTTTATGCAGTCATCAATCAATCTCTCGTTGAATGCACATCGATAACTCATAGAACCGAGCTTAGGTTTTAAAAGCTGAGACCATCGGTCTTCTTTCATAATGATCTCTATGGTAATAGCAAAGAGCTCATGCTGCAATACAACCTTAGCTAAAATATTTTTACTATACATTTTTGGCTTAAACTTATTTGCTCCAGATTAGGTACTCTATTAATTATGGCAAGTATTTAAATTCAGCAATACCGGTAAGATTATTTAATTTAGTGAATAGGTGCACGTGACAAATAAGCATGATGTCATATTAAAAATAAACGTAGTGAAGATTTCCTTGTCTCTTTCGTGCACCTTGATAAACAGCTTAAAGGTGAAAGTTGGTAAGTACTTAATAAAAAAAGATTATTAAAAAAAATAAAGTATTTATTCAAGCTAATAGTCTACTTAACTCAGTCATGAACGCAAGTACTTCAAAATATCTTAACAGATGTTGTTTAAATCATTCATTGAACTTACAATTTTCGCATTTGTGAACATAACGTACGTATATTAAAATTGTGTCTGGTATATGGCGAAAGGCTCGCCCCTGTCATATTTGGCATTGAATACCGTAGGCGATGTCCGGGTGTTGTAACACCTCTGCCGCCCACTTTGGGGGCAGAGGCGTGGCGATATGTTATGTATTAAGGCTTGTGGTGATCACACTCATTTATGGTTGCTAAACAAAGGAACAGTGTGTCCCATGAGTTAAAACAGAGCTCAAATTCCGCGCGTCTTCTCGTTTCTTTTATTGAGTCTCAGTTTATTAGTGGAGTTCACCTGGCACTGAGATTACGCACTGGACAAGAAATAGCACTTTAGCGAGAAGGTAAGCAGAAGGGAAGTAAATTCCGTATTGGCTTGCTTTGAGACGAACTTGTGAGTGCACTGAAAAAGGAAGCATGCGCGTTAAGTAATGTCGGAGGAAATTTAATGAATTAAACAGCTGACTGGCTCTGTTCAGTCTTTTTGGTGCTAGTGTCAATTTCATTAACATAAAGAAACAGGAAAAAGTTGAGGATACCTTTTTCCAGCAGCACAAACATGGTTAAAAAATCTTGTAATAGTTCAGAGTCATCTAATTCAATATCCAAATATTGTAGCTAATGAATTAAGTAGTCAAGTTACTCATTGCGAAAATTTAATGTACTACCTACTAAACTAAACTGACAGTACTCATTTCGTCTTTAATTTAATTAATTAGCTGACCATGGGCAACTGATCAAATTTTTTTGTAGCAACCAATTTAATTCGTAGCATAGTACTAACTCAGCAGGAGATGGAAAACCATCTCCTGCTGAGTTAGTACTACGAGTATGTTTGTTGATGGAAATTCAGAGAATTAAACTGCTGACTCTATACTGATTAATTTTGTTCAGTTCTTGTGATACCAATTTCATGCTATTGTATATTTTGTCAACATAATTCGGTCGTGGCCTAGGACAGAAAGAACTGAAACAGTTTGGGGAGACAAACAGGGTTTAAAAAAAGACATGCAAATAATTTACCGTCAGTCATTCAACTCAATGAAAAATGCAGCTAATCGATTTATTTGCTAAGTTCTTCATTAAGAGACTTTCGATACTGCCCATTAAACTAAACTTATCTGACAGGAATAATCTTGTCTTGTTGTTGACCATGGGTCGCTGATCGCCTTTTATTAACCGACTTCAGGAGAAGGCTCTGAATTTGTCGTGTTTTTTTTGTATGTTCTCCGATTACTGGAAGACCCTGAACCGATTTAGAATTTTTGTTTTTGTTTCAAAGAGTATTTTAGCGGGTTTTACCATTCCGGCCTTTATACCGTTATTACATCAACGCATTACAGACTCCTTAAATCGTCCGCGTTTTGTTTTATTTAGCTTTTCTCGTATGTTTGTTAGATTATTTCTTTTTCTTCAAATTTTGCAACTGGTTTTTCAACTACTTGACCAATTTTAATTAAAGTTGGCACACTTTTTTACAACATCCAATTCGGATAGCGAGTCGGTTTTTTATATTTTAAAAAATGGTGTACATGGTTTACTACAAAAAAAAGTTTACTACAATACGTAAACCATTTAATTAATTAACCGTTTTCCACCTATAGCTTTTCAATGTTGAGTTTAGATCATTTTTTAACGCATCGTCTTTTCATCTCCTAAACAGCATTTCTGTCGCCTTCACAATGTATATATGTATATATATATATATACCTTCCTATTGATTGATTGGATGGTAATTAAGGCGAAGCTCGCGAAACATTTAAATTTTTTTTAAATATGTTCGAAACTATAAAAAAAACTATGAAAATGGCTGTAATAAATGAAAACTAAGAACTATATAATAAATGTAATAGATATTATGATGATTATGTCTCATAATTTATAAGTATATAAAATATAAGATATAATAACTAAAATGTAATCTCAGCCATTTCTTTTACATAGTTTTATTAATATTAACCAAAACTATATAAAAAAAAACTATAAACCAATTCATCGAATTTGTCGACAAAATTTCACAAGAATCGGAGAACTGCGCCTTGTAGAGAAACACAGCTGACATCCGGACATCCAGACACGCATCTGAGCATTTTTACCCAGTCTGAAAAGGAGACGTGACACTTGATTCCTGTCTAATCAAATCAATACGAATCATAAGATATTAGTAAAACCACTTTCTCTATACCTTTCTCTGCTCGCGGACTATCTACATAATATCAGGTATTTGATCTAAGTTCTTGGATTTGAATAATCCATCAGAAACATCTGCGACGCGCGGTTTAATAAAACAGTCGAAGATGTGGGAACTGATACGAGATTTATCTGAAGGCCGTATAGGGATGACACGAGTCATATGTTATCTATAGGCATAATTTTATACTTTTTATACTAATATACCCTAATCCTAACTTCCTAACTTATTATTATTAGTTTTACGCTTTGACCCTTAACTACTTACCGACCGACATGAAATTTTATTTACCGAGCGAGCGTTAGCGAACGAAGCGTCCCTGCCTCAGCTTCGACCAAAATGCTTTCCTATGTCCGATTTATGTCCGGATCTATATCCGAATGTCTGTCCGGATCTCAGTCCTGATCTTTGTCTTCCTCTGCAGGTAGAATTTCTTACCAAGTTTCTCCGTGTGTTCCACTTAACTTTGATCTCACTTCTTCTTAACTTTGATCACTTTGATCGCGAGCAAATAAAATAATCCAACCGAATATTAAAAATAAATTACGTTCATTCAATTTGTAATTTTTAAAAAATCGAAAGTTTTCGCGCCAATGTATTTTTTTATAATTCTGTAACAACAACAACTGTCGCAACGCAACACACGCATTCTACCAAGGAGGTACCACCACTTTTAGCTTCATTTTCAAAAAGAAAGAAAAACTTTTTCTCCTACAGCGAAACATGCTATTTTCATCTTCGTACTGGTACGATACAATGACGGACTTTTTGAGCAAGAGAAATGAAAAAAATGATTTCACTAATAGAACCTAAATAATCACTGAGTGTGATCACGCTTTGAAACACGAGTAAAATCACGGACAGACGAGCCAGTTTAACATAAAAGCAGCAACGAGGGCCATAAAACAGTTTCCTAAACCACAGCGGAGTTCTGATGCCCTAGTAACCGAGTTAAATTACTTTTCAAACGTAAACATAAAAAAGAAATCTTATTATGTACGTGATTTCCTTTGTACGTACTTCTGGTTGGAAGATCATAAAGTCAAGAGAATGAAGTTAACTGAACAAGGTGAATGGACCAATTACAAGAGTTGTTTACACGATTTTTTATGATTGACCTTATATTTTTCTTTCTTGTAATTCTTTTGCTTCACTTTTGTCGGTTTGTTTTAATTTTCAATGTTTTTTAATTTTCCATATTTATGCAGCAATAGATAGCAGCTTTGTAATGGAAGCCCAGTAGTGCGATAAAGAAAGCTGTTGAAGACGATAATATTAAAAAAATTGAAAAAGACATTACTATAATTAGATGGCTTTAGTCCTGTTATGAAGTTCTGATTATTATTTTTCTTGAAATCAAGAATTCTATAATTTTTATATTTTTACTTCCAAATGAAATTGTTTTTTACTTTAAAGGCACGCTTTTTAAGCCAGAAGATCGGTTTTGATCCCAGCCGCGGACACACATCAATTTGTTCATTTGTAAACATAAATATATTTTATTGAATGGCATCATCTGCTAAATCGAGCCCCGTGTATAGCAATAGGCTCGTTTCCTTTCAAATTTGGGACTGAATATCGTCCGGCACAGTGTGGTTGTTGTTATACACCCCAGCCAACTTATTCCCGGGAAAGACATGACGATATCATGTTATGTATTGTACTTGTTTACATTTTTCGAGCAATGAAAAGTCTTGTCCATCGCATAAAAACTTAGCATCAAAAAATCTACATAAAAACTTATTTGCCGTTTGCACGAAATAAAGCCTGTGTTATTTTTCTATTTTTTTGGAGCGTACTGTTCCAATCCGAACAAAGTTACTTCCCTTCCGTCGAAAGCAGCCTCTCTATTCAGTGATTTATTCGAAAACTTTTGGTTTGTTTTAGCAAGATCTATTTTTAGTTCGGCTCAGTTTTTATAGCGCGGAAGCCAAACAAGTTGAAGTATTTATCCATCCTAGCAAAGAAAATCGTATCTGTGTGCGCCGAGTTTATTTGGTTGCTATTAAAAACAGTTTTTTTTAAATTAAAATAATTCATAATATTAACTTTACTATTAATTAGTTCTGCTGTACCTAATTAATAGATGTTTCATGTTTTATATCTTTTGACGTAACTGAAAAGTGTATTTATTAATCGATGTGATATTTATTTTGCATGTATAACGTGCTATACTGCGTTCATTTATAAGGAGAAAAACCACCTTTGAACAGTTTGGTTCATAGCTATATTTGATCTTTACTGCATTCATTGGTTTTAAAATAGTTCATTACTGGTTTAAAATGGATACTCACCAAGATATCCACTTTCTATATCGAGAAAAATGTGCAGTTGGTAAAATTTTCAAACAGCACATACGACACTTTTCCTTAGACCAGCAGTATTGTTCCAGCCATATCTTTTTATGAAGTCGCGCTATTTTCACAGCTGGGGAAATATGTTATCCGTGTCAGTTACTCGAGTTAAGGAGTACGTGAGTCGCGTAACGAGCGGGTGTAACGGACGTGTCGATAACTTTGGAATAACGCGCCGTTACTTTGGCTAATTATTGTTGGTTCATTACGGAAATATAGGCTTTTGCTATTTGTTGTGCATGTCAGGTAGATCATACTATCTTATTTTCCTTCTTCCTCGTTCCTTTACTGCTGATGATCGTGAACCACGTCCAACTAGTACCTTTGGGCCAATTGGTCTTGGTTTCCAAACCATGTTTCATCTTACTCCCTAACATAGCAATATTGAATAAATATGAAAGTTTGTATTTCGAATATTTGTCACTCAATCAAGCAAAAATGGATGAATGGATGTAATTGAAATTGGATACGAAGGTAGCTCATACCCTGGATAGAAAATACACGGGCTATTTTGTATCCCAAAAAAATAACGGTTCCTGTAGGATAGCATGTAAAATCGCAGGGCGTAGCTAGTTTCTGACTTATATACCTACCTACATTTCTACTTAAAATGATATAGGTAATTACGTTCTTCTAAATGTGAACTCGGCTTGAGGAGCTAGTGCTATTTGCGTTTATAAATGTGAAACTTTGTGAGTATGTGTTAAAGCTGGTTACTTAACGCTCAAACGGAGAGAGAGGTTTGGATTTTTTTAATAAGACAGCTTTCACATTCTGGATTAACCTATGGGTTACTTTTAAACAACGTATAGCTAGCTAGCAACTAATATGGAAAATCAAAGTAATTCTCCACAAATCTCGTCTTCAAATTATAAGATGGATTTCGGTCCAATCAAACCCGATAGCGATCGCTAGCGTTTGATTGAGAAACTTCAAATAGTTGAATAGTTGGAATGGTTACTAGTAACTTATCTATGTTAGCGGTTGTAACTTCAATGATGGTTGTAAAATCGTTGTGATTGGTTGTAGCTGATAGGTTCGACTCTTGACTTGGTTGGAATTATCGTTATGCTGCGGCACGAGTAGAGCCGCTCTACTCGTCGTGGGAAAGCTAATTTAGATTATTTCGATGTGTGCAGTCAGGTCATCGTAAAGACGTTTCTATAGTTGTTTATGTATTCATTGGTAATTATTGGGAAAAGAAAACTAATTCGTACTAAATAGTATGCCTTCACCTTTTGAAAACTAACCGCTAGGAAATAGACCGCCTTGCCGTCATCTTTGTTTCTGAAAAACTACAACGTGCATGGTATCTTTAACGCCAGAGTGAATAAGTACCTTCTAGGTTTTCGTGCAGCATCTTAAGCCATCTCGCATCAGGCCAGTTGATGGGCAAACGTCAAACTATTCTATATGACGAGGAAAGTCCGGAAAGCAGAGCCTGCTTTTAGTCGCATCTGATTTCAGTTACGTGAACTCGTCAGCACGGGCATCTATGGTGGGCGTTACACTTCAGCAACGTTAAAATAAGTGGACTGCAGGATTGACTTTTCACTATTTAAATTACGTTCACACTTAAATTACTTAATTAGAAAAGAATGTCACGCGCCGTTATATAAAAAAATAAAGCTTTTCGCAAATCGTCAACTGGCATCAAGCCAAGCTCCTAACCCGTCGGAAATTCTCGGTATCATTCGTTAATTTAATTTTTCCAAGATATCTTTCTTTAAGAATATTTCTTGATTTTCAAGTTCAAGCTATTTTATACTAGTCATACACGTTGCAATCAGTAAAGTATACAGCTATTTTATATACTCTGAGCTTGTTCTAGCATTTGGATGGGGTCCAAAGACCGCTTGGGCTTGGACTAAGGGGAGTGCGCTAGCGTATTTTGAGGCCTCAAAGTTGTTATAAAATAATGTGGCTAAGGCTGTATGTACCAAAACCTAAGTACCTACTGACAATTAACTACTTGAAATTTATTAAAAAATAAACATAAACAAACAAAATAACCGCTCATGGCAATGAATAATCTGGATCTGAATCTGATAATTTCTTTTTTTATATATTTTTTTTATCGTTTTCATTCCAGAGAGAGATTAAAACGGACTAATCAGAGTATTGGTTGACCAATAGAACTGCTGACGACAATAGCTGGTGCAGACACCAGGGCTAAAAAAAACTGCGAAAAACTGGATGAGTCTTTTACCCAATAATTGTGAGAGTAGTGTGGTACATACTACATACATGACATAACGTATAGCCGTTATGTTTTATTTATTTCAAATTCTTACTGTGCTTACAGCGAAGCCAACACGCACACAATCCATTCTTTATTACAATTGATCAATAATATTATATTAAATAAAAATTATTAATTTCACTTAAAAAACTAATGCAAGCCAGTCGTAAGTTTGAGTTTTACAAAAAATATATCTACGAGTATATCTGGTTCCCGAGCAATCAGATCGTTGAGCAGATTAATATTATGTATGTATGTTTGTGGTATAATTATTACGTTATACGTTATACGTAATAATTATACCTATTCGTCGTCGTCATATATACGATACGTTATGTTATGGATGTATTACACACTACATAAAATAACTATAAAAAAAAAGTTAAAATAAATAACTTATCGTCACGCCTTACCCCAGGAAGAGAGGCTGAGGTGATTACTACACTTACATTTTGCTGGTCGACGATCAGTCCCAAATGTGAGGGGGTGCGCCTATCGCCATACACCGGGCTCCTATTATGTAGCAGATGACATTAAATACGCTCATAATGTTCACAACAATGAATGCCTTCGGCTGGGATCGAACCCGCTCCCTCTGGCTTAAAAGGCATGCTATTCCGACTACACTATCATCGCTTTCTACCACTATTAGCTCACTACTTACTACTAACTAGTATATCCTATTTCTACGGGTTAGCCGTTTTCTACGGATCACCCCGTCCGATCCCCCCCGTTGATTAGGTCGCGCGTCCTACGTGCCGGCCAACGCAAACGGCTATATTGTCTTCTGAACCGATCGGGATGTTTTTAAATCGAGTCAGTATGTGAGCAGAACATACTGGACAGATAACATCGCTTGGATCGCGTTAACAAGGTTTTACAGGGCTATGCGGAACGGCGATATTGTGGCGAAAGGTGTGATTATGACCAATTTTGGATTTGAACTGCGGAGTTTTTGAAGTGAAACTTCTAATACGACTTCCAACAAGGTTGCGTCAAAAGTTTAACGCTCCCGGAGAGAGGGAATAGAAAGAGACAGAGCGAGAGTGAATGCGTGGTACTCGAACGCATGCGCGTAGTAAGAAAGACACAAAAGTTTTACTCCTTCCGCGCGGAGGGACTGCACACACAATTTTTTTAACTTACGTTTAATGTTTTTAGCCCTTAAATTGCAAAAAAGGTAACTGCATTTTGTGTCATGTTTTTATTTATAAATGCTGAACAAATTTGGATTATTCTTAGTGGAAAGAAAAAAAGATAATACTTAAAAATACTAAAAAAATAAAAATAAACAAAGAATGGTAATCAAAAGAGCTATTCATAATTGATAATTATTAATTAAATTAAAAGTAAAGTAGTGTACTCAAAGCCCAGCCTGCCCTACGTCCTGCGCCCACACCTCACTACCGTAGTGGGCGGTAAAGCGATTCCCACACTGCTCCGCGCCACAATAGAGTGTACGGGAAGACGATTCAAAATTCCTGCGCGGAGAGACTTTCTCAGTCTACACAGCGTGTCTTTTACATTGAAACTAACTTATTTAAATCCAATAAAATACGCGCGCCTGCACATCGTCACGTGACGGAGCATTGTGACAATCGTCTAACTTTTTTCCTGCCTCAATAAACCCTAAAAGCCTCTAAATTAAATATTTCAGGCAACCCCAGAACTCCTTTCATGACACGTTTTTGCCTATACCTAACTTACTCTGAACCCGTAGAGAGGCAAAAACTGGTTGATAAATATAGTTCTGAAAATGTTACCCGAAGGACGTAACTTAATAGCGTAGAAATATTCGACTGAAAATATGTTGTTCATAGATAGATACTCGTAGATAGATAGATAGATATACAAACACTTTATTGTTCAAACCAAAAATAACAAAACAAATAAGAGAAAAAACTTAAACACAACTAACGGCCAACTGTTCGTAGTTGATTTTTGCGACCAAGTTCTTTATTATTTATTTTTATCCATCCTTAATTACTTTCAGGGTCCGGCGAACACTTTAGGCTAACTTCGCATTGGCTAAAGGTTTTCTATTGCTATTTCGTCTACGACGAGCGAAGATAGCAAGTAAAGATGCGAACAAGCCTCTAAAGTTTTCTACAGAGTGACAAATTGCAATTTAAGTATTTTTTTATGACTTAGCACATCCTTAATAATTCTTAAATAACTAAAAATATCCCTTGTATTATGGATTGATTTAAAAGCTAATGATAGAGACAACCTTCCTATGTAAAGGAATTTTTGATTTCCTTTGTCTATCTATTGAATAAATCAGTCAAAAGTGACCCCTTACAAATGCGGATATTTTTCATAGCGTATTCTCTATTAAGGACGTTTTTTTAAAAAACCAAGAACATAGAGGCGGAGATATTGTTTATTTAATCATGACAAATTTCATCACAATCTGACGAATAGTTAACACAAGAATTGACAAGCGCGTTTTTATGGAAAGTTCAGAGCGAGTAAACTCTTAAGAACACATTACGTAATTAGTGTTTCACACTAATAGCTTTCACCAAGTTTCTTTGGGCCGGAGATGCCATGGAACACACACAAAGACAAAGATAACTATTTCTAACATCCAGAACCAGAACATTTTCATTTAAATTCATCGGGCCAGCATTTTGAACTCCTTGGTGGCTCAGTCGGTAGTGAACCTGCTTTCTGAGCTAGGAGGTGTGCGTTCGATTCCCACCTAAGGCTCATTCATGTGATGAACATTTTGTTTGTTCTATGTCTGAGTGCTAATTATCTATTTATGTATGCATTAAAAATTAAATGTACGTAAATTAGTCACTGGCAGCCATACTATTTATTATTGTTATCTCATCCCACGGGAATCTCGTGGAACTGGGACCTCCTGCTTAAAAAGCAGTCGAACTCCGACTTGGCTAGGAGGGTCGCCATTATAATTCACTTAAGCCCAATTTAAGCAACAAAGCACATACAATATGAGTAGCTAGTACACTTAAAAAAGTCAGAAGCCTTCGGGCAACTTTAAAACTCTGAACACAACTGAAAACCAGGGCTAGCCACTTGCACCATACCTTCTTACTTACTCAAGAACCCTCAAAAGCACATCTCAAAACCCCTAACATGTAGTAATACTTACATTAATCACACATAGAAACACACATCAAGCACATTTGTACACCACCAACACACAAACGGAGCTTCAAAGTGTTCTCTTTGCAAAGAAGTGTGAATACAATTACTTGCAGAAATATTGGTAAGTAAAAAGTAAATAATTTTACCGAGCGAACGTTAGCGAGCGAAGCGTCTTCGACCGACCGAGTGCTATCACTAACTTCACGCGAAGCGTCTCTGCTTCAGCTTTGACAAAGATGCTTTTGTACGTCCGAATTCTGTCTGGATCTTTGTCTTCAACCACATGTTGCATTCGATTCTCGTGAAATTTTGTGAAATTTTTGAAGAAAATTTTTTTTTTGTCGAGTATTTGAGCATTTTTTTCAAAATGGAGAAGACATTTTTTTTATTTTACTAGTAATAATATAATAGCGATGACATTGAGTAAGAAGGAAAAGGCACATCTACACAAACAGTGTATTCTGTATGTGTGTTTGTTAATTCCTCATGCTAAAACGGCTCAACAGATTTAGATGAAATCTATGCGAATCTGGTCAGTAAGATAATTAAATCTAGTCAATTTTCACAGTAGTAGTTTCCTATGGTTAATTTTTCTTTACTTACTTATTTTATCCGTGTAGTATAAAAGCGTTTTGATTTTAATGTCGTTTTTTTTATTGTCTTTTTTTTTATTTAAGCATGTTGTGGTCACCTTTAATTGAACATTACATTTTACTAACTTTTGATTGTGTTTTAGATGTAAGTATAACGACCACTTGCACTAAATATAAGAATTGCCTAAGTACTTGCTTAACTAGTTTAATTTACTCATAGCTAGCTCCTACCATTTTTTTAAACTAACCTTAAGCCATTTCTTAGGAGAATGTTTCATTTCTTTATGCGAAAATCGAATATTTCGCTGGGCATAGTATATATTATGTAGATTAGTTAATATATATATAGATTAGTCGGGGCCGCGGGTGCGCTCCCGCACTCTTCCGCAGCCCCAGCAGCGCTGGTCTCCGAGGACCCCTTCTCGGGGAGCTTTTTTTTGCTCCATCCGCCATAGTAGAGTATACCTACCACAAGAAATTTTGCGGGAATGCAAAACAAAACGTTGTAACCGTTCGATAGCCTTCCAAAGTTTTTCACTTTAATCGTAAATACAATTATATTTTCAGCCACACCAACTGCCTCAGCGTTGTTTACCAACTTTATCTGAATTGAGTTTCCAAGCTCCGCATCGCGAACCACTAGTCCCGGGTCCAACCTCAGCTCCAACCAAACTTTATGAACTTGAAAATTTCTAAAGTTTACACTTTTGCGGGCACGAAGTGTAGCGGAACTCTTTGATGTCTCGTCACAGTTAGCAAAAGCATTTTTAGTGAAAGGAAAAAAACTTGCCTTGAAAATTCGTTTTGTGCGGACTACAAAGAGAAGGAACGGGGTAACGTGAACTATTAAAACCTTTCCTTTGTAATGAGTTTTGTATCGTAAAAACTGCGTAATGGCGGCCGAAATGTTTTTAACGCGGGAAAGTAGTCGGAATAATGGAAGGAAAGTTTGTTTTTTATTCAGCAAAGTTTCTCTGGTTTATTTTAATACGTGGCTGGCTGGAATGTTCGTACTTTTGTTATTGTTTTGATAGATTTTACTGTTACGGGCGAAACTAGAACGGTTTTACTGCAGAAGTACTAAATTAGACCTAATGAAGCCATAGTAATAAGGCTACTTTTCTTAACTGGTATTTCCCATTTGTTGCAATTGGAGTCGATTTGAACTCTTTGGCCGCTTAGTTGGATTCGAAATAGATTTTCAAGCTGATTCCGCGTGGAACGACCATTTTTTCGTCCTAGGACCCGTACCGTGACATCTTATTGCGATGATTATTAGGTTTAGTTGCTGACGCTGCGCGATCCTGAACCTTATTGCGCGGCGATACGATTCGTGGTCGCGCAGCGTCAGCGGCTGAATCTAAAAATCATTACAATAGGATGATTTACAATTACAGTCACGGTAGGGGTCCAGGTCAAGAAAATTTTGGTGGTCTCAGGCTGTTACGATGCATTTAGTAAATTACAATTACAAACACCTGGTTCACTACAGTATCCTATAGGTACCTACTATAGGTACTTTGTTTGATATGGTGGTCAGATTTAAGGAGCCCGGGGGAGGAAATGGTGCAACGTGGCCTTCATCGCTGTGGGGAGAGAAAAAAGACCAATGTGCAAAGGAGATCCCGGTGCCCTAGGCTATGCAAAGAGGATGGCCACCGAGGAGATTTTATGGGTAAATTCCCACATAACCTAGATGCACCTTACTACATCCGGGCATCTTTTTGAAGATTACCCTCCGTCACCAAAAAAAAAGTTGATACTCTACTCACCCCGCCCCGCGCACTGATTGCGCTGTGTCAGTATTCAAAAATGGTATAAGGCAAATAGTGGAATTTCACAACCAAATAAGCGTTGAACACGATCATACTAACTACTATATTTATAATTTCTACTGCACCAATTACCATTTACATTTTATTAACAGCCTAGTTTATTTACAAAACAAAATACCTATGAAAATGTAAATAATCCCGAATTAAATGAACAATATCTTTATGCAAGTATTCCTATCTGCAGTTTACATACAGCACCTGCCAATACCAGCCGTTGTTGCTATCGTAATAGCATAGTTATGCTGCATAACTGCAAACTTTTATGTCAGGGGCTGAGTGCCAGTTTAATTAAGGTAGGTTCGATGAATTAACATTGTCTAAATGCAAAAAAGCTAGGCTATCATGAAGCGATGATAGCCTAGTTGGAGAAGGCCTGCCTTTCAAGCCAGAGGGAGCGGGTTTGAACCCAGCCAACGGGACGCATCAATTTGTTCATTGTGTAAACATGTGTGCGTATTGTATGTCATCTGCTACATGACTGGAGCCCGATGTATGACGACAGGCTTACCCCCTGTCACAATTGGACTGAATATCATCCGGTGAAGTGTGGGTGTTGTATTACACCTCTGTCAGCCCTCTCCGGGGAAAGGCGTGACGATATCTTTTGTTATATGCAAAATAAAAATTAAGAAAGTATCTGATGAGAGTTACGGTCGTTATCATTGTCGTTATCAATCATTTTACAGCTACTGCTGAGTAAACATACCTACGTGTCATCTATTCTATTTACAGTACAGTATCATTTATTTCTTCCAGTATTTATCCAGTATTCCAGTATCTATTTTTTCCAGTCTCATCCACTGCTTTATAAATATTATCCAACCAAGTTGGATAAATTCATGTCTAAGATCATGTCTTGAAATTAATTGGCAATAAATTGACTATTATGATAGCATACGATTAAATGATCATTGCAAACACATGTGAATACACAAATAAATATCACCAATCTATCAAATCATCATCTCGCAAAGCTCAAGGTCAAACACACTTGTGTTACGAGTTATATATGAGTTACGAGTATTTATGAAAACCAAGGAAATAATACAAAATGCCTAGAACATAACTTGTCTGAAAGAAAAATTTCTTCTTCAATCAGGCTTCTAGCTCTTATACTATTTATGCTTTCAGGGAAGATACTAACATAATATGAGGTGCATATTCGAACACGAGTGCCTAGATAGAGATGAGCTTAGCTTATATTGTTATAGAAATGGCCTGAGAAAGTACACCAATATCTATTTTGCTTGTATTTTAAAGCTAAATTTTCAAAAGAATTTTATGAAATTCTTTATTATAACGCTTAATTTTTTTTTTTTTGTAAACAAGTGTTTGCTGGCTCGCTTTTGTCGCTGGCCTTATGCGGCCTGCAACAGTTCCGATCACTTTGATTTATATTATAATCACACGGCGTCCCTGTGGTTTAAAGTAAACTAGCTGCGCCCCGGGGTTTTACCCGCGGTTAAAAAGTATCCCATGAAAATAAAATTAAATAAAGTATCCTAAAATAAATTAAAGTATCCTATAAATATATCCTAGATATCTATCTCTGTGCCAGATCTATTTAGCAGTTCTGGCGTGAAAGAGTTACAAACATCCATTCATCCATCCATTCTTACAAACTTTAGCGTCCTGCGTTTGCAATGTAAGCGGAAAAAAAAATGATAATTAACGACATCACATTAGAAACCTAAAAAATAACAGTATTTCTCCACTATTTAATGGATGTTATTTTACGTATAAACCTTCATCTTGAATCACTCTATCTATAACAAAAAACCGCATCAAAATCCGTTGCAGAGTTTTAAAGATTTAAGCATACAAAGGGACATAGGGACAGAGAAAGCGACTTTGTTTTATACTATGTAGTGATATACGCTAAAACAGGGTATAAGCTACTTCCATACTCAATTCATCAAAATTCGGCCATCCGTTTGGGCAAAGACATATGAACTTTCGGATTTGTAATGTCAAGTAAGACTTTAGAGCATTATAATCAAAAGCGCCATCTAGTTTAATTCGCCTCGAACTAAAACATATAGCTGGTTGGTATTTTTCAACTAATTATAAGTAATTATTTTAACAAGCACTACATATATTGTGTTACCGTAAGTTTCTTATAGGAAATACATAGTTAGTACTTATTACTACACAATCGCATTAGGTATACCTGTAATGATAGCTGTAAGTTGTGAAACAAATAAATAAATAAATAAAAAATTATTTATGTACGTACTTACTAAGGTAAGCGAATTTAAAATGATTGAGTAGGAAACATTTTTTTTAGGGTTGCTTTCTAGAAATATACCTCGTCGGTAATTTGGAATAACAAAAACTCTTCAATTTCCTTGGTAACTTAGGTACGTCAGTCTCATGAACTTTCTGCATAATTGAGCTCAAAGTTTCCAACTTCTGAGTATCGAAGTACAGTCAAAGAATGTTGCTTCTGAACTGGCGGTTCATATTTTTGTTAAACAACTTTTTTGTTACACCGTATATTATAGAGATAGTCAAAGCTGATAGATGAAAGATGAGAAACGATGATAGCCTAGTTCGAGAAGGCCCGTCCCTCAAGCCAAAGCGAGCGGGTTCAAACTCATCCCATGGCACGCACCAATTTGTTCATTGTGTGGACATTTAATTTGTGCGTATTGTACATATGTCATCTGCTACATGACTGGAGCCCGATATATGGCGACAGGCTCGTCCCTTGTCACATTTAGGACTGAATATCGTCCAGCGAAGTGTGGGTGTTGCACACCTCTGCCAGCCCCTTTCGGGGGAAAGGCTTGACGATATTTATGGGTTTTAGTTCATAAACTATAGGCTGAAATAGAATATAAATCTATATTTCACCGCGCTTAAAGTAAAGGAAGTCAATTTTTAGCTCCTATATCATAGAGGCACAAAGCGCTTAGTTCAACAGCCCGACAAGATATATGGCGTTCGAGATTTAACTAGCTATGGCCCGTGGCCTCGTCCACATGTTGCACACATTTTTCAAAAGTTAATATATATATATACCATAAGAATGTTGATCCACGGCAGGTATGATAAGATTCAAGTAAAAACTACTGTTATAAACTTGAAAGTAATTCTGTTTGTATGTCTGTTTGTAGGTTTTTTAACCGACTTCCAGAAAAGAGGAGGTTCTATTTTCGGTGTATGTTTTTTTTGTGCATGTTCATTGATACTTTCTTCAATTGTGAAACGATTTAAAACAATCGTTTTTAATATGAAAGGGTATTCTCCCGAGTTGGTCCCATTAATATTAGATCGAAATTGTTCAAGCAGTGTTAAAATTTCAATAAAAGTCTAAAAATTGTACATGGTTTCAATAAAAGTACATGGATGACGGGAAGTCGGTTTTTGCTTTGCACTTTTATACCAATTTTCATCCAAGCTCGTCTTAACGTCGTTTTTTTACACAACGTTTCTGACGGCTTACCATTGGAAACGTTGTGTAAAAAAATTTTTATACTTACAAATTTTCACAAATGATCATGATGTGAGCAACTATAGCCAAATAATATGTATATTAGAATAACGTTTAACTATTCATGAGGGAAGTCAAGGGCACTTACACTTACCCCACCAAGTTTCCGTTCTGGTGGGGCATAATGGAATGTTGAAAATTTTGTAAGCGATTAATCCGTTTTGGTGAGGCACATTACAGAAAAATATACTTTACAAAATTAATAAAAAGTCCCTAGCCTCCTATTAAGTCTAAGGTAGTCAGCCTTAGAGGGACTGAATCAACTAAGACTTTATACGAGTAGGTAGTAGGTACCTGTAACAATTTACGTGACCTAAATAGCTCATTGTCAAGGTATTGTTAAGGTTGCCTGAAAGAGATCGCTCTTAGTGATAAGGCCGCCAGTTGTTACACAGTTGTTACAGTTTAAGTTTTCCTGTTCTGTTGTTTTGTTGTTTTTGGCGTGAACAATAAAGTGTTTATCTATCTATTTATTGTCTTTTCCGTACAGTACATGAAGTTTAAAATAGCTCAATGTGGTTTTCTCAATAAGTTAGACGACAGAACGACAATTGTGATTAGTATGCTTTGATTTACATAATTATAAGTAGAAACGTAGTTTATTTAAGTCAAGCAATCTGTTGTTGCAATTTAATTTAAAATAATTATACCTATTACCTACAAATAAAAACTGATTAAGTGGCCTAAGTGTTATTTTAGTTTAAATGTTCGTCAATATTGTAAGCTTCAATTTTCATCTTTCCCAAATGCCCCACCCGGGGGACACATTTCCGGGTGGGCAATGTGTAAGTACTATAAGTTAGAGCGTGTAATAGTTCCACAACAACACGGAGTTTAGCTGGTACGTGTATTATAAACCCGTATCGTGTTCGGGAAATCTGTTATGAACCTCATTAGGCTAAAATCATATTATAATCTACTACGAGTATTATAACTTACTCTGTAAAATAATATCTGGAAAGCGTTAGGTTACGAAGCTAATTTTGATTTCATAAATGGGAATTGCGAGTACTAAGTTGCGATGCGATTCGAGTCGGTTATTCCGACGATAGTTTCGACTGCATTTGGTGGTCTTATCAAGGAGAGTGCGCGCGCGCACTGATTTGCTTTGCTTTTCCTTTTAGTAAATTGCAATGTTTGAGAACCACGTCAGTTTCCACTAAGGTACCATTCCGCGTCCTACCGCAGACGGTGGCACCAGATGACGTGTCGTCGCGACACTATTGGTTTGTATGTGTTTGTTTGTTTCCATTATAAAGCCTAATAACAGTCTGTAGTAAACCTGCCTTCTGAGCTAGGGGGCGTGGGTTTGATTTCCACCTAGAGCAAACATTCATGTGATGAACATTTGTGTTTGTTCTATGTCTCGGTGTTAATACTCGTATCTATGTACGAGTATATAAGTATGTATTTTGCATTTTTTAAGTATGTTTATCAGTCTCTGGCAGCTTGACAAGCTTTCTGACAAGCTTTGCTTAGTAGGGGTCAGGCGACCGTGTGTGAAAGGGCGGGACCGTTTTTTTATTATTATTTTTTTGTTCTACATTTCTATAAAAACTATTTATGTGGTATAAACACAGAACTAACTTATTTTGCTTCCTGATCTTTAAATAGAATAATGATACTCGTAGATGTCATTGACAGTGCTCAAAAGCTAGGTTTAAATGCTATTGCTAAGCAAAGAAATGGATTTGATCAGCTTTCAGATGGGTGACCGCGAATATCAGTTTAAACTGAACACTAACGTGGCGTCGACGTATATTTATAGCTTCCAGTTGTTTGCTTCATAACAATAGCTGACACTTGTCTATAGTGTAAAAATGTATTTTTAACCGACTTCAGTAGGGGGTTACCAATTGATCTAGTATTTATAGATATTACCTAGTTGTAAGCCAAAATTTGTGAGACTGTAATTTATTTATTATTTGAAAAAATAATGCCTTTTCTACTCAGAAGAACAGGCAAGAAACTCAGTTTCTTGCATGTTCTTCTTGTTCGGAAGCTCTTTAACAGAACAGGTTGAAGAACAGGCAAGAAACTCAGTTTCTTGCCTGGTCTTCTGAGTAGAGGCTCTTTTTCCGAACAAGGCGTTCGAGTCTATTTAAATAACTTTGACGTTCATAAGTGTATCTTTTATACCTAAATTGAATAAACTGTTTGAATGCGTGAAAAACTTGAAAAAATTGAATGCGCATGAAAAATGAATTGCGTAATAAATGATTTAATTTGATTTGACTAAAAACATTTTGACTTTGACTTTGACTTTGATCTCCATTTTTTAAATGTATGTCCGATTAGTCACAGACGCCTGAACCAATTTGGGAAATCATGTTTTTGTTTCAGTTGGTCCCATTTAAATTTTATCAAAATCTGTCGAGCGGCTTTTTAATATTTATAGATTGGTCAAAATACAGTTCTAATGAGAAGTCTGTTTTTTAATTTAAAAGATTTTAAATTTATAATGTTAAAGTCCTGAAAAATCAAAATTCCGTTTGTTTTTTTTTGTTTTTATAAATTACTAGCTGCGCCTCGCGGTTTTATCCGCAATTAAAAAGTAGCCTATGTGTTAGTCCAGCGTATAACCTACTTCCATATCAAATTTCATAAAAAATCGTCCATCCGTTTAAGCGTGGAGAAGTAACAAACAAACACAGTCACAAACTTTCGCCTTTATAATGTTAGTGAGATTATTATTATTATCTTACTTCAAAGTTTAAAAGCACCTTCTCGAACAATTTTAAATTCCAAGCAAATAGTAAGAGTAAAAGTAACAGCATTTTCTCTATGAACTTCTTCATATAAGGTTAACATTTCTTCTAAATTAAGTAATAATTAAACGTTCACAAAATAGCGTTCATATAATAATTCATAATTAACTCAATAATAATTCAAATCGCGTTCAAAAGTTATCTTTGTTTCTGATCTAAAAGAAATTTAGCGAATAAAGTACCTAAAGGGCTTTTGTATAGAGACGCCTTCAAGTTCTTCGAAGCAGTCAATACCTGCATTGAGCTAATCTAAGTCATTGGAACCCATATCCCTTGGTGTACTTAATGTCACGTAAGAGCGGAAATAAACTGAAGATTAGTCAAAGTAACAGTTTTAAATCCGTTATCAGATAGACACATAATAATTTACAGCCAAATGTTTTTTGGGTTCAACGAACCCGGTTCAGGAACAATTCCAAAACACAAAACCATATTTCTGTGGAGCCGTAACAAGAACACAACAAGTAGCGGCTCAAAGGACCGGATTATCAACTGCAGACCCCAAGTAGCCCTTGAGGCCCTCAAACGTGCGGCTCTCTTGTCCCTAATGCTAGAGATTGAGACAGATTCTCACTTTCACACAAATGATGTGACACGCACACAAATAAAATGCAACTTGCACAGCGACTGCACATGGCATAGGAATAGTGATTCTGCAGTTTAGTAATCTTAAAATCATGTCATGTCATTCTGAAATCCTGACATTACCTACAAGATAGAGCAGAGAGACTGTTTCATGATATACGTGCGGTCGTGCGCTAATAACAAAAATGGTAATTAGTACACCGCTATATAAGTGGCACGAAGGCGTGCGATAGGTTTTTCATCAATTACATCTGCGCTAATTTTAGTGAATATTTTTTTCTTTAGTTAAAATTATTATATTTGTATAACAGACAACTTATTACAAGTGCCGGGAATCGTTACTCGTTGCAGCTATAGGAACTTCATCAGCAGTGGAAAATCCACGCAGGAGTGTTTTTTATAACTTGTTGAGGAATAAATCTTAGCTACTGTACTGTACAGATGTTTTGTCCTTGAATTGTCGATTGTGGGTATATCGGAAAAGGCGCCGTGAGGTTCTCACTGAGAATAATCTTTTATGAAGGAATTTTGTGGTATTCTATTATGGGCCTACTTTGGCCGAGGCATTGAGCTTTGGGACCTATAAGTCGTAAAGAATTTCTCGAGAAATTTCCTGGTTTTTTGATGTTTCGAAGATATTTTCCTTTTCTTTTCTGAATGATCCTTACGATACTATACACTATACTTGTTAATAATAATCCGTCTTACGTGCGTTGAACTTTACTATTATTATACCAGTGGCTCTGTGAGCTGACGTCTGACCTGCTCTACAGTGGCCCTATTCGGAGATTTGAGATTTTCATCTCACTTTTCTTCATCCTTGTTGCTCTCGTTTGAAACGTCATGGGTGTAAGAGGGACCAAGATAAAATCTCATCACATCTCACGCGTAGGAATAGCTAGCCCTACAGGTCAGATTCCCCAATCAATTCTCGAAATTTCTCTCAAAATTTCAAAAGAATCAGTTAAAAAATGCGACCTGTAAAGAAAGACAGAGATCTGGACAGAATTCCGACGAACGAAAGCATTTTTGTTGAGGCTTAAGCATAGACGCTTCACTCGCTAAGGCTCGTTCAGTCGACAATTTGTTTGCAAATGCTTATGTTACCTGTTCACAAACAGAATGGTATACTTAGTAATATTTAAGGGTACCTGTCAAAGTAAGCAACTTTTAGAAAACAAAGGAGAATTCCAAAAAATAATTGAGTTTCTACTAAAAACCAATTTTTAATCAAAATCTAAATTAATTTTGTACCGAACTCGGATTTCTTTTCTCGAACCTTGTTACTCGTTAAAATTTGAAATATACCTTCAAAAGTACAAACCAATAAACTTTGTAATATGAACTTTTCAAATTCTAGCAAAATCTAAAATTTTAAATAGCAACTGAAACCCCTATCAAAGTCATAATACCTAAGCACTCTCTTACTTGGCCTTTATTACACATTGGAACGTCGTCCCCAAGTTTCGTTACATTTACCATTGAGTTATACTCGTATTACTACGTAGTACCTGGATGTCCGAGCATTGCTCGGTATTTTTTTTTATTGTGTTTTTTGTAAAATAAACAATTGATTTTAGTCTAACCTCAAAGCAAACACTCATTGACTTCGTGTTACTTAACAACGCCATCTGCTGTTGTGTCGTTAAAGCAATTAGTTGCTCACAAAAAATAGTATTATTATTCGCCAATAGATGTCAGGAAGAGTCATATTTTTGTTATTTTTCTTCCAAGTTTATGTTTAAGTTGATTATCGATAAAACACGAATAAAATGACATTTTCTAAAAATGATTCCTAGCTAGATCGATTTATCGCCCCCGAAACCCCCTATATACTAAATTGTATGAAAATCGTTGGAGCCGATTCCGAGATTCCAATTATATATATATGTATATATACAAGAATTGCTCATTTAAAGATATAAGATAGAGAAGCTATCATAAGGACAAGGGGACTACAATGATATCTACATGATGGTCAAGTTTTGTTTTTGACACTACGCGACCATGAACCTTATTGCGCGGCGACACGATTCGCGGTCGCACAGCGTCGTTTACAATACGTAGCCATCATGGAAATAACATGTCACGGCAGGCCCCCAGGTCATGCTCTATTGACAGACTATATTATTAACAGCTTAAACCAAAGTTTGCTGCAGCGCTGAAACAATAATTAGCCATCTACCCACATAGTACGAACACGCAGCGCTAGAAAACTTTTAAGGCGTAGTTTTCTCATTTTTCGGTGTTTAAAGGTTGAAAGTAACTTGCGCACTCGACAGCTAGCGACCAACTAAGTAAAGTGTGGCCGGATGGTTGCACTTTAACGGAACCTAGTAGTGAGTTGCGGCGTCTTCTCTGCACGTAGTAATAGAACTCAATGACATGTACCTATTAACTTTAACGTAGACGAATAAAAGTCTTTGTATCAGATGTGGCGGGTGTCCAGCTCTTATAAAAGGTTGGCAGTGTCTAGACGAAGCCACGGGCTAAAGCACTAGCTTTTATCAGATCGCTTGTTTAAATTTTAATGTGGCATTTAGAGATGAAATGGATTAAAAAGATCGTAGAGGCAGTTAATGTTGCCAATGGGGTTTCTCATCCAAAAACAAAACGCAATTGCTTTGAGAAAAGTATATAGTTTGTTTCAGCTTTGGTAGCTAAGATTCGTAATTGGGTTTTGAAATAGAAACATTTTTATTCAGTTTTGGTTTTTGGCTATAAGTTTATGACAATCTCAATACAAAAACTAGGTACGTGACAACTTTCCGATCCAAAATCGGTCAATTTACTTGGAGATCACAATTATAATATGCTTAGAAACTAGCATACACCTGAAGAACATTAAGAATCTACCTTCTTTAAAACCATCGTTACTTACTCGTATGCTCAACACAAGACTGACTTCACATTTAACCTGAAAAAAAAAACAGTAAAAGCTTAACTAAAACAGTAAACACATACGAAAGCCTAAAGTAAGAACTGGCTTACTCTTAGTCCGGGTTTAAAAAAAACGGTTCAACCCGGACAATTAAGTTCTCACTATTGTTTGTCCCAGTAATTGTTGAACTGGGCTTAATTTTTATTGCCTTTAGGGTCAGAAAAGCCTGAGCTTTTGCAGGGTTAAGTCGTGAGCCGGGCGGTGGAGTAACCCCTTTAAATATAAGGCGCGATACCACAGTGGAGTTGTGTCACACATCCAGTAGAAAAATTTCATACATTTTGTCAAGAAAATTTAGTTAGGATTCTATTTTTATCCGACTGCACAAGAAGGAGGGTTATGTATGTATACATGAATGTATGTATGAGGTTTCTTTGGCATGCTCTACAGCGTTAAACTTGATAGATTTCGACATGTGAGGTGTCATTTGAATCGTCTTGATAGTGCAAGTGACATATGGTACAATATTTCAAAGCCGGGATTTTTTTTTTTTTTTTAATAATGTTACTTGTTATTATTATGCTAATCGTTTTACATTTTTATTTATCTTTCTAACGGCTGCATCCGCGTTTTCACAGGAATCGATTTTTTTTTCGGGATGACAGTTTTTGTCCTTTTTTGTAAGATTTCTGACGACGTATATGCAAAATTTTATGATTATTGGTTGAATAGTTCAAGTGTGAAACCGCTACAAATAAACAAACGAACAAACTCATCTTCGCATTTATAACATTAGTTAGGAATTAATTCGGAATTAATATTGCAATTAACAGCCAATCGGAATTCGGATATTACAGTGTTATTGCATTTTGCAAGGATTTCAATTAGGACAAATGACTTTATCGAGGACAATACAACTCAAAGTAAAATCTATTCAACCACTTTCGAGCAGAAGGTGCAATTTCACACGCGCATGTCTTTAAACAGTTGGATTTGACATAGAAATTTAAGAAATTTAATAAAAAATACGTCCTCACCCAACTTTATATAAACGAGAATCAAAAAGTGATTCTTTATAAATTCTGTAAAAAATTAAACACGATTAAATTTTAACTCGAGCATTTAAAAAAAAATCTGAAGCAAAATTTTCTTAAAAACATTTTTTTCTTTTATTTCCATTTTGCTCCCGCAAATTAACCTACTGTTTTCCTCAAACTCTGTCGGAGCCTAATCTCATCCCTTTTCAGTAGGAATTAAGGCTGTAATTAAATAAATCAGACATAATTGCGTTGCCTCAAGGTATTGCCACGAGCAACGCTTGCCAGTGTCTATTCTTCTCGATTTTATATTCTTTGATCTTTTTATCATATTGGATTGTTAATTTGAACGGCAGCGGCTGTGCTCGTTTTGTTAATGTTCATTGAACAGCGGTTGGCTTATCAGTGAATTTATCTGGGGTTTTTTATTTGTTTTACGTTCGAAAATATTTGTGCGAGAAAACAGGAACCACGAGGAGTGGTGTTATGAAATCCCTTAACGGCACATATACATAATCCGAAATACGCAGCATGTATTTTGGTGGTTTTTGATTTCCGTTCAGAGTATACCCAATAACCTACATTTAATTTACATACCTACACAAACGTGTACGTAATTTTAAACACCGCACTCACCTTGTCAAACACTACGCATACAGGCATCTTCTCAAACCCTGACTCGATGAGAACATGATTGTGTATTCAGAAGATGCCTTGGTACTAAATAAAAATAGAACGAGATAATTCGTATCCCCTTCCATTACACAAATTTATGTTTTAATTTAAAGGCCGCATTAAAAATCGATGCTCAGATATGAATGTCAATTTAAAACTGTTTTTATGTATGATAAAACTAATTTTAAGCCGAGATTCAAGACTGAGCGTCATTTTAGCATGCAAGCCTTAATCTGTATTTTACAATGATCTTTTATGAAATTTAAATTTGTTTTAAATTTTGACTCATGACAACTTACGTACACTATGTTGGGAGAGGACTCTGGTTTCCGTAGCACAGTTTTATTAGTTCGGAAACCAGTGGTCTCAATTTTGATGTACAATTTTTATGTCAAATAAATAAAATGATTGATTGATTGAAATTGAACATAATTATTGTGTAACATGTATGAATTTAAAGCACAAAAAACATACAAAACAAAACCTTGCCTCTGATTTTAGTTTGAACAATAACAAAAAGTCTATTGGTTGGCTTATGTTACTAACAATAAATGTTTTTTTTTTTTGCTTTTTTTTAACGAAACAGCAAATAGTACATCTAAACCACTCACTCACGTTTAGGTTAAATGCATACTTCAGCGATTCAAATACCAAACTAACACCTAGACAACTATTACGATAGTTAATCGTACGATAGTAACACAATCCTAGAAATAAATATACTATTTATATTCGCTTTCTGAAAATGTACTGCAATTTATCTAAGGCATAATTACAAGCCTGTAAAAACTATTATGTAATCTGACGTCATAACAGACGCAGCGCAGTAGTCAGTTTATTGGTATAGCGATAAATAGAAATGCAATACACCTAATACGGGCCTACGGAAAATTGCGGCCTAGAGGATTGGACTGAAGGCCAAATCAATCCGGCAAAATGTCACATGTGCAGCTTAAAATCCTGAACTGAAGGCGCGGTCTTTATGCTCACACACCTGAAATTTGCCCGGATGGATTTGGCCATCAGTTTAAGCCTGTCTCTTCGTGTGTGGCCCATATTATACTCACTGGCAATACACACACTTACTTAACATTTACACTGTCATACATACACACACAATACGCAAATACCTAATACCTGTTTTGGACGGCTTCAAGTCTCAAGTGAATCAATTTCTTTTTAAAAAGCGTGCTCCATCGTAGGTCGCATTTTTGCTTAACATCAAACGATATGGCGATCAAACGCAAACCTATTTATGAATAAAAAAAACTTACACTGTATTTTTCATCATACTTTAGGTATTCAATAGATGAAGAATGTTCATTTAATCAACTGATCAAATTAGTAGCCAAGTAAAGTTGTTGCCAAAGAGCATTTCTGCGCTTGAGTTGCAGAGTTATTTCGTTGCAATCTAAAATGTTTCAAAAGCTTTTTGAATGGAATAATGTTGAGCTTCATCGGCACACAAACAAGCAAATAAAAGAAAATGTATATCATACTGTAGCTGTCTAACTTTTTCGGCTGCCAGTATTGTTTTTATTTCAATCATTTTCTGTTATTTTAGTACCTGACTGCGCAAGAAGGCGGGTTATGTTTCTCGAGTGTATGTATGTATGTAAGTGCAATGTGTATGTATGTATGTATGAGGTTCCTTTGGCACGGCCTACAGGCTAAGCAGCTTGATGGATTTTGACATGTGAGATGTCATATGAATCGTCCTGATAGCGGAAGTGACAAAAAACACCTTGGCTTTTTTGTTTTTCTTTTAATAATGTTATTTTATTCTTACATTTATGTATTTTATTCTTAAAATTTTAACACACTATAATTAAACTTATAAGACAATACAAAACGAGAAAGAAAATCTTTGGCATTCAAAATGAAGAAAATATTAAGCATTAGGAACTTAGGTTCCTACTTACTTCTCACAGTTTTAACATAAGAAACTCATTGTTTGTCTAGAACTACCGAAAAGTTTAAAAATCCGATTCCAAGATCTTAAACTGAATTAAAATTGGAATTGAAACTTAAATAAGGATGAGTGCAATTTAGATTTTAGGTCATGGCGGCATAATGAAGCGCTTTAAAGCCGTATCTCTATTCGGCAACCCTGGCTACAGTCCAAGATAATTACGCGAACTAGTGTGTCACGGTTGGGTTTGTGCAGACGAGATGACTTGGTACTACTGGCTGGGTTTTGGTTCTACTAAGACTGATTTACCGGATTTACAAACTCTAACAAAATAAATTATTTAGTACTCTTGTTGTTGTTCAAAAACAAGCCGAAAGCCGAATATGCATACTCGTATACGGAGCCTTCACACCACACAAATGTTTTTCGCACAAATTTGTTTTCATTTATTTTCTTTTTAATTTTCTTGGTTTATTTTATTCGATTTTGTAAGTGGCTAAAGTAGCTCCCTACCGTGTAGGTCTATAGCACGGCAGCTTAAACAGGTTCAACTAATTTTGGTTGAACAACCAAACTTCGTGTATACCAACCTGAATTTATTTGAAAAGCGGTATAGAAACCTTTTTTTAGGAATTACAGTAGATAGAGTACTATACTCGATGGTGCTACTAATTTTTTTTAGACTGAGGTGTAAAAAAAGCTTCGTCTGCAGGGCCCCGGCTCGATGCAGTGCTCAGCGGTCGCTTACGTCTTTACACCGCTAGTATCCACTCGGCAGCGGAAATGGGCCTTTTAGCCGCACGCTTAATGCTCAAACACATTATTTAACTTAGTTTTTACCTTGAATTTCAATAGACGATGGAATTCCTGCATGAATGTGGCTTAGTGCTGGGTCCCGAATTTATGCATTCAAAGCTATCTCGGTCCCTTTCACACTCATGATATTTTTAATAAGAGAAAATGTGTAATGAATACTGTCACGCTTGTGTCCAATGTTATAACCAGTCCTTGAAAAAGGCCCTCGAAAACAATCGAAACTATAGTCGAAATATCCGACTGAATAAAACATCAGTAATTCTCGTGTAGTTAAAACAAAACATAAATTTTGCACCAAAAAAATATCCACCTGTTACTTTTAGTAAAACTACTACATAGGTATTTTTAACTTAATTTTATGAACTTGCCAAGCGCGCTTAATATTTACTTTCAATTTCACAAATATTAAAATAAAATAGTACGTAAGTACGTACTTGTATTACCCCTTCATAAAAAATACTCCTAACCGAATACCCAAGATGTAAATACCCATATATCGTCTCCCGTGATGGAGAGGCAAAAAACTTAATATACAACATCTCCGTGGAAAGATACCCCCAGACGCAGATAGCTCACGATGAGGTAAGACTGCCCAGGGGATGGGGGTGAAATGCCGCATTAGGGCACAAGATACGCCGTATTTCCATGGCTTTAATTATTCATCTGAGAAATAACGGTAACAAATGCTCTGAATGTATAGTAGCAAAAAATATCCTAATACATATTATATTGATGTAAAAGTTAAACTAAAAAGCAGGTGGTTTACACTCCACTTAAGAGTCCCGCGACGCTCTGAAATTTCCATACAAACGCGCTTGTCAAATTTCTTGGAAACTATTTGACAGATTATGATAAAATTTAGCATGTACAATTAAATGAACCATATCTCCGCCCCTATGTTCTTGGTTTTTTAAAAAACGTCCTCAAGCGAAAATAGAGGTATGAAAAATATCCGCATTTTTAAGGGGTCAATTGTGACTGATTTATTAAATATCTTGAGTTATCGACAAACCAAATCAAAAATCCCTTTACATAGGGAGGTTGTCTACATCATTAACTTTTAAATGAGTCCATAAAACAAGGGAAATTCTTAATTATTTAAGAATGATAACAGAAGTGCAAAAATCATAAAAAAATTAAATTGCACTTTGTTACTCTGTAGGTACGAGTAACTTTAGAGGCTCGTCAGTATCATTACTTGCTCTCTTCGCTCGTAGTCTTTTTTTAGATGAAATGGCTATAGAAAACCTTAAGCGTCAAACACACAGAGGCGGCCTGGCGCGGCGGCTGACAGAGCGGCCAGTTGTATTTCATTGAAATGTATGGGAGTCTTCACACAGGCGCGGCCACCACGCGGCTTGCAGGCGGCTGGCCGCGCGTCGGAAACATTTTTGGGGTTCCGTACCCTAACGTTGTAAACGGAACCATATTGTTAAGCTTATGCCCTCTGTCCGTCCCTTCGTCTGATTGCCTGTCCTTCAAAGACAGACGGATGAGTGAGAGACATGAGGTGATGGTCAGTTATCTTTGTTTGAAATAAAAAACGAGACATTTTTGCACACACAGTCATCTGACCCCAAACTAAGCAAAGCTCGTAATTTGGCTGCCAGAGACTGAAATACGTACATAATATTTATTTTTTTAAAAGTACTATAATATATATCAAGTTACGTTTGTGAAAAGATAACTGTAAAAGTTTAGGTAATTACTAATTGCGCAAGACTCTAGTATTGTCTAATTTTCGATACCAACCTTGTACTTTTGTATTTTATTTGGTATGCTGGAACGGAACCCTTAGTGCGCGAGCCCGGCTTGCACTTGACCACTTATTACAACAAGCTACGTCAGCCGCGGATACCGCGTAGAAATGGGATTAAACGTTAAAAAAAATAAACTGATAACTGTTAAAAAACATTTTGAATAAAATGTTTAAAATAATTATCATGTTGTTTAAAATTGCTTGGTCGATAAATCAACGTTTCTTTAAATATTTATATTTAGGCATAATATGGCATACTTAAGTTAAATAAGGGTGAGAACTGTTTGTCCTAGACAAACCACATTGGTTTTAAGGGCATATTTAGTTTAAATTGTAGTTAAATTTATGTTAATAATAAAATAAAACAAATAATAATAATTATAACAACAATTCGAAGACTTTTGTGGCCCAATCAATGAATGATGTACCGATATTCTCATAGATGACGTTAAATTCTAAGAAATGCAAACCGGAAATTGGTTTTATCGATTAACGTTTTGAAGAATATTTTTTAACGATGTTAATGTTATATTTTTTCAACGCGTTAATTTAACTGAATAAAATTATTCATTGCTCATCTCTAGTACCGCGTTGACAAATGGTGAATGACGTTTAATGTTGCCACTTTAGCACTTTTCGGGCTAGATCTAGCATTTTTAATGTGGTGTTTTTGTAATAATTTATAAGTTGTCAAAAAAAGCAGATGTCAATCAGCCATCAACTTGCTCTACTTCAGCCAGTAGATATTATTTTAAGAAGATTTTGATGAAGATTCCGACTTTTAACAATTTAATAATAACTTAGTTTTTCGACCGAGCGAGCGTTAGTAAGCGAAGCGTCTATGCTTCGACAAAAGTACTTTCGTATGTCCAAATTCCGTCTTACTAAATAAAAACCTTAGTCTTTGTCTACAGGTCGCATTTCTTAACCGATTCTTTTGAAACTTTGTGAGTAGGTTCGATGATTTTTTCGAATCATATCTTCGCTATTTTGAAAATTCCAAGAACTGTCTCGACGCAAATAAAATCGGCATAATTATCAAACCTGCTCACAAAATTTTATGAGAATCGGTTGAAAAATGCAACTTGCAGCCGAGACAGACTTAGCCTCGAGCTCTACAGCTTACAGAGCCACTAGCATTAGTTTGTTACATTTTCTGAAACTACTTATTTTAATAAATAAATAAATACTTGGGAAAAAGTACTGGTCCTTAAAATAAATATTCAAAACATGCCAACAAACATCAAAACTGAAGTCAATATCATGCCTCCTACCTTGTTTAACCTATGCATGTCAAACTTGGAAATTTACGTCCAACTTAACCTGCCAACGCGGAATAGATAGCGTATGCTCAATATTAAAAAGATGCAAAAAATTCTTCACACAAAAATTAGAGAAACCACCAAAGTGACGAACTAAAATGGAAGCGGGCTGGGCACGTAGCGAGGCTAAAGGACGAGAGATGGACCAACAGGCTAACAACGTGGAAGGGTCCAATCGGCAAACGTCTCAAAGGCAGATCCACATCCACATCCACATGAGATGGGCTGACGAGTACTAGACTAGACTGATAATAATAGCTGGTACCTGCTGGCCGCAAATAGCTCAAGACAGAGACACATGGTATTCTTTAGAGGAGGCCTTCACCTTCACTGGAGGAGGGGTTCAAGGCAAACAAACTTCAATATTATTATCTAGAATTAATTGTTTTTTTTTTTCAAAAATAAGTGAAATACGTGTAAATAATTTTTTTTTTTCTTATCTTTTTTTTCTCTTTCTTTAAGCTTTGTGTGCATCTTAGTTTTTGCATGGATTAAAAGGCTTTTTATCATATACCTAGTAAAAAAAAATTACCTACTTTCAGAGATCAGACCGACTCACCAGACATACTGAGATTTCTGTAATCCGGCAAGACGAACACCATGCCCAACCTCGTCCGACCGAAATATAACGTGTTCGATTGGGGGATGGTAGTTACGTATCAGTTTGTGGATGTCTTCTTGATTTCGTCATTTGTTGTCAACGACAATACATCTTAACTTTGGCAACTTTAGTAACTTAGCCACAGAAATATTGTATAATTTTTTTTTTACTGAAAATTTATGTATGTACTTACCTACATAAAATAACAAAACAACTATATTTATTCGATATGATTAATTTGCGCCGGGGCTGGGTTAATTTTGTATGGATCGTGATCATTCTTCGAAAATCAATTTGTAAGTAATGTATTTGTAATTGCCCGAAATATACCTATGTAAATGCGAACACAAAATGCAGATTTCCCCCGTTAAAAGTGTTTATTTTTTAGTCTCTTTTTTCTAGCACCACTTTTGATGCTAAAATTTGATATATCTAGCCCGTTCTACCTTGTCCAACTAGGCCTTTTCAAAACCCAATGTGGCAACACTGCTGACGCTTCCGGCCGCCTCTGTCAATGGCCGCGGCAGTGTGTTGTCGCCGCGGCTGGAGCTGCGGCTGACAGTCAGTGACAGTAGGCCGCCTTGTCAGGCCGCCTCTGTCTGTTTGACGCTTTAAGCCAATGCGAAGTTAGTCTAAAGTGGTCGCCGGACTCTTAACCCACTGACTGTACAAATGGCTCTAACTATCGTGAAACCAGAAAAGCGTTGTTTGATACCCTAACTTCCGTTAAAAAAAATGATTACGGTAACCGGTGCCTTGCCACTGAATAGCCGTCATTTTATTCTCTTACAAAAATTTAAAACTGTATTAAAACCTAAAACTAGGGCTCGGTCATTCCATAATTATCTACACAAACGTTTACGTATCCCGCTTTATTTAGAGTTAAAAATCGTTAATCATATTCGATGGTAAAATGAGATCGGCGCCTAAAAATTCATTTTTTTTGTCGTTTTTATTGGTATTAATCGTAATAAGAACACAAATAGGAATAAGTTGCTCGGTTAAACTTTAGAAAACTAATCTGGCTATTTATTAATCGAAAAAAATTGTGATGTTATTCCCTGAAAATTTAGAGAACTACGCGCAAACAGTTTTTTAAGACGATACTTTTTGTGATACATTTTTTTTTTCCAAAATGAGAATGATTTTCAAAATTGTACTTCGGTTAAACTTTAGTTGGTTGTTTCTTCTACCAGCTGTATTTTTTTTGCACCTGATCATCATAATTCTTCATATCAAACTAGATGCAAACAAAAAACCTGTTTCTGGTGATTTCGTATAATACGGGCCCACATCTGACGTAATTATTAATATGTGACGTATGTATGTTACGTTAACCAGTCCGTCGACGTCAGTCCTGATTAATCAATAGGATTAAAAAAAAATTGAAAGTGTATTTTATACAGTGCTCCATCGAGAAGCGATCAGGAACCGTAAGACGCAGTAGCGTAGGCAGGCCTCCTACTGCGGGTCCCAGGGCCACGATGCGTGCAGGCAGCGGGGGTACGGTTAACTGTTAATTGTCCATGTCTTTGTCTTTGTGTGTGTTCCATGGTGTCTCCGACTTAGTGACACCTAGTAGAGAGCTATGAAACGTGTGAAACGTTATTATTATTACGTTATTATATTATTTAGGAAGGCCTTTGTCGAACAGTTGACCCTTTTCGGCTAAAATGATCATGATAAGTATCGTCCTGCAGTATTTCCGAGTAACTACAACTTGGGGTTCTTCACAAGGGCTGTCAAAAGTGTCCTTAAAGTCGGCAACGCATCTGTGATGCCCCTGGTATTATAGGTATCCATAGGCAATGGTGATCGTTCACCATCAAGCGGCCCGTTAACTTCTTTGCCACCTATGGCATAAAATAAACCGGCCAAGTGCGATAGAACTCGCGCACGAAGAGTTCCATACCATTATCTATAAAAACGAGCAAAAAAAATCAAGTTTGTTATTAAATTTATTTCATTATTTAGTATTTGTTGTTATAGCGGCTACAGAGATACATCATCTCTGAACATTTAAACTGTCTAACTATCACGTTTCATGAGATACAGCCTGGTGACAGATGGACAGGCAGACAGACAGACAGACCCTGTTGTCTGTTCTTATTTTACCCTTTGGGTAAGGAACTCTAAAAGAGATAAATATTTTACATTTAGATTAGTAAAAAAATATAAAAATATATTATCATAGCGTTGACGTTAAAGATTGTAGAAGACTTAATTAGATTACCATGCTTTTTGCTGTACGTTTTAAACAATTTTTCATTTTCCTAACAGTCATAATCAGGTTAGACATCCAGAGTTCAGGTTGAAACTTAGCGCTAACTTGGTACTCCGTAAACGGCTGCACTTGTAACTTAGTTAACTTAGTATAGTGAGTGTAGCGAGCGACCGGTTTCACCGCGCGATAAATCAAAAGTTAGGCAATTAGAGTTAACTAGTGTTTAGTTGGACTTGAGTTGTCGAGGCGTTAGCTATCGGTGCTTGTTATGAATGGCTCTGAGTTTAACAATCTTCGCAGTCTAGCGCTTTTCAATCGCTGTAATTAGTACTTTTTGCCGAAGTTCTTTGAGTTTTTAAAAGGAACAAACTCCAAATTTATTTGCGTTTCTTATTTAATAAAATTCTTTAACCTGAATCGCCTGAGCTCTCAGGCGATCTAAAACTATTTTGTTGATGTTAGTTTTTTATTCAGATATAATAACAGTAAACAAACCCCTTACTAATAAACATTGTATTTATGTAAAATGGCTATAAAAGGTTAATTAGTAAATAGGTAACGGTTAATCAAATCACTAGATAACACTTTTTTTTATTATTAACCAACGATTAAAAACAAACCGCGCAGCTGGCCCTCAAGTCATGAGCAGTCATTAGGCAGTATGCACACGAGCCGTCAAACTCCGCCAACTCACAACTCACAAGTCGACGGTAACTCGCGGAAGTTGCTACTCGTAACAAGTTTGCGGCGAGTAACGTATGGAATTAATTAAAATTACTGCAAATAGCCGAGGCAGTAGTTTCACGTGGATAGATCATTATTGACAGAGAGTCGCGAGGTCTCAGAGTCTGAACGTATCTACTCGGATTACGAATCTCTTTTCATTTATTCTCTCTTTTTTTTTCAACTAGAGGTATCGTTGATCCGACCTTCACGAAATTTTGCAGCCAACTCGATCATGAAAATGCAATTTTTAAGTTTGAATAATTATAAGCAAAATTGGACCAGGAGTAATGGAAATAAGTATGCGAGGTCTCCGTTCGAGGGAACTACTAGTCAGTATAAGCCCTTAATCTTGCTCGTCACTTTTCCCCGTCTAAATATTATCGGTTGATTTCCTTTACTGTTTTGAAAAAATTAAGGTATAATTTATAGGGGAACAGAGTACAATCCTACGGCACAGATTTTATTATTTATAGAAATGATTAAATAAATCGATTAAAAATACGAAGTTCAAATCATACGCATCCTGCTAAATGCGTACAATCTATCAATTAATTTGTGGCGTAATTTCTATTATTTGAAGCCGGTCGTTAGATAGGTACTTGCCGCACGTGCCATCTGCTTCTTTAATATACTTTTGCAGCGAGTAAGCCGCTCACGCAACTCCACCTGCCTACACTCTGTTCTTTTTACTAAGCAAAATGTGTGGCTTCTGTTCAACTTACATACCACACCATAATTATTATTCTAGAGATGGTAAAATAATTCAACCGGTGTAGATAAACTATTACGTACCTACACCTCAACCTATTTGTACTTACAAATAAAATATAATACATGTATTTCGTATTTTTGTTTTGGTTAGTTCCTTTCTCTCTGTTTAATTTTATTTTATCACTGAAAAATCATAGCTTATCTCTAACTTGATTAAGTGAATGTGAAATAAAACAAAATAATATAGGTATTTTCATTTTATTGAAACGACATTAATGAACAGTATTACTAATTAATCTAAATTACTTATCCTATTGCCTACCTTTTTTTTTAAAAAAGCGAAAGTTTTGTGTATTTATTTGTTACTTTTTCAGCTTAAACCGAAAGACGAATTTTAATGAAATTTGCTGTGGAGGTAGCTTGTTTTATACCCTGCATTGACATATAGGCTACTTTTTAAGCGCAAATAACACCGCAGAGAGCAGCTAGTCAGATATTTGCTTACATAAAGGCCAGCTTCACAACGTGACAACTCACAAGTGCGAGTACATCTCATCCCAACCCGCAAGCTTCACAAGTACAATTACGAAGGCTTACCGTCCCAGCGCCGCTATATAGCAGATTATCTGCTATTATGCGGATTAACCAAGATATTAACGTGCCGGCGTGGTATCGGCCCCGAATTAACATACAATTACTATTTTTCTTCATAACTGGGATACAAGCTTTCATTTCCATAAAGCTTAGTAGCGCCATTTTCGATACAATATTTTGGAGCATAATTTTACTTAAAAGTGAAATTAAATAATGTTGACAATTTAAAGAAAGATTGTGGCTCTTTTTGTTTGTCACTTTTCTCGTTTAAACTTAACTTGGTTAACGTTTACTCCGTTTTAAAAGTGGGATTTATTCAGTTTTTTAGACGTTATGAGGTTTTTTAACTGTTTCAACTGATTTTAAATGATTCTTATGATCATGATTAAACAAATTTTTACTCAGTACATTTTGCACACAGGCTCGTCCGAGCCTAAACCAAGGAAAGCTTGTATTATGTCTGCCAGAGATTGATATACACACCTTTGAAATACATACTTAAATATATTTTAACACCCCAATATAGAACTAACACCAATAAGGTCAACTTAAGGTGATCATTTAGTAGTAGGTGAGTAATATTTTTTGGGGGCTGAGCTACCCACGTCCGTAGGAGTGTACTCGATTCTGATTCCCTACACGTGGTCCCCGGGTAGTGCTAACCGGGTAGCAAACTCTGGTGGGAGGCTTTAGCCGTGGCTAGTTACCACCCACCGGACCAAGCCATGCCGTGAAATGACCTAGTCGTGTTTCGGGATGTAGTCCGGTGTAACCGTTCCGAAGACGGGTCTGAGCAGTAGCACACTTGTAGCGCCTCACTCAACTGCCGTCTTTGTACTTCTTCACTCTACAAAACTTCAAGGCTAGAGTGAATAAGTACCTTATAGGTCGTCGTGCTCCATCTTAGACCACAACGTCGTTTAACATCAGGCGACTTGGCTGTCAAACGCCGACCTATTCCTACATAAATATATATATATATATAGTTTTAGGTATAGTATTAATATAATAAAAATCACTCAGTGTATCATCATTAGGTATGTCGGTTTTATCGAATTATCATAAGTTAATACGTCGACATTACGAAAATAAATCATTACTGAATAAATTCGGTAATAAAATCAATAGCTACCTATATGGTATTATAAGATAGGCCTCGCAATCATAAAAATTGTATCAGAAACCAATTACAATTTACCAAAAAAAATACGATCCGGCAGAATTTATTTCATAGCAATTCGCTATTCATTAGAGAGACGATAAAAATGAAAGGCGAGCCATTTCATCTCTTAATGATTGCCTGAGTGACCTCTGGTGGCCGGCGGCCGCAGAATTAGAGAACATAGATGGGGAAGTTCTTTTCATCTGGTCCACGTTACTGTAGTAACCGTTTGATAGGTACCGACTGAGTGGGTCTTTATTCGTACATCTTTGACGCAGGCTGTCAAAGCCTTATAGCTAGGCCTCACGACAAAAATGAATAAGTTGTGACAAAATAGTGAATAGAATCTTACCTTCCTTTATTTAGAAAATAGTAAAAGCAAAATAGTTTTAGAGGGATATTGCAACCGTTTTTTCACGTGCCAGCACGGTACGCCGCCGCCGGTGGGATCAAGACCGCCGTGGCGTTACCGTCGCTGATAAGCGGGAAAGTGTCCATACTTTTTCATACATTTTTGCACCACTGGCTGCCGTAACGTCCCGCGCCGTGTCCGGCAATGCCGGGATGTAAAAAAAAGCCTAATCAGCGGAGGTTACTTGGAAAATAGAACCAATATCCCTTATTTTCTCTAAAAACATTTAATTGGGATATTAGGCATAATACATTATGAGCCGTTTTCTCCATAGGCAACTTATACCTACTCGTATCTAGATGGCGAGGTAATCTGGGAACACTATAATTTGTGAAGCACAATTAACAAAAGCACGCTTTTCATATCATTTGTAGAAATACTTAGAACTGGTTAACCTATAGATTAAATGTTTTCTTACACGCTAAAGTTCCACACAGTTTCAAGAACCAATTATACAGCGAGTTCTCAGAACTCTAGGTCTGCGGCAAGAACAATCAAAAGAATACTTAAAAATATTATTTACAAGGTTGGGGAGAACAGCGGTATCATTTGCAATTCATCAGACATTTCGGCTCCAACCGCCAAGATAGCGGCTGTTAAAGATATTCTACACTTGTCATAACATTTCACATGTTCTACCTCTAGTTAATTAAAACGTGGGTAAATAATAAAAACGTTAAGCTAGTTCAATTATTGTAAATTAAAATATTAATGACCTAGCGAGTAGAGTCATGCTTCGCTCACTTAACCGTATTAGTAACTAGCTGCGCCCCGCGGTTTCACCCGCGGTTATGGAGTATCCTATGTGCTATTCTAGACTCTAATCTATCTCTGTGCCAAATTTCAAACAGAGCAGTTCAGCCGTTCTGGCGTGAAAGGGTAACAAACATCCATCCATCCATTCTTACAAACTTTCGTGTTTATAATATTAGTAGGATAATCATAAATATTACTAATACCATAGTATATTAATATACTTCGCCAGGTATAGTGTTCCGAGTCCAAAATGGTCACGTGGGCAACACGCTGTGACGTCAATCGATGCTTAAGCATGACCGAAATAAGTCATTTACAATTAGATCGAAAGAGACGATGAGGATGACATGACAAGTGACGTCATCAGGTGTTTGCTTCCGGAACGCTTGACCTTGTTATTTTGGATCATGATTAATACGAGGATACAATTAGCGCTGATACGTTTCAATTAATTCCTTAATTGGCACAGCTTATAAGTACGAGTATATAAGTCAAGTGAAACAACGCCAAAAATAACTGCACTTAGACATTTTAATAAAATTCAAAAGCAAGAAAACTACTGATAAAATTTGAATAATATTATTTTGAATTATGTGTTGTTTTATCCTTTCAACCACTAAGCCATATCAGACACATAGAGGTGGTCCAAAATCTCTGTCAGGTGCTTAGCAAATACGACCTTAATTTACTTAAGAAAATTCAATCTATTTCCCAGTATATAAGCCTCTTAAAACACCAAATGAGTTCGCACTAAAGAAGAAAAAAAATAAAAAGCGAACGAGAATCGCCGACGTTCATTAACAATTCCCATTGTTTCCCGGACATAAAAGAAAATAATTAATTTACTTGCCCCAAATATTAAAACTACGTAGAATTTGTTTCTATGACTTTAATTTTCCGTCGGCGAACCGCAAACGAATAAATTGGCCTCCTAATTGAATACGTTACGTTAGAACGTTTTCATTTGAAGTTCAAAGATCAAAATATAATTTCAGTTAGATAACATTTAAATTGTTTAATTATTACGTCTGAATCAACACACAACATAACAGGTGACTAGTAGGTACATTACCGTACATTACGTACATTAATAGAACTTTATTCATGCCTAGTGCAGGGACCACAAGCAAAACTAATTTAGCTTAGGGTAATTTTAATAAGTTGTTTGTGTTGGATAACGTACATTCTTGGTACTAAAATTATTTGTATTGTATTGAATTAAATATTAAATTGCAGGGGACGCGGGCTGCATGCGATCCACATAACGTTCTGAACGCAGGGTGAGGTCCAATAATAATTATTATCATGTAAAAAGAGACTTAGGAAGTTATTAAGATCAAAATAAAAACATTATCTAGTTTATGTCGTTTTTTTTAACTATAAAAAGCTTTTTTTTTAGATAAAAAGGTTTAATCTGCTACATGATTGGAGCCCGGCGTATTGCGACAGGATCGCCCCCTGTCACATTTGGATCTGAATATCGTCCGGCGAAGTGTGGGAGTTGTATAACACCTCTGCCAGCTCCTCGGAAAATGGTGTGTCGATATGTATGTTAAAAAACTACCCTATGTCGTTTTCTGAACCTCAGACAACATGTTCGCAACATTTCATGATGATTAATTAAGCCGTGAACGCGTAACAAATAAACAAACTCACTTTTACTTTTTATTATTTTTTTAATATATTAGTTTGGACTCCAAGCTACTCGGTACTTTTCACCTATCCTATTTAACAGTCATAATTTTCCCTCATCACAGTATAACAAAAAACGCTCATTTCCTTTTCAAATTAAATTAATTACGCTAAGAAAATATCAAGCGAAAACTCCAATAAGTCAGTTTAATTGACAGTTTTTTTTTAAATAAAAAGGGCCGTTCGATGAAATTTGACTCAAGCAAGCAAAAGTCAAAAGTACAAACAAGGCATTTCTCTTAACGAAGTCCTTTTTCAATTTTGTCTAACTTAAAATATTTTCGTTAAATAGCCCTCGTAATAGAAAAAGTTTTTGTAGCGATCCTCCCTTTTCCATCAAGTCGGATTTATGAATTTTTTTCTTCGAATAAAACGTGAATCCCTCGAGGCATGCCGATACTGACGAAGCGCTTACTGCTACTTCTAATTATCGTGTTATCTGCTTTACGTCATTTTTAATTTTGTTTGCGATTTTGCCAAATTTTTGTTTGCGATTTTCGGTAGTATTATATTGAAGATGGGTAGTATTATATGTATAATACGAGTATTATCGAAGTTTTTTTCCTTTTCTTTTCTACTTGCATCATTAAAGTAAATGTCAAGGCAAATGTATTGCAAGTTAAATGGAAAATAATTCTCTCTCTCGCTACCAATAAATATACTAGCTATTAATTCGTCTCAAACGGAGAATCTTTATAACTTCTGATCAGATTTCGCTCATAATTGAACCTAAATAAAATTATTTATAATCTACTTGCTTGCAAAATTTCATAAACAGCTTGGATGAACGATACCTACTCAAGTTTTCGAACAAAGAAATGACAAAACAAAAAAATGTGGAACATATTTTTGTTTTAAACTCTGATGCCCACTTTCACAAAAGCGCATGTGATTTTTCTCTGGCTCCTTGAGACATTTCAAGAAGGAAGTCGCCGAAGTGCTATTTCCGTAAAATAAGTTACTTACTACACTTTAATTTTAATTTTTTGCGTTGTCTCTCTCTCTCTCTCTCTTTATTTTAAATTGATTTTGTGCTAATTATTTGTTAAAGTCTTTTAAGCAAGCAAACTTTATAACAAGTGGGTAGGCCAACAATTGGCGCATGTATCAGATTAAACCAATAATTACATTAATTGTATTTATAATATATGTGCTGTTTGGTGACTTCATTAAATAAACAAATTTAAGAATTACCTATTTCCTTATATAGTTATTATTTTAAACTACTTCTAACAAAGTATTAGCTTATCGGGCACATTTTACAAGAGTCTCATTAGGAATGGCTAAAGGTTTGTGCAAGAAAATTTGGATAGAAGTAATTTAAACTAGTTAAGCAAGGACTTAAGGAAACTATTTAGTGCAAGTGACACTATTATTCATCATCATCATTGGTAATTTGGTTCTGAATCCGTCACTTTTATTCATACTTAATTTAATTTAATTGCTGTACAATTCAATCCAAATTCCTAATCCGCATTTCTATCCAAAGTGACATGTATTACATTTTAAAATCATTTTCTTTAATTTATAAATAATTTTATTTTTTAGTATTTTGTCTAATAAATAATGATAATAATTAAACTACAATTTTAATAAATTAAGATACCATTGCATCTTCACGCAACTAATTAATTCTCCCGAATCAATTAACTCCTCAATTAGAGACAATCTCCGTAATCAGGGCAACTGGCGCATTGACAAAAAGGTCAAGTAACATCTGAATTTACCTTACCCCATTAATCCACCAACTTAATCCGCATTGAGCGACTAAATCGAAGTACTAAGCAAATCAACGCTAATACTAACTACAGAACAGCTGTTGGTCAAATAATGGAACTATTTTCTGAGCTCAGTTTTGCAACAAAATGCAGTGGTAGCGCCCCCATTCGGCTCAGTCGATAAATTGGTCAGCAAATCGGCGATTAAGCTTAAAATCGTTGCGAGTCGTAACGACTGCATAATTAGATGTCCACTGCCGGATTCTAGTGGATTTGAACTGGCTTTGCTTTTAACTGGTATTTTACCATTCTTTAGTGTACAGGGTGCTCTGATATTATTAAAAAGTACCTACATTATTTGAAAATATTATTAGCCAGCTGCACCCCTGCAGTTTCGCCCACGGTTCCACAGGGACCGTGATTTTTTTTATACCACTGACAACGTGTAGGTATGCAAAAATTCGTATTGAGAGTATGTTGAGTAGCTAAGTAAGCTAAGTAGCTAAAAGCGTGAAGTAGCTAAACTGAAGCAGAGATACTTTGCTCGCTAACGCTAGATCAATAAGGACACCCTTAACAGCGCGTGTGAAGACTAGCAAAGCGATGCGATGCGAGCTAAATTTTTACCTTCCAATTTTAGAATTTGGTTTTATTGTGAAAAGTTGTTGAGAGTTGTTGAGAGAGTATAACGAGCTTTTTTCGACATAATACTCTTTCTTTGTAACCCTGCGTTCTAATTTTAGTTATACGGTCAGCTACAGCCACGAAGACAGCACCAGTTTAGTTTGTAAACGATAAATTCGTTTCGTAGCTACTGCGTACACTACGCCGTAGAGCGTAGCGTTAGTGTAGAGCTTATCGTAGCAATCTCGTAGCATCGTCGCAAGCACAGCTGCAATTTAGAGTAAGTTTGTAGACTCGTAGCAGTCGTAGCAAAGTGGTAGCTTCACGTGTCTCTAAAGAAAATAATTAACAAAAACACACTAAGGTTCCTGTCCATCCAAAGGTTACCTGGAAGAAATCGCTTTAGGCGATAAGGTCGCCCTTGTACTGCCGAAAAATGTATTTTAGTTTTTAAGATTTTCATGTAGTTTTTGGTGTGCAATAAAGATATATTGTATTGTATTGTATTGTAAGGCAATAATAATGGTTAAGAAAAATAAACTATTATGTTTTGAAAATAATTTCTTGACGAATTTCTCAATTACCTATATTGTATCGGTAGTTACATTAGCATAATTGAACTAATGCTAACTCCCAAATAAATCCAAAAGCACATAAGAAACTTTATTATGGAAACATAAAAAACATAAGAATCATAAATAAAAACCTGACTTTTATCATATGTATATTTAGATGAAAATACGCAAATTGAGCACAACCGAAAACTTTTTCAGCCCCAACTTTCGTTAGTCATAATGTAAGTTATTCATAGAAAAATCCTCGATTGAAACTTTTTCTAGTGACATGAAATAAGTGTGATATTTCAGTTTTTCTACTCGGCAATCTTAGGCATTTATGTTCGGTAACAGATCGATTGAACTTCTAATGCCTGCCTACAAAATATCTCTTCGAATCATACTACTTTACTGTATTACTTTACTAAGTAAGTGATGTTAATCACCCGACTGCGCAAGAAGGAGGGTTGTTTTTCGAGTGTAAGTAAGTATGTGGATATGTTTGTATATGTATATAGGTATATGTATGTGCTTGATGGATTTCTATATGTGAGGCGTCATTTGAATCGTCTTCATAGTGGAAGTGACATAGGGTACAATATTTTGCAGTTGGGTTTTTTGTTTTTCTTTTAACGCCAATTGTACGCCAATTTTATTTGTGAAATGGCGAATTGAAAATAGCAATTGTTAGTAATAAGCATGGGCAAAGAATGAAAAATAATTTGATGCATACAATCAAGAGTATAATGTAGGCATACTAGCTGCACCACGCGGTCATACCCGCGTTTCCAAAGTTACCAAGTCCACAAAGTAACAAAGTAGGTATTATATCAATCGAGGGTATATGCTACTAAATCTCATCGAAATCCATCCATCCATTCGAGCGTGAGGAAGTAACAAACGAACACACCCACAAACTTTCGCCCTTATATATTAATTTTGCCTAAGTAGGTAAATGCGTTTCCTTGCTCATGTGATATTTGACAACAAATGTTTTGTTTTAACATGAAAAAAAAAAACACATTATCATCACGCCTTTCCCCCGAGGGGGCTGGCAGAGGTGTAATACAACACCCACATTTTGCCGGACGATATTCAGTCCCAAATGTGACATACAATACGCACATATGATCACACAATGAACAAATTGGTGCGTGCCGTCGGCTGGGTTCGAACCCGCTCCCTCTGGCTTGAGAGGCGGACCTTCTCCTAACTAGGCTGCCATCGCTTAAAAAAAAACACTAATCATTATTATCTAATGCAACAAAAAACTCATCCACGAGAACGCCACTTTAAACTTTCCTCATTAAAGAACCGTTAAGAGAAGTAATTTAAGAGGTGAAAGCGGATAAACAAAAAACAAGAATAGAAAACAAGTCGGCGAGGAATCTAATTAAAAGGCGGCGACTTTTATATTTCGTTTTCTTCAATATACGTTTTTAGAATTTATTATTATACGTTTCGGGGAACTAAGCCAGTTTCGCTACCGGGCGCGGCTGATTTGATTTGTTTTACACCCACGACGCAAAAACGGTGGGGTGTTATAAGTTTGACGTGTCTCTCTGTGTGTGTGTGCGCCTGTCCGTGGCATCGTAGCTCCCGAACGGAACCGATTTTGTTTTTGTTTAAAAGGTGAACTAGTCGGGAGTGTCCAAGCTATGCTTAATAAAAATCGGTGTCGAAGGTTCTTAAAATGTTTAATCAAGGCTTCGTCCTAGCTTAGCAAACTGAGCGGCTGACTGTCTGCTAGCTGACTCTGAGTCGTGTATTGGTCAACTCAAGCAGCAGGCGAACTGTATGGAAGATAAAATTTAAATCGGGCGATCACTGAATGAGTCAGCAAGCGATAAGCCGCAAACTGCGTACAGTAAACGGTGTTCAGACACTACATTCAAAATGGGATGGCTAACTGGAAGTAAACAGTCAGCCGCTTACAGTTTGCTTAATCAGAACGAAGCCTAAGATATTTTATTTAGTAAATGAATTGATTTTTTCTAAATTTTAACCGAGCGAGCGAGCGTAAGCGAGTCAAGCATCAATGCTTCAGCTACAACAAAAACGCTATTCTATGTCCGAAATGTGTCTAAATCTCTGTCTGGATATTTGTCTTCCTCTACAGGTTGCATTTCTTAACCGATAATTTTGAAATTTTGTGAGTAGATTCATTTCAAAATTGCGTAGAGTTGATGTTTAAAAAAAAAACATTCTCAGCAATTTAAAAAGAATCTATAAACTGCCTCGTCAAAAATACTCTATATTTATCGAACCTGCTCGTCAAATTTCACGAGGATCGGCTGTGGAATGCGTCCTGTAGAGAACAAACGTCAGCAGCGAGGTCTACAGCTCACAGAGTCACTTAAATAGATCTATATCAGGCTATTAATAATTATTATACTGGTATAAAACGAAAATAAACGTCCTAAGGCTCAAAACATTGATCAAACATTGTTAGAAAATAACGATTCCTAGGCGATTTTATATGAATGACCAAAATTTTTTTCATGCCGATTATTAAAATTCAAATTACCGAGCAAGACACCCATCTGTTATCGATTAGCTGAAAGTTAGCTTTTAATGATAACATTCGTTTTAAGCATTATCATGATATTTTTTTCGTTTTGTTGATTCTGTTGTGAGCTATAAAGAGCCTATCTTTAAATCTATTGTTTTTATGAATAGGCATAAACGTAGCTGTGACCGATTAATTTAACTGTAACTGTATTACGGAAATTCGTAGTACGAAATCTCGATGTACGCTAGTTCGAAGCACAGGAGTTCGATGTACGCAATTTCGAAAGTACAGTTACCCGGTATCCTTGGCATCAGTTAGGTAACTAGTTGCAGCGCGCAGTGTTGCTCAATGGCCCCATGCAATCCCGAAAGCTGTTAACTCTAATGGGGCAAGTACTAACATTATGGCGTAATGTCTATGACTGTCAGAGCCACATCTGAAGGTACGTCTAACTGCGCTGTGCTTAGAATTAAGGACCAGGGACCTTTTTGGCGAGTCGATTCTTTCTCTCTCTTTCTCTCTCAACGCAAATGCATGAAAGCATAAGAGAAAGAGAAAATATCGCTCATATCAGAACTGAAACCTGACTGATACATTGGCATGCTGCTTTTAACTCGGAGGTTTTAGCATTAATTTTTTCATTATAATTTGAATCGTTATTTCGATTCGTGTTTTTACGGTAAATGCCTACTGATTAAAATAAATACAAATTTAAATACGTCTACTTCTGCGTCTATTTTTCCTCCTAAAACAATCAACAGGACGTTCAAGAAAAAAGTGAATAGGTAATCTCCTAGGCAACGCGTTACACCTTCGATCACGTCGACGCTTCCCATCAGGTAAGTCAGTGGTCAAACGTATGCCTCTACCGTCGTAAAAAAAAAATTGAGGTACCCAATTTTAATTCGTAAGTTCATAATTTATACCTATAAGTACTATAATTACCAATTCATCAGTATTCCTAAGAGCTGATGTTAGATTTATAAGTTTCCTTTAGTCTTTGAATGGTAAACAAAAGGTCCTAAAAATACCAAAACCAAACCAAACACAACCCAAACAAAACAACTCTACACTCAGTACAGTGAATTACAATTCCGATATTGTACAAGAGATTAGCGTAAAACATTACCTTGTTTCATCCATTTTACAGTTAAACCCCAGTAATCCACCGTCCGATATTTCCATTTCCGTTTTTTTTAGAAAAGTCATCGATAAATGAATATTCATAGCGTACGCCGACTCTCGACATCAAAAACCTTGTATTCTGAAATTCCTGCGGCGTTTTTGTTACTGGTACCATTGAATTTAATAGTATTTACGAAAATGTAAGCGTTTTATCGAAATATTTAAAAAAAGACAAACTGTGTTTTTGAGGATTCATTCGCGACTGCCACTGTTGACTGTTGGCCAACTGGTGGTCCACGAGTGGACGCCGCGTGGCCAACCAATGAAACTCGCGTGGTCAACCAGTGAACTTCGCGTGGTCAACCAATTTCCAAGTAGTCTGCCACAGATTGTCGCTTGTCCTCGCAGGTGGCGGGTCATCACCCATTCCGCCACTCGCCGTCCGCGTCCGCGCGTTGATAGCTTACGCCGCGCCGAGGTGATCCGGAGTTGATGTAGTGAGAGCATATCCTTAGAAAGTCATCAAAAGAATACCTAACCGTTCGAAGCGAGCCAGTACGTGTCGGGTTCCGGGTGGCTCTAATGCATGATAACCTTAACTGGGTGGCACCGCGTCCCCAAAAAACAAAAAAATGGAAGTGAGTAAGATGTTTACCACAGATGTTTTGTTTTAAAAATTAAAGAGTTAATAAAACTTGTAGACCGCATGATATTATGACTGAGCTTCTATATTTTTTCAAGCAACTTACATGCAATATGCTAAAACGACCAGTGGGGCAGACACATCCGCTCAAAAACAAATTCATACATAACTAGTGACCCATTCCGGCACCTATAATCCTGCCGTAAAAAATTACCTAATTGATGGTGCAAATTGCATCAAAATTCGTAGCGTGGTTTCGATACTGAAATACAGAAGTATGTGGGTATTGTTGGTATGCAACAACACTTGTTTTATTTCATTTGCAAGCGCTGTTGGAACCAATTCATTAATATTCTGCCTGCGGCTCGGATCCGTCTCGTGGACAAATCAAAAAGTTTCAATTTTTCCCGCCGTGATGCAGTTACGTGTCTGCTTGTTTTTTTACTCCGCGGCCGTTTTGTTGGATTTTTTTTAAATTTGCTGGTTTGAGTTTGGCTTTTGAAAATTTGTTTATAAATTAAGAACTTAGTATGTTTTAGGACACATTGTTCGGTTAACTTGTTTGTATTGTGGTGTCGTAGTTAGTTATACCTCTTTATTGTTATTTTGATCCCTCCCTAGTAGTAGATGCATACAGTATAACCTACACATTTACTTAGCTTTTACTTCATTCTTTTCATCATTCATTCATTCCCATTATTTTTGTTTAACCTAGGGAAAACATATTACCTATAGGTTTTACCACCGGCCCCGCTTATGAGAGAATCTACCCACTAAATACCCTGGGTGTACCACCTCGGCGCAAGATGTCGGGGCTACGAGGACGCTTTCGCACTCTCCCGAGGACCAGACAGCGCCAGCCCCTTTGGGCACCTCCCCGAGCTTGCGCTCTCTCCCTCTCGATGACGACATGTCGAACACCAGACACATCATCATCATCCACCTCCACGGGGGTCCTCCCACATCAAGGTTGACAACCGGTGTCCACCACGCTGGCTCAGTGCGAGTCGAAGAATGTCAGAAGTCTTTTGAACAATTAATTCTTCGACATGTTGATTTCTTCACGATGTTTTTCGTTCACCGTAAGCGCACGTGTCATATATAAATGCACATAAACTTTTCTACGAAAAAAAAGTTCATCGGTGCATGGCCCGGATCGAACTTACGACCTCCGGATAGGAAGGCACGAGTCATCGGCCAATCCACTCGGGCAACACGGCTCAACTTCTTCTTCTTTCTCTTACTAGCTAACATTTGAAAAAAAAAACATATTGTGACTTAAATTTAAAATAATATTTAACTAACAATATATTAATATAACCTTCCATTTAAATACTACAGCGTAGCATAGTCTGAAGCCTCCCTTTACCATTTTATCATGCACGAAATATTAATTGAGCAGAACTAATTGATATTTGATCCGTCCAAAGGCCACATATTTGTCGTTGTAAAAAATATATTGAACGATAGCACCATGTGGTACTTACATTGTTTGCAAAATATAAAACACCAGACACCAGCTATGTTACCCGCGACTTCGTTCGCGTGCAAATTAAATCGCATACTTTCTGTTTTCTAAGATTATTTACTAAAAATAATAAACATAAGTACAATTATATGTACATTTACATGTTCTTCAGTACGAAATAAAGTAAATCCTTGTACAACTTTATTAAAATTCGTTCAGCTGTTCCACCGTTAAAATGTAAAGCAAACAGACAGAGAGACAGATATACATACTCTCGTTCTAATAATATTAATGTGGAATGCAATAGTATTTTATTCGGACACTTCAAAAAATATATATTATTATCACTTATATGTGTACGTAATTACCATAAATAATAAATAAATAATAATAAAGCCTTGTTTATTTCCCTAATAGAATTGAATTATAAACATTTCATGCAATATTTTAAATACATAATTTTGATTTTTTTATAATTATAATTTAGTTCATTCATGTAATTTTATTTTCATGCAAAAAAAATATCTATATTTAATTATATATATTTCAAACATATTAATATTTATAAAATTATGTAGGTATATTAATTCTTGTCTTTATGGACCTCCCTGGAGAGTAAAGGCCTCCTTAAATTTTTCTCCACATAGCTCTGTCCTTAGCTTTTTCTCTCCAATTTATTCCAGTTGTTTTTATTAATTCATCGAGCCATTTTTCTGTCGGTCTACCTCTGGGTCTCTTGCCAGTTGGTCCGTTCCATGCAATTATTCTTTTTGTCCATTTTTCATCGCTCATACGTGATTACCTAAAATCAAATTCAATTCAATCACATTTCCATCGAATCTTTTAAAACTTTTCCATACATTAGAAAACAATTCTTTCATCAGTCTCTCAGCAAATATCTCACAAACCCTAAATCTCTAACTTCATTTGCTCAACCTCAGCTTATCATTTTTGCAAAGAATACATTTGAAGAGAATTGCCGTCGTTAAGCTCGATCTCAAGAAGACCAATAAAAAGAGACATAAAGATGCCTCGAAGGTCTATCTCTTTACCTTTGTAATGACACCTGAGATTTCTCGTAGCATTGAATTTTTCATCTCTAATTCCATAATATGTTACTGACTTAAGTTCTGATTCAGATTATTTAATGGTTTTAACCGTACAATACTCCATGATGTTTTAATACATAGTATTGCGTTAGGTATTTTAGCACACAAAAATTGTTTCGTTTTTGAGTAAACTTAATGACACTGTACTCTTCAAGATAACCTCGCACTCGAGCCCCAAGAAACAGACCCTGTGCCTAGTTTGGGGCTCACCGCCTAATTATTTTAAGACAAAGTACGGATCTCCTCTTCACATTTGTAACTTTATGACTAGCATTTAAGCAAATATGTTATTATTTTTTTGGTAAATAAATATTATTATTATTATTAGGTACAAAAGTCCAACGGACAGTCCGTCGGGCACAGCAACTAAAAGAGAGGAAGTCGATTATTAATAATGATGATTAAGGTTCTTTTGACACTACATATTTTTGAACACGATGTTATTAATTTTACCTCTATCTAACTTATTAGCTAACAAACAAAGTATCAACGCCTCAGCGGATAATTTTAACCTACTTTTCATTGTCGTATCGAAATGAAACTTTGTGTGTAATGATAATAATTGTATGTTGTAATGAGAATTTTGTATTTCAGGGCTGATTATGATGATGGAAGTAGAAAGTAAAAAAATTAATATCAGTTTTTTTTAATTATATAATTATCTTACACATCGTATAATTATTATCTCTATTTAACTAATAGTACATATCGAGTGCGTAATTGTTTTACTCTTATTATTAAAGATACAAAAACTCGATCAAAATTCTAGCCGTGAAGTCTTCGAAGCCAACATCAAAGTCTCAAAAAGGCAACCAATTAAACATTGAAGATGTCCCCTTGAGAACCTCCTCTCCCTTTGTTGAAACAGTTAATGACGCGACTCAAAGGCTTATGGCTCGTTGGAAAGTTTCTCGAGTCACCTTCAGACACTATAATAGTTTGATGAATTTTATTATATTAATATTACAAGTTTGAGAACTCTACAACTATCTTTTGATCAGAGTCACTAGGATTTGATATTGAAGTTATTAATATCTTTGATACTTGTTTGTTTTTTAGTTATTTCTAAAAGTTGGGGAGAACTTTACTAAAGAGTTAAGCTTTTTAAGCGTGGTGAGAGTAATAGTGTGATTACTGAATATTTTAAAAATTTAGAAACCAAATTTAGTGAGACAAATGGAGTAGCCATCGCGAACACATTTTGTCGAACGACTATTTTCATGAGTTTTATTCAAAAACCTGAACTTGCTTGTGAAAAGTGACACCGCGGCGCTTTTGTTTATTTTTCCTGACTGAATTTTACAGCAGGTATCTAAGGACACGTGGCATTTTGGATGACGCAATATTTATCACAAATTGCGTGTTGACTTTTCGAATTCGTAGCTTCGTGTGAGTGAGAGGATGGTGGCCAGCTTTTCGCGGTGTACCACTATACCAGTTTAAGATGTCAAGTCTAGTATGAAATAAATATTATAAATATTAGGGCTATGAATGCGGCACACAATAAAAAATATGTAAAATTTTAAAAATAAATGATAGTAAGAAGAAAAAAGATTGAAAATCTACCCTGGAATAAAAATCTGGCTTTCAAATGTTAAATGGTGTCTTAGGCTAGATCACATTTTTTATGCCATAGGTAGCAAAGAAGCTGACATGCCGGCTAAAGGTAAGCGATCACCCTAGCCTCTGGATACTTGTAATACCTACCAATTACGTTGCCGACCCGTAAGAACTCCATTGACAGCCCTTTGAAGAATCCCATGATTTTTGTTCGGCCATGAAGTTTATGGCCGGGACATACCGAAAGACAATCATCGTATTAACATAAATAACTACGTCTTGTTTAGGTAGGTTCCATTAGCTACGGAAACTTAAAAAGCCAAAGAATTAATTGTACAGTTACACTTAATTAAAATTTAATTGAAAACTGAAATAAAATTCGAGTTGAAATTGTTGTTGAAACCCAACCGGAGCGGACGTCGCTCGCTTGTGATCGGGTTAATGGGAACTCACGAGGACATTTCGCAATTGTGTTTGGACGAGTTACGATTGTTATCTATCCTACCAACCCTACTTTCTCCTACTATCTCTTACTTCTTCTATATTCTCGGTATAATTATGAAAGTTGGATGTTTAAACATTTAAATGTATTCGTTTGTTACTCAATCATAATACGGCTGAACAGATTTAGATAAAATTGGCGTGGTCAAAAGTGACAATACGACCGTCGATCAGCCTTTGTAAGTCCTGAATTATACAGGCCGGACGTAAGGCGAGGATGTGCGCAGACACGGTTCAGGCGTGAACACTGAAGCGGCGTGTCTGCGCCGCGTCGCTTGTGTGTAATTCAAAACACTTCACTTTCGTATATTTTATACAAGCTGCGCCCCGCGGTTTCACCCGCGGTTAAAAAGTATCCTATGTGCTATTCTAGACTATAATCTATCTCTGTGCCAAATTTCACCCAGATCTGTTCAGCCGTTCTGGCGTGAAAGAGTAACAAATATCCATCCATCCATCCATCCATCTATTTTTACAAACTATCGCGTTTATAATATTAGTAGGATTCATGAACAAGTTTTGAAGCGCACCGTGCCTGATGAACCATGTCTGCGTCACATCCTCGCCTTACGCCCAGCCTATATAATTAAGGCCTTAGGGTGACCGCGAGTGGTATTTACATAACATATCGTCACGCCTTTTTCCCAAGGGAGGCTGGCAGAAGTGCAACACACACACACTTCGCCGTACGATATTTAGTCCCAAATTTGACAGGGGGCGAGTCTGTCGCCATACACTGGGCTCCATTTATGTAGCAGATGACATACAATACGCAAATAATGTTCATACTATGAACAAATTGGTGCGTGTCGTCGTCTAGGTTTAAACCTGCTCCCCTCTGGCTTGAGAAGCGTGCCTTCTCCAACAAGGCTATCATCGCTTCGACATGGCATTACAACTTTACTGAGCGTTGGGTGGCACTATAACTTGTAGGTCCCAGCACTTTGTCCTTTAACATAACATAACATATATTAACTGGCTTTATATTTTCTTAATACTCAATACATTTGGTACCTATTGACATATAGGTATATATTTTTTAATTAGCCTTTGTATGTCATCTGCTACATGACTGGAGCCCGGTTTATGGCGACAGGCTCGCCCCCTGTCATATTTGGGACTGAATATCGTCCGGCGAAGTGTGGGTGTTGTACTACACCTCTGCCAGCCCCCTCGGGGGAAAGGCGTGACGATATGTAATTCGTCTTTGTGGTCTTTAAAAGTCTTTGTTCAGTTTGTGGCCCAAGATTGGCATGAAGATTGAAGACCCAAAAGGTACTTATTAATTCTGGCCTTGAAGACTTGCTCAGAATTTACTAGCAAAGTAACTCATAGACATTTTACTATTTCAAACCCATTCATTTGTGAAATGTACGCACTAGCATTTCCCTGATCTTTTTACGGACCATCATCGAATTACCTTCCTCCCACTAAAATATGACACAGTAAGTAAATGCACGAGTGACAGGCCGAAACGCGGCGGAATACAAAACAGGCCTATTGTGCCAAAATCATCTGTACAATTGAGTAGAGGAGCCACAATCGTCTTTTCTAAGCAAGATTGACAGTTGTCTATAGAAAAAAAATAGTTCTAACTTTTGGCCGCTGCGAATAATAAGTCGGTCGCCCCACGCTCAGCTGAATTTATGATTCTTGATTGAGAGAGAGGGTTCGCATACTCAGCATGCCTCCACTTACCTCTGACATGGGTGTTTTAGGCGAATGTGGTTTGTTTGTATAGGCTAGATTTTGGTCATTTTTGCGTAGGAAGTGTGAGCTGTGAAATTTCTATAGCTGCATTTTCTAGGTATCAATTACTTGATAAATTTGCAAAAGTTCATCTTCAAAAACTGTACGTCACTAGCTTTATAGGTTTACTTCATCCTTTGCCTATATTAACCCTGGTTTTGAAATACTCACACTTTTGTTGAAAATATTATTTTCTACACAATATGAAACAACGTCGCTTTTCATATTTGTCAGTCTCTATGTCTGTATATCCGTTTAACTCCTAAACCACACTCTGGATTTCTTTTTTTGCATATTTCACTGTCATTCAGATGATTTTGTACATAGGATTTATTGGTGCCATACATGCAAAGCCGGGGCAGGTCACTAGTACTATGTAAATTCAATTTGGTTCAAACTCATTTGTGTCATCCTTGAAAAATATCAATAGCAGAACATTTTACTTTCCCACGCCATACAAATTTTAATTAAAATAGTACTTAAACTAATCAGTACATCAATCGACAGTTTGAGGAAATTACATGTTTAAATAAATAAACAGGTCAAATATCGATGACTATCGTTTGTTTAGAAACGATCTCGTATAATCATGATCATTATTGTGATTGGATTTAATAATTTATTTCTATTTGCGCTAGAAATTTCGAAATGTTGATCTAATCTAGATCCAATTACAATAACCCATGAATGTGTCTAATTGTACTTGGAATGTCCCATTTAGATTATCGGCAACCAATTCGGCGAATAACTAGCTGAATTATTTGTATTTACTGAACGAATACGACCGTTTAAAAACGTACCGAATACACCCTAATAATTTGTTTACATATAATTATACCTACTCGTATTCATGTCTATTCGTATTTGGTACTCGATAAGTATCTATGCAGCATTAGGTACTTTTATATATTTATTTTTATCTTGTTAATTAAGCCTGTAAGAAAACAATACGATAGCCTTTTCATCTGTTGTGTTGGTAGGTACTTACCTATACCATTTCTGATTCTATAGATCTGCCCACGACACGAAATCCTACATACCTACTAAGAAAGTTAGTATGAAATAATGATGACTATCGAATCATAAAATGTATTAGACCATTGTTACTGTGAAAACAGACTTGACAGCTTTATTTAATTAAGCGGGACTTTTGAATCAAATACTCCGACTATTATTCGAAACTATGGTCGAAGTACCCGATGTATATCCTAGTATCATTGTTTGTTATAAGACGCTATTATTTTATTGACGTTCTCAAGTTTTGAGAACGATGATAGCCTACTTGGAGAAGGCCCGTCTCTCAAGCCAGAGGGAGCGGGTTCGAACCCAGCCGACGCCACGCACCAATTTGTTTGTTATGTGGACATATTATGTGCGTATTGTATGTCATCTGCCTACATGACTGGAGCCCGATGAATGGCGACAGGCTCGCCTCCTGTCACATTTGGGACTGAATATCGTCCGTTGAAGTGTGGGTGTTGTATTTTTATTTTTTTTATTTAATTCAATACAAATATTACATCTCAGCCAGCCCCTTCGGGGGAAAGGAGTGACGATATGTTATGTTACTCGTATCTCTAGTTTTGAGGCAGAAAACAATAACGTTTATTTAATTAGCATTGATTAAATATCCAAAACGAAATAAAAGTAACTTTAAAAACGTAATATTACTCACTAGCTGTGCCCGCGGTTTCACCCGCTATTCTACAGGAACTTAAAATTTTCTCGTGGAAAAAAAAGGGTGAAATGAATAAAGGTAAATGTCATGATGATCGGTTGAGTAGTTAAAGCGAGAAAGCATTACAAACAAATAAACGAACAAACTCACTTTCGCATTTGTGATATTAGTTAGGATTAGGATTTGGGTAAACAGACTAATGTCTAAATTCTACAACAACAACAACAACTCTTTATTAAAAACATAAAATAATTACAATAGTCTTTAAATAAGGCTTAACTAAGTTTTTAATGGGCGGCCTTATCGCTCAAAGCGATCTCTTCCAGGCAACCTGAAATTCTACCCTATTTTAAAAGGTGTTTAACTTAAGAAAACCTAGTCTAATAAAAAATCTCCTGACATATCAAAACAGAGTCTTTTAAAAACCTAGTTTCGTTCTTATATGTATATCCAGCTCATTTAAATTATGCAAAATCCTGAGAGCGAGTCTAAGCGCATGCCTTCAGAGTGGTGTCACGCCATGCAAATCAGAAGGGTCTCGAATTTATAAATGTATTCATTATATTTACATAAAAAGGTCTGAATCTTTGATAAGAGGAGACAAATGCAAATCCCGGGATTTAACGGGTGACCGGTGGAAATATAATCAGTCTCGTCGAGAAGGAAATCTGGCTTTGAGAAGTTTAAGGGCATTTTTGTTATAGCTATGAAAATATATAATATTGTATTGACCAAGTAAACTAAGGTCTCAGACTGACATCTCTCTGCATTTGTTTGTTGGACGATAACTTTAATTGTCGTTGATCCGATCTACATGAAATTTTGTAGGCAAGTAGTTCAAGCAAATGCATTTTTTAAGTTCGATTGTGAGCGAAATCAAACTAAAAGTTTGGAGATAAGCGAGGGCTCCGTTCGAAGCGAATTACTAGCTAGTTGTATTTCTAGCAAATCATTATTCTGCTTAGATATTACACTAAGTACCTGGACAGAAGTATGGATTCTGACGTGGTTTTGACTCAATTCGATTCAATTATACGAGAATAAGTTTTGTTTGTGGTTTTGTGACCGAATTAAAGGCGGGATATCTGACCCAAAAAAAAAAAAAATTACAACGTAGCGCTCAAAGTTGGTCCAAAGAGCGTTAGACCCAGCTTATTATTGCATGGTTCTCCCGCAAGTACACGAAAAGGAAACAGGAACAAATAAATTTAAGTAAGTACGATTTTATCAAAGTTTCATACAAAATCTGTAACATAGAATAGATAATGTTATTTCGTCCGCAATAACAAGATATTTTACAGGCAGTAATAAAATACCGCGCCCATAATTCTTACCTGACCTTTGGACTGCTATCATCCTCTTTTTACTACCGAAAATATTGTGTAAAAGTAAATTAGGTCACATGCTGCTTTTATGATGTATTTTACTGATTTATTTATTTTAAAGAAAATAATAATCATTTTTATCTCAGGCAGCTAGGCCCATATTAATAAATACCTTGCGGACTAACTCATATAATACTAGCTGCGCCCCGCGGTTTCACCCGCGGTCCCACGAGAACCGTTAATTTTTTAGGGATAAAAAGTACCCTATGTCCTTTTCTGTATCCCAGAAAACGTGTATGCAAAATTTCATGATGATTGATTGAGTAGTTAGGGCGTGAAAGCTGAAAAAAGAAGCGCTACTCTACTCTAGAAAAGAGGAATTCTCGAAAATGAAATTTTGGTTTAGAAGTTAGATTTTTCCAAGCTTGTAAACAAGCATAAAACAAAAACTTTTGATACGTAGAAAAGTTAAGAATGAAGGTCAGTGTACACAATATTGGCTCTACATCGGATTGAGTACATGCAAACGATATTTTTATGGTCCATTTACATACGCTATTTTTGCGGGTAGGTAAGTATGTAAAATCCCGTTGAGAAGAAAGATCAGTGCATTTGGTTTTAGTTGCCATATTAAAACATTAACAAACTTTCAGTGCAAGATGATTTACGCAAGCGAGCCACGCATAACGCTGTAATTCTGCTGTTCGTGACCAACCCTGCTCACATTTGCAACGTCTTAAAATTTAGACCAGCCGCGAAAAGTTAGTGCAGTGCGATATGACCATTTCCAAATATAAAGTAACTACACACAAAGAAACTTTATTTTTCAAATAAACTTGCTATCTTTCACCTTTATCTGGAGTTAACCGAAACCTCCATCAAGATAACATTGACATTGCCTCTAGATCAGAATAAATCTCTATTCTGACGTCTATTGAAACTTTTTAGAATTCAGAGCCGATCAAGTCAAAGTAGAATTGAGAAAAATGTAAATAAATCTGGGATTTACGGTCGTTACTGAAACGTATTTACTGTTTCTAGGGGTTTTTTGGATTAAGGGTTAAAAAGCGTGAGATTTAGAATTCCAAGTTAAAAGGAGAGATGTGAATTTATTTATTTTTTATAGAATATTTTTAGACAATAGACAATAGACAACAATTTATTTATGGCAAAAAACACACAGAATACAGACAAAAACTTAACTAAAAAAAATTGGTTGCCTGTAAAGTCGGTATACGGGCGAAAGTTTTACGTGACAACGACTTTTTATGTCTGTCTCTCTCGCTCTTAGGCGGGCTAACCTCGCGGGCGTGCCTCTCACTCGCTCTCATTGTGAGCGCATAACGTGAGCGGAGCGTAACGCAGTTTCTTGAAGTGTCACCCGGCAAACCAATTTATAAGACGTTGTCACGTCAAAAAACTTTTTGACATTTTACCTACCTATTTTAGCGTGTGCAACGCGACAACGGTATGTCGACTTTTTTATCAAGACAGACGTATGTTTACACGTAGCCTTGTCACGTTCTCACACGACTATAAGACGAGAAGATTTTTGTCGCGAGCTCATGCTAGGGGTGCTGGCGTAAATTGTTGAAAATGAATGTTGAATATTTTGACGTTACTATATTAATACTAAATACTCTTGGTGTATTTTTTTTGTGGTTTCTTAAGTAGTTTTTAACTTCCAGCTGTTTTGGGTGACGCTGCGAGCAGAAACATAGTGACTGAGTGTAGAGTGGGAGAGTTACCGCTATTGATTGGGGCATTGTGATGAACTGTAGGTTCATCTCTATAATATAATACATCATATTTCAATGATTTCGATGGAGGTATACTTATTATTTTCTATCAACCTATGAGATTACAAGATGAAGATACATCGGTACCTAAATAATCGAAAAGCTAATAACGTTTATTGTGAATTTGATTGAAATCGGTTCTGAAATTTATTGTACCCACGGATGAATGGCTTGATTATTATTTGTTAGTATTAGAAACTTATATGAATTGGTTTTGCTTCTGCACGAATTGTTAGCAAATTCACCAAATATTTGATTGCTTCAGCTCAATAAATAGCTGTTAAAAACTTACACCTTAAGCTTGAAACATAATAAGGCATCTGACGTAAGACATTGGGACTAATAGAAATCCATGCTAAAGAAGTGGCCACTTGCACTAAATATGAGAATTGCCTAGGTTTTTAAACTACTCCTAGCGACGAATTCGCTCATTGGGCACATAAAGTTAAGATTCTCCTAAGGAATGAGTTAAGGTTCGTTTAAAAAAATGTAAGGAGCTAGGTAGGAGTAGATTAAACTAGTTAGACTTAGGCGATTCTTAGTGCAAGAGCCCGAAAGTTCTCTAAAAATATGTCTTCAAACAAGTAACTTTCAGCCAACAATACTGCATCAGGCCACGTACTACGGCACGCGCGTCAGCACCCGCGTCTCGCTTTGAAATTTGTTATTTATAGTTTAAGTCTTATGTCAAATCAATAAATCTCAAATTGCATTTTTCGAAGCTCAACCGCACACGCCTCTCGCCCGCCACGCGGCCGCCACGCGTCCGCTTCGCATCAGCTCCGCGTTCATCCCGCCTATTGCACTGTTTTTTAGAACTAAGCAAAGGGAATAAAAACCGTTATTTTTCAAGAAAGATCATTCCAACCTCATAAGAAAACTCAATTTTATAACACATTTAAAACACCAAATAAACAGCCGAACCGCTCCCCACAATGACGCCCCACATTAACCGACTCATATCTCACGAAACGTAAATAAAATTGAATTAACTCCTCAAGTGGATATAAAAGTTGGAAATTATGCCGCCATTGGAAGGCTGACGCGAGAAATAATAAAACTCCCCTCGAGCGGGATCAGCCGCAACGCAAATAGAATCCAGTAATGGATAGGGATAACCGAATAGAAAATTAGGCTCAAATGGCTGAGACGGTGTTGTCTTCAAACCTAAAGAGGTGTAGGATAATCTGTGCCTTGAACCTTGGGAATACTCTGGAGTCAAACTGTCAAAGTGCTTAAGGTAAGCTGAGAATTCGGGCTGTGTCTAATCATCATCATCATCTCAGCTGGAGACGTCCACTGCTGGACAGAGGCGGAGGGCCTTTGTCCAGCAGAAGCAAAGATCTTCACAGTGATTTTTTTTAATGACTCTATGCTATTGGCCACTGAGGCCTCGACAGCGTACCGGGCATTAGGCAAGCGCAGATGGCGCAGAGCCTTAAATAATGCTAGCAAGCTTAAGGGCACCTCTAAGGTACGGCCTCGGCTTGGGCTGTCGCCTAGGGAGGGGCGTCGAATTGCCCCGGCAACCCAGAAGGGGTTTGCTCTAGGGCCCTAATTGGGACGGTTGAACTTACGGTTAAAAATAAAATGATTTTTAACAATGACTCTACCGAAAGAGAGCCTTACCTCAGAAGAAGAGGCAAGAAACTAAAGGGCGGTCTGCACAGTGATAGAACTTGCTCGCATTAAGTGACTTCCTGCTACCTTTGCCATCGGTCTACCTTCTGGGAGGCGTTACCACGCTGCGTCTTCCGGTTTGTAATCTACACTCGAGAAGTAAATTTCTCGATCGTTTGTAATCTACACTCAAGAACTTAGATAACTCGAGTGTAGATTAAAATCCGGAAGACGCAGCGTGGTAATTAACGCTTCCCAGAAGGTAGACCGATGGCAAAGGTCGCAGGAAGTCTCTTAATGCGTGCAAGATCTATCACTGTGCAGACCGCCCCTCAGTTAGATTGTACGAAAATAATGTACATACTTACTTAAAGCTATTCCAAAAGCTAAATACTTATGTTTGCGTGTGTGACATTGTGAGAGTGAAATTATTAAAAACGTGACATTTGCTATTGCGATATTGTGATAGTGTGACATTTTGAGAGCGTGAAAAACAAACGTGACGTTATGCTAACGTGACATAGTGCATACATACATACAAACATATCGTCACGCCTTTCCCCTGAGACGGCTGGCAGAGATGTAATATAACACCCACATTTTGCCGGACGATATTCGGTCCCGAATGTGACCGGGGGCGAGCCTGTCGCCATTGTGTACCGAGAGATATTTACCTTACCTGCGATACATTTCGCTAAAGCTCAGTATAGTATCTCTGCATGTTCATATATGTAGCAATCACTCATCTCTATCACTACTCACACCTTTTAATTACTGCATGTTAAGTACTTGTGCCAATAACAACTTACAAGAATAAGTATAAAATAAAAATTAAATAAAGCCTTGACACCAATTTTCATCAAACTTACTCGTAGCTAAGGACACTCCTGACTAAGTGCGTCAGGGGTTAAAAATCAAATTCAGCCAGTAATTTTGATTTTGTGACATTCTCATTTCAAGCTAGAAACTAAAGAAGTCGTGTCAATTCCCTCCATAACGTCCCGTACCCTCATTTCTCTCCCCTATCTCTAATCTCGAAAACGTCACACTGTAAATTATTTTCTCACGGAAAAAATACACGTAACAAAAGTTTAAGTCCGGTGATTGAAAGTGGTATTTTATCTGAACAGCAATTTATGGGGGTGGTCGTCCAATTGATAGGGTGCTAACCGCTGCCCAAAGGGTCTCAGATAAGGATTATGGTCTTAGCGGAGGGCGAATTTTTTTAAGGAAGGGACTACACCGCAGGTTGCGTAGAGAGAGTAGAAGAGTGGGTAAGGCATCGGTGACACTTTGTGTTGCAGGTGTGTGCGTTGCGTTGACGCATTTATCACTTTTGTAAGTTGTGTCGAGATACATTATAATCATTCATAGAGATCTTGGTCTCACTGCCGAGTGTAGGCCTCTCCAACAGTAACTGTACCATCTACATTGGTCCTATTACATAGTGATAAGAGCAAAAAAAGCACAGACTACAGCAATAAATATTCGTCGAACATGTCAACGTCCCGTGATATTTTTCTTCTACATTATTTTCTTGTTTGCAAGTTGTCTACTGAATTACAAGAAACACTGGATGGACCACACACTATATCATGATCACGATATCATGGCGCAAAATCATCTTTGTCACTTTCCCTCTCACAAATTTTCTAACGAGTAAAACAGTGACCGAGATAATGTTACAAGCACCAAAAGAGACAAATGGAAGGAGAGAATTTGTCCTTTCTCCCTAGTGAATCCTATCCTTTACAGTGTACCCTCGGGTGAGTTTTCCTAAATGCTAACGCGTGAGATTCGATGGTAGGAGAGGAGTGATAAGAGATAGGCGCTGAGTGATTGCGATTGTTTTTTGATGGCTGACGTAGGGTAACATTTGGGAAGCATGTTTTTGTTATTAGTACGCTTTTCTGTGTAATAACATCACGTGTTAGTAGCATATTAGCAAGAGCGAGCGAGTTCGTGTAGAGATGAATAAACTTGTAATGTAACTTGTATTTATTGGCATAAGGATTAAAGTTTTTTTCTTCTACATTTCGGCAATAAGATTTCCTTACTTGTTGTTTGTTTTTTTTTTTTGTACGAAAGATAGTGTTTTCTCCAAACTGCGCAAGAAAGAGGGCTATGTTTTTCATGTGTATGTATGTAAATATGTATGTATGTGGGTATGTATGTAAGAGATTTCTTTGGCACGAAACAGCTTGATGGATTTCGACATGTGAGATGTCATTTGAATCGTCTTGATAGTGGAAGTGACATAGAGCACAATATTTTGGTTTTTGTTATTATATTAATAAATGAATAAATAAAAAATGTATTTATTGCCAAAACTTTATAACACATTAAAGAAAACTATAAGTACTTATATCATTACACCTAAACTGAGTATAATGATAAAATTGTTTTGACAATAATTGGAGTAGGCTCAGCACTGTTCTGCGTAGACGAGGTCCACGCAGAGCTGGTTTTCAGCCTACCCCATTGCTTGAGCTAAGCATCAGCAGTAATAATGTTACTTGATAACAGTCATAACCAGTTATGGATTTCAAAGCAAGCTATTAACACAAAATACTTTGCAACTTATTTTACTGGTGAGTATGTCGACAAAAAGCGTTGCGTAGTTTTTATTCCAATAGTAGAGAGAGAGCATTAAACAGCAGCATTAAACAGCATTATTCTAGGAAAATCTCTGCTCCACTTTGCAGCGTCTTAATCCTATCTGATTGTAATCCTAACTAATGTTATAAATGCAAAAAAGTGAGTTTGTTCGTTTGTTTGTTACGCTTTCATTACTTAACTGAACAACCGATCATACGGAAATTTTGCACACACGTTGTCAGGGATACAGAAAAGAACATTAATAAAATAAATAAAAATAGCCTTTATTTCTACTGCATCGTTTCACAAATAGTTTAGCTTTATGTTAAGGCAAGAATGTGCAGAAGTCGCCTCTGCGGCGTAGGCCTCCCCTAATGATCTCCACTCTTCTCTCTCTCTAGCTGCGGTCATCCAGTTGGGTCCGTATTTCTTCGAGAATATGTCCCTCCATATTTTCCTTTGTCTTCCCTGGCTCCTTTTCCCGTCCCGTGGAGTCCATTCTGTGACTTTTTTTGTACATCTGGAATTTTCGAGCCTACAGATACGTCCTGCCCATTTCCATTTAAGTAACCTTATTCTATCTGTTACGTCCGGAATTTTAGTTTTGCTTCTTATAATGTGGTTGAAAACAGAAAATAACATAGAGTACCTTTTATCCCGGAAAATAACGGTTCCTGTGGGACATCAAGTGAAACTGCGGGGCGCAACTAGTAATTTAATACTTCTCTAACACTCTATCATTTAACCATTTTTCTAGCTATCTCTTAATCCTCTGCACGTTGATGGACGAGTCCAATTCATAGAAATATGGTGCGCGGAATAAGCTTGACTTGATTGATGATAAATAATTGTTCTAGCGCTATTACTATCATTCAGAACTTATAAGGCTGAGTGCCCACTGGAAATGTGCGAGGGGAGATGAGCAATGTACGAGGAAAATAATCACCAATAGCATCACTTTTTTTACAAAGCGAAGTCATTCTATTGGTGGATTTTTTCACGGATCGCTCGTTTTCTCACTAATCTCCGGTGCACTCGCAGCTTTACTATAATTTTTAGAATTTGCTTGTTAAGACGTATAGGTACAAAATTAGTTTTGTAGAAAATACTGACATCTTCTGAAGTTTCTTGAACCAATTTTTAGTGTATTTCCGCTCTAACGTACTTCTTCGAAGAAGTACTCGAAGAATTACATTTCACAAATTAATATTCTTTGACGTACTTAATGTGACGTTAGAGCAGAAATACACTAGAAATTGGTTCAAGGAACAGTTTTGAAAATGAACTTCCGCAAAGTAACGCCTGATTCAATCAACTATCTTCTGAAGTTCTGAATCGTAATACATTCAGTGATTGATGCAATACAAGCTGCTTAGGCCCACATGCTGAAGCTCGAATTTGTTTGTTAATCCTACATATTGAAACGGGTGGACTGATTTTAATGATCATGAAATTTAGCCGCCCGCCTCTCAAGCCAGAGGGAGCGGGGTCGAACCCAGCCGACGGCACGCACCACTTTGTTCATTGTATAAACATCTGTGCGTATTGTATGTCATCTGCTACATGACTGGAGCCCGGTGTATGGCGACAGGCTCGCCCCCTGTCACATTTGGGACTGAATATCGTCCAGCAAAGTGTAGGTGATGTATTACACCTCTGCCAGCCCCCTTGGGGGAGAGGCGTGACGATATGTTATGAAATTTGGTATGGAGGTAGCTTATAGGTACTCTAGATTAACAGATAGACTAGTATTTAACCGCAGGTAACACGTGGCGTGAGGCGTAGTTAGTATTTAATAATACGAGCAATGACGAAAAATGTACAAACCTTTACAATCGTAAAAATATCCACTATAGAGAATATTTTTCCTTTCCGAATAAGTCAAGAATTTCTTATTTTCCATACAATATGTAAGCGCAGTGTCGCCAGCTCCGGTTGGTTTGAAATTGTAATATTCTAGAGACTGTAGGGCGGATTAAAAGCGGCGCAGTATTAACTGGTCATTTGGAGATAATGACGGTGTGGAGACGGCTTCTTAGTCAACCCTTTATACGGCACGGGTCACGCAGAGACTTGTCTACGCCTTTCTTAAGTCGCTACGATAGTCTCTCTTCGCCGTTTATAGATTGTTCTAAAGTTTTTAGTTCTGAGGTATGGTTTTTGTTTGTGATAAGTACCTATGCCTAACTCAAAACGTTTTGGATTTTATAAACAGTAAGTTTAAAAATGATACAACTAAATAAATAAATCTTTCAACCTACGAATTAGGCCCACTTGCAGAAGATCTGGTTGACTCGTGAGTTAAATTATAGTAGGCAAATAGCTTATAAGCACCACCTAGGTTAGCTTCTGACTCTTGGTGGCGCAAGACAGTTTACCAGTTAAACCATTAAATGATTGAACTATTTTTATATTTGACATAAATAATTATCAATTATTATCATTCTGACATACATTTTTAATTATCAATATTCAACTCTGACGTGTAACTATAGAAGTTTTTAATAAATTCTGATTTCTGATTTCTAATAACCCTTCATGAGCAGTTAATAATGAGCAGCATTCTAAGGTTGCCTAGAAGAGATCGCTCTTAGTGATAAGGCCGCCAGTTGTTACACTACAGTTTAAGATTATTCTGTTATTTTGTTTTTGTTATTTCTGGTGTGAACAATAAAGTGTTTATCTATCTATCTTAATTCCTAGTTAAAAAGATAACCCGAACTTCTGTGCCTGTCGCCCTTAGTTAATTTTGATTTTACCAATTACAGATAAAACAATCAAATACTAAAAATAACTGTTTTTATACGATTCCGAAAAGAATTCCTAATCGTGTCGATCTAAGCGGTGGTCATTGGTCCTGGACACAAACTTACTTTGCCGCTTGCGTCGGTTAAAAGGTTAATTGGCTAATTACTGTGTTACTTGTTAGTAACTGAGACTATAGGGTTCAAGGTCTCTGCTGTATGACGATAAGAGCAGGTCTCAGTAGTCTCGTCTTATTCAACCTTCTTGCTACAAGTAAAGCGGTCATTACATTACATTATTAGTTAATTCATTTAATACCTAATTAACGAAATAATTTGATGGATGCAAATCTGGTAAATAAACAATTTCATTTCATTTCATTTCATTATCCAATTTGCAGTACGTTAACTATGCGAGACGCAGCCGCGCGCGCGCACTCACCCTGATGAAGACCGCCGAATGCGGTTGAAACTATAGTCGGAATAATCGACTGAATCGTACGTGAGTAATTCCCGTATTATAAATCATAAAGGACGCTAACTCTTCCCTTTTCACTTTTCCCCAAAGGGGCTGGCCAAGCTGTATTACAATACTCACACTTCGCCGGATGATATTCGGTTCTAAATCTTATAGGGAGCGAGCCTGTCGTAATACACCGGGTCCAGATATGTAGCAGATGAAATTAAATACGCACACACATATGATGCAAAATGGACAAATTGACCCGAATTAGCGCCTTCTCCAACTAGGCCATCATCGATCTTATATTATTTAATTAATCTAATTCTAAAATTTTAATATGTATAATTGCTTAATTATGCGTTAATATTAATAAATAAATAAAATGAATTAACATTATTACTTGCAGCAGTACATGGGATTGTGTTGTCTCGAATCGTCTTCGGTTGAGACCCTCGCATAATTGGAATCAAACATCAAGGTAAGTTTCGTTTGATTCTTAATTATTACATGTCAATTAAAATAACCCCAGTTCTATTTTTTGGTACGATATGCTTCCGAAAAATACAACCTTGATGTGTATTTTTCGGCAGGATACAACTAGGTACACAATTTACAATAAATAAATTAATTTAAGCAGTTTCCACCCCATATTACCCTACAAATTCGAAGTAACCAGCACTACGGTGCAAAAAAAAAAACTGTCCCCGACCGGCAAAATAATAAGTGCGCTTCGCTGGCCGAGGCGGTAATTATTGAGCTGGGAACTGGTAACGTGGCTTATCAAGCTCTATTGCTTTTTGCAAAATGAGCAGGAGAGAATAGTCGATGTAGTAAAAAAAAAAAGAAAATGCGAGCAAAACTAAGACTTGTAAAACATTTTTAAATATCTTTGAAATCGAAAAATGCTAGTACATTATTCTTGTTTTAATGCATGTTCCAAGGGATGGCGGGCCTAGTTAGGAGAAGGCCCACCTCTCAAGCCAGAGGAAGTGGGTTCGAACCCAGCCGACGGCACGCACCAATTTATTCATTGTGTATGTGAGCATATGTGCGTATTGAGGTACAATATTGCGGTACAATAACAGGAGGTAGTCGGAGTACGTACTCGCTCCAAGTATTTATTTAATAACTGTGGCTATAAGTTGTGTAACAGCCGTAATCGACGTAAATTTGACGAACTACAAAACAGTGCATATTGTGGAGTAACAGTCAGTGGTTCATACGGTGAATAGTGACATTATCGGGACATTTTTCCCTAAGATCTCGATCTCATTATTACGCGTTTTTTTTGTTGGAAGAGGGTAGTATTGTGCGAAACTAACTAATAAAATCAGTGCATGGTGTGAAATTTAATACTGGTGGCGCCATCTAGTGTCTAGTAGCAACGGGTCGATAGCGCCATCTCCTCGGTTGATTAACGACACTAAACAACTAGTAGCTCCATCTAGCGTCAAGTTATAGCGGATCGATAGCGTCGCCATCTGCGGATTTTACACGAACTTCTTGTTGACATTGAAAGCATGCTTAAGTGCGGAGGTTGCGGGAAATTTATTTCACCGCCAGAGGGAGCTAAATGCGGGAAATGTGCAGGAGTGTACCACCGGGCCTGTGTTAATATCCCTGCCAAGGCAAGTGTATCGTCAGCATGGTTATGTCCGAACTGTAAATGTGCAATGCCTAGAGACAACAAGCCGTCCACTCCGGTCCGAGGGGCAATGTCATTTATCGCGGAAGAAGATCAGGTACAGGGAAAGCAGCTAGCTATCTCTGCGACTGTCGATCCAGGAATGACCGACGTCGCTAGTACGGAGATGTTAGAAAAGATTCTACTAATCGTTCAGGAACTGAAAACTGATGTACGCATTTTAAGTACTAACGAAAGCCTTTTGAAGCAAGAAATAGCTTCATTAAAAACCGAAGTGCTTGAAAGTAAGGCGAGATTGAACAAGCTAGACAATATTGAGTTAGAAATGAAGGCATTACGTGTACAGCTTTGTGAGAAGTGGGACGAGTATGCTACTGCGAAAGATACTCTGGGTCGTCCGCAACAGGTGTCTAAGAATCTGGACTCATTAGCAGAGACGAACTCAAAGAAACATTTGATGAATTCGGTTCACCTACCGTATAACAGAGTCGCAAACAAAACGCTAACCGCAACTCCCGCCGATTGTGCCAACGACAGCTCCAAGAATGCAGCGAAGAGAAGTATCGCTCCAATCGAAATGTCGCGGCCCTCGTGTAATAAGTCCGTTGATAGTGTCGCTGATGCCGTGAGCTCGAATAGCCGGAGTACACCTCAGCAGCGGACTTCTAGACAAACATTGGCGCCAGATGTTATGGGAGATGAAAGCAGCAACACCGCCGGCGACTGGCAGACTATCATGAAACGTCGCCGCAGCAACAGACAGCAACACCCAGTCTTAGTCGGAGTTGGAAAGAATGACTGCGAAATACAGGCGGTTGAAAGAACATGTTATATACAAGCGTGGCAATTCAAAGCCGACACTACAACCGACCAAGTCAAACATTTCTTGAACGGGATCGCGCAAGCTGACTACCATGTAGAAAAACGACAAATAAGATCAAATAGACATGCGTCATTCATAATAGGAATGCCGGAGGGTGTCGAGCCTCAAGTGACGAGTCCGAATGTGTGGCCGCAAGGGATTCGATTCGCGAACTGGTTTTTCCGGAGCCGCTCAAACCCGCAGCCAACAAAGTAGTAGAATCGAATCTGATTCCTGCTCAGACGACACAAGGCGACTCAGAAGATGAAACACAAGGACCGAACACAGCGGCTACGTCTAGCGGCAGCACTAACTATGGGCACGATTATGTAAGGATATGCCATCAAAATATTAGATCTTTAAAGAACAAAACGAGCCGTGTAGAGGTAGCACTTCAATGTGAGTTGAAAATGATATATTGTGTTTATCTGAGCATTTTTGCAAAGCGCATGAAATAAAATGCATAAATTTAAATAATTTTGTTTTAGCGTCTTCCTATTGCAGAACCACGGTAGAGCATGGTGGTGCCTGTATATTTGTTAAGAATAATTTGAATTATAAGAATCTTGACTGTTATTCTAAATTATCAGTAGAGCAAGTATGCGAAATAGCAGCAATAGAATTGTTAGATAAAAAAATTGTCGTAGTCTGTATATACCGATCTAATTTGACTAGTACGGCTCTATTTTTTACTGCCTTTGAATGTCTGCTCAATAAGCTCGTTAACTGTGATAAAGAATTTGTGATAGTTGGCGACTTTAATATAGATTTTATCGGTAATCTTAATAGTGATTTAAAAAAATTAAATGATATTTTAGCAATACACAATTTGTGCAACATTGTGTATTTCCCCACAAGAGTAACTAGCACGACGAGCACCTGCCTAGACCACTTCTATGTCAGTTGTGATTTAGCGGCGGAAACTCGTGCGGCGCCCGTGCGCTGTAACTTGTCCGATCACTATGCGGTGCGCGGCAGCGTGCCGTGCGCGAGAGGCCCGAGGCTTGCACCCACCCGCCTCGTCAGGTGTTACAGCCAAGCAAACCGAAGCAGTTATGTCACTGCCATGGAAAGCGTGGACTGGTGCGAGGTCGAGCATAGATATGCAACGAAATCACCAGAGGAGATGGCAAATGCCATACTAAATATAATCAAAAATCAAATGAACAGTTGTTTTCCATTGAAGCGGTCTAAAACGACAAGCAAACAGACTTGTTGGGCGACTGATGAAATATTTCATTTTAATTCGTTGTTAAAGGATATGCGAGATATTGAGACTAAATTTCCAACGAATACTGATTTGAAGTTAAAAATTGAAGAGTTTCAAGTGAAGTATGATGTCTTACTACAGCGTGAGAGAAGCGACTACTATTGCGACCTAATTCGCCAATCGCCAAATTTGACTAAATCTATGTGGGAAGTGGTGAAAACAGAATCTGGGAGGTCTAATAGAACTCGAGACTACACTGAAGTACTGACGCGACCTGACGGATCCAAATTCTCCAGCAAAATAGAAGTCGTGGACGCTGTAAACCAACACTTCGTAAACGCGGCGGCATCATGTGGTGCGCCCGCCGCTGACATCTCCGCGGCATCCCGTGCACTAGCCGCAGCGCGTGCTCCAGCCGACCGCTCATTCAGACTAAAGCAGTTTTCACCCCAGGAAGTACTCCGCATTCTGACACAAGGCGTAGCAAGGAAGAAGTCAAAAGACGCGTACGAGATCTCAATCTCGCTGACGCACCTCACAGCGGTACCGTTAGCATACATACTATCATCTCTGTACAACCGATGCATCGAGGAGGGTATGTATCCTGCCTCTTTGAAGCTCGTCAAAGTTTCCCCTCTATATAAAGGGAAAGGTAAGCAAGAGGAAATTAATAGTTATAGACCAGTTTCAATAATTCCGGCCGTCGCGAAGATATTCAAGTACGGCCTTAGTTCGCGGCTTACTGAGTACCTAGCAGAGAATTCGTGGAATCGCTCTAGATCTTGTCGAGTCATATTTAACTGATAGACAACAAAAAGTGGGAATTAATGGCGTCACATCTTCCGGATCTTTAGTTACAATGGGAGTACCACAAGGTTCTATCTTAGGCCCGTTCTTATTTTTGGCGTATATAAATGATTTGCCGTATATGGTTAAGGACCTTACAGACATAGTTCTATTTGCTGATGATACATCTCTTATTTTTAGAACAGATAGGAAAGATAGTGAACTTGTGCATGTGAACAACGTACTGACTATTATTTCGAGATGGTTCGCTGCGAACAATTTGTTACTAAATGCAAAAAAAACTAAGTGTTTAAAGTTTTCCATGCCTAATGTTAGATATATAGAACCAAACGTAATGCTTGAGGGCGATAAACTTAACATAGACAAGGCGACGGTGTTCCTGGGTATAAGCATTGATTCCAAACTGCAATGGGGTCCACATATTAGTGCTCTGTCTGGGAGACTTAGTTCTGCTGCTTATGCGGTTCGCAAGATTAGGCAACTGACGGATATAGCTACAGCTCGGATGGTTTACTTTGCTTACTTCCACAGCATAATGTCATATGGCATTTTGCTGTGGGGATCAGCTGCTGAAGTGGAGGCCATTTTTATTTTGCAAAAGCGAGCGGTCCGCGCTATCTACGGAATGGGTCCCCGTGAATCATTGAGAGATTTATTTAAAGAAATAAATATTTTAACTTTACCTTCTTTATATATCTTTGAAAATATTATGCACGTTCGCAAAAATCTACATAAATTTAAATTGAACAGTGACTATCACAATTATAACACTAGAAATAAGGATAGGATAGCTGTACAGAGATTTAGACTGACTAAGTCAAGAAAGTCATTTTTAGGCAACTGCGTTAGTTTTTACAATAAAATCCCGAAAAATATAACCGGGCTCACCGAGGGAAAATTCAAATCACATGTAAAAACTACATTAATGAAAAGAGGATATTATAAGGTTAAGAATTATTTAGAAGATAAAGATGTCTGGAGCCTTCCACTTCCGCCAAGTAGCCACTAATATTTATAGATATTACCTAGTTGTAAGCCAAAATTTGTGAGACTAATTTATTTATTATTTGAAAAAATAATGCCCCTCAGTTTCTTGCCTGTTCTTCTGAGTAGAGGCTTTTTATCCGAACAAGGCGGTCGAGTCTATTTAAATAACTTTGACGTTCATAAGTGTATCTTTGATACCTAAATTGAATAAAAACATTTTGACTTTGACTTTGACTTTGACTTTATCGGATTTCATGACGGGCCGACGCCAGATGGTTGTAGGAGAGGGAGGCACGGTAAAATCGCAGCTGCTCACAACCGTTATTGGAGTAGCGCAGGGATCATCGCTATCTAATATTATGTTCTCCCTCCTCCTCAATGACCTCCCTAGGCTGGTGCACGTCATGGCGGCGGGGGTCTACAACCGTCTTCCGGACGATATAAAGGATGCTCCGTCACGGAACTCATTTAAAATTAGAGCAAAAAAGTGGCTTGTTGAGCAGGCATTCTATAAGGTGAATGACTTTTTACCTAGAGTAGAGTAAGTGCCTTTATTAAAAATGTGTATTTAAATAATTACCTGTTATAATTAATTATGTTTATTATCTGATTATTCGATTATTTTGATTTTATATTATACTAGCTGTCACCCCGCGACTTCGTTCGCGTTTATTATTTATACATATATATATATATATATTTAAACTATCCTATCTCTCAAGTTGGATCGAACTGGACATGGTGTGCGAATTTTATTATAATCGGTTAAGTGGTTTAGGAGTTCATTGAGGACAAACATTGTGACACGAGATTTATATATATTAAGATTATTAATATTGACTTGACATATATTGTACCCAATTATGTATTGTACCCAATGTAATCATTGTTCTATTTTTATTTTAATGAAATTGTACTGACTGATTATTATTATTGGAATTGTAAATTCAATTTAAATAAGTTAGAAATATAAAAATACCAGACGTGTAACTACATTAGTTATGAATAAAGAGTTATGAGTTATGAGTTAGTTATTGTATGTCATCTGCTACATGATTGGAGCCCGGTGTATGCGACAGGCCCCTGTCACTTTTGGGACTGAATATCGTCCGGCGAAGTGTGGGTGTTGTATTAGACCTCTGTCAGCCCCGAAAGGCGTGACGATATGTTTAATGCATGTCTTTGGAACCTCAGCATTGTCTACTGATGATTATCAACGTCATCATCAGTATCTACCTACTCCTGCAAGGCTAGCACGGGCGGGAGACAAATTGTCTTTCTACCGTTTTTAAAACCCGACGGGGTGTTATAAGTTTGACGTGTCTGTGGTTGCCTATGGCATCGTAGCTTCCGGCCGGATGGACCGGTTTCTTTTTTTTTTTGTATGAAAAGTGAATTACGCCGGAGTGTTTTAGCTACTCGTATGTTTGATGGTTTGTGTCGCGGTTTTTTTCATTTATACTTGTTATCCACGCTTAGATGTGACAAAACTAGAAAATGGATATGTTTGTCACTTTCTCGCGGGATAAAAATGGTAGAAGGACAATCGTCTTCTTCTTCAAATCGTCAGAAGGTCAATGGCCCCATTCGGAGATTTGAGATTCTCATCTCACCTTTTTTCATCCTTGTTGCTCTCGTTTGAAACGTCATAGGTGTGAGAGTGACCAAGATTAAATCTCATCTCATCTCACGTGCAAGAATAGGTCACCAGGTCTTCGGCCCGTGCTAGCTTTGCTGATAGGCCTCTTCAACCCTTCGTGAGCCAGTGTCTCTCTACCTGTACCTACTAATCGTCTCGTCTACGTGTGTCCTGCGATAGATCGTTATTTATTTATTTTTAACCAACTTCCAAAAAGGAGGAGGTTCGCAATTCGACTGTAAGTTCTTTTTTTGTGTGTAACGTACATTATAACAATAACGTGATTCTCCGCCAATTGTGAATCGATTTTAATGATTATTTTTTTGTTTGGTAGATCATGCTTTAGAGGTTTTATATAAATCTTATCGAAATATTTCAAACAGTTTTTTAAATTTCAACAAAATATAAAAATTGTTTACATGGATGACAGCCTAACGGGAAGTCAGATTTTTAGGCTTTGCTTTTTAAATTATAAGCAAAAGATTATTACTTACAATAATCATGAAATATTATCAAGTTCTTAAACTAATTTCTTTTGAGCAATTTTATAGGAAAAGGGCTTTGCAGATATCTTGTTAGGTAACTTAGCTCGGTCATGTTTCAACCTTTCTTGGTTACTTGTGTAGCTTAATTACTAAATTACTTACCACAAGTATTACAAGATAGAAGCTTATGTTTATTATTTTAATTGAAGACTAAACACACTCAAACAGCCGCACCAACACTCAACCAACCATCACTGACACTCAACCAATATTTAATACAAACAACCACTTGTACGTAGATGTAATATGATGGTACCTAGTTGTAAGCCAAAATTTGAAGTTTTTTTTTTTTTGAGAAATAAAAACGCCCTCTGTTTCTTGCCTGTTCTTTTGAGTAGAGGCTCTTTTTCTAAATAATGCGGTTGAGTCTATTATAAAACTCACGTTCATAAGTGTATATCTGATACTTTGATGCCCAATCTTAGTACGAGTATATACTCGTATGTATAAATTACGTGTCACGTTGTTTGTCCGCTATAGACTCCTAAACTACTTAACCGATTTCAATCAAATTTGCACACCGTGTGCAGTTCGATCTAACTTAACAGATATGATAGCTCACATATATATATGTATATAAATCATAAACGCAAACGAAGTCGCGGGGTGACAGCTAGTAAAATATAAAATTTGACTTTTGACTTTGAATTTACTAAGTTCTTAGCATATAGGATGGTGTATACTACGCCAGTTATGGCATTTACAACACGTAGTGATGAGATTTAAAATCTATGCTTAAGCAAGACCGAAATATGTCATATACACAAGTTCGAAAGAGACGGACGACGATGACGACTTTACGTGTGGGCCTGACCTTGTTTTTTTGGATCATGGTGCTACAAGTGGCACAAATCAACCTAACCAGTGATGGAACAAAGGATACAAACTTGTGTTACAAATACTATTAATATTAATAACTACTGGCCACTAGTACATAATTCATGTATTTATTTACTAGCTGTTACCCGCGACTTCGTTCGCGTTTATCCAGAAAATAATATCCAAAAACTTTCCTCGTGAAATACTGTAACTAATTATTACATGCCATGAAGATCCGTTTCGCCGTTTCGCTGTGAAAAGCCTATGAAAATACAGACAGAGTTACTTTAGCTTTCATTATATTAGTAAAGATGTTCGGAAAACAAAGTACTTCACAGTATTTAACAACAACAACAACAACTCTTTATTAAAAACATAAAATAACTACAATAGTACTTAAATAAGGCTTTAACTAAGTTTTTAATGGGCCGTCTTATTGCTCCAAGCGATCTCTTCCAGGCAACCTGTATGGACAGGAACATTCACATAAATAGAGGCCTTGAATGTCATAAAAACATAATTGTGGAAGACGTAAAAAATAATACGATATAAATTATATTTAAAATTATATTTATTGTATATTTATAAATAATAAAAATAAATATACAGCAAGACATGCTGCAATAATAATTACAAATTAGAAAAAATGACATTCTAAAAAGCACAAGGCTCCACAAGGCATCTCCCAGACAGACGCGGCCTGTGGTGGCGGCTATTGGACTGCCAGTGGCCGACAATGCAAAAGTCCATTGGCCACCAGCGCAGGCCGCGTCTGTCTAGGAGACGCCTAAGGGGTTTTCTATCGTTAGAAAATATTATTATGTTACTAGTTCTAAGCCAACAAGTGTGAACGAAATTTTTGAAAAAAGCCTGTGGCTTAGATTCTTGACTGTTCTTCTAGATTCTTCTTTTTTTCCAAACAATATAGTAAAGTCTGATGTAACAGACTACTAACCAAACAATATAGTAATGACTGATACACAGTTGAACAAAGATTTTGATTTACTGAAATCAAAGCACAAATTCATCTTAAACCGTCTTCCCGTGATAAAAAATACAAGCGCCAAACGAGAGATAGAAACCCAACAGCCAGCAGAAATATTAAATTTCACCATTCTTCGAATAGGTCGTACAGAAGCCGCTCGCGGTGGAGAGCGCAGATTCGATTACGCCTGACGTCTGACGCTCCTAACAAGAAAAATGAATTTGTCCAAGTACCGGCGCCTATGCATTTATGAATTTATGAGGAAATGAATGGAGTTGACTTTTTTAACTGACTGCATAAGAAAGAGGGTCGTTTTTCAAGTGTAGGTAGGTACATATGAGGTTTCTAAGGCGCGCCCTCTAAGCGGCTTGAACGATTTTGATTGCGAGTTGCCGTTAGATTCGGTTTTGTATCCGGATCCGGAGTTTAAAGGGCTCATTTTTCATTTAGGTGTTAGGATTTATCAACTTATATAATTATCTATGTTCATCAGCGTAATATCACATGGTAGCAAAATACTTTTTAAAAATAACATAACATATCGCCACGCATTTAACCCGAGTGGGCTGGCAGAATTGTACAACACCCACACTTTGCCGGCCGATATTCAGTCCCAAATGTGACAGGGGGCGAGCCTGTCGCCATACACAGGGCTCCAGTCATAAAGCAGATGACATACAATACGCACATACGTTCACGCAATGAACAAATTGGTGCGTGCTGTCGGCTGAAATTAAACCCGCTCTCTCTGGCTTGAGAGGTGGGCCTTCTCCTACTAGGCTATCATCGCTTTTCAAAATACGAGTAAATACCACATATAATCTGTCCACGAGAACGAAATCGCGGGTAACAGCTAATCCTAACCCTATCTTAACTAATATTATAAATCCGGAAGTGAGTTTGTGCGTTCGTGTGTCCATCGATCATCAAGGAATTTTGCATACACGTTGCATAAACACGTAAATTTTGCAGGCACACAGACAAGCTTACAGATTTAGAGAAATTTCAAAGCGCGGGTAACACCGCGGAGCACAGCCTAGCTATAAATAAATTGTCTTAGATCATCTTATCAACAGATAGGTAAAGTATTAATGGACTGCATAATAAAAATACTACTCTGCCAGAGTGTGTTCCCTGACACTTATGATCTGGGTGTCTTCAAGTCTCGAGTGAATCGGTTTCTTCTAGGCAAGCGTGCTCCATCGTAGGCCGCATCACTGCTTATCATCAGGCATGTTGGCGGACAAACGCAAGCCTATTTAGTAATAATAAAAAATAGGTCACCAAATTTTATATTTGAATCAAACGCCAAATTGTCTTGTAGCGGGATTAATATCCAGGCGAGAACGACTGAGGAGCAAACCGCCTTCTAACATTGCCTACAATTACGTCAACAACGTCCTCACATGTTGCTTCTGTTCTCGAACATTTACTGCAAAAATTGGGTATATCAGCCATCTGAGGACGCACAATCAGTAGCCTCCCAGTAACAGAAATTGGTCGCCGTAGCCGAAATCGGCTTGGACTGCATCATCATTTCAATATTTAGATTTTCAATTTAATTTCGGTTTGAACTAGAAACAGATAACTCCATTGACTAGATCTGGGCTTTGAGGGCGCTGTTTGAGATAAGATCGTCTTTTTGTGAAAGGATTATCAGAAATAAGTATTCTTAGTTAAATTTATTGACTGAATTAAATGAAAGTTATTACATAAAATAAGTAAGCGTGACGTTTGCGATCAAGCTAGTGGCTTTATAATTATATCACTAAACAAATATAAATTAAGTGTAGAATTTTTTTAAAAAAACCCTGAAAATAATAACACTCTTGATCAAGTCACCTTTCCGCCAAAAAACGCAATCAAAATCGGTTTATCCGTTTGGGAGTTACAATGCTACAGACTGACACATACTTTAAACTTATAACACCCTCTGTTTTGCGTAGGAGGTTAGAAGGACATAAGTTTACAATTAGCAGCTTAAAATGTTTTTATTCAATTGGGTATCAAGGAAACACTTATAAACGTCAAAGTTTTATAAAATACTCGACCGCCTTGTTCGGAATAAGAGCCACTACTCAGAAGAACAGGCGAGAAACCAAGGCCTTTTTTTTTTTCAATAATGTTTGTCTCACAAATTTTGGATTAGAACTAGGTAACATCATATTTTATTTTATCTACAACTATCTATGTACTAGTGGCTACTTGGCGGAAGTGAAAGACTCCAAATCTTTGTCTTCTAAATAACTGTTAACCTTATAATATCTCCTCTTTTCATTGATTTATTATTATTTATTTATTTATTATTTATTATTATTACATTACCTTACAAAAACTAACAGTTTGCACCAAATCGTTTTTGTGTCAAATAAAAATGTGTAAAAAAGTGTCTTATGAATAAAAACACACATCTGGTAAGTGTCTAACGCAATTGAGCAACATAATACGGTTTCCCGAGAAGAACAAATCGAGATCAGGTTGACGGGCAAGCAGGCCATTGAGTAGTGTGAGTGCGTGGTTAGTAGGCGCGTGTCGCGCGGTGTCCGTGCGCGGGGCGACGAGCGGCGCGAGCAGCGGCACGCGCCGCCGCCGGCAGCTCCTCGCCGCCGCGCGCTCGCGCTCCTCCACCGTAGAAATATACAACCCACACCTAGATAACGCGGTAGGGTTGTCTATACCGTCATTTAGTAGCAGGTGGTAATGAACAACGAGAGCACACTTACGTCTCAGTTCAAGCGTGTTCATTCCCACCATACCACTAACGAACAGTGAAGGATAAGACCAAGTAGGGTAGTACCCATAGATTTTCCTATATAAGAATCTTGCAAACTTTCTTTGGATTCTCTCAAGCGTCAAAGTATATTTTTTCTCGTGAGGGTCCCAGACCAGCGCGTTAAATTCTAGCTTGCTACGAACTAATGCGTTATACAGAGCCAGTATAGTATATTACAATATATATACAGTATATTGATGTAGCTTTTACATGTGATTTGAATTTTCCTTCAGTGAGCCCTGTTATATTTTTGTTATTTTTATGGCCTAATTATTCGTACTGACTATTAAAATTACGAGCAAAAGAAAATCTTCAAAGTACTCTGCCAAAACACGACTTCAAAAGACCAGCCCAAATAAAACAGAATCATTACCACAAACATCGGAAATTGTACAAAGGAATCTTGCCTTTAAGGGTCTTTAATGCAATATTATTACGGTGTAAAGGTGGCTTGAATTCGTTTCCTTTCGGCGGCGACAGGAAAAGTGAATTTGCCGGCAAAAGATGGTTTCCGTTGGACATGAGGACGTGAAAAACTCGGCGTCTGCGTAGTTTATGGGGATACTTTTATGCTTTGAGGTTACGGTTTGAAATGGCTTCGTGCGAATGTGCTTTTATTCAGTGCAGATTTTTATAATAAGGTTGTTGCATTATCAACAAGATCTTTTGTTAATGCAACAAGGTTCAGTTTTTTTTAAACTCAGCGTCTGCGTAGTTTATGGGGGTACTTCTATGCTTTGGTCACTCACTGAGGTTACTCTTCGGAATGGCATCGAGCGAATGTGCTTATATTTAGTGCAGAATTGTTTAATAACATTGTTGTATTATTAACGGTTAATTATTAAAGGTCTTTTGATAATGCAACAAGATTCAGTTATTTAATATTATAGTATTTTTTTGCAAGCAAGTCTAAATGTTCTAATTTTAATTCGCTTTTTAACTTTTTTAAGTAAAGTTCTTTTTTTCATTATCAACAAAGTCACCTAGTGAAAATGTGCTTGTATACACATTGAGAGATACATAAAATTACCAGTTTATTGTTAAATTCTACATTTTTTCTTAGAATAGCTTGCACCTGTAACATTAGTCTCATGCTTTGTTTCCTCATTTAAGAGGGCCGCGACGTTGTGAAAGTTCCATACAAACGCACTACTGAAATTTCTTGAAAATCGTTTGTCAGATTATGATGAAATTTAGCATGTACAATTAAATTAACACTATCTTCGCCCCTATGTTCTTGGTTTTTTTTTAAAACGTTTCAAGCGAAAATAGAGCTATGGAAAATATCCGCATTTTAAGAGGTCACTTTTGACTGATTTATTCAATAGGTAGACAAAGCAAATCAATAATTCCATTACATAGGGAGGTTGTCTACATCATTAGCTGTTAAATGAATCAATAATACAAGGGAAATTCTTAGTTACTTAAGAATGATTATGGTAGTGCAAAAATCATAAAAAAAAAAAAAATTGCACTTTGTCACTCTGTAGGTAACTTTAGAGGCTCGTCGGTATCATTACTCGCTCTCTTCACTCGTCTTCTTCTTCTAGACGAAATGGCGAAAGAATACCTTAAGCCAATGCGAAGTTAGTCTAGGTCGCCTAGGTCGAAATTAGTTAGGTCGCCGGACTCTTAATGTTTTATACTGCTGGTAATGTGGTATAAAAGTGTGGCCAGGACTACATTTTAAGGTTCTTTTTAAAAACTATCCAGTTTTTTTTAAAGTCAATTTTGAAAAAGCCGTAATAATAAACTCTTACAAATACTCGTATGTGCATGTGTTCCATCTTTTCTATATCTGAGAATATAACTTAAACCGTCACGCCTATCCCCTGAAGGGCCTGGCAGAGATGTAATACAACACCCACACTACGCCGGACGATGTGCAAGACATGAAAATATAACAACAACAACAACAACAACAACTCTTTATTAAAAACATAAAATAATTACAATAGTACTTAAATAAGGCTTAATTAAGTTTTTAGTGGGCGGCCTTATCGCTCAAAGCGATATCTTCCAGGCAACCTGAATGGACAGGTACATTTATATAATAGAGGCCTTAAAAGTTATGAAACATAATTTATATTTTATTTTACTTTAAAAATGTTGAAAAATAAATTCACTAATATATAAAATAAATACATGGTGCAACTTTTGTGACATACAATTCTTACTATCTTTCGAAACGGCTATTGTTTCGAAATATAGTGAGACTTGACACGACTCTTAAAGACATCCCACTAATATTATAAGCGCGAAAGTTTGTAAGAATGGATGGAAGGATGGATGGATGTTTGTTACTATTTCACCCCAGAACGGCTGAACAGATCTGGATGAAATTTGGCACAGAGATAGATTATAGTCTAGAATAGCACATAGAATACTTTTTAACCGCGGGTGAAACCGCGGGGCGCAGCTAGTTTAATATACATGTTATGTTTTACTAGCTGCGCCCCGCGGTATTACCCGCGGTTAATAAAGTAGCCTATTTGTGCTATTCCAGATTATAGCCTGACCTTATCAAATTTCATCAAAATCCGTTTATCCTTTTAAGCGTGAAGAAGTAACAAACAAACATACACACACTAACGCACTTATACGCCTTTATAATATAAGTAGGAACTAGGATTTCTGAAACATTTCTTGCGGGTACTTCATTAAAAACAACGTGAACGTTTATTACATTCTTTACAATAGATCTAAATTGCTTTTAAATGTCAGAACCAAATTTTTCAAGTAGCCTATTATTATTCATTCAGTCTATTCAACACTGCATAATGATTTATTTGCATTTAGTGCCTCAGGGCAACTAGAGCAATCAACGTCAAACAAACATTTACCCATCAAATTATTATTCAAATCAAACTAAAACATCAAATGAATTTAATCTGTTATATTCTATTCAATTGGCGTTTAGACAGAAAATCGAACGAAATAAGAAATTGAATCGCCTTCTGTCTAGACTTTTAACGATATCAACGTGACTCGATCTTTGAAACGACTGCTTGCTCTAAATTATCGGTGACATACATCGACTTTTAGCTAAGAAAATACAAGTTTCGTTTCCTAGTAAAAGCGTCATTGTGCTTCGTGAGTCGCGTAATGCTTTTCCGTTTGAGTGTTCGCAGTGATGGGTGCTAATGGAAGAGAAAGGCAGTAGTCACGAAGTCGCAATTAGATCGTAGCGAGCGACGGAACCCTTTGCTGTAATTTTATGTAGTTAGCCTGAATGCGTCCGTACAGTGACCCGCGGAGTTGGTTGGTTTCCTGACATTATTCATTTGCTGAATCCTCGCCAATGCTTCATTATTGTTGATTTTATATTGGTCTATTCAGACATGAGCGCAAGCACTTTAGAAAATGCGGACGGATTGTACTAAAGATATCTAAAGGCCTTCGTGATGATGTGAACGAGTAGGTACTGGATAGATTTTCAGTATTGACTACGTTAGTGAGATGTTGTGATTGCATATGGTAATAATTCATTACAATTATTACCATATGCAATCACATCATAGACGTTAGTCTATGATGTGATTGATGTGCTTAGATAATATAACAATACAATACAATATATCTTTATTGCACACCAAAAACTACATGAAAATCTTAAAAACTAAAATACATTTTTCGGCAGTACAAGGGCGACCTTATCGCCTAAAGCGATTTCTTCCAGGTAACCTTTGGATGGACAGGAACTTACAGAAATACGAAAAGTTGTTTTATTATCAAATATTAAAAATATTAGTTGTTTTATTTATCAGTGTTGTGTGTATGTAATAATTATATATATTTAGTGATATATGTATGTAATAATTAGTGTATTTTAGGTTTTTCTATAGGTATTTTAAGCACTAGAATGTATTATATTAGTATGATGTACTGTTATGTAAGTTTTATTTAAATAGTTTATGTAGGTGTATAGGTATAATACTCGATGTTTTGTTGTTTCTTTGTATCAATCTTATGTTTATTTTTGTTATTTTTTGCACACCCTGTCCCATACCCATTTGTCGTATCCTCTCCATCCTAAGGTTGCCTGGAAGAGATCGCTTTTAGTGAAAAGGCCGCCAGTTGTTACACTATTTAATAAGTTTTATCATTATTTTTCTGTTGTTGTTTTGTTATCTGTGGTGTGAACAATAAAGAGTTTATCTTTCTTTAGAATAGGTCGGCGTTTGACCACCAACTCGCCTGATGTTAAGCGACGCTGTGGTCTAAGATGGAGCACGACGACCTATTAGGTACTTATTCACTCTAGCCTTGAAGTTTTGCAGAGTGAAGAAGTACAAAGACGGCAGTTGAGTGAGCCGCTACAAGTGCGCTACTGCTCAGACCCGTCCTCGGAACGGTTACACCGGACTACATCCCGAAACACGACTAGGTCATTTCACAGCATGGCTTGGTCCGGTGGGTGGTAACTAGACCCGGCCGAAGCCTCCCACCAGAGTTTGCTATCCGGTTAGCACTACCCGGGGACCACGTGTAGGGAATCAGAATAGAAATCTATTTATCTATCTATCTATCTATCTAGTTGAGCTGTGTACCTTGTGGCTGTATACCTTGTGGCCAACATCTGTCTCCTCTACAAGTCGCATTCCTCTACAAGTTCTCGCGAAATTTTGTGAGCAGGTTCAATAATTATACAGAATTTTATTTGCCCAGTATCAGTATCATTTATTAATTTTTTTTCAAAATTGCGGAGATATGATTTTTTTTAAATCATATATTCGCCATTTACAAAAAAATCCAAAAGCTGTCGCGACAGAAAAATCTATATAATTATCAAACCTGCTCACAAAGTTTCAAAATAATCGGTTAAGAAATGTGACCTGTAGGCGAAGACAGAGATCTGGTTAGATATCAAATCATTTTAGTCGAAGCTGAAGATTCGCTCGCTAGGTCCCGCTAGGTCGATTTACCTACAAAAAAAAAGTAGGTACACATGTTAATGTTCTCCTATTCGTAAATTCACTCTCCCCAAAACATACTAAAATTTAAAAAGGAACATTTAAAAATAATTTTACAAAAAAAATATTTATTTTTAACTCTAAAGCTTTACAAAAGCTGATACAAAAACCTATTTAGTTGAAATTACAGTTAGAAAGACGCTGACGTGAGAAAAGATGTGTGCAGCCACTAAAACTTTATATTTCAAATAATAGAAAATACATTTACCATGAGTTATTGCGTGACGAATCATAGATGATAAAAATCTGGGTTCCAAACATATTTTAAAGAAAACCAACAGAATTTTTTTAAAACATCAAGTAAGTACCTACATCAAATTATTCCAAAGTTTGTTTACGTTTTCCAACAGCAAATCTACATAAGTCCAGAAGGCGGTTCTGTAACTTTTGTTGTACCGCTCGCCGCGGTTTGCCGGCTTATGTAGGCTTTCGAATTTGCGGAACCTCAAGTATTTTTCCACTGCACAGGTAGAAGGCTCGCAGAAACAGCTTTGTGATATTTCTGACATTTCAATAGCGGACTGGCCTTATAGCGCTCTAGTTTTGGATTCAAGAGTTTTTTTCCCCTTCTGTCTAATGTGTTAAACAAAAGTTTTTAGTATCACTATGAAATAGTAAAGAAATTCAAACTATTTTCTTTCTAGTTAATTTTCTTTTACAGTAATGTGGGTCCAGACATCGCGAGGCGTGCGCTACGAACGGCGCGGCGTGCAGTGTAAGGACTTTCATATTCGTAGGCGTGTGCTATACACGAATTAACAAGGCAATTTTTAGGGTCCAGTACCCAAAGAGTAAAGCGGGAACCTATTACTAAGACTCCGCTGTCCGTCCGTTTGTCACCGAGCTGTATCTCATGAACAAAACAGACTGTTAATTTCACAGATGATGTATTTGTGTTGCCGCTATAACAACAAATACTAAAAAACAGAATAATGTTAACGGAACTCTTCGTTCGCGAGTCCGACTTGCAATTAGCCGGTTTTTAACAAGGTACCGTGCACGACGCAACATGTCTCAATTTGTCGGAATCCACCTTAAGATTGGGATATAACGTGTTGTTTTGCGTTTCCTCAGAATTTTAAGAGGTTAGTATACTACGAGTACACTAGCAGAGTCTAAATAAACAATGGAGCAACCTTGAAATCGTGATTTAAAAAAACAGCTGTCCCATACAAAACGTTCGTTGACCGTCAACGAATTGTATGGATAAACTATGGGGCTTACTTACCTCTACAAATTCTGCGGGAATGCAAAACAACACAATTGTGTATATTGGTAAACTAGCTGCGCCCCGCGGTTTCACAGGAACCGTTATTTGTTTCTTAATAAAAACTACACTATGCTTTTTCTGCAACCCAGACAATGTGTATGCACAATTTCATGACGATCGGCTAAGCAGTTGGTGCGTGAAAACGTTACAAACAAACGTTCAAACTCACTTTCGCCTTTATAATATTATAGTTAGGATTAGGATAGGATTACGATAAGGATAGTGTTAGGATTAGAAAATGATTAAGATGTACACCTGGAAGACCTTTGGCTGGTTGATTGAACGACGAGGAGGAAGGCAGATAATAAGACTAGCTCAAAATCAGAAAGGATGGCGCGTTAAAGAGGAGATTCAAACTCATCAGTGATCGTAAAATGGTTGACGGTGATGAAGTATACCTAAATAAGTATATGCATGAGTAATAATGTAGTGCAAGTTCAATGCTTCAAAACTTAGATATATACCAGAATATATATAGCAGGTATATCACACATATTTCTCATAAACACGTAGCACCAAAGTTTATTCATAACCCAAGTGAAGTTTCCTGGGTTTTGACGCGAGAATGCTCCAAGACCCAATTTGTCTTGCAGCGAAGCCTCAAAAATGCATGAGATGAAAGATGCATGGAAAGCATTATCACAAAGGAAACTGGCCTTAATGGACAATACACGGCGACCCACTTTGTGAAGCGTAGAATAATGGGAACAGTAAAATTGTATCGTATGGAAAATTGGAACAAGCTCTCTTTCAAAACAAGTCCTTATTCTTTGTTCGTTTGAAAATTTTAAATGAAGTGTGCCAGAATAGCATTTATCATGTTTCCACTTGGTAAACTGCTTTGTCGCGTTGTTTATTAAATATCTTGTGGGTTTGAAGTTATGTTAGTACGACAACTCCTCTTTCAATTGACGAAAACGACAGAGAAGTGGGTATTTTCGAATTGACGCGCAATTCAATTTATTTTCTCCATTGATGATTATATCAGATCATTGATGTAACGGCGGAGGTATCATGGATTATGTTGTTGATCTGTTAACACTTCAACAGCCCTTCATTCCTAACTACCTCCCTAAAGGTTAGCACAAAACTGCGAATCAGAAATGTACAAATTCGCTACTCAAAAACTGGGACGCGAATTGCTGCGATGCGATTTCTTGCGACAACATCTCACTGCCACAATGCGAACCAATCGCAAGTTCTGACGATGAGTCTTGTTCAGAAATTTCTGCAATGAGACGGTGCATCGTAGTTTTGTTTCTTAAGTATTTACAACGTGCTGGTTTTGGATGTAGTAATACTTAAGGGTGTTATACAATACGTCGAATTAAACAACTTTTAGAACATTCAAAAGAAAAATAACTAAATATAAAAAAAAAAAAAATTACTAAATATAGTCTTCATAGAAAATTGATCACGTGACTAGTTGTTTTGTATGAAGACTCTGTTATTTTACCCTTAAGTTTTGTTACACCTAAAACCAGCACCCTGTATGTGACGGTGCATGACATTAAAAAATGATAATCACTTTATTCTGAGAGTTATAATATAATTTAGTATGCAATTTTAATCGATGGCATCATGGATACAGTTAAGCATAGTTAGTCCAAGCGCCATTTTCGTTTTTTTGGGAAATTACATAAACGCGTTTTTATTGGCAGAAGGTTTGCATTTGTATCGTCTGAAAGTAAATCTATTTATATCGAAGCTTCTATTTGTAATTTAACATATTACAAGAAAAAAACACAAAATAAGTATTTATTTTGGAAGATATAGCTAAAATGCACTTGGACTCTCAATAAATATGATGTTCTTATTTTGCAAAACGAGTCCAAGGGACATTAATGTCCATTTCCTATCGATTAAATAAAAAATATATATTTTTCCATACTTGCTTAGCATCATAAATTGGTAGATGATAATGAGGACTGAAAAAATAAATGAAAAGCTATGAAAATGGCATGTCTGCAATGGCATATTACAGACAGGATAATATTAACTTAGACGGACAGATGTTTGATGATAAGACAGATGTTTGATGAGAACATATCGAGTAAGATAGTGTAGGTAGATACTAAATCTACTCTAGACATGATCTGGATCAAAATCTAAATGACCTTTTTTTGAAATAAACCTTCAATATAATCATCAATCGTGTCGTCTGAAATCATTTTTTTTTATAAAATGACATAGCATCGATTTTTAAATCTTCCATTTTTTTTCTGAAACAGGCTTTCCAGTAGCCCAAAGCGTTACCATTTATTTAAACATTTGTGTCCTCTTCTACCTTTTTTCTCTCTACATCAATTTCTACGCTTTCTTCCTCTTCTTCACTTGTCTCGACATTTATTTTAAATGCATGATCTTTTTTTAGGCCTCCATCAGGTCACTTAGAGAGCAGCTTTTGTGGCACTGAGGGCAGAACATTGGATGTCCCATGGTTTGTGTTGCGTCGCAGCCACACTCGTGAGAACCCGTGTCAGAGAACCCCCACTTGCTCATGTTGAACTTGCAGCGAAGTCTGTTTAGCGAGTTCCACGTGGGCCACGTTATGTCGTTGCCTGGGGGGAGTTCCTCTGCCAGTTTTACGAACTCTTGTGGTGGTGCGCACCTTTCCAGCCACAGTTTGTAGCAGAACTCTCGGGGATGGGTGGGTAAAGGCCACGCCTTTGTGGAACTGAGAAAACCTTTGCGACTCTTGAGGCGGTTGACCGGGGGGAATAAACTGTAGAGTGGGTGTCTTGGGTCTTGTTCTTGCTTATTTTTTCAGTGGAGCAAAGACAGCTCTGCGGAATTTTAGGGGAACAATGCCGGCAAGAGGGTAAAAAGATTTTAGGGGGTGGGTTTCAAGCAGCCAGTTATTTTCTGCATGTTTCATTGAGTGCAACATCTACTTCCTTAGCATGGGTGGAACGGTGTCACACTGGATACGCGTATTTCCCAGCTGAGAAACAGAGTGCTAGCCCGGATGTGCACAGTACTTGAGGTAAGGTGCCTCATGAGGTGGAAATGAGGCGGGAGAGTAAATTGTTCCTGGTAACTTTTAATTTTGTTTTCATACAGTGCTGTTTGTAAGTCAGTGGCCTGTCATGTTTTACTCCTAGGTTGGTTGGGTTGTAACAGTGCTCTATGGCGATGTCTCGGATATGTAGAGTGAGCGTCCGGCTTGTCGGTTTCGGAGATGGAAGGCGCATGACTGGATCTTGGACGGATTTGGTCGTTAGCTATTCTCGTCGTAGTATTTCCTGATGACTTCCAGGGGGCTCTTGTGAGTATCATCTCAGCTTATTCTTATTATTATTCGAGGTGAGGGCGTTAAGTCCTGCACTGATCGCAGTCCCACTTGGGGTGTTTTGTGCATTTCCCCCTGCCAGCACTTACCCGAGCCAACCCAACTCCTTAAAATACCGGAGTGAAGCTCTGGGGCGCTGGCATAGTTGCTCCAGTGGCGTAGATAGTAATCAAATAATATACCTTTGCCGCTGCTGAGTCATTTCTAATTGTGGCGGCAGGGAGAGAAGGAAGTGAGTAGTTAACTTCAACTATTTTTATGCATCACAAGCCTATGCGACAAATGCTTGAATTATTGGGTTGCGTTTGGAATCAAACTCACGTTTCTAGTTCTGCAAAACTAGTCCAAGTAACAAACAATTGTCGCGTGGACTACTTATGCATAACACTACGTCGTTTGGGCTTGTAATGTATAAATGGAAATGTGTTTTCTTATTATACAATTTGGTTGTTATTTTTAAATTGGTCATTGGACTTGTGTTGCGTATCGAAATATACCATTTGCCATAGAAGGCGCTTGGACGGGGTATCAAAAAATACCACTTAAGAGTTCAACTGCTACAAGAGTGCTTTTTCTATGGCTAAATTATGCCCTAAGGATTACAAAAATGCAAAAAAATCAAAAAATGGAATTTGGCGCTTGGACTCACTATGCATAACTGTATCCCATTGTTCGGCTTATAGAGTTAACACCGAATGGAGTTGCGTTTGGGATGGCAGACGAACATTATGTCATTCACTTTTCTTTGTTGGCAGCAGTCGCACGCAATGGTCATTCGCAAATCCATTAGCTCTTAATCCGTTAAAGCGAAACACAAGGCAGCACTACTCTCGCCTGAGTTCTGGCCAAAAGGGCTAGTGTTCCGGCGCTACTGGGAGGCCGCACAGGGAGCAAAAGCCCAGAAGATTTAGTTGATTTTATATTATTTATATGTATGTTAGTCTGTAAGGTATTTATTTTCTATGGGCCTCTGTAACTTGCATTGTATGCAAGTTATATTGCCTGAAATAAGTGGATTATTATTATTATTATTATTAATCGCTGATTATTATTATAATCCTACACTAATTAAGCAATTTAAGTGTCTGCATAATAAAATACCAAAAAGTAAACACTGCAGTCGACTTTTTTTTTCCTGAAGTTGAAGGCCCACTTTATAGATGCCCGTAATGACGAGTTTACAGATCAGAAATCAGATACATATATAGTTTGGCCCTTTCCCGAATTCCCGTCATATACATAAGTAGTCGATGAAATGAAATTGTTTATTTTCAGATTCGCATCCATCGAATTAAGCAAATTAATCAAATTAATCCATAAAGTTATTAATTTGCATTCATCAAGGTAAGGTGATAGGTATGTATATAAGCTACATACCTACACAGTTCGGAAGTAGATCACACTAATGTAATAAACGCAAAAGTTTGAATGGAGCCTGTTATTCAATCACGCCAGAACAGCTGAAAGGATCTGGATGGAATTTGGCACAGACATTACAGTCACATAGGCTCCTTTTTAAACGCAGGGAGCACCGCGGTCCCAGCTATTGGTTTATAAGTATTCCCTAGTATTACCATACTCAGTAGCTTATTTAAAGGCGTACTCAGTAGCTTAGCTTAGCTTAAAGGCGGTAAAATTGAAGGCATCGCGGAGTAATTGCCTTGAAAGTAGTTTAATCACAAAGTTGCCTGTATCAACGCTCGGGGAAGTTGCACCGAAGCTCTAGCTACCGCTTATTGGGCTTTAATTTTGTTTCGGGGTTATAATGTGGAAACGGAGCGATCTAATAGAACAATTTCTAACTAAATAAATAAATAAATTCGGGACAATTCCACACACGGTCGCCTGACCCCAAACTAAGCAAAGCTTGTACTATGGCTGCCAGAGACTGATATACTCGTACATACTTAGATATTTTTAAATACATACTTAAATAAATATTAACACCCAGACATAGAACAAACACAAATGTTCGTCACATAAATGTTTGCTCTAGGTGGGAATCGAACCCACGCCCCAAGCTCAGAAGGCAGGTTCACTACCAACTGAGCCACCGAGGCAGTCAATCTGCCTCGGTGGCTCAGTTCTATCTGCTTATTTTCTTAATCTATACTTTTTTACGCTGGATGCGGGAAGAGCAAGACCGATTGTTGTGGTGATTTGGGGAGGCCTTTGTTTAGCAGTGCATGACATCTTCCGGCTGAAATGATGATGATGATGCCTTTTTAGGATTCCGTACCCGTTAGGTAAAACGGGACCTGGTTGCTAAGACTCTGCTGTCCGTACGTCTGTCACCAGGCTGTATCATGAACCATGATAGACAGTTGAAATTTTCACAGGTGATGTATTTCTGTTGCCGCTATAACAACAAATACTAAAAAACAGAATAAAATAAATATTTAAGGGGGTTCCCAAACAACAAACGTGAATTAACTTATTGTAGCCGTTCTATAATCTTTCTTCCCTAATGGCCGTCGGTTCTACGAGCGATGTGCCTTGCCCACTTCTACTACTAATTAAACATTTGACTAACTAAAATTACGAAAATTTCAAATGAATGAAAAACGTAAATACAAATGCGGTATTGAAATGTGATTGAATATAGTATTGCAACTCTTATATTAGAACGTAACATGTTTCTAATATAATTTAATTTATATTTCCGGTTAAATAATTTACCTTGCCTTATTATACAGTTAAAAATTTTTGAAATTTCGACGAAATTTGGCCATACTAAGCTAAATTCTAAAATAATCTGTACTCACAGGTAACCTTTGGTTTTATCGCCTAGTTTTGTTTTTAAAAATGTTATATAAACCTGTCGTTTCAAAAACACGCAGCTTATACCTCAAAAACCTAAAGTTTTAAACTAAAAGACTTTAAAATCATAAAATGCAGAAGTTATTGCTGACCGTCTCTCGAACGGGCAAATTTTTAACGACACAAACAATGCAACGGCCGTTACGTCGTAACGTCGTTACCGTATCGCGCTACACACTCTTAATTCCTGATGGCCGCCACTTTATGATGCTTTATTCCCGACTTTATGTTGTTGTCCCATCGACGATTTTACGACATTCGATTACGATGAAACCGATGATTTTTAGACGAGATTCGTTAAATCGATTGTTTTATTTGAAACAATGCAGGCTTGACAATTTCACCATTTTTGAACACATAAAAGTTCTTGTTCTATGAAAAAAAAAATAGAAATATCGTTTTTTTTAATAAACTAAAAGCATTTTATGGTCAGGTATTTTTTTTTTACAAATCCAGTTTTTTTTTTCATTTTTTGCATAATTTACAGAATGTTCTAAATATTCGTATTAACGCTATTTAAGCCCTATTAGGTATTATGTCTTATTTGAGTACGAGCGGTTCACAAGATATCCTGTAGTTATATATTTTGTTATTTCAGGATAAAAGACAGAAACCTATGTTTTACTAATAATAATATAATAGGTTTCTGTCTTCGGCACAAAAGACAGAAACCTATATGTTACTAAATAACACATAGGTTTCTTTCTTTTGGCCTGGTTAGGTGAAGCTCAGCAACTCTAACATAGAAAAAAAGACAACACAATATTCCACCAAAAGTTGAGCTATATCAGCATGAAGAAGTATCTAACAAACGCACACACATTCGGCATAAATTCGAACACACGGTCGCCTGACTCCAAACTAAGCAAAGCTTGTACGGCTGCCAGAGACTGGTTCACGCATAGTTATTTTTTAATACATATATTAAAAGATATTAACACAGAGGCATATAACAAACACATCACATGAATGTTTGCCCTAGGTGAGAATCGAACCCACGCCTAGCTCAAAAGGCAGGTTCACTACCAACTGAGCCACCGATGCACTCTATCTCACGCAAAAACATTCACATTTATAAAATAAGTGCGATATCCTCGGTTAAAGCTCGAAAACCGTCAAAGGACATCGTTCGGACGATGTTTAAAACTTTATGCAGTCCATGTTATTCAAAATTATGCCAACATAAAATCACTTTACTGTGTGAAATTCAATTTGCTTGTTTACTGACGTACGGGACCATACTAGGATTTTAATATTTAGCTAGTCTGTAGATTTTCGAGTAGTTTAGATGATATTTAATATGGTTTCCAATAGAGAAAGACTGCAAATGTTAATTATATAAAAAGCAATGCTTAAAAAACCTACTGCCCATCATCTATCTAAATTTTTAATTAGATTTTTAGACTTTTGCTGACGTTTTAAACACTGCGGGACTGATTTCGATAACATTTCTATGGGATCACCTCTAAATTACGAACTACCAAACAAAACAGAATCATTAAAATGGATTCATAATTGGCAGAGGAACGCGTAACATACATAAAAAAATATAGTCTAATTCAAAACCTCCTCCTTTTGAAGTCGGTTAAAAATCATTAGAGTCAGCTATCTCTTTCTCATTAGTGACCGAGCGAAGCAAAGGTTTTAGAAATTATAAGGACTACATTTTTTATGTATTTTTCTGATCGACGAATAATTTCTACGACATTTTTACGAATAATTTGGACGAACAATTTTATTTGAAGACAACCCTGAAATCGCGAAAAAAATTGGCTGTTCCGTACAAAAAAAATCATTGATCGTCAACAAAATGCATGTGATACAGAGCCTTGCCCCGTCCGTTTTCTAAGGCCAACGTAACGTTAACGGTTCAATTAAGCATCGACTAAACATGATTTTCTGTATTGTGCTTTTGTTGTCGTTTTGTTTTCTAACAAATTAGGAAAATTACGATATTAAAAAAAGATGTCGTAATACACTAAAGCCAACCCTTTCAGGGATAAGGCGTGCTTTTTTTTGTGACAAACAAGCTAACGGAACGCCTAATGATAAGCGATTACCTTCGGCTACAGATACCTGTAGCACAAGAGGAATCACAGACACGTTGCCGATCCTAAAGGACTCTATTGACAGCCGTTTTAAGCGGTCTGCAGTATTTCAGAGTAGTTACTCTGAAATACTATAACTGCAGACCGCTGCAGTCCGCCGAGTAGTTACTCGGAAATACTATAACTGCAGACCGCTTAAAACGCACAGTGTGCGATTTCCACCGATCTATAAAATGTGGATGAGCTTTAAGACGGTGGCAGCTAGTACGATGATAAAACCGCGATGCAGGCATCAGTTCGAACAATATTTCAGAACACTCCCCGTTGTAAATGCGAATAAAAAAAAGGCTTACAGCTCCTACATTTTTACTTTTGTGAATGTACGCAAAACCGTGACCCGAAATCCCCTAGCTACCGACCCCTATAGTTCACCCAAGCAATAAGTCAATAGTTACTAACGACTTTGGACTGTCGCGCGCCTTTACAAATCATACTAACTATTATTTATTGGACAAGATATTCTGTTGGTAATGGTGTCCGCTGAAATAGTGCTATTGAAAGCAGATTCAGAGCATGTAGACGACTTGAGAATTCTGGAGTGGTCGATACTATTTTCATCTCGACCACTCTCATAACAAATGTCATTAGAGTAAGAGTGACGGGGATTGTCTCTACCGCGCCAGAATAAGGGCATGGGTGCCGCGGTTGCCTAATGACTCCACTGGCCAATCGTGATTTATTCTCTAACAACTACGGGTTGGAATAAAGCCTGAGGTTTAAGCCAGGAGTGTACTGCGGGTACAACAGATCTACATAAATGGTCACCTATACACGAAAAGATGAGGATCACACTGAGTCACCGAAGCATATCATGTTGTGTGGATTTTAACAGGGTACATGTACTCTGGTTACTGCAAAGCAACTAGGCACAAGGCAACTTAGTGCCTACTTAGATCGATAAAGACATTTGCTGTCTTCAAAATCACCTTTGTCGAGTCTAAAGTCATAATATTTGGTTTCAACGTCAAATATTTTTTTATAAAAAAGAGGCCGTAGATACTGTTACGGATATTGGCTTCTCTTATTGGACAAGCTGTTTATTGATCATAAAATCTGTCAAATTTTGTCTAAAAATTGATTGAAAACGACCATTCCCACGCGCAGTGTACCCATTTAAAAACAATGTTTCACAGTCATTCAGCTAGGATTATCTGTGTCGGGGATGCCAAAGAACACACACAAATCATGGACAACTAACTCCTAGACCCAGCACAGACATTTAAATTCATCAATAGCACATCCGCCTGGCTAGGAATCGAACCCAGGACCTCCTGCTTATACATCAGTCGAACTCCGACTAGGTTAGGAGGATCGTCATTAGAAACATTAATTTAACATTTAAGACACCATTCCGCGCCCGACCGCAGACGACAGCAGCAGACAGCGACAATTTGCATCTGCAAATCAAGCTGCATCTGCAAATACAAGCTGCATCTGCCTCTGGCTTCATGTCGCACGCTGCGAAACGTGTGTCATACAAATACAAACAAATCAGAAGTGTCGTCGTCTGCTGCTGCTGCCTGCGGTCGGGCGCGCAATGGTACCTTTATATCCTCAATTTTTAACTCTATCAATGCATAATCTTCGCATTCTCGGTACTCACAGTGGAGTTTACATCATTTCGCTGAATCCTGTGCCGCAAAGCGCGGGCGGTCCGCGCACCTGCCACTAACTTTCGATATCGGAACGCGAAAACGATAATTGGTTTCAATTCTGCCGCTTGTTTGCCCGGAACGGCTGCCCAATTAAATTCTGTTTGCATGTCTTTACGTGACATCACGGATTCTGGGGGAACTGGCAACATTTTGGGGTAATCGGGAAAGGTTTACGTTTCCTAAGTACCGTCAGTAGCGAATTTCTCCTAAGGCTCGGTAGGCCCTGGCTTAGGGCGGCCAGACTTTAGGGGCGGCAAAAAATGACAAAAGAGACGGTCAAGTGCGAGTCGGACTAACACACCCTTACGAACTTGTAGATATGTAAAAGCACTACTCTCGCAACCACTAAATTTCCCGCTGATAATTTAATCAGTATAATATTTCTTTCAAAATGACTCCACTACAATGCCACCGATAGAAACACCGATATTTCAGTACCTACAATGTCTAGAACTTTTAACTATAGCTCTGTTGGCGTCAGGGGCTTAAAAGCTACTCAAAGCCGCTAATAGTAATAATAGTTTAAGTAGGTGTATATAACACTATTATTTTTGTTAATAATAATATCATTATTTTTATTTTTGTTAGTTTTTGCACACCCATGTTCCATACTCTTTCATACATATCCCTTCCATCCTAAGGTTGCCTGGAAGAGATCGCTCTTAGTGATAAGGCCGCCAGTTGTTACACTACAGTTTAAGTTTTTTCTGTTCTTTTGATTTGTTTAGCGATGGCAGTCTAGTTGGGAAAAGGTCCGCCTCTCAAGCCAGAAGGAGCGGGTTCGAACCCAGCCGACGGCACGCATCAATTTGTTCTTTGTGTGAATACATGTGCGTATTGTATGTCATCAGCTACATGATTGGAGCCCGGTGTATAGCGACAGGCTCACCCCCTGTCACATTTTGGGACTGAATATCGTCCGGCGAAATGTGGGTGTTGTATGACACCTCTGCCAGCCCCCTCGGGGGAAAGGCGTGACGATAATGTTTTGTTATTTCTGGTGTGAACAATAAAGTGTTTATCTAATCTATCTATGTACTCGTATCTAGCATATTTTACTACAGTTATTTAAGCATTCATACATACTACAATAGAACTTATAAATCCATACCTACATTTTCCAACATAATTACTCCTACTTGAACCTTTAAAGGTTCCTAATTTCCAACTCTTTAACTTAAATTGTGTCACAAGTCACAACGTCAGGAGTTATGATAATTACCACGACACGTCGCGACGTTGTGACAGACTCAGAAGCGACTGTGGCGGGATATGAACACATTCACTGATAAGGGCAAGGGAAAGGGTTGGTTATAAAGGTTAGGCGGTTTGAAATATTTACGTATATTTACGTATAGTGAGAACTAAATTTCAGCGACCGGCTGAAATCGAACTTGCAACTTATCCTTAGGGCAATTCAGCTAAGTAAAGTCATAAGTGATACTGAGCCGTTCCCGGTAGGATTTTATGACAAACGTAATGTCAACGGTTCAGTTATGTAAATATCAGCTATTGTTAACAGAATTACCCCCCTGATAAATTATAATAATATCTTATCCTCGTGTAGTTTAAGTAAAACAAGTTTTCACAAATTTAAATTTGATAAATCTGAAGAACTAAACTTATTTATGAAAGTAACTATGTATCTTTATTTTCATTAACAACAAACGTAAATTTAAAAGCCACCAGTAAAACAGCCATCGTTGAACGCACATGAGTAAAAAATATCAAAAAAAACGCTCAACAACTCGCTCCTAGAATTCCGCTTTTATTAGAGTCGCTCTGCAGTTCTATTTTATTTCTTTCTTTTATTCATATATTCTCTAAGACCAAACCAGGTATAATAATTAAAGCACTGAAAATGTCATAACTGGGGGCTTCCCATGAGTTCTTATGATTACGAAAAACTTTTTTCGTTTTTTTTTTGCTCCATACATTTAAATAAAGCGTCTCTTGTGGAAACGTTAAGGAACTAGACAAAATGAATGGAACCGAACGAAAACGAAAAAAGTTTTCGTTAACTATCAAAATTTCATGATGATCGGTTGATTAGATAGGGCGTGAAACCGTTACAAACAAACGAATAAACTCACTTTCGCATTTATAGTGTTATAGTTAGGAACTTAGGATTAAGGAGTTATAGGCCTACTCGTACATTTAATATTTATAATATTATTTATATATTGACTATATGTCAATACTAGCTGCACCACGCGGTTTCACCCGCGGTTGAAAAGTATCCTATATGCTATTTCGGAATATGATAGTACTATTATTTATGCTAAACTTCATCTAGATCCGTTCTGCCGTTCTAGCGTAATTGAGTAACAAACATAGTGGATACTTCCACCCAAACTTCTGCATTTTTAATGTATGTAAGATTATAGCTAGTATAATCTTACATACAGTATGTAAGATTGTAGATACCTCCAAATTCTTAATTTCAATCGTTAGTTCCTATTTAGGCTACGAGCCAAAAGATCCTAGTAGGTCTGTAAACAGCGTGTGCGACAGAATATGACATCGTTATCTTTTCGTAGAATTTCATTTAGCTCATTCATGTAATATCCGAGTTTTCAGTAACGTTAGTCTTTCGTAGAACTAATTTCCTTTCATTTGCAGTATTATGCATAAAGTTTATGCGAGCTAAAATATACACTTCTGTATTTACTTTTGGGGTCAACTGGAGCAATTGCGTATTTCGAGAATTACTCACAAACCCTTCACAAACTAGGCAACTAACGCCATCTTGTACAGATTATTGCAACTAAAGATAGAAAAAAGATGTAAGTGGCGCCTAATTCGTGAAGAGTTTGTCAGTAATTCTTGAAAGACGCAATTTCCCCACAGACGCATTTGCCCCAGTTGACCTTTGATAAATAATTTCTAATAAAATCGAAACAAAATATTTATTTTTTACTCGTAGACTTGCGCTTGTACGGCATCTTGCCCGATGGTAAGCAGATATGTGGCCTACGATGACGCATGCTAGCTTAGGAGAAACCGATTAACTCGAAACTTTATGACACCCAAATTTTAACTAAAATGAACATAACACATCGTCGCGCCTTTCCCCAAAGAGACTGGCAGTATTTAACACCTACATTTCACCGGACGATATTCAGTCCTAAATGTGACAGGGGACAAGCCTGTTGCCACACACCGGGGTCCAGTTAAGTAACACGCACAAATAAATGCGTGCCGTCGACTGGGTCCGAACCCGCTCCCTTTGGCTTGAGAGGTGGCCCTTCTCCAACTAGACTGTCATCGCTAACAAAAACAAGAAATGGATTCTTTCTACACTCAACAACAACAACAACAACTCTTTATTAAAAACATAAAATAATTACAATAGTACTTAAATAAGGCTTAACTAAGTTTTTAATGGGCGGCCTTATCGCTCAGAGCGCTTAGAGCTCAGAGCTCAAGCGGTTCAAATTCTATAATCTTTTTCTGAAACCTCAGAAATTCTTGTTGCAGCCAAATTATGCTTTTTAAAATATTGTATCTACCACACTTAGCGTACAATCTTTAAGCTTGCTTATTCAAGGTGAGCCCATAATAAAAACATTCCTTCAAAAGATCGCAACAATAGTTTCCGAGCCAAGCATTTCCCTGAGAGTTTGTTAAAGCAATTTTCCTAAGTACAAAAGAATTAAATAAGTAAGAAGTTGTTTCTCGTCGAGTTGTCCCGGGAGGCGGGGAGTTGTGTTCGTTGTGATAAAATTTAAAATGCAACCGCTAAAATTGTTCGAGAGATCTGAGAGACGCCCCGAGGAAGATATTAGAGTTGAGCTCGGGTTCGCTAATTTTACTAAAGGTCTCTAGTGTAATAATTCTGAAGATAAGTAATGTGGTGCTTTTGGGAAATGTAAAAGGAGCATTATTTAGTATGCTGTTTTAGGTGATACGAAGATCGTCTCGAGAGAACGTTGGAGTGGTGTGGGTGTTATTTTGCTTGCTTGGTTGGTTGTCACCCTGTATTTAGTTTGGAATCTGTTGATAAGCGGCATTAAGGTTCAATTTTATTTGTCGATATTTCGGTCGCTAGCCCGCATTCGAAGTCAAAAAAAGTCAAAAGTCAAAATGTTTTTATTCAATTTGGGTATCAAAGATACACTTGTGAACGATAAAGTTTTTTTTAAATAGACTCGACCGCCTTGTTCGGATAAAGAGCCTCTACTCAGAAGAACAGGCAAGAAACTGAGGGGCATTATTTTTTCAAAGAATTAATAAATTACTGTCTCACAAATTTTGGCTTACAACTAGGTAATATCTATGCATACTAGTAGCTACTTGGCGGAAGTGGAAGGCTCCAGACATCTTTGTCTTCTAAATAAGTCTTAACCTTATAATACCCTCTTTTCATTAATGTAGTTTAGAATTTTCCTTAAGTGAGCCCTGTTATATTTTTCGGGATTTTATTGTAAAAACGAACTAACTTAATATGACTCAATTGACTTAATCAGTCTAAATCGGGGTAACGACTAATGAAAATTCGTCATCTATACCTCAGCCGATTAACAACATGCTGGTATTGCCCGAAAGCGGTATTGACCAATGGCATGCGACAACAGAAAACCTCTCGCACGCCGTAAGGTGGCCCCATCGACTAATGAAAATGGCTTTCGTATGCGGGCGCATGGCTTGTGGATGCTCGTACTCTGAATGCAGGTTTTTTTTTTTTTTTTTATGTAGAATAGGTCGGCGTTTGACCACCAACTCGCCTGATGTTAAGCGACGTTGTGGTCGAAGATGGAGCACGACGACCTATAAGGTACTTATTCACTCTAGCAATAAACTTGTGAATAAGTACAAAGACGGCAGTTGAGTGCGGCGCTATAAGTGCGCTACTGCTCAGACCCGTCTTCGGAACGGTTACACTGGACTACATCCCGAAACACGACTAGGTCATTTCACGGCATGGTTTGGTCCGGTGGGTGGTAACTAGCCACGGCCGAAGCCTCCCACCAGAGTTTGCTACCCGGTTAGCACTACCCGGGGACCACGTGTAGGGAATCAGAATAGAGTACACTCCTACGGACGTGGGTAGCTCAGCCCCCAAAAAACCCATGCAACGACCAATGAAATTGAGCCTTTATGTTGTTCTGATAGTTTTCGAGTCAGGTAAATAACGGCATTTTGTACCACGAAAATATGAGCAACTAATTTTGTCGTTAAACAACATGTCAATTAAAATATAATTTAATACCTAGGTATAACAAGCGATGGCAGCCTAGTTGGGAGGAAGGCCCGCCTCTCAAGCCAGGGGGAGCGGGTTCGAAACCAGTTGACGGCACGCACCAATTTGTTCATTGTGTGAACATAATTATGTGCGTATTGTGTGTCATCTGCCACATGACTGGAGCCCGGTGTATGGCGACAGGATCGCCCCCTGTCACATTTGGGACTGAATATCGTCCGGCGAAGTGTGGGTGTTGTATTACACCTCTGCCAGCCCCCTCGGGGGAAAGGCGTGACGATATGTATGTACATATGAATGATATATGGATAACATGACAATTTTGAATTTTGATAGTTTTTTTTGAACCAGATTTATTGAGCGCGCTCTAGTAGCAAAAACTAATCAAACATGTAATTAAGTAATTCAATTCATCGCTCGCTCCATCACACAAGCTTCTCCCTTAACTCTCAGTGCCTTGAGCCCTTACATCGCTCAAGGTGAGCGATAACACGAGATGGCTTGTTTAGTGCTTCACAACTTGCTCATACAGTGCGTGGACTAATAGCGCCGTCTGAGGGAATTAGCTGCCGTCTGTAGGGACGGTACTTAATATCTTGAAATTACAGTCAAGTAACTCTTGTCGAGTTGATTTTATAGTTTACTAGCTGCGCCCCGCGGTTTCGACCGCGATTAAAAAGTATTTAATGTGCTATTCTAGACTATAATCTATCTCTGTGCCAAATATTATCCAGATCTGTTCAGCCATCATCCATCCATCCATCCATTCTCACAAACTTTCGCGTTTATAGTATTAGTAGGATTGTAGGATTATTCTTAATTAGTAAGTAAGTTTCTGAATAAGTGGTGCTAGACCTGGTTACTATGATGTTTACGACTTGCATAAATTGGCGACGAAAAACGACAAGTCGCGATGAGATGCAATGCGACTTGCGCATCAATAATCAATACTAAATAACATATCGTCACGCCTTTCCCCCAAGGGGGCTGGCAGAGGTGTAATACAACACCCACACTTCGCCTGAAGATATTCAGTCCTAAATGTGACAGGGTGTGAGTTTGTCGCCATACACCGGGCTTCAGTCATGTAGCAAATGACATACAATACGTACACAATATTCACACAAAGAACAAATTGGTGCGTGCCGTCGACTGGTCTTGAACCCGCTATCTCTGGCTTGAGAGAGCGGGCATTCTCCAACTACGCTATCATCGTTAAAACATCGCTGATGATTGGATAACTATCATCCATCCATCAGCCATAGGACGTCCACGGCTGGACATAGGCCTCCCCCCATTGCTGGACATAGGCCTCCCCCATTGGATAACTATCTAGCTAATAATATAACGGCAATTTTAAAGTAATTTAATTTTTGATATCTTTCTCTTAAAAAGAGAAAAAGATCAACAAAAATTTTAAAAACTTGATGATCTTCTTCTCAGCTACGTGTGAGCGAGAAAGCAATATCGCCCGTACAAGTCGTGCTCATAAGTTAATATTTACTCCCTGCGTCGCGTCACGTCGCACCTCACCGCGTCGCACCACTTCCCACGTAGAACAATGCCTCAAACTCAACTCAAACTCCTTAAAAAATAATAATAAATCATTTATTCATCGAGTATCATAGACTCATACAAGTTTAAATTAAATAATCATCAGAGTAACAGTCACATTATTATCATCATAAATTGCACCACATTAATTAAGGTACGTCTGGAGGCGTTCCTCGCTTCCTTCAAGTTAATCAAAGTTTTCTCTTTAATTTCCATTTTTGGGCGACGAGGCTAAGCATGGATTAAGGTTGATTTATTTCACTTGAAACTCGAGTAAGGAATCGAGAGGCACGTGTTAGGACTTCTTAGTTACCCGTGTTTATACAGAGAGCTTTATCCGTGAAGTTGGCTGTTTTATCGGCTTCTTAGAGATGCCCTGAAACTTTGCGATGTTTATGAGCTGCCATGAATTATGTTTAGTGAAAAACAAATACGTTGTAATAAAAAAAGCATACATAGAACGATGGTAAACTGTACCTTTTCTAGAGTTAAATTACCAATACAGTTAAAAAATATAGAAGATGAGGTCAAATTAATCAAAACGATATAATGATCTAAACCGTTTTTATACTCTAAAGGAATTTGTAGCCGACAAATATTTAAAAGAATAAATCCAGCCCGCACAATGTTGCCATATCCCATCAGGGTCATTAAAGATAGATCTCTCCTATAAGATCACCGGAGATACAATTTTAAATGTTTTACCTTTAAGAACTGCATGCACTATAATAAAAGCAATAAATTATTGGGAATTGAAATTTGATTATACGTAATGTTCTTATTGGTTGGACCGAAACTGACAAGCTAGCTATGATGAGGATATCTCATCTAAGCATGATTTGATTACATTAAAGTTTAAATTAAAAATTAAAAAACCTCTGACAACGATTTTCATCAAACAGCTAAGAACACTGACGACTAATTCACCTTTCAAACAAAAATAAAATCTAAATCGAAATCGGTTCCTCTGTTCGGGAGCTATGATGCCACAGACAGATACACACATACACAGACACACAAACTACAGATACACAATCTTATAACACACCGTTGTCTAAGGGTCGGGGGTTTAAAAAGAACTTGATGATCTTCGAAGACAATTATGCTCATCCGAACCAAGAATATGAGAAGCTTTGCCGCACGATACCGCATCGCAGCAAAATCGCGGCGTCGGGAATTCGCATCGTGCCGATTCACAATTTTGTGTTCTGACCCTAACTTCACTTTTTTCCCTTCAACCCTTTGATAAACAAGTTAATAAAGATACTCCCTGTTTCGTAATAACATAAATAATTAACCTTAATTAGAGCAGAGGCACGATAAGTACGTTTTAAAAGTGCAATTCGTTTTAATTTATGCGAATCGTGATGCTTCATCTCGTTTATCTAAGGTTTATCAGGTAATCTAGTGGAGTCAATGGCCAGCGAAGGTTCATTACCGTATCTTTTGGGTTAAGGTTATGGGTCTGAGTGTAGGCGGCTGGAAGAGACTGGGGTTTGTGTGGATGAAAAACTAGGTCTTTTTAATTTCTTTAATTAATGCAATGCGATTTTACTTTCCAGTGAGGTTCAAACCTTGACGGGGTTGTTATAGGACTGGGATGAAAGGCTTGCAAAAAGAGAGACGTGTGTGCGGCAGTGGGCGATTACAGAATTGATAATACCTATTGACTCCCAATTTTCGCCCCGACTCTTCAAGGAGCTAAAAATATTCTGATCTAAATTTGATGCAAGTACTTTTACTTATAATCATGAGTAAAATAGTTTTTGCAGAGCACACCTATGAAAAAAGCATTTTGTAAGCAATGATAGGCAAATATCAATGCCACAATAACCATCGATCATCGCGTGCCATCCCGCTCGCGTCAACTTATTCTCATCTTACAAGTGGGTGAAAAGGCACACAATCATTGCCACCATGCTTATACAATAAAACTTTGAGTTATCTATAGTAGACAATCTGTGCTTAAGCTAGTCTGAACAGCCATCCCCAGCAGACAATGAAACCCTGTAACTATGTGTAGGGAAGTAGTGTATGGGCTCGAGCCCATATTTTCTGCCCATTCCGTACGCTCAGCAAAATTTGATAACAACACTGACCTTTATCTAGTCAACGATACGCGTCCGAAGTGATAACATAAAAATTTATCCGCCAAGGTCCTTCCAGCGCCCTACATCCCTATTCTTCGGGCGCTCGTTAAGTTTGAGGGCCTAAGTGTAGTAAACTTTAATAACCTCTGGTAATTGGGGGTATCTTTATGGTTTCCTATCAGGTGTTACTCAACTTAATGATCGGGGAATTCTTTCGGCGTAAAGTTTCCGTTTTTGAGAAGTGATCCGTTTGGGGATAGGTTTTGTGAAGTTGTAAGGAAAAAATAAGAAAGAAAATCATACCTAACGATCACATCATGAAGAGTAGGTAAGTCTGTAGCGTTCATAATAGGTACATCTTAAACTTCTGTCTTCATAGAGAGTAAGCAAAATGCTGTTAGTTTGTTACATAACTACTGAAAAGTATCAAGATAAGCACGTTACAGCTCGTGGTAATAGTGTGGCTACATAGCGATCTTCGGCGATAATTCGAGCTATCGCTCGAATTATCGCCGTTAGTTCCTCACTCGGCCATGTATCGAGCGAGTTATCGCCCAGGTCGATCCCGCAGAAAGGCGATTAGTTGACTGCTAATATAGACAAGAATGTAGCCGCACCATAACGAATACACTAACATCTTTATGCATTATGCTCAAGATCTAGCTTTTATTTCGTCCAATTAGCAGCTGACGTTCGACCGTTAGCCAATGTGGAAATAAAATCGTTTTAAGGTGAATGCAACTTGTTTAAGGCCCAGGGCAGCATTTGCTATGTTTCCTTTAAGTATTCTTAAAGGAAATTCTTTATTTAGACTAAATCTTTATTTAGAGATTGATAATAAGCAAATACATAGAGAGTTGTTAAAAAACCTAATAATCTCTTAGATTAAAAACCGACTTCTGATAAAAACTGATAGATAGATAGATAGATAAACTCTTTATTGTTCACACCACAGATAACAAAACAACAAGAGAAAAATAATGATAAAACTTATTAAATAGTATAGCAACTGGCGGCCTTATCACTAAAAGCGATCTTTTCCAGGCAACCTTAGGATGGAGAGGATACGACAAATGACAATGAGACCAATCTGTAAGTATTAAAAAACCGGTCGACCGGTTTCGATAAAATTTAAATGGAACCACCTGGAAATTATCCCCTTTAAACAAAAAAATAATTCCAAATCGGTTCCGGTGTTTTCGAGTAATCAAAAACATTTTTAAAAAATCTGATGTCTGAATACGTCGGTTTTTTGTTTTCGTCGGAAGCCTCCTGATATCGGTGAAACAGTGCAGATAACGCTACCACATTTGCTATTCGACTGCTTCCGTAGCTCAGTTTGTAGAAACCTACTTTCTGAGCTTGAGGGCTTGGGTTCGATTCCCATCTAGGGCAAACATTTATGTGGTAAATATTATAAATATTTATTCTATGGCTGGGTGTTAATATATTATACTTTTAAGTATGTTTGTATTTAAAATATACATGTACGTATATTAGTCTCTGGCAGCCATAGTACAACCTTTGCTTAGTCAGATGGTCAGATGACAGTGTGTGCAGTCGTCCTGGAAATTATTTATTTTCATTAGTATCTTTCAAGTACATTAGAAACACCATACTGCGTTCTAAGGCCAAAATAGCTGATGTAGCCCAAACGCTTGCCAATTTGAAGTGGGATTGGGCTGGACACGTCTTTCGTATGTCTGATGATCTTTGGGCCAAGAGAACCACTCAGTGGATGCCAGACCGAAGTCGAACTTGCGGTAGACACAGGAAGCGATGGCGGGACGAACTCGACAAGCACCGGAGGGACTGGCCAATTGTAGCTCAAGATAGAAACAAACGGAAAGAGTTACCCAACATTAGGTCAGCCCAGGCTCATAATAATCTTTCAATCATCTTAGGATAAAAGCTTTGATGCTTCGATATCAGTTTTATTTCACCTCACTTAGTACGCGCAGTAGTAATCATAAGCTTCTATTAAGATACATGGCAAGTGACAAGCGCATGGTTAGTGTTCCATGTCAGCGTAGTGTTGGCGTGTCAACGCATAATGGGCCTGTCTGTTGCTGAATAATCGGTTGTTGTACTAATCGTCTATTCCCACAGTTTATGTATATTCATGTTTCTAAAAATGTACTGGTAATGTAATGTATGTAATGTAATGATAATATGATGACGATAAATGAATGTAATGTAATGTATGGTTTATTGTCAACAAAATTTACTGTAAATAAAACATGATCATTATCGGTACCTAAAGATTTGGTGATCCCTTAAAAATATCAACAGATTCGAACGTATTTTAGACTCCTTGATGCCGTAACCTATTCTTCTACACTATTTGCACCAATATTGTAAAGTAAAGCATCCTTAAACATTCAGTAAAACAGTCAACTAGTCCTACTTTTTTATATTTTATAGGCGAAAGTGTTTGTGTGTTCCTGTGTTTGTTTGCTAATTCATGATGCTCAAAGGGGTTTATTATTAAGGAAAGTTGGTTTCTTATTAATATCCTAGACCAACATATATGCTACTAAACCGCGAATAACACCGCGAGGCGCAGCTGGCTTATAATAACAAAACAAGTAACAATATTAAAAGAAAAACAAAGAACTCGGATGCAAATTGTTGTACCTTATTCACTTCTACTATCAAGATGATTCAAATGACACCTCACATGTAATCCATCAAGCTGTTTAGGCCTGTAGGACGTACCAAAGAAACCTCATACTCACACTCGAAAAACATAACCCTTGAAATCTTGCACAGTCGGGTAAAAATGAAATACTATTCGTTGGTAAGCACATCACTTGTCAAAATTAGCCTACAGCTACTTTGGAAAAGTAATCAATTTTCCAGTGGATTTGTTCCTAGCATGGACGACGAACGTGTCCACGCGATCAAAGCAAGCATTTTCCATCAGCCTACCGATTCCGAGTCAAAATATTTGACGAGTCGCTCAACCCTTAAATGACTCAACGGCTCTATAGAGACCTTCCAATAACAAATATTTACCCAATCTAACTCCGACTACAAAATTACGTAATACATAATGTAAAACAAACTAAATTGTAGCTGTCGATGTAAGGAACGGTCTCCACTTCAGAGGAGATGGTCGAAGAGATGAAATCTGGCGGGTAGGATGTTTCTATGAAAATGGAATCGAAATTCGCAAGATCCAGGCCACGTGACGTATTCTAGCGTACTCTGCGCGTGAGATGTTTTCTGGATCACTCTGATTTATATTAATTTTCAAACGAAAGAGACAATGACGAGGAAATATCTTGACTTTTAAGAATAAGGCCCCCGAACGTTAGAGCAATAATGTCTGTTCTTCTCACTTCTATGCTTTGTGTATCACAATGAGAGTGACAGTGACACATACCATTCCGTGAGATTAAACTGACAAAGTGAGTAAAAATAAATAACGCACTCCAACATTTACGAACCTACATTTTTCACAGCAAATAATAACGAACCGATAGTTGGTCTCTGAGACTAAATGAAAAATATAAGTCAACTTTTCCCATTCCTCCTTCCCCTAGTAAGTTCATATAGGCTATGTGGGTAGTTCTAACACTTTTTTGGCCACTTTAAGCTCCCCGAAAAATTATTATTGCTTTAGGACAAACAACCTCAAGGCTCTCCAAACAACCTCCAAAAAAACTCAGGCCCGTCTTACTTTGACCAGATCAACTGTCATCGGTAAAGTCTCTTACGTCCCACTGCGACCTACCATATGTCGAGGGTGATTAAGCCAACTGACCAACTATATTCACTGAAATTAGGTAGAAATAAAGGTCGTTTAAGAGCCTCTCATCTCCGCTCCGTCCATCTGGTCGGCAGCCCTTATCCCGCTCCGGCCGCGTGTCCCCGCATAATGCCAGCATTGTTTCCCTACAATTGAGACATGACTCAAACTTCATACATAATAATACGGAGCTTAGAACTATTGGGCCGCGGTTTAACTTGAAATATTGTAGGTATCGGAGGTCTCAAGTGCTTAGTCGAGGGCCGGGAGAGTCTTTTGTCTCGTACACGTGACCGTAATTCGGTGCCTAAATTCTGTCATAAGCGACCTCTGTCTACTCTTCATATATGAATAGGTCGTTAGGTTGAGAGGACCCATTTCTTGCGTACATTTGATATTTTATTTAACTTTTTCAAGTCGAAATTAGTAACTGTTCTAAATTCATCGTAACATCAATTGAATTAAAAATTTGAGTTTACTTGACTCTTTTGATTCTCAGGGCTTAAAAGCGTTATGCCTACTTCACATCATGTCTAGATAGCAGAGATGACTAGGTTGCTTTATGACTAAATCTCTATACGACTACTTAGCTTTTAGACTAAATAGCTGTCTGACCATAAACACATACGTCCCGTCTTTAGATTGACCTAATATTGATAAGACATGCAATAGTGTATAAAAGTGAAAAAGGAAAAAAAAATGATGCCAGAATCTCTCATCGCAATTAATAATCACGTTGTTTGTCCGCTATAGACTCCTAAACTACTTAACCGATTTGCACACCGTGTGCAGTTCGATCTAACTTAACAGATAGGATAGCTCACATATATATATATATATATAAATAATAAACGCGAATGAAGTCGCGGGGTTACAGCTAGTGTAAGTAAAAGATTCAAAGTTATAAGTTATAATAGTTATTTTGAAACAAGTAAATAGTTTAATGTCTATCCAATTCACTAACAAACTTAGTATAGCCTCGGAATAGTTCCACAGTGTTTTGTCTTTTTCGATCGAGTTCATAAATTTAAAAGAAATAAAAAGACAAAACACTTATAACTATTCGGAGGCTATACAACGTTTATCAGTTATAGTGGGTTTAAATTAATAGTAAGCACAGTAGACTGCTTTTCAAAACCTATCTTGATTTTTTCAGTATCAACAATTATTTGCCTGACTGCCTCGATGGCTCAGTTGGTAGTGAACCTGCCTTCTGGCTTGGGGCGTGGGTTCGATTCCCACCTACGGCAAACATTCATGTGTTGAACATATTTTGTGTTTGTTATATGTCTGGGTGTTAATATCTATTTATGTATGTTTTAAAAAAATTCTGAGTATGTATATCAGTCTCTGGCAGCCATAGTATAAGCTATGCCAAGTTTGGGGTCAGGCGACCGTGTGTGGAAGTGTCCCAAAATTATTTATTTATTTATTTCCCGACATCCTGCCAGCTTTTAACAAATGTATAGCGAGAGAGTTTAACCGTCGTTAATTTATAAAAACATGTCGGTAAATAAGTTTTTTAAATAATAACTTTCTGGCATGTGCCTATCATGGCTAACCAGAACAATCCATTAACCCACTAAATATAAAAAAATTAAAACTCATTTACATTCAAAAAAGAAAACTTGTTAAATGAATATTAAACTCTATTTTTTGCAAATGTTACATTTTTTCACGTTTAACACGCTTCGCAAAAGCCTTTTGAAACAAAAAGGTCACACGCTCACCAGTTACAAAGTAAAAAACACTCTTTGCGGTTGTCGTTATAATTTTCGACGCTTACTTTAAAGGTTTCGTGTAAAAGGGATTTTTTCGCGGTCCCAAAGGAAAGCGGCGAATACGCTAAAGTCAAGGCCGAGTCTCGCTCTTGTTTACAGTTGACGATCGTGATAACAGTCGCATGTCGGAGGTTCTTACCTAGTTTATTAGTATTCTGGTAGCTTTCTATTGTAGCTGTTCATAGCCGTTTGCTATCAGATAAATAGATTTACTACTAAACGAGTTGTAGATGCCTCTTGTAGATGTTGTCGTAGAGCTTGTCGTAGACGCTTGTCATAGACGCTCGTTGTAGAGCTTGCCGTAGACGCTTGTCGTAGACGCTTGTCGCAGACGCTTGTCGTAGACGCTTGTCGTAGACGCTTGTCGTAGACGCTTGTCATAAACGTTTGTCATAGACGCTTGTCGTAGACGCTTGTTGTAGAGCTTGCCGTAGATGCTTGTCGTAGACGCTTGTCATAGACGCTTATCATAGACGCTTGTCATAGACGCTTGTCATAGACGCTTGTCGTAGACGCTTGTTGTAGACGTTTGTTGTAGAGCTTGCCATAGGCGCTTGTCGTAGACGCTTCTCATAGACGCTTGTCGTAGACGCTTGTCGTAGACGCTTGTCGTAGACGCTTGTCGTAGACGCTTGTCGTAGACGCTTATTGTAGAGCTTGTCTTAGAAGCTTGATGTAGCGCTTGTCGTAGACACTTAACGTAGCGCATGTCTTAGACGCTTGTCATAGACGCTTGTCATAGACGCTTGTCATAGACGCTTGTCATAGACGCTTGTCATAGACGCTTGTCGTAGACCCCTATATATCCCGCGAAGCACAACAAACACTTCTTAGTATTTTGTGTCTTACAACAGTCAATAGTTGTCCGCTGATAGCTCTCTCACAAATCTTTGGCGAATCGGTTTATAAGGTTCGGAACACTGTTCCATCTCAGCCTTGTGTAATGTATACTTCCGGAACCTGTTAATTTTGCAGCTAAGGCATTAACATAAACTGCTAGTTTAAAATGGTAATGACACTGGTCGTATAATTGCGTTTATTGAGGGTGCCTGAAGTAGACTATCAGTCGACGCGGTTTTAGCCTTTTGGCATAGCGTTCTACCTGTTGTATGCGCTTTTTCATTGCAGTTTTTAGCATGCTTGTCATAGCCAACTTTTGCGTCACTAATCGTATCACTTGTCGTCAGTTGTAAATGAGCTAACTTATTCACACCAACATAGGTAAAAATGGCCGAGACGTAACCACGTGTGGATTTAGGGTACCTGTGGAAACGAATTTGTTCAACGTGGCAACATTTTGTTAATTTATGTGGATGATTTTTTGGTTGAGCAATGGAAATATTTTTGGTAAGTTTAAAAATGTTAATGTTAGTAAAGGTAATGTAATGTCGGTGTAAACATTAGGTTTACTAACTCAGGCTAAATTCTTCACATATTCAAAGGGATTTTAATTAAGAAGTAAAACAAAAGCTATATAACTGGAGCCTGGCGTATTGCGACAGGCTTGCCCTCTGTCATATTTGGAACTAAATATCGTCCGGTGAAGTGTGAGTGTTGTACACTTCTTCCAGTCCCTTCGGGAGAAGGGCGTGATGATATGTATGTATGATGTTTTAAAACAAAAGAATTATGAACAAGATATTGTATGCTCAGAAAATAACATATCCTCAACCTTTCCCTCGGAGGGGCTGTCAGAGGTACATTACAACACCCACACTTTACCAAACAATATTCAGTCCAAAATGTGACAGGGAGTGAGCTCACGGGGCTCCAGTTATGTAGCAGATGACATCAAATGCGTACATTAATAAAATATTCAAGTTCACACAATAAACAAATTCGTCCGTGCCTTCGGCTGGGATCAAACCCGCTACCTGTGAAGTGAGAGGCGAGCCTTCTGTAACTAGGTCATTATCGTTTTATTAATATAAATTATAAAGTAAGTTAACCTTAACTTTTTCGTTAACTTATTTTACGAGCTCATTATTTCGTCATTTCTATCAATTTAAAGATTCTTTTTAAATAGGTAGGCTGTACAATGTGCTACAGTGATGGCCTGAAACAAAAACAATTATAAGCACTGGGAGTAAACAAGATTAATAAAAAAAAGTTACTTACCTGTAGAAGGTAGGTTTCCAAACAACGCCTTTCCGGATGGTTTTGTAACACTTTGCATACGTCAGTAGATAATACTCGTACAAGGTAAACAAGTACAACTACACAACAGGTAGAAGATAACTAGAAGTAGAAGCATAATCTAAAAAAACAAGGTCTAGCATTCAGGGAGCCATCACGTAATGACGTCACTCGTCATTGTCATCTCTCTCGAACTATTTAAATAAATAAAATAAATATTCGGGACACTTGCACACACGGTCGTCTGACCCCAAACTAAGCAAAGCGTGTACTATGGCGGCCAGAAACTGATATACATACTTATATACTTTTAAATACATACTTAAATAGATATTAACAAACAAACACAAATATTCATCACATGAATGTTTGCCCTAGGTGGGAATCGAACCCACGCCCCCTAACTCAGAAGGCAGGTTAATTACCGACTGAGCCACCGAGGCAGTCAAATGACATAGTTCGGTCTTACATATTCATCGATTGATGTCACTACGTGTTGCCTACGCGACCATGTTTGACTCAGAATGCTACACCTGGCAGAGTATATTATTACAGCATGGGTACGCGTACTTACAGGTAGCAGTAATCAGTAAATCTTCCGTGTCGCCGCGGCGGGGCCCTAACCCGCCTGCAGATAGCAGTCGATACCGCTTTACGATCCGCAACCCGCTTTATGTCTTCATCGACTTTACGACACCATTCTCGGAGGCAACGCCTTATTTTTGACGGTTTTTTTTTCTTAAAATATCGTGGTATTTCGCTAGGGAGTTGATGTTTGTGATAAAAGGTAGGCAAATGAAGCAGTGTGTGGAAAATAATTGACGTTGGTATCAGTTCAGTTCTAAAATTAAAAAAGCTATAGGAGGTTTAGGTAGCTAAAAAACTAGTCAAACCTCCTTAGTTTGGCCGTAACTGTAAACTCCAGCCAATTTTATCTCACCCCTAGTCATACGTACAATTACCTACCTCCTGGCCATTTCAGATGTCTTAAAAGAAAAATACTTTATACAGCAGGTCAAAATGCAGGCCTGTCCCTGCATATTACAACCACTATACTACAACCCGGGTATCTTCAAGGCCTTAGTTAAAAAGTGCCTTTCAAGTCTTTGTGCTTCATCTTAAACCACAACATCCCTTAACATCAGGCGAGTTGGTGGTCAAACATCGACCAATTCTGTATAAAAAGTCATTATCATCTTAGCTGGAAGACATCCACTGCTAGACAAAGGCCTCGCCTAAGGAAGTCTACTTAGCAACCAGCAGCGGCAGCGGCTTTCCACCACCTTCACAAGATCATCCCACTACGCTCACAAGATCATCATTCTACCATGTAGAGACACAGAATAAATAATAGTATGGAATCCTTCCTACACCTTCCCACGCACATAACTTTATACGTATTGTTTTACTTACGAGCTCTTTTACCCGCGGTTTTGCTCCCGTTACATAACCTATGTCACTCAGAGATAATGTAGCTTTCTAATGATGAAAGAATTTTTGAAATCGGACCAGTAGTTTTTGAGTTTATTAGTTACAAACCATACCAATATTTCCTCTATAAAATATTGGTGTATATTAGTGTAGATAAAAAATTACTTAGTTTTATTGTTTAAACGAGCGTCTGCGTCTTTCTTGATACCTTCGAGCCGAACCCTTCCCGCGGCGTGTTTTCGGCCAGTACCCCAAAGCTGCAGTAACGGGTTCTTTATTTAAATGTTATTATTGTTCCAGAGCTTTTATGCGGGTACTTTCACTTTTTTCAGGGAACGACCGGGAACGATGTTTGTTTGTTGATTTGTTTATTTGGGGTCGATTTTATTGGATGAAGGTACACTTTTGCGCCGCGTGTCGCTTTAGCGTGTATTTCTTTTTGGAATAAAAATAGAGATTCTTTTGTTTTATTTTTTTGGTAGCATTGTGGGAGGATACTTTATTATGCTTATTACATTATGACATCTTTACCTTTTTTCTATTGTTAGTAGGAATTGACAACCGAGAAATAAACTGCTGGTTTCAATTTATAAACTAGATAGTTAACTTAAATTAAGTTTAATAATGTCGCAAAACTAAAAATAACTAACTATCACTTCATCGGTTAAAATAATTATGTCAATGAAGTACAACACGAGTATTAATAGTTTATTCCATTTTTAAACCTAAAATTACCAAATTCAACATCATTTTCAAATCACATTCGTACAGTCGTATGTCGACATTATTTTAATGAATTTCGAATCAAATTTTCTTTACATTGAACAAGTTTAAATTTATTTTTTATAAATCAAAACTTGTTCCATGAATTGTAAATTAAAATTTGTCCAAAACAAGTTAAAATAAAGCTTAAAATTATAAGTATCAAGTCGCAATCACGACAATTGTTTCGCAATAACAAACAGGAGCCTACTTTCACTCGAGCAAACTTGTAAGCTCCCAAAGAGGTATTTACAGTAAACTTCCTTACAAAACGTTTCATCCACCATCCAGTTTATTATATATAATAAACTCACAGACGGTAGACAGAAGTACACGTGTTTGAAATAAAAAAAAAAATATTCGAGACACTTGAATACACGGTCGTCTGACCCCTAAAAGTATAAAATATATTATGTATGAATATCAGTCTCTGGCAGCCATAGTACAAGCTTTGCTTAGTTTGGAGTCAGGCGATCGTGTGTTAAAATGTCCCGAATTTATTTATTTTATTTAAATCATATTTTGGTATAAACAACTGTGCCAAAATCCTTGCCTGTAGCGGCGTTGTTTAAAATACACAAAGTTCCCTCAAACGCATTATATTCGTCGCAACTGTTTTTAGTTGTATTTTTAACTTTTAACAAAAAAAACCTGACATAAGTTACACTAGAGTACAACGCTAGACATTTTAATAATAAAACATAAGCGAAATTAAAGTTTAACTGCATTTAAATAAGGTTTAAAATAACCAAAAATAAATTAACATCATATAACTGATTGGCCGAAAAAAAAGAAAAGAAAAGTCCGTACTCAGAAGTGGAAAAAATAAATCTGTGCATAACGAATAAAATATTCAAGTAATGTAGGTCATGGACTGTTTATTTATTCGCTCCAAAAACACATGCCTTGTATAAAATAAACATCCGAGAAACATTTCAAAGAACCTGTTTGTCAAACTTGACTTTCCAAACCGACAAAAAGAACGCTTAACGAGGCAGTGAAATAGTGGCAACATAAACAAGGGCAAAGGACGAGAGCTGTAGGAAAAAACAGAATCATTTAACTGTATAACTTATATATACAAGGAAGCGACCCAAGTTTGAACACACGAGTTGAAGTATTGAGTGCGTGATTTGTTGTTTTGTAGAGTACTTTACTGGGTAAGATAGCTGTACCAAGATATAGACTGACTAAGTCAAAAAAGTCATTTTTAGGCAACTGCATTCGTTTTTACAATAAAATCCCGAAAAATATAACAGGGCTCACCGAGGGAAAATTCAAATCACATGTAAAAACTACATTAATGAAAAGAGGATATAAGGTTAAGAATTATATAGAAGATTTATATTTCTGGAGCCTTCCACTTCCGTCAAGTAGCCACTAGTATTTATAGATATTACCTAGTTGTAAGCCAAAATTTGTAAGACTGTAATTTATTTATTATTTGAAAAAATAATGCCTCTCAGTTTCTTGCCTGTTCTTCTGAGTAGAGGCTTTTTATCCGAACAAGGCGGTCGAGTCTATTTAAATAACTTTGACGTTCATAAGTGTATCTTTGATACCTAAATTGAATAAAAACATTTTGACTTTGACTTGACTTTGACTTTGAAGAATGAAGTGTAACTTTAGGCTTTGCCGCGGCTCCCAACTTAGAGGATAAGTCTATATTCTTGTTCTAGTGCCTATATACTAGTGGCTCTATTAGCTGTAGACCTCGTGGCCGACGTCTGTCTCCACTACAGACCGCATTCCTCAACCGATTCTCGTGAAGTTTTGTGAGAAGGTTCAATAATTATATAGTTTTTTTTGTCGAGGTTTTGTTTTTTTGACGAATGATTTGAAAAGTTCGCCGGTCGCGAAATCTTCAGCTTACAGAGCCACTAGCTGTGGCGGTGCGACAATTATTAGACCGACCAATTCTGATTGTGATTTCTGAGTTCAGAATTTTTAAGTGGCATCAGTGTGACATACATGTTTGAACGTATATTTCTTTGTTCAAACAATTTATATTTACCAAAAATATTGTACAAAACACGTCTATGTTACGAACGCTACAAAACAAACGCTGAATATTCATAAAACGCTTTTTGGCGAGTCCTGTATGTAAACACGACAAAAACACAGAAAACATTTATTCCGGCCTCAAATTTGGCAGGTAAACGCACAACCGTCATCCAGCTGCATTTGAAGCCGTGAAGACTTTGTTATTTAAGCGATAACCATTCATCACAAGCTATGGGAACAAACTAGGCAGAGCGGGACAAAGCTGTAAATCGCGCGAGCGTGTCGGGTCCGCGCACGCAATTCGCGCGACGTGTCAGCGTGTCGACCGTTACAAACAAGCGCTCTGGTTGGACGCGTCCATCTTTCAGAGCTGTGGAGCAAAAATACTGGACCTGTTTCGGTTCTTTATGTTATGATGCTTCTGAATGACGACTGTGCAAAGTTAGAAACCTTTTAAACTTGACTGCCTCGGTAGCTCAGTTGGTAGTGTACCTGCCTATTGAGCTTGGGGCGTGGGTTCGATTCACACTTAGACCAATCATTTATGTAATGAACATTATTTTGTGTTGTTTCCCTGTCAAGGTGTTAATGTGTATTTAAGTACTAGCTGCGCCCCGCGGTTTCAGCCGCGGTTAAAAATATCCGATGTGCTATTCTAGATTATAATCTATCTCAGTGCCAAATTTCATCCAAATCTGTTCAGCCGTTCTGGCGTGAAAGAGTAACAAACATCCATCCATCCATCCATTCTTACAAACTTTCGCGTTTATAATATTAGTAGGATATCAGTATCTGGTCGCACTATTCCAAGCTTTCCTTAGTTTGGGGTCAGATAACCGTCTGTGCAAGTGTCCCGAATATTTATTTATTTAAAAGCGTTGCTTAGAATGACAGACGTTAGTTAACTTCTGCTCAGTATAAGTAAATAGAGCGTGGTAGTAACAACTAACTTAACTCTAAGCAGTGAGTAGGTAAATATAAGATAAGTCCTAAATGACCATGACACTAGTTTCAAACTTCGAAAACATCTAAGTAAAAACATAAAAGAATGAAGGCTTGCCTATAGATATGCATGCGCTTGTGTCTGTCGGTTTGTTACTTTTTCAAACTTAAACGGCTAAATCAATAATCATTTCATTTGGATAAGTAGAACAGAAGTGAATAGTAAATAATTATGTCTCTTTGAAAATTTGCCAATACTCTAAAACTATAGAAACAATTGTAGACAATTTAGATATTTAACAAATTCCGTGCTTTAGGTTTTTATACATATCGTCACGAGGGGGCTGGCAGAGGTGTAATACAACACCCACACTTCCCAGACGATATTCAGTCCCAAATGTCACAGGGGGCGAGCCTGTCGCCAAACACCGGGCTCCAGTCATGTAGCAGATGACATACAATACGGTTTTATAAGAAAAGCAAAATACCGTCACAACCAAAGTATATAAAAAAGACAAGTCTTGTAGCGTCTGATGCTTACTTAGCAAAGCACTTTAATATAAATTTCTTCAAATATTCCCATTCCGTCTGTTTGTCAAACCTCGTAAACCTCGCTAAACTTCATTGGACCAGCAAAACTGCTAGCTCCAACTTTCCGCCCCATAACCCCTTAATTCACGCTTAAAAAGCAGCCAATGTAAAATAAAATAGTCGAATTACCATAAACAAAGCTGTAACAATATCACATAACAGCTGGCAACGCAGGCGTCGACGCGTTAAAACAACGACTTGACTAAATTTTATTCACTTTGCCCGGTGCCTGGCCAATTGGACTTGAGTGTACTGGCAAAGAGTAATAACACGTAGAAAGAACTGGCTAAATATTTACACGACTGGCGGGCAAAAACTCCAAGTTGATTAAAAACAAGTCAGGATTCCTAGACCCTTGTCTAAGATTCCATTGAATAAGTAGAAATCTGATCACGATTTTCTATAAAAAGGATTATAGAAAATCTAGATCCAATTTCTATACTTAGAAAAAAAGCCCTAGAAAACGCTGAGGTTTACTAGAGTTAACCACAGACCATTCAACCGGTTTACTGCTGATACACATTCCTCTCTCATGACAACGCTATTCTCAAAATAGAGCATAATAAAATTATTCAAACTAATAGGTTAATGATTGATCGGCTGCTCAGTTCTATTTGTCAGTTTTCTGTTATTTTTCAAGTCTATGTTTGTGTTTTCGTATTAAATCTCTTGCCTCTGCAGCTGCTCAACGTTAGGCAAATTTCCCGACAAACAACTCCAAATTTCCCATTCTTTCCTTAATCCGGAACTTGCTAATGGTCCAATTTAATTTTCCCGTTACGGTCCGACGGTTGCATGCTTTTTGCATGCCGCCGGGACGATGAGTCGGGCTGTCGGGACTGTCGGGAAGATTGCGATACAGCTTCCCGAATGTTTAATTAGAAACGAGACATCTTTAAGGAAAGTCTTCGGAGACACGGAGTGATTGGGATGTTGAGATATTTTTTGGTAAGTAAGGAAACTTGACCAAAGACAATAGAAAAGGTTTAAAGATAAATACAAAAGGAGGTCTTATTGCTAAGACCTCCTATGATATGATAGATGCTAAAAATGCGAAGGACACGTTGAGCAACAATTGAAACAGTTCAGGAACAGCTGACATTGAGAATAGAAACGCTTTTCGATACACCTCAAGCCGTACAGCACGATACCACACAAAAAATGGGAAAAGCTGGTCCATGCGTACTCTGCTCAAGAGCCCGAAATCGGTCAACTAAAAAGTGGTAAAAACGTGCAATAAATGGATTTGCCCTGATCATCAGGGTGTAATAATATGTTCACCCAATGAACAAATTTTTGCGTACCGTCGCGTCGCGTCGGTTGGGTTCGAACCTGCTCCCTCTGGCTTGAGAGGCGGACCTTCTTCCAACTAGGCTGCCATCGTTTTACAGACAAACAGGACAAATGACGGTCACGAGGTCTACAGCTCAGAGCCACTAGTAGTATTAGGGCCACTTGCAGAAGCTCAGGCTATCTTTTAACTTAGAGCTAACTGCTCATCAGAGGTTAAACCGATTGGTAAATCGTCTTGCACCACAAAGAGTTTGAAGCTGACCTTGAGTTAACCCAATATTAAAGGAACATTTATACATCAGGGGTTAAACCGAGAAATCGTCTTGCACCACAAAGACTTTGAAGCTGACCTTGAGATAACCCAATATTAAAGGAACATTTATACCATCTTAATTCCGAGTTAATTTATACTGCATTTAAGAATTTAACTCCGTATCTTCTGCGAGTGGGCCTACAGGTAAGTATGTTCAACTGGGGCAAATGCGTCTGTGGCTCAATTGCGTCTTTCGAGAATTACTGACAAACTCTTCACAAATTAACCACCTACATCCTTTTTCAATCTTTAGTTACAAAAGTCTGTACTAGATGGCGTTATTTGCCTAATTTGTGAAGAGTTTGTCAGGAATTCTCAAAAAGCGCAATTACCCTACAGACGCATTTGCCCCAATTAACCCTACATCTAAAAACTCTTATAGAACGCTGAATTCAAGGCAATACTGTTACTAACGCTCAAGTTACATTTAGGAGATGTAGTTACGTTAATTATGCGGAAACTCGATACCAGCAGTGAAACAGATACAGAGATGATACCGGAACTCAGTTCACGTTCTATAACACAACGCTCTTAATTACTATATCAAAATAATGCTAATATAACTGTGACACGCGATTTCACCTGCGAAAACTGGATGCTTGCTTCAAGAATTGTAACACTTTTTGTGAGAAATTAAAACAGCATTCTTCTAGAATTTTTATGTGGAATCAAATTTAATCAAAATCTCTTGTTTTCGCATTATTATTAAGAAATCCATTGGCAAACCTTTTTTTTAAACGAAATAATATTATTATTAAGTAAGTAAATAAGTTATTGGATCAAAAAATTGTTAAATCTCTTTATTTTGTTCGATTAATTCTTAAGTAGTTAAATATAACTAATTCTTATAAAAATAAAAATAAAATATTAAAAATAAAAATTTGACATATTGTATTTGCAGGTACGAGTATTAGGCCATAAACACACTGAATAGCGAGCGTAGCTTGTTTAGCTAGCTTAGAGTTTACTTTCGTATGAAGCCAGTCAAGTGGTTCGTCAAAAGAGAGCCACTCGCCTACTTTCAGTTTTGTATAGAACGCCACAAAACAGTTACTAACCTAGTACAGCTAGCTAGCTCCCGTAGAGCCAATTAACAGCCGTGAACGATACCTGGCTCCCCGGTCATGTCCATTGAGTTCTATTACTACGTATAGAAAAGACGCCGCACGTCACTATTATGTTCCATTCAAATTCAGCCATCCGGCCACACTTCACTTAGTTGCTCGCTAACTCTCGAGCGCCCAAGTCACATTCGACCTTTTGGTCGCGAGAAAACTACGCTTTAAAAGCTTTCAAGCGCTGCGTGTTGGTACTGTGTGGTTAGATGACTACTTATTGCTTCAGTCCTGCAGCAAACTATAGTTTAAACTCAACAAAATTGAGCATGACCTTTCCTCATGATTGCTTCTCTATTCGTAGTAATAAAACTCAATGGTCATATCACACAATTTCTAAAACTCTTCCTGGCGAAGTGCCAAACAAGCATTGCGGCTGATTCTGGGTGTTTTTGAACGATAAACTCGTTTAACTAAATAGCCAGACCACTCGCTAGGCTAGCCCACTTACCTGTGTGGTTACGGCCTAAAACCTACATTCACCAAAGTTAAACTTGGTGGTTATTTGTTCAACCGTCTATTGTTGATATTTAACTTAGAAACAGTTGTCACAAACAGTTGGTTAACAATATAATAGTCTTGTCAAAAATAAACTTTGGTTATAGTTATATTCAGTTAACATTAAGGGCTATCATCAAAATTTAACAAGGTTAGTATTTGTTTAGCCGTTTATTGTTGACATGTAACAATGTAGCTTTAAAAAAAAGGCAGTTAAAAATTAAGTCACCTTGTCAAATTTTGGTGCACTTTGGGCTAAGTGGCTTCTCTACCTAGCCACGGCGATGAGTTGCTCTTTCAACGTAAGATGCAAACAAATAAACAAACACACATTCACATAATTATATGTAGAGGTAATGTACATAAACGCGGCTGTTTCATTAATACGAGTGAAATATGAATTAATTTCTTCGTACACACACAATACATGAGGGGTGCTAGTGATGTTACCAGTTTTTCGATAACATTAATTATCTAATCGTAAGATGCCGATTATTTTTCACCGGTTATTCCTTGACTTGTCAAGTAAATAGGTTTTCTGTGATCATTATAAATCGTCTCATTTTTGCGTTTAACAAAGATTAAGTATGCAGTATCTTATTTTACAAGTTTCCAGATCCATAATTCATAACAATAATTGTTACCTATTTATCATCTAAACACTTTTTAATTCATTACTTACGAGCGTTACATGCCAAAAACTCAAAAACCTCAACTATTTATTGTAACTAACTCAAAACATTTTGTTACTAAACTGTAAGTTTTGTCTAACTTATCAAAATAAAATGAAAGCTACAAAATAACCGACAACCTCTACCTACGTAAATAACTAAGTACAATCCGACTCCAATAATAAAGTTCCGGAAGCTTATCCCATCCCAGCGACAAATTACTTTAAACCGTTCATCGACAAACCGCGGGCAATTTGCGCGTCCCTATTTTAATTGTAAATTGTTCCCGCGAAGCATTAGTATTTAATTAAAAGTTGTCTCGCTGTTCGCGAGTGACGCCGGAGTTTTCATAATTCCCGTGATTCGGTGCGAGAGTGTGCGTCGGGCGCGTCTACCCTGATTTGTAAAAGCTTTTGGGATGTTTGCCTTGAAAATATGGGAAAATTTGTTATCTAAAAACAACAACATGGACCCTAGACTATTTGGATGCAAAGATGAATCTAAGTATACCTTGAAATTCAAAATCGTCTATAATCACCTAAAAATAGACAAATTTAAGTATATCTGAAAAATAAATAGTACCGTGGTTACTCAAGAATAGACAATAATAATATTCATATCAGAAAAATTAAGAGTCTAACTTAAGAGTCCGGCGACCTAACTAACTTCGACCTAGGCGATGTAGACTAACTTCGCATTGGCTTAAGGTATTCCATAGCCATTTCGTCTAGAAGAAGAAGACGAGCGAAGAGAGCGAGTAATGATACTGACGAGTCTCTAAAGAGAGAGTGACAAAGTGCAATTTAATTTTTTTATGACTTTTGCACTTCTGTAATCATTCTTAAGTAACTAAGAATTCCCCTTGTATTATGGATTCATTTAACAGCTAATGATGTAGACAATCTCCCGATGTAATGAAATTTTTGATTTGCTTTGTCTACCTATTGAATAAATCAGTCAAAAGTGACCCCTTAAAATGCGGATATTTTTCATAGCTCTATTTTCGCTTGAGTACGTTTTTAAAAAAACCAAGAACAGAGGGGCGGAGATATTGTTAATTTAATTGTACATGCTAAATTTCATCATAATCCAACAAACGGTTTTCAAGAAATTTGAGTAGCGCGTTTGTATGGAAATTTGAGAACGTCGCGGCCCTCTTAACGTTAGTCGACCGAGCGAGCGTTAGTGAGCGAAGCGTCTATGCTTCAGCTTCGACAAAAATGCTTATGTACATCCCGATCTCTATCTTCCTCTACAGGTCATGCAGTTATTGGAAATTTTCCAAAACTGTGAAATGCGGAGATATGATTATTTTCCAAAACAAATTGATATCTTCGTCATTTTGAAAAATATACAAAAACGGTATCGATAAAAAATCTATTTACTTAATTATCGAATCTTCTCACAAAATTTCACGAGAATGGTTGAGGAATGCAACCTATAGAGAAGTACAGACGTCGGCCGCAAATTTTACAACTCGAAGAGACACTCGTATAATTGGTTCATTAGGTATTTCCCTAGCCCGTCCCGCCGCCGCTATAATTTCAAAGAACAACGACGCTCTGGGACGCTCGTTTCAGCATGACATGGGTCCGAGGCTTTTGGTTAACCTGAAAATTATATTTAATATGGAATTGCTCCTAAGTTAAATAAAAAAGATTTTCCTTTGCGCAAGGTACACTAATACATTTCATATCTTAGTTTTTTTGTGTTTGTTCTGTGTATGGGTGCTAATAATATCCACTTAAGTATGTATTTAGAAATTTATATGTAGCTTTGCTTAGTTTGGGGTCAGGCGACCGTGTGTGCAAAAATGTCCCGAATAATTTATTATTATGATTTTTTTATGTAATACAATAAAGCTGGCTTTATGCTGGTTATGTCCATGATCCAAAAAAACGAGGACAAGCGTTCCGGAGGTTGACACTGAACTACGTCACTCGTCATCGTCATTCGTATTTGTTGTAAGTTACTTACTCTGGTCTGGCTTATGCATCGATTGACGTACGTGAGTCTTGTGTATGGCACCCACGTGACTATTGTCAGGTTGCCTGGAAGAGATCGCTTTGAGCGATAAGGCCGCCCATTAAAAACTTAGTTGAGCCTTATTTAAGTACTTTTGTATTTATTTTATGTTTGTAATAAAGAGTTGTTGTTTTTGTTGTTGTTGTTGTTGTCTCATAACGCGTAATTAACTCATAATTGTGCCATAGTAATGCCCAGACTGGCAGTTTTCTGCTAGTGTATTCATCTCCTCGTACGACATGACGTCTTCCTTCTCTTTTATTTGGTCTACAAATGACAATAAATTATGAAAAGGAGAAAATTTATTGCTGAAAATTAGTAGCTATTCAAAAAGTTGGTAGACAGACTTATCTTTTAGGAATAATCGAAAAATTACAATACCTAATCGCGGCACTAAATCTAACAAAACCAGCTGCCTCCTCCCTCCCTCTGCAAACATAAAAAAGTCATAATGAACCCGACACATTACTATTCGCGCCTCGTGCTTGGATCGCTGGGCGCTATTTTCTCATTCAAACAAAATTGGGTATTGGGGACACTGAGAAAAACGTGTAATTCGGAAATTTTTAAAAAGATCAATGCCTAATAATCCAATATCGAATGAATTGCCTGTAAATTCGAATGGCGCGTGACTCGCGTTGGAAACAGGTTGAGACGAGCAACTGGGCTTCTGTTTGGCTGTAGAGTAGCGGCAAATGAGAGGTTTCTGTTTTAATTACCGTGTATTATTTTACACAAAACGAATAATAAAACATATATACGAAAACAGCACTAGTAGAGTGAAGTTAGAAACCATGGGGCCAAGCTTTCCAGTACGTAGAGGAGTCAGGCAAGGCGACCCACTCTCCCCAAGAATTTTTATTGCAAAATTAGAATCCATCATAAGTAAGCTTGACTGGAAAAATCAAGGCTTGTACATTCAAGGCAAATATTTGAACCACTTAAGATTTGCAGACGACTTAGTATTGCTATCAGAAACAAGCAGTCAACTACAAAATATGATAGAAGCTTTACACAAGGCTAGCATACAAGTAGGTCTGCAAATGAACTTTACTAAAACAAAAGCCATGACCAACTACATAAGATCAACTATAAAAATTGGAAATGACGAATTAGAATATGTGGAAAGGTATACTTACTTAGGTAAACAAATCGGATTCAACAGAGATAGTAATGACCAAGAAATAAACAGAAGAGTAAAAAGTACGTGGAATAAATATTGGAGTTACAAAGAAATATTTAAAAGTGATATGCCTATGATGCTTAAAAAGAAAGTTATGGACTCTTGCCTTATTCCATGTCTAACATATGCATGCCAAACATGGAAATTTACAAATAAAACTAAAAATACTATAAATACGTGCCAAAGAGGTATAGAACGGAGCATGTTAAACATTAAAAAACTACACAAAATAAGACATACAATTATAAGATCTGAGACGAAAGCAATCGATGCACTAAGCCATGCACAAAAACTGAAGTGGAAATGGGCGGGTCATGTAGCGCGCCTCACAGATCACAGGTGGACAAACACAGTAACCACATGGAGTGGCCCACCAGGCAAACGCTATAGAGGCAGACCCTACGCTCGATGGGATGATGATATCAAAAAAATTGCAGGTCCGCAATGGATTCAAATATTGTATGTATTTGGGGGCTGAGCTACCCACGTCCGTAGGAGTGTACTCTATTCTGATTCCCTACACGTGGTCCCCGGGTAGTGCTAACCGGGTAGCAAACTCTGGTGGGAGGCTTCGGCCGTGGCTAGTTACCACCCACCGGACCAAGCCATGCCGTGAAATGACCTAGTCGTGTTTCGGGATGTAGTCCGGTGTAACCGTTCCGAAGACGGGTCTGAGCAGTAGCGCACTTGTAGCGCCTCACTCAACTGCTGTCTTTGTACTTATTCACTCTAGTAAACTTCAAGGCTAGAGTGAATAAGTGCCCTAGAGGTCGTCGTGCTCCATCTTAGACCACAACGTCGCTTAACATCAGGCGAGTTGGTGGTCAAACGCCGACCTATTCTACATAAAAAAAAAAAAAAAATAGCAAGGGACAGAGAGAGATGGCAGGCCTTGGAGGAGGCCTTCACCGGAGAGGGTTCCTGATACATATAATAAATATATATATATAAAGCAAATACATATAAATCAGTAGAGAATAAAATTAAGATTAGTTACATAAATTAAAGATAAGTCGAAATGTACTTGATAAATGTTTCAGGAATTAAATAAAGGCTAAATAAATAAATAAAAAAATTTACACATGTTTTGGACACATTGAGAAAATGAATGAGAGGAGATTGACGAAACAAGTTTACATGGCGAGTGTGGATGAGCAAGACGGCCAGGGTCAACATAGGCGCAGGTATCTCGACAAATTAAAAAGACGTCTTAAAGGAAGACCAGGTCAAGAGTACCCGTAACCGACGAGCGTGCATGAAAAGACTCATGAAAGTGGAAGAAGCGAAAGTTGTATGCCAGAATCGTAGCAAGTGGAGAGCAGTGGTCTCTATCTACCCCTATGGGAAAGAGGCGTGATTATAAATGTATGCATGTATTATTTTATCAAAGCGATGATAGCCTAGCCGGAGAAGGCCCGCCTCTCAAGCCAGAGGTAGCGGGTGCGGACCCAGCCGAAGGCACGCACCAATTTGTACGTTATGTGTACATATGTGCGTATTGTATGTCATCTGCTACATGATTGGAGCCCGGTGTATGGCGACAGGCTCGCCCCCTGTCACATTAGGGACTGAATATCGTTCGACGAAGTGTGGGTGTTGTCCACCTCTGCCAGCTCCCTCGCGGGAAAAGCGTGACGATATATGTATATGTATAAATGTACATTATATCAATTTATTAATATTTACTTATATTAAATAAATTAAATAATAATATATTAAATTAAATATATAATATATATTTACTTGCAGTTTTGAGGTATCGAAGAAAACTTTCATGGGCTAACATGACGTTAAATAGATTGATATACTGCATTGTTTTTTATGTTTATTACTTCTTGCAACACAGCAATCACACAAATATTATTGAAATGCGTCAGTTTGTTTATGATTCTGTATACCTACTATGCTCTGTAACAGTTAAATTGATTTTAGCAATGGTATTAAGGAACGTATAGATAAACGAAACTTTAGCTTTAATAATCCGAAAAAAATCCGTTTCAAAGAAAAGAAGAAAAAACTATGAACTTTGTAAAAAATCACTAATTACTTAGCAAAAAAGAATTCTCTAGAACAGTCATTACTCTAGACGGAGAAGAAGGCAGTCCAAGGCAGCCCGACCTTCTGTCAACATTACGCCAATCTGGTTCGTCTTCGAATGAATCCAAGTAGCCTGGATACTGTCCAAACAGGATTTTAAGTTCCCACAAAAAGATTCGATGGTCGCATAAAACCAAATAATACTGTAAAAGGAAATGAAATCAGGCGAAATTTACATTTGCGATCATATTTTTATCAGGCAGGGATTTGTGAGATTGGGTTCAGAAATGTACGTACAGATTTTAAACAGATAGGTATTGGTATAAGTACTTTCTGCTTTTAGCCATATAATTTTAACCAATATTATTTAATTATAAAATATGATATAAAAAGCAAAGCTTATAAAACCGACTTCCCGTCATCCAATTGGGTTTTGTAAAAACTAATATAGATACAATTTACTCGTATATGGGACCACCTATATAGGATGATCTACCAAACAAAAAGATCATCAAAATCGTTTTTTTTTTTTTTTTTTAAATAAACTAGGCATGCGTTTGACCACTGACTCGCCTGATGGGAAGCGTTGCTGTGATCGAAGGTGTAACACGCTTGCCTGGAAGATACCTATTCACTTTACTCTTAAACACCTCCGGATTGTATTTAGGTGGAAAGACAGACGCAGGCAACGAGTTCCACACCTCTGCAGTTCTTACAAGAAAAGTCGACTTGAAACGCTGAGTGCGTTTTGACGGAATTTCCAGCATGAGAGGGTGTCTCTTACTGGTGCTAATTGTTCATAATTGGTGTTAATTGGCGGAAAGGTCGCGTAACATACATACAAAAAAAACATTCAGTCGAATTGAGAACCTCCTCCTTTTATTAAGAAGGTTAAAAAGCGAAGTGAGTTTTTTTTGTTTGTATGTCATCTGCTACATGACTGGAGCCCGGTGTATGGCGACAGGCTCGCCCCGTCACATTTTGGGACTGAATATCGTCCGGCGAAGAGTGGGTGTTGTGTTGTATTACACCTCTGCCAGCCCCCTCGGGGGAAAGGCGTGACGATATGTTACGCTTTCATGCTTTAACTACCTCAACCGATCATCGTGAAATCTTGCATACACGGTGTCAGGGATACAGAAAATAACATAGGATACTTTTTTCCCCAAAAATTAACGGTTCCTGTAAGATCGCAGGTGAAACCGCAGGGCGTAGGCGTATTATATAAATATACTAGCGCGGTTAAAAAGTATCCTATGTGCTATTCTAGGCTATAATCTATATCTGTGCCAAATTTCTTCCAGATCTGTTCAGCCGTTCTGGCGTAAAAGAGTAACAAACATCCATCCATCCATCCATCCATCCATCTATACATACAAACTTTCGCGTTTATAATATTAAGTAGGATAAATGATGAACATTGTTACAAGCTCTTTTAACGTTTCAATGCGATTTAATAACAAACAAGATTATCTTGGTGATGCATTGGTCTAACAATGAAACAATTGTATATTTGACGTTACCAAAATGCTTTAATTAGCAACCAATAGTCCGAATAAATGAATTTAAGTAATCGAGATAAGGTTGAGTCGTTTACAGCGTGGCGCTACCACACCAACGTTAATTTAACATGACAACATAAACAACTTTGTTCTACACCTTTCGAATCGAGGGGAAAATCCGCTGTTCTATGCTTTTAGTTACAGGTCAACGATTTTTATGAACCAGTTTTTTCGCAAATTTTCTAAGGTTGTAGAACAAAAGTCGATTGCTTTTATGTACAGGAAATGCATGTATAATTAATGTACGGTTATACACAAGCATGGTATAATAATATTTTCCGCGAAGTATAGCATTCAGCAACACGTAGTGACGTCAATGGATGCTTAAGCAGGACCGAAATGAGTAAATTTACAACAAGTTCGAAAGAGACGGATAACGATGACGTCATTACGTGTTTGATGACTTGTTTTTTTTTTGCTCGCATGTACGCTAGTATTTCCAAATACGTCTCTTGTTCCAGTACTATCCTAAGCAAACAAACAAAGAGCCAAAAAATCCAAACTGTAGCAGAAACGCAATGAAGTCAAGTACAAGAAGTAATCACTTAGAAAGCAAACTGAAAATCTCGTCACATTAACCCAAATTACGCTCGCTTTAACCCAAAACCCACATCCGGCAAAAACAGCATAAAACCTAAAGCTGCCGCTAAACTAGTCCTAGTTAATAATTCAAGAGAAACGTAACTAAAAGTTCTAACAAAGCGGAATTGTGGACACCTTTTTTCAATGCAAAAAACTCTACAAAGTTTATAATACGTTTTCCGGACGGTTACGCCCCGGAACTGGAAAACTGAATTTGGGAACTGGTGAAACCCGTGTTTCGCTCCGTTACGCTTCAAGAGAGATTTGATTTTATTAATTACGACAACTGTTGTGTTGTTGAGAACTTGTAAGCGTATGATCCGAAACATCGCAATGAGCTTTATTACCGTTCGGATTTTTTGTGGAACACTGTTTTTAGGAAATGTATGCGGTTCCGGAGAGAAGGCTGAAATGTGTCGAAAAAATTATTTGTCGAGTGAACTGGCTTTTCAATTTCTTTTATAAAAGAAAATTATATTTATGATAGGTACGTTTACGACAGAATAAATTCAAATCGCGCAAATAACGTTGCTTGATTTTATTCGCTTTTTTTTCAATCCAAGTCTTTTTTCCAGGAGCATCTTCGTCCTGACGATCAAAAATGTTTTTAATATCTGTCAATATATTTTAACTGGATTTCAAATAACACTCAAATTTCATATATTTTGCAATTAATATAAAAATAGGGTCATAACGTTGTGATAGTGTAATAATACAGAGTGAATGTTGTAAGACTATACACCACACTAGCACACTATTCTGGCGCACTCAAAATTATCTGGGTCAACTATATCTCGCATTACAAATGCTAAAAGAGCAAGAGTGACAGATATAGTCTCGAATATCCCATACAGAGCCTTATTATGTAACCGTAATGCAATGGTCATCGTTTGCCGTCCCACTCAATCCCCATCGTCGCTCTCGAAGGCTTGCGGCAGCCTGAGAAGGCTGCTAACCTTCTGTTCATATGATCGAGCGAGAGAGCACACGATGACCATCGTCGCTAAGCTTACACAATAAGGCTCGGCTCGTACTATGGTGGCTCTAGTTTGTATGCAGGACGTGTGTCCTTCCGTATAATTTTGATATCATAATTTGAAGGGCCGTTGTAGCCGTTGTGAGGTTTTTATGCGCGGGTCAAGCACAGATTTTATTGCAAACGTGTCTCTATTGCACGGTCGCAAGCCCGACGAGGGCGATGGGATTGGACTGGAACGATGCTTGTAGGACATATTATATGATGACGTTATAACGATAAAGGAATGGTTGTTTTGGTGTACATATAAGCAGCGTTTCTCACTATAGATTTTTTTTAAACTGATTTACCCAAAAATGGACGCATAAGTTAGATAACTTATGCGTCCATTTCTGGGTGAAAAGATATGGTGCTTGTAACAGTTTCTAGTAATGTATAGATTGTTTGTCGTCCAATTCGTACAATTCATTTCCACAAGGTATTTTCATAATAATCTGGCACTTCTTACGGATAGATATCCGTAAGAAGTGCCAGATTATTATGAAAATACCTTGTGGAAATGAATTGTACGAATTGGACGACAAACAATCTATACATTACTAGAAACTGTTACAAGCACCATATCTTTTCACCCAGAACCCAGAAGGGGTGTACTGTTTAGCCTAACTAGGTTGAACTGAATGACTATTTGGAGAGAATCTAACCGATCTTTTAACAGATCTTATAGTAGTTTGATAATTTTTCACGAAAAGTTTATTGGTACTGTGCGAAGTCAGAGCGAGCCAATAGTAATGAAATATTATCTGACATTGATTTTTTATTGTAACTCTGGTATTATAGGAATTGTTATTGTAATATCATAACATTAAATTCGTGTTCTCGGTAAAACAAATCAGTACAAATAGGAAATAGAACGAATAGTCTGAGTAAAGAAAGCAACATCTTAAAATGAGTTCTTGAAGAGCCATAAATAAAATCGTACCTATTTCAAAGACAACAACTACAAAATAAGACTGTAATACGAGTAACTTGAATAACTATTCTTTCGCTCAGGTAATATTCCTGTAAGCGAAATGATATAATATCTTATTCAAACATAAAAATATGGCAAACAGACATAAAGGCAATATTGTTCCCATTTATTGATTGGTAACTCGGAAAAATCTCATTTCCTTCGGGATATGAGCGGGATTCGTGTTTAAAGAGCTTATACTGGGAAAAAATGAGAATAAATCATTTCGAGACGTATCGCTGGAAATGTTTGCGACGCGGCTTATGACAGTTTTTGATAGACTCTTTTCTAGGTAATTGCTCTTTTCATCTGATAGTGATATGGTATTGAGTAGGCAGTGTACCTAATACCCATTTAGGCTTTACAAGCCTCTACTGTAGGCTTTTAAAAGGCTTACTGAAGGCTTTTAGGTTTTGTAAAAGGCCTTTCTCAGCTCGTTTTTGTTCGCAAGTCAGTCTGGTGCTTTATAATTTTCCTTTCAATTTTAACAACAGTGACGTACTCGTATTTCACGCATCCAGCCGCATGCGTATGGGTCTTGCAGGACCCAGTCTGTTTCGGTTTTACGCATTGGTACTACAGTTTCCAAACCTTCCCTTGCTCTTTTGATATCTGAATCCCTGAACTATATGAGGCCACATCCTATAGACTCGCAGTGGCCCAACACGTCACTGCGTCCAGTAACTCACAGTCTCCATCTCCATCTCTACATAGTATAAAACAAAGTCGTTTTGTGCGTGTGTCTGTCTCTCTGTATATATATCCGCTAACTTCTCCTAAACCACGTTATGGATTTTGATGTGGTTTTCACCATCATGCACTTAGATTATTTTTCATGGAAGGCTTATAGATGGCGTGTGAATTCGAGACGCAGCGCTAGTTTTATATTATAAACATGGAAAAAGATAGGAAAAAGGTATGTGGCGTAGTCGCCCGTTTTATAATTTTAACTTATATTAAACTTTATTTTAGTTTTACACAATTTATAAAAAGACGAATACAATAAGTTATTTGAAGGCCTTACTGTTGCCAGTATTAAATTTACTTTTTATCTCAATAATGTATTATCTGTTGATTTCTTGTTGGTAAGAGCACGATAGTCTAAGGCTTTTAGTAATAGCTACCTTAGTATTAAATGTAAAATGAGTCCGGATGTCTAACGCGTGCTCTAGACTTTTTACCGCTCTCTCAACGACGCGATTTGTGAACATTCTCTTTTTACCAAGAGAGGGCCAACAATATTTTACAAATCGCGCTGGACCGATCGGCACAGGACCGAGGCAGATGTCAAGCAAGTCAGGCAGGCAAGTCTAAAAGTACAAGTAAGCAAGCAAGTACAAATAAGCCAAATAAGAATAATAAGTTGAGACAAGATATTTATTATAACCAATTTCAAACTCAATTTACGGTCTATTCGGTATTTTAGAGAACCATTTATCATATTTATCACTACCAAAATTTTAAATAGCAATTTCAAACATGATTGCGAAAGAAAATCAAAATTTCCACGAGAGCCTCTCCAAACAACAGAACCAAAAGTACGGAGTCGGCGTTCTGTTACGAAAGTAAAGGTTTATTTACACTACGAACATAAATAAGCTAGTTTGGTAGCTCACGCAAACAGTTATGAGCTAAAAGGCTAAGTGCTATTCTCTTCCGGTACTCTTTGTGAATTGAAGTTACTCATACATAAACGACAACAACATTTTGTTAAACATTGTCAAACATCCTCGTTGGCGAACACGTTTGGTTTGAAATGGGATCTGAATTGGGATCAAAAAAAGTGCCTTTTCATCACGATTTTTTTACAATATTTGGTTAACTAGATTTTTTTTGCTATTTATAGCATAGTTCTGTTAGATAGTTAACATTGGCTAAGTAAAAACAAAACTGAAGGAATGAACGTGAATGATGTTCGGTGTGTCTATGTATGAAAAGACGCTGCAGCTAAGCCACAGAAGCTATCACAACCTAGCTTCGCTTGTGATGTGAATCGCGCTTTAAAGGCCGTAATAAGCAGCGACTCATGCGTACCACTGTTTGCTGAAGGACAATTAAAATGCTAATTATTTGCCGACTTCCCAAATTTGGGCGCGTAGAGTTAAGAATCGTACTGCCGTAGACAGGGAACTAATTTAATTCGTGTTAAAAGTTCGTCATTAAAGGTGCAAATCGTTCGGTCTTTCCACGAAATATTTTAATGAAATTTGGCTATTTGAAAAATAAGGAATGGATAAACGAAAGACTTTCTTGAAAGCAAATTTTCTGTAAAATATTAATTTGTTTCTTTGATGGAAAATGATCCTGGGATCGGTGGACTCAACGTGGCGGGATCTGTGGCTAATTCAATTCGATCCCGGGATCGATGGGAAAAATCCCAATTATAGTACATTCGAACTACAAAATTATCTATTACATTTTCTAATTTGTAAAAAGATTAAAACAGCTATTTTTCGTCGCATCTATCTCTCTTCCGCTCGATTGGCCTATGCGTCCGAGGAGAAGATTTCATCAATGTTTTGTTATGACGTTGTCACCGTGAACCGACTTTACAGACAACCCACTTTTTTAACAGATTTTAAATGAATCCCTATTGCAATTCCGCTACAATATTATTAACTAGGTCAAAAAGAGAAGGATTGAAAAGCATTCAAACTATTCATAAAGCGACTGCTAACTAAAAGTGCTAGCAGTTTTTAATTATTTTAATACTGAAATAAGTAGAAATTCCGAACATTTCTTCAATTATTGTTAATTAGCGTGCTGCATGCTAATTCTACCCAATTACTTACCTCACACGAATGCGGACTCAAATGTTTACGAATTTGCTAACAGGATAACAGAATCGCTTTATTTCGGAACTTTCCAAGTTATTAATTAAGCCTACTCCATAAAATATAGCGTTTGCGGTCTAACGGCGCGATCCGAATACAATTCTGCTGGCTGATAATAAATTACCTTGACATTTGACGTTGGAAGTTCGGTAATAAAATTAGGAGTTGGCGTGCACTTGGCGGCCGTAGGGGAAATCAGATGCTTCGCTTCGAAAGTCGAGTATTAGAAAAGTTTAAATGTTATAGCAGATACGTGTGTACTACGTGGTGTGGTTGCGTTACTTTGCACGTTGTTACGCGGAATTTCTTGTACTAACATTAGTTTTTTTATAGCAAAAAAAGTTCGCTTTTGACCACCACCTCGCCTATTGGTAAGCAACGATGTGGTCGAAAAAGAAGCACGCAGACTTAGATGATACCTATTCACTCTGGCCTTGAATAGGCTTAGATTTTAATTCTCAGGAAACATGGAAGCTAGCAAGTTGCAGGTTGATATACTTATGCGTACAATAAGCACGCTCACGCCTTAACTATAGGTACTGAGCCAAACATCATGAAATTTTGCGTACACGTTGCCAGGAGAACTGAAAATGACTATGGTACTTTTTTTCATCCCGAAAAATTAACAGTTTATGTGACACCGCGGTCGAACCGCGATGTGCAGCTCGTGAAAAATATAAAAGTACTTTTTTGTAACATAAATAACCGATTTTAAAATTTTAACAAAAATTGTATTAAATATTGATTCCTAAATTTAAAGTTGGTCCTTTCAACTTTGAATTATTTGAATGCACATTTAAAAGTTCTAAATGACAATGGCACACTATTCTATCCGAAAAATATTGCTCGATTAAATAATTTCACTACAGCTACGAGTAGTTAGTAAAAAAAACCTAATTTATCTAATATTACATGTGAAATGGAAAACAGATTAAGTACATACTAGATGTATAATAATAATAACTACACTAGTGGCTCTGTGGCTGTAGACCTCGCGGCTGACGTTTGTCTTTCTGTACAGGTCGCATTCTTCAACCGATTCTCGTTATAAATGGCGGTAAATCTCGTTGTAAATCCTGGTGAAAAAGGCGGAGATATGATATTTAAAAAAAAAAAACATCTCTACGCAATTTTGAAAAATGTCCAAATGACTCGGCCAAAAAAACTGTATAATTATCGAACCTGTGGCCTTATTCGGAGATTTAAGATTTTCATCTCATTTTTTTTCGTCCCTGTTGCTCTCGTTTGAAACGTCATAGGTGTGAGAGTGACCAAGATGACAGCAGACAGCTGTAATGCATTCACGCCTGAACTACTCAACCGATCAATATGAAATTTTGCATACGCATTGTCAAAAGTGCAAAAAAGGATATAGGCACCTTTCGTTCCGAAAAAATAACGATTCCTGTGGACCACGGCCTAAACTGCGGGGCGCACCTAGTAACATATAATTTATGATTTCTAAGCCAGTGCGCGTAGACCCCAAGATTTTATAAATTGATTAATTCGCAGAAGGGTAACAAGCGGCAAGTTTATTTGCCCTTGTTGTAAATGATTAATTTTGTTGTAATTAAGTGCGGCAATCTTCGCTGGAGATGTCTATGTTCTTCATAATTAATGGAAATTGACTCAAATTTACGTATTTTACATGTTCTGTTGCGTGATAACTGTTGATGAAAGGCTGAGATAAAAGTTGAACTGGTTTATTTAGAATCGTTTGATAAGCCTGTATTAGTGAAAGTGTTCTGTATTTATTGTCTTTGTCTATGTGTATGTTTCATCATCATAATTAAATAGATACTTAGGGTTAACTGAGGCAAATGCGTAATGTGGAGCAATTGCGTCTTCCGAGAATTCCTGACAAACGCTTCACAAATTAGGCGCTACCTACATTTTTTTTTTCTTTAGTTACAATAATATGTACAAGATGGCGTTAGTTGCCGAATTTGTGAAGGTAATCAGTAAGGTTGTCAGTAATTCTCGAAAGACGCAATTGCTCCACAGACGCATTTGCCCCAGTTGACCCTACAACTCATTTGCTTAAATAAAGCTTTGTGCTGATTACGCTAACGGTGAGCGGCTGACTGTCCACAGACTGTATAGGCTGTATATAGGCTGCAAGTTTTAAACTTTTGTTGATATTTTAAAAACCGCTTGACCGATTTCGATAAAATTTGTATGGGACCGTCTATAAAGTATGATCTACCAAACAAAAAAAGAATCATTAAAATCGATTCACCCAGTCAAAAGTTATGAGGTAACAAACATAAAAAAACATACAGTCGAATTGAGAACCTCCTCCTTTTTTGAAGTCGGTTAAAAACTGGCAACCACTAATAATAAAATGGACGGCGACTAAATTTATGTTACAGCAGATTTTGATGTAGCGATTTCAGGGTTGTTCCCACAGAAAAACTTGTTCATTAAGATATCAAGAAACAGCCTTTAAATTTTTCTAGTATAGGTATAGTAATATTAATACAAAAATAAATTTTTAATTTCAAAAAAACCTGACACCGATTTTCATACAACATAGCTAAGAACACTTTCGATTAATTCACATTTCAAACAAAAAATCGAAAACCAAATCGGTTCATCCGTTCGGCAGCTACAATGCTACAGACACACACACACACACACACACAGACACGTAAAATTTATAACACCCCGTCGTTTTTGTGAGGTTGAAAAATAACGGTGTATAACATTCCAAAAATACGAATTTATTCAAGGCGTAATTCATCCCCGATCCGTGGTGATAACTACTTAGAAACTATTCGTGAGGCTTATTCCATCTCATGATTTATTGGGCGAACTTTCTAGGCCAATTTGTTTTTGGCCGCGCGCAATGAAATATTAATATTTGTGAAGATGCCGACTCATTCTTTATTAATGGAGTTTTGGAAGACAGAATTTATTAGTAGGTACATTCCTTGGAGGAAGACGACAAGTTTGTTAAGAATTTTGTCTGTAAGCCTATTTAAGTACCTGCTTAACAATTACATAGTAAGTAGGTGCTGCGCAGGTAGGAAATAGGTAGTTAAAATAGCTACAATTTTGGTATGAATACCGCAAGTTTTTTATGTAATCTTAGTGTTGGTATGTTTTAGATAAATATTAAAGAAATTTGCAAAACTGTTATTTACAGTATCCTAACTATAATGCTATAAGGTCAACTGGGGCAAATGCGCTGTGGGGCAATTGCGTCTTTCGATAATTACTGAAAAACCCTTCACAAGTTAGGCGCCACCTACATCTTTTTTCTATCTTTAGTTGCAATAGTCTGTACAAGATGGCGTTAGTTGCCTTATTTGTGAAGGGTTTGTCAGTAATTATCGAAAGACGCAATGGCCCCACAGACGCATTTGCCCCAGTTGACCCTAAATGCAAAACTGAGTTTGTTTGTTTGTTACGCTCTCATCTCTTAACTTCTCAACTGAGCATCATGAAATGTTGCATACCTACAAATTGTCAGGGTAAGAGTACATAAAAAGACAGTCTATAATTCACACTGAAAAAAAATGGTTCTTGGGAGTGAAACTAATATCGAATGTGGGAGTAAAAATTGTAGTTTTAAATAATTGTTTTAAAACAATTAAACTTAATAAATGTATTAGTAATAACTTAACAATTGTTAGATTACTTTTACTGATTTATTAACCCTCTTACTACTCGTAATAAACGTTGTAGGTATAGCCTTAGAATAGATAAAAAAATAGTAACGCAAGTATTACTATTCCGATTTTCCGAAGAAGACCAAAAATAAATCAAATAGTAATACTAAGTACTATTTGATTTTCCGACAATGTTTTTAGCAAGGGAGTTATGTCTAAAATCTCGACCTCAAAGATTTCCGGAATTCAATTATAAAAATCATAAAAATAGAAACAGTTTACAATTACGCAACTTCTCCGGAACATTCGTAGGAGACCGTTACATCCGATGTCCGGTCCCTAATAACTGAATTAACATATTTTGTTACAATTTAAGGGCGAACGAAATTAACTCGAAATAAGATTAGGTCCAGCGTAAATAATGTGGACAAAAGCGTGTAGGCGAGGAGCTAGAGTCAGATGAAATTACTTATAGTAAATGGAGTTGAGTTGGCCTTTCAGCTCGGTCATCGGACGACTCAAAGGCGATAGGAAGGCAGGGGAGAGACACAGGATCGGGTAAGACAGTGCGCTGAAGAGACGATCTATACTCAGCAGTTTGTGAAATTTTGTTGAAAATGGTGAAATTTTTTAGGTATTAAATAATTTTGTAGGTACAACTACAATTTAGGTGTCCTAGTATTCTTAAAGTATAGAACAGTGAAAAAAATAATATAAGAAACCTACCCATTACAATGAAAACGTTCATTGCAGCTTTTTTTTTTGCGTTACTTTATCACATTTACATTCTGGTGCAGAGACCTGTCTCCGTGCGAAGTAGATTTAGCTCAAAATAGAACTCATGCGTACTCATTAATTCTGGCATGTAACATTTTCAGAATTGCTTTTAAAATATTGTTGAAAATACGAGTACAAATTTTGTTTCAAACAACTTTTTTTTATGATATAGGTGGCAAACAAGCTAACGGGCCGCCTGATGGTAAGCGATCACCGTTGCTTATGGAAACGCACAGTGTGCGATTTCCACCGATCGATAATATTTGGATGAGCTTTCAGGTGGTGGTGGCTGGTGCGATGATAAAACCGCGACGCAGGCATCAATTCGAAGAATTCTTTAGAACACTGCTGTCGAACTTTGCCACGTTGTGATAAGGACTAGAATAATCACATTACGCTATCTCTATTCTTGAAGAAACAAGTATAAATTAAACATTTAAAAATAACCCCGACTTCGATTTTCACCAATACCGATTTTCACCAAACATAGCTAAGAACACTTCCGACTAATAGTAACCTTTTAAACAAAAAGAAAACAAGACCAAAATCGATTCATCCATTCGGGAGGTACGATGCCAAATACAGTCACATAAACACAGGCACGTCAAACTTATAGCACCCCTTCGTTTTAGCGTCGGGGGCTCAGACCAACTTAGAGAAAAAAATGGAACACTGCGTTATATCTCCCTGAAGCCACTTCTTTTTAAACTCGTGTGCGTTGTAATGTTGACATAAAAAACATTTACAATTGCACGAAAACTAATATTAAATCCCAAACTCTACATTAGCCACTACGTTCCAATATACAACCAGTAGATTTATTATTCTAAGACTGCAAATATTTGTAAAGGTTTAATGTTACGGCTTTTTCAAAATTGACTTTTAAAAAAACTACACAGTTTTAAAATGAACCTCAAAATGTAGTCCCGGCCACACTTTTCAAATGCACTATGTACATTTATGTACACGAAATTATACCATAAACCAATGCACATAATGTCGAGGTAAGACCAAGCGAGTAGCGTAGTTTTGCGTCAATGTGTGCGTGTTGTGTACATGTACGACAGTAGCGTAGTATTTGGATGGTTTTTGGCTTCACTTATATCATACGCCGTGCGCCATCTTATTCTCTAGGTTGATCTGAGGCCTGGGGTTAAAATGTCCGTCCATGCTTAATCGTAATGTTTTTATTGTTCAATGGAAGAGATCGCTCTTAAGCGATAAGACCGCCCATTGCGTCTATATTTTTGAGTGTTTGCTTAGACTTATGTTGTACTAGCTGCGCCCCGCGGTTTCACCTGCGGTTAAAAAGTATCATATGTGCTATTCTAGACTATAACATAACTCTGTGCAAAATTTCATGCAGATCTGTTCAGCCGTTCTGTCGTGAAAGAGTAACAAACATCCATCCATCCATCCATCCATTCTTACAAACTTTCGCGTTTATAATATTATATAATAGGAAGTAGAATTTGGTGTCAATAAAGGGTTTTTGTATTGTATAGTTAAAAAACAAGTAAAAAATAACAATGTTTGTAATGAAATCAACCAGCAGCTCCGTCACTAAACATCTGGTCTAATTCTAATTGATTGGAGCGAGACGGAAGGTCGAGGGTCTGCGCGCACTTTATTTGAAAACGTAGGGCTGAGTGTAATGAAAATAAACTTTCATTGTTCCCAACTGTACCTACGGACCGACCAACTTTTCTTTACAGTTGACCAAACGTTCCAACTTAATTTTCCAACAAATATCTGTAAATAAATCAAATTAAATTTGTTTTTTAAGATTAAAACGAAAATCCTAATCAGTTATACGTCTATATCATTTATTCAAATAGGTAAAATATGATAAATAGCATGAAATTACGTTATACCAAATTTGACTATCCTAACCCTTCCAAACTGTTTTGATATCCTGATATTATAAATGCGAAAGTGTGTTAGTTCGTTTGTTTATTTGTTCCGTTTTCAAGCTTTATTTACTCAACCGATCACCATGAAATTTTGCAAACACGTTGGCAGAGGCGCAGAATAAGACCTAAGGTACTTTTTATTCTAAAAACCGCGGGACTCAGCTAATAATAAATAAAATAGCTATTTAAGTAAGTAACAAAATGTAATTACCCAAGTTTTTTAAATAAAAAACTATCTGAATCTCAAAGTAAATTGTACAAATGTCAGAAACAATGATACAAATATGAAAACCAATCAAAAATGTTATTGCATCGTTATATTACTTTTACGAACACGACGGTGAGTCCACCATTGGACTTTTCAGATAAGATGGTCGCTCGCTGCAATACTCGTGTGAAACTTGTAACTGTCACAGTGTCACCATTTCAGACACTCTGGATGAAACATATGCGACTGTACTTTTATCACTTTTCTGCAGTGTTGTACCCGAAGAGACTACATGTAATTTCACAAGCTAGAAACAGTCGAGAAGAAAAGTCTCGGCGAAAAAGGCCAAGATTTCACCTAAAATATGGACTGGCTTTTATTGTGTGTTTTAGTCAGGAAGAAGCCAAAAAATTGAAAAATTGTCTGCTATGAAAATAACAGACAAAAAATAAAGTAAGTAGTAGTACAAACAACAAGTAAGTAATACATAGTAGTATTTACACCTATATATTTTTGATTTTTAGCCTAGACACCGATTTTCGTGAAATATAGCTAAGAACACTCCCGACTAATTCACCTTTACATTCAGTCTCCAGCACAGGCGGCGTGTTGCTAGTATGTAAATGCACAGGAACTATACGAGCTGATTCCATCATCTGACTTCCGCCACAGGTCATCGAGGCAGACATTCCATCAATACGTCGTCAGCTTCAATAAAGCCCGCACAAAGCGCTTTCAAAACTCCTTCCTAATAAGAACTCCCAAGGAGTGGAACGCACTTCCTGCCTCGGTGTTCCCCAGCAATAGATACAACCTGGGTCTCTTCAAGACAAGAGTGAATAGGCACCTCATGGGCAAGCGTGCTCCATCTTAGACCGCATCGTCACTTTCCATCAGATGTGTTGTGGTCAAACGTTAGCCCAATTAATCATAAAAAAAAAAAATCAAACAAAAAAAAAAAACAAAATCGGTTCAACCGTTAGGTAACTACGATGCCACAGACAGAGAATCGTAAAACTTATAACACTCCGTCGTTTTTGCGTCGTGGTTAAAAAGTAAAACGCCTTTATATTTCAATTACACGTTTAAATTTAACGTATGTGAACATATGTGCGTATTGTATGTCATCTGCTACATGACTGGAGCCCGTTGTATGGCGACAGGCTCGCACCTTGTCACATTTGGGACTGAATATCGTCCAGCGAAATGTGGGTGTTGTATTACACCTCTGCCAGCCCCCTCGGGGGTAAGGCGTGACGATATGTTTAAATTTAAATCATTGATACTTGTAATTTCCATCAATTGTTTAATTTTCAATTTCATTAGTGACGGGAAGCAAGTCTGTCTCCATACACCGGGCTTCAGTTACGTAGCAGGTAACATTAAAAATACCTACATACATTGTACGCACAATAAGCAAATTGGCGTGCCTTGGGCTGGGATTGAACCCGCGTCCTCTGGCTTAAGAGGCGAGCCTTCTCCAACTAAGCTGTCATCACTATAAATCTCTGTAAATGTCAATGTATCAATAATATTTTAGGAAAGTTTACTGATATACTTCACTTTTGACCCAATATTTTTTTCTTTCCAAAGAAACCGAACCTTGTTATGCAATTTGATACTCTCGCAAAAGCTGATGATGTATCGAGCGAGAGTGGTTCCCGTTGGCTGCGATCCATCATTTTGGGGCCAGCCGCGTCCGTCAGAGGTCGCTCCGTTTTAATGTTTTATGAGACCACATTACTCTTTTGGTGAAGTCATATTTCAAAAATCTTTGAAAGATTATGTTTTACGGAATATTTTTAGCTGGCTAACTAGGTATAGATAAGCACTGCAACGTTTGGTCCAGTCTTGTTTTGGATGGGTGACCGCTATAGGAAAAAAAATGTAAATAATTAAATTAATCATCCTTTAGGAAGAATCAAAAGCTCTAACCAATATCAAAACAATCTTTGTTAAATAAAAAACCGGCCAAGTGCGAGTCGGACTCGCGCACGAAGGGTTCCGCACCATATCGTCACGCCTTTCCCCCGAAGGAGTTGTCAGAGGTGTAACACCCACACCCACACTTCGTCGGACGATATTCAGTCCCAAATGTGACAAGGGCCGAGCCTGTCGCCATACACTGGGTTGCAGTTATGTGGCAGATGACATTATTTTTTTATAGATTATGGTTCCGTACCATTATCTTTAAGAACAGCAAAAAAATCACATTTGTTGTATGAGAGCCCCCTTAAATATTTATTTTATTCTATTTTTTGATATTGATATTGCGGCAACAGAAATACATCATATGTGAAAATTTCAACTATCTAACTTTCACGGTTCATGAGATACATTCTGGTGTCAGACGGACAGACAGACAGACAGACGGACAGCGGAATCTCAGTAATAGGGCCCCATTTTACCCCTTGGGAACCCTAAAAAACCAGTGTAAGCAATTAACAACAATTTGAATTACCGAATTTCAATTACCGAGAGATTAACTTACCACCGTTTACAAGCAGTAAGTACTTAAAAACCTATCAAGAAAATGTCTACAAACAATTACTAAACAACATTACCTATAAAACTTAGCAATAACGGTAACAAAGTATAAAATTCTTACCCTGGCAACCCCGTAAGCGCCCGGTGCAGGCAACGTAAAGGATCCGACGTAAATGGTGGCAACACTGAACATAAACACTATTTTACGGTTAGTGCCGCAGGTCCCAGGCGATAAAGGCTCAAGTGTCTACATTCTAGGTGTTTGTACTACTATTTATACTGTGGTCTTACTGCCACTAAAATACGAATATGGTCCTAGCAGATGAGAAGTCGAAGTCGTGGACTGCAAGTGTTATCACTTAAGGAGGAGAGTGGCTTGAGCGTTTCGTCATAATGTATCGAGTTTGCGTATCGTGTTTGCGTAAAGCCTGAAATACATATACAGGCCGTACGTAAGGATACGGCACGGACACTATTGTGGCATGAAAACGGTGAAAACTGCGAAGAAGCGTGCCTGCGCTGCGCCGCTGTGTAATTCAAAACTCGTCACTTATTTAAATGTAATATAAACAAGTTTTGAAGTGACACCGCGACTGAATCTGGTCCGCGCCGTAACCTTGCTATATCTCCGGCTTGTATATTTCAGGCCTAACAATTCGCCATATGTATGTATGTAGGTACGCCTTGATTTTTAATTCTCTTCCGGAAGATCTAATGAACATCCCTTACAGACGATTCTGTTCACAGCTGAAGAAGTGGTTAGTGAAGGATTTGTTCCTGTTTCTATGAAACCGATGAATTATTAAATAAAATGACTTGTCGCTTACATTTTTACAATTGGGCTTGCAAATGACTTTAACTATAATGACATTAATATTGGAATGATTTAATATTGTTTGTAATACTACTAGAATCGTAATTATGTTAAATTTTGCACGACTAGTGTCGTTAATGGCTGAACATAAATTTTATTTAATTTAATTAAATCTTTTAACCTTATTTAACCTATTGACATGCAAATAAAATGATTTGATTGATTGATTGATTGATATGTATTTTATATATGTATGTAACAATTCACGGAGCCGCGCCAATCGCCGCGAGCATGCAAACGTTCGGTTTGTTCGTCAACACATTAAATCGCGCTCGTTGCGAGCCTTGAGTCAAGATAATTGTGGCAAGTCGTTCACTGCCACTGGCATATCGTCGCTTCGTATCAAGGCTCGCTACGACTGACGAACTGTTACGCAAACACGATATGTGACGACGAAATGTTGCAAGTCCGACGCCGGCTTTAAGGTTTGCTCTGCGCTGGCCGCCTTGTTATCTAAACTGTTTGGTGATTGAAATCGGTTTAAGTTTACTTCAAGTACTACAAAATAAAAAAAAATTGTTTGGCAAATATAATAGTGCGAAGAAACTATATAAATTTAACAGTAGTTTAACTATGCACCAATTACACATTTCCGCAAATAGGAGACTATTTTACGCCTTATATAATAACCTTTTTTTAAATTGATTTGGTTCAGAAATGTTTTCCCTATTATCTCCTATTTTTCCCTCTATGATAGTTTTCAATAGTCTGTCATGCCGTAAAAGATACATATTCATCAAAAATCACGTATAACACAGAAATAGGTCTGTCCGAGTTGTAAACTGTTGGATTCGCTCCAAAATGCAACGCAAAAGTGTATGCCCTCTGGGCCCATTAAAAGTTCCCATTGTCCCCTCAAAACTTGCCCACTTGTTTAAAACATTAAAGATCAGTGTACATTGGGATGGTCGCATCGCAATGCACAGCGACAATCAACATATTCCTAAGCATCGCTTTTGTTAGTCGATGCTTTACTTAAGGCGACAAAAGCTAGTTTAAGCAACTGCTAAAACTAGTAATTCACCTGGAACTGCTACCTCACACCCCTATTTCTCCACAACCCCTTAACTGATTTCACTCATATTCAGCTGTAAAAATTGTATTGAAATAGGCTACTTGCCTGTAAAATTTAATTTAAATTGGATCATCGCTATTCAACTAATCGTCAGACAAATGGCGAGTTATCCCAGTAAAATCAGAGACTTTTGATTCGCTCGGTGAAATACTCGTATTACTAGCGGGGCGTCGCGGTGTTACCTACCTAAGCTACCTTCCATGCCAAATTTCAACAAAATCTGTCCATCCGTTTGAGCCTGAAAAAGTAACAAACAAACAAACTTTCGGCCTTATAATTTACCTAAGTATATTTATTATACGACTGTCGCGTCGCGCTGCGACTTACATCCCAGTGCAATCCCACCTTAAAACATTAAAACCTATTGTTAAATTATTCCAGAGCATAAATTGTTGGAATGAAATTGTCGACGGAACACAAACGCATTTAATAAATGCTTGTTTATCCGCCATTGACCGGTAATTAATGTTATTTCGATCCGAACGGGAATCAAATTATTGATAATGGAATCTCTCCTTGGGAATCTGGACAAATTGATGTTTTACGGGAGACTGAAACGATATATTAAGATATTTATTGCGACTATAACATTTTTTTTTTTTTCATTGCATAAAAGCATTACTGTCGGATCCTAGGAGTAAATGAGATGAGACAATGTTGATTGCGATAGAATCAACACATTGTATTTTTTTTTTTACAACAGACTAGGCATACGTTTGACCACTGACTCTTCTGATGGGAAGCGTCGACGTGATCGAAGGTGTAACACGCTTGCCTAGGAGATACCTATTCACTTTACTCTTAAACATCCCCGGATTATATTTAGGTGGAAAGACAGACGCAGGCAACGAGTTCCACACCTCTGCAATTCTTACAAGAAAAGTTGACTTGAAACGGTAAAAACCTTTACAAGTAAACATTTAAAACCCCTGTTTATTTTATTTCCTATCATGATTCTGAGACAATCGACATTGTTCTATTTATGGAAGAAGTAGTCAGTGAGTCAAATGCTAAGACATCGACAACTTTACAACGACTACAATGTCAAGGCCCTATTCTGACCCGTGGGATATTATCTTGTCACTGTCTCTCTTTGAAAAGTCATAAGAGTAAGAGTGACCAAGATCATGCGTCTCACGCGTCTGAATAGTGCACAGTGGTCAAATGCGAAGTTTATAACTCAATCAAAACTTTAATACCCATACTTAGGTAGTTTAATTCATCATCATTATTATCATCCACAGCCTTCTTTTACCCACTGCTGGGTTGGGTATACCTAGCAGGCCTCTCTCTTCTCTTTGTACCATCTGCTTTGGTCCTTTACAACCATGACTGGGTTCGATGTTTGTATAGTATTATAAACTAGCTTCGCCCTGCGGTTTCACGATCCCACAGGAACCGTATTTTTTCTTCAGGATAAAAGTAGGTATTCTTTTCTGTACTCCTGGCAATGTGTATGCAAAATTCCATAATGAATGGTTCAGTATTTCTGACGTGAAAGCGTAACAAGCAAACAAACGAACAAACTTACTTTCGCATTTATAATATTAGTTAGGATTATAGGCATGCATGCTTTGATCAATATCTGGAGGGCTATTCTTACTGAGTGAGATTCAATCTCACCATTATTCGTCCTTGTTGCTCTCGTTTGAATAGTCATAGGTGTGAGAGTGACCAAGATAAAATCTCATCTTATCTCATGAATAGACCCCATATCGAAGCATGCATGACTCTAAATGGATACCCGAGCATCTTTCTCTACCTCATAAGTTCAAACTCTACAACAAGGAAATACGATTATAAAAGTCTTGGTAACTGCAAAAAGAAACTGAATAAAACTGAAACAATCAGCTGACTCACGAATGAATCACCGACCGCCAACCCAGCCGGTTCGTTAAACAGAATTATCTAGCGCTAATCTTCTGATTTCTTATAACGTTTTTTTTCCAAAACCCAAAGGTTAATTACATAATTGATTCCTTTTGATGTTTCCTCCCGTTCACTGGCTTACGAAAATTTCCTTTTTTACGCTTTGTAGCCTGCTTATAAAGGGATACTTTTTCTTTTATCAATTTGTGGAGATTCGTTAAGTTAGCGATTTAGATTTTTTGGCGTATAGTTTTTTTTTTTTTTTTTTGTGGCTATTAACAGTTATTCGCATGGTTGCCTAGAACCAATAGGAATTGCTAGACTGTGACATTTAGTTGGTGTGACATTACTGACTGTCATTAATATCTACTCAAGTTAAAAGTATTTTATTACTAGATGCGCCCCGCGGTCTCACCCGCAGTTTAGAAGTAGTCTATGCGCTAATCTATCTCTGTGCCAAATTTCATTCAAATCCGTTTAATCGTTCTGGTGTGATTGAGAGAATAATATCCAATTTAAACTATAGACATAGATTAAAAAAAAAAAAAAAAAAAAAAGGCACTGCTATCTATAGGTACTTATATCGTATTCGATTTATATATACATGTATATTAGATATATGTTACACGAGTGTAACCATTCTCAAAATCTACTCAAGTATGTGAGCACCTACATCGTTAGTTAGGACGGTCCATTCTTCAAACTAAACAATTGCGTTACATCAAGTGAAAGACAATTAAGCCAGTGTAATATAAAGCTTTGTCTACATAATGCGGGGATCCCGGGGAGCGATCCCGTCCCCGGGAAAGGGGACAGGCGACGGTCCGTCCGGGTCCGGGGCGGACAGTTTCCGGGATTAGCGCGGCCCGGCCACTGTCCGGGATCAAGACTATGTTTGTTTGACGTTATTTAGTGGAATGGTTTTTAATTGTATTGTATTCAACTGAATACCGACTATGTAGTTTTAAGTGACGTTTTAAACTATAAATTTTATAGAATTAATGTTACCTATATACATTGTCTTATGAAATGCATGCATAGCCCTCACCTTCATGTAAATGACTTGCCTTAATAATTGATTAAAAAAATACTTATTTTGGAAACATTTTCGAAAACTTCAACTCTAGGAAAAACTAGTTATGAGTGTGGACCGTTATTTTTATTTTATTTTAACATCACTGAATTCCATTAGTCCATGCGTATTCAGTTCCATCAATCATCAATAGTTCTATCAATGTCATCTGCTACATAACTGCAGCCCGGTGTATGGCGACATATTATGATCCCGCTCTGTCCCATTTGGGACTAAATATCGTCAGGAAAAGTATGGGTGATTTTTTTCACCTCTTTCAACCCATCGAGGGATCCCCATCATTTTACCACAATAAGGTTGTCAACAGTAATATATCTTCAAACTTGTGAGCCAAACAGCCTACCAGCACCTCAGCAGACTTGTGATTCGCTGGCTGTCCGTCACAGTGGTACTTTGTGTGCATAGGGAATGTACCAGCGGCTCAGATGGCGTGGCTTTGCCGTCGAGTAAATATTCAGTAGACACCTGATCTGAGATAAAAAATATTAGACGTGTGTAGTAATACCACAGAATAAATAATAGTACTACGTAATACTAATGTCAAGCTATTTTCTTAGTAAATTCATCACCATCAATGTAAGCTAACAAACACAGACAGAAAAATTGTCGATTTAAGCGGCTGTGGGCACACCGCTCACAGAACCGGCGGCCGATGGAACAGAAAGATTTTCGACTGGTGACCTCGAACCGGAAGACGCAGCGTGGGAAGGCCTTCCACAGGGTGAACCGACGATCCAGTGAGAGTCGCGGGAAGCCGCTGGATGCGAGCAGCGCAGGATTGGTCGTTGTGGAGGTCATTGGGGGAGGCTTTTGTCCAGCAGTGGACGTCTGACAAGAATTTAAGCTGTAGTCAACCACTTCTGAGCACAAGTCTTTTTTCTACTCGTAATAGTTAATTAAACAACAAATTTGTATTCTATACATGCATGTTATCCGCGAAACTGTGAACGGATATGAAAATTAACAGAACCTGGTGGAAATACTTCGAGTGATTTGAACTAATGGAGCTCGATACACAATACACATGATTCATGAGATCAGTTTTGAGAGACGCTTGCAATGCAAGAACTAAATTATCGCTAGCGCAGTTTTGTCACTATATGCCTTATAATTATTATATGTTAAAATTTTGTTTAATGAGAATTCTTTGATTTGGATTGTTTTTTCCTGAAAATATTTTTCATTTATTGTACAAAAATACAAGAAACAGCTAAAGTACAGGTGAAACCATGCCGCGTCCATCAGCATACCAACCCGTGCCTTCCCTTTAAAAAATAGAGTGAGCATTCTGAGCATTGCTTGTATTAGAATTTATTCATCGCCGTACGCAAAGTTTTGGCGATGCAAGACCCGAATACTGAGAGAGCCTAGCGCGGTGCAGATAAGACCCACGCGGGTTATCATTTACTGGATACGACACTGGATTACTATGAGTTTGTTTGAACTTACTTGAAGAGTTCAGTAACTCTGTTCTAAGTACAAACAGTAACTGCGCTCCTGATTTGGAAAACGAGGTTAAAATGGTAATTTCACCCAACTCGTAAAAGGGCCCTATTGTGATTTATTTTGCAAACCGCCACGTATAATAGTCACATAGATCTCTGTTCGATGTCTAAATTTTCTGTAGTTTTTCTTAAACAAGATTAGACTAAACTATTACTATTAAATATTAGACTCATATTTCCTTTTGTAGTTTCAGAGTTAATTAAATTAGAAAGAAACACACTAAATTATGGTATTCAAAAATGTGTTTTTATGTTTCACAATAAACAATGATTTTACTAAATAAATACATACGCGAGACACAAGTGGTAGTGCCTACGACTTCACACTATTCTCGGAAGGTGGCTGTTGCGAGAGAGAGAGCGCTGCGCGGCGATATACCTGTCCCGTACTGCAACCCGTTTTGGAGGCGTGCGCCGGCGGTGGCAGCGGCTCAGGACTACATTTACACGCAACGACCGCCTTCCGATATTTAGATCGTAAGTATGCTACACTTTTTTTATGGTTCTATAGTCAACTAACAAACTCTTAGATAAATTAGTACTGCTACGTACGTACTACGTACTGCTACGTACGTTCCTACAGCGAACCTGATGCCTGCTTTCAAACATTTAATAGAATCTAGCTATCGAAGAGGCCCAATGCAACCGGGTCTCTTTGAAAGATTTCCCTCTCGTCTCCAAAACAAAATGCCTCTACTTAGGTGTTTATCGACCGAGCAAGCTTTAGCGAGCGAAGTATCTATGCTTCAGCTTCGACAAAAATGCTTTCGTAAGACCGAATTCCGGATCTCTGTCTTCGTCTACAGGCCGCATTTCTTAACCGATTGTTTTAAAAATTCTGTATAATTGTATCTTTAAGAGCTTGGGGGCGTGGGTTCGATTCCCACCCAGGGCAAATATTAATGTGATGAACATTTGTGTTTGTTATATGTCTGGGTGTTAATATGCATTTATGTATGTATTTAAAAATATCTAAGTATGTATATCAGTCTCTGGCAGCCATAGTACAAGCTTTGCTTAGTTTGGGGTCAGGCGACCGTGTGTGGAAGTGTCCCGAATTTATTTATTTATTTATTTAATTATCGAACCTGCTCGCAAAATTTCACGAGAATCGGTTGAGGTATGCGACCTGTAGACAGACGTCGGCCGCGAGGTCTACAGCTCACAGAGCCACTAGTATTATTTGTATTGTCTGCCTCGGTGGCTCAGTTGGTAGTGAACCTGCCTTCTGAGCTAGGGGGCGTGGGTTCGATTCCCACCTAGAGCAAACATTCATGTGATGAATATTTGTAGTTTGTTCTATGTCTGGGTGTTTATATCTATTTAAGTATGTATTTAAAAATATCTAAGTATGTTTATCAGTCTCTGGCCGCCATAGTACAAGCTTTGCTTAGTTTGGGGTCAGACGACCGTGTGTTCAAGTGTCCCGAATTTTTTTATTTTTTTTTAGAGCATCACCCTTTAAAGCTCTTCCAGTGGTCAGAACTCAACACAGATTCCTAACTGCTTCATGCCTCGCAGTCGTTATTTCTCAAAACAATGGTAGCACGGCAACTTTAGAACATTATGCAGGGTAAGGTGCGCGCGTGATTGTAAATATGAATAAACGATCTTTATTGTCTGCAAATCTCGATTTTTATATCATACTCTGTTTTCGTGGAACCGAGTAACGTGCAAGTGAAAACTGGTTGAAATAAAATTCTGTTTTTATTTTATGTAAAAATAAAAACTTTTATCCACTGAAAATGTTATTTCCCGAAATCAGCTGGGTGAGATATTTTTTTATTACCTGAATCAAAAGAAAGACTTATGTGAAAAGCTGAATAAGGACGTCTCCACTGGTTTTTAGAAATGCCATTATCGGTATAATTTCTAATGTGACCATAAAAGATGCAAAATGTCTACATAGTCCCTATAAAATAAAGTCAATTTCCGCGTCTGTCTATCTCTCTGTCTGTTAGGTTAGGTTAGGTCTGTATATAGTTCTCCCCCGCGGGTTCCCGCCTTGTCGTGGCGGGGGGGCTCAGTAGCCGTGGCCTCTGCAACCACGGTGAAGCCATGCAAGAGGAATCCGAGGTGGGGCCGCTTCTTGGAGCTTTTAGCCCAAAGCCCATATGGAAGCGGCCTAAAGTAGGGTGTGGGTCAGTATGACTTGTCTGCAGACCCACAACTGAGGCGGGGTGCAGTGCCGCATAGGCGAGACTGCAGCCGAAGGCTGGGGGCCGCGGCGGGAGAGGACTGTTGGTGTGTCGTTGCCACTTTCCCTACCTTCCGCGGCCCAAACGGGGTCGCTACCGTTCGATGGCGGACGCGGTGGGGCCGCAGAGGAAGAGGCGTGTCGGTGTATCGTTGCCGCTCTCCCTATCCTCTGCGGCCGAAGTGGCAGGCGGCGGGGCCACTCATCTGACCCGTCGCATGGGGATCATGGGCACCTAGACATGGGTGCTGTCTGGCGCCCACGGGCAAATTGGTCCCCGAGGTGGTAGATGATGACGATGTGTCTGTTGTTCGGCACATCGTCATCGAGAGGGAGAGAGCGCAAGCTCGAGGAGGTGCTCGAAGGGGCTGGCGCTGTCGGGGCTGCGGAAGAGTACGACAGCGGCCCCGTGGCCCCGACATTTTGCGCGAGGTGGAACACCCTTGGGTTTTTAGTGGGTAGGCCGTCAGTGGCGGGATTCCCACATAACCACTCTGTGCCCGCACCCGGGCTGTTGGTGGTATCTATAAAGGATTTTCCCAAGGTAAAAAAAAAAAAAGGCCTGTTTTTGTTACCATTTTCACCACAACTTAGAAAAATTTTCACGAATAGTTAATAAGTACCGTTTGAAGCCGGGGCAGGTCACAAGTAAAGAAGAAAATAAAGCGAACTTACTTCAAAACAAAGCCAGTAAGTATTTACTTAAATCGTTTGATTAGATCCCTAAGTTCGTCAGTCAACACATAATAAACGAATCAATTCTGTTGAAGCTTTAAAAGTATTCCCTATTTACAAAGCATAAAGCATTCGAGAAGAAATCCTTTGAGGCGGGATTTGCTACGAAAGTCAGGGACCAAATCGGTATATCCCGGAACTACTCTCACGTATTCTGTGTAGGATCAAAAGGCGCGCATTGCATTGCATTACACGGACTAGTGAGACGTTGTGGTATCGATAAGATATCGATAATCTGTAATAATATAGAAAGTGAAGCTTTAAGAGGGCCGCGACGCTCTGAAATTTCCATACAAACGCGCTTCTCAAATTTCTTGAAAACCATTTGTCAGATTATAATGAAATTTAGCATGTACAATTAAATGAACTATATCTCCGCCCCTAAGTTCTTGTTTTTTTTAAAAAAACGTCCTCAAGAGAAAACAGAGCTATGAAGTATTTAGGCATTTTTAAGGGGTCACTTTTGAACGATTTATTCAATAGATAGACAAAGCAAATCAAAAATCCCTTTGCATAGGGAGGTTGACTACATTAGCTGTTAAATGAATCCATAATGCAAGGGAAATTTTTAGTTATTTAAGAATGATTACAGAAGTGCAAAAGTCACAAAAAAAAATTAAATTCCACTTTGTCACTCTGTAGGTAACTTTAAAGGCTCGTCAGTGTCTTTACTTGCTCTCTTCGCTCGTCATCTTCTTCTAGACGAAATGGTTATGGAAAACCTTAAGCCAATGCGAAGTTAGTCTAAAGTGGTCGCCGGACTCTTAAAACCGACTTCCCATCCTGTAATTCGTCATCCATGTTAACATTTTTTTTTTACTTTTGTTGTAATATTAAAAAGTGCTTAACCGATTTTGATAAAATTTATACGAGACCACTTAAAGTAAGATTTACCAAACAAAAAAATAATCATTGAAACCGATTCACAATTGGCGGAGTAATTACGTAACATATATACAAAAAAACAGTCGAATTGAGAACCTCTTCCTTTTAGGAAGTTAACAAGATCGATTAGTAGAGAAACACAAGTTTTATTAGTAAAAACTGCGAGTCGAATCACAGGCTACACAAATATTATTCTGTCACTCTTGTTATGATGGCTGTAAAGCTTAGTTTGTAATGCAGGTTGCATTACAACTCCCGCGAGAAGCTACACGCGCCGCGCCGCGCAATCTGCTGTCGGACAAACTATCGGACAGTTCTCGCGGAAGTTTTCTTGAAGAACCATCATCATATTAATTCTGGTTGATTGCTTTAGAAACAGTTCGATGGCGTAGTTAAAAAAAAAACAATTAAATTTATTAATTGCTACCTAGCGTGGTACTTTCAAAAAAATCATAGTTAAAAGGAATAATTCCTAGAATTTACCTTAAACTACAATTTAAATTATCCATATTCATGCTCATTGTAATTATCAGCAAAATTATTAATGCAGAAAACAGCTTTGCTCATTCTCGTTTGTTCACGCTCTACGCAGCACGTGTTCACAATTCAACGATTCCCAGCACGTAGATTTTTTAAAATCTGAAATCGTAAATTTGTTTGTCGATAGTTTTCCCATCCTTAGTGGCACGTGCTACATGCATTTCTATTGAATTCCTTGGTGCAATCAGATATGTTTGGCGGTTGGTTAAGCCGCTACAATTGTTCTGGTATTACACCACGTACCATCGCTTTGTGAGGAGACATTTGCATGCTTTTAAAACGCTTTGTTGCTTTTTTAAAGTTTTCGTATTGTTTTTGATTGTGGCTTGGAAAGGATTAAGCATTAAGCCAACTGGAATTCGTTTACCAATATTTTTGGAATCAGAATGAACAGGTCATTGTGATACCATAATTTTATTAGTTATATTTAATTTCACAAACATCCTATTGCCTAATATAAAAAGATAGATAGTTAAAATAGAAACTGATAATAGTGGTCATTACAAAATTAAACTCAAATTCAAACTAACGCCACAAATGAAAATTAAAGTTTAAATATAAAAGCTGTAAACCAACTCGTATCTCGTCGTATTTTGGACAAGAAAATCGTACTTTTTTTATTATAAATTAAAATAAAGCATTAAATAAAACTACTTGCAGGTGCAAGTAGTATTAAGATAACAAGTAAACCCTGTCTTCATTTTCAAAGAGAAAAATACACATGTCATGTACAATCATGTGTGAGTAGCACGCGTGCCCAAGTATTACGAAACTCATCACAAAATCACACAACTCCTGAACTCAAACCTCCCAACTCATACAAAACAAGAAGCCCTGTTATAAAACACTGCCGTATCTTAATAAAAAAGTTAGAGACAGGTTCTATGCAGAAGCACAATTTCACTCACGTTCGACTATAAAAAGTCTACAAAAAGTGGCACTTGTAACCCTTCTTACTAGCACCGTAAAGCTAAATGCACACGGGAAATATGGCCCTGTTTTTGGGTCCCATTTGCTGCTCGAATATACGAGGCAGTATGGCCTCTATTTAGGACAAAGGTAATAAAATCTGCAGATGGTTTCTTTAGTACTGAGATGCGTAAAGGCTGTTTTTTTTTCATTTCCAAAGACAAGCTAGACTGAATACTGTATTAATATAAAATCTTCAAAAACATTTTTACATTCATAAACCTATAACTAAATTCTAATCTAAAAGCCCGTTGGCAGAGGGAAAGGTGCCCAGAATGCTAGCAGCATTGCCACGCTGGATGGCAAAGCTCAATTTCTGGCCGAAATAAATGCAAGCATTCTGAACACCTGACGCCTCCACCAACGGTTTAGCCAGGTCCCTGTAGAGAGATAGGGCTGCTGGGCCCCACGGACCTAAAGTTTCCACCGCTGACTAGATAGACTATAGCTAGACTTAGATTGGGTGTAGAATTGTGATATTCAATTCATAAACAAACGCTTCCAGCAATTTATTGCATATATGGTATGACTTGCAGAATTGCAGCACCAATCTAACCTACCTAAAACTCCCTGAAATGATATGGCGATAATTTAAAAAAAGATATAATTTTCTTTAAAAAAAGTGGTATTTGTCAAAGTTTTCTTGCTACAGTTAGGCTTTCGGCTGTACCTGTAATTTTCCAGTATTCTCGCATGATCTCAAGACACAGTATTTTAAGTTGTTCTATAAAATACACACAGCCAATTTGCTTTATTTAAATAGCATCAGTTCGTGCATTTGGTCCTAAAAAAGTAACAAAAGCAAATAAACTTTGGCGTTTTTTTAATTTTATTTAAAACTAGCTGCGCCCCGCGGTTTCACCCGCGGTTAAAAAGTATCCTAGGTGCTATTCTCGACTATAATCTATCTATGTGCCAAATTTCATCTAGATCTGTTCAGCCGTTCTGGCGTGAAAGAGTAACAAACATCCATCCATCCATCCATCCATCCATCCATCCATCCATCCATCCATCCATCCATCCATCCATCCATCCATACATACAAACTTTCGCGTTTATAATATTAGTAGGATTTGATGTTCAGCTTTTGCTCCTTCTACAGAGGTCAGAGTTATTGTTCAGCAAAACAAGTTGTATGTTTATTATCTTACGGTTTTACACACCATTGCTCTAATGGATGACTATAGTCAGATTTCTGATAAGCATTGTTCCGCGTACTAGTCCAATTATTGGCACTAACATTGGCGTTTGCTAAACATTGGCTAAAAATTGGCATAAACATTGGGATTTGCTAAACATTGGGTTAAAATTGGCATAAACATTCGGTTTTGCTAAACATTGGCTTAAAATTGTCATAAACATTGGCGTTTGGAACTAGAGTCTGAAGTGTGAACCAGCCTGCAAGTGTGCGTGCACCCTAAAAGGCAATGATGACAAACTTTCTTTTATTCGAGTCGTCAGTTTGACAAAGATCGTAAAGCAACTTATTTGTACAAGTTTTAGTGTCGCGGGATACAGCGGAATATTTTAGAGGCCGTCAAAAGTTTCACTTAACCTGCTTTTAATGTTACTAACTTTTGATGGAAGTTAGTTGACGACGTATAAAACTATTCTTAATACTATCAGAAGATAAGTCATAAAATAGATTGAATAAATTAGAACTGTGTGAATGTGATATCATAATTACATATAACAAAATAATAAGTTTATACGATTTTGTTTAGACTTTTGAAATCGATGTGAATCGAACTTTAAATAAAGCTTTCAATAAGAATTCTTCTTTCATATCCAAGTTTTATTTAAAGCTCAATTCACATCGATTTCAAAGTTTTATTTAGATTTTTATTTTAGATAATAATCTATTTATAAAAATTGTAGATAAGTAGGTATATAGATAGGTACATAAGATAATCGTCCAAGCAAAATTGGGATTCCTGATTGGGAAGAAATCCTTAACGATTTATAAGTTCACCCAAACTATTATAATTAATAACTTTATTCTTAACTTAATTTGTTTGAAATAGCCTTTAATTTTAATTTAATTATTATCCAATCCGATCAAATAACATAGAATTGAAAAACAAAAAGGGACTACAACAAATAGCCCAGCTCCACGGAGGTTCACTAGCTTTTTCTCAATGAAAATCCATTGCTTATTTTACCTTTTTCAATCCGTATATCCAACTTAAAGAGATAAGTCCTGAATCCACCTTATTTATATTCAAAGGTCCTACAAATAGAATCTGTATTTCGCAACGCATCTACGCGACGTAATAACTACATCTTGGACGAATAAAACACGGACACGGCGTTTCATCAAGCATGCTTTTCTTGCTACGAACCGAAAAAAGTCTTACATCAAGCAATAACAATTTTACTTTCAACTACTTATAAGATTTCGTGCAGCTCTTGTCAAATGCCCGACATGAAAAAGTTTTTGATGTTATCAGTGCTTTCTTTAATTTTAAAGAATATTCTTAGTTCAAAAACCTACATTAGATATTCTAGTTGATCTTTATATTTATCATCACGCCGGAAAATGTTTTTTTCACTTAGTCAAATTTTTCATTACTCGAAGCCCAAAATATTAAATTTTTAAACAACGTGCTGGTTTTGGGTGTAGTAATACTTCAGGGTGTTGTTGTACCCATCAAAATGAACAAATTTTTAAACATAAAAGATTTTTTTTTAAAGTCTCCATACAAAATAACTAGTCTTGTGATCAATTTTGTATGAAGATTTTTTTTCTGAATTTTGCAAACTGATGTTCTAAAAGTTGTTCACTGTGACAAGTAGAACTTAATTACCCGTATTACTACACCCAGAACCAGCACCTGTATACAGTAATTTCTTATCCCAAAAGAGTACTTAGTCAAGCATTAGGCTATGCCAGGCTCATAAATCTGATAATTTGTGAAAATGGAAAATGATTATGAAAACCGAAATGGGTATTCGTACGAATGGCAATGCTCTTAAAAAAATACTGAAGTACTTAAAGTTCGTTTTTTTTTATTCATATCCGTGGACGATAAGTCCAAGAAGTATATATATGAGGGACAGACGCAGCTGATTTCCCAGGGGGTGGCGGATGTCTTTGCTGCTCAGTATGTAATTACTGTGTGTAAATAACATAAAATTGTTTTACGAAGACCAGATTGACCCTCGGTGGCTTCATTGGCCGCCTGATAGTGGACCAAAAGAGTTAATGAAGTTTACATATAACTGTATGAATGTTCTCTTTGTCGAATGAGTTTGAATCATGTAAATAAGAAAGAAATTAATTTAAAAAATATCTACTTATTACACTAGTACACTAATATTATAAATTCAAAAGTTTGGATTGATACATGGATGGATGTTTGTTACTCAATCAGGCTAGAAAGGCTGAACATATCAGGATAAAATTTGGCTTAGAGATAGTATATAGGCTGGAATAGCTCTTATACCACTTTTTAACCGCGGGCGCTGCTGATAGGTATATTATAAATGTGTGTCTGTTCGTCTGTATGTGTCTGTGTATGCTTGTTTTTTACTTCTTCACGCTCAAACTGAAAGAGGGATTTTGATAAAATTTTGTATGTAGACAGCTTATACCCTGGATTAACACATAGGTTACTTTTTAGGTGCGGGTAAAACCGTTGACGCAGCTAGTTTATTTTATGATTGAAAATGTAAAATTTCACGAGTGTATTAGTATGTTAGTTCTTCTTTGGAAAGGCTGAACGGATTAGGGTGAAGTCTAGCATGGATACTGTTAACTCAAAAGTAATTTTCATTCCTTAAAAGCTCATAGCTTAGGATAGCAGGTGAAGCCGCAGCCAACGCTAGTATCAGTATTTAAATACCAGATGTCTAAATATCGTTTATCTTTTAAGTAAAACGATTTGTTTTTAAACTTAAATGAAAAACACTTATTTACATTTACAAAAAAAAACTGTTTTCAATAAAATTATAAGTAATTTATCACGAAAAGTTAAGTAAATCTCAAGAGACATCTTACGGCGTACACAACTTGCGTACTTGGAAACAAATTACTGAAAAACTGATAACTCAAAACCACATTTTTGAAAATAAAATATTGTTTCGTAAGTATTTATACTAGTGTAATCCCTTTGAGATTGAAAGAAAAACGCAGCTATTTGTTTGTACATTTAACATATTCGAATTTCAAAAAAAATAATTGTTTAATTTCTAGCACATAGGTAATTCTATACTAATATTTTTAAACAGAAAGTGACTCTGTTTGACTGTCTGTTTGTAGGCTTTTCACGGCTAAACGGTTGAACGAATCTTGATGAAATTTGGTAATTAGTTACAGTATTTCACGAGAAAGGTTTTTGGATACTATTTTCTGAATAAACGCGAACGTAACAGCGAATGCTTTATAAATCTCTTCAGCTATCTTTTATGTGTCTTTACTCTACTTATAAACTAGGTATAAAACAAAGTCGCTTGCCGTGTCTGTCTGTTTGTCTGTAGAGTCAACTGGTACAAATACATCTGTGGGCTAATTGCGTCTTTCGAGTATTATTGACAAACCCTTCACAAATTAGGCAACCAACGCCATCTAGTACAGATTATTGTAACTAAAGACAGAAAAAATATGTAGGTGGCGCCTAACTTGTGAAGGATTTGTCTCTAATTCTCGAAAGACGCAATTGCCCCACAAACGCATTTGTACCAGTTTACCCTAAATCTGCTAACTCCTCCTAATCCATTTCAACAGATTTTATTGCGGTTTATAATATTAGTGTAGATTAGATTAGAACTATACGAAGCCGGAGCGTGTTGCTAGTATTTTATCCTTACTTCGAATAAATAATTACATTAGGTAGGTAGCTACTTTTCATCTCAAAGATCTCTTACCTCTAAGGCGCAAGCAAAACCGTGGGACGCAGCCAGCTTCTTTACAAAGCCAGATGTCTTCATTAAAGTCCCAGGTCATTGTTCAGATGAAATATACCAGTACTACGTTTACGCTTCATAAATTCTCGTCACCAATTACAACGGTATATTAGAAACATAACTGGAAATTAGGTGCTTATTTTGTAGTGAAAATTTCAAAGAAAAGGCGAAAGTGAATTTGTTTTCTAATTTTTAAGGGAGCATTCACCGCCACTGTTTAAGATCAGGATTATAAATTACTATTTTATCTGCTGGTGAGCCTTGCGATTTTACTTGCGTGTCACAGCTAGTAGAATTTAGTGATTTTTAACTCTCGACGCAATAACGACGGGGTGTTATAAGTTTGACGTGTCTGTGTGTGTGTGTGTCTGTCTGTGACATCGTAGCTCCCGAACGGATGAAACGATTTTGATTTTGTTTTTTTTTTTTCTGTTTTAATGGTGAATTAGTCGGGAGCGTCCTTAACTTGATGAAAATAAGTGTCTCTGAAAATCGGCGGCCGGGTTTTTTTCATTTTTTTTATTTACACTTATGTAGCTTTTTTTTAAAGACTTTTTGGCTTAGTAGTTCCAAAAATAAAATCCATTATAACATACTTACAAACTTTCATTCATCATAATCTCAGAACTTATTAAACCCCACTGTTTTGCCTCGGGGGTTAAAAATGTCAATACATATTTTTGAGTTGGGGATCGGGAGTTGACACCCGACTACGTCACTCGTGTGTTTGCCTAATACGTCTGAACGGATAAACCGATTTTGATCTTGTTTATTTTTTTTATTTGAAAGGTGAATTAGTCGGCAGTGTTCTGAGCTATGCTTGATGAAAATCGGAGTTGACGAAAATCGGTGTCAGGAGTTTTTTAAATTTACAACGTATACTTGTCCTAAGTTCAAATGTACTCTAACAGGGCCACGACTCACTCGTTCACTAACTCCATTAACTCGGCTGGTCAAAGGCAGCAAAAATCTCAACTATTTCTGGAAGTGGAAAAACTGTTCTTGCCCCAGTCATCGCAGTAACTAGTCGGGATCGTTAGCGGAGTTACTGACAGGAAGATAATTACTAGAGTTTCTGTTATGTAACAGATACCTGCTAGGGAATGCTTTGGCTTTATGACTGAAAGAATTTTTAACAGCTTGTTTTTAACCGCCTTCTGGAGGAGGTTCTATGAATATTTTTTTAATTTCCTTTCTCCGGTTACTCAAAGACGCCTGAACTGATTTGCAAAATACTTTTTTTGTTTTAAAGGGTATACTTCCCAAATGGTTGCATTTTGATTTTATAGAAATTGGTCGACAGGTTTTTTTTTAATTTACTTAGAGATTGGTCCCAATGCCATGTCCTCAATCCATTAGGAATTCTCACAGTATTTCATTGTTTCTTACTAAGAACTTTTCAGTGCGCTTTTCCAATATGTTTCCAGCACATAATATATACTATACATACATACGTATACGTACGTATACTTCGCTGCTCAACAAAAATTCAACTAAGAATAAATTTAGTCTTTATTATTACGAAATAAAATTACAAAAATCAATATTAACGGAATAAAAGGAAAGTCCTATTCCTAAGAAAATGTACAAAAACTTTTACTACGCTTTAACTTTGCATCTTTCCCTAATCCGCGGAAGGTTTTTGCAAATACACAGGAGGTATATAAACTATTAAAAACATGTATGTACTCGTATATACCAAGCTCCGTGTTTCCTCGCCCGGATGACCGGCGGGCTCGGGGCTCGATTTCACGGATCGTTCGCTCCGCAGAAACTATTCCACGGTAGCTACTGTCTGTTGGGCAAAACTATTTGTTTACACTGCTAAACTATGCTCTTTTAAAACAAATATGCCGAGAGGAAAACTTTGATCATTGCCAATTCATTTAGTATTGTGATCGGTCAGAATGTAAACTAAAAAAGTGGCTTAGTTAACTTAGTTTTTTAACTATTTTGTAACATTTTATGTTACATTAAATTTAAGAGCGATGGTAGTCTAGTTGGAAGAAGGCTTGCCTCTAAAGCCAGAGGGAGCGGGTTCAAGCTCATGCAGCCGAAGGCACGCACCAATTTGTTCATTGTGTGAACATTTGTGCGTATTTAATGTCATCTGCTACATGACTGGAGCCCGGTGTATGGCGACAGGCTCGCCCCCTGTCACATTTGGGACTGAATATCGTCCGGCGAAGTGTGGGTGTTGTATTACACCTCTGCCAGCCCCCTCGGGGGAAAGGCGTCACGATTTGTATGTAAAGCAGAACATTTGCCGTCTGTAGAAACCATTTCATTAGCTAAGAAAACTGGGTTACAAAAGAAAAAAAAAATGACAGAAAGGAAGAGAACTAAAATAATTTGACCCGTTTGTCATTTCCAGTCTGGGCTTTAGCTTTGGCTTTAGTATTTTCCACTTTATGATAGGATTGACCTTTACTAAAGCTTTCAGGGATCAAATTGCCACGCCACTTGATTGCGGTCAGACCACCATAAGCCTTTTAATTCTGCCTATCCTCAGAGAAACGAGGGCTACCCTTGAGCAGTCCCGCTTCAGTCTTATTTAGCTCTTGCTCTGTCCGCAATAGTGAGAGTGAGAGAAAATTCATTGCACAATCAAATAAAGAATGTTTAAGAGATTGTGGTAGGCCCCTTTATGGTTTAGAATACGTAGAGCGACGGTACCAATTAAGCTACCAAACACCATGTCCAACAAAAATAAAAGAAGGATCCTCGTAGGGCTGTCAATGTTTTTCTTATAATACGTAATGATGATAAAAACGTGTTAAGAAATTTTGATATGATTTTTATTTTTATTGGTTATGGCACAGCCACAGACAAAAAGATTAATTAGATACATTGAAAAGAAACTCCTTAAACTGTAAGTCCACACGAGTATACACAACTTACAATTAAAAACTTGGCACATTATAAGCAAAATAAATTAAAAACGGTTAGACAATTCACACAAAGAAATATAATTATTATCAAAAGAATTTAGAATTAAAAAATTTAAACTGTAACTAATTTTAAACTCAAACTATAATGTTGTAATAGATTTATTTAAAGCTTAAAAGACTGTGGCGACAAGGCATGCGAATGACAAGGATAGACTGAAGTGCTAGAATTAGCGCTAGGACACAAGCGTTCACGACAATGTTCTAGTGAAGTGAAGTTCAAGTGTGTCAGCAGACACAGTTGAGTGGGACCAGCCCTGAAAGTGTGTCACTCGTCTTCTCCTTTTGGAACCATCATTGAATGCAAATGAGTATTATCAAATTATACCTACTGACTGACCAATCGTTTTCTTTTATGTTATCTCAAAAATTCAATTTTTGGGAAACTAAAATATCTTTTTACAATAGGCAAAGCAGCAAATGATAAATGTATCATTAACATTTATGTTCATTACAAAACATCTTTAAATAGTACCTACTTGAATAGTTTACTTGCAAATACACATTACACAAGTACCTATGGGTATTTAAACAAATTAAAACTCGACAACCCTACGTAAACACAAATAGGAATGAAAAGGGGAGAAATTCAATCGTTTGTTGCATTTCCAATGTTATTGGCTCTCGGAGTGTTTGCTGTTTCAGCTATTTATTGGAAGGACGATAAAACGGCTTCGCAATGGTTTGTTAACTTTGTTACTTGAAAAACCATTGCGCGATACAAGGACGGTAACGTTGCAAGTTTCAGTTTCGGAAGATTCGGTTGTGTGGTTTTGAAACTTTAAAGTGCCTACTCACGGTGCAATTTCGTATTCAATTTATTGATTCAACTTGGGTTGATTTGGCAAATCGCGTTGTGAGGAGGAAAATTGACGCCTACTCTCTATACTTCTGATATTGACCTCAGCAAGTTGAATCAACAGATTTAACATGGAATTGCATCGGGATTAGGCACTTTTACACATGGAAGTAGACTAAAATGTGCGAATACTAGAATACTTGTGCGAATGTGTGAATACTTACTACAATTACTCGTAGCAACCTTTTTGTTCGATAAAAGGCCGCCTTCATGCAATTCAATTTCTAAAATCTCGCTCGAATGTCAGCTGCTGATTGGACGAGTTGACAACAAGATCACGTGACATCTAAATAGCTCGTAATTTGTCCAATCAGCAGGTGACGTTCAAGAGTCAACGATTGTAGAAATATAATTGCTTAGAAGCAAATTCAACCTGTCTAGGCCCACAATGTTATGATTCGGTCTACGATGGAGCACGCTTGCCTAGGATAAACCGATTCACAAGACAGGTTTTAAATGTGTGTGGCTTCATAGAACCTCACAAAGTAGAGAATATAAATGTAAATTATAATGAGTCTATAAACAAAGAGATTTCACTAGCCAGATATTAAATGTCAATCTCGATTTATCTATGTAACAATATTTTGACAAAAAAATCCTCAATGAAACACTATTCAATGAGTGTTAAGATGATTTTTCGTGAGTCTAAAGCCCTCATGCTAAAACAGGCGTAATCTTGAATCTCGATTGAAAACTGGTTTTAGCATACATAAAAAACAGTTTTAAATCGAGATTCATGACCAAGCTGGTTTCTGAATACGGACCTAAGTTCTTTTTTTTTAATTCTAATGTCAAATTAAATTAAGATTACAATTTCTAGGTAGATATATTTTACTAAATGTGTGTGTGTGTGTGTGTGTGTCACCTTGTCCCATCTTAAATATTTTGCCACATTTTAACTATCTGTTTCACAAAATTTCACAATAAATTGAAAAGTCACTGTATATCCTACTAATATTATAAACGCGAAAGTTTGTATGTATGGATGGATGGATGGATGGATGTTTGTTACTCTTTCACGCCAGAACGGCTGAACAGATTTGAATGAAATTTGGCACAGAGATAGATTACAGTCTAGAATAGCACATATGACACTTTTTAACCGCGGGTGAAACCGCGGGGCGCAGCTTGTACTTAATAATATTCAACTTGGTGAGGCGAAGTCAAAATGATCTCATTACTATTCCACATTATTATTAAAAGCAGTTAAATAATAAAATTAATATTCATAAGTTGTGTAATTATGTTGACACATTTGGGCAGCAAAAGTATTATAATTTGTTTTGTAATTACTGATTACAATTTACCTTATTTACATAAATCTAATTTCATTGTCTTTAATAAACTGATAACATGTCGTTTTTATTATCCTATTTTTTTTAAAGGCGAAAGTTCATGTGTGTGTGTTTTTTTGTTATTTCTTGATTTTAATGATATTTGGAGGTAGCTTATACACTGAGCTCGTACCACATAGGCTACTTTGTCGTTTAGTATCCGTGGTACCCCCAATGGTACCACCAGTATTACCACGGTTACTTTTTTCTAACCCTGGTAGCACTCAATAGTTTTTAAAGATCCCAGGGGGGTAAATCAACGAAGCTTAACCGATGCTTAACTGAAACATTGATGTAGCGTTTGTCATAAAAAATCGGACGGGGAAAGGCTCAGTATCACTAACGTTTCACAAACGTGTCACCAGTAATCTAGCTCGTACGTATGTGAGACATACTCGTAAGTGATACTGAGCCGTTTTCCGTCCGATTTCGCAAAGACAAACGCAACACCAACGGTTCAGTTAAGCATCGGCTGAGCTTAGCTGCATTGCCCCCCTGGTACCTTCACTCGATTTGGTTAAACATCGCGGGGTGCAGCGTGTTACGATCATCAATAAAATATTATGCAAACTATAAGTACATCCGGTAATTATCTCTAAAACATGCCGGTTATACCTACTTATAACCGTTGTTATACTCGTACTTATAAAAATATGCTTTTTATCATTTGTAAAAAAAGATTTAAACGACGCCTCGTTGCGCCCCAAAGTGTTGCCCGCAGTTAAAAATACCCTATTTGCCATTCCAGTCTATAATCTATCTCTGTGCCAAAATTCATCCAAATCCACTCAGCCGTTCTGGCGTGATTGAGTAGCAAACATCTATACATCGATCTAAACTTCGCATTTTCATAATAATTAGTGCGAAGAAATACGACGCAATACCGAGTCATTTCACTTAACTATAAGCTTATGTTTTTATGCTCGACATATTATAATCTTAAAGTAAAATGTTTTAATTGTTTAATTAATTATTAATAAAACTTGTAACTTTCGATTTTGTAACAAACCAATAATCGGTGTCCTTGGTTTATTTTCAGCCACTCTAGATAACGTGGTCGAGTTCAAAACAATCCGTTACTTACCTTTGGTTACTTTACTCCTCGTCATAATGTCAATATTTGGTTAACGCTATCGTTATCAGTGATAAGACTACCACGTACAGACGAAAAGAGAAGTGCAGAGATATTTTTTTAAATTATGTAATGTAGAAAATATCCAACCATAACTTTAGTAATGTGTTTAATCTTTTATGTTTTTTCAATGTGATAAAAATACACATTGACAAATTTAATTACAAGTGTTACAATTTTAAAAAATGTGAATTTTTAATAAACGGGGTACCTACTCAATTTATCGTTGGGCAAACATCGTTCTACTCGGTCAAAAAACATTTTTTGATAAATTTTAAATCTTGTCTGCCGCCGTCCGCGGGTTTGCGTTGACCTGAAGTCATTTTCACCTGGGACCCTATTCCGAGATTTGAGATTTTCATCTCACTTTTTTTCGTCCTTGTTGCTCTCGTTTGAAACGTCATAGGTGAGTGACCAAGATAAAATCTCATCTCATCTCACGCGCAGGAATAGCCCCCCTGGAGTGATTTAACAATCTCTCATTTAATCATCTCTTCTCTTCTCTATCACTATCTTCTCCACGTAGTTTAAAACAAAGTCGCTTTCCGCGTCTGTCAGCCTGTACATCCGCTAACACCTCCTAAGCCACGCAACAGATTTTAATGCGGTTTTTACCATCAGTTAGATAATTTTTCACGGCAGGTTATGGATCCCGTGCAAATCCGGGGCGGGGCCCTAGTATAAATAAATCTGAATAGCATTATCCTACTCCAGCTGTTGTAATAATTTCGTAGAATAATCAAGTGAATCAAGGACTTGCAATGCAAGTTGAAGCGCTTGCAGCGCTTTAATCTGAGGAAACAATGTAGACAAGTTCCGTAAGTTTGTACTTTGTTGTTTAATTTCTATGAAACTTTCTGTAGTACTAATAAACCGAGAAGCACTGACAAAGAGAATTTGTGTAATGAGATTTTTGTAGATGCAAAAGCTGTATTAGATTTTAACAAGATAAAGACTAAGATGGATAAATTCGCTTTGTATTTTTTTTTATGATTCCGTCTGATTTAAATGGTTTCGAGTCTGGACCTCTTGTGGCTTATACTAAAACTAAGTAAAGCCGCTAGCCCTGGTGTCAAAGTTTTAAAAGCCGCAAGATGTATGTACAGTAATTAAGGTTTTTTTTGTACTCTTAATCAACAATACTGAAGTTTTATGTGTTCACTGGCTGCGTTCCGCGGTGCTAGCCGCAGTTGTTAAATAGCCTTCCAATTTTCACAAAAATCCGTTAACCCATCTCAGCGTAAAGAAGTAACAAACAAACAAACCCACACAATCTTTCGCATTTATAATAAAAGTAGGATAGGATTATTCAAATTCTATCACAGACAATGATTTGCTATGACACTGCTTGAAAATGCATCTAGCCTGTTAATGAAAACATGAATAGGTAACATACGATACAGCTAAGTAGATATTTTAACAGCGGCAGTTTAATTATCAGATAGTAATATCTATCATCAGGTAAAAAAACTACCTACTTTTACTATAATATAGTTTAAAAAACCAATGTAACTGACTTTCCATTTCGTCACGTTCATTTTTAAACAATTCAGCTTTTGTCATCGACTGTACTCAGTAAGTGCGCGTCCGCTTATCTCCCGGCAATCTTTCAGTCGCCTCCATTGTGCCACCATCATTATTAAAAATAACAACAAAAATGGACATCTTATACATTTTCGGAATAGCAATCCTGCTCATGGGCGGAGCCGACTCACTTATTGAAGACGAGAAGACTGACAAGAACCTCCAACAAAGGATCCTCTTACGCAAATTGCAAAATTTCCAAGAAACGAAACCCGCGACATGGAACGAGGTCCTGGCTGACGTATTAGTGAACAAAATAAGGATATTTTCATTCTCAAGCCAAGACAAAGAGGAAGCGATGAAAGACGACGCGCCCGCCTCTAAGCAAAATACAGTATTAACGGACTTTTTCAGTAAACTTTTCGTTGTGTACAAAAAATTTATCTACGACACTTTTATTGGAAAACGTAAAACAAATGATGACGGATCGATTCATGTAACTCAACTTCCAGAAAGTATTGAGAATGCAGTTCCAAAAATGGACCCAGAAGAAATGATCAGACCAACAGAAGTAACATATGCTAGGGGACCTAAAAGTGAAATAGAATTGGTAGAACCGAAATACCACGGAAAGATTACAGAGGAAGAATCCACTGAAAACCCTAGTAAAGACAATCCTGATGATAGCCAAGAAAATAACACAGAAGTTTCTAAATCTACAGTACAAAATCATGCCGATTCAGACACAAAAGCTGATGACGATCCTGATGGCCAAGGAAACGTGGACCCTGGCCTAAAGGACAGTGCTATTAATTGTGCGGAAGGATTTGTGAAAAGTGAAAGTGGTGATTGTGTCAAAAACGCTTCGCGGTTAATGCTTGCGATACCCAATCAGTGTCCAATAGGCTACAGAAAAGATTGGTTTGGGCACTGCCGAAAGACTTTCGACTTTTGAAGAAAAGCACAATAACAGTAGTGTATCTGTATAAAAGTTACGATTGCGATATCGACACAGGAAAAATCAACCAATAGGGTCATTCATTTACTCAGCAAAGTAGTCCCATTGGTGGATTATTTCATAGCGTATCGCTCATCTTCCTAGCACATCTACGGCGGATACGCAGCCCACACCACGGAGAGGTCTACCTGTAAAAGCACACTCCAAAAAATCACTTTCGATTTTGCACCAGTCGCATGTGGTCTGTTCTAACACCACTGCGGTCTAATTACGCAAGTGCACCTACACAGATACGTACCGTAGACCTCTCCGGTAAGCCGTAGCGTGTGTAGCCGGCTTTAGACGCATTGTGTTGATTTAGCGACTAAAACAATTAGTACCGATAGATGACGTTTTAGTAACTCAAAAGTGCCTAGAATTTGTAGGTTAGTGAAGGTTATCGTTAATTTATTTGTTCAGTTAAATGTTTTTAAAGATTTTCCTTGTATTTACTTTTGCTGATATTGTCATTATGCTTACTAAAGAATGGATGAAAGTTTGAATTTGTGGATGATATTTTTGTGAATGTGAATGATATTTTTTGTATATAGATATCTCTGTAATTCCCAACTTTCATCATTATTTTTCATCATAACTTTATATTATGAAAATAGTCTTCTAAAAGTTTCATAGTAGATTAGTATCTACATAATAATTCTCCTTTACTAATAAACCTTCTTTCACCCAAAAAAAGTTATAAAGTTTTTGTCTTTTACTTTCTTTTCAATATTTAAATAGATTTAAAAATGCAAAGCACATGGAGCTTTAATTACCACGAGTTTTGATAGTAACGTAATTTTTTTCGTTTTCGTTTTGCTCCTTGTACATTCACCTAGTTCCTTAGTGTGGCCGCTAGGTGCGCTTTATTGAAATCTATGGAGCCAAACGAAAACGAAAAAAGTTTTCGTAACTATCGAAACACATGAAAAGGATACTGTACAACTATTCCGAGGATATACAACGTTTAATAAAAAGGGGATAAGTATTTATTTTTCGGAGTATAACGTTTAAAATTAATTAAAGTCGATCGAAAATTCTAGCGGTTTTCATTTTCAATAGTTATTGCCTGGCTTAAAGTGCGGGCAAGCGGAACTTCTTTGAAAGATACCTACTTTTAGTTCAGAGTTGCTACTGTGGAATAAAAACAGTGGTGTCTATTCTGGTCTAGGAATAAGTTAGATTCTGGTGTACCATTTGAAGCTCTACTAATTTGATAGGTCTGAAGTTGCCATCCTTGTTTCACATGTGGATATCTAGTGCTGTTTTAAGTCATAATTTACAAATCGTGGCAACTATATTATAAAGGGTGAAAAATAACGGTTTGTTTAATGCCACCCGCACCATCCTACAATGAAAGATATATATACAGATGTAACGTAGTATGATAAAATAGGTGTATGATTATAAGTATTAACTTAAATTAAGTATTAAAATCTCTTTTACATCTGAACGCTTTTTTTATTTCTTTTTTATTTAATTTCCTCCTGTCTTCCTGTTTTCCTAGTAAATAAGTTTGTATTTTACAATTTACAAATAAAAAGAAAATGTTATTAAAGTCACTAGTATGTATGATATTAAAAGACCTCTAACGTTTGATTTCAGATTGGTCTAGTTTTATCAAAATCCAGTTCTGATGAAGGGAAGTTGGATTTTTTTATTCAAACTAGCTGCGCACCGCATTTAAGAAGAGGATATGCTAATCCAGACTATAATCTATTTATACCTAGTCTAGCCATAAGTTCTGTTACAAATGAAAATGCATTTATTTTTTTATACAGGAATGTAATGTTAATTAAAATTATATGTACACATGTATTGAAGTCTTAACAAAAATATAACTATTATTTTATTCAAAATGGCCACCTTTGGCCTTGATACATGCCTTTAGTCGGTCTGGCCAAGAATCTATGGATTTACGGACTGTTTCCATGGGAAATTTAGCCACTGCTTGCTTCAAAGATTACTTAAGTGACTCTATGTCGGCGTGTCGTTTAGAACAGGCCATGCCCTCTAAAACTGACTATAATTTGTAGTCCAGGGGGTTTAGATCTGGGCTAGAGGAGGGCCAGTCTTCAGCCCTTATAAAGTCCGGAACATTGGCTTCCAGCCATGCAGGCTTGGGTAGTTCGCGCCTTGTGACCAGGTGCAGAGTCTTGTTGTAAACTCCACGGTAGATTTTTAAAAAGTGTATTGCTAAGGGGTTTTACAACACCATCTAAGACGGTCTCTTGATACACTTTGGCTGAAGTTTTCACCCCTTTTTCACAAAAATGAAGCTGTGAGCGTACACTTTGTCGTTTTGCTTGTTGTAGTGCTCTTCTATCGTGAAAATTTTTTCGTCGGTAAAAAGGATATTTCTGTAACTTTCACCTTGCGTAACGGGATAGAAGACGTTTTGATCTATCCACTCTCTTTAACTGCAGCGATTGATTAAGGGCATGTCCTGTATATCGGCGATATGCACCAAGCTTCAGGTCTTGTTTTATTATACGCGACAGAGTCCTAGCGGGTATCTTCATTTCTCGCGATAAGATTTTTTGTTTCCTCATTGGGTTTTTGGGAATGCTGGCTTTAACAGCATTAACAGCCTTAGTAGTTCTCATCGCACGCGGGCGCCCTAATCTTTTATGGTCTTCAACAAAGGAAGTGTCGGTATATCTGTCGATACTACGATATACGAACATACGGCTGATATCAAGATTTTAAAGAGTCTTGAAAATGACCGACGGTTCCATACCCACTTTGTGCAACGCAATCACTGCAATCCAGTTTTCTTTAACACCCCATTCCATGTTGTAAATTTAATAATAATCACGAAAAATATATGTGAAATGGCGGGAAATTGATTGTAGTTTTCGACATAATAAACGCATTCCAAATTTAAATGCAGGAAAAAAATAAACGAAGGATTTTGTATTGTAACAATATTGATGGCCAGACTAGTTATATATGTATTTATTATATTTAGATATAATATGATAATATATTTTATCCATTATAATCTATATTAATCGATCAAAAAAACATCAAAATCATCAAAATTAAAAATTAAACATCAAAATAAAATAACATGGTTGGAGGCCCTAGCTCCCACAGTAGGATACCCTGAATTTGCGGGAGCTAGTTCACTTCTTGGGTATCTATGTGAGGATGCACGATCGATGCCAAGTTTCATCCAGATTCGTTCAGCCATTCTGGCGCGATTGAGTAACAAACATCCATTCGAACTTTCGGCGCATCTACATTATTAGTGTGATCATTTATTTATTTACATAGTAAGACATTCAGTTTCACAGTGGCCCATCTATAGAGCTTCCTACCTGCTCTACTAGGCACTCGCCTAGTCTACTAGCTACGTACACGTGCTTCTTTACCGTCCACCATACCGTGAAATTGACTCGGCGATTGTCTACCGGCGAAAGTAGTAGTCAAGTCGTTTGTCGGCTGCCGGATTGCTTCACATGGCAGTCGCGGACCGATTGGTTGTTCTTTGCTCTTTGACAAGTTACCGTTTTCTGTTAGTTTAGTTAAGACTTTGAGAAATTTCTTATTGTAGAATTTTAGAGACTTATTATTATTAAATTGTTTACAGAACCTATATTTTTTTTATTTCGTTGCGATTTTCTGCACCACGCTATGGTGACACGTTGAACCAAAGAGTCTACGGCCCGCATGCTAAAACGAGGCTCAGTCGTGAATCTCAAGAGTCACGAATCGCGATTCATGATGTAGCGGGTCTAAGTCTGTAATGAAAACACATAGTTTAGGATCCGTAGAATAACTGTTTGAATCTGTTTTTTTACATACTAAATCCTACTTCCTGCTAATATTATAAACGCGAAAGTGTGTAAGAATAAATGGACGGATAGATGGATGGATGGATGTTTCTTTCACGCCAGAACGGCTGAACAGATCTGGATGAAATTTGGAACAGAGATAAATTATAGTCTTTATACAAGCACATAGGATACTTTTAAACCGCGGGTGAAACCGCGGGGCGCAGCTAGTTCGAATGAATACATATGTCATTGGGTAAAAAGATGGGGGAGATAAATTATCTATAACAAAAGGTTTCGTCTCCGTTTAGTGACAAAGTGTACAATACAATCTTGGGCTTGCTTTTGTTGTTGGTGTGTATGCGTAAGACGTGGACGTCGCTGTATCAGCTAGTTACCAAGTAGGTAGTAACAGGATAACATACGCCAATGTATAGGTACAAGCAATAACGCAATTTAAAACCAACAAAAACTGAAGTTGCGGCTGTGCAAAGTTGGCAAAATTCATTTCAAAATCGTTAGACTTTCAGGCTTTGACAGCGAGCGACGGTTGTAGGCATTACGTGCGAAAACTTATAATTGCCCACCATCACCTGTGCGCAAGCAAAAACATGCCTTATTCCAAGAGCTTAGAGTCCATAAAAGTGCAGGTGAAAGGTGCCACGATTCTAACTTTGGCCGCAACACCTGCACCTACCGATGACAATTAACAAGTTGTTACGAGAAATAAATTTAATTTCGAAAGTTGTGGTATTAAACCTCAATTCACTTTGGCAGGTGGTTCGCTGAAATGCTTCATGGCTTCGCTAGAGACAAACGAGATATTTACTTGCTTTAGTAAATTATTTCGCGTGACGTTTAGATGATCCTATACATGCTTATGCGATACTACCAGGTAGTATAGTTTGTCAGTATCTCGAATTAAATGATTTTATCAGGATGTAATCATCAATTGAAAAATCAGAGATGTTTGACAAACTACAAATGCATTTATAGCTAAGTATAAAGTTTAGTAAAAAAATGTGCATACCACAAAATTAGCATTTTAGCAATAGCAAATTTAAAGAGAGTCTCCATATTGCTACGGTAACAGGAAGTTTTATTCGTGTTTTATATTTATAAATTGATTGTATACATACCTACTTTTCATTATTATTATTTTTTTATCAACCAAATAATTAATTAAATAATAACAACCATATTTTATTAAGTGCAAATTAATTATCTCTTGCTTGTAGAGGAGCGTGTCACGAATTTGAACTCTTTATCCGTTGAGATAAGCGTTTTAAAATAACTGCGGTAAAACCATTCACGCCACTGCACAAAACAAAACAATCATGAACGAACGTATTTCATTTATTTTATTATTTTTGCTTAACATTTTCCTCCTAGTAAATTCGTATTCATATCTGTCCACTGAAGAAGCGTTTTTACTGCGCGACCATACATTATGTATGGGCAATTGCATCCAAAACGATGGAACCTCAAAGTGTGTCTACGACTGGGGAGCCCACGAAGCCGAGTGTAAAGCAACTAAAGTAAAAACTCAGTCCTACAGAACTAAAACTGGCAGAACATGTCTCAGCAACTGTGGAAAATTCGGCGAAACTTACGACTGGTGCGCTTGTTATATTAATGATAAATTGAGCTGGGACGAATGCACTACGCTGCAAGCAACACGTGCAAAACTGACTTACCAAACCAACAACCAGTGGTTAACGTGTCAAGACGAATGTTCTAATAAAACAAAAAGTAAGCCTTGGTGTAATACGGTGACGGAATGGCAGTACTGTGATCCTGACAACAAAGTTATCCTGTTTGAACGTTTTACCAACAATCATATAATGTGTGCATCTCCTTGCTCGCTGTACAATAATAATGAACCCTATTGCTATGATGCCGATGGAGGATGGAGCAGATGTTACCTAAATCAAGATAAAGACAAACAAATGTCCGAACTATCAAAATACCTGAAAAATAATTGGGATCATGGCGAGTATACTCAAGTAGGTTATAAACAATGTAAGAAAATCACTAAGAAGGATGTGGAATATCCAGATCCTAAAGACGTGGCACAATTAGCCAGACAATACGAAAATGAATATTCTACTGTAGTTAAGAGGACTGTAGATCCAAAAAATATAGTAACCAACAACTCTGATCCGACAGTACAGTTCACAGTTTTCGATACGATTACCAAATTCAACGAGGATCAGCTGGTACTCCCGTTGGTGTACAAAGGTGTTATAACGAATCATACTTTACGTAGATCAGACAAAAAAGACCCCGATTGGCCTGCCAAGATTAAGAGCAACTACGACCGGTTAAACCCTATAGTAGAAGGCACGAACAAAGATAACAAAGGATATTTGCTCTCGCCCGGACTTGGAGGCCCAACTGAGCGTTTTAACATATTCCCGCAATCCATTAGCAATATTATAGGCAATTTTTCTAGATTTTATTATTTGGAAGCTGATATAATTAACTTCATTGATCGCCACGCTCAAAGCTACGCTGAATATGTGGCTGTATTGAGCTATGATTTGACCACGAAGATGCCGCACAGGCCGACTGATATAGGTCTCAGCATCAGATTATACAATAAGGATAACGTGCTATGCAATATTGACGGGGTTTTTGTAAGCGATCGAGTCAATGCTTTGACGAATATGTTCTTCTCGAATGACCCGAAATTCAATTGCACAATCGTATGATAAATGGTGATAGAGTAGAAACAACGAAAAAGAAAAAGAGGATAATGAAAAAGAGGAGGCTCTATATTCGTTTTTATGTATAAATAGACGAATTTAAAACCTCCTCTTTTTCAGAAGTCGGTTAAAACAGTGTAAGATATAATAAGCGACAATCTAACGAGCTATTTATATAAAATAAAATGTTATGGAATATCTGAGGTTTTTCCGTTATTTTTGGGTTGTTTCTATGGTGAATCAGTTCATAATGACGAGTTCAATGAGCTTCTTGCTGTTTAACCTTTCAGAACTATCTGGACTGTAAAAAAGCTTAAAGCTTGGGAAAAAAATGTACTTACTTATTTGCACAAAACAATTTAAAAAAATGTACTTTTACTTATTAAAAAACTAGCTGCTCCCCGCAGTGTTACTCGTGGTTAAAAAGTAGCTTATGTGTCGATCCGGACTATAATCTATCTCTGTGCCAAATTTCATCCTGCATGGTCAGTCGTTCTGGCTTGGTTGAGTAACAAACATCAGTAAGGATAAGAATAAGGATAGGATAGCTGTACAGAGATTTAGACTGACTAAGTCAAGAAAGTCATTTTTAGGCAACTGCGTTCGTTTTTACAATAAAATCCCGAAAAATATAACAGGGCTCACCGAGGGAAAATTCAAATCACATGTAAAAACTACATTAATGAAAAGAGGATATTATAAGGTTAAGAATTATTTAGAAGATAAAGATGTCTGGAGCCTTCCACTTCCGCCAAGTAGCCACTAGTATTTATAGATATTACCTAGTTGTAAGCCAAAATTTTGTGAGACTGATATATATTTATTACCTATTTGAAAAAATAATGCCCCTCAGTTTCTTGCCTGTTCTTCTGAGTAGAGGCTTTTTGTCCGAACAAGGCGGTCGAGTCTATTTAAATAACTTTGACGTTCATAAGTGTATCTTTGATACCTAAATTGAATAAAAACATTTTGACTTTGACTTTGACTTTGATCCATACATCCATCCAAACTTTCGCATTTATAATATTAGTGAGATGAGACATATTATTATTTCTGGTAGATAATAAGTATTAATTTTATGAGTATTTATGTAAATAGCATCATTTAAATTGTGAATCTTCTTTTTCAAAAAACAATATATTTTATTAAACTGCAGAACCCAGTAGTATTGTTTTCACCTATTCCTTCATAAGGCTTAACTGTATAAACGTTTCACAAAGAAGTTACTGACAAATTGTATACATCCTTCCTTGTCGCACTCTGTAATTAATAATTAGTCAAAAGTTTAATGAGCAAAAGCACTGAGCTTCCTGCTAGGGTTCGCGAGCTAACTTTTTATGACAACTTAAAGTTACATGGAGGAAAATATTATAGAACTTAATGTTACATTTTATTTATCAGATATAACTATTAACATTAAAAGTAAAATTTAAGATTTAAAAACCATCGACACCGATTTTCATAGAACATAGCTAAGAACACTCCCTATTCACCTTTCAAACAACAAAAAATAAAATCAAAATCGGTATATCCGTTCGGGGGCTACGTCGCCACACTCCGACAGAAACACACATACACACACTTACACACACACGCACACAGACTCGTCAAACTTATAACACTCCGTCGTTTTGATGTCCGCGGGGTTAAAAATAAAAAGCTAAATTATAAAGTTTGTTTTCGAATTGTTGAGTTCCTTACCGTCTTGGATCATATCTCGCCGACCGCTCTTTAAACGTGTCCAGTCCAGTTCCATTTTAGTTTTATTATCTGGGTTACTGCATCTTTTGATTTTGTTTGCATTCATTGAAGGCCCAATTATAAAAGTCAAAGTCCATTGTTAAAAAATAACGAATACATTATTATCTCTCTAAGATAAAATCTGTATGTCTTCCCTCTAAAAAAAATATTCCTTCTAAGCAAGCGTGCTTAGAAGGAAGGTGCGTGGAGAGATGGCCACAACACGGAAACCTATAATCGAAAAAAAGTACTTACCTAAGTAAGTACCTCGTTCCTGCCTACTAAAACCGTACCAAAAGCGTTCGAACTTCGACGCCTCACCAGCACAATCTCAAGTTCGAGAACGAAGCGTGATCCCATAAGCTGGTCGATTTATAGCAAATTACGGCTAAGCTCATAATACGGCGGGTACGTACCACTTCAATTAGCGCCAGAATCGGCTGTGTCAAACAACATCCACTAATAATCTCGCCCCTAATACTCTTAATACCAGTAATTTATACCGGCCGATAGCGATTTCTAGGCACAAGTACGAGAATACTGGTAGTATACAAGCATAGCCAGCGAGCAGTGACCTCCAATCAGGGGTGTTATTCCCCCGTTTTTAATAGAATTAGGCTAGGTCTGGGGGGGAGGTGGGTCAGGTTGTGGTGGCTGGCTCGTAATTAGCACCTGTGCTTAGTCTAAGTTTGCACCTAACTTTGTTCTTGCGGCAAGTTACAGTGGTCTTTGTTGCATTCTGACTGTGGTTTGCGATGCTTGAGTGCTGGGGGAAGGGGAGGGGTTGATGAAGTTCTAATGATCAAATTATATCGCGCCTGCTAGCTAGCTGGTACTAACCGAACCTAATTGAAACAACAAGTAACATAATATACACACACATATTGCTAGTGGCTCTATGAGCTGTAGACCTCGCTGCCGATGTCTGTCCTCTTCTACATCGTCGCATTCCTAAACCGATTTTCGTGGGATTTTATGGGCAGGTTTGATTTTCATATTTTTTTTTATGCCGTGTCAGTTTTTGGAATTTTTTCATAATGGCAGAGTTATTATGTTTTTTGGAAAAAAAAATCATCGAAAATCTGTAAAATAATTGAACCTGCTTACGAAATTTCACGAGAATCGCTTGAAGAATGCAACTTGTAGAGGAAGACAGAGACCCGTACAGAATTCGGTCTTACGAAAGCATTTTTGCCGAAGCTGAAGCATAGATGCTTAGCTCGCTAGAGCTCGCTCGGTCGGTTAGTTTTGTCACATTTTGTGAGTTTGGGATTGAGTTTGGTCTTAAATCCACGTTCGAAAATGGTAGTTCGAGATGTCAGGCGGTGCTAGTGAGGTGCTTAGCAAGATCTAAAAAAACAAGGTCTAGCATTCCGGGAGCCAACACGCACCTAATGACGTCACTCGTCATCGTCTCTTTTAGATCTATTTTTAATGACATATTTCGGTCTTGTTTAAGCATTGATTGACGTCACTACGGGTTGCCGTGGGTTTTTGACTCGGAATGGCGGAGTATATTATTATACCTTGGTACTTAGCTGAATGTCCACAAAAACATGTCAAAATGACAGTTCCTTAGAAAGAGGACAATGCAGGAGTACCTAATATCGCGAGCCATTTATCTTGCTCCAGTATGACAGCAAGATTCGCTGCCCCACGACACCTCGACACTTTAAATTGGTTTCCAAGTGTCCGACACTCCTCGTCGCTTCTTAATTGGTGTTACTTCTTAGACGAATGCAATTTCGCGAATTTAATCTGATGTTTCGAGTTTGAGAATTAGCGCGAAGATGTTGCAGTACCCTGTTAAAGTAGAGTACGTTTTTTGTGTTTATAATTTTCTTTTTACGCTCATTGCAGAAAATGTTTAATTAAAAACGATCGCTAAATCACTTTTAGCGACTTTTTAATTAACCAACTTTGTGCTTTTAGCAGATGACATACAATACGCACATATGTTCACACAATGAACAAATTGGTGCGTACCGTCGGCTGGGTTCGAACCCGCTCCCCCTGGCTTGAGAGGCGGGCCTTCTCCAACTAGGCTATCATCGATTTATTTATTTTACCCTAATTGACTATAGCTATTGATGATTCTGTATTTATTTAGGGTGCTGCTGAAATTTAAGGTCATGATTTGTAAATCCCGGCAACTTATAAGGGTGAAAAGGAACGATTTGTCTAATGTCACCCGCATCATCCTACAATGTAAATAGTATTATGTAAACTGGATAGTGAACCTGTCAGAGCCCTTCGGGCGGTCTGAAACTACTACTACTATGTATATTATGTACTTAGCTGACTACATTAGTATTTGTTATTTCCGGACTCTATGTTTGATAGATTTGAAACGCTGCAGCGTGCATTCTGAAGAAGATAAAGTACAAGCAAACTCTATGTTCTAAAATAATGAAATTAGATATTTTCGGGAAAACGGCATAGCAGAATCAGGGTTTTCATTAAATGTTAAATATAATATAATAATGAAATAATAACAATCTCAACATACTTTTTAGGGTTTTTGCAGTCTGACTTAGATTTTCTGTCACAAAGAGAGATTGCAACATCGAAATGACGATATTTTGAACCTAAACTCAAATTTCTCTAGAGAACAAACATCACTTGTAAGTTTTTGTATTTTTGTTCTAAATTCCAGTAATGAAAATTCGCCTTTTATAATTATCTCAAACTAAAATGTAGATCACGCAGACTTTCAGCTAAAACAACACAAAAAATTAATCAAGACATAATTTTAATCTTACCTCTCACTGGATTAATTAACGTGCTGTCAGATAATTTGTGAATGTAGTTTAATCTAAATTTCTAGTCGTTCGTAAAGGTCGGTTTCTAAGATATTTCGTAATTGCAATTAGAGTCTTAACCTGGAGCGAATAGTTGTACTAATGCCGTGTCTCTAATCCAGAGGCTGGGTTGACCTAGACGTGCTAGGTCAAGCAAACTATTTTAAGCACCAGCTAAGTCTCGCGGTTTCTCTCGATATCCTACAAAAACGATATTTTTTCGACATAAAAAGTAGCCTATATGTTAGTCCACGACATAAGCTTACTCTATACGAAATTTCATTCAATTCCGTTTTTCCGTTTTGCTATAAAATAACAAACATCTAAATATGTAAATGGACAAACTAGGATGAGGGTCGTAGACTTGGAATAATCGGCTTACTCCCAACGACCACCACCAAACCGGCCACCAGTGGTGGTCGTTAGAACAATATTTTAATTTTTGTCCCAACTGTCACCAGTGGGGCTCGTTTGGACATCATTTTTTTTTGTGTCAACGACCACCACCAAACTGCCACCTCTGGTGAAAACCACAGTCAATCCAATAGAACTCTAACATAGAAAACCAATTTTTGATAATTTTTACACTGTCACCCAGCTTAACTATATAATTACGTTATAATGACAAAACGGTACAATTAATATTATTTTTAATGACCTAACGAGCAGGCGGCAGTCGGGACAAAAATGTTAACTTTGTCCTAAAGACCACCACAGCTGCTGGGTTGGTTTGGTGGTAGTCGTTAGGAGCAATCCGAATAATCTAATTAGGTTTTTTTTTCTGTAATACTGGTTTATAGTTACTCAGACTGGAGCCCGGTGTATGGCGACAGGCTCGCCCCCTGTCACATTCGGGACCGAATATCGTCTGGCGAAGTGTGGGTGTTGTATTACACCTCTGCCAACCCACTCGGGGGAAAGGCGTGACGATATGTAAAATAAATAAAAGCGGCTGTCACCCGCCCCATGCTTCAGTGAACAGAGTATAGTGTAAAGTGTGACAAAATAAATTTAGCCAATCAAATAATGGTGCATAAATGCATCTGTAACAGTACCGCAGGTTGGCAAGCTCAGATAGCGAGTCCGTACCGGAGCCCCTCGACGAGAGATAATGAATATTTGATACAACGCCTGTATTGGGAGCTTGTTGCTATTGCGGAGATGAGAAATGGACTTTTGTAAATGATTTGGAGGTGGCATTTTTTGGAACATTTCGACTGTTTTTTTTTTGTTATTTGTTTTGGAGACTTTTGGGCTACAAGTCTAAGTCAGAAGACTTGCGAACGTCTTGTTGTAGAGCGGCGAGGAGGCGGTTAGTGATCTAAAAAGGAGGCAATTGAAGGCCTTAAGGGTCACGCGACGCTCTGAATTTTCCATACAAAAGCGGTTGTCAAATTTCTTGAAAACGACTCATCAGAATTTATGAAATTTGGCACCTACAATTAAATTAACTATTTCTCCGCTCTTGTTCTTGTTTTTTTTTAAAAAAAACTTCCTCAAGATAAAATGGAGCTTTAAAAAATTTCAGCATTTATAAGGGGTCTTTTTTGACTGACTTATTTAATAGACAAAACAAATCAAAAATCACTTTAAAATAAATATATACATATAAGGGAAATTCATAGTTATTTACGAATAATTAGACAAGTGCGAAAGTCACAAAAATGTTTTAAATTGCAATTTGTCACTCTGTAGATAAATTAAGAGACTCATCAGTACTTTTACTTGCTCTCTTTGCTCATCGCCTCCTTATAAAATGGCGATAGAAAACCTTTAGTGAATGCGAAGTTATTCTAAAGTAATAGCCGGACCCTTAAATTGAACACCGCAGTAACACCAATAAGATCTGATGTTATTTCCAAAAGATCTATGTACAATTACCAAACACTGCGTGTCCATGTGTTTCCTACCTACAAGTATTAGAGCAAGTTCATTACCATTTTTAAACGGTTTTTACAAACAAATATTCACTGAGTTGCAGCGACCGCGAGACAAAAGAGCAAAATTACCTAGTACATGGTAGGGACCTACTAAGCCGGGTCGGAGATTAATAATAGTTTATCCTCGGCTGGACGGATTTAAATGAAGTTGAGGATGGAAGTAGCTTACACTCTGGACTAGACTGGACATAGGCTACTTTTTATTCGGAAAAACTAACGGTTCCTGTAAAATAGAGGGTGGAACTGCAGGCGCAGCTAGTTAATTTTATAATTAAAGTACCTGTTAGTTCCGACTGTGCTCAGTCTCTTCCCAGCTCTCTGCCCACTAGTGGACGACTGGTTTACATAAGTAATTATTTTGGAAATCCGCCAAATAATATCGGGAGCCGCGCGAGGTGCTTCCAGATTTGGCAGGCCGTTCCGGTATTATCCAGCACTAGCTGTAGCCTCCAGTCTTGCTTCCATAAGAATCGTACTTTTGTAGAAACATTACGAAAGTTTGTGAAAGACTACGAGTAAAGTCTTAAAGAGTGTGTATGACCGTATGTATGTATGCGATGATAACCTAGTTGGAGAAGGCCCGACTCTTAAGCCAGAAGGAGCGGGTTCAAATCCAGCGGACGGCACGCACCAAATTGGTGAAGGTATGAAAAAAATGAAAATGAAAAATGTTGTTGTACTCGTATTACACTTCCGCCAGCCCTTTCGGGGGAAAGGCGTGACGATATGTATGTATGACAGTATATGTATGTATTGTTATTTCTACATGCTTAAATGGCTCAACGGATTTGTGTGAAATATGGTTTAGAGATAGCTGATCATTAACACAGAGGCTACTGTTAGTTTTTTAAGAATAAACAGAGCCTATGTGTTTATCCAGAGTATATAAACTATCTCCATTACAATCTCCACTCAAATCCGTTGAGCAGTGTCAACGTTAAAAACTAACAAACATACACACACGCTGTCACTCACAAACATTCACATTCACAACATTAGTATGATTTTCAGAATTATCTGTTGTATCGGGCTCCGAATCTTCGTTTGCATCCGGAACTGTTTTATTCGATAGCCAGCTTTTGGCAATTAAAATATGTTTTTATTCGGAAGAGGGTTTTAATTTCCGCTGCGGTTGGTCGCTAACGAATGCTCTTGATTGGAACTGCATATGTATTTTTGGACTTAAATGAGTGGGAAGCTGAATTAAACAGAAAGCAAATATGATACTCGTACTATGGCATAATTTGCAATGAGTTTTTTTTACTAAGATTTTTATCTAAGCTAAATGCATTGAACTTACTGGTACTGGTTATATGGGTCCTCGCCCATGTGGTAAAAGGATGCAAGGTAAGGCGTGAAAATATACACTATGGTCACTAATAAGTGACTATAGTGTTCTTATAGGACTGCATGTTGTTATCTATGTACTTGTCTTCAGGTACAACTAGCTGCGCGCGCGAAGTTACCCGCGGTTAAAAAGTAGCCTATGTCCTATACCAGACTATAATCATAATATATAAGATATAATAATTTGACTGCCTCGGTGGCTCAGTTGGTAGTGAACCTGCCTTCTGAGCTTGGGGGTTCGATTCCCACCTAGGGAAATATTTATGCGATGAACATTTGTGTTTGTTCTATGTCTGGGTGTTAATATGTATTTATGTATGTATTTAAAAATATCTAAGTAAGTATATCAGTCTCTGGCAGCCATAGTACAAGCTTTGCTTAGTTTGGGGTCAGGCGACCTTGTGTGGAAGTGTCCCGAATTTATTTATTTATATTTATTTATGTATTATCTATGTTTGTGCCAAATTTTATTTAGATCCGTTCAGCCGTTCTGGCGTTATTGAGGATCCATCTATTCATCCATCCGTACTTTCGCATTAATAATATGAGTGTGATTGATTGCATTGTTGTATCGTATAAGTAGTAGAAGTAAAACCCATTTTCATTGCAATTTATTTTACTGATAACAATTTTAAATGGGCCTTGGCCTTACGTATTCAGAATCTTTTTATTACGCTGTTTTATTTTCACTGCGGTATTACCATTATCTTCAATCTATACCGAGTATAAGTAATTAGGTATCTTATTTACTTTTTTTAAATAATTATATGGCCTACGTTTGACCGGAACTCACCTAATGGATAGATAGATAGATAAACACTTCATTGTTCACACCAGATATAACAAAACATAAGAAGATAAATAACTTAATCTGTAGTGTAACAACTGGCGGCCTTATCACTAAAAGCGATCTCTTCCAAATGCGATTGAAAGAGACGATACCGTCTAAAATGGAGTACGCTTGCCTAGAAGTCCCCTTGAGATGCCTATGTACTCTAATCTTGTCTTTCACAGTCTTACTGAATAAGTACACAGTACCTGGATGTCCGAGCTTTGCTCGGTATTTTTTTTTTTTATTGTGTTTTTTGGAAAATAAACAATTGATTTTAGTCTAACCTCAAAGCAAACACTCATTGACTTCGTGTTACTTAACAACGCCATCTGCTGTTGTATCGTTAAAGCAATTAGTTGCTCACAAAAAATAGTATTATTATTCGCCAATAGATGTCAGGAAGTGTCATATTTTTGTTATTTTTCTACCAAGTTTATGTTTAAGTTGATTATCGATAAAACACGAATAAAATGACATTTTCTAAAAATGATTTCTAGCTAGATCGATTTATCGCCCCCGAAACCCCCTATATACTAAATTGTATGAAAATCGTTGGAGCCGATTCTGAGATTCCAATTATATATATATATATATATACAAGAATTGCTCATTTAAAGATATAAGATTCACACACAAACACACACGCCCCATACACGCATGTACACACAACACAAATCTTGAAATGTATTAGGTAATAATCTAAATTGTTCCATTTGTTAATTAATTTAAATGTGTAGGCGACAGCAGATATGGTGATCAAGTAAACTCGCTATGGCCACATGTTTTCCATGCTTGACTAACATCTTAGCTCAAGCAATGGGGTACGCTGAAAATCAGCTCTGCGTGGACCTCGTCTACGCAGAACAGTGCTGAACCTTCTCCAAATGTCAAAACAATTTTTTAATCTTTATCATTATACTTAGTTTAGGTAAAATGTTATGAGTTCTTATAATTTTCTTTTATGTGCTGTAAAGTTATAGGTTTTGGCAATAAATACATTTTTGTTTATTAAAAGTGTAAGAAGTTTCAGACAAAATTTCCGTTACTTTACATTTCTTTTATATTCGGGGTCTGGCAAAACCAATAATTAGATAATGGCAACGATTAGGAACACGAGCCGGAGCCGCTGGATCAGATCGGTCATTATCTGAATTAATGCCATTCCCTTGGGTACCGGTTATCGGTTATACCGGTTATCGTTATACCGCTTTAAGTGCCGTTAATTGGGAATCCGATATGTACGGCCTGAACATTCATTTTTAATCACATCTCTAACGATCGAAAAAATGGTAAATTTATTTAGGCTTCGAAATGAAATGGGTAAAGCTGGCTTTTTTACAATTCGGCCTGAAAATGGTTACAAAGAATGAATATTTGGGATGACTCAGACTTCGTGAAAGAAAAACTAATTGGTAGCAAAGAGTTTTGGCAAGGCCTTTTTTCTAATCCTTGGGTAGTGGATTAGAATAAAAGAATTCAAAGGTACTTTGCATTTTACTTTTGAGAAAGATTAGAGGCAGATTTCTGCGACGTGGTCAAAAGGCAAGAACACATTTTTATACGTGCGTGATGTAAACGAATTTGGTTTTGGATTACAAGCTAAATTCTCAGCTATCATATAATTTACCTATAACTTACATTTATTTACTACAAAGAAAATACTAAAGTGTTACACCTTCGATCACGTAGACGCTTTCCGTCAGGCGAGTCAGTAGTCTAACGCATACCTACTCCGTTGTAAAAAATAATCGACCTAGCGAGCGAAGCGTCTATGCTCCAGCTTCGACAAAAATTATTTCGCAATTCCGGATCTTTGTCTTCGTCTTCAGGTCGCATTTCTGAACCGATTCTCTTGAAACTTTTTAGTAGGTTCGATAATTATATAGATTTCCTTTTTTAAATCAAATCTCCGCCGTCTTGAAAGATTTCCAAAAACTGCCTTAACAAACAAAATATGTATAATTATCGAACTTGCTCACAAAATTTCACGAGAATCAGTTGTGGATTGCGACATGAAGAGAAGACAGACGTCGGCCGCGAGGTCTACAGCTCACAGAGCCACTAGTAAAAAAAAGTGACAAGGTGTTCGATGTGGAACACGCCTTATCTCGGATAGGAACTGCCTACAAACTGACACCACCAGACCACTCTCATGGCCGCTTGGACTAAATATAAGAATTCCCTAAGTCCTTACTTAACTAGTCTTAGCGAAATATTCGCTTATCGAGCAAATACAGTTAAGATTCTCGTAAGGAATGGCTTAAGTTTCGTGTAAAAAATTTAGCTAGGAGTAGATTTTTTTTTATTAAATCGGGACACTTCTACACACAGTCACCTGACCCCAAACTAAGCAAAGCTCGTACTATAAGAATGATATACATACTACACTGATATAAATACATATTAAACACCCAGACAGAACAAACACAAATGTTCATCACATAAATGTTTGCCCTAGGTGGGAATCGAACCCACGCCCCTAAGCTCAGAAGGCAGGTTCACTACCAACTGAGCCACCGAGGCAGTCAAAATTCTTTTACACGGTGCAAGCACCTAGAGATTGTATGACTGTGTGACAAGCTGAACGCCGGATTTTTTTTAAGCATCATTGGTGTCTATTGCTGAAGATTCTCAAATCCTACTTGTCCTATCCCACTCACATAATAGTGCCAAAAATGTGTGTGTATGTTTGATTTTTACTTCTTCACGCTCAATTGGAGCGTATGGTAGGCCTATTTTGGCCTATTTTAGGCCTACCACGCTCCGATTTCACCACACAGTGTTCAATCTGGGCCTGCGCAGTAAAAAGTGTGGGGAAGAAGCCGACGACTTCGACAAGAATGACGCCTGCGCGTTCTTAACTGCACGTACTTAACTGAGCCCATCTTTTTGTTACCACGCGGCTCAGTTAAGTACACACAGACCTCAGTTAAGTACGCACAGTTAAAATTGTGGGAAAATTGGAGCATATGGTAGGCTTAAACGGATGGGTGCGGCGGATTTTGATAAAGTTTGGTATGGAGGTAGCTTATACCTTGGATGTACACATAGGCTACTTTTTGACTGCGCTAAAAATTAATTGTAATAAGTAAACTTCAATTAGACATTGAAGTTTCTGAATTGATGAAGATATTTCTTCATCAACATTTCCACAACAATAAGCCACTAAATTCTCGTAACTGCCTAGTTGTCGATATTTCCCACTATTTTCGCTATTGTTCGATGAACAGACGTTGCGAAAGTTACCTAATTTAAGTTGACGGGAGTTTTGATTGAGAGTATGACTTTGAGTTAACAAATATCTTGATCATAATATTACGCGTAGTTAAACAATAAACATGTTCAATGCCATCGACACGGATACGGTGGCCTATGTGTGTGTTCTTACAGTTATACACGGTGTTTTCATAGTGGTTGTACGTGTCTAACATTTTTTTTTTTTTTTTTTATGTAGTATGTTAACATGTTTGTTTTCATGGGATCCGCAAAGCAAGTAGAGAATTTTGGTGGCGCTGAACGTGTTAATAATATTACTGGTAGATCCACACTTCAACCGCACTATACGAGCCGTATTCAGAAACTACGCTCAGTCCATGAATCTCTAATTAAAACTGTTTGTGTACATATGTTCAAACCAGTTTTAAATCGAGATTCAAGACTGAGCGTCGTTTTAACATGCGGGCCTAAGATTTTATATCAGACAAACAACAGCAAAACTAAGAAGACGTCACTTCACTCCGTTCAAGTGCAGCCTTCAGGCCACACTCCAGTTAGTTGTTTGCTAGCTCTCGAGCACCCAAGATGCTTTCGACCTTTTGATCGCCAGAAAACTCCGCCATAAAAGCTGTCTAGCGCTGTGTGTTTCTACTGTGTGGTTAGACGACTAATTATCGTTTCAGCGCTGCAGCAAATTTTAGTTTTATCTCTATAAGGAAAGGTTATGCTCCGTTTTGTTAAGTCTTATACTTAACGGAGCATAAACATATGAGGAAAGGTTATGCTCCGTTTTGTTAAGACTTAACAAAACGGAACATAACCTTTCCTTATGATAGCTTTTCTATACGTAGTAATAGAACTCGATGTTAGGAAACAAAGAAAAAAATGACTAAGCGATATTCCAGAGAACTATCTACGCAAGCAAACACATACCTGCCAGCCAATAGGCCTGCAAATGTACAAACCCTCATAAGTAGCACAGTGGAGGAGTAAACAACGGCGCATTCAATTCGTGGAGCGCAATCAATAGTGATGAAGCATCTTAATCCTAGGCGAGAGGGCGCGATTGTGTTTTGATGCGGGAGTCCGCGAGATCTCAGAGCAGGCCCGGTGGAAGGCACGGGCGGAAGCGGAAGAAGCAAGGACCTCATTGTGCAGCCAGGGTATAACATCCGCCAGGTATAGCGTGAAAAAAAGTCACGTGTAAGCAAGACTGGAATACGTAATTTACAACAAGTTCGAGAGAGACGATGAAGAGTGACGTAGTCGAGTGTCAACTCCCGGAGTGGAATGTCAACCTTGTTTTTTTGAATCATGGTGTAAGCATAATGGCAATGATCATCGTGGTACATCTCAGACCAACTCATTTGCTTCGAGAGGGAGGACACACGATTACCATCACAATTCACCACCATGATTACTCAATAAAGCCGCACTTGCAGCATTATACAATACTCGCACATTCTTATGTCTAGGAAGTAGGTACGTCCTACTCTAGCTCTCTTCGTGCCTTTTATCTCGCTGTAATTCAACAATGACACAAAAGAGATATTAATCCAGAAAAACATCGTTTGTTTTGATTGGTTTTTTGAGATGTTCTTGCAAGTGGATCAGTGCCTTGAAAAGCAAGTAAATACCAAAATGCAGCTTAGACCATCTGGCCCCTTTATAGTCTAGAATATAATAATAATAATAGAAGACAGTACCCCGGGAGTAATAGGGGCCTAATCGAAATGTTGTAGGTTTAAATTAAATCAAATTGTGTAGATATTGTACAGATGAATGTGAACACCGAATAGGTAAATCCAGGGAGCAATCAGCAAACTTTTTCAAGAAAATTTCATTTTAAACATCAAAATCCTTAGTTCATAATGATAAAACAAGTAATTTTATTTAAAGAAAAACAAAAGATCCGGCTGCAAAATGTTTTACCCTATGTCACTTCCACTATCAAAACAGCGATACATCGAGTGGAACAGCTATTTTGACACGTGAGGTGTCATTTGAATCGCCTCGATGGTGGAAGTGACATAGGGTACGATATTTTGCAGCCGGGTTTTATATTTTTCTCTTCATAATGTTAATTGTTTTTTAACAGCTTTGAGTAAATATAATTATTTGTTCTTTCGCTAAAAATCAAGGTCCACAGCTCCTACACCTTGCGGCGGCCGCTAAGCGCGGGATTACCCTGGATTTTTTCCCACTAAGCTGCCCGTAATTGGATCCTAAATTGACCGTGGTCCGTCTGGGAATGGGTATTACGTCATTTGTATTGGATATTACTATAACCAAATGTACAATTTGTACTTGGAATACTCTTATTTGTTATATGGTTAATAATAGATTGATAGAACAATGGTAGCGTAATATAAAACACTAAAAACAAACTATGAATCTGATAAAAGGTGTTGAACAACATTATTAAAAAAACATTGATAATAAGTTCATTAAGAAACGCGTGATCGTCGAAATATCATTTTCAATTAAATTTCATTTTTAATACAAACATACACACTGATCAAAAACATAACCTTCCTTTTAACTTCGCCGTGTATGTTATAGTCGGGCAAAATTTAAATTTTTTTATTTCATAAATTTCCAAAAAAATACTTCGCTCAATAATACCAGTCTGGCATGTCACAAACTATTACCGGTCTAAACACCGTCATTGAGCTGACTACTGCGCTTAGACAAACTTACGAGTACGTACTTATGTCTTGTCCTGTTTAAATTCTGGTGTGAACTTGTGAATTAAGAGCTTATTCATCCATATAATAATGGCTACGGAGACCAACTACCCAGTAAACTATTTCAAATATCAAATTGCTCAATAAATCAACCGCCTCATTATAAAACACAAACTATTACAATAAAAAACAACAAACCGCAAACAAACCCGTGACACGTCAACCATCAATTCAGCAGCCCAGTGGCCGGCAAACCGCTAAATGTGTCAGTGGATAACAATAACACATTATGAACCACTAGTTAACTGCGCCTCGCGGTTTCACTCGCTATACCTACTACAATAACATGGCTGGATTATCCGTAGAAGCTATGTAGGCAACTGCCTAAACGATGGGCGTAGCGCCACCTAGCGTGAGAAAAAAAATACACACATAACACATATCGTCACGCCTTTCCCCCGAGGGGGCTGGCAGAGGCGTGATTCAACACCTATACTTTGCCGGACGATATTCAGTCCCAAATGTGACAGGGGCGAGCCTGTCGCCATACACCAGGCTCCAGTCATGTAACAGATGACATACTCGTACATTACGCACACACAAGTTCACACAATGAACAAATTGGTGCGTGCCATCGGCTGGGTTTGAACCCGCTCCCTCGGGCTTGAGAGGCGGGCCTTTCACGACTAAGCTATCATAGCTTTAGTAAAATACAACATACAATAAAACATCTTTCATCTTGAGATGCTAACCTCAACCGAAAGTCGACAATCATTCGAAGGCTGACCTTCGGTTGAAGAAGGCACCTCAGGCATGGTAGGTATTGGGCTATCCCTATCTTCGACATCAGCAGAACAGGGATCTAGTACTTAGGTTGACCATGTCCGCAGATTCATAAGCCTAGGAGACCTACAGCCATGAAATTGTATGTTTAAAGACTACCTGCCTATGCAGGTAGAGCTTTACCTGAAGCCCCAAGCTGCTTTTTGCTTAAATAGATATTTCAAAGATTTAAATAAATCCGCCCCTAACACAAAAATTGTAGATCTGATCTGATCTCTCTCATACATATGATCCCCTGAGCATCCCAGCACCCCTGATCGAAGCTGATATGAGAGGGGTATGCATGAGTGTTGAATACCTAGCGCAGCATGGCATATGAGCTTCGAATATGCTAGATCGAGATGCCAATTCTAGCGTATACATATGTATGTATATTCCCACGCAGCAAATCGCTGTAACAGGGCTGTTTCCGCCGTAACAAGCCCATAACATTATGGAGCTGACCGCCAAATCTGTCGTTTGCATGCAATTAGCGTAATAACAATAAAGAACCGCTAGTTAGTCAGTATTACATTGAATCGGAGTGGGCTCGGTAATGCGCTTCATTTGCATTCATTATCACCGAGTTTTAAAATATAATGGGTACTGATTTTTTTTAAAGTATACGTGAAGTAGTGAATATTATTTTTCTAATTTTGCCTGAACTGTGATGTAAACAAGTAACATTATTAAAAGAAAAACAAAAAGCCCGGCTGCAAATTGTTGTACCCTATGTCACTTCCACTATCAAGACGATTCAAATGACACCTCACATGTCGAAATCCATCAAGCAGTTTAGGCTGTAGGGCCTGCCAAAGAAACCTTATACATACATACCCACATACATACATAAACTCGAAAAACATAATCCTCCTTCTTGCGCAGTCGGGTAAAAATAGGTGGAGAATACTTAAACTGTAACTTGTCTAAGCTCGAAAAAGACTACCAAAAGTGCAACTGGAAAGCTAAAGAGCAAATATGTACGAGTAAGTAACTACAAAAAAAGGCCTAGAAACATAGTGACTCTGCAAGATGTTTGCTTTAGCTTTTTTTTTTTTAATTTCGAAGCCTCTGCCATTTTGAAAAATTTCCAAAAACTGCGTCAACAAAAAAAATCGGTATAATTATCGAACCAACTCACAAATTTAATGAGTATCGATGACAGACCTGTAGACGAAGACAGAGATCCGGGCACACGAAAGCATGTTTGTCGAAGCTGGAGCATAGACGCTTTGCTCGCTAACGCTCGCTCGGTCGAAAAATGCTTACAATTATCCTACTAATATTATAAACGCGAAAGTTTGCATGAATGGATGGATGGATGGATGGATGTTTGTTACTCTTGTACGCCAGAACGACTGAACAGATCTGGATTAAATTTGGCACAGAGATAGATTATAGTCTAGAATAACACATAGGATACTTTTTAACCGCGGACAAAACCGCTGGGCGCAGCTAGTCAACCATAAAACGAAAGAACTGCTCTTAGGTTAACATAGGTTTGAACATCAAATCTAGAGTTTTCTTCAACAAAAAAGCTTTTTTACGCATTTTAACATTCTCCCAAAAAAGCGCCGCCGGTCCACATCCTAACTGTAGCAATTAAGAGCCCTGTAATCTGCAAAACCGGTATAACAGGCCTACAATTACCGGTAAAATTTTAATTGCGGTATAAATGTTTGCGAGCCTCTAATTGGCCGTAGTCGTGCGGCCGAAAGGCTCATGTAATGGACTAGTTTAGTTCACTGGTAATTGTAAATGTTACTATTGTTGTAACAGAGTTTGAAAGTTTAATGAGTACCTACTAAATAGGTTCATAGTACTTAGTAAAGTACTCTATCTGAACCGCGTCTGAAACCGGCAATAACATTGAAAAAGGGTACGATGTATCAGCACTCAGACTTCCAATTACTACTGTCAAATAATTCGTTCTTGCTCAGTCGGGTACAAAAATTGCATAGAAAAACGCCATACGCTCGGAAATGAAAACTGCATACACACATTTTTATATTTCGAATACGTACTACGCATTTTTTGACAAAAGTTATCCTAAGTGTACTCACACTTGTGTGTTTCTTATTCCTCAGAAAAATGAAGTCTGTCTTTGAAATATTTGACGGATTGCTTTAGGTATTTTTATTTGTGATTTTTTTTATTTTATTTATTTAATAAGGCTTCACATTTACAGCTACATTCATAAATACTCTATTTTCTTACAAACTAATTAAGCTAAATGTGCTGTCTGTTAAAGGAAGCACAGCATGCAAAATTTTATTCTAAATGAATTTTAATATTAAAAAAATATTATTCAAAGTATAAGGATAAATAATAACATGTAAACCTCGACAATTTAGGCATTCATATTTAAATTTAAATTAATTTTGAATTTACTAAGTGAGTCTCCAAAAATATCTAAATTCTTATTATGATATACATTAATGAGTCTGCTTATTCTAGGAACAGGCGAGTTGGCCCCCAAGACAGTCCTTCGATAGATAGGAGCAAATGGAGTTATGTGTTTTCTGGGATAATTAAATGGTATTCTTAATTTAAACTTTTCTAATAAAATTGGGCAGTTAATTTTGTTATTTATCAATTTGTAAAGAAAAATTAGATCTAATTTAATGCGGCGATCTGACAACGTTTGAATTTTGAAAAATTTTAATCTTTTATCATACGAAATTACAGATTTTGCTATCCCAGCAGAAAAAGCCAAATGCCACAGAAATCTTTTTTGTACTCTTTCTAATCTTAAGCTATGAACGGCATAATGTGGCCTCCAGACGGGAGAGCCATATTCTAAGATACTGCGTATTAAACAATTATATAACAATATTTTAGTACTAGGTTTAATGAACTCTTTGCTATTTCGAATGAGAAATCCCAGCATTTTAGATGCATTTATAAAGCTGTTCTGATATCTAGTTATGCTAGACTTTAGATATCTAAATGCTAGACCTATAGATACACAGACAGATCTACGACCACGCTTCGAGAACCGTAGCTGGTAATTGTGTAATGAACACAAACAAACACATAAATCCACAAACAAATCGACCGTGAAATATCTCTAACTCTCCCATACGCTTGAAAACGTCTTATTACTCTTAATGGATCTTCCAACAAAAACCGAATATTAAAGCTTTCCGTACCAGCTTTAACTTAAGCGTCTCTTAACAGTACGATTTATACGAAACCTATAGACATGTTAACATAACAACTAGATAAATTCCGAAATCAATCGTCCAAAAAGTGGCCCGGAGTGAGTGAAAGAAATCTAACGGGCTCGCTAATAAAATGTTCTAATAGATACTTAAATCTTGCAAAATTAAATATTGCTGTCCTACTCGACATTTCGTTTGTAGTCAACAGTGTAATAAAATTGCGACTAGGATGGTTACAAGCAAGTTTTATTTGTAAACGTTTTTAACCTTCATATTTTTTTTAAAATTTTGTAAAATTACTTATAACTTCAAAAACTTATGGTAAATTTTAAGCTAATCTACGTATAGGAAAATATATGTACAGCATGTTCCAAAAACCCTGTTTTAAATTGAAGTACATGTACACTTTCATCTGGAAAAAATACCAAAAAAAGTGTACTTTAAAAATAGGAAGAGTTATGACCGGTTTGAAAACGCAAGAAGAAAAGAAAAATTTACAAATCATTAACTGTTTCATAAATATTGGCGGCTTTTATTGTAAGAAAGTAGTGGCACTAGTTTACAAATAAAACCGACGTGATTAGTGTCTGTGTTCGCGCTTTAAGGAGGGCGGAGAGCGATGTGTGTAAAAAAATGTACTTATACTCAATATTTAATTTAATCTAGCATAACTGCAACATCTAGTTGATGCTGGATGCGCACCTAGCGGATATAGCAGGGTCCTTGTAACATCCTGTATTTCTAAAGTTTCAATAACTTGCATAACTTGCATTTACACAGTTAAACTTATTAACCAGTTTTCAAATATATATTTTTTTTCTTACTTAATAGGCTTGCGTTTGGCCGCCAACATGCCTGATGATAAGCAGTGATGCGGCCTACGATGGAGCACGCTTGCCTAGAAGAAACCGATTCACTCGAGACTTGAAGACACCCAGATTATAAGTGTCAGGGAACACACTCTGGCAGAGTATTCCACACTCTAGCAGTCCGGATGAGAAACGAGGAACCAAAGCGTTTCGTGCAAAAAATTAAGTATTATCATTTATATACCTACCAAGTTTAACTTCAAATTCTTCTTATCTTTTGCAAGCTTTATTGACCAGAATTCAATATTAAAACCGGGAAACGTTTAACCGTCCAAGTTCCTCGACCAGTAAAGCAAACGTATCGCAAAAATATGAGAAAACTTGCCCAATACTCCGAATATTGCACGCTGCCTTTTTATGTGCGGCCTTTCAATTGCTCTTGTGGGGCAAATAGATCGCTTATTATGTAGCGTGGGTAGAGAATGTTTGTATATCGAGCTTGTGTATACGGAGTTGGGTTGAAACAGAGCTACGGCTTGGCAGGATAGTGCGGGGTGAATTTATTCAATAGCCACGTATTGATTAGCTGGCGATCTAAAAAAATTAGAACGGGAAAAGGTGGATTCTCACCGTTTCCCTCGTATTTGAGCACTCATCTTTAAGCTAGGTGCATGCCTTGGTGTCAGCTTGAGTGATTAAACTATCTCCCCTACGACTTATCGTTACTACGTTAGCGAGCGAAGCGTCTATGCTTCAGCTTCGACAAAAATGCTTTCGTTTGTCTGGATATCTGTATTCTTATACAGGTCACATTCCTTAACCGATTCACTTAACTGTTTTTCAAATTGCGGAGATATGATTTTGTTTCCAAAAAAAAATCATATCTCCGCCATTTTGAAAAAAATCCTAAAACCGACTTGACAAAAATACTTACAAAATTTTACCAGAATCGTTTGAGCGACCTGAAGTGGAGGACAGACGACTCCAACTCACAGAAACACTAGTGTTAGTAAAACAGTTCAACGACGACTCAAAACAGATGGCGCTGTCGCTGGCGTTGGTATAAGTCTTATACCCGGATAAAACTAGTGAAACGTTTGCGTAAAACACCTTTTGATATACTCGTAGTTCTAAAATCCTGGTACAAATTAGAATAAGAATAAAAATAAAGTATCACATTTTTTTAGAAGCTAGCCTTTAGTGGCACAGAGTTAGACTGGCTAAATTCTATAAGTTGAAAAAAATAGTAGAGTTTATAAACAAGTCCGTTTCGGGTTGTTAAAAATAATGTTGCCTGCAAAAAAGTAACCCAATAAAGGTAATGATATTTATAAGTAGCCTTTTCTATTGCATATACCGAGTTTTATGAAAATCTAATAAATAGTTTCCATAAAACACAACCCTCCTCCTTGTGCAGTACGGTAATTAGAGAAGTACGTTTGTATGCAAATATTAAACCCTATCATCATCATCATCATCATTTCAGCCGGCAGACGTCCACTGCTGTACAAAGGCCTCCCCAATGACCTCTATAACGACCCGTCTTGCCCTGCCCGCGACCCTCACCAGATCGGTCGATCAGTCGGTCCACCTTGTTGGCCTTCCCATCCCACGCTGCGTCTTCCAGTTCGTGGTCGCCACTCGGTAGAATTTCTCCCCCATTGGCCGTCGGTTCTGCGAGCGATGTACACTGCCACTTTAGTATGGCAATTCGTCGAGCTATGTCGCTTACTTTGGTTCACCTGCGGTTTTCGTCATTTCTGATTCGATCTCACAGGGAAACTCCGAGGATAGCCATCTCCATCGCTCTATGAGTCTCCTTATGAGAACCATCGTAAGCGACTACGTGTTAGTGCCATAAGGCATCACCCTACACCCTTTTAAATGTATTCTACAGTCATACCTACATACTTTAAACGTGTGGATAAACTAACACGCAGTACAGCGTACCAAGCTAACTCAATTATGCTCAGAATTGTCTCTACATTTCCTAAATTTACACCGAGAGACGTAAACTCTGAGTTTAATTCATGACAGTACCAATCTCGCGGCGCCGCTGCTCCAGAAGGCTAATTAGAAAAATCCTTATAATCTGGAATAATTTTCACTAATTAAATTTAACAGCTAAAGTCCCCCCACACCTGCGCCCGAGAATTGGCACGAAACTTAAGGTTTTTAAATGAAAAAGATACTAATGCCTGTGTATTTTCAGTGTAATTATAATTAGTATTAATGTTGTAGTTAGATACCAAATTTGGGGTACTTGGGGCATGAATTTGGTTTAAAAAGGAAGTGTATGGGCTATTTTTGTCATGGTTTTGAACATGATACTTAGGTAGAATGGAATGACTACAGTTGTATGTTAAGAATAAGTTAGTATAGTTGGGGTCGTTGGCTTCTGAGGCAATTTGATGTGGGCGTCTCAAAGCTGTTTTGGAAGCAAACAAATTTGGAAGGATTTCTTCGACTTTATTTATATTTCTTGGTAGAATACAAATATATGACGGCGCGAGATATCATTGGATAAAGAAAATCAGTTTATTTCGAGAGTTGTTAATCGATGGTATTATTGTTCTGTTATTTTTGACGATTAATCGATTTGTTTATGGTAATTTGGAGCGGTTAACACCGAATGGAGTTGCGTTTGGGATTTCGGGCGAACGTCATGTCCGTCATGTCTGTCAGTCAGTGGTTGACTTGACGGGGCTGAAGGCAGTCGCACGCAATGGTCATTCGTAAACCCATTACTCTAAATCGCCAAGTATCTTTGTCATCATTCACTAAATAAGTAGTCTATGTGACTGTATAATTAAAATAGTGAAAAGTCTACACTACTGTCCCCTTATTTCAACGTTCCTGAAGTTTGACGCCAACCATAGATGCCCGTGATAGCGAGTTCATGGATCAGAAATCAGATACAACACCTCGGCCTACTAGATTCTCCCCGTCATCAAAAGTGGAAGGTCACAGCGCGGCTGCCTTTCCTATGTTTCTCCGACATCAGTGGGATCAGATGCGATGGCGTGGCTCCTCCTTATTTCCTACATTACCCCGACATCAGAATTGGGATAAGAATAACGTCCACAGCAACAAGATATGGCTCCGTCTTTGGCTACAATTGTGCAATGATCTGGAAGCGAAGTGGCATAGCAACAGATGGTTGATAGGGTCGCCCCTACGTGCTATTATTGTGGAGTGTGAGGACTGTTTCTTCGTGGTGCATGAAGGGCACCAGGGCGGCAATGAGAGAGTGAACATCGAGTAGACGTCTGCATTATCTCGACGGCGTTTGATTACACCTAGTCTATGCTATGTGACGTAACTAACAAACAACGAGAGACGAAGGATAGCAGTGTACCGAACAAAACGTCGACGCCTCCGTGTTACTACTGCAACGAGGTTACATCGCCACTCGTTGATCGAAAAAGGGCACCAAAATTAGCAGCAGCAACGTGCGAGATCCGGTCAATGCCTGGAGAGCTATTCTTACAACTCGAGCTACCATCTTATCTCGAAAAAAATGCCTAAATTCGAGATGCCTTATTCTATTCACTCGAGATCGAGATAATCTCGATGGCTGGGGCGCGAGATGTCTCGAGTAGTCTGAGGCAGTCAAGACTTCCAGGAATCGAGATCGAGATGAGATGAAAATCTCCTATCTCCGAATTGGGCCCCTGCACTATGAAGCAGCCATTGATCACCTACGAGTAGCAATTGAATCCGGTGAGAAGTTTTCATTTTGTTTGATATTCGTACACGGTGTATGTCAGAGTGCTATTTTCTATTGGAGTTGCTTAAAGTTTGAAAATACCCACAAACAGTTTAGTCATACTGCCGCTTGCGGCACATGTGAGTCATGCAGTTAATAGATAACTTACTAAGTGTCAATGCTTTTGGTAAAACTAAGCCTGAAGGGCAGTAGCCGGTAGGACAGTAGCCTGTGTAGTAATAGCCTGTGTGGCAATAGCCTGTGTGGCACTAGCCTGTGTGGCACTAATCTACATGGTACTATCCTATGTGGCTCTAGCCTGTGTGGCAAGCCGGTGTAGCAAGCCTGTGTGGCAAGCCTGTGTGGCAAGCCTGTGTGACCAGCCTGTGTGGCAAGCCGTGTGACCAGCCTGTGTGGCAAGCCTGTGTGGCAAGTCTTTGTTGCAACCCTACTTTTGTGGCATTATAGTATGAGTGACGACCTAGTCTGTGTGGTCAGCCTATGTAGTAAACTCCTCCCGGTGTAACATTAAAGTATGAGTAAAATTTTGACTCTCGTACTATCTAAAGTTATAGTTGCACTACACAAATCCCTATTAGCACATCTCCATACAGTTGTGTTGTTATTGTTAAATTTCATGAAATTGTATTTGTACCCATTACATGATAAACAGTCTTTCCCTTTTTGTGATTTTATGAAATTCATTATTATTTAATGAAAGAAATCAACACTATTTGCATTTTAGGATTGTCAAGCTGATATACTTTGAATATGCCAGTAAGACCAAGGAGTTTAAGAACGCAATAGCACCTTTAGAGTTTCAATGAGGCTATTGAGAAAGTAGCATTTCGAGAAAAGTAAAGTGCACTACACTCGAGTATGAATTTTATTGTTTGTTAGTTTGTTGATATACTACATACTAATGAAGTGGTACAAAGGACAAAAACGAATGAAAGTACAGTCTGCAGCAGTTATTTAAAAAAAGAGTCGAGAATACGCGTTGTCATTTCAGGAAGATCTCAATTTTGGTGGTTGTCAATTTAGGTAGATGACGATTTAGGATGTTGTCACTTTCGAAAGTTGTCGTTTTCGGAAGTTGTCAATCTAGGAAGTTTCACCCTGGGAAGTTGTCGTTGTCACCCTGAGGGACCTAGCCTGTGTGGCAAGTCTAAGTGACAACTTGAATGGCATGTTATTCGGTTGAAATTGGACACAGGAGTTTTCATAAGTCCAAACCGCGTATGTGTACCGTCATTGGATTTTCAATGTGGCTTGATTAAATTCTTGGAACATTGGATGTATGATTAATAATTTAGTTTTAGCTTCGATTATTCGATTGGTCCCAATACAATTTATTTCACTAAAAGTCAAGTTGCTTATTTCAATTATCATGACAATTTATGGGGATAGGTAACGAATATGAAGTTACTGTTGGAAGAGTCGATTATACTCTGGTACGATGTTTATGGTTGGTAGGATTGGGTTTAACTGTGTTTTGTGTTATCCCATAACTGTGTTCGCTTTCTGTGAAATTGTGGAGTTAGATTTGAGACGGTCAGAATGACCGAGCGTTAAGTGGTTACTTGAGCACTTTTATGATTGTCCACAGATGATGAGATGAACTATTCACCCGAGGACGTGTGAAAATGCAGGATGGCCGTGACGGCGCGAGATATCATTGGATAAAGAAAATCAGTTTATTTCGAGAGTTGTTAATCGATGGTATTATTGTTCTGTTATTTTTGACGATTAATCGATTTGTTTATGGTAATTTGGAGCGGTTAACACCGAATGGAGTTGCGTTTGGGATTTCGGGCGAACGTCATGTCCGTCATGTCTGTCAGTCAGTGGTTGACTTGACGGGGCTGAAGGCAGTCGCACGCAATGGTCATTCGTAAACCCATTACTCTAAATCGCCAAGTATCTTTGTGATCATTCACTAAATAAGTAGTCTATGTGACTGTATAATTAAAATAGTGAAAAGTCTACACTACTGTCCCCTTATTTCAACGTTCCTGAAGTTTGACGCCAACCATAGATGCCCGTGATAGCGAGTTCATGGATCAGAAATCAGATACAACACCTCGGCCTACTAGATTCTCCCCGTCATCAAAAGTGGAAGGTCACAGCGCGGCTGCCTTTCCTATGTTTCTCCGACATCAGTGGGATCAGATGCGATGGCGTGGCTCCTCCTTATTTCCTACATTACCCCGACATATACATGTTTTTATATAAAATCTATTGATGCAAAGATTAACGTTAGTTACATTTTTTACTAAGTTTTTATATTTTTCTTACTTTCATTATCTCTCATCCTTATATTTTTTTATTCAAATGCTCTATAAACCAATCTGTAATTTCAAAAACTAATTAAACCCAGTTGTCTGGCAAACTTTAGCTCCAACTAAAGTAATTTAATTTAGCCTCTATAATAAAAGGTCCGTTTCATAGTTTAACACAAAGCCCGCTAAGCTACGTGGCTGTAAAAACACCCTTTCAACTAAGATAAGTAAGTCTGAGAAGCTCAAAGAACTTTAACTTGTGAGCGTAATCGGTAGAGAGCTCGCATATTATTTTACTAGCCATTCTTTGCGGGCCAAAGTGAAAAAGAGATCTAAGAACAGCACGTTCAAAGAAAGAAAAAACAAAATAAAACCTTTTTAAGTACAGACCTTATTTCAAAAAAATATGATCATAATAATATAACATTTCATTTTTGGTCTACAAAAAGCATACAAACTATTACATCAAACATAAACCATCTAACAACAATGTTAACATCGTTTTACGCAACTTTAAATTCAAGGCGCCTCGGTGTCTACGTCGTAGCATCTCGGTCGTAGCTTCTTGCTACAATACTGCTACGAAACCTTTGAAAATACAGTTTCTCTCCACTTTAAGAGCTCTCATAGTTGATAGCAGTACAAAAACTGAAGAATTGATTTCTAAAAACATTTTCGCAACATTTTTTGAACAAGAAAGAAAACAAAGTATTTAATTTTCTAACTACATCGAGCTACCGCACTTAACGATATTATTTCAGCAAAAAAACCTTCATTTTATAGCAGGCGAACCTATAAGTAAGTTCCTTAAGTAACCAATTCGTTTTAATAATACATTTTAGGAATTTTCCCTGAAAAATCGGATCCTTGTTCGGAAAGCGAAATTAGAGATCCGTGCAAGGCATGAGCGGTAACGCTCAAAAACAATAGGAACGTATGTTACAATACAATACATTGTACATAATTTTAATATAATATTCGGCAGTTTATACAAATGTTTGTAAAAAAAATATTTTAGCATAGTGCAAAAAAAAAAAAATATTATTTAATAGCTAATTAGTTTAATTAAATATTTTAATTTAACCTTGGCTCCCGTAATTATGGCGGGTGATGTGTGTTGATAAATCTACATATGTAATTATGTAGACTACATAAGATTGGAGAGTTCCTACAAGTTCTACAACATACAACCAGCAACTTGTTACTAAACTCTTGTTGATGGCAACTAGGTAATAACAACCACAACAAGCAACAATGGAAGCCACCTCACCTAAGTCGATGGTTCCAAAGTTATAAGCGTTGAAAGTTTGTAAGGTGGCCTTGTTTTTACCCTACTACGCAAGAAGGAGGGTTATGTTTTTCAAGTGTGTGTATGTATGTGGGTATGAGGTTTCTTTGGCACACCCTACAGCCTAAACTGCTTGATGGTTTTCGACATGTGAGGTATCATTTAAATCGTCTAGCTATTGGAAGTGACATAGGGTACACCATTTCAATTATAATTATCCGTAGAGTCAGGCTACATTTTGCAGTCGGGTTTTTGTTTACCTTCTAATAATTTTACTTGTGTATCTTTTTTTTAATTGCACCAAAAAGCACCCAGGTTATGTAAACTTGTAGTTCAAATTCTTTGGTAAAAATGTTTTTCGTTTCCAAGATACCTTAAGGTATCATCCTCCATTTACAATCTTCCGAAGGTTTCGGATTATCCTCGTAGGTTCTGGGACTCCTCTACATGGTGGTATACTGGGTTATAAATAGAAAAACCGAGGTGGCTGGCAGAGGTGTAATACAACACCCACACTTCGCCGGACGATATGCAGTCCCAAATGTGACAATGGGCGAGCCTGTCGCCATACTCCGGGCTCCAGTCTTATAGCAGATGATGACATACAATACGCACATATGTTGACACAATGAACAAATTGGTGCGTGCCGTCGGCTGGATTTGAACCAGCTCAAGTAAGAGTACTTGAGAGGCGGGCCTTCTCCAACAAGGCCATCATAAGTCAAGTCTAGTATGCAATAAATAATTATTATGTCTATGCATAACTCATCGTAAATATTCAACCCTTTCATACAATCATTTAGTTCCAACCAACGATCACATCAAATTTCAATTTCATTTGTTAAAGTGAATTTAGATATCCGTATTTATTTGTACACGGAACCGACTTCAGTGAAAAAAACGCAAGAAGGGATTTTTCGATTTTCTGGTCTCCTTTTTTTTTTGCAAAAACGCTCGCTCTCTTGCCTCGGTCTTTGCTATACGAGAACAAAGTCGCATGTAATGGACAAAGTTGTTTTCCTGCGATTACCCTCGCCGTCGCCGCGCGGAGCCACGGAAACGAGTCGCGGAACGTTTTGCAGATCCGCGCTTTTTCGTCAACAGCCACTTGCTTTTTTAAGAGGTAAGTGAAACAAACACCTTTTATAAAATTCTATAGCTTTAACTATAGGTATCTTACTTTACTCGATAATTAGTAGTAACTCTTGTTTACTAATATTTTGAGTCGCTAGACTTCTATAAGTTATTATATGTCGTACCGTTTATGAACGAAAAGTGACAGTCCAATTTTATTATACTAGTGTGCGTGATATGTACGTCTCACACTAGCGTACCGCCATACTTTTTGTCACCTCATTTTTTTTCGACGCATTTTATGTTTTTACCCGACTGCGCAAGAAGGAGGATTATGTTTTTCGAGTGTATGTATCTATGTATGTGTGTATGTATAAGGGTATGTATGTATGTGTGACGTTTTTTTGGCACGGCCTACAGCTTAAACAGCTAGATAGATTTCGACATGAGAGGTGTCATTTTAATCGACTTGATAGTGGAAATGACATAGAGCCCAACATCCCCCGTATTTATATTCTCTTTAGTACAGCATTTTGCAGCCGGGTTTTTTTTTTTCATTTAATAATGTTACTTGTTTTTTTTAGTTCATTTATCAAAGCTTCACTTATTAGTACACTAGCTCTAAAACTGCCGCGAAAGCGCTTATTCGCCGTTCCTATTGGTCAATAGTCATTTTTTTTTGGCTTCGCCGCAGTCGGGTATTAAGCTATTAACAACCAATAGAAACACTTTCGCGGACGTTAGCGGGAATAGTAAAGAGCCGCTGTAACTCTAATAAACTATTTTCCTATTTCCCAGCATAAAGAGTAATAATATTAATCTTTACTTATTCGCCTTATCGAGATTATTTTTACATCATTGATCTAACTATGATAAATTTGATTAGCTGCATCCGAAGTTTTCCTCTGTGGATTATCCTAGTAAACTTTTGCAGTACTTAAAAGGTTCTGTTTATGTCACGTTCCGGCTATCAGGCAACTATTTTTACTCAAAACAATTGATCAATTGTTTTTGTGGGGTTCAGTAGTAAGTAATTTACCAACTGCATTCAAATCATGCAACAGCTCATGGTATAATAATATACTCTGCCAGGTATAGCGTTCCGAGACAAAAAAAAAAGCACGCCAGTTAGGGTGACACGCAGTGACGTCAATCGATGCATAAGCAAAACCGCAATAATAAATTTACGAGCATTTCGTGTGAGACGGTGACAATACACGAAGGCTGAGTTGTACTAAATTTAACGATAAACAAATCTTGACCGGCCCAAAGGTCTCTTGTTAACAAGATATTATACGGCTGGTTACGCTTTGGTACGATTTGGTAGTGTGTTTTACGATAAACAAAGCGTAAAAGTAACATAACAACATAATATATCGTCACGCCTTTCCATTGAGGGGGCTGACAGAGGTGTAATATAACACCCACACTTCGCCGGACGATATTCAGTCCCAAATGTAACAGGGGGCGAGCCTGTCGCCATACACCGAGCTCCAGTCATGTAGCAGATGACATACAATACGCACATATGTCCACACAATGTATAATTGGTGCGTGCCGTCGGCTGAAATCGAACCCTCTGGCTTGAGAGGCGAGCCTTCTCCAACTCGTCTATCATCGCTTTTTAAAGTAACGTAGCGAGCTGAAAAATCTCTGGTAAACCAGATATTTTTGGACCGGTTAAGCTTTAGTCCGGGTTAAAGAAATGTATATGTCGACGAGAAATTAACAAAAAAAAAAACACTTATGCGAATAACTTAACTATTTTACTTTTAAATATAATTCGACATGTATGTCAACATCTGAAACGCTAGACCTTATTTTTCATGTAACTGAACAGCTACTAATTGTCAAGCAACAATTCGCAAGACTAATATCGCGAATTAAATCACAGATCCTTGAAGTATTAACAATTTAATCACAATTCGACTTCATAACGGCCCTGATTCTGTCCATAAAACAGCCGTTATTTGTCCATAGCGGGCCGGAGAGTATTTAACAGTCGTTAGGACGACGGCACAATAAAATAGACCCAACTTTTTCAATGATCGACCTACTTTTTGTTTTAAAGGTTGACCGTACATTAAATTTCTTTGTAAACTGAATTTAAGGATTTTTCGTTGAAGATGTAATTTTGTTTGGTTGTTATTTTGTTTTGCGATTACGAGTTGTCTCGGGTGACTTAAAATTTCAGTAGTATCCCAACATTCTTTATATATCACAACACTAAAAAACGGAATCTTCAATAATTCCAAACAAAATAACATATCGTCATAACATAACATATCGTCACGCCTTTCTCCCGAGGGGGCTGGCAGAGGTGTAATACAACACCCACACTTCGCCGGACGAGTTTCAGTCTCCAATGTGACAGGAGGCGAGCCTGTCGCCATGCACCGGGCTCCAGTCATGTAGCAGATGACAATATACAGGGTGATTGGAAGTCGGGTGCAAAGCTTTAACGTGACGCTAGCATAGACCATTAAGAACCTTTTGAACCATGATTGTCTTAGACGAAGTGCAACTATTTTTTTTTAACCATTATTTAATGGCTTTTGGCGAAAATCCCGAAAATTTACCGTTAATAATCAATTTTGGCCAGTTTGATAAATAAGTTAATTCTTTTTCATTTTATTTCATTAAAGTAACGTGTAAGCAATCTAATAAAATATGCATTAAGCATGTGTATCATCAGACTTTTTTTTACTATCACTTGAAGTACCCAAATTTTTCAAAAATGAAATAAAACTGTTTTTTGACAGCTTTAAAAATAAATAACAAAAAATGCTTTTTTTGTTCATACCTTTTTGAAAATATGCTTGGTTATTGCTCTGTATTTTGATGTATCATTTACGCCAATATCTCAAAAATTACTAAAATTAAGACCTTAGAAACCAAATTGAGGAAGAAAATTTAAATTTTTAGGCAGACTAATTAAAACAACATTTTTGCTCAAAAACAATATTTTGAATGCGAAATGACGACTGGGTTCAATTCTAAGAATAAAACGCACGTGCAATAACTATAGGGACCAAACAAACAAAGGACTCTCCAAACAAAAGACACCGCGCGTGGTGTGACGCGCCGGCAATAAAATTTACCTTTTCAGGTAGCGCACCCAGTAAAAGAATAGGCCATACAGCAAAATCGGCTTAATTACTAAGGCAACAAAGTCGTGTTTCCTTATTGAGGATAAAGAACTATTTTGAGGGATCAAGGGACTCATCACATCTTATCTTAGTTTAGTCGAGTAACAACTGCCCCTGTGTCTAGACATAATTTTCATCGCGTTTATTCACAATTCACCGTGTCCAGTTGTAGCCCTAAGCGCTCCTGCACGTGTTGATTTTGGACTAGTGATTTTTTGAGTTGACATTTAGTGCGCTCCTACGTCATTTTTTAAATTGTGAAGTGACCATGGCCACTTTTTCTAATGAAGAATATGCGGATATCGTCTTTATGTATGGTAGAGCAGACGGCAATGGATCGTTGGCACGGCGGATGTACCAAGAGCGCTATCCGAATCGCAGGGTTCCGAATGTCAGAGTGTTTTACAACACATTTCGTCGGCTAGCTGAAGTTGGGATACACCGTGTGGAACCAGGAGTCAATCCAGGTAGACACAATCCTGACGCCGAGGAAGCCATTATAGCAGCATTTGAAACAGATCCTCATACCAGCACCAGAGCAGTAGCTCGAAATCTAAATATTTCACAATGGAAGGTGTGGAGTACGATGCACCACAATGACAAATATCCGTTCCACGGCAGGGGTGTGCAAGGTCTGGAAGAGCAAGATCCCCTCAGAAGGATTCAATTTTGCCGTTTCCTTCTCAACAGAGACATTGAAGATGCGTGGTTCTTGAAGTCAATCTTGTGGACAGACGAAAGCAAATTTTCTAAGGAGGGCATAACTAACTTTCACAATCTCCATCAATGGGCCGACAAGAGTAACAATCCACACTGGAAAAAGCAGGTGTCGTTCCAGAAGAAATTTTCTGTAAATGTGTGGGCCGTAGTAATTGGCAAAACGTTGATTGGGCCCCACTTCTTGCCAGATACCTTGAATGGTGATAATTATTTAGAATTTCTGATAGACGATCTTCCTTTGCTTGTAGAGGAATCCGGTGCCCCGATATTAGAATCAGAGCGACAAATAATTTTCCAGCAAGACGGCTGCCCAGCGCATTGGACATTAAATGTAAGGGAATATTTAGATAATTGCTTCCCTGACAGCTGGATTGGCCGAGGTGGACCGATCCCTTGGCCCGCTCGTTCACCAGATCTGACCCCGCTGGACTTTTACGTGTGGGGTCGTGCTAAGGCGCTAGTGTATACGAGTGTAGAAATTAACACCAAAGAAGAATTGATAGAAAGAATAAATTCCGCTTTTGAAACAATGAAGCTCGAGATGATGATGAAAACTACTACAACAGAAGTGAGAAGAAGGGCCCGTGCTTGTGTTAGAAATCGCGGTAGTCATTTCGAACACGAAAAATAAATGATTTCAAATGAAATGTTGTTTTAAATAGTCTGCCTAAAAATTAATTTTTTCCCCCTCAATTTGGTTTTTAGGTCTTAATTTTGGTAATTTTTAAGATATTCACGTAAATGCTACATCAAAAGAAAGAACAATAACCAAGGCTGTTTAAAAAAAGGTTTGAACAAAAAAAGACTTTTGTTATTTTTTTATGCTCCGCCAAAAAACAGTTTTCTTAAATTTGTAATAATTGTCGTGAACTTCAAGTGACTGTGAAGAAAATATCTGATGACACTCGTGCTTAGTTCATGTTTTGTTAGATTGCTTAAACATTACTTTAATTAAATAAAATAAAAAAACTATTTACTTACTATTCAAACTGGAAATTATAAGTAATTAACGATAAATTTTCGGAGTTTTTCGCAAAAAACACAAAATAATAATAATACTAATAATAGTCACACTTCATCTTAGATAACCATGGCTCAAAAGGGTCAAAATGGTCTATGCTAGCCTCACGTTAAAGCTTTGCACCCGACTTCCAATCACCCTGTATAGTACGCACATAATATGTTCACACAATGAACAAATTGGTCCGAACCCGCTCCCTCTGGCTTGAGAGGCGGGCCTTCTTCGGCTGGCTATCATCGCTTTTAACAAAATAGCAACGCACGAAATAAATGCAAGTGTCAGCTGTACCAGGCTACAGTAAATAAATTAAATGACGAAACTGTATTATAATTTTCTAGCTAATCACTTTTAATTCATTATCTATCAAAGATAACATAAATTAGCTTCGATTAGGTAAAACAATAACCATAATAATTATTTGCATGAATAAATAAATACTAAGACACCGACAACTTTAGCAATAATTAGCTTCATCTCTTCATCACAATTAAAAGAAAAACCATAAAAAGAAACGAAACAAAAGGTCGCTCTCCAAATTACAAAGCAGTTTTAAAGAAAAAATTAAAATTCACATCCTGTCCGCTTGGCTTTAGTAAAATAATTCAAATTTTTACTGAAATGTTAACATTTGGTTGTATAAAAACACATTTTACTAAACTTAGGTGTTTCATTTTAGCTAATACCTATTAGATACGAGTAGGTAGGTAAGTATGTGTATTTTTTTGGGCCCTTCAAATTACCAAAATACAGTTTCTACTCTACTGTATAAAAGTAACTCCATAGAAACTTCATGTTTGCTAAAAAAAATCTAGAAATACAAAAACCTTTGATAGATCGAGCGAAATTTTGCGAGCGAAGCGTCTTTGCTTCAGCTTCAGCAAAAATGCTTTTTATGTCCGGCGTCTGTCCGCCGCCGCGCCGTCTGCCTGCCTGTCTTCCTATACAGGTCGGATTTCTCAACCGATTCAAACTCGAACCTACTCACAAAGTTGTAAGAGAATAAATAAATAAATAAATTCGGCACACTTCCACACACGGTCGCCTGACCCCAAACTAAGCAAAGCTTGTACTATGACTGCCAGAGACTTGTATACACACTTAAATATTTTTAAATAGATACTTAAATACATATTAACACCCAGACATAGAACAAACACCTAGGGCAAACATTTATGTGATGAACATAAATGTTTGCCCTAGGTGGGAACGAACCGACGCGCCCAAGCTCAGAAGGCAGGTTCACTACCAACTGCGCCACCGAGGCAGTCAAATCGGTTGAGAAATGCGACCAGTTACAAATAAGAGAACAGACCCCGGCCGCAAGGTCTTCAGCCCACAGAGCCACTTGTATAAAATTGTAGTTTGTGAAAATTTGTTAAATTGCCTAATTATTTGGCCTAGCACAGTACAATTAATAAATAAATATTCGGGACACTTGCACGCACGGTCGTCTGACCCCAAACTAAGCAAATCTTGTTAGTTTTTTTGATAGTTTCTCTAATTCTCTTCTTGTCTAAATATGTTGTAAAGTTGTATAATTTTAGTTATGTGATATTAGTATGTTATATGATTGAGATTTATCTCATACTTAGCATTGTGTACCTATTCAATTTACAATACTAGTAATTGATATAGGGTCAACAGGGGCAAATGCATCCTTGGGCAAATTACTTACACATTTTTTTCTCTTTAGTTGCAATAATCTGTACAAATTAGGCAATTACTAATTTGTGAAGGGTTTGTCAGTAATTCTCGAAAGACGCAATTACCCCACAGACGCATTTGCCCCAGTTGACCCTACCTATGTAATAGTTAAAACAAAATATAATAGCATACAAAAATTAGCTGTTCCATACAAAAAGGTAATTAACCGGCGACAAAATGTACGGAACACCTTGTTTTTTGGAATTTTTGTTTTGCGATTTCAGGGTTACTCTTAAAGTAATACCTAGTTGTTTTTATGACGTAAAGAATCAGCCTTTAAATTTTACTAGCGTATTAAAAATAGCGGTGTCCAAAGTAATGCATTACTCAGCATGCATTTTATACTTCATACTGACTTTTGAACACATAAAACTGTTTTTAATTCCCATTAGGTGCTCTACGAACGTGAATAACCCAGTTTCCCCTATCTAGGTGATGGCATTAAGGAGTTATGTCAATCGATAGCCGTTCGGAGCGCACTTTCATCAGCGGAGAGGAAATGAAGACCCGATGTTGCAGACGAATGGATGCAGTGCACTCGGGCCATTAAACTAGTCACACTCGATTACTGATAGTTGGATCAGGAATCGATTGAAGACGCTTCGGAGGTTTGTAGAGAATTGGGTGCGTAAGTACTTTATTACATTATCGATTTGCAAGCGATTTTAAAGCGACGCGAGTGCGCTACGTGCGCCCATCGATCATGCCGCGATATGACAATGACGCCGCGAGCGTGCAGCTACAGATTACGAAATAATTACACCGTCGCAGCATCTTGTAAAATTGCGGCTTCATCGCAGCGTCATTGCGGCAAGCTCGTTGCGCACTCGCCTAGCTTTGAAATCGCTCGCAAATCGCCAGTCTGATAGAGCTCTTAAGTTTTCATCGCTTTCTTAAATGTTAACGTACCTACTTCTTCATGATTCGTTTTGCTCTATTCAATAAGTGCTTTATTAAAAACTAACTGCGCCCCGCGGTGATACCCGCGGTTAAAAAGCAGCCTATGTGTTAATTCTGGGTATAAGCTACCTCCATTCCAAATTTCATCAAAATGCGTCCACCCGTTTGAGCGTAAAAAAGTAACAAACTTGCATACTTACACACTCACAAACTTTCGCCTTTATAATATTAGTGTGATTATGAAAAACATGCCCAAAGATAAAGCATTATAACAGAGTCTAACTTATTAACTTAAAAAAACAACCAATACATTTTAAATTTTTCCTAAAAATTAATCATAAACATAAATAACCGGTGTATGCCGACAGGCTCACCCCCTGTCACATTTGGAACTGGATATCGTCCGGCGATGTGTAAGTGTCACCTCTGCCAATCTCTGCCCTTTCGGGGGAAAGTCGTGACAATACGGTATTTATTATTACATTACATATTATTATAGTTTTGTTGATCAATAAACTAAACTAGAGGCTCTGTGAGCTACAGACCTCATGACCGGGGTGCTCCCCTACAGCCCACAGGTCACATTCAACAGATTCTCGTAAAATGTTGTGAGAATAATTATAGTTTTGTTTTTTGCCAGGCAGTTTTTGAATTTTTTTTTAAACTGCGGCATAATTTTTTTTAATCGGATCTCCGCCATTTTGAACTAAAAAACAAAAAATAGACGCTTCGCTCACTAACGCTCGCTCGGTCGATATTGTAGTCAAATAAATACTTAAGCACGCATCGCAACTACAGAATCAACAGATAGCTAAAGCCGCCGTAAAATCACGGATTTGACTGGCAATCCAAAATACGGGAACTTCTTTACAAGGGCGGTGAATCGAACCGATTTCACGGAGAAAAGGTATTTTCCGGGAAAACCCGGAAAGCCTTTTTCAGAAAAATCGGTACGAACACGTCGAGTGATTGCTCGCGAATAAATATATTCGCTGGCTCTGCTATCGACCGATGTTTTGTTTACGATTTTTTACAAAAAATATGGAAAATGCGGAGTCTCGCATGCTGAAGTCATTTTCATGATTTTAGTTGCCTGAATTCATTTTGAATGTGTTTTGTAGTGCTTTTCAGTGAATACAGTACATTCACAGCATGTAGTGAAGCTTCTATCAGGCAGTCTCTAGTTTATCATAACAATGTGTGTTTTTGTTTGCGTTTACTCAATTTTGAACGAATCTTGTTATCATTTACTGCATACATCTAAAACTAAACATACATGCCAATCTAATATAACACATGATTGTTTACATAATAAGCTTCTTAAGACTCTGAAAGATGAGCTGAAACTAAATAAATGTTAATAGCCTCCTATATATTTCACATTATTTCGTTTCTGCGTGTAGATGAGGTTTTTACACATAGTTCGAATAATCTATGGATTATTTAAAACGATGTATGCTTGTAACTTACAAACTACTTTATTTGCGAATGCATGCTTATAATCGATAATAGCTTAGTTAGAGAAGGTCCGCCTCTCAAGCCAGAGGGAGTGGGCTCGAACTCAGCCAACGGCACGTATCAATTTGTTCATCGTGTGAACATATTATGTGCGCATTGTATGTCATCTGCTACATGATTGGAGCCCAGTGTATGGCGACAGGCTCGCCCCCTGTCACATTTGGGACTGAATATCGCTATATATACAGGCTCGCGCCTTGTCACTTTTGAAACTGAAAATCGTCCGGCAAAGGGTGGATGTTGTATTACACCTTTGCCAACCCTTTCGGAGAAAGGCGTAACGATATGTTATGTTACTTTATTTGCATTCCTTTTTTAACTGACTTTAGGAGGAGGGTCAATTCGTCGAATCTTTTTTATGTATATTCCCCGATTACTCAAAGACGATTATTTTTTTGTTTTCAAGGGTATACTTCCCAGGTAGTCCCATTTAAATTTTATTAAAATCACTCGAGCGGTTTTTAATACTTAGAGATTCCTCTCATTTTCGAAATCCAGCTATGATGAGAAATCGGTTTTTTAATTTGAATTATTATAACATATTATGATATAGTTTCTAATCAAAACAATAATAAACACTTATCCCTACAAACTTTGTAACATTTCGTTACAACGTTGCACTTTCAAAAGTTCATAATGAACCGTTTTTAAAAGCAAAGTTTTAGTTTAAAGCTCATTGTTTATTGGTATTCATCTTTGTGTTGGCAACTTTTAGAACATCGCATTGTGCGGGTGCATCTATTGTAAGAACTAGATGGGAAAATCTAGGAAATGAAACCACAATACAGGTCGCTTTACAGTAACTCAAATCAACTTGGTTATAATTCCTCAAAACAAAAGCCGACTCTATTTTAACAAACCAGAGTAACCAAGAACTTTCTTTCTCTATCTTTTTTAACAGTCCCTTGCGTCTCTGAAGGTTAGTGCTAAAAACCAGCGCTGCTAAGAAATTAGCAGCACCATGCTGAGCACTAACCTTTTTTGTCGCATTGGACACGATAGCGACAACTGAAACTTTAATCATCTAAATATTTGCTCATGTCTTAATGTAAGTATAGAAATTAATATAATTTTGTCAATAGGCAATGCACACGCGTTTCATACGACATTTTAAGAAATTATCTTCGATCTACATACTCCAATTTTATTGGCATTATTATACTTGAAGACAGCCCCTGTCTTGAAGCCTAGAGTGAATTGGTTTCTCGTAGGCAAACGTGTTCTATCGTAGACCGCATCATTGCGACCACACGCAAGCCTATCCTAATCCCAAATGCAAAATTGAGTTTGTTTGTTAGGTATATACGCTTTCACGCCTCAAGTACTTAACTGATCGTCATGAAATAGACATGGGGTACTTTTTGCCCGTGGGTAACACAGCGGGACGCAGCTAGATGTTTAATAAGTAGTTTTTTTAATTAAAAACCGACTTTCCGTCACTTGAATTGTAAGCAATTTTTGGATTGTAATTTTTTTTTAAAACTGGCCAACTGATGTCAGTAAAATTTAAATAAGACCACCTTTTCTTTTTTTTTTTTTTTTTATGTAGAATAGGTCGGCGTTTGACCACCAACTCGCCTGATGTTAAGCGACGTTGTGGTCTAAGATGGAGCACGACGACCTAGAAGGTACCTATTCACTCTAGCCTTGAAGTTTTGTAGAGTGAAGAAGTACAAAGACGGCAGTTGAGTGAGGCGCTACAAGTGCACTACTGCTCAGACCCGTCTTCGGAACGGTTACACCGGACTACATCCCGAAACACGACTAGGTCATTTCACGGCATGGCTTGGTCCGGTGGGTGGTAACTAGCCACGGCCGAAGCCTCCCACCAGACTTACTTTACTTTACTTTACTACTGCTTACTTTTCATACTGCGCCATCATCCTAGGGATCGAATAGGAAACGCAGGTTAGGTCGGGTTCTTTTGTCCTGGAGAACTTTTAAAAAGTTCCAATGAGTCCCGGAGCTCTCGACTCTGGGTAATCACGGAACTTCCTGTCGCCGAGTTTGAAATAAGACTTCTATTCATCACGGATTTGTTTTCATTTTAGTAAAGGTAGACTCGAGTCTATACTTTTACTAAAATGATGCAATGCTTTGCTTGTTGTGCTTAAATCAACAGTTGTTAGGACTTGCCTAAAAACGAATAAATTTAATACACAATCTATACACATACATTTAGCGGTTTGCCGGGACTAAATGTATGGAATTTCATCGAGCGGTGTGTCGGGACACCACGCGAAGCGAGGAGCGGTGTCGTGGGAATCGACGTTATGGGATCAATTCATTCAGTTTACATAGAATCTTGAGTTTTTTTTTAATTTTAAAAGTTTTTATGGAGGCAACAGTTAGTTTTCTAACATTGTTATCAGAGAGTACTTAATAAACTGAGTAATACGAGTATGTATTAAGATTCGCTGAAATGATTTTGACGACTAATTTAAGAAGATCTTCGCATTTAATTTTTGGTTTGACTTTCCAGAGTTCTTCCTGAAATGGTTGGTAACAGAAGTAGGTTTTGTTCTCTTTTGGATGCGATGTACTTACTTACTTATATTATATTATTACCGTAAAATATAATTAATGATAATGACACTCCGGAAATCAAGACAAATCTTATGATATTTCATGTACCAAAATTACAGACAAATAAACGTACTTACATACTTTCATGTATTTACCTACCCAAAAAACATTACCCATCATTTAAACAGTCAGTTAAAAAATTAAACCATGGAGTGTTTTGAATGGTAATAATTACTATCCAAAACGCAGAAACCGACAATAACGTAGCTGTGGCTGAACTAGCTCGACCAGTAATTGAAACAATTGGAAATAATTGGAAACTGGACACGTCACTCACAGTGAGAGTTCTGCACATGACAGCGCGAGACCGAAGCCTTGCGGGATTCAAAATCGCTCGCCAAGTGTGACCACAACCTTATAACTATAATTTTATAGTAATCAGAAAAGTTAATTACTTTCACAAAAAATAAAAAACACAACAAAGAAAAAGGTTCAACACAACACAAACCCGTACAAATTAAAAAAAAGACAGACACATACTTACACAAATTACAGAAATAATGAAGATTTTTTGCGAATTCTGCGAAGTTAGCTTTACGCGGTCGCGTTATACGTTTACACGACCAATGCGAGGCCCCAGCCCACTGTGGCTGACAATTAATAATCCTTACAGCGACATCGGCGATGTCTCGCGGGAGCGAACCGATAATTCGCGCGATCGAGCGAGATTCGCGCCTCAACGCTCGCTTCGCTCCCACCGCGCCGCCGCCGCCGCTGCTGTGTTAACGATTCACAATTTGTCGAGATGACAAGCTTAAAAAACAATGTAGAGAATTCTTTTTTTCTTTATGAATTTCTTTTTTCATAAACATAATAATGTATGTAACGAGGAAATGAGAGCTGATGTTTTTTTTTCAATTATTAGAGAATGCTTATAACACAGACATAATCTTATCCTATTCTTATCGTGAAGGTGCATTTTTCATCATTTCTTTTCTTATAAGTACCACCACAGAAAAGAAACACACAGAAAGAAGAAAGAGAGAAAAGTATCACGAGACTGGACTGTTCAAAACAGTTTTTTTTAATAGTAATAAGTATAGATGGTAACCTATTTATTTCTTAGAGAATATTTCGCGTATATTTTGTAAATAGATATCGAGGTTGCCTGGAAAAGATCGCTTTGAGCGATAAGGTTGCCCATTAAAAACTTAGTTTATTCTTATTTAACTATTTATTGTACTTATTTTATGTTTTTCAAAAAGAGTTGTTGTATTGTATTGTATACACATACATGAGCGACTCTACTGAGAGATAATTTCTGGACATCAGTGTCACATAATACCGCATACTTTGCTATAGTTTATAGTAGGTACGAGTATGTTTAGTAAAGAGTATGGCTATAGATTTACTTTGCTGGCTGCCAATAGCAATAGAAGAACAGATGGCAGTCCATTTAGCGCGTAAATTTCAACAGTTTTCTAGCGCCATTGACGGAACGAAGCAAAGGCCCGATCAGCCTGCTTCCTCTAATCGAGCCCGTTCATCGTCCGACGCTAGAACACTCGGTAATTGCCTGCGAGCATGGGCGTACATAAGGGAGCTTAGGGGTCCGAACCCCTCCCCCTCTTATCATAATTGCCATGAAAAAAGTCGTGGAAATTTGGATAGAGGGCACAGAATCTGTGCCATAAATCCTAACCATTCTAATTGTAGGTCTTAATATTAATGCAAAAGTGAGATTATTTGTTGAGTTCAACCGACCATGACATTGCGTATTCTAGTTGCCTGAATTGTTGGGTTGTCATAGCAATATTTATTGTGACAACGAGCGTTGTCTACCCCTGGCTTCTCCCCCCTCCCCCTCCCCATATGGATGCTATAACTAAGTCCACACCTGCGAGCTATTACCTGGATGTCTGTTTCACTGCGATAGACTCTGTGAGCTCTGCGTCAAACAAAACAATGTAGACCGACTCCGGTGTATGGAGTGTCTTGTCCAGTATTAATAATGGACTGGATGTACCAGAACACAATCATGACGTTTATTTTAGTAGTTTGTATTAGAATCATGTGTAAAGACATGTTTAAATACACCATTAGGCTGAGGCCACACGGACGTTATTTTACGAGCGTAATTTCGGTTGCATATTTTGCGCTCGGCAGAAATTCGATCTAGCGGCCTTACCAAACGTAATCTTTCTGTCGTGAGACGCGTACTGAGTCGGCAGACAACTAATTTTGCGCTGCCGTGTGGCACCAACAGGCCTTTTGTATAAAGCCGAATGTAGTGCAAAAACGCGGCCGAAATTACGCTGGTTAAATTACGTCCGTGTGGCCTCAGCCTTACACACACCCTTAATACATAATAGATAGGTACATGTTTAAAAATAAAACATTTTTAGAAAATTCGGGAAAACTGAGAAATTGCAGGTAAACAACGAGACCTAAAAGTGGAGCAAACTGACTGATTATTAATAATTTATCTAATTTGGGCACGCACAATGGTAAGTATACCATAGATAAGAGTATAAGTCCATCATTTTTTTTCTCCATGGCTGTAGTATATGTAGCGGCATTGTAGTATATGTAGTATGATATGATAACATATGAATAGACTAGCTCGGTGTTAGCCTATAGATGTGCCATTCCAGATTACAATCTATCTCTGTACCAAATCTCATCCAAATCCGTTCTGGCGTGATTGAGTAACAAACATCTGAATTCTGAATCAAATCAAACATTCTGATTCTAAACATCCATCAATCCATCTCCAATTTTTCGCATATAAAATAATGAGTGTGATAGTGTGATGTGAAATAGGTAGGTAGATGTTTATTGTTTATAACATATTGTCACGCCTTTCCCCCGAAGGGGCTGGCAGAGGTGTAATACAACACACCCACTTCGCCGGACGATATTCAGTCCCAAATGTGACAGGGGGCGAGCCTGTCGCCATACACCGGGCTCCAGTCATATGGCAGATAACATACAATACGCACATATGTTCACACAATGAACAAATTGGTGCGTGCCGTCGGCTGGGTTCGAACCCGTTCCCTCTGGCTTGAGAGGCGGGCCATCTCCAACTAGGCTGCCATCGCTTTTTTATAATTTTGTTATAGTTTATGTACTATAGTTAATAGTACATAAGAATATCATTAGCTATTTAACGATGCCACAAACGAATTTTCTTGTTGTTTCTTTAGAAAATGCTTCCCCTAGAGAAGCAGGAATCAAAACCTTTTCAATTTAAACAGTAAGTAATCCTTTCGAAATCAGGTCGAATTCTGCTTTCATTCGGCTCTGATTGAGCTCAGTAACAAAGTTAAGTTAGTGGCTGTGCTGCAGCGGTTTCTGTTATTTATTAATTTATTCCCGGCAGAGAAACTGGGATTTTGAGCAAAGAGCTGATTAGACAAGTAGCGTTGAAAACAAAGCTAGCACAAGATTGCTTTCCTTACGTAGTAGGTATAGCGCGCGCCAACCATAGACCTAAAATTGTTTTGTTTCGGCGCCAACTAACATGAACTTATTGAATGATGTACTTATTTATTTATTTATTAATATGAACGCATTTAAGCAATTATTATACATATCAAAATTTTAGAATAAGAATCAGATTTCACAAAATTACGTATTGAAAATTACTTACTCGTAAGTGTCAGTTTTAAGTAATATGTTAGTCTGTAAGCTATTTATATTATGGGCCCGTGTTGTTATTTTATAACAACCAGTGCCTGAAATTATAGTGTCTACGTTAGACTAAATAGATTTTCAGTTAAAGTAAATTCACCAACTAACGTACAAACCTATTGTTACGAGTAAAACTGACATTACAAGTAGGTAAATAGTATTTTAATAAGTATACGTAATTTCATCCAAGTTAGTTGGGGCGCGCTACACATATACATATATCTAGGTACTTACATATTGGTTCGTTTGAACTTGAAATTTGGGTTTTGAGTATTTGGATATCGAACTATTATAAACGCGCAGGTAACTCGTATTGTTTGCTTGTTAACTCTTCGCGGCTAAATGGCTGAACCGATTTTAATTTAATTGGAAAAGAAATTCATGTGACTGAAAAAAACTATCTGGCTAAAAGTTAGTTCTACGGTAATTACGTAACGGCTGAACTAATTTAGATGGAATGTAGGAACTAGCAAACTATTTCCATGCATGCTTTAGCATTAAGATATCCACACGATTCTCAAGCTTAAGAGTCCGGCGACCTAACTAATTTCGACCTAGGCGACCTAGACTAACTTCGCATTGGCTTAAGGTATTCTATCGCCATTTCGTCTAGAAGAAGAAGACAAGTGAAGAGAGCGAGTAATAATACCTGACGATCCTCTAAACTTACCTACAGAGTGACAAAGTGCAATTTCATTTTTTTTAATGACTTTTGCACTACCGTAATCATTCTTAAGTAACTAAGAATTTCCCTTGTATTATTGATTCATTTAACAGCTAATGATGTAGACAACCTCCCTATGTAATGGAATTTTTGATTTGCTTTGTCTACCTATTGAATAAATCAGTCAAAAGTGACCCCTTAAAATGCGGATATTTTTCATAGCTCTATTTTCGCTTGAGAACGTTTTTAAAAAAAACAAGAACATAGGGGCGAAGATATTATTAATTTAATTGTACATGCTAAATTTCATCATAATCTGACAAACGGTTTTCAAGAAATTTCAGTAGTGCGTTTGCACGAAAAGTTCAGAACGTCGTGGCCCTCTTAACACTTTACCTGCAGCCCAGCCCTAGTGAGCGCCGCTTATAACTCAACTTTGAGAAACTTTTATTTAATCTCAGCAGTTCAAGAATAATTTTTAAAAAGCTTTCAAAATTGATTCAATCCGTAAAAGTTTTCAATAATGCCAATATTTCTACGCACTTTTAGATACGCATTAAGAAAAATACTTTTGAATTAGAACGTAACTTATTGACAACTACGTGACGTTAATTCAGATTTGAATCTAAAACGAGCGCTGGAGTTAACATAGATTAGTCCCCGCTGAATTTAAAAGTTCAATATTTAGACTGGTACATTGGCCCACCAAAGCAAAGAACAGGGAGACCTGGAAGCAGGAAGAGAGGCTCAATAACGGGACATAGCGGGCTAATATAACAAACATACTACAGTTAATTATTAATAACATAGTTATTTAATCATCAGCCCGTAATCGCCAACTGTTGGGCATAGGCCTGTCTTCTTTTGTTCATGATGTCAGTCCTATACCAATCTTGTATCCAGGGCAATTTGAGTATAGTTAACATAATTTTTCAACAAAATTTAAATTAAAATTATTTATTTTTAAACCAGTCAGTTATGGAGTGGCGTTCAGGCAGGTGGTCGACTTGATGGTAAATAGCCATTATCATCTATAAGACAATTGCAATTTCAAAGACGTTACCGGTGCGTTGCCTACTCTTTATTAAACTTACTAGCTATAAGTGCTGCCCGCGACTTCGTTCGGTTTTATTCAGAAATTAGTATCCAAAAGTCTTCCTCGTGAAATACTGTAATTCGATGTTTAGCCGTGAAAAACCTACAAACAGACAGACAGAGTTACTTTCGACTTTATAATATTGGCATGGATTAGTGTGGATTATAGTACGATGTAAACTTTTTTTGCAGTAAGGCGATTATATACTTATCAGCTGCCACAGTAAACAGAGAATCTAGTAAACTGATTTCTTAACTCAATTATAAAAGAAACTAATCATCTACCAATTTATCTGTCTTCGTAATATTTCCAATTCTCATCAGCTCGGGCAAGTCTTGCATCGCTCGTTATTCATTCAGCCGACGCTCCCGAGAGTACTACCCGCTTTATTAGAGCTTTTTTTAATTTCACGGACCAATTAGAGAACCGCAATCGAACTCGTATCGACATTTTCGGATCTTCATCGGCGCCCGAGGGAAATCGGCCGATATCACTGACTGACGGAATCCAGTTAAATTCAGTTGTATTTGGATATTTCTGGCTGTGTCTAGTTATTTCTGGTTTCGACGCGTGCACGAGTCGTCGGCCGTTAACGAACGCTGTGAATAATTATGGAAAATATTTGTGCATTTCGGTTTGTAAATGCGGTGATGGGTTGAGAGGATGACTTTTTTGTGCAAATGTTATTTCATTTAAATTACGAAGTGATGTGAGTTTTAATTTATTAAAATAGTTTTTGTAGTGAGAATGTTTTTATCAAAAGTACGAGTATGTTGTTCGTTTATCTGAGTAAAGTATTGTTTATGTAAATTATTCAGGAATCAAATTAATTAAAAATGACGTACAGATAAGTTCCTAAATCCAGCAAAGCCTTCGTTTTCAGTTTTAAAATTATTTATTGCATATTTCTTAAAACAAAACGCAATGTTACTAACACGCAATAAAATCGTACCTACTGCGAAAAATTCATGTCTTAAATTAAAGAGCCAAAAAATATTTTACAATCAATTCGAAGTTTGCAAATTCTTATAATAGAATTTCTTACAAGTCTACAAGAGTGCTAATTACCGGCCCCATGTAATAGGGAGAATTCTGTTGCCACCGTACCACAGACCGCCAAACTGAACATCTGTATTTGTAACAATGTATTTGTAACAAAAGATTCGGCAGCTCCAGGCACGTCCGCACCGCTCGAGCGCCCGTCGACAAAGGGCAGATTAGCGGGACTGAATGCGGTGTGACGCGCGATTAATATTCAATAGATACCTTCACAATCCATGCCAAACTTTAGAGCCTTTACAAGTACAATACTTAGAACTCTCCACACTTGTAGGGTCAACAGCGGCAAATGGTCCTTCGAGAATTACTGACAAACCCTTAACAAATTAGGCGCCACCTACATCTTTTTTAAATCATTAGTTGCAATAATCTGTACAAGAAGGCGTTAGTTGCCTAATTTATGAAGGGTTTGTCAGTGATTCTCGAAAGACGCAATTGCCCAACAGACGCGTTTGCCCCAGTTGACCCTTTATGGAGAAGCTTAAGATTTCAAATTATTGCAAATAATTTCAAAATAAACACAGCACACTGAAATATATTTCCGGCCTCTCCTATGAAACTGTGAGACAGTTTTACCCAGGTGGTGCTCTACCTCTAACCTTTTGTTTTATAAATATTAACTGTAAGAACCGGCTTTGGTCAACTGCGCTTTTCTTCTACTCATTTATTATATTTGACTCAAAAAGTAGCGTAATTTTAGGTATGGCATATCTTTTATTGACAACACATCAGCTTTGATAAATACAGACACTTATGACATACTGGCTGCACCCCACGATGTTACCCGTGTTTGAATAGTAACCTATGTCTTAATCCAAGGTATAAGCTACCTCCATACCAAATTTCATCAAAATCCGTATATATGTTTCAGCATGAAAAAGTAACAAACATACACACTCACACACTTGCAAACTTACACACTCACAAACTATTGCCTTTATAAAATTAGTCTGACGTCCCGTCGTGCGTCATCTCATCCCTTAAACGTCCTGCTAAAGACTAAAATTTATTACTGCGACGCAAAAACGTGCTTTATTCAATGCGACCACAAGGTTTGGGGCAAACTGTAGCCTCCGTGTAGCTACAAGAGCTACGAATTGCTATGAGGGCTACGAAATGCTACGAAGGTTACAAAATGCTACGAGGGTTACAAAAGCTGCGGAAGCTACGAAATGGTACTATTCTTCGAGTTTATCAAATTAGTAAGTAACTGACTGTTTATTCGTTTTTCAAAGCTAAACAGAGTTAATAATTTAACAAGAAGATTAACGCTTTAACCGCCTAAGACGATTTATTTCGGACAAAGATTTTTGGCGTCTAGGATGATTTGGTACACGGACGCTTAGCTAATTAGGCATGCAGATTGCAGCTCATTATAACGCTTTTACACTTTGCTACTAAGACCTTTTAAACGAGAAGGGAAAAATTGTCGTCATTCAGATAAATTGTTGGCTCGAAATTGTTTGTCTGATAAACCATATAGCGTCACGCCTTTCCCCCGAGGGGACTGGCAGAGGTATATCGAATCGAAGGAATATCGTCCGGCGAAGTGTGGGTGTTGTATTTAATACAACACCCACACTTTGCCCTTTGCCACTAACAAAAAATATTTTATAAAAATAAGTGAAAGTAGACATGGAATTAGTACCCATTCCATTTAATTATATCTCATAAAGAATACAAACTCAACCTTTACATTGTAAAATAATGTAGATCTACATAAATTCAACAACTGCGGTGTTTTAAAAGTTTAAAACCACATTAAGGCATTAAACTGACGCTCAAATTGCTCAATGGCCAATGCCCTGTGACAAATTTGCGCCAACTTAAACATTGCAAACAACAATTTTTCCGTTGAATAAAACACGCAATGTATTTCAGAATATATATTTCCCAGCTATTATCGTTTCAAACGTGGCAGCGGTACAAATGTAGAGCAATAACTAACGTACACTGGAACTAAAGCCGGTAATGGGAGTGTTTTGTAAGAGTCGCCATCTTTTCTTTCGCGAGATTCCCGCGCTTTTTGCTAGTGCAGCGCGGGAAAGGTTTATGACGATTACGCGAGTTGCCATGAATAGGGTCTTTTAAGGACTAATAAAATTGTGTTTACGATGATAGAAAAATCCTAAGGAATACGTAATAAAAGTTTGGTGTGTAATTGAAGAACACTTTCAATATTGTTAATTTGATAGTAAATAAACTATTATAGACAAGATTTTGTTCCGGACAGCTCAATAGTTTAAAGACAGTAAAATAAACTGTAGCTCATTGTATCCGGATGTCCTTTACTAACACTTTATTCACACCGCTCTGGTTCTTTTCACTCGAATAAGATTGTCAGTTTTCCGGCCCTATCCCATCTCTAGCCGGCCGCCATGTTGCCGGAACCGGACGGCGTCACTCCGGCGCCTCGACCGGAAACGGCGGGTCGGGCGCGTTCGCAAACTCTCACTTCAAGCCAAAACGTACCACTTTATTACGTGAGTGGTCAAGCGAAAAAGTGCTTGAGGTCCAAATCCAAGAAAAAGTTACTATGTAAAAAAACAGTATTTTGATTTCTTCACAACAACTGGTTTTGCCCTTCCCGCATCCAGCGGCTTTGCGCGACCCTCACCAGATCGTCAGTCCATCTTGTGGGAGGCCTTCTCACGCTGCTGTTTTTTCTTGGTAGTTACCTATGAAAAAATTCTTTATTTCAAAAGTAAACTTTTGCAAATATAAGAGAAACATTTTGTTTCATGCCATATTTTGTTTTATATTTTAACCGATTTCAAGAAGTTACCTATGTTTATCTGTAAGTTTGTAAAAATATTTCAAAATATTCATAGAGAATTTTCTAAGCATGCATTGTAATTATCTTTGTAAGTCGATGTATAACTTTATTTTTTAGAATTCATATTTTTTTTATTAAACTATGAACACGGCTATTCGAATATCGAACTTTTGCGGTTCCTTTTCTTTCGATCAGTACAATTTCTTCAATCAAACCCAATCGAGCGTGGCGTGTAGCCCATTCAGCCACGGTCGAGCGCGGGAAAAAATTCAAACTGTTGTCTGGGAAGTCTGGCACTGCGCCCGATCTTTGTACGTTCGAAGAAACTTATCGCCAGCTAGAGTGGCTTTTTGGGTAGCCGCTAGCCAGACTAGTAATTAAGTGCGGTGAAATATCGACTGCAATAATATCTTTAATGCGTACTTAGTAAGTGGGATTGGCTTCGTTAATTCTGTTCGTTCGTTATCCTAGAAATCATTTAAAACCGTTCAGCCTTTGTACTTACCGTTTCAATATGAAGAAATAACAAACATGCACACAAACACTCACAACTTTCGAATTTGTAGTATAAAATGTATAATGATATAGTAATAATAGTAATAGTAATATGTAAAATTGCTATCATATGTATTTTTTTTTAATAAAGGCGCCTCTCTATTTATTCGCTTTCATGCCAGCCCGTTAGAGGAAAATCTTAGTTGTGTATCCAAAGACAGGATAAATGCTACCTAAACACTCTAAACACACGATTAGCTATGTCAACATGTAACGGAAAAAACCGTGTGCGTAACTTCAGCTTCCTCATAGGTGATAGAATAATTTTACCTATACCAATATTTAAAGCATAATAGCTGCAATCAAATATCCCAGTCTTAGTTTAGCTGCCACAAGAACTTCGTTAATATGAGCCATTTACTATGTGTCAGCTGGAGTGACACAACCTCAGCTCGCACATCCAGTACAGGCAAACCAGTGAGGTTAGAGTTTTGGACAATAGCTAGAAAATTAAAGCATAATAGCTGCACAAGGTAGGAAAAATCTGAACGATGCTACTCAAAACCTGTAGAAGCTATGATCAAAAAACTGTGTGTAAGCTGGTGTTGTGTCACTTCAGCTACTCATCTCATATCTTCCAAACGAAAGAAGGTATGACTATGCATTTTAGCTCAAATTTTAAAGCATAATTGTTGCCACTGGCAGCAAAATGTTCAAGTCTCTGGGTTATATACTTTCAGAGTTATAAGCTAATACCTATGTGTAAGCTGAAGTTACGTCACTTCAGCTGACACATGTTGAATCGACGAAACTATCAAACGTAGAGTTTTCATTTAAAGGGCAAAAATTAAAGCATAATTGCTGCCATAGGCAGCAAAATTTTCAGATTCCTAGACCTCGTAGTTTCCACGTAATAATCAAAAAACAGTTTTCGCGCCCAACAATTCAAATTTTTGCTTAAAAGCGGCGTTGCCGTTCCGTGCGGTACATTATTGCAATTCAATTTGATCTTAGCGCGTATAGTGTTAAAAGTCATTTTAACTTGTGTTCAAAATTCTTTTAGTTTTGTTTAGACTGAGAGCCGCTGAACTATATGAAACTAGGTATGTATGTTATTTTAAAATACTTTCAAAATACTGTGTAACTATTCCGAGTCTGTACGATTTATATATGTACTACGTTTACTGTACACCTAACTATTCCGAGGCTATACAACGTTTATTACTAATTTCGTAAAGGCTGTAAATATCAAAGAGAACTTTTAGAAGATATCAAATTAAATAGCTCTTGATCTCTAATTTAAAGTGGTTTTTTTTTGTAAATTTCTTGATGAAAAACATATTTTTAACCCAAACTACAAGTCATAGGATTTGTAATATTTATACTTACGTTTTTTGTTGCTGGAAACTTCCACGTTGCTCGGCTCAACGCATGCAGTATGGCCGTAATTAAAATGGTATGAGTGCAGGGGGTAGGGTTTTTTTCCTGTAAAGAAAGTACGTACGCATTCAAATATAACTACCATTTCATTTCATCTAGTACGCGTATACCTTACGCTTTTGAGGCAATAAGTTGTTCCTGTTGAAGGTAAAGGAAATAAAAACAAAGAATGTATGATACTTGAAACCCTGGTCATTATGTAAAGTCGCAAAAATAATATTTATCACCATACTGCGAAAAAGTTGAAAACTGATCATTTGTTTGTAGGATCATTGTAAAATATCTTTGCTCTATACTGGAAAAATTATATTTATTAACATACCTACCTATTTCCTATCCAGTATATATAGGTACAGCGTTTATAAGCGAATGATAAATAAAAAAGTAATTAAAAAACTTCCCTAAACGACTTGTTTTAACACAAAAATTAGCAGCGCCCAGCGGTTTACTCGCAGTCCTACAGGAATGTTCTATTCTTTTCCGCTGACAATGTGTATGCAAAACATGGTGATCGGGTTGATTAAAGATGTTTACTCACATTTTTAATGCGGAGCTTCGATCGCACTCAAACCACAACACAGCACAACCGAAATGTAAATCGTTACTGCAACTAGTTTTCAATTTTTAAATAAGTAAATGTACTAGATGGCACGCGGAGGGTGTAGCGGGGTGGTAGGGCAAAAAGACTGGTTCGCCATGCCACTGTCTACCTCGCGCCTGTGACGTCAAGCAGCCATTATCTGTCGCGCGACGTCTTTTGTTAGCCAAATTACAGAGAACAAGCCACGCCAAAACCAATAACCTTCGTCGTTGTTTAAGTTCATAAGAATCTGCCTTCAAATTTTACAGGTGCATTCTAGTTCCATATAGTTCAGCGGCTCTCAGTCTAAACAAAACTAAAAGAATTTTGAACACAAGTTAAAATGACTTTTAACACTATACGCGCTAAGATCAAATTGAATTGCAATAATGTACCGCACGGAACGGCAACGCCGCTTTTAAGCAAAAATTTGAATTGTTGGGCGCGAAAACTGTTTTTTGATTATTACGTGGAAACTACGAGGTCTAGGAATCTGAAAATTTTGCTGCCTATGGCAGCAATTATGCTTTAATTTTTGCCCTTTAAATGAAAACTCTACGTTTGATAGTTTCGTCGATTCAACATGTGTCAGCTGAAGTGACGTAACTTCAGCTTACACATAGGTATTAGCTTATAACTCTGAAAGTATATAACCCAGAGACTTGAAAATTTTGCTGCCAGTGGCAACAATTATGCTTTAAAATTTGAGCTAAAATGCATAGTCATACCTTCTTTCGTTTGGAAGATATGAGATGAGTAGCTGAAGTGACACAACACCAGCTTACACACAGTTTTTTGATCATAGCTTCTACATGTTTTGAGTAGCATCGTTCAGATTTTTCCTACCTTGTGCAGCTATTATGCTTTAATTTTCTAGCTATTGTCCAAAACCCTAACCTCACTGGTTTGCCTGTACTGGATGTGCGAGCTGAGGTTGTGTCACTCCAGCTGACACATAGTAAATGGCTCATATTAACGAAGTTCTTGTGGCAGCTAAACTAAGACTGGGATATTTGATTGCAGCTATTATGCTTTAAATATTGGTATAGGTAAAATTATTCTATCACCTATGAGGAAGCTGAAGTTACGCACACAACCTATTAGCAAATACCAACAGAGCCTTAATATGTTTGTTTACTGCATTTTTATGTACTCGTAACACCGTCGAACGCGAGGATAGATATCGCTATTTCTCTGACTTATTTACATTTGAAACGTATCCAGCTACTCCAAATAGTCCGGAAGAATAGTTTTCTCGCGTACTGTAGCCCAGCAGCCGCTTATCTGTGATAATATTCATCGATCTGTCACAGAGAAAAGGCGGGAAACAAATCAGTCTTATTGTTTTGTTTTTCTTACAGGATAACTGGATATGGGCTTTTTACCCGAATGCACAAGAAGGAGGGCTATGTTTTTCGAGTGCATGTATGTACGAGGTTTCTTTGGCACGCCCTCCTGCCTAAACATCTTGATGGATTTCGACATGTGAAGTGTCATTTGAATCGTCTTGATATCCCAGATCAACCTAGAGTATAAGATGGCGCACGGCGTAAGATCTAAGTGAAGCCAAAACCATCCAAAAACTACACTACTGTCGTATAGGTATAAAACACTCACACATTGACGCAAAAAAACTACGCTACTCGCTTGGTCATTCTTACCTCGACATTATGTACATTAGTTTATGGTATACTCGTAATTTCGTGTACTTAAATATACATAGTGCATTATCAAAGTGTGGCCAGGACTACATTTTGAGGTTCTTTTTAAAAACTGTGCAGTTTTTTTACAAGTCAATTTTGAATAAGGCGTAACATTAAACTCTTACAAAAATGTGCAGTTTTAGAATATTAAATCTTCTAAGGTTGTAAATTGGAACGGAAATGGCTAACGTAGAGTTTAGGAATTAATATTAGTTGTCGTGCAATTGTAAATGTTTTTCATGGCAACATTATCGCGCACACAAGTTTAATAAAGAAGTGGCTTCAGCGAGATATAACGCAGTGTTCCATCTTTTCCTCTAAGTTGATCTGAGGGTCCAACTATAAAAAAAATTAATTCCTCCGAGACGTTGGCATATTTCAAAGTATTCTGACCGCACTCACATGGTGAGTCTAGTTTCTTCTAATTGTGTACACTATGGGTACATATTGTGTGTGTGTATGGTATATGTGTGTATATTGTGTTGTAATGTGTATACTATGGGCCTTGCATACTTAGTACTGACTGAATGTCAATACTAAAAAAAACTATAAAATAGTTAAACCACTACCCCTACAATGAAGGCCCGTAGTCTCACTCGTTTGACAGCGCAGTTGGACCTCTGCCCCGTACCGTACCCTTTTTGCACTGGTAAATTATGTGTTATAAGGAAAGATTTAAGAGTTCGGTAGTGTGGTGCATATTTACATCATATTGTAGTAAATTGTAGATGCAACAAATTTCCTGTCCACTATATTTTTTTTCTATTATTATTATACCCATCCATCCATTATTGTCATCCATTATCATACCCATGTTATATACCCAGATCTATGATTATTATACTCATGGTATAATAATATACTCAGCCATAGCTATAGCATTCCAAGACAAAAATGGTCACGTGGGCAACACGTAGTGACGTCATTCGATGCATAAGCAAGATCGAAATACGTCATTTACCTACAAATAGTTCAAAAGAGACAATGATGAGTGACGTCATAACGTATTGGCTCCCGGAATGCAAGATTATGGTGTGATGCATATGTGTGTGATGTAACTATCTACCTTTTTTGGCCCAGTGTTTAAGCAATTAGTTTGTGCCAAGCAGGTGGAACTAAGGTAACTTTACTTTGCTAAACAAACTCCAACTGCGAACCAGTGAACACTATCAAATTTTATTTCCACTAACTTTAGTTTACTTAACCGAAATTAAATTCAAAGCGGGCAGGTAACCTATGCTGCCGTTTGACCAGAACAATGTAGCTTTAATTAAATCTAGGAGCTATCTGTGTGTTCAGGCGCACACCGCTCGCTGTTTCTATTTGCTTGTACCTAGGCATCGCGCTAATACTACAAAATAAAAATATGCAGAGGGACGAATTATCGGATCGGACGGACGTAAGGCGAGGATGCGGCACAGGCACGGTTCGAACGCGAAAGCGTTGTGCCTGTGCTGGGTCGCTTGTGTATAATTCAAAACACGTTGCTTTTATACATTTTAAATTAAAAAAAAATCAAAGCTGCACCGCGCCTATACCTTGCCTGCGCTGCAACTTTGCCTTACGTCCGACCTGTACTACTCGCGGCATACTTCGACTGACGCCTATACTTACGACATTATCGGTTCAAGTTATTTAAAAAGTTAGACCGACTTTAATCATATCATGATATAATAAAGTCTTCAATTAAGCTCTTCGCAGGTACGTACAGTACTTTTATGTATGTGTGCGCTTGTCATCAGTTATTGTATGGAAAAGGCCTTCTGTGCCTTTATATTTTGTGCTAATACTTTACTCATAAACACTAGCACCGCGTTTTACTTCGTGGGTTTCTAATTACTACCAAGTTTTTTGGTGTGAAATATATTTGATGTACCCACTTAAGTTATTAGATGCACGCTAATTCGTAAAAACTTTCAACCAATTTATTCTTGCTATAGTTCATTGGACTAGTAGAGTGAAGAGAAATTTTATTTTCCAGTGCCATTACTATTCTGATTAGCTATCTATTTATTTATTCTCCCGCGGATCACCTCATTACCAATTGCACTACTAATACTAAGTAGCAAGATAAACAAAATTTAATTAAAATTATTTGTTCCAAAAATTTATTTCAAACAAAATTAAAGATTTATCTTCTTCTAATGAAATATCGTGACTTCCCCACGGTACAACTGAACGGCACAGCTGGTTGTGCCGTGGGGAACTTTTATTCCTCAAATCAAAGAACTAATACGGAGAAATTACCAGTAGTTCTGTCAACAGAATTACTCAACCAAACAGGTGGGAATTAGTAGAGATAAGTCAGGTGTAAAACATAGTCTTTTAAGTCACAGAACTAATGGGTAATAAAACCCCAATAGTTCTGTCAACAGAACTACTCAACAGGACAGGTGGGAGTAAACGGTATTTTAGTCGTAGCGAGTTATCAAATACTTATACCTACATAACAGCAAAAAGGAATTTGTACTTACTTTATAATAAACATCAGAATAATAAATTTGTATCAATGAAATTGAATTGACTGACAACGCTTGGTGTATTCTATATGTATACTTATCCTGCTTCTTTAATAATATAAAACCAAAACTTTGTTTGTTACTTCTTCACGCCCAAGCGGATCGAATTATTTCGATGAATTTTGGAACGAAGGAAGCTTACACCCTGGCCCCCTATTGTGACACGTGAGATGTTTTCTGGGTCACTCTCTATGACCTATAACTTTTCAAACGAAAGAGACACAATTAACAGAAAATATCTCACGCCTAAGCATAGGGCCCTTGGAGTACAACATACCTAGGCTACTTTTCAACCACTGTTAAAACCACAGATGCCGCGGGGCGCAGCTAGTATTCTCTACATTTAGTAAAATTTCTCTACATTTAGTAACATTTCTCTACATTTCCATAAGCCACTCCGCAACATACAAAAAACCTAACAGAAGAAAAAGCTAATCTTCTTTTGTTCTCTTTACTCCTGTATAAATTTACAAGTTTCTATAAGATAACGGGGAAAACCGCGGGACAAAGTTAGTTAAATATAGTGAAGCACATCTTCTCTACTCTAAAACAATGTCGCATTCCGCATCTGTCCCTCTTTCTGTCTGTACTCGTATGTACCGCTATCCGCTCCTTCTAAACCACGCAACGGATTTTAACGCGGTTTTCACTATCAGTCAGATAGTTTTTCTCGAAAGGTTTATAGGTACTTACCATGCGAAACCAAGGCGAGTCGCTAGTTTTTAAATAAAAAAATCCAGGGAGATTTTAAGTGTTAAGTTGTTTAAAATTAGCCTGGAAACTTTTGCACTGAATCCGATCCTTTCAAAGCGTCCAGTGCAACATCGTTCCATTTCGTTGTTTCAGTTGTTTCACAAAGAAATTCCGGTGCAAATGAAATAACACAAACAATGGAGATTAGGTTTGTTCTGCTTTTTGGAACAGGTGTTAGAACACGCTGTTGTAACATTGGTTTATTTTGTACACGATTTAAAAGATACCAAAACTGATACAAAAGCAATGCTAGAATTTCGAAAATGAAGTCAAAGTATCTAACCTTACTAGGTATAATAAACGTTGTATAGTGTAATGTGTTGGTTGTAGAATCAAACTCAAATTTAAATTTGAATGGTTGATGTGTGTTGATGGTTGGTGTTAAATATAACATCGTGCTCTGTCGAGATCCGTTTATTGAATGCTCACTTAAGGGTAAATGTTCGTTGTCGCTAAGCACCTTGTCCCACGAGATGGCGCTGTTTCACCGAAAAGATGTTTTTATTTATTTTACTTGAATTAGCAACAAATAAATTCTTTTTTAGTGCTTTCGCGTGATTACCAGTTTGCCCTTAACAAGTATCAAACATAGTTGAACCCATTAATAGCTACATTTTTGATACAATGTCATTTAAATATCAGCCTCTGTATACGTAAACAAATAACACGCACACATGCAAATGAAAACTAGTGAATGACGCCCGCGCCGGCGCGAAAGAAGGAAGATGGCCGAACCGAACTACTACAATAGTACGATGATGATCCCGATTGTCTGAATGTTTACCCATATTAAATATTTTTTCCCTAAAATTATACTTTTTTTTTAAAACCCTTAAAATTGTACAAACGTACAAATTCTTGTACTAATTGTAAAATAAAAACAAACAATGGATGCCGATTTGAGATGATTTTTCTCACGGATGGGATGTAAAAACAAAATTTTGGAAAAAAAATCGTTAGAAAAGTACACCAACAGTGTTTTTTTAGTTTGATATAAAAAAACTACGTCCAGAGTACGGAGTATTTAAGAAAACACCTTAAAAATAAAACCCACAAAATCCTTAAAAACAATTTTTTTTCCTCCAAAATCGTGAAAAATCCCCAATCTGGCAACCCTGACTACGACTGTATTTATGATCTGATTGATATGACTGTACCTGATTATTCTGTGGATTTATACGACAAACAAACAAAACTGTGTGCGACGACCAAAAAATACAATGTTACTATACCTCGATACTACCTACTTACAAGTAATAAATTAACGCAGTTCCCTCATTGTTTACTCGTATTAAGTTTTATACTGTTACAATATAAGAAAAACTATTATGCTAAATTGTCTTGTAAATAATGCCTTGTAAATAATGTCGTTAGAAACTTGAAACTCGTATTTTACCAACTCTTTGAAAGCAAACGCATACAAATGATGGCATTTTCATATTATGATAGGGTTCAAAATAATAGATAAATGATAATAAAATCATTTACATATTGACCAAGTTATAAAATATAAATGTATGACACAATTTTGTAGACTTATAAAATATATTACATAGCACGAGAGTAACGCAAAAATGTACCAGGTAACCAATGACAGTTTCAAAAGGCAGGTAACGCAAAATGTTACATTCGTAAGGTTCTGGCAGCACTAAGTTCAATCCTCGCATGGAGACCAAGGAGTTTTTGGCGGGAACCAAAAAGATGGTGTCGTGATTTTGCATTATTTTCTAAAACTTGTGATTCTTCGAGTGTTAAAGTGTAATAATTGTGGATTATTAACCTTTGCTGATTCGTTAACGTGCACGAGTGTGGGCAAATGATACAAACATTAGGAAATGCTACTTTTCGTGTTCTCTATAAAACTCGACTTAAAGTTTCAGTAAAGTATCTACGGCTTTACTGAAATTGGAAAAGGGGAGGGATTCATCTCAACTTTCACCACCTTCTCCTTTATCATCTCATCATCATCATCATCATCAGACATGACAATTACTAAGTTAGGCAATAAGGACTTTGTATCCAGTTGCCAATAAAAATTAAAAAAAAATCCTCGCATGGATTAGAAATATTTTATTAATTTTTTTTTGTGTCAAACGGAGCGGCAACGTCGCACGCATAGCGCAGCACTGCTCTTGCCAAGTAATGCCTACTTACTTGCACGCACTGTCTGACAAAGTCGGAAGGACACACCGTTAAAAGCCAACTCACACTACAACCGTGTGCTAATGTGTCATTGCACCACTACAATAGTAAAATCTGTCAATTTTATCAGGCTAAAACAATGTACTTCCAGTATATTCATTTATTATATTATTGGTTTCGCGGGGATAAAAACCTAAATTAAGGCCATGTTATGTCATGATGAGCTTTAACTTGAAGCAGGAATCGTAAATAGGTCACGTAAAGTTTGTATGGAAGACGTTTAACGTTAAACTAAACATCATTAGAGCTAACTTATTCTAGCACAACGTGAGTTAGAGATCGTATGTGACCCAGATGCTACCGCGTGATGTTGCGACGTTTGTTGACGCGAACATCTCAATAGCCTCGGAATAGTTATTTAGTGTTTTTAAAACGTTTATTTGTAAGGGGATAAGTGAGGAGGTCACATACAAAGATAAGTACCTCATCATTACAGTGTTTTACGTCCCACTGCTTTATTTCTTACTATTTCTTATTATCTATAGGTAAACTTTCTACAAGAGAAAAATTAATTGTTGTACAAAAATGTACCAATATGCTATCATTTGCACAATATCCAAAAATATTTCCCTCGTCCTAGGTCTTCAAGAAAAAAAGCTCACATCGCTCTAGATCCTCAAGATTGAAGAAATTCCAAGCAACCTGCAGAAAAATTACATACAGCCAGCTATCCGCCGCCTGCTAGATAAAGCCCCTATGGAATGAGGCGAGCTAACCCCAACTTGAAGTATTCCCGCCCTGTGGGGCCGGAGTTACGCAACTTCTAAGAATACCTGGTTGTTGTGGAGCCGGCGCTGCGGTTGGAATTACTAGGTACTTTGAAAGTTCGGTGAGCTTACTCATAGGTTAGCGACTTACCCACGAGTTTATGAATTAGATGTGATGTAAACTTGATATGGAACACGTTATAGCTATGGGCAAAAAATAAAAGATAAATATGCAATAAGTACGTATCTGTCATCGATACCCATATATGTATACCATAGACATAGAGGAAAGACTCCTAATCGGTCAAAAATAATGATTCCAAAAAAAGTCAACCAAACCATTGCAAGTCAACCAATTCACTAGTCAGTCTTCGATGTCATCCAGTAGCGCTTACGTCTCCCGACTAACCAATAAGTATGGTGAACTGTGTAGTCCATTCATGCCGAAATTTCAGAATATCCAAAACAGTAAAAAAAGGCAACGTCACATATCACTCGTAAGTCTTAAATATATTTTTATGTGCTTTAAAAAGCTAATAATTGTAATTAATTCTTAATGTCAACAGAGCGAAAAGTTGCTGAAAAAGTGTTGCCACAAGGTATTTTTATATTTTCCCAATAAATTATCTTTAGGTTTCTTAAGGATCTAGTTTTAGCCGATCAGTGGACAAATAGCTCACTGTTGCAAGCTCACGTTGTCGCTGTGCATCCCGTGTGATTTTCAGCAGTGAGCTCAATTTTTAGTACTTAAATGAGTTCTAGTTAAATTTTAAAATATTTTGTAATGTAACTGACTGTTTTTTTTTTTTTAATATGAATCTTTGTAATTTGAAATAAATGAATTTAATAATAATTTTAAAAAAAATCACCAAAGTAAATATGAAAATTAGTGGAAACCTCATCGCCTTTCAACAATTTGCTCTGCGCACTTTCGCAAGAAAGAAAGATACGTAACAGAGATATATCATGACAAGCAGGCGTCAGTTTTATGTAAATGTAATGTTATTTTATTGCCAAAAAAATAACATAAATGTATGATGTAAATAAAGATAATGTGTAAATTTGTCATAGATATTTAGAGTTTTTATTTAGTTTAGTTACCCTGACTACCGTGTTGTTGATAGGTTGACATGTAGCGTCAAGAGAATAAAGAAAATGTAATTTCGTAAAATAATTGTTTAATTAATAAACGCTTAATATAATACTGATTTGCACACTGCAGCTAACTCTGCCAGATATTCCACATACTACATCACAAAATTTATGTGTAAATAAGATTAAAGGGATTACTATTGATTTTTACTTGAATTCTTACCTTTTACCTATTCTGATTTTAGTTAAGGTTTACATACAATCTATAATATTCGTTTGTAGTACAGTGTCATAAATAGATCTGGGTAAGCCTTTGTGTGTAGTTTAGCTCTGGCCTAAGCTGATACTTTGTTTCCGGTCTTGTGATTTCTTTGAAATAACTCTGATCGTTGTATAGTTTACCCAATTAAATCGGGTAACCACTTTTTAATGGCAAGTTCATCACGTATAGAAAAAAAGGGGAGTTTTTGGCGGGAACCGAAAAGATGGTGTCGTGATTTTGTATTATTTTCTAAAACTTGTGATTCTTCGAGTGTTAAAGTGTAATTATTGTGGATTATTAACCTTTGCTGATTCGTTAACGTGCACTAGTGTGGGCAAATGATACAAACATTAGGAAATGCTACTTTTCGTGTTCTCTACAAAACTCGACTTAAAGTTTCAGTAAAGTATCTACGGCTTTACTGAAATTGGAAAAGGGGAGGGATTCATCTCAACTTTCACCACCCTCTCCTTTATCATCTCATCATCATCATTATCAAGACATGACAATTACTAAGTTAGGCATTAAGGACTTTGTATCCAGTTGCCAATAAAATTAAAAAAAAAAAAAAAATAGAAAAAAAGGTTTTATTAGGGTACCAAAATAAATTTGACACGTTTCAAAATCGTGTTTTGTATGAAGACTATCCTTCTGGACTTAAGTAATAGGGCGTATTCTGTGATGTATACTTATATTTAGTTATGTCGTGATTATGATCGCCATTGATAATTTTTTTCTTCAATTTTGCGCCTACTTTGCCCTGGCAAGCATTCCAACATAGGCCTACTCTAATCTAGCTGTCGCCATCGCATCTTGTCGACTGTCTTAAAATCGTCATCGTAGACCTTTTTCATCATCATCAACGTCCACTGCTGGACAAACGCCTCTCCTAATGATCTCCACAACGACTGATACTGCGCTGCCCGCATTCAGCAACTTTCACACACACTCAAGAACAGAACAGAGACACTCAAGAATCTTTCAGCCCCATCGGCCGTCGGTTCTACGAGCGATGTGCCCTGCCCACTGCCACTTAAATTTAGCAATTGTTCGGTCTATACCGGTTACTTTGGTTTGCCTATGGATTTCTTCATTCCTAATTCGATCTCGCAGGGAAACTCCGAGCATAATAGCCCTCTCCATTACTCTTTGGGTGACCTTTTTCATAGTAACCAGGTAGAAAGGGTGTAGCTATACCAAACAAAACTAAACTAAATGAAGCTGCATGAGAGCGTGTCCCACGCAGTCGTCGCAATATCACGGCACACTGGGACTTTCACCTACTACGCCGATGACATCGAAGACGATGCCATCAGCCGGTTTTTACGGCGAGCATCGGCTACATCACCGAAGACCATCAAGGATTATAACCTGCAGATGGCCATCAGAGATCGGAACGCGGTAGTGATGGAGGCTCTGAGTCGGGAGGAGGCCATGATGTTATAATAATTGTTATAAAAATTGTAATAATTTCTATAAATTGTTCTCGTTATCGTTTTATATAAGTTGTGGGTCCATCTCGAGCATTCATGCTCACTATCGAAGGCACCTTCTTGCGGCGGCGTCGTGTGTCGGGTCGTTCTCTTCCCTCAAATATGGTTGAGGAGAGCGATGGCTGGCACATGCGTCATACTCGTGATCGGGTGCTGCTTGCGGGTCGCTCGTCTGCTCGTGGTGTACTCACAATGCAATAAGTGAAAACCTTTAACCTAACCTTAGATTAAGACTTAATAACTAACCCCCCTCTACCTGTATTCCCCTTAAATAATAATTTAAGATTTATGTTAACAAAAGTCACGGTCCCCGGAGTCCGTGGAGTGTAATTTTTAAATTAAAAAAAAAACTAAACTAAACAAATGTACTTATATTAAAGTACCTAACTAGTGGCTCTGTCAGCTGATGACCTCGCGGTCGGCGTCTGTCCGGCTGTCCTCCTCCACAGGTCGGAATCGGTTAAGAAATGCGACAGAGGAAGACAGCCGGACAGACATCGGACATACGAAAGCATTTTTCCGAAGCTGAAGCAGACATCCTTCGCTCGCGAACGCTCGATCGGTTGATTATTATTTCTAATTAATACCTGCCTACCTAATGCAAGAATGGATAGACATGCACACATTTATGTATGTACGACGTAGTTAAGTAGGTATTTACCTACTTAAGTTCCTAGACTTATGTAGTAAGTAGACAGCCCATAGTGCCTAAGTAACCACGCTCTAATTAACAGAAAACTAACGAGACACTAACCGAGATCGGGGCCAGAACTAAGCCACCGTGCGAGGCGTTTATCAAACAATAGCTAGCGTTTAGAAACGACGACAATGACGCCCGTCTTCATTGTCCCACCAAGCGGTAACACAGGGGAACGGTGGCAGGCAGGAGAGTCGGCAGAAATGATAGAGAGCATTTTATTGGAACCTCTCAGGTGAGGAACAGGGATGGTTGCATAAGGTAGTTGCCACCACATATCGACTTATCAGCTCGTGCTCTATTTCTCTATCTGACTCTCACCCTGGCACATCCACCAACCCGCACTGACGTGATCCGATTATAAGCCTAAGGTTCCACCTCCACAAGCGATTTACAACTATTTTCGGCTCCTTAGTAAAAGCGAGCCGAATATTCACTGAACTCTAGCTATTTCGTAAGATTAGGGATTCGGAGTAGGCAGCCCTAAAAAGAAGGATCGACGTGGTGGGATTACGTAGCAAGCGAGGAGCGGTGTGGTGGCGGGCAGATTTTCATCGAGTGGTGTGACATCGAATCATGGAGCGTTGTGGCGGAATACCTACCGCGCGTAGCGCGAAGCGGTATTGTGAGGGTCGACGCTGTGAGATCAATTCAGCGCAGGAAAAGAGCGCGTTGTCAATCCTTACAACAATTTTTAATAACACAATCAAGTTATTACATAACAAGTCGGCACGATCAGCCTGCGATTCCGTGACGTGTCACGGCGATACGCTGACAGCATAATCATCATCTCGTGGAGATACAATAAAAGGGCGGACTCCTCGCGACGCACTCGCTAAATGGAGGTGGGCCTAAATAAATATTAATTTCCATGATTGCTCTAAACGTATTTCGGACCACGCAAGCTATCCTTCTGTAAGATCTGCACAGCACTGTGGTTGTTTTGAATACGCTACCTCGATCTAGGTCGCCGCGATATTGTGCGACTGAAAATTATAATTGCTACGGTTTTCAAAGGAATACGTGAAAGGCGAGAATAAATACTGTGAACTTTATTCTGCTTTTACCTCTCGCGCTATTTCTATTTTTGTTACTCATCATTTACTTTCAAATGTTCCCTAGAGAAACGCATCAAATGTCCACTAACTTTTAGGTTTAGGTTTCAAAACAGACTGGATCGATTCGGATACAACCTAGGCGCTAATGCCCAGGGTAATATCTATACCATAACTTATACGTTATACCTAGACAGAGCCTCAATTTCCAGTCTGAAACTTGCGAGATCGAACAGCGCTAACCGGATACGAAATCCCGGACATCAGCTAGGCTAGGAAGTAATATTAATTGAATACATTTGGTACTACCGCACCGCTAGTGTTACAGGTGTCTCTAAAGGCGGTGGTTACCATTTACTATCAGACGGCCGCCTGCTTGTTTGCCAATCTTCAAAAAAATACTATCCACAATTTTCTTATTCTCATACTTTTCTTTCATAATCTACTAAGTAAATCACAGTAAAACTTTCGCAATAGTAATATTGCAAAAGTTTGTGTGTGTTTGTTACTTCTTCACGCTCAAACGGATGAACGGATTTTCATGAAATTCGGTATGGAGGTTATACTTACCCTAGATTAATACCTATACTACTTCTTAAGTTATATTTATACCGTACCATAGACCTATACATTGGCCAGATCAAAATCAAACAAGTGAAAACTTAACTAAGTATTTATTTAATATAATTTTTGTTATTATTTATTTAAGAATGTATTTAAAAATATATATACATGTAGGTATATCAGTCTCTGCAGCCAAAGTACAAGCTTCGCATAGGGTCAGATAACCTTTTATTAAGGAAGTGTCCCGAATATTTATTTATTCATTATTTACTTACTTTACCTAATTTTAGTGTTTGGGTAATGGCTTATCATAGTTTTCATGACCTCCCAAGTAGTAGAAGTTGAGGAAGCGCACTCCTGAGCGAGTTGTGCGCACGCGTTGGTGAGGTGACAGGCGAAGAGCTGCGAGTTCCTGGGATTCACGCGCCACGCGAAACGCGTGAACATTAGCGAGTAAACCGTTAGAGCTGGAATTTAAAAATAACAAGTGATAGTCTGGGTGTGTAAGTCAAGTGAACCTTTCAGTTTGAAAATAATAAGATATAATTTAAAAGCAATTTTTAAGTCAAGTCAAAAGTCAAAACGTCTTCAATCATTCAATAAGAATGTTTAAAATTTTAAAAATTACTCTACCGCCTTGTTCGGGAAAAAAGCCACTACCCGGTAGATCCACTTCGGGGTTATAAAGCACCACCTAAACATATCGGGTAGATTAGATTACTGGATAGAGCTTATACACCCACTTCGACTCGGTGGCGAACCCTTACAAAAATCAGTCAGTCTATCCTGCTTTAACTGAGGGTTTGAATGCAAAAGTAATCATTTTGAAAATTGTGAACAATGAGGTATATTCGATACCTAATTGAATGATGACATTTTGACTTTGATGCAAGAAACTGAGGGGCCTTTTGCTACTTGCTATGACCACCTTCCGACTGCATCATCAGATCAGCTCCATGGTGCTAAATTATTACATTGTCTTCGAAGTTACGTACGTAGTACTTATCCGGTCATTGGATAGAGTAAGATTTGTAATAAAATACATAGGTACGAAAGTGAAGTTACTTTAGAAACCTTGTAAAAATACCTACCTACTTGTAGACTGGTGTCTTTTAATTCTTAACAGAGTGTAAACTTGACGTGTATTCTTACCGATTGTCATTTTTCCACTTATAAAGCTATAGGGTGTTTCTTTAAATCAGATATTGCAGCCATCGGTATCGCCCAGTTGAATACGGGACCGATGAAATGTGTGCTGAATCATAAAAAGCTTAGATCAGTTACATTATACTAGCTGCGCCAACAGTGTTCCCTGCAGTTAAAAAGTAGCCTACGTGCTATCACAGACTGTAATCTTTGTCTGTGCCAAACATAGGTACCTACAGGTCCGTTCAGCCGTTCTGGCGTGACTGACCAACAAACATTCATCCATCCATCCAAACCATATTTAGATTTAATGTTAAGATGATAACCTACAATTACTTCAAGATTACTTAAAGTTGACGCCTGGCATGAAATTGCTTGACGAGAATAGTAAAGCCCGCCATTCATTAGACGAGCCACGAGCCCTACGCCGCGCCATACGAATCGGTGGAATCCGTCATCACCCACACACTACAACAACGCTCTGGAGGGCTATTCTTACGGAGTGAGATTCAATCTCACCTTTTTCCGTTCTTGTTGCTCTCGTTTGAATAGTCATTGGTGTGAAAATGACTAAGATAAAATCTCATCTCATCTTATGCGTAGGAATAGCCCCCCAGGTACGCTAGACGGCTAGGGCTCGGCGCGGCGCTCGCGTCTTCGACGACGAGCAACAGATTTGTCGCCCGGTGAATTGGTACGCGTGTGAATGGTGGGCTTACCGCTTCTTAGCATCGGAGGCCAGGAGACGGTTAGGTCACTAATCCAACAAAGTTTGGTATTACCTTCGAGAAAAATATGATTAGATACTTACCATAAACTACCTACCAAGTATCATAATTAGGTAGATAGATAGATAGATAGATAAACTCTTTATTGTTCACACCACAGATAACAAAAATAACAAGAGAAAAAGGTGGGTTCTATTTGTCTACTAGTAAGTAGCATAGAGCGACTAGCAACTTGCCTCATCAAGTAACTCCTAAACTCCTTTTTTTAACTGGCTTAACAAGTCCTTTATGTATGGTAATATTTTATCTGATAAATAAAGCGACCATGAACCGATTATGCTTATAAGAGCGGTACGATTCGCGGTCGCTCAGCGTCGACAACATAACATTCCTAATCATAATCAGGGGCGTAGCTACCACCGTACCTGCCGTATCAATTATACGGGGCCCCCGACGTAAGCTAAAATAATATATGGAAATATTAATTTTATCAATTTCAATATTTCTATTATTTTATGCAAACATTTTTTCTTTTGTGAGAAATTTTTGCCCTTCATAAGGGTCTCCAAATAAATTTTTATACGGGGCCCCGCCGCGGCACGCTACGCCACTGATCGTAATGGCAATAAAATGTCATGGTAAGCAACTAATCGCAGGACAAACGACAAGCACAGTGGCCCTATTCGGAGATTTTTTTTCGTCCTTGTAGCTCTCGTTTGCAACGTCGTAGGTGTGAGAGTGACCAAGATAAAATCTCATCTCATCTCACGCGCAGGAATAGGCCCCCCGGACTGGGATGAGTGGCGTACAAGAAGAAAGACCAGTGCTCTGCTTCTGCTTGGTGTGAAAGGGGCGTATTAATTATCTACGTAAAAAAAATTGAAAAGTATTTTAAGTACTTACTTACCTTGAATACATTTCTTGTTTTTCATTTTATTTATTTTTCAAAGCAAGTTTCCAAATATTAAAAACTGATACAAGTTTATTATTGTGGTCTATTAAGTATGTTATTGAATGATCATTCATATTTATTAATTTAGAAAAGAGCGACCCTATAGATTGATTATGTCTTTGTTAAGTCTTTGGCTAAGAAGCGACATTGAAGAGAATATAAATGGGGAAGAGAATCAAAGAGAATATAAATGGGGAAGAGCGACAGCTTCAACTTGACTTCAACCATAGGAAAATTACTTCAATTTTAACACCTTTTCCAGACTGACGCGGCGGTAGCGAGTCTGTATAGAAGCTGTATAGTAACGTTGCGATAATAAACAGCCAGAGGTGCAGCGATAGGAAAATCCAATGACCTTCTATACACATGTGTATAGAAGGTCATTGGGAAAATCAGACAGATAGAGCGGGATGAAACATACCCGAATGCTACTACCGCGTCGGTGTGAAAAAGACGTCTGCGGGGCATTTGCGTTTTTTGAGAACTACTGACAAACCCTTTACAAATTAGTCGCCACATTTTTCTTTCTATCTTTAGTTACAATAATCTGTACTAGATGGCGTTAGTTGCCTAATTTGTTAAGGGTTGGCCAGTAATTCTCGAAAGACGCAATTGCCTCACAGACGCATTTGTACCAGTTGACCCTATCTATTTTGCGGCGCCTTTTTTCTTATAAGAAATTAAAAGCAGCCTTATCGGCTTCATTTTGATACTTGGCGGTACTCAGTCAGCTAATGAGGCCACAGGGCCTTCTTAGGACCTTAGATTTTAGATTTTGAGACAAGGAGATTTTAGGTCGTTACCAGAGTACGGGTTCCTCAACTGTTTAAACTCCGTATACGCGGCGCAGGTACTAACGACGATCGCAAGTATGACAGCGCCCTTAGATCAGTTAGATCTTCCCTCAGATAAAACTGGACCTTTTAGCTTAAAAAAACTTGCTGTTGGTTACTTAGGTACTTCTATATACCCTGTGTAATAGGGAGTATCTGCTTTTATCCAAAAAAACCCAACAAGAAAAATGCATAAACCTATAACTAAATTCTAATCTAAAAGCCCGTTGGCAGAGGGAAAGGTGCCCAGAATGCTAGCAGCATTGCCATGCTGGATGGCAATGCTCAATTTCTGGCCGAAATAAATGCCAGCATTCTGAACACCTGACGCCTCCACCAACCGTTTAGCCAGGTCCCTGTAGAGAGATAGGGCCGCTGGGCCCCACGGACCTAAAGTTTCCACCGCAAACTGCACAAACATGTAGACACGGTCTAACCGCGAATATTTGTGCTGTTTGAGGTTCTCGGCAGGGAGTATTATGTGCTTCTATAAAAAAAAACAGCGTACAACAGATCAATAACAGAGTATAATAAAATATTCACAATAAATATATTAAAAAATATACACTGTAAATTCGTAAAGTAACTTGAACTATACACGTTGTACATGCAACCTACAGGCTTTGCCTTACTAATTTTACAGTAATTACAAGTGCAGTAAGGGCGCTTGTAAAAATTTATCACCATTCGACTAAAATAATAAATTAGTTGTTTCAATTCACTAAACGAACAAACATGCGCCTTTCCATAGGGCTTGCAATCAAGGATTTTGTGAATGAGATACTTGACTCGCGATACTTAGAGGTCTAGAAATTTTCTCACAGAATTTAGCTTCCTAAAGAAATGTAAAACAATTCTAGGTCATACCTACAAGTGAAGTGTGAAAGTATAGACGTTTTTTTCTCAAACATTAAAACACTTAACTTTACGTATAGCTTTGTGTGAAATACTACATACATAGAAGAAAATAAATACCCAAAATGTAAATTTTAATGTTCACGCACATTGTACGTGTTTTACGTATGCACAATTCTACTTCCATACAGGCAAGAGACGCTCTCGTTCGTGAATCGCACAAACTATAAACCTGTCTTAACAATTTGTTTATCGGATCAAAATGTACAAAGTGCCCTTACTGCATAGATTGCGCTACATTACCTACGGATCACCATAGCAAGAATGCACTAGTAAAGCGACTTTTAAAATTACAATCTTTAAAAACTACTCTACGTGATGATTGCTAATATTACGTATTAGAAACTAAAACTAATATAACAGTTTATAAGATCTTTAACATTATTTCTACTAAGTTTTGTACATTTTACATAAAACGTTTTTTTATCCACACGGCACATCGCCTTGCAAGCTAGGTTTGACGCTTTGCCGCGCTTCTAATAGTATTTTCAAACAGATAGGCAAGATTATAACAAGGTTTGTAACCACATAAATTAATAAAAATCTGTATTACGACAACCGTAATTTTCACAATAAATTAGTTTCGTGAACATATCACTTTATCATTTATTTATCTTTAGGGTTTCATATCAAAACGAACATGTCAAAAATGAAATCACAACTCTGTCACACAGCCCTCGCGCTTATTCTATGCCCTATGGTAACTTTCTGTGCGTCGATACTTGGTCATAGTTACAATCGATATACATTTTCTACGTACTAGATTTCACCACTGTACTGCTGTACTGCAATCCGCACACCTTACATTAGTGTGGCTTGAACACGCATGCAGTATGGTTGTGTACGCAGCGAGAAAACTATCCTCTTTCTCGATTATTCTCGATTATTCGATCTAGCTCTGCATGTTTTTTGGTTTGGATGGACGGCAAAAGGAATGTTTTAGCGCTGCAGCAAACTTGCAGTCAGCCCACGCGTGCAGGCCCCGCTGTCATCAAGTTGCGTGATTTGTTTTATCTAGAACAGCTTCTCTAGTACGTAGTCATAGTATCTCAGTGATTGTTTCATATTGAAAGAGCGCAAGCAGTACTAAGCCTGCGTTTTACGAAACAGACAAACACTCTACTATGCTTCTGTACTACATTTCTTAGGATTCCTATTCTTCTTCTTTTGCTATATAACATAACCATTTCTTTATAAGATTCTAGAAGATTTAAGGATATGGTAAGGCAACCACTGCAATCTACCCTTAGCTTTTACTGTCACTGGTTCTTTCTTAGAAATGTCTAATTGAAACTTTGACTTTTAGCGTCTGATTGATTCATAATATCTGATTGATTCTTAGTGTCTGATTGAATCTTAGATTTAATCTTTGTTTATATTTAGTTGATCTATTATTTCTTCTTTTTCTTCTTACTGTAATCTGAATATATTAAGTCTCAAAAGTCACTTTCCTAGACCATAAGCGCATGGCCATCCACTTCCAAACTCTTGAAAGCTTAGACTTTTAGAGCTGCTGGTTCTTTCTTAACATCTGATTCAATCTTAGCGTTTGATTCGACACTAGGGATGATAGGTGATTCTGTCTTAACAGGTATTTCCTTATTTTCTAAATAGTGGTAGTTGATAAAACGCGCTCCCTGGGTGAGCTGCGCGCATTCGTTAGTGAAGTGGCAGGCGAAGAGGAGCATGTTCCTGGGCTGCACGCGCCACGCGAAACGCATGAACATTATCGAGTATACCGATAGAGCTGGAATCAGAAAATGGTTTCATTTTTGACTATACTATATTAACTGCAGCATGGTGCGGGTGACACCTACAGTTATTTAGTTTATTGCTTAATGTAGGTATTACAGTTAAATTAAAAAAGTGGTGATCGTTTTTGTGGTGGTCATTGGAAGCAAGCCATCTGTTTGACTGGCTTGGTGGGTCAGTTGGTAGTGAACCTGCCTTCTGAAACTCTTGGGGCGTGGGTTCCCACCTAGGGCAAATATTCATGTGATGAATATTTATTTGTGTTTGTTTTATATCTGAGTTTTAAGTTCTATTTATGTACCTATGTATTTAAAAATATTGCATGTTTAATGCATATCAGTCTCAGGCAACCAAATACAAGCTTTGTACTATGTTGTATTAGTTTGTACTAGTTTGGGGTCAGACAACCGTGTGTGCAAAAATGTCATGAATATGTATTTATTATTATTATTTAATGCACAGACACACAACGACTTTATTTCACAGAATGACTTTCATCTAGTTAGACGCCACAAGCGAGTCAAGTTGTTTGAAAATTATGAGTTATAAGTATGTCAAATTTTGAATACCTACCTACTATGGTAAGGCCACCCGTTGATGCCAAGGTGGTCACAAGAAAAGCCAGACTGACTTATAGCGCTCTAGTAAGCGCTAAAATCAAACTTATCATAGTAAATTGACTTGTTGGGTTGGTGCACTCACAGGGTCTAACTAGTTAAAGAGTCTGTGGTTCAATGCCACAGTTTTCGAGACAAATATTTAGTTGCTTTTCAGTTTCAAAAACAGCATTTATCCAAAAATATCCAGTGACTATCTTGACGATAACTAATATAAATATAACAGGATTATGATAAATTCACTGAAACGAACAAACTTATCTGCACAGTTGGGTAAATAAGAGAACTGTTCTAAAAGAAGAATACCTTTTCTACTAGTATCATCCAGTTTTATTCACATAACGCGATAGTGGCTCCCCATGAACTCTACAGATAAATTGGTCACTCGGTAAAATACATTTTACTGCTGCAGATAAATCAAGCCACTGCTAACAGATAAGATTATAAAAGCCACTTCAAATAATAGTATTTTACGATTATTATGGTGTTGTTAAATGGAGCTGATTTTATTTCGATGGTTGTGTCATAAACTAATACATTGATAAGAGGAACTCAAATAGATTTAGGGACTTAGAGGTACTGTGTAGGTACACCCACTTGTGTTTATAAGACCTTAATCTTTAGAGTACTTCAATAAGGAGGCTAAAGTTGTGTTAAGTTGGGAGTGGTGCTCAGCATCCCTTAAAGAAATATTTTTTTTGAGATAAATATATTACTTAGAAAAGTGATAAATACTGAAAGGGGAAATGAGACATATTTTTGTGTTTTACACAATATTATTATGTAGATTGTATAGATGTTACATTAACAGGCATAATTAAGCCACAATTATTTCTAAATTGAAATAGATGATAATATAATCAAGAAAACAGTGTAACTTCGACCAAACACTATCAGGGCCTGGCCATAAGGCAGCGGCGGAGTGGCAGCCACCCTACGCCACACTGTCGTTCTCACGTGCGACGGCCGCTGTGTAACGACGGTTGCAAGTACTAGCAACAACAAAACATTGAAACCAAATGCAATGCACCTCCCCACTCATTATCAGCACGTCCTGACTGCATGCGATGCGCGACACCAAGTGCAACGTCTAACCAGACCCTTAGACATTAGAGCAAGCAATCCAATAAAAAAATTTGATTGAAACTATTTCTACAAAGCCACTATTTCATTGATCAAATGTTTATGGGATATCCATAATCCTTTTATCAATAGTGGCTAAATAGACCAATAAATAAATTGTAAATTAGTGGCATAATATAAAGTTGATAATTTATTGGTCAATAATATGCTATCAGTCATCAGTCGCAGTATGAAGGTCAATAAATAGATTACTTGTCGCAAAGGTTTCACAATGTTTTAACTAGATTTAGGTAGATTTATCTCATTTTTTTTGTGATATGGAAAACCTATGTATATTATAAACTAGCTGCGTCATGCGGTGTTACTCGCGGTTTTAAAGTAGCCTATGTGCTATTCCAGACTACAATCTATGTCTGTGCCAAATTTCATCCAGATCCATTCAGCTGTTGTGGGGTGATTGAGTAACAAATATCCATCAAACTTTTGCATTTAAACATTAGTTAGATGCAGAAGTTTGTGTGTGTTTATTTATTACTTATTTACACTTAAACAGGTTGATACATTTTAATGTTAACTACCTCCACACCAAATTGGTGTGGAGGTAGCTCATGCGCTGGGTAACATTGCAGGGTGCTGCAGCCAGTGTTACCATTTATAGATACTTTTTCTGGACTGGTCCAGAATTAATGGCAAAAGAGGTTGATTTACAGCACTAGACCAATAAGTGCTCACATGACAATAATGCTGATTTGTTTGAAAGTTAAAATTATCTAAGAAAAAAAAGTTTGTAAAATAAATTAGGGTAGTTTTTTACTGGATTGAAAGCACTCAAAAGCGTGCAATTAGATTATAGTGTACAGATGATTCTTACCAAATGTCATTTTGCCACTAATGAAGCTAGGGTCCTTCTTTATGTCAGCTAGTGCAGCTAGCGGTATTCCCCAGTTGGCTATGGGACCCCAGAAATGTGTGCTGCAAAATGTTTTCAAATTACAATAGGTACTTAAACAGGATAAATACATACTAATATTATAAAATCAAAAGTAACTCTGTCTGTGTGTTTGTAGGCTTTTCACAGCAAAACAGCTGACCGAATCTCGATGAAACTTCATAATTAGTTACAGTATATCACAAGGAAGGTTATAGCTAGTAAATAAATAAATAATATAAAATGCAATAAATAATATGTATAAATCAATTAATTACAACTCATTTACTTGTAAATAGGTAATTACCTCATCAAATAGTCCCTAAACTCCTTACTTTTCAGCTGGCTTAAAATGTTTCTTGCGAATGCTGCCATTTTTACTGAAACACAAAATAAGAAAAATAATTAGGTAAGTACCTGTATGGTAAAATGAGAAAGTAAACTGTAACCTTAATGTCGTATCAAGGGAATATTTATTAAAAATAAGTAAAGAGCTAAGATCTGATGGAAGCATGCTTAGAGAAATGTGCAAACATTTCCTAAAGCTGCCCTGCTTTCTACAGATGTCTTTCAGTCTATGATGGCAAGTTAACATCTTTACTGGAATCACAGGAATGTAGAGAGATGCAGCAATACTTGGAATGGTTTTAGATCATACATGCGCTGGAGTAAAATAGTCTATTCTAACAATTTAAATTCTATAATGTAAATTACGTGCGCTGAACATTGAGAGAATAGATGTCAAGGTTACGAACTTGATAAGTAACATTCACCACATATTCTATTAAATATTGAATAAAATTATTTAAAGTATGGATTAGAGAGCCACTAACCTTGATTCTAAATGGTTTTGTAATAATATTTATTTATTTATATTTCAATAACAGCCAGAAGCTGCCCTTCGTTTCGCCACAATGTCACTGTCGAATACTGCAGAATACTGTCACTTTCGTTCCGCTGATAAGAATTGATAAGAAATGTCAATGTCACACGTCATGCTTCTATCAAGAGGCACGTTCAGAAATTAATAAAACAAAACCCACAAAAAAATTAAGAGAAACGATCAAGCTAGGAAGATAGGCACTCTCTATTATAATTAAGCAAATCTATCGGATTTTAAGATATAATTCAGCTAGAAAAAATTGAGCGGGAGATACAAAACAAAAAAGCACTGCCCACCTCACCTCTTTTTTAATTTGTAAAACTTCCGTTTCCTCCTTAGCTGAGGAATGAGATGGCAGATGGCATGCAGGCATGATGTCTGTTTGATACTGCGTACAGACGAGGTACAGACATTGGCATTGGAAGTTTGTGATACAGGACCAAGCCAACGAATGCCAAAGAATTAGCTGCGTCCCGTTTCGTTTCAATAAAATAAAACGAGACGCAACATATCGTTGGCCTTCGTTTGCTTTAGTCTGTACGCAGCGTCAGCTAGTACGTACGTGTACTGTAAAAAAGGAAATGTCAACCTTTACCATACCCGCATAACCATATTAAATACCATGGTATATTACAAGAAAAATAGTTTTAATCAATTTACAGTCTTTACCGCAATGTTAATATCATAAATCTACCAACCAGAATGAGTGAATTAAAGAGAACCCCCGCTGCGACAAAAAATGGGTCTAATGCGCGGCGCCGTCATTCTATACATGCTGATTTATATTACCGTTTATTTCGGTTTGGTGGGTGTTCTAATCTATGCGAGAAGCAAGCTCCTTAGGATGTCAGCGGATGGACCTGGCGAATTAATTGCGTAAGTCTGTTTAAATCTAACGGCTCAGTTTAACCTGCGTTTTTCAATGCTCTGGGACCCTATTCGGAGATTTGACATTTTCATCTCACTTTTTTTCGTCCTTGTTGCTCTCGTTTGAAACGTCATAGGTGTGAAAGTGACCAAGATAAAATCTCATCTCATCTCACGCGTAGGAATAGCCCTACTGTTCCGATACGCTCCAGGCATGTGGACCTAATGGGTGGGTATGCTCATGGTATTATAATATGCTTCGCCAGGTATAACATTCAGAAACACATAGTGACGTCAATCGATGCTTAGACAAGACCGAAATAAATCATTTACAACAAGTTTAAAAGAGACGGATGATGATGGCGTCATTATGTGTTTATTGAATGCTAGACCTTGTTTTTTAGATCATGGGTACGCCCATAGTATAATAACATGGAAACGCCAATTAAGGTACCATTCTTCACCCAACCACAGACAGCAGCAGCAAACGACGTGTCGTCGCGACACTACTGGTTTGTTTGTTATACCTACATTCCCCAGCGAGCGACATGTGTCGTCTGCTGCTGCCGCTGGCTTCATGTCGCTCGATAGGTGACAACTGAACACTGATCATACATTATCTAAATCGAAGCAATTGAAGCATACTTTTACATGTTCTTAGCTTCATATTAAAGTAGGAATGTATGTTGAGGATGCTGATAATTAGTATGCTTAATTGCTCAACCGTCGACATTTGCAACGTCGCATGCTTTTTGCAAAGCATACTGACTGGAGAAATATGTTTATTCACTCATACATAAGCCACTGAGCTCCGAGCTTATCAGTTTTTCTTTCGCGCTGCTGTTCTGACGCAGTTAACTCGTAGTTTTACTTTTTCCATGCCTCTATTTGTCTCACAGATCAAAATTAATGTTTATTTGTTTTAGTTGGAATGAAGACAACTAACCGGGGAAAGATGGGAATCACAATAAAAATATGTCTTTAAATATAAAGTTTATTAAAAAATAGCAAAAGGCATTATGTGGACGGTTTCAAATTTCATACAGTCAACCTTGACAACAGTCAAGAACCTTCAGGGTGGAATGTTAACAAAAATAAGATGGTCCACAATCTCTGTATAAAGTGTTATTAAAGAACAAATATCTGTCGATTTTCTAATTTATTAGTAACATAATTTCACTTAGGACCACAGCTTTTCTACTCTGTTATAAGTACTATTTCTAACTATTTTGGCAAGTCTCAAAATGTTGCCATCTTTATCTTACATATTTAAAAAGAAAAGAGACGCAAATGCGCTTTCTCGCTCGTGCGTTAAACTTTTTTAATGATATAAAATTTCTGATTGTGTTATTGAAAATTATTATACAACATTTTCGTTACCATAGTATTCAAAATGAATTATAGAAAGTATGGAACGTGCGAGCGAGACGGCGATGATGATGATATGATATAATAGCGATAAATTATGAACAAAATGACAGCTATTCGTAATGTAATAAAGTACAAATTGTCTACCACAACTTGGGTTTTTTTTTTCGTAAGTACATTAACGTTGTCTCAGACTCGTTACTGTAGATAGCTTGAGAGAAAATAAAGGCTGAATAAAAAGTGATGAAGAATTCTTAGGAGCGAATTACACAGGCCGGACTTAAGGCGTAAATGTGACAAGGTACAGGCGCGATGCCGCTTTACAACTTGGTCATATAAAATGTATGAAAACGAGGTGTTTTAAATTATCCACAAGCCACGCGGCGCAGGCACAGTTATCACGTCTGAACCGTGTCCGTATGCTCGCGTTTCGTCCGGCCTGCATAATTCGCTCCTATCCTAGTTTATAAAAGTTGCACTACTTGTCAATTATTTTAAGTGTACAGAGATTGCAAAACCATGTAAGTACGTGGATTATATATTTATATTTAGTACATTTCATTTACTACACAATAAATGTCACAATTGATAATAATATTATAAAACTGTACATAACAATGATTAGTTTAATTTCATTGTCGTAACTTGTACAGAGTATAAAATATAAATAATAAAATGTCTAAACAATTGTAAGTATCTGATTCTGATATGATTAATTTTTCTACTGCTTACCATGTTAACTTATAACTACGTCATTTACATAAAAAAACTACATATATAACATTACTACATAACATAGGGCAGATTTAATGTTATTAGTAACATAATAAATTGCTACCTGTGCCGAGATTCAAAAAAATATCAGTCTATTCAGATAATTTGAATATCTAATTCTGATCTATTTCAAATAAAATGGAAAATACAAAAAGTGTAGAAAGAAAATAAAAGACATTAAAACTTAATAGCAGCATAATAAAATTCTTGTCGGTTATCATCTTATATACTCGTAACTATAAACAAGTAACAAAATGTTATAGTGTCAAGATTTGATTACAAAAAATAGTATATTGAATCATCATAGATAATATTGGAGTACTTATACAAAAAAGTGTAGAAAAAATAATGCTAAACATTATAATATAATAATTGATTTTAAAACCCAGTAAAAAGTTAAATAAAATAGAGATTCGAAAACACAACATAATTCTATATAAGAATGGAGATTACAAGAAGTGTAGCAAAATAACTTTAAATAATAGAAAAATCTCATGATAGTTATGTGTAAGTCTGATAGGAAAGAAAGTACATTTTTAACCTGTGACGTAAACAAGGGGTGTTAAGGCTTCGTTGTCACTAATGAAACTGAGCGGCTGACTGCCCGCTGGCTAAATAAAGTTGCGTATTGCGTAAACTCAATGTTGCATAAGCGGCGAACAATATGCGAACGGCCTTACTGAATGAGTCATCAAGCGATACGCCGCAAACTGTGTACAGTACGCACTAATCGGATACTCTAATCGGACTAATCGATCGGATCCCAGAAATTTCAAATTCAAATTGTTCGAATCTCAGTCTACTTTTATATATTTATAGAATAGAATAAGGAATCAAGTATAAATCCGATCGGAAGAATTAATCACGTTTAAAAACTTATGAATGTAGACTGAGATTCGAATAATTTAGGGTTAACATTTTTTGAAATCCGAACGGAAACGTTTATGAATGGTTATGAATAGCCCTGCTGGATGGCTAGTTGAGAGCGAACAGTCACCCGCTCAAAATTTGCTGAGTTAAGACGAAGCCTAACTATTTCTTTCTGTAACTAGTTTATTGACTGTCTCTGGCAACGTAGCTGCCACACGGACGAACCGATTTGTATTTAGCTTACTAATTGTTTATAAAGTGATTTGATTAAGTGTTCTTTGCTGTTTGTTGGGGGTTTCTAAATGTTTTAATAACACTTGTCAACGAAATAACTAAAACAAACATGAAACACATTTTTTCACTCATAATATAACCGAATATAAATTCTAACCTTGATTATAATTTTTGAAGCCCTATGGTGGGTTTTTGGTTGGACCGTGGACGACAATACTTGTTTCTCCTAAATTTTTTACATAATATTTTGGTCTCCTTTAATTAACTTCATTTATAATATTACTAGCTGCATACTGAGTTTCTACACTCTCCTACAATTTCTATGGGAAACTCTTTCCCTTTTTCCATCTTACCGTATGCTGCCAAACTAAGAATTTAATAGCTTCATAACAATTTCAATTAAATTCGTTACCTTGTTAATGATAGGTGTAATCAGCAGTTTTTTGTCTACAGTGAAAAAGGAGTCTGATTTGACGAGATTCGGAAAACCACATTCACATCTTTGAATTTTTTATATCAATTTGAGTTCAATGAATATCTCACTCTCAAACTTTTGCCTTTATGATACGATTTTCGATTTAATTTGGTGAGCAAACGAGTTTATATGAAGTTTAGATGATCAGATTAGCATCCTTATCATAAGTTTTGATGGTTACGAAAACTTTTTTCGTTTTCGTTTGCTCCATACATTTCAATAAAGCACCTAGCAGAATCATCAAGGAACTAGGTTAAACGTATGAAGCCGTACGAAAACGAAAAAAGTTTTCGTTAACTATCAAAACTCGTGTAAGCGAGAAGCAGAGAGCTCAGATGATGATATCATTGGATAGGGGCCCTATTCGGAGATTTGAGATTTTCATCTCACCTTTTTTCGTCCTTGTTGCTCTCGTTTGAAACGTCATAGGTGTGAGAGTGACCAAGATAAAATCTCATCTCATTTTTCGCGTAGGAATAGCCCTCCACTAGGGTTATTCTTACGGAGTGAGATCACAATCTCACCATTTTTCGTCCTCGTTGCTCTCGTTTGAATAGTCATAGGTGTGAGTCATCTCACGCGGAATAGCTCCCCAGGTCCACTTAGATGTCGTGTTTCATTAAAAATCAGGCTTCCATACTGGCACCGCGGCAGTAGGTAGGTCGCCAGTCGGTAGATAGGTAGGTCGCTGAAGGGGTAGGAGGTCCTGGATGAGTGTCGGTCGGGTGGAGGCAGTTACCGGAGCCGGTGCAGGAGGGCCAGCAGGCCCAGCAGCGCGCCGGCGCTGGCCCGCAGCGCCGCGGCGCCGGCGAGGCGACACTTGAACATGTCGATCCTGGTCTCCTTCCCCGCTATGATGTTCATGAACTCGGCCTCCACGACCTGGCCGTCGTAGTACGTGATGGGGTCCTCGAAGGGGTACTCGTAACCTTGCAGGCACTCGCACTTGTAGCCGCCGGCCTCGAACCCGCGCCCGAGGATCGGGACGCACTGGAATGGCCATATTATTACTGCTCCACCATTATTTATAATTAAATTTTTCTCTAAGATTTAGCACAAAGTAAGAGTAAGACTAAAAAACAGCAGTTGTTTGTTTATTGTCATATTAATGCCCAAATTATACAGGTCGGGAGTAAGGCGAGGATGCGGCGCGGACAGGAACGGGCACGGGGCCGCTTTTTAACTTGTTCATATAAAATGTTTGAAAGCGACGTGTTTTAAATTATACACAAGTGACGCAGCGCAGGCATACCGCTTCAGCGTTTACGCTTGAACCGTCACCGCGGCATATCCTCGCCTTACTCCCGACCTGTACAATTTGGACCTCAATATGACAGTAAACAAACAACATTGCTGTTTTGCTGGACGTTAGCCCAGCCTGTATTATTTGGGCCTAAAATGCACGCCAGGCACCGAAAACGCGCCGAATTCCTACTAACCTCTTTTCAGTTGAGTAATGTAAAAATGTAATGTAGTATCTAGTGTAACACAACAAAGTAGCCACCGCGCGGACTTGAATACGCGCCAGCTCGTCCACTCACTACTAGTGTCATGCGACGCGAGGAAGCCTACCGACGCCCGCCAGTCTTCCAGCCCGGACTAACAACTAATCTATGCCCGGTCGCTTTATAAGCAGCCACGCAGCGACGGAACGGCCCTCCCCGGCATGACGTACGCTTCAGTAGTGTTCGCTCATGCCTCCCACCTCGACTTGGACAAGCTCCAGATCATTCAAAATAGGTTCATTCACAAAGCGGTCGGACCTAGCTGGTTTCAGCGTTATGCCGACCTGCAATGCGATCTCGAACTCTCCTCCATCCGTCAGTACATCAAAGACTCTCCCGGCGCTAATTCTATAGAGCCCCCCACCACCCCAACCCTCTTGTCACTCGCACCGTGGACTACTCCGTAGATCCCACAGACCCTCCCCCTCTCCGTAGGCGCCCTAGGAACATCCTAGGCGACCCGGACGACCCCATCGCCGTCGTCACGTCGGCGGCGCTGGGGTCGTCCGACCCGGCAGCTCCTTGCAACAGGAAGTATTCAGTTTTTGGCATAGACGCCGGTTACAAAGGTATCATACACCGACCTCAGGAACCTCAGACCTAGGGAACTTAGAAGGTTCAACTTACTCACTACGTTACTATGAGTGTTTACGTTGCTGAAATAAAGGCAATTTAAGCTACTTTTAGCGTTTCATCTCTTCGTTTCCCTACAGCAGTTATTTGTTCGTTTTCATTTCTGAGCAAATAGGAATAAAAGTGTAGTTAGACTCACATAAGAGGAGCTCCGGTCGCACTTGTCGGTCCCCTTGAACGCGTTGGGCACGTAGTACTTGTCGGGGCACTGGTTGATGTCCAGCGACGTCAGCGACATCGTCACCGCCACCACGCCCCTGCGGAGATACAACGTACACTGCCTGCTCGCATCCGTTTTCTTTTCAGCCATTTTTATAAGTTTGACGTGTCCCTTTGTGTGTGAGTGAGTGAGTATGTGTGTGTGTGTGTGTGTGTGTGTGGTGTGTGTGTGTGTGTGTGTGTGTGTGTGTGTGTGTGTGTGTGTGTGTGTGTGTGTGTGTGTGTGTGTGTGTGTGTGTGTGTGTGTGGCATCGTAGCTGCCGAACGGATGAACCGATTTAAGATTTTGTTTTTGTTTGAAAGGTGAATTCGTGGGGAATTTTTTTTGTCGGGATATTTTAAAATTTTTACTTGTTTTTTAAAGTGTGTTGAACTGAGTACTTAATATAGATGATAAGTCAAGATAATTATAAAAGTTGACGACCCTCCTAGCCTAGTAGCTGGACTGTTTTATTAGCAGGAGAACCCGGATTTGATTCCGGGACCGGTAGATGTTTGAATGATAAATTTAAATATATTTTCTGTGTCCGTGTATTAGTGTATATTGTCTTGTGTGTGTTCTATGACATCCCTGACACAGAAAATCCTAGTGGGGAACTATTACTGTGAAACATCCATTTTATAATACACTGGCTGTTTTGCCCGCGGCTTCGCTCGCTTTTTATAGCCTGTGTCACTCAGGAATAAGTATAGCTTTATAATGATGAAAGAAATTTAAAAATCGGACCAGTAGTTTTTGAGTTAATTCGTTACAAACATTTAAAAATACAATTTTTTCCCCTTTATAATATTAGTAGTGTAGAAGTGTAGACTAGCTGTTACCCGAGACTTCGTTCGCGTTTATTCAGAAAATAGTATCCAACAACCTTTCTCGTGATACACTGCAGCTAATTATCAAATTTCATCAAGTACTGTTCAGCCGTCAAGAGACAGACAAGAGCTACTTTAGATTTAATAATATTAGTATGGATTAACTTCTTGCCCGCGAATGTCGCCAACATTTAACCAAGGTCAAGGGGCGAGCTATGTAGCAGATGACATTAAATACCCACATAAGATACTCACACAATGAACAAATCGGTACGTGCCACCGGTTGGGATCGAACCCTCTCCCTCTGACTTGAGTCGCGAGCCTTCTCCTACTAGGCTACCGTCGCTTCTCAAAGGAATAGGCGAAGAATACTCACTTGAACTCCAGCTTGACTTTGACGCTGTCCCAGCCGAAGAACGGCGCCGCGTAAGTGATGACCCACTGCTTGAGATGTCCGTCGCAGTCGAAGTAGGGCCGCGTCCAGTGCCCGTGCCGCAGGCTGGCCGCGCGGTACGAAGTGGGGTAGCGTTCGTATTTCTTGAGGTATTTCCCGAACTCGTCGTCCCGTATCTTCATCTTGAGGAAGAACTGCTCGAGGCTGTCGAAGTTGGTCGACCAGCGCTGCTTGAGGAACTGGAACCACGGCTTGTTGGTGTACACTTCCTCTGCGGAAGAGAGTTGGGATTAGATAACACTAGGTCATTTGACCGCGGCTTCGATCACTTTCATAGACTATGTAATAATACTACGTACTAACCCTACATAGTAAACCCTACATAACAAACTCGCTTCCCGCGTTTTTGTCTGTTTATATTTCTGCTGCATAACTCCTCCTGAGCTATACAAAGGATTTTGATGCCGTTTTAACCATCACTTAGAAATATTTTCGCAACGCTAGTGTACAATATAACATATACATATATCGTCACGCCTTTCCCCCGAGGGGGCTGGTAGAGGTGTAATACAACACCCACATTTCGCCAGCCGATATTCAGTCCCAAAAGTGACAGGGGCGAGCCTGTCGCCATACACCGGGCTCCAGTCATGTACAAGATGACATACAATACGCATTTGTTCACACAATGAACAAATTGGTGCGTGCCGTCGGCGGGGTTCGAAGCCGCTCCCTCTGGCTTGAGAGGCGGGTCTACTCCTAACTAGGCTGCCATCGCTTTTTTGTGTACATTACATGCGATCAGTAATTAGATAGTTTATTGTCTTTTATGTCCATGCGGTTTTGTAATAACGCAAAATAGGTAAGCGAATAAGTTTAACGAAACCTGTCGGACACAGCAAGTTAGAAGGCAGTTATCGACTCAAAGCGTTTATGCTTCAGCTTCAACAAAAATGCTTTCGTATGTCCGAATTCTATCTGGATTTCTGTCCGGCAGGGCTATTCACAACCATTCGGAAAAGTTTCCGTTCGGATTTCAAAAAAATTTAAGCCTAAATTATTTGAATCTCAGTCTATATTCATAAGTTTTGTAACGTGATAAACTCTTACGGTCGGATTTATACTTGATTCCCTATTCCCAAATGTATAAAAGTAAAACGAGACTCGAACAATTTGAGTTTGAAATTTCTGGGATCCGATCTCTGCGATCGTTTCCGAATGATTGTGAGTAACAATCATTCGGAAACGTTTCCGATCGGACCGCGGATCTCTGTCTTCCTCTACAGATCGTATTTCTTAACCGATTCAAGAAAATCGGTTCTGAGAGTGACTAGACTAAAAATATTCCGCCTGCTATGGATATGGTCGAAACTGTTGAAATTAGCTTTAAAATCATATCATAATCAATCTTACTAAATGTACAGTTCGATAATAACTGATTCTGAATTTTGAAAACCGGACTAGCATATCCAGAGATTTTATTTCCTTACCAGTCTTGTTCAATCTCGCCAAGTCTTCAAGCTTGAACTTCCTCGTGTTCAACTCTTTTTTGTAAGCGAAGGGAGCAAAGAAAGTCCTGTTGGTGAACTTGTTTCTATCCCAAAATGTACCTGAAAGATCACACAAAAATATGAGTTATAGATTATGGCTGTCCTGATGAAAAGCAAACTCTGAGCGCATGACTGTCCGCTGGCTGCCTCTGAGTGGCGTACTGGGCATACTCAGTGTTGAGCGAGCGGCGAACAGATGCAGGGGTCAAGAGCCAAAGGCGATCGAGATGGAAGCGAGCGTCGAAATCTGCGGCGCGCTGCTACCTAGATCCCTTTAACGCTTTACCCTCATGTCTCTGTCATGGCGAAGATTCATTTAAGCCGTACAACTATTGAAAAAAATATGCCCCTCAGTTTCTTGCTTCTTCTTTTGGGTGGTGCCTCTTTTTCCGAACAACGTAGCGAAAGTAGAACGTAGTAGAAATGGTAATATTTTTTATAACTTTCATAAATGTATATTTTATACTCAATTGAACAAAGACATTTAATTTGATTTTTAAACAAAGACATTTAGTTTGATTTTTTTTATTTGATAATATAGTTGCACCAGGGAACCATTTCTCATCTCACTAATATTATAAATGCAAAAGTTTGGATGGAGTTCTGTATGTATGGATATTCGTCACTCAATCATGTCAGAACGGCTGAACGGATCTGCATGAAATTTTGAAAAAATAGCACATAGGATATTTTTGAAGTAAGGCGCAGCTAGTCCTGTATACGCTGTGGCGGAGTGTACAGTGCATGTAGCGCGTCGTACCGGCGGACCAGATCTTGGAGTCCCCGAGCACGAGCGCGAGCGTCTCGCCGAGCATCTGGTCCTCGGCCAGCGGGCGGTCGGCCACGCGGTTGCCGCTGAACACCTCCAGCGGGTCCGACACCTGCAACCGACATACGCTATGACACACATGTATGAATATTTTTAGATTAACAATTTTTTAAAAACCGAAACCGTTTTGTCAAACATAGCTAAGAACACTCCCGACTAATTCACCTTTCAAACAAAAAAAAAACAAAATCAAAATCAGCTTATCCGTTCGGGAGCTTCGATGTCACAAACACACACTTACACACAGACAGACACACACACAGACACGTCAAACTTGTAACACCCCGTCGTTTTCCGTCGGGGGTTAAAAATGTCTATGTTAAACCAGGCTAACAAATGAGTGCCGCGGTCGTGTCTGAAAGTGTTCCCGTTGTCCCGACATTCTGCGTCGAGGTGGAACACCCTTGGGTTTTTAGTGGGTAGGCCGTCAGTGGCGGGATTCCCACATAACCACTCTGTGCCCGCACCTGGGGCTGTTGGTGGTATCCATAAAGGATTTTCCCAAGGAAAAAAAAAAAAAAAAAAAAAAAGGCTAACAAATGAGCGGTGGAAGAGTTCGAAGTGTGTCCATAACTTCGAGAAATGGCAAGAAAACGGAACACCAAAGTTACTGGTGAATAGGCCGCCAGTGGCATGGTTCCCACATAAGTACCTTGGCAGGGCCGAGTGTTAGCAATTGTAGAAATAGAATCGCTTGGATTGTAAGTGATTACAGTCTAGTTGGGGAAGGCCCGCCTCTCAAGCCAGAATGAGCTGGTTCTAACCTAGCCGAAAGCACACACAAATTTATTCATTGTGTGAACATATGTGCGTATTGTATGTCATCTGTTACATGACACGAACCCGGTTTATAGCGACAGGCTCGCCCCCTGTCACATTTGGAACTGAATATCGTCCGGCGAAGTGTGGTATTGTATTACACCTCTGTCATCCCCTTCGGGGCTAAGGCGTGGCGATATGTCATGTTATGGATTGCAACTTGTCTGGGGCCCCTGGAGTACTATACCTGCAGAAAAGCACTGATGAAGTTAGCGAGCCGCAGCGCCATCTTGGCTTGATTCTCCAGCTGTTCCTCCGCTCCGTACGCTATGTCGCCGTTCAGGAACAAATCACTTGGGTTGTACCTTCCAAATCAAACACAATATTAATGTCTGAGATCTGTCATCAGTATGTAGCAAGCATCATATGCTTTATGATTTAACAGCTGCGCCTCATGGTGTTAAAAGCTAGGTAAAAATATATTATTCTGGTTACTTCAAGAACAGGGCTAGCCATTATCTATCCGAGTGAACATATCCTTAACTCAAACACAGGTTTTCTAACGCAGGTTTTATAGATAATCAATAAAACAGAAGGCCCTAACCCGTTTTTTGTAAATCATTTTAGTTACTGAAATAAAAAACATTTTCATTCTTAATTTTCAACTGTTTGTGTTTTTGTTTTTCAATCAAGTATCCCCAACTCACTTAGAACAGTTGTGCGGCTGAACGCTCCTGATGAAGTTGAGTGCCTCGTACACATTCAGCCTCTCGGTGTGCAGAGCCTCGGGCCCGCTCGTGGAGTTGACGTACTCGAAGTATTTGTCCATGTAGATGGCTCGCAGGAACGGGTGGGCTTTCTCCCATTGAACAGGGAGACGTTGCACCCCTGGGAATAAAGATAATAAGGGTTCTATTTGTTTAGCTAAGTATTTTTTTAGGGTCAGTGCCAATCGCATTAAAGCTCAATTTCGTTAGTCATTGGGTTCGGATACCATAGTGATCGCATGGGAGAGCCGTTTTCATTAATTTGCGGGGCCCGCACGCGGCGTCCTAGAGATTTTGTGTTCTCGCATGCCATTGCTGACGCCGCGAGCGCGAAGACACAGATTATTAGATAGTCACTTAAGACGCCGCAGGCGCAAGCCCACAGATTACTAAAGAGTCACTGGATGCCGCAGGCGCAAGCCCACAGATTTAGGTTACTAAATAGTTACTATGGTACAGACAGCATCTTGTCCACTTGCGGCAACCGGTGATCGTTGTGAGCTCGCAGCGATAACGCCCACCGCGCAATCGTCTTGCTTCGAAACCGCTCAGAAATCGCTAGTGTGAAAGAGCTCTAACTCACAGCCAATCTTCTTGCAGTCGAAGTTGTTATAGTACTGGTCGGAGGTGGCTCGCTCGATGATCTCCCCGAGGTAGGGGCGGCGCACGACGGACGGCAGGCGGTGTCCGGCGGCGCAGCGGCACTGGTAGCCGCCGCGCCGGAACCCCCAGCCGTGCAGCGGCTCGCACTGTGCACCAACACACGGTACACTCGTTAACTATCTCAAATAAAGGACTATCATTCTAATTCAAGTCATTTATTTCGATTTTTTAAATCGCGCTATAATGGTTAACGCAAATCGGACGAGAGTGAGATGATGGGGCGCAAAAACTTATCAGTGAACATTTATTTTATGAGTGTTTGAAGAGTTGGAGACTGGCTTCGGAGCATTACCTATTGCTATTAGAGCATTGGCCATTGTTTCGTAATGCTCCTGAGTGGGGCGCAATCTGTTGGGGTTTTGTGTGACTGATTTACATAGTAAAATTAAAAGATCCTAAACTGCATTGTGACCGCTTTCCCAAAGTACTGATAGAGATCTTTCAATAGTTCTTACTTCAGTAGTCTCTTTACATCTAGCAGTGGAAGCGAATCTGTTGGGTCGATCGTTGCCTTGACTCGGTGGACACTGGTTAATGTCAATTCTGTCGTAGTCTAATTCCATCACTACAGCTGCTGTGTACCTGTTAACAATTTCAATGTCCAATACAATCACTGTTTACATTGGATCAGCGGAGTGTAAAAATTATCTTATTAACTAAATAAATAACTAATGGCTTTGTGAGCCAAAGACCTCGCGAAGACGTAAAAAAACACAACACTGCCATTTTGAAAAAAAATACAAAAACCAAGTCGACAAAAAAAACTTTATAATTATCAAAACTACTTACAAAATTTTACGAGAATCGTTTAGGAAACGCGACCTGTAGAGTACGACAGCCAGACATACACCAGACATACGAAATCATTTTTTCCGCAGCTGAAGCATAGATGCTTTGCTCACTGACGCTCTCTGTCGATTATGAGTCTTTTACAATAAAACTGTTAGCTTTGTTTTTAAATTAAAATTTACAGAGCTTTTTAGAGAATTAAATTGCTAAATTGATTATGAGAATGCAATTCTCATAATCCCTTGTTTATTTATGACTCTCTTAAAATACTGCTATGTCTCTAAAGGGTTGTTGCTCTGCTGGATTTGAAAATCTTTTGTGCATACAATCATTTTACAAAAGACACTGTTTATGTAAGTGTTTGCTACAAAAACCCTGTTACCTTTGTTGTGAGCATAGTTAATGAGAATCCTAAGACAATTGTTGCAAATTGAGACCTGGCTATGCTATCACAGTAATGTTCTCATTGTCTGTTGTCATAACAACTTAGCTACTGGTATTAGCTTGGTTTCACCTGGCTCGGTCCTGTCACCAAACCATTTGCCTGGTAATGACACAAGGCCACTGGGCCAGACATGGTTTTGCATGTTGTGGTACTACTCTAATGAAAAGAGAATACATACATACATATAATCACGCCTCTTTCCCATAGGGGTAGGCAGAGACCACTTCTCTCCACTTGCTACGATCCTGGCATACATCTTTCGCTTCTTCCACTTTCATGAGTCAATGAGTGAGTTTCATGAGAAAAGAGAATATTATAAAGTTAATAATTATTTAGAAAACAAAGATGTTTGAAACATTTCATTTCTGCCAAAATGGTGTCAAATTTAAAAAAAAGGAAAAAGATGCTACCAGTTTGTTGCATTAGTAGTTGATCTTTTTCTGAACAAGGCGGTAGTTGTTATTTATTTAACTTTGATGTTCATAAGTGTATCTTAGATCCCCAATTGAATAAAGAAACTTTGACTTTGGTCATTACTGGTAGATGCAATGTATGATAATGCACACAACAATTTTTGGTACTAGGTGTGTCCTGCAATGTTTTCAAAACACAAAAAAAATCGTTTAAAATATCTTATGCCCAGTTTTGTGATACACACTATCACAATACTGGGAATAAGTCAAAATGTCAATGGCTTGACAAATTTCATTAAGGGTTCTGTGATGCTCTGAATTTTCCACACAAGCGGGCTTGTCAAATTTCTTGGAAACCATTTGTCAGATTATGATGAACTTTAGCATGTACAATTAAATGAACTATATCTACACCCCTATGTTCTTGGATTTCTTTTAAAACATCTTTAAGAGAAAATAGAGCTTTGCCAAATGTTCGCATTTGTAAGGGGTCACTTTTGACTGATTTATCTAATAGATGGATAGAGCAAATCAAAAATACATAGGGAGGTTGTCTACATCATTTATACAAGGCACATATAGTATTATACATAGTTATTTAGGAACCCTCAGGGAAATGACTTGCATTTCTCTAAGCATACTTAAAAAATATATATATTAAAACATAGCACTTTGCACTTTTTAGAGGCTTGTATCTTTGCTTGCTCTTTTCATTACTTGTCTTCTAGACAAAATGGCAAAAGAAACCCTTTAAATGCAAAGTTAGTCTAAAATGGTTGCTGGACCCTTAAGATTGTTTATTGTGTAAAGCTGTGTGAAAAGGCAACAATTAATCAGGCAACAATTATTTCTTGTTTAACTATTCTAGCTATTGATTGAATCATAATTCCACTCACGTTGGGTATTCAATATGCCTGAACTGGGTATGGCGAGGGTAAATATCGGCGATGGGCGACACTGCTGCTACCAGCCACTTATTCAGTCTGCCACAGTCGAAATATGGACGGGTCCAGTTCACAGGGCCTGGCTCCTGAAAATTTTGAAACATTTTCACAGTAATTAGTCACACAATTTACTATTATTAATGCTTAAATAGTTACAACCTACAATTCTACCTGTTTAAAGAATTAGTTTCCTTTTTTGATTAAGTCTTTGCCAAAAGTTTTGATTAAATTATTGTTGCATACAAACCTCATCATTTCCAGGCGGTCCATGGAATGTGAATGTCTCATTTGTATTATTTGCATATCTGATCTCCACTTGATATGTAGTCTTCGTGTCATGTCTTCTATCTACTCTGTCAGGTAACCATTTCTTATACCACTCATTTGTGCGATAAAATTCAGATGTATAATCCTTTGATAAGCTATCAGAATCAAAAGCACCTAAATCTTCAACGTTAAATGTATTTAGCGTTGAAATCTTTTGTAAATGGACAGGATCATTGAAGTCATCTGCACGGTAGGCTCTTGGTGCAAATCTAGGCATGGTTTTATTGAAGAATCCTCTGTAAGATGATGTGTAAGACATATTCGGCGAGAAGTAAATCGAACTGGCGTTTATGTAAGGGTTGGAAGAAACATCTGCCACTGATGAGAGGAAGTAATACATCAAACCAGGATCATATGTATCGTTGATAGCAGGTCGTATGAACCTTGACTGGAGGATATAACTCCAGAAAAAGGCCCGGTTCATCGCCATATTATGCAAATGAAGCAAAGCAGTACGGTTGGGGAAAACAGGATTTATGTTGATTTCTTTTACATCAGGGTGATGAGATACGGAGTCTTCGGGCAGATACAAGTCATCTAGATGGCTGATGAAGCAATTATCTTCATTTATTCTATCAATTTTACCCCGAACTTCGTCGAAAGCATCCCGCAATTGCCACTCATACTGGCCGGCCACACCCCATAGCAAAACACATAGCGAAATTGCTAGTAAACTGCAATTTATCGTCTCCATTTTGCACTGTGACACTTATTAGTAAAAATACTTTAAAGAACAGTCTTTGTTTAATTCATAATGTTAATATTATATTTCTTATTTCAATTTATGTAAAAAAACAAACTGTTTTGAAAATGCGTCGGCTTTGTTCAACCATAGACAAAAATTCAAACTTTTGAATTCCTGTCAACCGTCAACGTCACTATGACTTTGACAAATTTAACAATAAAACTATTTTTTTTAAGATTTATGGCTGTCTGCTGTCTATGGTTAACCTAAAATATGTATTGATTGTGAAAAAATAAATAAAAGACTTAAATTGATAAACTAAACGTAAAATAAATTAATATCATGTCTGGAACATTGTTTCGTGAGTTCATTTACCATTTTTTTTTTACAAAATCTAGTACCTTTTAACCGTGATACTGTGCTGTAACTGGTTTTGTTTTCAGGTTCTCTACTCAACACTTCATTAACGTTTTACACTTCAAATTCAGCTAATTTGGTAAGTTCACCTTATTTGAACTGTATTCAGCTATCTCCTTAACCTTTTTATGAGATAATTATCATCTCATAAATTTACCATAGTTCTATTCTAGCCTCTTATTTTCACTTGATTGTGAGTAACTTCACGGTATTCCACTTATTCTATTTTTCAGAGATCAATTCACACAGCAGCTGTATACTATGCAGCACGTAAAGGCACAAGGGCCAAGGCGCGTGCCAAAAAAGTTAAAGTTGAAGTTACAAAAGTAGGATTTGTACCTCATAATGAAAGAGGAAAAGATAAGTGAGATATTTGTTTTTTTTTTAAATAATAACTATAAGCTTGTGTGTGCTTACGCTAAACACAGTCAGCTTATGCCAGAATCAGATTAACATTATAAAATAAATGCTCAATCCTGATTTTCGCATTTCTTCATAAGCATACTACCTATAACATCAGCATACCATGTACTTAGTATTTTTTTACTAAATTCCAGGGTCTCCAAAATAGCAGTGAACAAGCATGCAGATGACTCCTACAAAGCTATTCCAAAAGACGATGTATATCCATTAAAGTACTATCGCTGGTTGATATACTCTGCTGAAGATGCTGTGAAGGCACATCAGGAGACTCATCACCCGACAATGTATAACCAGCCTGATGCTTATGTTTATGCACAGATTGAGTTCAACATGACTGCTGCTAAAAAGGTGATTGTTGCTTACTAGATCTTAGTAGTTCTAGTAGTGGTGATGAAAATGGACCATGTTTTAGTGTCAAAATTACCATTAGGCGCAAAACACACAACACTCGACACAACTCCGGTGTGCGATGATGCAGAATTAACCTTTAACTGTAAAATCTCTAATTGTATCTCAAAAACTGCAAGGATGTAACAAACTGACACCATGTCTCCTTGCGGGTTTCCATTGCTCCACACACAGCAGTGGAATGCGGCGTTAGTATGATATACTTACTTAGCTCTTCTTTGGATTAAACTGAAGATAGTTTTAAAGTATAAAGTAAGCTAGAAACTCACACGTAAAATTATCTCTGAGAAGAAAATTGTACACATTCATATTAGTAAGTGGAGTCAAGAAGTCTTGGATTAAGGTCTTCCTTGAGAAGTATTGCACATTCCTCTAAAGCATGCGTCTCAGAACCTTGAATTATTGGAGCATCCGACCACTGCTGATATCAAGCAAGGCTAGCACAGTTACTACACTGAATCATATGAAGAAATTGATTACAGAACTGTACCACATAAAATTCTATTCTAATAATCTATTTTTTTAATGTTAAAAAGGCTATTCTTATTTGTTTCACCTCCCTATTATAATTCCAGACCCGCTACATGGACACTTTCACCCGTCTCTCCATACTCCCGCATCCGTTTCCGCGCGAGGAGGAGCGCACTGTGCTCGCTTTCTGCAAGGGCCCCGAGATGGCAAAGGAAGTGTTGGAGGCAGGGGCCACTACTGTCGGTGGTGGAGAACTGATTAAGAAGATACAGGTGATATTATTTTAAAGGTTATGATGCTATTAAAAATTCCTGTAGGACCATGTTAAAAACCATGGTAGGCAGCAGCTAGTAATAATAAAACGAATCTGCTTAGAGATTCAAATATTATAGTGCCACATCCAGCAGAATGTCCTTGCAAACTTGTTTAATGTTACTATTTATTTATTGAGATCGCTCTTAAGCGATAAGACCGCCCATTGCGCCTTTATTTTTGAGTGTTTAGTTTAGATTTATATGTATTTGGTGTCAATAAAGAGTTTTTGTATTGTATTGCATTGTATTTCTCTCTCTTTTCCAACCTATATGCAATCATCATCGCAATCTGTCTCTTGTCCTTTAGTTGACATCTTTCATCCTTGTTCTTTTTTTCTATGGATCGGAAAATTCAGTGCAAGCAAACTCTCCCATTTTACAATATACAGAGCCTCTCAATATATTACTAATAAATTTTCAGGAAGGCCAAATAAAGATCTTCGAGTACGACTATGTCATCGCCCACCCTAACATCCTCACAGAGCTGGTCCCGATCCGGGGGCTGATGAAGAAGAAATTCCCTACCATTAAGACTGGAACCCTTGATACTGACCTCAAGACCTTGGTAAAGAAATTTGCTGGAGGAACGCAGTACAGAGTTGTAAGAGATGAGAAGCAGGATAATTTTGGATCAGTAGAAGTAGCGGTGGGACGGGTAAGAATTGCTTAGGTATTTACTTTGTTGGACCAGACCTTTGTTAATTACTCTGCAAGCTGCAGGAGGAAGTTTATACCTACAACACTCATGTTCTATTCTATTCTATTTAGTGATTTCATGTTCAAAATGGGTTTTGATATTATATCTAAGTACTAAAATTGTTTGACAATCGTCCATTTGAAAATCGCAGTTCGACGGCCACTCTTAAAGACCAATGGCATAGATAGGCTAGGGGAATAGACCAAGACCTATTGTTTTTCATCATTCTTCACTCAAAGTCTATAGCTTAAGTGAGGAATGAAAAACTGCAAGGCACTGCTAACTCTTTGAAAACATACCCCAACTTACTCTGATGCAGTCTTAATGCAGTCCGCATAAGGTGTAGTTCTCTAATTGACTCAACGAGTGCGAAGCGCGTGCGTCAACGTCCTGTTTCAACTTGGGCAAAAATGCTTTTGTATGTCACACGGAATTCCGGCAGTTGTCCTCTGTAGGTCGCATTTCTCAACTGATTCTCGTTAATTTTGTCAGCAGGTTCGAATTATATTTAAACAATTTATTTATCGATTTAGTTTTTGGATATTTTTCAAAATGGCGGAGTTTTTTTATGCGTTTTGCGCAAAATATTCAGCTCACGAAGTCTAAAAATATAACTTTATTTTTCCATTACAGTTAAATATGGACCCAAAGCAGATAGCTGAGAACATTGAAGCGCTACTAAAAGATTTACAAGCTGTTCGACCAAAGAGAGAAGGGCTTTTTATTACTAGGTAAGTCAATTATTTTTGCCTTCCCTCGCCTTGGCCATGAATATAATTGCTATAAGTAGTATTATTATGATGTTCTCTGCTATTGCAGTGCCATGAAGTGCAGTGCCCAGAATATAAAGTTAAGCCTCACATTTTCTCATGACACTAAAATTAACTAAATTGTTAGATGTTTCTAACAATTTCGAACTCCTGACATACATTTCCTGTGCCCTGCAAAATAACTGCAAGCATTCCGCTTAATTTTTTTTAAATCAACTCCTTCCAAAATACAGATGCTGCAAAGCTTTTTCTGTTTTTTGCAAAGCAAAAATTGCTATAATTTTAAAGATTGCTTTTTCGAATACCCGATCAGGGGGGCTATTCCTACACGTGAGTTAAGATGAGATTTTATCTTGGTCACTCTCACACCTATGACGTTTCAAACGAGAGCAACAAGGATGAAAAAAGATGAGATGAGAATTTCAAATCTCCGAATAGGGCCACAGTTCGTATTATAAATCGTGATATTACTTGTTACAGATGCCTCATAGCGAGTCCACCATCGCCCGAGACACTCAAAATAGATCCGTTCGTGTATGTAGACCGTGAAATAGCCAAGACAGTCGAAGAGGACAGCGATGATGAGGACGAGGCCGTCGCCGCCTCCGCGTAGTTTGTGTGATTTTGTCAGTAGAAACTATTTAGTTCGTACCTATGTAAAGATTGTAAAATGTAAAAAATTATAAATAAAATGTTAAAACCTTTTTTTCTTACTGAATTTGTACTACGCATCCGTGTCTTTGACTGGATTTATTTTTTGGCTTCGTACGACAGAAGTTTTTAATCATGAGAAAATGAATTTGTGGACAGGCTTTTCACTTGAATGTGTACTCTGACTGAAGGTTGGCAGCAGTGCATTGTTGAATGTAGAGAGCACAGCAAACGTTGCTAAGAGGTAGATCTTGAAATTTAAAAAAAAATGAAATATTTAGTAGTGCGGCTGCAGCCGGACTCGTTTTGTATGTATATTGTTTATATTATCAAATTTATTTAATTTTCTATTTAAGTCCATATTTGCACCTAAAAATAAATAAAAATCAAAGTATTGCAAAAACTTTGATAAAGTGCGGTCTGGTCCTATCCTCTGAACGCAACCCTGTCTGGGATGAATATTTGGCAAAATGACGTCAGCTGTCAAAATAATAACTTTGAAAACTGCGTTCTGAAACTAAAGTTTATCAAGATGTTGTCCTGATTGTTTTTTCTAACAATGCGATTTTCTCGTTAAAATTAATACTTTCTAAGCGTTTTTATAAATAACTAACGCATGTCTATATTATTTTAGTGATTAAATATCAATTTATGGTTGAACTTAATTTCACACATTTGCTATAGCATTGCTGATTTTTTGTTTCTACATTCTGAACGCACCCAAGAGGGGCGTAAAATAATCCGCCATTTTGTCTCTTTGACAATTTTGGTTTATATTTCATGAAACCCGTACAAATCCTAGTAATCGCAGTTTTAAAGTGATATTTGGAATACAGTGCATTGTTTTCAGAGGCTGTGATATTTGTGCCCGTGGATATTTTTGTTTACGTTGACATAAGAGTTTTATAGTTGACCGATTTTGACGTCGTTTTGAAAGAACTCTCTCTTGATAAATCAAAATGGGCACAAGAGAGGACGAATACGATTACTTGTTCAAAGGTAAGTAAAGTATAAACCCTTCATCTACTTGGAGCTAGCCGTAGAGAAGGCCGATATTGTTTATCTCATAGAAAATAAGGTCCATTGTCTCATCTCTCAATGACGTAGAAAAAGCCCATTGATGTTATTTTTTCCCTTTGTTTCCTATTTTATTATCACCAAGGGTCTGTTTTACTATTCCTGGAGGCTATAAACTTGTCACTTTGTCCTTGAAAGTGCCCGTAAAGTGTTATTTTCTAGTTTGTTTTAGTATCAGCTGATTGAGTCATTCATCGATTTTTGCGCTAAGTTTCGGGACTTGTGAGTCATAGTTCGACGTACCATTTGTGATCTAATCGTGAATGTGGCATTTTTCGAAAGAATTGTAGTTAGAATGTTAATTGTTTATGTTTTAGCTAGTGAAAAGCAAATATGTTCACAGTGACTCCTTTGTTTCAGTGGTTCTCATAGGCGACTCGGGAGTGGGGAAAAGCAGTCTCCTTTCACGTTTCACTAGAAATGAATTCAATTTAGAGTCTAAATCTACAATAGGAGTGGAATTTGCCACAAGAAGTATAGAGGTGAGTCGAATTGTTATGATTTAATGTTTCATCAGTTCAAATTGAGATGTTGTTGTCATTGATGCTTATCTGATGTTCTCAATTATAATCAATAACTTATCAAATTAGTTGTCTGCTTGAAGTAGGATTGTGAATTCAGTGCAATTACCTGCTCCCATTATTTTACCTGTGAAGTACTTACCAGTTTTCCTAAATTAATAAAAATGATAACACTAAATAACAAAACAATCACAGACAAAAAACAAAGCATAACTTATTTATCTATACTTATACATTCATTTATATTATAGGACAACACATGGATGAAGTTAAATTATATTTGTTTAAATACCTAGTTTCAATATAGTTTATATTTCTATTATTATTTATAGTAAAATAGTTAGGCAGTACTATACCAAACTGCTCAGAGTTTTTCAGAAACTGTTTCTCGAATGTATAAATATATGTATGTTATTATGTGACCTTCACCTAAATTATTTGACCAATATATATAAGTCAAATTGTGGTGAGTTGTTGTTAGATTCATCTTTGTTAGATGTTGAGAATGCTAAAGACTACATTTTGTAGTTGTGTTATTTGTTGGATACTTTGAACCAATCCCAAAAAAGGTGGAGGTTCTCAAATCAACTTTATACATATTAATTAATTAATCAACAGTAATAATAATGGGACTAGTGTGTTTGTAGTGTAGTTGTAGTAGTGTGTGTCTGATTTAGTTTAGAAAACGGTACACATTCAATTAGACTGCTCCAAAATTGTTACCATTGAATGGGATCTAAATAGTGGTATCCAAAGTATGGGATATTTAGATCATTTTGTGCTGTCAGTTTATTTATAGTAAAAAAATAGGTATAAAATGGAAAACTAACACAAAATAAGTTAAATTTACTTTAGTTTAATATATAGTGATAAAAATAGTCTGAAATTCCATACATAGGGATAAAAAGTACCTATAATGAAGTGTTATGTTAAATGGGGTATTTAATATTACAATAGAATTCTTCTTATCCTTAGCTGAATGTAATATTTGATGATGGAGAATGAAATTGATGCTCTTGTCAACTTTTATAAGTCATCAAATCGTAAAAATATTTCTTTATAACAAATACAAATACCTAGGTACATAAAATACAAAATATTTTATTTCGGTAAGAAAATTTAAAGTTTCAAGCATCAGGAGTGTCTTTTTAAGCACAAAAAAGCCTGTAGTAGGAGACTCCTCATAAATATTTAAAAAAATGTTTCAATTTTGTTTTAAATTGTGAATTATTCTAGAGGTGTACTGTTTGTTCTCCTGTTAGTCAACTTAGCTCATTATTCAAATGGCCAGCCCTAGCCTAGTCAGAGTTTGACTGGTTTATAAGCCGGAGGTCTTGGGATATATTTCGAGCCAGGCAAATGCTTGAGTGATGAGTTTAAACACTGTCTGTAAGTTCAAATAAGGTCTGGCTGTTAGTTGTCCATGTCTTTGTATATTTTCCATCCATGGCATTCCTGACACAGGGAACCCTAGTGGGAAACTATGATTATAAATAATTATTGTCAATTTTTTTGTTGTAACAACAGAGCTAGCAGTGACAGTGACCTATTATTTTAAATAACATTAAATTAACAATAATTATTTACTTACTTTTTTTGCATTGTTAAAAAGTAAGGCTATTGTCCAATCAGCAATTTTAGGATTGAACTCTAAACTAATAGACACTTCTCACATTGAAGTTGCTTATTGCAAGTCACCATAGTCCCCAAAAGAAAGCATAGGCAACTGGTTCTTATTGTCATAATTAATGTTTAGCTTTCCCCAGTTTATTTAAAGACCGCCTGGCGCCTTATGCACGGTATTGTTGCTTAAGAATCGACATGCTAAAAACAACTCTTATGCTACATCTATAAGGTCGATCTCTTTTGGTTTTTCAAATCATTCAAGCTCATTCTTGCGACATGCTATAAGCAACGCTACAATGCGTAAGCGTAGGTCGATTTTTGGAAATTTGAAATCCGCTGACTGCTTGCTATCATGTCGCCCCACGGGTGTTTCCAGGGACAAATCATCATTTGTTTGTCTGACGAAAGTAATAAAGTAATTCATGCAAATACAATTTTTAAGTTAGAATATGAGTAAAATTGGTAGAAGGTCGCCAGGTCACGGTTCGAGGCAAACTACTAGTAATATTAGTCTGGATGTGAAGATGTCCATTGTTTATCTTATTACAAGAACCTTCAAGCCATGTCAGAGGCCTTTAGGCTGCAAAACAATTGACACTAGGTTTACCCACTCGGCCTGAATGAACTAACAAACTTACTTGTTTAACCCTCGTCGCAAATAAGGAGTGTTATAAACTTAATAAAACATGCATGTCTGTCCATGGCATTGTAACTCCCAAACATAAACTGATTGTTATTTTTGTCATTTTTTGTCTAAAAAGTGACTTCATTGAGAGTGTTCTCGAATATAATTGTGGGGTTTTTTTTGTACAATTAATAGTTTACTAGGTGCGACCCGTAGTTTAAAAATAGCATGCTATACCAGACTATTATTTATGTTTGTGCCAAATTTCATTCAGATCCATTTAGCTGGAGTGATTGAGTAACACACATCAAAGTCAAAATGTTTTTACTCAATTGGGTATCAAAAGAGACACACCTTACAGACATTCCTATGAACGTCAAAGTTTAATAGATAGACTCGACCGCCTTGTTCGGAAAAAGAGCCACTACTCACTCAGAAGAACAAGCAAGAAACTGACATCCAGCCTCCCGCATATGAGTGTGGCAGTTGCTAAGTGCAGACGTGTGTCGGTTGCAGGTGGACGGCAAGACCATAAAGGCGCAGATCTGGGACACGGCGGGGCAGGAGCGGTACCGCGCCATCACGTCGGCCTACTACCGCGGCGCGGTGGGCGCGCTGCTCGTGTACGACATCGCCAAGCACCTCTCGTACGAGAACGTGGAGCGGTGGCTGCGCGAGCTGCGGGACCACGCCGACCAGAACATACTCATCATGCTCGTGGGCAACAAGAGCGATCTCAGGCATCTTAGGTATGGTCACATACACATTACTCACTTGAGGGAATGCTACGCTACATGCCAGCGCACGGGCAGGTGCCTGTGCGCTGGCTACGCTTATTCAGATCTCATTTATAAAAAAATACTGGTGCAATTCAGCTTTTCAGCGCTAAATAGATATGTGCGCATCTGTGTGTGTGTATGTGTGCTTACACAGCTCCATACAAAACTGATGTTTTCTATGGACTAAAGTTGAATAAGGCTCGGCTCGGACAAAACGGAAAAATCTCTATCATATTTTGATGTCATTGACAAATGAACCACATCACTAAAGTCCAAAATACAAAATCCTTCTAATATTATAAACGCGAAAGTTTGTAAGAATGGATGGATAGATGGATGGATGTTTGTTACTCTTTCATGCCAGAACGGCTGAACAGATCTGGACGAAATTCGGCACAGAGAAAGATTATAGTCTAGAATAGCACATAGGATACTTTATAACCGCGGGTGAAACCGCGGGGCGCAGCTAGTCGTATATAATTTCAATAGAGAGGCCAGTTTTGCCTCGTTATTATGCAATGTTGTATTTTAATCCATGGTAATATGGTTAATTTTCAATGCCGTCAAACAGTGCGTGAGGATTTTTTCTTCGTCTGAGCCGAGCCTAAGTGTAGTTAGTGCGTACCCTACCCCTGTGCTGCTGCTATGCTGGTTACATATCAGATAGAGATAATAGACCCAATTGTAAAGTATTTATTTGATAAGACCTATTTATACATACTAAAATTTTAAATTATCTTCGCTATTGCTGCCTATTAAATATAGCCATCAATAATATTAGCAAGTTTTAGATAAGTCAATTAAATTTGTAGAATGGAAATCATAATTTCGAGCAAACAACTTTACTGTTGAGAAAGTATTTCTTATGATAAGTCAATTAAATTTGTAGAATGGAAATCATAATTTCGAGCAAACAACTTTACTGTTGAGAAAGTATTTCTTATGATAAGTCAAAATGTCTTAAAAAGTCATGGCTACAAAAATGACTACCGCCTTGTTCAGGAAAAAAGAGCGACTACTTAGAAGAACAGTCAAGAAACTATTGGGCATATTTTTTTAAAAACTTGTTTCATATTGTTATATTTTGGCTTAGAAATAGGTAACATCCAAATCGCTAAAGGTTCTTACAAGGTTTCCTTTTTTATTATCCACTAGAGTAAAATCAAATCGTAGTAGACAAAAGATGTGATAAAAATTAAGTTTGCCAATAGCCTTTGTAGCCTTTGTAGTGATATCACCCCGGTCAGGGCTACACTTGTTCACTCCACTTTCATGTCACTCCACTGGCCTAAAGAAATATTTTTGAAAACAAATAAAATATACTCAAAATAAAATAGTATAGTATAGTTAGTATGGTAATGTAGGCATTTCAATGGCTACATAACCATACTACTCGCTTTCAAGCATGTAAAAATGTTTTAGACTGTTGAAAATTAGCTTCAAAATCTGTGTAGTAAGCATTAGAAGGTGCCAAAGGGACGCAGCGTCAGCACAGCTTGACTTGCCGCTATATTCTTGGAACTCAAAAATATTTGCTTGTGCAATACTTACCTACAAACGTTTTAGTTTTCTACAATATTGCAGCATCATAGTTTTTTGTGGTTCCAATCAACCAAATAGCAAACTACCTACGCAAATGTCTCAATACATCATTCATAGAACATCGTCCCACATCGTGTTTTGCGTTATTGCGGAACTATTATTAGACAATATCAATCTACTTATGAGTCTTAAAAAGTAGGTAAATTCTTCTCAGAGACCTGAGGGTGGCCTAAAAACTCTGATAGGCCCTGGACCCGTACAGTGACCGCCAATTGCGATATTTTTTAGGTTCCGCCGCCGAAACCGCGCGAATAAGAACTTTATTGCGCGGCGATACGATTCACAGTCGCGCAGCGTCGACGGCTAAACCATAAACATCATCGCAATAAGATGTCACCGTACGGGCCCTAGCCAATAGCCACTTCTCATCTACATGCTGAATTCACATCACACTAATATTATAAATGCGAAAGTTTGGATGGAGGTTTGTTACTCAATCACGCCAGAACGGCTGAACGGATCTGGATGAAAATTGGCACATAGATAGTTCCATGGTATAATAACATACTCCGCCAAGTATAGCTTTCAGAAACACTTGGTGACGTCAATCGATGCTTAAGCAAGACCGAAATAAGTAATTTACAACAAGTTTGAAAGAGGCGGATGACGATGACGTCATTACGTGTTTGCTGAATGCTGGACCATGATTTATAGATCATGGATAGTTCATGGTATGGAATATCGCATAGGCTACTTTTGACCGCAGGTAAAATCGCCGGGCGCAGCCAGTTAAATAATACGATTGGAAATTAGTTGTCATGGGTCAAAAATAATGATGATGTGAAAATCTATGACAAAGTTCTAGCATAACTAAATTTCCATTATTGATTTTAACTGTCTATTTCCAGATCCATCCCAACAGAAGAAGCGAAGGCATTCGCGGAAAAGAACGGACTTAGTTTTATTGAAACATCAGCTCTCGACTCTACCAATGTGGAACCTGCATTCCAGAATATTCTAACTGGTAAGTTTTGCCCCAATTTCCGTTGATCATTCAAACTGTCATAATATACTGATATACTGATACTGTTCGTCCCACAAAAGTACAGGTAAACTTAAAACAAACACAAAGTTGTTTTACCCTCATGCATATAATATAAACGTTTGACCTGCTAATCTATTGAATAAAAAAAATGTATCTGGCAACTGTAAGCAGGATCGCGTTCAGAGGATAACCCAGAGTGAAACTTCGCCGTTCAAAACTTACAATACAATACAAAAAAAAAACTCTTTATTGACACCAAATACAAATAAATCTAAACTAAACACTCAACAATAAAGGCGCAATGGGCGGTCTTATCGCTTAAGAGCGATCTCTTCCTGACAACCTTTGGATGGAATAAAAACATTATGAAACTTCAGTGTTATATGGCGAAGTTGCACTCTGCGTACGTTCTGACATTTCCGGTTTCCTCTAAACGCCACCCACTTCATGAATCATTTTGTACCATTGGATAGATTAGTTTAAACGTTTTTTTCATAAAAGAGTTCTCTGATACTCGATTATTGTCTTATTGTTAAACTCATCACGACCAGGTCACGCAGGTTATCAATTCTGATAAAATATACAACTAAAGTACCGCATGTGAAATGTCAACGTCGTCCCATATTGGGACGGCTCGGCGTGACGCTAGTATCTATTTATATCTTTTGGAGGCCAATAACAGTTAGTATAGGTACCTAGTTAATATGGTGGATAGTAGACATAGTTATGGGTTAATTTGGGGTCATTTCCCCTTGAATGACGCGCCGTGAATGTGTAACTAGGTGGATGGGTTTGAATGGTGATTAGCTGTGCAGGATCAATGTTTTCAGCTTTTGTGGACTGTATGTAAATATATTCTTCGTTGTTTCGTTTCTTTTAATAACGATGTAATAGAACTAATTTATTTCTAAAAGTGAAGTACTCATACAATTTCATTATTACATTTGTTTTTTGACGAAGCCCTTGTACAACGACGGATTTTCATTTATTTGGATTGATTTTAAAGGTTGTACATAAACAATTAGAATAGATACCCTCGCAATATTGTCGTTGCAGTGTTTTGAGGGAAACGAAATTTCAATTTAAAAAAACTATGTAAATTTTTGCAATTAATTTTTGACTAGTTATTCGCCATTTTGAGCATTGAGCATTCTTAATATTTCTTAATTAAAATTGTTACGGAACTGTTACGTAATAACAATAAAGACTATTCTATTTATTATTGCTTTTAGTTGAATCAATCACTTAAGCAAAAGCTGGTCAAAGTCAAAATGTTTTATTCAATTTAGGTATCAAAGATACACTGATGAACGTCAAAGTTATTTAAATAGACTCTACCGTCTTGTTCGGATAAAGAGCCTCTACTCAGAAGAACAGGCAAGAAACTGAGGGGCATTATTTTTCAAATAATAAATAAATTACAGTCTCACAAATTTTGGCTTACAACTAGGTAATATCTATAAATACTAGTGGCTACTTGGCGGAAGTGGAAGTCTCCAGACATCTTTGTCTTCTAAATAATTCTTAACCTTATAATACCCTCTTTTCATTAATGTAGTTTTTACGTGTGGTTTGAATTTTCCCTCGGTGAGCCCTGTTTTATTTTTCGGCATTTTATTGAAAAACGAACGGTCCTTCAGATAACTTGTTACGAACACGCTGAGTTCTTTCATCAACCAATTCTGTTTCTTAGCAATAATAAATAGTGAGAGTCATGTCATTTTTGAATCAGCATTACAAGTATCTCTAGAATTACTAACTGTGAAATCACTTACACAGTTGCATCATTATCGAATACAAATAAATAAAATAAAACCAAAGCATGTACTCATTAACAGGCATGACTCATGTTTGTTTAATCAATGAACATGTTTTCTGTGATAAGTCGACACCTGGTAGTTTCTTGGTGTGTAATCAGCAGTGAGGTGAATAATGTCGCTGCTATGTTCAATTTGTCATTTAATGTCCAATGGATTTAAATTGTGGTTAACTTCAGTTGATTTATCGGGGGAACTGAGAACTGGAGTCTGAGAAATTATAGATGGATTTAAATCAAAATTAGCATTTTGGAAATAATACAACTCAGTACTGTACTGATCTGAGTACTGATCAGATGGTTGAATGGTTAATGAATTTTTATTTCAATACATAATAAGGCCGCAAATTGGCCCCAATAAAGCAGAATGGGACTAAGGTCAATAGTCAACATTTCCCTCAATCCATATCGCACGAACCATAGTCTTTGTTTCCTGAAAAAACATATAATTTGTGTCTTGAAATATGTGTATAGAGTAAATAATAACTTCTAGAAATAATTGCTGTAGCCTAAACTAGACTAGGTATACTTTACAGTACTTGACATCAGGCAAGGGTGGTAAAACACAAGCCCATTTTTAATGAATGCAAAATCAACATTATGCAGTCAAGTTTTTTGTTTTTATTAAATTTTGCAGTCGAGTTTTTTGTTTTTCTTTTAATAATGTTTGTTGTTCTTCACTACTTCTACCCTATGTCACTTCCACTATCAAGACGATTCAAATGACACCTCACATGTCGAAACCCATCAAGCTGTTTAGGCTGTAGGGCCTACCAAAGAAACCTCATACATACTCTCGAAAAACATTACCCTCCTTTTTGAGCAGTTGGGAAAAATTGCTTATATTTAACTGAGTGTGCTTCTCGGTTTTGATTTACCAGTATATTTATTGAAATGCAAAAAAATATCCTACATTCGCCCTCATGTGACACGCTACTTCGTTGCTAAATTACAAAAGAATTAGTTTATCTGTGTTGCTATGAAAATGAGTTCCAAAGTATCAGAGTACTTTTGTATTATTCATGTTACTATGCTCACAGTCAGCCCATATCATGATCTTGTTCTTCATGAGCTTGATCTTCTGACAGCTTGATTCTCATAGACTTTTGTATATATCCTCAATCCATCGAATCAAGGATTGTATTCAATGTGTGAGATATTCGTCACACACCAATTACTATCCTCTAGCTTACTTTTTGGAATACTTACGCACTGGATACCTTCTGTGAATACCTATCATTCACACATTAGCCACCTACATAATTTACGGTACATTTCGTACAATGTCCGCATACTTGTGATTATCATATCGAATTATAAGTCAAGTCTTTGTTTATTGAAGTGGATAATTGCTCATCCGATACTTGGGGCCGTATCGCCACCACTTAGTGTAATGCAGTAGCCTCTGAAACGAAATTGAAATTTCTTTCAATTTGTCTTTCTTGGGACGAGGACACGGCTCTATTATTATGTTTGATTTGAAAAAAGTCGAAAGGAGAAAGAAGAATACTTTGAAAAGCGTCATCTAGTTTTATTATTTCCAAACTTCTAAAATATTTGGCTGCTGGGCATCGACAAATTATTTTTCCACAGTTTTTATCCGCGCTCAGATATGACAAATATACAGGGTTATAGGTAACTAACCAAAAACCTAAAGGTTCATTGTACTCATAAATATGAACAGCTTTTGCTATGGGGCGAACACTGAAATCGCGAAAAAAAATCAGCTGTTCCATACATTTTGTCTCAGGCCAATGAACTTTTTATATGGAACAGTTTTTCACGATTTCAGGATTGGCTTCATAGTAAAAATTGTTCATCTTGACGAGTACAATGAATTCTTAAGAGGTTTTTGGTGAGTTACCTATAACCCTGTATACCAATATTTGTCTCTTTCTCGTGGAACATGTGACCAGCAGAGCTGGAACGAGCCGGAGACTGATTTGTTTCCGGCTCGTTTTAGCCTTGGTGGTTGATAATTTCTATTAACAGCACAGCTTACAGCTTTAGCTAGTACAAGTTGAATCCTATATTGAGGTTGTCTGCCGTTCCGTTGCAGAGAGCTAAGCCCCATACTGAAGTTATGTGTGGTTGTGTTGCAGAGATCTACAGGATCGTGTCTCAGAAGCAGATGCGCGACCCGCCAGAAGGAGACGTGATCCGGCCCGACGCGGAGCCGGCCGACGTGCGCCCCGGCCAGGCGGACTCGGTGCGCCGCCAGTGCTGCCAATAACGGACACACTGTACGTACACACACACTGTGGTTCTGGGCAAGCTTATCAGGGTCCATGAATTTTTGTCTCAATCCACAAAAAAGGCGGTTTGGGCTTAAAAGTCAATGAACTCTTGTTTTATCCATGTGACGGAAGGTATAGTAAGATCTGGGTTGGCTCAGTTAGACTCGAGCGGCCATTACATATTTCAATTTGCAGTACGCTAAGCTAGTCTGTCGAAAAAGAGCTCTCGCGATTACATTAGTACTTGCTAGTCAAGGTAGTTACACTGGTTCAATGAAAATTGCCAGTTTTTAAATGAAATAACGGGCAAACAACCGTACCGAACATGAAAATCCGTTCAGTAAACCGGCCAAAAAGCCGTATGCATACGATTTAAATCATAGATCTGGCAACGATGGAGCGCGCGCCAACTAACATATTATGACACTGACAATGAACCTTTTTTTTGGATCTTCTACCTCCTTTTATTTTTGTGTAGGGTAGTAGGTTAGGGCCTCGGGCATAATGTAGCCCATTGCCCTGGCTTCAGCTCACGGCGCATCTACCCCGCGGTCACGTTAGCCAAGATTTATGTGTGGCTGTGTAGGAATGAACCTTGCACAGGCCCCTATTCTGACACGTAAAGTGTTATCTTCATCATTCTTAGTCCTGTGACTTTTCATACGAGCGGACAGGGACTAGAAAATACCTCACGCGTTAAAATAGGTCCCAAATAGCACCAAGCACGATAAATGCCATTCATTGCACCATCCAATTTTTGAGACCAGCTAGCACACTAAATGACTAGGCGAGCCAGTGCCCGTACGATCGCACTAGATTGGAAAACGAACACTAACAGCCATAAAACTATCCAATTTTAGCATGCTAGCTCAGTTAGCGTACTGCAAATTGGAATATTTAACGACAGCTTCACTCACTCGACCATCGGTTGACGCATTGATTTGCCCATTACGTAAGTTGAACCAAATGTCATTTGTTAAAGTTTGTTTGTATTGTTACAGGAAAGTCCAGTAATAAGTCGGAGCTGAAATGTGAGAGACAAATGGCTGGAGAACTAACTGCAATCATCAAGAATCATTCCTAATAATGGTGTTTTATCGACATCAGTGCTGCCAGAGCGGAAATAAACGCGTGCTGTGATACCAACAATACGCTGTCATTATTTAAATAAAAAATATATAAACGGCCGAACCATTCGATCATTGGCGTATCCACAATTTCTTTTTAAACGGCCAGTATCAGTTGAGATTTTTTTTACTGGCAATAAAAAAATATTTTCGACTGGCAACACAGATCAAAAGCGGTTAAGAGTGGCTCATGTAGATAGCTTTGTGTAATTATTGATATATTTAGTGTCCGAACGAAATGAATCCTAAATTATGATAACTATTGTAATGTCGAGGAAACTAAATATAAAGACACAAGTTAGTGAAACATGCTTTTGTTATAGTGAAAGCACCCTTTATTCTTTGGCGCTCCTAGTGATACACAGCCTGTGTAAAATTTACCTGAATAAAACATTTTTTTAATATTTAGGTGTTAACCACTTTATTTGGAATTAGTAGATAATTCATATTATTATAATATCTATTTATTTAGTGAATTAAAAAAGTATATAGCAAGTTAACTGGTGGTCCATTTTAGTTATACAATGAAATTTTTGTTACTTATTCGTACGATGTGTAATGGTACGTCCACGTTTATTGCATTTTAGTTGTAGCGCAATTCTCGTACTGAGAGGCTCTATAAGGGATCTACGATATTGTTTTTGTCATTGTCGCTTTCGTTGGAAAAGTGACGAGAGTAAAAGTGACATGTAATATCGCACTGTTCAGTATAGGGCATTTGATCTGTGTTACAAGGTCTCATGTCGGTACAAAATATAGCTACAATGGTCTAGTTGTAAAGTGGTCACACCTTAGATTATTGTATGGAGCAATAAATACGCCTCAATATGGCGCCTGTTGAACTGTTCGTAGCGCAGGATCCTGCCATGACATCTTGCCATGACGGTACGCGACCGCGAATCGTATCGCCGCGCAATAAGGTTCAAGGTCGCACAGCGTCGGAAACAAAACGTAACCACCATGTACAACATGTAACCAACATTACACAGTAAGATGTCATGGTAGACTTCCAGAACGTATCCTGAGAATCATTGTTTTATACTACAACTAGCTGTTAGATTTTTATTAAGAACGAGAATAGCTTTTTTAAAATGGGAACGTTTGTTTATTTACTTGATATTATGTGCCTTCTGTGGACATGGCTGAACATGTACATTTTCTATTAAAGCTTTTATTGTTTTCGCTAATGTTGGAGTTATATCGCTATGTCTCATGGAAACTCGATTCTAGCAGTGCTGTTGGTAACCGCGGACAACACTCGCAGTGTGATAGTGAAGACTGAGGCTTTATTTGTATTGCCGGCGAGTTGAGGAGAATTAAGCGAGACTGTACACAGTAAAATGAGCTTTATTTTAACTGTGAAACGCACAAAATATTGGTCAAAATCGAAGGTCGCGCGCGACTTTTGATTTTAACCCGAATTTTGCACGTTACACAATGGACATAAAGCATATTTTACCATGCGCAACACCGTGAAATTTTCCTCGACTCGCCGGCAACATAAATTGAGCCTAAAACTGTTTGATTCATGATTTCACCCAGTCGCTAACGATATGGAATGCGTCGAGATTTGCATCTGCGTAATTTACGAGTTGATTTTTACTAGTATTCGAAACGACAAAGAATATAATCTGCAGAACTTGTCATTTTCAAATCAATGAAAGTATTTGTGTCGCACGAAATTTTAACTAATTCAATTTAAAGGCGTATTTTGTCTGCAGAGCTCTTGCTTTTATTGTATGTAGCATTCGCTGTAGACATCCTAGCTCTTTAGAATTGACAAATGCTCCAAATGAACATGATACATATCCAAATCTAGTTGACTGGTGATTGATTGAAACAACTGTGGACAGTCCACTATTGACACTGTGACAATACTCAGCCGATTCAACGAATGTTCTTGGCTGCGTGCCATTTATATTAATAACCTATTATGGTTTACTCGGTCCTAAAGAGTCCTTAGGGCGTAGCGACCTCGGTGGCTAGGCCTCCACAAAACAAGAGAAGCGGTGTTCGTTGTATCTAAGAAAATATGTTATTGTATTACGGTCTTAAAATATGCATGGTTATTTTTTTAGTGCCTATCTGTAATTACTTTATTAAAGACAAAGATAATAAATAAAATATAATGTAAATTCTTTGGTTTTTTCCTTGGGGAAACCCTTTTAGTAATATGCAATTTGTTTTATGGTGTTATTTGGTTCGGGTTTTACTTTGTTAACAACTGACTAAGAAGTGGATTGTAGTGTAGTTTGATAACGGGATTTGGTTAAGTTGATAACGTACTTAACCCTACTAAACTCGTTGCATTCCGAATATCCTACATCATTTTTGTTTCGGTTTCTAGAACTAAGTTTCCGACAGTATGCAACGTGACGAATATATTGCGAAATAGCTCGGCGATGCCGATGCATCGTGACTTGCAAATATACGCCGGGTTGTAAGTTGTGGCAATTAGAGACAACTACAGCACTACATTTATACATATTTTATCATAGTACCTAATGACAACCTTTATTTTGTCATGAATTTGTGGCAGCCTTATTTTTCTTATAAGCATGATAAATGTAATTGTTTGTAATGTAAAATATAACTTTTAGTACAGAAGGTTTACTCCATGTCAATTATTAATCAAGAGCGGAGCGAAGGATCCTAAAAGCAGGATCTTAAGCTCAACGCAGCGAGGGATTCTATTCTACCAAGTGATTGCTGTCATTAGCGTACTATGCATAGGTATTATTAACTACTTTAGGTGTAAAATCGGTGTCGTTTGCGAATTTCATAGCCGTCGATATCACAGTTAAGCCCCCTTCTACCGAAATACAATGAATCATAACTTTAGATAATTTTCATTTCGATGATGCTCAAGACCTTGAGCAGAAATCGTAAACGTAGGGTGACAAAGCGAGTTTTTTCATCTAATACTTTAGCATTGGTAGTCTGATAATGGTCGGCCGGTACGTCCAAGCGATGATGTAAGAGGAGTTGTTATTCGTTAGAGTATTCATCGGAGCACACACCCATAGTAACCATACAAAACACGAGAGTCGCGGCGCGCTGTTGTGTTGTTGATTCACGGACGTGCTACTGAACGTGAACGGTAAGCCTGTTGACGTTGATTTTAGACGAGATTTTATAATTTCGCTACAAGAGAATGGGTACTGGCTGATAATGACGTTATAATTATTCTATGTGCGTTCTCATCATAATGTACTTACCTGAGTTACCTGTGTAAATTATAGTTGAGATACGTGCACTACTCTATTTCTATCCCAATATTTAAGACCGGTTTAGCTATTTAAACGTAAAAAATAATCATAATATTCACATTTGTAATATTGGGTAAGTAGAGATATAATAATAATATTATCTATTTGTGTTTTTGTTAACGTTGTGAGATATATGTATATGTATAGTTGTAGCCCATTATATTACCTAGCTTGTAGGATGCTATGTTTGTGGTTAAAAACAAATATTGAATTCAAAGTGTGATAACCTTCATAGGCACCTATGAGTAGTAAGTAATCACTTACCAAAGAAATAGCCATGTAACGAATTACCTATTCAATAATAGCCATGTAAATGTAAGTATGAAACTTTTCTAAATTCTAAGTATAGATTTACCTACTTAGTGCAATTCTTTGTTTAGGTAAAATGGTTCTAACTCTATACTACATGGCGGGGTCGGCGCCATGCCACCAGGTACTGCTGACAGCGAAGGCTCTGGACCTGGACCTCACGCACAAGACCCTCAACCTGCTGGCTAAGGAACAGCTTGCGCCGGAATATGTTAAGGTAAACTGGGTTTGAATGTGGGTTAAAGAAATATTGTTCTAATGTGTAGGTGTATATTTGTGTTAAATGTACTGTTTTTCTTCTAATTATAATCTACTAAGTCCTCCCTTGTTAATTCTACTTCAAACCTTAGTAGCCTGCTTACTTTGTGTTAGGTACATAAATAACGAGCTCTTTTGCCCGCGGCTTCGCTCGCGTTTCATAGGATACACTTCACTTTCACTCAGGGATAATGTGGATTTCTAACGGTGAAAGAATTTTTGAAATAGGACTAGGTAGTAGTAGTTTTAGAATTTATTCGTTGCAAATATCTTTCCTCTTTCTAATATTGGTGTAGAAGTGTAGATATACAAAATAATTAGATAGATACTTAGTTAGAGGCTCTTTGTTGCATTTAGATAAAAGTTACCGCCATACCTAGTTGTAAATGTGATTTTTGGCGCTATTATACAAAAATTGTGTGCACTCGTAGCTACAAGGTAACTTCTTGTTTCAGATTAACCCACAGCACACGGTGCCAACACTAACAGACGATGACTTCTCCCTGTGGGAGTCCCGCGCGATCAGCCGCTACCTCGTGAACAAGTACGGCGCCGGATCCGCGCTCTACCCGCAGGAGCCGCGCGCGCGGGCTCGCGTCGACCAGCGGCTGGACTTCGACTTCGGAACCCTCTACCAGAGATTTGGAGAATATTTCGTAAGTTGTAGAAAAAAAGGAAGGATATTCCTACCATAGTTAAATTTGTTAAATATATGACGAACATAGAACCTTTTTTGAACGGTTGAAGTTGGTTGAAAAATTAGAACTTAAATTTTTCGCTAAACTGCTATGGGCTTACGTAGCGCTTGTGCCGAAGTTTTTTGTTGAAAATATCTAAATACATAGAACTAATTGAGCCGCCCGAAATATTGTCTTGTCCTTTTTTGATGACGACTGCGTTACAACGCAGTCGTTATCAAAAAACAACCAAAAAGATGTTATAGAGTATAATATTTTTAAAAAGACAACCAAAAAGATGTTATAGAGTATAATATTTTTTCTGTTATCTCAGTCACGGTGACTTGATAATCTAGATAGCAACAATTGAGTACAATATTTGTGGCAAACAAACTGAATAAACATTTTTATCTCAAAACAAACTGATAAGTATAGTAGGTACTTAGCTTATCTTTCAAGCAGAACAAGAATGGGCTATCTACCTAAGAAATGCAAGTAGTGGGCAAAAATAATTTGAAAAAGATTTTATTGACTTACTTTCTCGTCTGTCTGTCTATTTGTTAGTAATGTTTTATGCCACCATTGGCAATAGGTATGATATAATTTTTTTTATGTAGAATAGGTCGGCGTTTGACCACCAACTCGCCTGATGTTAAGCGACATAATGGTATGCTCTCTTCTTCTCTCTCGTAGGTACTTACTCTGCATGTCAAGTAGGTAACTCGGCAGGCTTTGCTATAACTATTCTACTAAATATTGTTAGTTTCATGCATGAGCGTCTGTTACAATTTAGAAGCTGATGCACGCAGGAGCACAAATTACATGTTGTTGATGGCTTATGTGCATGGCTTAGTTTTAGGTCCCCTTGTCCAAATAATACAACAAATACAGCTACCTAATACAGCTCATCTTAAAACAGTCCAAAAACACTGAAATTGCCTGAAAGATGTTTGTAAAAGTTTGTAGTGAAAGATTTTTTTCAGGTATTGCAATTTTGGGGAAGATATTTTTTGTTTATATTATTTTTTTAAGTTTTGGGCACATTTAATTTTTTAAATAGCTTTACTACTATCAAGTAGGTACGTCAATAAATGAGTATTTTTTTGTATGGAAATATACTAGGAAAAAAATTTTTTTTTTCTTTTGTACCTACTTACTACAAAAAAAAATTCACTACAATCAACTACTAGCGTTTCAGTATACGAAACCGCATAAAAAAAAAAAAAATTTCGGGGACGACGTTTTTTAATTTTATTTTTTTATTTTTTGGCACTACTATTTAAAAAGTTAGCATTACTACTATATTCTACTTACCAAAATCTATGAATTAAATTATTAACAAAAAACTTTTTTCAAAGTCGGGTGCCAAGTTCACACAGCCCACGTGCTAGGTATAAAGATGATATAGTTTTGTCACGATATTTTCTTTTGTCGAAACCTCAAGCTCTACATAAAATAATAATATATATCGTCCCGCGTTTTCCCTGAAGGGGCTTGCAGAGGTGTACAACACCCACACTTCGCCGTACGTTATTCAGTCCTAAATGTGACGGGGCGAGCCTGTTGCCATACACCGGGCTCCAGTTATGTAGCAGGTGACATTAAATGCGCACATATTTATGTTCACACAATGAACAAACGGTGCGTGCATTCAGCGTGGCTTGGTGCCAACCCGCTCCCTCTGGTTTGAGAGTCGCCTCGAGAGAAGCCTTCTACGACTAGAATATCATCGCAAACTCTACATTGGGATTTAATCACATCCTACGACACGACACTCAACCACACCTATCTACGCTTCTTCCACTTGTTCTTTAACTACATTATTCTTGCTCCAGTATCCCCAAATGATGGAAGGGAAGGAACCAGATGAAGCCAAGCTGAAGAAGTTGGAGGAAGCCCTAGGGTTCCTCGACCTGTTCTTAAAGGGAAGCAAGTACGTCGCGGGTTCTGTGCCGACCATCGCTGACTTCGCCATCGTGGCCACGATAGCGACCTTCGAAGCGGCCGGCATCGACTTGAAGCCTTATTCCAATATTTCGAGGTAAATCAACACTTAACTTGATGGACGATTAAAAATGCAAAGATTTTAAATAATGTTAAAAATCAATCCCCATCTTGTAGTTATTAGACACATCATCTCCATCCTAAGGTTTCCTGCAAGAGATCGCTCCTAGTGATAAGGCTGCCAGTTTTCATATCTGCGGTGTGAACAACAAACAGTTCATCTATTTATCTATCTATCAACAAAACGGTACCGCAAAGCGAAAAATAACGAATACGTGTCTCTTGTGTTGACACCGCCTTAAAGAAGGAGGAGGTTATTTTTTCTTCTTTATGTTTTTTTTTTGTATGTATGTTACGTGATTACTCCGGCAATAAAATTGTAAATCGATTTTAACTATTCTTTTTTTGTTTGGTAGATCATAGGTACTTTAGAAGTGGTCCTATATACATTTTATCGAAATCAGTGAAGTAGTTTTTAAAATTTCAACAATAGTCCAAAAGTTGTTTACATGACGGGAAGTCGGTTTATTTATCTTTGCTTTTTAGATTATCGCATTTAGTGTTGTTTTGTTTTATTTTTTTGTAAAGCTGATGTAATACGAGTACAATCCATAATCATAATTTTATTATTATCTAGCTTATTAGGTACTCATCATTGAATTAACTTATTCATCGGATTATCAGTGTCATCATTATCTTGCCTTCTTAATCTTTAGAAATCTAAAGCCTCAATTAAGACTAACAGTTATCTAAATCAAATGAGTAATACCTAACCAAAATTTGACCAAAAGTAATTGTACTAAGTACATACACAAGTATAGTTATTACATAACATATCGTCACACCTTTCCTCCGAATGGGCCGCATATGTGTATTACAACACCTACACTTCGCCGGACAATATTCAGTCCCGAATGTGACAGGGGAAGAGCCTGTCGCCATACAACGGGCTCCAGTCATGTTACAGATGACATTACATACCTACGCACATTTATGTACATTCACACAATGAACAAAATGGTGCGTGTCTTCGGCGTGGATCGAACCCCCTCCCTATGGCTAAAGAGACGAGCCTTTTCCAACTAGGCTATCATCGCTTCAGTGATTAACAAATAGATAATGGCTAACATACAAATAGATATGTCACTTCTACTATCAAGGCGATTCAAATGACACCTCACATGTCTTAATCCATGAAGCTGTTTAAGGCTGTAGGGCATTCCAAAGAAATCTCATACATACATAACACTCGAAAAACATAACCCTCCTTCTTGCGCAGTCGGGTAAAAATTACAGACAATAATGTAAAGATTAGTAGGTAGGTATATAATATAGTAGGAGGTATCGACATGGTATCGGCATTCCTATAGTATTTTATATGTAAATACATGAATAAATTGTATTATTGTTACAGGTGGTTCGACTTGATGAAATCGACGACGGCAGGGTACGAAGACGCAGTCCAGAAAAACGTTGAGCTGTTCAAACAGTTCGTGGATCAAATAAAAAATAAAACTGTAACTCTCGGGTGATTTTAGTATTAGTAATTCAAGTATTATTTTATGTAAGTAAGCACTTATAATTTGTTTTGAAATAAATAATCTCGTTACTGACTACAACTGTATTTTTATTCTTATTCGAGGTGTGGGCGATAAGTCCTGCACTGACGTCCCGCTTGGGGTGTATTGTGCATTTCCCCCTGTCAGCACCTACCCGAGCCAGCCCACTCCCTGAAATACCGGAGTGAGGCTCAGAGACGCTGGCATATTTGCTCCAGTGGCGTAGATGGCAGCGTTGCATAATGACGATGCAAAGTAGTCTAGCTGCGATGAAAAGCAGTCTATCTGCGATGAAAAGCAATCTGCCTGCGATGAAAAGCAGTCAGTCTAGTTGATGCAGTACAACTGCGTTGTTACTTAGTGGAGTTATTTCCTTGTTTAGTCACTAGCTGCGCCCCGCGATTTCACCTGCGGTTCCACGGGAACCGTAATATTTTTCAAGATAAAACTATCCTATGTCCTCTTCTGTAGCCCTGACAAACGTGTTTGCAAAATTTCATGATAATCGGTAGAGTGGTTAGGGCGTGAAAGTATAACAAACAAACGAACGAACAATCTCGGTTTCGGATTTATAATATTAGATAGTCCATCCATCAGCCATAGGACGTCCACTGCTGGACATAGGCCTCCCCCATAGACCTCCAATAAGACCGGTTGGTAGCGGCCTGCATCCAGCGCGATCCTGCGGTCTTGACAAGGTCATCTGTCCACCTTGTGGGTGGACGTCCTACGCTGCGCTTGCCGGAACGTAGTCTCCATTCGAGGACCTTTCGACCCCATCGGTCATCAGTCCTTCGTGCTATGTGCCCTGCCCACTGCCATTTCAACTTGCCAATCCTCTGGGCTATGTCGGTAACTTTGGTTCGTCTACGGATCTCCTCATTCCTGATTCGATCTCGCAGAGAGACTCCGAGCATAGCCCTCTCCATAGCTCGTTGGGCTACTAGAAGCTTATTTATAAGGCCCATAGTGAGAGACCACGTTTCAGTGCCATAAGTCATCACTGGTAGTGGTAACACACACTGGTCGAACACTTTCGACTTGAGGCACTGAGGTATGTCGGACGAGAAGATGCTACGCAATTTTCCGAACGCTGCCCAGCCGAGTTGGATTCGGCGATTGACCTCTTTCTTGAAGTTGGACCTACCTAACTGGACTACTTGTCCTAGGTAGACGTACGAGTCAACAACTTCAAGAAGCGAGCTCTCAACAGAAATTGGAGTGGGTATAACAAGGGAATTACACATGACCTTCGTCTTGTCCATGTTCATCCTCAGACCCACTTGTTGAGAAACTCGATTTAGGTCTCCGAGCATCGTGCTGAGCTCTTCCATCGATTTTGCCATGACTACGATATCGTCAGCAAACCGAAGGTGAGTGATGTATTCGCCATTGATGTTGATGCCGAATCCTTTCCATTCCAAGAGCTTGAAGGCGTTCTCCAAGGTGGCAGTAAACAGTTTCGGAGATATTACGTCTCCCTGTCTTACGCCTCTTTTTAAAGGGATCGCCTTGGAGCTCTCTTCCTGTACTCGGACCGACATAGTGGCGTTATTATACAAGCACTTCAACACTTCGATGTAATATTAGATAGGATTCATTCTAATTGTTGATCTTATAGCGAGCCTACGGCAACACAGCAACTCAAAAAGCTCGCTTATAGTGAGTTGAATAGTCCACATAGTGTGTCTACATAGTATGTGGACTATTCAACTCACTATAAGCGAGCTTTTTGATCTCGCTATAAGATCAACAATTAGAAGAGGGGCCGATGCTCCTAGTTTTTAAGCCAGGGCTTGAGGTTACCTAAGCAACTCATTGCTTAGGTACGTAGGAGCATTTCCACGTCCGCGTCTAGGACAAAAAATCTTGATTGAAACTGGAATAAGCCAAGCTCTTCCGACGGAAGAAGCATGAAAGTAAAATTGATGCTGTGGAAGTTTGAGAAATATATTTCGAGTGACTCTGATGGATAAAACTGGGAAGAGTGTAGGTAATAAAAAAAAACATTGTGGTGTGGTAGAGGATGTAGTGATAAAGATAGAAAAAGGGTTTAAAGTTTAATTCTTTTAAACTTCTCGCCTTTCATCATTCGTTTCACATAACCCTCACCTCACATCACTTCTGCAAAACCGCCATAATTTTTCCTACACGGACTTACTTACCGCGCGCGCTCTATAATTTGGGCAAAGGAGGCATTTAGGAGTCATAGGCAGCAAACAAAACTGTGTGTGATCGAACGGGCTCTTCAGGGTCTTCGACATTGGGGATTGTGAGCATACTGAGCATTGGAACATCTAGGACCACACCAGAAGCGCTAGAGCTTCACACGAAATCACACCACACGCGCCACTTTTTTTTTCGTAAAAAATACATTTTATAACACAAAGTATAAAAAACATAAACAGTTTGTACCAATACTCTTATAGCTATACGGTACATTTATTTTTCTATTCAAAGGTTCAGTGAATCCATCAATTTGATCCATTTCGTTTCGATCGACTCTAAATACAGTCAACCGACACTTATCATTTAACATTTTGGTCCTTCGAGCTGGATTAAAAAATCTATTACTAAACGCACATTTGTTTCGCAGTTGTTATTGAGAGAATCAATGAAAGAAGGGTAACGAAACAGATTTATGAGGTAAATATAAATGGTCAAGTCGCGAAAGGTCGACCTAGGCAAACGTATCACGATCAAATCGAAGACATTTTAAAGAATACCAGTATCCGACGAGCGTGTATGAAAATACTCATGAATGTGTGCCAGGATCGTTGCAAGTCGAGAGAAGTAGTATCTGGCTACAGTCCATTCCCACGGGAAACAGGCGTAACTTCAGTGTATGAACCGATGCAGGCTAAATAAATCGGGCCAAAGTGACCCCTTACAAAACCTGATATTTTTCATGGCTCTATTTTCTCTTGAGGACTTTTTTTTAAACCAAGAGAGAAGGAGATAGGCCCACTTAGTTGCACATCCCTTTTAACACAATCTAATGAAATAAGAAATTCGACAAGGGCCGCGTGCAGCCCAGTTGCAATATAGCTGAATACTAGGGCGCATACAGGGAATAAATAAATTTATATTAATAAAATGGATAATACTCGCGTTGTGATACTCGTACAGTCACAGAACATCAACGAATACGGGCACCCAGCTGATAACGCGAGCGGGCCTCGTGTTGTGCTGGCTTAAATAATGTATGACCGATAATTTACAGCACGATAAAAGAAAACACCTTCCGTATCGATTAGGGGATCTCTGCTCCTATTGGTGAATGCATCGGTAGGACTCAAGTTTACAATACATTTTATTTTGGTGGTAGATAGCAGTTTCTTACAATTAAACAAGGAGTTGTGGAAACCATTCTTCTTTTAGATAATATTGTAATATCATTAGCAAATAATATTTTTAATAAGAATCTTTTCTTTTCTTCTAATATCCTAGCATTAAATAAATAAGGTAGAATTTGTTTAGGTAGGTAGTTCAAAAAAACACACGAAAGTTAAGGCGGGGTTAATTACTTTGATAAAAGTTAGAAGAAAATCCTAGCGGATTCGTAATTCACGGTGGAGTTTTGCTATTGAATACCTAAAGGGTATTATTAAATACTGGCTAGTTCACCAATTATCATCTGCGCATTATTGCATTATCATGATAAGCAACATAACAAAGTCAAGGTCACACCAATTCGTTCAGTACAAAACGCGGACCAAATCACAAACACATTAATTCTCAGTCGGTCCTTTGCGTGCGTTGAGACCAGTCAGTTTGGTGAGTACAGCTGTTATTTACCTTACCGATCTACATACCTAGTACGATAGATTATAATAAAAATAGTGTATTCTGCCGCCAATCCTCCCAAGAAATATAATTAGCCTGCTTTCTGAACAAAAGTTAAGTTGAATGCTTTGAAACTTAAATTGTCTCTTCAGTGTTTATTAAATCGGAAAACAAGTACTTAAGTATGTTTTTTAATTTATGTCTGGTTACTTATATGAACAGGTATTTAAAATTACCTAGGTATATTTTCATGGCATTTTTAATTATTTTTTTGATATTACTCGCATGAATAATTTGGTATAAGTACCTATGTAAGTACTTACCTACTTTTTATTATAATTATTTTATTCATTTCACTGTCTTGCCAGTCACCCAAACCGAGCAAATGCCCTGTTTGTTTATCCCTTTTGTGGTTTAACCTGCCATGTTTTGTAAATGTACTCGTAATTAGGTACCTACATAAAGTATGAAAAAAATCGGTAGAGTCGGACTCCGTAATAGGTACTTATTTATCCATAAAAACGACAAAAAATCACGTTTGTTGTAAGTATAATATTGGGGGTTATTTATTTATTTAAGGGGGCTCCCATAAGTATATAGAGACATATGAGAGCCCCCTTAAATATTTATGTTACTTATCCTGTTTTTATATATTATTTTGTTGTTATAGCGAAAAAAATACCTACCTACATCATTTGTGAAAATTCCAACTGGCACAACTACTATCGCGATTCATTAGATACAGCCTGGTGACAGACCGACAGACAGACGGACGGACAGGAGAATCTTAGTAATAAGGTCCCGTTTTACCCTTTAGGTAGGTAGGTACGGAACCATAAAAATAGTAACAAGTTCCTACTAGGTATACGAAATGTCAATAGAGATGTACCTACTGACCTAAGTACTTACGTTGACTTTTGTATTATTTTGTAGCCGTTGCTTATGCCCGTTGCCCATAACCATGACGCCGGATGACATCACGGATAGGTCGACCTTCAAGGGTATTAATAGCCCTTTTGAGGAACCCCATGCTTTAGTAACACGGAAACACGGCCGGCCGGGGCTCATTTCACATCATTGGAACTGAAACTCTATTCCGATGCCCGAGATTATCTTGGTCACTCACTCTTATGACTATAAACGAGAGAGACATAACATAACATATCGTCACGTTTCCCCCGCGGGGGCTGGCAGAGGTGTAATACAACACCCACACTTCGTCGGACGATATTCTGTCCCAAATGTGACAGGGGGCGAGCCTGTCGCCATACACCGGGCTCCAGTCATGTAGCAGATGACATACAATACGCACATATGTTCACACAATGAACAAATTGGTGCGTGCCGTCTGCTGGGATCGAATCCGCTCCCCCTGGCTTGAGAGGAGGGCCTTCTCCAACTAGGCTATCATCGCTATTCGCAACGAGTGAGACAATGACCAAGATAGTATCTAACGCGTCTGTAAATATAGGGCTCCCGATTTTTTACTCCCACCCGACGTAAATGAGAAGGGTGTTAGCATGGTGTTACTTTTAGGACCATTATTTATTATGTGTGTGTTAGCTTAACGTATAGTGTTTTAGTTTATCTGTCTGTGGTGTTGCAGCGTAACTCCAAAACGGACAAACCTATGTTAGTCGTTTTTTTTTAATTTCAACTACCTAGGTAGCTGCTAACCGCGACTTCGTTTGCGTTTATTCAGAAAATAGTGTCCAAAAACCTTCCTCGGGAAATACTGAACTAATGACCAAATCTCATCAAGATTCGTTTAGCTGTTTAGCCGAGAAAAGCCTTCAAACAGACAGGCAGACAGTTACTTTCGATTCCATAATATTAATATTGAAATATGCATGGATAGGTACTTTCATCTCAATAAATTTAAATTAAAGTAAGTAAATCACTTTTTCAGGCAATTTTGTGAAGAAAGTATCAACTGATAAAATGTCTGTGACTCTATACTACATGGACGGGTCGCCACCGTGCCACCGCGTCTTCCTCACGGCGCAGATCCTGAACGTCAAACTCAACCTCAAACTGCTGGACTACATGAAGAAGGAGCATCTAGCGCCTGAATTCCTGAAGGTACTTAATTCATATCTGCCTAATAAATTAAAAGATAAATTAAACAACTTCTTTGTGGTGGTAGGATATAATCTTTATAGTTATCTAGTTCATTTTATTTTTTACTATTTATTAGGGTTCCATACCTCATAAGGAAAAAAAAGGAACACCTATAGGATATCTTTGTTGTCCATCAGTCTGTCTGTCAATATTCTTTTTTGTAATTAACTACCACCAAGGTAAGGTAAGCACATTTTTAACAAACCGAGCCATTCTTTTTGCCAGGCCTATTAAAAAAATAACAAAAAAAAAATAAGGTGATTACCTACTTTTACATACTTTGTTTTTTTGTTTAGCGGGGCATTTTCCGCATTTAGCCACTTGATTGGGATGTGTGTGCGCACTAGCATTCTGAAACACTGAGAAAAATGGCTTTCGTAATTCCGGACAGTTTTAAAGGAATTTACGGACTTTTATCCGTATTCCCAACAAAAAGGTACCAAGAGTTCTTAATAGTGTTTTGTGCGTAATTCACCAAAAAATATCGTGAATAATCGTCACCAATAAATATCAAGAAACATCACGACGTTATTATGTGCTTTAAACTTATGTTTTATCGTTTCGCGTCATGACATTTTGTCATGCAAAAAAACACTCTGAATACTTAGAACGACGATGACGAGAAATTATGATCGGAATGATAAATATTGTAGAAAACTGATACAGTACAATTATTTAAATGATGAGTCTTAGTGAACATCATGATAATTTATCGGACTTTCCTAATAATTGTAAGGGAAACCATTGAATGTTTTTCGTAATATCATGACAATTTTTTGAGCTTCCTTGTATTTTACATTATGAACTAATAAGATTTAATTACCTATTCTAATGGTTTATTGGTATTGGAAGGATAAATGCGACCTGAATACCTATAAACTAACAGTACCGTCATGACAAAGCTGTATGTTTTTTACATATTATCGGTATTTTACTGTCAGCATCTAAGTAAATAATATTTCTGATAGCAGGCTGTTTTAACTGACAAGATCACTAGAAATTCCTGATCTATAGGGTTGTGGGTCTCTGAGGGTGGTATAAATGACTTCAACACATGATTCAAAAGGGTATAGTATTTTATTTAACAAATTTACAGAATGGGAAACATGAAACAGTTTTAGCTATAATAATTAAAATACTTGCGCGAGCGCCTTAGCCCACGTTACATCCTCCCCCTCTAACCTAGATAAAGCGCCCTCGCGACTCAAGAGCTTAAGTCTTCGTTGTTTATGCTTCTCATGGAGCAGTACGAGTGGTACTTCCTATTCCTACGAATTGGTCAACTGGAAGAGATGATAACGACCTAAAATCTCACTGGTAGATATCCGTACGTGGTTGCACTCACGGCTTCCCTAATACGGTACGGTCCATCTCTCATTAATTTGGGTGTTTGTCTGCAGGTCGGATCGCTACTGCCTTGTGTTTTTAAAAGTATTATCGCCACAGTAGAATATCGGAGCTGGGCAACGAGCTCCGTTGGCGTAACGCTTTTGATCAGCTTGAGCCTTTTCACGTACTTTACTCGCACCTATTAGCACAGTCATTAGTTAGTCACAGACATCTTCACCAGGTAAGGGATAGGGCAGCGTCATCACTTTCTTTGATTTCGTGAGTATTCTTGTACGCGTCGGCTGGCGCGCATATTTCGCTCCCGAATGTAAGGTACAAGGATGTCTTCCCTGTGTTGTTGTCACTGCGGAGTTCACACGAAACGAATAGCCGGGACGTTAGAATACCATGCGTTGTAATAATTGTGATCTGCGGCTTCAAGTCTCTGTTCTTATTTTCCACCAGATTTACCTGAGGATGGTACACCGGCGAGAGACACTGGGTAATGCCGAATGTGTGGAACATAATGTTTCATTATTTCGCTGATAAACTGAACTCCGTTGTCTCTTAAAATTCGCCTGGGTATTCCGTATTTTAGGATCAGGAATTCAAAGATAGACTCGCCCATCCGCGTCATTATCCCATCAGAATAAGTAAACACGTCATGCGTCTGCCTCTTCTCTCTAGCGCCTTTTCTCGAATTTGAATTTTGGGTTAAGAAAAATGGACTCGCCCAAGTGTTTTGCAAATTCTTAAACACTATTTGTATTAAGTTCCCACATAAATGCACAATCGGAAAGGGTTCACAAAGTCTATGTTCACGATAAGGATATAGCACATTAAGTCACTTTAGTGTATTTATTCACGTTTTTAGTGTTTTTCACTTTCGATCGCGCCCGCGAGTGTGCCCCGTCACTATAAGATGAGTTGGTTGCGGGTCTCTGAGGGCGTTATAAATGAGTTCAACACACGATTCAGAACGGTAATGCACTGTAATTAACCAAAATTACAGATAGAAAACGTGAAACAGTCTTTAAACCATAATTATTTATCAAAATAATTGCGCTAGCGCCTTTTGACCGGCGGAATCAGAAGTCTGTCGAGCACTGGTAAAGCCTGCGTTATATTTTTTGATTTTCATAACAAAAAGTACCTAATATTTAAACCGATCTAATAAAATTAGGTACATCATGATAAGGTAATGACCAAACCCAATAGATGTTTCTAAATTCTTGACGAAGCATCAAGAGATCATGATATTTTCTAAATAATGAATGACACCTTGTGCGTCGTAGGTACCTACCATTTTTTTGTCATGCAGTCATGATATTATTTTATTCCGCTTACGGACTATTCCAAGTTACATACCTCTCAATTGTCGTGCCTAAATCTGTATCAGGATAAACTCTCAAATCGTCGTGAACTTCACCATAAAACCTTAGGCTAGTACCAGGAATTTAGAATTACGTAATTTAATATTTTAATGATGAAGCGTAATGAAAACCAATGATTAAAATCCCTGCAATTTATAATAATGTAATGTTAGTTTAATCCGGCTGAACTATAATTTACTATGCACATGATAATGTTGAAGGAGCCAGGATTAAATGATGTTATTCATGTTACTTTTTTATGAAGGACGGAAGCCATTTTTCTCCGTGAAGCATGCAGGTGAAAAAAGCTTATTTCCGAAACGCTTCGAAATCGTGGAATTCAGGCAGTAATAACAGACAAACTTTCGGAGATACGTGCCAGCTTTATACTTTCTTCGACAATCCGGGTGAAAAAACCAACATCTTTCAGGTGAACCCCCAACACATAGTCCCCACACTGGTGGACGGAGACTTCGTCCTGTGGGAGTCGCGCGCCGTCTGCCGCTACCTGGTCTACAAGTACGGGCCCGGCTCCAAGCTGTACCCGCAGGAGCCGCAGGCGCGGGCGCTGGTCGACCAGCGGCTGGACTTCGACTACAAGCTGTACGACACCTTCGCGGACTACTTTGTGAGTATTTGCTGACTAGCTCTCTTGCCTGCGGCTTCGCTCGCGTTTTATAGCCTATGTCAATCATCATGTCATGTCAGCCCGTACGACGTTTACTGCGCTGCCTGCATCCAACGGCTTGCCACGACCCTCACCAGATCGTCAGTCCACCTTGCGGAGGCCGCGCCCACGCTGCGTCTTCCGGTTCGTGGTCGCCACTCGAGAATCTTTCTGCCCTATCGGACGTCGGTTCTACGAGCGATGTGCCCTGCCTACTGCCACTTTAGTTTAGCAATTCTTCGGGCTATGTCGGTTTGTTCATTTCTCATTCGATCTCGCAGGATAGTATAGGGATAATGTAGCTTTCTAATGATGAAATATTTTTTGAAATCGGACCAGTAGTTTTTGAGATTATTCGTTACAAAAAAAAAAAAAAAAGGTTTCTTGAATTTATGATACCTCGGCCACATTAACGAGAAACGCTGTTATGACGATGATGAACGTAGGACATATTTAGTGTAGTCACTCAATTTATTCCATTAATTTTAACGCATTCACTATCGGAATCTAAGATCGGAATTAAACAAGCGATGACGGGCATTGACGTTTCTCATTAGAGACCTCCGTTACCCAGAGCATAAGAAGTGACTCGAGCGACGTAAGGCGAGGGCACGGTGCAGGCGCCGTGCTGCTTCAAAACATGGTGGTTTTTCTGGTGGGAGGCTTCGGCCGTGGCTAGTTACCACCCACCGGACCAAGCCATGCCGTGAAATGACCTAATCGTGTTTCGGGATGTAGTCCGGTGTAACCGTTGCGAAGACGGGTCTGAGCAGTGGTGCAGTTGTAGCGCCTCACTCAACTACCGTCTTTGTACTTCTTCACTCTAGTAAACTTCAAGGCTAGAGTGAATAAGTACCTTATAGGTCGTCGTGCTCCATCTTAGACCACAATGTCGCTTAACATCAGGCGAGTTGGTGGTCAAACGCCGACCTATTCTACATAAAAAAAAAAAAAAAATGATCAATATGATCATACAAAACTTGGAGCGATGCTCAGTGCACCGCCGTGAATTCGCCTTCCATCGCTTCTGTGTAATTCAGGCCTCTAAGGCCTTAAGGTTTTTTTCGTGCATTTTTGATTCCATATTCTTAAACGCACCGCAAAATTATCGAACTATCTACCGAAGTCAGCGTTTTCCAAAACTTTCGTTGTGGATCTCTCAATGTAGAGTAGCCAGGTTCTTTCGTTCGTACTTCTTTCTAGACCGCACCACTGTGGAAATTTGAAAGATCAAACGCAAACTTATACCGTTTGTACTTAATAATATGCACTGTTTACGCAATCATTTATTTTGTAATATTGACCTGGTTTTTTATGCCAACCATTTGTCTAGTACGCACCGTTCGAAGGAGGCGCGTTAGATCCAGCCAAGCTCAAGAAAATCGAAGAGTTGCTGGGATTCCTGAACATTTTCCTACAGGGAGGAAAGTACGCCGCTGGCAGTGACTTCACTATTGCTGACTGTGCCCTCGTGTCTACTGTAGCGATCATTGAAGCTGCCGCAATTACTGATCTGAAGGCCTACCCTAATGTTTTAAAGTAAGTTTGGCGCAATGAAACTCTAATCTACTGTTCTGTCCCAGCACCCTGAACCCTCAATAACACAATGTACTCTCAAAGATCTGCTAGACGCTTAAAAATACTTAATTATTTATTTACATTCTATTACATTTTGACATATAGAAGTTGTTTAATCATTTACCAGACATAATTGCAGCAAAAAATAAACCAAACAAAAATAACAAATTACAAATAATAAACAGAGCTCAAGTCAGTATCCGCGGGTAAAGTACCCAAAAGGCTAGACGCTTATCTTATTGTAACTTCTTTCAACTTCTAGTACCAAGCTTTGAAAACCCTTGATCAATCGACCAATCCATCAGTATGTATAGGACTATGGTGTGTGCGTGCTGTTTCACTATTTTTTTATGATAGCCTTTTTGGGAAATTATGCATCATGAGAAAGGACATAGATTGTCTTCAAGCACTTAATTTACTGAGAGACAATAAGATACAGATAGATTTTGACTTTGAAGTGTATCTTTGAAACCTAATGGAATAAAAATATTTTGACTTTCACTTTGATAGAGTTACTCCAGATTCCAACTATTAAGAACTTTGTAGATGACTAGAATATGTTGCAACTGGATTTTTTTTTTAATTTTAGGAAATTTATTTTACGCCAAAGTAATTTTCAATACAGTGACTATTTTAAGCTGATCAGCATCTGCTCCCCGTTTCAGGTGGCTGCAGCTGGTGAAGACCTCAGTACCAGAGTACCAAGAAGGAATCCAGAAAAACGTCGACGTATTCAAATCTCTCATGGCTACGGCTTAGAAGTTTGTTTTTTATTATAAACGTTTCTATTGTTGTTTGTTGGTCACTGTTGAAATTTTGGAGAAAATTGATTAAAAATAGGTTACTTACGTTATGAATATTAAAGCATGTTAAAAGGAACGTGTTTACTAAAATGAATATTCTAATAAATAACCTAAAAAGTTCTGTATTTAATTAATAATTTGTCTTATTTTCTAAATCTTGTAATATATGTGTAAGTTCAGAGTTACTTAAAACATTTGATGACAGGAATTATATCAAGGATGCAAGACGAAATCACTTCTTCAAATAGCTTGCGACCATGGCCTTTCAGGCATCCAGGCCATCTTCATTGGCTTCCTTGTACCCGGGCACTGTCTTCTGGACTTGCTCTACCACCATGTACTATCTGCAGAAGATTATCTAGTTAGTTGTAAAATAGAACTGATAGCTTGGGAGAGACGGTACGAAAACCCTAAAAATGGACATAAATTAGGCGCTACACACAATTCACCGTAGTCACAAAAAAACACAACGAGTCACAACAGTGGTAATTATTGTTGTCTCGTTCTTGCCAAATAGTCTCTTGTACGTCTCTCTATCTTTGTTATTCAAAGTCAAAAGTCAAAATGTTTTTATTCAATTTAGGTATCAAAGATACACTTATGAACTTATTGATACACGTAACATAATACTGTCCACGGAGCTGTGTAGGGTCCGTTTGTCCGTTTGCTTGTAGTTATTTTTGATCCACGCGCTGTGTACTAGAAATAAGGCTCGTGCTGCTTCTTCAGCAAATTACAAAAAAAAAAGCATTGAAGGGCATTCCACCAGCTCACTAGTCGAAAATTGTGAGTTGGATTGTACATGTCAAGAAAGACGAAGAGTAGACCCAAAACTCGGCGGTTGGTTAAGAATACTTAAGTAATTGGAAGGCTATGATGATAATTTCATGATCAATGTGAACCTGCAGTTTTCCCATATCTGGAAAGAAAAACTTATTTCCTTAACTATTTAACATGATATTCAGGGGCTGCGGTAGTAGGGGCGGAGAGAGCCCCCTAAAATCTAACAGAGGCGCAGCTTTGAAGAACCTTTTTAATGTCCGGCAAATATCGATGACCCGCACTCACCTCTTGATGTTAGCGTATTTCTGAATGTCTATATCGGAAGATTCAAAAGTAGATAAATAGTGGAGACAAGACTCAGATCGGCGACACTGAGATTACTCCCAGCGACGTAGGTCTGTCCATCCAAGAACGTGCTGAGAGTCTTCAGAGCATCTTCGACTTTGGCTAGCTTGCTTGTCAGCCGACTTGCCTTCGAACGCAATGGGGAACTACGAAATGAAAGAAATACGTCGATAATATTGCATAGTCAAAAACGTGATAGAATTATACGATTATTATACGACTAAAATATTTATAAGTGACTAGCTACGCCCTGCGGTGTTACCCACAGCTAAAAAGTAGCCTATTATAGTAATAATCCAGGGTATAAGCTACTCCATACAGAATTTCATCAAAATCCGTCCACCTGTTTGATCGTGAAGAAGGAACAAACAAACACACACACAAACAAAAATAATCTAATAAATTACCACGATTACCACGTAAGTTTTATTAACTAGTCAAACCTACTCCTACCTAGTCAAACCTAGTCCTACTTATGTTATAGAAGTTCTTCTATAACATAATAGTACATATAGGAAGTAGGATTCAAAAGTAGTAGTACCTATAATTTGACTAGTTAATAAAACCCACGTGGTAATCGCTAAATTTAGCGTATATTTCAATATCGAAGCAGTCTCCAGTCGACCAGCGCTCTGGCTTTGGGGTCTTCAGGGTAGTGAGATGAGTCTTTCCCGTACTTGTTGGCGAGGTACATGACGATGGCGTGCGAATCCCCGATAGTGAATCCATCGTCTACCAGCGTGGGCACTGTGCTCTGTTTAACTGTGGATAAATGCAGTGGTTGACCGAATTCTGCACAATAGACTTATGTGTTGGTTCACGGGTAAGTCCGCAGATTAAGCTGAAGTTCAAGATCTTTAAATTAGTCACCAAAGGAAAAGTATTATCCATCATCAGCCTGTATCAGACCCTTGTTTAAACAATTTAACCACGGGCGGTTCTCAATTGAAGTAAGGTCTAGCGTTTTTCGGACGAATGAAAACGTTACCTTGGTGACTCTCACTCATATATAGTCTTATAGTCTTTGATGGGGTTGCATTACCATATAGCGAATAAGTGAAAAATCTGGGCGTGTTGTTTGATCGTACCCTTAGCCGGGACTCTCATATTAAGTCGATCAGCCGCAAATTGTTTGCATCTGGTGGATCTCTTAGACGGCTTCGTAACTTTTTACCCACTGCCACTAAAGTCACGCTTGCACAGTCTCTTCTTCTTCCCATTCTAGATTATGCTGATGCCTGTTATCTAGATCTGACAGAGTTACAGCTTGATAAACTGGAACGTCTTCAAAATTACTGCATCCGATTCATTTTTGGCTTACGTAAATATGATCACGTTTCTGTTTTCCGGACTAAACTAAAGTGGCTCCCTATTCGACTTCGACGGAATGCTCACATCCTTTCCCTTCTCTATAGTACTCTTTTTAATCCTGCCACCCCACGCTATTTAAAAGATCTCTTTTCTTATCTGCAATCCTTTCATCCCCATTCCCCATCCTCTTAGATCTGAATATACACTTTCGCTAAAAACTCCCACTGCTCATTGTAATATGTTCTATGGTAAATCGTTTGCATTTCAGGCAGTCCAACTGTGGAACCCGTCGCTACTAGACATGCTCCCTCACTTGCTATTTTTAAAGACGCCGTAAAAAAGCTGTATTTATCGAAATTGCCTTGATTGTTTTATTTATCAGTGTTGTATGTATGTAATATTAATCATATGTATATAGTGATATCTATAAGTAATAATTAGTATATTTTATTAACTATAGGTATTTTAAGTACTAGAATGTATTATATTAGTATGATGTACTTTTATGTAAGTTTTATGTAAATAGTTTATGTAGGTGTATAGGTACGAGTATAATACTCGATGTTTTGTTGTTTCTTTGTATCAATCTTATGTTTGCTTTAGTTATTTTTGCACACCCTGTCCCATACTCATTTGTCGTATCCTCTCCATCCTAAGGTTGCCTGGAAGAGATCGCTTTTAGTGATAAGGCCGCCAGTTGTTACACTATTTAATAAGTTTTATCATTATTTTCTCTTGTTGTTTTGTTATCTGTGGTGTGAACAATAAAGAGTTTATCTATCTATCTATCTATCGACTATTCAAACGAGAGCAACAAGGACAAAAAATTGTGAGGGCTATTCTTACTGAGTGAATCTCACTCAGTAAGAATAGCCCTCCAGGGGCCCTATTCGGAGATTTGAGATTTTCTTCTCACCTTCATTCGCCCTTGTTGCTCACTTTTGAAACGTCATAGGTGTGAGAGTGACCAAGATAAAATCTCATCTCATCTCACGCGCAGGAATAGCCCCCCTGGTCGAGAACCTCAGCTCGAGTCTGATTTTTATTTTCACACTGTATAAAAACTTAAAATAAATTTCATTTTATCGACACTAGACTTCATAATAATTTTATGTAGGTACGTATGTACTTACGTATAAAACTTAACAATTTTACCTTTGAGAATTCAGGCGTGTAGTGCTCCTTCTTGTAAGTTTACAAGCTTGAGGTTGAGTTCCACATGGAGCGCCTTCGCCACGAACAGCACCGCCCTGCAGGGTGGGGAAGTGTGGACGTAGTACAGCGTTGGAGCCATTCTTTACGAAAAAATATTTGTACCTACTTGACTAGGTACGTCTCGCTGTATCTAGTAATGTGGTTTTGATATAAGATTCCGTAGGAATCTGGTGATGCCGGGATTGAGGATTTTTGAGCTAGAACCAGCGTACAGGGGGGCTATTCCTGCGCGTGAGATGAGATGAGATTTTATCTTGGTCACTCCCACACCTATGACGTTTTAAATGAGAGCAACAAGGACGAAAGAAGGTGAGATGAGAATTTCAAATCTCCGAATAGGGTCCCAGGGGCCCAATTCGGAGATATGAGATATTCATCTCACCATTTTTCGTCCTTGTTGCTCTTGTTTGAAACGTCGTAGGTGTGAGAGTGACCAAGATAAAATCTCATCTCATCTCACGCGTAGGAATAGCCCCACAGACCACACACTGGCAGCGCAACTACCGAAATTATACCCAAGTAGATAAGTGTTGCTATATTTTATAGCATTAAATATAATCGCATCATTCAGCTAAAGGAGTCATGATAGTGCGAAAACATCCTACGATGATAAATGATTTAGCTAGATCAAAGTTAATGGCCAACGCACATGACGTATACAACAAAGATTGGGAGTTGGAACTCCAAGTAACTCTCGGCGGACTTGGCTTATAAGGTCTGGCAGCGTAGAAGTTAATGATCTGCCAGACTGAAAGGGATGCAGCAGCGACGCAGTAACCTGAGAATTTATTCTAAAGCAGCTGCTTTTTAAAAGGTAGAGCGTTTTAAAACTAACTGCCATGCTGCAGACTAAGTTTGTCTGAAAGGTACAGAGAATGGCCACCTCTCATTGATTAATAAAGTTCGTCTGTGATTGGTCAGCCAATCAGAGCCCAGTTCTTAAACCGAGAATATCGATATAATCGGCGCACTGGATTGCGGCCGCAGTGTGTCATGATTTGATAATTATGTTTCAAATGAGTTAGATCATGATTTATTTTTTAAAAGTGAACAAGCTGAGGAAAAATATTCTAGTGTTGAAATATCCAACTGCAGTGAAAATGAAAAATAGTCAAAATGAAATTTAGAAGTATTTTATTTGAATAAGTGTCGAACTCTGTCTGTGGTGACCGTGGTGTTTAAAAAACGATATAATAATAAATACTTAATAGAAAATTGGTTGTCTGTAAAGTCGGTTTACGGACGATAGTTTAACGTGACAACGTCATCACAAAACATGAATGAAATGATTGCAAAATTTCATGAATAAATCGCTCGTGTAGCGCTCTCGCTCCGATCGTAACGTTACAGTGAGCGTTACGGGACAATGAGTGTAACGGGTCAAACAATGAGTCGTGCGTGCAGCCGGCACTCATCGATTTAATTCGTTTACAGATTGTAACAGGTTGACGTTGTCACCTCATAACTTAAATAATTAAAAAAAATAGATTTGAGGGATATAGAGGCTTGATGAGGATATCAAGGATTGAAGTCAAAACAAAATTACTTTTTCTTATTTTCTTTATTGCTTGCGACCATATGTCGCCTTAAATGCTTCCAGACCATCTTCATTTATCTCTTTGTAGCCGGGCGCGGTCTTCTGGACTGTCTCATACCATCTGCAGAAAACCTCTGATTAGTTCAGTTCACAGATAAAATGAAATACATGCCCTGGACCGGAAGTGACAACAAAACTGAAAGCATCGACGGCATTTAGCTCACTATAAGTCGGATGTCATTGCCAGTCGGACAGTATATAATACGAAAACAGAGTGCGTTGAAATCATCTTCATATGGTTTTTCTAATGGAAACCCATAGACAGCTGTAAGTGTGAATGAACGAGCTATTGATGGTGATTGATAATCACCATCAATCGCCCGTTTAACAATAGGCAGCGAAATCATAGCTAGTAGCACAGAACATCTAATAATACTACGTACTAGTGGTCTTTGGAAAAAACTCGCTGACTCGCTAGATGATACTGAAAAGACAATGGTCTCGAAACTGGGACCCAATTCGGAGATTTGAGATTCTCATCTCACCATTTTGCGTCCTTGTTGCTCTAGTTTGGAACGTCATAGGTGTGAGAGTGACCAAGATAAAATCTCATCTCATCTCACGCGCAGGAATAGCCCCCCTGTGCTTTTGACAACTTTAATGTCTGAGAAGAACTGATATATTCGGAGAATGAAGTATAGTCACCTGAGTATATTCAGAAAAAGAAGCACTCACCTCTTAATATTGGCGTATTTCTTGAAGTCCACATCGGACGCTTCAAAAGTAGATATGGTAGCGACAAGACACAGATCAGCGAGTGTGAGATGGCTGCCAGCGACGTAGGTCTGCCCGTCGAGATACGTGTTAAGAATCTTCAGAGCGCCTTCGACTTTGGCCAGCTTTTCCTTGTCAGCCACCTTGCCTTCAAAGGCGATAGGGAACTACAAATAGAGACAAATAGGTACGTGATTTCATTAGTTTAGAGAAGTGATATCCTTTTTCGTGATTTCTGGTGTGAATTTAATTGTTCAATATAACATAACATATACATGTGACAGGGGGCGAGCTTCAACAATTAACCTCAAGAGTTAAAGAGTTTAGTTTACTAAATTTGGTTTGTCTAGTTTATAAAACTTTCTTACATAATAATCTGCGAATTTTCCAAACAGTGTAGAAATATCGAAGCAAAGTCTCCAATCAACCAGCGCTCTGGCTTTGGGGTCTTCAGGGTAGAGAGATGAGCCTTTCCCGTACTTGTTGGCGAGGTACATGACGATGGCGTGTGAATCCCCGATAGTGAATCCATCGTCGACCAGAGTGGGCACTGTGCTCTGAGGGTTTATCTGTGGACAAAATTGGTTTACAGAATTCTTCCCAATACATATAGTCAATGCAAGATATCACCTGTCAGCTCGGCAGATTAATTTATAGTTAGGTACATGATATTTTGATCTTTAATGATCTTGAAATTGATCACCTCAAAAAAGCCTTCCTCATCATTAGCCTGTTTCAGACCGCTGCTTTACATAGGGCTTTCTCAAGCCACATTACTAATAGATCCTCTGCTATTTGACCATGGACGTAGAAAAAAAGTCGGACGGAACTTCAGCTAAGACAGAACTGAATTCTGTCATGGCGGTGACTTTCTAAATGTGAGTGAATTTTGGGTGGCCATGTTAACCAAATTTACCCATTTTTTATGGTTTTATTTTTGAGCGATGACAACCTAGTGGGAGAAGAATCGGCTATCAAGCTGAGAGAGCGGATCCGATCCCAGCCAAAGGCACGCACCAATAAATAAATAAATAAATAAATTCGGGACACTTCCACACACGGTCGCCTGACCCCAAACTAAGCAAAGCTTGTACTATGGCTGCCAGGGACTGATATACTTACTTAGATATTTTTAAATACATACTTAAATACATATTAACACCCAGACATAGAACAAACACAAATGTTCATCACATAAATGTTTGCCCTAGGTGGGAATCGAACCCACGCCCCCAAGCTCAGAAGGCAGGTTCACTACCAACTGAGCCACCGAGGCAGTATGTTCATTTGTAAACATGCATATTTAATGTCATCTGTTAATATTTCTCTGGAGCACGGTCTATGGCAACAGGCTCGCCTCCTGGCATATTTGGAACCGAATATGATCCGGCGAAGTGTGCGTAAATGTAATACAATAGTATTACATCTCTACCAGCTCCTTCGGGGGAAAGGCGTGATGAAATGGTTATGTAATGTTAGTATGTTTATAAATAAATATGTAAATATGTTTGTTTATAATAATGTTTTTAAATACCCACATGTGTTCACAGTTCACACAATTAGCAGATTGTTTAGTGCCTCAAGCGGAATCGAACCCGCTCCATCTTGCTTGGGAGGAGAGCCTTCTCCAACTTGGCTATCATCGTTTCAAAAAGTTTTAGTGAGCTAAATTTTAGATATGGAAAAGTTTCAAAGTTACAAAATTTACTTTTCGAGGGACTGCATATGTAACAATACGCCGGAATCCTCCTTTAGTTGTATATAAGTCATTAGCTTTAAAATGTATTTACTGCAAATGACACTGTATTGGTTTGGGATCCAACTATTTTAATCGTTACATCGTCTAATTATTTGGATCCAGTCATTCCTCCATGATTCGTTTTTTTAGGAAATCTTGTAATCAGAAAATACTTTGTGACTTTAATAAATTGAGTTTCGTAAAAAAACATTTTACCATGTTTAGGGAAATTTCCACATGTGAACAATGGTAACACTGGTCTTGACACTGGCCTGTCTACCAGAGGGGCTATTCCTGCGCGTGAGATGAGATGAGATTTTATCTTGGTCACTCTCACACCTATGACGTTTTAAATGAGAGCAACAAGGACGAAAGAAAGTGAGATGAGAATTTCAAATCTCCGAATAGGGCCACAGGTGTAGAGCGTTCCAAAACAAAAATGGTCACCTAGGTTACGTCAATCAATGCAAAAGAGCAAGACCGAAATAAGTCATTCACGACAAGGCCGAAAGAGACGATGAGGAGTGATGTAGCGAGTGTTAACTCTCGGAACGCTCTAATGATTTAATGAATATTTTTTTTCTGGTGAATAAAAATGTATAAAAATCGGGAATAAGTGATTGAATTATTCATTTAGCTATGAAACGCGAGATTTTTATTCTTGCGATCACTACGGTTTTTACACCATTTTACCGCACAAGACACGCTGTTTTGTAAAATTGTTTTCCCCGCATAGACGTGTTGTCAGTGTAGACGTTACGCTCAAATGACTAAAGATATCTGTAAATGTGTGCGTCGGCCTGTACGTACAACAAGCTGGCTGACTTTGGGTAGCACAGTTTTGACAAAGATGAAGTTCCATCCGACTTTTTTTCTACATTCATGTATTTGACGTCTTTCATCAGCAAATTTCATGACGGTAAAACGCACAGATTGGATAAACTTATAGATTGAATAAAATTGAACCAACACATCTTTTTACCTGACTGCGGAAGACAATATACCCAGATAATGATTAATTTAATTTAAAAAAAAAGCAATAAATACAAACAATTTAAAAAAGATATTGCCCTAAACCGGCCCCAACTCAACATAATGCCGGCTGCGGAAGTTCGAAAGAGACGATGACGAGTGACGTCATTCGCTCGTCTCTTTCGAACTATTTGTTTAGAGTACATATTTTGGCCTTGCAGCATCGTCACTATACGTGTCTACGTCACTAGGCCATGATGTCACTACGTGTTGACCACGTGTTTTTGATAGTCAGAATGCTATACCTGGCGGAGTATATTATTATACCATGGGTGTACCGTTGGGACGGTACACCCATTGTATAATGTTATGTTTTGAATTATATGCTTGAAACTCTGAATGTCACCTTTAAGAACTCAGGCGAGTAGTGCTCCCTTTCGCGAAGGTTTACCACCTTGAGATCTAGTTCTAGATTGAGGGCCTTCGCTACCAGCAGCACCGCCCTGCAGGGCGGGGAGGTGTGGACGTAGTACAGCGTTGGGGCCATTCTTTACGAAGATATTTTATTTTTACACTTCACTTAAACTGAATGCGTAGTCAGATAATGAGATTGTTTATAAGATCTTGTAGGAGAACTGGTAACACTGGGATTTATTATTTTTTAATTTACAACCAGCGTACAGACCACACACAGGCAACGGAACAGCCAAACTTCTAAACAAAGTAGATAAATATTGCTATATTTATAGTCAAAATATTGTAAAATAATCGTATGATTCAGCTAACAACAGTCATGACTGAGCGAAAACACGCTACGGAATGATACAGCAGTACAATGACTAGATCAAAGTTAATGGCCAACGCACACAATAAAGATTAGGAACTGAACTCCAAGTTTGCAAGATTTCGCCCGACTTGGCTCTTCATCTGGCACTCATAAAGAATTTTTAAGGCTCTGGCAGATTGAAAATAGCTAGATCAAAAGCACAGCAGTAGCGACCATAAAGTATATTCTAAAGTAAAAAACTTTTCCAACGATACGGAACGTTGGTATTGACTTGCGTTCACGTTGCGTTTATTTTCTAACGTATTTGACGAAGTCTTTATCATTTTTCACATTTTTAACCGAAACTAAAAGTTTGTCGTCAGCGTTGGCTTTGATTGTGCAATATAATAACATTATAATATGTGTCCGGTTGCTGCGATAAAACTTTATTTGGTCATGGTAGTACAATTACTTAGCCCAGGTAGATAGAATTGTCAGATTATCAGCACGATACGTTGGCGTATATTTATATGTAGATAAGACCATAATTATGTCATATTATATGTAGTTGAATCCGTGGTATTTTTTTGTAGTAATAGTTAATAATGTTTTTTCTAGTTTAGTTGTTGTTAATTGTTTTTATTAATATTATTTTTATATCCTGTTTTTGTATTCCATTTTGAATATTTGTTGTTATTTTGTTTTTATTTTTAATGTGGATGTTTATGTATGTATGCATGTTACACTTTTTGCGCGTGACGTCACTTGCCGGGCCCAACAGAAAACCAGCGCTGGTTGTGTACAATCAGCAACACGCTGAGTTGGGGCCGGTTCTGTGACAATGTGCTTGTATTATTTTGTGTATTTCATATTTGTCTTCCTTTTCTATGTACATTGTCACAATAAAAGTATTCTGTATTCTGTAATTCACTTAAAAATAAACAGCTTTCCTGTTATAGGTACATAGATACGCTACTAGATTATCATAGTTCTCAATTACAATATACCTATTTACTTACTTATCTAGGGTCACTACTAACAGCTCCAGCCCTAGGGTAGAGCGAGTGGAGCGGTCGCTCTAAGCGCCGAGTAGTAAGGAGCACCAGAATGGCCAAATGAGAAAAAAAAAACAAAAAAAAATATGTTTCTTGAGATGCGCATCAGTGGCGCAGCGCAATCACGCGAGGATACTAGAAGTATCACAAGTAAATCAATAAAATCCACCAAGGAGCAAAAACTTGCTTATCTAGGGTTCCGAAGATTCTCGCTCTACCCTGAGCAAGGCTAGGGCCGGTGCTGACTACTAACTAGTTTACAGAATTAGTTCTTGTTTTCCAGAGTCTGTTGAGAAAGGAACGCCGAATAAAATAGCGAATCTATAATATACTTAAGTACCTATTATATTTTTTATTCATGGTATCCTGGCCTTATTTTTAAACTTAAAACTACAAAAATACAAAAAGTTGATGGTAAAGTACCTATACCTAAAGTGGTAAATTAACTTTGGTTGCTTGCCAAAAAGTCAAGAACAGATTTTCTAGTAAATAAACAATTCCTAGCAGCCTTGTATCGAGTATTCAGGTATTCAGGATATATTCTTCTTCTTCATCATCATTTCAATAAATTCTCTCAAGACTTCCAAGCCGTCTTGGTTGGCTTCTTTGTATCCGGGCACGGTCTGCTGGACCTTCTCATACCATCTGAAAGTTTTTAATTCTCGATTAGGATAATGTTGGTCGAAATCATAAAAAATAATCAGTTCGAAGTGAAGAAAAATAAAGATATTCTACGCTACTAAGCTTGTATGTAGGGAGTGAACGGAACTACAAGTTTTATTTTCAAAATTATCTCTCCTATTGAAAGCCACACAATCACTGATAAACTTGTACCTACTAAATATAATAATTGCCTGATTCCTTGCTTAACTACTTTAATCTACTCCTAGCTAGCGCCTATCTAAAAAACATTACACGAACCGATAGACATTCCTTAGAAGAATCGTAAGTTTGTGTGCTCGTGAAGCGTATATTTTGCTAGAAGGACCTAGTTTAAAACTAGTGCTTAGCAATTCTTACAATTAGTGCAAATGACCAATGAGTGCTAACTTTTAAATATAAGCTAATCTTACGCGAGAGACAGGCAAAACTAAAGGAATGAAAATGAAATGTTGATTGTTGGTGTACCAATAAATAACTAAAGGACTCACTCACCTTTTAATATTAGTATATTTCTTAAAGTCTACATCAGTAATCTCGAAGTTAGAGACGGTGACGACGAGGCTGAGGTCGGCGAGGGTGAGGTCTTCACCGGCGACGTAGGTCTGACCGTCCAGGAACTGGTCTAGGATCTTAAGTGCGTCTTCCACCTTGGCTTTCTTTTCACTATCGGCTGGCTTGCCGAAGAACGCTTGTGGAAACTGAGGAAGGAAGTTAAACTTTAAGTAGAGTAAGTGCTTATTTGGTATAGGTTGTATGTAGAGGTTAGTAATATTCGAGCTGGATATCCAGGGATGCTTTCTATAATGGTAACTAGAAAACCTTGCGGTATAAAAATAATATTGCAAACAAAATTTATTACAGAAGGTGACCCTAGCCAGTAAAGTTTTTGGGTAGTCAAATGGAAAAAAGAAATGCTTGCAGGAAAACTCACGAAGTAGTCGCTGAGTCTTGCGGTCAGCGTTCCAATATCGAAGTACAATCTTTGGTCGACCAGTGCCCTGACTTTGGGGTCTTCAGGGTAAAGAGACGAGCCTTTTCCGTACTTGTTGGCGAGGTAGGTGATGATGGCGCGAGACTCCCACACGGAGAAGCCGTCGTCGACCAGCGTCGGCACTGTGTGCTGGGGGTTTAGCTGCGGGCAAATGTGCCAAGTTATAGTTTTACAAAAATAGCTCAAGTCAAGGTCATTATTATATTAGGCTCTGCGAGCTGTAGACCTCGCGGCCGACGTTTGTCTTCTCTGCAGGTCGCATTCCTCAACCGATTCTCGTGAAATTTTGTTTGCAAGTTCGATATTTATTTTTTTCTCACCGTTTTTGGAAAAATGTTTACGAAATTTCAAAAGAATCGGTTAAGAAATGCGACATGTAGAGAAAAACAAAGATTCGGACAGAAATCGGACATACGAAAGCATTTTTATCGAAGCTGAAGCAGAGACGCTTCGCTGCTAACGGTCGCTCGGTCGATAAGGGGCAATAGATAACTATCTCGGTCACTCTCATGACATTTTTAACGAGAAAGACATTGATTGAGATACTAATAACAGTACTGAATCTACAGCACGCACCAGAATACGGCCCTTGGCTTTTAGAGGAAGGATTTATATGTCCTGTTAAAGCAATTTTGAGGACAAATTCTTATTTTCAATTGAAAACAAGTTTATTTAAAACTTTCGGGTCTATTTCAGTTCGGTTTCGGTGCGGTGCAAACGTATTTATACCTTCAAGTATTCAGACTTCAAGTGTTCTCCTTGCTGCAAGTTCACCAATTTGAGCTCCAGCTCTAGGTTAAGAGCTTTTGCTGTGAGCATCACCGCTCTGCAGGGCCCTGAAGCGGGCGTGTAGTACAGAGTAAGTGGCATGGTGCTGAAAACGAACGAAAAGGTGTTAAGACTGCATTGATAGCGTTTGCTTGCATTTTAAAAATTTAATAATTTTGGCATTTGTGAGTGTTGCTATTAGTATTGGCGCAGGGGTGAATGAAATTAAAGCACCCGGTTTGTTTCATCATTTAAGTATATACTATGCTCTACCTAGCAGCAAATGCATAGCTTGGAAGCTTCCAAACTAGGCTTTGACACTAAAGGTAGTCAATTCAATCAAAACGAGCTAACTTTAAAAATGTTATTCCCACTTATTATATTTAGGTTCCGTAGAGCAAGAAGGATAAGATAAGATTAGGATAAGATCGTTTGTATCCGTCGCGTCTATTCAAACTGATTGAGAATTATGTGTTTAGACCTAATCATAAGGATGGTAGAAAACAATAAAGGGCCGCAACTTTATTCAATCGCTTGTTATTCAGAGCTAATGATGATTAAGATGAACATTCAGAAGAGAACCAACAGAATTAAAATTAGGAGTTTTTTACGTAGATCGAGTGCAAAATATATATAGGTACTAATTTACTTACCTACTTAATAATTAGAAAGGTTTCAACAGCTACTTAACTGATTGTGTCTAGAGACTAGATAGAAATATCAACTAAACGAATTGTATGAACGATCAAAACGAATTGAAAAAAAAGTATGTAGTTATTGGTATTTGTTTGAAACCGCTCACCGCGGATTTTTACCCTGATAATTAGGTACTTACTGAATTTTCTGTAATGTTTAAACTGATGTAAAAACTAATTTAAAAACTGATGTTTCGAATTATGCAAATCAAGACAAAAATATAAAGTCGAAAGAACGCGTACAGCTACCACCTTTTGAAGCCAACAAAGGAATAGTAAAACTGATACCTAAGTATAACTTTTTATACTGAATTGAAGAAGTTATATTGTATACTTATTTGCAGTAATTAATGATTACTACGATTCACAATGACTATTCCAAAAAATATCGCCAAAATCATGCTTTCATAACATTATAAGTACTCGCTGATACGAGTATCAAAAATATTTTTTTTATGTTTAATTTTTATCACGAAAACTGACGTGGCTAACAAAAATCGTTTTGCAAAGTTTTTATCGTTTTCCTATTACGTGAGTAATTTTCATGTAGGTAAGGGGTTGTATGGTTAAAAGAGCTGTATCCATTGGGTAAAGCAGACAGTGAGCAGTGGCAGAAGTGAAGCTTAGGCATGCAATGCAAGCATAAACGACAAATAGATACAGAAGTAAGAAATGTATTTTCAAGTGGTTATGATACGCCTTCCACTGACGCATGACGTCCCAGTTGGGGTGTTTTGTCAATAGTTTTGCCCTCAGACTAATATTATTTATATTGTTGTCCTTAAATACACAATGAAGCGTCGTTATAGGTGTTTACCCAAAACCGTACACACACGTATCATTACCAACACTGAGCCCCCCACGTTCCACTAAGGCCAAGGCCACGCTTGCCAGTGATACGAACACAGCTGGGCCCTGGTACCCAATAAGGTACCCTGTTGATATGTATTGGCATAGATTAATGTATAAAATTAAAAGTTCCAGAGAAAAGTTGTTCAAAGGCCTATGATGAAATATAGTTACCTATAAGTGCAAGATAGGAATCACCTAATTTAGAGTTACCTACTTGACCTCTCACATCTTACTGGCCCATGGATTTATTTGGTTTGCCGATTTTACATGCCTACATGAGTTTTATACTAAAAATGTTGTTTCGTTGAATTATTTCAGCTGTCTCGTAGAGCATAAACATAAAAAATAATATTGGTTTCGTAAGAGGAGAAAAATAAATAAGTACCTAGCAATAAAACGTTTTGTAGGGCTACATACCTACATTACCTACCTACATCACACCACAAGTGTAACGCGATACGCGATCTATGAGTAACGTACCCATAGCTATAGTTAAGCATAGATTTAATCACACGCTATTGTATTAGTCCTAAGCCAACATCGCAGTAAAGTAGTCGTATCGTGAAAGGTTTTTTATTTACCACATTTTGGAGTCAGCAATAGTAATACATAATTAGTGAGAGTGATACATATAGGGTAGTCGCTCCACTACATACTCTCCCACACCAAACACAAACAAAGATTACCCTATAGTTTGATTTGTCCTAATCACCTACATGGAAAAAATTGGGTTGACTTCATGTATGAATAAACCTACTTAGAAACGCCATAGCAAGAGCCATGATGCTGCAAAAATATCCTAATTTGTATGAATCAAGGATGACGTGGTTTAAGCTGATTTGAACCACGATACTTAGGTGATGTTTAGCTAGATAAGCTTCATCATCCTTAAGGTGACGAATACTACTAAAAATTGTCGCTTTATCAATAGCTCTACAGTCATCAACGATAAAATCCAACTGATAATCTTCAGTTGCGATGCAGTTTTGTAAATATACCATAAGATGACTGTATAATGTTATCAATTTCAAAAGCTACAATCTTACATCAAGAATTCTTGTATAATATAATTCTTATGTCAGGAATGCCGTGATATTTCATTTGGTAGCGTTAAAAGGTTGCACATGATCGTCAAGGCTGCGCGTTCACCGGCCGGTGTTTGTCTCTGAGTAAATTCAATATTCAACAATTATAAAATTTAACAGAATAGTACGCACTCGTATCAGGGTCTGATACGACGTGTTGTTGCCTGATAGCGTGACAAATTGGTAAGTTTTAAAAACATTACATAAACAATTGAGAGTTTTGCTTTCATTTAGATTTTTTTGTTGCGAGGTAGATCCTTATCTACCTCGCCTTTAGTCTTACACCTTTGTAAGACTTATGTAATCTGCTAGCTAAGTAGCAAAGCCATGATGCTGTTTATTTGTGTTTGTATAGACGTTGATTACGTAGCGTCAACAACATTATTATAAGCCTGTATTCGTTTACTGTGGGCTCCTCTTCTCTCCTCTCCTCTTCTACTATGAGCATGGCATGTATTTACGTGCAGCCTACTATTTCTATTTACAATTCGAGTCCGCTCCATCGACTTTGTGTTCCTTAATATCTTATCATTCATCTTTACGAAAATTTCTTTAATGATAAGGCCGCCAGTTGTTACACAGTTGTTACTGTTTAAGTTTTCCTGTTCTGTTGTTTTGTTATTTCTGGTGTGAACAATAAAGTGTTTGTCTATCTATGTATCTATCTATCTTTACTTATTTATTATGATAAGAATATGATAGGACTTAAAAAATAAACTATCGAATTCAAATTGAAATAAAACTTGTCGTTAGGCATTTACACCATTTGCATGCGCGCGCGACAAAATTCTTCTCGTCACTTTTTGTCTTGTGAGAACGTCTATGTATGTCTGTTTCGAAAAAAGAGTTGACATATTATGTTTGTCGCGTTGCGAATGCTAGCACCCCTGGAAAAAAAAAATTTAAAGACTATAAATTCCACTTTATGTTGTGCGCATGGACTTTGTGTGTTGCATTTCATGTTAGCTGTACGCATCATTAGAGTCTTTGTCTGTCAGTAATATCACCTAGATGCAGTATACCTAATAATGCTGATTCTCTCTCCACAGCAATATGTCGGTAACTCTGTTCTACGCGGCGGGCTCCGCGCCGTGCCGACTGGTGCTGCTGGTGGCAGCTGCGCTGAACCTGCAGCTCAATCTGAAGGACGTCGACCTGAGAGCGGGAGAACACCTCAAGCCTGACTTCTTGAAGGTAAGTAATTTTATAGGCAGTTTGTCAGGCAGGTACACGTGAAGTTTGCATTAAAGTAAAGAGCATTTGTAAATTAAGATTCTACTTATAATTTTTTATTACAGGCCTCTGATGTTTATTCTATGACAACTATCGTTATGCCATGTCAGAGGCTTTTAGGCGACCCAAAACTCTGATATCATAAGAACTACCGACGATACGTACGACACTATACGAACATAATATACAAAAACCCCCTACCCTTCTGGTCAGGGCAACCAAACTAGGTCAAGGCTACTTCGGTGATTTGTCATTACCTCTAGTCGAGTCAAGGATACACCACGAGGTGTAGGTAGGTACATATTACAGATCTATTGTTACTTAATAAACCACAATTTTCTAAGTAGTTTCTGTGCTACTTGAGTAGCTTTAGAGGTACTATCTAGACAACCTAGACTAGCCTATAGATTACAAGGTGAATGAATCATGTTTTTACATACTTACCTAAATGATGTTATAGTTTTCTTACCTTTACCAAGAATTTTTAGCCCACCTGAGGCGTGGCTTATCAACCACAGCCTTACTGAGCTATTTTCTAAAACAGCTAATGCACCATTGCAGTGCAGATTTTCGTACATTTGTTTGATCGGTTACATTCAGTGCTATAAATAACTGACGTGGTCACTTTGAATGATGCAATAAGTACAATAAACTTAGACTGTACATATCTTATTGATACTATTTCGTAGATAAGGGTTGGGTTTAAGGATTTTCAGAATTACAACAAAACATGAGAAGATATAGAGGGGTAAATTACCCTTTGTAGAGACTACTTAATGTTGTTACAACTTTACAAGGTTCATTCAAGTGTTCACCATCATACGTACAAGACTAGTGTGTTAATATAATCTTATTTATTCCAGCTCAACCCCCAGCACACAGTTCCTACGATCTTGGACGGCGAATTCTCCCTGTGGGAGTCCCGCGCGATCAGCCGCTACCTCGTGAACAAGTACGGCGCCGGATCCGCGCTCTACCCGCAGGAGCCGCGCGCGCGGGCTCTGGTAGACCAGCGACTTGACTTCGATCTTGGGACGCTATATCCTAGATTCGCTAGCTTTTATGTGAGTAGCTCCAATGATCCCATCCTATCGTCGCCATCAAACTCTTAATTGAATCCACGCACCCCTATCGCTTTGTTAAAAATATGATAGTTCCATAGATTTATGACGTTGTACCTTATATATGTGGTGGTATGATGTTGTGGTGGCATTGATGAGGAGATTGCGAGAGTGCCACAATAGCATCCTGTAAAATTAGCATCCTCCAAAATTGTAGCGGAAGAGTCACATGTGCCGGTGTTGAGGCATTTCGTGCGGACGATGACCAAGTACTGATCATCAGACTGCACGGACTGATTCACAATTATAATTCATTGTTCTATAATCCAATCTAAATAGTTTTTGGTAAGTATGTACGTACAAAAAACCATGGATCTTGTAGTTACTTATCCGAAATAAAATATACTTATTTAAATTTGAATGGATTTTTGTGGAAAAAAACACAAGACGTTGTCTTCTACATGATGCGTCCGGACTCCGCACTTCTGATTGTGGAACTAGAAAGTTATTAGTCATCAAGTATTCAAATCATCAAATTATGGGAAACTTATAGATTCCTGATTACCAAGCCCTTTGATTGCTCCAATCCTATATATATACGAGTGGTTTTCATTCGTTTTAGTGCACTTAGTTGTTCTTACACAAGTACTTGCTTTTTTTCAGTACCCCACACTATTCGGCAGCGCTAAGCCTGACGAGAACCTCCTCTCGAAGCTGGAAGAAGGCCTGAAACTGTTGGACACGTTCCTTGAAGGCGAGCAGTACGCGGCGGGGTCGGAGCTGACACTGGCCGACTTGAGCCTCGTGGCCACCGTGTCCACCATCGACGCGGCCGGGATTAGCTTGCAGACGTACCCTAATGTTCAGAGGTGAGCAAACTGGAAACTGGAACGTATACATGTTCGACACATTACTGGAGCTTACCTCGAATTTAGATACTCGTAGTAATCGAAAACTTTTTTCGTTTTTTGTTTGGATTCATACATTTAACATAGTTCCCTAACGTTTCCGCCTGATGTGCTTTATTGAAATGTATGAAGCGAAACAAAAACGAAAAAGTATTCGTATTACTCATGTACTACTAAGTATCCAAACTAGATGTACTTTGTTCATCCTACGTTGTTCGCGTTAGTGGTCACGTTGGATATACCTACCTACCTATGGTAGGCAGAAAGAAGTCTTTTCCCTTGTATAGAAACTGTGTCGTTTGTCTTTGTCGTTTTCTATCTACCTATTTGACGAATGTTGACCAAAATCTTAGAATATACTTAAATGTATTTTATTTGGCAGGTGGTTCGCGCTGGTAAAATCCACAGCCCCGGGGTACAAAGAGGCGAACCAGAAGGGCATAGACGACTTCAAGAAAATGGTCGCTCAACTCAAGGGCAAGTCTGAACTGTGAAGCGTTCGTTTGACAAGTTCCTGCGTAAATTAAGAACAAACTTAAATAAACTTAATATATTTTACTTAGATAGTTAGCCATTTTAATTTTTTTCACAATATATAACTTTTGTCTTTATTAAAAATGTATTTTTATTCATGGAAACCGTAGAAAACCATGTTCAGTTCATCTAACCACCGTGGACGAATACATTACCGTAAAACGGGGTGAATAGGAACGGCGGGGTATGAATAGAGACGAAACTAGGACATTTTTTTTCATTAAAGGTCCAGACACTATGAAAAAAGAAAATGTATTAGAAAAAAAATTAATTAGAAAAGAATTGTAGTTATTTTATTATTCAATGTTTTGATTTAAAAAAGTAGGAAATCAAGTCTAAAAATTTTAACGTTCGGAGTTTCGTCTCTATTCAGTATTCACCCCGCCGTTCTTATTCACCCCTTGTCATGGTACAACAAAGTTTTACGTAAGTTTCTCTTTTCCATCAAAACTGAAAAACACATGCCTTGAATTTAAAAAGCCTAGTGCTGCGACCTAAATAACGGATTAACAGTGAAATTAGCATAACTTATTAACTGCTATTTAAAATTTTACTTCAATAATAGAATCAAAAAATATAATATGTAGTTTAAAAATATTTATTTGTGCCTTAATTTCTAAACCTTACAATAAAATAAAATACAAACAGTGTTAAAAACATTTTGTGATGGTGACGACGACTTAATGAGACTGTGTCGAGTACTTTGTGAGATTACTTCTTCAACATGTTGTTGACCAGCGCTTTGAAGGCGTCCAGGCCGTCCTCGTTGGCTTCTTTGTAGCCGGGCGCTGTCTTCCTTACTGTTTCGTACCATCTGGAATTAACAAATGTATTAATTTCTGAAGGAAATTATAAGTTATTTTTTTACTGTATGCAGCAGAGGCATCGAAAAAGTTTTGAATTATAAGATGATTTTACTTTGAAAATATAGGCTAGTAATTATAACCAATCAATCTTGTCCTTCTCTGTTTCAAAAAGTGTGATAATTCAGTAAAATTTCAAAAGAACTTATTGTTGGAATTTAAACTGTAAGTAATATATTTTTCTAACCCACTTGAGTTAATCAAACCCCAAAAGACTGCTCTTTAAAATTGGTCCAAATAGAAATGGTCTCACCTCTTAACATTGGCATATTTCTTGAAATCGACATCAGAAGCCTCGAAACTGGAGACAGAGGCAATGAGACTCAGATCGGCGAGGGTGAGGTTCCGGCCGGCGACGTAGTTCTGGCCTTCGAGGAACTTATCCAGGAGTTGGAGAGCTTCGTCGATCTTGGCCAGCTTGTCCTTGTCAGCTGGCGCACCGCCGAATACTTGTGGGTACTGGTATAACGGAATAAAATCATAAAAGTAGAAGCTAAACAGAAGCTACAGAATTAGCTGTTGGCAGACGCAAACTCTGATATCCATTGAGCTATAATAATGTATGTCTTTGGGCACAGAGTTGATTTTGAACCTAATGTGTCACACAGTAGTTAATAGATAAGGTTTAATTTTGGCCATTCCAAATTGAAGCCACGCTTGGATCCAAAGTTAAACTAATTTGAGGCCACGGCATTTAAGAACTAAAACCATTGTGGAAAATGTAGGTAAACCATTAACAGGTAAAATAATATGTTGTCATGCAATGCTAAAAACAAGTAATCGTGACTATAAAGTTTTAAAACTATGGAGTTATCGCGGGGTGTCTGTAACATGACATCATGTGAGCATGACTTGCATTTGTCATTACCTTTATCGAAAACTGACTATAACTATATAATAATAGAAGAAGCCACTGTAGATAATAGTAAGAATCAATCAGGTACCTACCTAATCGATTCAATTTGGAAATGCAAGGCTGCGACAGTCGGATTAGAAATGGTTTTTATAACGGAAACAATCGCGTTGAAGGATAATAGAACTAATCACGGAAGGTGTTACTTGAATTGCTTTGCTCGCTTGCCCAGAAAAAGTATTACCCACTTATAGCTTTTTTGGTATGGATATGTTCATTATGACTTCTGCTACCTAAACGAATTGACTGCAGCATTTTGCAACAATACCTTGTTTTTCAGAGCGGCAGCCCCAAAAATTATCAGCTTTCGTCTGACTCCCAAAGGGAGCTAAAAATAAAGAAGATTAACTTAAATACTCACAAAGTAATCACTGAATCTCGCGTATAGGGTTCCAATGTCGAAGTAAAGTCTCTGGTCGACCTGCGCCCTGGCTTTGGGTTCATCAGGATACAGAGAAGAGCCCTTACTGTACTTGTTGGCGAGGTAGGTGATGATGGCGCGAGACTCCCAGATGGAGAAGCCGTCGTCGACCAGCGTGGGCACTGTGTGTTGGGGGTTCAGCTGCGGGCAAACATGGTACACGGTCAGATGAACAACAAATTTAGAATAGAAAACTATATAAAATCTGAAATTGACGAACGGTGGCAACCAATGATTTTTGCTCAGTATAAGGTCTACTGAACAAGAACTTACTAGGGACCAAGATTACTAAATATGCTTTATAAATAGGAAGGTTGAACGTTACACTGTATTTATTCTGTTGTCGAACTAAAGACGAACCCTAAAATTTATCTTAAAATTAATGATGCATTCTGAGAACTCAATGCCGGTTAGAAATTCGCAGCGGCCGACAAAGATCTCCAAGATTGTATGATTAGCACGAAAAACGAAATATGGGTAGGATATGCTTATTGCACGAATGGCCAGTTTTACAAAGACCCTTCGTTGTAATTTTAAGCTAATGGATGGAGGCGGGTCTTACAGAAAATTACTCTTGGTTATAGAGGCGCTGAGGCAACCGGTTCTCAAGGTCTCGAACACGCTACTTACTTATGTTATGTGGTTAGACCAGTCGAATACCATAAAAAGTTTTGATTAAGTAGATCTTTTTGGGTAGTTTTTACCGGCCTAATCATATTTGTCTTTTGATTTCAAGAAAACATTTGCAGAAGTGAATCTTTAAAAGCGTCTTATTCTTAGCTCTATTAATATTTTCTGAAAACAACTGTTTTCCACAATCTCTCTTGTTATTCTACAGGAACCGATTTTTTTTTATAGAAAAGTAGCTTTATGCCAAGTTATAATTTATAAATTTATTGAGCCTTCATCGAGAATAACAAACATACCACTCAAGCACTCACAATCTTTCGTTGACTCTCAGAGTGCTTAGTAAATTTAAAGGTTTAATAAACAATAATGTAAGCAGTTCCACGAAGCAAATATTTTTCAAAATGTTAATAAACAATTATATTGTTGTGCATATTGCACTATCTTATCACATGCAACAATCGCAATAAATGAAGAGATAACTGCAGCTAAAATGGTAAATACGTTCTGTAGCCCTGTTTTTACGAGTTCAATGCTCCTTCGTGCCGCAGAGTTACATCATACTTTGCTAGTTTTGCTACTAACATCCAACGCAGACCTTCAACCTTGCAAATAAAATTAAACTTTAGGAACTACCAGATAGAGTCATAAGTTGCTTGATATGGGGTTTCCCATAACTGGTTTGGTGTTGTTAGCTGGACGGATATGCTGGCTGGATGCCATGGGTTCTTGGACTCGGAATATCTTTTTGTCGAGATTGATCGAGTTGGGACACTATCGCGTAAAGAAACAATCATTAGGTAACTCTACAATATTTAAACGGATTTTAATTGCATTACTTACAAGGAAATACTTAATGATTTGTAGGCTTAGTAGCCTGTAAATAGGGTTTTATCTCTGCATTAACCGTTGTCAACGTCAGGCGATTAATTAACCAGTCGCATACCTATTTGTTTATTACAATAGTGAGTTGAGTCATGTTGCTATGTTGTATGAACGACCATATTGAGATTCAGACTAACATACTGTAACTGATTCCTGGTGCTAACAATAGTTTCTTCATCTATCTTCTATCTACATTTTTGTACTGAACAAGCAAATTTTCTTATGATCTATTTTATTATTTATTTATTTACTTCGAGACAAATCACCATTCTTTTCATTACTAATTATACTAATAAACCGGTAAGTGCTTACCTTTATAAAATACTTAAACATTTCAAAGTAAGAACTTTTTATTATTGTTACTTCAAAGTGAAAGGAAAAGGTAACATGAATGCTTGTACCTAATTAGATTTTTTTATGCTCTTGAAGGCCGCCGATATTATGATCTAACAATTGTTATTATTGGAAGAAAAACTGATCATACTCGTACCACAGATTGAGAGACATTTATGGGTCCTAAAAACTACTTTTTTTTTTTAATTGTTAAAGGTATGTACTATGTATAGATCATACCTTTAACAAATCTCATACAATTCTACAATAAACTATTTATGATTATAATGCATACCTTCAAATACTCAGGCTTCAAGTGCTCGCCATGGTGCAGGTCTACTAGTTTGAGTTCCAGGTCTAGGTTGAGAGCCTTCGCAGCGAGCAGCACCGCCCTGCAGGGGGCTGAGCCGGGAACGTAGTACAGGGTCAACGGCATTTTACTGAAAACAACGTTTAATTCAAAGTTGGTAAGCTGTTATATTGCTAGCTGGCTATACGCTAAGCGATCAATAACTCAATTGCGAGTTCACATGACCCAATAACAGTAGCTTAGCAGTAGGTAGGTACCTACCTACCCTAGGAAATTTCAAGCTTAACTAGAATGATAATCAAGATGATTTTGACTTTCAGTTAAGTACCTTACTACTTTAAATAGCAATATAGATTACGCTATATAAGTATACTTACCTGACATAGATCTGACGAGATAAGAAAAAAAAATATTATGGACGTGTAATTTGTGCATCTGTTTGCGGACCATAACTCCTAAAAGATTTGCTTGCCTTGTTATTTGCTAGTACGCAAAATAATCACCCGGATCGTTAGCGTAGCACATAAATTGTCTAATTAATTTGACCCTTAAATTATAAGCATCGTGCTCTTTAGCTAAAGTGAAGTATCTACCTAGGTATGTTACTGAATCAATTTTTATCTTTACATGCTTCCAATTAAGTTCCAAACAAGTTTTAAATTATTGACCCTTTGCGCCTTTATTTTTGAGTGTTTAGTTTAGATTTATTTGTATTTGGTGTCAATAAAGAGTTTTTGTATTTTATTGTTGTATTGTAAATATTAATGCTAATAATAAATAACGCTTTAGCAACAATAACTTATTTTGATTAAAATAATAACAGTCTTTCAGAAACTATCGAAGTAATCTGTCACATTGACAGCTTACGACATTGCTAAGAAACTGTTTTATTAAGAATAATTATAATTTGTGAGAATGTATGAAAATGAAACTATGCTTCAGTTTGACAACCAAAACGGAAGTATTTTTTCCAATTTACAAATAGGTACCAAAGTATTATATTGTAGGTATTTATAACAAAAGGCAAGTCAAGGATACTATAGAAAGGCTTGTGTTGTGTCTGTGAGTAGGAGTTCATAATACCTTTACCAACCTATAAATGTACCTATTTTATCAATTTAACTCATTCACATAATAGTATTTATCTACTCTAGGGTTGGGTTGGATTATAAAGAAATTATCGACATTTCCTGTATCATGTAATAAATACTAGGTAACAGCATACAAAACTATCAGTGTAAGTAGTTGTAATTAACAAAAAACATAAGTAGGTAGTACCTACCTACTATTAATTTTTTTTTCTAAAAAATATATCTACGTGTGTAGTCTATGATTACATCGATTAAAAATAAACACAAATTTTGTAATGTTTTGCCGCTTACGACCAGAGATAAATGAATGATTCTGTGAATTCATAGAGCTCTGTTAATACCTAGCATGACTTGGCAAAACAAAAGCCGGCCGGCGAAAACACCACACAACTAGTGAATCAATAACTCATGACCTTGGCATAAAATTAAACAATACACATACTTAAATAAATGAGTATAATATTCATTTCAGTAGTAGTATTTGTATGGTAAATGTACCTACTTTGTTATCTACAGTAAACAAATCTAATATTTTGCCACGTATAATCAAACAAGACTACAATGCGATAACTCCGTATTTGTTAGGTAAAGTACCGGAGTGTAAGCATAGGCGTTTATAGTGACCCGATATTGTCTTTTCCTGTACCATATTCTATTAATAATTACATATCAATTAAACAAACGCTTGTCTCACAAAACCTTCTGAATTTGCGTGAAAGTTATGAAATTATTTGTTTCTATGCACATAAATGTCAAATGTGTACCAATTTAATTGAAAGTACCATGCAATTACTCTTTACGTGGGAAGTAAAACATTCTTGTTAGGCTCTGAATGTTAAATGTATGTACCAATCAAGCCAAAACTGGTCCACTTTCTTTCCACCTTTCACTTCACTTGTTTCGCTTCACACAACAGAATTATCTTATTCATTCATTTACGAAAGTGATTGCTCTAATAATAGGTACATACATACATAGTCACATAGTAGGTAAGTACCTACCTACTATTCATTAAAATAAACCAATAAGGAAGTAATTAAGCACATTGTAATTTTTAAATAATCAAAGTATTGTGTTGTTTTAGCGAAGAAAAGTTCAAAAACTATTATATTAGGATATATTTATCCTAATTATTTTTATTTGATCCTTCTCATTAGGTTCATTATTTGTCTAATAAGTTAGTAGAAAAACTAAGCATAGTAAGTTAGATAAGGTTTTAACGATAGATGGTACTTCAGTTTATAGTACTACAGGGCATTTTTGTTTTATTACCAAGCTTTAATTAACCAACTACCCACTTTGCTATTATATAAGTTGGAATTTTTATAATACAAGTATACATGTTTATAAGAAACCCACAAAAAACCTACTATAAACCATCTAAGCAGGTATTATAAAAACGATTGATTAAAAATCAGCCACCAGGATCTAGACCGATGTTTTCAAATTCTTGCGACTCAGTCGTTTTAACAAACTTTTGAGCAGGATAATAACGTAAGTATCAGGTATCCAGAATAGTTAGTGGTTTTTATAATAATAATGATCAATAGTAAAAAAATATGGAATTATAATTTAGCTGACTGCATATTTTAAAAACCATTGCAATTAAGTACACAGGCAAATACAATTAAGTGTTCTTAAATATTCTATCGATTAAATTTTTAACACGTTTTTACTATTGATAAGTTATTGCAACTGTTAATTACTTCAGCACAACACTATCACCAAAAATATTAAAAAAAACTTACAGGATTTATTTGACAGTAGACTTTTTTCAAAAAAATAAGCACTGGAGAGGAACGCGTTTAGCCAACACGCTAACTGGCAACGGAATAACCGCGAGAGGGGAGAGCAACAGTTTTATAGCAGCTGATTGTAGGGTGCATGACGCATGTCGAGGACAACACTTCACGAGATTTCCCTTCAATAAACCTACTGAATAGCACTTGTAAATATTTTAGTAAAAATTAGTTGGTATGAAATGCTAGTGACCGAAGTTCTTTTGGCCGGCCGAGAATCCTCCAAATAAAAATATCTTAGAAAACAAACAGACATCTATTTTAGGTTCGATCTTCAATCAATATTATTTTGATGAGGTTCGTTCGATGTATCAATTTATCCCTAGCCTACTCTACCATACTGACTCTACCCAAGTAAAATCACTAGGAATCGAAAAAAATACTAAAAATGTACCTACCTAACTTATTGACAATTTTTTCAGGAGATTTATAGATTAGTCGGAATACTAATAGCTCCCTCACCCTTTTAGGTCGTCTAGATTTTTCTTCGATAGACCCAGATTTCTACTTCGAGAAAAGCCTGCCATTTGCTATTATTTCAGCTGCAGTTGCGTGTCTTCACGTAAGATCTTAGTAAGATCTAGACCACTGTTACATGTCCATAGTTTCCGTGCTTTACCAAATTGAACTAGGTATTTGGGACAAATTACCCATAAACATGCATGTCGTCGTATTTTCGTGAATTATGGTTGTGGTGCTTATTTATACGAATATAGGTAAGTAAGTGTGAGCCTTAGGTCATATTATGAGTGTCTCAATACGCCTCAGTCTCTGTTTCTGTTTGTTAACATTTTTAGCTTTTCATGATGAAATTACATTTTCCTACCTTTTTCAAATGATTAAAATAGTTACTTATGTGAGTTAGAAAGATTTTTCGACAGTATTTTTGAACTACTTAACATGATTGCTCGATGTACCTTAGAATATCCTAATAACCGTTAGACACAAAATCTACTTTTATAGAATCCTGAAAAAACGCTCGAAATTTTTAAAAGGGCGTAAGTATTTAAGCTTTAGATAAATAAGAAGTAGGTAGATCCATACACGATTCTTAACGAGGCTAAGGATTCCCTCATTATCCTAACTAAACAGGTCATGGGCCAGGCAGCCGGGCGACCTTCCCGTGGCCGTTGCCTTCAGGGGTCAGGTTACCCGCCCCGCAGCAAGGATGGCGGCTCCCGTTCAGGGCGGATGACCAGCGCACAGCCGTGACCAGAACAAAGCGACGAATGGCACTGGAGACGATCTACCAACTTGCCATATCTGTCCAGTTGACCAAATGATGGAACTAAAAAAAGCTCTACGCAAAGCTGACTGTTTTGTTTAGATTATGCGATCATAGCTCTCCTTCAACTATTTTAGATGTTTGTCGCATGTTTGTCGCATGTATGTCTAGTAGGTAAATATTTTAATACTTGTGTTGGAAGTGGCAACGGTTTCGACAGGTGAGTGAGGTTTCAACTTTCCTGTTTTTTTATTATTTTGTGGTAGCGAAACGGAGTGGAAATGTAGATGATGGAAATAATGCTATTCTCATTCATTAAAAAATATAGTCGTATTTATTACCAGGCTTTTATATATCTACCTAGTCTACATAGGTATATTAGGTATAGGTGTATACGTAGGTAGGTATGTCGAGGGAAGCCTCTGTTTTCACTAAGCGTGACGCCATAAGGTTACAGTCCATTTACAGTTCACTCTGACCGCGTGATGTGATGGCTCATTGAGAAATTCTGGCGGAAAAACCGACCAAACCGGAAGTATACTTACAAGGTCATTTATTAACTGACTAACGGCTTCTCGCTACCGCTTGTCGGTCGTACAATAATATGCGCTAGGGTTTAGATTTTTAGATCCTATTGTTTTCCAAGTGGGTGCATGCATCTTGTTAAGAAAATTTGCTCAGAATTTGTCATTTATTAAGGCGAGCCTGGCCAGAAAACGTCTAGCAAGAATCAACTTTCCTCTAAGATAAACCATGATTTTTACTGTGTAAAAAAAAGTATGTTATTCTTAAGCATGTTTTTAAGTGGAATCATAAATCTGATACATGTAATGAATAACTTCACTCGATAGAAAAAAAATCCAAAGTCACCTCTATTTGGTATTTTAAACACGATTTGCTACTTAATTTTTACAAATCATATTGCTTTTTTATTTTTTTTACGAATTACAATGCAATAAAAAAATGGAATCATAAATAAAAATGTTAAAAAGTTAACATGGTAATTTTATATGATTTTTTATCACGAATTCATGGTAAAAAGGCACGTTTGCGTGACCGCCAGTCCGCCCGCAGACCCCGTCGACGCCGGACGTGTGCCAAATTTTTGTGATCTCCGCAGTGCCGCACACACCAACACCAACCAAGCATTTAGTTTTGCCATAATGGGTAACAAACATAATAAACGAAAAAAATGCTCAAGTCTGACTTTTAGAAAATCGTACGAGTCAAGGAGCAAACGTCGGTAAGTAGATAAACTTCTACTAGATTAAATTGGTAATCATTGTTTTTATTTACTAGAATCGACATTTCTTGCATTGCTTTTTGTAGTCAGATGATGTACGAGTATCAACAAATCTATTAGTACCTACTTATATTCGTTTTAGTGTTTTCAAATATCATACTCATCATCATAGATACTTTTTTGTCTCGTTACGTGTATTCACGATGTAAATACCCGGCCTAGTGGTATACCTACTAGTGATATTTATGTAGTTATACCTACCTCCAGTTACAGTTTTTTTTTGCAGAAGACTACTACGTAACAAACTCCAATGACTTTGGAATTGACGAAACGTAAGTACCTACCTACCTTTTGTACCACGCAGGGAGGCGGGTGTTCTGCGAAGTTTTGACTATGTCGGTCACCATTTATTATTTCACCCAGACAACTTGTGAGATACGGATACGGAGCGACGTTCATACTTTCATTTTTCCTGAGCATTCTAAACTGCACAACGAGTAAATACCCGCCCTAGTGGCATACCAGTGATATTTATATTTTTAAAGTTATACCTACTTACACGAATACCTATCTTACAGTTTTGTTTTTTTTTTTCAGAAGAGTACTACAACCAAATAAACTCCGATGACATTGGAATTGACGAAACGTAAGTACCTACCTACCTTTTGTAACATGCAGGGCTGCGGATCTTCGCTAAGTTTTGACTATATAGGTATGTAGGATGTTGGTGAGATACGGGACCGACTTCATACTTTCATTTTTACTGAGCAATCTGAACTGCACAACGAGTAAATACCCGACCTAGTGGCATACCAGTGATATTTATATAGTTATACCTACTTACACGAATACCTATCTTACAGTTTTGTTTTTTTTTTCAGAAGAGTACTACAACTAAATGTAATAAACTCCGATGACATTGGAATTGACGAAACGTAAGTACCTACCTACCTTTTGTAACATGCAGGGCGGCGGATCTTCGCTAAGTTTTAACTATACAGGATGTTAGGTAAGATACGGGACGACGTTCATACTTTCATTTTTACTGAGCAATCTGAACTGCACAACGAGTAAATACCCGGCCTAGTGGTATATCTAGTAGTGATATTTACGTAGTTATACTTACCTACATGAATACTTATCTTCGTTTTTTTTTGCAGAAGAGTACTTCAAGAGAATGTAATAAACTCTGATGACATTGCAATTGACGAAACGTAAGTACCTACCTTCTTTTTGTAACATGCAAGGTGGCGGATCTTCGCTAAGTTTTGACTGTACTGTATGTATGTAAATTATATAGGGTGTTAGGTGAGATAGGGGACGTCGTTCATACTTTCATTTTTGACTGAACAATCTGTACTACACGAGTGTTTGGTAGCGTTTGAGTTATAGCCGTATGATTTGAACACATCTAGGCCTGATTAGTACTGCAACGTGATTTTGGCTGTTTTGAAGAAAACTCGTAAAGTTGTATATTCGTTTTTAACGATTAGCGAAAATCGAGCATTTCGGTAAATCTTGTAAGTACGGCTTTTATAAACCTACGACTGGTATGGATGTGTTCGTCGTTGCCTTTGAAATTCGAAACTGCCGGTTGTAAGAAGCGATAGCGGGGACAGGCGAAGCTATGTATATACGTCACAAAGATGGCCGCCGACCGTTGTAGATTATTGCTTATATCTCGAGTTCTATCTCATCAAATCAGTTGTTTGAGGTGTCATTTGAAAGCTCATTTATTTATAATGTAGTTGTTATATAATTATGTACATACATATCAACAAGCTTGAACGACAGCTTCCGTGCGCGAGTCCGACTCGAACTTGGTCGGTTTTTTAGAATTTTTATATTTTGAACTTTTGGACATCATACTTATAAATATGTATTTATTTTTATTTTGTTTTAGGCACGTGGATGACATTGACCCTGTTTCACTCAGCGTGGTCATCATCCTGCGTCAGTCATGGTTTGGTGGGGGGTATCCTATCACGGCGTCACAAAGCTTAGTTTTTGTGAAAAGGGGGTTAAAACTTCTGCCAAAGTGTATCAAGAGACCGTCTTATTTGGTGTTGTACAACCCCTTAGCAATACACTTTTTAAAAATCTACCGTGGAGTTTCCAACTAGACTCTGCACATGGTCACAAGGCGCGAACTATCCAAGCCTGGCTGGAAGCCAATGTTCCGGACTTTATAAGGGCTGAAGACTGGCCCTCCTCTAGCCCAGATAAAAACCCCCTGGACTACAAATTATGGTCAGGTTTAGAGGGCATGGCCTGCTCTAAACGACACGCCGACATAGAGTCACTTAAGAAATCTTTGAAGCAAGCAGTATGGAAACAGTCCGTAAATCCATAGATTCTTGGCCAGACCGACTAAAGGCCTCTATCAAGGCCAAATGTGGTAATTTTGAATAAAATAATAGTTATATTTTTGTTAAGACTTCAATACATATGTAAATATAACTTTTATTAACATTACATTACTGTATAAAAAAATAAATGCATTTTCATTTGTAACAGAACTTATGGCTAGACATGCATACATATCGTCACGCTTTTCCCCGAGGGGGCTGGCAGAGGTGTAATACAACACCCACATTTCGCCGGACGATATTCAGTCCCAAATGTGACAGGGGGCGAGCCTGTCGCCATACACCGGGCTCCAGTTATGTAGCAGATGACACACAATACGCACATATGTTCACACAATGAACAAATTGGTGCGTGCCGTCGGCTGGGTTCGAACCCAGCAGAGCAAAATTGCCACTCCCAACTAGGCTGCCATCGATTCTACAACTATATCACAGAACAAATACTACGTACCTATAGCTCAATTGTATATATAAATGTAAATATTGTGAATGTATATTTTTGTATTGGATGTTTTGTTAGTACTAGCAGAATGTCCGCCACTTCGTACCCAGGGTTTGTATACCTATATATCCGGTATAAGTTTATTCGATTCTTTCATAATTATTGTTCAAAATTATATCTGAATCGTGTAGTTTTTTAACTTTGTAACATTTAACAAACCATACAATATTATTAGTACGCACCTAATGGTAAAGTAAGGTAATTAAAATTGTTATTACCCTTGTTATCCAATATACCCAAAAATAATGAAATTTACTATGTTGTATTATTTAATGAATACCGGTAGTTACACAATCATTCCAACACCCTGTATAAATATTTGTCCTAATAAGGATAACAAGTAGCCTATGTGTCAATCCAGGGCATAAGCTAACTCCGTTCCAAATATGATCCTCATCCGTCTAGCCGTTTAGGTGTGAATAAGTGAAATACGAGTAAGTACATACCTAACTTCCACACACAATCGCAATCTTTTGTATTTATGAGTGTGAAGTGTGATAAAATGGAAATATGACACTACCGGTAAAATGAAACTAATGCCACGACTGCTCACACATCAAAAATACAACAACTCGTGGACATGAGATTGGTTGTACCTATATTGGCTTGAACGGCATTTTTTAGTTTTTTTTTTGTTTGGCATCAAATAAAAAATGTTCATAAAATGGATGAGTACAATGACGGACGGATTATTTTATCGATTTCCTAAAAATGGGTGTTTAGGTACTCGATACCATAACGTGACTGACGGGTGAAAGACGTGCGCGCGGCGCATCGCACACAACTTTTGTGTCGCGTGAATGAATACGTCGCGCTCCCAAAAAGTGCGGCCTGAGGTAGAGTAAAATACCTAAAGTTCTGGGAAAGCCTCGCCTTAAGTAGATACAAGGTAGGTTAGGTAACATATTCTTTTCATTAAGCACGAGAGTTAGCAAATTTTAAAAAGTGGAACAATTTATTGAACTTTGTTAAAATACCTACCAATGTTTAAAAACAAGTGCCTAATAAGTATACTCTAAGCTCCCTGAATGCAAACTATGCGTCTCTAAATCACTTTATTTACTACGTCGTCGCGTCAGTGGCGTAGCTTCATGATTTTATTGACGGTCTAGCTATGAATTTTCCATACAAACGCGCCTGTCGAATTTCTTGGAAACTACCTATTTGCCAGATTGTGATGAAATTTGGCATTTGCAATTAAATGAGCTATCCTTCTGGTTTTGTTTTTCTAAATCGTCCTCAAGATAAAATAGAACTATGAAAAATATCCGCATTCGTAAAGGGTCGCTTTGGACTGATAAAATTGATAGATAGACATAGTTAGCCAACAATTCCGTCCCTAATAGGCCTGCCACACGTACAAGCTTTACCTGTAAAACTGTACAACTCGCCAATCCCAGGGCTATGGCATGGCTTGCGCGATTTTCGACTTGCCTACGCAAGTCAAAAAGATTATATCGGTACCACAGTATGCGCAGGCCTCAGTTATGTACCTTCGCACAATTAAAATTAAAAATTAAGTGTGGTGAAACTTGTGCGTGTGGTAGGCCTATTAAGAAGGGTTGCCCACACCATTGGGTTCTAAGCTACTGTTATAAGCCAATCTATAATCCAGAGGAAATTTCTAGTTATGAATCATTGGAAATGTAGGGCAGTCTAAAAAAATATTGAAATTGCATTCTGTCGCTCTGTGGATAACTTTAGACTCTAGTTTCATTAGTATCTTGACTTGCTCCCTATGCTCATCTTCTAGACGAAATTAGAAAAACCTTTAGCCAATGCGAAGTTAGTCTTCCTATGTAATAGGGTGTATTCTGTGGTAAGTCTAGAGTGTTCGTAGGAGTTGGGAAAAGCAATCTGGCCTAATAGATCTAGCCTGCCCATTGATCAGAAAAGAAAAGTTTTATCATTGTCATTCTTATGTCAAAGTCATCTGTCAATAGCACGTGCCTGTCGGTGTCAAGTCGAGCAAAACGCAATCTATATCCAAATCATCCAATCACATCACGCAAGTGGTTGTCTCTTTGGTGGTTGTGGTAGCAGAACTTGGAACGATTGGGTTTCAGTTCTTTCAACTTTCTTTTGCAAAAAAATAAGTTTTTTTCTCACGATCATGTAAATAATTGTGATCTAATTAATCGTCCGTGCGTATTCTTCCTTTCTATTGAAAAATGGGTGACAGTAGTGACTCCGAAGAATTTTATGATGCAGAAGAGTTCACACCTATCAAGGGTTCAAAGTAAGCAGTGAATCATTAAAACAATCAGTATTTATCTTAGATGCATAATTTTTTATCATCTCTACAGCTTCCGAGACATCGTTACCTTCATAAGTGCTTAAATTGTCATCAGTTTGGGTATAACAAGTTGGGCTTGGTAAATGTGGGTTTGTGATCCTAAACAGATGTTTAGATTTCAAGATCTTTAAAATCAATATACGTCCTTGATGATCGACAGGTCGTCTGTTGCGAAAACATTAACGCGACGTTACGAGGACCCTCTACTCATGTGGAACAATGAGTTATCAGACCAAAACAAATGAAAACAATGCATGCACTAACACAAAATAACAATCACAACTTGGTCTTCAATAGTTCTGTAGTAAACGCCAACAGTATGGATTTTAATTAAAACTCTAGTGCAGTAACACAATATCAATAAGCAAAAGTAAAGAAGTTTAAAAAAACTTTAATAGGTACCTGGGCTATAATCATGAGATTGCATGTTCAGTTTACCTTAGTGCATGAGCTATTTGCTATACCATTTATTGTAATAACTAGTTAACTAAACCGGTTCTTAATTGAACAACACTGTCTAGAGTACCTGAAAAACTAAATTAATAAATATTTTATTCATGGTTCTGCTATTGATTGTGTAATGTCTATGATATTAAGGCAGCTCTTCATTTAGATATGAATCTGATTAAACAAGAAAAACAGTGAAGACAAGAAATCAGTGAACTGTGAACCTTATACACATTGTGTAATAGGTACAACTTTCTCTTATTTAAAAGTCTGTTAAGTTTATTTGAATGTATTATAATCAGTGATCGGATATTCAGATACAATATATTTCCCTAAAATTCACTTTTCCCTACCATGGAAATGGCTTCTAATTTATCACAGGTTTTTTTTATAACTAAATTGTTATATCTGATAAAACCCGAGTTTCAAAGGTAGCCCACTAGATCCTTAACTAATACTAAATCCACCAATCCCAGAATAGTAAGATTTTTCAAAGAAAAAGTGCTTTCCATACTACTCAAACCATGAAGTTTAGAAAAATGTATCTGAAAATGAAATCTCTAGCCATAACTTGTTCTCTGTATAATTTTAGAAGGTCCTCGATATGCAAGAGTATCAGCCTAACGGACTGTGTGGACAGCCCTGAGAAAGGGCAGGCGAAAGAAGACACCTCAGCCACAACATCGACAAGTGCAGCAGGAGCTGAGGATGACAGAACTAACGTTAAACATGTTAGTAATTGATGGTGATTTAGTTTTTTTATGAGGTGTATCTGTTTAGTGTTCTTTTTATTCTTATGGACAGCATTAGTTGTTGTCCTTGTCCAGTGGACAGAAATGAAAAGGATGGATAAATTAATAGTAGTTAGGCATCAATTCCGCTAAAAGAGTTGATTGACTGTTCAACTTGAAGATTTTTTTTGACTAATTGTCAAAAAAAATCAAACCCTGGAACCTTTTGGCATAGATAAGTAAATAGAATAGTGCTTTTGGAACAACACTACTGATTGTGTCATGCTTTTGTACCTTGGGCAAGTTACAAATAATATTCTGTGATGTACTGACACAATCTACATTATATATCTCTGAACCATTGACATATTCTATGATATCATTGTATTGGTAATTATAACCAACTTTTACTATGGGGTCAACCCTGAAATCACGAAAAAAAACATCTGTTCCACATAAAAAGTTCATTGAAAGTTGACAAAATTAATTGAACTGTTTTTTTTCCTTGATTTTAGAGTTGGTCAGAACGATGAGTACAATGAAATCCTAGATTTCCTAGAATAGTCAGTTGTCTAAAGATAAAACCCATATAATGATTGCAGGTGGTGCAAGGCAGGCGCAGGTTCGAGGAGCTGCGGCGCTGCATGCAGCACGAGGAGGAGGATGAGGGGGTGATGGCAGACCCTCAGGGCTCCGTCGACAAGCACACCTTCCAGATCGAACATCCTTTCAAGTAAATACATCTCATACTATGTCACAATACAGACAGGCTTGCGCGAGTTTTAGAGGACGCCCTTTGGACGCCCTTATTCTATAGATATCGGTACACTAGTAATTAGTATACAGTTATGAAAGTCAATCAGTCAAGCCAGTGATAGTCATATTTCGCAATTGGATTCCATCATGTCTCGTTCAGAAAAACGCAGGGAATTGCGCGGCGTGTACATTGAGGTTGACGCACACGCGTCTCTGTATTGCAACGTAGTTTGAGCACCGCTATGGCGGATATCACACTGCCGCCGCATCCCGCTGCGGAGTGCGGAGCGACGGAAATATGCATGCGCTTCTCTGCACGGAGACGCGGTCTCAGTGTGTTATACCCTGCTTTTGTATACAAATCGAGTTTTAACAGTCAAAGTTTAATTTCGCATCACCGCACACCAGAGCGGTGCCCGGTGCAGTGTGTTTGGTCCCAAATGGCGCGTACGCGTACACGCGATAGACGCAAGTTTCAGCTGACACCCTAAATAATTTGAATTGAATTAATACATTTAATGATTGTTATGGGAAAACCGGACGCTAACCATCGGGCCAGCGATTTGTTCGTCTCGGCACTCAATTACATTAAAAATAATAATTATTGTGTAATCTTTATGCTAAACAAAACAAAAACAGATTTTAAAGTGTACTCAGATTGTTTAAAAACTGTACCTACACAGTAAAACAATTATCCTGTCAGAGCAACAACAATTAATGCAAATTAAACGTGTTACGTTTTTTTTTTCATAATAAGGGTGAATGCTCTATTAATTATGAAATTAGCATACCACTACATTGTATAACAATAAAACAACAATAGACAGTGTTGTAGGTACGGCGATGGTTGACGCACGCACAGTCGCACACGGTTTTAATGTGCTGAATTACTCATTGCGAAGGTTTTGTTATAGGTCGATTTTTGAGTAAGATTTAAATAAAAAGTTTAAAATTCTGCATCTCTTTCCGTTTCCATGTGATTTTGATTGCTCGCATTATATAATATTTTGCAAGAATGGTGATACGGAACAGGTACTTTGTGAAGTCTGGCCATTTATAAAAACTTAATAACTTTTTAGTGAAAAAAAAAATCAGTTTCTCTGGCACTTGAGACTTGTCTTATGTACACATTTTACAGTAAAGTTGTTTTGTCGTTTTTGTGGCTGCTTCCCCAATTTTTCAGTGCTGTAGTCTATTACTAAATGTAGTACATGTGTATACTCAAGTATTCATTTGTACTGTCTGTTTCAGAATAATAGCGCACGATACGATGAGCCTCCAGAGCATGACGTCACTCGGCCGCATTGGAAGGATACTCAGTGGCGCCGCCGAGTCTCACCGTGAGTCACTCTATCTAATTAGCCTTTGACCGCATAGTGCAGAAATCAAAGACAATTGACTAATCAAATACTTAACTCTATTAGATTTTAGGTGTATAGGCGTAATTAAAACACATGATTTAAGGATTTAAATAATGATTATGATTTAGTTTATTATCTTTATTATTACTTGGAAGCGATGCGACTTATTCCTATCAAAGAGGCAAAACGAATGACACAAAATGATGGCGGTTGAACGTAAAAGTAATCTGCAACTACCCACATATTCATTTAAGATTATTTTTTGCAACCACCTACAAATAAATGAACAAACTCCCTCATGGCAAAGTCTCCTAGTAACACATATGGGATAACGTAGGATAACATAGAATATAATCCACACAGGATAACGACGACAACAGACTTATTAATCTATGTATTGGTGTGAGCCAATTTAGAGAAACCGATATCAATACAATACAATACAATACAATACAAAAACTCTTTATTGACACCAAATACAAAATAAATCTAAACTAAACATTCGGTTTAAATGTCGAATCATATGCGTACATAATCTTTAGTAATTACTAATTAGGTACTCAAAACTCCCGAACCGCTCGCGTGAGCCACGAATCGTAGCTCATTTAGGGGCATGATCCAGCAATGTTTCCTTCTCTATTAGCCATTTTTTTTTTTTTTTTTTTTATTTATTGGCAACTGGATACAAAGTCCTTAATGCCTAACTTAGTAATATTTTTTCCTTCAGTAACAGATGATGGGATGATGATGATGATGATGATGAGGCGATGATAAAGACGATGAATCCCCCCCTTTCCCCCATTCCAGTAAAGTTATGGATACTTTACTGAAACTTTAAGTGAAGTTTTGTAGAGAACACGAAAAGTCGTGTTTCGCAATGTTTGTATCATTTGCCCACACTCGTGCACGTTGACGAACCGGTAAACGTTAATAATCCACCATTATTACACTTTAACACTCGAAGAAACACAAGTTTTAGAAAATAATACAAAATCACGACACCATCTTTTCGGTTCCCGCCAAAAACTCCTCCTCTATTAGCCACGCCCCGTGGTGTTACCCACGGTTAAAAAGTAGCCTATATGTAAATTCAGGGCATAAAGGACCTCCGTACCAAATTTCATAAAATCCGTTAATCCGTTCAAGCATGAAGAAGTAACCAACACACATACTTGCAACATGGGCGTACCAAGTTGAGACAAGGTGGAGCATCAGCACCACCCATGCCTCTTATTTGAATTTCAAATATTAGGTTTTTTTTTAAATAAAAAAGTAGGTACATTTACTTCTGCCCCACCACACAAAAAGTGTCAAAAAAGATTCACAAAAGTCTGGATAAGCCTACGACTTGCGCACATACAAGTATGACTTAACATATCGTCACACCTTTCCTCCGAGGGGGCTGGCAGAGGTGTAATACAACACCCACACTTCGCCGCACGATATTCAGTCCCAAATGTGACGGGGGCGAGCTTGTCACCATACACTGGGCTAGAGTTATGTAGCAAATGACAAACAATGTGCACATATTATATTCACACAATGAACAAATTGGTGCGTGCCGTCCGCTGGGATCGAACTCGCATTTGAATGAAGTAGGCAAGTATAAGGTTATTAAGTAGGCAAGAATCTATGCTCACATTCGTGTTCTGTTTCCAGCGAACATCCGCGACTCCGTCCTGCTGCCGTCAGGCTCGTCGAGGGAGCCCTCCACGATATCCGACGACCCCTCCACCTCCGACACTAGGAGCCAAAATGGTAACTAATAATTCTAATAGTGGTCTACCTTTCTAACCGGTTAGGTTATTTATAGCATAGTAACAATCTTACACATATTTTTTATGTTTATATGAGTTTCAAAAAATTTATTATGATCATACTATCTAATACATCATTAAAATTTTTGACACAAGCTACGTGTCAAAATGTTACCTGTCCAAAATCCTCTTATCGTCACGCTAAAGTTTAGACCTATTTCCCAGGTTTGCCAATGTATTACCAAAAACTGGCCAAGTGCGAGTCGGACTCGCGCACGAAGGGTTCCCTACCATCCTTTCTAATATTATAAATGTGAAAGCGTGGATGTTTGTTACGCTTTCACGCAAAAACTACTTGACGAATCATCATGAAACTTTGTACACATATTCTGGGAGGTACTAGAAGTAACATAGGGTACTTTTTATTAAAAAAAAATATTTTTTACAAAAATAAAAATTAAATTTGTCAACAGAGATAGATTATATATATAAATAGACTATAATATATATAATTATATATATTATAATAGCACATAAGATACTTTTTAACCGCGGGGCGCAGCTAGTTATCTATAAAAGAACAGCAAAAAAATCACGTTCAAATAGGAGCCTCTTAAATATTTATTTTATTATGTTTTTAGTATTTGTTGTTATAGCGGCAACAGAAATACATCATCTGTAAAAAATTTCAATTGTCTAACTATCACGGTTCATGAGACACAGCCTGGTGACAGACGGACAGACAAGACAGACAGACGGACGAACAGCGGAGTCATAGTAATAGGTCCGTTACATTTTTAGGATTCCGTCCCTTTGGGTACTGAACCCTAAAAACAAAAAAAGGAACATTACATTTTTAGGGTTCCAAGCCAAAAGGGACGGAACCCTAAAAATGTAACGTTCCTTTTCCTTATTTTTCGATATCCATATAGTATTTTCGTCACTATAATACTTAATCAGATCATTTGCCAATAATGAAATTATTATCATTGACACTGTTGAATCCACTTGGTATTGTGTGCTTAATGCGACGTTAAAGATTAAGTACTCGTATAAGAAATACAATGCAGATTTGTTGATAACAGGTTTGAAGATGAACTTCCGCAAATTAACGCCTGATTCAATGAAATCATCATAGTGACGTGTAGTGAAACATGGGCGACGTACTGACACGGGCGTACCCACACTTTTGTTAAGATTGGGGCAGAAGTACATGTACCTAATATACAGGGTTCCGTACCTCAAAAGAAAAAATCGGAACCCTATAATAGGATCACTTTGTTGTCCATCTGTCTGTCTGTCAAGACCCTTTTTTTTCAGGAATGTGTGGATGTATCAAGCTGAAATTCATATCTAATACTCAGGTCTATTGTCTTTTGGTGCTGTGAAAAAATCAAACTTCTAAGCAAACGCAATCAAAAGATACAGCCGTTTATGCTGCAAACTTTCGTCACTCGCAAGGGAATCAAAACCTACTATCAAAAACTTCCCGTGAACTCAGAATCGTCAAATTTGGTACGAAACAACTTCTTATAGCACAGATAAAGGAAAAATTGCTTAAAGCATAAATTTTATATTATACGAGGGCGGCACTGAAAATTTCGGGAATCAAGGAAGTGACACAACGTTACTATTTAAAAATGTATTTATTGCTTTTCGAAGTATTCTCCGCGAAATTTGACACATTTTTCCATACGATGGAACCAATCATTGAAGCAACCATTCCATTCGGAAGTTGGGGTCTCCAAAATGGCCGTTTTGTAGGCGTCTACAGCTGCTTCAGGTGATGAAAATCTCTGTCCACGCAATTTTTTATTTTATTTTAGGAAAAGTATAGAAATCATTAGGGCCTAGGTCGGGGCTGTACGGCGGATGGTCTAATAATTCTATGTTTTCTTGCTCTAAAAACTCTTTTATTCTGTGCGCGGTGTGAGAACTCGCTTTGTCGTGGTGGAGGATGATGCGGCGGTTGCAGTTCTCTTTACGGAGTTCAGAAACGACCTGTGGCAAACAAATGCTAGCATACCATTCTGCATTAACCGTTCTTTGTCCCTCAAGAGGAATAGTCGTAACATGGCCGGTTTTGGACACAAACGTGGCCACCATTTTTTTTGCAACACTCCGTGAACGAACCATTTTTGTTGGCTTTAACTCATTTTCGAACACCTAAACTCGTGACTGGTTTTTTGTTTCGGGTTCGTACGCGTATATCCAGGATTATTCACCTGATACGATGTTGTATACAGCATTTGAGGATCCTGCGTGGAATCTTTCGAGAGTTCTGACGCACCAAGTAACGCGAGCCGCTTTTTGCTCTTCACAGAGCGAAAGCGGTATCCATCGGGAAAACAACTTTTTTACACCTAATTGTTCATGCAAGATTACTTGTATTTGACTCATGCCAATGTCTAAAGTTGCCTGAATTTCGCGGTATGTCACATGTCGATCTTCCTCAATCAGCTTAAGCACAGCATTAACGTTTTCTTGGACGACCTTGACGAGGATCATCACTGAGCTTGACACGTCCACGTTGAAATTCAGCAAACCAGCGATAAATTGTGGTTTTGGATGGGGCTTCATCACCAAATGCAGAAATCATCCGATCAACACACTGTTTTTGTGTTAAACCACTTCGAAAGTCATAATAAATCATCGCTCTTGAATTTTCTCGAGTCAATTCCATTTTCTCAACCACTAAACAAGTTTGACAAAACCTTGTGACAAGACCGAGAATCTTGTTTTAAATAAATAAATGGTATTCGATTTTTAAAACCAAGGAGTTTTCAATTAAAAAGATTTTAATATGACAGGAACAGTGGAAATATTCCATTCCCGATACTTTTAGTGCAGCCTCGTATTATAATTTTTTTTTAAATAATTTTAAACTTATTAGGAAAGCCTAGTGAACGCTTAGACATTTAAGTTAACGCGCAGTAAATTGAAATTCATATCAAATACTCAGGTCTATAATATATTTAAGCTGTAACCAAATCCAACTTCTATGTCAACGCAATCACAAGAAAAAGCAATTTAGGCCGCATATTTTGAAACTCGCTAAAAGTTAAATACCTACAGGTTTGTACGGAACCCTCGGCGCGCGAGTCCGACTCGCAGTTGGTCGGTAATTTAATTTAAAAAGCCTACATTTTGAGCTTCGAGTTAGGGTGACCCAACCTGGTGGGCAGATGCTCCACTTACCCTCACCGTGGGTACGGCGCGGTACTGAGGCGACGTGTGGTGTTCCAGTGCTGGCGATGGCGGAGCCCGACGTGATAGCGAGCACGAAGGCCAACAGCCTCAAGCACAGCCGGGCCGCCGCCGCCGCCGTGGCCGTGTGCTCCGGCGGCGCGCCGCAGCCCGTCGCGCCGCCGCGGAAGAAGAAACGGAGTAAGTAGAGTTGCGGATCGATGGGCTATCGGTAGGGTACCAAATAAAAAAAATTAACTCAAAATTACAATTTTTTTTTTGGTAGAAACACCAACAGCTTACATTTTGGACCTTAGAAAAAAGAAAACACTAATGAAATAGTGTTCTGAAATGAAAACCTATTATAGGATTATTTTTTATTTATTTATTTATATTAAGGAAAATCAACAGCTGAAACATCTTACTAATAACTTATCTCGAATAAGTCCGCGTTTGACCACCAACTCGCCTGTTGATAAGCGACGATGTGGTCAACCACATCTTCAATCACGCAGCAGCAAGAAGAGAGCAGAAGCACGCAGACTTAAAAAATATTTTTTTGACAATGACATATGGATTTGGAAAATTAAATTTATGGAATGGGTCATTATTTATTGAGAAACAGTATTGCGACACTACTTGTTGTCGACCGTGTAGTTGATAAACGCCGACCAAGGCCATCGTCGTCAATCGCGTAGCAGACCCTTAAGGTCTTGCTCACTTGATACTTTGATAAAAAGTAACCCTAAACTAAGTTAAGCTCCCGTCCGACCAAAATCTTACCTTAATACAGCTTATTTTTGCCTAAGTCTAGCCCCTCCCCAAACCAAAATCCGAAATCGGCCACTGGTAGGCTTAGCCAGAGTTTTGATATAGAGGTGGACCTCCAACAGTTGTAGAAACTAGATAAAAACACTTTTTTGGGGATTCGTACCAAAGTAGTAAAAAAGGAACCCTTATGGTGAGACTCCGATTTCTGTCTGTATGTCAGCGCTGGCTATCTCAGAAACTATAAAATCTAGCGACTTGAAATTTGGCACAGATCTAGATAACGTTAGATACTAGGTATGGAAAAAAGTTTTTATAACATAATCCTATTTAGGATTCGAGACTTCGTAATACAATAAGATTACGTTTTGGTATTCGCTAATTAAGAGACACGCCATTTTGACAGGGTGCGTGCATCTCTTCTTTCACGCTCTTCCGTGAGCGGGCGTGGTTGTGTACCGCTCCCGTAGTACTGTACCGATAACGAACCATTAGTCGATTCCCGAGGAATCGTCCAACAACAGTTAATGGAAACCTTTTTTAGTTTTTGTTTAGCTCCGTACATTTGACTTATTTCCTCGACGTTTCCGTGTAGGCTCCAGTGTTTGATATCCAATAGAATTACGATTTTGACGCAATATTTCGAACCCGTCATAACATCTTTAGCTTAAGGCCGCGTAAACCTGCAAGAAAATTCGTGCGAGAAACGTCCGATACTGTCCGACAGCAGCAAGTTCCGTTGCGACAGCAGTTGCTATGAAGTTTGCAATCTCAAGCACAGACTGTTTGACAGATATCGAATCGATTCGAGGCCTACGAATACGTTTGTCTTAATGAAAATTTTTGTTTGCTTCAGATAAGCTGCACGGATCCCAGTCGCTGTCGACAACAGACGGCGACAACTTGAGCCTCTGCACCGGCGACGACGACATGCGGCCCCGCATCGCTACCGGCGACAAGCCACATCTACAGGCGCTCATACTCGTACGTACTTTACTGACACTCTACTGTCGACGCGACATGCGGCCCCGCATCGCTACCGGCGACAAGCCACATCTACAGGCGCTCATACTCGTACGTACTTTACTGACACTCTACTGTCGACGCGACATGCGGCCCCGCATCGCTACCGGCGACAAGCCACATCTACAGGCGCTCATACTCGTACGTACTTTACTGACACTCTACTGTCGACGCGACATGCGGCCCCGCATCGCTACCGGCGACAAGCCACATCTACAGGCGCTCATACTCGTACGTACTTTACTGACACTCTACTGTCGACGCGACATGCGGCCCCGCATCGCTACCGGCGACAAGCCACATCTACAGGCGCTCATACTCGTACGTACTTTACTGACACTCTACTGTCGACGCGACATGCGGCCCCGCATCGCTACCGGCGACAAGCCACATCTACAGGCGCTCATACTCGTACGTACTTTACTGACACTCTACTGTCGACGCGACATGCGGCCCCGCATCGCTACCGGCGACAAGCCACATCTACAGGCGCTCATACTCGTACGTACTTTACTGACACTCTACTGTCGACGCGACATGCGGCCCCGCATCGCTACCGGCGACAAGCCACATCTACAGGCGCTCATACTCGTACGTACTTTACTGACACTCTACTGTCGACGCGACATGCGGCCCCGCATCGCTACCGGCGACAAGCCACATCTACAGGCGCTCATACTCGTACGTACTTTACTGACACTCTACTGTCGACGCGACATGCGGCCCCGCATCGCTACCGGCGACAAGCCACATCTACAGGCGCTCATACTCGTACGTACTTTACTGACACTCTACTGTCGACGCGACATGCGGCCCCGCATCGCTACCGGCGACAAGCCGCATCTACAGGCCCTATGACATTAAGTATACAAAAAAGTTTGTTAAAATAAGACTTGAAATTAAAAAAGTACTTATTTAAACATTGAATGTATTACTGTTTGTAGCAGGCGACGCCGGGCGCGGGCGCCGGTGGCGGCGCGCTGCCGAGCCCGGCGAGCACCATCGAGTCGCTCACTCGAGAGTTCCAGGACTCGCTCGAGTTAGACACTTCCAAATATGGTGAGTCGGACGTTCACTTTTGAATTTGCTAGACACTTGTTTTAGTTGCTATGTGAAGTCAATGCGTTTCGGATATCCCAATGTTAACTCAAAGACTGCTAACTTTTTAATGACTAATTATAATGTGGAAAGTTATATATTTTATTTAGATTTAATTTATTGTATTATTGAGAGCTGTGGATTATGTTCAAATAAATAAAATAAAATAACAGGGTTTCCAAACTTGTGAAGCATATTCGAGTTAACTACGTGCTAATGAACCATAGAGAGTTTTCAGAGTCTTAATCATTTTAAAGTCTTTCGTAATTCGGAGAATAAAGCCCAAGGGTTTGATGGCTTTGGTAGAGATGTTTTCAATATGTTGTCTGAAGAGCTGCTCAGTCACACCAAGATCGATAGGGAGTCCATAGTACGTTCAATTTACTCAGTAATAAAAAGAAGGACCAACTAGTAACCCCCTCACATCGTCTCGTCAAGTCGAAGAGGTCTGTGTATATTTTAGGGCCGGCGGTCTATAACCGTATACCAACTTCCGTTCGGGATGCGCCTTCTACCGCGTGTTTCAAAACCAAGCTGAGAGCTTGGTTACTAGAAAATATGTTTAAAGACATTGAAGCTTATTTTAAAATAAGATATTTTTGAGCTATTATTATTTCGTAAAATAATAGCTATACATCATATTTAACTGTTTTTACTATACTTAGCTGTATAATGTCATTAATGAATTATTTTTATATTTGACATAATATTATTATTGTTCTGACATTCGTTTTAAATCATAAATATTCAAGTATGACGTGTAACTATAGGAGTTATCAATAAATTCTGATTTCTGATGACTGAATCGTTTCTAATCAAAGACTGACCATTAATTTTGTAAGTATATGTGAATGTCCGGACAGATCTACTAAAAGTTATACAGCAGCATTTAGATATGTTGATATCTAACTTCTTCAATTCGCAAAAGTCATGAAGGTTATCTAGGTCTAACTGCAGTAATTTTACGTCATGATAGTTGTTAATGACTTTAAACATTTTTATATCATCAGCGAAAACTAGAAAATTGGAGTGCCTAAAACACTGATTAATGTCATTCACAAAGATAATGAACAGGAGAGGCCCAAGAATGGATCCTTGAGGCACACCAGATGGGATGAGAGATGGAACTGACATGAAACCAATCAGACCAACAGTTTAGGTACGACCACTGATATAAGAGGTGAACCACTTTAGAAGATCACCTCTTATCCCTGCGGCATACAACTTGGCGAGAAGGATCGAGTGATCTAAACGATCAAACGCTTTACGAAAGTCAGCATCAACCTGCCCTCCGCCTTCCACTTCATCGACAAATGAAACAAAATTAGTAGTGGTAGACCTGCCTTTGAGTAAACCATGCTGCTGTGGTAGGAAATAATGTTTGAGAGCGGCGTAAAGTTGGCAATGAACAATTTTTTCAATGACGCTGGCTAGTACACAGAGCTTAGTAATCGGTCTATAACACATCAAGCTTGAGGTCTTTTTTATGAATCGGGGTTATTGTATCAGATTTCCAAATGCTAGGCAGGACACCTTCAGTAATAGATCTATTAAATAACAGAGAAACGGTATGTGTCAGACTTTGTGCGCAGTTTACTAATAAGTGCGGGTGCAAGCCAGGTCCGGCTGATATAGATATGCAATCTAGAGTTTTCAATAATTTGTTTTATATTTTCAGCGAGCGACCGATCCATCAGCGTGTCGGAGTTCCGTGGCGACGCTAACTCCGCTCGCCGGGCTCTCGACACTTCTTTAGACATCAAACTAGCTAGCAACGGTAAGACGACTAAATTATTATTTTTATGCAATATTTCTTGGGACACTTTTAACGTTGGGAGGATGTTCGCGCCAAAGGACATAGCGCAAACATCTTCCTGAGTTTGAAAGGTTAATCTTAGAGGTAATATTTCGCAGTCGGCGCTGCTGATTTCGCGAGACAACTCATAACAAATTGTCACGATTTTACCTTAAGGGGCTGCCAGAGGTATAGTCTTATATTACAACATCTACACTTCACCGGACGATATTCAATCCCAAATGTCACCGGGGGTTAGCCTGTCGCCATACACTGGGTTCGAGTAATGTAACAGAAACAACACACCTTAAATAAAAAAGTAAATCCATATATGTCAGAAAATATAATTTGATCCTCCTCCCGGCCCACAGCCTCCATCACCACCGCGTTCCGATTCTCCGAGTTTTTGCTTAAGTGCTTCCCAAGTGGCACATAAAGAGAACAATAATTAATTTCAGCCATACGTAGATAAAAAGAAAAGGAATAAAAATATCCACGAATCCACCTGGTGGATCGAAGAGAAAAAAGAAGTATCCATGAATCCACTTGTGGATTTAGTTAGAAAAAGAAGTATTCATGAATCCACCGGTGGATTTAAGAGGAAATAGAAGTATTCAAGATTCCACCGGTGGATCGAAGAGGAAAAAGAAGTATCCATGAATCCAGCGGTAGATTTAAGAGGAGATTAAGGTATCCGTGGATCCACATGTGGAGCCGAGCTGTTGATCTAAGTGGAAGGAGGGACTCTATCTGTTTCCGAGGTTTCATATTATCGGTCCTGCCACTTCCGGGCCGATTCCTCGCGGATTTTCTTTCTGACGTAGGACAGGATCTCTCCGTAGTCTCTTGAAGTGCCGGTGAGGACCGCTGATTTAATGAGCTCATCAGCTTTCTCGTTACCAGTGGTGCCCACGTGCGCTCTCAGCCGCTCTCAGCCGAAGAGATGTAGAGATACCCCTTTTGCAACCATTTCTCTATGTTTTCCTTTATACGTTTTACCAAGGGGTGGTTCGTTATTCGGTTCGGTATCGAATATTTAACTTCTTGGCCATTTTCCACCAAGTTAGGGCTGCCCCGACTTGACCTTTTATCTTGCTGCCATTCGAGCGTTAGTTCGAACAATATTTTTGTACACAGGGTCGTCAGTAGTGCGCGCGGGCGACGAGGAGCGCGCGCGCGGCTCCAGCAGGACTCACAGCGAGAGCCGCGCCGCGCCCGCGCTCGGACACTCGAGCCTCGGCTCCTCCTCCAGGTCTGTCGTACATGTGTCGCAAGGTGGCTTATACTGCATGTGACGTGAACTAATTGCTTTCGGCGGAGAGGATACGGTCCAATAGGTTGCGGGAGAATGGGATGAACTATAGTCGTATCAATGAACATCAAAAACGTCTAAACAATTTACTTAGAACGACCTGATTTATAAACTCATAATCAACATAATAATCCATTATAAGCATGTACTAAATCTTAAACTCGCCTCCGTTGTCAGCTCTTACTAAATCGTAAACTCATTTCCGTTATCAGTTAGTATAGATTGATTCCAACTTAAGGGCGGCTGTGAAGTGACTTTGTGGCCTCTTGGCCCTCTGATGTCCGCGCAAACTTTTGTTTTCGCTACTTTTCGCGCCTAACTTCACAGCCGCCATTAAGTTGGACCCGGGCTGTAGTAGTTGGTAAAGAGCCGGCCTGGCCCCGCAGGCGCAGCGCGGGCGGCGGCGGGTCGCGGCGGCGCTCGGCCGGGGACGAGGCGGCGCTGGGGCTGGCGGCGCTGCGCACGCGCACCACGTCCGGCCACCAGCTCACCGACATAGAGATACTCGAGCAGGTCACCGTGCTCAACCTCGACACCGGTAACAACACCTGCCCTCTAGCGTGTTAAGGCGCCATTCCCCTATGTTCGGCACTGTGCTCCACTTTTTCTTCACTGTTCCCCACTTTGTGCTGTCCTGTGCTGTACACTTTTCAGCACAAATGTTTCTCTTGGTGGACTATTAACATTAGCAAAATGTGCGCGCACTCTGTTGAAAAGTTCGCAAACAACTGAAAACTTTTGTTCGTTCACTCGTTCTCTCGCGTTTAACATGTTAATTTAAACATTCGTGTTCGTGTATTCGTGTGCGCTTACAAAAGTTACGCACAGTTTTGCTATACACACCGATGTAAACGAGCAAACAAAATCTACAGCTCAAAAACGCGCACTGCTGGAGTTTTTTTACAAAATGTTTGTCGGCAAATGTACTGAACACTGTTTTGGTGGAATGGCGCCTTTAGGCTTGCCTTACGCTGTTAGATTTGGCTTATACTATATTGGACTTACTGACCATCTTACGTACTTCTTTCTTTCCTATGTTTAAAAAATACTTCTGTTTGCCCAAGCGTAGAGCGATCAATATATTTGTAAAATTGGTCAAACGAGAAACATATTGAAATCAGAAAAAGAAATGAGAGAAGAATACGATTCATAATGAAAATACGGAGCTTTAAGTTGGCACTGTACGGATTTTTGAATCGATCGACACAGAAAATAAATAAATATAATATTTCGGCACATTTTTTTGCGCACACGGTCGTCTGGCCCTAAAATAAGTTAAAAGCTTGTACTATGGCTGCCAGCTATACTATATATTTTTGAATACATACTTAAATAGATAATAACACCCTGACATAGAACAAATAAAAATTATCATCACATTGTCATGAATATTTGAACCCACGCCCCCAAGGCAGGTCCACTATGAGCCACTGAGGTAGTCAAAAGAATCGCTATGTCTGTGGCAAAAGTATCGTTATCTCTAAAGCAAAAGTGTCGTTATCTCTAAGGCAAAAGTAATGCTATGTCTAAGACTAAAATTTCGCCATATCTAAAGCAAAAGTATCGCTATCTCTAAAGCAATAGTATCGCCACTAGTAGAGCTACGAGTATCTCTCAAGTCTCAACTTAATAACCGCGGCAGGCGTTTGGTTCCCGGCAGGCGAGCGCGTGCCTCTCTCTGTGGCGGAGCACAAGCTGCCGCAGTGCATCAACCCGCTCAGTCTGCACATCATGCGCCTCACCTCCGAGTACATCGCGCGCGCGCACGACGACGAGAACACGAGGTGGGTGTGCGCCAGGGGAGCCCCACTGGACCAACACTATTCAATGTCTATACTAATTACGAGTTAAAAGCTGGAATTGCTCTGATTACTCTGACAGCATGTTTAATAGATCCAACGAATATAACTAACCGTGACAATAGATCAATCGCCTTTTTTAAGCCAGTCGCAAGGGTAACCTTTACGCAGGGGCCGCGGAAGTGGGGGGCAGCCAAATGCCTCACAAAAATAAAACAGGGGGCTGCGCCTTATCCAATTTTACTATCTAGTATATATTTACTTACTAAGCCGGGGGCGAAAATTAAAGAATGAGGGTGACCAAAGAAGAAGTCCCCTTCCCCCTTCCGTGGAGTACTTCCGCGGTCCCTGCCTTACAGCATGTTTAATGCATGAAAACATGGATCAAACGAATAAAGATAACAGTGAAAATAGATTAATCGCTTTTTTTTGAGATGATCGAAACGGTAACCAATATAACTATGGAAACTGACGTAGTTTTCACACATCATGATTTTATGATATTTTTTTGGAGAAACGGAGCCGCGTGCTCGCTCTCGCTTTGATTAAGACCACCGAACGCGATTGAAACTAAAGTAGCATAATCGACTTAAACGTACGTGAGTAATTCCCGTATCATAAAATCATAATATAACCAATATAGCTGCAGTCGCTGAGACTTAATTACACTTCGAGATCTCTACTTTTGTTTTGCTATAGCGGATAAATTTCTAGTAATGCATGCATGACCTTAAAGACCGTACAAATGGAATAACAATCAGAAAAATCATTTAAAATATCTACAGCTTTTGTAATACACGAAAATTTTATAGCGACTTGGGCTATAATTTTAAATAGTTTTTCTGACGTCATCATTTTTTTATTAGCTTTTTACCTGATATTTATGACGTCGTGATTCGTTTATTAGCACGAGAATGTATTGCACGAGTAAGTAACACAGCGACTAACCTTCCAGCCCGCCACCGAAAGTGAAGACATCATGGCGCAAGAAAGTATCTCTTATGATCCTCGCATCGTCACTCACCGGCACCGCGCGGAGGCTGCCCGCGCCTGTTGCTAAAACTAACTCTAAAAACAACGCAATTAGGTTCAATTTGATACTAACATTTGTGTTTGGCCGTTTGGTAATTGGGCGGGGCTTGGTTTTTGAATTTTCTTTAAGTTTCATGTTTAAGTTGGTCCATGATGATGAGTGATGCTTTGGGCTTGTGGGCTTGGGTGATGTAAATACGTTAGCAAATTGTATTTGATTTGTAGTTGATTGTCCTTCATCTACAACTACGTGAATGTTATATGTTGCCATAAAACTTATTCTGTATAAACGATCTCATTCGAAACTGCGTTTTTCGATTAGTTTGTAAGTTGTTTTTCATCTATCTTAAACTGACTGATTACTGCTGTTTAATATTTGACCCAACAAAGTTTGTTTGGAGCGGAGCTTTAAAAGTATTTTTTTCAAACCAATTGGCCGAACTTGTTCAGTACATTTTGTTTGAGCTTCGCACTTTGGTGGGCGCCGGCCCTAACTGTAGTGTTGTGCAGAGAAACGGACGAGGAGAGCGAGTGCGTGGCGGCGGGCGGCGCGGAGGACGACGGGAAGGAGGCCAAGAGAGAAGCGAGCGACCGAGCCACCACCATCAAACGGAAGACTGACAAGTGAGTACAAACTGGAACTATTTTACAAAACTGGGTCAGCTTTACACAACTGTAACAATTTTACAAAACTGGGTCAGCTTTACACAACTGTAACAATTTTACAAAACTGGGTCAGTTTTACACAACTGGAACAGTTTTACAAAACGGGGTCAACTTTACACAATTGGAACATTTTTAAACAATTGTAACAATTTTACAAAACTGGGTCAGTTTTTACACAACTTGAACATTTTTACACAGCTGTAATATTTTTTTATACAATTGGAATAGTTTTACACAACTGGAACAGTTTTACACAACTGGAACAGTTTTACACAACTGGGTCAGCTTTTACACAACTGGAACAGTTTTACAAAACGGGGTCAACTTTACACAATTGGAACATTTTTAAACAACTGTAACAATTTTACACAACTGGAATGCTCTATGTTGCAATTGCCGAAAGATGACTGGCCACTATTGTATTTTTTTTTTTTCGAGACTTTACATAATTATTTTTTATTTCGAGACTGAGTTATATGTCATTATTACTATGTCAGTCCCATAGTAAGTATACACACTAATTATGTTTGTGTTCATTAAAGTTTTTCCTGGGTTAAAAAAAAATCTTGTTTTGGGTTAGAAATGAGCTTATAACTTTGATGATAAGTAACACTAAATAACTTGTTTTCCTGAAAGGCTTGAGTTTCCTATAAAATTAGCTTAAATCTTTGCACCAAACGTTGACACGTTATTTTATCGCTTTAGGACGCCCACGCCCACTTTAGTGAAATGCCATTCTCAAGACAACATCAACGTCAGGTGAAACACGGCGTTTGCGACTAATATGATCATTGACCATGAAGCTTTGCAATCAGCGCCCTTATCATTATACAGTGTGTTTCAGAAGGGTGTAGGTACTAAAAGGTAGTTTCTATCAGTCAAAGTGAACAACTTTTAGAACACAAAAGTGTTTCAAAAATCGAAAAAAGAATGTATCTCCATACAAAAAATATCTAGTGACGGGATCAACTTTGAATGGGGCCTAGATTTTTTTCTCGAATGTAGCAATTTGTGTTCAAAAAGTTGTTCACTTTCACAGGTAGAACAATATCTTTAAATATCCTGACATCTGTCTGAAATAGATTGTGAACACTGTTGTGATTTTGATTGTGATAGTGATCCAGTGCGAGCGAGATCACGCATGGTGCAAGTAGATTGGCGCGAACGGGATAGCATGTGATCAACTATTGCAATCCTGACCACGATCAACTTTGCACAATTACACAATTTGCATTTCGACTATAACAGTGTGATTAGTTTTGTTTAGAAACTAAACTTTAGATAAACTAAACATATGCAGATGAGCACTAGATTTGTTGTCATCAAATACTTTTTCGGCTTTTGTCTTCATGTGCAGTAAAATCGAACACATACATCTATTGACAGTCTAATCACAATTGCCTATCAAACTAGTCTTTTAAATTTATAAGAACTGTATCCAGAGGCGGATTAGCAGTCTCAGCCGCCCCAGATGTCTCCAGGTTGTATATAAATACTTTGAAGTTCAAATGTATCTTCGATACCCAATTGAATAAAGACATTTGATTACCCGCTCATATACTAATCTTAATTTGAAAGTTCTCTCTCGACATTCCTCCGCTTCCTACGATGACGAAACTACAAGTTTTATCGAGATGATTTAGTTAACTCATGACTTTCTCAACTCACGAATTTCAGTAACTCATCTCACGCGTCAAAAATACGGGGTCTGGGCCCGTATATACCTTGAGGTTTTATTGCAATGATTGTTAGGTTTATCCACTGACGCTGCGCGACCGAGTATCGTATCGCCGCGCAGTTAGGTTCATTGTCGCGCAGCGTCGTCCGCTGAACTTAACAATCGTCGCAATAAGATATCAAGGTACGAGTCCTGCAAGCATAGCATACGCAATGCGACAACGGAATGTCGACTCTTTTTATCGAGACAGACGTATGTTTACACATAGCCTTGTCACGTTCTCACACGGCCAAAAGTGGGGAGAAGAAATTTGTCGCGCGCGCATGCTTTTAGGCCTGGTCGTCTTTAGAGAATCCGCCTCTAACTGGATCCGTATGTATTTTGTAAATAGAATGTGAGTGCTGTGAGTTTCTTAGCACTTATTGGTTTTGCTTAGATTTTTTTTTCTCATGCAGAATCATGTTTCATGCCAAAATAATACGCTTACGAAATTAAATTGGTTCTTAATTTTGTTAGACTTGGTGTGTTGAGAATGAGTTGCGCTACGGCGCTAACACATTTAATAGAGTGGCTTGATTGAAACTGTGTTTTATTTCATTTATTCCTAGCTTTTCACCTACTTACTTGTTTCTTTTTAGATGTTCAAATATGTAAAGTACAAACATAGGCAGGCAGCCAATGATAAATCACTTGCAATGAAATTAAAAATTGTTATTAGTGATAAAAACTTGTAAAAAATTACAAACCTATGGCTGCGAATATATTTTCCATCGGGCTGGTCAATCTTAATAGAGTTAATTTTCATACTTGGAGAGTACCTACTTCTAAACGCTTGCGGATCATTTTTGGCCATTCAAAGCAAAGGCCAGTTCTTTTAGCTCCCGAGCCAGGAACAAATTGGGCAATCATTTCCTCCTGGACGAAAACTTATATAATGATTAATATAGAATTATCATGAACCTAGTGGTCGTCAGTTGCGGATCCTCGCGGTGGGTTTAGCAGCGGTAGCCTCGCAAACACGTTAAAAAAATATCTTTTTTTCAATCGTTTCCTCCCGATTGAAAATTTTATCAAAATAAAGCTTACCTAATTTTTTTAAACTTGTTTGGGAGGCTACTGCTGCTGAACTCACTGACGAATCCGCAATGGACGACCACTAGGCTTTATGATCAATCTATCTTAACCATTGTACAGGTTTTCTTCCCGGAGGAGGAGGAAAACGTGTACAATGGAGGAGGAAGGAAATGATTGATCAAGTTTGGCTTGGCTTGTTGGGCTATTTAGACAATTAGATACTTGTCCGACCACCGGCTATAAGCGAGTAAATAAAAGGGATGTAAACACTCTCTGACGCCCGTCGGACAAGTGCCCAAGTTTCTCGGTGTTTTTCATTTATTAAAAAAGAATAAAATATTTGTACACATACTTACATGAACAGCTAAAAAGAAACAAACTATACAGGGTTACTGATAATCAATTAGCATCCTTTTAAGGGCATATTTTAGGCATAGTTTTGATGAACAGAATATGCTCTTAAAAGGATGCTCATCGATTACCGGGAACCCTGTATTCTTAATAAACATGAACTAAAACTTTGCCAATGCAAGTAATGAAACCCGTGTGTCCAGACTGAAGCGTTTCTTCGGAAGCACGGTCCGCAAGACGGTGGACGCGGCCAAGTCGCTGGCGCAGGAGGTGTCGCACGCGCGGCACAAGGAGGACGTGGCCGACATCGCCGACGACGTGCGCGGGGAGCACAACATCAAGCTCAAGGCCAGCAACTCGCACAAGGGGCCCTACGACTTCGACGGCTGCGTGCGCCACGTGCAGGTTCGTCGCACGCCTACACACGCATTACACTGTCACGCCACTCACAGCTAAGAAACTAAACACTAATCTGTCAAGATGTTTTTTTATTATTTTGGTTTTGCTCCGTAGGGCAGGACGACGAACATGGCTATACTGCCTAGTCATACGTATGTTATCAGTACTAGTTAAATCTATGATGAAGATGATGGAGGAAAGGGTGATGATAGATGAGATGAATCCCTCCACCTTCCCCATTTCAGTGAAGCTTCGGATACTTCACTGAAACTTTAAGTCGAGTTTTGTAGAACACGAAAAGTAGTATTTCCTAATGTTTGTATTATTTGCCCAGACTTGTGCGTGTCAACGACTTGGTAATTTAGCTACTGTCTATAGCTACTACATCTTTCCACCTGTTCCACCTATACTTAGGGCGAACAAAACAAAATATTAAAGAAAAATAATAACGCTAAAAACTGCAGGGTAATAATTACCACCATCACCAATTCTAAGTGCAATTCAGCAAAGTTAATTGCACCCGTGTACGACTGCTATATCAATATGCCCACAACACTGAAAATAATTTCACTCGCAACAACAGCGTAAAGTTCACTTGTTTTTTTTTTTAAATCCAGTTCTAGCAACATCACGTGGATAGCATATTGCCGGTTCTTCTGACATGTTGTTGTGATGACGTAACCTTGTGACGGCGCACAGTACAGTGTAGTGACGTTCTGTTGTGTCCGTTGCAGGAGATGGGGTCAGGTCACTGCGGCGCGGTGTGGTGCTGCAAGTTCAGCGTGTGCGGGCGCCTGCTGGCCACGGCCGGCCAGGACAAGCTGCTGCGGGTCTGGGTCACCAGGGACGCGCACCACATGTTCCAGGTAACGTGCCGCCTGGAGATACGAGTCTAGTCATGAAGTAAACTGTGGATTTGACCAACGAAGTGTTGGAATTGCCAACCTATTCTATAGTCCATAAAAATTGAATCAAACCACAGAATTCTTATCATAGAATATGCTCATGGAGACGGGTCAGTATGGCACGATATACGGACTTCTGGATTGATCTTATAACTATTTTTATTGGTATGTAGAATTTTGCCTCCTTTAGTTCAACATAGTAATTGGGTTTACCCTTGTATTTCACAAACGATAGAATAGATTACGATTATATACGAGTTTAAAATCTTGTCCAATGAAAATACTTTACATTCTTCAGCTACTAAAAAGTTCTGTCCCTCCGCAGGACATGCGGACGAAGTACAACGCGGAGAAGAAGTCGTCCCCCACGCCGTCGCAGGAGTCCCTGTCGTCCCTGGCGGGCCCGCCCCCCAGCCCCGAGGCGCCCCCCGCGCTGGGCCCCGCCGCCCCCTTCTGCCCCAAGCCCTTCTGCGTCTACTCCGGACACACGTCGGACCTGCTCGACGTCTCCTGGTCGAAGAACTACTTCATCCTCTCCAGCTCCATGGACAAGACGGTCCGGCTCTGGCACATATCGAGGGGGGAGTGCCTGTGTTGCTTCCAGCATATAGACTTTGTGACGGCGATAGTGTTCCATCCGAGAGACGATCGCTATTTCTTGAGTGGGAGTCTGGATGGGAAGCTGAGGCTGTGGAATATACCGGATAAAAAGGTGGGTGAATTATACAAATGGTAGGTTACGTGTTATTGTTTGCCTGTTGAATTCTTAGCTGATAGTGTGAAAACTAGATGAAAAACGGTGGTAAAAGTAGCTCGTCTTGCTTGAATTTGAAATGGATCTCCAGTATTTGATAGGTGATGTTTTAACGCCCGTCACAAATAAAGGGGTGTTAAGTTTTAAGCTTGTATCTGTGTATGTTTGTGGCATATCGCAGCTCCCAAATGGAAGAACCAATTTAGATTTAAAATGTTATTTGTCTTGACCGAAAGTGAGATTTCATTTATCATTTCGACAATAATACTTAAAAAGTCTCTTTGATTGTTGAAAGCACTTAATTTAAAAGAAAAATCTTTAAATACTACTTACATTTCAGGTTGCAGTATGGAACGAAGTCGACGGCAAAACCAAACTGATAACAGCCGCGAACTTCTGCCAAAACGGGAAATTTGCAGTCGTTGGCACTTACGACGGCCGCTGTATATTCTACACCACCGACCAACTCAAGTACCACACACAGATAGACGTGCGATCCACGAGAGGGAAGAACTCCACCGGACGAAAGATTAGCGGAATAGAGCCTATGCCGAACGATGATAAAATACTAGTTACCTCCAACGATAGCAGGATTAGACTTTACGATCTGAGAGACTTGAATCTATCTTGTAAATATAAGGGCTATGTGAATGTGTCTAGTCAAATCAAAGCCTCGTTTTCTCATGACGGCAAGTATATAGTGAGCGGGTCGGAGAATCAATGCATATACATTTGGAAGACGTATCACGATTATGCGAAGTTTACGTCTGTGAGAAGAGATAGGTAAGTGCATAATTATATTATATTTTAGTTGTAGTTTTTGAAATTACATTAAGTAAATTGATTTCACTTCAAAAATTTCTAGATGACGCATAATCTAAAGTATTGTTGTCCTCGTCGATTCACTGCAATCTCTATCACTTGTCATTTATCTAAACCAGTATTTTTATAAAATCATTTCTATGCACCGCTGTTTTTAAATATACACAAATTCAAAGGCTGGTTCCCTACATCATAACAAATTAAGCAACATTTATTGAGTAACGAGTTTTTGCTAAATGTTTGCTAGTTAGGTCTTACAGAAATCGTCATAAACAGTTTAACTCTCATTAGACATTCAAAAATTATTAGCAAATATCAAAATAAGTTAAAATATATGCATATACATAAATTTAATAATAAACAATTTTCGTTACATTCAAGTATAAAATTCAAATTTAAAATTGTTTTTAACAATTTCTTTAGTCTTATCTTTATCAGTATCTTTGTCCTTCAGATCGTTATTTAACAGAATTTTTTTTCAGTGCAATTTTGAAATATTTAATACTAGGAATGGCAGTTATTGCTCTTAAGCAATAATAATAATATTTATAATACACTAACATAGGTGTTTTTTACATAAATAGTCTAATTACTGTTTGGCTTATAGAGGTAATCATTACCTGTCATAGTATTATTTCTCATTCGCAGATCTGATCTGATTCTTACAAATATAAAATTTTTTCGAATAAAGATACCAGTCAGAGCTAAGAATTGCTTATCTCTAAATATTTGTCTTAATGTCTCACCACTATTTTTTACTATATTGCCTGTTAGTGTAAATTTCTATCAGACTTTTATCATGCAAAAAAGATATCTAAGAATAATAGATATCTTTTTTGCATGATAAAAGTCTGATAGAAATTTACACTAACAGAATTTCTTAAAAAATTACCCCCTAAGTCACCAAAGGTAACAATTTTTGGCAACTTCAATAGATGCAACATCAATTAAGACAGATAAAGCATAGCATTGACTGGAGATTTTACTGTCGATATTTGCCAGATTAGACTTCCAGTTTAGGTTAGTGTCCAGATATACTCCAAGAAAATCCGTTTGACAAACTGCAACTGTAGATAAACCAGCAATATTTGTTGAGATTGGAGTAGCCTTAAAGCTGTGAAACTGCATTATTTTAGTTTTAGAAATATTTGTCTGAAGGTCTAGCGTGCTTAACCATTCTATCAGCTTACCTAGCGCGATCATTGGAAACTCACAGGAGTGAGAGTGGCCAAAAAACATGTCACGCGTCGAGAATCTGATCGTGTGCTAATTCCTTAATTTGTGTGCAGGAATGACTTCTGGGAAGGCATCAAGGCTCACAACGCGGTGGTGACGTGCGCAGTGTTCGCGCCCAACCCCGAGCACATGATCCGCACCATCGCCGAGCGGGAGCGGGGGGCGGGGGGCGGCGGGGAGCGCGCCGAGGAAGTGGTGAGACTCACCGGCCTTTTGCTTTTACCCGACGGCGCAACAAGGAGGGTCATGTTTTTCAAGTGTATGGATGTATGAGGTTACTTTGGCACGCCCTCCAACCTAAACAGCTTGATGGATTTCGACATGTGAGGTGTCATTTGAATCGTCTTGTTAGTGGAAGTGATATGGGGTACAACATTTTGCAGTCGGGTTTTTTGATTTTCTTTTAATAATATTACTTGTTTTCGATAATCAATATGCAGTGTTCGTGCCCAACACTGATCATGTATTATGATCAGGATGATCATGGATCGCTAGTGGTGAGAAATTCATTAAGTAATCAATTATATTAAATGAACCAACCATTAAAAAGTTGTAAAATGAAAATATTCGAGAGAACTATTATTTTGCAACAAAAAAAATATAATTTCTAATGAGAGTTGGATAGCTTGAGCGTGCCTTCCTTTTATGCGACGTTCGCAGACGTCTACGACAAGTGTTTTTCGTCGAATCTACGTCGAAAAAGAGAGATAGAGATGTCTACTGCGCTCTTCCTTTTGCTGCAATTTTCTTAGCGTTAAACGTAAAAATCATTGCCCAGCGATTGTTTTGTTAAGCCCGTATACCAGAACATTTTCGTGAACGCCCGCGATAACGTCGATACCGCCGGTCTTATTGGCCATAAAGCTATAAACAACCAATGGATAGATAAATAAACTCTTTATTTTTCACACCAGAACCAACAATACAGGAAAGAAAAAGAATAATCACTTAAACAAAAACAATAGGAATATTAAATCATGAATGAAACCTATTAAGAATTGTAAGTTAATAACATGTAATATTTTTGTTACCTATTAATTACATTATGATTTTATGAAACTGGAATTACTCACGTACGATTTAGTCGATTATTCCGATTCAGTGCTATGCGAGACACAGCTGCACGCGCGCACGCCTTGTTAAAGACCGCCGAATGCAATTGAAACCATATCAACTAAATCGTACGTGAGCAATTCCCGTTTCATAAAATCATAATGTGCGAAAACCACGTCAGTTTCCATAATAAAGTAAAGTATAACAGTCTCGTGGGCGTTCACAGCGTTAGTATGCGACGGGTGTATGAGGCCGCACGATGTCCGCAGGTCCCGGAGGGCGGGCTGGTGTCCTCGGCGGCGCCGGGGCACGTGCTGGTGAGCGCGGACTTCAACGGCTGCATCAAGGTGTTCGTGCACAAAGCTAAGCCTAAACACAGCTCGCTGCCCGCCTCCGCGCTCGCCTAGACACGGGACTAGACACGCGCCGGGACACGGGACTAGACACGCGCCGGGACACGGGACTAGACACGCGCCGGGACACGGGACTAGACACGCGCCGGGACACGGGACTAGACACGCGCCGGGACACGGGACTAGACACGCGCCGGGACACGGGACTAGACACGCGCCGGGACACGGGACTAGACACGCGCCGGGACACGGGACTAGACACGCGCCGGGACACGGGACTAGACACGCGCCGGGACACGGGACACGAGGCGAGACACGGGACACGCAGAGTGACACGGGACACGCGGAGTGACACGAGGCGAGACACGAGACACGTCGAGTGACACGAGGCGAGACACGGGACACGTCGAGTGACACGAGGCGAGACACGGGACACGTCGAGTGACACGAGGCGAGACACGTGACACGCGGAGTGAGACGATACCAGTCACGTGACAAGTTGAGTGAGACTAGACCAGTCACGTGACACCTTGTGTGGAATGAGTCACTTGACGCGGAGTGATTAGCACTAGTGGGGACAAATTGCGAGCTAGACATAGAGAAACGGGACTAGTGAGAAAAAAACACGCGAAGTGACTGGGACACGGGGCCAGCTCTTGGTCTCCGAAGCATAGAGCTCTATTTTAAATGGCACGTGACATGCATATTACGTACGTTACGTTACGTGTGACATCGCATCTGTAGTTTAGTAACGGGTCTACAAGACAATGCAACAAGTGATGAAAACAGATTACTGTAAGTATCTGCCTTTTTGAGATTGTTTACAAGAAATTCTGACACGTAGTATGCGTTTGGTACTACCGCAGCCAGGCGACACGTCGCTCGCACGACATTAGAGCTGACAGCGAAGTGAAGATGTCTGGTGAAGTAACGCGACACGACGCAAAACAGCGCACGACCAAAGAAAAACCGGCACCACGCGTCTGATGCCAGAAGAGATCGCGTTTACAATTCGGCAACTGTAATTCGAACCGGCCAAACGTGTAATACAATTGACAATGGTAGTTGGTGCGTATTATTTTCGTGAGATAGGTAGTATTTATCTACAGGTTATATGGTCTATGACCAGTATCAGGTGAAAATTCGTGTCAGGCTGGCGTAATAAAAAATCATTTACATAAAACTCATTATTTATCAAGGTGACATTTCACTGACTGTTTAGCTGAATTTATCTCGAATATTCGACGAATTTCGTTAATACACTCGCAGCTTACAAAGTAAATTGACGAGTACGTATATCCATTGATAATACATTATCATCAATGCTTCTTCGCTTTTTCAAAACAGAAGTATGAGTTCCTTGATTATCTATACTTCTAATTATGGATTTTAAACGCTTGGAAACTTGGTATGTTTATAAAAAAAACAGTATTCGTAACTGCATTTTCGTTGCAGCTTACCTTGGGGCGTATTATAAACTCTTAAATCCGTGATGGTTATTTTTTTGGCGCTGCGCGATCGCGAATCGTATCACCGCGCAATAAGGTTCATGGTCCCGTACCATGGCCATGATTGTTAAGTTTTATTTCCGACTCTGTGCAACCATGAATCTTATTGCGCGGTGATAAGATTCGCGGTTGCACAAAAAACATAACCATCATGAAAATAAAATGTCACAGTCAACATTGAATGTCGGCGTATTACATATACATGTATAAAATAATGGTAGTTAAAAATGGCCGCTACGTAGTCTTATAATCGACTTTATTTATCATCACAAGTATGCAATATGATACTCATTTTTGTCGAGTGAATGGTGCAATAAAGGTGAACAACGGGTAACAATAGAAAATTGGTGCAGACGCATTATTCGCCATATTTTTGCGCCTGTGAATCCAAAATTATGATTATATATACAAAAAAAAACATTGTAAATGTTGATTTTCTAAAAAGCAAAAAACAGTCTTTTGATAAATTGTGTTGTGTTACAACTTTAGTAAAAATGTAAACAGATATCATGTTTCTTTTTTATTCGGTAAAATATTTTAACGTACACATTATCAGATACATATGTTACAATCAATTTATACAAAAATGGTTAGTGATTTCCGAATAATCATTATCATTTATTTATTCGATCATTTACTTAGTTATTAAAGTACTTATTGATCAAGTTACGATAAAGGTTAATCTCCAATAAACCGCGGTATTGTATTTTTATATTTTCAAAAATGTCAAAATTATAGAGTATTTTATATACTTAGATAGTTCTTGCCTTAAATATTAAACAATGTGATTGAAGATATAATATTTTATAAGTGTACATATTTTGTTAATGCCTAGTGTTGTATAAAAAATCGTGATGCCATTCGTAATCGTATTGAAATATTATTTTTATCTATATTTTTAATTCGCATTTATGTTTAATAAAATGTTAAATGAAACTATGTGTTTTTCCTTTCAAGATATATAATTTTAATTCATCAACATGGTGGCTTACTACTTAGGAATGTCATATTTTAATATCTACAGATCACAAAAGAAATTTTGGTTTTCTGCTTTCTACACATTTTTTTTTTAAAGTCCAATTGGTTTTTAGAGATGAAGTTCATTTTAGATGCTACAATTATTTGACCAAGGTAGTTTTACTTACAATACTCACTGCGGATCAATGAACGCAACTAGTTCATCAGTAGCCTTAATTAACTCTTTGTGTGCTTAAATAACCCTTTTTGTCACAATCTATTTCATCCACATAATGATACAATGCATACAACTAGTGGGCGCGTATTTGAAAATATGTACTTCTACCAGAATACTGCGCAAAAGAGCTCTTTTTGTAACTCAAGTCACGTCGAGGGAAGTGCCAGTAGGTGAATTTTCAAACGTAGCTAACACAATACATTTTAAGTCTTTTATGTTGACTTGCCTATTAGTCCTAGGCCTTTCACAATAAAAGTTTGTCTAGTTTTCCACAATAAAAGTTCATTCAGTGCTAGAACTCCACAATAGTTTATAAAGTGCTAGGTTTCCACAATAGTTTGTCAAGGAGCAAGTTTCCACAATAGTTTGTCCAATCCTATGCTTTTCATAAAAGTTTTTCCACTACTAAACCTTCAAAAGAAATAGTTTGTCTAGTGTTAAACCTCACACAATAGTTTGTCCAGTGCTAGAACTTCCACAACAATGCTTGACTTCCACCATAGTTGGTTTATTGTAGTGGGCATTCCACAATAGCTCGCCCAACTCTAGGCCTTCCACGATATCTTGTCCACTGTTAAGCTTTCCACGACAACAGTCTGTTCAGTGGTGAGTGTTCCACAGTAGCTAGCCCAATGCTAGGCCTTCCACGGCGGCTTGCTGGCGTTGAGGCCCCGCTTGGCGCGCTCCCGCCTGTCGGCGCGGTCGCTGGTGGGCTCGTCCCCGGGCGCGGGCCCCGGCCTGGCGCCGCCCTCCAGGCTGGCGGGCTTCGTCAGCAGCTGCGTGAGGGATAAATAGTGATAGGAGTCATTCATCTGCTTACATAATTACATCTGAGACCTGAAAGAGACCTGAGAAAGCAACTAGTACATGTTTTGTCGATTTTTTAGGTTTTTGACAGATTCCTGTTATTTCTTATCTGTTACTATTTTTCTACTATTTTGTATCAACAGTTGTTTAAGAATAAAATAAAGACACAGGTAATTTTAACAGTGTCTGACGTAGATGTTAATTCAAAGACAGGCAGATAAGCCTTATGCTATACAGATAGATCATTAAGGGAAACAGCAGCTCACCAGTTTAACGTAGTGTTGCAGCTCATTATCGCTGAGTGCTTCGAAGTTGATGTCTGAACGATCGCCCGGCTTGTCGGTGAAGTTGTGCGCGGGAGGCGCGGGCAGCCGCGGCGCGCCGCCCGGGGCTGCCGGGGCCGCCGGGGCCGCTGGAATGTACGACAACTGTTACTATACATAGTAATAGAGGGTTTTATGAAACTATGAAAGCAGGATTGACTGTAACAGCTTTTGACTTCGATCGCTTGTAATACATGAATTATACATATACATACATATACTATACATAGATATGGTGTCTCATTAAAAATCAGGGTTTTGGTAACACCACATCAAAAATAAAAAGTTAATACGTATATCCTAGGCAAGCGTGTTACACTTTCGATCACGTCGTCGCTTCCTAGTCCAGTCATTTTATACATTTGGAAATGCCAATGAACCGAGAAAGCCAAATTTTGTATATTACGTTGGGGGAGGCCTAGAAAAACTTAACTTCAAATTGTCGACCAAAATAACCTTGTGCATTTTCCACCATCTTGAAAAAGGGTTAAATTCAGTTTTTTCACAAAAACTCGGTTCTCCCTTGAGATACGAAAATTTTTATGGAGTACTTTTTTGTTGTTTTTTTTCACGATCTACAATTAAGGTCTTGTAAATTTTTCACGTGGATCGTTCTGTAGATATCAACGATCAAGAAAGAAACGAAAGTTTGAGGAATGAAATTTGTTTTTTTGCTATGTTCTTTCTTCTCGTGATCCCATCAGGCGAGTCAGTGGTCAAAAGCATACCTAGTCCGGTAAAAAAAACAGATACATATCACTTCATTTGAATCTAAGTCTTATCATTCCGCAATAACGTTGGTGACATTTGCTAAAGTGTTTTTTAGCACATATGTATAGGCGTCGGGATAACGACGCGATCGCAGAGCAAACAATTTACACTTAGCCTTACACTTGGTCTAAAATTTGTTTTCAAGGTATCATTTTGCGTATTGAGCCTTTACAGCTATGAATATCTGATGAATTTGATCGAAGGTTTGAGGTTTCTTTGGCAGCCTGAACAGCTTCATGTATATTTTTTTTTAATTTTAAATTAGGCAACACGGACTCCGAGACTGTGACATTGTTGTTGTTGTCAGTGTTAACATCAATCTTAGTTATTATTTAAGAGGAATACAGGTAGAGGGGGGTTAGTTATTAAGTCTTAATCTAAGGTTAGAGGATTTACTTAATGAATAAGTAATATAATGGATTTCGACATGTGAGGTGTAATCTGAATCGTCTTGATAGTGAAAGTGACATAGGGTACGACATTTTGTCAGTCGGGTTTTCTGTTTTTCTTTTAATAATGTTCCTTGTTTAATTTTTAAATTAATTGGAATGTATCTTTGAATACTTGTTTAATTTTAATTAATTGGAATGTAGTGTCTCGTGTACCGCTGGCGGGGCGGGTGAGGTCGAGCGAGGCGGCGGGCCCGGCGCTGGTGAGTATGAGCAGCGCCTGCCGCCACTGCGCCTCCATCACGCCGTGCAGCTGCGCCGCGATCTGCCCGCGCCGCCGCTTGTACGACTCCAGCTTACTCTGCAACATACAACACGTACTTACTGATGTAACAAGTGGATTGTCACTGTTACGGTATGATTCCAAACTCCGCTGCACGCAGCACTACTGCTCCCCATATAGTCTCTACAAGTCTATATGAGATTACATTCCGAGCTGCGCAGCATTGCACCGGCAGCACTGCTGCGCGGCAGTGTCGCCCCACCGCCGCGACAGACCAGTAGAGTCGCGTCTGCAGCCGCAGCGATCATAGGTACGTGAAAAGATGAATTTCTCTTCCAACAATATAAAAGTTGGTCATCAATTGACACCTTGTCAACTCGAAGCAAATGAATGATTACACAACAGCGCATTACCACGAACAGCGTAACACCTACCTAATCCGCTCTATACTCTGAATCAGCACGGCAGGCAGCACTGCTGCCCAGCTCCACAGTGCCAGCGGAGTTGAGGCATATATATCGTCACGCTTTTGTTGTATTACACCTCTGCCCCCGAGGCTGGCAGAGGTGTAATACAACTCCCACACTTCGCCGGACGATATTCAGTCCCAAATGTGACAGGGGGCGCATAATATATACACCGGGCTCCAGTCATGTAGCAGATGACATGCAGCGGAGTTAGGAATCATACATTAAAAGTATGATTCAGTTGTGCCTAAGGCATTGAGATATAAGTACGACATAAGTACTAGAAAAGTTGTTCAAAACAAGAAACGCCACGCAACATGATGCCTGCGCGGGGCCTGCCTGGTCTGACTACAGGCCTGTTTCCGCGCTAAAACATTCGTTATGAGCACTAGCTCGCAGTTTTCTCGCTCCGTACACGACCGCACGACGTGCGTGTTGAACACTAATGTAAGTACGGATTGCTGATAAGTGTAGTAGAAGAAAGCCAATATGTTTAGATGATGAGATGGTGCGCGACGCGACTCTTCATATCTCCCGCGGGTCAGTGTGTTGTACCGCGCATGTTCTATATATTAGCTGAGATAGATGTACTGAAGCTAGTTTCAAAAGACGGTCCATGTCAAGAGGGCCGCGACGCCTTGAAATTTCCATACAAACGCGCTACTTAAATTTCTTGAAAGCTATTTGTCAGATTATGATGAAATTTAGCATGTACAATTAAATTAACAATACCCCCGCCCCTATGTTCTTGGTTTTTTTAAAAACGTTCTCAAGCTAAAATAGAGCTATGAAAAATTACCGCATTTGTAAGGGATAATTTTTGACTGATTTATTCAATAGATAAACAAAGCAAATCAAAAATCCCTTTACATAGGGAGGTTGTTTACATCATTAGCTTTTAAATGAATCCATAATACAAGAAACATTCTAAGTTATTTAAGAATTATTAGAGAAGTGCAAAAGTCATAAAAAAAATTAAATCCACTTTGCCACTCTGTAGGCTCGTCAGTATCTTTACTTGCTCTCTTCGCTCGTCATCTTCTTCTAGACGAAATGGCCCTAAGCCAATGCGAAGTTAGTAAAGTAAAGTGGTGAGTATAGTAATGTGGTCGCCGGACTCTTAAGTCGCCGGCCGCAGAGCAGTGTCTATGAGCAGTGCTTTTTGTGAGATATCAAAACGGTACCCTTTAGTGAACTTGTAATCCACACTAATAGGTATTATACAATCGAAACTCTCGTTTTTCTGCCCGTTTGTATGCTTTTCACGGTTAAACGGCTGAACGAATCTAGATGACATTTAATAATTAGTTACAGTATATCATGAGGACGGTTTTTGGATACTATTTTCTAAATAAACGCGAACGATTCGCGGGTAACAGCTAGTTTTAAAAAATTTGCCTCACCTCAAGCAGTCCAATTTTCTCGCTGGCCTGTGCGAGCTGTAACCGGTATAGTTTAATTTCTTCTCTCTGCTTCTCTTCTAACACATTCACTTCCAATTTGTGTCTGAAAAGCAGAATTTTAAAAGTTATCTTTTTCTTTGCAAATAAAGAGATACGACTTTGGCTGGCAGACAATTTTAAGAAGATAAATACATTACTACCATGGCTGATGGCCGGCCTACAGTCGGTAATATTGCCAATGCCGGGCAAGGATTGCAGAAAAAAATGGCCTATTTAGAAGGGCCCTTAAAATAAAAATAAATTTTGATTTTGATTTTATGGCTTAGAACGATATAGTAATGCGTTTTCGATGTAGGCGGGTGCTTATTAGTAATAGCATAGACTAATATGTATTAGTATACTGACTGCTCCTCTATCCTCGCCAGCTGGTCGTTGAACCCGTCCCGCATCGCCGTCTCCCTCCCGCGCGCGGCGCGCTCCATCTCCCTCTCGCTCCCCTCCAGCTGGCCCTGGAACTCGTGCAGCTTGCAGAGCACGGCGTCCTCCAGTTGCCGCTGGTAGTGAGTCTTGAGCTCGAGGCGTTGGCCCTCAAGCTGCTTGCGGAGGGATTTGACTTCGCTGTCTAGGAAGTCCTGGAATAGCGTGAAGTTTTTTAAAGAACATTATCATAATTATACTAATATTATAAAGTTTGTGAGTGTGTATCGTTCTTCACGCTAAAACGGATAGCAGGTTTTGATAAAATTTGGTATGGAGGTAGCTTAAACCCTAGAATAACACAGGCTACTTTTTAACCACGAGTAAAACCATAGGGCGCATGTTATGGGTAGATATACTGGAAATACAAAAGAAATATGGAGCAAGATATTTACGGAATGGCAACCTAGAGACTGTAAAAGAAATAGAGGAAGGCAAGGGAAGAGATGGGAGGAAGAGATAAAATTGACAGCAGGTTCCAACTGGAGAAGAGTGGCTAGAGGTATAAAGCAGAGGATTATGTTAGAGAAGGCCTATGCCACGAGAAACATTAAACTGAGAGACTATCTGTAAAACTAAATGTTTTTTCTATACAACAAGGTTCAGGATAAGAGGCTCGCTGATTGGTTGATTGATTGAGATAGATATAAGGCCCGGCCACACAAAGCGATTTGCATATAGTTTATGAGGGGCATTGCTCTTAAGTATTAATTTAGAGTTACTTACTTGAGTTTTTAGGATCATTTCAATTTCAAGGATCAAATTGTATGAACTTATTTTGTTACCAATATGAATTTGACATTTGAAATAAATGAATTTGAATTTGAAAAATTTGAATTTGAATTTCAAACATAAATCTGCCTATTCGCACCACACTAGAACAGTCATATACCTAGATTTTCAACGGCTACTTTAGCTATTGCGATGTCCCAGGACGGTATAACTTTGAATGACCCTTATTTTTTTGTGTAATTTATGTAATTTGAAAGTATATTAATTTGATGATGATTGATAACAAATGCAAAACTTAAAAATTAATAAATATAAGGTTTTAAAGTTCGATATTTGATTTGTAAAAGTTAACAAGCACAAAGATAAATAGATTTATTTTATTTTTATTTTTATTGGTTTAGGTACAAAAATAATTAGCAAACTACACTTATAAACTTAGATAAAACATTTGGAAACAACATTATAAATTTACTAATCCAAACATTGTACACAGCGTTGTTAAGATAATTCATATTTTATAATTATATCAACTACTTAAATATTTGTACTAAAAAGTTTTTTTTTTAAATTATACAGAGTTAGATAAAAAATATCGAGTTTGTCACCTAAATCATTATATAATTGGCACATACGATGGAGCGGGTTGTTACGCCCCACGTTGTTATTTGAGGAAGGAATACTAAAAAGCGTGCGAGCAGGTCGACGATTAGAAATCTTACGTGTAGTAAAGCTAATGTTCGCAAGTAATTCCTCACTTAGCAAGCCGTTAACAATCTTGTGGAGAGAACACATATCAGCGATTTTACGTCGCTGTGTGAGGCTTTGGAAATTGAAATGTACAAGACGATCTTCATTCTTCATACTCGGGAAGAGCTTTTCTTAAGCCTAGTTTAACACTTAGTTGTCTTAGAAAACGGCGTTGTATCGATTCAGTTTTATCAACATTGTAAATAGGAATCCAAACAGAGGAACAATATTCTAGTTGTGACCTGACCAACGATGAATAGAGTATTTTGAGCGACTCACATTGTTTAAAAGGTTTGGCTGTGCGCATAACAAAACCCAACATTTTGCTTGCTTTTGCTGCTACAGTTTTATAGTGGAATTTAAAATTTAAAGATGAATCAAACCATACACCCAAATCTCGTACAACGTTGACCTTGTCTAGTTTGACTCAATAGAATAAGGATACCTCAATAGAATAAGGATATTCTATGATATTCTATGAGAATAAGGATATTAAGTCAGTAATAGTATAGTTTGCAGAAGGAAAGTCTAGAATGTAACTTACAGACTCTGCATCAGAAGAGCTATAAACAGTCGAAAAGTATTTTGCGAAGAGGTTCGATATGTCCGTTCCAGACTTGGCAGTTTCATTCATATATTTAGATATTAATGATGATAAACTTTAAAGGGGCGCGAAGCCTCGGGCGATTGCTTTGCTTGCCACTTCTAAGGCCGCCACTGTGAACATGTAATGCCGCGTCCAAACGTTGGTCATACTTGCACCAATCTATGTAGGTCTTGGATCCAAGACACCAATGTGTCTCTTTGGACATAAAGTTGATTTCAAGCCAATATGTCACACAACTAACCCAACCCAATCTAGTTAGATCAAGCAATCAATGCAATGTAATTCAACCACAACATTGTAGCAATGAAATAATATATTTATACTCACACATTTCTTCAACAGCTCACTAGTCTGGTTCTGTTTCTCGCACAACTGCCGTTCGATCATGTTGCATCTCGCTCGCTCCTCGTTCACCTTCTCTTTCAGCAAGTCTCGCTCTTGCGTCAGAATAGTGATGTCGTCAGTTAGAGATTGTATCTTACGAGTTACGTCTGAGGTTTTGAGTTTAGTTTGTTCATGGTCTAACTTCTCCTGAGAATCAAAAGTATTAAAGTTAATAGAACATCCACACACAATAAAAATTATTAAGAAATCGCTCTGCAACATTTGCAGGATAAAATTGTGAGAGCAAAAGTAAAGGTTTGATCACAATTGTGCCAAAATAATACAATCTATTTAAATGAAATGGATTTAATAGTCTAAGAGTAAGGGAGATCGCCTACGACCACTTTTAGAAGCTCATTTGCATCGCTACCTTTTCCTTTGATTTTGGCAGTTTCGCGTAGGTTTCGTTAGCGGCTGCTTTTCGTTTGTTTTGCGACTTTATCGCGCCTAAATCGCTTTAAAAAGTTGTCGTGGGCAATTTACCTAAGATTAAAATAGAAGGTATTATTATTAAATGTTTCCGAAACAGCAATTTATGGCAAACTTTAGACTTGACTTGAGACAAAACTATAGTTGAGAATAGAAACTTGGACATACCAAAGGTCAAGATGTATCAATTAATATATAACATAACGTTTTGACACGCCTTTCCCCCCAAGGGACTGGCAGAGGTGTATTTCTAGAGGTGTTAGTTGTATTTATATATTTATATATATATATTTATATTTATTTTTTTAACTTTAATTTTTCATTTTAATAGCATTTAATTTGAATTTAATTGTAGATGTGTGAATGAATTTTAAATATGGACATGGTCTGAAATAAATGATTATTATTATTATTATTATTATTTCAACACCCACACATCGCTGAACGATATTCAGTCCCAAATGTGACGGGGGCAAGCCTATCAATTAAGCTTACCTTTTCCAAAGCATCTTCCAAATTCTTGACACAGTCAGTTGACTGCTTGTTCAGTCTCATAACAGTTTCATAGTTTTCCCTCAGAACTTCTAAATCTTTATCTTTACTAGCTATAATATCTTGTTTGGATGCAAGAGCCTTTTCCATCGAGTTTTGAATTTCTTTTTTATCTGCGGTCAGTTGTTTGCATTTTTCCTGATAATCGTGGGCTAGGTCTAAGGTCTTGTAGAGCTCGGCTTCGAAGTGATTGGTTTTCTGTAAGAAAATAGTTTTAAGTGAGTACATTTAATTTTGTGAGATGTAGTGATTCTAGGTAACTAAAGATTATTTACTGGCTGCACTGTGCTTTTGCAGTTATTGTTAATTGTTTTAGGTTGTTAATTTTTGGGGCCAAAAGTAGCTTATGAGATAATCCTTGCATGCACAGAACATGTTATGTAATTTACAACAGATTAGTAAGCATGGTCCGAATTGCAATCCAGATCAGATCTACATTATGGCGATTAGTTGAATCATCCTTAGCATAGTTCTTTGTGATAATAATTTGTTTTGTGTTGAATAAATAAATAAATATTGATGGTCTCTGTAAATAAATCTTAATACTACCAAGTTTTTGGGTGCAGAGATAGTGTATAGTGCATGATTTTTAGACTACTTAGAAATAGTTACCTTCTGTGCATCATCAGCAACTATCCTAAAGTTTTCCACCTCCCTGCACATTTTGTCTAATGCAGCTCGGTGCCGTTCCTCTGCCTTGTCTAAGCTGCTGGTGATTCTCAGCCAGGCGTCCTTAAGTCGCGCAATGGCTGAGTCTTTAGCTCGGTCCACCTTTAAAGCTACAGCCAGTTTCTCTTGCTGGTCGAGGAGTTTTTTCTGGAGCTGCTGGATTAAGGCTTCACAGTGCTGGAAGATTTGAAAGTTGAAAAGAAAATGAAAAGATAAATGGTGTGTGTCCGAGATGTTCGGACTTAAATCCATCTAGTATTTAAACAAAATACTTACCTCTCGTTTCAGTCTCTCTTCTTCTAACTTTACACTATCAATCCTCTCTACTCTCTCCCTCTCCCCTCTCTCACCCCACAACTCACTCAAGCTCAGTAGATCTGTGTCTATGGAATCTATTAATTTATGCTGCATTGCTGTCATTTTGATACCTTCCTTATGGTCAAGGGAGTAAGGCCTCATTTGGGGCATTTTAAATTCTTCTTTAGATGTATAGCTATCTGAGTGTTGAGTTGCTCGACTGTTTTGTGCCTTATACTGCTCTAATACTTTTGTTGCACGGTCATAGATTTTGTTAGATGTCGGCCTGAATGTGTCTAAGTAACTTTGTGTTGTTGATATGGGTTTTTTTGGTGTAGATGTTGGTTGAACATTTTTTTCTGAAAAACTTAGTCGTCTTATGCTTGGAGACTTTATTTCTTCATGCCTTGTTTTAGAATCATGTTTTGGAGGTTCAATGGTCCGGTCTATGCTCTCATTGTATTGTTTGCTGGTAGATTGCTGAGTTTCGTTAAATTGACTTTTGTATGTATTTGAAAGAAGGGTTTTCTCACTCTGTTGAGGCGAGTTGCCTTTTACCAAGTAAATGTACTTGTCCAAAACACTACTGGAAACTATTCTTCCACTGGGTAGTTTTATCTGGTCTTCCTCATATTGACTTGGTTGTTTTGAATCTAGTTTTTGTGTTATATAGTCACCTGCAGCTTTAATTATGTTCTCCGATGTAAGATTGTCATATTGGTCCCTGTATTTACTTTCAGGGCTCTCGTAAGATTCGACTTTAGTTAGAAAGTCGTCGATTTCGTTTAACAGAAGCTTGTCATTCTTCTTGCTCGGAGTTGAGACAATGCTGCTGATGTCGCCATCCATGCTTCTGGTATCATTGACGGCGTGTGTATTTTTCTGGTAATGTGTTATTTTGTCCAATTTTAACGGAGGTATAGATTTGTGAGTACTTGCAGAATCAAAGCTGGTCAAAGACAGATCTCGCTTGATCTCCCTTTTTACAGTTTTACGGCGCCGCCTTCGAGGAAAAGTAAAGGATTTCCTGTCTAAGCTGTGACTTTCGAAGCTATCGGTTGTGTCCAAGGTTTTATGTCGCGATTTTCGTCCTACACTCGATATATCGCTGCTTATTTCTAAACTTTCTAACCTCGTTTCCAATGTGTGCACTTGATTGACCAATTTGTCAAGAACTTGGGCTGTACAGGAAACTGGTTTATGTACAACGGTTCTGGAGGACTCCAGCAACGAATCCTCAGATCCTGAGCTGTGTACGAGGAAGAAATTCGGTGGAATCAACAACAGAACGTCGGTATCGTCGGTCTCACTCATTACAGCAGTGTTTTAACTGATTTGCGGTAATAAAATACTGGGCCATTATATTTGAATTATGTCTATAAAACTTTAGTTATATTTGAATAAATGCTAATTCGATTTATTTAGTTTTCAGCTGTTATGTTTGTATTAAAATATGTAATATAGTTTTGTATTGTTTTGTTTACTCTTGGTTTTGGTTTACTTTTACTTTGACGGTTGCAATGCAATTTGCGGTTGATTGTGACACTTGCTTTATTTTTTTTGTTTTGCTTGTGGGACAGGCTAAATCTAACATGGCCATACCGCCTTGTCATCCGTATGATTTTTTTGTACCTACATGAGTTGTTAAATCTAAGAAGATGATAGAGAAGGGTGAACAATGAGATGAATCTCTCCCCTTTTCCCATTTAAGTAAAGCCGTGGATGCTTTACTGAAACTTAAAGTCGAATTTTGTAGAGAACACGAAAAGTAGCATTTCCTAATGTTTGTATCATTTGTCCCCACTTGTGCACGAACCGGGTTATCAATCCACAAAAAATAACACAATTATTACAATCACAAGTTTTAGCAAATAATACAAAATCACGACACCATAGTTTCGGTTGACCTCCCTGAAAAACTCTCACACTTGTTGTTTGAGTTGAGCTTGATGCCGATGGCGGGCGACGGGTGTCAAGCAGCCAATAATGTACGACATAATATCGACTGTTTCCGCTACAAAGGTCGTAAACACCATTTTGGCAATCGGCAAAAAACTAAAAGAAAAAAAAACTTTCTTAGATAACTCTTTTGTTTTATTACTTATAAAAAAAAATTAAATCTAGGAAGGAAGTTCTTAAATTTTGGCGGTCCCTTGTCTCATTTAATTACAAGTATGTACGACAGTTAATAACTGGAGTTACACCCCTGAAAACCTAAAAAAATGGTTTAGACACCCCGTAATAAAATAGCCTGGTAAAAAGCGCCTGCAGTAAAAACCAGCTAAGCACGACAAGAGTACTTTTTATTGTTGTAAAGGCGTTTTTTTTTTACAAATTAGGTAGATACACCCTTTTATTGTTAGTAATACAATGACTCTATTCGCCATTTAATTAATAAGAATGGATTTTAGGTATTTGTAATATAAATAATGATAGTAAAAAAGATAGAAATAGAGTAAAAAATAAATAAAAAGGTCTTAAAAATCAATACGTACCTACTTATTTATTATTTATTAATTGTTAATTGGTAATAGGAACGTTATGCACATAAATAATTCACAAATGGTAAGCTAAAGGTCCCATCAACCAAGTTGGTGCCTGGATAATAATACCAGTATTTAGCTAATAAAACTCTACTATACCTATTGTTGCTTTCCGAGAGCAAATGCACGAGTTACTTTTATTACTTATTAGAGTTCCCTCGATTTCTCGAGAATCCCATCATCAGATGGCCTAACACGCCCGACAAAATTCTTCTCGTCACTTTTCGTCACGCGAGAACGTGACAAATCTATGTGTAAACATAATTAAGTATGTCTGCTTCGATAAAAAGAGTCGACATACTGTTGTCCCGTTACGCATGCTAGGCCTACTAATGACAATGGAAACAAATGGAAAGAATACCTTTTTAAACAAACAAAAAAAGGAATTTTCGAAATTCGGTCAGCCGTGTTCGAGTAAGTTTTTTTTTTGTTATGTTGATTTTTCAAAATGATACAATTGATATGGGAGCACTCTGGAGTTGGCTACCTACTGACCTACCAAACAAAAAAAAGATCATCATATTCAATTACTAAATGCGGAGTAGGTATACGCGTGACAACTGACAAGCACAAAAAAAACAGTCGAAATGAGAACATCCTCCTTTTTTGAAGTCGTTTAAAAATAGACAGTTATTTATTGGTAGACCATTTTATTTTCTTATCTAGGTAACTTTAATAAATAATAAGTACAAAGCAAGCAAGCAAGCAAGTTCGTATAGACCGAGTGGCTAACCCTGGTGTCAGAGTTACTAGGCCGCGCCAAGGCCTCTGACATGGCTTGACGATTGTTGTTATAGAACAAATAACAGAGGCCTACAATTTGACGTGTCATCAGAGCCACGGTAGTACCTATTTAACATCATCATTCATCATCAAAGTCGACGAAATTCTAATCACACAATCATCGCTCTTTCATTCAGCGCAAGTTTCAAGTTTTCCAATATGAGTCTGACAGCTGCAGCGTAGGTAGCGACCGCGACCGCCATGGCGTGGTCGTCGCATTTAAACTGCTTGCTCGCTTTGAATGCCGCAGTCGATCTGTAGAGTTGGAAGCATCCAGACGACTGTTGGAACTCGAGGGCGCTGACTAGCCACGACCGCCGCAAGAATTGGGCGTTGCCGGCTAAAGCGCAGATCGCAACTGAAAGTTGAAAATAAAAATATTACATACTGACGAATTGAAAACCTCCTTTTTGGAAATTGGTTAAAAAGTAAAAAAGGTAGTTATCGTGGAGAAGGTAAGTTTAAGTAGGGTCGCGATGTCTCTTCACTACCCCTACTATACTTATGTTGGTATCTTTGCTCATAGGTATCTTTAATATATAATATAAGTAATATTTAATAACAATGAATTTTTTTTTATTAATAACTAGCTGCGCCGCGCTACTTGTGGGTTGTCCCACAATTTTTTTTCGGGATGAAACTCAAAGTAATATTATGATCTGTTAATTTAAGTAGTTAAAGCGTAAAAACGCAACAAAAAAACTTTCGGTTTTATAATATTAGTTAGGATAATTGTTACATTAGTAAAAAAAAATGGTGAAAAATCGGAATCGGAAAATTAAAACTTTTTTTTTAAGTAGCAGAACAAAAATATGTACATGCTCTTTCAATTTCAATGTAGGTACAGCCCGATTCAATCTTAATGGCGGCTGTGAAGTTAGGCGCGAAACGCTGCGCACTACCGAAAACTAAAGGCGGGTCTACGCTAGACGAACCGAGCACGAGCGAAGCACAAGCGGAGCCGTTCTCGGCTTCGTCGTTCGCGGCGTCAAGTGTGGACGTACAACGAACCTACGACGATCACTGTTCTCGAACGTAGTTTTCCGCAGTGAGTTCGCGGCTCTTGGCGAATATGGACGATATTAATATTGCAGTAGCCGCTGCTGTTGCAGCGATTATTATAGCGGTGGTAATAGATTTATCCTCCTTTTTTTTCTCTCGGCGATATGAAGCTAATAAACTAATAATTTTATTTTTGCACAATTCTACATCCTTACCCAATTCTTGGGATATACGAGACCATGCATCAATCTTCTTAGTATTTTTATAGTAATCTTCATGTTTTGGGTCCCATATCAATGGATTTTATTTCTATATAATTCAATTAATTGCACGGAAGTATCTTCGGTCCACGTTTCCATGATGCTCGACTCGAGCGACCGACGTCTGTCACTAAACACGTCCACGAGCGCACTGCGAGCGCGAAGCAAATCCCTTTGTGTTCGTCAAAAAACCGACAACAGGCGGAACGCAGCCGAGCACGAACAAAATGCTCGCAGCGCGCTCGTTCGAGGCTTGTAAGTTGGTCCACACTAGACGAATTGTGTTCGGCTCGTGCTCCGCTCGTGCTCGGCTCTCCTAGCGTAGACGCATCTTAAGGTTTGCGCGGGCGTCAGAGACAAGACGCCGCAAAGTCTCGCCTGCGGCGCTCTTCACAGGCGCTATTAAGTTTGAATCAGTTTGTACAGAATCAAAATGTTACTTAGTAAATTCTTACTTTGTTCTAGAAATAAATCTATCAAGGGGATGCTGTTCGCCACAATGTACTCCGCCTCTCGGTAAGCCATTTCGCAGAACTGCGTCTTGTAGAAGTTGTCTTCAGCAACGGAGAATATGGCGCAGTTGCGGCTGAGACGAGCGTGTAGGAGAATTATTATTCTGGAATTAAAAAATAATCAATTAAATTAAAACGTTATTCTTTGTACATTGCTTAGGCCTTGTATAGAATCACCACTTGACCAAGAAGGCCTAGCATACGCAACGCGACAGCGGTATATAGGTACGTCGACTCTTTTTATCGAGACAGACGCATGTCTACACATACCTTGTTACGTTCTCACACGACAAAAGTGACGAGAAGAATTTTGACGCGCGCGCATGCTATAAAACTAGGCATTCTATAGGTAACTTAACTACGTATTTAAATGTGTGATACCGGCAAATTGTAATGATAGGCATTACAATTTGCCGGTATCATACATTTAAATACTTAACTTACCTATGGGTAAGCCAATAACCGAAATCAGTACCATCTGTAAGTGTTGAGTAACATTCATCTGGTAATTTACAGCGCACATTCATATCATTTGAAAGGTTTTCTTCGCTGTTCAACAAAGACCCCACGCATTTGTCTAAAAAGAAAAGATGGAAACTCAATTTTTCACACATTTTTCAATCAAACACGCAGCTCTGTACATATTTTTTCAGAAGTTATGTAGTAGGTACCTACACTGACTACAGTTTAAAATATTTGTATTTTTTTATTTTATGTTACTTATTTAGTGTCTTCTGGCAAAATAGTTTGCGCTCGTGAATAAATAAACCACTGTGAGCTGCAGGTGAAGAGGTCACACTAAATAACTATGAACAATTAGCTGCACCGCGCGGTTTCACCAGTGGTTAATAAGTACCTATCCAAAGTGCTATTCCAGACTATATAATAATGTATCCCTGGGCCAAATTTCATCCAGATCCGTTTAGCCGTTCTGGCGTGATTGAGTAACAAACATGCACACTTTCGCATTCGTGATAGTACTAAAATATATAAAGACATTTTGTAACAACTTTTAAAAAGGAGGAGGTTCTCAATACGACTGTATGTTTTTTTTTCATTTAGGATTTTCGTAGGGCTAAGCGGCTAAACGCAATCTCACGTGACGAGCACGCTTGCCTAGAACCCTGAAGAAATCGATTCACTCACCAGACTGTGTAGGGCTCGGTGTTCCTCGGTCTATGGCTTCCACAGTGCTGAAATACGTCTCCCACTGCGGGAACTCGCTGTATGCGTGAGTATGTAGCAGAGAGTCAAAGCTCAACTTTGGTACACGCTTGGCCCATGACGTGGCGTTGGAGGTTAGGGCTGCGACTAAAAAAATACATTGCCATTACGTCTTATAATATGAATAGGTCCTAAACATGTTAAAAATTAATGTACCTACCTATTTATTAGCAAGAATTTAATGAAATAATATTAAGTGCGTAAATATTTTGTTCTTGAATGAATCACCATTTAAATTAAAATTCATCGACTTTCTATTAATTTCAGTATTTATTTAAAAATCTTTAAAAGAATAATTTTAGGTAGTTTCTAGGATAATCCTAATGTACTTACTTAACTACTTACTACTTATACTTGTTCGAGTATTTTGTTGGAGATAAAACATTAAAATTTAAAATTCTGTACAAACTTACGAAGTTTTTTCATTTTCCCACCCTTTGAATTATTATTGTATTCATTTTGTAACTTCTCGCTTCGTTTCAACAAATGTTTCAAGTCCTCTCGTACGGCTTCTGGGATTTCATCGTCATTCACATAAGTTTCCAAATTCACTAAAACAAAGTAGGTATGAGTTTTTGTTATTTTATTTTAGTAAAAAATAATTTTCTTAGTTGCGAATAAATGTAATAGATTTATTTTTTATATAAAAGGATAAGTAAAAAATAATTGTACCTAATAAAATTCAAATTTAATTCAAGTATTTATAAAAAAAAAACAAACCAAAGTATTTTAATAAAGGTAATTAAAGAAAAGTTAGAAGCTTATCTTACCATTTAAAAGAAACAATCCATGAATCAAATTCAATGAAAACATTTTTTTATTTTTTTCACAATAATCAACGACTCGAGTCAGCACTGGTATATAAACCGTTAAATCTACATAAGACGGCGTGTCATCTTTTATAATTTTGGCAGTTTCAGGTTTTATAAAAGTACTTTTATAAGATGCCATGGCTGGGTACAAAAGCGTAAAAACGAATAAACACACATGACTTAATTTAAAATCAGTCCTCATATTTTATGTGCAAAATTTTAGCTAGGATGACTTTTGTACATGAGTGTTGACAAAGGCTAGGTGTTTCTGTGTCTAAATTCGAATAAAAACTGTTGTTTTTACCGCTGATCTCTGAGCTTTTATTGCCTTCGCGATAAGATGAATAAATATGTTCTCTCAGTGGGGCATGGGATTACTAACAAAGATAAGAGAGTAGAAGAGACACCTCCCAAGCAGCATCACAAGCTGTATAACAGCTCTATTAAAGTTCGTTTATACTCTTAATGCTGTATTTCTTGGCCGCATAAAGGCTGTATAAGCGCTTATACAGCCCTTATACCCCTGAAATTGGCACAAATTATACAGCGTTTTGCGTTATATTAGCTGTACAGTAGCTGTATAAGCATAAAATAGGCTGCATAATAGCTGTTTTGCGGCTGTACTATGGTGTACAAGGAAACCAATACACTCCAATTACTACATTGTAACTCAATTGTAATGCTTTACGTGGTAAAAAGTCTGTTGAACAGAGTTACAAAAGAATTAAAACGAAACAGAAGATATAATATTAATGATGGCGTTTATAAATCAGTATTGATCAAATATAGTGACATTTATTATAAACGCTTTGTGTTTAAAGATTTGGAGATTCGATAGGCCCAGGATACAGTGTATTATCGTGCAAAAATAAATTTATTGTGGACATATATATGTTTTGTGATAAAAAATAAACGCGCCAGCAAAATAACCACGGAAGAGATATTAAATAAGGTAAGTAAATATGGTTTTTATAGGTTAGAATTTAAAAATGTTTGAATTAATGGACGTAGTGCCTCATTGGTGCATAGTAGGTTATTGGACAAACTGAAAATATTGATAAACATAAAAACATTAGTCTAATTTTTATGTACTCATGTTCGTATCTTCGATTTGTAATTGATAAAATGGCGACAATTTGCTAAGCAGCCTAAATTCTATTTTGATGGTCTTATAGCATTAATAGCTGTACTATGTAGGTAATGGATACTAGTATTCAGCTTTTAGCGGTTGATGGGCTGTATAAACGAATATATTTACTATTAATGTTGCATAGCAGTGTTTCGAACATAACCTGTAACTCTTTTTAGGGATACGTAATATTAAGTGAAAAACCAAAATGCATCACGTTTTCGAAAATAAAGTATTCAAGTTATTTTTTAGAAATTTCAAAGCAATTATTGTAGATTTGCGTCCTAGAATTTGCAATTCATCATATGCAATTCATCAATTCTTACACCTATTACTTTATACCTATTCAATATGAATATTTTGTTTGAAATGTTTACATTCCGTATTAAATTAAATTAAATTAAATTAAAAATCATTTATTTCGGAAACAGTCCATAGTCGTGCACATAATCATATTTTATCATAAATAATCAAAATTAAAATTAAAATCAAATACATAATTACAAAATTAATGTCACATCAAATCAAAATTAAAATCACTAAATTCAATAAAAATCAGTCCATTCAATAAAAATCAGTCCAGTCAATAAATAAAATAAAATCAATAAAAATAGTAAAATAAAATAAAAATGGAACAAAACAAAATTATAATCTTAGCGCAGTCTAAATTTAGGTTTGGATCCAGAGTGCTCAACATGCAGCCTAGTCCAGTGCTGCATTATTGGGCAGTCTAGATCCATCCTCGAGGCAAACAGCTGGAGGTAACTGTTGGCGCTGCCCCGTACGCGGCGCTGCAGGGACGCGACTCGTTTGCGCATGATCGCTGCGAAGCCATCAACGTGCGCGTCCGCAAACATCCCTGACGCGCTACAATAAGGTGGCAGCCTCAACAGCGCCCTGAAAGCGTTGTTGTATTGGATGCGCAGGGCATCGTACGATTTTTTAGTGTGCTTGACCCATAGGCTGCAGGTGTAAAACGATTGGCAGAATGCTCTGTACAATGTTACCTTCACTTCTGCAGTACATCGCGCAAACCTACGAGCCAGCATATTCGCCCGAACAGACAATGCCCTACGCTCCCTCTCCATATCAAAATCATCTGCCAGCGTCTCGGTGACCCAGTGACCCAGATACTTAAACTGTACAACTTTTTTAAGGACACTGCCATTCAGCATTACTGGTGGGACAGTGTCATAAGTTTTTGACCCCGCCTTAAACACCATTAACTCGCTTTTGATGGCGTTGTATCTGAGCCCATGAGCCTCCGCATAACGCTCGCAGATTGAAATTAACTTTCTGAGGGCACTAATCGATGGGCTCAGCAGCACCATGTCATCTGCATAACTGATGTTGTTCACAAAAACACCATCAATCGAGCATCCGACTTTGGCGCTGCTGAGCTCACGGATCAGCCGGTCCGTGTAGAGGTTGAAGAGGGTCGGCGATGTTAGCCCGCCCTGCCTTACACCACATTCTAACCTGTACTCGTCCGAAAGTGACCCCGACCACCGCACAGAATTGCTCTGATTACCATACCAGTATCTTAGGAGGTTTATGCACTCGATGGGAAGGTCTGTATCACTCGCCAATTTTTGCCACAACCTGTCGTATGCTACTAAGTCAAACGCCTTAGATAAATCCAAGAAGCAGGCATAGACGGGTGTGCTTCTGTCAGTGTAGTACTGGACGGTATGCTTGAGATTCAGTATCGCCATTTCAGTTGACAACTTATTTCTTAAACTTATTAGACTTATAAATATTTTGCAGTTTTGATAACATTTCATGATGTTTTTGATCAATTTTATGTAGTTTATGGTTCGTTTCAGGTTTTTAAGAAACCAACTCTATCATCCACTTCAACCAAAATACTCGAATCCTTACATCCTGATCTGGACGCTTCAACTGCGACGGAATATTATATTGTTCAATACGTCGTGAATGAACCAAATGTAGAAACAAACTCGGGCAGCATGGTAACCTTGCACAATGAGTTTGAAACTCAAATTCCTATTCAAACCCAACAAAATAATGATAGTAATCAGACTATTCAGTATCTACAAAAAAATCTTGCAAAATCAATATAATATGGAATAAAAAATAAACATACTGGAAAGTAATAAAAAAAAAAATTGTTTTTGTGTAAATGCTCTTGGACAGGGGGGAGCAGGAAGAGCGAGGAGACCAAATTTGGTTTGAAAAAATACAAAAACTTCCTTAATTTTTTCTTTGAACTTGTAAGGTCCTGGGATGACACTTACACCCTGACTGATAACGAAAATTTTTTCATGTCTGTGTTAAAAAACACTGGCAAGAGGAAACTAAATAAGAACGAAAGAGCCTCTACAAAAAGAATAAGAACAATAAAAACTGGACCACTACAAGAAAACCAAAATTCCAAAAATCAGGAAAATCAAAAAGCTGGAGATCAAGAAAACCAAAACGCCGGAAATCAAGAGGAAATACAAAATGATATGGAAACGAACGAAGAAAGCCCTGAAAATATAGCAAATGACACAGAACCTATTGAACAAGAGGAGGCTAAAGAATTCCTTTGTTAATAGATAATAAAATTGTTTAGCTATCTAAATCGGTTCAAAAAACGTAGAGTTAAGTTGTTTTAAAAACACACGTAATCTCGTGACTGTGATTTTCTTATGAGACAAAGTAGTAATTAAACTAGTATATTATAAAATATTATAAAAAAATTAAATTATTAGTATATATTATAAGACTGACGGAATGGAAAAAAAATTGTTAAGCTAACCTACTTTTTAAGAAGATACATAATCTTGTGACTGCGATTGTCCTTAAGACAAAAAATATACCAAAACTTATTTTATAGTCTTTTACTTAGTATGTTAGTTTAATACTTACCAAAAACACATAAGTAACTACTAAAACTTCTTTTTATAGCCTTTAATTTAAATACTTAGCTAATTAAAAATTAAAACTAAACAATTTTCCCCTGTAAACATACGTAAAATTCAGGAAGTAAATTTTTTATTTGACTCACGAGTATGTTCCTCGAGGAAAACTATCTCCATAAGTTTCTACACTCTTTTTTACACCCTGTATAAACCGTGAAGTTTTAGGCATTAGTTATTAGGTTCCCTTAGTGAAGCAATTTATATTCATGATTATGAAAATCTTTTACTTTGGGACTAACTCTAGCTCATATTCAAAAGCCAGCTGTTCAATTACAATTTATAACATTCTTACTTATATCAATACTTATTCGACTAATTTGTATGAAACAGCAATTTTTTTTTCTTCAAGATAGTAAGTAGGCCCCTTAGTGAAAGTTGTTTATATTCATGGTTCTCCTGACAAGCGGAACCTAATACTTAAATTTCACGGTTTGTAGGTAATATGTAGAAAATTACTTTGCAATGAGTATTGCAATTGTATTTGTATGACTCTAATATCGAAAACTGATAAAAAATAAAAAAATCTATAAAAATCAGAATGAGTTTTATTTCTCTATCAAACTGTGTGCAAAAGGGGTATAAAATATAATAGATTTTTATGTTCTATACATACTAGTTTCATTTTTACATCTTCAGGATTAACAATGGTCTCAATTTGCCCAGAGGCATGCAATTTGGCTTTGAATATATTCAAATATGACGATTTTATTGGTGATTCAAAAACTTGTGCTAAGTCTGTAATTATAAGAGCGCATATTTTTATTTTTTTCTCAAGCATATATATTTTCTTTACCTCGAGAACCTGACCATCGTTGCATAAAAAATATTTATCTCTCGATTTTGGTGAAACATTAAATTTTTTTTCATATTCACTTTCGTCGTCACTTGAACTGCTGCATGATAAAATGTCGTCAGAAGGTAAAGCTACACCTGATATAACTATGATCAGTCACAATATTTTCTACGGAACCCCTTTCATTAGATGTCGACAGTATTGACGCTTGACTGTAGGTGATCTGATCTGTTGCAATATCTCCATGTTCCTCGGCAGTAATTTCATTTTGTTGATAATTTGTAATATTTAAAATATTCCTGTTCAATCTTTCTTCTAATAGCACCAAATCTTTTTCGCTTTTTCCACATATTTATAAAACAATCACAAAATACAGCATATACAAATGCACAATAATTCAAAATGGCGACTCTGTCACTTATACAGATTGAAGCTGTACTAAAGGCGTCATTTATTTTTATTGCTGTTTATTACTCTCAAAGACAGAAATTAGACAGCTATCGTCTGTAAAAGGGTGTACAGTTACACCATAAAGAGAAGCTGTAGAAGAGAGTTTGCCTACTTCATAATACAGAAATAAGATTTGAGGACCACCATGTCCACCATAATACAGCTCTAAGCTGTATTAAGTAAGTGACGGTATGCAAAATGCAGCTATTGTACAGCTTTAATACTAAAATGAGATTAAAGCGTTACAGGAAACTTAAAGCTGTACATGACAGTTATCATACACTGATTTAGAACTTTAAGCGTACTTTGACTCATAATACAGACTTAATACAGTTAGAGCTGAATAATTACTCCTAAACCGACATTATAACACTATGATGTCTTTTCAACGTTCTTATAAAGCTGTAAAACAGCGTTAAGTGCTATATTGGCTGCTTTTTAGGTGTTCATTACGCTTGGTTGCTGCTTGGGCTAGCAGCATTTGAAAATAATTATGCTACCCCGAGATTTATCCATGATCAACCACAAGTAGATATTTATTTTACATCGTTAATTCTTAGTTAAAATTGGCTTATAAATGGCGCACTTTTTTTCATTACCTACATCTATCCAGACCTTCTAAAGAGATTCCAAAGTAAAATTATGCTGTTGTTAGTCAACATTATAAAAATCATAAGGAAAATACATATATTTTTCTAAGTACTTTTATTCGATAGCATGTATTCGGTGCCAAAAGAGTAATTAATAATAATAATAATAGAATAATAATTAACTAGGTATTTTAAAGCATTTCAAAAAGTTTAAAGCAACTGGCCAATGGTAGCACTTCTCAAATCCAAGAATTCCCAAAGTTGTTTTTACTAAAACTAATTTCTCGCTCAACAGAAAATTATGCTTCAAAAATATTAGTGGTGGAATAATTCTGAATAATAAAGTTCATTGAAATAAAATATTGAACCTTGTTTGAATCAAATCCATATGATTGGGTTCATAAAATAAATCATTGCTTCTGTGTACATACGAATGGACATTCTACACAAACAATGATTATTCTTTGCCGAAGCCCGAGTAAGAAACGAAATTGGTTTGAAGCTTTGAAGGACCGCAAATAAATTATTGTAGGGATAAGCCCTGAATAAGCACCGCCGCGGGGCTTCAAGAGAATAGTGATCCAGCTGAATATAATTATGTAAAACAAAGCAACACCCATGTTGTTTCCTATTTATAGACGTTTTACAAGTATTTGTCGCAAAAGGTATGCAGAATTAATTACTATTTCTACTAATACACTACCAGTAAACTCTTTTGCTCTTGCTCGAACACGGTTCTCAGAATTGTGGCAAACCACAATTGTGGCAACCGTGATCTAAAAATTTCGGCGATTCGCGGTTGCCTACGCAACGCGTGCAATGTGAATTACGCGCATCCTGCATCGCGTTCTCAGCTTTTCGGGATTTTTTTACATTTTTGGGTAGGTATAACAAAAAATCACGAATGTGTGGAAATATTTTTAAAAGTTTAATTATTCGAGTGCAGTAGTTTAGTTAGAACACAGATACCTAAAGAAGTTTAGAATGATACGCCAACTTTTTAACCGACTTCCAAATAGGAGGAGGTTCTCAATTCGAATGTAGTATGTTTTTTTGTATGTATGTATGTACGCGATTAAGTACACCACTAATTGTGAATCTAACTTAATGATTTTTTTAATTTGGTAGATTATACTTTAGTTTCATTGGTCCCTTAAAAATCTATCAACAAAAAAACTAAAACCTGGTAACATGGACGACGGCCTGACGGGAAGTCGGTGTTTTAAGCTTTGCTTTAAAAATTTGTTTATTTATTTCTACAACGGCTTGTTTTTAATCAAGAGTAGAGCTGTTTGGAAAGTCCTGCATTTACTTACGAGTAGGTAGGGGGAAATAGAATAGAAGCGGGGTGGGAGAAGGATTGGAGAGAAATGAGTGGCATTGGCGCGGTACCAGCAAAAAAGAAAGGAGAATTAAAAGTTAAAAACCTTTTATTAAAACAAGATTTTATTGCGTTAACAAGGAAACAAACTTTTTATTTTAATTATTATTAACTTATAACGTCATTACACCTACCTAGGTACCTACTTGTTTATCTAAGTACCTACTTAAATCTCGAGACAAGCTTTTAAATAGTTGGCGTTTTTTTTTTTACAACAGACTAGGCATGCGTTTGACCACTGACTCGCCTGATGGGAAGCGTCGACGTGATCGAAGGTGTAACGCTTGCCTAGGAGATACGAGTACCTACCTACTCACTTTACTCTTTAACACCCCCGGATTGTATTTAGGTGGAAAGATAGACGCAGGCAACGAGTTCCACACCTCTGCAGTTCTTACAAGAAAAATTGACTTGAAACGCTTAGTAGGTACGTTTTAAATTAATAATGCTAAGGTGGCCAGTTGTTAGAACATAATGTTAGTTGTTTTTTTGATTTCCTGTCAACCATAAAGAGTTCATTTTGTCTATTTCGATTAGAAAATCATTTACACTTTTATGATATTTTTTTATATTCTTTTACTTTAATTAAAGGACATTAATTTGTGAAAAAGAAAATAATTTAAGGACTTGGGTAACTAAAAAACGAGATATTTTTCAATAAACAGGTATTATAATCATAATCTCCAATAAATACCTACTCTTAAATTTTTCATTATATAGGTAATTGTACATTGGTACAGAGTTTGTAATTAAAATAATGTTACTAATAGAATTTTCAGTAAGTTAATTTTAATGTTGAATCGAACTTTTTACGTAAGTCATGCAGCAATATAACACGCCTTGCAGCAATAGTCACACCTTTGCCCCGAAGGTGCTAGCAGAGGTGTAATACAACACCCTCACTTCGCCGGATGATATTCGGTCCCAAATGTGACAGGGGGCGAGCATGTCGCCATACACCAGGATCTAGTCACGTAGCAGATGACATACAATATGCACAAATGTTCACACAATGAACAACTTGGTGCGTGCCATTGACTAGGAGCAAACCTGCTCCCTCTGGCTTGAGAGGCGAGCCTTCTCAAGTTATTAATTCAAAATTCTATATAGTTTATTGTAAACTTAATTGTTTAAATTAATTTATATTTTCTATTAACTATTTATTATAATATTTTTATTTATCAATTATATATAAAAACAAAAATTAAAATTATTTATGTATAAGGTAAACAACAAATCATTGTTTTATGGGTAGTTTTAGATAATAATTATTGTAATATCTTTTATTTATATTCTTTTAACCTTTTTAATTCATTATCAATAATTGTGGAGATGATTAGGGGAGGTTTTTGTCCAACATTTTCAAGGTGAGATGATTACAATGGTGATTTTCTACAGATAGTAGTTTGACACATTCCACATATAGTTTTGTAGTAGTTTCATATATTCCATATTTAGTAAGTACTTATTTTTTTAATTCATATATTCAATCAATCAATCAATCAATCAATAATTTATTTATTTGACATAAAAACAAATTTTACAACAAAAAATATTGAAATCACTGGTTTCCGAACTAGTAAAAAAACTGTGCTACGGAAACCAGAGACCTCTCCCAATTATCTTATTTATCACGATGTTCTCACAGCATGTATAGGTGCCTGTTTAATGAAGGTGTCCAGTTTATTTTTAAACAATTCACTAGTAATAGGTTCCCCGATGCCACACAGAGGGTTCCTTATAGCATATTTTACATAAATCTCTCCATATATCTTTTTAAGTAGTTCTCTGACACCCTGTGCTTGGTTGTCTGTATTCATGACGAATTTTAGCCCCGATGGTGTTTCTAGGCAGTGTAGAGTGTATTTGGATGTCTTGTAGTGCATGAACCCATCTCTAGGATCAAGTGGAGATATTTTGGCGACAAATGACTTTATGGAGAACAGCATACCATACATCAGCTTTCCTTCCTGTAAAGATTGTGTACTTATTATCATCTAAATAATATAATTTGATTGAAGCATTTTTGATGTTTAATTTTGAAACCTGTCTGTGATGCTAACCATCACAGACTGGTTTCTAAATTAAACATTTATTAAACATAAAGTGACGTAATTAAATAGTAAACAATAAAGTTTTGGTGTTATCTTGTTCATGTTCATCCACGGTTTCCAAAATTTAGTAAACAACAGAGCTACCTACTTAATTGTATGTTAGCAGAGATGCTACATTTAGAATACATAGGAATTCAAATTCATTTTTTTGCAGAAATATAGGTAAATACAAAATTCTATGTACTAATCTATGAATGCAATTATTATGAGAACGTAGTTATAGCGCGTAGTACGATTGTGGCCGCAATTATAACACTTACTTCCTCTCTCGACATTCCCGCTTGCTTTGATCTGTTCCATTCTCCGTAATACAAAAGCGTGCCATATCTATCAAAAATGTATAAATTGTGAATCGTCATAGCAGTTTTAAATCTCCTGAAATAATCTATTTCAAATCCCAATTAACTTTTTGTTTTTATTTTCTACAGTTTGAAAAACGAAGGCAGGGCAGCCAGCTCTTTTGTTTTGACAATTGACATTGACATTACACAGTAGGTAGTGATGTACGATGAAGTTACTATTTTAAGTCCATCCGTATATGTTGTTCTCGTTTCTTCGTTTCGCATCACTACTTACTTGTATAATAATAGTGTTGTACCCCAAAATTATCCGGATGAATTTCTTGGGAAATTTTGACCTTGCTTGAGCGGTTCGTGAACGTGAATAAAGGCGTTGGCCCATCGCGGCACACGGAGAGACTACGCCCGTGTGTTTACCTTTGCTTTTGTGGAAACATGCAGAAACTCTTTGCAGTTTTTGTTGAACTTTATGTTAATTATTATTATAAGCCTTCAATATCTGTGTCAATCAACCTAGCGTCTTAATCAAGTCACTCTAAAAACCTAACTTGTATTTTGCTGATTAAAACCGTAATTCTAAAGGTTTTATCTTATTTATCACTTTTCAAGAAAATGTATGTATATCCACCGCAACCCACGGACATGCTACGCATGAATATGAGATTCATGACGTCATTGATACACGCGTGGCTTGCCCGAATAAGCCACCCATACATCTTAAGATCATGCACGCTGTGCATGCGGTACACGAAAGTAGCGTAGTTTCACTTCGGGAATTGAGATTTGGTGGGGAAGCGACACCTGGTATATTATTTTAAAATGTGCTGCGCCAGAGTTGTCCATAGTCGTGGGGTCATATTCGTGTATAGCGTGTGTTGCAGTGGAAACGTAGACCCACGTTGTCAAATCAACGAAGCCACCACAACTAAAATGCGCCACGTGACGGTGTCAAACGTGCGCCGCGGTGGGCCAGCGCCTCAACCACGCTGAGGAACTAAGGCGTCACCCAGACAGACGCGGCCTGCAGTGTCGCCCAATGGACATTTGCATTTTTTGGTGGCCCATTGGCCGCCACCGCAGACCGCGTCTATCTGAGAGACTCTTTCGGCGTCTTTCATGGATTTCACATTTGCGGCCCATTGGCTACCATCGCAGACCGTGACTGTCAGTGAGACATAATAGAATAAGTCGGGTAATTTTTGTTTCGATTTCGGAATATTTCTTGTTTGTTTCAATTGAAAAAGACACATTAGATTTTGACACAACACTATTCGTTCCCTTGAAAAAAGTTGAACTTCAACCATGGTGTAATATTTGTAAAATTATTGAAATACCACTGTTACGATACAGTAAACACCGAAACAAGAGCAATAAATTGTTTTTTGCAATTATCCAGTGCGTAATTATTTTACATACATTTGTTTGAAAGTGGTAATATAAACAAGCCAATGCAAGTTCTGACTTTTGAGGTTATAATTATCTAACTGATGTTTTAGGCTAGGTAAATCAATACAGAATGGATGAATACACTCGAGAACCGTGCCCGTGGCGAATTCTCGATGACTCTGGTGGCGCCTTTATCATGGGAGCCATTGGAGGTGGTATCTTTCATTCTATCAAAGGATTTAGGAATGCACCAGTTGGGTTTAGCAGAAAAATGGTATGTACCTATGTCCCTATTTGGTTTATTTGCAGGTGCTACTTGCTTGTATAAATTTAGCTTATTTGAAAGCTTCACTGTAGAGCAGGTAAACTTAAACTTTGGAATCTCCAATATTGTATTACAGTGTCAGATGTAAATTAACGATAATTAAGCATAATATTATGAGTACTTTAATTTACAGCTTGGCAGTCTAGCAGCTGTAAAGGAACGTTCTCCTATCACAGGTGGCAACTTTGCAGTATGGGGTGGCATGTTTTCAACCATTGACTGTTCCTTAGTATACTTGAGACAAAAGGAAGACCCCTGGAACTCCATAATGAGTGGTGCCCTCACTGGAGGTATCCTCGCTGCTAGAAATGGTTAGTATAAACTCCTTTATCAAATATTTATCTTTTTGGTGAGGAAATCACATCTGCGAAAAGGAATTAGCAATCAGAATTTATTGAAAACTCCTATAGTTAAACATCACATGTACACATCAGCATGCTACACACAATAAGGCCATGTTCCCTTTAGGCAAGCAGACTGCAGCTTACAGTGCATCCAGTTTGCACGGTCTTCAGCTTACAGATAATATTATCTAATTTCGCAGGTGTCCCAGCCATGGCTGGTAGCGCTCTTGTGGGTGGCATCCTTCTTGCACTAATAGAAGGCATTGGCATCATGTTCACACGGCTAACATCTGAGCAGTTCAAGCCTCAGCCCATCTTTGAAGACCCCTCAGTGCTAGGCCAGGCACAGGCCCAGAACCCCACCTTCCAATAGACATAAGATCATTTTTAGGATTGTACAGTTTTAACAATACTTGAAATATTTATTTTTATTCAATTGGTAGAATTTTATTTTAGATTTATAGAAATTTAGTCATTCTCATTTAGGTTTTCCTCATTGACTTACAGATTATGAAAAATTTGAGCCTTCAAACTAATTCCATGTTTACATTGCCAAATCAAAAATGTTAACAATTCATGACAAAATATTTAGCACTAATGCTAATCCACTGTACAATCTGAGCTATCTTGCCATATGGCATTGTATGTACATTGCAATGTACTAATCATACAACCAAAGTAAAATTGAATTAATCCTTGACATTTGAGTGGGTGTTTGCATCTGTGATATTCTCAGTTCCATGCTGACTGCTTCAGCCACTCTTAATTACATAGATAGTAGAGATAGTACCTGTATTTCAACTTATAATTTGATTTGATCAACTCTGCATGAATAGCAAGGTTTGCTTGATTGCATCCAATGCTAAATAAATATTTAATCCAATTAGTGTATTTAGCCAATTGGAGTGTACAATCTCTATTAATATAATAGTTGTGAGTGATGCACATACTGGAAGTTGATGTTCAAAGCTCAATAAAATACTATTTTTATTGAAAATTAATTTTAGTTACATATTTCATAGAAGATTACTTACAAATGTTGCTTTCAACTTAATATTTGTTTCCCATGAGTTGAATGTGACCATGTTGTGAATTGCATTTGTAATGTACATGTTCTGAAGTTTATATCCCATCTTTAGACTATTTACCTACATATGTAATTAACACTTTGTAGATAAGAGTGTAGGTAGTGTTGTATGAAGTATGGTGAAAAATACAATGTTTCTTTTCTAAATTATTGGTTTTATTTTGTGACATAGTTATTAGCTTAGAGATAAATAACAATACAATTCTTAGTGATATATCAATTACAAGATTTATTTATAGATGTTTTTTATGAATATCAGGTTAATTTGATTGGTCTATTCTGACTTGAATTTAGATCTGCAAGTTTTTTATTAGTTCTGAAAAAATATATAAGACTGGATTAGTTAACCAAATAGTTGCTACACAATGATTTTCAAGGTCAGACTTCACTTAAAAGTTAAATTATTTTGTGTTGTTTTAAAATTTTACTGTTAGCATTTTCATGATATTTAAAAAAATACATACAATTTTAAATTGTTTCCAAGATCAGAACAACACAAGCCAATGGAGTCTTGTTGGTATTTTTTTAATGCTAGAATAGATATTTATACACAATTTTGCTTTAGATAATGTTACAAATTATATAATATTTTTAACAGATTATATTGATCACTGTTAATATTCATGACATCTTGGCTTTCTTCTTTTCTTCTATGTGGCTTCTATGGTATTGCCACAATTTTGGCAATGTCTTCTGTAGAGTCAGGTAGATATGTATTATGGAATCTCAAATTGCACAGATGATTAGTGTCCTTTAGGATCTTCTGTTCCTTAATGAAAAACTTTGTTATTCTTGATGCTACAAGTCTATACTAATTGTACTTTTCATTATATCACTTCCATGTTACACAAAAGTCTTTGTTAATTTACATATTCACATTGTACAATGTAACAGAGTTATTTAATTCGCTTGTAAATTTGCCGGTTTGTTAGCTGCTGCTTCCTCGCCCATTTTCCGTATTTCCTGGATAACAAACGCCAGCACGTCCGGCCTTACTCCAAGCTCACACAGCTTGATGCAGATGGACAGTGAATCAGCATCGAGCCCGGTGCTGAGAAGCTGGGATATCTGGTAAATCTGCTGGAAAGCCTCGCGAGCCTGGCCGACTTGAGCGTTCTTTTCCGATGTCATTGTGGATTTACTGTGCCAATTTTGTGCGATGATGATATTGTGGTTTTGTGAACAGACAGAACCGATGAATGTTAAAACAATTACACAATTAGCTGTTTCATTCAGGACAATAACAAATCAACTGAAAATTTAGATCATACAATGAGGAATCATGCAATCATGGTTGAGAAACAAAACATCAGAAATAATTGACATTGACATCCAATTGACATACGATGTAATGTTTTTTTGTTTTTGTTTTCCTAATTAGGGCAGACTAAAGCTAATATGACCATGCCACTTTTTCATCACTTAATCATCCGTATGTTTGTCAATGAATGATGAAAATGATAAGGGAGAGGATGATGATAAATGAGATTAATTCCTTCCTAATCCCTTTTCCCCATTTTGGTAAAGCCGTGGATATTTTATTGAAACTATAAGTCGAGTTATGTAGATAACACGAAAAGTAGCATTTCCTAAAGTTTGTATCATTTGCCCACACGAGATTTGAGATTTTCATCTCACCAGTTTTCGTCCTTGTTGCTCTCCTTAGAAACATCGTAGGTTTGACCAATATAAAATCTCATCTCATCTCACGCGTAGGAATAGCCCTCCTGTAGGGCTATTCCTGCGCGTGAGATGAGATGAGATTTTATCTTGGTCACTCTCACACCCAAGGGCGTAGCGAGGTACGGGCAGGGGGGGCAGCTGCCCCCCCCTAGAAGATGCAGGAATACTCACAAACCGTAAAGTAATATTACTCTTAACTCTTATATTAGGTAGCCTATTAATAAACAAAAACGAAGTTGATTCTATTGACAGGCGAATTTTATAAGATTGTACTATGAATTATTGAATATAACTTTTATTTATTTATTTATTTATTTAATAAACACAGTAAGTAGGTACAAATATAATGTAAATCTAAGTATGAAGGTTCCAGTAAAGGGAGACAATTTGACAAAAGTACCCTAGATTTCGCACTAGGCAAACCTGTGTCGCGAAATCCAGTCTCTTTCTTCCATATTAATTATTAGGTCCTTACGTATGAAATTAGCGTTTTGTCGTACTGATTAATTTGATCTGAAATATCTCCTCTTTGGTTAAGAATTCGAAATTCAAATTAATAAATTCATTTAGCTGGTTTTTTTTTCTTTGGAATACAGTCATTCATTTGTTATTTTCCTCATTATTTTTTCTTTGGCGTCGCTTATTACCGCGCAATGGAAAACATGAAATATCGGTATATTTACGAGTACGAGTTCTACCGTGGCACCAGTGCTGCAGAAACAGCTCGAAGAATTAATGATGTGTACGGCGCTGGTGTCGCTAAAGACAGCATGGTACGTTTTTGGTTTCAACGTTTTCGTTCTGGAAATTTCGACCTTAAGAACCAACCCCGTGGACGGCCGGAGATCAAAGTGAAAAACGAAGAATTAAAGGCTATTGTGGAAGCGGATCCATCACAAAGCACTTCAGAGATAGCAGCAGGCTTCGGGGTAAGTGACAAAACTGTATTAATCCACTTGAAGCAAATCGGGAAAGTAAAAAAACTCGAACGATGGGTACCTCATGAATTGAGTGAATCGAACTTGCAAACACGGGTCGCCTGCTGTGTTACTTTGCTCAACCGACACAATAATGAAGGGATTTTAAATCGAATCATTACTTGTGACGAAAAGTGGATATTGTACGATAATCGAAAGCGCTCATCGCAATGGCTGAACCCTGGAGACCCAGCCAAATCCTGCCCTAAACGAAAATTGACTCAGAAAAAGTTACTTGTAAGTGTTTGGTGGACTAGCGCCGGTGTCGTTCACTACAGCTATCTTAAATCTGGCCAAACGATTACGGCAGATATCTATTGTCAGCAACTGCAAACCATGAAGGAAGAACTAGCTGTTAAACAACCGAGATTGGTCAATCGCTCTAGGCCACTGCTGCTTCACGACAACGCAAGACCACACACTGCACAACAAACAACCACTAAGTTAGCTGAGCTACAATTGGAATGTCTGCGACATCCACCGTACTCCCTGGACCTTGCTCCAACATATTACCATTTCTTCCGGAATTTGGACAACTTCTTACAAGGAAAAAAATTCCACTCCGATGCAGCAGTCCAAACCGCCTTCAAAGAGTTTATTGATTCTCGCCCCCATGGTTTTTATAGTAAAGGGATCAATGAACTACCCATAAGATGGCAAAAGTGCATAGATAACAACGGTGCATACTTTGATTAATTAAATATATTTTACAAAAAAAAATCGACTTTTGAGGAATAAAAAGTCGATTTTTTTTTGTAAAAAAACGCCAAACAAAACGCCAATTTCATACGTAAGGACCTAATATTATTTAATTATGTAGCGCAATAACGTACACAAGTATATGATACACAAGGATAAACAAGTAACATTATTATTAAGGAATTGAAGTGTTTGTCCACTGTTTGTTTGATTTAGGTTTTTATAAATTTGATGAGTGTATGTGCGTGTGTGTGTGTGTATGTGTGTGTATGTATGTGCTATAACTGATAATGTATGTGTTAATGTGTGCTTATGTAATGTTTAGTTCCAACTTCAGATACTCTGCCTCAACGAGCCCACTTGCTGCTACACAGTCTGTACGGCTTTAGGATGAACGACTTTATTAACTATGCTGAGTTTAAGCCAGTCGTAAAACCAGGTTCAGTGATGGCCTGGACCGCCCCAGGCTGGGAGTTGGCCCGTTTTTAATAAATAATTAATAAATGATCATAGAAGCAACGCAGATAAAGAGAGCCAAAATATTTTAGATAGTTCAATTAGAATTGTAGCTACTTTCGGAACTGATATACAAGTCCCACGCATTGTATCTCGCCAACAACATCGGTCCAATAACCCTGCTGAGACTCCATGCGATTTTTGGAAGCGATCGATTATCATTCCTTATTTAGATTCCCTGATATCTGCTTTGGAGCAGAGTTTTGGTGACCAAAATTTGCCTGCTTTCGGATTAATGTCGCTACATCCCAGTACAATGTTGAATATATCTTTAATTGATTTCAAAGAAAAAGCAAAAAGTTTCTGCCTATACTACGGTTTACTTAATTTTAATCAAAAAGCCGAATTATGGTATAAAAAATGGCAGACCAAGGGTATGACCAGAGAAGATCTCGAAAAACTAGATTTTTTGAATTGTTAAAGGAGGCGAACATTTCTTTTCCCGCAACAAAAAAAGCAATATTAACTTGGCACAACCTTGCACTACAAGTAACATAGAGAGGTTCTTTTCTACACTGCATCGTGTTAAAACATGGCTGAGATCAACGATGGCTGAAAACCGTTTGAACGGCCTATGCATGCTCAGTGTACACCGAACCATGGTACAAAAAACCAAGGATACAATTGAATCTGAGGTGTTAAAACGCCTGCCCCCCCCCTCAACAAAATCCTAGCTACGCCCTTGCTCACACCTATGACGTTTTAAATGAGAGCAACAAGGACGAAAGAAAGTGAGATGAGAATTTCAAATCTCCGAATAGGGTCCCTGTAAAGATTAAAAGTCAACTATTATTATAATAACACTTAAATGGTACAGCACGAAGCGCGCTAAATGCGCGTCGCCGTCGTGTTGCGTTGTCGCGCTAAAACCATTATTATCGGTTATCGGCGATGTTCATGCCTACATTAGTGGTGAACTCGTTGCCTTTCTGCGGAGCTGACGTGAGCAATAATTCGCCCGATACATCGCCGAGTGATGAACATACCGGCTACACTTTTCGCGAATCGCGATAGCCCGAATATTAGTTATTTTTGATTGAGATTTTCATGAAAAATATCACTAGAATTTTTTAAAATCATGACTTCGTCTTTCCGGGTTCCAGCAAATTTTTTCATTCAGTCTAATAACATCCGTCTTTAGTTTTTCTTTCTGTTACCTCTAATTTATCTTTTAATGTCATCTACTATAACCTCAGAATAATAACTAAAGCAAGTTGTTGCTTTAGTTATTATTCTGTGACTATAACAGGATTATGTCTCTCCCTCTGTGTCCCTCCCTCTCCTGTCATAAGTCTCCAAAATCCAATGGAGCAGAAGCCAAAAAAAACTACGTGACAATTTGTCAATGACATTTGTTTTTGGCGGCAACATAACAGTCAAGATTTTGTTGTTGCAATTTTTTATTAGCAATCTGGTCTCTCACGATAGGTGTATTTATACCAGTGTTTTGGTTTATGTAGCTTATTTTTTTTTTTAAGAAACGGTATATTTACTTCAATATGAAATCTTACAAATATTTTTACATGCATAAACCTATAACTAAATTCTAATCTAAAAGCCCGTTGGCAGAGGGAAAGGAGCTCAGAATGCTAGCAGCATTGCCACGCTGGATGGCAATGCTCAATTTCTGGTCGAAATAAATGCCAGCATTCTGAACACCTGACGCCTCCACCAACCGTTTAGCCAGGTCCCTGTAGAGAGATAGGGCCGCTGGACCCCACGGACCTATTTTTTTTGTTAATTTCGATTTTTTTTTATTAATAATTTTTTTTTTATTTGGCGGTATCTAATAGCGGTACAGCTTCATGAAATTTTTTACTTCTTAGTATTAAATAAGACAGTTTGCCACTACACCGTAGGGGTTTACTGATCGGGCGCTATAAGGCAAAAAACAGGTAGACGGGTTTCAATGGGTTGTTTCACCAAGAAATACCGAGTTGAAATATCACTAGAGCTCTATGGCATTAAATATTCGCCTAAGTCCAGTATGACTTCCAATTGAAATTTAGGCGGGAACTTTAATATGTAAATAATTCTTGAACGCTACGGAGGTATTTTCTATTTATAAAACTCCACGTCTGCACTCCCGAAATAGATACGTCTTGGTGTACAGTACAGTGCGTGGATTTGTGGTGTGGAAGTGAGTGCGCTGTTTGTGGAGTAAAAATATATTTTGAAGTTCTTTTTAGAACATCATGGTGAGAATAACCTTTAAGTTTATTGTATAAATATACATAAGTACACAAATCCAAATAAAATCAAAATCGGTGTCACATACGTCAAAATATGTTAAATCATTCGTATACATTTTTTAAGGATTTGTTTATGGAGAAATTCTCAAACGACTGTAAATGTGCGAAGGGCATTTCTGAAAACTTAAGCACGAGGTCAATCTTCACTCGTGTGCGAAGTTTTGAAGATGAACTTAAAAATAAATTCTTCTCGTTTCATCCGTATTCTTCATTACAAGACCACGAGGTATCTGCCCTAGATTACGCATCGGTTTCCTGTAAAGTCCTATTTATTAGTTTGTAGGTAGTTTACGAATTAGCTATGAACGATGTAAGATGTATTAGGTAGCTCCTGAGTCTACTGGGTCCATAGAGTAAACTCGACTAACGCAACAGTGCATTATTAGCAATCGAATGTATCGCTACGCCGGTTCTTGATGTTTTATGACAAAATCGCTTAGTTGCCGCATTGCCGAGCAACAATATAATGTTTTAAAATACATGCGTAGTTGTATGATGCGTGTTGCCAGTTAGGAAAGCTATAAATCATTTTAAAACATTTATGTACTTAAGTAATACTGCAGGGTGACGAACGCAGAGCTGGGGCCTTATTCAGAGATTTGAGATTTTCATCTCACCATTTTTCGTCCTTGTTGCTCTCGTTTGAAACGTCGTAGATGTGAGAGTGACCAAGATAAAATCTCATCTCATCTCACGTGTAGGAATAGCCCCACTGAGAGCTGCCGTGCTTGTTTTTAAGCGACCATTACACCATTCAATTTACAGTATGCTAACTTAGCCTGGCTATGCCCGTGCATAAGAAAGAAATAGATTGCTAACTGTCTAACTGCCATTAAACCATCCAATTTTAGCACGCTAACTCACTCACCTATCATAATGCAAATTTGACAATGTAATGTAATGTAGGTAATTAAACTGCTTAAATTCTGGATGGCACTAAACTGCAATGGCCTTGTTCACTTTGTTGCTATGATTAAATGTAAGTACTTATATTAATAATTACGGAGGCCTAGGTATTTATGTAATTTCACTAACACCGAATGAAGTAAAATGCGTTTAAAAATAAACATAAAACAAGACAAAGGATATCTGAAATCGACATCGAAAATGCATGACGACGTAGGTGCCTGAGTACCTACCAACCTACAAATGTAAGCGTGTTTTTGGCTTTAAGCGTGATTTTCGGCTTTTACGTTGGTAAATTATAAGTTGTTTATAGAAGCGGAGAACAAAAGCTTTCCAGCTTTTCAGCTGTTTTGGAACAATTTCCCGCGATTGTAGTCATTTGCTTTGCGGCTGTGACCGCGATTTCCCTCGGGAATTTCCACTAATAGGGTAGGTGGGACATCGGGTATATTGTGGCGCAGTTATTTAGCTGAGTTTTTAGTTAACTTTTTTGGGTAAATATTTAGGTGACAAAATTCAACAAAAAAACCTTCGATTATGGCTTTACGAAAACCAAGGAACAACTTATTTATTTCAATCTCGCAGTGAAAAATAAAAAATAACTTTATTTTTTTGTATTCCACTGTAAGTACTTTAAAAAAAAAACTAAGTGTATAAAAAAAACAAGGAAATAAAAAGAAGTAAGGGAAATTATGTAAGAAAATTGAAATTAAAATGCTTTGTAAATGCTGAAACAGTAAACGAAAAAAAAAACCCAAATTGAAAATAGAAATCTTACGACAAACAAGTGGGAAACGATACTAAGGATAGGAGGGACTCGAATCCACGCCCCAAGGGCAGAAGTACGGTTCACGACCAGCTGAGCTAATGATGAGCAATAAAAATAGTGCTAACCAGCTTAAGTAGGATCCCATATACTCATAGATAGGTGAGGACGTAGAAGGTGACACGTGTTTAAATCAGTTTACAATATTTGGTTTTTGCCATGTATGATTTTAATGAAATATCAAATTAATACATATTTTGTATAATAGAATGTGGGGTGAACCTCCAGAGGGGAAAACTTATAACAGTCCACAAACTTCATGGACGTAGCCATGCCAAAGCCCAAATATGTTAGTTCTAGTTTGTCTCGGCTACCTGGCTGCTTATTTTCTATGTACATAGGTATATAATATTACCTTTTCGAAAGTTTGGCACTTCAACTTACTTTGAGTAAGATTAAGGTATAAAGGAATATATATAAGTGACCGGCTGGACATCGTATTACTTACCTAACCAAGATTATGTAGGCTAAACAATCGCTCTCAAAGATACTTGAGACTGATTTTCCACTGAATTTGATAAGTGTGCTATAATTTTAAGAAAGCGCTAAAAATGTACCGTGAGGTATTTCCGGGTTATGTGGGTAGGCAGGTATTAAAACCTGCTCAGAGGCCGGCCTGAGTCTCATAACAGGCCGGAAATAACAAAGCCGCATTCTCTAGCTACAGGAATATACCTAGGTAGGTGTCCCTCACACCTACGTAGATATTTCCTGTCAATCAAGTAAATAGTAGTAATATCCCTATTTGAAACTTTTAATTTTTAAATACGGTAACTTTGTAAATTTCAGGCTGATCAAGTCCAAACACCAGTGTCAGGCGGCGGCGAAGGAGTGCAGGTGCCACCTAAGCCAGAAACAAATAAAGAAAACGTCGAACAAACAAAAGAAAATTCAGAAGCCCCAACAGAAATACAGCCAGATATATCGAAAGAAGTAAAACCAGAAACAATTACAGATGCTAAAGTTGAACCTGCAGAAGTTAATCCAGAACCACTAAAAGAGGTCAAAACAGAGGAGGTAAAGCAAGAAACCGCAGCATCGGAAATCAAAGTTGAAGCGACAGCCGAAGAACCAAAAGAAACTGTTGAAGTAAAAGCAGAGGCAAATGGAGTTGCAGAGAAAACTTCAGATACCCAAGACAAGGTAAATTACACCAATGAGATCACAACAAACAACAACGTATTATTGTATCTGTATAAAAATAATGTATGTCAGAACTTTAAATCATAATTATTGGTTAGAAATAAATTTGAATTATCTAGGTTGATTTTATTTATTTTCAGTTGATTTATTTTGCAGGGAGACTGGCAGCAACGAGAGTCTGAGCTTCTCAAAAAGATTGATGAATTAGAAAAAGTAAAAAAAGAAAGAACACAAGACAGCTTGCTACTGGAATTGAAGGTTTGCGTAATTTAGCAGTTGGAAACGTAGATTTATAATTAGTTTTACACTTACTTTAGTTGCATAATTAATGAATGGGAAATAGTTTCGGGATAGTCACTTTGGTCAAGTTTACATTACAAAGAGTGTAATAACAAAACATAAAGTAATCCAGGCTAGTACAAGTTTAAAAATATTGATGTTTGGATTTTTGGCAAGAAAATATATAAATCTAATGCTAAGTAGTATTTTATACAACATTTCATTGTTTTACTTTTAGGTCCGTGAAGAAGAAATAGATCTCCTCAAATCGAGAGTAAAGAATCTAGAGACGGAACTTCAAGCCGCCCTGTCAAAGCCTAGCGGAAAGAACCACGAGATGATTGAAAATATTAAACAACAGCACGAAGAGGTGTGTGATCATAATCCTATTTAATCTTAAGACGTTTTACTTAATCAGATAGGCCTGTTTACCACAATAACTTTGTCATTTCGAGATCTGATTACAAAATGGCGTGTAATATTCCAGCTCCTGAGCAAAGCCCGCGGCATGATCTTCGACAAAACGAAAATGGTGAAGAACCAGGAGCTGCAGATAGAAGCGCTCAATTCGCAGGTCGTCTCGCTCAAGGACATCAACCAGATCACCAAGGACTTACTCGAGATAAGGAACTCGGAAATTAAGGCTATGGAGGTAAACTGCTGCTGAGATGACAATGTGGTTGAAATTTGAGAATAGGTATGTTAAAGTAAGTTTGGAAGTTGGGTTTTTAGTGAGCCTGCTGGAATATATTGTTTAACGGTTCGGGGACGGATTGATTTCGAGGGACTGTACTTGTGTATTTTTGATTTAAGTGTGGTGGTTTGCAAGACGACTTCTAGAAAGTGTGTGTTTTTACCATTTTATGATTGAACTGAGTGAGAGTTGAATTATTGGATGTGTGTGTGTTGTAATACGCCTCTGCCAGCCCCTTCAAGGGAAAGGTGTGACGATGTACGATTCTATTGAAACCCACAAGATTTTCGAAAGCTCATATTTTGATTTATAAACAACGCCGACGTGGACTTTGATGGCAGCTTCCAAAAAGTTATAATCGCCCCAAAAATAAATTTACTCTTTTGTATGGTTGGCTCTCTGTGTTTTTCTCTCTCCTTTTTCGTTTTTTCTTTTTTTTTTTAATTGGGTTTCTTCAATACCCAATAAAAATTTTTTAATTGATTTGATTGGTATGGTACTGCTTGACAGCAAGACCGCATCACATGACAGCAAACGCCTTAGTAACTTTTACAGCCGCTACATAAATCATCTGCGAAGATGCCAATAGGTGCGTGAGGTAAAAATCTCTTTCTCTGGTAGGATCGTCTGCAGGCGATGGAGGCGCGGTTCAAGACGGAGAAGGAGCGCTACGGGCTGGTGCTGGCGCGCGCGCAGACCTCTTCCAACATCAATGCTGACCTGCGCAAGGAGTATGAGACGCAGCTCGCGCTCTTCAAGGTAACAATGACCGAATCATGAAAACGCGACACACGGATAGGGGGTAGGAGGATTTAAATAGGGGATGGGGGAGACATCTAGGCGGTAGTAGGGGGTAAGGAAAAAGGGATAGCGAAAGTGGCATCTAAGGGGTAGGGGACAGAATACGTGGTAGTGGGAATAGGGAGGAAATTAGGCCTTAGTTAGCCACTCAGCTAAGGAATTTTGTGATCATTAAGATGGTTTATGCTGGGTCTCGCAAAGTTAACTAGGTAGATAGTTGCCTAGTGCCGATGACTGATCTACTAATTAGTGCTTCGTTTTTTTATAGTGTGAGCCATGTATAAAATTTCATCTGCATGCTATTTCTGGCAGTTTCCCCGTGGCCGCGTGGCCATTCTTTCTCTCTTTCAGGTTGCTATTTTAAAATAATTGTGTTTTGGAAAAGGATAAAGATTTCTCTCAACTTCAGGCAGCTTCTAAACGTTGCTAATACTTTTTTTAAACATTTACAGCAACTTAGGGAGAAGTACGACCAAAGGGTGCAGGCCTTGGTAGCGGAAAATGAAAAGCTCAAAGCGTCCAATCCTCAACCGGCTAACGGCGCAGACGCCGCTGGTACTTCGGGCTAAGCGACCAAAGCTTCGGTTGGACGTTTCGAATACCATCGAAACTTTCAGATTTTTTGTCATCTTTTGTCTAAGATAGAGAGTAATATAATATTTTTGAGATTCTCTGCAAGATGGATAAACGTGTCCTTGCTATGAATATGTAATCGAGAATTTGCCCATCGTGAACAATAGTTTGTTAAAAACGTTGTCATTGATTCGTGGTGTTAAATGAAGACTGTTATAAGTACGAGTACCGATCCTTTTGTAAGATTTTGTAGATTTTTTGTATTAAAATTTGTTGTGATTTATATGTCGTCTATTTATTGCAACTACTTACCAAGAATATCACAATGCTTGTCATCATGACCCGCCATTTTCATTGTCCGCCATCTTGCTACGTCACGCGACGCGATGCGCTTCCCGCCATTATTTACGTTCCATTTGACGTGGCGCGTGTTGTCCTGTACAGAATTAATATCGTGCGTCCGCGATGATTAATAGCGTGAAATGAAACGTTGTTATTGTGTGCCAGAATTGTAAGCTTGTTTTACCGTTGCAAGTTATTAATTTTGTAAATGATGACAATGTAGGTACATTGGCGTAATTGTAAATAATGATTATTGTTTAGCTTTGCATTCAAGTGTTATGCAAAAAATATTGTTTACTTACTAAGTTACCTTATAAATATGTGGAGCTATCACAGTTAGGTGATAGATTTTACCGATTTTTTCGAATTAAAAGGAAGGTAATAACTGTAGAAGTAGGTACATGTTCAACCACCTTTTCAATTTTTTTATTTGGACGTAGCTAAAAAGTATGTGGGCTACTAACATATCTTTCACACATTATTCGGGAAGTACGTTTTCGACCGCAGTAAGAAAGCTCTACGCACTATTTTTAAGTTCGTAAACTGGGTGATTCAGCAGTAGCTACGATCAGGGGCGTGGCGTTCAACATTAGAAGGCTGACTTGCTTAAAGCGTCACTCAATATGTATAAAAAAGCAATATTACATAACATGCTTGTATCATCATTATTATTCTACCTACTTAGGTAATTCATTTAACAGTTTCAGAAATAAAAAGTCATTAATTCGTATTTCGTAGGCACAATAACTGTAAAGACTCGTAGATCCTGTCATATAAATTTTACTAGGGTCATCCCTTGATGCTGGAAATGAAAGTTCTTTGTACCCACGACCGCAAATAGTTGTCATGAGCCGCATGCTTTGATATGACATGTCAGGGCGGGATGTGATAGCGCTGATGAGGGTCTCGGGCCAGCGGGTGAAGGTCAGGGCCGGTGGCATTACGCTCGCCGCAAATCATTTAGGCACACCCTTATATAAGTATCATAATGTAATCTAATTTATGAGAGAGTAAGATTGGTTTATTACAGGGTTACCAAGAGTTGTGATCGTTACGAGTTTTTTTTCGTTTTCGTTTCGGACCATACATTTCGTGAAAGCGCCCCTGGTGAAGGTTAAGGCTAAATGTATTGAGCCAAACGAAAGCCAAAAGTTTTCGTTAACAATAAAAACTCAGGGTAAGAGCCCCCAAGGGTATGGGTTTAGGATTTCTTGCATCAGAGTAATATTACTAGTGGCTGTGAGCTGAAGACCTCGCGACCGATGTCTGTCCACAGGTGGCATGTCTCAACCAATTCCCGTGAAACTTTGTGAGCAGGTACGATAATTATAAAGATTTTTTATTTAAGTGTAAAAAATGTGCCCTGTAGAGGTAGACAGAGATCCGGACCGAAATCCGGACATACGAAGAATTTTTATCGAGGCTGAAGCAAGGACGCTTCGATCGCTAACGCTGGCTCCGTCGATAAAGACGAAAGTTAGGTAGTGAGTGTGTTGGTGTGTATGTTTCTTATTTCTTTACGCTCAAACGGATAGACGGATTTGGATGAAATTTAATATGGAGGTAGCTTATACCCTGGATTAATACCTAGGCTACTTTTTAACCGCAGGGCGTAGCTAGTTTTTTCATAAAATGACAATTTAATACAAGATGTGGAAGTGGAAGTGAAAGCATCCATAGGGCAGTTTTTTAAACTTTGACAATGGTGTAGAGACGCTTGTAAAATACTCTAAGCCTAGTTTAATTATTAATAATAATAATAATAAATTCGGGACACTTCCACACACGGTCGCCTGACCCCAAACTAAGCAAAGCTTGTACTATGGCGGCCAGAGACTGATATACATACTTAGATATTTTTAAATGCATACTTAAATACATAAGTACATACATAATAACATAATAATACATCCATACTTAATTAAAAATAATCATTCAACTGTAGGTGGCTCATTTATATAAATACCACCTTAATCACAACTTCAATGAGTATCCATCTAATAGGCCCCGATAGAGTCTCCTATTAAGCAATTCAAGTGTAAAGATGGAATCGACAGTGATTTTAAGTGGATCCTAACTAGGCAAGATAGTTTTCCGTGGATTTAAACGAAAGATTCGTTAAATCTAGCTTAATAACGCATTATTTTAAAGCTTTCTTTTTAGTAGGTAAGTAATAGGGTTTTATTTTCGCTCAATCTACATTAAAAGGAAAAGAAAGTTATTTTTTTGCGAATTATTTTCTTATTAAAGGGAGCGGAAGAAAGTTAATTTTGCAATTTATTATCTGATCGATTCCAAATAAAGTTAAGTATAGTTCTTTTGAAGCAACGAATTTAATGTTTAAAACACTAGAACTGATATCTTCAACCTGTATTTTCGAAGTTTAGATGTTTGGAGTGGCTCCTACTACATTGAGAAAGAAAGATAGAGTTGCTACCACCTACTTATCTTCCTAGTAAGCTTCATAGAAATCAAGTACAGAAGTTGTAATGAAGTGGGCCCGAGATAGTCCGCTCTAATCACAGTTTAACGAGCCACTCTCGGGTCAAGTTCTCTGTTACGGGTTTGACCTTACAGCGCTGGCCGGCAGCTCTTAGAGACGATTCATTCGACTGTTAGGATTACGTACAGAACTTAGATTATTATAAGTTAGATACATATAGGGTTACTTGTTATAAAACTACCCTATATCATTGAGATTTAAGTACTACGTACTAGAGAAGCTGTTCCAAACAAAATATGTCTCTAAATGAATGACATGCAATGCAATGCAATGACATCGGTAGTTAAGAACATGGATTACGCAGAACTGTTACTATGGCTGTCTGCTTTTAACAGCTGAGATACTTAAAATAAGAATGACCTATGGTTCAAGTTTATATTTTTCGTGTCACAGGTCATCATCAACCACATCATCAGAAATTACACTATTACCTTGACCTTAATGACCACTATGACCTTAAACTATACCTGGCTGTTAATGGGGTAGATGACACCACGGCCCTGCAGAGAGACATTGACGCAGTGAGTGACTGGAGTGACTGTAATCGTTTGCCTTTTAATTCGTCGAGATGTAAGGTTATCACTTTCTCGCGCTCTCGTTCTCCTTTACACGTCAATTATTCCTTGCATAACACTCCAATGGAAAGAGTTCAGGAGATTCGTGATCTAGGGCTGACATTGGATACTAAACTGGAATTTAGAACGTACCTAACCACAATTTGCAAAAAAGCAAACAAAGCTCTTGGCTTCATTATTAGGGTTGCTTCCCAATTTGGTGACGCTACGGTAGCTAAGGTGCTGTACAACTCATGTGTTCGGAGCGTCCTCGAGTTTGGTGCTGTTGTTTGGGATCCTTATGAAACCAAATACTCGCTCATGATTGAGAAGATCCAACGAAAGTTTGCTCGGTGGTTATACAAACGAACATATGGGTACTATCCGTTTTTATACCCGTCGTTGTTTGTGTCAGGCATGACCGGATTAGATACACTGGTTCTGAGGCAGAAACTCTTGATTGTAATGCATTATTGTTCAGTTTTACACAATACCGTGGACAATCAGGCAGCACTATATCAGATTGCGTTGCGGGTTCCGAGAGAAGTCGCGCCGAGAACGATGCCGCGACTTTTGGCGAGGCCTTCCACGAGCACCCGTCACGCCCGCAATGCTCCGACTGTACCTACGTGCTCGCATTTTGCTCGGTGACATGCTCGTTCAGTGTAGAAATATTGTCATTTTTGCTGACAAATTTAATTTAATTATTAATAATGTGTACGCATACTTAAACCTATTTTACTAGGATTTTTACTCTACATAAATATCTTATATTACATTTCGATATCAATGTATAATTATTTATACGTCATGTAACTATTGTATGACAATATGGTGTTTTGGTGTCTAGACTGTAAACCATTTTTGTACTGAATTAAATAAATAAATTACCTATTAGTGTGATTTGATCTTCGTACAGTAGTTCATTTCTACTAAGTAACTACATAATAAACATTACGGCTTACATTCGGCAAAGGACTAAGGCGCAAATTATACAGACCGGACGTAAGGTGCGGATGCGGCCCGGGCGAAGTTCAGCGCCCCCGCCACTGTAAAACTTGTGTTGTTCATATATTATGTATAAGAGCAACGTGTTTTGATTAACACAAGGGACGCGGCGCAAGCATGCTGATTCACAGTTTTCACGTCTGGACGGTGCCCGCACCGTATCGCCGTCTTACGTCTCGTCTTACAATTCGCGTCTAAAGCTTATACCTAAGCTCAAGATGGTATTAAAAACTCGGAAGTACCTACCCACCAACTTTAATGGCTCTCGTACAGGAGATTAGTTGCTCCACTAATCGCACGATTGTTTGCCAAACTGTAATTCGGTTTTCAAATTGAATGTCGTTTCATATACGAGTGACAGCTCAATTATAAGTTGCGCTGAATTTTGCGCTATTTTAGCGCCTTTTTGAAATAGATCAAAAGCAACGCGCTTTTGTGAAGTTTTAGTGAAATGCCCATAATAGATAGACTATGTGCCAAGTAGGTATGTACTATTTTACAAGACAGTTTTTTACGCTCAAATCTTAAGGTAGCCATTCACCATCCTGCCTTGTAGTCCACCGTGCAGGCTTCATGCAGGATGTTGGATGTTGTCGCAGCCTGCATCGCGTCCGACAACGATGTGCAAGGATGTGCATATTGTACGTGCAGAATGCGAGACAGAATGGTATGTGAGCTACATTACAGCTACATACTTCGCAGTCCTGCACGGCGGACTGCTAGACAGGATGGTTAATGGTTACCTATTTTTAAGTCGTAGATGTTTTATGTTTTTCAAAAATATATGTTATTTATTAGCTTATAGCCGCGCGCGCTGCTGATGCGCACGCATCTCGCAAATCGCACATGTGATAGAGTCACATAGATGACTTACTTCTTTCTTTATACCTACTATTATTTTTACTATGGGTATATTCTTCATCCCCTCAAAATCAAATGCGTATAATTAATACAAATTTAATAGGGATTTATATGAAAGCAACAAGTTTTAATTAGCATTACCACCATATCGGTCGCGGTAACGATAAAGGCCGCTCGGCTAATTGCCTCATTTTCATAAACAATGCCTGGGTCACGGGCGCTTTGACGTGCTTTTGAAACAAAGTGCACTATTAAAATTAATACTGCAGGTAAATTATGTTAAAGTGAAGTTAATTTGTTGTTATGATTTATTACCTAATCAACCCTCCCTTTCTAGATCCCTTCATGATCCATATAGGTTTCTCGACTCGTCGCGAATTCGTGATCCATCAATTCAATACTCTAGCTGCTCTACTGATGTGTTAAATGCCCCTCAGTTTTTTTCCTGTTCTTCTGAGAGTTGCTCTTTTCCGAACAAGGCGGACGAGTCTATTTAAAATTTTGACGTTCATAAGTGTATCTTTGTTAAAAGAACCTCAAAATGTAGTCCTGGCCACACTTTTATAATGTCCTATGTATATTTATGTACACGAAATTATACCATAAACCAATGAACATAATGTCGAGGTAAGAATGACCAAGGGAGTAGCGTAGTTCTTCTTTTTGCGTCAATTTGTGCGTGTTGTGTATATTTAAAACAGTACCGTAGTTTTTGGATGGTTTTTGGCTTCATCTAAATCACACGCCGTGCGCCATCTTGTTCTCTAGGTTGATCTGAGAGTGCATAACAGTACGAACATGTGCGACAATATATGTCTAGGAAGCGAGGCGGTTATTTTCAAAGACTAAGTTAAAGAAAAGATAATCATAGCGTTACCTACTTTCGCATTCACGAAGCGCGATTACAAAGTTCTCTCTTCTAGTTATTCTGCACTCTATCATGGAGGAGCTCATCGGAAAACAAACACTAACCATCGGGAACTTTCTATGGAAACTTCGGGAACTCGCTGGGAAGTTTGTTTGCTGCAACTCGGCATAACTTCGCTATGCAATCAACTTGCTTCTCTCTGCTTAATTGCTTTCAAAATGCCTCAGACAGTCAGATATTTGTTTCTGAAAACGAAATTATCTGTTTTCATTTAAAATTAGAGACATGCTAATTTAATTGGTTCGTAAAGCCCGCGGGCGATGCTAAACATAATGCTCGCGGCCATCACGTAGATCTACAGTTGAACTTAGTCTGTGGCTTTACAAAGTAGCCGATTTCAACAGATTAGCAAGAAGCAACCTTTAAGAAGATGAAAGCGAGACGACCTTTCTTACATTTGTACAGGTGGTACATACTCGTAGTTATAATTTACTAGAGTTTGCCCGCGGCTCTGCCCGCGTGGAATCTATTGCATAGCAATTAATTACCTATTATGTAAATCCATTCAGTAGTTTTATTGGTTAAGTAACAGTTACCTACTAAATTATAAGTACAGTGATGTAAATAATAAAATGTTCAGCAAAAACATAAGTATTCTTGTTTATTGTTTTTAAAATGATACAAATACATCTAAGAAACGAATATGTACACAATATATAGGTAAATTTTAAAATATAATTAAGAAATTAAAATATATTGATAGCCTAGTTGGAGAAGGACCGCCTCTCAAGCCAGAGGGAGCGGGTTCAAACCCAGCCGATGACACGCACCAATGTGTTCATTGTGTGAACGTATGTGTGTATTGTAACTATGTCATCTGCTACATAAATTGAGCCCGGTGTATGGCGACAGGCTCGCCCCCTAATACATTTGAGACTGAATGTCGTCCGGCGAAGTGTGGATGTTGTATTACACCTCTTCTAGCCCCTTCGAGGGAAAGGTGTGACGCTATGTTATGTCATGTTTATTTCACAATTATCGGTAGCTTACAATAACTACATCGAGAAGGTAGGTTTCCAAATGACACCTCAATATATGCAAGTCACAAATTCGCTAAGTGTGCTGTATTTATTTGCCTTATCACGCACACAGACGCAGACATAATGTGGTTTGGTGGTTAAAATATAATCTTCCTGTAAGATGATTAATTGGTTGATTTCTTCTATTTCAATTGCGAAAAGCCTGGTACCGTTACTTAGTCCTTCTTTTATTACCAAAATTTTTCAGTAACATAATAATTGCACCAAGTTGGTGCAATTATTAATTATTAATCAAATAAAGGCATACCAGATGAATTAAAATTCAAAACAAACATCGAAATTGTTTTTTGTTTCTCTAAGCAGTGTTGCCACATCATATTTTCGAAAACGCAGTGCTGTCTTCATTAATATACAGTTTAGCGAGAAAAGTACACTGTTTGATGAAACAAACACCTGTACAAAAAAGAAGTTATTGTTTTCCTAAGTAATTTAATATTCTCAAACTAATATTTCAGCATCTTAAACCGATTATTCTACTTAAAATCTTATCTCTTTGCAAGACCATGACTTCGACTTGACTCTGAATACAATACTTACTTTGATTGTGACTATCGACTAAGATGCGACTTTTTTGTAAATTTGCATAACATTTGCCCATTTTGAGCCAGATAGAGCAATAACGTGCAACACTGACATAGACGTTCTAGACGGGTGTGTTCTATGCAAAGGATAGAAACCTGTTTCTCCGTTGTTTTCTAACGGCTCCGTTGTTTCACTCGCCTTACGAAACGACTAAGTTGTTCTATAACTTTGCTTGAAAGTGTTTTTTAATAATTTTTACACTTATGTTTTGAACGGCAGAGTTGCACACGGGGTGCGCTGAGAGCCTATCCTCTGAACGCGACCCCGACCCCGACCTCGAGCAAGCCGGCGATTCTATTGGCTCTCTAATATAATCTCTATTGGCTCGAAATTTGCACTTGCAATTTTATCTTCTTTATTATACAAAAATTACACATCCAAAACCATAAATATTAAGTTTGTCGCTATTCCCGAGGTCAAGGAATCGAATTACTTACATGCTAATTACCGAGAAACAGGTAGCCGTTTAGGAGAAACGTGCTATGGAAGTTTTGTAGAGCGCCATCTCGCTCCGTCTTGCGTTTTTATCTCGTTCTGGTTTTTCACTTTTATTATATTAAAATTTATTACCACAGGACAAAATAATAGTACAACATTACTTATCATGTTTCGGACGGCACATTTAGCTGTAGGTTACGTTTAGTTTTTAAAAGTATTTTTTTTTTCTATTAATAAACGTCAACAGTTTTTGACAACTTTTTCATATTAACCTGTCAAATATAAACCGTCGTTACATAAAATGTCAATACGACTCTAGGAATTAGTTAAGTACATACGTTTTTTTAGTATCAAAATTACATTTATCTTTGTAAAAATTAACTACGTTGGTAAGATACGAACGTAAGGCTTGGATACAGATAATTATAATACTTGGATACAGGTACAATAGAAGTTCAAAACGAATAAATTAGCTAAATTAAATATACTCAGCCCCGAGCTCCAGCCAGCCTGTCCACAAGTTGGCTACACGTGGATTAAGAACGCGAGCTTAAAGCTTTGTACCGAACTTCTGAACAAAGGACCGAGCAGAACAATCTGAAATTATTCACAAAACGGTTTTAGCTAAGCGGTCGGTTTACTTTGGGAAGATTTTTCGTTGCTTCAACAAAAGTAAGGGAATCTTTAAAGTCTTTAGAGCCGCTACAGCGCTTTTTCTGTAACTTTTCTATGTTTACCAATTAGAATAGAATTCAAATAAAAGAACTTTATTTTTAACAGGTTAAGTTACAAAGAGAAAGTTTAAAGAGCGATGGAGTCATGGCTCGCTGTAATTGATTGTGGAAAACTTTAGTTATTCAATTGGAGCCTACTATTTGTGTTCTGAGAGTATAATTATAGACGCAGTGCGTAGGTGTCTTAAGTAAGGACGTAGGTGGATCTTTCTTAGTCATTAATTTGTTGATAAAAGGTGTACTTATTTAAAATTCTGACGTGACTACTGTTGGCAGTAAAGATCATTTGCGTATATTCAAAGTACATCACAAACATCTCTGAATGTTGGCTAACATGGCGAATATTGCATTTACTAGTTCATGACAAGCTAGCCAGATTTTTTATATTTTTTCCGCGTTGCTAATGACACACTGGAAATTCTGGCGCGCTAAATATACGTAATATCAACAACATCTACTGGTTTTTAGAACCAGTAGATCCCTACCTATCTACTGGTTCTAAAAATCAGTAGATGTTGTGGTAGATTTGTTTGATCAAATGCTGGTAGATCGATTTTAGTACAATAGTTCCTTCGTCTATTGAAGACATGTTCGACGTCTTGACGAATGTTGAATAATTTTGATTGACAACACGTCTCCTGCTGGTGTCGTCTGTGGTCGGCTACGGAATCATACCTTTAGATGAAGATGTTTATTTTAACCTATTTTCAAAACCCTACTGTAATTTTAATCACCGCTAGAGTGTAAAACCCGCAACTAACTAGCAATGTAATACGTTCCGGAAGGAATCCCATTAGCCGTCATTCGGCGGCCACTAAATATTACCTAATGGCTAATGGGTTTTGTGCGATGCGGTGTTACCCCTCGAGCGCATTAGAACTCTGCTAGAATACTGATGCTAGAGAATCTGTTTCGGGGAAGAAGGTTCAAGGGTGTAAATACTTATTTACAAACTTTGGACGGTACTGGCACAAAACTAAAAAAACAAAAACAAACTAAATAAAGGTACCTGCACGTCATGTAAGATAGTGAATGTTTTAGCATCCTGCATCGCGTCGTTGATAGGGAGGATGGTGTGTGAGCTACATCCGGCTTCGCAGTTCTGTTAGCAGTACTAAGGCAGGATGATGTTTGGTACCTTTTAATCTTTACACTAGAACTAGGCCCTATATAGGCAAGTAGCAATCGCGATTCTGTTTTTAGATTCGCTAACGCTCGAACGTCAGCTGCTGATTGGACGAAATACTAGCTTTAAAATGTCACGTATCATAAGTAGATCGCTTCCAAGCGATTCTGTTTCTAAAAACAGAATGGCTTGGAAGCGATTGCAGCTTGTCTAGGGTCCCTGAAATCTCGAAGTATTCCTAAATACTACTCTTACTAAACGTTGTATAGCCTCGTAATAGTCTTAAGAGTACAGCAGAGTGTTGTCTTTTTCGATCGAGTTAAAAAAACAGACAAAACACTATTTTCCTATTTCGAGGTTTTACGATATTTAATAATTGAGTAAAAGAGGGTAATTGTGTGAAAAAATACGCCAGTCGTGCCACTAGTTTCCTCGTAAAGTTTCTTCTTCCGCGGGTCTCCAATCGTGCATAGCGGAGGGCTTGCGGAGGGTAATGAGGCACGTATGAAGGCCGTATATGTGTACCTACTGCGTGTAATGTAACCTCCTTGAGGCGAGAGATAAGGACCGGCGCGTGACGCCGAGCCGACTCTAGCGGTATTTATTATACGGCTTGTACTTTATCTTAGAGGCGATGTTATGTGTAAATTAGTATTAAAAACGTTTGAAAATATATCTTTAAATAAATAAAGATTTTTTTAAAAGCACACTAAGGCTCTTAATACACTTTAGACTAACTTCTCACTGGCTAAATGTTTTCTATTGCCATTTTCTAGCAGGAAGCGACGAGTGAATAGAGCAAGTCAAGATACTAATGAGCCTCTAAAGTTATCGACAGAATGTCAAAGAGCAACTTCCTAATTTTTTAAATTATTTAATAAGTACCTGCCTAAATATGTTGGGTTATGGGTCCGAGCATCGTGTTAAAAAGCAAGCAAGCAAGTTCGTATAGGCCAAGTGTTTAGCCCTAATGTCAGAGTTTCTAGGTCGCACGATGGCCTCTGACATGGTTGGACTATTGTTGTCGTAGAACAAACAACCAGGGCCTACAATTTAACGTGTCATCCGAGCCACGGTAGCGCTCAGTTGTATATGCCACCCGCGGTCACCCATCCTGGGACTGATCATGTCGTCTATTAGTTAGCATCAGTGAACACTAGTCAAGCTACGCTGTGAGCGCTATGCTGTGTTAGTAACGTAAATAGCTATTAATGTTAGTTTAAGAAATGGTGTGTTGGCTTCCTCGTTCAAGTTTTTCTAAATTGATCGCACTCCATGTATGTTAGGTACATCAGCGTAATTGGCATCAAGTCTACGAAGTACCCTCGAGGGGCTACAGCTCTATTCCAAGTGATTGAACACCGACGTTTAATTTTAGTTTGTGTGCGCTGAATCGTGTAACGAAAAAGGTCCTTCTTTCTACTAAACTTTTGCAATTATTCGATAATGTAAAAGTTTAATTAGTTTCAATTGCTTTATACGCAAAATTTGCTGAAATAAAGAGATCGAATTTTGGAGACAATATTTCTTTTTTACTTATACTTAAATATTTTTTCGTCTATTTTTTGAGTAAGTTTGTATCGAGTGATGATCCTACCATACCTACTATGGCCTTCAAAAATCAGCATATTGTAATGCCTTTGCACGCCCTGTCATAAAACACTTTTATTACCGCTTTGTTCAAAAAGGTCTACGTAACGGAGTGCTACAATAACATAGTTACAGCTACGAGTGTAGTCTACGAATATTGCTACGAGCGTAGAACACTCTACAACGTCATGTCATAGCCAGCTACACATTTTATTGAAAATCCAATTTAAACTAAACTGATTTCCTCTGCCCAGTGTTGCATGTTTGCTACACCTAGGATGAATAATTTAGACAGACCGCCTTTCGATAATGTCTGGATAAAGTAAATTTAAACTTTAAAATTAAATTTTAAATAAAAAAAAATAACATTAAAAATAAATAAAAATTTCTTCGAGCTATAAGCACTTTTGAAAATTTATCTAAAGCACTTGTTCATACATAAAATATCAGCAAAGAACTAAAATTTCGAATATTGAAACTGCAAGAATTGAATATTTTATTTATTCAAGCAAAATACGAGTACCTTACGAACTGCATAAAATCGCTTTAGAGCTTTCAAATAATAAAATCGCTCTCGAGGCGTTCGAGTTTGCAACAAACCTTTTAGGTTACAACTTCAGGCACAGAATAAATAGTAGTGTAAACTTAAGTACAGCGATCTACAGCTTAGGAGCCACTCCACTTAACTTACAGCAGGCGTTTATTTCTCTAACTCTTTTATGGGATTAAGCATGATCCAAACACAAGGTCTAGCATTCCAGGAGCAAACACATAATACTACTACTTACTGACATTCTGATACTTACTGACATTCTGATTTCGTCCATTCTAGTTTATTTACTTACTGACATTCTGATTTCGTCCATTCTAGTTTATTAATTCACAATTTCTATTATTCTGTTAATTAACTGTTAACTGTTTCTATAACTGTTAATTAATTAATTTAACTAATGTGGTGCAATTTATAATGATAATAATGTGACTTTTACTCTGATTATTTAATTTAAACTTGTATGAGTCTAGGATACTTGATGAATAAATGATTTATTATTATTATTATAATGACGTCACTCGTCATCGTCATTCGTCTCTTTAGAACTATTTGTAAATGACTTCATTCGGTCTTGCTTAAGCACCGATTGTCGTCACTATGTGTTGCCCACGTGACAGGAATGCAATACCTGGCGGAGTATATTATTATACCATGGGATTTAGTAAGTAAATACATAACAATGAACGTTATTTACAAGAGTTTCGGATTTGATGCCCACAAAATTCTGAGCCCACAACGAAACTTCACGGCATTTTCACAAATGTCAGAAGTAAAGAGAGTTCACAAAAAACTGATGAGTTTGCTTCTTCAGAACTGTTGACAAAAGGTCAAAGACGGGGCTTTCAACAGCAAAGGAAAAAGGCAAACAAAATTTGTAAAAAAATGGTCCATTCTCCACTCACTCAGGCGAATATTCGCCGCCACTTTAGGGAGCAATCTTCAAAGGAGCTCAAGGACTTCCGGCATACGCGGCTAAAACAGATGTGCTCACGGACGAGCGCCACACCTCGGATTTACATGGACACTAGCAGAGTTCAGACATTTTCGCCCTTTCATATTTGTACTGAATCTTTACGGTAAGTAGATACAATACTAACTTAAACTAATCCTAATCCTAACTAATATTATAAATTCGAATCGCGAAATCGAAAACACGCCTTAAGGCTCGGTCATACCACGGTTTTCTACCCACACATACGCTTATTTAAGCCGCTTCATTTAGAGTTGAAAATCGTATGTCATATTTGATGGTGAAATGAAATCGGCGCGTAGAGCTGAATTTTTTTGCCGTTTTTATTGGTATTAATCGTAATAAGAACACTTTTGCACCCGATCATTACAACTCTTCATAACAAAAACAGCTGGTTTTCGTTGATTTCATGTAATACCGGGCCTTAACTATCTGAGTAGTTAAGGCCCGGTGTAGTAGAGAAGAAGGTAATCATGAAACTTTGCTTAGATGTTGTTAGGGGTACAGAAAAGGACATAAAGTACCTTTCATCCCGAAAAAGTTAACATTTTGTAGACCGCGGGTGACATCGAAGGACGCAACTAGTTCTTAATTAAAATAAACCATGTATTTGCATACAACAGAGCCAATTTCATACAACATGTGCAGTATTGTGCAGTGTGCACAAAAGTTTTCGTAATTTTTGATAATTATATTGTTTGCAATTAGTACTTAACTAATTTACACATAACAAGTAACATTATTAAAAGAAAATAAAACCGGGTGCAAAACGTTGTACCCTATGTCACTTCCACTTTCAAGACGATTCAAATGACACACCACAAGTCGAAATCCATGAAGCTGTTCAGGCTGTAGGGCGTGCCAACAAAGCCAAAGAAAGCCTACATACATACCCGTACATACATACATACTTACATACCTCCTTCTTGTGCCGTCGGGTAACAAGTTCGAAAGAGACGATGACAAGTGATGTCATCACGTGTTTGCTCCCGGAATTCTAGACCTTTACTTGTTTTTTGGATTATGGTACCAAAGAAATTTCATACATCAATACATACCTACATACATACAAACATACTAACTTATATACATTCATTCGAATTCTTATATACATTCATTTCGAAAATCATAACCCTCCTCCTTGCGCAGTCGGATAAAAATTCACTTGGGATGAAGTATTAAGACAAATGCAGACACAAACAGTTTTAAATTCGTTTAAAATTGAATTAGTGAAGGAAGGGAATACAAATGTATTGTAAACTTGAGCAGATAATAAACGCTCGCTTTGGGAACGGGCTCAGATACGTTTGTTTATTTGCAATACTAATTCTTCGAATGTGGATTCAAGAGATTCAAGATCTGTATTTTAAGATCTGTATGCTATCCTGTATGTTGTATACTAAGTAAACCATGTTCTCACAAATAAATGAATCTTGAATCTTGAATCTCTTTGATCACAATGTTCACTTTATGTTGAAATGGGGAACAGATGAATCAATTCTTAATTGTTTACACCAAAAATTAGAGACGAAACAAGTAAATTTGTTTAAGTACTTACTTAATATAAATAACGACTACTAATACTTATTTACAATATTTATAAGTACTTATAAATATTGTAAAAAACCGGCCAAGTGTGTGACGGAGTTCCGTATCATCATCTATAAAAATGGCAAAAAATCACGTTTGTTATATGGCAGCCCCTTTAAATACTTATTTTATTTTGTTTTTTTTTAGTATTTGTTGTTATATTAGTAACAGAAAAACATCATCTGTGAAAATTTCAACTGTCCAACTATCACGGTTAATGAGATACAGTCTGGTGACAGACGAACAGACAGATGGACAGATAGTGGAGTTTTAGTAATAGGGTCCTATTTTACTCTTTGGGTACTGAACCATAAAACACTACATTTATTTTGTTGTTATAGTAGCAACAGAAATACATCATCTGTGAAAATTTCAACTGTCTAACTGTCACGGTTAATGAGATACAGCCTAGTGACAGACGGACAGACAGACAGCGGAGTTTTGGTAACAGGGTCCCGTTTTACCATTTGGGTTCGGAACCCTAAAATACTACGTTTATTTCATCTTAATTGTTGTTCTATCTATCCATCAATCAATCACGAAAATCTTTCAAAAATAAGATGCAAAGGAAAGCCTCCCGTTTGATCTTCAAACGCCGTCTAAACAAGGGAGGGTGTGACAGTATCAAAATTGGGTTAGGAGTAAACAACGTAACACGTTGGCGCGGCGCAACTTCACAAGATTGATGAGTTTCGATACGGTGGAATTACTTTGAACGTCTTGGTTACACTGGGTTGGCAGCTGAGTTTTTATACCAGACAAAAGTCAATAATGTTTATAGTATTCTAGCTGCACCCCGCGGTTTCACCCTCGGTCCCTCGGGAAAAGTATTTTTTTGAGAATAAAGGTACCCCATGTCCTTTTCTGGGCTCTAGGCCACGTGTTTATAAAATTTTATGATGATCGGTTGAGTAGTTAGGGTGTGAAACCGTAACAAAAAAAAAACTAAAAAACGAATTCACTTTTGTTATTAAAATAGTATGATCATATTCAGGATTTCAGGATTTCAAAGGATTACGCGACACGTCTCGATTTTTGTTGATCTGATCGGTTCCAACCTTCACAGAATCAGCCGCTGAGCTAATCTGAAGAATGCTCCAAAATTTCATCAAAATTGCTCCAAGATACCTATTTTAAAAGTCCACCGAGAACATGGTCGTACATACGATTTTTTTAAATTTAGGTTATGGGTAGATTCGGTGGATACAATTTGCTTGTTGTGATTCCTTCAGAACAGATTTAACTCATATCGATTGTTATCCCCTTACTGAAAACGCTGTACAGCCTCGTAATAGTGAAAAGTACCTACAATATTTTCTTATTTTTTACTAAAGTAAAATATAGAACACAGTAAGTATAATTCTTCCAAGGCTAATAAAACATTAATTAACGGTAAGGGATATGGTTCAAAGTGCTCCTCACAGGTTAAAGCCAGCAGACCCGCAGGCCAGAGTTGTGCGCTAGACGTGCTGTCTCGGCTGGCTGTCACCTGTCTCTTTGCTAGTAACGTGAAAACGAAATGGACCCTCGCTTTACATTTACTAGCTATACAAGAGTAAAGATATTATTTATAAACTATATAATCCTTGTACCAGAGTTGAACTGCGATAACATAAAATATACAACCAGATTAAGCAATAAGCTACAGTTTAGATTGTAATAATAAAAACATATGTTAGGAATCATATGATATCTAAAATAAAAAGCCACTATACTTAGAATTACATTTATTTGAATTTATTTTAAAGTTTAAACATAGTTAGAATAGTCCAGATACCCGCGCAATATTGTCATTGTCGTTTTTTGAGGGAGACACAAGATTTTAATAATATTACCAAATGCTTTTGTAACTTATTGTAACTACCTTTTGACGAGTCCATTATAAGAGCATCTTTAATTCATTTTTTAGCTAAAATTGTTAAGGAACTATTACTTACTGTCAATAAAAATTATTACTGGCAGAGGTGTATTATTAACACGTACTCTCTACCGGCCGATTTTCAGTCCCAAAATGTGACAGGGGGCGACTCTGTCACCATACACCGGGCTCCAGTTATGTAGCAGATGACATCAAATTATGTTCACGCAATGAACAAATTAGTGCGTCGGCTGGGATCGAACCCGCTCCCTCTAGCTTGTGACGCGAGCCTTCTCCAGCCAAACAATCAATTCAATTAAAGCAATGTCATTAGTTAAATTTATTTTTCTGCTACAAACCGGCCTTAGTTCAGCATGACTTTGAATAACAACTCGATTGTTACAGTCCCGACAATGAAAACAAAGTTGATTGCCTAATAATACCAGTGGATGTTATTAATAACTGAGGATTCCAATGATTCCTTCAAAAGGCTTCTACTGACCGGTTTTTCGACAGAAAGCCGTTTAAACCCACCAAATTCTATTACTTACTCCTAACTCGAGTGAATAACAAAAAGTTAGGCAAAGTCACGTAGCCGTAAAATGACCTTCTAATCTTTGGTACTTTTTGGTAGGTACTGCTAAAATATACTTAGGTACTGAAATGGTAGCTATATTTGGAAGATACGTTATTAAATAAAACCAATGGTAGCTACAGATGTTTAGACATAAGAATAAAATAGATACCCACTTACTAACCTTGTACTAACCTTGTTGTTTAGCTTCGGAATAGGTATACAGTGTTTTGTCTTTTTCTTTCTTTGAATTTTTTTTCCTTGATCGAAAACGACAAAACGATATTTAACTGTTCCGAGGCAACATTTATTATTATATTAACGGGGACCATGTATAGGGATTAAAAAAAATTAGTTTTCATGTGAAATTAAACATAAACATATCGTCACGCCTTTCCCCCGAGGGGGCTGGCAGAGGTGTAATACAACACCCACATTTCGCCCATATTCAGTCCCAAATGTGACAGGGGGCGAGCCTGTCGCCATACACCGGGCTCCAGTCATGTAGCAGATGACATACAATACGCACATATGTTCACACAATAAACAAACTGGTGCGTGCCGTCGGCTGGTTTCGAACCCGCTTCCTCTGGCTCGAGAGGCGGACCTTCTCCCAACTAGGCTGCCATCGCAGTAAAACTAAAGTCTTTGAAAACGACGGTACAATAAAGTTGTCGCAGTTAGCTCTTTTTTTGTGACTAGTTTTGAAGTAGGTAGTAAATAAAATGTAATGGAACCATTTGTGTAGGAAGGCACGTATTGTCGATAGGTATGTATGTAGCGTATCTTTCTTTTTTAAATTATTCAACGCCAGGTACGCTAGGACTTCAGAGAAGGGTTATTCTTCGACGTTTACGACCATATTTGCATATGACGATATTGTATGCAAACTGAAGGGTAAAAAAAAGATAGAATACCTACTGACAAAGTTTTTTTTACCAGTACCTATATTTTGGTAGGGGTAGTTGTAATTTTTTATTGAATTTTTGAAAAAGTTTAATTCTATCTATTAAAATTTTAATCGACCGAACGAGCGTAGCGTCTCTGCTTCAGCTACGACAAAAATGTTTTCGTATGTCCGAATTCTGTCTGGATCTTTGTCTTCCTCTACAGGTCGCATTTCTGAACCGATTTTTTTGAAATGGCGGCGTTTTACATTTTTTCACGAAAAAATCGTATCTTTGCCATTTTGAAAAATTTGGAATAACTGACTATAAAAATTACATATAATAAGCAAACTGCTTACAAAAGTTCGAGAATCGTTTGAGGAATGCAACCTGTAGTGAAGTACAAATGTCGGCCACGAGGACTACAGCCGACAGAACCCCTAGTTCAGGTGTTTTTTTCACAAAATTTTGCAAACTAAGTGGTTAAAAGAAATCAAATCAAGTAGTTAATTTTGCAAAACATGGGCTACAGATAGTTCTTATAAATAAATTAGTTCGCCATGGTTTAACCGCTTGCTATGCAAAACTTTACAGAAAAAATAATATCCAGAGGTTCTCAAATCCGGACCTGAAAATGCGGCAAAATGGTTCCAGTAAAGGATGGTACGGCAGTGTTTGCTTCGCGCTCGACTTGGCGGGGGCATTGCCGTGCCCCCCGATTATGTTGGATTAATGTCAAAGTAAAATTTTTACATAAAATAAATGTCAGTATCCTTCAAATATTCGTCAATAGAATAGTATGCCTTGTCTATATGATATTTTTTAAGTTTCAATTTTAAAATATTGTAATTTGCGTGTCTTTTAAAAGTTGTCTTTTAAATGGCGAATCAAATGATAACACGTAAATGACTGCCTCGGTGGCTCAGTTGGTAATGACTAAAGTAAATTAACGTAAGTAGGTAACGTAAGTGCCTCATCTAAATCAGGTCAGCCGTTTTTCGTGATTGATTAACATACTGACTGCCTCGGTGGCTCAATTCCATAGTAGACCTGCCTTTTGAGCTTGGGGGCGTGAGTTCGATTCCCACCAAGCAAACATTTATGTGTCAAACATTTGTGTTTGTTCTATGGCTAGGTCTTAAAATATATTTAAGTACCTATTTTAAAATAATTAAATGTATGTATATCAGTCTCTGGCAGCCATAGTACAAGCTTTGCTTAGTTTGGAGTTAGACGGCCGTTTGTGAAAAATATATTTACAAAAAAAAAAACTGTAACAATCCATGATTTGCGAAATAATCTATTTGTACCAACATATTTGTGAAAAATAAAACATTACAAATTAACCGTCTCTCTCGGGAACATAAGGGTTGAAGTACGAGCATGAATCACGTTTAATATAATATGTAATGTTACGCTAGAAATGTATCTGATTTAAAATAATAATAAATTCGGGACACTTCCACACACTGTCGCCTGACCCCAAACTAAGCAAAGCTTGTACTATGGCTGCCAGAGACTTATATACATACTAACATATTTTTAAATACATACTTTAATAAAAATAAACACCCAGACATAGAATAAACACAAATGTCCATCACATAAACGTTTGCCTTAGGTGGGAATCGAACCCACGCCTTCAAGCTCAGAAGGCAGGTTCACTACCAACTGAGCCACGGGGCAGTCAATGTGATTATGATTAGTTTCTTTCACGTCATGTTTCTCATACAATATTCAGAACTTCGTTACGAATATTTTTCAAACTCCTACTTTGCTCGAAGATTATTTGGGTTGCATGCATACTAACTTAACATTATAAATGCGAAAGTGGTTCTGTTTGTTTGTTACGCTTTCACGCCTTAACTACTCAACCGATCGTCATGAAATTTTGCATACACGTTGCCAGGGGTACTTTTTAGTTGCTGGTAACACCGCAGGGTGTCGATCATGATAATCGATTAGAAAGAAAAAGAAAAAGAAAAAAAAAAGTTTATTTGTGACCTTTTGAAATTAAAAACATTAAGGGAATTTTACAATTTACAAGGTCACAAATTAAGTATTAATAAGGAAGGAAGGAGGAAGGAGGAATAAGGATTAAGAAGCTGAGGCGTGAAAGCGTAACAAACAAACTTACCTTCGAATTTATAATTGGCCGAGCGAGCACTAGCGAGCGAAGCGTCTATGCTTCAGCTGCGACAAAAATGCTTTCGTGTGTCTGGATTCTGTCCGGAGCTCTGTCTTCCTCTATCTGTTTAAAAATGCCACCTGTAGAGGAGGACAGACGTCATTGACGAGGTCTCCAGCTCACAGAGCCAGTACTTAGTACTAAAATAAAAATTGTTAGGTTAAGGATAAATAATATATATATATATTTTATGTAGAATAGGTCGGCATTTGACCACCAACTCGCCTGATATTAAGCGACGTTGTGGTTTAAGATGAAGCACGACGACCTATCAGATACTTATTCACTCTAGCCTTGAAGTTTTGTAGAGTGAAGAAGTACAAAGACGGCAGTTGAGTGAGGCGCTACAAGTCCGCTACTGCTCAGACCCGTCTTCGGAACGGTTACACCGGACAACATCCCGAAACACGACTAGGTCATTTCACGGCATGGCTTGGTCCGGTGGGTGGTAACTAGCCACGGCCGAAGCCTCCCACCAGAGTTTGCTACCCGGTTAGCACTACCCGGGGACCACGTGTAGGGCATCAGAATAGTGTACACTCCTACGGACGTCGGTAGCTCAGCCCCCAAATATATAGATATTTGCACTAGTACAAGCTGACCCTGCGAACTTCGTACCGCCTAACAGTCGATTTTTAAAAATTTTTTTGAGGCATTTTTTAAATTTTTTCTATGCGCACATTTTTTTTTCTTTCGCATCCTTGTACTTCAAGGAATACTCTAAAAAAAGAATTAGCAAAATCGTTTCAGCTGTTCTCGAGATTTGCAATTAGCAACACATTTAGCGATTCATTTTTATATTATAGGAGAAATACGTAATAGTACAGATTTCCAGCTTAGAATACAACTGGGCCGTAATTTCAAAACAATTAAATAACTGAAAGTACCGTAAGCTTTAAATGTACTTAAAGCAAACTGTTTCTAAGAACTTCGTATCTCTCCATTACATAACTTTTCTGGGACACGCATAAGATGGCTTTATGCGAAAAGTTTTGATAGATCCATTATATTGACTGAATGTGGAACCACAGGGGGATTGAATAAAGACGAAGCCTAGTAACTAGACAATTTACAAGCAAATTTTGTTTTCAAGTTTTAGGTAGGTAATAAAATATAATTCACTAGCTGCGCCCCGCGGTTCCACCCGCGATCCCACAGGAACCGTGAATGTTTTCGAGATAAAAATAATCCTATGTCCTTTTCTATTTTCCAGACAATGTGTATGCAAAATTTCATGATGATCGGTTGAGTAGTTGAGGCGTGAAAGCGTTACAAACAAACAAACTCACTTTCGCATTTGAATATTAGTTGGGATAGTTAGGATTAGGATTATGCAAGAGTAAAGCTAAAGGGTCATCTAATGTCCTGCCCTCAGTGCCCCAAAGCTGCTCTCTCAGCGACCTGATGGAGGCCTCTCCTCTTGGAGTGGCTGTCGCCAACTGTTGGTAGGAGCACATATAAACAATAAAAACTAAAAACTATCGACACGAAGATGAAAAAGAAGGAGAGTAAAGCTGCGTTTCCACTGAGGCGGAGTTAAGCGGGGCGGTGCATAATTTCGACCAATGCTCGTAATCTCCGCTCTACTTCAGTGGAAGCGCAGCTTAAATAATAAACAAAACGTCAACTTCTAAAAAAATGGCCATGTCTAGACTTTAATGGCTTTTGGCTACTTTCATCTCGTATTCATTAATTTTGTATTCATTCATTACATTTCTTTCATTCCATACGCAATATACGCGTTAAAAAACTTTTATATTCACAGAGATTTTTAGATCGCAACCAAAACGCTCTTAAATCAACCGTCGTATCCCATCTAACAACTATAATTTATTTGCCAAACCTCTTTTTTTTCCATTACAACTTTCATCTCTTCAACCATCTGTTATGAGCCAAAAAGGATGAAAAGTTCTCAAATTCGGCATTTAGTTGCCTAATTACCGAGCAGCTCTACCTGTTCACTGGTTCGTCGTAATGCGCAGGTCTTGGGGTGGCTCTCGGAGTGAAACCTTCAGTTCAGGAGTTACCGTCGCCTTGAGAGGACGTGTCGCTGCGATACCTCCCTCTACACGCGTACGACTTCGAAATATCACTAAAAATTTTCATGAAATTGACTCGCGAATGACTCGTATGCTTCAAGGTTGAAAAGTACTAACTTGAAAAAAACTTTCAGTCTCTCAGCGTTGAAGTTTCAGTAACAAAACTGTATTCAGCACTCAAATAACTTTACTCTAAGGAGGAAATAGTTTCAGAGGATTATTTTAGAGTTTTTTGGCGGTAATTGAGTTGGGATAGAGAAAATGTGGTGGATTCTCCGTCGTGCCCGGCTCACCGGCGCCTCGCTCTTCAGCCAGGCATCGGGCAACAACAACAATGCCAACAAAAAACCAGGTTTGTAAACAATTTATGTGTACCACTAGATATCTTAGCAGATTTTTTTATTGCTGACGGTTGTGTTAGAAGATGTTTTAGAACAGGTAATTTATCTCGTAAATCTTTTAAATCTTTAGAATGTTTGTCCGCGTCCCAATCTGCTGTATTTTTTATCGCTTTGAAATTGCATTGGAATGTTTATACCGGTCACATGATGCATTATTTAGAGACTTGACAACTTGAGAGGGTTAAGATGCCTATGAAAGACTTTTAGTCTTTTTATATAGACTGCAATAAAATGTAATAGCCTCGGAATTGTTATTCCATGTTTTGTCACACGCAGTAACTATTCGGTACTTTTTCAGCTATTCTACGTTTAATAGTAAGGGTGTTAATGTCTTCGAAAGTTAGTGTGCTGTAACCAATAATGATTTATGCTAACCCGTAGATTTTAGTTTTAATAATTGATTGTTTAATTTTGATTATTAGTTTTGGTTTTGAAATATGTAATTTAGTTTTGCAACATTTTGCAAGCATTTCGTAAACTGTAACCCGTGTAAACTGTGTCCTCGTTTCTTAACGCAGAATTTAGTTCTTCCTTCTATAAGTATCATGTTTCCACAGGATTTTCCTTTTTATGCAGGGTCCCTGTTTTATGCCAAAACCCTGCATAATGTTTCTGCTAGATAACGCAGCAGTTTTCTTCAGGCAGCCATCTAGAAGGTCTAGACAGCTTTATTTAAATGATGAGCTCGAAGTTCCTGGGCCAAAATGTACTTCTCTACATAGTATCAAACAAAATAGCATTCCGCGTCTGTCTGTCTGCCTGTATATCAGCTAGCTTCTAAACAACGCAATGAATTATGATGCGGTTTTCAGCATCAGTTAGATAATCTTTCATCAGTTAGATAAGTACATAGGCTACACTAGGTGCGCCCTGCGGTTACCTGTACTCTCATTAAGAACAGACGAGAGCTAGCCGTTGCAAGCTGTGGTTGGAAGATAGGTCTCGCTCGCTGGCGTCTCGCGTCAAGCGGTTTTAGTCGGGTTTCAACAACAACTCGGATAAGACAGACATAACAACTCGGGAGCTTTGCGGAATTCTGCCGTTGAACAAACGCTACGTTTAGTATACGGAGCTCTATGCGAATCTATCTTGACCTACTGCATAACGTCCTGGGGGGGAGCCGGTGTCTCAGCAATGATCGAAGTCGAGAGAGCTCAACGCGCAGTACTTAAAGTCATGTGCAAACTACCATATCGACACCCTACAGACGACCTGTATTCTAAATTGGGAGTCCTTAACGTTCGGCAACTATACCTACTAAAGGTGACGCTAGCAGTGCACCGCAAGATGGCCAGTCACATGGACCCCAGTTCCCTAAAGAGAAAACCTCGTGTTGCTCAACCCAGGGTCAACACAGCCTTTGCACGACGACTGCCTGAATTTAGATTTCCTTTCATTTATAACAAAATTAATAGACAATGCAATATTCAAAAATCAAATTTAAGAGAATGCAAAAAAATTACGTCAATCTTTCTAAACTCTCTCTCATACAAGGAAACAGAGGCTTTGCTAGACATACTAAAGTAAATAAAGTAAATTTGAAAAGGAAAATTCTACATGTTATCTCTACCCACTACACATTTACATTCATTCCCCTACACATACACACACATTAACACTCACACACTCTCTCTCACACACACACACACGCGCGCTCTTGTACAATTTTTGCTAAAAGTGAGGTTTCTTTTTTCATTTTGTATTTTATTTTGTCTTAAATTTATAAAATTTTAAATTAATCACCGCACCGTATCTCAATCAGTTTGTAACTCGTACCAGACGTGGCCCCTGCGATACAGGATTCTCCTAGTGCAGGGGTCACAAGAAAGATGCTTGTAACCTTTTTGGCAAATAAAGAATTTATTATTATTATTATTATTATAAAGACAAAACAGTCAAATGTTAACTCTAACTCATATTGCATACAGAAATTAAGTCACTATTTATACGTTGCTTTGACTACGCATGGTTGACGCACTTCGTCATTTGAAATTCTGCTATGCGGCACACGTTACAGAGCTTATTATATATTTCAACTAGCTATGCCACGTATTATAGGATTGAAGGTACCCTGTTCTTTTTTATACATCTGACAACGCGTATGTAAATTTTTGTGACGATCGATTCAGTTGTTAAAGCGTAAAAGCGAAACAAACAAACAAACTCACTTGGGCATTTATAATGGGCCGAGCGTGCGTTAGCGAGCAAAGCGTCCATGCTTCAGTTTCGACAAAAATGATTTCGTTTGTCTGAATTCTGTCTGGATCTCTATTCGGAATATATCCTTTGTCTTCGGCTACAGGTCGCATTTCTTAACCGATTCTCTTAAAACTATTTGAGTAGGTAGGATTGATAATTAAATATATTTTTTGTAGACGCAGATTTTTGGAAAGTTTTGAAAATGGCGGAGATAATGGTTTAAAAAAAACATCGAACACAAAAAAACATTGGCTCGGGAAAAAATCTGTATAATTATCAAACTTGCTTACAACATTTCAGGAATTGAGGGATGCGACCTGTTGAGGAAGACAAACGTTGGCCGCGAGGTTTACAGCTCACAGATCCTTTTATTTATTAGTTAAGAAGTTAGGAGTAGAATGTTTTGCTTCTAGCTAGGTTGTCTTCCTATCCAACGTAGCTGAAGAAGTGGGTCTCGTTCTTTTTAGGCACTCCCACATCATCGAGGCTCGTCTGGTCTCGCGAACAAAGAACAAGAGGCTGTCACAGCGAGGACACACAGCCGGGATGAAATACAACTACAAAATAAACAAAAAATGATCTCCAAAACCTTTTTGGCTCGCTTTAGTCCTTTGTAGGCGGGTAGAAGGCTTTTATCAAAAAAGAATGCCGCATTATACTTAATCCACACCTGGAGCGCGGCGTTGTTTCAATCGCGTGTGAAGAAGAATTATACTTTCAGCTCTCTATTCCTGTGGGTGAATAAACTTACAGTTACATATTACTAGTGGCTCTCTGAGCTAAAGACCTCTCGAAAATATTTAAAAAAAAATTATTTGATTTTTAAAATTTTGAAAAAAATCCAAAAAGTGACTTGACAAAAATATTCTCTGAGTATTTACTTACTAACTTACCTATTTTAATTATCGGACCTGCACAATTTCACGAGAACAGGTTGAGAAATGCGACCTGTATAGGAAGATAACTGGACAGACGCCGGTCATACGAGACCATTTTTGCCGAAGCAGAGACGCTTCACTCGCTGATGCTCGCTTGGTCGTCTAGCTTGTTTTTTGAAGACAGAAAATTGTAAGGGTTCCGCGACTCTCTGAGTTTTCCATACAAACGCGCTTGTCAAATTTCTTGGAAACCATTTGTCAGATTATGATGAAATTGGCATGTACACTTAAGTGAACTATATTTTCGCCCTTATGTGCTTGTTTTTTTAAAAAACGTCCTCTAAAGAAAATAGAGCTATGAAAAATAACGGCTTTTTAAAGGGCTCACTTTTGACTGATTCATTTAATAGATAGACAAAGCAAATCAAAAATCCCTTAACATAGGGAGGTTGTCTACATCATAAGCTTTTAAATAAATCTATGTATAAGAAATTATTAGTTATTTAAGAATGATTAGAGAAATGCAACAGTCACAGAAATATTTTTTTAATTGCATTTAGCCACTCTGTAGATAACTTTAGTGGCTTGTTAGTATCTTTACTTGCTCTCTTCGCTCGTCTCCTTCTAGACGAAATTACAATAGAAAGCCTTTAGCCAATGCGAAGTTAGTCTAAAGTAGCCGCTGGACCCTTAAACCAGAAAAACGAAACTTGAATAATTTAACGTAAGTGTCAAATTGTACGACGTCACTAGATTTTCTCAACCACTCGCCAGCAAAAGACAAAATTTTCCTTATCCGCACATTTCAGGTCGGTAAACGAACCGTGCCTCTCCAGCATTTCGGCTCGAATAAAAAATTCAGTCTACCCCATGAGATAACTCTCTACCAATTTGCTTAGAAAATTAAAAGAAAACCTTTTGAGACTACGCTTTTTGTATTTGATGAGACATTTACTGGAGAACGTAAAATAACGCTTATTGAAATACCTTTTTATAGGTATCTACACCAAATTCAAGTCAAGGTAATTGGGGTAGGTAGGTATAAGTTTACAGATCTTGTACGGCCATAATTTACAAATCTAAACCTTGCTAATTAGTGTAGTCTAGTGTTTCAGTTATAGTTATTGAGCTCGTAAATATGAGCCGAAGCTGACTCTAATGTGTAGAATCAATATACCGATATGATCTAGCAATCACACTAATCTTATAATTATGTAAATACGAAGTTTGGTTGGATGTAATAATGTTTGTTACTAAAGCACGCCAGAACGGCTCAAATATGACAATAGGTTATAGTGTATATACTAGCACATAGGCTACTTTTTAAACACGGGTAACACCGCGAAGCAAAGCTAGTTGTATAAATAAAACAAACTTTGTGACTTATGTATGTTTGTTCGTGTGACTATCGGAATACTCCTACAACATAATGCAAAACAATATAATGTAGATAAAATGTGTAAATATTACACTGTACACGGTATTTACACGGCACGATTTCCGTCGCGTGATACTCCAAATCTAAAATCGCTGAAAATCGATCATTAATAGGAAGTGTGGACATTGTTGGACTAGAGTTGATTGCGAAATGGACGTTTTAGCAAACTAGACGTTTTAGGACACTGGACGTTGTCAGCTTGAACGAAAATAGCAAATTGACTTGGGCCAAAGTGCAATGAAACTTGACGAGTGATTACATTTTTAACCGTCAATTTTCGACAGTTATTCAATAAGTTACATGTCAACAATGGATGGTTGAACAAATAATCACCATGCTTACGAAGGTAATTTAAAATTAAAAGGTAATTTGAAAGCTAAAATAACACATTACATTTACATATTACATCAAAAGTAAAAACATTTAACAAATATTCAATTAAAGTTGGCAAAGTTAAAATAAAATAAAAAAAGGGTAATTAAAAAGTAAAGTCAACTTAACTTTTTTTTTGCCTTCTCGAGATACCTTGACCCGTGACTATTATTAAGCTTCTATTCGACCCAGAAACTAAATAAATGAAACCTAACTATTTTAGTTACTTGAGAGACGTATTTACGTCTATTATACATAAAATAGAAAATTAACGAGTTACTTATCGCAATGTGAATTTTGAATTTCCCGAGCGTTCAAAATCGTACGGCAAATGATTAACCCGAGTAAATCCCCTCTACTTACAAAAACATTAGACTGCGGCGCTGCGCTTAACCATAGAATAAACAACGTTTAATTTTGACCTTGAATAAAATTACCCGACTTAAATTACCTGTTCTCCTGGTTAATTACTACTGATTTTCGCGAACAGCCTATTAAGTAACTGCCTAGTAAATCCTTGCGTTATTTATTTTCTAACACGCTTTCGTTGCCTTGTTTCAGGTAAGAGTACTACATCAGTGGCGTGGCGGATCCAGGATTTTCTTTGGGGGGGATTTGACTTAGGCGAATGGCTGTCAATATATATATATATATTTTTTTATGTAGAATAGGTCGACGTTTGACCACCAACTCGCCTGATGTTAAGCGACGTTGTGGTCTAAGATGGAGCACGACGACCTATGAGGTACTTATTCACTATAGCCTTGATGTTTTGTTGAGTGAAGAAGTACAAAGACGGCAGTTGAGTGAGGCGCTACAAGTGCGCTACTGCTCAGACCCGTCTTCGGAACGGTTACACCGGACTACATCCCGAAACACGGCTAGGTCATTTCACGGCATGGCTTGGTCCGGTGGGTGGTAACTAGCCACTTCTAAATAGTAAATAGTAAATAGACTTCTTAAGCGTTGGCAATGTATCTGTGAACCTCATGGTATTACAGGTATCCACAGGCGACGGTGATATCTTACTATTATGCGGTCCGTTATCTTGTTTGCCAACTATAGCATGAAAAAAGTAAGCTTTATCAAGGTTGGTAAGGTTTTGGTTTGGCTTTTGACTTTTGTTTGACGATACAATACAATACAACTTTGTTGCACATCAAAAAACATAACATATCGTCACGCCTTTCCCCCGAAAGGGCTGGCAGAGGCGTATAACACCCACACTTCGGATGATATTCAGCCTCAAATGTAACAGGGGGTGAGCTATTCATCGGGCTCCAGTTATATGGCAGATGACATTAAATAAGCACATATTATGTTCACACAATGAACAAATAGTGCGTACCATCGGCTGAGTCCGAAACCGCTGTCTTTGGCTTGAGGCGAGTTTTCTCCGACTAGGCTATCATTGCTTTTACGTACAGCAAAAACGACATAAAAAATCATAAAAGTAAAATACAGTTTTCGGTAGTACAAGGGCGACCTCATCGCCTGAAGCGATTAGACAGGACCTTAAAAGTTTCAAAAAACTAGACATTTTCGACTATTGTGAGTGTGAATAAAATATTTGTAGGGGGCTTGAGTCCCTTAGCGCCAGCTTCCCCCCCTCCTAGATCCAGTCTAGTGGCTGTGGCTCTGCTGAACTTTCTACGGGCTTGAGGTAATAAATTAGTGGAACTAGACATAAACTTAGTTTGTTTTATTGCAGTAATACGTTTTGTTAACTTACTGGATTAGGACGTATAGTTTAGTACCCGTAAAAGTGATGAGGATAAAAACATTTTAGATTACTTTTAGTTTCGGTTGCCTTATAGTAATATCTTGTTAAGTGCGTTGCTAAATGCCACTTGCTAAGCTTAATCAATTAAAGAAGTGTAAAATAGCTGTAGAGGAGTCCAGGAGGAGAGGATAAATATGTGTTAGCAAATGAACTTGAATATAGAATAGTTAGATGATTCTCTTTAGGTGCGTTACTATACAGATGCTGGTAAACCAAAACCAAAAAATAAAAACCCAACTGCAAAATGTAGCGTAGCTCTCTGGAATCTGGTTGAATCTGTGGCGTTTAGGCTATAGAGGCCACGTAGAAACGTACATACATACTACGTATGTACCTACCACACAAATAATAACTTCATTCCATTATTTTCGCAGCACAATATAAAATATATACAAAATTGTTTTCAATCAATTAAATCCAAATTCTCAAAGCTTTCTTTTCCTTCTAAGTTAAGACACACAATTGCGTCTGAAGAAAAGACGACAAAGGACAGTGGCAATGTTGATGCCTCTATCCGGGCTCTATCGCTGTAAATAAGGTCGCACTGAAACAGGTGAGAGCACTGAAGCGGGAGATAGACCAGTCAGCCGGTAAAACCCTCCGCGAACTGAAAAAGAAAAGATTAACAAAAGTGTCTAAGATAGTGTGGAGTTGGAGGAAATGTCTCTTTAGACGTGGGTAAGGTTTATTAATATTGTTTACTATGTGGTTATGTTATTAGGTATGTTATATCATATTTCAATGGCATACAAAAAGGAATTTGAAATGAAAGATTTAAATGTACCAAGCAACATTTTGTGATTACGTTACGTTTTTTAAAATATTTTTGTAAAATCATGTTTCTTTACTTTTTGTACTTATGTTCGGAACCTATTATGTTTACTATGTTTTATCAATAGTTTTATTCCTATTTTCCAGCATAAATATAATCTTTCGCTGTCATCATGATGCAGTATTTTCTACCTACTAAGTATATATTATACCATTTCCTTGTCGTACTTTAAGATCTTCTTGGTCATTTAGTTGTTTAATTGTTTAATAACTAAAACGGCAACATGCCAATTACATCAGTTAATTTAAAATAAGTGAATATCACAACAAGTCAATAGTAATAAGTCTCAATAATCAATAACAATAATTCAACATTGAATTGTAAAATAACCTAACAGTCATGTCATGTCAGTTGTGAAAAGGTGACTATCACAATGAGGGATAAAACCTTTTCACCCACTGGCTTTTTATAACCTTTAAGCAAGATCAAATTATCATAGTTTAGCAGTTGGCACAGATGCGAGAAACATTAAGGTTCTCAAATTATTAATGAAGTGTCTCGTACGTTCAGTAAGCGATACTTTTTGTCCAAAGAAACCCTTTTCGTCCACTTTAATCTTGCGTCGATAAAAGCCTATCTAAAAGTAAAAACTACCGTCCCTGGGCGGAGCAGGTGCCGGCCGCTTTGATGGTCGGCTTCCATTAGGGCCATAGCACATTGTTACTTAAAATATATACTTTACCTCGATAGAGCACGCGCTAAACTTTATGGTCGCTCTGAACATGGACACAAAACGGGCAGCAGCATCAAAATGAAAAAGTATAGGTTGCCAGGACACTTAGCAACAGCAACTTACAAAGGACCTCCATTGATTAGGACTCAACGCCCGACCGTCTCATAATGGTTTTAGAAAAATGAACTTAATACTTTGTGACATAAACTTCTTTGTAGATCGTCTTTTTTAGAACGACCCGATCGGTGGCCACTCGTGGTCAGCGCCGCCTGCAGCTCGGCAAGTCGATCTAAATAGGACTTTACGACACAAAGTATTAAGTTTGTTTTAATTAATTTAAATACGATGCGGTGGTGGTCGGGCGGAGAGCTTGTATAAGTCGACGGAAATCTTAAGGACACTTTAGATCGTAAATTTTGATGTGGTATCTTTCTTACCGGCTTATCCCAGTTCTTATTCCGAGATTTTCGAACCGTTCGTTAATTTCTTCGTTTGTTATATTGTTTGTAATATTGAACGTTTTATTAAACTTGACTAAATTAGACTTAAATGACGTAGGTAGATTAGATTTCAACTTGTTTTTAAATCAACCATTAAATTACGCGCCAAAAAGTGTGGATATCGTCAACAATCTGGCTCGTAGCCAAAGTTACTGAAGAGCAGTTTTTGCTAAAAATGGTTCGCATAACATTTTCAGCTTGTCTCTTTAAATTTCATTGTTATTTCTAGTGTAAAAATTAAATGGAAAGAGCAATAAACAGTGAAAGATTATTCAAATTCAATTCAAATTCAAATTCATTTATTTCAAATGTCAAATTCATATTGGTAACAAAATAAGTTATGATCGCTTAAGAAAGGTATATATATCTGTCTTGCGTCAATTCCCCAGTACTAGGGGTACCCATCATGGTGATAACTTTTCCTTTATTACGAGTATGTTTCGCCATCTGTTCCGACTTTCCGCAGCGTGAACCGCCTCAACGGCCTTGATATTGAGAGTAGTGTGGATTTGGTCTCTCCAGCGTATTGGGCTCCTCCCTCTTGGCCTCATGCGTTGGCGGTCTCTAGCTTTAAACGTCTACGTTTCAGCCCCGTAAAAAAATGGAGAAGACCAAAATGTTGAGTCATTTTCGTCTTGCAACTTAATGCTACGAACCTTCCATATCCAAGACAAGTATACATACCTACATAAATACGTAATACATATAATCGCACCTCTATTCCATAAGGGTAGGACACAGACTTCTTTTCTTCACTTTCTACGACCCTGACATACATCTTTCGCTTCTTCTTCAAGATAAGTATCCCAACGTATCCCAAGTACAATAGGTCCCGAAAGTTGATTGATAGAGTTATTAAAGCTCGCAAGGTTTCACAAACAATCTGCAATTTCACCCCGAATTTAACACACATCTTCGGACACGACTGTACGTGCTTGTAAATCAAAAAAGCTTTCATAACGTTTGCCCGAAAAACATTAAATCGGCAATTTCCGATAAACCGGTACGAGCATGCATGTAACGCATTCCACGAACAACGTAGCGCAATATTTGCACATGCGATGTTGTCGCAACAAAGAAACATGGCTGAACCATAAATAAAAAAACACGGGAGTCAACACGTGATGACGTCACTTGTCAGCTTAATCCGTCTCTTTCGAACTATTTGTAAATGATTCATCTCGGTCTTGCTCGAGCATCGACGTCAGTACGTGTTGCCCACGTGACCATTTGTGACTCGTAATGGCGGAGTATACCTGGCGGAGTATACCTATTATTATACCTTGGACCTATGTAATAGAGTGTATTCCGTGATCAAGGGCTGAATCAAATTGCATTAAGTTTAGAGCTATTCCCACGTTGACCTGCGACACGCAGCGATGCGCGGGACCGCATTTTCAACGTTGGACCGAAACATTTTAGTTTTAATAGAAAATAAGTACATGAGCAAAGTACAGAACACTAAGACAATGCTTTTCCACTGTTTCCACGTGGGAAATTTGGCTTGTCACTCACTCTGTCTCGTGGTGCACAACGGTATGACAATCGCCTTATCGCACACTTACACTTTCAGTAAACGTACATAAAACAGATGATCGTGTCAAATGCTGTCTATCAATACAATACATAAAACAGAATCGAAGTATTGTATCTCACATGTACCATGAATACGAGGTCCGTAGCTGAGACGTGACCGACCTCTGTACGTGACTACTTCGCTACGGTCACGTACGATACACCTACACCGTATCTGATACATATACTTCTTATAGCTGTTGCATTTTATAAGCGCGTGTATTGAGCTCAGACATTGGTAGTAGGTACTAGTAGGTCTGTGAGCTAAAGACCTCGTGAAAACGTAAAGAAACATATCTTAGTCTAGATTCTAACCTGCTCAATTTCACGAGAATCGGTTGAGAAATATGGCCTGTAGAGAAAGACAGCCGGACTGATCCCCGCAGACAGACTTACGAAAGCGTTTCTGTCGAAGAAAGATGAAGAAGAGACACTTCGGTTGCTAACGCTCGCTTTGCCGATTAATAAAAGTAGGAACCGTCCAGTTTTTTAAACATGTCCCTACCAAGCAAGAGTTAAGTTAAACAAAGTAGAAAATCTAACAGCTTTCACATGTGAAGCAATACTGGTGCATGGGGTAAAATGTGAAGCGCTAACGCTCTAATTAAATACTGCACTAAAGTCTACCGATTGATTGGCAGAAGAATAAATAGCAAGTGTACTTGTTAGCCGCATTAGATTACTTAGTACGTAATTTTGATGTTTATCTACATGACATACTTTTCATTTTCAATACATTATAATATATTATTTGCCGTTTGTACTGAGTTTCAATTATAGGAAAGCTCTCGCGAGCGCTCGTAACAGGCAGCATAATAATTGTATTAACAGGAGCAACAGTGTCGTGATCACAATTATTGTCAGCATAATACCAAATTAGAGTGCTTCTGTACAAGATTTGATTTGCACGGTAACCTTTTCCACCTTTCTCTAATAATCTTACCCAAAATTAAGCTTCTGACTTGACCTTTGACTTGAGATAAATTAGATTCAGTCCTCTTCTGTTTTTGACACAAATGCTGCGTAAGCTCTCTCCGATCTGTCCTTGAGCCACATTCCTGCTGATTGAGGCCGTAAATCTGTGATGTAGCGGTTGTGGAGTAGCTTAACTATGGCAACACTTACTACGGAAGTTCTTACAACGAAACTTTCAAGTGACGACTTTCGACTGGAGCGAGTAAAAACGCTTGAACAAGTTTTCCATTCGATTGAGGTTTAATTCGATCCACCGTTGCCTAGAATTGGGACAGTTTCCACAGCAAAATGTATGAGTGGTGCGTATCTAGAGGCATGGCGGGCGAATTCCGTGTGATATATTTTAGACATCTTGCCGGAAAGTTTCAAATCAAGTTAAACGTCTTTTTTCAGTTGCATATTGAAGATATATTTAAGCACGTCAAAGTAATGAAAATGACTCTACTACCTCGTTCGGAAAAGAGCCACTACTTAGAAGAACAGGCAAGAAACTGAGGGACATATTTTTTCAAAACCTCAAGCCAGTTACGTTTAAAATATAATTAAAAGCATTTCTGAGAAAGTCTATCAACCTAAGAAAGTGATGTAAGCTCAGACTAAACGTGTTGACTTAACCACAAAAAAGATGCCTCATATTTTATAGTAATGCCGGCACTATAATCTTTTCGTCGATAGATCGCGTCCGCTTGCTCTCGGATGAGATTCTGACAGTTTTTCAGATCAAGAAATAAAATCGAGCCATACATTTCCGTCGAATGACGTCCTCTCAGCGCTTCCGGCCAATTTTCTGCTTCAAAAATCTGTGCTTCGAAATTCGTTTCAAAGATTTCTCGAACGTTCTATCTAGGTAATTTTGAATTCCTTGTAAACGTTTCCTACCTACCAATAACTTTGTTCCTCGTTCCTCTATATTTGTTTGAAATAGTTGCGCTGCACGTTTTATTTTAAGTTTTTATCCGACTGCGCAAGAAGGAGGGTTATGTTTTTCGAGTGTATGTATGTATGTGGGTATGTATGGATGAGGTTTCTTTGGCACGCCCTACAGCCTAAACAGCTTGATGGATTTTGACATGTTAGGTGTCATTTGATTCGTCTTGATAGTGGAAGTGACATAGGGTAAAATGTTATGCAGTCGTGTCTTTTGTTTTTCTTCTAATACTGTTACTTGTTATCTACGAGTATATTACATGCATGGTTGTATAAAGTACGAGTGATGCCGCGGCCTCACATTGGCTTAATTTTGGGTTCAAGCTTGGTTTTAATTCAAAAAAATTCTTCTTAGTACAAATATTTAAGTAGTTGATATATAAAAATGAATTATCTTAACAAAGCTGTGTACAATGTTTGGGTTAGTAAATTTATAATGTTGTTTCCTAATTATTTTATCTAAGTTTATAAGTGTAGTTTGCTAATTAGTTTTGTACCTAAACCAATAAAAATAAAATAAAATAATTTGAAATGGCCAATATTGAACCTTATTACTGCGTGCACGCATGACCCATTGGCTTAAAATTAATTTTTGCTTCTAATTACTGATCCACACATTGGTGTATTGGCCCCAAGAACCAGATTAAAGACCAATTTGTGACCGCGGCATAACATCAACAGCTAAACTAATAAAGAAAAGAATTCCAGTATTAAAATAAAACCTACGAAATAGAATTATCTGCTCTTTCCTGGAAACGGCTGGTACAGAACAATGGTGTGATTTACATTTAAAAGACGACTCTATTTCATAAATTTCGGCAATAAATTACGAGATTCTCCAGAAAGTTTGCTTAGAGAGAGCGTCCCGACCGTTGAGATTGGAGATAAACGTTTCAGATTACGGAGTTACATTAATATACGAGTCCCTTCAAACTTATTGAAGGGCTTCAATTACAAAGTGTTGAAATATTCCGAGTCTCGGTACTTCAAGGGCCGGAGTAGCGACCTGGGATAGCTCATGGAGACAATACTAAGAAGAGGTGACATAAGCAAACTTTAAGTCTTTATGTGGTTTAAAGTTTTCCAAATTGTTCACTGATCAATTACAGATAGCACGTAATGCATGCACATTGTTTGCATTAAGCCGTGGTAATGTACAGGACAGGACAGTGGACAGGTTTTACGCTTTACTACAAGTAAAGCGCTTTTAATTACTAAAACATTTGGACACCTTATAAGGTAGAATATTTGATACTATTATTACTGTACTAGACCTTAAGACAATATTCTTCCAAATAAAATGATTTTGATTTGATTTTGTCACAGGAAATGCTAGGCTACTGTAACCCCCCCCTTACAATATATATGTATCCTACCGCGCGTCCTTATAGTACTTAACTATCTACGTATTTAAAATAAATATTATTTACTAGAAATTTTAATATGTTCTAAAAAACTCGTCAACATTTCGTCTTTTAAAATTAATAGTTTTGTTTTGTTTTGGCCAGTGATTCGTCTAATGTAAACCCTTCGTTGTGATCCGTCTTAACCGCAAGTTAACGTAATTGGGATGTACTTATACCTATTTAATGAATTTACCTACAATTATTTTACTTTATATCTATGGAATCTAACAAGAAATACTGAACTGTACGAATTAAGTCTCTATTAATCTACCTATTTCTAACATAAAAATTATAATTATTAAATTCGTAACCTATACTGTAAATCTATAACAACCTCTCATAAGTATTCCTGAATCAAATAACTTTAAAAAAATATTCTTATATGGTGTACGTGTCTACTGGTTTTAAATCCGCAAATTCCCTTTCATTCAAGAACTTTCGATTTCATAGGGAATTTTCTAATGAGAATTTAAGATTTTTCTAATAAGATTTTATTTTTTTATTTCAGTAATTTAGAGTTTTAGGTATTAAAAAATTAAGATATTAAAATACATAATTTGTTGAAGGCAATGAGTAGTGCCCCTCCCCGCACTAGCTAGTCAAAATCGACATCCAGACTTGGACTTTCGTCCTCCTTCTATTATGTAATTTAATACATAAGGGGACCCCCAAAGTGACATCCTGTAATAATATTCGTAAATATGACATCTTATCGTCGTATTTACTAATTATACGTCACAAGTATACTAAAAGACAGAGAGGACATAATTTTTTAGCAAAACCCCTGTTTTAATTGCGAGAATCTACCGAATCCGATCTTTCGAATTCGAGAGAGTCTCTATAGGAACTACCCCGTCCTACCTCTAATCCCTATCCTACTGAAAAATAAAGAATTTAATAATTTAAAATGAATTTACACTTCAATCTTACAATGCTTTATTACTTTGAGAATTTCTGCATATTCGAACAAAAATGTGAATAATTTATTCTAACAATAAAATCAGACAAACTGTATTAAAAATTCGAAGATTGAATTATTTATCTTAGTATGAGGTGAGAATACAAATATGTTTCGCCTTTTTGGGAGACAATTTGAATTCAACAAGTTCTAGAAAGTAAAAGCTAATTTGAAGTGTCAGATTCCCGCCTTTCTATAGGAAGGGCACTAACAAGGTACTGCTTTGCTTGACCTTATATAGATTCTACAAACCAGAACTGTTTTATATTATATTCCAATGATTATTTTAATCAAGTCTATGAAGATGGATACCATTTATTTTTGGTAGATTTTTAATATAAGCTTGTCTTATTTTATTCACAAACTTAGGTGATCTCTATTTGATCTAAAATGCTTTAGAACTATTGCGTTCAGATAAACATTTTACAACTCTTTAATATTTCTTTTAAATTCTCGTACATTTAATTTATCAAGCGTCCATTTCAATAATAGACCTTCTGCAGAAACAAATAAAGGACTTTTACCCTTATGATACTTTCCTTTTAAATATAAAAAAATGAAAATCAATGTTCTTATTGACCTTTTTAAAATAAATTCAAAATTAATCTGATTGATTACGCCTTTCAATTCGAATGACGTTATTATAATCAACTAATAAACTCCTTCAAACAAATGGTAATCTTATTTTATGACCCATTATGTTTAGAAAATATTATTTATCTTTGAACATTAAATTTCTGCAACAGAGTGAAGTAGGCATAAAATAATTTCAATAAAATTGAATATCTTGTATGAATTTACAAACAAATAACTTTACGTCTTTCTATCGACTTTATTATTTAATTGAGATAGAATTGAAGTTCGTCAAAATCTCCTTAAATATCATGAGTTCAAGAACATACAAAACAAAATGGCAACTTTGAATCTTAGTTTGATTCTACATTGTCGCTAGAAGTCTCAAACTTTTCTAAAAACTTAAATGATTGAAGATCATAGATTTATTCCTATTAGACTATATTTGTTAAGTAGAAATCTTAACTAAACTTTCGTTTTTCTATCGATTTATTATTAACCTAATGTTTGATACAAATTAAAGTCCGTACTATTAACAAAATCTCCTTAAATAACCGAAATTTAGGAGCCTACAGAAATAAGATAACAACGTTAAATTTCATACTGAATTTTAGATTGATTTTACATTGTTACTTTTAAATATTTCTACTAAATTAAGCCATCTTTAAGCAAATTTGTAGAGTTTTTAACTACTAAGCGTTTAGTAAACGTTTACCACATCTTTCCTAACTCAAAAACGTATCGCGACAATTCAAACCTCGCCTAACTTTTAGATTTTATTATTTATTTCCTATTCCCACAGACCTACTAAATTTCTCAAGATTTTGGTGATGGGTTTCGACATCACATGAATGAAAAGTGATTACCTACAGAGACCTACACGTAAATGACGTCCCTAGTCTAAAAGCTATATCCCACTACCCCCTGAGATAGAATATCTCATCTTGTTACCCCAGCCCCTCTAAGTATGGCATTTCTCCCACGCTCAAGTTACTCTGCCAACTACAATAACCCACTATAAGTCTGGAGTGGCAAACTCCTTCGAACCTTCAGCCCCTAACATCCCTACGAACCTCTGTTTTTGGCCATAGCGCCCGACCTCAACAGACATTCACCCTACACCGCCATGGGGCGTTTCGATCCATGATTACACTCCCAGGTTAGTTGTCCCAGGACATGATAGGGCAGATCGATGAAGTCAATCTACTAATCACTAACCAGACAAGAGGCAACCATGTACCCAAACGGAGACCTGAACGAGAAGGTTCCACATTTAAGTGGATAAAGAACCTCCTTTCCAGAAGCGTCTCAACTTCTGAACCTAACTATAAAACCCAGGGATAGGATTATCACAGTGCTGGACCTTTGTTAGCCAGGATAACGACCACATCGTCACTGCAATAAAACCGAACAAGCACCAGGTGGCTTGTTCTATCAATGAACAGTTAAAAGACTGGAGTGTATACTTGGTCAGATTCTCGATTCACTACCAAATCAAAAGACCCCAGTTTCCCACTACCCTGATTGCCTATAACAATCAAATCTCTGTGAGACCTACTTTTAAACCTTGAAAAATCCAATTAAATGAATAACCGGATGAGCAGAGATTTATTTGGTAAATCGTGAAATGGTGAGAATCGGACCACGCAACTTACTCTCAGAACGGACGAGCTAAGAATCATCACGAGCCCTCGCGGCCTTTGGTTTTATTGTATTCAACCACTTGAAACGTGTCGGGTAATTAAAACGTGTCGGACTAGCACAAATTGTGCCTGGTGGCATGCCAGCTGGCACAAAAACGTGTCGGTGGAGCATAAAATGTGCCTGGCGGCACCTTTTAATTAGGCGCCATGTCGCCAAATCGGTTAAGTATGCCGAGTCGCATATTTGCTTCGAGTGTCCCACTTGAAACATGCCAGGTAGGTAAACCCAAATGTTTTCACAAAAACTCGGTTGTTTATCTTTAAAGCTTTCAAGCGACATCATAAATTTTACTTTTGAAATGAATAAAATAACATAGTTTGCGGTCTTCAATTTGGGACTCTATTAAACAAACAATCTTGGCTGTTAATTTATATTTATTTATTTGTAAAACATTAAATGAATTGTGCTTGATCTCGTATTATCTTGTCTTTTTAATTCCATTTATGTTGAAAGTATTTTCATTTATTCTATTTTAACACATAAATTATTGTTTAAACTTTAAATTCTGTTTGGTTAATATAAATACCTACTTAGAATTTAATTAAATATCAATAGTAATTATTCAATTAGCTGTTCAATAAGTTAATAATATTTCTGATTAGTTAATCAAGTTAAGTACAATTCGGATATTTGTGAATGTTAACGAAAGCTCGTCTGACTCGTTACAGTACCCCCTAAAATTTATGTAGTAACGTTATGTGTTAAACGGAGTAAATTTTTCAATAATAAATTTTAAATTTATTTCACAAATATCCGTGTAATAATAATTTCATTTATTCAAAATTACAAATTTTATCTGTCAAGGTTTATGTTTTACCAATGTTATTATGTGTCAAAGATGTGTATATATGTGTCTTCTTTTTCCTATCACAATAAGTCCTTAGATGTGTTTTTAAACCACTTAAAAATAATCATCTTAGTACTTCAGACCCATGCTTCTACAATACTTCAAACTATAAAGATAGTTCTGGTTATCACAGAAAAAACCGTCGTTTGCCAAGGAACTCCTGTGTAATTGAAGTCAATCCTAGTGATTGTACTCTGACTTCTCTTCTCAACCCTATTTTTCGCTTGCTAAGAGACATCATCGTACCCTTCCCAATTTTCAGGAACTATTTCCAAGGTGAAAAACATAACAATCCGGATAGCAATAATATTTCAGCAGAGGCCAAAAGTAAAATTCTAATTATTTTTAATTGGAGAATGTAGAGTGTATTAAATCGGATTTTCCTACTTTGTATAGTGTGAGACCTTACAAAAATCATAATGATATATGATTGATAGTATGATAATGTAACCTAGCTCCTAAAGTTCTCCTTTGTAAGGTCTATTCTGATATTATGTGTTTTGCCAAAACATTAAACTCGACAAATCATTCCCCACCCTCAACAATGTTATTTCGTTAAATCCCTTATAAACAAGAATTGATCAATTAACACATGCGCACCAGTTTCGTACAAATCCAATGATCTTCCATACACAATGTGTATGTGTATGGAATGTCACTGAACAAATCAGTTCATTCACCGTTTCATTCAAAATTTGTTCAAGAGTTATTTAATAAATTATAATATTCATTACTTTCCATAATACTTTCTGAACCCCTTTTATTGTATTTCACGCCAACTTAACGACACACCATTGCTTTCAGGATAAGAAACAAACAAATTTTGTAATATACCCCCTTTAATTTACAAGTCGAAATTACCTTCACACACTCACAAATATACGTAATTAGTTTATATTACTGAATATCGAACGTCTCACGATCGATGTAGAAAAAAAAATTGTCTGTGTTAAAATGCAATTTTGGCTAAGGGTTTCACACGCATAATTTATTGTGTCGCAGTGACCCGAGGCGTCTACAGATGAAGTGAAGTGGCTAGTTTGAATTCGTTAGGGTTGTCAAAACTTCAAAACCATTTTTATAAATTCTAGTATGAAGTTAAAACTATCTCGGAATAATTTGATACTCTAAAATTTAAAAGATTAAAATGAATATTAATATTAATGAATATAGGTTATATACTTTCAGCTCTTAATTTTTTTTATACCCCCTATAACATTAACGTTGTTCATATCAACTAAATTCAGTAAATATCAAAGCAAACTAGACTTTAATAAGTACATATTTACTGATTCTAAAACAAATTTTAATATGAGACTAAGCACACAAATAATGTAAAATTCCAAATAAAATTATCTCACGTACAAAACAATTCAATAATTAAAACAACCACGTAACAAGAACACATATTATTATCAAACTATGTCACATAATTAAAAAGTGCCACCCCTAACTGATACAAATATTTAAGACGTTTACTGCTGATATTTAGTTGACCCAAGCATCCAACAAAATTTTAATTGCTTCCATATGGTAAGTACTCTTTTTTTTTCTGCTTCAAATAGAACTCTTTTGCCTGCTTCAAAATACAAAAGTGTTTTTATTTTTTTTTGTTTTACAATAGAAACACTTACAGATGGGTTTTTATGGGCAAAAATCACTAAGAAAAGAATCAGTCTTTAGTTACGACTGTGCAATATCCTATTAGAAAATATTTGTTAATCATACCTAAAGACACGATTCCCTGCACCACCGACAATACAATTACTAGTTTTCCAGCCCTTTACGATCCTTCGAATTTAGTATTTTATAATTCTAATTACCGATCAAGATTGAAGATACATGAGTGAATTTAATAAGCATGAACCTTAGAATTAATAAATTAGTCTTGTTATTAACCATTTATAATTTTATAACATATTTAAAATCAACGTATGAAACTTCTAACAAAACTTCTAGAATAAGAGAACTTTATCGCTTTACAAAACTGAACCCACGAATAACTCTCTCTTTGTCCAGTTTTGTTTTACTACCAAACTGCATAAGGACTATTTTAATGGTGGTCGCTAATTTTATTCAACACATGTTTTTTGCTAGGAACAATGTGTTTCGTTTTGACCGTTTCTCACCCTTCGTTGTAAAAGCGAAAGTAAATTATATTACAGTTATGCGTTGCGTTTGGAATTTAATGTATTAAGTATTATTTATTTTTGTTTGTACATTTTTTTTTATATGAAGCAAAAAGCAGACTCCACAAAATATGAACAGAGAGTGTAATTTTTTTTTTATTATACATACTAAATACGATACGTTATTAAGCTTAAAATAATTGTGTTTCAAAAACAGTCAAAACACTCGGCGTAAGAATATTTTCTCAATGACAAGTATTAAAATCGAATTTGTATTATTCGATAATTAAGAAACCTTTTTATTTTTATTTTTATTAATACTTAGAACTAATGTAAATAGTTTGCTACCATAGACTTATACATATGTGACATTTGAGTTTAGTATGATTACAGGACTTACAAGAATCTTTGTATATCTGGTCAAGATCGAAAAACTAGTAATTTAAACATATATACATTTTTTTTTCACTTATTCTGAAATATTGATGATTAAGTTATGACTATAACATAATATGTATTACTAATAACTGGTGTTTTTTTTATTCAAATGAAAAAGATTATTTTACCAAATCTTACACCGAAATATTGTCCAAGTGCCTAAGTAACATTCGTGCTACAAAATATTTTAACATGTAATTTATTCGAATAGTCAATTGTTATTACCAGTGTTCAATTAAGTATGTTAAGTATGTCTTATCTCTAAGTATGTTGAGTCTGTATCTTCTTCAATATTTATTTTTCTCATTTTGGGTTGATGATTGTGTTCTGTCGTCCAAATGCCTTTTCTTTTGTCTCTTCACTGACAAATAAATATATCTATTAAAACGCATATAATCAAGTAGGTTTGGTAGGTAGATGGTAGTTAGTATCAACATTTTGTGGTATCAACGGAGTAGATACACATACATAAGAAAAGCTCATAATATAAAACACCTTGTTTTTTTGTTTTAATTCCTTAATTCTAAATAGTTACACTAAATTCTAATTTCTTTTCTTTTTTTTTTTCTTTCTTTTGTTTTTTTTTTAATATATATTTTTTAGCATTCTTTTTTTTTTCATTTTCTTTTCCTTTTTTTTTTTTTTTCTTTTTTTTAGCATCTTTTTTTTTCTTCTTTTTTTTTATTATTTTTTTTCTTTCTTTTTATATTTTTTTTTTAGCATTTTTTTTTTCAGATAATTATAATTATGTGTAATATTCTTAACTCACAAATATTTCAATAACAATAACGATAATGTACTACAATAATTAATCTTGGTATTTAACTAAGAACTACACTAAACTACACTGGAAAATGTAACAAATGTCATCTCTGTTTAAAGAAATTGCTGGACTACTACTACATTTTTTTTTTTACGCTTACAATTGTATAACTGATTATTTTACTGAATTTACATGGTACAAGATACTGCAGCATTTTAATCTTAAATTTCTATGGTAGCAAAATTTTTAACTTAGTTCAATATTTTCTTTCTATCGCCTTAGTTTTACTGTTTCCGATCCTGGTTCTCGTTCATTCATTACACTCTTTCTTCATAATAACGTGATAAATTAATTGTATTGAACTTTCCGCGAAACTGGTTCTGGTTGGAAGGAATGGTTCTGTTAAAATTTAAACATTTTGGACTACTTGAACACTTTGAACTACTTTCGAATACCTAACGCAAAAGTCATTAAGCAGAATAATAAAACTAACTTGTAAATAAGTACATCCCAATTACTCGAATCCATTTCACTCGACAACAAATTGTCCCGTTAGCTTAAGACTTCCGGGTACATTATTATTAAACCTATATTACAACCTACTTTAAAATAATTCGATCTTCCTACCTACTGTTTGAAACTTCCTACTCCGCTTCGAATTGACCGTCAATTTAAATGATACCCTTTTTTTTCTTACTGTGTAAACAATTAGTAATTATTTTAAAGTTTGTGTGAAGTATTCTCAAGTTAATATGAACAGTCATAATAAAATAAAATGTCACTATTAAAAAAAATCTCAAAATAGAACTAACAAATGGTGACTGATCGCTTCCATGTTAGAACTCTAATCTCAAACAAATAACCCAAAATGCCATACATCGTTATGTTTGAAATAAACAAGGTACACTTCTGTGCTATTTCATAACAAAAAATGTACTCAAATGCGTCAAGAGGCAATTTTAACCAAGCTCTTCACACGCATAGTTTTTAGTCTTAAATGCATTGCAGTGTTAACAGATGAAAATGATTAGACTGAAGAGGTTAAAGTACGTGAATGTCATTAGGGTTGTTAAGCTTTACAACCGCTTTAGTAAATTCTAGAATGAACATGACAATATTGAATTAAACCAGATAACATAAAATTAAAGATTTAATTTTAAAATAAAGTGGACATTAATAGTTTGAATATATTTTGATTTAATGTCACACATTTCTAATTCCTAGTCTTTCTGATCATATTATATTAGCTATGTAAAATGTAAGTGTAAATCGTGTTTCATATTTATTTATAACCTTTGTATTTTTACTAAAATTTTAGAAATTAAAATATAAAACTTATAAACCTATATTGTTTTTTTTTTTTAAGAATGAAACCACCAAATAATGTACATTGATTTTGTAACTAATAAATGTTATGCAAATCATTCCAAAGCACAATCCTAAATTTTGCCGACCGATATTGTTGTCGCATAACGCACAATAAAAAGGAATACTGCACAGAAAAATTAATAACGGAATTTAAATTCAAATGATCAAAGTTTAAAAATTATCTAGCTTGGAACTAAACAAAAACTAGAAAATACAAACTGCTTCTTTTAACTGTAAAAATAATTTTAAAAGTGAACTAAGCTCTAAAATGATTTAGTGAACCTAAAGAAAATAAAACTAATGTCCAAACCTATTTAGTGATTACAGTTATACATCAATTAAATATTATGTTATTGAATCACGCTATCAATGATTACCGATGTTTTAATTAGAGAATAAGTGTACTCTTATTTATTTTCACATATCGTGAGACTCTGTTACTGCTTATTCTGTTGTTTAAAGTTCTAACAAAAATTACTTCTTTCGAGAGTAGACCTTTTTTTATTCGCTTAGGTAATAAATTTCTATTCAAAAGTGGCAGGCTCAAATTAACTACAACCAAGTGGTTTTTTTTGTTGAAGGACACACACATGTTAGACATTGTAATCTTAAGTTTATTTAAATGCATATTTTGTTTTGCTTTACTGGAACTAAATGAACCCTATTTAAAAATAAAACATCTGATTCTAAAGCTTGATTCGAAATCATCATAACGGCAACACTTATAAATTTTACCCGCCTATCTGAACGTTTTACATAAAATTAATACTTTGATAACTAATACCTACATAAATAACAAAAACTGTACATATCCTGGTCATGGCACAATCTAATTGTAACCCCCCCCTTACAATATATATGTATCCTACCGCGCGTCCTTATAGTACTTAACTATCTACGTATTTAAAATAAATATTATTTACTAGAAATTTTAATATGTTCTAAAAAACTCGTCAACATTTCGTCTTTTAAAATTAATAGTTTTGTTTTGTTTTGGCCAGTGATTCGTCTAATGTAAACCCTTCGTTGTGATCCGTCTTAACCGCAAGTTAACGTAATTGGGATGTACTTATACCTATTTAATGAATTTACCTACAATTATTTTACTTTATATCTATGGAATCTAACAAGAAATACTGAACTGTACGAATTAAGTCTCTATTAATCTACCTATTTCTAACATAAAAATTATAATTATTAAATTCGTAACCTATACTGTAAATCTATAACAACCTCTCATAAGTATTCCTGAATCAAATAACTTTAAAAAAATATTCTTATATGGTGTACGTGTCTACTGGTTTTAAATCCGCAAATTCCCTTTCATTCAAGAACTTTCGATTTCATAGGGAATTTTCTAATGAGAATTTAAGATTTTTCTAATAAGATTTTATTTTTTTATTTCAGTAATTTAGAGTTTTAGGTATTAAAAAATTAAGATATTAAAATACATAATTTGTTGAAGGCAATGAGTAGTGCCCCTCCCCGCACTAGCTAGTCAAAATCGACATCCAGACTTGGACTTTCGTCCTCCTTCTATTATGTAATTTAATACATAAGGGGACCCCCAAAGTGACATCCTGTAATAATATTCGTAAATATGACATCTTATCGTCGTATTTACTAATTATACGTCACAAGTATACTAAAAGACAGAGAGGACATAATTTTTTAGCAAAACCCCTGTTTTAATTGCGAGAATCTACCGAATCCGATCTTTCGAATTCGAGAGAGTCTCTATAGGAACTACCCCGTCCTACCTCTAATCCCTATCCTACTGAAAAATAAAGAATTTAATAATTTAAAATGAATTTACACTTCAATCTTACAATGCTTTATTACTTTGAGAATTTCTGCATATTCGAACAAAAATGTGAATAATTTATTCTAACAATAAAATCAGACAAACTGTATTAAAAATTCGAAGATTGAATTATTTATCTTAGTATGAGGTGAGAATACAAATATGTTTCGCCTTTTTGGGAGACAATTTGAATTCAACAAGTTCTAGAAAGTAAAAGCTAATTTGAAGTGTCAGATTCCCGCCTTTCTATAGGAAGGGCACTAACAAGGTACTGCTTTGCTTGACCTTATATAGATTCTACAAACCAGAACTGTTTTATATTATATTCCAATGATTATTTTAATCAAGTCTATGAAGATGGATACCATTTATTTTTGGTAGATTTTTAATATAAGCTTGTCTTATTTTATTCACAAACTTAGGTGATCTCTATTTGATCTAAAATGCTTTAGAACTATTGCGTTCAGATAAACATTTTACAACTCTTTAATATTTCTTTTAAATTCTCGTACATTTAATTTATCAAGCGTCCATTTCAATAATAGACCTTCTGCAGAAACAAATAAAGGACTTTTACCCTTATGATACTTTCCTTTTAAATATAAAAAAATGAAAATCAATGTTCTTATTGACCTTTTTAAAATAAATTCAAAATTAATCTGATTGATTACGCCTTTCAATTCGAATGACGTTATTATAATCAACTAATAAACTCCTTCAAACAAATGGTAATCTTATTTTATGACCCATTATGTTTAGAAAATATTATTTATCTTTGAACATTAAATTTCTGCAACAGAGTGAAGTAGGCATAAAATAATTTCAATAAAATTGAATATCTTGTATGAATTTACAAACAAATAACTTTACGTCTTTCTATCGACTTTATTATTTAATTGAGATAGAATTGAAGTTCGTCAAAATCTCCTTAAATATCATGAGTTCAAGAACATACAAAACAAAATGGCAACTTTGAATCTTAGTTTGATTCTACATTGTCGCTAGAAGTCTCAAACTTTTCTAAAAACTTAAATGATTGAAGATCATAGATTTATTCCTATTAGACTATATTTGTTAAGTAGAAATCTTAACTAAACTTTCGTTTTTCTATCGATTTATTATTAACCTAATGTTTGATACAAATTAAAGTCCGTACTATTAACAAAATCTCCTTAAATAACCGAAATTTAGGAGCCTACAGAAATAAGATAACAACGTTAAATTTCATACTGAATTTTAGATTGATTTTACATTGTTACTTTTAAATATTTCTACTAAATTAAGCCATCTTTAAGCAAATTTGTAGAGTTTTTAACTACTAAGCGTTTAGTAAACGTTTACCACATCTTTCCTAACTCAAAAACGTATCGCGACAATTCAAACCTCGCCTAACTTTTAGATTTTATTATTTATTTCCTATTCCCACAGACCTACTAAATTTCTCAAGATTTTGGTGATGGGTTTCGACATCACATGAATGAAAAGTGATTACCTACAGAGACCTACACGTAAATGACGTCCCTAGTCTAAAAGCTATATCCCACTACCCCCTGAGATAGAATATCTCATCTTGTTACCCCAGCCCCTCTAAGTATGGCATTTCTCCCACGCTCAAGTTACTCTGCCAACTACAATAACCCACTATAAGTCTGGAGTGGCAAACTCCTTCGAACCTTCAGCCCCTAACATCCCTACGAACCTCTGTTTTTGGCCATAGCGCCCGACCTCAACAGACATTCACCCTACACCGCCATGGGGCGTTTCGATCCATGATTACACTCCCAGGTTAGTTGTCCCAGGACATGATAGGGCAGATCGATGAAGTCAATCTACTAATCACTAACCAGACAAGAGGCAACCATGTACCCAAACGGAGACCTGAACGAGAAGGTTCCACATTTAAGTGGATAAAGAACCTCCTTTCCAGAAGCGTCTCAACTTCTGAACCTAACTATAAAACCCAGGGATAGGATTATCACAGTGCTGGACCTTTGTTAGCCAGGATAACGACCACATCGTCACTGCAATAAAACCGAACAAGCACCAGGTGGCTTGTTCTATCAATGAACAGTTAAAAGACTGGAGTGTATACTTGGTCAGATTCTCGATTCACTACCAAATCAAAAGACCCCAGTTTCCCACTACCCTGATTGCCTATAACAATCAAATCTCTGTGAGACCTACTTTTAAACCTTGAAAAATCCAATTAAATGAATAACCGGATGAGCAGAGATTTATTTGGTAAATCGTGAAATGGTGAGAATCGGACCACGCAACTTACTCTCAGAACGGACGAGCTAAGAATCATCACGAGCCCTCGCGGCCTTTGGTTTTATTGTATTCAACCACTTGAAACGTGTCGGGTAATTAAAACGTGTCGGACTAGCACAAATTGTGCCTGGTGGCATGCCAGCTGGCACAAAAACGTGTCGGTGGAGCATAAAATGTGCCTGGCGGCACCTTTTAATTAGGCGCCATGTCGCCAAATCGGTTAAGTATGCCGAGTCGCATATTTGCTTCGAGTGTCCCACTTGAAACATGCCAGGTAGGTAAACCCAAATGTTTTCACAAAAACTCGGTTGTTTATCTTTAAAGCTTTCAAGCGACATCATAAATTTTACTTTTGAAATGAATAAAATAACATAGTTTGCGGTCTTCAATTTGGGACTCTATTAAACAAACAATCTTGGCTGTTAATTTATATTTATTTATTTGTAAAACATTAAATGAATTGTGCTTGATCTCGTATTATCTTGTCTTTTTAATTCCATTTATGTTGAAAGTATTTTCATTTATTCTATTTTAACACATAAATTATTGTTTAAACTTTAAATTCTGTTTGGTTAATATAAATACCTACTTAGAATTTAATTAAATATCAATAGTAATTATTCAATTAGCTGTTCAATAAGTTAATAATATTTCTGATTAGTTAATCAAGTTAAGTACAATTCGGATATTTGTGAATGTTAACGAAAGCTCGTCTGACTCGTTACACTACATGCTGTTACAACTACAACTAGTTTTGTATAGAGTAGAATAGCTAGGTTGATCCGTTCACCCTTGCGCGCTGTCGCTTCTTTGCTATGAAAATAATATAATCTTTGAAATAAAACAAATAAAAAGTATTTTTTTAAAATAAATAATAAGTACTTGTGCGACTTAACTGAGCCGCAATTCACCAAAATTTGACTGCACGGTAGCTATACCATCTCTCCCTCGTATCTGCTCCATGGAATATCTCAAGACTTGAATAGAGAAAACTCCAGACATAAAGTTGGATAAGTTGGACGAAGCTTCCCCCGGGGTGAGATGACCTTTCTGGGTTGTATTATTGATTTATAGTTGCTCTTCTTAGTAGTTTTTGCTGAATGTTGGCAGGAATGTGTCTCTCGCATTTAGGCTCATAAATGTTATGACTATAAATAATAAGACTTTTAACGATATTTTGACCACATACTTACGTTACAAAATGGCCGAAATGTTAATATTAAGAATAGTTGATTAAATCAGGTGTTCAGGATTGAATCAGGAATCACATTTTGTTAAAAATTTAATTACATTATAGTTCTGTTAAATTCTTTATTAAATTAGCTTCATGAATCAAATTGTATAAAGTTTTCTAGTAGATTTCATTAAATTAGGTTTGTTAAATTCGTAAATTTCGTTAAACTCTTTATTATCTCTTTATTAAATTAACTTTAAATATAAAATTGTACAAAGTTTTCTAGTAAATATCATTAAATTGATTTAGAACATTCCAATTTAAAAAAAGAATAAAAAATCATATTCCTTGATGTACTTAATGCGACGTTAGAGCGGAAATACAAAAAAGATTGGTTCAAATCATAGTTTTTAAGAATAGTTACAAAAGCCTGCACTATGCAACCATTTTGGTCGTGACATTTCGAGTGTTGTTGCGCCAAAAACATTCAAATTTGTGTTAATGCGCCAACAATAACATCAAAAATGACTTAAAGAGTCCGTCCCTGATGTGCATCGTATCTACGAATTCAAAACATGGATTTCAATTGAGAAGAAAAGAAAAACGAACTGGGTAATATTTAAATTTAGTTACGTCTCTAGATTTCGTGAAGGTCGCCCATAAATAGTCATCTATTTTATCTGGTGAAGCCAATATTGTTGGTTTATAAACTTATAACCCATTACTCAATCTAGCCCGACGCCGCGTCATCAAAGTTTTGGAGCGATATTGTATCACACCATCCTACGTACTTTACCCACGGCTTATAGGTACAAACTATTGTTCAGACACTCAACTGAGAACAATTTGATAGATAGATAGGTAAACAAACCAGAACTAACAAACCAAACTGGAAATCATTTCGCTTGCTATCAGGCTATCATGCGATGATAGCTTAGTCAGAGATTGCTCACCTCTCAAGCCAGACGGCATCTGCATTAAAACATTTTGAATTTGAATTTAGGTATTCAAGCCAAGCCAAGCCAGAGGGAGCGGATATGAACCCAGCCGACGGCACGCACCAATCTGTTCATTGTGGTTTTGTGTCAACATATGTGTGCATGGGCGTACCCAGCTTCTGGCGTAGGAGGGGGCAAGTCAGATTTTTTAGGTCGGATCGTCCGCGGCTGTTTTGTCATACACACTACATAAACACACCTACATGAGTCATTAGATGTATGTAGTGTAGTGTGTAGGGCAAACACCCGCAAATGATCCTGTTTTATAGGTAGTTAAATAAATAAAATTTTACAATCCTGTCACAGTAGTACATTTTACTATATTCAAAAACAAGAATGTGACATGTGACATGTGACATGGAAAGATGTGACAATATGTAGATTCAAACACAAGTGTCTGACGAATTGATAAATGAGATTCCAGTTATAGACTGAAGGTGAACTATGAATGGTTTTAGTTCACGCTCTAGAACCTTTATACAGATGAGGCGACGAGATTAACGTCGAATAAAGATATGAAGAAGCAAGGCTAGACAGATAGACATGTTATTCAGATGGTTTAGATGTATGTAGAATTAGGCATGTTTTATATATGCACTTACTTAGAAATAGCTAGATGATAATCTTTGGCATTCTCGCACATGTAGACTAAACGCCGTAAGTTCATTTTATCCACGTATAATGTCAATCGTCAATGTCTTATTCTTAGTTTGTATGTAACAAGCTAAGAATAAGTCATTGAAAGAGAAGACCTATCGTATCAAACATACAGGAGATTTTTCAGTGACTCGAAGGACTCTAAGATGATGGCAAGTAGAGTTTTTCGCTTGACATTCTTCGTTTGAGTTGCACGCTACACGGGATCGCGTTTGCCTGCATTGCTTGCTTACAATAGCCGTGCTTTCAATAAGATGGTCCTGAATACCTATAGATAATTGATAAAATAGTTTTGTTGATCGATCAAAACCGTTTAGGCAAAACTAGCTACAATACACAATCTCGCTAGTTTGCAACATTGATTCAATCACACCGCCCCATATTTGTAAAGGGTTCACCGCATCGCTTCGGGCTGCCAATTTGCAATAATTTACCGATCTGTGGCCCGTGTCTCGACTAGGGTCCGGTGGAGTCTTGCTGGGGCTTGTTGGGTCTCTCTGGGGGTTGTTGGGTCTTGCTGGGTGCTGTTGGGCCTCGCCAAGAAACAACGATACCATTAGTATAATTCTCTCTCGGATCGAAACACCTGTTGATAGATTAAGCCTCTGTGATGTAGGTAATAGGGTTCGGAGGCTATTTGATTGTACTATTTTAGTGTAGGAACTTCACGTTAGGTATAAATGGGTTGGTTGGTTGATAAAAGCCGTGTTGGCCGAGTGGAATGGATCGCGCCTTTCGATCCGGAGGTGGTGTGTTCGATCTTGGCCATGCACCAAATCATTGAGTATTTTATTGTGTTTAATAAAGTGTGTGTGCAATTATCTTTGACACGTGCTCTTACACAATAGCGCAACGGTGAAATTCTGAATCTGAAAATCTTACACAATAGTGAATACATCGCGCGCAAACCGATATGACGTGGAGAATAATTCGACAGACATGTGACATCCACCAACTTTTACTGAGCCAGCGCGGGCGTGGCAAATAACGGCTCAAACACCCTTGACGTAAGGTGCAGTGTCCCTGCAGTGGAACGTAAAAGACTGTAATTATGATGATAATAATACGGGTTTACGCAACATTTAAACAAACTGAACAAGTAAGTAAATAAATAAGAAAAAAGTAAATCAAGCAGCTTTCTTTGACACTTTTAAAGAATCTTAGTAGGTAAAGTGTGAGACTGCCTATAATTTCCTAGTAGAGATGTTTATGTTAAAAAAAAAAACAATACAAATAATAAATTCGGGACACTTCCACACACGGTCGCCTGACCCCAAACTAAGCAAAGATTGTGCTATGGCTAATGTCAGGGTTTGATCACTATTGATCCTAATGAACTCTACTATTAGATGTACAGGATATCAAGAAATTCCCAATTATTTTTTAAAGTTTTGTGTATCTTTTTAACATTTCATAGCATCCGAGCCACCCGCGCCGCCCGCTTGTCAGCTTGTCGGCACGCGCCTCAAAGCTCGCGCGCGCTTTACACATAGATTTAATTATGTTTAGACCGGTCTAATTACTCGTGTTTTTTTAAATTTTGTAAATACAAGAAATACGAACTTTTAAAACTCGTAAACCAAAAGATGTTTGTTTTGATGTACAGCATATGCCCCTTAAAAGCATGCTAATTGATTACCAGTAAATACCCCTGTATACAAAATATGAGTTAAACATTTAAATGAAACGAATAATATTCTCCACAACCTATAATGTGTAACATCGGCGACCGTTTTATTGAAGAGCCGCCTAACGGTAACGTTAACGTAGAAAATATGTTTGGTTTCATTCGGTGATGCCAGGTATACATCAGGTGTCAAACTGTCTCCCGCTCGGGGGTGATGTGTGAGACCTTAAGTTAGGTAGGGTGCTAGGGTGTTGGATTATTTGAATATAATGTGGTTGTAGGCTCTTTTGTACATACGTTGTAGGTATACCTAAGCCCAACATAGATGCCTTATGTAAAACTAGACGGCCCGTGGTTATATTCGCTTTTCTACACGTGTATTGGTGTCGGTTGCGCAACTACAGGTTAGGATTCGGAGATTGAATGGCAACTCGTGCACTGGTTAGCGTCAATTTATGAGTTGGTGGTCAAACGCCGACCTATTCTACAATAAAAAAAAAAAACATTTCTCACTTTACAACCAATATACTTATACCCAACATTGCTTAACTACATAAACTACTTGCACACTACACGCAGGAATCGTAATATTTCCGGATTAAAAGTAGCCTGATAAAAAGAGAACAGGTGCCAAAAATATGAAGAATTGTCATTGCGTCTGGTCGAAGCATCTCGTGAAAAAATGCTGGCCGGTACTTTGCCAAAAGGATCAGTATCGCAATCCAACGGGGCAATGCGGCCAGCATTTTGGGTACATTGTCTACAAGTTGGCAGTGGTTTATTAGATCATAGCTTTTTACTTTTATTTAAGCTGATTTTAGTTGAGTATCTAATTTTTTTGTCTTTCGTAATAACTGAGTTTATTAATGTGTAAAAACTGGTAAAAAAAAAACAGAACATAGAGTATGCTAATTATAAAGAAATATGAAGCTGTAAAAGTAAAGAGTTTTTTATAATTTGATAACAGAATTTTAGGTGAGTACAGTTTTCAGTACTAGAATAATATTCTGTAGGTAAATGCTACTCAGGTTTCTCAATTAGTGAATATTCTAATAAAATTAGTTCAAAATAATAGGGTTTCTGCTTTACGTTTCTAATTTAATAGATATCTATGACTCAATTATGATTAAAATCAAATATAGCTAATTAAAATAATTTAATTCCAAGCTATCTTCTCCTGTTCGCTTGTTATGCTTTCACGCCTTAACTACTCGACCGATTATCATGAAATTGGCATACATGCAAAAAAAAAATAGGGTAAACCGTAGAGCGCAGCTAGTAAATAATAATTTTTAATCTTGCGTTTGCTTATAAGGGTCTTAATGCAGTCACCCGTAGGCTTCGTAAGGGACTGTCACCCATGGCTTAAGGCTTAAGGGGATCGAAGGGGTCCCCTACGAAACCCGGGCTACTAAGGTGTCACACAAAGATTAATTTTCCCTTCAACGCAACCCGTTTCGTACCTACACCACATTACTTTTCCATCACCCCAGCTTTCAAAGATGCTTTCAGAATTTGACTTTTCCGTTGAAAATAATACCATGTTTCATTTTATTTTGCACCTTGTATTCAGCAGGAAGCGGCTATGTTGCCATCGCACTCAAAAAGCCACAAATAGCCACGTACATTAAAAATCCAACTCATCCTCCCACTTACATTATTAACCCTACCTTTCTTTGCCTTGGAGAAATAAAATGAGAGACTAGGAACGCTTGAAAAGGAAATTGTAACTTTTTGCCCGACTGCGCAAAGAGGGGAGGTTATGTTTTTCGAATGTAAATATGTATGAAGTTTCTTCGGCACGCCTTACAGCCTAAACAGCTTGATGTATTTCGTCATATGAGGTATCATCGTATTGATAATGGAAGTGACATAGGGTAGGTACATTGTAATTAAGTAAGTACCTACCTATATCCGGATTCAGACTACTTTTTTTTTGCAGTGGGATTTTGTGTTTTTACTATAATAATGTTACTTAGTATCATAATTATAAAGTCTTCTATTGCCACCAAATATTCTTTTGTAAATATTCTATTGTATTCTTACTTCTACCATAACTCGTAGTACCCTCACCTAGTGAGAATTTCCGCGTAAAACAAAAACATAATTTATTGCAAAACTTTCTATTACAAGAAACGAAACAAAACGGTGCCTTTCGCGTTAGTTGAAGAACTGTGTTATAAATGGTTGTGCTTTTCAAGGACGTACATACCTATTCATTACATTTTGTTAATATTGTTCTTGACATTAACTTGACAATAACCGAAGTTATGATTTTTAGTTCTTGAAACTCTTGAAACTTGAAATTAATATTAGGAATGGCAGCTGACGTTAACTTTTGTTTATTTGCAGTGATTTTATGCCGACGCGACGTGGCGAACCGCGGTGAAGAAGAATACTATATGGGCTCTATAGTATTTGATAATATTCTCCTTCACTGTGGTTTTCCTTCTAACTGTATTTCTGTCTGACAGAAATAAAAACGATAATAAGTTTATCTTATATAACTGATTATACTTTGACGTCAAATATAGTCGTTTTGGGCTTTAGTAGATATCTAGGTTTTCCTAGCTAGATGTGTCATGTGCTTGATACGTCCACGGCCCGAGCCATCACCCCCCGGCGTGTGACAAGCGCCTGAACCCCCCGAGGGGAGGCAGGGTGCCGAGTCATCCCCCCACGGTGCTTAACGTCGCTTAGCGTGCTAAATGAGCCAAGTGATTCCTACTAAGTAGCGGCTAGGGAATGCAAGTAGACTACGAGACGCTGCTTAGTTTTGTTACTGCTAGGTTTTTTAACTCTGTTTTTATAGCGTCTGATTGACTATTGTCAGTGTAGTGAAAGCTAGCATGTTTAGTCTAGATTGAGTCGCCTAATGTAAAATCGAGATAACTATTACAAATATATAAATTTGCAGGTAGATATAGTTAAAAAGATGAAGACGTCGGTTTAAAATGGATTTTACAACAGAACCATTTTAAGGGGGTTCGCGGGAGCAAACGCGGAGCACAGTTACGCTAGTATTTATATAAACTGCAAAGCCTAACGATACGATATAACATTTTCTTATAACAAACAATTACCAACAGCAATCAAGTATGTCTATACTACTGGCACAATACACATTTGTGTTTGCAATCAGAAAAGAAAAAAAAAAGTTTATTTATTTATTTATTTGTCCATTAACATTGTGTAGGTACACTAAAACATTATTAAATTCAATAAAATATTACTTTATTTAAGTTAAATAAGAAAAATAACCCACCCCAAATTTGCAAAATCTAACTAGGTATACCTTCTAATTTAAGCATTGTCGGTACATTAAAGTTTCAAAAATAAACATTTTAAACATCGCAAAAATTTTACGCAAAGCACTCTACTTAGCGCGAGTTTACGAGTAATTAAAACTGCCGTTATCTCCCCATCTGAGTTTAACTACTTCTTTATGGTGTACATTGTACGGGCCTTAACTTCTTAAGGTTTAGGGCGTCCACCTGCAAGCTCAGCGTCCGACCACTTCGCATTGGTATTGATAAAAAAGAGGACGTCCAAAGAACGGATGGATTAACGAAATAATAGCAACAGCAGGAAAAGAATGGAAAATAAAAGCAAGGGACAGAGAGAGTTGGAGTAAACTGGAGGAGACCTATACCCAGTCTGGGGTTCCAGCATCAAGTAAGACAGATGTTAAAATTTAAAAAATCTGCATGTTTTATAAATGTACGAGTATTTACATACATTTATATTCTAAGTGAAATTGTTATTTAAGGTTGTTGGAAATAAATGGGTTTAACAATAATAATAAAATTGAAGAAAACTTTGTGAGATGTTTTTTTATGATGATTTGTGAAATCCTCTTCTTTAGAGCGGGTCACGCGTGGGCCACCCGCGACACCGCTCGCCGGCAGCTCGGCAGTCGATAAAAAAAGGACTTTATTTCACAAACCACTAAGTTCAAATTCCACTAATACCATTGCGAGGCGGTCGGGCGCTGAGTTCGCAGGTGGACGAACACCCCGGGTAGTCTAAAACAGTGACATTTGAAGCCCGACGCGGTCGGTGGAATAAGTGGGTCACTGCCAAAGCTGCGGGGTTTTTACTATTTTGTCCACCGCCGTGAAATGTTACATTGTATTTCCGCTTGGTGATAAAATTTTATTGGCTATTGGATTGGAAAATGTGATTACGTTGCAACGTTACTGCGCTCCGGATTAAAGGGCAGCGTTTTAAGTGAAATCACTGGGCGTAGCTAATGGTATTAACGGTGAAATGTTGACGTTGAAATGCGGTACTTTGTGGTCAGGACGAACATAAACATTGTGCTAACATATGGCCAACATCTATTTAAGTATATATTAAACATATATTATGTTTGTACTTATGTGGGGTCAACTGGGACAAATGCTGACAAACCCTTCACAAATTAAGCAACTAATGTCATCTTGTACAGATTATTGCAATTAAAGATAGAAAAAAGATGTAGGTGGCGCCTAATTTGAGAAGGGTTTGTCAGTAATTCTCGAAAGACGCAATTGCCCCTCAGATGCACTTTTTTTTTTAATGTAGAATAGGTCGACGCTTGACCATCAACTTGCCTGATGTTAAGCGACGTTGTGGTCCAAGATGGAGCACGACGACCTATAAGGTACTTATTCACTCTAACCTTGAAGTTTTGTAGAGTGAAGAAGTACAAAGGCGGCAGTTGAGTGAGGCGCTACAAGTGCGCTACTGCTCAGACCCGTCTTCGGAACGGTTACACCGGACTACATCCCGAAACACGACTAGGTCATTTCACGGCATGGCTTGGTCCGGTGGGTGGTAACTAGCCACGGCTGGTTTTCTGGTGTTTTCTGGTGGGAGGCTTCCACCAGAAAAACTTTTGAAAAGAAAATTTGCCCCAGTTGACCGTTTATCAGTACTTGGCAGTCGTAGCACAAGCTTGGCTCAGTTTGGAGCAAGGGGGCCGTGTTTGCAAAATGTCCGGAAAGTCCCGAATACTTATTTATTAGACTGGCATTATGCAGTTGCCCGATCGCCGGCGATGAGCAAGTAGTGAGTAAATAAATGTATGTAAAACACTCGCTCAGCGATACTCGCCAACTCGCCGAAGGAGTATTTACTTATTCACATCTTACTTTTTCATGGCCTGCGTTATTTTGGGGTTATCATACAATGAGGGTTTCCTGAAACTTTCAAAAACTGAACTGAACTGTCAAAACATATTTCAAAATTAACGAAAGTAAAAAATAAAAACGTATAAGTGGGACGACAGTTTTCTTATAAATACAGCTAACTTTTACAGTAGTAAAAATCGAAAACCCTTATTAGTTTCGAATGCTCGATTTAATTTCACCACCTCACCTCATCCGCCTGCACTGGCCTGTCACATCCTTACTTATTATAAAATCGACAGTAACTCTGTCTGTTTGTAGGCTTTATACGGCTAAACGGCTGAATGGATGTTGATGATATTTAATAATTATTTACAGTATATCTCGAGGAAGGTTTTTGTAAACAATTTTCTGAATAAACGCGAACGAAGGCGTAGGTAACAGCTAGTTGAGATATAATAAAACGTTAATAATCGACAACAATACCTGTCATAATTGACAAGACACTGTAATTGATAGCTGCCTCTGACAGCGGCGGATCAGCTTATCATTGTTCCGACGTGATTCGATCCCTTGAATAATAATGAACACATGTCGGCCGCGTTAACATGAGCCGGGTGAGCACAGACTAAATTTGAAATGCTTAACTCACTTAGCCTTCTTTCTGTCTTTCAGTCTGAAAAGTAATTCTAACCTTTTAAAATCCCCAGTCAGTGATTAATCATCAACTCGTCAATGAGTCTCCTTTAAAAGGTTAACCCTAAAATCTATATCGCAAGTAGGGATACCATATATACCTACTATACCTAATACATTTTTGATATACGGATCTCGCCGTCACCGGGTCATCGTTTGGTCATCGTATATCACGTCCGATGGCCATGTTAAGCTATTAAGCTTTTACCGCTTCATTGTTTGGTACGTCAACGTTATTACGGTATTTTATGATGCTAGGCAAGTTACTGAAGTTTAATTTGTTTCAAAATTTAATTAAAAACTGTATTTAGTACCGTAAATATGTTTTTAGTAAGTAATTGGTATTTCAGTAATGAGATTTTTCTTTTACGTAAGTAACTACCTAAAATAGAATACGTCGTTACTTAGAATAACTACATAAAGAAAGTAGGTTTCCAAACAACGTCTTCTTAAAACGCAAGCAACAAATTCGATAGGTATGTGCTGTGTTTACTTTCCTTGTCCCGCACACAGACGCAACCTTAATGTGGTTCGATAAAATGTTGACCCCAAAAAATGGATAATTGGTTGATTGGAAAATCTGTTCAATAATCGATTTTAAAATAAGTAAATGCCCATCCGTAGCGTCATACGGTGCAGGTGCTGGCGCCAATTTAATATTTCGCAAGTGTTTACTTGGTTTCTCTAAGTACTTAGTTATTCTAAGCATCGTTACTTCATTATAGTCTGGTTAACTAGACTTTGTGACTAGACTAATATTGTAAGACATACTGAGCGGTTTGCATCCACTTTTATAAAGGTGTGTGGATGTGTTATATTGTCTGTATTAGATTCGAGTGTCGAAGGTGCTAAGTACTAGAGTACTAAACTTAGTACTGGAGTTCTGATCTTCGAACTGTAAGGGTTTAGGTATGATTCTGAACTCCGCTGCACGCAGCAGTGCTGCCACTGTGATGCTGCGCAGCAGTGCTGCCTGTCGCGTTGATTCCGAGTAGGGCGGCAATGTTCTGTTGTTTGTGGTGATGCGCTGTTGTTTATTCATTCATTTGCATTGAGTTGACAAGATGTCGATTGATGAACAACTTTTATTTAAATTGTTGGAAAATAAATTCATTTTTTCATGTACTTATAATCGCGAAGGCGGCGGCAGACGTAACACTAGGTCTTACGCGGCGGTGGGGCGACACTGCCGCGCAGCAGTGCCGCCGCTGTATTGCTGCCGCTACATTGCTGCCGCGACATTGCTGCGTAGCTCGGAATGTAATCTCATATAAACTTATAGAGACTATATGGGGAGCTGCTGCAGCACTGCTGCGTGCAGTGGATTTCGGAATCGTACCATTACGGTTCTGTTCAGCGTGCTTCATCACAAACCGTATCCATTTTTCACCAAGTGGTCTGAGAACATGCATGGTATTAAGATATATAAATAAAACAAAATTTCAACAAAAGTGTACTCAAAGAAAACCCCGGGCACCACATCCACATTTAATTCCAAAAGATGTCACGTGCAGCATTTACTGAAAGAACATAAATTCAGTTCTCATGAAACATCTATCTGCTCCGCAATGCTCGCACACAGCGTCGACCGATGAAACTGACAGTCTAATAATAAATCCTGCTCACAATACGAACATTGACATGGGTCCATAAAAGATACTAAATAGATTTACGGCCTAACGTGAACTAATAGAAGACCACCTGCTTTTCAACTTGCAACCTTACCCCAACAGCAATAATGGGCACCTTGCCATCCCAGGGACAAAGAATTTAACGCAAACTTATTGAAAAGTCACGTCGAAGATTGAAGGTGTTTGTAAAAGTAACAAATTAAATAAAAAGGTAGGTCGAGAGGCAAAAATTGTTCGATGGGTCGAATGATAAAAGTTCCAAAGTGCTGATAAACTGAATAAAGTTTTTTCGTAGAGTAGGTATTACAGTTACGATCGTAAAAGGGCGGAGTTCTTACACCTTGAGAAAAAGTTTTCAATGTACGATAAAAAAAAGTTTGGTTATAAAAATGCCATTTTTGAAATGTGCCGTCATTATTTATGACAGCAAATTACCTACGTTCAATTTTAACGTAGCTATCACTAAGCGATATTAGTCGTATTAGATGTTAAATTACCTAATTATTTCCTAATTTTATCTATTTAAGGCCCCGTATTACACGAAATCACCAAAACAAGTATTTTTATGCGCCTAGTTTGATATGAAGAATTATGATGTTCAGGTCCAAAAAGCCGAATTACAATTTTGAAAATCATTCTTATTTTGAAAAAAAAATCACAGAGTTTCTTCTTAAAAAAACTAATGGAACGTAGTTCTCTAAATTTTCAGCGATTACACCACTTTTTTTGTCGATTATTAAATACCCAGATTAGTTCTCTAAAGTTTAACCGAGCAACTTATTCTTATTTGTGTTATACGATGAATACCAATAAAAACGGCAATAAAAAATATTTCTAGGCTCCGATCTCCGATTTACGATTTTCAACTCTAAATAAAGTGGGTTACGTAGACGTATGTGTCAGTAGATAATCATGAAATGACCGAGCCTTAATTAAACTGTTGTCACATAAAAAAAACAGAAAGCACAATTTTTTTTTCATTTTACATTAAAAGTAGGTTAACTGCGGACATACTTAGTACTTGAGTTGGTGTGACTAGTATTTTTCATTTACTGGAATAAACAGCCCAACACTTTGAAAGAATTAAAAAAATTATGTAATGTTTACGCTAGAACACAGAATACACGCATCGGTAGAACTGACATCTCGAACTGATAGCATTTTTTAACGCGGATTTAAGGGCCTGCTACATGACTAACAATCACGTCCCCGACAGAGTAAGGCGACAGATGAGATGTTTCGAAGTTTGCCGTAAACCGCCTCCCAGACGGCATTGAACTACCAAAGTCACCTCTTTCGGGAAGCCGTTGTCGATAGTGTAGCCCAATAGGACCGTGACACTTAAATGAACGTGAAACTTAAAAACAAGAGACTTGTGCCTAGACCGAAACTAACCGGAAATGCTATTTCGAGGTGTCAGTTTTAAAACGGTACAAAATGACACACAAGACGCGACGTGTACGTTTTTCGCCATTCAAACATTTGTAGCAACTTTTCTGTCTACATTTCTTCAAGTTTCTCACAATCTGAATTCGTCACCCAATAATGTAAACATTGTTCCTCGAAACCATCATGGATAGATCTCGATCATTCTGTACTCGTGGCACGTTTCGCCAGTTTGAGCGAGAACGGGGTTGTATGTAAAATAAACAAAGTGGCAATTTATATAATAATGTCGACTATGAATTTTGTTATCTAAAAACTATGGCTATTCGATAATTCTATAGAATGGGACATGAATAATAAAACTATTATTGTAAACTGTGCACTTTTTAGGTACCTACTGGTGAAAGGATAGGTATGTAAAAACATGGTATAAAAACATACTCCGCCAGGTACAGCATTCCGGTCACGTGGGCAACACGTAGTGACGTCAATCGATTCTTAGGCAAGATCGAATTAATAATTTACAAATATTTCGGAAGAGGCGGATGACGATGACGAGTGACGTCATGATGTGTTTGCTCCTGGAATGTTAGACATTGTTTTTTTGGATCATGTGTAAAAACTAAGCGCTGTGTGGCCTCCTCCTCCACGTTTGATAGCGTGGCCATTCAGTTTTTTATGAGCTACGATTTAAGTTTCAAGTCTCCAAGAGTCGAAACTTGATTTCAATTTCAATTTGTAGTGAACAGATGAACAAAAATAAATATACAGAAACACACAGGTACATCGCTAAATGTTTAAACTGAAATCAGAACCTAATCTCGGCTATGCCATAAACTCTACATTTCAACAAACTTCATAAAAATATACAAAGCTTCACATACAAACCTTTCTCCATATATATATGTTACAGTAAAATGTAACTTAAAATTGAAATGTTTTCACCACGGTGCGTGCGGGGGCTCGTTATGGCCCATTTTGTAAACCTGAACGAGAATACTGCTTCAAATGCCGAACACTCATTCGTTTTTATTAGTCTAACATTCAACTTGGGTTATGTCCAAAATCCATTAAAAAGTCATGCAATTTTTCTTTCTAAAACATTGAAAATTTAAAGCTTTTTGATGTACTTTAATCAGTTACTTTTCATAACAAAATTAATAACAGATGTTTAAAACAAAAATAAAGTTAGGTACCTACTTAGATAGTGTAGTAGTCTAGTACATAATAGTATTTTCTCTAAATATTATACCTAAAACAAAGTCGCCTTCCGCGTCTGGCCGTCTTCTGTAGGTATGTCCGCTAACTCCTCCTGAACCAACAGATTTTCATACGGTTTTCTCCATCAGTCACGTATTTTTCTTTTACCGAAAAAGTACCGTGCAAAGCTGAGGTGGGTCGTCGTGTTTAATAAATCTAGTATGATAAAAAATAGTAAAAGTCCTTATGGCGACTTGCACCATCAAAAAGTAAAAAAAAGTTAAATATAGCTCCAAAGGAAACGCCTTAATACTTACTACAAATTTCGAAAACGAGTCACTTATTTACTGACTTACTCCACTGGTGTGGCGACCCAAAAAGGGTCTTGACAGGAAAGAGACAATTCAAGGGATCAGGCCGTATCTAGTGTCGGAGTCACTTATTTAGGCTTTCGTAAATAAAGGTACATTCAGCCCGAGAGTTCGTCAACATACACATCCGGCGCTTGCCAAAAGACTGAAGCCGGTGAGTAAGTACTACAGCTAATGGTGACAGGATGTGGGCTCCAGTTACGGGGCTTTGATGGCAGGATGTCGAGTTGACGCTCCTGAGTGAGGCGAGTGATGTAAGAGTGATGTAACTCTTTACACGTGGTTTAGGAAAGGACTGGGGAGGTCTGAGAGAGTCGAGACACGATTGACTCTAGAGGTAAATAAGTCTCACACTTGCACTAAACATAAGAATTGCCTAAGTCCTTGCTTAACTAGTTTGAACTACATACTTATATTTTCTTGCACGAAGAACCTTAAGACATTTCTTAGGAGACTCTTAACTTTATGTCCCCGATAAGCCAATACTTCGTTAGAACTAGTTTAAAATTTAGAAGCAAGGATTTAGGCAATTTTTAAATTTAGTGCAAATGGGCAATAGAATTACTCGGAAAAAGGATTCATTTTGTTCAATGTTTTAGTTGTGTTAATCTTGTTGCGTAACTTCGTAATCGAATTAAATTCCGTAGACGTATAATTTTTTTAAGAAACGGTTTGAAAAATAAAACTAAAACGAATGCTTTAGCACTGTGTCTACTTTTAGTAATTAAAATCTCCCTAATTTTTGTGTACATCAGTGCAATAAAAAACTCATACAAACTTACTATTTTTTCACGAAACCTTTAAAATATAATTAACGACAAATTGAGAGTTCGGAAACGTCACTAGACTATTAATACAATATGTACCTTGAACGGAAAATCTTAATAATACTCTATTCAATAATTCACATTCATTAACACTAATAATAATAGCTTAAATCAGTATGATGTGTTCATATTACTAGTATTGTAGGTACTAACTACATGAACATTGTGGTCATTGACGATGTAATCTAGCTCCATTTAGAAACATGAGCACGAACCTCCAAACTCCAGCTGAATAGATGCCTAAATTAGACGAGCAATTCCAATAAATATTAATAGGAGCCTATGGCACGTTAACTGGCAACATTATCCTTCGAATCTCCCGGAATGCGCCATTACTCCGAACTAAGTAATAAGCTAAAGATATTATAATATCGTCCTCAATCCTTTGATCTTGAGCCACTTTAGCCGTGAGAGGAAATCAAGGATGTTTCGCAAATTCTATATCGAATTTCGCGCCTAGATCCCACGTCGTTATTGGAACGGATATCTTTTAAAGAAGTTACGATCTGATATTGCTCAAATTTCCTGCTACTTATACTCTGAGAAGTCCAATAAGCCGCGTAGTAAGATTCTTCTCGTTTAGACTTTGATTTTATGAACTACAAATAAAAATACCTAGTTAGGTAGGTACTTACAATTACAGATGGTTCTTAATTGCGAATTTATAAAAGTAGGGTTTTTTATATTAAAAAGTAAATAATTTAGAAATTCTTCTTTCTAATCTAAAACATCAATACGATTGCATACAAGGACATTTTACACAGAGACACATTTACAGATACAGTAGGTACAGCAGTACGGTTTTATTTTTCCAATTTATTTTCAACTTCTCAACCAATATTTCCACAAAACTCCAGTGCGCATTAACAAAGGTTAAAATTACAGGAAACTGAAAGTAGCTGTGTCCCACGAATTGAAACACGACCCTTTTGATGCCTATAAAGTACATTCAATGTTTTGAACCCCTGAAGTTGATTGTGTCAAAAATTACTTCGAAACGGGACGAATCTAGTTAAAACTTTGATTATTTTGAATGAATATTTGTTCTCTGTGTGAACGAAATTGAAAACATTGTTTGACTTCTGAGAATTCCCTACTGGGCTCTTCTCAAATATACCAAGTTTCAGTAAGTAATACTTAGTCCAGAAAATCAAAAACGAGTCTCTAGAAGTTTTAAATTATAGGTAGGTACCTAAGAACAGCGTTGTTTGTTTAGTTCAGATTTAATTAATTTTGCATTTAGATTTAAGTTTTACTTAAGTTTAAGTTTCCTAAAACAATCATCTAAACATTTTCTTCTTAGGTATTAATTAATAGATAAATGTTAATAGCCTAAGAGATTTAACATTTGTTGTTTACGCAAATAAGGTTATTTATCGTAGAATTGAACATTTACAGTTCCACTAGAGAAACTGTGTTTGAAATATCAATAACTACTAGAATATTTAGAATCGAAAGTTTTATTACCCAGATATTTTTACCTATAAATTGCCAAAGAACACCATTTATTTGAATGTACATAATTTTCTACAAGAATAAACGATTCTGCTTCTCTTTATATTTTCCCTCCAACGTTTAACTATTCATATATGTGCTAAATATACTGAGTTGTTCCGAAAGCGCTGGAAAACTCGAAGGTTTTCTCGCTGCGATCTCGCGCCGTTTGGTATTAAGACACAGTGTAGAAACAACAGCCGTACAAGAATGGAATTGTTATTCTATTTTTTTAATCCTTTTATATATTGTCCAAGATTCTATGCAAATGCAATAGTTTCGGATTTTCTATTAGAATCGTTTTGAATAATTGAAAACCTATCACTGTGTGTTTTGATCAAAAAAATTAGGTCTGCGATTTTGCCACACTTTCGACAAGATATATTTTGTTGCCGTGGAATAAATGTTAACAAAATATGAGGCAGATTTAAGGCGCAGCCAGGTTTGTGTCGGATTATATTCACAAGAAATCTTTCAGGAGCTTGCCTTGGTGCTTGACAGAAGGGTACATAGAAACATAGTGTGGCAACTAGCAATACAAGTTGCTAGATTGGCAATTAAGACACTTCATAACATTCTTAAATCATGTATAAATATGCAATAGCGTGTCATGACCATGATATTGACATTGTAAGCAACAAAAAAATATTTGAAAGCATATTTCTGAATAGAATAATGTATGTATTCAATTTCAATACTTAAACTTCTTATATGGCCACGTGCACTGAATATAAGAATTACACAAATCCTTGCTTAACTAGTTTAAGCTATTCCTAGCTAGCTCTTACCTAATAAGTTTTTCTTGCACGAACTTTAAGCTAGTTCTAGAGGCTCTTAGCTTTATGTGCCCGATAAGCGAATATTTCGCTAGGACTAGATTAAACATTATTAGGCAATGTTTATTTTCAGCGCAAGTGGCCATCAATGTTCGTACGACTCTTAAGAGTTGCTTAACTGCAAACCTATTGTAGATACACTGTGTCAACTCCACTGGGAGACCATTTGGAATACTTCCTCTATTGTTTCGTAACAAAAACTCGGAAACATAATGAAATCGTCTCGGCCGGCGCGGGCGGGTGCACTCGCCCGCGGTTCTAAAGGGACCTGTACATTATCAAACAGAAGTTGCGGAACTCCTGTGTAAACTTCATTCTGCCACCTTTAATTAAATTAATTAAATTCAGAGCTTACGTGGGAGTAAAAGAATATAGTAGGTAATTGTACTTCATGTTGTTTTAACGACGTATTTACACTTTTTTATCAATTATGCCTTAATTGTTTTGAGCATTGAGAAAAAAAAAACAGGTAATCACAAACACAATTTGTCGACCAGTTGTCATTCGCGCAAGAGCTCGAGGCAAATATTATCACGTGTTTTTAGAAAAAAGTTATGCGTGATCATACATAAAAAAATTATAAATGACGGGAAAAGACGGGTAGGAGCCGAGCCGTCACATCTCACTTCTGATGACGGGGAAAGTCGGGTAGGCCGAGGTGTCGTGTCTGATTTCTGATCCGTGAACTCATCATCACGGGTATATATGGTAGGCGTTAGACTTCAGGAACGTTGAAATAAGGGGACTGCAGTGTTGACTTTTCATTAATTTAATAATGCAGGCATTTAGATTACATAATCAGTGAAGGATTGCAACGATACTTGGCGTGCGAATGACCACTGTGTTCGACCGCCGCTTTCAACCAAGTCAAGTGAGTCACTGAGTGACAGACATGACGTTTGCCCGAAATTCCAAACGCAACTCCATTCTGTGTTAACCGCTCTAAATTAACATAAAGAAATCGATCAACCGTCAAAAACAATAGAATAATTCATCAATGATTAAAAACTTTAATTTACCTACTGTAAGCTCTAACATTAGGATTATTTTCAGACTTTCATTGACCTCTATATGTGAAACGGTTGTTAATTGTGTAGACAAGTAATGTTAAGTTTTATGAAAATACACAAACACTGATACAATCTATTTTTTAGCACATACATATTTTTGCTCTAGCGCTTCTTCTGTGTTCTTATGTGTTCTTATGTGTAGCGCACCTTTTTTAAATATATTTTTTGTCGTCAAACGGCAAACAAATAATAAATTAGTAACAAATAGAAACCAGCGTATAAGCAGCTTATAAACCATTTATTTTATCGTCGTACATTCTTTATGAATTCACCTTTATTCCCTTTGTATTCAAAAGGTCAGTTATATTTGATCACAAATTAAATCATGTTACGAAAACGCCAAGCGGTTATTTGATTTGGAAATTGCAATTAGTTTATGTAGAAAATACATATTTGATTTAGTTGACCGAGCAAGACGAGGTCTCAGAGTCAGAGTCTCAGGTCTCTACTGGGATAACATTTGATTGTCTCACTCTAACTTGAGTATAAATATCGTTGATCCGTCTCACGACATTTTTGAATTTTTGTTTCAAATGTGAGTAAAATAAGCCAGTTCACAATTTACGTTTCATGGGTTTTAACAAGGATAGTGTGCACGTAGCTTAGTTATACCCACATAGTACTTAGACTATACCCACCTAATATAATATGACTAGTTATTATGCGTGTAACTTCCCATGCATCTTAAATTTTGATGCTTCTTCTTTAGATAAATACTTATATTAAATAAAATGTTCATGTTAATGGCGACATCGGGTTTGACGTAAAATGTGTAATTTGTTTACTTGACAAATCCTTTGAAATTGATATGAAAAGCTATGTTTTTTTTAAATCTAGGTACTTTTACATAGCATGTCACACGAGTATTTCTCATTTTCGAAGCAAACATTTTATTTCAGTCCTCAGGTAAGTACGTCCTTTTCCTTCCTTTCTTTCTCAGAAACATTAAATAAGAACCCTTAATTTATTTTTAAACGCCCTGTAATTTGGCGCGGTCTAATTCCAGCCAGTAATTTCTTAAGAATTTCCATACTGAAAAAAAAAATAGGTTAGGTTTTCATTACCTAAGTGGCGGCTTTTGCCAGCCAGTATCGCTGAAAAGAAAAAATGCAATCGGGAAATGAGGTCTGGCTGGTTACGTCAGCAGAGGAGGTATACAAGGCAAGCTGTAAAAGAACGGCGTAAGAACTGAGTTTCAAATGGAGTTGACTGAAAGGGCGTTTGTAATTAAAATTTGCTTGCTTTGGTGTGCACAGGTTGTGAATAAGCACGGCCGGAGTCGTTGACATTCTTCATAACGTAATTCAGACTGGAGTTAGTACACGATTTAAAGCGTTGGTTTTTTCTTTGATAACGGTGAAATTTGGAATGGCATTAGGCCATTCTAAATTTTAACTAAATTTTTAATACGAAAGTGAGTTTGTTTTTTCGTTTGCTTGAGACGATGCAACCAATCAGGATTAAATTTATGTACATGTTGTCAAGTGTACAGGAAAAAACATAGGTCACCTTTTATCCCGAAAAAAACTAACAGCTCCCGTATGACCGGTTGTGAAACCACTGGAGGATCAGAATCTAGTATCACAAACAAGTTAGTATCTATTATCGTCTACGCCTAAACTTATTTGTGTCTTACAGTCAGTAGAGATAGCATTTTGTAACTTAAACAATAATTATAATGGCTTAGCTTTAACAATAAGACAGCAAATCATCTGAGCTGCCCGTCAGACTTTAGATGGGTATGTAAATAGAACCAACCAGTCCGGGGCTAAAAATAAATAAATAAATATTCGGACACTTGAACACACTGTCGTCTGACCTCAAACTAAGCAAAGCTTGTACTATGGCGGCCAGAGACTGATATACATACATTTAATATTTTTTTAAATGCATACTTTAATTTACATATATTTCCACCCAGCCATGGAACATCCACAAAAGTTCATCACATAAATGTTTGCCCTAGTTAGGAACCGAACCCACACCCCCAGGCTCAGAAGACAGACCAACTGAACCACCGAGGTGGTCTACCTCGACCGTACGCTACCTCGAACATTAGCTCTGTATTATTCAGTCAAGTCTTCAAAGAATAAATCCTAAACCCAATATGATTAAAGAACATTGCTGACTGAAAACTTTGCTCCGACGCGGAATAATCCGGTAAGAAGTATTGATGACTGCAATAAAACCGGCTTTGTCCATATTTCTATTTGATTTATTATAACGGGCCGGTAAGAGGATTACGGTGTTTTAATATGAATGCCTCGCTGGAGGACGCGAATCGGTCCGATCTGGGGCCCTATTCTGGTGCATGCGACAGTCTAAGAGCTAAACAAATCAAACCAGTTGCAGTTCGTTTCGTGTCAGTTGATGCTTGTCAACGAGCTGTCCGTGCGTCACGCAGCTACTGTACAAGGACTAGAAAAGACCGATCACACCGAAACTGGTTTCGGTGTGAAGTTTTTTATAGATTTTCACACTTATTGGTCGTCGTAAACCGGATCGGAATGCACACGAATTGTACCTACATTTGGTGTGCTTCAGTTTTTACTTTTTTATAACTTGTCTAACAATGATAGAGAACATTTCGAACGAGCCAGAATGGTGCTCCTGACCGATAATGCGAGTCGCTTTGTAACGTAATTGAAAGGATTAGACGGAGGCTCGTCGGGTTAGAGGTAAGCCTGTTCATATTTTTGTTGATTGTAGCGTTTTTTTTTTACATTATTTCTTGGACGCTCCATTGTTGTATGAAAACATAGAGATAAACGTAAGTAGGTATTTTTGGTAGCTCTGATTTTTATTAGTTCACTAGAGGCACCCTGCGGTTTCATCTGCGGTTCCGCCCGTTATTTTTTCGGGATCAAAGTTGATCTAGGCTCTTTTTAGGGTTCCGAATCCAAAGGGTAAAACGGGACCCTATTACTAAGACTCCGCTGTCCGTCCGAATTTTCACAGATGATGTATTTCTGTTGCCGCTACAACAACAAATAAAAAACTAACAACAACAGCTAAAAAAAATTATGAAATAAATATTTTTAGGAGGCTCCCATACAACAAACGTGATTTTTTTTGTCGTTTTTTTAGATAACTAATTGTTCCCTGCGGTTTTACCCGCGGTAAAAAAGTAGTCTATGTGTTAATCCAGGGAGTCAGCTACTTTTATACCAAATTTCATTAAAATTGTTTCAGCCGTTTGAGCGAAAATAAGTAACAAATATACACTCACAAACTTTCGCCTTTATTTTGCCGTTTTATAGATAATGGTACGGAACCGTTCGTGCGCGAGTTCGACTCGCACTTTGGTTTTTATACCCTTGGCAACGTGTATGCAAATTCTCATGATGATTGGTTGAGTAGTAAAGCGTAACAAATTCACAAATAAACTGTCTATTCAAACTAATGAATAAATAAACTCACTTTTGCGTAAATAATATTAGTTAGGATAATAAAAACTGGATATGTTGTATATCATTACGTCATTACATTTGTAGTTTAAATTAAGAGTACCATTTAATTATCCTAGAAAACACATAACTCCATTTGCTCCTATCTATCGAAGGACAGTTTTAGGGGCCAACTCGCCTGTTCCTAGAATAAGCAGACTCATTAATATATTATATATCATAACAACAACTTAGATATTTTTGGAGACTCACTTGGTACATTCAAAATTAATTTAAATTTAATTTTAAATATGAATGCCTAAATTGTCGATGTTTACATGTTAATATTTATGCTTAATTAGAATAATATTTCTTTTAATATTAAAATTCATTTAGAATAACTTGTGCATGCTGTGCTTCCTTCAACAGACAGCACATTTAGTTTAATTAGTTTGTAAGAAAACAGAGTATTTATGAATGTAGCTGTAAATGTGAAGCCTTATTAAATAAATAAATAAAATAAAATAAATAAATCATCTCCTACATGACTGGAGTCCCGTGTATGGCGACAGGCTCGCTTCCTGTCACATTTTGGACTGAATATCGTCCGTCGAAGTGTGGGTGTTGTATTACACCTCTGCCAGCTCTTTCGGGGGAAAGGCGTGACGCTATATGTTTATTATTTAAAAAAAAAATATTTGATAAGTTACGTTGCAGTATCATCATCGTAGCACCGTAGACGTCCTACGTCGTTGTATAGCTACGTCGTAGAGGGTACAGTCGTTGCGTTTACGTCGTTAGTACTTTATTTCTTCTTTCACAATCGTAGAACAGCGGAATATCACAGCGATATCTCGTTTCAAATTAAGGCGTGTATGGAGACGGGAATAGAAAACCGACTGCTTTATGGGAAGAATCTGGTTACTGATGATCTTGACATGGGCGAAAAGAAAAACATTTTATTATCTAAGCGAATCGTATTTCACAAACGAATTAATTTTAATGTTAGAAATTGATTGATTGATTGATTGCTGAGTAAAAGAGAAAGGCGACGAAAATAAATCCTCGAAAATGTTAGTATCAAAATTTTCCCAACAACAACAATATCGTCACGCCTATCCCACGAATGGGTTGGCAGAGGTGTACAACACCCACACTTTATTGGACGATATTCAGTCCCAAATGTAATAGAGGGCGAGCATGTCGCCATACAGCTCCAGATATGTAGCATATGACATTAAATACGTATGTTGGAATGAACAAATTGGTGCGTGCCTTCGGCTGGGTCCGAACCCGCTCACTCTGGCTTCAGAGGCGGGCTTTTTCCGACTGAGCTATCATTGCTTAACGCTAATTAATACGTTACCCCTTACTAATAAACGTTGTATAGCCTCGGAATAGTTATACAGTGTTCTGTCATTTTCTTTTTTATATTCAACTCAATAGAAAAATACAAAACACTGTATAACTATTTTGAGGTTTAACAACGTTTATAAGTAAATGGCTTAGAAAGTAGGTAAAAATGTTAATATAAGCGTCGAAGTGAAATGCCTGTTTGTTTTGCTTATGTATTGTTTAATTTCACCGACACGGCTCAAAACAAATATTTTCAACTAAACTAACGTCACAACAAAATGTCGAGTAAACTTATTATTTTGCACCGCAAATTGCTAAAGTTTAAATTTAAAGCTAGGTTTTAATTTAAACAACAGGCATTGTGACTGAAACTGTTTAGGAGCTTTAGGATTTTAGTTGAGTTTAAGTTTATATTTTACCGTGGCTCTGTAGCTCATGTAGTCACTAGCCCTTGGTTTTTATGGTTTAATTTTTTTTTAAGTAATTGTATTGGTAATGTAGGGATGTCTGAATCTACAATCTAATCTAGTCCAAATAAATAATAAATAAATAAATATTCGGGACACTTGCACACACGGTCGTCTGACCCCAAACTAAGCAAAGCTTGTACTATGGCGGCCAGAGACTGATATACATACTTATATACTTTTAAATACATACTTAAATAGATATTAACACCCAGACATAGAACAAACACAAATATTCATCACATGAATGTTTGCCCTAGGTGGGAATCGAACCCACGCCCCCTAGCTCAGAAGGCAGGTTAACTACCGACTGAGCCACCGAGGCAGTCAATAAATAGTGTCTATGTTGTTTAAAAACAAACAGGTAACTTAATAGGCGACTTATGTGTGAGAGTGCGTTCGAGCTTAAGGGTCCGGCGACCACTTTAGCATTGGCATTTAGCATTGAACTTCGCATTGGCTAAAGATTTCTATTGCAATTTCGTCTAGGAGGAGAAGACGAGCAAAGAGAGCAAGTAAAGATACTGACAAGCCTATAAAGATCCACAAAGTGACAAATGGCAATTTAAATATTATTTTTTTTATTTTGTTTTGACTTTCGCACTTCTCTAATCATTTTTATAAAACTAAGAATTTGCCTTGTATTTTGAATTAATTTAAAGCTAATGATATGACAACCTCCGTACGCTACGTAAGTGATTTTTGATTTGCTTTATCTATCTACTAAAGAAATCAGTCAAAAGTTACCCCCTTAAAATTGCGGATATTTTTCATAGCTTTATTTTATTTTGAGAACGCCCTTTAAAAATACGAAGAACATAGGGAAGGAGATGTAGTTTATTTAATTGTACATGCCAAATTTCATCATAGTCTGACAAATAGTTTCCAAGAAAATTCGAGGAACGCGTTTGAACGGAAAGATCAGAGCTTCGCGGAACCCTTAAATAAATACTAAGCAATAATACTAGCTAGTAATTCGGCTCAGACCCTCGCGTATCTCCATAACTTCTCATCTGATTTTGCTCATTTTAACTAAAAATCGGAATTTTTACGAACTATTTGCCTGCAGAGTTTCATGAAAATTATTTTTATTTTTTATTTTATTTTATCCCGATAACCAAACAGCCTGGTTAAACGTAAAACATACCAACACAGGCCAAATATATGTCACCACTTACAGAACAACAATAGTGCTAGTGCGCAAAGGAAACATTGTCTAAATGGGAAGTTTAGAGAAAACATAAATAAATAAAAGTACATGAGTTTGAAAAAACCTACCACAAACAAAGGTTGAAAAAACAGATGAAAAGATAATAAAAAAAAAAAACAATAAAAATAATAGTAGCAATGAAGAACCTGACAAAAACGTATGAATGAAATAGTTACCTACTTACGAGTACTTACTACAGAAAAACTGATTGTTCAAAATGTTGAATTTTGCCTCATTGAGAATAAGTCAACATGCTGAGGAAAGTAAGAGTTAAAGTTGTAATGTACGAAAGAAGAGAATATGACTGCCTCGGTGGCTCGGTGGCTTAACCTGCTTTGGGGTCAGGCGACCGTGTGTGGAAGTGTCCCGAATTTTTTTATTTATTTCTTTATTATCACGATAATTCGTGAAATAAATCTAGAATACTCATCATAAGAAGATAATTCAAAACAAGTTAACATCAAACAATTCAATGCCGATGTCCCAGTAGACTCTGAGAACTCGCTTCACTCGATCAAAACACATAGATTTATTTATTCTCTCATTCTAAGGTCACAGATCCCAATCCAGGTTTTATTTCAATAGGTACATTACATCGGAGAGCGAAGAAGAGCCAGCTCCCAGTGGGGCGGTTACTCCTCTACTTACACGACCTTTCACTTTGGATACCGCATCTACTGTGAACTCTCGAGTCAACCGAGGACGGGTAGTTACTTGAGTATATGCCTCTTACATATCAGTTGCTTGGCAAGAAATTTCTTAGAAACATTTTGGTTTAGATTTGGCATAAATATGTTTCAAAGTTGTAATTGGGCAATTATTATTATGTAATATACGTCAGGGCCTTACCATTTAAACATTACAATTTAGGTACATCAAAAATGCGTATTTTTGAAATAATGTTCGTTGTATTTCTGTTTATTTATAATACATATACATCACAATTTTCAATATCTCAGTTCAGAAATACAATATAAGCTAATTACAGGGTTAGCAAACAATTTAGATTAGTTCATTAATTAATAGTCCTTATTAGAATATAAACCATCTTCAATTTCGGTGGATTAAATTGTGCTTGCAAATTGATTTGTTACTTAATTACAAATTTACTTAAAAATTGAATAGCACTCCACATTTAACACTTATTGAACTAACAGAGGTAAAATAAAGATCGAGAAATAGAGATTTAACACGCAATCATGTCATCATGCAGGTCTTACAAAACATGTGATTGGTAGGTACATAATAATGACCCTGTTATGGAATGACAACAATGTGTACGAAACGGTACGGTGTGTTTTTAAATATCTTCAAAATTGTCTTACCTTTGAATATTTTATTGGGAGCGGTTTAGGGATTCTTTCTAAAGATGTCTTGAGACGAGGAATGGTGCTTGATTCCGGAGAATGGATTCTTCCGCTCTTTATTAAAAAGTTAGCGGATTATTACACGGTACCTGCGATACTTTCTCTTTTATTTGTCTTTGAAAGTACATACATGACAAACAATACAACATGCTAAGGATTATCTGAGATCATGAAAGAGAAGCGCTTGTAGCCGTGCGGAGCTTCGAGGAAAGAAACGATGAAAATCTTAGACAGTGATTTATGTAGCGATGTAAAAGAGTTGAAATGCTCTTTGCGATAACGCGAGTATCCGGGTTATGTTGACGTACCTACGGGTAAATATGTGGACAAATCTATGATCCGAAAATCAAGGTCTAGAATTCCGGGAGCTAACACGTAATGACGTCACTCGTCATCATCACCTGTCTCTTTCGAACTATTTGTAAATGTGCTATGCGAGACGCAGCTGAGCGCGCGCACTCGCCTTGATAAAGACTGCCGAATGCGGTTGAAACTATAGTCGGAATAATCGACTAAATTGTACGTGAGTAATTCCCGTTTCATAAATCATATTTTACATTACAAAAATAATTTTTAACATAATTGCATAATCATATTTGTAAACGACTTATTTCGCTCTTGCTTAAGCATCGATTGACGTCACTACGTGTTGGCCACGTGACCGGGATGCTGTACCTGGCGGAGCATATTATTATACCATGGTCAAATCGTCGCGATGACCTTTTGTTGTAAATCATGCATTAATATTCTCGCTCTAACATTCGCGCGAAGTTTTATTTTACCACACAGTGCGAGGAGGATGCAGCTGCTAAAGAATCTACCTAATGTATAAGAACATACAAAGAAGAAATCAATCACAATTGAATAAAGAACGAACCAATCACTTTAGTAACACGTAACGGCGTCATTAACAAACCAAAAGGTATCTCTGTATCTCTCTTTTTCGTCTAACGCTTGTTCACAAAAAAATAATGACTCATGTCCTGTCCTTTTCTATTTTTCTTGCGCCGCTCTCCCGTTTCAATTTAATTGAAAGCGAACAAAGCCATCCCGAGGAATAAGATCATTTCAGATCTTCCTCATTGCCACTGGCATTTGATCTCGATGCTTCCACCTCCCGGTCACGTATTATCTTTTTTACCTTATTCTAGCGAATTAATTCATTCGTATCAAAGCGAAAGTGGGCTGTGCTGATGAAACTGCCTCATTTACATTTAAAAAGGGACTGAACAGTTATTAACAAGGTCGGAAATTGATAATATGGAGATTGGGTTTGCGAGCACATTTAGTGAATTTATTTTTTTGACGGCCGTTTCTGTAATGGCTTAATCTATGCCGGTTCTGATTCACCGAGGTTGGTTGTGGGAATATTTCAAAGGGAAATATTTTTTGTTGTTTGTACTAATTGGTTGATAAACGAAGCCTATAAATAGAAAACAATTATTGAATGTGTTGAACAAAGATCGGTTGGTGGATGCGCGCTATTATTTAAAACTAGCATTTCTCTTACTTATATAAGTATATTATATTTATTATCCTATGTATCCTAACCTTCTTTTATAAAGACTAAAATTTGTGTGTGAGTGTTTGTTTGTTACTTCTTCACCCTCAAACGGATGGACAAAATTTGATGAAATTTGGTACAGAGGCACATAGCTTATACCCTACGAACTCACACATTGATAACTTTTTTACCGCAGGTAGCACCGCGGGGCGAAGCTAGTTAAAAATAAATTTGTAAATAGTTTATTAGTTAGTCTAAAGCACATTCATTCATTCTGATAACCTGGTACAGCACTGAACATTAATAAACACTTACAGACAAACTTACGTCTATAATACTGGTGTCATAGCAGCATTACTAACTTATCCGTGTGACAGACACGTGAGTGCGTTTAAATCGTTATCTAATTTCCTTCGAAAAGTTACCGAGCCGAGCGCAAATAAAAAACACTTAGCGCATCCCATCTGTTTGCTTTCACTCCGGATCAAATTTAACTTTAATAAAACATTTCGTCGACGGAATCCTACGGAGTTGTTACAACGGAGTTGGGAACTCTGGTAGAGAGAACTTGTGTAATTGTGATAAATATTGCCCCGAGATATAGGATTACCAAAGGGGAATATTTGTACGTAAACTCGCTGCGAACTTCTCTATTATTATTTGAAAAGTTTTGGAATAGGAGCTCAAGTTTGACCGCGTCATGAGAACTTTTTTATTAAAATTGACTGAGAGATATGTGCAAGAATTTTTGATCAATGTTAATTAAATATTCGCGATAAATATTCGGGACAATTTTGCAGACACGGTCATCTGACCCCAAAATTCAGCAAGCCTTGTATTATGACTGCCAGAGACTAATATCCATACATTATATATTATTTAATACATAAGTATAGATTAACAACCCAGACAGAGCAAACAAATTTTCATCACATGATTCGGAATCGAACCCACGTCCCAAGCTCAAAATGCAGGTTCACTACCTACTGAGCCACCAAAGCAATCGAAAGAAAGCAAGAAACATAGCAATGGTACTAGATTCCACTTAGCACTAAATAAGTTCACGTTACTTTGAAGGAGCAATCACGGTGGCTAAATAACGAGCACTTTCTAGTGGTCTTCTAACTAGCTACCGTTGTCTAATCAAACTTGAACTGCCAATAAACATGAGAGCCGGGAACCACTCCGAGCTGGCGTGCTCTTGGCCACAAAAAGACGTTATTTTCGAAGCTAGCACATCGTCACTGCATCCTCACATCTCGTTTCAATACCGTCATGTTCTACAAGAGCTGGAGTTACCCGACCGTACCAACGTACGGACCGACGTTATCGAGGACGGCTTGTCATCAAAATATGCACATAAATTTATTGAAGCCGTACCTGTGACCTTATTTCTCGCGCTTTACGACATCATATCTCGTTCACGGTGGCGTATATGACTGTTTTTCTTTTTGACCAACTTCCAGGAGTAGGTTCTCAATTCGTCTGAATCTTTTTTATTATTTATGTTTGCTGATTACTAGATGGCGCTATTAATAATTTCTTAGGGACAGAACGCCTCGTGAGCTATACACGGTCCGCGCACCCACGCTAAATTCGTAGGTAAAGGTAATTTACACTTTAGCAAGTACAGTTAAGAAATCGGTCAGCTTAGTAAAAAGTTGCAAGTAGTAAGTAGTGTCCAAACGGTAGGCGAGTGAGTGAGATAAGTTGCTGTCCACAAACTTATGAAATGTACTGAACTCGCCCGTCCACACTGCACGCCGCGACGACCAGTTAAGTTGGCGGGCTGCGGGCGACGCGGGAGAGAGGGCCACTTCGCCCTGGACTAGCTGAAAAACAAGATCGCGGTCTATTCAACTTAACTAAACCTACTTAACTCGCTTTTGTCGTTCAAACGAAAATAACAACTTGACGTTTAACTTGTAACTCGCCGTGGACGCAAGTTAACTCGCTGCTGTACCTGTTTAAGTGTAAATCAGCCTTAAGTAAAAGGAGGTATAATACATCACTTAAATACCAAAAAGCGGTAGAATACCTAAAATACTTCGTGATACTCAAATATCGTCACGGTATCTCAACATCGGCAGAATTTCAAACGATCTTAAAACGGATTCCTGACGGGTGGCTCCAGCACCGACGGTAATGAACAGGGGATGCCATTGTACTTCATGCGAAGTATAACTGGAACCAGGTGTGTTGGGATGGATAAAACAACGTTTTTGGGAAACTTAAGTAGGTACCAGTATTTATAATGAACTGGTATATTATTTTCTGGATGGAGGATATCATGTGACGTGAACCAGCCCTATATCTAGACCAATTGTAATTTAAAACTTGCAGTTACTTATATGCTATACAACATGATACGCTTTAACAATAATAAACATTGTATAACCTCGGAATAGTTTTACAATGTTTTGTCTTTTTCGACCGAGTTCAAAAATTTAGAAGAAAGAAAAAGACAGAACATTCATATTTTGAGAAATTACTACGTTTGATGCTAAGAGGGGATATGTTTATGGTCAACTAGTAAAAATGCTTCTGTGGGGGAATTGCGTCTTTCGAGAATTAATATACTTACAATTCCTTTACAAATTAGGCGCCACCTACATCTTTTATCCATCTTTAGTTACAATAATCTGTACTAGATGGCGTTAGTTGCTAAATTTGTGAAATGTTTGTCAGTAATTCTCGAAAAACGCATTTTTTTTAATTACTTAATAGGCTTGCGTTTGCCAACATACCTGATGATAGACAGTGATGCAGCCTACGATGGAGCACACTTGCCTAGAAGAAACCGATTCATTCGAGACTTGAAGACACCCAGATTATAAGTGTCAAGGAACACACATTCTGGCAGAGTGTTCCACACTCTAGCGGTCCATATGAGAAATGAGGAACCAAAGCGTTTCGTGCGGGTTGTAGGTATGTCGACCATAAAACGATGCCGCTTTTTTGTACTCTTGGTTGTTTTATAGAAAAACGGGCTAGGGAGAATAAGGCCATTGCCCCACAGGAACATTTGTACCATATGACCCTATACGATAAATGTTATTTCTAAATAGTTAACCTACGCTCTACTACGGAATGACACCTATACCATTCCTATTTTGAAACCCTTTTTTTTATTTGACTCTCACACATTCTCTCACATGAATTATTTTAAAAAAACCTAATATTACCAAACATTTGAGTAACTTACTTAAAAATCTTAGGAATACTTTATAAACGAAAGTATCGCGTTTCACCGAATTTGTTAAGAAGTATTTACGCGTTTTTCCACCCAAGCAGGCTCTTAACTTTGTTAAAACTTGGCAACACCGTCACGTTTTCGATAGTGATAAAACTGTATAAGTTATAACTTTCTTATGAATTTAATAAATTTGGTAAGCTTATCGAGACGTGTTTGGAAAGGTCTAGGTCAAATATGTAGTACCTAGGTACGTTCCTGATGCCAAGGCACAAGCGTTTAGGCTGATAACGTCCAGTGTCCTAGATCGTCTAGTTTGCTAAAAAGTCTAATGTCATTACGTCAAGTTCAAAAATGTCCAGTACATTATAATGACTAGTGTCAGATCTTCTGTACCATCTGCCGTAGTAAAATACAGTCGAAGTGTTTTACTGTTTACACTGTAGGTATGTTTGATTATCCTGAATGTTTGATTTTCAAAACATTTTGTTTTTCAAGACTTAGTCCAAGAAATCGGAAATCAGAATTTATTGATAATTCCAATAGTTACACTTCACAGTTCAATAAATGTCTAAAATACAAAAGTTTATAAATGTCAAAACAGTAATTACATTTGTCAAATGGAATAAATAATATAATTAATGTCAACAAAATCAATTGTATTATTATTTTGAATAATATAACTATATATTTTTTTAATAATTATAATTTAACAGTCTCTTATTTTAAAATAAGATACAAGGTCATAAAACAGATTATCTAGTAACCAAGCTCTGAGCTTGGTTTTGAAGCACGCGGTAGAAGGTGCATCCCGAACAGTAGCTAGTATATGGTTATAGATTGCGGACCCTAAAACATAAACTGACCTCTTCAACTTGACGAGACGGTGTGATGGTGTCATCAGAACTTTGACATAGAACTTGACTTTGACATTTCCGCCGAGGTACATGGAGAGTTTTAAATAGGATAAGTATAATATTAGGTCCTTACGTATGAAATTGGCGTTTTGTACGGGAGGAATAAAAAGTCGATTTTTTTTTTGTAAAATATATTTAATTAATCAAAGTATGCACCGTTGTTATCTATGCACTTTTGCCATCTTGTGGGTAGTTCATTGATCCCTTTACTATAAAAACCATGGGGGCGAGAATCAATAAACTCTTTGAAGGCGGTTTGGACTACTGCATCGGAGTGGAATTTTTTTCCTTGTAAGAAGTTGTCCAAATTCCGGAAGAAATGGTAATCTGTTGGAGCAAGGTCCGGGGAGTACGGTGGATGTCGCAAACATTCCAATTGTAGCTCAGCTTACTTAGTGATTGTTTGTTGTGCAGTGTGTGGTCTTGCGTTGTCGTGAAGCAGCAGTGGCCTAGAGCGATTGACCAATCTCGGTTGTTTAACAGCTAGTTCTTCCTTCATGGTTTGCAGTTGCTGACAATAGATATCTGCCATAATCGTTTGGCCAGATTTAAGAAAGCTGTAGTGAACGACACCGGCGCTAGTCCACCAAACACTTACAAGTAACTTTTTCTGAGTCAATTTTCGTTTAGGGCAGGATTTGGCTGGGTCTCCAGGGTTTAGCCATTGCGATGAGCGCTTTCGATTATCGTACAATATCCACTTTTCATCACAAGTAATGATTCGATTTAAAATCCCTTCATTATTGTGTCGGTTGAGCAAAGTAACACAGCAGGCGACCCGTGTTTGCAAGTTCGATTCACTCAATTCATGAGGTACCCATCGTTCGAGTTTTCTTACTTTCCCGATTTGCTTCAAGTGGATTAATACAGTTTTGTCACTTACCCCGAAGCCTGCTGCTATCTCTGAAGTGCTTTGTGATGGATCCGCTTCCACAATAGCCTTTAATTCTTCATTTTTCACTTTGATCTCCGGCCGTCCACGGGGTTGGTTCTTAAGGTCGAAATTTCCAGAACGAAAACGTTGAAACCAAAAACGTACCATGCTGTCTTTAGCGACACCAGCGCCGTACACATCATTAATTCTTCGAGCTGTTTCTGCAGCACTGGTGCCACGGTAGAACTCGTACTCGTAAATATACCGATATTTCATGTTTTCCATTGCGCGGTAATAAGCGACGCCAAAGAAAAAATAATGAGGAAAATAACAAATGAATGACTGTATTCCAAAGACAAAAAAACCAGCTTAATGAATTTATTAATTTGAATTTCGAATTCTTAACCAAAGAGGAGATATTTCAGATCAAATTGATCAGTACGACAAAACGCTAATTTCATACGTAAGGACCTAATATTATATATCTATAAGCTCCTCTTCAGCCTGGCAATGCATAAATAGCACTGCTAGTGTAGGTGTGCTAGGCGGCGGTTCCCGTTTACGATCAGACAGGCCGTTTGTTTCTTTGTAAAACTTTGTAAAAAAAAAAACGTAATTCAAGAATGCGGTAAACGCAAGCCAAATCGCGTACTAATTGCATGGCAATCCCTATAAATGTTTTACGTGATCACGTAGCAGGTAATACCTATATTTACATCCGAATACAAACGCAGGTATCATCAAAAATTAAAAGGAAAAGAGTTCAACCAAAACCTTTTCGATTTCAAAAAGTCTGTTTTAATATCCGGCTTCATTTACAAAACGAACTGAAGCCTTTATCGCTGAGATATGATTCGATTATTTCATCGTTTCGATTCGACGAAAGTTGTGGAGTTTTAGCAAATACCTTTGTATGGGTTTATTTATAATGTTATGCTAGGTTGTCGACGAAGACTTTTTTGTACCTACTTAGCTAAATAAATTAGAAATTTTAATAGAGCACATTTTAAAACCGCATTTTTTCCTAATCAATATTAAGTAGTTTCTAATCTGATATACCTACTTCCTTAGACTTCTACTCTAATTTAGTTATCATGCTTTATGTACCAAAAAGTTATGTAGGTACTTACTTACTATTTTTAGGGTTCCGTACCTGAAAGGGAAAAAGCGGAACCCTTATAGGATCACTTTGTTGTCCGTCTATCTGTCTGTCTTAGACTCATTTTCTCAAGAACGCATGAAGGTATCAAGCTGAAGTTCTTAATCAAATACTCAGGTCTACTGTCCCTTAGAGCCGTGAAAAAAATCAGACTTCAAAGTCAACGCAATTAAAAGATACAGCCGTTTATGCCGCAAATTTCGATATTCGCAAGGGAATCAAAATCTACTGGGTATTTCCCGTGAACTCAGAACCTTAAAATTTGGTACGAAAAGCAACGTCTTATACTTAGCATAGATAAAGGAAAAATTGCGGAAAGTGATTTTTTTAAGTAGGTAATTAAAATGAAAAACTTACTTTCCTTTTTCTCATGTTCCTACAGGTTTGTGCGGAACCGTCGGTGCACGAGTCCGACTCGCACTTGGCCGGTTTTTTTCGAAAACTCCGTAACAACTACTCGTAGGTTAGCAACTCAGCTACACACTTACCTACTTATCTAAATTCTGTTCTGAGTATTTCGTTATGTAATTATCTCAAACATGATAAATTATTCAGGCAGTAAATTCCCCGTGTAAGTAAGACTGAAGCCAGTAACTGTCGCTACAATATTAACATGTATCAAGTTTCTGATTGAATTATCGCCTTAATTACTCGAAGATCCACTTACATCAAAGCGAAATGTTTCGATGTGATAACGGGGGTGAATTAAAGGAAATATATGACTTAAATGTACCACTTTGCAGTAGTTAGAGAAGGGAACTGGAACTGGAAATTGTAATTACTTCGTTTTGACGTTAATTAGAAACTATTTTGGTTTCGTTTTTAACCGACTTTAAAAAAGTAGGAGGTTCTCAATTCGTCAGTATGTTTTTTTTCTTGTATGTATGTTACGCGATTACTCTGCCAATTGAGAGTCGATTTTAATGATTCTTTTTTTATTTGGTAGATCATACTATAGAAATGGGCCCATAGTCATTTTATAAAAATCGGCCTAGCAGTTTTTAAAATATCAACTAAGTCTAAAAATTGTTTAATTCGAGGAGTCGAATTTTTAAGCTTTGCTTTATAAATTACAAGCTGCGCCCCGCGGTTTCACCCGCGGTTAAAAAGTATCCTAATGTGCTATTCTAGACTATATTCTATCTCTGTGCCAAATTTCATTTAAATCTGTTCAGCCGTTCTGACGTGAAAGAGTAACAAACATCCATCCATCCATACATACAAACTTTCGCGTTTATAATATTAGTATTAGGAAGTAGGATTTACAAATAAGTTCGGCTTACAGCAGCTTCCTCATTCCTACCTTCATCTAATACTGATTCTGACACCTGATTTCTTCCCTTTAATCTTTATCCTCGTATCCAATAAAGTGGTACAATGTACAACTCGCTGCGTCGCAATTCCCCGATCAATATGTAATTTGGCAGGGAAATGATCCCTACCCCATGGGATAGTGAGCATCCACGTGATGCAAAATACCGATGGAAGGACGAAGGTTAGGCAATAATTACATCAAGCCATGGCATGGGAAATGCCAGGGGAAATTTATGCCGAGTGAGGTATGGCCGATTTGAATGTGCGTCATCGGTTAAGGGACACTGGGGCTTAATTATTTTAAATGGGACCAAGTCTTATAATTATATGAAAATCAATGCATGTTTCTTGTCTAATAAATGCGTTCTCCGTTAATCCGATTGCAATATTTGCAATGAAACTGTATTTGCAAGCTAGAAAGCCGAGTCTCGCCTCTGTGGCCTAAACCTGCGAGACTGAATTCCGGGCACCACCGCAACCGGGGTACTCAGATATGTAGTTAAATTACAAAATCCTAAGCTTTTGTATTTAAAACTATGAGTGTCATTGTTAGCACCTGAGATGTAAATACCTATTCTCAAAAATAATTTAAAAAAATTGCAAAAATAATTTGGAAACGAATCAACAACACCGCTAGTGTTGCAGATGTCCGTTGGGAGTAGTTTCCGTTTACCATCAGGCAGACCGTCCAGCTTGTATTCCACTCTTTTTATTAAAAAAAATACTTACTATTTTGAGACCCGCGTGATAAATTATGTATTTCTAAGTTCAACCTGTATAAATAGCACCGATATAAAGCTGTCATGTGCCAAATACTCTCCTAATGGAGTGTGGAAGGTATTAAATCCAGGTATTTGAGCAACAGGATTACGTTGAATATCTCTCGGCTTGCTCCAGGTCATTCACGATCATATTTTTAGGCTCGTATTAAGTACGGCTCATATTAACACGGATTTTGGCATGATATAAATATCATTGAATTAGGGTAGAGAATTCGATGATTGAACTTAAATTATTGCTTCTTATTATTATTATTCCTTAACTAGCTGCACCCCGCGGGTTTACCTACTTTCCAACAAGAACCGCTTTTTTTTTCTACAAACTAAAAGCAAACTCCATTCCTCATAAAAAAAAAATTCGGGAACATTATTGCACACACGGTCGTCTGACCCCAAACTAAGCAAAGCTGGTACTATGGCTGGCTGCTAAAGACTGATATAGATACTTAGATATTTTTAAATCCATTCTTAAATACATATTAACACCCAGACATAGAACAAACACTAATGTTCTTCACATGTATGTTTGCCTTAGGTGGGAAATCGAACCCACGCCCCCAAGCTCAGAAGGCAGGTTTACTACCAACTGAGCCACCGAGGCAGTCAAAAATCATCCAAATCTTTTCAATGGTTCTTGTGTAATTGAGTAATAAACATCAAAACATTTTTTCTTCACATTTGTCGATCGAACGAGCGTTAGTGTCTATGCTACAGCTTTGGCATAAATGTTTTCGTATGCCTAACGTCTGTCCGGCTGTTCTCCTGGCAGCCTCGCATTTTTCAACCGTGTGTAGTGAAGGACAGAGGGACAGACGCCGGCAGCGAGAAAGAATTATTTAGAAAATAAAGATGTCTGGAGCCTTCCACTTCCGCCAAGTAGCCACTAATATTTATAGATATTACCTTTAGTAGTAAGCCAAAATTTTTGAGACTGTAATTTATTTATTATTTGAAAAAATAATGCCACTCAGTTTCTTGCCTGTTCTTCTGAGTAGAGGCTCTTTATCCGAACAAGGCGGTCGAGTCTATTTAAATAACTTTGACGTTCATAAGTGTATCCATGATACCTAAATTGAATAAAAACATTTTGACTTTGACTTTTGACTTTGAGATCTTCTGCTTACAAAACCACTAGAAATAGTAGTCGGAAGTACGACAAAACATTGTTTTACTCGTATATTAATTGACTTGAAGAACCAGTTATGAATAACGATATTATATTCCCAGATTTATATCCCAAGTCACACGAAAAGAGCGGTCCCTTTACAAAAAAATTGCCTAAAATTTAACTTCGAAAGATGTTCTGAATAACAGATCCATTTCATTGTTTTCGTACTGTAAGCATTTTCGTAATTACCAGCGCTGTTTGTGATAATTAGCAAAATGTTTGTTATAAATTAAAAACTAATTTTGGGGCTTCATCGTACTTTTTTATTGTTTAGACATCATGTTTTTAATTGTTTAGCCGATCTAGATATTTGCTTTTGGTTCTAAAAAGCTTGGAAAATGTATAAGGAATTAATAATTGGATATTAATAATCTAGGTTCGATAAATTTAAAAAGAAAAAAAAAATTAAGATGAAAAAGTACCGTACATAACGTTGCTAGCCTTTTGCGTACTTTACTTGATGTCTGTAGCTCGTTTTTATCGGTAATTTAATTTTTTTGTAGGTTTATTTTACCATAAAATGTTTTTAGAGACATAAGTTACAAAGGGCTCTTTTTGATTTACTACCGTCCGTTGTAATCCTGTAGACGTCGATTACTTCGGTTCCTCAGTCCACTCCACTCCTTAATAACAACCAGCCAATCTTAATCGTCCTGCACTCAGCGTTTCATTCTCCTCTGTGTGGAACAGACGTCTTTCACCCAACAAGGCAGACACTCCAAGGATTTATACGAAAATGCAGACATTGTGACAAAATTCGTTATTGAAGTGGCCGGAAATCCGGGTACTTCCACTTTGCCCCACCATTTGCCGTGCTTCCCTAGTGGGGCAAATTGGACTTTGCCGCACTAATTCAACTAAAAATTATTCTGTCATTCATTTAAGAACATTTCCTGCTAAATCTTAGGGGCGAGTTAGACAAGTCGGACGTAAGTCGTGAAAGTAGCGTGGGCAAACTCTGGTGCGGAGCCGCTTAAAAAGTAATTCATATAAAACGTATAAAAGCGACGTTTTAATCATACATAAGTGATGCGGCGCAATTACGCTACTTCACAGTTTCACGCACGATCTGTGTCCGCGCCACATCCTTGCCTTACGTATTATGGTCTGTATAATTTGCATCTTAGGGTGGCAGCCCAAGTCAAGCAGAATCAACCAAAACAATACGAGTGTAAAATGCGTGACCTAAATTGATTAGTAGGGCAAAGTCGCTTACGAAATTTTCAACTTTCCAGTATGGGAAGATACTTTGCTATACCCCACCAGAAGAGATCATGTATCTCTCATGGTGGGTAAAAGTAGAAGTACCCCCAAATCCGGTCGGCACTCGCTCAGCAGATTACGCTCCTCCTCCTCGAGACTAATATCAGGTATCTAAGGATTTGCCGACCTCGCTACTCCAAGTACTTAGGATTTCATGACACCGCTGATTTTACTCAAAGTTAAGTTTGTGTAATTTGAATTTTATGCATTCTTGACTTATTTTAAGTCAAGTGTGTAACAAAGATTTTAAATATGTGCCTAATACAGTTTTTTTCGGATATTATGAATGTAGCCAAATTTTTTGCAATGGTTCAGATGTTAGGGAGAAATGTGATGACCGACACTAATTATTATTAATTCTTATCAATTCCTTAATTCTATAGTATTCACACCAGGAATTACAAAAGAACATAGTTACAAATAAAATTAATCTTATTGCTAAAAGCGATTTTTTTCTTCCTTATTTTTCTTGTTTTAAAGAAAGGCCAGTAGTACCCGTAACCGACGAGCGTGAGTTCCGGGTACTCCGGTACATCATCTGAAAAGACTCATGGAAATAGAAGAAGCGAAAGATGTATGTCAGGATTGTAGCAAGTGGAGAGAAGTGGTCTCTTTCTACCCCTATGGGAAACAGGTGTGACTATGTGTATATCAGTTTTCTTCAGATCTTCCAGTTGTAAAGTTTCTAACAAAAACTAAATAATTTTTTTAAAGCCAATAAACCACGGCAACAATGGCACCATACCTCCAAATGACGCAATGCAACGCAGGCAGCAGTAACACTGCATAATAGGCTAGCCTAGTGTTAACATAAAACACCTGTTCGTGTGACGTGCAGCTCTATTCCGCCACGTTCGATATTAACTCGGTCACGGTCATTCTCATGTCTTTTCCAACGAGAGAGATAGAGAGCAAGTTGATGTCGATCGTACCAGAGTGAGGTCTCGGTCCGTAGGTAACGTACCATTAGGAGTTGGGTACGAGAAGCGAACGGCTCATCAGATAACATTGTTGCAGGGAATCGATTTCGACTCGTAATTTCAACATAAAAGTCTCGCGTAACTCTTGCTGTATGTAATTCTAATATAAAAGTAATAGACTCGTAACGTACTGTGTAAGTTTGTGAACAAATATACATTGTTATTATGTCACTAAATAAGTATATCTGAGCGAAAGGTAGGCGAGTATTTAGAGGGGAGTAACCAATACACTAGAAAACCGTTTATTTTTTTCAAAAAGTAATAAAAATTCATCTTCTTATTGTACATTAAACTTATTGAATTTTTGACTGAAATAAAACATTGTCAAAGAAATAAAGTCATGAAGCATGAATGTCTAAATTTGTAAAGGATCAGGAACTTCGCGAGTTGTTGAGTTTGTTAGACTTTGATCGGATTTAATTACCGACAGTTACGGTTTCCGTACAAATTGTAGGGGAATTGATGGCAGGTTTTTTACGAAAGTATCTGGTCGTGTTTATCGAAATAATGAAGAAATGAATGAATGAAAATATATTTATTGCCAAAATAAAAAAACACAATAGAAATAATTAGGTACAATAGGCAGATAACTACGGTGGCAAAGGGAGTAAGCTCAGCACTGAGCTGCGTAAAACTAGATCAGTTTAAGCAAGGCTGATTTTTAGCTTACCCCTAAACTCGAATTAAGATGTTCTTCGAGGGTATAGTCGTGCGAATGTTCACTTAATACATTATTTCGAAAAGTTACAGCAAGTTTTATAATTATGTCGTATTGAGTACTTGTGTAAATGTTGTCAGCAGTGATGTGTGTGAGTTTAGGTATGTGTGCAAATGTGTGTGTGTTTGTTTGTGAGTGTGTATGTGTGCTTAAATGAAAAGCTTATGTGATAAAACTATGTAATAAAACTATGTAATAATGCAACATGAACATTACTGTAAAAATGCATATTATTTAGAGCTTGGTCCGTTCCACTGTAGTGCCAAGGCCTCCACCTATTATTTTACTTATGATTTTGAAGTTTAAATCGAAATTCTAAATTATGTTAAAAAATTACTTTAGATGGCGGGGTGTCGTCGTGTTCAGGACGTTGACAGCTCCACGCTGTAGCGTAAAATATTCTACGTGATTACTTTGTCTACATCGTAGCTCTATCTACGATGTCGGCATGTGAAACCGTAGCGTTACCTACGATGTAACAATGTCTACGCTACGAGGTAGCTTAACCTACGACGTATGAAAACCTACGCTGTAGCTGTACCTACAACGTAGTCAATGGCAATGTCTACATTTTTACCCGACTGCGCAAGAAGGAGGGTTATGTTTAACGAGTGTATGTGTTTATGTATGTTAGTATGTGTGTATATATGTGGGTGTGTATGTCTGTATGTACGAGTATGAGGTTTCTTTGGCACGGCCTACAGCTTAAACAAGTCGATGGATTTCGACATTGAGGTGTTATTTGAATCGTCTTGAATCGAAAGTTACATAGGGTAAAATTTTTTGCAGCCGAGGTTTTTTTTTTTTTACTTGTTATTTAAAATCTTCGACTTTCATAGTACGTGCGTATATCTGTGTACATTTGCTACGTATGTATATCTACAATAACGTACTCATGTCGACATCTCTCTCCACCAATAAACCTTCCAACAACATTCTTTATTCAAACTGATATTTTCTTGCATAATAGGTATTTAGATTTTTCCCAATCCAATGCTTGGCTTTCACACAAGGCAACAAAGTTCAATTCCGCCTTTGATCCAGCGCCAGACTGAATATTAATCGACACACGAACAAAAGCTATATTGCTGAACCTTTCTGTTGTTCCACTCGACTCGTACAGTAAAGAGCTATTTTGTGTTGTTTTACTAATAACTGTGTTTTGTTGTCGAATACCTGCGATAATGTGAGTCTCGTGTTTGCGGCGGGAGAGATGTTTGTCTGTGGTTGTGTACTTTTTGTCTGTGGTTGTGTACTTTATTTAAGTCGCGGCTGTGTCGGTGGGCCGACGACTTTGGTGTGTAGACTCCTTTAGTTTTGCATGCTTTAAAAGAGATTTAATTTAGAAACATTTTCATAAACTCATAAACGTTGTATTGCTTCGGAATAGTCAATCAGTATTTTGTCCTATTCGATCGAGTTTAAAACTTAAAAGAAAGAAAAGGACTAAACACTGTGTAACTAATCCGAGGCTTTACGACGTTTATTAGTAAGGGGTCTAAATAAATGGCATCTCTGTTTTTCTAGCTTCAATTTGTTTTACAGTTCTTTTCTTTTGCTTGTTAAAAAAACCTTACAAATTCACACGAAAATGCGACGAGATATGTAAACATTTTGTTGTTTACTAAAAACACATACATACTCGTAGTAGGTACTCAACCATTGAGAAACATTAAATTTTTCAAACAGAACTTTTATACCAAAGGTAGGTTTATTAATATTTATTAAGCTAACACCATTGCACATTTAGACCTTTTGACCCTTTTTACATAAGCTTTGACCCAGCCGACACACGATCACAAATTAAAATTTTACTAAATAATATCCCCCGAAATGGAACAAAAGCATAATATTAACTACCTCGTAAATTATACCAGAACTCCTAAATTTGAAAGGATAACCACAAATGTGTAGAAAAACACACAATACACATTTCACTGGTAATCTTATCTTATACCTACCTTTAAATGAGCAATTCTTGTATATATATATATAATTGGAATCTCGGAATCGGCTCCAACGATTTTCATACAAATTAGTATATAGGGGGTTTCGGGGGCGATAAATCGATCTAGCTAGGAATCATTTTTAGAAAATATCATTTTATTCGTGTTTTATCGATAATCAATCTCAACTGAAAAATATGACTCTTCCTGACATCTATTGGCGAATAATAATACTACTATTTTTTGTGAGCAACTAATTGCTTTAACGACACAACAGCAGATGGCGTTGTTAAGTAACACGAAGTCAATGAGTGTTTGCTTTGAGGTTAGACTAAAATCAATTGTTTATTATCCAAAAAACACAATTAAAAAATAAAAAAAATACCGAGCAAAGCTCGGCCATCCAGGTACTATTATATTATTTATGCAAATGGCGGATTCAATACAGGGTTATTTTTAAATCCATTAAACATTTTTTGCAATCAGTTTTTAACATGTCATTTACATTTTTATTCAGTCATGTTAAATCATGTCAATGACTTGCATAAAACTTAATACATTGAAAAAATCTTTGTATCATCAATTTTGAGCTACTTTAGAGTACAAATATGAGCTCGTAAGCTTGGCAGTGCTCTGCACGCTTTTTTTAATACGAATCATCATCATCATCATCATTATCAGCCCGTATCGACCCACTGCTAGGTATAGGCCTCCTCCACCCCGCGCCATTGTTCCTTTTCCTGTGCCAATCTCATCCACGCATGACCCCCGATGGGTCTGATGTCGTCGACCCATCGTGCTGGTTGTCTGCCGACGGAGCGCTTGTCTGCTAACGGTAACCACTCTGTCAGGGCTCTACTCCACCTGCCATCACCACACCTAGCCACGTGTCCTGCCCAGCGCCACTTCAGTCTCATTGTACGGTTTCCGACATCCGTGACTTTCGTCCTCCGTCGTATTTCCGTATTTCGGACTTTGTCTCTAAGACTGATACCTAGCATGGCACGCTCCGTTGCCCTTTGTGCAACTCTCATTTTGTTAACAAATGTTTTAATACGAATACAATAACGTAAAAGTTTTTATTATTTAGAGCCCCTATTTAATTTTCCTTTCCGAGTGATAAAAATCGAAATTTAAACGTTGTATTTTGTTGCTGCCAATGCAAAAGTCCATTGCCCGCCACCGCAGGCAGCGTCTGTCTGGATGACGCCTTAAACTAAAGATGTTAGGTAAGACATAAGTAAACTATGTGCGATTGTTTGTAAATCAATAACAAACCTGTCTATAAAAAAGTAATTGGACTATAGTTAACTTTATTTAAATCTACCTAAAATCTACATCCGAGATTTTTTTTTAAATTTAATGATAGGCTTACCACCACAAACTTCTCTGATGAGCAATGAAATGGACGTTTGTTGATTTTTGGTGAATTAAAAATAGCCCTGTATGCTAAGTGTGTTTTACGTGTTTGGTGCGTGCGGTCGAATGGACGTGCTCTTTGCGGCTCCATGGAAACCTTTTAAATTGAAATACAGTGTACTCGCACAATGGACGGGATCTAATGCATTTGTCTCGAAGAGGTCGGACGATTGTAGGAAGGTCTGAGTGTACTCACACTCAGACCTTCCTACAATCGTCCGACCAGAGTTATTTTCGGCGAGCAGAGTTATTTATACTGTTGTTTATAAATACCTACCTGCTTTCCCTTTATAAATACCTACCTTCTTTTTGCTAGTTTACTTCGAGTTGCGATCTTAGGTTCAACGCACATTGGCGGACGACAAGGGGACGTTATTTTACTGGAGCTGAAATAGTATGTAAATGTTATGAGAAGGTATTTTAATCTGACTATTCACACCACACCACACTAATATTATTTATGCGAAAGTTGGATAGATGGATGTTTGTTACTCAATCACGCCACAACGGCTGAACGGACCTGAATGAAATTAGGCCTAGATGTAGGTTATATTCTGGAATAGCACATACTTTTAAACCGCGGGTAGCACCGTGTGGCGCAGCTAGTAAAAAACAATCTGACAGAGCTATCTAAGGATTCGCAAGTTTCCTATCTTATAGACGACACATATAAACATCTAAACAACCCGATAGAGCTATCGAGCCTCTAAAACTACTACAATATAATCGACAGCGATCAACACGTCCGCTTCTGGAGCAATAATTAAACAGCTCCTGAGCTCTCCGACTATCTCTAGGTGGTGTTATCGTTCGCTAGAGGGAAGTTTAAGCGAATTATTCTAATAGATACCGATTCACAATTTCGTCTGTTTTCCATTGCAAGCGTCACAGCGTTTCACCAATGCTGGGTACACACCAAGCCAAATAATGTGAAAGAATTCGCTGCGTCCCGTTTCATTTCAATAAAATAAAACGAGATGCAGCATTTCGTAGGCATTCGTTTGCTTTGTTCTGTACACGGCGTAAAACAATACCTCTGAAAAAGTGGAGGATAGAAAATTCTGAAAATCAGCCTTCCAATTCTACTAACCAATTATTTTTAAATCTAAAAGTTTTGGATGCCAGAATTGACAAAAATTTACAATTCATTAACAATTTAAAAATAATTGCTTAGTAGAATCGACGCTTCGATCGTCTGGCCGCCAACATGCCTGGTGATAAGCAGTGATGCGGCCTACGACGGAGCACGCTTGCCTAGAAGAAACTGATTCACTCGATACTTGAAGACACCCAGATTATAAGTGCGTACCATCCAAGCATCCCTTTCTCTATCTTCATAACTTTTTTGAAATGGAGCTCTACAGCTTAGGATAGATTAGCATACGAAGCCCCGGCCTTGAAGCTGCCTCTAGTTCCATTTGTAACGGAGGTAAACTGCATAGTCAATTAGGTATTGTTTCAGGCAGCGTGTTTAGCAGCTGAATGGGTAATTACTACAGTCCAAAGTTGCAGCACTAACTTCCCTCCCCGAGGCCAGTGAGCCCGGCTCGCGACAAAACACGACGCATGTTGGTATGGACGCTACATACAAGGACAGAAATATTAGACGGATTATGGTGAAACGCTCAGATCAACCTAGAGAATAAGATGACGCACGGCGTATGATCTAAGTGAAGCCAAAAACCATCCAAAAACTACGCTACTGTCGTATAGGTGCACAACACTCACACATTGACGCAAAAAACTACGCTACTCGCTTGGTCATTCTTACCTCGACATTATATGCATTGGTTTATGGTATAATTTCGTGTACTTAAATATACATAGTGCATTATAAAAGTGTGGCCAGGACTACATTTTGAGGTTCTTTTTAAAAACTGTGCAGTTTTTTTGCAAGTCAATTTTGAAAAAACCGTAACATTAAACATTTACAAATATGTACAGTTTTAAAATATTAAATCTCCTAAGGTTGTATATTGGAACACAAATGGCTAACGGAGAATTTGGGAATTAATATTAATTTTCGTGCAATTGTAAATGTTTTTCATGGCAACATTACCACGTACACACATTGAAAAAGAAGTGGCTTCAGCGAGATATAACGCAGGGTTCCATCTTTTCCTCTAGATTGATCTGAGGGCGAAACGTAAAACTTTAAAATAATATAGGTACAACTTTAAATCTTCTTCTTCGTCTTCTCCTGTTCCCATTATTTGGGGTCGGGTCTCCTTACTTGTCGTCGTCTTATAGGTGCAACTTTAAATATAACACAGAATAAATAATTAGGGCTGGAAAAGCTTTGAGCATTTAGTATGGAAAGTTCAAAGAAAAAACTATCTGAAACTACCCTCAGGGTGTTCCTAAACTAACATTCGCTTTTTTTGTTTAATGTATTTACTTTAATTTATTTTAGCGGGGGTGTCCTCGGTAAATCCTGATTCAACCATTTGCCCAGGCGGGAATTGAACCCAAGACTTCTTGCTTATGAGGCAGTCACACTGCCAAATAGGCTAGAAGATATAATAAAATAATAATGATGTTATGATGGTGGTAGAGTGGTGATCAACTAAAGCTCTAGGCAAATTACATTAGCAAATCACGTAATAAATATGTCACGTGATCTTATTGTTAACTTGTCAGAAATCGTCAGCAGCTGACGTTCGAGCGTCAGCGATTGTAGATATAGTATCGTTTGAAAGAGCATGCAACTCGTCTAGGCCTCTGATCAGTGGCGGTCATAAAGTGATGGTGAATTTAAACTGAAATTCCGCTGCTGTAGTATATTTTAGACCTATAAAGTTGCACAGCTAAAAATGCAGCATATTGAAGCAGGTCCAGGCCGTTTATTCGCAGCGCTCGGTGCTTCCAGCTCCCCTAAATTATATTGTTTTATTGGAAGTTCCGGCGCTGTGATTTACAATCGGTCCGGGACTGTTTGTTTTGGCCGGCGGCGTTTGTTTAGTTTCACACTTTAGCTCGGAATCGGATAGTGTGTTTGAAACTAAAATGGGATTAAATTTTAGAATTTATATTCGGTTGTAATTTATGATTAGAAAATTACAAATGACTGGTATTGGCTCTGTGTTTTTTTTGTTTTAAGTTGTGTTTCGCATCAATATAATACCAGTAGTAAGTATTAAAATCAAGCCAAGTTCGTATAAGCCGAGTGGCTAGCCCCGACGTCAGAGTTTTTAGGCCGCCCGAGAGCCTCCAGGTATACTTACTCACTAAACGTATTCACACTTCCTTCAGCTTTATCCGTCCAAAGGTTGCTTGAAAGATATTGCTTTAAGCGTTAAGGCCATCCATGCATATTCTGTTAATAAGTTTCAGCATTTGATAATTATGTATTTTTGACGTACAACAACAATATTGTACTGTAGCATAACATATTCAACAGTTAGACACACCGAACGTTCAAATAAGTAGAAAGTTATTTCTGGTACACAATAGTGGAAAACTGACTTCCACTATTGTTTTTCAAATAAAACATAACAGAACTTAATAGCACAAAGTCCTAACAACATTTGGAACAAGTTTCCAACTTCCGGAACTAACTAGCCACTACACGGCGACAATGTAATTATGCTTAGGAAGCGAAGTTATAATTACGCCGGAGTAAAGACGTTACGCGCTCCGCTAACCGTCCTATTACAGCGAGTTGGTGAACGGTTCCACGCCTCGACTGACGCACTACTACGGAAGCGTCTATGTTAACTACCTGTTATGATGTAAACTACCTATCATATTGTATAGGAATTGTTAATTACTTATGTAACGTGTGAACTACGTTGGTAGTCAGAAATCGATGCTTCGCTTGCCTCCCATACTTAAGTTATCGCTCATTCTAAGTGACAAAGCTACGAAAGATTAGAAATAAGATTTTAGTTTAAGGACCCGTATTCCACGAAATCACACAAAATAAGTATTCTCAACTTCAATTCGGAAACTTCTCTAAATTTTCAGCGATTGCACCACATTTTTTTCGTTTTTTAAATAACCAGATTAGTTCCCTAAAGTTTAACCGAGCGAGTTTGTTTTTATTTGTGTCCTTGATACGATTAAAAATTTGTAATAACAAAGGGCAAAAAAAAAAGGAATTTTACGCGCCGATCTCATTTTACCATCAAATATGAAATACGATTTTCAACTCTAAATGTAGCAGTTTAAGTAACGTGTGTGTGGGTGAAACATCGTGCTATGACGGCGCCTTAAATAATATGTTTCAAAACAAGCTTTTAGGAAGTGTACATCTGACTAATGATGATGGTAATAATGTTAGTAACAAAACCGCTGACAAACGCTTACGCCAACATGGCCAATCTATTTTTAACTATTAAGGAATTTCTATGGCCACCTTCCGACTTCATCATGAGACCAACTCCATGGCAAATATTATTACATTGTCACCGAAGATACGAAAATATACCACATTTTAGTCCAATCAAACGCCAGGAAGTGGGTCTATTTTAGCTTCCAAGATGACCTATACTAACTAACAAAAATCCACACCTACTCGTACCTTGTTATTTTCGTAACGAGAACGGACGGACGGATATAATTAATTACGACGGTTTTGGTATGAGGAAATCTGTAAAAATCTTTTGTAATAAAATCCTATTCGATTATGCTATAATCTGAGAAAAAATTAAAGGTTAAATAAACTATTATTCGCAATTTCATCTATTATTTTTGTGCAAATATAATTTGCCTTCCATAAACTTCCGTTAAGAAAAAACCTCTTGGCTAAATAAACGTAAGTTGTTAAGTCTTGACCCCTGAATGTTTCATTACAAGAGCGCGGTGTTGCCGGCGGCTGCGGCGGGAGATCAAAGAATCTTTCCCACTGAACAATTTCACGGACTTTTTTCAATTAGAAATGTGAAAGTAATAATTTATGACGGAATACCATCGCAAAATATTTCCGACCTTCACAAAGTAAAAGTAAATAAATATAAATAAATATTCAAGCAAAGCTTGTACTATGGCTGCCAGATACGGATATAGGGTCAACTGGGGCAAATGCGTCTGTAGGGCAATAACGTCTTTCGAGAATTACTGCCAACCCTTCGCAAATTAGGCGCCATTTACATCTTTTTTCTATCTGTATTTGCAAAAAACTGTACAAGATGACTGTACAAGTTGCCTAATTTGAGAAAGGTTAGTCAATAATTCTCGAAAGACGCAATTGCCTCAAAGACGTATTTATTTGCCACAGTTGACCCAACATACATATATTTAAAATACATAAATTAAATAGATATTACCACTCGGACATAGAACAAACACAAATGTTCTTCATATAAATGTTTGCTCCCAAACGCTCCCAAGCTCAAAAGGCAGCTTCATTACCAACTCAGATACCGAGGCTGTTAAAATGTTAATGTTAGGAATTGTTATTTTGTTCTTATTTTTATGTGGTTGTTTATGTGCGTATGTACGATTGTATGTGCACAATCATCGAGGGTGTCGTCACTTGCCGGGCCCAATAGAAAACCAGCGCTGGTTGGGTATACAATTGGCAACATGCTGAGTTGGGGCCGGTTATGTGACAATTTACTTATTTGTGTTTTAGTATTTAGTATTTTTATTCTATGTTCATTGTCACAAATAATAAAATTCTAAGTAGGGAGCACGAATACGCTATAACATTAAAATAAGCGAATGACTCATACACACATCACAAATAAATTGCATTAAAAAAATGCATCGACTGGTAAACCTTCTCCGTTTTGTCGGTTAAAATAAGAAGGCTATCTCGCGCTGTGTAAAAGCGTCAAATATCTTTGCCAAACATATTTTTACAACTACCTATACCTATATAAAACCTGGAAAGTGTTTCTAGAAAGATCAAATTAGAGCTTGAATATTTCATTTACATTGAAAAGATATTACAAATTATTGATTAATTTAACAGGGGCCGACAGGCTCGCCCCTGTCACATTTAGAACTGAATATCGTCCGGAGAAGTGTGGGTGTTGTATTACACCTCTGCCAGCCCCCTTGGGGGAAAAAGCGTGACGATATATAAAACACCACAAACAGTATATAAAAAAAGATTTTTTTAAAGGAAATTACAACTGATAACAGTCTAAGAAAATTGACAACTGTCTCCACAGAGTATAAAGTAAAAATAGTAAGAAAACAATTAAAACTAATAATATAACTATATTTCCCGGCCATTTCCGGCTATTCGCGGACCCTTTCTATTTAACTTATTAAAGTCGAACCTCCGCCAGAGCATTGCGACCAAGTTTGTTTTAATTTTATTTGTTTAGGATGCCAGCGGACCTTAAACACGCTAAGTCAACACGTTTGCAATTACAGAAATGCGGGATGGCTTCACGTAACCCTAACGCTAGTAATTTAACTTTTACGTGGGTTAAAAATAAGCCTCAAAAGCTTGTGAATGGCGTGGACCCGCTTCAAAGCTGCCAAATCATTTATAACTAACAATTTTGACTTTAAATTAACATACAGACTTGCCAAAAATGTTTAGTATGAACACACGCGTCTAGTCTCGAATTTCGGAGGTTAAATTCATTTTATTCAAAGCTAGTCAATATTGTAGGTTGTTTGCTAATGGAAAGAAAGAAAGAAAGAAAAATATTTATTTGAGTTACACCACACACATATACGAGTACAATAGATACAATATTGACATATTAATTATGAAAATTAAAGGTACACAATTTACTTAATTTTATTTTATTTTTATTTTATTTATTTAAACACAAAACAGAGTACAGTCAAATACAAAGTAGTAAATAGAAGAAAAAAAGACAGAGCTGGACCGTACTCCAAAACTTGTGAAAATACATAGTTAGTAGCAGACAAAAATTAAATAAGTATAAAATAAACTATAATAGGTAATAAAAACATTTTTAAAAACTAAAATAAAACATAAGAGAAATATGAAATAAAATATAAAGTAAAATGTTTTAAATTTAAATTTAATTCAAAGTAAATCCAAATTAAATTTAAATCAATTTAAATTCAAAGTGGGTACCTTAAACTGTTAATGTAATTTAAATTTAAAACTTAAAATTAAGCAAAAAAGATATTTGATTTAAAAAAAAAAATACTAAGCATCTGGTTGGACGTATTTAGTATAAAAAATGTCTTTTATTGATTTACTGAAGACTGATAAATTAGAGGTAAAAATATCATTTTTTTTAAATTATAACAAATAAAAAAAATATTTTAACTTAACTTATAGGTACTAAATTTAGTTGCGTGTGCGTTAAAGCCAAAAAGGACAACACTCAGCCTATTGCCACAGATTACTGCGACGCTGATTTTCAGTGTTAAGATTAATTCATAATTTCATTAATTAAGATTATTAGTCTGTGTTAATCTGGCATAAGCCTCCATATGTACCAATTTCCATCAAAATCTGTGAGTCCGTTTGACCATGAAGAAATAACAAACAAACTACACACACATCAACACAACCTTTCGTTTTAATAATATACTAGCGACCCACCCTGGCTTCACATGGTACCTCATGGTGAATGGCACATCAAAATCTGTTGCGTGGAGTGAGCGGATATACCTACAGACAGACTGATGGACAGACGCAGAAAGCAAATTTGTTATAGACTGTGTAGAGAACAGAGAATCAGGGTATCATCAAATGAATTCTTAATAACACTTCATTTTGTGAAATGACTAGTTAGTGAGCCGTGAAGTGAAGTAGTTACGCACGGTAAACACTGAAATGAATACTTAGTTAATATACTGAAGTAGTTACACAGAGCTCTACGGTAAATTTACACGTTAAATTCAGCGCTCTGGTTTATAATGAATCTAGGTTTAGATCTATCCCTACCCATCTCAATAAGCACAAGGTCTAGACCAGCTTTGTTCAGTCTTCAGAACAAAGACTGAGGAATAGTACTCATATTAGTGAGTGTCCGATGAATATGTGAACGACGTGAATTTATACGGCTTCACTGATTGGACGATCCTAATCGTAGATCGGGTGACTGAAGCGGAATCCAATACGGATTAGCTGCAGGTGTATCTTTGAGGCAAGTTTGTAATAGAAGGGGTATGGCAGGCCATGTGTGAAGCACTCAATGAACTAATCTGTATACATAGATATCTAGCATAACGTATGAAAACGTGATGTTGTTGGCATTCGATAATGCTACTACATTGGCGGCTTTAGCAGCCTTCAGCCATAATTTGGGCTATCGCAACAAGTGTAGCCGGTTAAATCATCACTCGGCAATGTATCGGGCGAATTATCGCCAATGTCAACTCCGCAGAAAGGCGATGAGTTGACCGATAACGTAGACAAGAACATCACTGATAACAGAAAACGATGATTTTAGCGCGACAACGCGACACAAATTATGGCGCGCTAATGTAGCCCCAGCATATAACTTCGGGTAATTTTCGTACACGCAGTCTTGTAATTTTTTTCAGAAATGTCACGTTCGTTTTTCATGAAACTACGTAAGTAAGTAGATTTATTTTAGTATGTATTACGCTTCTATTACGGATTTTATTTCAGCATCAACTTAGAAATCCATTTTTTTCACTTTGATGCATTCCACAAGTTTTTATATTGCATAATTGGAAAAATCGGATTGGAAAGCAAATTAAAAGTGCTCAATTTTTCCTGTTTTACTTAAATTACGAAACGGACTATATACTAGACTATATACATAACACAATAATTAAAACGGTCCTTCGCCCAGCAGCCGACCCCCCATAACCGCACATAGCTCCGAATCTCTGCTCGTCACCTGATGGAATGTCCAATTACGGATCAACCGCAGTCATTACTGCGGCGGCGGCGGCTTGCCATGATTGGGGTCAAGATTGTCATTAAAATACTTACCTACTGCTGCCGTGTCGGGAATGTCGCTTGAAGTTGAGACATTGTGTTGAGAGCCTGGTTCAACGCGAAACGGAACTGTATTAAATGTATAAGCCGCTCGAATGCGCCTGGAAATCACATACTTACATATATATGGCAAAATGTCTGTTATGTCCTCGAAAAAATATAAAGAACTAGCTGTCACTCCGCGACTTCGTTCGCGTTTATTATTTATATTTATATGTATGACGGCGCGAGATATTATTGGATAAAGAAAATCAGTTTGAGAGTTGTTAATCGATAGTTTTAATCTGTGGTTTATGACGATTAATCGATTTGTTTATGGTCATTTAGAGCGGTTAACACCGAATGGAGTTACGTTTGGGATTTCGGGCGAACGTCATGTCTGTCAGTCAGTGGTTGACAGGACTGGGTGGAAAGCGGTCGCACGCAATGGTCATTCGTAAACCCATTACTCTAAATCGCCAACTATCTTTGTGATCATTCGCTAAATAAGTAGTCTAAGTGACTGTATAATTAAAATAGTGAAAAGCCTTCAATGCTGTCCCCTTATTTCAACGTTCCTGAAGTTTGACGTCGACCATAGATTCCCGTGATAGCGAGTTCACGAATGAGAAATCAGATACAACACCTCGGCCTACTAGATTTTCTCCGTCACCAAAAGTGGAAGGTTACAGCGCGGCGGCCTTCTCTATGTTTCTCCGACATCAGTGGGATCAGATGCGACGGCGTGGCTCCTATTCCCTACATTTCTCCGACATCAGAAGTGGGATAAGACCAACGCCCACAGTTAACAAGATGAGTGCTGAAGATGATGACGAGGACCACCGCCCTCTACCCCCGACATCAGAATTGGGATCAGAATAACGTCCACAGCAACAAGATATGGCTCCGTCTTTGGCTACAATTGTGCAATGACCTGGAAGCGAAGTGGCATAGCAACAGACTGCTGATAGGGTCGCCCCTACGTGCTATTATTGTGGAGTGTGAGGACTGTTTCTTCGTGGTGCATGAAGGGCAGCAGAGCGGCAACGAGAGAGTGAGCATCGAGTAGACGTCTGCATTATCTCGACGGCGTTTGATTACACCTAGTCTATGCTATGTGACGCAACTAACAAACAACGAGAGACGAAGGATAGCAGTGTACCGAACAAAACGTCGACGCCTACGTGTTACTACTGCAACGAGGTTACATCGCCACTCGTTGATCGAAAAAGGGCACCAAAATTAGCAGCAGCAACGTGCGAGATCCGGTCAATGCCTGGAGGGCTATTCTTACAACTCGAGATACCATCTCATCTGGAAAAAAATGCCTAAAATCGAGATGCCTTATTCAATTCGCTCGAGATCGAGATAATCTCGATGGCATTGGTGCGAGATGTCGTGAGTAGTCGGAGGTAGTCGAGACTTCCAGGAATCGAGATCGAGATGAGATGAAAATCTCCTATCTCCGAATTGGGCCCCTGCACTATGAAGCAGCCGTTGATCACCTACGAGTAGCAATTGAATCCGGTGAGAAGTTTTCATTTTGTTTGATATTCGTAAACGTTGTATGTCAGAGTGCTATTTTCTATTGGAGTTGCTTAGAGTTTGAAAATACCCACAAACAGTTTAGTCATACTGCCGCTTGCGGCACATGTGAGTCATGCAGTTAATAGATAACTTACTAAGTGTCAATGCTTTTGGTAAAACTAAGCCTGAAGGGCAGTAGCCGGTAGGACAGTAGCCTGTGTAGTAATAGCCTGTGTGGCAATAGCCTGTGTGGCACTAGCCTGTGTGGCACTAATCTGCAAGGTACTATCCTATGTGGCTCTAGCCTGTGTGGCAAGCCGGTGTAGCAAGCCTGTGTGGCAAGCCTGTGTGGCCAGCCTGTGTGGCAAGCGTGTGTGGCAAGCCTGTGTGACAAGCCTGTGTGGCAATCCTGTGTGGCAAGTCTTTGTTGCAACCCTAGTTTTGTTGAATTATAGTCTGAGTTACGACCTAGTCTGTGTGGCAAGTCTAAGTGACAACTTTAATGACATGTTATTAGTTTGAAATTGGACACAGCAGTTTTCATAAGTCCAAACCGCGTATGTGTACCGCCATTGGATTTTCAATGTGGCTTGATTAAATTCTTGGAAAATTGGATGTATGATTAATAATTTAGTTTTAGCCTCGATTATTCGATTGGTCCCAATACTATTTATTTTACTAAAAGTCAAGTTGCTTATTTCAATTATCATGACAATTTATGGGGATAGGTAACGAATATGAAGTTACTGTTGGAAGAGTCGATTATACTCTGGTACGATGTTTATGGTTGGTAGAATTGGGTTTAACTGTGTTTTGTGTTATCCCATAACTGTGATCGCTTTCTGTGAAATTGTGGAGGTAGATTTGAGACGGTCAGAATGACCGAGCGTTAAGTGGTTACTTGAGCACTTTTATGATTGTCCACAGATGATGAGATGAACTATTCACCCGAGGACGTGTGAAAATGCAGGATGGCCGTGACGGCGCGAGATATTATTGGATAAAGAAAATCAGTTTGAGAGTTGTTAATCGATAGTTTTAATCTGTGGTTTATGACGATTAATCGATTTGTTTATGGTCATTTAGAGCGGTTAACACCGAATGGAGTTACGTTTGGGATTTCGGGCGAACGTCATGTCTGTCAGTCAGTGGTTGACAGGACTGGGTGGAAAGCGGTCGCACGCAATGGTCATTCGTAAACCCATTACTCTAAATCGCCAACTATCTTTGTGATCATTCGCTAAATAAGTAGTCTAAGTGACTGTATAATTAAAATAGTGAAAAGCCTTCAATGCTGTCCCCTTATTTCAACGTTCCTGAAGTTTGACGTCGACCATAGATTCCCGTGATAGCGAGTTCACGAATGAGAAATCAGATACAACACCTCGGCCTACTAGATTTTCTCCGTCACCAAAAGTGGAAGGTTACAGCGCGGCGGCCTTCTCTATGTTTCTCCGACATCAGTGGGATCAGATGCGACGGCGTGGCTCCTATTCCCTACATTTCTCCGACATGTATATGTGAGCTATCCTATCTGTTAAGTTAGATCGAACTGCACACGGTGTGCAAATTTGATTGAAATCGGTTAAGTAGTTTAGGAGTCTATAGCGGACAAACAACGTGACACGTAATTTTTTATTTTTTTTATTATTACTTAATAGGCTTGCGTTTGGCCGCCAACATGGCTGATGATAAGCAGTGATGCGGCCTACGATGGAGCACGCTTGCCTAGAAGAAACCGATTTACTCGAGACTTGAAGACACCCAGATTATAAGTGTCGGGAACACACAGTCTGGCAGAGTATTCCATACTCTAGCGGTCCGTATGAGAAATGAGGAACCAAAGCGTTTCGTGCGTGTTGTAGGTATGCCAATTTATATATATTAAGATATAAGAATGAAGAATTAGAATTGTTTGTTGACAAACACAACAGATTTAAATTGTACACAATGGATTACACGTACGTTTAAGCACGAGAAGTACTTTTTTTGGATACAAATATTCAATCGGCTTCTTCTTGTTCTTCACACAACTACATAGCATTGTTTCTACATATACGTTACGTGTAAAATACCAAATCCAAATTCATGAAAGATTTTATCAATCACGTATCTAATCTATGGCACAACACTGAACAAAAATACTATCGGAAATCTCATAGAAAATAAATTGGAAGCCAAAACAAGAAACATGATGAGATAAGCCTCTCCGCATTATCTCAGTCGGAAATCAAGTTTTGAATAACTCCGATTATTTGAGGCTTTGTGGCTGTTTGAAGCGCCGCCCTCTCTAAGAATAGGAAATGTACAGAGAAATAGGACGAACGGGAAATTGTGGGTATTATACATAATATGCGCATTGATATAAGTATGCAGCCCTTATACACTCACAGATAAGATAGAAACAGACAGAGTACACTGACGATTTATATTTCTTGTTTGGCTTTTTAAAAAAAAAGTCATAAGTTTGGCCAGTGAAGTGTGTAATTTTATTGTTATTTTATTTTATGTAAAGCACATTGTGTGCTTTACGCTGACACAAACAAACAACAGTAAAAAAATAGCATGGCAAAAAGTGTTAGTTTTTACATAATGTTTTCGTAAACCTGTATTTGTATTTGAAATCTGAATAACTTAGGTAAAAGAAATAGACCCGCACGATCATTAAAATGTTTTCGCTTTCTTTGATTTCCCTCTTTTAAGTCTCGCTGGTCAAAGGTATGTCAAAATAATCCATTTAAGTCGATTTAAGTTCCAAATTACTGACAATTTAGCAAACTATCAACGTTTTTATTTTCACAAAAATACACACATTACACAGATTCTATAATAGTTACTGCATCTATATCAGGTGACAATATTGAACTCCGTGTTCTTGAAACCATGCTTAGCGAGTGTATACTCGCTAAACAACGGGCCCCGGCCTTGTAAGGAATGGCTAATCTCCTTTGATTTTGTTACATCTGTACATCAGCTATACACAATATAAATATTTTTACTGCACACATTTTGTGTTACACAAAGTTTATAAACGTGTAATAAAACCATATTGCTAAGGCTATAAACATACAATTCATGGAGTGCGTACGAAGCCTGCTCCACTCGTAGTGGGAGGCGTGCATAAAACTGCGTGTAAACATGAGAAGATATTAAAATTCTCTTTTTATTTATCTTTCGTGAGATAAAAGTGAAAACGAAATCTGTAAATTTATTCTATGATGAAAGCTTTTAAAAATGGTTATCTTGATCTTCACACATTTTCTACTCGGTGACTCTGTTCTCCCTCTGAGGAGTTATCAAAAAACTTTTGGTTTTCTTTTCGCAAACGGCTCATTTATTAGAGTACCGCGACTGTCGGCAAAACAAGTAATTACTTTTGCTTTCATATTGAAAGACGTTCGTTACTTGTCGATGAGACTAATTGACAAATGTAGCTCTTTGGAATTTCGCAATAGACATTTTCCTTCAACTGGTATTAAAGGAAAATAATACAATACGACGAAATTAAAATGGGGATTGACTGCCGAGCAAACCTTTTTGGCCTTTTATGTTTCTACTCTTAATTTTTTTTTTAAGATAGATTGATGGATTTTTGTAGTAAAATAAAAATTATAACAAAAAAAGAAAAAAATATGAAAGTAATTTGAAATGATCTTGTTTTCAGTTACTTTCTTATTTTTGTTTTATTATTTTCTGTCTAATAGAGTTATTCAAATGTTGTATTCATACTTCTTTTCTTCTCTAAGAGTTTTACACCAGTAAAAAAATCTAAAGTCGCTTTTCGCATCTGTCCCTTTTTTAAATACCCCAAGGAAAATCTTTTATAGGTTCCATCACCGGCCCAAAGATGGGCAGGGTGAGTTATGTGGTAATCCTGCCACTACGGCGGGATCCAGCGGTCTACCCACTAAAGCCCTGGAGTGTGTTCCACCTCAGCGCAAAATGTCGAGGCTGCAGGGACGCTTTCACACTCTTCTGCGGCCGCGACAGCGCCAGCTCCTCCGGGCGCCTCCCTAAGCTTGCGCTCTTTCCCTGTCGATTACAATGTCTGGAACATCAAAAACATCAATATCATCCGAGGTGGGTGATGTTGATGTGGGGACGCAATCACAATTGTGTTATCCTATTCGCGCTTATACACGCCATAGATGCGAGCACAATGACGATGTTTACACAGAAGTTGCGTGCTTCTTTCTAGTTAGTTTTATGATTTATGGCATTTTTTTTAAAACAAACTAGGCATGCGTTTGACCACTGACTCGCCTGATTGAAGGTGTAACACGCTTGCCTAGGAGACACCTATTCACTTTACTCTTAAACACCCCCGGATTGTATTTAGGTGGAAAGACAGACGCTGGCAACGAGTTCCACACCTCTGCAGTTCTTACAAGAAAAGTTGACTTGAAACGCTTAGTGCGTTTTGGCGGTATTTCTACCATGAGAGGGTGTCTCTTACTGGTGCGCCTGGTACTGTTCTTGTGCACACTCGACGTAGTGTATTCTGTAGAATACCGACAGACTGGGCACTTATCCCATTTGGATAATTTATCTGTGATCTTTTGGCTATTATATGGCAGTAGAATATGTAAAGCTTTGTATCATCATTATATTGACGGCCAGCTGGACCCTTGCCTCATATTTAACTAGACTTTTGTGTCCCGTCCTGCACCAATCTTTTTAGTTCAAAAATCAATAACAACAACAACATTAATAATCATTGGCCTAGTTCAAGTAATACACCGATAAACTTAAATAAGCCATCCAAATTAAATTCTAACAAGTAGCTTATCCCAACATTAGGCGTTTCTCAGCACACCTGGGCTCTTACCATAACTTAGGCATGCACAAAGCTAGCTGTACGTGTACTTAGTATAAGCTGAGTTAGGTCTGAATAGCCAGCAGGTGACGCTGTAATCTCAGTAGTGCTGCATTCTAGGTAGACTTAAATAACTTATGTGACGTGACTGAAAATATGCTGTGATAAGCACACTTCTTACCGTCTAAAATGTGTGATGTTTCATTTTAGAGTTTTAGATATTTCAAAAAGAGGAGACTAAATATCACTTTTTAAACGATTTTAAATAAGGTGGCTTATGTTACCTGTTCGTTATTTAAAATAGCTATGAATTGAGTTTTCAATTTGTTCAACCTATCTAAGCTTTAAATTCCATTAAAGTCTATTTATTGACTTAATCTTGATTGTGTTGTATGTCCCAGAACTATAATCGTTAGGTCATCTCGATTGAAAATTCTTTGAAAGTCGTTAGTCAGTCGAATATTCTGACTACGTATTCAAAGTTTCAGAATATTTTGTTAAAACGGAGCAATTAAATAAAATAAGGATAGGTAAATAAAGAATTATTTAGAATAGAATTTAATGTAATTTATGTGTGGACCTTTGTGTCTTAAAGAAAACAATTTCGAAATTTTGAGTGACTATTATAAAGGATAACTATATAGTCATCCTTTATAACTATTTAGTTAGGTATCCTTTATTCTGTCTTTACTGTAAACATACCTTTATTCATATTTTTAAAGCTGGCTCAACTGGTCTTTTATAACAAATACCACCCTTCCCTAATATTTACATTCAAACAAGTACCAAGAAATTGCTGTAGTATCAGCCGGAAATGATCGTTATCCGGAAACGATCCGGTTTATATCCGGTAATGCGGCCGGTCCGGGATCCGTCCGGGTCGTCTCCGGGTTCAGAGGGATAAGTTTCAACGATCGGCTTTTGAGTTGATTGAAGGACAACGGACGTATTGATTGTACTGTCGTTTATACTGTGTTGTCGTGTGATCAAGGACGCGCAGGTAACACAGTTCAGGTGGACGAATTTATTTTGCTTAATTAGTTAACACATCTAGAATCTAATAAGTACACAACTTGTTTACAATAGTTATAAACATCAAAACCAGTCCCTTAAGAGGTTTTTTATGAAAAGCTAAGAGGCGCCGTCAAACCAAGGAATTGCGAACTTTGTATACCGGTGAGTTGAAAAAGTCAAATTCAGGCAAGTCCATGTTATTTATAGTGGAAGTAGATCTGACGAAGAAAGATTTTTTTCTTATTCAAACTTACCTATTAGTTAATTTAATGTAATATTTTTATAGTTACGTAAATTGTGTACCTTTAAATTACTTTGTATTGATTGTATATGTGTGTGTGGTGTCAAAAAGTCAAATAAATATTTTTCTTTCTTTTTTTACTCAGAATAGTGACTTAGCTGGTGCGTCTTAGCATCGGTGATCGGGATATAGTTTGGATCGCAGCGGCAACAAAGTAAGTGTGTTGGAGCAAAGCGTCTCTGCTTCGGCGTTGGCCAAAATTCTTTGGTAGGTCTGTCCGGTGGACGTCTTTCCGGATGTCTCCTCTACGTGTCGCATTTCTCAACCGATTTTAGTAAAATTTAGTGATAGATAGTGATAGAGATTATATGGCATATAATCTTCTCCATTTCGAAAAATTTCGTGTGTCGGTCTGTTTCGCGAGGTCTTCAGCTTACCGCGTCACTATAGTAATTGTTAGTAAAGTTACTTGAACTCTTCGTTTTTTCGGTTGCAGCGCTGGATACCAAGGTCATTGTTGTTGAATACGATACGGATAATGAATGTGAATGAAGACAGGGTCGGCTGAGCTGGAAGGGCCCGGGTGGCTCCCCAAAAGCCAGGGGCCCGAAACGGGGTGTAGCCCCCAACCTACTTACCGTTTGGCTTGCGGCAAGCCCCGCAAGCCATGTCCGAGGGGGGCCCGGGCTGGCTGGGGCCCGGCTGGCAAATGCCACCCTGACTATATGGCCAGTCCGACCCTGGACGAAGACGCACTTCAAGCGCTGCTACTGCGATTATAAGTCTTTACGATAAAATAATACGGTCTCATTTTGATAAACAAAAAGTCAGGCAGTAAATACATTAAGTAGAGCTTAGGTACATTCAGCCGTGAAAGAATGTTAGTATAATTTAATTATACTGAAATAAGTACAAAGATATTACATTCCATTATTGTACCTTGTCATATTTCCAGAAAAACTATGTGTACTTACTTAGTTTACGTTTATTTTTATGTAATTTGAATATACACTACATACATTTACTTTAAAAATTGAGTCCTGGTAAAAATCACTTACTAACCTAAGTGCAAAAAATATCCGTTCGAGAGTAAAATGATGACTTTGAACTTTAATATTATTTAGAATCTGATTGAAGCATCAGAATTGGATTTCACCTAAAAGCCAACTAGATTATCGGTTTTTTACCCAAACATCTACTTTAGCGAGCTATCAAAATTTAAACCCCTAATGCGACGATCAAATACTTCTGAACGTCAAAAAATTCTTCTTCAAAGAGACTGAGAAAAATAAATCTCATCGCCTTAATAATTCAAAAGCAAATCGACGAGCTCTCTTATCTTTGTAGCTCGCTAAATCGATTCTAAAGCTAAGTATCGCTATCGACAAAAAAATTGAAACATTCTTAACTTTATAGATGCATTTGTAAACATCTAAACAAGGATCGACGCAATTGATTTTTATCTCGTATCGGATCACAATCGAGTAGCCCAACTCGCTCGCAGAGACAAAGGGCCCTTTATGTCCGGCACTAGAGAGGGTCCGGTGACTATTGCATAAATATTCAGGGATGTGAGCCGCTCCGGCGATTTATCGAACAACGCCAGACGGAGAACTGAACTACCCGCAGATTTAGCTTACATAATTAATTAACTGATTGTTAATCTGTTATCTTTTCTTTTGTTTGCTAATTTATTTTAGCGTTATCATTTTTTAGGTATTAAGATGTTCGAGAATGTAAAAGTGACACATAGGTACTGGATTTTACATTAAAACTAGATAATTAATGTAACGAGCCGTTTGGCGTGCATCTAGTTCTTATCACATTGCAGTTGTAGTGCTACTCACAATTTGAGCTTTTATCCGCTAGAGCGTTTCCCGTTAGTTAGGTATATTCAGGGCGTCTTCAATTCTCTAATGAATCGGTTTCTTCTAGGCAAGCTCGCTCCTTTGCAGGCCACAATCGTGTACTATATCGACAACCTAAGTACCTAACTCTACGAATCTTGAACTTTTTACAAAACTCTTAGAGAACACAAGCCATCGTTTACTGTGCCTAATACGAAACTCAACAAACCGTAAATAAAATACTTTCTAATACTACGTCATACCTTCAAGGCTCCACAAACTCCAAGTTTTATTACGTAAATTCGCAATATTTTAGAGAAAGCCTTACAATCCGACTTCCGCAATAAAATACTTGGCGTTCTCTAGGTGCTTATGAAAACTTGATATCAGGCAGCCTGATACAAAGCTTTGATAGAGCATTCAAGTATTCCGAACTAAAATACTCACCGAGTTGAGATTTGGTTGTTCTGAAACTAACTGACGATCGTCTTGAAGTCTTTATCAATAGAAGTGGCTGCGGTGATCCGAGATCTAGCAAGTTATTCCGAGATAGAGCAGAAACGGTTTTTGTCCAAAAATGTCGGATCCGTCAATAATGAGTCCGGTTTGTTTCGGTCAATCCGGTTATTAAAATGCAAACGTAATAAAGGCTCCTGTCCTGAGACGAAATTATTTTAATTAAATGCAAATATGCAGTTGGCATCGAACAATGCGTCATCAGTGGCAGTTGTCAATAAAATTGAACGAGTTACTTGATTACAACATACTACACATACTACATACTCTGTGAGCTCTAGACCTCGCGGCCGACGTCTGTTCTCCTCACCTGGTCGCATTCTTCAATCAATTCTCGAGAAACTTTGTGAATATTATATAGTTTGTGATAATTATACTTAAATATTATATTATACTTATATATAATTATACTTTGTGATAATTATATTGTTTTTTTTTGCAAAGACATTTTTTATAATTATCGTAGGTACCTACATAAAAAATTTCAAGAGCATCGGTTAAGAAATGCGACCCGCAGAGGAAGACAGAGATCCGGGCAGAATTCGGACATACAAAAGCATTTTTGTCGAAGCTGAAGCATAGACGCTTCGTTCTTTAACACTCGCTCAGTCAAAATCAGCCTACCGTTCAAAATTAATAATAAATAAATTCGGGACACTTCCACACACAGTCGCCTGACACCAAACTAAGCAAAGCTTGTACTATGGCTGCCAGTGACTGATATACATACTTAGATATTTTTAAATACATACTTAAATAGATATTAACACCCTTCATTAATATTAATACATATTAATGAAGTATACACTTTGGTACTTACGTTAAAAATGTATCGTATTACAACGAGTATGATATTTTTTTAAAGTAAGTGTTAGCGGTATTCATTATGACGCAAATACATTAATTACGCAATTTTTTGTGAAAGCATTATAAAATTGTATAAATTTTGCTAAGCCCCATTAGTTCGCCCCATATACATAGGTACACCTGAATGTCATGATCTGACACCCACACGTTGTTACACCGCACCATTTCTGCTGAAATTTGGGAAAGTAAACATTTATCTTGAAATTCGCGATGTTTTCTAGACGCTTATAGAGAATCTAAAAAGGTTTTTTCTTTACGGCCTTATTCAACGTAAGAAAGCAAAGCGTTCCAGAATAAAGTACATTTATAAAAACGTAATCATTATTTGACTTGAACTGAGCCTGAACAATCGTTACATACTTGGTTATTTTATGAGATGACTACTACAAAATTCTGTGTTGGGTAGACTAGAAATAAAATAGGAAGATCTAACCTTTCTACTTCGGTCACAATAACGGGAAATGCCAATGCGATAATTATTCCGTTATTTATGGCGTTCATTTTATTGCGATTAATTGGGTGACGGTCTACATTAAACGGCAATGTTAATCTCGTTGTGAACGCTACAAGTCGTGGCCATACTAACATTCAACGTCTATCATCTCCATTATTATTATCGGCGTCTTCCGTTAGTGTGGCTGCAACATTACCGTTAAAGATGGCGTACATTATTTTCAATTTCATATTCTTAAAAATGTTTTAGAATTGTGAAGGCTTTATCTTAATCGTCGTTCACAGCTTTCTTTCTTTCATATCGTGCTTCTTTTTCACTGTACTAATTACACTACTTTAAAAAGGAGAAAGTTCTCAATAAGGTTGTATTTTTAAAAATGTTTGTTACCACATAACTCAGTTATTTATGAACAAACAAAAAACTCTTCTTTTATTTGAAAGAATATACTCGTACCTCTAGATGATCCCATTGTGTACAAAATCCCATTCGGTGATTCGTCGGTAAAGTCGGTTATTTGTTTTCAGAGATTATATCATACCAAAAACTTACGAGACAGAATTTAATCCTGAAGTTTAAGCTTTAAATTACCGCATCATATATCGTCTGATGCTTTTCAAGTTCAGTTTTAGTCAACAACACAGGTAGCAATAACAAAGTTATAATAGAGTTGAGGGTATAATTGAGGCAATATTGGAAGTTTACCTGTCTCGGGAGCAATGGGAGCTTTTGTGGCCCTGCCCTTCGGGCATCGCAGGTCTGAGGGCGCTTTACAATACTTCGGAAGATTGTTTGCTTACAGATCGGCTAGCATACCTACACTCGGTTTCTGGAGCGGTGTAGTAACATTTTATCGAAAGTTTGCTTATCGTGTTGTAGGACCGGGAATATTGATAGAACACCCCGGTGAAATAAATATTTATTATTATTATTATTATTTTATTTCTTAAGGTAGACAGCGAAGGATCGAAGTAAAACACGCCCGTTCGGAATAAAGATGTATTTTATAACTTTATTTTACAATCATCCGTCTGTCGTTGTTGTTAGTCTATCCCTTATTAACTCGTTAGTATCCCTAGTGAAAAACTAGCCCAATCTGGGCTAGTTTTTTACTAGGGATGGGGCGCGTGCGCCAGTCCATTACGGCCGGCTATTCGCTAGTGAGGTGCGCGCAACCCATAGATAATTATTCCTAACTCTGAATGAGATAAAATGGGTGCATTCACAGTAGGCCAGTGTCATCTAGTCTAGCTAGAAGGTATACTCATGGTATAATAATATAAGCGGTGATAGCCTAGTTGGAGAAGGCCCGCCTCTCAAGCCACAGGGAGCGGGTTCAAACCCAGGCACGCACCAATTTGCTCATTTTTAACATATGTGCGTATTGAATGTCATCTGGTACATGACTGAAGCCCGGTGTATGGCGACAGGCTCGGTCCCTGTCACATTTGAGACTGAATATGGTCCGGTGAAATGTGGGTGTTGTATTACACCTCTGCCAGCCCCCTCGGAGGAAAGGCGTGACGATATGTATGTTATGTAATAACATTTTATCGAAAGTTTGCTTATCGTGTCTTCTAGTCTAGCTAGAAGGGTATACTCATGGTAAAAAAAAATATACTCCGCCAGGATTATATTATTTAATACATTCAGAGTCAAAACTGGTCACGTGGGCAACATGTGTTAACGTCAATCGATGCTTAAGCAAGACCGAAACATGTCATTTACAAATATGTAGTTCGAAATAGACGATGACAATAACGAGTGACGTCATTACGTGTAGGCTCCTGCAATACTAGACCTTGGTTTTTAGACCATGGTTAAACTTACTACATGATTTAGGGACCAAGTTTTCACGCTGTTTCAGATTCCGAAGTTTCGCACAAAATTCGTCATAACAGTGGCTGTTTATTAATTATGACTATTCAAAGCGGCGACAGGTTTCCAACGAATTGTCAAAATTAGAGAAATTAGAGGTAATCCTCCTTACAAAAAATATAAATGCTCACCAAAACCACTAAAACCATGTAACACAGCATATCGTCACGCCTTTCCCCCGAATGGGCTCGCAGGGGTGTATTACAACACTAAAACATCTACATACATTTTCGTCTAAAATTAAAATAAAGTACGTATTTTAATTTTCTTGTTAAACTTGTGTTCACTACAAACGGAACGAAATGAAACACTTCGAACGAAAATACGGCCTATTATTTTTGAATCCAACAACTGAGCGTTGTTTTTTAGAACTAAGCCAGTTCAAGGGAAAAGCCAAAAACCCTTTTTCTCTCTATTTACCTACTCAGTTAATGTGCCTCTGAGTCCTCTCACTACAAACTACATTTCAAAGAAAGGTGACGGTTCTAACCAGTTTCGTTACATTGCTCAATGGTAACCCTTCCGAGTACAAAAGGCTATTGTCAGCAAAGGGTCGAAAGTTTTGCAGCGTGTATTACAATAAACAGGGTTACATTAGAAACACGCGCTTAATAAATTCCTTTTGTCTGAGAGAAATTGGATCATCCTGTGATTTTAGGTTTTTGAATAAAATAAGCTTTGGCATATTTCATTGCAAAAAGTTCAATATCAAATGCCAAGGGTTTCGTACGCCTAAGAAAATACGTACCCTCCTTGAGTCCACAATCTACGAAACCTTTCTCCTCGTGAGTATTTTTATAAAATTGTAATATTTTTCCATCTACGAGATATGGCATGAGTTTCGGGGAAAGAGAAATAAAATGTATTTTGCTGAAGCTTTCGAAGTTGTTCGTATGATTTGATATAAAATAAATATTTAAAAAAAATAATTAAATCATTACATTTCAAAGTTCAGACTCTGTTGTCGATTCTAAAATGGTCACTAAATTACAGTAATATTCTTAGCAATAACATTATCTGTACCACTTTGGAAAAGAAGGCAACAAAAATAAAAATAGAATAAAAAAAACCCAATAGACCAACCAACTAGAATAACCGACCCAATAGAATAACCGACACCACTTTCACTATTTTGACTTAAACACACATAGTCTACATCAATTTCTCCCAATCGCAACACTCATTCAGTTTACGTTGTGCTGTATTTACATAATCTGCAGTAGAGATCGCTATCGCTTCAGTTTATGAGTTGATCCCGTCGGACCTCCTCGCCGGATCGTAGTCGGGATAATCGCTTTCCACGCCGCCGCAAGAATACTTCCACTTGATTTATGTTCAAGGTTCTACTGGACGGTGCCTTTTGTTTCAACGTCTATAAACTGGTGCCGGCACGGCTCTAGTATCTTGGCTTCTGAAGGATGAATACGTCCAAAAGTGTGATTTAAACCAGCTGCCTCTGCGGTGTGATGCTACGCTTTTCCGGGCATGTTTAATAAATGTTTAGGGTCCGTCCAGGGCATAAATATGACTCATTAGCTAGTAGTTCGCGTCAAACACCTCCTCCTATGTAGTTCATTTACGATTTTAAAAATTCTATTAAGAAACTTTACATTCGTCTGCAAACATTCAAGAAGATCGGATCAAGGATACTCAAGTTATCGTTCAACAAACAAATGCCGAGATATCCCAGTAGACTCTGAGAGATCGCTTCACTAGGTTAATTATTATAAAAATAAATACTACGAAATAATTCGCATGTGCTGCTTGCAACTTTTGATACTGAATGTTACTTTTTCAAATTAGATCAGCTTCAGCGAAACTGAATGGGTTCAAATTTACTAACTTACCGAAACTACATGTTAGTTTATAATATTATCAGTTTGATCTCGGTGTTAGATGTAGGTATACATTATAGTATAGAGCTATATTTCCAAAGGGTTATCGTAACAACTTTCGGACGTTATCATGATTTAATATTTGATTTGGAGTTGGATATATTTCGGTACCACTGCATTCTAACCCTTCCGGTTTTTGGATCATAACTTCTCAGAAAGGGAAGGGGCACTCAAACAAATGAACATTTTACAAAAAAACACAAATCAAAAGTTTTGATTAATCTACAAATAGAGGGAGCTAAATAAACGGAGAGATAATTTGGGACTGAGTGGATGAAATATGAATCCAAGTTTGGGTTGTTTGATAAATCTTTTGAATAAGCTTTCGTCGCGCGGCTTCTGAGTTTTGATTTCCAAAACTAATTAGTGCTATGTGTGAAACCGTTCGTGTGCTAGCTGACACAAATATCGAGTACGCGGCGATTTGAGTCGGCGAGTCCAGCAGTGCGTTTGAATAAAGCTTTGTACACCAATTGAAAATATGCGGTGACGTGAGTCAGCATACTGCAAGAGTCGCTACACTATTCCATGCTCGAGTCGCAGATAATCCGATAGATACTTCACCTTGTGTGCAAACAGTCTACGTCTAAAGCATAAGTATTAGTATCACCCACCTGCTAAGAGTGCGTTAATCTGTATGGGGACAACTTAAAAGCTTTTCCCTGTAAATGACAATAATGCATCAATAATATTCATATTGCCAGAACAACAGCAACAGCAATTACTCCAGGTTACAAGCACTAGCTCTCACAAGTGAGGCGTTACGACGTACTTTCGAGAGTGAGCACTTTGAGTACTTTGCGTGGAGTGGGAGCGAGCGTTTAAAGCGATACTCATGAGCGGTTTAAGCGCAACACTACCAGGTGTATGTAATGATATGAAGTTGGCCCGGAGCTGTTATTGTCATTAGCCGGGAGAGGCAATTTGTGTTGCTTTATTTATTCACGTACATCAAGTTTAATTTCCATTTCAACTTTCCCCAGAGGAAAGTTGGAATGAAAATTAAATGCTGCGCAGTGCTTTTACGTGTGGTTATATTAGACTGGCTTATTGTTTTTGTTTTATCTTCAATCGTTTTACTAGGTGACAGGCTCGCCCCCTGTTATATTTGAGACTGATTGCTGGCGAAGTGTGTATTGTAATACGTAATTGTTGTATTGTAATACAACTCGGTCAAACCTTCCCTTGCCTTGCCCTTCGAGAGAAACAACGTGGCGATATTACGAGTACGTCATACCTATTGTTTAATTAGTAATTTTTAGGTAACGTTAAGCTTACCTTAATTTTGCATTAACTTTAAGTATATGGAATAGCTCCCAGTGTAATATTCCCGGAACAAGAGAAATTAGGAAAACACTCGACTCCAAATTACATCGACGAGACCATTTTTCACAAACGTTATGTAATTGTAAGCAAACAACATTAAATCCCCCGTTGAGCGAGAAAACGGAAAATAAATTAAGCTAATTTTAACTTTTAAGAGGGAAATTTATATTTCCTCCTCATATTTAAGAGATTGCTAATTTCTGGACATCGGTGGTTAAATGTAGGGATAATAAGGGTTGACAGCCTTTTCTACATTCATGTTACTAGATAATCCTTCTTGTATTATAAACCCATAACTTTTTTATGTGTGTGTGTTTGTTATATTATGTTCACGGTCTAACGGATTGACGCTTTTGATTTTGATATTTATTTCATACTAGCTGCGCCCCGCGGTTTAACCTGTGGTCAAAAGTATTCTATAAGCTATTCCAGACTATAATACGAGTATATCTCTGTGCCAAATTTCTTTCAGATCCGTTCAGCCGTTTTGGAGTGATTGAGTAACAAATGTTCATCTAAACTTTCGTATTTATAATACGTAGTCTGTCCGAAAGTATACGACCTCCCTTTATATATCTCCGTGCAGGCTCTATTTTTCGACGTTCGACCAGTGGCACCCTTTAAAGTAGTCCCTATTTGATTGAACAACACGCTCCCAGCGGTGTTTTCACTTCCCGAGTGCCCTCGTTGCATAACTTTTATCGTCGAACCATTGTCCTTTGAGCGATTTTTTCAAATTCGGAAGTAACGAAAAATCACAAGAACTATGTCCCGACATAGTGCGAAGCGAAGGTGACGAAGCAGTACCTAGTTGGCGAAGTAGTAAGCTGAAGTTGGGATATGTTATATGTTGTGTTTAGTTAAACTGCTGCATAAGATACAATGGATCCGCTGGCTCATTGTTGTGGTAGAAAACCCACGAAATGCGGTCGTTTTCTTCTTACCGCATCACGCAATCGTTTACCTACACCTACCTACATGAAAGTAGCCCTAACGAATTTTAACGTTATATTGCTTATTAATCGTCTGACCTGTCGGTGCACAGCACTGATATTATCCGATGTTGTTGTCGTCAAAGGTCGCCAAGAACGAGGATCACTATCAACTAACAAAATCCGACGCAAAAAAGGCTTTGTAAACAAGTACACGGTGCGCTTATACTATACGCCGTATCGATGTCGGCGAACAACTGATAAGTTTGTGAAGCTCTACTGCTAACGTTCATGTCTTACAGAGGTGGCTCAAACACCGTGGTACGAAGATATTAAAGCAGGTCGAATACTTTTTGGACAGACTTCGTATGTTACTATGAATAGGCCTACTTGTGTATTATAAATCCAAAAGTTTGTTTATATGTGTTTATGTTTGTTTGTTATTTATTTATGCTCCAAGGGATTGATGGATTCGATATTGATTCTAATTATTTGATTTTGATTGATTTAATTATTTGATTTGCACGGAGCTAGCTTACGCCATATATTAACTAACACAGGCTACTTTTAACCGCGAGTAGGTATAGCTTAGCGGGTAGGTATAGCTTAGCGGGCAGACATAATTTAAATTTATTTAACAAAATCCGTGTGATATTGTTCAATTTTCTAGTGTGAAATTAACTAATGGCAAGCTTCGGAGTTGTATAGGAACGTGGAAGAGTTATATTAAGCGCCGTAACTTTTTAACGTAAGTATTTTTAAATTGAGTAAGTTTTTTTCATCGCGTTTAAGTCAGCATTTAATTTTGATGGCTAATTCGCGTGTTGGTAAGTGTCGCTTACTGCTTGCCTGCCTTCTAAATGGACAACGCTAAAGCTGCACTGGCAGGTTGCTTATGAAAATCGAGGAAGTTGCCTGGCGGTATCCTAATTAAAACTTAACTAAGCTACTATATTATTTATACTCGTATGTTTCTATAATCACGTAAATAGTTAACCCAGTAAACGCGAAACGCAATAGCATTCAGCATAGGCAAAAATGTTTTCGTATGCACGGATGTCCAGCTGCTTTCCTCTACAGATCCCGTTTCACAATCAATTCTTGTAAAATTTTGTGAGCTGGCTTGATAATAATTACTTTTAATGATTTTCTTTTTAAATTAGGGTTTCGACAAATTTGCAAAGCGGAGATTTGGAGGTTAAAAACGTATAAAAATCTTAATATTCAGTTTTAAACTATGCAATGACAGAGTCGTGAGGTCTTCAGCCCACATAGTCCCTAGTATTTGATGTTCTACTTACAGCCAACTGTCAAGGCAACGAAACTATGATGCGCTAGATGCTGGGTGCTTTTTTACAAGCTTTTATTTAACTTCCAATACTTAACTACTAATACTTTAATAAATTTTTACTTTAATAGCTTTTATGTAACTATGTTTGTTCGGGTGGAATCTTGTTCAATTTTTAAAGCAGATATCTTCAACCAATTGAGCTGGAATTTTGTATACAAGTTTAGTTTGGATGACAATGCATGGTTAGTGACAAGTTATGTGACGTCATTCTAAATCCAACATGGCGGAAGACCCATGGCGGACAAATTATTTTTAATGCACTCCTACAATATAGGTATCAAATGAAACGGCTTGGTGAGAGGATTTCGAACAAAAATTCATTTTAGCGCAATAAAAGCTTGTTTTGAAAAATATTTTTTCAACAAAAAACTTATTTTACAACTAAGTTAGCATTACAGCCTCTATGCTCTAGACGCTAAGCAAGCTACCTGTCAGGGTAGTCATTTGTTTACTTTACATTTTTACCCGACTGCGCAAGAAAGAGGGTTATGTTTTTCGAGTTCATGTATGTATGTATGTGGGTATGTGTGTATGGTATGAGGTTTCTTTGGAACGCCCTGCATGGCAAACGGCTGGATGGAATTCAAATGACACCTCACATGTCAAAATCCATCCAGCCGTTTGCCATGCATGAGGTGTCATTTGAATCGTCTTGATAGTGGAAGTGACATAGGGTACAACATTTTGCAGCCGGGTTTTTGTTTTTCTCTTAATAATGTTACTTTTTATTTATCAAACAGCACCTGTTAGGTTTTCTTACTATGCAGCGACTCGTTCATTCATTGGGCGATAAAATAAAGTTCTCAAAGTTATAATGAAGATTCTATTCAAAGTTTTCACCGTCATAACATTATAAAAGCTATTTGATTTGAATTCCAAGTAATTAATGCGGCTTACAGCCTTAATGCTGAGAAAAAACTTAGGCTACAATATTTTATGTAAATTTTGACGTTTATTTTCATACCAATTTCAAAAACAAAAAAAAACAAAAAAAAGTAGGCAAGTAGTAAAAGGCAAGCGAAGCCCTGGTCGGTCACCAACTCGTTGGACCGACTTCATTAAAAAGGCCACGCAGACCACCATGGTGCAGCGTGCTCGCAATACAGCCAACCGCCGGTTATGGAGAGGAATTGCGAGAAGAGCGGCAGCCCTGGGGAGGGAAGAAGACAGCGAGGAACCTTGTACCATCTGCACAACCACGACCACTCTGCCAAGAGTGCACGACTAAGAAGATCTAAAACAGACATGTCACACAAAGAAACTTTGCAAGAGAACAGAGCAACTATTTGTTTTTTTAAATGGATCTACCTACTTACATTACAGTAGCACTGTGAGCTGTAGATCTCGCGGCCGACGCTTCTCTTCCTCAACAGGTCGCATTCCTCAAATTTTGAGGAATTCTTCGACCTATAGATGAAGAAATCCGGACAGAATTCGGACATACGAAGGTGAAGCAGAGGTGCTTCGCTCGCTCGGTCGATTAAAATTCGTTCAGAATGCGGGCCTTTTATTACACTTCATATTCAGAGTCGTCCACTTGCAAATTACTTTGAGATGCCGTTGTCAGTACAGTGCCGGCCAAACTTAGTCCCATTTCACGGGACGAAACACATTTGAGCGCTTAAACTTTGGAATTCCATTACTGCGCACAAATTAAAATTCATAAAGCTTACTAGTCTAAATCTAATCTAGGAGCGTAATACATTAAGCTCGTAAATTAAAAGAACACACGCAAGATTATATCTACTAGCTATACTTCGTGGTTTTACTATTGATTATTTAATTAACGTGGGAGTTTCTGGACTGAAGTAGATCAGTATCTACTTTAGTCCAGAAACTCCCACGTCCTATTTATTCACATCGCACATTCACGTACAACTTGGTTTTCATGATGATTAGTTCAGCCGTTTTGTCGTAACATATATATATCGTCACGCCTTTCCCCGAGGGGGCTGGCAGAGGTGTAATACAACACCCACATTTCGCCGGACGATATCGGACGGATCGATATTCAGTCCCAAATGTGACAGGGGGCGAGCCTGTCGTCATACACCGGGCTCCAGTCATGTAGCAGATGACATACAATACGCACATAATTATGTTCACACAATGAACAAATTGGTGCGTGCCGTCGGCTGGGTTCGAACCCGCTCGCTCTGGCTTGAGAGGCGGACCTACTAGGCTGCCATCGCTTACGCTTTAGTCGTAACAGAGCAAAAGAATAGACAGACTTTCGGATTTATAACAATGCATAGGAAAGTAAGCTACATTTTACTGCCATATACGAGAGAATTTCTACGTCTCCACTAGAAATGCTCTCAAATTTTCTCCCATAGCAAAATAACAAGATACCAAGTTATGAAAAATGCTCGCAATGTCGCGAATAAAAAGTGAGAGATACTGTAATTTCTTTACAAACTGGCGTGCTATATTCTGTACGGCTAGTGCACTGAGCATCCAAAGCTTAGGTAAGTAATCTCTTTATTATTCGCCATGAATATATCTGGCTTCTGAGTGTTGCTTGGAATGAAGCGTCTCGTCGCCTTATCTCGGATGCTTTCTACGCTAATTCTTTGTTTAATTCAGAGCTTAGATTAGTTTATTCTTCGTATTAAACGTCCTCTACCTTAGTAGATCATTTTGGGTCGCACTTCTTTGAAATATTTTAATAAACTGAAAGTGGCTCGGTTTTATTTGATGGAGTAGCAAATCTTTGGTATTCTCGGTTTAAATCATATCTTCTAATGTTGTCCTATAGCTATAAAAATCACCGTGTTACGTCTACACCAATATTATAAAGATAAAACTTTGCAGGATTGTAGGGAATAATTTCTAAAGCTACTGGGCCCTTATTTATTCTTGACGAGATGTTTCTTGGTCACTCTCACTTATATGACTTTTGACACACAGACAATGAAAAAAAAATGTCTCGACTTGCCCTGCTGCGCTGGTCTGACTTTAAAAAAATATTTCACTAAGGGCCGATTTTTCAATCCTTACTTTATTCGCCTAATAACTATCGAGCCAATAACTTTATTAATCTGTTTATTCGACTCGTAAACGGTGTTCGGTTTTTCAATACAATTTTAAATTGGGAATAACTATCTGACCATTTATTCAGTGTGTACAAAAGCTAACTTCAGACAGTTGAAACAAAACTATAAAATATCCACGCGTTAGAAAAGGACTTCGAATTTTCACTTTTCGCCTAGGTCACTGTCTTGTCAGTTTTAGTATAAACGTCACTGTACTACTAATCTGTGCAAAAGTCGTCGGCTGGTTTGGCTATGGTAAATAGCTCATTTATTTTGTTCATGGTAGTTTTTTTTTTTATTAAAATTAATTTAGTTTCTGCGTGTTGGAAATATCAATCTTTTTTTACAGTGACAACCCATAAGACCATCATTTAGACAGTCTCAACAATTTATTCCACAGAATAAACTGCTATCTGGCCGTTCCACCGACAAATAAAGTTATACCTCAGATAGATGAGTTATTCGTCTAGTAAATGATACCTGACCATTGAAAAACAGAATAATTAGCTATCAGTTCAATAAACACTATTTGTTTGTTTATCTGACCATTGAAAAATCGGCCCTAAATCAAATCTACACGAAACTGATTGTCATATAGGCCATCCTATTTAAAGCCGCGGGCAGATGAGATAGTTGTATCATACAGTCATATCGTCAAACCTTCCCCTCGAAGAGGCTGGCAGATATGTATTACAACACCCACATTTCGACGGACGAAATTCAGCCGCAAATGTGAAAGGGGCGAGCCTGTCACCAATTCATCATCATACACCTGGCTCCAGTTATGTTACAGATGACACTAAACACGTGCCTTCGGCTGGGATCGAACCCGCTCCCTCTGGCTTTAGAGGCTTGCCTTCTCCAACTTGGCTCTCATCGCTTTTTTTCATAGATTAGTTGTATTTAATAAAGTATCCCATTAACAGAATAGTGATCCATTATGATCTCCGGTCAACCATAAAATCATTAACCGCAGTATATTCGGCTCAATCACTTCGCAACAAAAGCATAAGTCTGTCCTAACGACATGACGTATCGCCTACATCCTAACAACGGAGGGCATCGCAAAAAATACAGACTCATTTCCTGACCCTTGTATAAGGCTGCGTGTACACCGGCGATGTGCGAGGGAAATGAGCGGTGCGCGAGGAAAAACCCACCAGAAAGACTACTACTTTGATTACATTTAGTCAGTGATTTTATGGGTGGAAATGGCTCGCTAAACTAAGAAAATATAAAACATAACATTATTTTACATCGTCACGCTTTGACCCCGAAGGGGTTTGCAGAGATGCATAACAACACCTACATTTCACCCGACGATATTCAGTCACAAATGTGACAGGGAGCGAGCTAGTCGCCAAACAGGTTCCAGTTATTATAGCACATGCTGACATGAATAACAGTAATAATATTTATGTTCACAACTGAACAAATTGGTGCATGCCTTCGGATGGAATCGAACCCACAACCTTTGGGTTAAGAGGCAAACCTTCTTCCAACTATAGACTCCAACTTCTTCCAACGGCTTCAAATACATACTAAGAAAGGAAATCCCAAATAAAAATAATCTTATATCTTTAAATGAGCAATTCTTGTATATATATATAATTGGAATCTCGGAATCGGCTCCAACGATTTTCATACAATTTAGTATATAGGGGGTTTCGGGGGCGATAAATCGATCTAGCTAGGAATAATTTTTAGAAAATGTCATTTTATTCGTGTTTTATCGATAATCAACTTAAACATAAACTTGGAAGAAAAATAACAAAAAGGAGGCGTTTGAGTAGTCTCAACTGAAAAATATGACTCTTCCTGACATCTATTGGCGAATAATAATACTATTTTTTGTGAGCAACTAATTGCTTTAACGACACAACAGCAGATGGCGTTGTTAAGTAACACGAAGTCAATGAGTGTTTGTTTATTTTCCAAAAAACACAATTAAAAAAAAAAAAATACCGAGCAAAGCTCGGTCATCCAGGTACTAAAATATTATTAGACATGCGGTGTGTGACTAAACAATCCGCCAATAATATCAACTCATTTACACAGCGAAGTGATACTATGGGCGAATGTTTGCTCTCGAAACTAAGAACATATGTACTAAGAAAACGCATTCTAAATTATAAAAACTTCAATAGATAAGCAGTGTGTGAGAAAACAATTAGCCAATAGGATAATTTAAACAGAAGTGATCCTTTGGCGGATTTTCCTCGCACACCATCTCTGCTCCATCTTACTCGCTCGTCTCCGGTGGACACGAGCCTTCGCTGTTGGGCTCAATATCGCGCACTAGTAAGCCCGTCCGGTCCTAATTTGTGGCACACATGACACCGTTTTTGCCCAATTTGTTAGACTAATTAAGTCACGGGCTTCTCTTGTTTGGGCTTTGATATTTTCGTGATTCATTATATTATGAAAAAGAATAGAACCTTTGACTACCCAAATATTTTAGAAGTTCATAATTAATTGGACGGTCAAAGGTTTTTTTTAATTTACTTGCTTAGCATAACATGAAGCTAATTATTTTAGAAAACATTAATGAGGTAAGTGATAATTATTTTTTGTCCCAAAAAGGCCTTCACTGAGTAATATAAACACTTTTACGATTTTCCTTGTTTCTTGTCTTCCTTTTCGTAATAACTAGAGAGTTTTTACTTCCTTAGGATTTTTTTACATTTCAATTCCGGACGAAATTGTCCAATTTCATACCTTAGGGTGAGTTGGGACTGGCATTGATTTTGTCAAAACGCCAATTCATTTAGGAACTAAAAACGTTCGTAAGGTAGCGACAGACTTGAATATTCGCTCGATGTGAGCACATTACAAGCCGAATATTCGGTTTAGTAAATTTGTTAGTATATTTTGTTAGTTCAGCGAGCCGAGCTTCGATGACGAGCGCCGAGCACACGAGCGCACTGTCAGTTGTTTTGGCGAATCCCTTTGAATGTTAAATGCTTACATGAACAAAGCAGTCGCCAGCGCGAACATCGCCGAGCGCGCCCTCGTTTTGACTACTTAAACTTAACTGCGGAGCACAGTCGGTCAAATATTCGTCGCGAATATTCAGGTGTCATGAACGTTTGCTCACAACGAACAAACATTCGAGTTCATGCGAATATTTACATCAAGCAAATACTCATGTTACATGACTAATGTAACATGTTACATGTTAATTGCCGGCTTTAGAGAGGTTGTTCGGTGGGGAATTTAATGTGGCTCGATGTTTTTTTTGGAAATGCTCTAGTCTATACTCACCCTTAGGTTAACTACTGTAAATATAGATATCATTTTTTTCAAGGTTAAAAAATATTCCCAATGCTTAGCTTTTAAAAGCTCCGTAAACGAATGAAGCGAAAGCATTCAGGAGTTCTACCGGTCGGTTCCATGAGATCATTAACGGTATTAATATTTGAAACGCTCTAATGGACTTCTGATAACTCCCTTCATTAATAATATGTACTCTTCAGGTGAGTGCGGAAATAAGTATAACTGTTTTAATTATACCGTGAAGTCTTGCTCAATTAAAGAAAGATTAAAATCTACGAAAAACTGAATAGTACTTTTTAAATCTCTCACACGACCTTTTGAAGTTTACATATTGAGTCCAGGGGGCTTACCATGAACTTTTACAAAAACATCATTGCGCAGGAACGTTTTGTTACATTCCTTAATAAGTATTGTTTTGTATCATACCACAAGCATTGAAAACAATAATGTTTTAAAACGTTTTTACTCCTGCTACAGTGATGTCAAAAGAATGTACGATACAAGTGCCTTTATACACTCTGTGGTACTTTTGCGTATTTTGGAGTATTGTGTTGCCAGATGTACGATGTCAATCGTAATTATACGATTTTTGCCATGTAAAAATCGTACAATCGGGGTCGTACAATAGTACGACCGCATAGCGAAATCGTGCCTACAATATCCTATCGATACAGGGAAATTACACTTACGGTTATTACAAGTTGCAAGTAAAAACACTATGATTTCTTATTATTTTCTTCCCTAAGAATTTTTATTTTCCTCACCCGCGTACAACCGCTCCTAAGAAACATCTGGCGACACTTGGTTGTATGAACAATGTCAAAAACGATTTTTTTTGTCTTGTCTCATAGGGCAGGCTAGAGGCAACATAGCCATACCACCATAGTCTTTCGTATGTTTGTCATAACATTTTTCATTAAATCTCTGATGAAGATGATGATAAATGAGATAGATCTCGCTCCTCTTTCCCTCTTTCAGTAAAGGCGAGTTTTCGTTTTAGAAAATAATACAAAATCATGACACCATCTTTTCGGTTCCCATCAAAAACGTAAATTAAATCTACTTAAGATCATGAAGGTAAATTAAATTCAATTGCTGTATACAATTAATGTTTGTGAATTTTTTTTTGTGATATCTAGAATTTAATGCTTAGAATAATTTTTCACAGAGGCCGCAGAGTCTCAGCGAAGCAGTTCGATATCATGTGAGACTTTTTAAAAACCCTCAGTGAAATCGCTGCGGGCTTTAATAGGAGTCTGCAGGCGAAGGCTCACTCTAAGAAGTAACAAGTGCATCAAAAGGAGCGGACTTAGCCAAATAAAAATCTATGTGAAAAAGGGTTGAAATTTATTCTGGAGCCCGTCCGCAGGCGTCCTTCGTACTACGGAGCTTCTATTACCTGCTTCGAGAAACTCGAAAATTTTCAAATCATCGGCCATCTTGCTAAATATTACAAATAGAACCTCAGAAACACAGCAAAAACTCACTTATAAATAGAAAAAGTTACACGGAGAGCAACTTTTTAACAATTGTTGTAATTTGTATCATTCCTGCTATTTTGACAGCTCGGCAGGAATACTTTAGAGGTTGTGGTACGGTTTTTAAACAAATGTTCCTTGGATTGAATGAACGAAATCGAGTGACGTCATCAAAACTGCTAAGCGATATCAAAACTTAACAGGAATACTTTTAGGGTGGTCATGGTACGAAATTACGAAGTAAGGCTTAATTAATGATGTTTTAAGAGGTTGTGGTAAGCCCCCAGTGCTAGTGTAATACAACGCAATCAAATCAACATAAATGTTTATTCAATTGGGTATCGAATATACACTTATGAGCGTCAAAGTTATCAAAAAAAAAGGAAAAAGAGCCACTAGAGCCAGCAATGTAGCGGAAAATAGTACATCGTCAATATCTTCTCAATAAGTTTTGGGGGTGAACAAAAAAGAAAAGAAAATACAAATTATCAAACATTCAAAAGATCCATAGTAGCTACTATGCTTCTCCTAACTTTTTTCTTCTTCTTGTATGAAAAACTTGTAACTCGTACAGTAATCTCATTTTCCAAGAATCCAAACCACGCATTTATAAATCCAATCCTTTGAAGAATAAACATTAGGTATCTTTTAGCGTGCCGTCTATCACGGAGGCAAGTGGTGGAAACTTCGGGCGAACGCGACGCGGCGCGAAATGATGCGGAGTTGGACGTGACCGGGGCGGAACAGATGTTTCAATATCAAATGAGATGTTTTTAACCAGAATTCAAATGTACAGTTTATTTTTATAAGTTTGAAAAATATATTAGGATACATATACATATACTAGCTGTTACCCCGCGACTTCGTTTGCGTTTATTATTCATATATGTATATTTACATATGTGAGCTATCCTATCTGTTAAGTTAGATAGAACTGCACACGGTGTGCAAATTTGATTGAAATCGGTTAAGTAGTTTAGGAGTCTATAGCGGACAAACAACGTGACACGTAATTTATATATATTAAGACTAGCTGCGCCCCGCGGTTTCACCCGCGGTTAAAAAGTATCCTATGTGCTAATCTAGGCTATAATCTATCTCTGTGCCAAATTTCATTCAGATCTGTTCAGCCGTTCTGGCGTGAAAGAGTAACAAACATCCATTCTTACAAACTTTCGCGTTTATAATATTAGTAGGAAGGATAATCTTGAGGAAATACGTGTTGAGCATTTAATGACATAGGTATCTACCTATAGTTTCATTGTCTTTTATAAATTATTTTTGAAGTTTTAGAAGATATTACGGTTTATTTCGATTTTATAATACGTGAATTACTCACGAGAAATTAATTATTTAATTATATAACGGTTATATTTCCTGCGAGCACTAGCTTAATTCATACCTCCTCGAATAGTACCTACTTATCAGGTCAGGTCAGGTCATAATTATGTTTAACTGATAATTTTCAAGTTTTTTTTTTTTTTTTTAAATTAAAAAATTACACTCCACGGACTCCGGGGACCGTGACTTTTTTTAACATAAATCTTAAATTATTATTTAAGCGAAATACAGGTAGAGGGGGGTTAGTTATTAAGTCTTAATCTAAGGTTAGGTTAAAGGTTTTCAGATTTACATAATGCATTGTGAGTACACCACGAGCAGACCAGCGACCCGCAAGCAGCACCCGATCACGAGTATGACGCATGTGCCAGCCATCGCTCTCCTCAACCATATTTGAGGGAAGAGAACGACCCGACACACGACGCCGCCGCAAGAAGGTGCCTTCGATAGTGAGCATGAATGCTCGAGATGGACCCACAATTTATATAAAACGATAACAAAAATAAAACTATAATGAGAACAGAAATTATTACAATTTTTATAACAATTAATATAACATCATGGCCTCCTCCCGACTCAGAGCCTCCATCACTACCGCGTTCCGATCTCTGATGGCCATCTGCAGATTATATTCCTTGATGGTCTTCGGTGATGCAGCCGATGCTCGCCGTAAAAACCGGCTGATGGCATCGTCTTCGATGTCATCGGCGTAGTAGGTGAAAGTCCCGGTGTGCCGTGATATTGCGACGACTGCGTGGGACACGCTCTCATGCAGCTTCATTTTGGGCTTGGTCTTTATGGCGATAACCGACTCGTACGTTAGCCCCTGAGCTTCGTGGATGGTTAGGATGCGTGACCCTGCGCCTCCCCCATACCCTTGACTTTTGAGGGTCTCCTTTTCTTCCTGCGTATGTACTAAGAAAAGGGTGTTGGGGAGGGTGGTGGGAATTTGTGCTCCCTTGTACCTTCTTTGCTCGACGGACTTAATACGAGGAGCCGAGGAATAAATACCAGAGTAAATTTCCCTCAGCGCATACGCGACGTCCATTGGGTTCCTGTGTGTGCAAAGCAACTCCTGGCTGATGTTTGTGACCAGGTTTGGGCGTTGGTACCTCATTTCGAAGAGATTTTCTCTGTCAATAAAAGGTAACTGATTTACATCTCCGATGAGGACAAGCTCACCAGCACCAGACAGCCGTGCAACCATTATTATGGCTCCAAAATGGTTCATGAGCGCTTCGTCTACCAGGAGGCGGTTGAAACTCTCTCTACCAAAACCATTTACGAGAGAAGAAGCCATTGTTCGTACCCTGGATTTCACCAGGTCTCCGATACGGTGCGATAGTTTCTCTCTCAGATCTTTTGCTGCCTCTGTTGTTGTGGTGATGATGGCGTCCCTGTCCACATCGAAGTGACGGGTCACCCATGTTGTCTTGCCACACCCTGGCACCCCATTGACCCATTGTATCTTGTGTATTTTCAAGTTTCAGACGCATAACTCAACGTAACGTAATATAATAAGTGTACCACAGTCGCCTGACCGATAGATACAGGTGTCATTCGTCCTTAGCGCAAATAAAACTTACCCAACTATACTTTTTACTGGCTACAACCTATACTATACTGGCTACAAACCAATCCAGCGGACATAAGTGAATGCGTTGCATCGTGTTTCTTTCGAATTAAATTAAACAAGGCGCACAACTTTCGTTGGCATATGTTTGCGGGTACGCAATACATTGCGTACCGGCAAACATATGCCAAAACTTGCAAATAAAAACTATGCAAAACTTAGTTACAACTAAGTTTTTATTTCTCTAACTGAGTAAAATGATCTTAAACTTATGCTGCGGTCTCAAATTGGCTTCAACTTGGATCTAAGCGTAGCTAAAATATGAAATGGTCAATATTGAACCTTATTACTGTGACACATTGGCTTCAACATCAACTTTGTGTCCGAATAGGGCCAAGAGAGAGAAGATCTTTCAATCTTTTACACAGTCTTACAAGTTCGAAGAAACTTAAAACTGTTTTACCATGGACACTGCAAGAAACCCAGCACCTTGCGTGATGCTAGGACCTCTAATCCTCATTGCATCTAATCTGTGCTAAATATTTCATAGCAGTCTCGCTCTCCCTTACAAGCTAACGTACCCTCATTTCACGGCTACTACATCTCCTCAAGTAGGTCAAGGCCTGCCCCTGATCCTGCTCTTTACGACACGATGCCACGTTACGCCACGCGACGTTTGGCCACGCAACCTGTAAAGCTGCCTACTCACCGCCTCATCACTCATCATTTGTTTCAGATCTTTCATACATAAATTACGAACGCGGTGACGGATTTTTTCTTACGTTAACTGAAAATATGGTAGCTTTTTTAAAGAAAATTGATCTATGCTGTTGATAAGAGCTTTTGAATTTGATTGATTGAGTAAAAAGCGAAGATCCATTACATATGGCTAGATATTAAGATTTCTAAAAGAGAAGTAGACATTTTATATATTTGAAATGTTCCAAAAAACTTGGAAATCTGTTCTGAAAATTAACCAGATTTTCTTTATTTTCACAGGTACTGTTGTAAGCTGGGAATATGACCGAAACCCTCAGGTTTTTTCATTACATTTAAATTTATTAATTAGTAATATTTAGATGTAATTCAAATTCATCATTAAAACCTCTGACCAGGCGGAAATAGAACCCGTTTCCTCCTGCTTAAAATACACTCGCACTACCAATTACGCCAGGAGAGTCGTATGTCTACAAATTTACATAGAGTTAATAATGTAGTAGAGGTAAGCTAAATAAACACTCGAATTAATCACACTTTGAACTTCGTCAGACATCGTACAAATTCAATCACTCCGAGTGCATCGCACTGATTACTTGCCGCCATCCATTCCTCGAAGTAAACATTCACTTTACTATCACACGATCTAAATATATTTCAGTTACAGTGCCTTACGATATACCTACTTACATTTGTTGAAATGATCACGGTTGTTGATCGATGACATTATAAGCATGAGCGCTTAAAATGATTCGTAAATTCAAATATTAATCAAATTTTATAAGTTGAAATTATGTAGAGTACACAATTTACACAATATTTGACCCAAATTTGAGTAAACCTAAACACACATACTTTACATCAGAATATCATAAGTTATTGAAATGGTCACCTGTGATTCAAGTCACGCTTGGATTTAGCATGACCATCGCACATTAAATATAATAAATGAATAGTAGGTGCCAACTCTCATAATTCTACCATACCTACCCCTTTTCTAAACTAGTGGGTTTGTGAGCTGACTGAGCTAGAGACCTCTGTCCTAGACCGGAGTCTGTCCTACTCTACACGTCGCATTCCTCAACCGATTCTCGTGAAATTTTGTGAGCAGGTTCGTAACTATACAGTTTTTTTTGTTTAGTCAGCTTTTGGATTTTTTTCCAAATTGCGGAGATATGTTTCTAAACATATGTGTGTGATAGTTGTATAGGTATAGTGTGTGTGTTAAAAACACATGTTTTTTTTAAGAGGCCTAATCAAATAGGCCTATTCCGTCTCTTTTCATAGCACTGCTATGAAAAGAGACGGAATGCAGTAGTGTAAAAAAGATAGCCTATAATTAGGACTGCTGAATTTAACTTGTAAAATGGTTTAACGTCATAAGTTTTGTATAGTTTTCGAATTGCTTTTTTTAACCAATTTAACAAGTTTAAAATTGTTTTATCCTGTTTATTTGTCCTTGTTAAACAGAGCTGGCATCCCTTTCGTCACGTTAGGGCGTCGTACAAACACTCATGTTCAAGTTGGGAAGCCCCACTGCTTTGTTTGACTTTCTGTTTCTTCTTAAGACTCTGAAGGCATATTAATTTTGTTCATGATTAGGTAATAGGTATTCATGCTACTTTTTAAGCGAGGTTGGTAGAAATGATAAATAAATATTTGACTTGAAAGTAACTACTATTAATAAATGATTTGTGGGTAAGTAAACTAACATAAATTTTGGTTGAACGTAAACATTTTATTTAGAGTTAGGTGAGTTTCTATTACGAGTTTTACAAAAATATGTACTTATATGTAGCTACCTACTTATATTCTCTAATTTCTTAGTTTTTTAAACGCTGCGCCCTGTGAAGATAAAGTGTTTTAACAGACGAGGAAGCAAGTCAAACCGTTTAAAGTCTAATATTTACACTAGGGCTGTTTACTAAATCACTCACACAGAAAAAAAACTATTCTCCTATTAAGACAATATTTATTGGCCAAGAATAATAATGATTTATATATGGCCTAAACAATGAATTCTTGACATTAGCATATTATTGTTTTAAATTGACTGTCTTAAATAAAGACATGTATTTTTAATTCAAATCAATATTATTCTCAGATTAATAACTATGAATTCTAGATCTGAGGTAGCATGTATTTTTATTCCAAATTAATATTATTCTCAGATTAATAACTATGAATTCTAGATTTGAGTTAACATGTATTTTTGTTTCAAATTAATATTATTCTCAGATTAATAACTATGAATTCTAGATTTGAGGTGTCATGTATTTTTATTTCAAAACAATATTATTCTCAGATTAATAACTATGAATTTTAGATTTGAGGTGTCATATATTTTTATTTCAAAACAATATTATTCTCAGATGAATAACTATGAATTCTAGATATAAGCCGTCATGTATTTTGAATCCAAATTAATATTATTCTCAGATTAATAACTATGAATTCTAGATTTGAGTTGAAACGTATTTTTATTTTGAAAATACCATGTCTTCTTACAAAAACAACTTTATTTTAATCGAAGAAGACCTATATTATTGAATTGAGATGATGTTTTAATAATTTATTCTTAAACTAAGGGTTTTTTTGGTTTTCTTTTTGAGAATATAATTTCTTGTATCAAAGTAAGCTTGTGTTTTAGTGTTAGAATCAAATTCTCATTATAAAACGTACTATTCTTAGGCGCACCGCAGATGACGGCGTGGACCAGGCCAGGCCGGTCAATTTCACCGCGATCGATAGAACAAAGGGTATACTGCCAGCCTACACGTGGTCAAAAAGACCGTGGCTGGTCGCACCGCCAGTGCCCGCGTCACCGTGTGGGTTAGCAGTATACCCTTTGTTCTATCGATCGCAGTGAAATTGACCGGCCTGGCCTGGTCCACGCCGTCATCTGTGGTGCACCTGAATGGCAGAAAATGTTTTAGAGCATGTTATATAGATACAGAAACAATTACTGACATTAGCATTTTTTAAGATACAAAATATGTTATACAATTAATAAATTCACTGAAATACAAGAAATTAATCTCTATTGATCAGGTAAAATAAACAAAAAATTTATAACTAAGTAATGTATTTATCAAAGAAAAACATACAAAATTATTAGGCACAAAGTTAAAAACCTACTAGCCGAGCTAAATTGCCGAGTTTTGTTTCTACTCTCTAAAAATAATAGAAATAAATGTCTTGCATGGTCTTACTCACTCGATACACCATTTTATGAGATTTAAAATAATTGAACATACTTTTGATCTGCCAACTTAATTTACTAGAAAACAATATTACATATATCCAGAAGTATTTTCATGTTTTTGTTTTAGTTGTTGGTTTCGTAGTACTTCAAAATTGATTTTCCACATGGAGATGTCGTGAGCAGTGTTTTCAGGTCAGTCAAACTCTGGTAAGCTAGGTGCGTTCGGAAACAGATTTTCTATATTGTCTACGTCCGCACATAAATCCGATATGCCAGCTGTGGTAATGGTGATATTCTCGGTCTGAAAAATAAATAAAAAAATTATCTTTGTGTTTTTAGTACATAAGTATAGCTGTGCCCCCAATTTATCGGTACAGTGGAGTAAGCGAGCCACTTCCTCTACCCAGTTTCTTAAAATATTTCAGAATTTTTAATAAATAGGTATTACTCAGTTTTACTCCGAGTACAGAAAATTGATTAGTGCATTTTAATTTATTGATAGCATACACTGCTACAGGGGTGGGGTGGGTTCGACCCGCAGTTTCATAGGAAATGGTAATTTCTCCGGGATAAAAGCAGTCATGTCCTTTTCTGTACCCCGGACACCGTGTATGCAAAAGTTCATGCAAAATGCAAAAGTTCAATCGAATCTGACTGTACATACCGTCGTCAACGATGTCAAGTAGTCTTCGATTTTGTTCTTTAATTTAATACGTGTGCCTATAGTCGGACACAACTCTTTCAGAAGATCTGCTTTAACTTCTTGGTCGAGAGTTATACAATTAACTGAAATGAAGAATCACAAGTTTTAATCCAATAATAAAATTATCTTCATAGCAAGGTTAAAACATCTGTCTCTCGGGTTAAGACTACAGTTACTTACTAACCACTAAATTGTTCAATGATGTCCGGGGGAATATTCCAACTGGTGAGCAATTCTTCCATTTTCTCCGTTATAGGGATCTTAATTACTGTATTAATGTAGTAATCCCTTGTTTTTTTACCTAACGTAACTTAGGTTAAGTAGGTAGCTACATATATCTTGGTCACTAAATAACTACGAATACTCACTAACGAAAGATGATAAAGAACTACGTAGGACCCAATCACTTTCATTCAAATTAAAAAACAGTCTAAGAACCTCTTATTAATCACTTGTATTGTAAAATAATAACTTGCGCGCACACACGATGTTAACCTGTTAGATGTAATGGCAGCGCGGGCGGCGGCCACCGAGCGAACTTCATTCGCAGTGTTGCCAATACTAATTCCACAAAGAGCGCTAAAAAGTTGCCGGAACCATGGTAAAAAAACCTACTTAAATTTTTTGGGTTACAAGGAACCCGTTAAATTTGTTCTGCCCGTCCGTCCGTCTCAACTTATTAAAATTTGTATTTTTGAACCTTAATATTGAAAATGACTTAGAATTCCTTGAAATTACTTAGAGTTACTTGAAAATTACTAGACTAGGTGCTCTAACCACTGATCACGGATGTTAAGCAACGGACGACACGGTCAATCTTCGTATAGATGACCGCGGGTGGCATTCACAACTGACCATAACAACAATCGTCAAGCTGTGTCAGAGGCCCTTGGGTTGGGTGGCGAGAAACATAACCAAACCTAGCCACTCGGTCTATACTAACGTGTGTGCATTTATGGTATACTAGCTGCGACCCGCGGTTTTACCTGCGGTCATACATTTGAATAAGAATATTATTACCCTCCACTGTCATAGATAAGTCACATTTCCAGTCAGCTTTTAGCGTTCCGTACCTCAAAAGGAAAAAACGGAACCCTTATAGGATCACTTCGTTGTCCGTCTGTCTGTCTGTCTGTCAAGACCCTTTTTCTCAAGAACGCGTGAAGGTATGGAGCTGAAATTTATGTGACATACTCAATTCCATGGTCTCCATGTCAACCCAATCAAAAGATACAGCTGTTTTTGCTGCTAATTTTGGCATTTTCAAAGGAAAACGCGCAACTCAAAAACCTACAGGGTACTTCCAGTTGACCTAGAATCATTTTTGTTGACTATAATTATTATTAGTAGGTATGTACGGAACCCTTGGTGCGCGAGTCGGACTCGCACTTGTTTTAGTTTCAAGTAGGTTTAAAGGCTTATTACACTTGGCTAAATTTAGTAGATTAAATTCAGAAGCAAATTTAGAAGCAAGTTCAAAATTCAAAAGTTTCTAAATGATTCAGTCAGTCAGAAACCACCCTTGCTTCTAAATTTAGTATCCTAACGATATCCTAACTTACTAAATGCTATTACACCATTGTAAACAGTGACGTTACCAAGTGTTTGAAATAAATAATAAATAAATAAATAAATTCGGGACACTTCCACACACGGTCGCCTGACCCCAAACTAAGCAAAGCTTGTACTATGGCTGCCAGAGACTGATATACATACTTAGATATTTTTAAATACATACTTAAATACATATTAACACCCAGACATAGAACAAACACAAATGTTCATCGCATAAAATGCGTTTTCGTGAAACTGCTAAATATTGGTGTAATTTTATAATGTGGCAATATCAAGTGTATGAGCCAAGAATAATTTTCTTGAATTTAAAAACCATTATTTTTGATTAAGTTTATATACCTACTTAGTTCAATCAAATTAATAAATGCTAAATACATCAGTAGGTACAAAGACTAACCCTTGTCTCACATGGCACGAACCATTTAACTTTCTGGTAGGTATAGGTACGATATACAATATACTATGTGTCTCCAGCTTTTAACAATTAAATAACATGATTATGTATTATAAATAAGTATACTTGTCAAAATGCAATTAATTTCGCGTACGGGATCCATTTCTATTATTGTTCGTTGACCGTTTATTACTATATTTACCTAGATCCTACTTCCTACTAATATTATAAACGCGAAAGTTTGTGAGAATGGATGGATGGATGGATGGATGTTTGTTACTCTTTCACGCCAGAACAGCTGAACAGATCTGGATGAAATTTGGCACAGAGATAGCTTATAGTCTAGAATAGCACATAGGATATTTTTTAACCGCGGGTGAAATCGCGGGGCGCAGCTTGTAAGTAATAATTTATGAACTTTCATTACCTACTGAATAAAAGCAGCTAAGGTACCTATTAATCGCATTGTCACAGGCTTAAAATAACTACTTAGGGGCCGTTCATTAATCATGTGAGGCCAGAAAGAGGTAGAGGCGGTTTACACGTACCTACATATCACGTGTATTAATTTTTTCGTCAAACGCGCGATTTCTAAACTGAAAAGCGGCTTGTACCTACCCATACCTAGCTAGTGGGATTTTGACTAACTGTTGCCTGGCAACGAACGAAGTCCTCGTGCGCCTCGACTCGACCTACTAAAATACCTAACACGTGTTTTTTTTGCTCTTTAATCGTCACCACGTATCACCAAGAGGGGGTTAAAAATGGTAAAAAAAACATAAAATAAAAATAAAAACAACAAACGAGTACAGTATTTTTTATTGCCGGAATCTTTAGTGGGCGTAACCCTAAGAGTGAGTTGCACCAACTAGGTAATTTTAACGAAACGATAACCAAAGAGTAACTGGCTGTAAAAAATGGGTTCCATCATTTTAGCAATGGTTAAAATGACGTCAGAAATAACGATAACAATAACCGTCCAATTTCGGGCGGTTAGCGGTTAAAGTTGTTTAGTCATATGTCACCTTGTCTGTTATCTTATTTTTTGTCAAGGAATGGTTTTTGCTCAATATCTCAGTCATTTTCAACTTTGCAACAATAACACTAAGAGCCTAAGTGGTTGTAAATTAGATTCTCTAGCTAACTATTCTCTAACTTAATTAACTATTCTCTAACTTTAGTGCCAATAGTTTTTATGGTGCGATTGATATTTTTTTAATTAATCGGGAAGAGTGGTAAAGTTCTTTTAAAAATGTTTTTGAATGGAAAGTGTAATCCTCCATCCAATCCAAATCTTTGGTTAGTATTAAAACCTACTCAATTTCGAAACTGAATGTGTTTCAGTTTCGAAATTGAGTAGGTATCTCAAAATACTCTACCGAAGAATAATCTTCTAAATAGAAGATAATCTTTGTGCTTCCTTACAGAGAAACTATAATTCTTGGTATAAATATCTCCATGTAAATTATTTCTAGCATAAAGAACAATGATGTCTTCAACGAACACTAAATAATTGGATTTAAACCAAGTATCTAATATTTTTGAATGAAAAAAACCTGCTCTTGATTGGAAAATTCAATCTTTTCTTTGGTCAACACATTCACTGTTTCGAAATTGAGTGTCTCAAAGTTCTCTACCGAAGAATAATTTTCTCAATAGAAGATAATCTATATGCTTCCTAACCGAGAAACTATAATTCTTGGTATAAATATCTCCATATAAATTATTTCTAGCATAAAGAATAATGTTGTCTTCAACGAACACTAAATAATTTGATTTAAATCAAGTGTCTAATATTTTTGAATGAAATAAAACTGCTCTTGATTGGAAAATTCAATCTTTTCTTTGGTTAAAACATTCATAGTTCTTGAATTAATACCACAAAGTATTGAATCAAGTATGTTATTCTTAGTTTTAGTATCAATTATGAGAATAATTTATTTTTATTGTAAAACTTCTGCATTTCTTGGATTTATAATAATGTTTCAAATTAAGATAATATTGTCTCATATTTAAACAATATTTTTGAGAATAATCTTATTTTTGATCTAAGCAATTTTGTAGCGGCATTTTTTTCCGTGCAGTCTACACAAAACAACAACATAATATTACCCCATAACAAACTGAAAATGGGCTAATTATAACTTAACAGATATTTATTGCAACCCTTGAAATGACCCTTTTTATGTACAAGAGGTAAACTAATTGATAAAGCAAACGACCCTTTAAGGTATCCGGCGGAAGGTTTTCATTAAAATTCCTCCATAAAAGGGGCTTTTGCGTGATAATATCATTGTTATGACCCGAACGGACTAACCCGGCGGTGGGTTAGCTCGGAGGAGCTAGATTAATCGAGGCCTCGTAGACCGGAATTATGGCAGGTATCAAATGTATTTTACGGTTATAACCGGGATAATATAAGAAATTATAAATAGACCATGTACTTTCCTTGCATTGAGTTTATGTCTAACACGATGATTTTACATGTAAAGCTTTTGACCAATGGCTTCACCCGGGTGATATCACACAGGTGAACAAAGTATTATGAACTAGAACGAAATAACTACCTGTCATGGAAACAAAACTTCTATACTAAGCTTTAGTAGTGGCTGCAATGCTTTCTTCCTACTAATTTTATAAACGCGAAAGTTTGTATGTATGGATGGATGGATGGATGTTTGTTACTCTTTCACGCCAGAACGGCTGAACAGATCTGGATGAAATTTGGCACAGAGATAGATTATAGTCTAGAATAGCACATAGGCTACTTTTTAACCGCAGGTGAAACCGCGGGGCGCAGCTAGTTACAAATAATAATCAAAAACCGACTTCCTGTCATCTGAATTGGATTTTGTAAAACAAGTTTTAGACTTTTGTTTATATTTGAAAAAATGCTACACCGACTTCGATAAAAACTTAATGGGACCACCTCTAAAGCATGATCTACCAAACAAAATAATAATAATCAAAATAAATTCACAACTGACAGAATGATCGCGTAACATACATACAAATAAATTATGATTATATTGTCTACAAAAAAAACCAGACGAATTGAGAACCTCCTCCTTTTATGAAGTCGGTTAAAATAAATGGGAAGTTTTAGTTAGTCTCCACTTTTTAATAAAGCGAACGTTACATAATTATATGGTACAGACCACAGAATGTAGGTATGCTCTAAGGATGCAGGCACACAGCAGGCCTCGTGGCGTACAAGTTGTAATATGTAATAAACCCTCCCCGCAGTGTGGCATTTCTCAAACATTGTGCTTTATTTTGACATGCTCGATATTATCTTTATCACTGTCCCTCCCTTTGCAAAAGTCACGAGAATGAGAGGGACTAACACTCTACAGTACAGCACTCGTAAGAATAGGGTCACTGTACATTGCAACTTTATACGCTATATATTCCGACCCACCCCTCGCTTCACCCGTGTTGTACCGACTTGTGCCTACCACACTACACGTGCTAGTCACAAAGACGAAAACACGGCGAAAATCAAAAGAAAATCTATCGTCGTATCTAATTTCCGGTAAACATCCTATCCAATATCTAAGTCAATACATTCGTGTAACAGTAGGGCATTATTATTAGATCGACGAGTCATGTTCTTGTCGTTATTGTTCAGTGATGTTTATTCCTTCATCTCTCTGCCTACTCCGGATTCTCTATGAACTTATGAGATCATTGCCCGGGGAATATTGATAGATATCGCCAGAAAATAAGCCTCACTTTCAAATAAAAATCAAAGACAGCGTACCATATTAAGATAATCTTCTCGTCTTTATCGTAAAACCTGCGGCACTCTCGTGAAATAGCTCCACCCAGGGTGTTGAAATCGCAAATCAAATCTCCGTCGCGCGGCGTAAGAGCTTCAATCCCAACTCAGTTAGGGAACGTAAGCTCGCCTGATTTTATTACCGGAGCCAATCTCGCGCCTATCGGGCACTCCGGGCATCGCGCGATAAAATCAAACCACGCCGATGTTGCCATCTAAACTTCGGCAATTTGACGCACGCTTCGTTCAAAATGTCGTTCGAAGGTTGTTTTTCAAGGCCGTGCAAAAGGCGCCTTCATACTACGAGTGCGATATAAGCTCAGCTTACTTCACGTAACCACAGCGCCTTTTGTCCGGAGATCTACAGTTCGTGGAACACAACGAACCGAAACTGGAAAATAGGACACCGTAGTTACCGAGACGTGGTTCAACTCTAGCTCGTTATAAAGTTCATAAAGTTTTCTATAGTGTTGTTTGCATTTATAACTTTGACCGTAATATACCTTCCACTACATTTATACACATACATATTTATACATATGACGAAGAAAGTCGGGAAGGCCGAGGTGTCGTGTCTTTAGCAACGTTAAAACAAGTAGACTGCAGTGTAGACTTTTCATTATTTTAATAATACAGTCACTTAGATTACTTAATTAGTGAAGGGTTGCAACGATGATTGGCAATTTAGAGTAATAGGGTTGCGAATGACCATTTCGTGCGACCGCCCTCAACCAAGGGAAGGACTTTAGAAACGCACCAATCGATTTAAGGGGGGGGAGGGGTGGGAGGGGGAGGGGGGAGAGGGGTAGACCCCTCCTGTAAAGGGGGGAGTTGCGGAAACCCCCCCTTCCAGAGATATGAGCATTTTTGTGTTGCAACATAACCTCACTTTTTTCGATTCTTTTCGTTGTATTTGATGTTTATTAATTTAATTACAATAATATTATTTAACAGAATATTTCAGAGCACTTCGCCGGCCGCTGCCGCGGCACGCTCGCTTCGCTCGCTCGGCTCGTGCGTTGTTTTTCATGTTCTAACATAACCTAACCTAACCAAATTGTTTCTAGAAGCAATTTCGACATTAGCTAGTTTAGGTCTATAAAATATTATTTAACAGAATATTTCAGAGCACTTCGCCGGCCGCTGCCGCGGCACAATGATGATAACAAAAGAACTAACCTAACATTAGCTAGTTTAGGTTTGCTATAAAATAAAACATAATTAATATTTTTGAGAGGCATTCGATTTTGTAAACAAACGATGACTGTCTTTGACGTGACAGCACAGAAACTCAAGATGGCGTCGATTACGTTCCTTTTTTATAAGTTTGTTAAGTCATAATTAAAAAGAAAAAAATTAAAAACTTGGTTATTTTAAATTAAAAAAAGGTTTTTCGATAAAGAAAACGTTATTTATAATGAATAAAACGATATACCATATAAATAAATAAAAAATAGCCGAATTTCAAATTTTTATGTCGTGCAACATGTTTTTCAACTTTCGTAGAACGTAGAACGGAACGCTCAGTTTCGAAACAAGTTATAAACTGTGAAAATGTTAGGTTAATTTTTCGATTTTCAATAATTAATATCTCGAAAAGTATAAGTTTCCGCAAGTTTTCCTTTTACAGGAAGCCTTCTTATAATAAGACCTATCTGTGAAAAAAACATGAACCGTGAAATCGATTGGTGCGATTCTAAAGTTGAGCCATGTATTCTACGAGTTGATAGTACTAATCTGTTTTATATAATTAGTAGGTAGTATAAAAATGACTAAAATTGTTGAAAATATATTGGACCCAGAACTTACAACCTCATTATTTTCTCGATAGTTTCTTGCCTGATTTTGCTGAAATGTTCCTACTTGAAGTTAAAAACGCGTTTGTGTTTAATATCTTTTTCATCACACTCGCTCGTAAAAAGGACTTTATTACATCAGTTTTAGCTCATAATCCGAGCTATTAAGCACGTGTGCTGTTACTTTACCATTATCGCACTAGTAACTAAACTAGACTTTTTTTAAATAAATCAACAATAGTTTTTTTTTACTTTTCTTAAATTCTTGATTTAAAGTATCATAACTACGTAATAACAGTAAATAAACATTATTTTTTAATCAAAATATTGACAATTAATTAGGTATGATAATTTAAACAAAGTATTCGCTTTATTATTTTGCCTAGGAAAATTTTGATAGGTGGAAAAGCAGCAAAATGCGCATACATTTTCAGAAAAATGTATTGACTAATGCAAGTCTGTGTTTTTTCCCCTCGCATGTGTGATGAAAAACGTCATATGAAACGCGTGTGCGTTAATAATTACACTATTGGCTCCATTAGTGGGCTCGCATACGGCTCGCGCTATAATACCTTCTCGAGTGAATGACAAATACAAGAAACTAACGGAACGAGCTTTTTTTTATCTACGCGTACGAAATCGTGAGCAACAGCTAGTAGTTAATATAGAAAAAAATCCTGTATAGCTGGACTAAAGGGGTCTTAGATTGGATATTGAAAAACCTTTTGTAGCTGAAATACATGTATAGTGCTTAGATTTTAGCAAACACCAAAAAAATAATCAAAATAAACCGAGATTCAAAAAATATCAATAAATCAAATGCTTTGAAGGCAGTAATCGCTCAGATTAACACATCCTTAATCTAACACATGAAACTCAAATGTTGGTTTTATAGATGAAACATAAATTCGAGCGAAGCTTGTAGCTGGGAGTTTCCAAGCAAAGAGGTTAACATTGAATGAAAACTCAGAATAAGCACTGTAAGAAGAGTTTATTTGAAAATTGAACTAGCTACCAAGAAAAAAATACGAGCACGTGCTCCACGAGCTGCACGAAATGTAAAATAAAAGACTGTACCTTACTAGTACCTTTTTATTAGTTATGAGAGAGTATAATATTAGACAGTATTTTTAGAAGAGGATTCGCTAAAGCAGTGTTTTTGTCTAGGGGCGGCTTGAACCCCTCGCTGCCCTCAGGACTCATCTTCCCTTGCTGCATTCGGGAGTTAACTCTAGATTCCCTCGTTACGCTCAGGGTACAATAAGCCGCCCGCGACGTAAGGCACTGCTTTGTGCCCTCGGTACATAATCTACTATTGTTACTCTTTATTCACAAAAAGGTGAATTTAGAAGCAAGACCTGTTTGCTTTTCTCCAATCAAGTCTATCGATTGTTTGTCGCAACCAAATCCATTGTGTCTTGATATTTCCTTCAATTTTACGAAGAAGAAGCTAATGTTATAATACGCCAATAACTTTTGTCTTTCTGTTCTTGTTCTGCTTCTTCTTCGACGATGAGATTCGACAATGAAGACTGATGTTGTTGTTCCTAAAAACAATATTAAATGATAATTAATTTGCAACCATACTAAGTCCCAACGCTCGTATCAATAATTTATTTATGTACATTGTGTACACAAAAAAATAAAAAAAGATTACCAGTTTATTCGAAGGTGAAAAAGTCCCTGTTCCTCGGATGCTCTGATACCCTTCGGCTGATTTTGAACTAGGCATCTGTAAATAAAAATATAGGATAAGTTTTTAGTATTTTTATTAACTGAAACGGAAGTTCTTCACTCGCGCTTCGCGCTCGCTGAGTGAATGGTTGTACTGGCGTCACGCATGCCCATAGCAGTTCAGCGCCACTCTGATTACAAGTAGTGGCTCTATGAGCAACGTCTCACAAATTACATATATCCGCTATTTTAAATAAAGCCTAAATTTACAAAATTTCACAAATATCGGTTGAAAAATGCGATCTGTAGAGGAAAACAATCGGACATCCGTGCAATCAGACGCTGGACGCCGGACATACGACAACTTCAGCAATAGCATTTTCATTTGGCATAGCTCTGACTATGCACTATGCTTGTCACCCTAATAATATAAGATGTTAAATGTCTTTTAACTCACCTTAGTTCAGTACTTGCATTTGTTGTTGGCTGAACGCTTGTGTTTAAAATTTGATAATTTCGTTGATCTCTGTTTCTGAAAAAATGAAATAGAGCAATTTAAAGATATTAATTACACAATATTCATATTACTCAAAGCGTCTCGTTTGTATCTTTCCATGATACCATAAAATATAAAACAATTACCAATCTATAATCCCAGTTTAAAATATATTATTATTCTAGTCTTCATGCAATAGAGACTAAATTAAAATAACTATTTAGACTAGATGCAGGTTGGTATCAGTTACCAAAAAAATTGTTGTATATATTAAATATAAATAAATAACAATACATACAATAGTGACTCTGCGAGCTGGTGATCTCGTCAAAAAAGTTTTTTGGAAATTTTCCAATTATGCGGAGATATATCTTTTTTTAAATCACATCTCTGCCATATTGAAAAATTTCCAATAACCGCCTAGACAAGAAAATTCTTTTTAAATATCGGACTTACTCACAAAGTTTCAAGAGAATAGGTTAAGAAATGCGACCTGTAGATTAAGACAGGTCTGGACAGAGATCCGGACAGAAATCCAGACGGAGTTCGGACATACGAAAGCATTTTCGTCGAATCTGAAGCATAGACGCTTCGCTCGCTAACGATCTCTCGCTCGGTTATTGTTGTAAGAAAATGTAATAACTTTTCTATCGAATTCAATGGCCATGACTCGGAACACTACTTTCTGAATGCAAATGCTTGACTTTTTGTATTAAATACTATTTTTTACTAAAAAATACTTTAAGTGACTGATCAGAGTGTTAGTAAGCATATTCTTTAAAAAAAAAAAAGAGTAAATAACGAAGTTATGCTGCAACAAACATTTAGTAAAATTTATACAATGTAATTGAGTGCGTCCTAATTTTTGAAGTCGGTTAACAAACCAGGATAAGTTAGAAAAATATGCTCAATACACTGCTAAAAATAATAATGTATTGCGGACCGTGGTTGGTCAGCTATAACATAAAAATGTGATTGTTTCTAGTTTAGGTAGGTTAGTTTAGGAAATGTGCTATACCAAAAACAAAAATTAGTATTAGTCATTTACACCGTTCGCACGCAACGACCGCTTTCCGATATTGACATCGTAAGTACACATAATAATTATCATTATTATATTTTTACCCGATTGTTCAAGAAGGATTATTTATTATTATTAACTATAGAATACTCCCCATTTCTATGTTATTAACTAGGTGTTGGGGCATCAGCAAGTATGCCACAGCTTCAATTTGAAATGGCTTAGGTATGTTGACCTTAGTATAATTTTTGTGAATAATTGAATCAAATGAAATCACGAGAAAAAAAACAGCTGTTTCATACAAAAAGCTCATCGATCGTCGACAAAATGTAAGCAGATGCTTTTTTCCCCGATTTAATTTACAAATAAAAAAGTTTAAAGAGTAATCGTTGTTTATAATGAAGAGTACAATGACCCCCGTTTGGCTTAGTACACCCTATACCGATAACCCTGTGCAATGTACAAATATGACACATATTTGTACATTGGTATACAGGTACATTTGTACATAACAAAACAAAAACACAGTTCTGACAAGTCTTGCACTTGGATAATTATCATGAGCAACATGTACAATGGGGCCCGTGCCGTGGCGTGATGATTGTAGTACAGCACGACGCTGCGCGACCGCGGCTCGTATCACAGCAAAATAAGGTTCATGGTCGCACAGCGTCGGCGGGTAAATCCAACAATCATCGCAATGTAATGGACGATGAAGCCCTGAGAGTTAACATAGGTCGGAGGACACGTCTGTAGTTTTCTATTATTTTTATCAGGAAAACAAACGTCAGACCGAATCATATGCCACTAAAAACTCAGACACTAGGGTTAGTCACTTCAGTCTACACAATAAGAACAAACGGGTAAAAATATTTATGTGGTAATTAAATATTAATAGGTAGGTAGGTACTTACCACTTAGCTAGTTGGAGTCCAATTTTTTTCTTACGCCTAGCTGCCTTGGTGACATCTCCCATTTTCATCGGATCAACCTTCTGTACCCTCTACTCACAACGCGATCAATTATTGTCCAAATATTTTCACTAGTAGTAAAGTCACTAAAAACTTATCAAATGTCTTGAAAAACTACTTTTTTTGATTGTCTCTGGGTAATTAAGCACTGTTTAATTGATGATTTACGTACAAATAGAAAAAAAATGCGAAAATATTTTTCGGCAAGGCGAGTACGTCCCTACTTCGTGAGGCGCTGGCGCCGACTGGCCCGTCCCCCGCAATGGAGCTCGCGGGTGTCAGTGGTCACGTGATCTGACGAAATACTTCAAAATAACACAAAATATTACTAAACTAACTCAATTTTTGCTCTAAAAATATGGTAAAAGGACGATCAATCATATTTTTAATTTCCTATCCGAAGGTGTAAAAATATATAGTAACGTAATCTCCGTAAGCACGGTATTGCACGCCATGAGAACGAAAACAACGTTCATTTAATATTTTTTTACTCGCAATCTAGTAAGTAATATAATATTTTAATCAGACTAATTAATAGGTAACAGAATGATCTTATTGGTGATATTTTTTTCATATCGGTAGGGTCCGTAGCTTCTTCACAACGACGAGTTGAATAGACGCATTTGGCGAATATTCAAGGCTTAATAGCTTTACTTGTATAACATGACTAATTTCGGTTGTACAAGCACCAATAGCAATATTGTCGTCACTACGTGTTGCCCATGTGACCATTTATGACTCGGAATGGCCTGACGGAGTATAATATTATAGCATGATCGATACTTAGTAGTTGTAAGGTTGTTGGGTAGTTAATGTGCGTTAAGTCCAAGATTATTACGGTCAGTAATTAGTGGTGGAGGATTCACTAATACATTTTTATGAAAAGCCTAAAAGGTATTTACTAGGGCTTCTGTGGACTAAGGAACGCGAGCTAATAGCTTGTTAGTATCATCATCAACATTAACTACCATCTACGAGGTTATCCTCGCTAAAAATAGGTTCACTCTCATATTATACACTGTCATATAATATACATATACTTAGGTGCTTGCAGTCATTTACGTTTGCCAGATACGTTACGTTGTCATGTACCTACTGAAGTTATGCCTTGTCATGTTCTAAGAACTGGTGTATGGCGACAGGCTCACCCCTTGTCACATTTGGGACTGAATATCGCCCGGCGATGTGTGGGTGTTGTATTACACCTCTGCCAGCCCCCTCGGGGGAAAGGCGTGACGATATATATGTATGTAGGTACATATTTATGTTCTAAGAAATCAAAAAAATATCATCTATCCTATCCTACTCATATTTTAAACGCGAAAGTTTGTAAGAATGGATGAATGGCTGGATGGATGTTTGTTATTCTTTCACGCCAGAACGGCTGGACAGATCTGGATGAAATTTGGCACAGAGATAGATTATAGTCTAGAATAGAATAGCACATAGGATACTTTTCAACCGCGGGTGAAACCGCGGGGCGCAGCTAGTACTTAATATTATAAGAACGAAAGAAACTCTCTATCTGTTTATTTGTAACTACTTCACGGGGCAAGATTGGACGGAATGAGTTTTGATAAAAACTAAGTCCTTTTTTCGGAATAAATACGTGATATTATGTCACATGAGCGAAGTCGCGGGTAACAGCAAGCTCAGTAAATATCACTAAAGAAATTTCTTAAAATATTTAAACCATTTTTCTTGGCGTCTCTCCGTCGGCGATCAATCGTTCAGAGCAGTGCGGAGTCGTTATCGCGGCGTGGCTTGCTTCATTCTCATCCATCAAGCACAGCTCGGCTTGTGTGCTCAGGCAACATTATGAGACCTTGGGGGACCGAGTTTAATGTTGGTATTGTAATACCTATTTTAATTTCGTTCTGCGGCGATTCGCTCGGAAGTGTCGTGATGCTTTTGTTTCGGAAACTAACGCCTTGTGCTTTAATTTTTGCTGCATATACTTTTCATTTTAAGGTAACTACATACATAATTATAGCAGTAGCGTGTTAATATAATCTAATTTAAAAAATCTATTATAATTTATTTCAACTTGGCCGTTTAAATGAGCATCATCTTTTGTGATCCAATTTAGCAAAAATCTATTTCGTTGTGTCTCGTCGTTAGCATCGTAATTAATTTCTAGACCATTATTACAAAATTTTAGGACTAGGTTGCGATTTAGCCGGCTTATGAGCGGGTATTTTGAGCATAACAGGGTAAATTGTGTAAGCCGCGGGAGCGATTAAAGAGGTAACACCGCGTGCCCGGAGAGATAAGCCGGTGATCCGGGTGAAGAATTACCGTTACACTCGGTATCCGGGCGAAGATCTCCGTTAGGATGCCTGTTCACTGAAGTATTGGGTCATTGAAGCGGAGTGGAGAGAAGCGGAGCTGACGCAAAGCTAAAAATAAATAAAAATAAAAAAAACCCCGACAGCAAATTTCATCAACACCGATTTCCATCAAACATAGCTAAGAACACTCCCGACTAATTCAGCATTAAAAAAAACGAAATCAAAATTGGTTCATCCGTGCGGGAGCTACGACGCCACACACACACAGACACGTCAACACCCCAACTTATAACACCCCGACGTTTTTGCGTCGGTGGTTAAAAATATTTGTCAGCTGAGCGCCGCAACTTCAACAGGTATTGTATGGTGCAGATACCAGCATAAAAATAGTCTGAATGAAAAAAAAATAGGGAATGCGCCATCATTAAATAATCTAAATTTGTTCAATCTAGTCTTGTCAGTACTGTACTGGAAATGTAACAAAAATCTAACGTTGATTTTACTACATAAGTGTATTGCATTAAAAACCACGTCTTCGTTCTGTTTTACTTTGTTCTCAGCGTAATGAAGATGTCGCAGTTAAAATCATAAGTTTCTCAACTCTGTTTTCCCCCAATGTTATATCTACTTCAAATGTGATCTGGCTTCAACAGCGGACTCGATACTCTCGCTACTCCACATTATAGTATCCACTCCATTATTTCATGCTACTTCTTCATTCCGCTCCAGTCCGCTCCAGTGGACAGGCAGCTTTACGCCGGCGACGGCACACGAGGCCGATTAGTTACCGCGCGACATCCGGCGAGATTGGGAAACTCTAGCGAGATAAAGTGGTGGAAAAGTAACCGGATCGCCTTAGCCGGCTTTACAAGATTATGTTTACTTAGCGATTATTCTTTTACACGTTTAAATAGTAACCAAACTGGGGGGCTATTCCTGAGATGAGATTTTATCTTGGTCACTCTCACACCTATGACATTTTAAACTAGAGCAACAAGGACGCAAAATGGTGAGATGAGAATATCAAATCTCCGAATAGGGTCCCTGATGTTTTGTTCTGCCAAAAAAATGTAGTTTAGAGAAATAAAAAATATCGATGATTTCTGCGAAAATCGTCGTACGAGTACATCAATATAAAGTATTGTAATGGTGGGAGTTGTCAAAAACATTTTAGAAACTCTCACAAGAGTCTCTAAAATGTTTTTGACAGCTCCCTTATTTTTTCTAGTCCCACTTTTCGTCTTCTCCCTTAAAATGAATTCGAGTTTCTTTTGCATTGCTTTTTACAGACCAAAGAGGAGAAGGTTCTCAATTCGACGGCATGTAGGTGTTTTTTGCACAAGTAGGCCCTTCAAAATAAGTATGATAATAAATATGAGAAGTAAATGCTCCTTTTTCACAGTATCCAGTGTCACAAGAATTCACGAGTTTGGCTCGGAAAGCCTGCAATAAAGGGAATAGTGTCCGCACACATGTTATTTATTGGCTGAGTCGGATAAAAACTGTCAGGGCGCGGTATCTCGTATGAAAAACTGCGTGTTTCACCGCCGCGGTATTACGTCGCCGAAAGTGGTCCAATGTTGATGTCAGTCGGATTGCTCTATTTCAAATGTCACTGAGCCGTAGGGTAGAGTGATTGGATATTTAAAAGGTCAATAGCGAGTGTGAAGAATAAAGTACTTAGTAGAAAGTAAGAAAAGTAGTGCGATTGACCTACTACTTATGTTTAAAAAAAAACGATAAACAAAACAAAAAGTAATTTGGTCTGTATAGTTATCTATTATAGAAATTAACATAACTGTAATCACACTAATATTATAAAAGCGAAAGTTTGTGAGTGTGTTAGTGTGCAAGTAAGTAAGTACATATGTTTTTACTACGCGGGGTACACCGCGGGGTAAAAAAGTAGTAGTGTAGCTAGAAGAAGTGCAGCTAGTAATATTATTAAGGCAAAAATTAGTGAGTGAGCACAAAGAGTGTTTGTTTGTTACTTACTTCTTCACGCTCAAACGGATTTACGGATTTTGGTAAAATTTGGTATGGATATAGCTAATATTCTGGATTAGCACATAGGATACTTTTTAATGACATGTAAATAACACCGCAGTGTAGCTAGGTTAATAGTAATTTTAAGTGATAATCTCATTTGCATAAAACATTGAAATCTGCACAACAATTAAATAGCTTAATTGACTTGCTTCAACTACTAAGTACTTACCAACCATTTGTGTTCTAGAAGTTATAAATTAGGTCTCAACCAAGTAATGCAAGAAACTTTAACTATTATTCAGATCGACTAATAAGCCTTAAGTTTTAAATTCGGTCTTTAATAATTTATCCTTCAAGTTTCCCGCTTTTAAAAGTTCTTGAAGGTTCTGCTTTATCGAAATAAATCAGTGAGTTCGGGTGAGAATATGTTTTAATTAATTTCTCCATAATTACAGTTTTAATTGCTTTCCGATGCGAAATGAGCCTTTACATCAAAATAATTATAACGTTGTCGGGGAAACGGTGAAGGTCATAGCGGAATTACAAGTCCCGTAATTAAGCGAGTCTTTGTTGGTTTTAGCTGCAATTTAGGTAATAATTTAATCTTTGGAAAATTGAATTGATTCATAATTAGAGGTGGGTATAACGTAGTCACTATTATCTCATCTGTAGTAATAGGTGAATATCGTCGCTCGCACGAATAATTTCTAATTTTTCAGCTGCTTTGAGTTAGGACCACTATGTCGTCGTATCTAACCGTCATATCTCTATGATAATTGGATTGAAAAGATATTTATATCTGTGCACACGACGTATTAACATTCACATCAAAAGTTCACTAAATTAAAACTACTCCTCGTAAAAAAGTGACTCTATAATAACAACGTAACCCTTAAAATAGCACAATGTTCCCCTATTTCATACATACCCTTTACAAAACATGTGTAAAATCAGTTCCAAATCATATCTCAATATTGAAAGCTCTTTACATTGCCGTAAGCTCAGAAAAAATATTGACACAATATAAAATCAAAAGCTGGCATATTTGTTCCTAAAAAGCAATATCGAGGGCTTTTTGACGCTAACCTAATAATCTTTTGACAAGTGAATCGACGGTTGATGGGAAAAGGTCATGAATGCTATTATTGTTTATAAAACACGATTTTTGGTAGGTATTATGCATAATGTATTAATACACAGAATATACGACAGACCAACACTCTTAGTGTAGTTCTATCCGTCAAAATAAACAACTATTATAACTTAAGTTTGCAAAATTCGAAAGAAAAATAATTGAGTCTCCATATAAGATAAACTCGTCACGTGATCAATTTTGTACGAAGACTTGATTTTTTATCGAATTTGGAAACTTGTGTTCTAAAAGTGGTTGACTTTGATAGGTAGAATAACACTTCTAAGTATTATTACACCCAAAACCAGCACCACGTTATATCCTTTCTCGTTTCTATACCTTTAAGTCCGCGAAAAATGTCCGATAGCAGCATGCCAAATGTAAACTTGGTAGCAAGTGCTGTCGCGATAACTCTTGCTGCGTACAGATAGTCGGACATTTTTCGCGAAAGTGTTCCTGCAGAAACTAAGCCTTAGGTTAGATATCTAATTTTTTTTAAATGTAAGAAATATAAGAGAGATAAATAAATAATACATAACATTTTACGCTCATAGTTCTCTACTAGGATTCCCTGCGTCGGGGAAGCTATGGAACACACGTAGTGACACGGAGAACTAACATCCAGACCCTTAACGATAGTTTCAAAGTGCGCTACAGAGAGTGTGATTTGAATGTAGCTTGCGATGCGAATGAAATACAAATAGAATCCTTGTCCAGGTGCAAAACTGGTCAGTTCATCTTGTTAAATTTTATTCAATGCCCAGCAGCAGCTGCTGTACTACCTGCTAAGGGCCACTTGCAGAACTCTCAAGTTATCTTTCTAACTCGGAGTCAACTGCTCATCAGAGGTTAAACTGACAAGATCATCTTGCATCACCAAGAGTTGCCAGCTAATCTTGAAGTAACATTAGAGTGACATTAGTGACATTTATTTATGGACATTACATATTATTATTACTCTGAGTAATTGAAAACCGCGATTTTCAGCAAGTTGGCCTAAGTGGATTAGGTAATGCATCGAGAATGTCCCTGGTGTTGCACAGTCAGGTGGCCACTCATAATATGGAAGACTGCACGAGCCTATGTCCCAAAATATATCGCAAAACATTTCTAAAACAACTACCAACTACAAAAACGATTTCGTAACTGACCCTTTGAAAGAATTAAGTTTTTATTAGATTTACTTGTAAGTCTTGAGCGATCGGTAGCCGAGGTATCCACCCTGAGAAACTCAGTATTTATTTTCCGCCCGACGCGTCTCGATATTGGTTCAAGTAATGAAATCAACTCGCTCACCGATATTTCCCGGCTGATTGCTTTCATACCTCTTTTTCTTCGCCTCGTAATATCATCAGATTCCTCGAGCGACGTCACTTCGGCGCGAGATTCTAAATTGCTATTCCAATAAGATTTTGTATTATTTTTCCCTTCGATAATGTTTCGTTAATGGGATCTGGTTTGTTTTTTGAGTAGTTACGAGTACGATGTAGTTTGAATATCGTTTCTTGGGAATTATAGGGTGAGAGAGGGTAAGTAGACAAGACACCTTAGGAAATAGACGAATTATGAAGTGGACAACTATGGAAATGGACTAGTTAGGAAGGTGTCCGAGTTGACCGAAAAGTTTGATATCAAAGATAGTTAGGAAGTGGCCTAAACTGACCGAAGGGTAGTAAACGACGCCCTCTATCTTGTTTCTAAAATAGACACTGGGACACTAGACGTTGTCGGCCGGAACGTTTCTGAGAACTAAAATCAATTTAAAACGTAGACTGAATCTATTTTTTTTTTTTGTAGATTTGCTCCATACTAAGCCACAATGTCGTAAGTAAACAAAATTGAAAAAAATACTATTCATCCAAAACTAACTAATATAAACAAAAATTAATAAAGTTATGAACACAAAAAACAGCTCTAAATTAATTCATACTAAAATCCAACACAAACTTTCTATTTTTGACTTTTATTTTGGAACTTTCAAAACAAATTTATTATTTAAATTACCCATTTAAATTAATAAAACCTTTAAAGTTTTTTAATAAACACTTTTAGGTTAGTTTAAGAGTCCAAATTAAATTAGCTTAGTTAAAGATCTCGGTTTGTTTCAGGTTGGTTCTTAGATTTGATATCAAAAGTTATCAAAAGGTATCACTAATGTAGGTATCTACATTTTGTCTAATTTTTATAGCTGTTACTTTACTTTACTCATTCAATGCTTTTACCGCTCATTATAAATATACGAGCGATCGCCCCGGCTTCGCACGGTATCTATAAACATTCCGTGATTATCGGACTAATGGTGAAAACCGCATCAAAATATGTTGTATAGTTTAGGAGGCGTAGTGGATATACAGACAGACGCAGAAAGCGACTTTGTTTTATACTATGTAGAGATGAATATGTCCTAGCTAACTTACATAATCAGCCGTTCAATTAACATGCTAGCCATTTTACTAAGCGGCGCCGTTCAACTAGCATCCTGAACGATATTCAGCTGTAACTTCTAAAACAACATTTAATAAACTGGCTGGCTGATGGTCAGGCCATTCATACAATAGGGTGATTATTTGCCAAAAATACCTACTAATTTTGCCCGAAGAAAAGTGTTCTGAATTAGTCATAAAATAACATCTGTAACTCCGTGAAACGAACCGCAATTCTGATGATAGACATGGTATTTTAATTACCCAAAATCTCTCCTGCCCGACTCATATAACTGAGCAAATCTGACTTGGCTCTGTCAGGTTAGGCTAAAGCGGGAGCGAAGCGAAGCGGAGCTCCCGGAAGCTATCGGACGGTTAGCGGCTCATATTTTTTTTAATAGACCTACTATACGCTCCAATATTCCCACTTTCAATTAAAGGGCCGCTAAATGTTTTGGCAGGTCAAAACGTTGGATTTAATTGAACGACAATGGACGGTCACCAGAGACTTTGCAATGCTATTTTAGTTTGTGACCTCGAAAGGAACGTTAGACTAACGACTTGATTTGAAATTGAGCTGGCGAAGCGTGCTGCAGAGTGCCGAAGTTTGGGCACATTTGGAAGCTATTGGCGTTGGTGAGGATAACTCCATTTGCCACTACATAAAACAAATTTTATGATGATTGTTCGATAAATCAGCTTCCTTCATACTAGGATATAAGAATTATTCATACTAGGTTATTTTACAATTACAGTTAATTTTTCAAAATACCATGTATCTTTAAACGACGGACATATTCTAGGATATAATTTTACTCATAACTATGAACAACTTTTACTATAAAGTCAACCCTGAACTAAAGAAAAAAAAGCTGTTCGTTACATCTTTTCGAGATTTCAGGGTTGACCTCATTGTAAACGTTTTTAATGATAAGTAAAATGATATCGATAATCGATTTGTTTCTGGTAGTTTAGAGTGGTTGGAGCGGCTCAACTTTAGAATCGCACCAATCGATTTCACGGTTCATGTTTTTTTCACAGATAGGTCTTATTATAAGAAGGCTTCCTGTAAAAGGAAAACTTGCGGAAACTTATACTTTTCGAGATATTAATTATTGAAAATCGAAAAATTAACCTAACATTTTCACAGTTTATAACTTGTTTCGAAACTGAGCGTTCCGTTCTACGTTCTACGAAAGTTGAAAAACATGTTGCACGACATAAAAATTTGAAATTCGGCTATTTTTTATTTATTTATATGGTATATCGTTTTATTCATTATAAATAACGTTTTCTTTATCGAAAAACCTTTTTTTAATTTAAAATAACCAAGTTTTTAATTTTTTTCTTTTTAATTATGACTTAACAAACTTATAAAAAAGGAACGTAATCGACGCCATCTTGAGTTTCTGTGCTGTCACGTCAAAGACAGTCATCGTTTGTTTACAAAATCGAATGCCTCTCAAAAATATTAATTATGTTTTATTTTATAGCAAACCTAAACTAGCTAATGTTAGGTTAGTTCTTTTGTTATCATCATTGTGCCGCGGCAGCGGCCGGCGAAGTGCTTTGAAATATTCTGATATATATAATATTTTAAAGACATAAACTAGCTAATGTCGAAATTGCTTCTAGAAACAATTTGGTTCGGTTAGGTTATGTTAGAACATGAAAAGCAACGCACGAGCCGAGCGAGCGAAGCGAGCGTGCCGCGGCAGCGGCCGGCGAAGTGCTCTGAAATATTCTGTTAAATAATATTTTATAGACCTAAACTAGCTAATGTCGAAATTGCTTCTAGAAACAATTTGGTTAGGTTAGGTTATGTTAGAACATGAAAAACAACGCACGAGCCGAGCGAGCGAAGCGAGCGTGCCGCGGCAGCGGCCGGCGAAGTGCTCTGAAATATTCTGTTAAATAATATTATTGTAATTAAATTAATAAACATCAAATACAACGAAAAGAATCGAAAAAAGTGAGGTTATGTTGCAACACAAAAATGCTCATATCTCTGGAAGGGGGGGTTTCCGCAACTCCCCCCTTTACAGGAGGGGTCTACCCCTCTCCCCCCTCCCCCTCCCACCCCTCCCCCCCCTTAAATCGATTGGTGCGTTTCTAAAGTCCTTCCTATATCAGAATATTTCAAAGCACTTCGCCGGCCGCTGCCGCGGCACAATGATGATAACAAAAGAACTAACCTAACATTAGCTAGTTTAGGTTTGCTATAAAATAAAACATAATTAATATTTTTGAGAGGCATTCGATTTTGTAAACAAACGATGACTGTCTTTGACGTGACAGCACAGAAACTCAAGATGGCGTCGATTACGTTCCTTTTTTATAAGTTTGTTAAGTCATAATTAAAAAGAAAAAAATTAAAAACTTGGTTATTTTAAATTAAAAAAAGGTTTTTCGATAAAGAAAACGTTATTTATAATGAATAAAACGATATACCATATAAATAAATAAAAAATAGCCGAATTTCAAATTTTTATGTCGTGCAACATGTTTTTCAACTTTCGTAGAACGTAGAACGGAACGCTCAGTTTCGAAACAAGTTATAAACTGTGAAAATGTTAGGTTAATTTTTCGATTTTCAATAATTAATATCTCGAAAAGTATAAGTTTCCGCAAGTTTTCCTTTTACAGGAAGCCTTCTTATAATAAGACCTATCTGTGAAAAAAACATGAACCGTGAAATCGATTGGTGCGATTCTAAAGTTGAGCCCTGATATATATAATATTTTAAAGACATAAACTAGCTAATGTCGAAATTGCTTCTAGAAACAATTTGGTTCGGTTAGGTTATGTTAGAACATGAAAAGCAACGCACGAGCCGAGCGAGCGAAGCGAGCGTGCCGCGGCAGCGGCCGGCGAAGTGCTCTGAAATATTCTGTTAAATAATATTTTATAGACCTAAACTAGCTAATGTCGAAATTGCTTCTAGAAACAATTTGGTTAGGTTAGGTTATGTTAGAACATGAAAAACAACGCACGAGCCGAGCGAGCGAAGCGAGCGTGCCGCGGCAGCGGCCGGCGAAGTGCTCTGAAATATTCTGTTAAATAATATTATTGTAATTAAATTAATAAACATCAAATACAACGAAAAGAATCGAAAAAAGTGAGGTTATGTTGCAACACAAAAATGCTCATATCTCTGGAAGGGGGGGTTTCCGCAACTCCCCCCTTTACAGGAGGGGTCTACCCCTCTCCCCCCTCCCCCTCCCACCCCTCCCCCCCCTTAAATCGATTGGTGCGTTTCTAAAGTCCTTCCGAATACATTTTTAAAGCGGGCCGTCGATTGAACAGCTCTGCTAGTCCTAGTCAATATGTTTTTTGTTATGAGATTTTTGAAATGTTGTAAGCATTGGTTTAAGATAGGTTGAGTGATTTATCCCTGGTACCGGAGTTCTTAGAATGCCCATCAGGAGCCCTATTCTTGCTAAAAATATTTTCTGATCAATGTCTCTCTCGTTTTAAAAGTGATAGTGAGAGTGACCAAGAAACATCTCACGCGTCAAGAATAGCCCTCCAGAGCTATTCTTACGATAATAAGCATTATTCCCCCTATTCCTACGCACGAGATATGTTTTGGTCAATGTCTCTCTCGTTTGAAAAATCATAAAAGTGAGAGGGACCAAGATCCGATGAACCAAGATATCTCACACTTCAGAGAGACCGTGGTCTACGATTGTTTTTTTAGATTTTACACGCACGACCAAAGGGAATCAAAACCTTTAGATGCGGGATATTTGTGAGTACATACTTAATCTACCTATACTTATAAACAAACTACCGCGCTCATGCTGCTTAAAAGGCTCAAGTCTTTAAAACGCCGTTGGCTTCAAATAATTTAGTCACAAAACATTACAATAAAGCATAACATCACAGAGGGCATTCATTTTTAGGCAAAAATATATTTTTCACGGTGTTTCGTCTGAATTTGTTTAGTCTTTGAGAAATGCTAGCTCAATGTTCAAAAGCTTCGAGCGTTGATCACTAGAGGCGCTAAAACCAACTGAGCGTCGAATGCCAAATGTCATTGGCGCATCTTAACCTCTTAAAAAACCGGCTGCAAAAGGTTGTACCCTATGTCACTTCCACTATCAAGACGATTCAAATGACTGCGCATGTCGAAATTCACCAAACTGTTTCGGCTGTAAGGCGTGCCAAAGAAAGCCAAAGAAAGCATACATACATACCAAAGAAAGCCAAAGAAAGCATACATACATACCCGTACATACATACATACTTACATACAAACACTCGAAAAACATAACCCTCCTTCTTGCGCAGTCGGATAACTAGTTTGAAAGAGACAATGACGATAACGAGTGACGTCATTTGACTAGACCTTGTTTTTTTGGATCATGGTGTCTAGTTAAAATTAAATCAACTTTGTAAATTTATTTTACAACGACAAAGATAATTAAGAAACCAACTTTTAAACCACGAAAGTTTTTAAAACATGTGACCTTTTCACTGAGGTTAGATATTTTACATAAAAACTAAATTTTAATAAACCAAATTGTAGGTGAAGTACAAATTGGGCGTGGAGAATACACATGAAGCGGCTTGGCTTGCCTGAAGCGAAACTGATGTAATTACTCTTGTTAGGAGTAGGGATGAGACAAGTTTAGTACCTACTAGGTACTAGTCTAGTACTTTGATTATATCTGCTTTAAGTATTACTTTTGTTTTTGGTGTATTTTGAAAGTGCTACAGACGCATTACGTACCGATGTAATCTCACTAAATATTACAAATGCGAAAGTTTGGTGGATGGATCTATGGCTGTTTGTTTTTCTATCTCGCCGGAATGGCTGAACGGATCTGAATGAAATATATCTCTGAGGTAGATTATAGATTACTTTTACATTTATGCAATACTAGCTGCGCCCCGCAGTTTCACCCGTTGTCCCACAGGGACCGTTTATTTTTTCGGGATAAAATGTACCCTATGTTCTTTTCTGTTCCCCAGACGTGTATGCAAAATTTCGTGATGATCGGTTGATTAATTAGGGCGTGAAAGCGTTAACAACAAACAAACAAACGAACAAACTCAATTTCGCATTTATAATATTAGTTAGGATTAGGATAGTACTTTTGAAGCACAGGTGAAACCGCGGGGTGCAGTTAGCAGGACAATAAAACACAACTCTCTCTCTCTCTCTTCTTAATAAGTGTATTAAGTAACAATTAGTATAGTAGGTAAGTAATTACTGCTAAAAACACAATGCAAAAAGTTTTGTTAAATTAATTTAAAATGTTTCAAGCTGTCGCTAAATATCTTTTAAACACAGTAAACTATAACACGCCTACACGCGCCTATACTCACCACGCACTTACACTACTCAATGATCTGCTTGCCCGCCAGCCTGATCTCGATTTGTTCTTCTCGGGAAACCGTATTATGTTGCTCAATTGCGTTAGACACTTACCAGATGTGTGTTTTTATTCATAAGTTTGACACAAAAACGATTTGGTGCAAACTGTTAGTTTTTGTAAGTTAATGTAATAATAAATAAATAAATAACCTGTTCATTAAATATTTTATTCTGAAATACCACTTTGTTACCGCCAATAAATTAATTTCCTTGGCACGAATATAAAAAACTGTCTAGAAAACATATATTTCAGAGACAAACCTACTAAACGCCAGGTAATTAAAATATCAAATGAAAATTATACCTTTAGGAACTCTAATACTTCTGAATACTCAATCTCCATACTCTATTATTTCTGTTCTGAATACTGTATTTATGGTACTCTAATACTTCTGAATAATTAATCTCCATACTCTATTATTTCTGTTCTGAATACTGTATTTAATTTTGTGGTACATACTCTAATACTTCTAAATACTCAATCTCCATACCCTATTATTTCTGTTCTGAATACTGTATTTGTGGTACTCTAATACTTCTAAATACTCAATCTCCATACTTTATTATTTCTGTTCTGAATACTGAATTACTGGCACTCTAATACTTCTGAATATTCAGTCTCCATCCTCTATTACTTCTGAATACTAAATATCTATACTCTAATACTTCTTAATACGAAGTACAGTAGTGAGTATCTTACAGCGCAGCTCTCAACAAGCGAGCGGTACCTGCGGCTGCTCGCCGCAACCACAGACCGCTGACGCATAGCTGACGAGAGTTCCCTGTTGTTTGTATATGCTAGTACGTCTACTGACATTCTCTACGTAGCTGACGCATATTTGAATTTTAGTATTAACCTAGAAATAGTTTATTGCAAAATATCACAAATAACCTTAAAATCTATATATACTTACTAGCTGTCACCCCGCGACTTCGTTTGCGTTTATTATTTATACCTCTATATATTATATGTGAGCTATCCTATCTGTTAAGTTAGATCGAACTGCACATGGTGTGCAAATTTGATTGAAATCGGTTAAGTAGTTTAGGAGTCTATAGCGGACAAACAACGTGACACGTAATTTATATATATTAAGAAGATAAATTGTCAACGTCGTTGTAACCTCAACAAACGGGGTACCTCGACTTAACCCGGTTTCAAAGCCGAGAAACCGACATTTCTTGTGTACTTTTCCCGGGTGGACCCGACTACATCAGGAGCAGAAGTGCATAAGTTTGTGCAGAACCGACTGGGAGTAGAGGCGCCGGTGGTAGCGATGCAGCGCCTGGAGTCGGCTGTCCGTAAGACTTATTTCAAGTCTTACTTACTCCGGGTTCCAGCGAAACACAAGGCAGAGTAACACCTGTCTCTCACCTGAGTAACGCTGTCTTGTGTCGCGCTCTTCTGACGCTATTGGGAGGCGGCACAGGGAGCAAAAGCCTAGAAGATTTAGTTAGTATTATTGATTTTATTAAATGTATGTTTGTAAGGTATTTATTTTCTATGGGCCTCTGTAACTTGCATTGTACGCAAGTTATACTGCCCGAAACAATGGATTATTTATATATTTGTAAAATATGTATAAAGGTCAGCAGAGTGCTTGAAAGTAGGTACTTCACTAGGTGAACCTGTAACTCTCGACTACTGCGTTAAATAATGTGCATTAATTAGATGGGAAATTAGATTGACCTTGTTGAGGACGTGTGGACTGTATAGGTGAAATGAAAACGATGGTGGTAAATTAAAATTGTATTTTAAACGATCAGAGGAACAAGGCTTGTTTTGTGCGAGACAATGAATAGAACACTAGAATAGAAAAACAAAAGATATAACAAAATATGGCATCTGCCTTTCAAAACATAATATTCCTTTTTAAAATATCAAGGAGGCCGTTCTCCAACTTGTGGAAGAAGGCCGACCTCCAGCCAGTCGCTAACAGACCTAATACCTAACATAAAATTATCCCCGGAGTATCTATACAACTATTGAGCAAAGGTAGGTTAGGACAAAGCCTTATTTATTTAGTTGCACACAGTTTTATCTAAACCGCACATAGATTGAATTTGATAATTTATCTTCCTGCGTCAACAAGAATCTTCACAAAAAGTGGCTAATCCTTTCTCGGATATGACGTCAAGATAAAGCGCCGTAATTAATTAGTTTTGATGAAATCTTAATGGAGGTCCGGATTAACGGTGATTAAAAACCCCTTAACGAAAGCGAACTTTCCGCAGGTATTTTCAGTTTCAGAGTCGTTTGAGAAACTTTTAGATCTGAATTTAAGTTGATCAGCTAAAATTTAACTTTGGTAGATTGTTTACACTTGGTTCAAACTCTTAAAATATTGGCGTAATCAAAAATCTGAATTTATTGATAACTCCTATAGTTACACGCCACGTTGAATACTTATAATTAAAAATAAATGTCATATCAAAAATTATTAATAATTCAGTGAAAAAAAAAGATTAATTAATGTCATGAAAACAATTAGGTATGGTAAAAATATCTTATGTATATGGCTATTATTATACAAAATAATATTACATCACATAATACTTAAAACATCTTAGAAATGACATTGTTTAAGTGATCTACAAGTATTTGGGTTGGCATCCTGATTAAAACATGGCGAATGAAATCTATATAGCTTATACAGCTTGAATTGTTACATATATTCTGTAATAATATTCTAGTTCGGGACTATATAAGCTTTGCGTAATACGTGTTCCACGTGTAGTGTGAGTTAGAGCGGAATAACCATCGGATGTCGTTACCATAATTACCATTGCGACTAAGCAAAAAGGACCTATAAGTACAGTAAATGCATCCAAAATATAGCAAATGAATATTTTGTCCAATAGTAAATTTAATATTCCAGTTACTTTGTCTCCCCAAAAGGCTTTGCATACCAAGTTGAAAGCATCTGGTCCCAGATTATTTCGCAAAATATGCGCTATTCATATTTCGCCGCTCAGAATATTCTTCGGACGTTGTTTTGACTCCAGCATATCGTGGAGCGGTGGATTGAAACAGTCGCATAAGGGAATTATGCACATACTGATACGTTCTCAAATGAATTTATGATTATAGTTCTAAGTGCTAAGTGCTGAACTAGCGGTACCGTGATTACAACGAGCAGCTAACCCAAAGAGGCACCATGACACATTGGTTTGTTTGAAATTTATCTGACCACTTTTCGAAAAGTGATAACGCGCTTGAGCCACCGTCACGCGTTGATTTTGCAAGGTCATAGTCATGGGATAATGATATATTTTACAAAAATGAATCTATGTTTCGTAATGATCAATAAACAGAAACCTAATTAAGTTTGGCAAAGAGTATTTTTGAAAGCGGATTATATTATAAGTGCAGAATCACTTATTTGTCACGGAATCGAAAAGAGTAGCAATTCCTCTCTCGGGGAGTTAATTGATCGCGGCTTGATTTAATTATACATAGAGTCTACAAGGAGATTTGTCTTCTGAATCTAGGATAGATAATGTGTCCCAGATCTGTCCGTATAATTATCATATAATTAATTAGGTTTCTCTCTGTCTGGATTTCTAGCAAAAGCATCATTAACTTACAGACAAATATGCAGAAGCAAATAACAGTAGGTATATAAATGCTCTACTATAACGTGTGTATACATCTAGGAACAGGGAAAAAACACTAGAAACAACAGTAAAAATAATACATCTACTTTCTTCTTTCTACGTAAAAATAATCTAATACAAAACTAATAGCACATAAGTAAGTACATAGTTTCCTAAGTGGTTTCCGTGACCGTAATCGCTTAGGGTTATCAATCAATCACATGTTACTCGCGTTAACTAAGTCCACGCTGTGCTAATTAACTTATGTAGACCGTTTAATCAAGTTGTAACCTCCCGCTAACTGTGTGGGCTCGAATTATTCAGACACCCTCTTATGTTTTATGGATATTGGTATCCTAAGCAAACCTACATAAAGAGGATCTCCCCAATCGCTAGGATGTTATTATATGCATGTTTATTTTATAGGTATTAGAAATTAGTATCTAATCAGGAATTTATGGCTTATTTCATTTTCGTGGCATAACAAGTTAGATAATTTGTTTTTGTAGACGTTGTTATGTACATCCTTAGGATATTAAAAATACCTATTTACAGGGTTTATTTTAGGCACAGGCTGATTTAAAATAACAACATGGACACCTATATTATAAATACCTTGCAGACTAACATACAGCATATTATAATATAAAAATTAAATTAAAAAATATTTTGGTGAGCCAGCCACCATACAACTGATAAACTTTTGATTGAACCAGGCGTTACTTTGAGGAAGTTCATCTTCGTATTGTATAATTTTTTGATAAAATTTTGTTCTAAATTCGAAGACATTATTTCTGTTAAATTCCTTATTAAATTAGCTTCAAATATCAAATTGAGCAAAGTTTTTTAGTAGATTTCATTAATTAAATTAGGTCTGTTACATTCGTTAGTTGAAATATAAAATTGTATAACGTTTAAATTATATTCGAATATCAATTTGTATAAAGTTTTCTAGTAAATTTCATTTAATTAATTTAAAATATTCAAAATTAAAAATATAATAATAAAATCATATTCCTTGATGTAATGCGACGTTAAAGCGGAAATACACTAGATATTAGTTAAAGTTACAATTTTGATACATTTTTCTATAGTTTTTAATAAACAACTAAAAAACGAGACGAACAAGTTCTAACCCTGATGGTAAGCACCATGCTTGCCCTTAGCAGTTCAAGCCATCCAGCATTCTAAACTTCAAGCTCCAAAACCTTTTTTTTTTTGCTGTTCTTTACCTAACCACGAATCTGATCAGTTTTTGGGTCAGGGTAGGAATAACCCAATGCACTGCGCTTACTTAGATATTCATGAATGAATCTAATGAAAAATGATCCAACCTATATCTCTCGTAGTCTCTTGGAAGTACTATAATAATACTAATATCTACTGAATTAAAATTCAAGAGATGTCAGTACTTCCTGGAGACATTACTAACAACGTTAGGTATTCTGATCTCCACCCTTCGCATTAAATTAGGCAAATAACTATTCAATTTAATCCAATAAGCGACTAAACCTACCCTGGGCCCTACCCCAAATATTAATCCACCAATTAAAATTTCAATGAGTCTCGATTTCCAGAACCGACCACTTTAATAATTCATATTTTGGGAACTTGTAGATTGACAGACGAACAATTAAAGTTGTTATCTGTAACCGTAGAGAAGTTTACCGTTGTCGCCAGATGATGGAGCTGTAGAGATGGCGGGCTGGGTGGTACGGAGCTCTCAGATAAGGCTGGCCACCTTGTAAAACAGATATCTAACGAGAATACATAATAGATTACTGACTAGTTGCTTGCCCTAGTAATAACAGGGCTCACCGAGGGAAAATTCAAATCACATGTAAAAACTACATTAATGAAAAGAGGATATTATAAGGTTAAGAATTATTTAGAAGATAAAGATGTCTGGAGCCTTCCACTTCCGTCAAGTAGCCACTAGTATTTATAGATATTACCTAGTTGTAAGCCAAAATTTGTGAGACTGTAATTTATTTATTATTTGAAAAAATAATGCCCCTCAGTTTCTTGCCTGTTCTTCTGAGTAGAGGCTTTTTGTCCGAACAAGGCGGTCGAGTCTATATAAATAACTTTGACGTTCATAAGTGTATCTTTGATACCTAAATTGAATAAAAACATTTTGACTTTGACTTTGACTTTGAATAGTTTTAAATTCAGCAGCACTTATTCAGCCTATACTTTCATTTGCCAGTCTACAAAATACTGTGGCGTTTGACTACATTTCCAGCAATGTTAAGTAGTCAAGTTTGCAGATGATACGAGTAATACACCTGGCTGTTCTGTATGGTGTATCATCTATTCTAGGTTATCATTTTAATAATCTTTATGGCCAATCTTCTACTGTGGGGCCAACCCGAAATCGAGAAAAACAGTTATTGATTTTCGACAAAATGTTATGGAACAGCTGTTTTTTTTTTACGATTTCAGGGTTGGTTTCATGGTAAAAGTTGACCATAAAGATGAGTACAATGATATCCTAGAATATGTTTGTCGTTTAATAAAACACGGTATTTACGATCACAGGTTCTAGAGGGTGTAGGCAATTCATTTGTCGAAAGATTTACTCAAAGTAGCTGTTATTTGTTTTTGTTAATTTAAATTATCACCTATTCGAAAGCAATATATCCAAGCCTCTGTTTAATTCGGTAATTTGCTGAAATTGGTCAATTTCATTAAATTCTCTGTTATTTATAGGTCTCGCGGCGGTATTTTACACTTATTTCATTACAAGCCGCGAGTCAGTGCTCTCATTCGTCTCCATTATTGATATACCTACTCATTAGAGATTCTGGCGCCTGCTATATTATTTTGGTCCCTATCTTTCTTGTCAGTAAATCCATAAGATTAAAAATATACCAGATAATATCGAACACGCGAGAATAAGGCCGTGAGTTCGACGATACCATTTTCGAGTTATCTTTTTCATAAATGGTAAACGAGAGTACGATTTTCGGAAGATAATGTAATTTACATTTTGAGCATGTTTTAAGGTGGGTGGGTAATGGAAGCAAACTATTATAAGCAGAATGCTTACAATGAAATACAAGTGCTATACAAGGTCAAGGTGACCTGAACCTACGATTTTACAAAATAAAAGTACAAAATAAGTTAGCTATCTTTTATTTTACAAAATTCCTAGGACAATGAAAAGCAAAAGAGTTTAATAAAATCGTTGCATGAAATTCAATAACTCAGCAGTTTAATCCTAATCCTAACTAATTTTATAAATGCAAAAGTTTGTTCGTTTGTTTGTTTGTTACGCTTTCTTGTCTCAAGTACTCGACCGATCATCTTAAAATTTTGTGTACACATTGCTGGGGTACGGAAAAGGACATAAGGTACTTCTTATCCCGAAAGAGTTCCTGTGGGACCGCGGGTGAAACCGCGAGGTGCAGCTAGTAATAAATAATATCGCTAACATAGGTAAATTTATATTTTATGAGAACGTTGTGGATATCTTAGAACGTAGATTACTTTCAAGCCGTGTAAAGAGAATGAATGCAACATATTAATATCAAGGTTATCAAGCTAACGAAGCCAATCTCGTGTATACCTTTGTTTTAATGACTTCGCAAATGTTCCTATTGTAATATGAGAAAATATTTTCTTGTTCGTTGTTTTACTTTATTTTTGGTACGTTGCCCTACGCAGAAATACCTAATACTCTACTAAAGTTTTAAAATATCTTTAAATCAAAACAGAATTTAAAAAGATATCAAGATTCATATTTTATTAAGATTCCAAGACTGTTTAGTTACCTATGTCATAAAATTGGTGAATGGTTTAGTGATAATCGTCTGACACCTGTCACACTAATAATATTATAAGAGCGAAAGTGAAGCAGGATGGGTGGATGTTGTGACTCTATCACGCCAGAACGGCTGGACGGAACTGGATGAAATTCTGGAACAGGGATAGATTAAAATCTGGAATAGTACACAGGATGCTTTTATGCGCCTTATGCGTACGGGGCGCAGCTACTTTTAATATGTGTCAAAAAATTTTTGCTCTCATTAAAATTGTATGCTTTAAAATAGCGACGAAATTACAAACGCCATGAAAAAGAAACTCAAGCAGAATTGTAAATGGTGTTTAAACGCGGACATAAGCCATGCATATTGCATATTACACAAAGCAAACATGTCACCAAACAGAGCCGAGCACTAATTAAACTTAATACCTACTGCGCTGTATTGAATAATGCAGCTACTCGTGCGACGTCGAGCGAGCACCGCATGCAATTCTGAATCAATCACTGGTAATTAAGCGTTAGATATGATGACGTGAATATTGAATAACGTTTATTGTTGTTATAAATAGACGAAATAATGAATACCAGCTTATTAACAGGTCTTAATTAATACTTTACTTTGCGTATAGTGACTTGAGCTCTGTATTTATGTGTCAAATTTTATTTAAAAATAAATAAATAAATTCGGGACATTTCTACACACGGTCGCCTGACCTCAAACTAAGCAAAGCTTGTATTATGGCTGCCAGAGACTGATATACATGCATACAACATACTTAAATCTAATACCTTTAAATGAGCAATTCTTGTATATATATATATATATATAATTGGAATCTCGGAATCGGCTCCAACGATTTTCATACAAATTAGTATATAGGGGGTTTCGGGGGCGATAAATCGATCTAGCTAGGAATCATTTTTAGAAAATATCATTTTATTCGTGTTTTATCGATAATCAATCTCAACTGAAAAATATGACTCTTCCTGACATCTATTGGCGAATAATAATACTACTATTTTTTGTGAGAAACAAATTGCTTTAACGACACAACAGCAGATGGCGTTGTTAAGTAACACGAAGTCAATGAGTGTTTGCTTTGAGGTTAGACTAAAATCAATTGTTTATTATCCAAAAAACACAATTAAAAAATAAAAAAAAATACCGAGCAAAGCTCGGCCATCCAGGTACTAGATATTTAACACCCAAACATAGAACAAACACAAATGTTCATCACATAAATGTTTGCCCTAGGTGGGAATCGAACCCACGCCCCCAAGCTTACAAGGCATGTTCACTACCAACTGAGCTATCGGGGATAGTTATTTAGTCTAGTTATTTATGTGTATGTCATTGGAAAAATTTGCTAATATAACGTTTCGCTACAATTTTGTTTTTGTAAATTTACAGAGTTATAAAAATGTGCAGTACCTACTTGAAATACTAACTATGAGGTGTAAATGTGTAATATAAACGAGTGATCTGATTTAAGTTTGCAAAACACTGAAAAAATTACGTTTTTGTGACTAAAAAAAAAACTAGACCTGCCTTTCTGTGAAAATGAAGACCCAGGGCCGCATTGAGCCCCCCTTGAAATATACTTACGTGTTTATTTCGACATCCTTTCGAAATCATCAAAGTATCAAACGCGAGTAGCGGCGTGTTGTTACGAGTCGTTGTTGTTTGTGCGTTAAGCTCCACTCTCGTCTGCGAGGGCTTTTAGATTTGTTTGCTTTACACGCTGAGTTCTATTAACGTTGTCAACGTTTCGGTTTTAAATATTTTAGTAGTTTTCTGTTGGTTTGAAATTATGCGTTTGCAAATAGTGAAAATAGTAAGTACTTAGTGAAACATATAATACATTTTCGAGGAAATTCCTTTTTTGGGAAGATTAGTTTTATGTATTTCAGGTGTTCTTCTTGAAGCTAAACATAGGGTATGGTACTTTTTTCTATTTCGTCGCCTAATGTTTGGTACGTTCCAATAATACGAGTACCTTAGACAAAAATACCTCTAGGTTGGCTTTTAGACATCTCAAGCTAAGTACTTACTTATTTCCGTTTGCTACACAATCCCAAAACACTCTTAACTTCTTATTTACGTACCTTTCATTTGAAAAACTATGTATTTGCTATTTTAACCTTACTTCTCCACATTACGCACTTTCGATAGCAACGTAGAAAATCGTAACAACATTATTTTAACTTATGAATTATGATCCTACTAGCTGCACCCGCGGTATACCCGCGGCTACAAAGTATGCTTTTTTTCTGTACTCCGAACAACTTGTATGCAAAATTTCAGGAACACCGGTTGAGAAGTTAAGGCGTGAAAGTGTAACAAACAAACAAACGAACAAACTTACCTTGGCATTTATAATAATAGTAAATCCTATTACTAAATCAAATTTAGTTCTAAAATTTCATCAGTCCTGTCCAGTCCTGTCACACTTGCAGCTACAAAACTAATAAACGATAGTGGATTCCCAAAACAATTCAATTTGAAACCTGCACAAGTGCACAGTATCCCAGCCCGGGCTAGCTCGGAGCATTGCACTGAATAAACCTTGCAGGCTATATATACATGGACGTAGGCTATCGTAGACCGGGACGGATCCAGGATTTTAGGAGGAGCTCAACTTTGCTGAAACTAAGTTTTGTCAAGGTGTGTAAGATTTTGCTTTAGCTTTAGCTTTACTTAGCTGAGGGTAGGCTTCATTAAGGGAGGCAAACACTAAAATCCAGACATTTTAAGGCTATTATTGTGTGTAAGTTAGATACTTTCGGAGAGGGGGGGGGGGGACTAAGCCCCTTCACCCTGAATCCGCTTGATGATCGTAGTCAAGCTTTGTATTATCTAGCTAGCCCGGAATCGAGAAAGCAATTGTATTAGCTAGCTTTCGAGTGATCCGGCGTTTGTCTATTAGATACGGGCCTCTTGTGTGGCGTAGTGCACTTTACTCTACCACACGCTGCAGACAACTGGAGTGTACTGGAATTCGGATGGCAGTGCGAAGGCAATCTTGGACTGTCAATGGTGCAGGCATACGGTATGCCGGTTTAGTAATGGCTATTACCAAAAATTGTGCCATTTGACGTATACTAGGTAGGTTATACGCTTCCCAAACTTAGTTATAGATTGTAAAGCAAAGTAATAAACACTACTTTTCTCGATTTATCGTCTAACTAAATGCTATTATATTTTTAAAGATTCTATCATAATTAATAACATATTAGTTACACTCAATTCTGTTGTTGTTTATCTATATATTTAATTTAATTACCTACTTGGCTGCGCCCTGCTGTCTTACATGATATGTTAATTTTACTAAAATAAGAAGTCTATGTATTAACAAATAAAAATTTCAATAACTATGAAGTAAATTTTACTAAAATCAACTAAGCCATTTCACCGTGCAGAACAAGCTCTGATTGCTACCCAATTTAGAAATGTAGGTAAGCACATTTTCATATTTTCTGCTAAAAATTTAAAAACGAATAAGTAAATACATAAAACGTCTGGTCGTTTTAATACAAAATAGGAATTCGTGCCGTAAAGTAAAAATGTACTACGACATTTTTGCGCTAAGTTTCGTAAGCAAATGTTAGAAAATGATTTACAGCCGCGACGGTGGCAGGCGGAGATTTTTCAGCGGCGGGACGTCTGTAGAATATTTTCACGGGACTTTCGTGCCGCAGACACATAAATAAACCTTCGTAGAGAGGTTTAAAAGTGTTTTTACAGTACCTTGTAGGTACGTTTCTATGTTTGTTGAGCTGTGAGTGGCGTGCGCTTGATAGAATCGATTTGTTACACTGGGGCCTTAGAAAAGTTACAAGCTATATTCTAAGCTATTCTTTTACTACAATCGCTGAAGCTCGAACGTTACCTGGTTTGGACGAAATACGAGCTGTATAAATGTCACGTCACGGATGAATTAAGAATAAGAACTTAACATCTGTGCTTGTAGAATTAGAATCGCTAGGATGCAATTGCAGCAGTCTTCCGTGGACAGTCTACGGCTCCTTATTCTCAACGGAATTAAACATAACATAATTATAACATAACATATCGTCACGCCTTTCCCCCAAGGGGCTAGCAGAGGTGTACAACATCTACACTTCACCGTATGATATTCAGTCCCAAATGTGACAGGGGGCGAGCCTGTCGTCATACACCGGGCTCCAGTCATGTAGCAGATGACATACAATACGCACATACTATGTTCACACAATGAACAAATTGGTGCGTGCCTTCGGCTGGGTCCGAACTCGCTTCCTCTGGCTTGAGAGGCGGGCCGTCTTCAGCTAGGAATTAGAAGTTGAAATAATACTATCCACGCGCAACGAGTTCTTTTGAAACCTTTATAAGATTATCAAAGCATTGCAGAACTAAAAGAAACGAGTACCTATTTACGTTGTCATGATTTCTAGAACACTTGAGAAACCACTTTGAAGTCGTGTTGATTTTTAGCCAAATAGTAAAGACTAAACTCCAAATGAATAATAATATAAGCCCTACAGTTTCTAATTAGTTTTTATAATGGATTGTGAGAGTGAATTTGCTAGTCAAAGTGAAAATCATCATAATTTCTAAACATTTGCAAGCAAAGTAACGAGACATGTAAAGGTGAATACGTTATTTAAATTAAATATGTTAACCTGATTACAAAATTGTAATCAACTCGTAGCTACATTTTGTATGGCTAACATTTAATTACGCTAATGATCAAAGTGTAAAAAATTGTCCGTAGAGTTGGCAAGTTTTTTTTTTTTATGAGAGACATGCAGTTCTCTTACGAAAAGTCAGACTAAAGATTAATTATTCAGAACTCAAAATTAATATTAGCTAAATCAAAATTAATATCACCTTAAAGGGTCTCCCAGACGGACGTGGCCTGCGGAATGGGCCGTCAATGCGAAGTTTATTGGCGGCCTATTGATCGCCACCGCAGGCCGCGTCTGTCTGGGAGACCCCTTATAATAAAGTTGGATAGGATTTAAAATTCAAAACTAAAAAATATGTATTTTGCTGCCAGCTTGTCTGCCAGTTCAAAGACCTGCAAAAAGAGTTTATCTCTAAACTTTCTCAAAATTAATACAGTATCATCGCAGTAGGTGTCCCGATTAAAACTTTGTGAATAACGAATGAAACCGAGCTCATGCCAAAGATAAAAGTAATCCCTAACTAGTGAATACTAAATTATATATTATCCATTTTACTTTAGAAATTAAAGTAAAGAGATAGATATTTTGATAAGTTTCAAAAAGGTATTAATAATTCAGCGAATGGTCAAACACGAACAGATGTGAAGCAAGAGGAGTACCTAATTTATGATATTCTCTTTCGTAGATGAACTTACTTAATCATTACAATATTTTGTAATGATTAGGTATTAATCATTACAAAATATTGTAATATGTTTATTTTCAAGAGTTATTGGAAAAAAATAAATGGACTTACGATTAAATACAAGCAGTTTTTTAGGAACACCATGCAGTTTATTTACGTCAAATTAGTCGCAAAACACACCGGACACCGCTCCGGTGTGCGGTGATGCGGATTTTAACTTTGTTAAATCTTGTTTGTATGTAAAAATTGATACAAATAATTTGCATCCAAATATTTTTTATTTTCTCGTGTTTTGAAGTCAATAAAAAAATTACTCCATTCAACCAGTCTAACTCCATACAGCTTCCTATAGTAATTCATGAAAGTTTAAATTTATGCGATTTCGTCGTCACGCGAGCTGCAATAAAGTCCTGTATTCCTTGATAGTTGCATTTACAGTATATGCCAGTAAAGCAGAGTGCGACTGGAAGACATCTATCACTGCATATCTCCCTTGCAGGGAGCCCACCGCCTAACGGGCAACACGCACGCGAGAGACTTTGTCTGTAGACTTTCAAGGAATATTGGAAAACCCTCAAATTGTTTTATGCAGTTTAAGCACGGGGTATGAGTTGGTATGTACGTAGGTTCTAAATATATGTAGTTTCTAATGATATGACTATGATTAAAACCATAGTTTTAAAATTCCAAAAGCTTTATTTATTAAAGGTATTGTACGCTAGCTTAAAAAAAAGTTTATACATTTTTCCATGATCTACTCTACTTTTTTACTAAGTTTCATTAGGATTGATATCCGTATTAAAAGTTAGTAAAAAAGCGATGGCAGCCTAGTTGGGAGAAGGCCCGCATCTCAAGCCAGAGGGAGCGGGTTCAAACCCAGCCGACGGCACGCACCAATTTGTTTATTGTTCGTGAACATATGTGCGTATTGTATGTCATCTGCTACATGACTGGAGCGCGTTGTATGGCGACAGGCTTGCCCCCTTTCACATTTGGGACTGAATATCGTCCGGCGAAGTGTGGGAGTTGTATTACATCTCTGCTAGCCTCCTCAGTGGAAAGGCGTGACGATATATGTAAAAGTTAGCCACGCTAAATTGATAATGCTTAAAAAAAATATTTAACACAAAATAGTGATACAACAATGAAATAACGTCCTAAAATATGACCACTTATACAGCAGTTAAGAAAGGAAAAGAAAAAAGTTGCTACAAGAAAAATGTGTTTCTTTTTAGATAGTATTTCTATTTTATCTCGGTTAATAAAGCAAGTTATATAGCAATAGAACATGCTATGAAACGTACGTTATTTTTCATAAGTGTTTATAAATGTAATTTTATTATCATTAGTATTATTTATTTTCTATTTTATATTATTATTCTATTTTCTATTTCTATTTTATTTTATATTATTATAAATTTAGCTTATTTCTTTATTGTGTATTTATCTTGAGTGTCTGTCTTTTAAGTGTTACTTATCTATTTAGTGAGTAAGTGAAAACTTGTAATTGGCCTTCTGTCTCTGTTCTTCTATTTATAATTTTGTACCTAGCTGTAAGTTTTCCTAAGAAAATAAAATAAAATAAATGAAATACTCCTACATTAATAAAAATATTAAGAATATACTTACGAATGAAAGATATATGAACAGTATCATCTTCATAAATCGCATGCAAAAAGGCGTGGGAACGAACGTTACGCTTCAACGAAAGGTCACGCTGATTGATTACAAAGCTCCTCCGTATCAATTTGTAAAAATAACAATAATTTATGACACAGCACAATACACCGTATTACGGCGGAACAGCTGCCATATTTCAAAATTATCGCACAATTCGCGGCGTGACGTATTTTTTCCATCCAAAGCAATGACAAAGAAAACGACCAGTTAAAACGCTCACTAAAATGCCTAGATTCAATCGAGTGCGTGTCATGCCAAAATATGCTCTATTTCATCACGTTAAAGCTGATATTGAAACAGATTTATGCGAATTCAATCACGTTTTACTGCGAACGTAACATTATACTAAATTGTTTATTTGGGACATGACTCGATACTAGTTTTTCTCTTATTTTTTAAACCTTTCAACTACAATAAACTGCATTTTATTCGTTCTATATTTTTAAGTTGGTAAAAATATTCAGAACTTCTAGGGCGTTATTCATAAATATTACCTACATAAAAACATATAAATTCTTTATGTTTAAAAAAAAACGTAGGTACGATGTTATTCAATAGCAAGTAAAACAATATTTATACTAAGTCAAAATGTAAAGTTAAGTTGAACATATTGCCAATTTAAATATTTGTGCCAAGTTTCGTAAAAAACGACCGAGTTTCTTTTTCGTTAAGATTGAATGAGGTTAAGCGTTTGTATATCAATGACCCAACATCTGAGACACTGCAAAAGTAATTTTATTTGCCAAAAAAATCTGTTAGTAAAAAAAACTTATTTTCAGCGATTTTTACAAATAAACATCATTTTTCAAGCTAAAGATTTTGATCGCAAACGGTTGTCATAATGTTATTGTTTTGTCACAGAACTCAATGTGTTAAATTTCGCAAAGTTTCAAAATAATCGGTTTAGTTGAAGAAGTTTAAAAACCTGTCCCAACATTTGAAACACAGATACTACTAACAAACAACGAAACACACGGCGTCTAGCTAAACAAAACCGTATATAAAAGCTAAATAAAATCCACACAATAGTTGCAACAGAAACTGAGCCACAAGCTCCAGCCAAGCTGACAGGTACAAAGTTACCAGAACTAACAGCCGTTTTAACTTAGCCCTAACTTATAACTTAAGTTAGAACTTGAGATTATTCACGGGCCATATAACTTAACTTGCAAGTTGGGAACTCAACAGAGGAAAACTGAGATCAAGTTTTTCGAGAAAAACACGTACACAACAAGCATCGGGTGATGTTATGGAGGACATGAATAGAATAGTATGATAATCAAAACTGTTACTCTAATAAATCTAATTATCTCGTATTTCGTACAATCAGCTGACGTGCGAGCGTTAGCGACCGTAGAAAATATAATCATTGAATGCAGCTTAACTAGAGGCCGTAGGCCCACGCCTTCCAAGTTTAGGTATACAATATTTTTTTATGTAAATCTTAAGCTGGTTGATACGTGCCAGTACGCACCTTTAAACCTCTTTCATGCCTAAAATAGTCCTCAAAGATTGTATCAATTTATGAAGCACTCACAACACGCTTGTATCAAAGTGAAAAACCCCATAAAAAGCATCTTTGTGAAAATATCTCGTTAATTTTAATTGAAGTGGCTCTTTTTATTTTCTGCGAAGAGCCCTGAATCCGTCTCAATAGTTCTGTAATTCTTTGGGCCTTTTAATAAAGTTACGATTTACGGTCAGAAAAGAGGAGACTTTTTAGAAAAAATGGTCTCGGAGATATTTCAAGTTTTTCTGAGTATTACGTGGTACTAATAGTGTTGATAGAAATAGAAATGAAAGAAATATTATTAGAATTGAATTTGTAGACTATTGATAGATAAGTAATGACTGTCTGTCTAAGCTATTGTGATACTGTTGTTGAAAATAAGAAAGAATTCTGGTTTCGCCAAATTATGATGGGGTAATTCGGGCCCCTAAGAAGTGGACTGTATTTTTAAGGTTTCGGACGTGGTGCATTCGAACAAATAGAGTAGAAGATGGAGAGATAGGAACAGCACTCACTTGTGTATCGTCTTGCATAGGTATATAACTTTAGGTAATTTAAGTATTATATTAAATATTTTGTAAATTTAATTTAAATAGTTTATGTGAGTTTACATAACACTCGATGTTTTGTTTCTATTTATTTTTGTTGATTTTGCACACCCTGTCCCATATTCATTTGTCGTATCCTCTCCATCCTAAGATTGCCTGGAAGAGATCGTTTTTAGTGATAAGGCCGCCAGTTGTTACACTATAGAATAAGTATTATTAAAATTATTATTATTTTGTTTTTTTTTTTTCGGTGTAAACAATAAAGAGTATATCTATCTAAATCGTAATACCGTTGTACTATTTCGAATATCGCTTCACGTTTCGCTTTGCATCGACATTTTCGCAGTCGGAAAATCGACTTGCTTCTTCATCTATATAGGTCTTTTCTTCGTGACATAATTCAATATTTCGTGTCAAACAAAAAATATATAAGCAATAAAATAAGTAATTAGCTAGAGGCACCAATAACAATGTCACACAGACAGTTTAAGGTGTATTTATGATATTCGAATCAATGTTAGGAAAGCGGCAATTATCATAGCAAAACTACAACTGTTACTGAAATGTGGTTATTATTATATATTTAGTGATAACTGTGCTGCGCCTGCGACGATCGAACTCCGCTACACGGTAGTATAATATCGAAAACGTTATATTAGTAGTACCTATTTAAAGATTTTATTATAATTTTTTTGAATTCCGTCACAGATACCTATCAGATTAGTATCCCGCCAATTTACTCGTATGTCGACTTTTTAAATTTTAAATATGGAACTCACGCGTAATTGTTGCGGCTTGTTGTGCTCAAAGGAGTTTGCGCTAAGTTGACACTGGCTGTTTAGAAAGTCACATGACCGCAGCATTTTTTTTAACTAGTTTTTTTTTTTGTACATAAAACTCTTCACAGCTGACTGCAGTTATATTTTAAAGTTCATTTCGGCCCTTAGGTGGGTAAGTAATTTGTATGAGTTTTCCCTTTCCATGGAGGAAAGCAGCATTTTGCACCCAATCATCAGATCAAAACAACACTACTTTCCGAGTATGAGAAATGAAAAATACTTTGCTGTAAATTATTTTTATCATTCACCCCCTTCTACGACCTCTTCTTCTCTTTTCCACTCAACGTCGATCATTTCTTTATTTTTTCAAATAAAAATAGGTTAAGCCTGAAATTGCCGCCACGAGATTGACGTCCGCCATGCTTGCAATGGCTTGCACTGGCGCGCCCTAGTGCGTGTGAACAGCTTGCTTGGCGCGCCGCGCGCGCCAGCCTGCATATCGGGCTGCGCGCTGCGCGTTTGACTGCAGCAACAGATCAACAATGTTATATGTTGTTTAGACCATGCAAGTAATTTATTGCTTCAATTTAATTGTATGCAATAGGCAAGAAACTTGGAACAACATTGTAAATGGGTCTTTAGATTCGCCACGCGTTCAAGTAAATATTATATTTGACAATGTTGTTTTAAAAGAAAGGTAGGTAGAAAAATGGTAAAGGTACCAAAATAAAAATTAACTCAAATTATCATCTTCTGGCGTAACCAAATTCAAACTGAAATATGGAAAAACACAAAAATTAATTAACTCCCAAAAAAAAAAACAGAAAAAAGTGAGATGATCTAAAATAAAAACGAAAACAACTAAACTAAGTACAACTTATCTATCTCGAGCACATCTCTCAAGCCCGGCTCATTCAGCTCAAGCACCTAGACAAGAAACTTACTAACGACAAAAGTTTATTTTTTCTACTCCCTTGAGAGGTCGTGAGCACGTCTTTCAAACATTTGCAAGTGAAATATAGCTAGGATAAGTATATTTGTCTTAATAATCGGGTCGAACACCTACGCGGAGGAATGAAATTGAGCTTCGAAGATCCCTCAACACATTGAATGGAAAGTTCTACCTAAACCCTCTCATAAAGGCTTGTACTCACTTCACTCTCGTAGGTTTAGAGTTAAGTCTTTAGTATTTAATTCTGATGAGATCATCATCAGCGTTTTTATGAGATGCTGTTGTCAGTGGAGTTTTAAGTAAAGAGTGAGTGAAAGGAAGAGACTGGCGGTCTTCTGCTAAGGTTGAATACATTTTTCAAACATTAAAAATAGCACTAATTGACATGTTTTAACGGTTTTATTAAGCTTCACTTGTATGTTTGTTTATTTCTTGTTTCTTTAGAATTTTGCAACAGTTTTTTCAACTACTCCTAAACCGATTCTTATGCAACTTTGCACAGACATTTATCTCTTCTCGTGACAATTAAACATTAGCCCCTTATGTTATTAATGTTTTGTCATTTAAATTTTTGATCTCGAACGAAAAAGACAAAACACTGTAGAACTATTTCGAGGCTATGCAACGTTTATTGCTAAAGGGGTTTAAGAATAGATACAAACCCGTTTATGTTAAAAAATAAGTCCTTGTGATTTCCCCTCCAATGTATCATTTGAAAATTGCAAGATGGACTGCTAGTGACATGTGAATAGCTCAACGATTGTTGCATGATTACTTGTGTGATAATCAGAAACGTTTATTTCAGAAATCAGAAACGTTTATTTGCAACGTCTCTGTGTACATAATAAAGATCTTAAATATAGTTGATTGAATCAGGCGTTACTTTCCGGAAGTTCATCTTCAAAATTGTTACTTGAAATAATTTCTAGTGTGTTTCTGCTTTAACGTCGCATTAAGTACATCAAGGAATATGAATTAAATAATTATAGTGTAAAGTCCCAACAGTGGACCCATGTCGGGCGTGCAATATTTGGTAGGTTAAACTCTTACAATCTTGCTTTATGGTTAAACTACTTATCAAAGTTATACGTAGTAAATACTACTTATTGGATTATAGAACTACTTAATACTTATATGTAAGTACTCATTTTAAACAAACATTGATTAAAAATATTTAATTTATGACAAAAATACATATTAATTAACGTAGGATTAACACAAACAATACAACAGTCAATAAATAATGTATGTTGTATGTATGCTGTATGTAATGTACGAGTATCTCCAAGTGAGTACCGAGCCCTATCCCACCGTGCCCTAGAATCGTGTCGAGTCGCGACGCGGACTGAATGAAATGAAAAACAATTCAATTGGCGCCAGCAATGACAAGCGAAAGGTCCCGAGATTCGATCTCGAGTGAATCCACTTGAGAGATTCACTTTTCTTATCTGCAAATACCTGATGAAGAAGAATAACCTGAATAATACCTTCGGTGAAGGTAGGTATTGTATTGTAGAACGTGCAGGAGAAAATGAATAAGGAAGTAAAGCTAGACGATTGTGATACCAATTTATTCAAAACGATAGCTTGGAAGTTTGAACGTTTGACAAAGAAAGACGAAACGTTACGAAGACAAGAAAAAGTTTTGGAATTTTATGAGAGTAGGATTTTTACAAATGATTAGGCACGACTTTATAGCGTTTTAGTGATTTTAGGAAAGCGCGATGTAGTCATTTTCATTTTGTTGCAGTTTTCTTTTATTATATTTTAAGTTTTTTTATAAGTACATTACTGTACCCATTCAATATAGTGTGTATCTTTAAACGACGGACATATTCTAGAAAATCTAGTATATGATTGGACTAATCATACTGAAACAATATCAACAAAATGTGTGAAATAGATTTTTTTTATTGCATAGTTGGCCCCATAGTAAAAGTTGGTCTTAATGATGATGTATATTGATATCATAGAATATATACGTCGTTTAAAGATAAACCTTGTTTAAACTTCGATCAAATATAAGTGAGATACAGTACGAAAACGTAAAAATGGGTGGCATAAAGTAGGTGCTGCACATAATTTACCATAGTCACAAACAAACGCAACCAGTCGCAACAGTGATAATTATTGTTGTCTCGTTCTCGCTACAGTCTCTTGTACGTCTCTCTATCTTTGTTATTGATACACGTAACATAATACTGTCAACGGAGCTGTGTAGTATCCGTTTGCTTGTAGTTGTATTGGGTCCAAGCGCTTTGTACTAGGTAACATACTCGTGGCGCTTCTTCCTTATGTAGATGCGTCTAAATGAATTTATTGAAAAGAAATAACCACAGTTTTTTACCTTTTATTTACTATCTAATCTTTTGCCTTATTTAATTTATAAAAACAACCAAAATAATATTACATTTCGAAAACTCTTTGATATTACGCATATAGCTTCACAATGCACAAATGAAAAGCATTAACAAAATTCGTTTCAAACAAAATTATTAAACGAGTTCACGATTTCTATTTTAGCATTTCAATGATGAAATAAAGTAAATTAAAAAAGCTTTTTGATATCACAATTTCAATATCTTTGTGCTTGAGCATATAAATTAATGTAAATATTAAAACAACATTATTCTAGATTCCGACATGTTGTAGATAAGTGTGTTTAGAAATAATTTGTGAATCGACAATGTTATCTTTTCATAAATTAGCGGCATATTCTTGAGGCACAAACGAGTTTCATTTTTGTACGTTTGGGAATGTTTAAGAATTTTTCGGTTTACAAGATATTTTTTCCTCTATTCAAAATTTTATCTTGTTTTTTATTCTTTGTGGGTTCGGCTATAACTATAACAAAATTAGTTAGTAGGTGCATAAGAAAATAAAACCAGCCAAGTGCGAGTTGTAGTCGCGCACTAAAGGTTCTGTACCATTATCTATAAAAACGGCACAAAAAACACGTTTGTTGTATGGAAGCCACCTTACATATTTAATTTATTCCGTTTTTTAGTATTTGTACTTATAGTACCAACAAAAATATATCATCTGTGAAAATTTCAAATGTCTAACTATCACGGTTCATGAGATACAGTCTGGTGGAAGACGGACAGACAGATAGAAGGACAGACAGCGGAGTCGTAGTAATACAGTCCCTTTTTACCCTTTGGGTACGATTTAAATCTATTAAATATACTTACTGTAGCTATGTTTAAAACTTTGCATAGATCGTAAAATATGGTTTATAGTTTTAATTCGTTATTTGTATCTTGGTAACACTATCTTATTTGTATCTTGTTACTCCGACACTGTAATATTTCAACATCGACCTAGTAATTCCTAACTGTGTTACGGAATTTAGTTTCAAGCTTTACGTGATGAGCTTGCTCTAACAACATTGTCACAAATGCGTTTAGTGTCGCTACGAACAGAATTAAATACGGCTACGGTGCTGCTACGAGCTACGACACAAGTGCTACGCAGCTACGAACATGGTGTTTTTTCTTCCGAAAATTAGAAAACCTATCACGTAAGGCGAACGGCCAAGACTCTGAACTACCCTCAATTTATTAGCCATAGAAAAATCCGGTACAGAATTCTTTTTACGGCTATACCGGTTCCCTTGTGTTTTATTACGATCCTTCGATATTGTTTTATTTGTGGCCGTAAATATGAACGCTGGCGATTCTATCAGGCTCTAAGGTTATAATAATAAGAAATGGACTCTAAGCAATGTTTGTTTTTTCAATAACTTACGGTCGAGTCGTTTAATAACAAGTTAAAATATGATTTATGAGCACAAATTGGACGTTAAAAGTAAAGGCCGGAAGATGTGCGAGCGAAAGTTTAATTTCACAAGACTATTGCGGTTAATAGGTAAAAGTATTGGAAATAGGTATACAGTGTTTTGTCTTTTTCTTTCTATTAAATTTGGGAACTCGGTCGAAAAAGACAAAACAGTATCAAACCATTTCGAGGCTAAATAACGTTCATTGTTTAGAGGATTCATAAGTTTAAGTCGAGTGGCTATCGCCGTTTTAACCAGCTAAAATGCCTCCACATGGCTTGTGCAGTTCTTGTTATAGGACAGACGACCGGAAACTACAACCTAATTTGTTACCCAGGTACAACCAGTCGAGATGCGCTACGAGTGACAAGGTTCGAAGAAGGTTAATGGTACTTGTATTTTATCCACGTAGTGTTATTTTAATAAGAAGGAAAGTTCAGTTTGGACTAGACAAGCGTGCTCCATCATAAGCTGTATCATTCTTAGCATCATGCGAGGTGGCAGCCAAACCTAAGCTTATTAACGATATTAAACGCAAACTAGTTTGTTAAGGCCGAGTGGCTAGCTCTAATGTCAGAGTCTCTAGGCCGCCCGAAGATGGCTTGACGATTGTTGTAACAAGAACAAACAACCGGGACAAACGTGTCATCGAGCCACGGTAGCGCTCAGTTGTAAATGCCACCCGTGGTGACCCATCCAAACGCTGACCGTGGCATCCGTTGCTTAACTTCGGTGATCGGTTACGAACACCTAGACGAACTGCGGCTATGAGCGCTAACGATCTATAAAAAGATAGCTTCCGGCAAAAGCACATCGGGTACCTACCTTTATGACCTTCTTCCTTCTACACGCCGAATTTATTTGAAAGACCTCTCAATATCGGTCGTTATCAGCCGAACAAGACGTTATCAGGAACAAGGACGTTGTTACCCACGAAATATAGAACGCGATCTCGATGCCCACGCGGAATGGAAAATGTTCCGGGAGTTTTATTTTTACTACTCGCAGGTTTTACCTTGTATTATAAAGGAACCATTATTGCATTTTGCGGGGAAGAAAACTACGAGTAAATTAAGGGTATACCAGTCTTCTTTGATACAAAATTTAACGTAAATCTGTTCAGCCCCGATAAACAAACAAACACGATTTGGGGGCTGAGCTACCCACGTCTGTAGGAGTTTACTCTATTCTGATTCCCTACACGTGGTCCCCGGGTAGTGCTAACCGGGTAGCAAACTCTGGTATTTCGGCCGTGGCTAGTTACCACCTACCGGACCAAGCCATGCCGTGAAATGACCTAGTCGTGTTTCGGAATGTAGTCCGGTGTAACCGTTCCGAAGACGGGTCTAAGCTGTAGCGCACTTGTAGCGCCTCACTCAACTGCCGTCGTAATTGTTCACTCTACAAAACTCCAAGGCTAGAGTGAATAGGGTCTTATAGGCCTTATAGGTCGTCGTGCTCCATCTTAGACCACAGCTTCGCTTAACATCAGGCGAGTTGGTGGTCAAACGCCGACCTATTCTAAATAAAATAAAAAAAAATAAAATAAATCACATATACCTACCTATCTACACAATTAATTTAGGTATAGGTTTTGGTGGGCATAAGATTTATTAACTTCCATGTATTTATTTTCGAAATAAAAATAATTCTATGCTCTTTTCGTTTTTAAAAATACATATTACTTAAGTTAATAAGTATTAATAAGTTCCGTGACTCCGTCTTCGTTTCGTTTTTTTTTTCAAAATTACTTGAGGTGTTTTGTTATGAGAAAAGATAGAAACGTAACACAGACATGCACATAATTATCTAACTCCACTTTATACCATTATGCAATCAAACGACCAGTTTATCTACTATTGAGTACATTTAAGTTCTAAAAATAACTTGATATAGATACGGTTCGCGTCCAGAGCAGGCAGAACTGACCAGTAATCGACACCCTCGTCAAATGGGAGATCGCGCAAAAACGCCTCGAACAATCGAACTTCACCGGTTTGGAAACGTTTGCGATTACTCACTTAGGAATGTTTAATTTAGACTTTAGATGACAATCAAAAAGAAAATAACGAAAACAAAACACTATGTCATGTCATGAAATTAACATTTTATATTAATTAAACTCTGGTGGGAGGCTTCGGCCGAGGCTAGTTACCACCCACCGGACCAAGCCATGCCGTGAAATGACCTAGTCGTGTTTCGGGATGTAGTCCGGTGTAACCGTTTCGAAGACGGGTCTGAGCAGTAGCGCACTTGTAGCGCCTCACTCAACTGCCGTCTTTGTACTTCTTCACTCTACAAAACTTCAAGGCTAGAGTGAATAAGTACCTTATAGGTCGTCGTGCTTCATCTTAGACCACAACGTCGCTTAACATCAGGCGAGTTGGTGGTCAAACGCCGACCTATTATGCATAAAAAAAAAAAAAAATTAGGTATTTACTTATTAATTAATGATATTATGATTAGTTTCAACAGCATTCGGCGGTCTTTATCAAGGCGAGTGCGCGCGCGCGGCTGCGTCTCGCATAGCTCTATAGTCGGAATAATCGACTAAATCGTACGTGAGTAATTCCCCTTTCATAAATCATAACATGACAATAATTTCCATACTTAAAGATGTATTAATTAGGTAAATACTTACTTACTAATTATAAATTAGTTGTATCCTTTTTTTTATCTTCAGTTAGTGCGAACTATAGAGGCAGGTAAAAAAATATAGGAAAATATTTAATCCATCGAGCGAGCGTAGCGTGCGAAGCGTCTATGCTTCACCTTCGACAAATATTCTTTCGTATGTCCGAATTCTGTCCGAAATCTGTCTTCCTCTACAGGTCGCATTTCTTAAAAAATCAAATCTCGCAATTTTGAAGTCAAACCAAAAACTGACTCGGACAAAAATATCTGTGGAGTTGTCGAACCTGCACACAACATTTCACGATAATCGTATGAGGAATGTGACCTGTGGAGGAGGACAGACGCCTGTCGCAAGGTCTTCAACTCACAGAGCCACTAGCAGCGGGTGATCAGTGATCTCTCAAAAGGCCTGATGGAAAGATCAAACGACGAAAAGGCTGGACATATCCCGTTTTGAAAAATTAGCATAGCCATTGTAAGAGGTAACGTCGCCGGCCTTTTTGGTACTTTACCCGAGGACACCTACTGACTTGCCTGAGCTATTCTGAATTTTTATTTTTATTTTTTTTATTAAAAATATCCTTTTTTTTTATTTATTTTTTCCACACACGGTCGCCTGACCCCAAACTAAGCAAAGCTTGTACTATGGCTGCCAGAGACTGATATACATACTTAGATATTTTTAAATACATACTTAAATAGATATTAACACCCAGACATAGAACAAACACAAATGTTCATCACATAAATGTTTGCCCTAGGTGGGAATCGAACCCACGCCCCGAAGCTCAGAAGGCAGGTTCACTACCAACTGAGCCACCGAGGCAGTCAATGAATGAAAGAGAATGTGTAAGAATTTGTTTAATATGTAAGTTTATTTTGTTGTGAAATAAATGTTTTCCTATATCCGAGTATTTGATAAAAGATAATATTTAGTAGAAAGTTTAAAACATAACATACTCACATTTAATGAAATAACATAGTATTCGATTTGACCATGATCCAATAAAACAAAGTCTTGCGTTCCAAGAGCCAACACCTGATGATGTTACTCCCTCGTCATCGTCATTGTCTCTTTCGAACCGATTGTAAATGAATTATTTCCGTCTTACCTAAGCATCGATTGAAGTCACTGCGTGTTACCACGTGACCATTTTAGACTCGGAACCCTGTACCTACCTGGCGGAGTATATTATTGCAATATGGATTAGACGATCTCAACAACATACCATCCCTCAAACAAACACACCATATAATAATTCAACGTCAATGTCACCTTCAGTGATTGTTGTCGAAGTGTCACGGTTAAGATGACCTACATCAGCCATCAGCCAGCATACCATAAAAGCTCAGATAATGTTTATACGTAAGTCTTAGCTCAGAAAAATAAATCTTATTTTGTAATTACTAGACTTTAATCTAAAAAAATGCTGAACCTATTTAATTTAAAAAAAGTTATCAAAATAATCGTGATGGTTAAGATTAATGGTACAATTTGTGCCAATAATAATGACTGCTCTAAACAAGTATTTACCTAACATGTCTTTTCACAACGTTGCAGAAAGTGATGAAAAATATAGGGAGCAGCTATAGAAATCCGAGCTTTCAGAGTTTACATACTAAAACAGGTGTCATAAAGTTTGGCACGGAACCTACAGCGAAAACTTACTGTTTTTCTTTTAATTAAATATGTAACAAAGTTAAAGTTTATTAACTAAAAATAACCTAAATTTAATGTATCAATATACGCCGTAATGGCGTGCAAATGTTTCATTAGGTGTTGTTCAAATCCCCCGAAAATGGAGTGTTGCAAAATAAAGCAAAATTTAATTAAACCACCCTCCGGTCTCTGCCGGCACGATCCGGTCTGAGCCGGTATCAGCAGCAATGACGGTTACACTGTAACAGTATTAGCAGTACGTAAACTTACACATTTCAAGTTAATATAAAAACTGCAGAGAAATACGACATCCGTTTTAGCATCGACATTTTTGACTAATTAGTCATATTCCTCTCTGCCAGGGTTTGAGTAATGAAAGAAATATGATGTCAGATTTCCGTTTTTTTTTTCAATTCTATGCTTAGAGCTATGAATATTTTTATGTCTAGAGAGAGTTCCGGACTGTTTATGAACGAAAAGTGACAGGCCAACTTTTTTTATACCAATATGCGTGACAGGTACGTCTTTTACTAGGGTTTCATCATACATTTTGTTAATTTAGAACCTAACAGTTGGCTATTTTTTTTTACCCATGCAATGTTTGTTTAGTCCGTCTGGACACATCGTTTATCAAAGGCTGATAGTATTTATTTTCTCTCCGACGCAAAATTTGAACCTGATTCTGGCTTTTGCGATTATGTATTGGTCACTATCTCTTTCGTCAGAAAAGTCATTGGAGGAAAAGGGACCGAGATAATTTGACACGCGTTTGAATAGAGCTATTTCGTTTCTGTGTCTTCAAATAAAAGATGCATTCAAGTTTGGTCACCGTAAGATACTGTAATGACATTTAGCTATTATTGGCGGGAAGCGAGTGGCAAGATGGCGGCAAACAACTAATGTTTTAATTCCACCGACACGGCCCTTGTCACAATGAAATTCATTACCATTTTAGTACCGAATTTTGTGAGCTGTTAATAAAGTGGTGTTTTAAAGAGTCAAGACGTAACGTCAAGTTTGTTAGATAGGCGTAGAGTCAAATGCTTCGAGTCTTAAGTTTCTTTGACGGTAGTTTGATAGCTTTTGTTGGATTTCAAAAGGAGCCGGGAAAGGTTGCGTTCCATTTACGCTATTGTCAGCCCTTTTTGATACGAGTGGGACTGTGGGCTTTGTTAGGACTTATAGGACATTTTTGATTCCTTTGAGAGGCCAGTTTACTTTGTTAACTAGCTACATATGTACATAGTGACTTTGGCGGGAGAAAAATAAATGAGTACTTTTCTACTAAGCTGCCAGTTATTACACTGCGAGAGAGTGTTATTATCCTTTTCTTTTGTAATATTTGGTGTTAGCAGTACAAAGTTTATTTTTCTATGTCTTCTGATACACTAATATTATAAAAACGAAAGTTTGTGAGTGCGCAAGTGTGTATGTTTGTTACTTCTTCACGCCCAAACGGATTTGGTATGGAGGTACGATACCCTATACTCGGGATTAACTTATAAGCTACTTTTTAAGCGCGGGTGCAAATCCGCGCTTACAAACTTACTTATAAATAATTTACTTATATCATGCAAGTTCTTTTTGTAGTTTTTTTAAAACTATTGGGCTTTTTCACTTAGCGACCATCGCCCTGTGAGTCAAAACAAAAAAAAAATACAACTTTCTGCAAACCAATCAACACAAAGCTCTTACTTTTTTAATCCTAAATCTACAAGTTTGTTTGAAATATTTGCTATTTCGGACTCCTGGCACAGTACTGTGACTGATAGGGTAATAAGCAGAATCATAGAAAATGTCGCTTTTAAATGTAAATTCAAATAAAATAGAATTCGTTTAGATTAAAATTTGATTGTCTTTAGCTTTGAATGTAAATAATGTACCTACATCCTGTGGAAGCTCCTGAATTTTTCCATTCCATTTTCCTTTTGGATTTCGAAACAGTTCAATGTTTTTTTTTCATATTCAAATTTAATTTTTACAAGCCATGTCGAACATAAAAATCTCTTCCTTTGTTCGTTTTGACCAATGACAAATTTATTAACTAGGCAATTTTTCCCCAAAATTTTCCCATGTTTTTTTCCTTAATGCCTACTTACGTACAAGGTTAACAAACAATCTTCTTACAAAATTCGTATTCTTCCTGGTTACGTGAAATCCACTCATTTCAAGCGGAAAAATTTAAAAACCTTTTGAATTTATTTTTATGTGAAAGAAGGCTATAATTACTCTTCACTTCGGTGCTCTGAGCGGGAAAATTACAATACAGTGCCAGCCTGTAATACCTATTTGGCACATCCGAATATTATAAAATTTGGTTTTGCACCCAGTTCTTCCACGATTCATCTCCTTGTACTGATCTTAGTGATGTCAATTTTTACCCGATTGTGCAAGAAGGAGGGTTATGTTTTTACTAAACAGCTCAAAAGGAAGGTTTCTTGTGCACATTATATTTTTATCAGCTCCATAATATTTATGTCATCTTCTGACGCACTTCAGAGTTGTGTTGAGATTTAGATAGAAAATCTAAAGATACAGAAATGACTTGACTTCAAAAATCCTTCACTTCAAAACTTGACTTCAACTTGACTTCAAAAAGAGCATTTTTATAAACAAACTAGATGCGCCCAGCGGTTAAAAAGTATCCTATGTGCTATTCTAGACTATAATATATTTCTGTGCCAAATTTCATCTAGATCTGTTCAGCCGTTCTGGCGTGAAAGAGTAACAAACATCCATCCATCCATTCTTCCAAACTTTTGCGTTTATAATATTAGTAGGAGTAGGATCCTAGTAGATATATATATATATATTATAGGTAGTATAGGTAGGTATAGCTCTTTACTTTAATGTTTTTTTGGTGGTACCTTTACGTTTGGCAGACGCTGTATTTTAACAAATTCCAGGTAATCGCCGGTCGCAATTAGACCGGCATTGTAATCCGTCGATAGGCATCGACTGTCGATATAAAGAACAATTTACACTTGTACCAGTGTATTAGAAAAAAAGAATAAAAAAATGTAAAAGTCAAAGTCAAAATGTTTTTATTCAATTTAGGTATCAAAGATTCACTTATGAACGTCAAAGTTATTTAAATAGACTCGACCGCCTTGTTCGGACAAAAAGACAAAAAGCCTCTACTCAGAAGAACAGGCAAAAAAATGAGGGGCATTATTTTTTCAAATAGGTAATAAATATATATCAGTCTCACAAATTTTGGCTTACAACTAGGTAATATCTATAAATACTAGTGGCTACTTGGCGGAAGTGGAAGGCTCCAGACATCTTTATCTTCTAAATAATTCTTAACCTTATAATATCCTCTTTTCATTAATGTAGTTTTTACATGTGATTTGAATTTTCCCTCGGTGAGCCCTGTTATGGGGCGAGCAAATGTAAATGGCAGTTAAGGCTTCGTCTTGACTAATTGACCTATGGGCGGCTGACTGGCTGAATCTAATTAACTCAATGTTGACGAAGCTGCAAACAGTAGCAAAAAAAATGCGAATCGGCCGCTCACTGAATGACTAAGCCAGCGAAACGTCCCAAACGGCGTACACCGGCGTGTTTGTCGGGGGTATTCTTCGAAACTTCGGAACTGAGTCTAAAAATTCTTTCACTACTAGAAAGCTAGATTATTTCTGAGTGCCATATGAAATGCAACCAAAGCCGCGGGCAAAAAGGTAGTTTCAAACATATATGGTGGCTAACTGGAAGCAAACAGTCAGCGAGTTACAGTTTGCTTAGTTAGGACGAAGCCTTAAATTAAGTAATTCATTTACAAAATAATACTGTCAATTTAAAAATACTTATATTTATTTATTTATTTTTTTGTTTTAATGAAGTAAAGGTTAACATCCTGCCTTGCAGTATTGCGGCTTCATGCAGGATGGCGAATGCATCGCGTTCAGCAACGACGTGCAGGATGTACGTGCAGGATGCTAGGCAGGATGGTGTGAGCTGCATCCTGCTTCGCAGTCCTGCACGTCGGATTGCAAGTCGGGGTGGTGAATGGTTACGTTTACGTTCTAATGAAGAAATCTATGTTGGCTTCTACATTGTAGTTAGTATAACTACTTATTTTCATCCACATCTTTGTATCAAATTACTTGTTTGCTACCGTCATTTGTTTTACTAATGAGTCTAGCTGGCAGATGTGAAAGGAAACGATATTACGAGTATATCCACAGACGTCCTTACTAATTATATAATAAAATCAAAAGTAACTCTGTCTATCTGTCTGTTTGTAGGCTTTTCACGGCTGAACATATCTTGACGAAGTTTGATAAATATTTGCAGTGTGTCACAAGGAAGGTTTTTGGATGCTTTTTACTGTTTTTTTTTAAATTAAAATTCTGTAAATTAATAAAAAATAACGCGCTGCTTGCCAAATGCGTCAGACAACATCACAGAATAGTACGTAGTTGATACCAAAATAACAACTGACAACTAACATTAAAACTGCTCAAAGCCAGCCAGTATTTTTTTAATGTTGTATCGTACTCTGATCTCTTTGGATTATTATTTACTAGCTGCACCCTGCGGTTTCACCCGCGGTTAAAAAGTATCCTATCTTACTTCTAGTACCTCCCTAAATATAAGTAAGGATAATTTGATGATTAGTTACAGTATATCACGAGGAGGGTTTATGGATACTATTTTCTGAATAAACGCGAACGAATTTGCGGGCAACAGCTAGTAGAATATAAAAAAGATAAATAGTTACTTAATTCACACGATAATGATAGTAACAACAAATGTTTAGAAACTTTCACAGACCACATTTTTTTCTGCTTCAGGAACTTTAAAAGTCTGTTAGGAAAAAAAAAAACAGAGTAAATAAACAATGCGTCTAGATACTGCTTGATAAATTATTCCTTTTTTTCTACCGTTTTTTTAAAGTAGGTACATAATTCGTGATTTATTTTCGCTTCTCCCTATTTCAACGGATGAAAGCTTTAGGTAAAGTGTGTCAGCGAACATTGAGACCACATGTCCGTAGCTGAGGGCTGTCGATTCAAGAACCCAGTCAACACGGCGCAGATCATTTAATTTGGTTCACAATGGCCTATTGACTGAGTACGAATGAGGCGATTGAAGGTTGAAATTAATTTGGGGATTAATTACATGGGGTTATGTTCACAATGTTTGCCATGTACCCGATTTGTCTACTAATAGACTAAAGTCCTGACGACCTAGACAGATTGCATTCGGTTTCAAATGAGTCTATTTCTTCAAAGTTACTCGTAGCTTGTTGCCTATGATATATATGTATGCCTATGATGCCTTGTTACACAAATTGCTTGGCTTAAACATACCTATAAAGCTGGTGAACCTGATCAAATCTTACTTAACTAATCGCTTTTTTCAAGTTTACATAAATAATTCGCACTCTTCTCTTAAACCTATGCCAGCCGGAGTACCCCAAGGTTCTATCCTTGGACCCCTCCTTTTCTTGAATTTCCTGAATGATATACCCATACAACCACGTACAAGTATAGCTTGCTTTGCTGATGATACCGCCTCATTTACGTCCTCCGATGATATCGATCTTATAATCAGTAGGCTTCAACTGTCAATCGACCTTCTTTTGTCATATTTTCTCAAATGGAAACTAAAAATTAATTCTGCTAAAACGGAAGCTATACTCTTTAGTAGACAGCGTTCATTACCTTCTCGCAGGTTGCAAATAGACAGCTACCATATCCCTTGGAGTCGTAATGTTAAATATTTGGGCCTTATTCTTGATAATAAGCTTAACTGGTCGGAAAATACGGACAAACTACGCCTAAAAGGTATAAAAGCCCTCAATGCACTAAGTCCAGTTCTTAATAGAAGATCCTGTCTCAGCAGTCAAACTAAATTGAATATTTATCGTACCTTAGTCCGGCCCTGCATATCATACGCATGCCCAGTTTGGAGTAGCACTTGTGCTTCAAACATTAACAAACTTCAAGTAGTCCAAAATAAAGCAGTGAAATATTCCTTCAACACCCCATTAAATACTAACCTCAGTAAACTCCACTTAGAAATAGGCCTACCTAGCATTTCAGAATATATTCTAAAGTTGTCCAAAAAATTTTACTTATATAAAAACCCCACGAATAAAAATGAATTGGTCAGAAATATTTGCAAAACCCGTAAAACCGACTTAATTTTTATCGATAAATACAAACGTTACAAATTACCCCATCACTGGTTTCTCGACGGCGATGAATAGGGACAGTGGCCCGCGCAAGCGCGCGCCTCCGCTGCCGGCTGCCGCGCGCGCCATACACGCCCCTATTATCCTGGGATATGTGGAACGATATGGCGCGCGCGACTCCGGCCCGGACAGCGCGCGCTTGCGCGGCCGTCATTCACAACATGCTTCGCTCGCTTGGTGTAGCGCTGTATTAATGTTAAGTTGCCTACCCCCTTTCGGTCAGTTTTTTTAGAATATTAAATTCCAATTTTAAAAATGTAACACTCTTACTAAAGTTTGCATAATATTGTTAAGCTCAAACAAAATACCTATCATTGAAGTATATTTAATCAAGTTTTGTAATCACCAGCTGAAAGTTTATAGAAGTGTATTTAGCTTGGAAACAATGAATTTATAATATTTCTTGGCACCTCTAGGACTAAATTACACTAGAGGTGTGCAATGTATTAATGTTTAATGGTAATAAAGATATTTTTTTTAAAACTAAAACTCCCGCCAATGTGTATGCAAAATTTCAAGGTGATCGGTTGAGTAGTTGAGACGTGAAAGCGTTACAAACAAACAAACTCACTTTCGCATTTATTATATTAGTTAGGATATTATGAAACTTTTGTCTACTGAAAATATTTAACACTTATTTTGTCTCCTTGTAGCCGAAATTCCTCCAGAGTCGTCAAAATCACCCTGCTAACTTAATCAACTGTGTAAACACGGCTTTATTAAAAACGTTAACAACCAAAGTTAACCGAATATTCCCTACTGCCCTGGAATATAAAACCAAGGCAGGGTTTGCGAGACCGCTGCGTAGAATCCCACATTCACACCCCTAATTTCGCAAAGTTTTGCGGTTCTGCTTTAGCAAACCCCGAAATTTAATCAAACACGACTATGTTCTGTGTCTTTATAAATACAGAGGACAACAAAATGAAGATAACTTCTGTACACAACTCGCACTCGCAAAATAATTGAAGTAGAGATAAGTTTAAATAAACAAATTGTGATGAGTATAGAATTGTTATGCTTATGTCATTTGACACAGTACATAAATTACGTCATATGTATAATAGGTACCTACTAATTCGTCGTATGCTATTGAATTTGTGAAATATCATTATGATTATAATTGTGGTAGTGGTAGGTATGTTATTTAGTTAGTTTATGCTAATATTATAGGTTTTACTTTAGATGTAATCTCCGATGTAAGATGTAATTTGTTGATAATCTCCGGAACTAACGGTTAAATTTGCTTTATTTAATAGATAGCTTGGAGTATGGACTATGAAATGTCAGCAAATTCACAGACAGAAGCTAGTAATAAATAACATCGTCACGCCTTTCCCCCGAAGGGGCTGGCAGATGTGTAATACAACACCCACACTTCGCCAGACGATATTCAGTCCCAAATGTGACAGGGGGCGAGTCTGTCGCCATAAAACCGGGCTCCAATCATGTAACAGATGACATTCTTTATTATGTTTATTTATAGTCATACATTGGCGGAGTAATCGCGTAAATACTCACATACAAAAAAAAACATGCAGACGAATTGAGAACCTCCTCTTTTTTTGAAGTCGGTTCAAAATAAATAATGAAACGTCTGAAGAATTAGAGCAATCTCATTGTATGGAGACGACACTAAAGATAAATATTGAACTTGCCCCAGTCTCGCCGTTAGTTAATTTTTATCATGTTTCTAATGCAGCGACGACATCTGTTCGTACTCGGTTAATAACGTTATTACTCAAACAAAACTCTTCATGTTGCTCGGACGCGGAACATTTCTGAACAAGAGCCGAAACAAGCGCGTTTCAGTTCCGCGCTCGCAATGTTTTAATTAAGCACACAGAAATAACCACTTTAGAGTACTTCAATTTGGTAGGAATGCAGAGTGTTAATTAATTAATGGCGGGTTGCAATGCGGTGGAATTGTGCTGTCTCGATTATATATTCAGAGAGAGGTGTAGGAACGTAATATTTATATTACCAAAGCGAATTGCATGGAATTGGTTATTGAATTGTTTATTGAAAGGTTTAGTGCGCCCTGCTTTATCTTTTCCGCAAAAAGAAACGCAGAAAGAAATTGCAGTCCTTCAAAAATTTTAGTTCAATCTAATTCAAATTTAAATTTTACTTTACTAACTTTAGAAATTTGGTCGATCTGTAGACTTAATTTAAACAATCTATAATCTACATGACTAGATTTTTTTTTTATTTGAAAATAGGAGAAGTTACTCTTAATCAAAAGATTAAGACGTACAACTACATGATTTTGTGATCATGACTAAAAGCGAAAATACGTCTGTCGTTTACGTATTCAAAAAAAATATTCTATAGCATCTATCAGAAATTATCGCATCTTTTACGTTACAACAATTGCATTCAACTCAAACTCCTGACACTAGATCGCATTCCCACACAATTTCCACTTGAGAATGTAAAATTCCCTCACATATTCCGACATTTCAGATTGCCCTAGGGGAGAAAAAGACGGTGCGGCGTCATCGTAACTTTATTGGCGCGGCGATTTTCTCAAAAGTCTATGTCTTCAGAAACACGATATAAAACTAGTTTTAATCGAGATTCACGACTTCGCGTCGTTTTAGAATGCGGCCCTGAAACTTGAAGTTAAAGTTTGAAAAGTTGAAGAACTTGGAATTAATATTATGGAAACTGACGTGGTTTTCACACATTATGATTACAACACACTATAGTTGGAATAGTCGACTAAATCGTACGTGAGTAATTCCCGTGTTTTAATTATAACTTGGAATGAACATTATTTTCAGAGAAAAAGCTAGAGCAAAAAAAAGTTTCGTCATCAAATAATATAAATGTGATATACGTATGGATAAATTATCCTATACTATCTAGTAGTTCACCTCGATCGGAGACCTCGTGTAATCTCCATAACTTCTAGCCCGATTTTGCTCATATTTAAACTTAAAATTGTATTTGCAAAAACTTTCTGTAAAACTTCATAAAAATCGGACCAACGATACTGAAGTTATCGTCAAACAAACAAATGCCGAGATGTTCCCAGTTGACTCTGAGAGAACGCTTCGGTCGTTCAACAATTTTACCATAATAACTTAAAATAACAGCTGAAATTGATAGGGGATTAAATCATTATCCTAACACATAGAAAACTAAAATATGCAAACCTTCCTACCACCTACTCGCAAACCAATGTACTATTTTCGTACAGGGTGAAAGTTTCAAACCTCTCCTTGACCCTTTTGGATTTAGAGATATCAAATATGTAGGTATTAGCTCTGAAATAATTCCCACTTTACTCTATGATGGTGTTTGCATAGGACGGGAGGTCAAATGTAAAACACCGATTGGAAATATTCGATAATGCTGGACAACGTCGAAAAAGAACTAAAATGTTCTCAAAATAAAATACATGTTATTTTTATTCAAACAAAGGTCATGATACGAAAAAAACCATCATCGGCTTTAAGATAAAACTGGATTTAAAAACGGTACCTACACTTCTTTTATCGTTAGGCTAAATTTAAGATCCTGCAGTTGAGATGCTAAGAAATACTGTACTATGTATAACTATATACATATAAGACTAAATAACACTCGAACTGTGACGCCAAATTAGCACCAGAAAACACGATATACACACACATATATACACATATATACACACTTAAACACTTAGAAATACTAGAAAACTGTGACACGAGCTGACACGCAGAAGAAATCAACAACAACATGATAGAAAAACTTTCCAGACGGCCTTCGACTGAAAAATAAGAAAAACAAATGACTACCCCACATGTCTGAACCAATACACGTGTGTTGGAGTCTACACGAGGCAACTCACAAGTAGAAATAACAATACTACTCAAATCAATTCATCTCGATCCAATAACATTTTTATCATCACATCCGAAATTGTTTTTCAAAGACTTCCGGAACTCCAGACACAAAAATTTGAACATCCATCCATCGTTTTTATCAAAGGAGTAAGACAAGCAACAACAAGTTATCATCATGACTGCTTTACATCAAAACCGATGGCTGCATTTTTTTAAATAGTAAACAGACAACCACTAGAAAAGTAGATCTTCCGTATTTATCGACCAAGCGGGCTTAGCGTCTCTACTTCAGCTACGACAAAACTGCTTACGTACATATGTCCGGATCTCTGTCTTTCTCTACAAGAAACAATCTTAATATATATAAATTACGTGTCACGTTGTTTGTCCGCTATAGACTCCTAAACTACTTAACCGATTTCAATCCTAAATTTGTCCTCTTGTTTTCCTAAGTTCGATCTAACTTAACAGATAGGATAGCTATATAGATTGTTTGATAGTTATACAGAGCTAGCTGTCACCCCGCGACTTCGTTCGCGTTTATATACATATATATATATATATATATATATCGACACCCGCAACGAACAAGGTTCTGACATTGATTTAGTCACAATGCAGAATAGACCAAAGTGTGATAGTTTTAGAGTCTTTAATTCAAATTAGACGTAACCTGAGTTACAACCTTGTTCGTCGCGGGTGTCGATATATATATGTATACAAACGCGAACGAAGTCGCGGGGTGACAGCTAGTTCTGTATAATTATAAAACCTGCTCACAAAATTTCACGAGAATCGGTTGAGGAATGCGACCTGTAGAGGAGGACAGACCCCGACCGACGAGCCACTAGCAATATTAGTGTGACTAGCTGCGCCCCGCGGTTTCACCTGCGGTCCCACAGGAACTGTTAAGTTTTTTGAGATGAAGTATGTCTGTACGTCAGTACACTCACAAGGCAATCATTGAGAAAATCTACTCGTTCCATTTCACCATTCAATAATTCCGGAGAAATAGACGAAAATAGACCATTCGTTCGGAAATAGTCTTGTTTATGTTAGACTTGATCAGAGAACTAATTAAACTTAGTTTACGATGGGCGTTTATTAGGCTTTCAGCGTGAAGAAATAACGCCTGGTTAACTAACAGCTGATTAGAGACTGACTAGATGTTCCTATTTACTTTACTACTAGAAGATTTAACCGGGATTTCGTTACGGGCTAATTTTAGAACTTGGTACAAGTACTCTCTCGAGAGCATCTTGAGCCTTTCAAATTAGAAGAAAGTTGAGTAATTAGTACTGAAGACTTTTTTACTTATTTAAGAGCCTGTTTTGTGTGGAGAGAACCCTACGCAGTTTTCTACTGGCTTCGAATTCTTTTGACCTTTACCGTATTCTTTTAAATTCTCCACCACTCAGCCAGCACTCGTGGAACACGGCTAATAATAGCTTCCACGTTTTACCTCATTGAGTGCTTAATATCCCAAAACGATGGCGAATTTCACCTAAAGCTGTCGGATATTCGGTCATTGGATACTTGACGGGATTCCGGGATTGATTAAAACAGATGGACCAGTTCTACTCTAGGGCCTTAGACAAATTGTAATCGCTTCCAAGCGATTCCGCCACCTGCCGGTTCCAACAGAAGACCAGCGCCGGTTGTCTACAGCTGCCGGCATTATGCTGAGTTGGGGCCGGTTTGTGGCAAAAAAAAAACGTTACTTTTTGAAGTGAAACTAAACTTCTAATGTGACTTCCAAAAATGTTGCGTTAAACGTTTAACGCTCTTGGGGAGGGGAAATAGAAAAAGACAGAGCGAGAGTGAATGTGTGGCACTCGACCGCATGGGCGTAGTATAGCGTTAGCAACGAATAGCGTCCAATATTCCAACGCAAGAGGGAAAGAGAAAGAAGTTACACAGAAGTTTCACTTCTTCCGCGCGGAGGGACTCAACGCACTATTTTTTGTTACTTCTTCTTTTTGTACTTACTGTCTTATTGTGTTTTTCTTTTGCGACAAATGCATTATTGCCTATTCTGTTTCTAGAATCACTAACGCTCGCTAGCTGCTGATTGGACGAGTTGACAATATGATCACGTGACGTTTTTAAAGCTCGTATTTCGTCCAATCAGCAGCTGACATTCAGGCGCTAGCGATTCTGGAAACAGAATCGCTTGTAAGCGATTTAAGCTTGTCTAGGTCCAAATTTATTTCAGTGTAGTACCTACATTACACATTAGTACAGAGCACATTTTACTTTAGTCGAGATTTCAAAATCAAAATAAACCAAAAGTACATCTCGCAGTTCATTCTGATGTTACATTTGAGCTCAGTTCGACATTTAGCAAAAATAGAGTAAAGCTGTTCAGTTATTTTGGTTTTACAGTTCTAGGGACTGGGTACTATTTGTGTATCTATTGTTACTAAAAGTACTCTATAAATATGCCATTGTTTCTATTTTCGCATCGCCATTTAACAATACCTATTGTTAAATGGCGATGCGAAAATAGAAACAATGGCATATTTATAGAGTTATTTATCTGTACCTTACTTGTCTCTAATATATTCGGTATTTCGCAGTTTGAAATCAATTATTGAGATAAGACTCGAGTTGAAATATATTCCATTTTGACGAGAACATTCTCGGGTGATTGTGTCTCGAATATACACTAATTGATATCATTTTACTGTGCTAATGTACTAACATATTGCAAATATTACTGTGTTCCGAATTGAAGGGCAATGATTCCAGCGAAGTTACTGGGCTCAAATAGATTTGACATTTTATAAATCAGGGAGCCTATATTTATAGACGAGCGCAATGCATTGCCACGCAGGATTCTTAATTTCTTATATTCTGAGTGGCACTGAACTGATATGGACTAGACGATGGATGGATGGTGTTATGCGAGATGCAGCCGCGCGCGCAATCGGCTTGATAAAGACCATTGAATGCGGTTGAAACCATAGTCGGAATAATCAACCAAATCGTACGTGAGTAACTCTCTCGTTTTATAAAATCATAATGATTTTGACAAACATGCGCTTATAATTATTACTCTCATTTTAAAAAGTTGAACGGGTAGCATTGTAGGATTTCATATTTAGGTTAGGCTTTTCTGGCACATTGTTGATGTTCCAGATAAAGATTTAGAAAATGTATTATTTTTTTAAATATTCGCAGTTCACAAAGTCATTTTTAAAGTCATCAAAACAATGAAATTGCTCAGTTCTAAGACGTGTAAAAAATTAATTTAATCAAGTCGGATCACCAATAAATCGGATGAACGCGTAATTATGAAAAAAATCTCTTTCTGTATTCTGAGGAAAAAACTTCGTTCTTCTAAAGTTCGTTTAAATAACTGAAAACGAAACAAGTATATGGATATTACCTAGTTGCCAGCAACAATGTGTGACATATATTAGTTTTTTTTTAAATAATGCCTTTCAGTTTCTTGCCAGTTCTTTTGAGTAGTGGCTGTTTTCCCGAATAGGCAGTCGAGACTTTGACGTTTATAAGTGTATATATATTTGATATCCAATTGAATAAAAACATTTTGCCTTTGACTTTGATCTGGAAGAGATCGCTTTTAGTGATAAGGCCGCCAGTTGTTACACTATTTAATAAGTTTTATCATTTTTTTTTCTCTTGTTGTTTTGTTATCTGTGGTATGAACAATAAAGAGTTTATCTATCTATCTATCTATGCACATACGGGTTATTAAAGAGTGGTCTCTAGTACTCGTATATGTATTTATCTGAGGTATTACGCGTGGGCTGCCAGGACGTTGTAAATTGGTCGCTGAACACCTCATTACAGTAATTGAGCCTCTTCAATATCTTTACAATGTATTACGATCCGATCATTACAGATATGCGAGCCGTAACGAGGTCAATCCACCGTGTATTATACCCAGGTGTACTTTATGATCAGATAAGTAGGTATTATGAGTAGGAGCTTCTTCCACTCGTTAGTGCATAATTGGCATGTTTCAGCGAAATGTTTTGAATGGAAAAATATTGAGCTCATACCAATAATGAAAGGAACATTTCTTCTCGATATATTTTTGAGATAGCAACGTAATATCAGATGAAGAATAGATAACCAGATTTTTTGCGGGCAACTTATATTGAAAGTTAATATAATGATCTGAGTTTTTCTACCAAATTTGGGCGGAATATGCTTGCCTATAGACAATATTACTATCTAGTCTAGTAAGTATATTAGTGGGATTAGACAACTAATAACTAAAAGAGCTAATACCGATTTTTCTGAATATTGTATGCCCCAAAAGGGTTGCTGTTGATACTTATCATTTCAATGTGACCTGAATCTAAGATATTATCTTCGTCTCTAATGTATAGAGAAGGAGAGAAAGAGAGGCAGACACTTCTGTCCTTCTGTCTGTCTGTATGTCCGCTAGCTCCTCCTAAACCGCTCAATGGATTTTGATGCGGTTTTTCCTATGAGCTATAGATAATTGCTAACGGAATCTTTATTGGTATCGTGCGGAGCCGGGCGGGTCGCTAGTTACTTTTAGGCACAGCTGACAATATTTTTTTGTTTTTAATAAAAGACAGGATTACATAATTATATAAGTATCAATTTTTTTTTTAAATGTTTGAATGGGCCCACGTTTGACCACAACACACCTGATGCAAAGTGAGGATGCGGTCTAAGATGGAGCACGCTTTCCCATGAGGTGCTTATTCACTCTTGTCTTGAAGAGACCCAGGTTGTATCCATTGCTGGGGAACACCGAGGCAGGAAGCGCGTTCCACTCCTTGGTTCATATATTTAAATGTAAGTGTTTTTATAAAGCTCCTGATACATTTCGTACATTCCGGGGTCTCGTATTAAAACATTGCCTATCTTGCTCGATCGTCTCTGAATAATGAGATTAAACCCAAAGACGCGTGAAATGAACTCCTTTTCACGGTATTTCGTCTTTTTCTCCCAGATTCGGAGATTTATGAGGAAATAGAAAAATATCTTGAATATTAAGTATCTAAAAGAAATCTCGTGTAATAACTGCGATGTTTGTAACAAATTCACTGAACACAGACTCATTTGAGTGAATTCAGTTTGTTTGATGTTATAAACGTAACTGAGTCGTGTTTGTGCGTTCTTGATAAATATTTCTTAACGTACTATGTTCTTATTTTATTCCGTACGATTTTTAACCATAAAACATAAAAGAGAATAATCATATCTCGTTATTAAAGAGCACATAACGCCTCCACGTCCAATGAACATTTGTAAGCGGGATGACAGGGGAGTCCCCAGCTCGTTCCGTGCCTCAAATTGCCTGGCCCAGGTAATGGGCCCTCCGTCATAATATTATCATAAAAACACGAAAATGCAGCGCAATTCTCCTTTATGGCACACCTTTTCATTACTACAGATTGCCTAAACGTCATAAATCTGCTGCGACGGCGCCAGATCTTACGAGTTATTTTTTCATTTCGGTAATTAACTGGTGGCTTGGATATTAATTTTTACTTAATGCTCATAAATGTCACAACGTATTTATTTATGTACCTACCTATATCTATGGTCTACACAGGATTTAAGTGACTATTTTTCTCTGAAAACTTTTATAAGTAGTCTTTATCTACTACAAGCAAGAACATTTCAAAATGTAGGTACCTATATATAACCGGTATATTTTAAAACCGATATGTTGTATCCACACGACATTTATACAAGAAAATTGTACCAAAATTAAGTTCTTATTTAAAGAAGTAAAGACCTTGACTCACTGCTTCTAGCAGCGTTAAAAACAAAGCCGTCAAAAAACAAAGATTTTCAAACCAGCATGGCTGCTGCCTAACGTAAAGGAGCGAAAGTAAAATGGCCCACTTTACGAGCACTCTCGCACATTCCCAAATTGTTTTTTTTTTCTGTAAACTGCCAGGTCTGGGCGAAGTTTTAACGATCCCACCTGCACGCTTCGAAGCACTCGCGCTGCCTGCTCAATGTTCACACAAGAAATTACCTAAATATGCCCCAATCGAGGTTCAAACAATGTAATATTATACACATATACATACATACATATATCTGAGCTTGGGGGCGTGGGTTCGATTCCCACCTAGGGCAAACATTTATTTGATGAACATTTGTGTTTGTTCTATGTCTGGATGTTAATATGTATTTAAGTATGTATTTAAAATTATACATGTATGCATATCAATCTCTGGCAGCCATAGTATAAGCTTTGTTTAGTTTGGGGTCAGACGACCTTGTGTGCAAATGTCCCGGATATTTTATTTATTTATTATATAGCCAGGCCTTTTCCCCGTAGGGGTAGGCAGGTACCACTTCTCTCCACTTGCCATGATCATGGCACATATCTTTCGCTTCTTCTACTTCCATGACTCCCTTCACACATGCTTGTCGGTTACGGGTACTCCTAACTTCAAAAATGTATAACAAAATATAATATAACAAATTTAGTCTAAACCTACTCGTATTTAGCACGTGGAAATTGCTTGCAATAGGTAGGTAATTAAACCCTGCTAGATACTTTGGAAGACGAAATACGAAATACGAACACAGCCTAAGTACTTTTAAGTAATTTGTCTAATAAAATAAAGGTTAATTTTACAAACGAGGAAGCCTAATTGTAAGAGCGACACCAGCCCATAACAGTTAAGTACAAAATAATACAAATACATTTCCTTATATCTGACAATAACACCATGAAACAGCTTATTAAGAATAATAATTACCTCCCTGATGACTCCACGCTGTAACCATTTCCGTTAGATCTTTCGCTCCAAACAAGAATATCTGACCCAAGAATCTTTTATAGCTGGTTGCCGCAACAAGCGTGGTAATGAAGTCTTCTCGAAGTAAACAGTGACAGGGAATTTCCCGTCTTTTGTTAATTGTTTTAAGCGTTAATTTCCCTTGTCGGTTTCGATGCTGAGTGGAAAAATGTCTCGGAGGCTTTGCGGTAAATTCTGAGAAGCGTGAAAGAAAAGCAAAATTACGGGATTAATTGAATTAACTGAGTACCGCTGTTTTTCTTTGATTCCCTTTGCTTCTTGTATTAAATGGCTTGATTGTACAAGTTATGTTACTCGTTTACTTTAGGTTTCTAAGATATAAGTAGTTTACTCTATTTTGGTGGACTTCATGCATATGATATTATGTTAATTCTTCTGAGTTAGGCGTGTACATGTATTAACATAGCTTAAAAGTAGATAAATGTACATATGTGTAATAAATATTATTTAGTGTGTAACCAAATACCCTAACGAACATCTAAATTGAAACTCAACCATTTATCACAAACATAAATCGATTTATGTAACGTATACCTGCCACAGCGATCACCCATCCTAATTTTATCCGGCCCGGACGTTGCTTAACTTTGAACATTATTATTTGAGCTACATTAGGACTTCAAATCAATTTGAAATACAAATAGACACGTGAATAAGTAAGAAGGGTAAAATATGATGTATATTCTACGAAGCAATTTCCATTAGGCGCGACCTTCGTTTTACAATTTCATGCGATGATTGAGTTTTAATTCGCCTCATTTATCTTTAATGTAGAACGATTAACATTATTGCGACGGGGGCGGTATTATAACATATGGATATACGGGATAGGTTACAGTAAAAGACGGATTTTACTCAGATAATACTAGAAAGCCAGGCCTCTCCAAATTGTAATCTCGAGGCCTCACGACTCCTGAAAAGTAACTGTCATCACACACCCTTATTCGATTTTACTCATTTTAGAACTCCAAAGTTGTGTGTTGATTTAGAAAGATTAATTAAATTGAAATATTAACTGTGTATTAGATATTATGTGTTTGGTAAACTACTTCTATACGATATATCCATTACATCGAACAAAAAAACACATACATAATTATAGATAGGTATATATGTACATAAGCCCATATGCATACATACGTAGAGAAGTTGAAGAAGAGACATTTAACGTTGACTCTGTATACTACGACTGACGAAATTTTGTAAAAAAAACTTATTCCCTAAAATAATAACAACAATAATATGAAAAGCAACCCTTAAAAACCGACTTCCCGTCATCCACGTAAACAGTTTTAAGACTTTTGTTGATATTTTAAAAACTGCTTGACCTATTTCGATAAAATTTATATGGGACCACCTCTAAAAAATGATCTACGAACCAACAACATTCTCGTATACTCAAAAAAAACTTACAGACAAGTTGAGAACCTCCTCCTTTTTTGACTTCAAAAAAATTTAAAGGTTAAAAATTTATTTTGACTTCTGAAAGGTACCGACACAAACTCGAATGCACCAATGAGATAGCAGGTCAGACCTGGGAGGCTATTCCTGCGCGTGAGATGAGATGAGATTTTATCTTGGTCACTCTCACATCTATGACGTTTTAAATGAGAGCAACAAGGACGAAAGAAGGTGAGATGAGAATTTCAAATCTCCGAATATATAATATATAGATTCCTACGAGTAGATTATGAAGAAAAATTCAATAGTTTCTATTCATAACCGGCGCTATGCAGAGGCGTCGCTGGGGAAATCTTGGCGCAAAACTTTTATGACCGTAGAAATCACTTGTATGGGCGGATTTTCAGCGTCACTGCTCAAATAGAATGCTAAGCCTGGCTAGTAGAGTAATATGGAATAGAAGATAACGATAATAGCGTTCACACATGTTGCTATCGACTTAGAATATTTACTGCAAAAATTGTGTCTGTGTGAGGACGCATCAGTAACCACCCACACAAATATGTAGATGAAATCGGAATTAAAATTATTATGCATGATCATAATCGTCATCATCATCAAAGTCGAAGTATTCTTTTTCTACTTAAGGTAGGTACATAATTAGACGTCCATGTTGCAATCAATAAATATGGGAAAAATATTTAGAAGAAATTGTAGATTGCAATATTGTACGGAAGTAAGATGGTTTGTAGGCTACCTACAATCTTAGTTACATATAAAATTATACTGCATTGGCTTTTTTATTAGAAATTAGTCCGCATTTGACCTTCAATTTGCCTGTTAATAAACAATGCGGCTTAATGTTAACGTTACAGCTTGGTAAAAAACGTTGACTTGAACAAAAGCGAAAAAATCCACATGCGCCGTTGTTGAGGCATTTCCGATGATCAAGTAGTGATCATCAGACTGCAAGAACTCCTACAAATCTAATGCTCAGTATCTGACTTAAAATATATTTTAATTTTAAGCGATGATAGCCTAGTTGAAGAAGACTCGCCTGTCAAGCCAGAGGGAGCGGGTTCGGATCGAGCCGAAGACACGCACCAATTTGTTCATTGTGTGAACATATAATGTGCGTATTAAATAATGTCATCTGCTACATAACTGGAGCCTGGTGTATGCGGCAACAGGCTCGCCCCCTGTCACATTTGGGACCAAATATCGTCCGGCGCAGTGTGGGTGCTGTACACCTCTGCCAGCCCCTTCGGGGGAAAGGCGTGACGAAATGTTATGTTTAATTTTACTGAATAATAAAAAGTAGTTTGTAATTTCATACTAACTAACACCAACTAGAGTTATCCAAAATAAAAATATTTAAGTCTAAATTTGAATTTGAAGAGCCTTAAGTACTTAAGTCGTGAAATCCCATGGCTTTTTGCGGCGCTAAGTCCGAACTTCGACTAATTATTTTCAAGGGAAATTAAACGAAACAACTGTTTAGCTCAGTCTTTGTCGTCGGTATATAAATAATGAATGTAGAAACGAAACTTTTCACAACCATTGGCGTTTAGGGATTTCCTTAAGAACCAATAAGTAAGTAATAGAGTTTTATACCAACTCTGGAGGAAAGTTTGTATTATTTTTCTTGTACAGAGTCTCTGGGCGCAAATTTCATTTGATTAGAAAGAAATATTGTTGATTTGATTTTATGACTATAAATAACACACAATTCGTATCAGGTGAGTTCCGGTACTTCCGGTCAAACGTCTAACCTTTCAATCGTTTTCTTTTAACATGACGCTTCGTAAATATTACAGTGAGGTACCGCAGACTCCGTAGAGCGTCTACGCCGTAGTCACCTGCCTACGTAGGTCGTAGGTATTTGTAATCTGTCAATCCATTCTAAATACAAGTGGTCGCTAAATAGACAGTATGTAGAGAGACTCGCCGGCTATGACAATGGGTATAGGTTGCCGCACAATTTCACAACAATTTGACAATTCAAATAGTATTAAAAATAGACCTAAAATCCAGAATTAACAATGATATAAATTCTAAGGTAAGGTATAGGTTAGTTCTATTTTTCTAAAGTAAAAAATGTAGATTTAAATAACACGATTATATTTTCGTCAAAAAATAAAGATACATATTCAGGGTGTAAAACCCGGTTGTATCCGTGAGGTGCGCATCCCGTATCGACTGGAGGATGCAGTTTAACTTTTAAATATTGACTATGAAAAAAGTTACACACATCGCGCTCCGTGCTCCTAAAAGCGCGAACGAAGACACTAATCGCGTCGGTTTTATTTGTAACAATACTATTCGCGTCGTACCACTAATTTCTTAGAATAAAAGCCGCCAACAAATGTTAACAAATCTGGATCATAACAGATTTGTTAACATTTCTGTATAATTTTCTTTTTTCTTGCATTATTAAACCGGTCATAATTCTTGCTATTTCTCTCGTGCTTTTTTTTTTGTTTTTTTGCATGAATACTTATAAGTGTGTGTACCTGCCCATTAATTATCCAACAGGGTTTTCGTAACTGTATAGAAAATTTACATATCGTAGATTATTCTTAGTGTTTTTAAATATGTAAATAAAATCTACTGAAACTTTGACTAGACAAGTTCTATTAAGCTTGATCTATCTTGCTTGCCAATTTTACTCAAAATAAAAAAGGAATCAATTCACCCTTCACCCATATTGTGATGAACTGCGTCGCTTGTGTTCTGCGTCAAAAATTCGAGCCCAGTCCCATCTCCAATATTAGGCCAATAAACCGGAATGGGCGCGATTCCCGCTATCGCCGGCACTTGGGAGATGATCGTCGGTTATGGCGCGGTAAAAACCTGATTATGGGACATTACGGGACATCATGGCCCCTAAAACAAGCGAAATACAACCTTATTTTAATGGGCTTGCGGACTACTACATGATATTGGCAAACATAGGAATGTTTAGGTAGAGATACCTGCTGTTTTATCTTGTAAATTTCCATTTAGTACGAGTAAATTGTTGGCGAGCCAGATTTTTTATTTTTGGTTGAAACTTCTAAAAATATATGAAAGATCTAGTTTCCGTTCATCCGTTCCATATCCGTTTTGTATATTTCCGTTCCCATATTTCTATCGAATACGTACTAGGTGGATACTACATATGTTTCTGTATTTTGGTGCAGGCTGAGCAAATACTCACCTTGTCAAACGAAAATTCGTCTTGCTCTGTTCGCCAGCTGTCTCCTTCTAGATGAGATATAAAATCTTTAGCCAATAGGAAGCTAGTTTTTAGTGTTCTTGTTACTTAATCCTTACTTGATGTCCATGTCTTAGTTCATATTCTATATTATGTCATCCCCTATATACAGGAAATCCTAGTAGGTACCCCTACTAGGATTTAGCTATGAGAGTGTAACGTTTTTTTAACCCCGGACGCAAAAACCGGGTGTTATAATTGTAACGTGTCTCTGTGTGTGTGAGTCTATCTGTGGCATTGTAGCTCCCGAACGGATGAATCGATTATGATTTTTTTTTTTTTTTGTTTGAATGTCGAATTAGTCGGTAGTATTCTCTAACTATATTTGATGAAATTCGGTGTTGCTGAAAATCGATGTCGGAGGTAATTTTTAATTTATACTTGTTAACGTTATTATTCTTATGAAAATCCGACATAACACGAACTTACCTACTCTACGTGTTCTGTAGGTATAGCTGGGTTACCAGTTGCCAGTAAAGTTATCTTTTTACCCCGCGCTGTAGTCCCAGACACGGCGCGGTACGAAGGTCGGTTTTATTTGAAGAGGCCGAGCACACGCCCGCCAGATGGCGAGCGCGTGACCTTACATTTACAACGAACATAAAAACTAGGCAGACGACTCGTTAAATGATTCCTTTGTCTCACAAAATAAGCGGCTCGGGGCTATGTTAAATATTCATTGAAAAGTAATCAAATATGGGCAACAGAAACAATAGCCACTTGCAAAAGTTCGAATTATCTTTAAACTCGGAATACATTTCTGAACAGAGGTTAAACTGATAAATCGTCTTGTGTCACCCAGAGTTAGAAGTTAACCTTGAGTTGACTCAACTGGAGCGATTTTGTTGAAAATTTCAGGCGATCTTTAGATTGGTCCAGCGGGTGATCCTATGAAGTTTGGTAGCGCTCAAATAAACAGAAATCGAAGCCGGTCGCTAGTATCTAGTTAGTACAAAAAATATAACATCATATATTATCGACATACCTACTTTATTATTATACTTATTAACACTGCTAGTAAAAAATTTGCGTAGGTAGGTATTACGAAAAATGAAGGTGCATCCCATGAGACCAGTTCCTAAATCTTAGGAATATTTCTACTCACAACATTAACGTTATTATTATCCGCTCCGGTTAAGTATCTACTTGGGTACTTATGCTAAATCGTGTCTCCAATGGCTCGTTTTCAGCGGCAAGAAAACTCCCGCGAGAAATTGTTGATTGTCTGGACGACAGCAGCAAGTGTTGCTGGGACAGCACTTGCTACAGAGTTTGTACTTGCAAGCTTTTTAGACGGATTGTTGGACGTTTCTCGCGAAAGTCTTCTTGCAAGTGGAAACGAGACAGTAGGCACAAAAAATCATTCAAAATCAACATTTAGACGGAAGGGTTCTTAAAAACGACAAATTGCATCAAAATTCCTCTGTTAACCGTGGCACTGGTGCCCAATTAAACTGGATTAGATTCTCGGGCGGAACATGCAAATGTCCCGGTTTCCCGGCTCCCCTCGTCCCGGCCCGGGCTCTATAGCTCCGGATACAGCTAGTCAGAATTACAAATTTTCATCCGGTGTCAAATATTTATACTCGCTAGCGTGTAATGACATTAGCATAGACTGCATGCTGAGAGGCCAGGCCATGCTGATAGGATGCGGGACACTATAGCTACAATACATAGAGTTTGGTCGAATTGACCACAGACCTAAGAATTTTTTTTGCTTCGCAAAAGACCAACGAAGCGTGGGACAGAGAAGTCTCCATAGAAATGTAAACTCCATAGGAGAGAAAGAGGTCGCCTACAAATAAAATGTTGTCAATAATTCTTTTGTCATTAATGACAGCGAGCCACCTGGGAACACGCGAAAATTCCTATGATTTATATTTTTACTAAAATAATTATAAATAGACTCAAAAGTGAGCAATTGTAACTAAATGCAGTTATGTCATCTTGAGAGTTTAGCAATTGTGATGTGAATCCAAGATGTAACCCACAAAATTTGTCGTTTCATGGGTAAATATGAAAATTCCATTGTGATGTTTTTGTCTAAATTTTGTCTAAAACATAACATAAATTGTTTCCAAAAACCGATTTACCACCGGTATGTTGTTGTTGTTTCTTCGTAACATCTATATTTCCTAGATGAAAGCAGAATTGGTGATGAAATTCAGCATTAAAATATTAGTTATTTTACGCTCGATTTTCACTAGAGATGGATAAAAAGATGACGTCATTATTATCGATAGTTTTAATCAAAGTTCATTAGGTAGGCGATGGGTGCAATACATAAACAAAGCATACATTTTTGAATCAATGCCATCAAAAGTAAATTGACATTCTTCCGAGTTTGTACTGAATGATGAGGCGCAAAACATTTTTGTATTTAATATAAGTATGTACCTTCAATGTCTGATCATCATTTTTAATCCAATTTACACATTTTGGGTGTCTTACATCCAAGTTTAATTTAATTATATTTAATTTAATAATATATTTGTAAATTATAAATAAATGTACAAAACCAATGAGATAAGTATCATTACTTATCCTAATCCGTATACGAGTAAAATTGGTCAAGGGTCACAATTCGAAGCGAATTACTAGGATAGTATTAAATTGATCTTATTATTTACTTTTCTTATGTTAATTTAGATACATGGTGACACTGATATCTAACTCTTCCGCCTAGCTTAACACCCGTTTAGTGATTAATATTCATTTTAGCTCAACAGCGGTGTTACTTGGAACAAAAAACAACTCAATTGGTATGCGAAAGATTATAATATTTATCGACAAGCACCCGGAGGACCATTTTTGGTCAACCGATAAATTAATAAGTACTTTTCACAACACTAATTTACTCACGCATGCGCAAATGTTTTTTTGTATCACTATCGAATTGTCACTGTCGATCTTTTCCATCCTAGATCTGTGGAATTGACAGTGCTGCTTGAGGCATATAGAAACGAGGAAATACATTATTTATCACGGACAACGTTGGAAAAATTTCAAACACCATATCTGTCAATATAACGAATGTCTAGTATTAGTTGCAATATTGTGAATAGTGCAATAAGAAAAGTTGACATTTAGTCAATTTTGAAAGCAACAAAGGTATTTAGCCAGGTTTAGCTCATAACTTAAACGATATCCTCAGCTGAAATATTAAATAACTCTATTCAGATTTTAAGCTTTATCTCGACCGAAATATTCCAATTTAACTGACCATAAAAATACTCTGCTGACTGATAACAGAGTTTCTTATTAATTCTATACAGAGCTTTCATCTCTGGCTGAAGTATGCAAATTAGAAAACCAAAATAAAAATGTAATCACAGTTTATAGACGCGTTTATCTCTGAGCGAGCAGGAGTAATTAACTGAAGTAAATCTCGCGAATGAGACAAGGTTTCGCACTCAGGTCGAGAGGCGGCGATGAATGGGATTCCGACAACTTTTCATGACAATATTTAAATAGGCACTCTTCCTGCCGTCAGAGAGAACTTTTCTGAAAATAAGTCAGTTGAGAGCCGATTCATTTTACCTGTTTTATCACGATCGATTCGTAAGCCAGAAAAGGCCCAGTAAACCCACTTGCAGAAGATACACCTTTGGGATGGATCGGCCAAGTATCAGCTCGAGGCGTTGGAGTACATCGAGAAACGTGCAAAGAAGCTCATTGGCAACGACTCCCTTGTCCAGACCAAACTTCAAAGTTTGGATCATCGGCGCAGGTCTATCGGTCTTTTATCGGATGCATTTCCGGGAGTGTGCATCTGGTTTGCATGACCTTATTCTCCCTAGCCCGTTCTTCTATAAAACAACCAAGAGTACAAACAAGCGACATCGTTTTATGGTCGACATACCCACAACACGCACGAAACGCTTTGGCATTTTGGCATCATGGCACATTTCTCATACGGACCGCTAGAGTGTGGAATACTCTGCCAGAGTATGTGTTCTCTGACACTTATAATCTGGGTGTCTTCAAGTCTCAAGCGGCCAAACGCAAGCCAAAATAGTAAAAAAAAAAGTAACAGAGCTAAAGTAAAGCTTAAGGGTTAGGTAACTGAGAGTTCAAATGATATAAGTGTCACGTTAACTCAAGATTAGCTTCTAACTCTTGGTACCGCATAACTATTTATCAGTTTAACACCTGATATGCTCCGAAAAGTTAGCTCCGAGTTTAAAAAATAGCCCGAGCTTTTGCTAGTGGCACTTAGACAGATAAGTGTCTAAGCAAATATTATTATCAGTGTTTAAGAATATTTTAATATTTATATACTTTCAAAGCTCGAGAGCCGTCAATGCTTTCAAGCTTTGAGTTACTCCATGTCATTCTTAGAAATAGAGATTCTTAAAATAGAAAAGTCTGTAAAAGGCTCTTTAATATTGTTCACGTAATTCCCAGAAAAGTACTGTGAATATTTTAGTTTTCAGATTAGGCTTTACTGGAAAAATATCTTCACTTAATTTCATTTTCCATACAAAAGCAAAAATAAAGATATTTTAAATTCATTTAGGTACCTACTGTACCCTAGATATCCAAATTATTATCATGCTAATCTAGACTTTACGACGTCAGTAGTGTAAGTAGTAGTGTAGTGTGTCTACCTTTGTAGTTTTAAAGCTTGCTTTAGTCTAGTGTTTTGATGTTAGGTTGGGTTTGCTTGATTATTCGTTGCAAGTCCTTTTAGTAAAATGCAAGCGTCCATGTTATCTGCGTATGTCGGAAATAGTCCGCCCGCCCGCCCGGCCGTGTGAGACGTCGTGTGACGTGCATTACAGCAGCTGCCGGGTTGCTATGTGAAACGGAACGGCGGGCGGCGGTTGATGTGCCGGAAGCTTTCAAATGAATTTTGACTGGCGCTATGACAGGCTTATATGTATATGTAATAGGGCGTATTCTGTGATAAAAGTATAGCTTATGTATATAAAGTAGGGTTTCCATACTTATTACAAAATGAATAAGGTATGCTAGTATACGCTGGATGCGGGCAGCGCAAGACCGGTTTTTAGGGAGATCATTGGGGGACGCCTTTAGCTTTGTCTAGCAGTAGACATATCCCGGCTGAAATGATGATGATGATGATGAAATCACAAATATACATGCTTTTTGGAACAAGATGCGTGTATATTTCCTTGTTTCCGTCTATATGTATTCAAATCAAATCAAATCTCTTAATTCAAATGGGTGTCTAAAATATACTTTTAAACGTCAAATCTACAAAAATAACTCTACACCTTATTAGGAAAAAGAGCTACTTACTACCCAGAACAGACAAAAAACTGAGGGGCATTTAATTATTAGGCTGTTATTGGGCTAATTTTTTTTATTTTCTTTACGCCTATAAAACATCTCTAGAATACTTACTTTAATACTTAAATCTTCTCATTTTTTTTTTCACTTCACGTCAAGAATACTTTTTTCATTTGAAAATATCCTTCCTGCAGCTTAGGTAGATAGGATAATTAAAATTTAGATACATAGGTGCTTAGGCAAACAAGGAAACACGCATACCACTTAGTAAAGCAAACTCATACCAAACGTTTATCTCGAGCCCTTCGTATACGTTTTCGGAATTTAATTCGCCGTGTACCTTGTAATAACGTAATTCGCTTTGATATTCGTTCTCAAGCAAATATGAACATAAAACACAGCGCCGTAGCACGCCTTTGTGAATTTATAATTAGGTTACGTTACGATGAATTTCGTAATAGTCTTGCTTACATAAAATCATAATAACTAGAATTTATGTAGATGGGTGGAACAGGTATTTTCACCTTGCTTGGAATTGTATGATGTAGAGGTAAGAGAGGTGCCTCTTGAGAACCGTTTATCCGTGTTTATGTATCACATTCATATTAATTATATTAAATGCAAAAGCTTGTAAGTAAGTGGCTGATGTCCGCCGTGTGTATGCCTGTGGTTTCTTGTTCAGCTGAAACAGGCCAAAAAAGAAGAATGACCAAATTTGTTTAAAAAACCCTTAAATTTAAGATGTATGGTAAGGCACGGCAGCTATCTCGCTCGCTCGCGACACTATTACATTAGTATTAAAATTATGGAATGTATTTTTAAAAAAATTGCCTTTATCAATGCATTGAAAACAGTATTACAAAGGATTCAGAATAATTTTCATGTTTGAGTGCTCAGAAAAAAATTTTCTAAGTAAAAACTATAAATATCAACCTAAGTAAAATCTAATCTATGATGTGGGACCCTATTCGGAGATTTGAGATTTTCATCTCACTTTTTTTCGTCCTTGTTGCTCTCGTTTGAAACGTCATAGGTGTGAAAGTGACCAAGATAAAATCTCATCTCATCTCACGCGTAGGAATAGCCCCACTTATCATTAAAAAAAGAGTGATCTATGTAGAGCATTTTCTTCTATGGAACCGAATAATCTGCACCGCAGAAACAATTAGTTATGAAGTTAATGTATGGGTTAAGGTGAATTAATTCACTTTACAAAAACTATCTAACTGTGGGTTGGATGATGAAATTTGGTATGTTTATGGTAGCTCTACCTATACTTACCTAGGATTGACATATATCTACTTAAACATTAGCATATTTTAAGGTAGGTACCTACTTAAGTAGTTAGTAGATCCCTAATTTTTTTTTCAATTTTCGTAGGTACCTACGCAAACATTTTGGAGAGACCTACCTGTCTACTGTCTCTACGCAGTTGAGCCTCAAAGCCACAGTTTATATAGCAGTTCCAGCGGCTTATCCAGCATAGCATGTGACAAGACGGAAAGTGTCAGTAGCGTATCCAGGAGGGAAGGTTAAGGGGCTCAAGCCCCCTCTGAAAGCTTAAACGGACGTACACAATAATCCGAAATGTGTGCTTATTTAGTGCTTCCTGATAAAGCCTACCCTCAGCTGTGTCAAGGCCCTCCCAAACCGAAATCCTAGGTTCGTCACTGGCAAGTGTCGCCGGCTGTCTGGGACAAGCGGCGAAGACGGATGGCGACCGTCATTCCCCCATTGTTTCCCAATAATGCGGCGGATATGCCTTGAAATGGAGTGGTTAAACCCTTCCCGTCGCTACCCAGTGCAAACAATCTATCTCACAGACCTAGCACCACGGATTATTATAATATAGGCTCCGTACTCAGACACGACGCACATTCTCTAATATTTTGTAATGCGAAATACAGGGTGTTACAAAAACCCTGATAAATCCGCAAAGTGAGCATCCAGTATCGCCTGGAGAACGCAATTATGCTAGTTTAAGTAAAATATAGACTACAAATATTTTGAACACACATCGCGCTCAGTCCTCCTAAAAGCGTGAACGCAGACACAGATCGCGTCGGTTTTATTTGTAAACTATTCGCGTCGTGCCTCTACTTTCTTAGAATAAAAGCCGCCAACCAACATAATATGATACAGATTTTTTATATTTCCTTTTTTTTGCGTTCTTACACCGGTCTTATCTCTTGCTATTTTTAACGTGATTTTTTTTTTTTGGTATTTTTGCATGAATACTTGTGTGTGTACATGCCCTTGAATTATACAACACGGTTTTTGTAACAGCTGTATGTGTGGGGTGTATATACTTACTGCACATGTACAGTGTTGATAAGTACGCTACCTGGCTTGTATTTTTACGATTCCGATCATAGTCGTAAAGTAGCTATACAGAATAAATCATGCTGCACAGCTGTAGATAACTCTATAGGTACAATCATGGGCCTATTAGGTACATTATTTCAAAACATAGTCGTAAATAAGTAGGTACACTATATTACTAGTTAGTATAGTAGGTACCTACGTGCATACTTACCTACAGAGATACGTCTGTTATCATCTTTTAGTACCTACCTATCAACTTACGAAAGCATAATAAAAAATGTAATCAGTAGTTAAATATAGGTTATTTGAATAATACTCACTTTTATTTGGTAGTCAAGTAAATAAAACCTGGCATTTACTCCCATGTTTTTACTTATAAAAGTGAAAATTAATTACTTTTGAAAAGTAGACAAATAGCACGACTTTGCTTGTTTTAAATGGCGAGACACTTTATTTATGACATCCATTAATTTTACTAAGTACAAAAGTAACAATTTAACCTTCCCTAAAAGAACTTTCTGACGAAAATATTAATGAGCCAAACTACGGTAGCAGACTTTTAAAAGTGGCTTTATAAAAGTAGATAGGTACCCTATAACTTAATCTTGTTCATAGTTTATTAAATACTCCGCCAGGTAGGTATAACATTCAGCAACACGTAGTGACGTCAATCGATGCTTAAGTGAGACCAAACTAAGTCATTTACAAAAAGTTCGAAAGAGACGGATGACGATGACGTCATTACGTGTTTGCTGAAAGCTAGACCTTGTTTTTTAAGATCGTAATCTTGTTCAAACCTTTATTTTATTTTTTCAAGTAGGTACCGTGCCTATTCGTCCCTACGTAAACGAAAGATGTCTGTCCGTCCTAATAAAAAATATTATAAACTTTTCTCTGTAGAGGAGTAGGTACATAGATACAACCGCCCTTAAACTGCCTCAGCGTGAAGAAGTAACAAACACACACTCACTAACTCTCTCTCATAAACTTTTGGATTTACTCCTAATGCTTTTGAATATTTTTTTGCTTTTGATAACAAATGAAACAATCCGTTTATATATTTTATTATGTTTATGTAGGTATAGGCATTTTGTAATCGCGTTCATTTTAACATTAACAGATAACTAAAACTAAATAATTAAAATTATAATTTAATTGAATTATAATTTAGGGAAAATCTAGTTTTCCATCGCGAAGCTTGGTCGGTCTACAAAATGGTTTATTTTACAATTTGCTTTGCGAATTCTTCAGCAACTCTACCCCGATGTCTACAGCATGCATGGCGGTGCCCGGGGCGCACATGACCCCGTACCCCCCGTGTCCGTAACAGTGGACCACTTTCACTCCGTCCACTATATCCCCTTCCACCCTGACGGGCGATCGGTGTGGCCTGAGTCCCACTCTGTCAAATAAAAAAACGTTATTTAAGTCTACAGTGTCTACACAGAAAACTTAATTACTCCTTTTTACATAGATAAGTGCCAAAATGTTAAGTGGATAAACAGACAAACTATAATTTTGACTAACTCTACACATATTCTACACATATATTACTCTGCACACTCATTAAATTTTTACAATACATTTGTTTATTAGGTAACTCTCACAGAATACCCACTCCATGCATCCTTATTACATTTAACTCCATAAATTGTTAACCACCTTCCAAAAGGAGGAGGTTCGACCATACATTTTTACGTTAGTTGTTGTAACTAGATACAGAGAGAGAGATAAGATCAGGAACATTATAAAAGCTTTACTCGAAACTACTCAAAGTATCTAAGTAGGGCATTTTAGTACTAGAACTAAAAAAATATACAAACCTGTGCGCCACTATTTCCGCCTTCTGCAGCGCAGGCACCATCTCGCAACATCTTTCAAAAATGGCCGCCGCATCGTGCTTGCAAACGTTCATATTGTAACTGTCGTACTGCCTCACTCCGCCCAGCGTCGCCACCCCGTCTAATCCAGGAATTATGTACGTGTCATAATCTCCATAAAACGCGGTCTTCAACCACGGCGCACGGACCTTCACAACTTGTCCTCGTATTGGCACTAAGTCATGGTCACCGCACAAGCTTTTCGCTCCCATCCCGGTGCAGTTGAATACCAAATCGAACTCTGCTAATGATGTGAAACTATCGACTTTACGCTCGATTATTTTACCCCCATTTTTAATGAATATTTTCTTGACCCACGGCAAGTAGTTCTCGCATCCAATTTTTAGAGTTGAGAAATACGACCCATACTTCCAACCTTCGCCGCATATTGTCAATTCCTTTTCATCGATGGGTCTGTAAAGAGGTACTATGTCCTCGATAAAATGATTTTTGGTCACGTGGTAGTTGTCTTTTGAAAATATGTAAGCGCCTAAGGACATGATTCCGGCTTCTGCCGCATCCGACGTCTTGAGTATTTCTTGCCAGTAGTTCCAGGAATCGAGAATCCATCTCTTGGTGATGTCTGCGGTGGGTCCTTTAAAACTGGTGCCTGGTCTAAAGATCCCCGCCGCGACGCAGCTGACGGTGTCTTGTTCAAACTTTTCCGCGATTACAGTAATTGTCGCATTCGGTACTCGCTGCTGTAGTATTTTAGCCGTCGAAAACCCCACCACACCTGCTCCCAGGACAGCTATATTTGGACTTTTAGTGTCCATCTTATTTTTTTCTAGAACAAAAGATTTTTTCTTAAAAAAATATTTTACTCGAACAAAATAAGCAGAAGGTGCTCTGTTAATATTTTGTTTGCGTAAAATTTGCAAAATGGTAACAAGCCATACCTACTTCCTAAAATTAATTAACTAGTAGGTAATCAGTTCACAACAGAGTACATTACAAAACACTAGGTACCTCAGTGCTCAGAGTTGATCAATAAATATTCATTTAAAATTTAATTTAATTAGCTGATAATAAACTCACAGGTCCATATAACTTAGATACTTAGAGGTAATTAGACAATCTATTTAGAAGGTAGATAGGTACTAAAATTACCTTAGTAATTTACATAGAGTAAATAATACTCATATTAATTGTAACTATATTAATCAACTTACACTTCGTGTAGATGTAGGTACGACTCGATGTGTGAATTAATATGTGTGATCGACTGACCAATTAATTGCGTCATATTCTGTACGAAACGATTTATGATCTTGTTTAATGCTTGGGTTGCCAAAATATTGTTCCATTTTATCATAAAATACTAAGTACACTTATTCATAAGTAAGTAGTTAGTAAGTAAGTAACTCAATATATTTTGTTGAAATTAACTAAATTCTAACAATAGAATGTTACTTATTTCAGATGCAAGGCCACCAAGAAAAAATTACAATCAACTTTCATCGAATGAAAAACTCGATAATCGACAGACAGAAGAAGTTCACATCGAAGAAGCCGATCCGGAATCGGACGCAAGCAGCACCGATTTAGACGAGCGCGACACACGCGGCGTTTGCCCCCCATGTGCGCACGACCGGTACAACAACAATATACGTCGGCACACACATGATGATTTTAGCGACGACACCGATTATGGTAAGTTTCAAACAATTTCGCGCAAAATGTAAGAACAGCCAAAGTTACAAAAAATCGATGCTTGACTGACATGCGCTGTGAGCGACAGCAAGCATTACGGTCTGTGTGCCAGCGTGAAAGTATTGAAAGTCACAACTTCCCTTCTTTGGCTGATTGTGTAGCTTCGCTAAAAAAACAAAATAATTCTCGATGGTACTTGTCAATTTGACGGATCACTATTGATGTCACTGTCAGTGTCAGAGCTTGTCAACTTTGTCATTCTTTTGTGACTAGTGGAGTGTTGTATTTTCTTGTTTCCTTTTGTTCTTTTTAAAAATAAAATACTTTTAATGAATATTTAACTTCGACATAGTATTTGATTAACATATACGAAGTCGCACAACGTTTATTACACAACAATGGCCAATTTAAAGTCTGATTTGGATCAATATTTGCTTTCAAACGAGAGTCGTCGGAGCAAATTCAGCCTACCACACTTTTCTACTCCAAGTTTTTTCTCACGGAGCACTGATGAGACTCCTACAAGCACATCTAGTAGCACTGCAACGTGGTTTGAAAACGTTCAAAAGGAATATTTCACATTGGTAAGTCTAAACACCTATAAATCTTTATTTGAAAATTTTTACTAGGATGACTCAGAAACCAGAGTTTATAGACATATTGACCCAGTTGGCAAACTATTAATTTACACAATCAATAAATGTAGAATGGCTTAAATCGGGTTACTAACCTGGTGCCATCAATTCGAATAATTACTGCAATAACTCATTAGGCTAAGAATAAAAACACTGACCACTGTACTTTATGATTTACAGAGCAGAACACAGCGGTTCCTTGGATTTGGAATATGTTTGTTCTTTGGGATCCTGTGCTTCATATTGTCATTTCTGTACATACCCGTGTTGCTGCTGCAGGCTAGAAAGTTTGCTCTCCTGTTTACTTTGGGCAGTCTCTTCTTTTTGCTAAGGTATACTTTCAATAAAATTTTGAATGATGCAATAATTCCTGTTAACAAGATTAATTTATCAAATAAAATAATGATACAACAAATGCATTAACAATGTAATTGTAATGATAGCTAATTTACTCAACAGAAACTTTTATCAATTTTCAATCTAATTAGTTTTTATCAGTTTTCATTTTATCTTACTACTCAACATTAAACTAAATAATTGTAATTCCATTACAGCTTCAGTTTCCTGTATGGGCCATGGTCTCATGTCAAGTCTATGTTCTCAAAAGAGCGGGCACTCACAACATCTGTATACCTTGTAACACTGATCGCAACCCTGTACTGCGCTCTGCACCTGCAGAGTACTCCATGGACCATTGTTTGCGCTGTGCTGCAGGTCATGGCACTGTTCTGGATGATGATGGGTTCCATCCCGGGAGGGTCCACTGGTGCCAGGTGGTTTGGAACCATGTTCAAGTCTAGCGTATCAAATACGCTACCCATTTAACATACTGTTAAACTTATAGGCTCAGTGATGTTCCAAGACTTATTTTATTAAGATGGGCTTATGAATGTTGGTTACTTTTTGCTGCACCTATTTTGTATGTTTGGTGATAGAATAATAATAGGTAATTGTGTTATATTTTTTGGAGTTTGGTTGTCACCACCTATTATTAATGGCATTACAGTGAGTATATCTCATTATTGTATTGTATAGACTGATGTACCTAGATCAAAATCTGTGCAAACAATAGTATATCTGCACAAAGCATTTCTTGTTCCAGGTGTAATTGTTGTGGTGTATGCAAAATGTGAACAACATTCATAGACTTTAAACTAATAACTTTAATGCATTTGCTCCTCTGGCAAAAGCAATGGCAATTATTGTAGGCTAGAGTAAATCTACTCAAATGTAAAAAACACTTAGGATATTACTATAAATGGACACAAGAATTTACTATGAAAATTGGTGTAAATGTAAAAATTTCTATATTGTAATCATATTAATAATTATGCCGTTGTGGCAATTGGGATTCATAAATGAAATGGGTGCTATTGAAATATCAAAAATTTGTAATTTTGAATGAAATAAAACCACCAAATATATGCTCATCAATGTTAAAAGTAAGTAGCTAGGTATTTATGTTAGAGCAACTGTAACTGAATACAAATCATTTAGGATTTTTATTATTGATTTTGAAAAATGTGTAATAAGAATGCAGGTTTTAAATACATATGTAGTTCTACTCGACCTCCCACTTAGTAAGGCAAATCGTAGTAGTCGACCAAGCAAGTGTCAGCGAGCTAAGTGTCCTGCTTCAGCTTCAACAGAAATGCTTTTTAACTGACTTTCAAAAAAGAGGATATTCAATGTTTGTCTGTATGTATTTTTTTAACTGACTTCCAAAAAGGATGTGGTAGATAGATACTACCTACAAGTATCTATCTATCTACCACCTACTGGGCTTGGCTGGCACTGACTTCAAATAGATGAGTGGTAGAGCTTATAATAATCACAATATTATTATAATTTTTTTAAGCTTATGTTTGTCTGAATTTTGTCCATTTCTCTGTCTGCCTCTACAGGTCGCAATACTTAAAGAATTCTCTTGAAATTTTGAGGAGATTCAATAATTAAATAGTTTTTTTTGTCGAGTCAGTTTTTGGAAATTTTTGAAAATCGTTGATTTATGATTTTTTTGTGACCTGGAAAGGACGACAGAGGGCCGTGAGGTCTCCAGCTCACAAAGCCACTAGTGTAGGGTTCTCACCCGCGGGGTGAGGCAGGCGTGGGCGTTAAAACTTACCTCGCTCTCTGACGCCGTTACCTTCGCTTAGGTATCGCGCGAGCACTTATTGAACCGGTACTGTACCATTTATACAGCCTTAGAAATAAAGTTTTAAAACATGTGTACACACATTGTGTAACACAAAAGCTGAAAAATAAAAATATTTTTGACTTAAACGTTGTGTACAGTTCGTGTACAGATGTAACAAAATCAAAGGAAAATAAACATTCGTTATACGGCCGGGTACCCTTGTTTAGCGGGTGTGTACGGGGTCAAGATGGCGGATTTCACTATAACAGCTGATCTACACTCAGTAACTATGATAGAAACTGTGTCATGTTTTTTTATTGTCAAATTAAAAAAGTTTTTAATTGTTATTGTGACATTAGATACATTGTAGTGTTGACATTGATTGTTCCGTTCAGAAATTTGTTGTTAGTCTCCCACTATAACCAAAAGAAAATGTTTTCCTCTAAAATAGTTTATTACGACGAATTTTGGACAAGAGATTCAAAAAACAACAGTTTATTAATATTACTTTCATAAAACGTAAATTGTACGTGCAATATTAAAAATTAAGAAGCTCTCATAAAAAATTAAACTATTTGGACGAAAAAGTTTCTAAACGAATTTACCAAAAGTTGCCAGACGAAAAAGAAAAAAGTGATAAGCATGTGTGTAAATACCCAATGCCGATTCACACTTTATTGCTCAAACAATAGTTACACGTTTGTGTAGCGCTATTTACTGACTACTCAATGTCTAACTGAACATTGGTTTAGCAGATGTTTATGCATTTTTTTATTTCTAAGGCTGATATAGTGTTTAACATTTTGAACAGATTTTAACATTTGTACTTGAACTGTAATAGACACTCAACACACAAAAGGATTGGAAAAGTATGTCAGTGTTTCTAATGAAACAATCTCAAAACAAGCTGTACATTCTTGCCTCAATAATTTATTTGCTTGAATAAAACCTTTTATTTTTATGTTGTTTTAGGGTATCATAAACAGATATACTTGCATAATTTTCTGGTGTCTTTGTGAATACTTGTGTATTTCAATTTATTTTAGTTTACTTATCTTTAATTTTAATAAATATAAAAATATGGAATCGTGGGTAATTTTATTTTTGGATTCTCAACGAGTCACACCCAATCGTGTTGTGTACGCGATGGGTTTTTTCTCCCAATTAGTCGCGCTGCGACCCTGATAATGGTAAACAGTAGCAGCATCGTAAATAGGGTAATGCCTTCCGGCAGCACAAAGATCTTTGAATGGCGCAAAAAATGACCAGCATGCGCGCCACTTCAAAATCTCAACTTTTTGTCGTGTTATATAACATGACAAGGATACATTAAAACATAATAGGTACGTCGTATCTTGTTAAAAAGAGTGCCAATTTTTGTCGCGGATCAAGTTCTGTAATTACACAACTTATCCACTAAGTATTGATAATGTTCAGTTAAGGGAAATGGCGGCCAAGCGATGCTGTCGCACGGAACCGTTTCTTTTTCGGCATTAAAAAATAAATTTTATGTTGTTACTTGAACTAATATCTAGTGTAATTCCGCTTTAACGTCGCATTAAGTACATCAAATATGTACATTTTATGTACCTACCCCAGCAGCCCTGGATCTAGTATTTTTTTTAACCGGGGTAGAAACTTAGGAGTAGACCCCCCGCCATCGAGCATTTCAAAATAAATAGTTACTTATGTATCTACTACTTATAATCTTACAGATATCTAAATGGATAACAGAATGGCTTTATTTACATATGTAAATTATACCGTATCTATTGTCGCCCCCTGATAATCTGCCGCCGGGGGCGGGAACTCCGTTCCCAGCTCCCCCTAGATCCAGGTCTGCACCCCCGATCTCTCTATGCATAACTGTTGGTTGAGCAGTTGAGTTTATAAGTTTAAAAAGCGTAACGCATTTTTAACTTATTATCCTATTAAAAAAACAACTTAATAAAATCCAAAAAATGCTCATTTACTGCCTCTAAGGCGGAACAAAGTTCGCTGTCCTTTTAAGATACCCCCCACTTTTAAAGACCATCAAAAAACCACTCTACTCCATTTAAGCATGGGTTTCAGCATTTACGAACGAACTTGCATTGATTATATTAATTAGGATGATCTAATTAATAGTTTTCTCATAAGTGTGCCCGGTACATTCCAGACGAGGCGCTGACTTGCAACGTGTGCGACCGCTCGTTCTCCACGCGCCGCCAGCTCGCCGACCACCAGCAGAAGAAACGGCACTTCGGGTAATTAACTGTTCTATTATTTTACATCTATATTTTGACGACCCTCCTAGCCTAGTCGGAGTTCGGCTGCTTTATAAGCAGGAGAACCTGGATTAAATTCACGGCTAGGCTGATATTTTAGTAATAAATTTAAATATCTGTTCTGGGTCTGAGTGTTAGTTGTCTGTCCATTTCTGTGTTCCATAGCATCCCCGACACAGGGAATCCTAGTAGGGAGCTAGGAGTGTGAAACGTTATTTATTTATTTATATCGAGATGTTTTAAAGAATTAGGCTACAATCCGCTTGAGGTTTAAACTGGACTGCAAAGATTTCAACTCTTCAGAAATAAGTAGGTAGTTCCTCTGTTTCTAACAAAAAACCTACCTATTCAGTCCTGGTTCACAACAGTGAAGTGCCTTTTGTGATGCTCATAGCAGCTTCGCAATGTACCTACCTAACTAGTTTATTAGTGTCCAAATATTTTTACAAGCGAAAACCGTGATAGATGCTCAGCCAAAATGAGTAACACTGCCAACGGAAATTTATCAGTATTTCATGGTACCATTCTGCGATATAAACGCGATATCTTGTTTACAGATGCAGCGCATGCGACAGCCTGTTCCCGTCGCTGCAGGCGCTGGAGCACCACAAGGAGGAGTTCCAGCACTGGAGCGAGTCCTCGTGCTGCAGCCGCTCCGAGGACTCCAGCGACAGCGAGTGCCACGAGGACCGCCACCGCCTGCTCTAATGCACGCACCTCATCGTTGCCGGGAAGCCCCAACACTTGGGCACTTTCGTCTGAACCTGTGTTTTCACTCTGATAGTTCTGTAGCCCTACCACGATGTTGTAATCCGCCGACGGCGCCACTCCCGCATTTCTTTCGCACTGCGATAGTGGCGCCACGATTGTAGACTGCCGACAATCGAATACGGAGTATTCTCATTGTAATTTGGACTTCTGCTTTCCCTCGCTTTCTCTGGCATAAAACACTCAAAGCGAGGAAATAGAATACAAGATTGTAATGATAATGCTAAAATAGCTTGTGGTAGGGCCCTGAGCGAGCATCAGCTCGTTCATGCTAGCGAACTATTGTGCATTTGCTAAGAGCAAACGTTCGCAAGTGAAAATATAGGTTTATACACGCGCATATCACTACTCTTCATTTCTTGATTCTGATTTGGCCAGTCTAAATTTGGTCACGAAAATAAACAAACAAAATGAAAGTCACTTTGTAAATATTTTGTTCAATTTTGATCTTACATTTTAATAAGGGCATGCTACGGGCCCCGCGTTTAATCCGGCACTGCTGACATGATCATAAAGATTGGCGCGACCTAACAATTTTGTTCAATGTTAGATCTAGGCCATAAGAACAAAATGACGTTTACTGAATACCTAATCAAATTACGGCCTCTGAAAACTCACTAAAACTAAAGGCACTAAACTTACACTATTGGAGTAAAAAAATACGACAAAATTTACTTTCAAAAGTAAACGGTCCTAAACATTTTGATAAACCTTTACAGTGCTAATTATGTCTAAGGTTAGAAAAGGATCTGTCAAAAAAAACAAAGATGTATTAAAAGATAATGCCACATTTGCTCTCATGGCCTTTATTTGCATTTCTCTCTGTGTAACAATGTTGTTAAAGTTACTATCGGTAGTTCAATGTCAATATTGAAAGATTTAAATATAGGACTCGAGTACATTGATATCCTAATATAAATAAGTGTAAACCTATCAGCTGTTACGACAGGTATGTAAAATTAGTAATGCCCTAATCTCTTTCTCTGTGTACCTTAAAGAGAGCCAAAGAATTCAATCAGAAATCCATTAACTGCAATAAAACATTGGGAAAAGTTAATAAACATATTAAACAACTTTTCAAATTAACAAATCGAGGTCACGCGAAGAAAGATAATATGGAACAAAACTGGATGAATTCATTGATTCCATTTCTTAACAAATGCCAAACTGTGATGATGAAAGTACCAGATCGTGATGCCGTCTCATACAAATAGCATTTTCAAGTAAACTGGTCTTCGGCTTTCATCAGGGACAGTTTGTCATAATGCGAATGCGTGTCATGCATTGGTAAAGAAAACTATCTTGTAACTGAAAAAACGCAGTATAATTTAGTATTAATACGCTAGTATAAACAGTAAGTATAAATACAATATTCGATGTTCCTGGCAGAGAGAATGAGATTCTTGACATCAATTTAAAAGGCGAGATCGTATGTCCAATAGGCCCGACATTAGACGCAAGTCTAGCAGCCAATACTCATATTTAGTGTAAACCGGTCAACCCGTGACCTCGATCTTCTCAGTTATCTTCCACGGAAAGTCCTTTTATATTGACATGCGTTCATCGAGAAAGTACAGAATAATCGTGCAATGATTTCTGTGTCGAATATTATGGTTACATATCAAATTTGAAGCATGTGTTGCGTGAAAAACAAACCGCCGCGTGAATGAAGTCCTCTATTCGTACCTGTTCAATCTGAGTGTTAGTTAATCTTATAATTCACGTCCCGTTTGTTGTTCACGCAACTAGGTCGTAGCTAATCATATCTTTTGTATTATATAACTTTCTAGTGATATCCCGGCAATGATGCATATCACGGTACTCTGTAAGTTAATGTAATGACTGATACAATAGTGTAGCTACATGTAAATAATTATATACGATAGATTCGCGTCATCTTCACACTTTTAGAATTTCTATTAGCGACACACAATTATAAATGAACGTACCCCAACCCGATGTGGCCTCGGCTAGGCGAGGCGTCTTCCAGTCCTAGTATTGTATTCGTAACTATATATCGTTCCACTAGCATGTAATATTTTTGTAACGCATCTACACGAACCGAAACGTACCATTCCATTACAGCATAAGCGTCACCGAATCGAAAAGTGTACATAGATTACGAAACGAATATTTGTACAAATAAAAATACGATTGAAAATATGTACAGAAATGTTTATTATTATAGGAAACCACACGAGCTCTAGCGCAGGCTACGACTGGCGTACGACCGCGCCGAGGCCGGTCTCCCACAACGTAGATACCGAAAGGCCGCGGGGGCTGTCTCGTCCGGGAGCGACGTACACATCTTTCAATTTTCATAAATCGAATAATCGGGAATACAAATCACGAATCTCTCACGAAAGCATAATACGAGTAAGTCTAGGGACGGCGCGCGGCGCGCGCGGCGGGCGGCTCCGGGGCGGCGCGCGGCCGTCTACGCCGCGCCGTTCACCAGCGCCTCCGCCTTCACCGCCTTGCCTCCGCCGCCCTCCGCCGGCGAGCGCCGCTTGTCGCGCGCCGGCCGCGCCTCGCCCGCGCCCTCCGCCGCGCCCGCGCCGGCGCCGCCTGCCGCCCCCGCCCCCGCCGCGCCCGCCTTCCAGCCGCCGCCTGCAACACACACGCTGTACCTCGCTGCACCGAGCGACCCACCTCATCTCACATTACACTACAAATGCAAATTCGTAAAATCAGATGCGTGAATGTGTAATCGACATCCCCCGTGAAAATGGTGACACACTTCTGGCAAGTAATTTTACGAAGTACGAGAAGCCATGCAACTGAATATTTCTAAATACTGATGGCACACCATTGGTCTCTAATGAAATACTCGTGCAGCTCTGTGGTCGATTCCGGAGACGACGGTGATGGAGGTCGGTCGATATGCAATAGTCAAAATGTTTGGGTAAAGAAGGTTCGGTTGAAGGGAAAAAAGCAAGTTTCGACGATCGGTGGCAGGGTCAGGATCGAGCAAAACCGAGACTGGCTCGATCAGTTACAATTTTATGGTTACATTTTTGGAAACGGAGGCCGTCACGTAACGGGACGCGCGCTCGTTTCGATAGTCCGAAATGCTTTCGAATGAACTCTCTTACGAAGCGAAGGATGCGGTGCGCGCGAACTTATGTCGTATGTGCGTCCCGGCGCCGGGCCGCGTGAGCGAGCGATCCGTGTGCACCCCGGTGCTGGTGAGGGCTCTTTTCCTATCGTGCAGCTTGCCGCCCGCGCGCGATAACACGCTCCCGGGTGCAGCGCGGGCAGCCCGCGTGATAGGAACACTAGGGACGAAAAGTGAGGGAGGGGGCGGCCGGGCGGCAACCGGCATGAGAGGAGAGAGTTCCGGGAGAGTACCTTGCCTCCTGCGGCGGCGGCGGCGCGGCGCGGGCCGGCGCGGCGCGCGCTCCTCCGACGACGCCGACTCTACACAACAGCACGCTGCAGCCGCCGCACCGCCGCCCGCCGGGGAACGCTCGTTTGCTATCTCCCTCCACCCCAATCGCGCGGGTAGAGACGGCGATACGTCCGACTATTACACTAAACCGATTCGCCTCTCTTTCTACCCTACCCACGCGAGTGGAGGCAGCTGTGTCTCTAGCGATTCAACCCGAGTGAGCTCTCCCCGAACGCGCCCTTTCCCTGACTTGCTGCGGACTGATTTTGTAGTCTAGCAGGCCCGCATACGCAACGCGACGCGACGACGGTATGTCGACTCTTTTATCGAGACGGACGTATGTCTCCCCGTAGCCTTGTCACGTTCACACCCGACAAAAAGTGACGAGAAAAGGCTTTATCTCGCGTGCATGATGTTTTTAGGGCACGAGTATATCGGTTCGAACACGCGCTCGTGCTTAACTCTACCGACTCACAGTGTGCGCTGTAGAACAAGCCAGGTGGACAAAAGTCGTAATCAAATTCCCGGAAATGAGTACTATGTACCTGTAAACAAAACCCCCAAACCCCCAATTCCAAGAACTATTTATGTCTAACATTCCATACTAATGAGTCATTGTTTATCAAAGTGAGCTAATGAGGTAAATGTAATTTAAAATATAGGTCAGTTGCATTTTAGCGACACTTTCACTAGCACCTCATTGTGGCAGTTTTTAATTTTGTGGAATGTTTAGTGATGGATTTCAATTCTGAAGGTATGTATATCAATATTTTATTATTAGAATCTTTTAATGAGCCTTAAAAATCATTAGAGTAGATTATCAACGAAAACACAAAAAAAAACATATTTTTTCTTTGATTTCAAACTTATCGAGTATGGGAAAAGCATGTATCCTCTTGTATCCAGGCTAATTTTTTTATATGTTTTAGCTGCATGACTATAGATTATTGTGACATATATTTTACGTAGCACAAATGAGTACAACTATTTTTTTTTCTCATTTTTGCAGAAAAGCTTCACTCTATTAATAAAATAGAGTTTTTCGAAGAATGGCTTAGACACAAAAAATACGAAAGAAATGATCGTCTATTTGAATTTATTTCGTCTAAGTTTGAGTTTTCTGAAATTTCTGAAGATAGTCAAAGAAACATTAAGATGAAGTTAGCCAGTATTTCTTCAAAAATCGCTTCCAAATGGGTTTCTTCAGGAAAGTCAAGGGAGCGTTTTCTTATCAAGAATAAGTTGTGGCTAGAAGGCGAAGAGTTAGAGTTCTGCGTGCGGTCAATTCAATCGCAACCTTCTACCTCATCCACTGACCACTCTCGACCCGGAAGACCCAAAAAAGACTTCGAAGATTCGTCTTTCAAAACTAAAAAACGTAGACTTGAAGATTTAGTTTACTCGCGGAGTGTTGGCGAATTGATGACTGCTGCAGAAGTAGCTGCACGATCTACTGGACACAAAAACGTGTCCAAAAAGGACGTTGCCAGGGCTATAAAGGACATTGGCAAAAATCCGAGTTCAACAACCCAGTGCTGTGCAGAATAATAGACCACTAAGTAGTGACGAGGCATTAGCCTACTATATAGACTCGACTCGAAGTCGACCACTCACTCCTATAAACAGACTAGGAAATGGACTATGAAGGTCGGGCACCATGTGTTTCCATCATATAATTGCATTGTTAAATCAAAAAAAGCACAAAAGGAGCACATTGTTGTGACACAATCTCGAGCAGAAATTGAGTTACAAGCTTTACTCAACAAAACAGCGGAACGGTGAATAGAAGCTTAGAAAGAAGTTGTCACAAGTGTGTTCCGCAATTCATCATTTACTCTTTTAAGTAAATGGGGTTGTGACGGGAGTTCCGGTCATAGTGCTTACACACAGAGATTTGAGAACAGCGAAGACACTGATGAGTTCCTTTTTGTTTATTCGTTTGTTCCTCTTAGGTTAATCGACGAAGCTAACAATATCATCTCGCAAAATCCTCGTCCATCATCGACGATGTTATCGACCAAATAAATAAAGATTCAGAGAGCACAACACGAGAAAGTGCTCGCGTCAAGCCACGAAAGAGATTTGCTCAATATGTTGATTATAACATCTGATCCTCTGATCAACAGCCTGCGGGAAGTTCCAAAAAAAGTCGAATAAATTGTGTGCGGAGGTCCTAAAGCTCATTATAGCTCCTACTATAGAGCCTCGACTTCCACAGCAACTAAGACCTCCACAAAGTCAGGAAGACTATCTTGTATCGGAATCATCCGATACAGAATCCGATGATTCCGATATTGACAATTAGTTTTAATGTACCTGTAGTGTATTATATTACCTTTTAGTGTTAGTATTTGTAATTTTTGTAAATAATGTAATAGTCTAAGGTTGTACATATAATTAGCGGTAATATTTGTAGAGATTAAGGTAATTGTATTATTATTTCAGTATTTTTTTCTGTTTTATAATAGTGTAAATATAAAATATTTTTTTCTTATACATAAAACTATGTATTTTTTATTTTTTTTATTTTATATTATTATAATATATTTTCATGGTTCCGAAACAATGAAAATATAATTTTGTCCACCTGGCTTGTTCTACAGAGAACACTGTGCGACTGCTTCGAACATATCATAAAATTAAAAACCATTTAAACCCGGCCAGTCCACACGAACGGTTCTTAGCTGCCGTGATTCGGCCGGATCGATAAATATTAAAGATCCCATTTATTCTGTTCTAGAACATCGAGCAGACAATTTAAGGTTAGGCTCCTCATAAAATGAGCAACCAATTTTTCGACTCTAGCTAAAAACCATCCATAAGAGTCTAAACGTTTTCTCTTTTCTTTTTTTATCTCTACTTTTTATCCTGCAGTTTCTGCTGTCGGTTTAAACGTTACAATAACACAGTTTAGTCCCGCGACTGATCCCCGTTTGTGCGGAATAAATACACAAGGTTTAGGTTAAAACCACCACCGAAGTACGAAATATACGAATGATAGAAAGCGAGCAGAGTCAGACCGCGCTGGCGTCCGATAGCAAACGACTATTCCCCCGCGGCACTAATAGTAACAGAGTTATACCCATTCGTCCTTCTACATTATGTACTAATTAAAATGTAAAAACGGGTGCAATAAACCAATAAACGACATACATAGATATGCTGTAAGATAGATATAGATAGAACAGAACGCTACTAACTACATTTTAACTAGCACATTCAGTAATATTTTCAGATTTCAAGAAACGAGCACATTTAAAGTCAATTATACAAATTCATATTTTACAAATACTGAAGGGTGTCGCGACGCTCTGAATTTTCCGTACAAACGCACTTGACCATTTTCTTGGAAACCTTTTGTCAAATTATGATGAGGCATGTACAATTAAATCGACTATATCTCCGCCCCTATGTTCTGGGGGTTTTCAAAAATGTCCTCAAGTAAAAATAGAGCTGAAAAAATGTTCAAATTTGTAAGGGGTCACTTTTGACCGATTTATTTTATAGATGGACAAAGCAAATCAAAAATCCCCTTACATACGGAGGTTGTCTACATCATTAGCTTTTAAATTAATCCATAATACAAGGGAAATTTTTAGCTATCTAAGAATAATTAGAGAAGTGCAAAAGTCAAAAAAATATTGAAATGGCACTTTGTCATTCTGTAGATAACTTCAGAGACACGTCAGTATCTTTACTAGCTCTCTAGCTCATCGTCTTCTTCCAGACGAAATGGCAATAGAAAACCTTTAGCCAATGCGAAGTTACTCTAAAGTGGTCGCCGGACCCTAAGTCAATCAAAGTGTAATCTAAAGCCATCTCAGTTAATTGTAAAATATGATTTGTACAAAATAATTATAATCAAGAAGTAACAAGAATATCAAGAATCAAAATATTTTATCTAATCTATGCAAAATTTCAAAATATACCAATCTTGACCTACCACAACAAGGAACTAGTTACTTCTGGATAAATGTATTAAATTTAGAAAAATAAGGATGAAACACTCATTGCGTAAATTAATATGGACTCAAAATCTTGATCAAATAATAACGCATGGAGTGGCATCCAACTCTAGTCGCAAAATCGAAACTAGGAAAATAAGTTTGTAGGAAATTGCAATAAATAAGGTCCAGAAATTATCTTCTTCATGACTACAACCATCCCCTGAAAGTTGAAGTCAGATGTATTGGTAAGTTGAAAGTCCATGCATTTAACAACAGACTGTAACAGTGAGGACAAATAGCAAAATACCAGATATTACTTTAAGTAGCCAAAAACATCGATTGTCTCACTCAACAGAGACTAAGTTTCGATATTGCGGTTAGAGATATCCACTATAGACTAATTATATCCTATCAACATTGGAAACAACAACATTTTTTGGTGCAATTTTGCAATGATAACAGAATCTTGACAGGACATTTCATTTTATCTGATGAGCTAAAAATAATTTAAGAGCGTTGCTCTCATCAGTGGAGTAATGCCCAGGCCAAGCGGTCAACTGTATTCATTACTCCTTTTGTTTATGGAATATAGTGCACTTAAAAATATTCATTTGACCTGTAATTGTTTCCAATGGCCATCCTCCTAACTAGGCAGCTTTACGTTCAAACCTTAGTCAAACAAAGTGAAGGTAATAAAAATAGAAACTATAGAGCCCTAGACATTAGACATGTTGCGATCGCTTCCAAACGATTTCCTATTTCTAAAATCGCTAACAATCAAATGTCAGCTGCTAATTGAACGAGTTCACAATAAGATCATGTGACATTAATTCAGCTCGTATTTCGTCTAATCACTGCTGATAGAGCATCAGCGATTGTACAAATATAATAGTTTGAAAGCGAATGCGACTTTTCTAAGGTCATAGAGCTCTATAAATTAGTTCATGGGCTAGTATCAGCCTCATGTGCTGAGGTTTTGGCAAATCTTTTGAAATGAAATATTTTGGACAACGACAAAAATCTGACTATAGTGGAAACTTTACTTCATTTGATCAAGGGGATGTCCAATCCATAACACTGCATGCCATGTCTACTGCTCTATTGGAGTAGCCATGTCCAAGTTTCAATAGTTCAGGTCTTAGGGCCCTCCTAGACGGGCCATATTTTAATGCAATACAGGGTCGGCAATACTGGAAATATTACCGACTCTAGCCCGACCATTATCACTTCATCAGCCATGCTACAAATGGATGACGAAATGGCCGAGCCACACTCGAAATGTTATCGAGCCAGTATTGCAGTGAAAATATGGCTCGTCTAGGAGCACCCTTAGATCGCACTTCATGGGCACAATTAGGTAGTTCAATTTTGACATAGATACAATTATAGTGGTATACAAGACCGTAATAACTTAAAATAGGGTGAATGATAAAAGATATTGTTAGTTCTAATCACTACAATTCGCTTCTGATTTAGCGGAATGAAAGACTAAGTAAAATGCAAGACTAGAAGATCAAAATTGAACTCTCTAATTCAGGTAGCCCATTAAATAATTTAACGAAACCGATGCCAAGCTAGCATACGCGTTACAACATTAAAACAATGTAGTGTTGCATACGCTAGCCTGGCTGCTCCCTTCACAAGACAAACCTCAGAGATATTATTCAGCTGATTCAAAACGACGTCGTCAGGGTTGATCTCATTAAACTTATCGACGTTTTTATTATTCGTTAGTGCTTTTAAAATATCTATAGACTGAGACTGACCAAAGACCGATGACTGGCTCGATTCGGTGAATTGGTACGCGAGGACGATACGCAAACTTGATATATTACGATGACGTACATACGTTTTATTGCAAGAAACTGAGGGTTCCTTGCATTTTCTTCTGGGGAGAAGTTCCTTTTCCGGACAAGGTGATAGTTATTTTTGTAACTTTCGACGTTCACTCAGGTACCACGCCGCGGCCGACCTCAGACGGCAGCAGCAGCCGACGGGTCGTCTTCCACGGCCGTCTGCGCTCGAAATATTATGCGCGCCTTCGATACCCAATTGAACAAAGACATCTGATTTGATTCGATGAAAAGCTCAAGTCAGTCTCCGTCCTATAGTTTGTGAGGGAGGTTTGTCTCGTGCGTGCGGGAGTCGGGCGCGGCTCGTACCGCGCTCTGCGCTGGACACGTCGTGGCTGTCGGCCGCCGAGCTCTCGTCGTCGCCGCGCCGCCGCTCCTCGCGCCGCCGCCCGCTCTGCAACCAAGCGCCGGCTCACATCACAATCATGGAAAACGATGACACGAAAGACGAAACATTTCGACTCGGTTCCATCTGGCCCGGTGGCCTAGTTCGGTCCCTGGACAAATTTGACGAAAACAGGCCCCCGAGCTAGATGAAACCGAGCCAACATTTTTGAGCTCAGTCATTGAAAGTGATCTGGAGAAAGACAGGACCTCGATTCTACTATGCAATCGTTTTTATAAATATTGTGAATAGTAAAACTTTTTGTATGCTTTGTAAAGCTTTTTGTATGCTCCTGGTATACAAAAAATTTCACTCTAAGATAATTCATTAACAATTTAAAAACAATTGATTGTTAAGGTTGTAGGACAGGATGATAGTTAGCTCTTTTTTTAGCATAATTCACTAGACAACAAACAGCACTTCATACAGGATAGATAAGAATTACGGCTTAGTCTTATTGTTCAACCGAAAAATGCGACAATTGAAGGGGTTATACTTACGCGTTCAGGCTGACAACGTCCAGCGTCCTAAAACATCTAATTTGTTAAACTGGTAAATGTCTTATTACGTCCAGTGCAAAAATGTCCAGTGCTTTATAATGACTAGTGTCCGAAAATGTCCAGCATTAGAATAACGTCTTGCGTACGAAAACGTTTAGTGTCTTGAATGGTCTAGTGTTCTTCAGAGACATCACACATTATTGTTAACTATTTTAAAACCGGAGCTTGCTACTTTTTTTATTTTTTAACCCAATGTCTTATCATTAAAAATGTGGCCTGATTAAAATGTCTTTTTTAAATTTAAGTTTTAGCTTATTTTAACATACATGTACATACATATCGTCACGCCTTTCCCCCGATAGGGCTGGCAGAGGTGTAATACAACACCCATACTTCGCCGGACGATATTCAGTCCCAAATGTGACAGGGGGCGAGCTTATCGCCATACACCGGGCTCCAGTCATTTAGCAGATGACATACAATACGCACATAAGTTCACACAATTAACAAATTGGTGTGTGCTGTGGGTTCGAACATGCTCCTTATTTTAACAGATTATTTTTGTTATATAAATAAGATAAAAAGCGATCGAAATGGAAACAACTAAAGACGATATATGTGGAAAAACAAAATTTGATTGAAATAGGCAAACAATATATGTAAAAAAAACTACAATGAATGTGAAAAAAACAAGATGATTGAAGTAGGCAAACAAAAGACGATTGAAATAGAAAAATGAAATTAAAAAACAAAAGACGATCTATGTGACAAAAAATTAAAACTAGATACTATCGGACTAGACATTTTGAGACACTGGATGTTTTCGGACATTGCACATTGTAGGACTGGACGTAATGCGACATGGACGTTTTAGCAAACTAGACGTTCTGGGACACTGGATTTTGTCAGCCTGAACGTCCTAACGGAAACATCGGCCGAAACGAGCATTCGATCGGATTTGAAACTTATAAAACAGCTGGGATCACAGTCAGTTGGCGGGTGCTCTCCGGCTCTATGTGGGGGGGTGTGCTAGTGCAGTGGTGCAGTACCTGCTGCACGCGCGCGTCGTTGGGGCGCGGGTGGCGCGGCGGGCCGCGTCCGTTCTCGAGCGGCGGGCGGCGCTCGGCGGAGCGCTGCGCGCGGCCCCGCCCCCCGCGGCCGCGCGCCTCCCCGCGGCCCTCCCCGCGCGCGCCGCCCGCCCGCTCCTCGCCCAGCTCCGGCGTGGGGCGCCGCGCGCCGCCTGCAACACACGACGCGTCACTGCAAGTGTCCACACGACGCGCTCGCGGCTGGGCGCCGGCGGGCCCGGCGGTACCTGGCGGGTAGCGCGCGGGCGCGGGGCGCGCGCGGCGCGCGCGGGCGGGCGGCGGCGGGTAGGCGGGCGCGCCGCCCATCACCACGCGCAGCTGCTGGTCGATCTCCTGCTTCTCGGCGCGCAGCTGCTCCACCTCCTTCAGGTGCGCCACGTGGTACTCCACCAGCACCTGCGGACCGACGAGGAAAAATCACGCACCGCGATCGACAAATACTAATTTAAACCCCGACTCAGAATATAGCTTTGTCGAGGGTCTAGAGAAGATTTGACGCTTATATTTTTTATTTTCTCAAACTGCAGCAAAATATTTGATGAACATTTAAAACCATCTCACAATTTCAGACTGAAAACGTCCAGTGTCCTAGAACGTCTAAGCTATTAAAACGTCCAATGTCTTCTTACGTCTAGTCTAAGTCTCCAGTGCTTCATAATGACTAGTGTCCGAAATTGTCTAGCGTACGATATCGTCCAGCATACGAGAACGTCCAGTGTCTTGAATGGTCTAGTGTTTTTTGGAGACAGTACGCATTAATTTTGACTATTGTTAACCTGTTTTAAAAATTGTCACACGACAGCTTGCTGTTCTTTTATTTCTTACTCGATATTTTTGTCCATTGTTACCCGATATCTTTTTTTTTTTTTCAATATATTATATTGCAATATGTTATGTCCCAAAAAATAATCTAAATAGAAAAACAAAAGATCTGCATATCTATATGAATCTACGATCTACATTGAAAAACCGATTTATGTGAAAAACAAAAGAAAAAAAAACAAACGACGATGTAAGTGAAAAAACGAAAGCTCGACCAATATCGAAAAACAAATGATGATCAAAATGCGAAACGGTTGTGTTGTGCAACGCTGTAACGTTGTTTTGCCACTTTGACGTCTTTTGTTTTTCCATTTCAATTGTTATTTGATTTTCCACTTTGATCGTCTACACCATGTTATTCTGCAACTACCTTGATTTCGAGACTGGACAACATAGGACTAGATAATACACAATATCGGACTAGACACTAGACGTTTTCGGATATAGACTTTTCGATACTAGACGTTTTAAGACACTGGACATTGTTGGACTGAACGTAAAGCGGCATTGACGTTTTAGAAAACTACACGTTCTAGGACACTGGATGTTGTCAGCTTAAACGTTAAAAACAACGATAAAAGCAAAACTTTAAGAGAGTACGTATGATCAAATGTATTACCTTAGCGTTGCTGATGTTCTCGCGGGTGCCGACGAACACGAAGGGCACCATCCCCTCCTCGCGCGGCGCGGACGGCGCCGGCTCGTTGTCCCCCTCCACCTTCACCTGCGACACAGACATCTGCCCTCAGCCGTGCCCACTGCCACGACACGAGCGCACCGGGGGCGAGCCGACCTCCCGTCTACACTGCCACGACACGAGCGCACCGGGGGCGAGCCGACCTCCCGTCTACACTGCCACGACACGAGCGCACCGGGGGCGAGCCGACCTCCCGTCTACACTGCCACGACACGAGCGCACCGGGGGCGAGCCGACCTCCCGTCTACACTGCCACGACACGAGCGCACCGGGGGCGAGCCGACCTCCCGTCTACACTGCCACGACACGAGCGCACCGGGGGCGAGCCGACCTCCCGTCTACACTGCCACGACACGAGCGCACCGGGGGCGAGCCGACCTCCCGTCTACACTGCCACGACACGAGCGCACCGGGGGCGAGCCGACCTCCCGTCTACACTGCCACGACACGAGCGCACCGGGGGCGAGCCGACCTCCCGTCTACACTGCCACGACACGAGCGCACCGGGGGCGAGCCGACCTCTCGTCTACACTGCCACGACACGAGCGCACCGGGGGCGAGCCGACCTCTCGTCTACACTGCCACGACACGAGCGCACCGGGGGCGAGCCGACCCACGGTCCCTTCACCTACACTGGCTCCTACACTACACTACTGCGCCGCGCTCGCACCCAACATCATTACTACCTTTGTAGTGCGAAAATGAGGCGGAATCTTCGATTCAATCCAAAATTTTGTCTGCTTGTTGAAGAGTTATGATGATCTTAAACTTCTGTTTTAACCGCCAATAACAACCTCACATTATATTACAGTACCTGGATGTCCGAGCTTTGCTCGGTATTTTTTTTTATTGTGTTTTTTGGAAAATAAACAATTGATTTTAGTCTAACCTCAAAGCAAACACTCATTGACTTCGTGTTACTTAACAACGCCATCTGCTGTTGTGTCGTTAAAGCAATTAGTTGCTCACAAAAAATAGTATAATATTATTACTCGCCAATATATGTCAGGACGAGTCATATTTTTGTTATTTTTCTTCCAAGTTTATGTTTGAGTTGATTATCGATAAAACACGAATAAAATGGCATTTTCTAAAAATGATTCCTAGCTAGATCGATTTATCGCCCCCGAAACCCCCTATATACTAAATTGTATGAAAATCGTTGGAGCCGATTCCGAGATTCCAATTATATATATATATATATATATATACAAGAATTGCTCATTTAAAGATATAAGATGATAATTATGCAAACAAATAATATTACATGTAATATTTTGAATCAAATTTTGTCCCATTTTCGCACTACAACAATAGTACAGAAGAGCAGCGCAGTGCGCGTGCTATTTGACTCGCTTCATTCTATCTATCAACTCATAAGAATGCTTAATGGACGCGAGCGTGTGGGAAGTGGCGTGAATACATACAGCCGCGCAGCCTTAGCACAAAACAAACAAACAGTAAAAGTACAAAAAACACTCCAAGATGACAATTAATTTGAGATTGAGATTTTCGCTCAAAGCAATTTTAGGAGACATTTGGAATTATTTCTGTCTCTCTCAACTTCAATTTTAAATTGTTAGCAAATATTATGTTAGTTTGATGAAGCAGCTCATATTATTTCAATGATCTTGTAAGTATATCAACTTTAGGTCTCGGCATCACCTGTGTTGTGAAACAAACAGCCTACCTATGTCAATCGGAAATAGTGTAGTTTCTCATCAATCCATAACTTTTCAGAATATGTTGATTTGTTTCAGAGATTACCTCTTACAAACTTACTACCTTCCCCGCTTTAAAATAATAGTGCAGATGCTACAAAATGTGATCAGGCAGTGCAAGGTGAGTTCAGACTTTTTATTTAGTTGGACGCCGCGAGGGCACTTCCTTTTGGCTCTGATTTTAGCGCCAACTAGGCCGGCCTAAACGCCGATCTTGGGAACTTGCATGATTTTTTTTTAGTTTATCGTAAATAATAATGTCATAAGAAAACTTTTCAGAAACAAAAACATTAAAATATGCAGAAACAATTTTGTTTTACAATCGTGTTTGAAATTTGATTTTCAAGAGTCGGCGACAAAAAGCAGGGTCACGTGATGAGCATAATATCTATGGCAGGGCAGTCCTTGCATTGTCAACATTTTTTGACAGGTTTGGTGCTCACAACTGCGAGGCACGGGACGACGCGGCTGAGGACGTTTTTCGCGGACAAATATTTTTTTACCTTATTTCAATGAAGTGTGCACTCTAATTTCTTTATTTCAACATGAATAGACCGAAACGTCTTACATGATGCCGCGGCACCTCGCTTCCTCGTTGTGACTTGCGACCTTCCATGGGCTCTACTTTAGAGCAACACAGTGCTAAACTGCATGAGTAAGCGAAATTCGGTTGCTCTCTTCACCACGGGGTTGCCACCACACAGGATGCTTTGGCATGCCGAAGTGTGCCGTGCCGCACCGTCAGTAAGTGTCGGCTCTTATCGTATGGAGTGACGTCACTACGAGCTTGACGGGTGGTTGTAATTACGTTCCGTTTTATGTAATTTGTTATCAAAATATTTTTTCAAGACCGTTTTTCATTAAACATGTAACTTGAGTATATTTTACTGTATAATTTTTTGAATGATTAGCCTAATTTGTCATTTTAATTTTGTTGCAAGTGCAAGTTGTGGCGTTTTTTTGTGACGTTGAGAAAGAATATCGCCTAAAACTAGTGTAAGAACTGTTAACTTAATCATGGTATACATTCAACATTTGGCACGATGGGACAAGCGGGTGCTTCTGACTCACCCTGGTCCCTAGCTTATAGCTCAAAATTTAGGTTTTTCAAGTTAAAAGAGTGGGTACATTTATTCCACCCGTCCACTAACATCTGGGTACGCCCATGGTTTCGATACAACTGGAAGCGGCGCGGCGTCCAACTAGCCAACAGTGCGTGTGTGTGTGCCCGTGGGGCGTGTGGAGAGACTCACGCGCACGACGCCACTCTTGTCGACGATCCACTGGATGACCTTCCCGTTCTTGCCGATGACCTTCCCGACCAGGTCGCGCGGCACCTTGATGCTCTCCTCCGCGTACTCCAGCAGCGAGCGCGCCGCGCGCACCGCCTCCGTCGACTGCGGGGGGACGTTACAGCTTTATACGTGTGGGGACACAACCGTGATCCAAACTAACAAGGCCTAGCCTTCCAGGCGGAAACACGTATGACGTCACTCGTCATCTGTCTCTTTCGCACTATTTGTGAATGACTTATTTCGGTCTTGCTTAAGCATCGATCGACGTCATTACGTGTTGCCCATGACACTGGAATGCCATACCTGGAGTATAACAGAGTCTATATTATATCATGGTAACTACTAAGGTCTCTGGCTTGGAAAGTCTGTGTTTCAAAGTTGACAAAGTCGAAGTCAAAATGTTTTTATTCAATTGGGTATCAAAGATACATTATGAAAATCAAAGTTTTATAATAGACTCGACTGCCTTGTTCTGAAATAGAGCCACATAACAGATGTTAGTTCATTTCTACCTCTAACATTTTCCAATTTCGATAATTCGTCCAATAGAATTTAAACCATGAATGGCCAGGTTTTGTGAGTCTTTTTTTAAGGTAACTTTTTTACTTGCGAATTTAACTTAAAACTTGACAAAAAGCACCAATTTTTTTAAAGTTTTTTTTTTTGGTTTGCAGAATTATCGAAATTGGATAATTTTTGGGATATCTCCTGTTGTATGGACAGACGCGGCGAAGAACGCGTAAAGTGTAATTAGACAAAAGTCAATGTATATCTTTAAGGTGCAGGAAAAAGTCTCCCACACTAGATTGTGATTCCATTGTGTTAATGATAGTGTACGAGACTCGTCTCTCGCCGTACCTCGCCACATATCTTGAAGGTGCAGGAGAGCTCCTCGAGCTCGATGTTGGTGACGCCCTGCACGCGCCGCGCCTGCTGTATGTTGGCTCCGTGCGTGCCGATGGCCAGCCCCATGAGGTCCTCGCGCACGCTGAACTCGTCCGTGTACCTACACACATAAAGCTCATTATAAAAACGCCGTTAAGGCAAACTTTAAAGCAAAACTCTTAAGCCCCCTACGCACTCTCGGCAAGACACCCCGAGAACACCCGATACGCTTGAATGTGGTTTCTCTAAAGCTACTTTGAATCTCAGTGTCTCGACGGGAGTCTATAGATGGTATAAAATATACAAACGCCGTCAGAAAGCCAGTCAAGATTCTCTATATCATAGCAAAAACTGGACAGAATAAATGAACTATGGAAAGATATAATTTATGTTTTTGTTCTTACCCTCCCTGATTATGTATTTTGGTGGATTCCAACTGTCTCGCTGCCTCCTCAGTCTTTTTTAATAACTGTAGCTTCTGCGTTAAGTTCCTGAAAAGAACACATACATACATTCAAAGTTTTTTGTCACAATCGCCGACTCAAACATATATTTTAAAATAAATGTTAGAAGCTTAATACTACTATAACAGCGAGGGTCTTTTCACCGCTAGCCCTGTAGCTTCTAGCATAATGTTAGCACATGGTTTGTGCAGCTGGTGCATTTGGCAGCTGGACAAACAAGTTCCCAGTTTTAGCATTACAAAAGAGATCTTGATTTTGTGCTGTAATTTGGAGGATGTCCTCTTGTTAATGGCAGGTTGTCTTGAACCACAGCCGCCTGATGATAAGTGGTGTAATCTGATATTATAATTAAGTACTTTTGTTTAACAACTATGTAGTTTGTGAGTGAGATCCTGTGAGTTTGTGAGCTGTACATTTGTACAATACTGAGTATTGAAAAAAACTTTTCGTTTGATGTTAAGTGAAGCAGGATGGACAACTTATTAAAAACCACACAGAGTTTTGAAGAATATACAATAAGTAGTAATATATTGACTTTCTTCAAATTCTTTTTAAACCACAGACCTAAGATTTTTTTTGCTTCGCAAAAGACCAACGAAGCGTGGGACAGAGAAGTCTCCATCGAAATGTAAACTCCACAAGAGAGAAAGAGGTCGCCTACAAATAAAATGTTAGTCAATAATTCTTTTGTCATTAATTAATGACAGCAAGCCACCTGGGAACACGCGAAAATTCCTATGATTTATATTTGTACTAAAATAATTATAAATAGACTCAAAAGAGAGCAATTGTTACTAAATGCAGTTATGTCATCTTGTGAGTTTAGCAATTGTGATGTGAATCTAAGATGTAATCCACAAAATTTGTCGTTTCATGGGTAAATATGAAAATTCCATTGTGATGTTTTTGTCTAAATTTTGTCTAAAATGTTATGTTTTAAATTGGTTCCAAAAACCGATTTACCAGCGGTATGTTGTTGTCGTTTCTTCGTAACTTCCTAGATGAAAGCAGAATTGGTGATGAAATTCAGCATTAAAATATTAGTTAGTTTACGCTCGATTTTCACTAGAGATGGATAAAAAGATGACGTCATTATTTTCGATAGTTTTTATCAAAGTTCATTAGGTAGGCGATGGGTGCAATACATAAACAAAGCATACATTTTTGAATCAATGCCATCAAAAGTAAATTGACATTCTACCGAGTTTGTACTGAATGATGAGGCGTAAAACATTTTTGTATTAATTATACCTTCTAAATAAATGTACTAAAAATACCTTATAAATGTACCTTCAATTTCTGGTCATCATTTTAAATTCAATTTACACATTTTGGGTGTCTTACATCCAAGTGTAATTTAATTATATTTAATTTAATTAAATAATATATATGTAAATTATAAATAAATGTACAAAACCAATGACCAATGAGATAAGTATCATTACTTATCCTAATCCGTATACGAGTAAAATTGGTCAAGGGTCACAATTCGAAGCTTATTACTAGGATAGTATTATATTGATCTTATTATTTACTTTTCTTATGTTAATTTAGATACTTGGTGACACTGATATATAACTCTTCCGCCTAGCTTAACACCCGTTTAGTGATTAATATTCATTTTAGCTCAGCAGCGGTGTTACTTGGAACAAAAAACAACTCAATTGGTATGCAAAAGATTATATTTATCGACAAGCACCCGGAGGACCATTTTTGGTCAATCGATAAATTAATAAGTATTTTTCACAACACTAATTAACTCACGCATGCGCAAATGTTTTTTTGTATCACTATCGAATTGTCACTGTCGATCTTTTACATCCTAGATCTGTGTTTTAAACATTATATATCGACGTTTGGCCACCAACACGCCTGATGTAAGGCACGATGTTGGGGCTTACAATAGAGCACGAAGAATTAAGGACCTATGGTTCGTGTGTCATATCGTCGAAACAAAAATAACCATTCTGGATATTAATAATAAAGCAAAATAAATATAATTTATGTGATATAAAAGCTTACACGTATAATGCATACAGTAATAATCAGATAAATCAAAGGGTCAATGAACCTTTGTCACTATTTACAATACAGCTCCATATTGGCCCCAATGACGCAGAATGGGACAAAGGTCAATAAACTTCTACCTCAATTCATATGGCACGAACTATATAAAATACTTAGTTGAGGTTTTCCAATGCTCTACAATGTGTCACGTACACCAGCGCGGCGCCGATGTAATGCTCCACAATATGTCACGTACACCAGCGCGGCGCCGATGTAATGCTCCACAATATGTCACGTACACCAGCGCGGCGCCGATGTAATTCTCCACAATATGTCACGTACACCAGCGCGGCGCCGATGTAATTCTCCACAATATGTCACGTACACCAGCGCGGCGCCGATGTAATGCTCCACAATATGTCACGTACACCAGCGCGGCGCCGATGTAATTCTCCACAATATGTCACGTACACCAGCGCGGCGCCGACGTAATGCTCCACAATATGTCACGTACACCAGCGCGGCGCCGATGTAATTCTCCACAATATGTCACGTACACCAGCGCGGCGCCGATGTAATGCTCCACAATATGTCACGTACACCAGCGCGGCGCCGATGTAATGCTCCACAATATGTCACGTACACCAGCGCGGCGCCGATGTAATGCTCCACAATATGTCACGTACACCAGCGCGGCGCCGATGTAATGCTCCACAATATGTCACGTACACCAGCGCGGCGCCGATGTAATGCTCCACAATATGTCACGTACACCAGCGCGGCGCCGACGTAATGCTCCACATGTCACGTACCTAAAGTGCATCTCCTGTAACATCTGCGCGCGCTTGTGCGTAGAGCTGCAGCGCGAGATGACGGCGAGCGCCGCCTGCTCCGGCACGTACCACACCAGTGCGGCGCCGATGGCTTTCTGGAACTCCTTGTGCGCGTTCTCCACCTTCGCGCTGTGTATGTCGTGGAGGCTGCAACATGCAACCGGTTCACTCGCAACGCGTCCCTTTCTCAAATCGCTGTGCTTTGAGGCGGAGACCGACTTGAGCCTTTCGTTGAAACTTATCGAGTTTTCGTATTGTCCTTGTGTATCAAATCGCTGACCCGAGTCGCTCGCAAAATGCTCGCATCGAGCCAGTAACGTGCAACGGCGAAAGTTGCGGCGATACGAAACCTTGATACGAAACGACAAGACGCTTCTCGTCGTCACGTTACTCGCTAGTAACGTGCAACGGCGAAAGTTGCGGCGATACGAAACCTTGATACGAAACGACGAGACGCTTCTCGTCGTTTCGTATCAAGGCTAGCCGCGACTGGCGAACTGTACGCATACAAGATACATGACCACCATGCGTTACGACTTACGACGAAATGTTATTAGTCGGTCTCCGCTTTTAGTCCGCACCTCGTATTTACTACATGGTACAAACCGATCCAATCTTAATGGCGGTTGTGAAGTGAGGCGCGAAACGCTGCGCAGTAGCGAAAACTAGGGTTTGCGCGGACGTCAGAGACAAGACGCCGCAAAGTCTCGCTTGCGGCGCACTTCACAGCTTCCATTAAGTTTGAATCAGTCTATACTGAACTGTCAAATAATAAATAGTAATAAAAAAATATGCAAAAATACTGACTAGTCCTTGAGATCATCTGGTACAGGTATTTCGAACTTGTGGAAGGTGTTCTTATCAATGGGAGTCTTGGGAGTCTTCACCCGGAGTCGGTCTTTTGGCACTATCTCTGTGTAGCAGTTATCCCACTCTAGGTATTCTATCACCAGGAAGTCACCCCGCATCATCTGGAAACAACAGGTTGATGAAATATTTGCTAACTAATGAGTTACATGGATTTTTTTTAGGTACCACCAAACTGTTTGGTCAATTTGTGGTTCAAAAGCTTCAGTGTCCTACACAGAGGATTGTTTAAGGAGATTTTGAGACCAACTCACATTCACATGAACACAATACAAAACACAGCACCTGCATACAGCATTGTCTTTAGTGAAAGAATATAGGTATTGTGAAAACCCTATTTGATGCTAATTACAGTAAGTAAGTTTTAATTTTTTTGTTTTTAGGCTGAAAAGTATTTGTTGTATTCTTTTGATGTTTATTAAATTGCTTGCCATGCATCAAAATCTGTTTAGTTGTTTTGCAGTGAAAAGGTAAGCACCGAGACGAGACACGGAAAATGTTTAGAAGAGATACGACGCAATACATACAAAGACGGAGCGCGGACGCGACGCTTCACGTCGTTTTGTATGAAAGGTGACATGTTTCTGCTCTGTCCGTGTCTCGTTCCTGTTAAGACTTTTCTGTCTGGCTAGGCTTGGCTTGAAGACGAAATGGACAGGACAAAATTACTTCATAATTTGAGATGTGAAGTGTGATTGTGTGACCTCGCATTTGATTTACGGCAACCTGATGTAAATGTAAACAAGGTCCACTGTGGGTGGTTCGCGTTTGTTTGCCCTGATATACAATATTCTTCTAGAACATTACATTCAACATTTTTTATTTTTTTTTATTTTTATTACATGTTTATTTTATACTACTAGCTGTTACCTGCGACTTTGTTTGCGCTTATTTAGATATTAGTATTCAAAAACTTTCCCTGTTCTTCCTTGTTGTTCTGTTATACTGTCACCAATTTTCAAATTTCATCAAAAACTGTTCAGCCGTTTAGCGAGGAAAACCCTCCCAAACAGACAGACAGAGATACTTTCGATTTTATAATATTAGTATGGATGGGTGATCACATGTGGGCAGAAAAATAACTATTTTAATTATTTGAATATTATTGCTTAATACTTTTATGTGATAAACTCTTACATGTGCAGATGGTTAAAGGGTCAATGAACTTTTGCCTCAATCCAATAAGCAAACAAATTGCCCCCCGCGAAAAGAACAAAAACTCAAGACTCGAAAAATAGAGAAAATATATTTGAAAGGGTCAAAGACTCTTTCCTTAAATCTGAGTGGTATGATATATTACCCAAAAATTTTGCAGAAAGTCAAGTAATTTATAGATAATGTGAAGTTGCCAATAAAGTTGATCTTTAAATGGTGTCCTATCAAAAAATAATGTCTTTTCAACTACTCAAAAATCAAGTTAAAAAGGAAGTTTCAACATAAATTATTTGTTTACATAGATAAATGTTAACTCTCTCAATATAGTACTGATTATCAATGAATATATGAAATATCTGTATAAGATTACTTATACAGAATTTAAAACATAGAGCAGATTGAAATTCGAGTGATGTGGGAAACATGCTGCAAGACTTATTTGGAGTGTGTAGGTATAAACACAGAATGTCAATGACCTCTGTACTCAATGCAGATGTTTTAATGCAGGATTTTGCCTTCATTATGTTATTTATAGATTTGTTTCTTATACATCCTTGTGGCTTGGCTTGACATTTAAGATCCTGAGACCAGTGAGGGCAGTAAAATGTGTGAATTAATAAAAAGAGTGCAGACCATAATAAGTACACTGCATTTTCGACCTCTGCTGATAGCCAGTGGCGGTGATTTCGTTAATTGGGGCACCTTACTACGGCTGTTGTATAAATGTCTTTAAGGAGTTAAATACTAAATAGGAGTAATTAATACAAATTCGATATTTAACAGGTATTACCGGCATTCATTATCGCTACCTACTCGCCGAAGCCGAAAATATGTTGCCAAAGTATCTTTATGCACTTTCAGAAAGCTGAGAAATCACCTATAAAATAAACCTTAACTTTTAAAATCTAATGTGTATGTTTAAATTAAAATGTTGTATCATGTATGTTTAATGTTGTATTTTAAAAATAAATGTTTTTGATGACAAAACTTAATTGATGAGATAAAACAAAAAATTAAATTGGAAAGCTTCTTAAAAAAAATCTTAATAGTTCTTATTGGAAAAAAAAAGTTTAAAAAAAAATATTTTATCAAATCTGAAACATATTCAACATATAAATATGTAGTTATCTTAAATTTGCCAGGTCAATTGAAGGTTTTGAATGACATCAAATAAGTTAGCTAACATCTCATTGTGTCCAAAAACACTTTTTTGTTGTGTATGGTAGTCATTTGAATGTCGACCTGATTTAGTCTGCCACATCTGTATAGGTGCAGTGTCTTATTGTTCTTGTTTATAAGTAAACATTGGCATATATAAAGAAATATCTGTAAGTAAATGTAGCATGTCAGTTTTCAGGCAATATTTATCCATGTTGATCTCTTCAAATTTAGTGGCTAGTACATAGTATAGATTTGAATCACCAAAATACTTCACTTACAGTATTTCTAGGATAAATAAACAGACAGGAATGTTACCTATTACATGTTTGTGAATTTTCAAACACCTCATAGTAAATAATTCATTATGAAGATAAACGTTTTTGAATAGTCATTGGGTAGGATTATCTTGATTTGTCATAAACAAAACCTGATAAATTTTGGCTTTGATCAATTTATCACAATAATGTGATTCCACAAAGAATTTAAATTCTGAATGTTTCACACCTATTCTGTATCAGAAAATAAGGAAAGAATCATTTAAAAGAGGTGTGCAGATCATGCATGAATGCATTACTTGTCCAAGTCTCACAATATATTCATAGTTACATAAATGTATTTAAGAAGGAGGTAGGCAGAAACAGAGTAGACCGTAAAATAAATATTGCTCACACAAAAATATCTGTAAGTAGCACTGCAGAAATGTTTGTAATGAAATGACTATTGAAATGAATGTACTTAAACCAATGTTGTTGTAATTCAATACCTTGATATTCGCAGTCCACCACCCACATGCTTCCTTCTCATTGGATCTCGCGAAAACCTCAACTTCTTGGTTCTCAACGAATTCTGTGTGCTTGCCGGTGTCTTTGGGTGGGAGGAACACTTGCGAGAACGGAAACTTGGACTCGGGCTGCCAGCTACAACACGAACGTACACACAATGTAAATAAATGCTCACTACCGCATTCTAGGTGCCATTCGTCCGTTTAGAAACGATACTTACTCATTTTCAAAGGTTACTAGAACCTCGTTGTCGAGCACGTCGGTGACAATGGCCTAAAAATAAAGAAATTTTTAGAACATTCCCAATACTCGGCAACTTTACAGATGCGCTAGAAATAAGTTATTTAGGTCATATACATCGAAATGAGCGATTGTAAGTAAGTGGCGCGTGGCGCTCCAGTTACTTTTCATCGTGATCGCTGCTAAAAATATAGAAAGCGCAGAATTATTACAACACATGGAAAAATCACGCCCTGTCAGACGGACATGGCGTCCATTCCAGCCGTGATGATCTTCCCGGAAAATATTTTTGTAAGTATAGCCTATAACTGAACACTAAGGACTGGAAATAATCGATTGCCCTTCACACTTGTAATATTAACTTCTTCTAAACAGTATTTCAGTGTACTTCACAATTTACAAACCTTATAATAAGCACCATTTTCACCGTACACCTCGACCGACAAATCCTCCATTTTGGTTTGAAAGCGTATTTTTTATTTTTTGGCGTTTTCGGAGCAAGAAACGAAACTGGCAGCGGATTGGCCAATCGTTCACAAGAATTTACGCATAGACAAGATTAGTTTTAATCATAAAATGCAGCTCAAAAATTAATCATCGACGAATTTTGAATTTAGAATCCCGTAAGCCCCGTACATAAATAAAATTCGCATAATTGGAAACCCCCGACGACGACGCGACACACGATGTTTTGACCCATGTGTTTCGTACATCGAAATAATATAACTACGAAGGTTTGTAAACTATTTAATTTATTACTAGCTGTGACTCGCGACTTCGTTCGCGTTTATTCAGAAAATAGTATCCCAAAACCTTCCTCGTGAAATTCCTACTGTAAATAATTTTAAAATTTTACCACGATCCGTTCAGCTGTTTAGCCGTGAAAAGCCTACAGACGGACAGACAGACAGAGTTACTTTGTATTTTAAATACTAGATGTAGATAGTTTACCTACATGTAGTCATGACTGATATTATAAATATGAAATAATAATCTAGCGTTATTAACTTGCATTAATAACGCTAGATTATTATGCTTCAGATTAGATACTTTAGACGCTGTTAGGGTGCTGTATGCAATTTTGAATAAATATATTAATAAGTTCATCACAGTCAGTTCAAAGATATGGTAAACTAGCACAACTTGTCCTTCGGTCACGGTTTTTGCCACGGCTTCCCTAGCGTTTCATAGCCCATCACTCAGGGAAAATGTAGGTTTCTAATGGTAAAATAATTTTTGAAATCGAACCAGTAGTTTTTGAGTTTATTCGTTACAAAAATTCAAAAGTACACTTTTTCCTCGTTATAATAAATATTACCTAGTGTATAAGTGTGGATTACTAGCTTTTACTCACTACTTCATTCGTGTTTATTCAGAAAATAGTATCCAAAAACCTTTCTTGCGAAATACTTTAGCTAATTATCTTTCATCAAGATCAGTTTAAACGTGAATACAAACCGACAGACAGAGTAACTTTCGATTTTTTACAAAGTAAGGATAGGTAATAAGTGAGGATTACATTTGAAATAACAATCGTTTATATCTTATACCTTTAAATGAGCAATTCTTGTATATATATATATATATAATTGGAATCTCGGAATCGGCTCCAACGATTTTCATACAAATTAGTATATAGGGGGTTTCGGGGCCGATAAATCGATCTAGCTAGGAATCATTATTAGAAAATATCATTTTATTCGTGTTTTATCGATAATCAATCTCAACTGAAAAATATGACTCTTCCTGACATCTATTGGCGAACAATAATACAATTTTTTGTGAGCAACTACGAGTAATTGCTTTAACGACACAACAGCAGATGGCGTTGTTAAGTAACACGAAGTAACAATGAGTGTTTGCTTTGAGGTTAGACTAAAATCAATTGTTTATTATCCAAAAAACACAATTAAAAAATATAAAAAAATACCGAGCAAAGCTCGGCCATCCAGGTACTTATTTTTGATGTCCTGTCTGTGGTCACATGTTTGAACTTGAATCTGAGTTGTTCCACGTTTATTTGAGAATTTTGAAATACGGGTCAGCGGGTAACCTTCGCAGACATACATAATTAACATTATGTTTGTCTACCTGCTACCTGCACCTTCTGTGACCTTAGTTCGAAGTGGATGAATGGTATTTACTGTTAATTACAGATTAAACTACAGAACAATTCAAATTTTAATATTAGGATATTTATGGAAATCGACTTATTTAAACTAATTTAATTTCTCGAGTTTTATGTAGGTAGGTATGATTACAATCAGCGGCACTCAAAAACTTTGACAAGTCAATCACGAAATACTATGAGTATATTTCTAGTGATTTCAATATATTTGTTGGGTACGGAACCTTCGCTTGCTTTTAGATTGACGCACACTTGGCAAGATTGAATACAATCTAAATGGGCAAATCGAGATTAGTAAAACCTAAAGAAAAAGAAGTATAGTCTAAAAATTTTCAATTTTTTGACATTGATGGCTTTTGCGACATTGACATACAAGTCAGATTCAGCACCAGCTGGCCAAAATTGATTAGGGATGGGACACCAAAACTCGGTTTCCTAAAAATCGATTTCATTGTTGGTGTAAGTGTGACTATGGCCCATTGGATGACGACGACGCGCGACGTGACTACGAAACATGGGCGATATTTAAATATGTGCGTCTATTGTCAACGATTCTGCGATCACTATTAATTTGTTAATGTTTTGTATAACTATAAATTTCTAAAATTTAATGACTGTAACTTGCTGTATTGCGCATATTATTATTTAGTCAAAAATAATAATTGATAGATAACAAATTTAATCTAAAAGGCCATTTGATGAGGGAAAATCATTGCTTGCATCAAGAATTTTACTATAGACAGACACACATGTCTAAATACATCGTTAGACGGAAATTTGATAAATGGACTAGTTCTAATTTAGTTATTAATATTGGGATATTAATATTATGTAATATTAATTAAAATGATTTATTTTACTCTTCTACTACTTCTCAATAAGAGCTGGTTAACTATAAATCTATTATGGAGCCATAAGGTTAAACTAACGGCTAAAATACCATGTAAGTTAAGTAGGTTTCTGGCTTAGGCTCAGATTTTTTTCCAAACGTGTGTATTTTGTTTCTTTATGCATTTTTTTTTCGCAATTTATTCATCCGATTTTTGAGTCAGACCTTTGCAGGATTCCATCTGAACGTTTCGGCTCTGTGTAATACGGGCATCACAATCGATTTTACTTTCCCACCTCTAATCTATTAATTTTAACTTTTTCTGTTTCTGAACAAGAAAACTGGAAGAAATGGTTTGTTTGGCGTTGGTGTGAATTAAAATTATAATAAAACCATTTTTCATTAATTTCATTTTACTTCTTATTTCTATTAGTAAACGAAAGCAGACTTTTTAAGAACGGTAAGTTATCACTAAGAATATTAAGATAACCTGGAATAGGTATGTGTAATTTGTTTACATATTTCAAAGTTAAATTAATTTGGCAAAAACATTATCGTTAGTGAATTACTTTGTTTCATAGGTTTTAATTGAGTAGGTCATAATTATAATAAATTATGGAATCAAATGCTCCCCTTGGAATGCTTCAGGTCATTCCAATGAATCCAGTAAAATGTACAATTCTGGTGACCGGAGGGTCAGGGCTCGTCGGCCAAGCCCTCAGGACAGTCGTGGAGTCTGAATTACAACAAGAAGTTGGGATAGAGACATGGATATTTTGTGGATCTAAAGATTGTGACTTGAGGTATGAATTTATTGCTATTTTCATAAAATAACCACATAAGAATGATAAAAATAATTAATTGGCATTTTTTTTCTCACTCAGAGGAATTTGGCGCCGCCCGTCTTGTCACTTGTGAATTATTTATTTCTTAGTTTTACTATAAATCACTCTCCTTATTTATTTCCATTCTCCATTTCAGTAAAGCAGTGGATACTTCACTGAAACTTTAAGTGTAGCTCGTATATTTCAGGGACGCAAAAAGTCGTGTTTTGTAATGTTTATACAATTTGCAGACACTCATGTACATTAATGACCTACACATCAATTTTAAAATCACGACAATCTATTCTGTTTCCCACCAAAAACCCTTTCTTTTTCTTGACCTCATTTTTGGACTGGCTGAGTTCTGTAGTTTTAATTGTTTCCAGTCCTATCTAAATTCATTGAGACTGAGTTAATTTAATTTAATTAATAGTAAGTGGCCAGAGTTGAATCATTAAGAGAACATTTGTGTTTCAGAGATAAAGCCCAAACCGAGGCCTTGTTTGAACTCCACAAGCCTACCCATGTGGTCCACCTGGCAGCCAAGGTTGGAGGCCTGTTCCACAACATGGCACACAACTTGGACTTTTTTGTAAGTCTATTTTCAATTAAACTCTCATTGATCTATATTATGCCAACTATGGTGAAAAATTAACATGATGTAGTTTCTGATCACCAACTATGACACATCAAATATCAGTAGCATGTAGGATTTAGATCAATTTACCTAAAACTGGTTTTAGAATTAAATACTATTCATTTAAGGGCTCTGCACAGAAATATTAAAACACTTATGGTAATATTCAATGTTTATTTATCCCACACAGCCTTTCATCTCAGGAACGATAAGACCTAGCACCTAGAAATTAGGCTCAGATCTAGTTAGTGTTTACCAACACATTTCAAGTTTGTTATTATTATTGTAGTGTCTCATTTGTTCAATCAGCAATTTTGGTCATTGTGTTGATTATGGTACGCACATTGTATGCAGTTTAAAATATGTGTTTACTATTGATTTATCATAAGAGCTTTCCAAGTAAGATTCTTATCATTTAATAAAAAAAAATAATTAGATGTTAATACAAGATTTTATCAATAAATGCCTACATTTAATATATCCTGATTGATATTACATTTTCAATGCAAACTGAACTAATAAAATAATATGCCAATGTACCTTATCATTAATGGTTTTTATTAGTTTTCGTGTTGGTGTGATTTTATCACAAAAACAATCATTGTTATCAGTTGGGTAGGTAAGTATGTAGTTATTATGCCATGAAACATTGTCATTATTATGTATTTATCGACAGTTAGATAAGTAATAGAGTGTCTGTGTGTTTGTTTAACTATGTTACAACCACAGACTTTTATCTAGTTAAGATGCCGTGATGTATTCAATCGTTTGATTTTAGCGCCAAATAGAGCGCCGCTTAATTCATTCTGGTTTCTCCTGTGACGTAACAGACAGAAGTGCAGCAGGCTCAGTCGCTCGCTTCTACTTAGCTCCCTTATTTATTTATTTTATTTATTTCAAATTAGCACCGATAAAACGAATTACACTAATGATAAACGAATAGTAATAATCAATGTCAAATAAATGTCAGATTAAAATAAAAATGTCAAAATTTTACAATAATAAAAGATTAAATTACAATTACAATTAAAAAAATACATAGCTTACTTAAGTACCTAATTCTTAATTGTGTAAGTGGAACGACTTTGCAGCGCTTTTCGAAGTCACCTCACACACTGAGAGAAATTAATTGTTGGGTCAACAAAACTCTAACAAATATTACATGTCGAAATAGGGATAACTGAGAATTTTGTTATAGCGACAGACTTCAATTTGTTATTGCATCATGTAAAAATTGTTACAGCAACAAATAAATTGATGAAATAAACAGTTTTATCGTTGTAATCACAATTTTTTTTGCGGAGAACAACAAATTCAGATTAGTTCCGATGACCTATTCTTATTTTGTAGAAATGGCTTTGGTTACTGTAACAAAATCATATCTTGTTATATTAAATGTTTCCTATTTGTTTTATTTTACAATGAATAATCGGTTAAATTACTGGTTAGAAATACAAGGAAAGCTGTTTGTTATAACCATTATTGTGTGTTGAAGTAGTAACGCTAAAGTTAAGGTGTACTAATAATGTATGTTGGATTTATTACGGATTTCTGTTAAAACCACTCATAAATCGGTTAAACTACTCGTTAGAAATACTAAGAAAGTTGTTTGTAATTACTATTTTTGTATGTTGAAGTAGCAACGCTAAAGGTGATGTTTACTAGTAATATTTGTTGGATTTATGACGGGGTTTCTGTTAAAACCACTCATAAATCGGTTAAATTACTGGTTAGAAGTACCAGGAAAGCTGTTTGTTATTACTATTATTGTATGTTGAAGTATCAACGCTAAAGGTTAGGTCTACTAATAATATTTGTTGGAATTATTACGGGGTTTCTGTTAAAACCACTCATAAATCGGTTAAATTGCTGGTTAGAAATACTAAGAAAGCTGTTTGTTGTTACTATTATTGTATGTAGAAGTAGCAACGCTAAAGGTAAGGTGTACTAATAATATTTGTTGGATTTATTATGTCGTTTCTGTTGAAATAACTCATAAATCGGTTATATTACTGGTTAGAAATACTAGGAAAGCTATATATTACAACCACTATTGTATGTTGAAGAAACAACGCTAAAAGTAAGTTGTACTTGTAATATTTGTTGTATTTATGAGGGGGTTTCTGTTAATACCACTCATAAATCAGTCAAGTTTCTGGTTAGAAATACTAGGAAAGCTGTTTGTTATTACTATTATTGTATGTAGAAGTAGCAACGCTAAACGTTAGGTCTACTAATAATATTTGTTGGATTTATTACGGGGTTTCTGTTAAAACCACTCATAAATCGGTTAAATTGCTGGTTAAATGTACTAGAAAAGCTGTCTGTTGTTACTATTATTGTATGTAGAAGTAGCAACGCTAAAGGTAAGGTGTACTAACAATATTTGTTGGATTTATTATGTGGTTTCTGTTGAAATAACTCATAAATCGGTAATATTACTGGTTAGAAATACTAGGAAAGCTATTAATTATAACCACTATTGTATGTTGAAGTAACAACGCTAAAAGTAAGGTGTACTTGTAATATTTGTTGGATTTATGACGAGATTTCTGTTAAAACCACTTGTGAAACGGTTAAATTACTGGTTAAAAAATACTAAGGAAACTGTTTATTATAATCAGTATTTTCTGTTGATACTTCAACAGAAAATACTGATACTGAACAGTTTTCCTAGTATTCTTAAGCAGTAATTTAACCGTCTTACAAGTGGTTTTAACAGAAACCCCGTCATAAACCGAACGCATATCTCCAGCACAACACGTCTAAAGCGTTGTCACTTCAATAGACAATATTAGTTTGGCAAAATAGTTTCCACAAAAACTAGGTAGGTACGAAAACATAACAAAAAAGAACTTATTGTTAAATATTTCCATTTAACTATTTATGTTGATAATACAATGATCTCTGTTTTAAAAGTGACAATAGTAACGTTAATAAATGATAATAGTTAATAAATCCAACAAATATCGTTATATGACTACCCAGTAAGCTGATTTTACCAATAAACGAACAAATAAAAACCAATTTATTATTATTAATCATGTATAGTTGTAGTATCAGGAGACTAGGTAGTCTTTTGACTATTTTAAAATTATTGAGTATAAAATGATAGAATGAATTCACAAATAAGTAATTTTATTTTCTAAAAAAAACTAAATAGGTATTAATGAAAATCACTTAATTATACAAATCATATTTAGTGAAGCCCATTTATTTATATCTAGCCTAAATCATAATGTGTGGAATTCTAAGAAAGACGTCACTTTCGTGCACCTTTTGCAGAACTTCATACATTTCAACTGCATAGGGTGTATTTTTGAACGACGGACGTATTCTAGGCTACCATCATTCTTTCGGGTACGCAACATTCAAAACCATAAAACATTTAAAGCAAATGTCAATTACTTTTGTTGATGAAGTAGGTACTTCATGTCGACTACCATATGGATTGCTTCAAGCTCTGTAAGTGTACCAACACTTAAACTCATAGGCTGGCAAGTCAATCCTTTTTTGTTGTACGACTTATGTCTATTCTTCAATTATTATTCTTCTTCTATGTCAGCATAATTCTAAAACAAAATAAAACTTTAATTAATAATAATACCAATAAATAAATATTTGAGACATTATAACACACACGGTCGCGGTCGTCAGACCCCAAACTAAGCAAAGCTTGTATTATGGCTGCTAGAGACTAATGAACATACATTACATACATTATTCTTCATATATTTTGGGAAACATACTTAAACAGATACCTAACAACCAGATATAAAACAAACAAAAATGTTTATCACATGAATGTTTGTCCTAGGGGGAATCGGTTCCACACTCCTTAGCGCAAAAGACAGGTTTACCACCAACTGAGCTATCGAGACAGTCATAGTTCAATATCAATATTACACTTTTAACCAATATTACAAGAATTTCAGACCAATAAACTACATAATTGAATGCCTATATTACATACAACAAGTATATAAATACTCAAATATCAACTTACTTCGACATGTGTTATAAAAGCTTGTCTAGACGGCAATAGGCACCTTATTGTATTTTTTCTCGTCAGCAGTCAATATTTGTGATGTCCATTTTGCATGCTAAAGTACTGCAAACATCAAAGTCTCGAATATCTGCAACAAATTACAAACAATATTATAAATGATTGGTACAGGACCAGGATGAGTGGCATACGAGATAAGAGGTCTATACTCAGCAGTAGGCGATTACGGGCTGATGATGACGATGATTATAAAACGATATTGCGCTTTTGGTTATATTTCTCTTGCTGTTGTAACGCCTTCAAATAGACTGCAAGGGCTCACTAAAAATAGTACAATAGAAGGACATCAAACTTTTTTTCTACTTATTTAAGTTTAATAAAATAATAAATGTGAAATTAGCAGAGGTATCGGTTGAAGTTAGGTTGTCAACCTTCAATATATAAATTGCCCACTAGTTAACAATAGAATTTTATATTTTCATTTCATGGTTAGTTAAGTAGGTACAGACATTCGGACCATATCACATTTTCAATTAGCCTTATGCGAAAAATGTTCTTAGTTCAAATGAGTACTTACTCTCACTATGTTATTTGAACTGCAACTCAAAATTGTCTTCATTTGTAGTCCCATCATCCGGCATCTCACTTTTCAAACAACTTCAAGTTTTTGTCTTCATTTATATTACAAAAGTCAATTTCAATCTGGAAGTAAAAAAAACATTAAAAGAGGCTATTACTTGCATCACAGTTTTGTATTATTTAAAGTTACAACACAATTTTAGTAAACTAAATCTAAAGTATTTGTTACGATAACAAAATGTTATAATTTCAAACAACAATCGTTTTGGTTACCAATCATCATCATTATAGTCTTTTACGCCCACTGCAGGGACATTGCAGGGCTATCCACCACGCTATAGTTCATGAGAATACAATTTTAAGTGCGAATATGTGCCATGGAAAAATATCGAATTTTAATTTTTATAATTTTTTATAAACTTCTCAACCGATTTTGATAAAATTTTATTGGGACCTGGAAACTTTGAAATAAAAAAAGAATTTTCTAAATCGGTTCAAGCGTCTTTGAGGAATCGGAACATACCTACAAAAAAAGATAACGACGAATTGAGAACTTCCTCCTCTTATGAAGTCTGTTAAAAAAGGTTATTACTAATTAGGTACTTACAGAATGCATCGTCTTTATTCCTTCGATGTTATTTTTTATGTCCTAATTTTAATTTTATTCGGCCCCTCAGATTTTAAATACTACATCACTCAGGCCGTCCAGCCACGATGTTATTGTAGTGTTTTCTGAAAAATTTGAAGATTAATTAATTTAAAATCATACAAGAAACCAACTGACGCTCAGCCAAAACGGACAACGAAGTCTCACTTTAGGTCACAATCTCAGCTTACCACTATCAACTTTGGGAAAACTTTCTACTATTGATAAATGGTATATAGGTGCAATTATGTAAGTTTTGAATTATTTTAAAGTAACCTATTAATAAACTGCTACTAAAAAAAACTCAATTCAAAACTACTTACCGCAGAATATATTTAATGCGTCTTTCTACGCCCAGGTTTGTAGATCTTCAATTTTTTGACTTTATTAACGGCTGTTATAGTACTTCTCTTAAAACATACTAAATCATATGAAATCGAAGTGTGGACGCGATCGTTGCCTCTAATAGCACTTTTTTACTTCACTTCACGTACAAAATAGTTCAATTTAACACAAACTTTAATATTCGAAATATAAGTGCGGACACGTTGTTGCCTCAGTGCGGTTTTTCACGAAATGAGGAAGCGGGCGGATGTACGCGACGATAGTAGCTGAACTAGTGTTACCAGCAGTACTCAAAGAAGATAAAGTCCGAAACTAAATCAGAAATTACAAGAAATTACCTGAGCGAATAAAACCATTTTTAAGTTAATTAATATAAGTAAATTATAAATTAATATAAAAAAAGAAAACTGGATATCAAAGCAGCTTGAACTATTTTTATTTAGCTTTTAGATAAAAAAAAAAAACGCTAAAACGCTTAACTTCTAGTTTTGATTAGTAAATTAGATCTTGTAACAAATGTAGCTGATATTGCAATAATTTTACTAGTTAACCTTGTATTTTCATATTTTTTTAGCCAATATTATGCAGTATTCTGATGTTAGTATTCTAATTAATTTTAATACATTAGTTATGTATTAAACCAGTTAAAGCCTACACCCAACAACACCGATTATTGAACGAGCGAAGCAACGGTCTACGATCCCACTGGGACAAATCGGCGTTGTGTGGGTGTTTGTATGTTTGTTCGAATACCGTTGGCCAGATCAGCATGAAATTTTGTAGTCAATTAGTTCACGCCAGTCGGTCAACTAAGTTACCAACCTACTTACTTGTTTAACTAATCGAAAGCTCAACGGTTCAACCTGAAATTTAAATTTAAAAAAGGAAAGACGATGTCGAGATCGTTTAAAAACTTTGCCCTTCCGCGTAACGTGCACAATTTAGCACACACATAATTATAACGATACCATGGCTCGACATTTTTCTTTCTTTTCCACTTGCGCCACTACTTTTCATCGACAGATCGATACCGTACGTTATAAATTTATTTAAATTGGTAACGTTACATTTGTTATTTTGGTTTAATTTGAATTATTATGGCTGCATCGGCCCACGCACCCATGCTTAACGGCTTCACTCCACTGTTCGCAGAGCTCTGTGTTTACTCTTTTTTGGTCTGAGGGTGCAACATACAAAATCACTGTTTTATCGTGATTTACCAACAATTTTACAATCTAGAAATTAAGTTTTCAAACCTTAGTAAATTTACCCGACGTTTTAAGCAACACTATGAAATTGGCAACACCGGCACATAAGCGAGCAACTGACTAAACAAAACTCTCGGCGCGTGACGGCCGCGGCATAAACAGGTTTCAACCTGTCCACAGCGTACAAAATTATTTTGTTATTTTAACAAAATTTCCTTAGTAGTTAACCAACATAATTGTATTATGCGTACGATGCGTACCTATTTATTTTGGATCTGAATGTAATTTGTAATGTTATTATTATTTTGGAGTAACATAGCATAGCATAGCAATACTATAATAATATACCTTCATATTATTATGGTATTTCTTAGTAGGGTAAAACACTATGATCAGACCTGCACCAGTACTAAGCCTTCAAACATTTTATTTCCTTCTAAATACTTAGTGATAAAATGCACTAACGTCAACGGATACTTTTAATAAATTTTGTAAACGTGGGTGTAGGTATACCTATTTAAATTTTTTTTACGCGCGGTCGCCTAACCCTGAACTAAGCAAAGCTTGTACTATGGCTTCTAGAGACTGATTTACATGCATTTATATATTTAAATAAATATTAACACCCAGACATGGAACAAACACAAATGTTTGTCACATTAATGTTTGCCCTAAATGGGAATCGAACCCATGCCCCTAAGCTCAGAAGGCAAGTTGAGCCAACTGAGCCACCGAGGTAGTCGAAAGCCGAAATATAATAAAAATTACAAGTCAACGCGTATTGACTTGTATAAATATTTTTGATTTGATATACTTCTTACCTACTTACCTGAGTAATGAACATAATTTTAATGACATTTTTTTACTTGTAGGCAACTCAATATAGCTTTAAATTTTTTACTTCATTTAAAAGATTTTTGTTTGTAGGGAAGTAGTTATCGTTTCTTATTATGTTTGAATTAAAAGTAATTCGTGAAAAGTAAATTATTATTTTTATTTAAATATTTCAAATTTGTGATATTCGTTTACCTATACGTATAACTATAGTGATCGACTGAAAAACTTTGTATCCACTAGCTGCGCCCCGCGGTGCTACCTGCGGTCAAAAAAGTAGCCAATGTGCTATTCCAGAGTAAAATCTACCTTTGTGACAAATTTCATTCAGATCCGTTCAGCCGTTTTGGCTTGAGTAATAAACATCTATGCACCTTTTTAACTTTTGCACCTATAATATTAGGTTCGACTGAGACAGAACGGAAAACTCCTCGCGCATTTCTGACGTCATTGACAAATGAACCATACTAATACCACCACCACCATAAGAGTTGGATGTGATAATTATGTAACCAATGAACTTAGCTATCCATCACGTTAAAAGTTGGCCTGTTTATTACCCGAATATGGCAAAGTAATATATGTGGTTATATTTTTTATCGATATGTATGTTTTCTTAGACCCCTAACCAAGTCTAAGTATGTAAAGTACGTTCATCTATTACCTCGTTACTTTTAAACTACTCATCATAATTTGACAAATGAGACATCGTTGCAAGCGTCTCAATTAAGTGGACAATTGTCCACTGGTTATATTTTAACTAAGTATGTTACGTTACATTAACTTATATGACTACTTTGACTATTTTCTATAGTTGATCTTAACGACGTGTTTGGTTTCTTTTAATTTCTTTTAGTTTGTATGTTTAATTGAACTAAAGTGTCTTTATTATTTTAAAACTAGAAATAACTGTTGAATTTAGTCTGTACCTAGCAAATTTAACAAGGATATTAGAAACCAAGATTAGTGTTGTTTCAAACTGTAACGTTTTGTTACTTCTAACATATGTGTTTGCTTCAATTTATTAAAGTTGCATTGTTGATTTTATCCAGTTGATTTCTTAACTTCGGCTATATTCTATAGTTGATCAAACCGATATGTTTGGTTTCTTTTACTAAGTTTGTATGTTAATATGAACTAAAGTGTCTTTGTTATTTTAAAGAAGAAATAACTGTTGAATTTAGTCTGCATCTGGTAAATTTAACCAAGATATTGGCAACCAAAATAAGTGTTGTTTTAAACTGTAACGTTTCGATCCTTCTAACAAATATGTTAGGTTCAGTTTAATAAAGTTGTATTGTTGTTTTCATCAAAGTGATTTCTTAACTTTGACTATACTCTATAGTTGATCTAAACGATTTGTTTGGTTTTTCTTACCAAGTTTGAATGATTATTTGAACTAAAGTGTCTTTGTGATTTTAAAGAAGTTTAAAAAAGTTTGATACTGTTGAATTTAGTCTGAATCCGGCAAATTTAACCGATATATTGGCAACCAAAAGAAGTGTTCTTTCAAACTGTAACGTTTCGTTCCGTATAAAAAAATATGTTAGGTTCAGTTTAATAAAGTTGCATTGTAGGTTTCATCAAAAAGATTTCTTGATTTTGATTATATTCTATGGTTGATCTAAACGATGTTTTTGGTTCTTTATTTCTTAGTTTACCTGTATAATTAAACTAAAATGTTATTTTATAGAAGAAGAAAAAATTGAATTTAGCCGGCATCTGGTAAATTCAATCTACATCTAGATCTAGACCCAAAAATATTATTCTTTCAAACTGTAACGTTTTGTTCCTTCTAGTAAATATGTTAGGTTCAGTTTAATAAAGTTGTACAGTTGAATTCATCAAAACGATTTCTGAATTTAGATTATATTCTAAGGTTGAATTAAACGATGTTCTTTGTTCCTTTTCCTAAATTTATATGTTTGATTGAACTAATAAGTCTTTGTTATTTTAAAGAAGAAAAAAATATTGAATTTAGCCTGTATTCGGTAAATTTAAGCTAGATATTAGTAACCAGAAATATTGTTGTTTTAAACTGTAACGTTTGGTTCCTTCTAGCAAATGTGTTCGCTTCGGTTTATTACATGTGTATTGTTGATTTTATCAAAGTGATTTCTTAACTTCGACTATACTCTATAGTTGATCTAAACAATTTGTTTAGTTTCTTTTACTTAGTTTGTATGTTTAATTGAACCAAAGTTTCTTTGTTATTTTAATAAGAAATAACTGTTGAATTTAGTCTCTACTTGGCAAATTTAACAAGGATATTGGCAAACAAAATTAGTGTTGTTTCAAACTGTGACGTTTTGTTCCTGCTAACAAATATGTTAGGTTCAGTTTAATAAAGTTGTATAGTTGATTTCACCACAAATATTTCTTAATTTTGAGTAAATTCTATGGTTGATCTAAACGGTGTTTTTTGTTTCTTTTACTAAGGTTACATGTTTAATGGAACTAAAAAGTTTTTGTTACTTTAATGAAGGAAAAAATGTTGAATTCAGCTTATATCCGATAAATTTAACCAAGATATTAGTAACAAAAACATTGTTGTTTCAAACTGTAACGTTTTGTTACTACTAACAATTATGTTCGCTTCGGTTTATGAAAGTTATATAGTTGATTTTATCAAAATTATTTCTTAGTTTTGACTGTATTCTATAGTTACTCTAACTATGTTTTTAGTTATTTTAACTAAATCTATTTGTTTGGTTAAACTAAAAAGAATTTTGATAATTTTTACTAAGAAAAATAGTTTTATTAACAAAAGAAAAATTAAACAATTTAGTTTTGTTACTTCAACATATAATTTTTTTCATTGTAACAACTAGGGAATAGTAAGAATAACAAAATGAGATTTGTTAGTTCGAACACGTATGTTTTAGTAAGCTTTTGTTAAATGAACAATTTCCTTGTAAATTTAAACGAAAAAAATTCAACCGAAATAATTTTGGTAAAATTAACCGATCTGTTTTTTCAGTGCAATATGTCAAAATCTGTTTAATAATGTCATTCCAAGTACCGTCAAATATATATCAAATATATAATCTTATGACGCCTTACCCTCCTCGCCGGTGTACTGTGCGGGCGAGGACTCATTTAAGCTGCACCACTAGACTACATTCCTCGGGCGACCCAGACACTGACACGTAGGCTAGCCACTCGGCCTACACATTAGCTTTAGCCACTTCGGCTTATATTTGCTTGCTTTTTACTAAAGGTTTGTAGTTACTGATTTATTTTAATGTTGAATAATAATTTAGTTTAAGTATGTATATTTAGTTTGTTTATGTATTAATTTTAATTTATTTTAATGTTTCCAGCGAGAAAACATGGCGATAAACGACAACGTCCTGCACGCAAGCCACAAGTACAAAGTGAAGAAAGTTGTCTCGTGCCTCTCTACCTGCATCTTCCCTGATAAGACCTCGTATCCAATTGACGAAACTATGGTAAGATGAATATGCACAGAATAAAAATTGTACATTTGCAAATCGAGAATTTTGGTAGAGGGGGAGAGGGGTTTTTGACTTACATAGCTGGGGGTACGCTTTATCAAGGCTGGTAAACACAAAAGTGCGAAAACACTAGACATTTTAGACCATTGCAGAGTGTCGAGTTACATAGATACTTTGGAGAGGGGGAGAAGGGCTTAGTTCCTGATGGGTTCCTGTAAAATAGCGGGTGAATTCCCGGTGCACAGCTATAGTGTATCGCTAGTGTGTCGTGGAGTTTTCATCATTATTCATCAGACCGTAATCGCTCATAGCTTCTGGTCGAAGATATTGTGAAAATCACGTTTTAAACCTAGACGAGATTGGCTCATATTGTAAGCCTAGATTTTCAATTGTCATAGAACCGGTCTGAGTGACGTAGTAGTACAATAAAGCATAATACGTGATGCGAGCTAGTTCAAATATGTATGCTAATGCTTAGATAAAATTCAGTGCAATGTATTGTAATCTAGTAATTAATTCACAGGTACATAACGGGCCGCCGCACACGTCTAACTTCGGCTACAGCTACGCGAAGCGAATGATCGACGTTCTAAACAGGTGTGCTGTTTTTATAAAAACTAGTTTATAAACTGGCGGCATTATAGGTTTAATAATTTTATTATTTTTCTAGTTACGATCCTATTCAAGTACTAACTTTCTAACTAATATTATAACATTGGTGGCATTTACAACTGAGCGCTACCCCGGCTCGGATGACACGTTAAATTGTAGGCCCCGGTTGTTTGTTCTATGACAACGATCGTCAAGCCATGTCAGAGGCCATCGGGCGGCCTAGAAACTGACATCAGGGCTAGCCACTCGGACTGTACGAACTTGCTTGCATAAACGAATATTACAAATGAAACGGAAGTGCGTTTTTTTGTTTTATTGTTACGCTTGCACGCCTAACTTTAACTACTCAATTGATCATCCTGAAATTTTGCATAGACGTCCGGGGTACAGTAAAGAAGTAATAAGAATAAGAAAAACATAGAGTAATCTTAGCCGCGAGTAACACCGTGGGGCGCAGCTAGTACTGAAATATTTTAATTTCTTGGTTTGTTTGAATTTATCATGTAGATATTTGTAGAATACTGACTTCCGCCATAGGTCATCGAGGCAGACATTCCATCGATATGTCGTCAGCTTTAATAAAGCCCGCACGAAGCGCTTTCAAAACTCCTTCCTAATCAGAACTGCCAAGGAGTGGAACGCGCTTCCTGCCTCAGTGTTCCCCAGCAATGGATACAACCTGGGTCTCTTCAAGACAAGAGTGAATAGGCACCTCATGGGCAAGCGTGCTCCATCTTGGACCGCATCCTCACTTTCCATCAGGTGTGTTGTGGTCAAACGTGGGCCCATTCAATCGTAAAAAAAAAAGAATTGGCCATTTGTAGATCTAATTCTTGTAAAACTCATAAAATGTCGTTTTATGTATCGGCCAAGCCGCGCTTAAACTAAATTTCCGTAAGGTCCTGCGAGGCTATTCCTACGCGTGAAATGAGATGAGATTTTATCTTGGTCACTCTCACACCTATGACCATTCAAACGAGAGCAACAAGGACGAAATAAGGTGAGATGGAAATCTCAAATCTCCGAATAGGGCCCCTGTTGCTGGTTTGTGGCAAAGAACATTTTTTGACGTGACAACGTCTAATAAATCGATAAACGTCGGTTGCACGCACGAAAAAGGATGACTCAATGTCCCGTTACGCTCGGTCAATCAGAGCGAGAGCGCTACACGAGCGAGCGAAAGGCACGATTGGTTTGCGCTGCATTTATCTATCTCTCTTCCACTCGATTGGCCTATGCGTCCGAGGAGAAATGTTTTGTAATGACATTAAACTATGATTCGTAAACCGACTTTACAGACAAACAATTTTTTTTTCTTTAGCTCCAAATCAATGATCCAAAAAGCAAGCTCTATCCTCCTGTGAATTGACATCCGTCTCTTTCGAGCTTGTTGCAAATGACCCACGTAGTCATTTTTGACTCGGAACGCTGTACCGGAGTATAATATCAGTAATGGCTCTGTGAACTGAAGACCTCACGGCCGTCGTATGTCCTCCTCTACAGGTCGTATTTCTCAACCGATATAGATTATTTAGATTAATTTTGTCGATTCAGATTTTGCATTTATTTTCAAAATGGCGGAGATATGATTATACTCCAAAATTTTTAGTAAAATTTTTTTTTTTTTAAAACTACATATCTGCCATGACCCGTAGAGGAAGGCAAATCCGGACAAATCAGGACAAACGAAAGCGTTTTTGTCGAAGCTGAAGTATTAGATCCTTGGCTTGCTAACGCTCGCTCGGTCGTTTATAGCCTAGTTTTGTCCTGCTTCCAGAGGGTACTCGGAGAGCCACGGCTGCCTGTTCACGTCCGTGATCCCGTGCAACGTGTTCGGTCCGCACGACAACTTCGAGCTGCTCGCCAGCCACGTCGTGCCGGCGCTCGTGCGCAGGATGCACGACGCCATGCAGGCAGGTGGGGACCACACTCACGTTACAATGCGAAAGCTTGTATAGATAGATGTTTGTGAAATTGTTACTCAATCACGCCAGAACGGCTGAACAGCAGGCTTATTACCAATCTCCACAGACGTGCGACTGTCGTAAATTGCGCACCATTGCTGTTAAACGTGACTTTTGCATTAAAATATTAGTTAGGATTGTGCAGGGACCGCGAAAGTGGGGGACATCGGGCCTAATGTTACTCTAAAATCAAAAGAGAGGGGGTCAGTTCTACCTGGTACCTACTAAGCAGAGCTACCAGAGATTGAAAAAAGAGGGTGCATGCGTTAACTTAAAAAAGCACACTGCTGTGGTCACACGTGGTGACGTCAATCGATGCATAAGACAGGGACAGAAATATGTGATTTAAAATAGTTAGTAAGAGACGACGACAATGACGTCATTAGTTGTGTTCGTAAGAGATGACGTCATTACGTGGCTCCCGGACCTTGTATATTTTTGATCATGACGTAGGACTTGCGTAGCCACTCCAACTGTACAGACGCGCCTCTCTCCGACGTATAGATTTTGTTCGTTGCAGGCTCCCCCACGTTCACGGTGCTGGGCAGCGGCAAGCCGCTCCGGCAGTTCATCTACTCGCTGGACCTGGCCAAGCTGTTCGTGTGGGCGCTGCGCCACTACGACAGCGTCGAGCCTATCATACTGTCGGGTGAGTGCCACCAAACATTACCAATAGCCACACGGATGTAGGAATGTTGTATTGGAGAGGGGGCCGGGAGGGTTTGACACAGCCGGTAGGGTAGCTTGAACAGGTAACTATTATTAAAACATTCATGATCAATAAAAAAAAAACCCCGACACCGATTTTCGTGAACACCGCGATTCTCATCATACATAGCTAAGAACACTCCGACTAAGATTAATTCACCTTTCAAACAAAAAAAAAATTCATTCATTCATCAATCAAAATCGGTTCATCGGTTCGGGAGCTACAATGCCACAGACAGACTTACACACACACAGACGTCAAACTTATGCATCCCGTCGTTTTTACGTCAGGGGTTAAAAAAGCACACAATATTTTGGAGCATTGTGGACCCAAAAGCTTTAGGGTGGGCGTTAGCCTTTTACCCCTCGCCTGGATCCGTAACTGTAAAGCTACTCAGATTACATCGGAAATGGCAACACATTATTATAGGGTAGACACGGTTAAAGATAAACACTCCGACAACACATTAGCGCATTTGAACCGAAATTTCAAGATCGTGCCTATGAATGCGAAAACGCGCACATATAATAATATACGAATCACTACCTACTCGTATAACGAAACTATTCATATTCAAGCAAAATGACGGCTAAACGCAAGCCTAATAAGAAACATTTTTCTTTTTCCAGTGGATGAAAAAGACGAAGTGCCCATAAGCTACGTAGCCGAAGCCATAAAGAAAGCCCACGGGTACTCCGGAGAAATAGTCTACGACACAACCAAGGCAGACGGACAATTTAAGAAAACCGCTTCTAATAACAAACTAAGGACCCTTTACAAAGAGTTTGAGTTCACTCCCTTTGAAAAGGCGATAGAAGACACAGTTGCCTGGTTCAAGAGTAACAGGGAACATGCTAGGACATAGCTCGTCGAAATATAGTGTCTGCAGAGCTAGCACGGGCCAGAGACAAATTGTCTTCACCGTTTTTATCTATGGATAGATGTCACCTTCAATCAGATATACATAGGTGTCGCGTCTATAAAAATTAGGCCGCTATAGTGGCACCGCATCGGCACTTAGCGTTCTATTCAAAATAATCAAACGCATATTACTTCATTTGATTCTATGCCTTATCATTCGGCAATGAAGAAAGGAAAAAAAGTTTATTTGTGATTAATAAATTACTAAGGCAATTGCACTACCTACTAAGACCACATATAGCGTTGATGACATTTGCTGCACGGATCTTAACAAAATAGTTTATACCCGTAAGCCAAATTATAATGTACTTTTTATCCGGTAATACCTGCGGTAATATTACAAAATATACTACTACTACTTTTGGTGACCTTTTAGGTCATTTTTAATTTTTAACGGGGACAACGGGAAGTAATATTTATAATTTAATTAAATTCCCGTTGTCCCCGTTAACGGGGACATTTTCACGGGGACAACGGGAACTTTCCCTTTAGGCATCCTGACACCGACGCGATGATAGCGAAACAAGGCTTACACTTTATCTAAACCTAGTTACCAAGGTGCCATTTTTCGTATTGAGACTAGACATCTATCTTTATCTGAGCGAAGGATGTGACAAAGCTAGAAAATGGATATGTTTGTCTCTTTCTCGCGGGATAATAACGGTTGAAAGACAATTTGCCTCTGGCCCGTGCTAGCCGTGCTGCATGTGAGTAAGGATAATAAAATGACTGCTGTTAAATTCAATTTTATGTAGGTATTTAAATAGGTAAAAAAAAGAAGTGATGTTTTGCCAGAAATATTAGGACAGATTTGGTATTCAATAACACGCAGGACAGGCAGAAAAGATGTTTAATAGGCATCAAGCTTTGGTAAGCAAGCTTGATCATCATCATCATCCTCTTCCTACCCTTATCCCACTGCGGCAGGGCTAGCACGGGCTGGAGACAAAATGTCTTTCCACCGTTTTTATCTGCACTTAGATGTGACAAAGCTAGAATACGGATATGTTTGTCTCTCTCTCTCGCGGGATAAAAATGGTGGAAAGAAAATTTGTCTCCGGCCCGTGCTAGCCCTACTGGTGAGGTCGGTACAGTATGTATTTACGCTTTGTCTGTTCGTCTCTGTCACTTCTTATTTCAGTATTCACTCCCAAGCTGATGATGCTATAAATTAAACCGTCGTTTTGGCAACTTGTTACAAATGCAGATTTCTATACACAGTTGTACATAATCCCTTTTTTGGTCGTGTTGATTTATTTTTTAATGCTAAAACCTAGCTGAAGCCATACTTATAGTTCAGCAGACAATGTTTTATTTGCGGAAATCTACTGGCGGCTTAAGTTCCTAGATACGCAACACTTCAGCAAATTTTTCGGCACCACGCGCCATTATGAAATTTTAGGATGTTGTGTACAACACGCCGTCGTATCTCGGTGAGCTAAGATAATATAAACGTTGGTGAGTCTGAACTTCGCGCAGAAGGTACGCTGTAACGTTTTTATGAATCAAATGATGACACGAGCGTCGTGCGCAGTTCGCAGAGCCTATGTTCGTACTCGCAAACTGCACGAAAACGTACGGCCGACGCAAGATACGTCGGCCGTACTGTACGTTTAGTGTGATACTACAACTGTTTTGACGCACAATACGTGTGTCGTGTGTTGGCTATAAGATGAGTTATGTAATTTTAATGTTATCATTCCACAGAAATGTTATGAAAATAAAATATTTATTGAAAGTTGTTTTTTTATTAGCACATAATTCTTTAAAACTACAAGTCTACTATAAGCAACTACTGTGAGTTAGCGAAGGGAAAGCATCTACGACTTAAAATAAAACGATCTCAAACTTTGATAATTAATATATTCCAAACTTCAATAAATAATTTACAGCAGTCTGATTTTCCTTAGAAATATTGTAAGAAATAGCATTCGTCATCTGCTATGAACCGTGCTATAAGGGCCACGCCACACTGCACCGAGTTTGTCGTCGATCGTCCGCGGCAGAACGCTAATACATTTTTTGAGCAACCGATCTTCGCGTAGAGTGCCTGTTATTAGTATTTTATCCTGCTTTCTACTTGTATATGCTATAGTTTGTTTGTGTTTGTTACTTTTGTCAAGCTCGAACGGATCAATGGGTTCATATGAAATTTTGAAAGGAGATATCTTATATCCCGAATTAACACACAGGCTACTTTACAGGGAAAAATAGCGCGGAGCGCAGCTAGTTTATTGTCATTTTTAACCGACTTAAAAAGGAGGTTCTCTATTCGGTTGTATTTTTATTTAATGTTTGTTACCGCATAACTCCGTTATTTGGAAACCGAATCTGTTTCTAATTTATTTGTAAGGATGTGTGCTTACAGATTGGTCTTATTTTTTACAAAATTCAACTTGGATGACGGGTAGTCCGTTTTTTTAATTAAAAAGATTATCTCCCTTAGCAATAAACGTTGTATAGTGTATACCGTCGAATATAGTTACAGAATCTTTAGTCTTTTTCGATCGTGTTCGAGACAAAACACTATTTCGAGACTTTATATAGAGATATTGATTTAATTAATTGAAATATATTTATTTATTGCCGTTCTGCCGCGAATGATCGGCGACGGAACATCATATTAACCCATATCCATCCATATCGAGGAGCCCGCTCACTTGTCGAGCCTGCAGAGGGGGTTGTCCCGCACCATGCGCAGGTCGACGCGCGGCCCGACGAGCTCGCGGATGTTGTCGAGGCCGTACTTGATCATGGTGGGCCGCTCCAGCGACAGGCCCCACGCGATCACGCGCACGGACGCAGGCAGGCCCATGGGCAGCAGCATCTCGGGACGGAACACGCCCGAGTTGCCGATCTCTATCCATTTGTTGAGGCCTGGGGAAACAATTGATTTATACTTAATTACAGGTATAATATATATATGTCTATATGTCATCCCAACCTCACACTTACATAATAGAAAAAAATTCACCATGACTATGCAGTTTGCGTTACGTAGTTAATACGAGATTTATACCTAAGTACAAGTACAATTCCAACAAATCCACATTCTCAGCAAAGTATCAAAAATCCTGTTATGTACCCGTCAATTTCGTGACTTCTGAGAACAACTTGGGAATTCCTCTTAACACAACGGAGGCCTACCATGGTATCTTATTGCCACGATGGTCACGTTTTGTTTTCGACGCTGCGCGATCATGAACCTTATTGCGCAGCGATACGATTCGCGGTCGCGCAGCGTCGAAAACAAAACTTCACCATCATGGCAATAAAATTTCATGGTGGTGCAATTTTTGTACGAACTTACCGTCATGGAATGCAAAGATCTCCATACTGGGCTCAGTGTACGGGTTGTAGGCCGGTTTGAACTGCAGCTTCTCGAAGCCGAGCCGCTTGAAGAACGACTCCAGAACTCCGATGAGGTCCGCCAGCCCCAGCCCTTCGCCCGCCACCACTCCCTCCACTTGGTGGAACTCCGCTAGGTGGGTGGCGTCCAGAGTCTCGTTACGGAAAACCTGGAGAAAAAAATCAGATCTGAGACAGACAGTCTCGACATAAGGGTTCCCTTATTCTTATATCATCCTTTATTCCATTCTGGTACGGAACCCTAAAACAGTTTCACGCACAACCCTAAAGCAGTACACGCACTTTCAGCCGCATTTCCACATTTGCGCGACTGACGACGCAAGTGGCGAGCGGACGCACGAGCGGGAACATGTAAACGGGTGTTCGCGGCGCTCGCGTCACGAGCGGTCTTTTTGACACGAGTCAAAGGATTGGAGTAAGTTAGAGATAGAGGGAGGCGCACTGTGCACATAAATGAAAACATGCGAATGTGTAACGAGCTAATGAACATCCCAATAGACGATTCTGTTCACAGCTGAAGAAGTGGTTAGTGAAGGAGTGTATTTTTAAATAAAATGACTCGTCGTTTACATTTTTATAATTGGGCTTGCAAATGACTTTAACTATAATGACAATTGATATTGGGATTTTATATAATTTTAATTATTTTAATTTTATATAATTTTATATTTTTATTGTATTTTATATATTGATTTAATATTGTTTGTAATACTACTAGAATCATAATTATGTAAAATTTTGCACGACTAGTGTCGTTAATGGCTGAACATTAATTTTAAATCTTTTAACCTTATTTAACCCATTGACATGCAAATAAAATGATTTGGTTTGATTTGATTTGACGAGTGGCGAGGTGAATCACGAGCACGAGTGTGCAAATCAGGTATTACAATCAATGTAATAAAATCTTAGAATTGGAGAGATAGAGATGCTAGTGAGAAAATGTGGTCACGGTTCTCAAACATACAAGAGAATACAAGGAAGAAAAGAGATTGCACTAAACTCTTTTCAAGGCTTACCTTATCAATGCTGAAGTATTTCTGAGGTGTGAAAGGCTTCTGCTGCGCCAGTTTGTACAACATCCGCGCACTGACTGCGGTAGTGTGCGTGCGCAGGAGGTTCTTCTGGGCTTCTTCCACTTTCCAGTCATATCGGTAACCCTGGAGAAATACTATTAATAATAGTTTGCAATTTGTCCCTAAACTTAATATGTTACTAAATGCGCCCTTCGGTGTTAAGCAACTATTAAAAAGTCACCTATGTGTTTATTGAATTAGTTCAGCCATTTGAGCGTGACGAAGTAACTAACAAATAATCTTACAAACATTCGCTTTTATAATCGAGTCGGAATACTCTGCTGTAACTTCTTATGATATTATTCTGAGTTTACACTTCCTCTATGCTTAGACTTGTGTCAGTGTTAACAAGACATAACTACCTATCTCACCTGAGAGCCATAGCCACCTTCGCTGTGCACTTTCTTCACCCTTTCCAAGTACTCCGGAGGGAACTCCGTGGTAATAGCTGGCGAGGATATGAAGAAGGTATCGTGAGCGTCCCTAGCGGGATGCTGTTGCGGTTGGAACAGCGCGTCGAAGTTCCAGAAAGAGGATTCTACGTAGTTGTTGGTCGGCATCTCTGTGAAGCCGAGCTCGAGGAATATCTCGCGGAACTCAGAGCGGACTTTCAGGAGGGGGTGGAGGTGGCCACTTTCTGGCGGCTGTCCTAAAAGATGACAAGAATCTTAAATGATCAGCGGATCTAAGGCCTGGCCAGACAGAAAAGACTGAGCACATGGTGGGGTGTTTTCTATACATTTTGTATGAAAGTACATTGAAGGGAAGTACGCGTCTGTGTCTCTGTGCTCTCGTTTTACATATTTTCTGTCTGGCGCGCTAAGAGCAGTCGCTCACGGCGACTTTTTGCAGCAATGCAGACAGACACGCGTTTCGTGAGCACGGGTCTGCATTGATGCATATGCGCGACTATCTATAAATAATGAATTAAATTGGGCATGATTCACAGAATTGACTATTTTACGAAAATATGCAATTTCCTAAAAATCCGCCAAGAATTATATCTAACTAGCTGCGCCCCGCGGTTTCACAAAAAAAGTATCCTATATGCTATTCTAGACTATAATCTATCTCTGTGCCAAATTTCATCCAATCTGATAAGCCGTTCTGGCGTGAAAGAGTAACAAAGAAACATCCATCCATCCATCCATCCATTCTTAAAAACTTTCGCGTTTATAATATTAGTAGGAAGTAGGATAATTGTTTTTATATGAATTTATCAAAGCAGCCATTTTAGACCCAATGGTACGTTTTATGTAGGTAATTGAAAATTCCAGAAACTGAAAAGGTTGAATTCTCAGTGTTTTTTTCTCTCTTCTAAATCGGGCTCTCTTGCCAGCGTGGTTGGTAAGTTGGTGGTTGGTTATGAGGCTATACAATGTTTAGCAATGTTTATTAGTAAGGGGGTTATTGCTTAACTAAGTCACAGTTGCTGCTGTGATGTATTTGCTTGCTGTTAAAATCGCAAGCTTGTGATGAAGATGACTGCCTTGGTGGCTCAGTTGTTTGCTTATTTTTATTTATTTACTAGCTGCGCCCCGCACATTCACCCGCGGTTAAAAAGTATCCTATGTGCTATTCTAGACCATAATCTATCTCTGTGCCAAATTTCATCCAGCTCTGTTCAGCCGTTCTGGCGTGAAAGAGTAACAAACATCCATCCATCCATTCTTACAAACTTTTGCGTTTATAATATTAGTAGGATATCAAAAAATACTTTTGCTCAATATAACCTGTTGAAAGTTCTAGTGACTAGTGGCCTGTGGGTTGTAGACCTCGCGGTTGACATCATTCCTCCTCTACAGGTTGTATTTCTAAAATTATTATCATGATATTTCAGGTTCAATAATTATACAGAATTTCAAGAGAATCAGTTCAGAAATGCGACCTTTAGAGAAAGACAGAGATCTGGACAGCAATCCAGACAGAATTTGGATATGTAAAAGTATTTTTGTTGAAGTTAAAGCACATACGCTTCACACACTTGGTACTAACAAACATGCTACTAAATTGAAGTAGGCATCTCTGTTAAATGCTTATCAAAGTAAATGGCTGCACTTATATGATAATTGATAACACTTTTGTAACAGACTAATATTATTTCTTACCCAATGCATCAAAGTTGTAAGGCTTGAACTGCAAAGTCTTCCAAGAGCCACTTAATAACATTTCACTTGTCAAATCAGTTTCTAGTTTTTTAATTGTAGTAGCAAATTGTGGTCCTTTTGATAGTATGAAACTTTTTATAGTAACTTGTTCTAGTAATTTCCGCTTTTTATAATCATTTCTTACTGTATCAGGGAGGTTATCTATGCCTTTTTTTATTTCGTTCAACTGATCTTGGACGGTGTCTGTGATGGAGTCTACTTTTCTTTTGACAAGTGGCGCACCACCAGATTTGTCGAGTTGTATCCATCCTGCTGACATTGCTTTGCTGAATCCCACTTTTGCATTTGGTACAGTCTGAAATGTTTTACAAATAAAAAATTACAGGTACCCACTACCTACTGTTTGTTCTCCGTCAAGGTAGTTTTGTATTTACTTTTCACTAACCTTCATAAGTTCTGCCTGCGCTATACCACCTTCAGGAATGCTCTTGTACAAAACTGCTTCATGACTACCTTTTTCTGCCACCAGCCTTCCTTCCTCAGTCAGCTCCCATCGAGTACTCTTCGCGGCTTCTGACACAACCATCTCAAGTGCTTCCAAACTCTTTACAGCACCTACTACCTTCTGGTGATCTTCACCAAACTCATTAGCTAAGTAGAGGGTGTCTACATTGTTGCTTTTTTCTAGGTAAAGTAATATTTTTTCATTTAAATCCATTTTTAATGGATTGGCTAAAAAGTATTTTAAACTTTTTAGGTTAGAAATAAACACCAACGAATTTGATGATGAAACTTAATGACTCCAGTGAACATTGAAAACTGTCAAGTCAATGTCGAATTTCTACAAAAAATCAATGTCATTTTGTGTGTGTTAACTGTCACCTGATTCAATTTCTATCTTTCACGCATGGACGTAGAAAAAAATTTTCTACGTTCATCGTAGACGGAGAAACCAATGGACGTAGTCACATTTCCATCTCTTTTACTCCGCAGCGAAACAGCCATATGAAAAAATAGCATGCTTGAAAGAGAAAGATTTATACTTTTTTTCTCTCTGTCGCTGTAACCGGTTGACTCCAAGCATTATTTGACAGTTTGGTGTCAAACATTACCGTGACTGAGGGATTGTTGTGTTTTTTCGAAAATATATCATATAAAATCAAATCTAATTGTTATCATCGCATGGTGAAGTGTTTTGGACATCATCAGGATGGTGCAGTGTTGTATTTTGGGTTGTCAGAATAGAACAGAACAAGGTTTAAGTGATGTTACATTTCACAGGTTGGTACTGGCCATTGCCCTGTACAATATGTCTTCTAAAATCAATACAAATATTAATTAAAGTGGGTCGATGCAGGAACCACTTATTTGGATGTAAAGGTTTACTGCAAAATGCCAAATCATGCAAAAGCAAAGAAAAACCTAACCTCCAAGACATTGAATTTGGGTTGCCATAATCTAGCTTTCAATTTTACCCTAGTTTTCTAACACCCGTTTGCACTGAACATAAGAATTGCTTAAACAGTCCTTGTTTAACTAGTTTAATCTACTCCTAGCGAAATATTCCCTTATCGGGCACATAAAATTAAAAGTCCTAAGAAATGGCTCAAGATTCATTCAAGATTTTTTTTTTTGCTAGGAGTAGTTTAATGAAGCTAGTTAAGCAAGGACGTAGGCAGACGGGCCCAAATGTTTTTGGGTGACGTATTGGATTTGACAAATTTATTTTATCCGCCCAGATTGGACGCCACGTATTATCGGTTTTGTACAATAGCGTTTTTTTAAAAATGGAAATTGATTAAATATTATCATTTTTTGGTTGTTACTAATACAGAATACAGAATTTACCCTACATATCTTAATATTTCCTTACAGATTTCCATCGAGTGCTGAACTTGTAGAGATTTGGATACAAGCATGTGGTAGATTTGATTGGAGACCAACGCAAAATTCCAGGATTTGTTCCAACCATTTTAAGAGTGATTTATTTGTGAGGCGTGGAAATAAAAAGTTTTTGAAACCGGGTGCTCTACCAACTAATAATATTTACGTAAGTAACTATGATTAACAAAAATAACAACTCATTTCAGTTTCAAGATACAGCTGACTAAAGATAGCAGGATAGATAGGATGAACGGGAGGTCAGATCAGCTTAGTAATAAACGAGTCCCGCTGACACACATTGGTAGTCAAAAAAGTGCTTGGTTACCATTTTTGTTAACTTATGATTATGTCGTATGGTTTTGTCATATTCAAAGTTCAAATAGGTTATTTGAGGGAGTAAATAATGCTGCATATTCTGTCTTGCCTTAACTTGCTAATTTCTTTTTACAGACTTCTGATCTTACTTCAAAACCAGGGCGTTCCGATTCAACTGGCCAATCGAAATTTTCTGAAAAGCCACCTGAAACGCTGGATTTAGAGAAGACAAGAAAACATAATATCGACACCCCTGAAACATCAAACAAGAAGCCACTTGAGGAAAACAGACAAAAAAATTTACAAACGGTGCGTTTTAAAATTTTTGTACCAATTTACCTGAATGTGTCATCATATTTCTTCAAATTGTCATTATAATAAACCTATTATAATGACAATATAAAGAACCGATTAAGACATAAGAATATGGATGTATGGATTAATCAAAGCGCCTTCACAATCTGAGTGCACAACAAAATAAAAGCACATTTTACCCAATTTCGCAAGAAGGAGGGTTATGTTTTTCGAGTGTATGTATGTATGTATGAGGTTTATTTGGCCCGTCCTATAGTCTAAACTACTTGATGGATTTCGACATGTGAGTTTTGAGTTTTCGGTATGGTATGGTGGAGGTACATTGTTTTGCAGACGGGTTTTGTTTTTATTTTAATAATAATGTCTATTTGCAGGCTTCCGATCTTTCATCAAAATCTGGAGTTTTCGAGTCAAGTAAAACTAAATTGGATATTTTTGAAAAAACAATTGAACTGCCTCTAAAAGACACACCAAGAAAACGCAAACTTGAAAAAAAGGAAACACCACGCAAGAAAAAACTTCGAAAAATTGCTGCGAACAGACTTAAAAAGTTACGCGCGGTGCGACAAGCCAAACGACGGCTTTTAAAAAGGAATGCAGAATTAAATAACATTATATCAGAACTTAGAACAAAATCTCTGTTGTCCTACGAAGACGCCGAGTTTTTGAATTCTATAGACACTGTTTTCACTTGCTAACTGAAAAAGTTCTTAAAAGAAACGTAACCAACTTAATTACACGAAAGAATGCGAGACAATATTTATTACACGAAAGTTTTAAAATATGTAGCCATAAACATTTCTTTCAATGCCATGGCGATATATTCGATTGTTCACCTTTAGATAACCACGAACTTCTGCTCACAAAAGCCATTATATGGGAGTATTTAAAAGTGAGACTACATTACTTAGCTAAGCGTGCATCTGAACCAAACGAAAGAGTAAGAAATGTATACAGTAAGCTGATTTTGTTTAAAAATAAATAAAATTTAGGAAAATAATCTGAAGTCTTTACTATTTTATTTACTGTTAAAAATCTACCCTAACTTCCCTAACTTCTATGGAACCATCCTTAAGTGGCAACACTGTTAGAAAATATCGCTATCTCATGTCCGGTTACACAGTGCTTGAGTCCATTGGTTTCTCCGTCTACGACGTTCATGCTTTCACGATTTTAAGTTTTTTATTTTTTCATTCGTTTTCCGTTCCGACTTGTGGGAACTAGAGAGAGAGATCTTTGACTATGAATAATAAGACCGATGAACGAAACTGGCGAAGCGAACAAACAAAAGAAATACGTATTTTCTTGAAGTAAAATTAGGGATGGGGAGTTTTTGGCGGGAACCGAAAAGATGGTGTCGTGATTTTGTATTATTTTCTCAAACATGTGATTATTTGAGTGTTAAAGTGTAATGAAGGTGTGAAGGTGTGAAGATTACCTTACCTTTACCGATTCGATAATTTGCACGAGTGTGGGCATATTAAACAAACATTTGGAAATGAAATTTTTCGTTTTCTTTACAAAACTCGACTTGAAAGTTTCAGTGAAGTATCCACGGGCTTACTGAAATGGGAAAGAGGCGGGATTAATCTCAACAACTCTACAATCACCCTCTCGAAGCTTTAAGCCCTCCCCTGCATCAATTTTTTCAAAGATTTACAAGGCTGAAGTAGGCAAAACATACGGATGACCAGGCGGTCTAGCCATGTTGGCTTTAGCCTGCTCTGCGGGGTAAAACAAAAAAAGAAATTTGAGATGGGAAGTGAAAAAATACATCTATATTTATTATATCGAAATTTTAAACAATAATATCATAAAATATCGAGTGAAAAATATCGAAATGTCATCATTACTATTCATACATATTCCTAAAGCATTTAAAATTCCTAAGATTGATTTGCTTGTCACAAAGATTGCGGCGGGATTTTTAAAGTTAACAATGCTCGAAGAGCATGCAATGGGGTCGTGATTTTGTATTTTTTTCTAAAACTTGTGATTCTCCGAGTGTAATAATTGTGGATTATTAACCTGTGCTGATTCACGTGCACGAGTGTGGGCAAATGATACAAACATTAGAAAATGCTACTTTTCGTGTTCTCTACAAAACTCGACTTAAGGCGAGCCTGGCCAGAAAACGTCTAGCAAGAATCAACTTTCCTCTAAGATAAACCATGGTTTTTACTGTGTAAAAAAAAATATGTTATTCTTAAGCATGTTTTTAAGTGGAATCATAAATCTGATACATGTAATGAATAACTTCACTCGATAGAAAAAAAATCCAAAGTCACCTCTATTTGGTATTTTAAACACGTTTTGCGACTTCATTTTTACAAATCATCCTGCTCTTTTATTTTTTTTACGAATTACAATGCAATAAAAAAATGGAATCATAAATAAAAATGTTAAAAAGTTAACATGGTAATTTTATATGATTTTTTATCACGAATTCATGGTAAAAAGGCACGTTTGCGTGACCGCCAGTCCGCCCGCAGACCCCGTCGACGCCGGACGTGTGCCAAATTTTTGTGATCTCCGCAGTGCCGCACACACCAACACCAACCAAGCATTTAGTTTTGCCATAATGGGTAACAAACATAATAAACGAAAAAAATGCTCAAGTCTGGCTTTTAGAAAATCGTACGAGTCAAGGAGCAAACGTCGGTAAGTAGATAAACTTCTACTAGATTAAATTGGTAATCATTGTTTTTATTTACTAGAATCGACATTTCTTGCATTGCTTTTTGTAATCAGATGATGTATCAACAAATCTATTAGTACCTACTTATATTCGTTTTAGTGTTTTCAAATATCATACTCATCATCATAGATACTTTTTTGTCTCGTTACGTGTATTCACGATGTAAATACCCGGCCTAGTGGTATACCTACTAGTGATATTTATGTAGTTATACCTACCTACAGTTATAGTTTTTTTTTGCAGAAGACTACTACGTAACAAACTCCAATGACTTTGGAATTGACGAAACGTAAGTACCTACCTACCTTTTGTACCACGCAGGGAACTGCGTTCTCTGCGTGTTCTGCGAAGTTTTGACTATGTCGGTCACCATTTATTATTTCACCCAGACAACTTGTGAGATACGGATACGGAGCGACGTTCATACTTTCATTTTTCCTGAGCATTCTAAACTGCACAACGAGTAAATACCCGCCCTAGTGGCATACCAGTGATATTTATATTTATATAGTTATACCTACTTACTCGAATACCTATCTTACAGTTTTGTTTTTTTTTTCAGAAGAGTACTACAACCAAATTGAATAAACTCCGATGACATTGGAATTGACGAAACGTAAGTACCTACCTACCTTTTGTAACATGCAGGGCTGCGAATCTTCGCTAAGTTTTGACTATATAGGTATGTAGGATGTTAGGTGAGATACGGGACGACGTTCATACTTTCATTTTTACTGAGCAATCTGAACTGCACAACGAGTAAATACCCGTCCTAGTGGCATACCAGTGATATTTATATTTATATAGTTATACCTACTTACACGAATACCTATCTTACAGTTTTGTTTTTTTTTTTCAGAAGAGTACTACAACTAAATGTAATAAACTCCGATGACATTGGAATTGACGAAACGTAAGTACCTACCTACCTTTTGTAACATGCAGGGCGGCGGATCTTCGCTAAGTTTTAACTATACAGGGTGTTAGGTAAGATACGGGACGACGTTCATACTTTCATTTTTACTGAGCAATCTGAACTGCACAACGAGTAAATACCCGGCCTAGTGGTATATCTAGTAGTGATATTTACGTAGTTATACTTACCTACATGAATACTTATCTTCGTTTTTTTTTTTGCAGAAGAGTACTTCAAGAGAATGTAATAAACTCTGATGACATTGCAATTGACGAAACGTAAGTACCTACCTTCTTTTTGTAACATGCAAGGTGGCGGATCTTCGCTAAGTTTTGACTGTACTGTATGTATGTAAATTATATAGGGTGTTAGGTGAGATAGGGGACGTCGTTCATACTTTCATTTTTGACTGAACAATCTGTACTACACGAGTGTTTGGTAGCGTTTGAGTTATAGCCGTATGATTTGAACACATCTAGGCCTGATTAGTACTGCAACGTGATTTTGGCTGTTTTGAAGAAAACTCGTAAAGTTGTATATTCGTTTTTAACGATTAGCGAAAATCGAGCATTTCGGTAAATCTTGTAAGTACGGCTTTTATAAACCTACGACTGGTATGGATGTGTTCGTCGTTGCCTTTGAAATTCGAAACTGCCGGTTGTAAGAAGCGATAGCGGGGACAGGCGAAGCTATGTATATACGTCACAAAGATGGCCGCCGACCGTTGTAGATTATTGCTTATATCTCGAGTTCTATCTCATCAAATCAGTTGTTTGAGGTGCCATTTGAAAGCTCATTTATTTATAATGTAGTTGTTATATAATTATGTACATACATATCAACAAGCTTGAACGACAGCTTCCGTGCGCGAGTCCGACTCGAACTTGGTCGGTTTTTTAGATTTTTTATATTTTGAACTTTTGGACATCATACTTATAAATATTTATTTTTATTTTGTTTTAGGCACGTGGATGACATTGACCCTGTTTCACTCAGCGTGGTCATCATCCTGCGTCAGTCATGGTTTGGTGGGGGGTATCCTATCACGGCGTCACAAAGCTTAGTTTTTGTGAAAAGGGGGTTAAAACTTCTGCCAAAGTGTATAAAGAGACCGTCTTATATGGTGTTGTACAACCCCTTAGCAATACACTTTTTAAAAATCTACCGTGGAGTTTCCAACTAGACTCTGCACATGGTCACAAGGCGCGAACTACCCAAGCCTGGCTGGAAGCCAATGTTCCGGACTTTATAAGGGCTGAAGACTGGCCCTCCTCTAGCCCAGATCAAAACCCCCTGGACTACAAATTATGGTCTGGTTTAGAGTCACTTAAGAAATCTTTGAAGCAAGCAGTGGCTAAATTTCCCATGGAAACAGTCCGTAAATCCATAGATTCTTGGCCAGACCGACTAAAGGCCTCTATCAAGGCCAAATGTGGTAATTTTGGATAAAAAATAGTTATATTTTTGTTGAGACTTCAATACATATGTAAATATAACTTTTATTAACATTACATTACTGTATAAGAAAATAAATGCATTTTCATTTGTAACAGAACTTATGGCTAGACATGCATACATATCGTCACGCTTTTCCCCGAGGGGGCTGGCAGAGGTGTAATACAACACCCACATTTCGCCGGACGATATTCAGTCCCAAATGTGACAGGGGGCGAGCCTGTCGCCATACACCGGGCTCCAGTTATGTAGCAGATGACACACAATACGCACATATGTTCACACAATGAACAAATTGGTGCGTGCCGTCGGCTGGGTTCGAACCCAGCAGAGCAAAATTGCCACTCCCAACTAGGCTGCCATCGATTCTACAACTATATCACAGAACAAATAATAATACTACGTACCAATAGCTCAATTGTATATATAAATGTAAATATTGTGAATGTATATTTTTGTATTAGATGTTTTGTTAGTACTAGCAGAATGTCCGCCACTTCGTACCCAGGGTATGTATACCTATACAGGGAGTTAGTGGACCCCTCTCGAAAACGAAAACTGGGAATAGTGGATTACTAATACAAAGCGACTAAAAAAAACGCGGAAAAAAGGGTTTTTTTTAAAACTTAAAATCTGATATTTTAACATCGACACAAGTTATACAAGCTTTAAAGAGCTAGTTTAAACACCAATTACCAAAAAAAAAAAATTTACCTTAACGGCAATCTAATACAAATGACTAACAGCTGACGCTAGAGGTGAACGCCCGCACACAGCTGCGCGCGGTCGCAACCTCGCAAGGAGCCGCGCCGCCCGCACCCCCCACCCCCCGACGCGCGCCCGCCGCTGTCTCGGCGCGCGCGCGGGCCGCGGCGGCGCGGTACGAGACGTCCTCCCGCCATTCGTACAAATCTAACTACCTACGTGGCTATTCTCTTCGGTAATTGCCTAAATCACGTTCGGTTCAAACTGTCCTACGGCTGGAGATGGGCCATGAGATATGAGCCATCTTCTCATTGTGAGAAGCTTAAGGCACACAAGTCGTAAGTGTCCACAACGCTGGTCCAATGAGTTGTTCGTTGGTAAACTTCACAAAGAACTCTCAGGCATCCCATTTTCGCACAATGTTTTTCTTCAGCGTTTACAGCTGTCAGCAATCAACAATACGCACTAACTTCGAAATGATTCAAACCTTGGGACCTGCGGATTAAAAATCCAATGGTCTCAACTTCCAACCCAACCCAACTAGGTCCGCCTGCGCCGTCACTTACAAAATGTTTCACTTTGAAATTTAAAAAGACATAGCTTCAATACTTTCTCATAACATGAATTTGTAGGCTTGTGAATTGTGATCTTATTGCCTCGGATTCAAAATCACGACGACACGCACGCACAGTACATTCACCTTTTCGCTCGCGCTATACTCGTACCTACGAAGCCAAAGCTGCTACCGCGCGCCGGCCGGCCGCGCCGAAAGATCGCACTGTCCTTCGGCGCGCGCGGCTTTCTTTGTCGGTCGCGATAGACACGCGCTTGTGTGCGTAATAGACATAAACACATTTAGGGTGCGTTTTCACTGTTTTCACAAGTTAAAATGTACTGTCTTTACCTTTGCATTTCAATTTTATTTCTTTACCTACTAAAAATGTAGCTAACTTTTTAGGATTCCGTACTGTCATGTATTAAACAGATCTACAATATCTTGAAGCTGTAAAAATCAAGCTTCTAAATTATTGCATTAAAAAGGCAAAAGCAGAACACCGCAGAGTGTAACTCTAGGGTGTGTTGGAGTCCCACACACTGCCCGGCTCCCCCCGAGATTGTGAGAGATGCTAATGCATTTATTTTCTCTACATAAGACTACTCTGTAAGAAGCGTGATGTGATGTCCCTGGTATTAAAGGTATCCTTAGGCAACGGTGAACACTTACCATCAGGCAACCTGTTAGTTTGTTTGCCAATTATGGCACAAAAAAATGTAGTGTGGCAGTTACCCGGGCTCATCGCCACGCCGCGCCACCGCACGTAACACCTTGCTTCCACATTTTATCAACGATTTCAATTAGGTAACCTAATGTGATTAGTCTAAACGCACCTTAATTTGCGGGACCGCTTCCGAAATCCGACTTCCGACCCAGAAGGCGAATGAAAACACAGACTAGGTAAGTGATTTTGTAAGATCGGGAGTGCGAGTTTGAGCCCTATCTCACACATCTGCGATTAGGTAAAGCATTTTAAACCGATTGATTGAATTCAACCTAGCTATTACCTACCTACCTAGTAGATAATAACTTCTACCGATTTGAATCACGCGTCGCACACCGCGCGCCGCGCGGTGCGTCGTCGCACTTTCGGTAGGTACTGGCGCCGACCATTGACCCCCGCGATATAAACGCGTTACATTGCTGGTTTGCAAATTTCTAAAAGTTTAAAATAACAGTTATATGGCTAATAGTTAGTGGTTGTGTATAGATAGTATAATAACGGCGTTTCGGCTTCGAGAACGGTCTCCTTACAGCCTGTATATCCGGTATAAGTTTACTCGATTCTTTCATAATTATTGTTCAAAATTATATCTGAATCGTGTAGTTTTTTAACTTTGTAACATTTAACAAACCATACAATATTATTAGTACGCACCTAATGGTAAAGTAAGGTAATTAAAATTGTTATTACCATTGTTATACAATATACCCAAAAATAATGAAATTTACTATGTTGTATTATTTAATGAATACCGGTAGTTACACAATCATTCCAACACCCTGTATAAATATTTGTCCTAATAAGGATAACAAGTAGCCTATGTGTCAATCCAGGGCATAAGCTAACTCCGTTCCAAATATGATCCTCATCCGTCTAGCCGTTTAGGTGTGAATAAGTGAAATACGAGTAAGTACCTAACTTCCACACACAATCGCAATCTTTTGTATTTATGAGTGTGAAGTGTGATAAAATGGAAATATGACACTACCGGTAAAATGAAACTAATGCCACGACTGCTCACACATCAAAAATACAACAACTCGTGGACATGAGATTGGTTGTACCTAGGTATATTGGCTTGAACGGCATTTTTTAGATTTTTTTTTGTTTGGCATCAAATAAAAAATGTTCATAAAATGGATGAGTACAATGACGGACGGATTATTTTATCGATTTCCTAAAAATGGGTGTTTAGGTACTCGATACCATAACGTGACTGACGGGTGAAAGACGTGCGCGCGGCGCATCGCACACAACTTTTGTGTCGCGTGAATGAATACGTCGCGCTCCCAAAAAGTGCGGCCTGAGGTAGAGTAAAATACCTAAAGTTCTGGGAAAGCCTCGCCTTAAAGTTTCAGTAAAGTATCTACGGCTTTATTGAAATTGGAAAAAGGGAGGGATTCATCTCAGCTTTCACCATCCTCTCTTTTATGATCTCATCATCATCATTATCAGACATGACAATTACTAAGTTAGGCTTTAAGGACTTTGTATCCAGTTGCCGATAAAATTAAAAAAAAATGGTTTATTTTATGTGACCAAATTCACATGCCGAATAACGGCAAAATAGGAGGACATAACTTAAATAACTATATGAGCATTGTAATTATTGACCCTATTTTTAGTGAATAAATTTCATTTCATTTCATAGTTTAGTTGCGTGTAAGAGAATTGATACGAATGCGATACTTTGAAATATATCTAAATCGAATATCAATTTATCATGACTAAAAATATAGTGATAAATATCGTTTTTTTTTTGGAAAAATATTGATATCAAGATAATATTGTAAATTTTTGCCCATCCCTATTTCATTTACCATTAATCAATTTGTGGCGCCGGCCGGTTGTTGCGTATTGGGCTCTAAAAATTTAAATAAACATATTATAATCACCGGACTCACAGGTCAGTAAATTAAGTTTTCAATGTTTTTATACCCACAGATTTAGAATCAAAAGCTCACTGAGAATTTTATGCTTCCACCTTCTTAAAATAACATAACATAAAGATAAAGCTAGAGATATTTTTATTTGCAATAACAATGGTTTAAGCATGCGTTTGGTGGTATACAATTTGAGATATGTCCTGCAATGTTATGCCTGAAGAGGTAGCATAGCAGCTTTGTTTTTTTGTAGAATCACGAAATAACTTTATCAATCAATAGGTTCTAGTAAATATCGAAAATATTTATACGTGTACCTAAATCCACACCTATCTGCTTAACTTAATTATCGCCTCCCTGATAAAGTGGACACAACACAAAAACACTTTATGATATACCTACTTAGTGCAAAATTTTTATCTACATTGTGTTGTACCTTGTACCCTCATCTACTCTTTAAAATACAGCGTGTGACAGACCTAAGATGGGCAAGCATGCTTCACCTTAGACCACAACATCTCTTTCCATCAGACTCTGTCTTGTGGTCAAAAGTAGGACCATTAAATCATAAAAAAACTGCATAGTTGTAAAGTTCAGATTTGGTTGGAACATTTCTTATAAAAATACGATTGTCTTAGGAGGCTTCCATACCAAAGAGCCTAAAAGGACAAAGGTAAAAATCAACCATATAAAAACCATTTCACTATATATCTCTTCTCTACCTTTTCTCTGAATAGTTTGAAGCAAAGTCACCTTCCACATCTGTTCCTCTGTCTGTATAACCACTAACTCCTAAACCAATTATTTTGAAATGAGGTTTTCAGCATTAGATAATTTTCACGAAATGTTATAGGTACCATACCTACCATGTTGCTAGTCATTTTATGTATTATCTGAAGTATTTTTATGAAGTACCAGATCAGAGCCTTGGTGTAGGTTAGCCGTTCCATAATCTTGGAAATATGAACATTTCAAATAAAAATCACTTTGATGAGAATGCTTTTAGAAATAAGGTCTCCAGTTTTTACACTAGCTAGTTTTAAGTAAGTAACATGTGTTGTCCTGTCACTTTATTATTTTCTGTTTCCTTCTCAGACCCTCAGTTTATTGCCTGTTCCTCTGGGTAGTGGCTCTTTTACCAAACAAAGTAATAGCCAGAGTCATTTTAACAATTTTGGTGTTCATAACTTTGGTACCCAATTTAATAAACACATTGGCCAGGCGATTGGTGGAAGCGTCGGGTGTCCAGAATGCTGGCTTTTACTTTGCACAGAAGCTGAGCATTGCCATTCAACGTGGCAATGCCGCCAGCATTCTGGGGACCTTTCCTTCCACTAATGGTCTTTTAGTTTAAATTTTTGTGATTTATTTAGTTATTTTAATTTCTAGTCTTTAGTTAATAGTTTAAGTTTTCTTTAATTTTCTGTTATTATTTTAAGTTGTGTACAAATAAATCTTTTAGCTTTATAAACACATTTGATTTCATTTGTGTGTACTTACAATAAAGTTTTGTATCTATCTGTCTACAGTAATAGAAGCTTTAAAAAAAAATATGAGCTAAAATAAATTACAATACAATTAAAGTGCTATTACGCTTTTAAGAAGCTTGGAATTCCTTTATATCCATAAGTACTGCATGTCCTTGACTTGTTTATGAAGTCTAGTCTATTAATAAAATTCTAGTTAAGAGGCTCCAAATTTTATAATCAGTAGGTATGACTAATGCACAAACTTTATTCCTAATCAGAAATAAACAAAACTATTAAATTTTTATTTTATTTTGTTTGGGAAATGTAACAGTGCGAACAAACTATATAAATTTAACAGTAGTATAACTATGCACCAATTACACATTTCCGCATATAGAACTATGAGCTAAACTAACTCTAAATGAAAACCATGTTACTATATGCTGAAGTGTTGTTATTATAGCTTAATCCGGGAAGGGGTTGATACTTTTAATGTTCAGCATTTTTATGGAAACAAGCAGATTTACAAAACATTAAAAAGTACTTAATATTTTCTCTTCATTCTAAGACATCACCTAGCTACTCTTATAAATACCAATTACAGTAGCAAAGGTGATTGTTTTGTTACACTATAAGTTGATTGCAAACACCACAATTCAATCAATCACCACATTTACCACATGGTCAAAACAATAGGACTATAGATACCTATATATCATCTAAGAACTGTATTACTTATACTGTCTTTTTGCCATAATTTAAGCGCGGTATCCTACTTATGATATAAGGCCGCATTTTGGACTTAGCCGGTAAGGGGCGTAGTGACGGGCGGGTGGATCTGTAGCGCGAGCGGTTGCGGCGGGCGCGGCGGTTTCGTTTAGACGAAGTCATCCCGCTGCCGTTCTCCAACGTACGGTGGCTTTGAGATCGGTTGCTTACAAGCTTACTGATTGTATAGCAAAAATAAAACATTAATCAAAACGTATACAATTTTAGTAGTAAATTTATTTACAGTTACATTTTACAAACAATTTTTGGGCATAATTATTTTCGGTCTTTCGGCCTCCAATTTCATTAAAAATCACTCTATGCAGCAATGGGGACAGTCTTCAAATACATAAATCAGCCAGTCAGTCAGACCCTTAGAGTAAGTTTGCTGCTGGCGCGGCGTACTGCGCACGAGACTCGCTTTCCGCTGAGTCCGAAAGTGCGGTCTAAGAATAAAGTACCGTACTTATTTGCCGTCAATGCATGGCGGTCATTGACCCCACTGGTCGGCCTGCTGGCCCAATGCATTTTTTATTTGAGTCAAAATATTTACGTGCGTTGGTATGTACGTGCCCTGAAGTAACTATTTACACTGAAATATAGGTACGTCAATAAAAATGGCAGGTACCTATTTACCTACGTCAATAGCTTCCGCTAATTATTTATCCAACGAGGAATGTACTTCTATGTTTGCGAAATCATTAAAAATGACATCAATTACGGATGAGACAGCTCAGCTATAAAAAGTATTCAGGGCTATTTTTAATTACTTAATCGAAGTTTGCTTGAAAAAACCATTGCTTTGATTTGTTAAAGTGTGAATGTTCGCTTCGGCGTCGACTGGACCTCCGCGCTTTTTCTCATTTAAAATCGTGCTTGGAAGATTTATGGTGGTTTAGGCGGATAACACACTGCTGCCACATTCCGTTGCGGTGTGCGGAAATTCGCACGAAAATTCGCGGGGTGCTTCTCCGCGCGGAGACGCGGTGACGGTGTGTTACACTCTGCAGTTTTTCCATACCTACAAATCGAGAATTTACAGTCAAAATTCGCATCACCGCACACCGGAGCGGTGTCCGGTGCAGTGTGTTTTGCGCCTGGCTTGTAAATAAATCTCTTCTTGTCTATACATGCTTCAAAAATAAAGTTGCTTTTCGGGTCTGTCCCTCTTTCAGTCTTTATATCCGCTAATAATAAAACTGCTTTTAAACCACGAAATGGATTTAGATGCGATATTCAGCATCAGTTAGATAATTTTGCACGAAAGTCGCAACCGGGGCGGGTCGCTAGTTTTAGAAAAGAAAAAAATATGAATTTTTAAAGGTTATGGTAGGTACTAAAATGTTAGAACTGAATGTAAAGAGGCTGCCTACGAAAGGTTATTGGTGATTGAAAAATAACCCTGTATACAATATAAACAAGTAACAATGTAAACTTATGTCATAAAACTGTACCTATAAACTTCACATCATACGCATTTTCTGTACCTAACTCTTACAGTCTTTACCATAAATACATCTGCTACTACTAGGTACTATTCATTAATATCTCAGGCAAGTTGATAGGAAGGTTGATAGGAGAGGTCTTTGTCGATCAATAGGTAAAAATTGCTAATATAATTGACCGAGCGAACGTCAACGAACGATGCGTATGCGTCTGCTTCAGCTTTGGCAGAAGTGTTCTCGTATGTCCGTCTGCGGTCTGTCCGGTTGTCTTCCTATGCAGCTTGCGTTTCTCGACCGGTTCTGGTGAAAGTTTATGACCAGGTTCGATAGTTCTTTCGTCGAGTTTTTTGGATTTTATGGCGAAGGTATGATTTTTTACGTTTTTGACGAGGTCTTCAGCTCTTAGAACCACAAGCACTGATACTTTGTAAATTTGTCGCCAGATGTCTCGCCTGAGCGTGGTGATATTCGGCGCGACGGGGTTCACGGGCAAGCATGCAGCCCTGGAGTTGGCGCGGATGGCGCGCAAGCGGCCCGAGCTGACGTGGGGCGTCGCGGGCCGCTCGCAGTCCCGCCTCGAAGACCTCATGCGGCACATTGCTGAAACTACCGGTGAGTAAACGGAGTATTCTATAGGTGTACTCCGGACACAATGACATCTCGTCCGAGATCACGAAGTAAGCGAGCGCAGGGCGGTGGCAGTGCGGGGAACGGCGCGTTTCAATGTATATGTCGCGCTCGCAGCCAGCTTGCTTAATCAGCCGTCCAATTAGCAAGCTAGCCATTTTACTAAACGGCGCCGTTCAATCAGCTTGTAGGGAACTGGCCTCAGAGGCAGCGGCGCGGGGAGCAGCGGAGGGCCTGCGGTGTCGCGGCACTGTCCTGCGGTGCTATTCACAATTATTCGGAAACGTTTCCGATCGGATCTCAGAAATTTCAAACTCAAATTGTTCGAATCTCAGTCTATTTTCATACATTTTGGAATAGGGAATCAAGTATAAATACGATCGGAAGAATTAATCACGTTTAAAAGCTTATGAACATAGACTGAGATTCGAAAAGGTAATTTAGGTTTAAAATTTTTGAAATCCGAACGGAAACTTTTCGGAATGGTTGTGAATAGCCCTGCTGGACCGCTGACTTCGTGACCGAGAGACCTTAGAGTCTTAGAGCATTTCGAACTCCCAGATTGCGTACCAAGCCGTATAGGCATCGTCCTAACTGAGCAAACTGTGAGTGGCTGACTGTTGGCCTCCAGTTTGCCACCCCATGAATTTTAAATGAATGTGTTCGAACAGCGCGTATTGAGTACGCGCGTACTGTTTGCGGAGTCTCACTTGCTGACGAGCAGCTGATTCCCATTTTTAACAGACTTCCAAAAAGGAGGAGGTTCTCAATTCGAATGTATGTTTTTATTTGTATGTATTTTACGTGATTAATCCGCCAATTGTGAATCGATTTTAATGATGCTATTTTTACCCGACTGCGCAAGAAGGAGGGTTATGTTTTTTGTATGTATGAGGTATCTTTGGCTCGCCCTACAGCCTAAATAGCTTGATGGATTTCGACATGTGAGGTGTCATTTGAATCGTCTTGATATGTGGAAGTGACATAAGGTACAATATTTTGCAGCCGGGATTTTCGTTTTTCTTTTAATATAAAAAATATGTTAATTGTCTGTTTGGTAGATCATCCTTTAGAGGTGGTCCCATACATTTTATCGAAATCGGTCAAGCAGTTTTAAGGTCAGAAGTCCTAAAAAATTGTTCCCATGGATGACGAATTACAGGAAGGGTAGTCATTTCGTTTTCGTTCGTTACGTTTGTTGGTCGCTTGCTCAGCATTGAGTTTGCCCAAGGCCCAATAGGTACGTGATTTAGAGGCAGCCAACAGACATAAATCAGAATTTATTGATAACTCCAATACCTAGTTACACGTCAGTTCGATAAATGTCAAAAGTACAAGCGTTTATAAATGTCAAAACGGTAATTAGGTACATAATGTTAAATGAAATAAATAATTAATGTCAACAAAATAAATTGCATACTTACCTATTATTCTTAAAAATATACCTAACTATCATTATAATTAAGTATATAAAATAAAAATAATTCAAAAGTCGCTTATTTTAAAATAAGATTCAAGGTCATAAAACAGATTATCTAGTAACCAAACTCTGAGATTGGTTTTGAAGCACGCGGTAGAAGGCAGACTACAGCCGCTCACGGTTTGCGAGCCAATATACCTACCTACCTACCTAACAACAGAATAACAAACGTACTTCCTAAAAGATTTTATCAATGTAAGTAAGTAGGTACAAACATAACTTTGCATTATGTAAATGAGCAATCAGAGGGCAAGTAGGTAGGTAAGTACCTACTTTCATTGTTTTGTCAAAATCGATTGTCTCTGTCGTCGACTTGAAATAAAACCCATATTTTACACGTGAGTCAGAAGTAGGTACCTACTGAATAAGTATGATTTAAACGGATGCATTTGTTATCATATTTTATTATGTATTATTTTTAGCTTGTGTCTAACTGCAGGGAGTGCAGGGCAAAGACCTCCAATCCTCCAATATTATCTCTTAAGTATATATCTCCTACATTCTATATTACCTCATGGTTAATGGTCAACTGGTTAATTACCCAGCTGACCATTGATCATGACATGAGGTAAGTACTTTAGGTTTTATTAATCTGCTAAGAAAAAATGGAAGACGCATTTCTTAAGAGTCCGGCGACCACGATAGACTAACTTCGCATTGGCGTAAAGTACTCTATAGCCATTTCGTCTGGAAGAAGAAGACGAGCAAAGAGAGCGAGTAATGATACTGACGAGCCTCTAAAGTTACCTACAGAGTGACAAAGTGCAATTTAAATTTTTTTTTATGACTCTTGCACTTGTAATCATTCTTAAATAACTAAGAATTTCCCTTGTATTATGGATTCATTTAACAGCTAATGATGTAGACAACCTCCCTATGTATTGGAATTTTTGATTTGCTTTGTCTACCTATTGAATAAATCATACAAATTGACCCCTTAAAAATGCGGATATGTTTCATAGCTCTATTTTAGCTTGAGAACGTTTTAAAAAAAAAAACCAAGATATAGGGGCGGAGATATTGTTAATTTAATTGTACATGCTGAATTTCATCATAATCTGACAAATGGTTTTCAAGAAATTTGAGAAGCGCGTTTGTATGGAAATTTCAGAGCGTCGCGGAACTCTAAGATATTATCAGGAATTTGAAAAATTAAACTAGTTGCTCTGTGAACTGAAGAAAATGCTTTCCTGGACGGACGGACGGACAAAAAAAATGCAAAAAATGCTTTCCTCTCCTGCTAGGTATGTATACAGTGGGCACTTCTCAACCGATTCTTGTGAAAATTTATGAGCAGTTGTGAAATGCGATCTGTAGAGGAAGACAGTCGAACAGACGGACATATCAAAACATTTTTTCCGAAGCCGAAGCAGAGGCGCTTTGCTCACTAACTGACAACATTTTTAAGCTAGGATCGATAGTTCGAAATAAAAACAAATTAATTTATTTGACAAAACAAATTTGGAACAGAACAGAAATGTGACCTCGATGACTCTCATTGTGTTTCTTTTTCTTTCATTTATTTTTAGGAACATTTAGACCACAGGTCTACGTCAGCCCCATCGTAACCTTACATCTTTTAACTCTAAACTAATATAAGAATTGTGTTTCTGAGCCTTTCCCGGAATACGCAACCTTTTTGCTCAGCATATTCATAATAACATACCAAAATACGTAGGTAGCATTTATTTTTTGCAAATCTCCGAGATGATATTGATGAACACACACAGTGACGTAATCGGAAACCTAAAACTACAAAAGTAGCCAGTTATGATTATTTTAGTCAGTATTTTATCCGTATGCTATAATTATTTCGAACTTGAACATCAGCAGATAAATTAGAAGAAAAATTAACATAAATGTAGGTAATAAGTAATAAGACACGCTCAGTTGTACTTGTTTTATTCATTACTTACTCATTTGTTCGAAGCTAGTGTGTTGATATAAGCAGTGTAAATAAACGAGTATTTGCACAAGCATATCCTCTACTTATCCTACTCCTACTAATATTATAAACGCGAAAGTTTGTAAGAATGGATGGATGGATGGATGGATGTTTGTTACTCTTTCACGCCAGAACGGCTGAACAGATCTGGATGAAATTTGGCACAGATATAGATTATAGTCTAGAATGGCACATAGGATACTTTTTAACCGCGGGTGAAACCGCGGGGCGCAGCTAGTATTATATATTCTACTAATATTGTAAACGCGAAAGTTTGTAAGAATGGATGGATGTTTGTTACTCTTTCACGCCAGAACGGCTGAACAGATCTGGATGAAATTTGGCACAGATATAGATTATAGTCTAGAATGGCACATCGGATACTTTTTAACCGCGGGTGAAACCGCGGGGCGCAGCTAATGCTTTAACTAGCTGCACCCTGCGGTGTTACCCGCATCAAAAAGTAGCCGTGTTAATCCAGGGTACAAGCTAGCTTCATACCTATTTTATTATAATGTAAATCTATTCATCCGTTTGATCATGAAAAAGTAACAAGCAAATACACACACAGAAACTTTCGCCCTTATCGTTTGTCTGAATTCTGTACGGATCTGTGTTTTCCTGTACAGGCTCATTTTGAAAAATTTCCAAACACAGACTTGGCGAAAAAAAAAACTGTTTAATTACCTGTTCACAAAATGTCACGAATCAGCAACACCTTCTCCGCCTCAGAATCCTCAGAATCCTCGAAAATCATCACCATAATCAAATATTATAACCGCGAAATGAGTTTATTCGTTAATTTGTTCGTTTATTTGCTTGCTACGTTTTCTCGCCTGAACTACTCAACCTATCATCATTAAATTTTGCATAAGTATACGTTGTTATACGTTGTTATCCGCAGTTTTATAGGACACCTCAATTTTTTCGAGATGAAAGATGTGTTTTTATGGGACAGACCCCATAAAAACAGGGAAGGTTTCCTCCCATAAAAATACTTCTTTCATCTCGAAAAAATTAAGGTGTCCTATAAAACTGCGGATGAAACCAAGGGGCCCAGCTAGTCCTCGATATTCAAAAGACTTATAAAAGCGTTGCGTAACGCTGGCGACGCAATGTTGCGCCGCAGCGCTTCCTAGCACCGTCAAAGACTTGACCATTCTGATAAATAAATAAAAAAACGTTTTCCGACTTCTCGACTCTGCTTCAGTGCACTTGTACAGGCGCCGTAGTAAAGAATACATGTTGGTATTCCAGGCGAAGATCAGAGCCAAGTGAAGATAATAATAGCGGACGTAGAAGACGAGCCGTCCCTGCTGGAGATGTGCAGCGCGGCGCAGGTGGTGCTGAACTGCTGCGGCCCGTACCGGCTGTACGGCGAGCCGGTGGTGCGCGCGGCCCTGCGCGCGCGCACGCACCACGTCGACGTCACCGGCGAGCCGCAGGTGACACGCGACACCACACACCACACGTTACACACGTCACACTCATGCCCCAGTAGAGATTCCTACGACCCTCGATTCAAACATTAACCCCTTAGCAATAAATTAACTTTGTATAGATTCAAAATTGTTTTAGTCTTTTGTCTTTTTCGATTGATTTTAAAAATTTAAAAGAACGAACAAGACAAAACTCTGTGTAACTATTCCGAGGCTATACAACGTTAATTGCTAAGGGGGTTATTCTCGAGAATTCGATCATTGGGTTCGAACATTGCGTTGGGATGTTCTTTCACACACAATGCACCATATACAGGCGAATTCGGTTGACAAAGTAAAAAAAGTAATTTTACACTAATATTATAAATGTGAACGTTTGAATGGATGAGCCGTCCAACTGTTGCTACTCAACCGCGCCAGAATGGCTGAACAGGTCTGGCTCTGGATGAAGTGATAGGCGCAGAGAAATATTATAGTCTGCAATAGCACATTAAGCATATAGGATAATTTTGTGTAACCATTGGTAAACCGTAGATCTCAGCCAATAAATAATACTTTCTTGGACCGAAAATATTCGAAAGGTTAGCATCATCCAAAACTTCAAACTCCAGAAAGCACCTATTTCAATCAAAAAGCTAAGAGTCAAACGTTTTGACAGAACCATCATGAATGATCCTTTGAGGATGTTCTATTCGTGTCCAGTTCATAGAGTCGATGCAGCTGAAGTACGACGAGCAGGCGCGCGAGGCGGGCGTGTTCGTGGTGAGCGCGTGCGGGTTCGACAGCGTGCCCAACGACATGGGGGTCATTTACCTGCAGCAGAACTTTGAAGGTAAACCTTACTTCCTTTATCTTTATACCCTATAGATAGGTTTCGGGTCTCATTAAAAACCAGGCCTCCATAGTGGCACCGCATCGACACTTGTTTTATGCCGCGTGATGGTAAGCGATCACCGTCGCCTATGGATACCTATAATGCCAGGGGCATCACAGATACGTTAGCGACCTTTAAGGACTCTATTGTCAGCCCTTTTGAAGAACCTCATGTCGTAGTTACTCGGAAATACTGCAGGAGGGAGCTCATGTCACAGATTGCAGGTGTGCGGCAAAAAAGCTGGCTTAAAACGCACAATATGCGATTTCCACCGATCGATCGTCAGTTCAAACATATCTTTAGAACACTCCCTAGCGTTTTGCTATTCAGATTGTTTAATCGAGAGCGAATTGCATACTGTAATAGTCATATATTTGTCCATAACTATGTCCATATTGCACTTGTGGACAGAGCTTAAGGGTTCCGCGACGTTCTGAATTTTCCATACAAACGCTCTTGTCAAATTTCTTGGAAACCATTCGTCAGATTGTGATGAAATTTGGCATGTATGTATAATTAACTACTAGCTGCGACCCGTGGTTTCACCCACGGTCCCACAGGAACCGTTGATTTTTCCGGGATAAAAAGTACCCTATGTCCTTTTCTGTACCCTAAACAACATGTATGCAAAATTTTAAGACGATCGGTTGAGTAGTTCAGACGTGAAAGCGTTACAAAGAAACAAAGAAAATGAACAAAGACTCACTTTTTCATATTATATGTAGTACCTTTGATTTTAGTCTAACCTCAAAGCAAACACTCATTGACTTCGTGTTACTTAACAACGCCATCTGCTGTTGTGTCGTTAAAGCAATTAGTTGCTCACAAAAAATAGTATTATTATTCGCCAATAGATGTCAGGAATAGCCATATTTTTCAGTTGAGACTACTCAAACGCCTCCTTTTTGTTATTTTTCTTCCAAGTTTATGTTTAAGTTGATTATCGATAAAACACGAATAAAATGTCATTTTCTAAAAATGATTCCTAGCTAGATCGATTTATCGCCCCCGAAACCCCCTATATACTAAATTGTATGAAAATCGTTGGAGCCGATTCCGAGATTCCAATTATATATATATATATATATACAAGAATTGCTCATTTAAAGATATAAGATAAGATATCTCCGGCCCTGTGTACTTTTTTTTAAAAAACTCCAGCCTCAAGATAAATTAGAGTTATGAAAATATTCGCATTTGTAAGATACATCAAAAATCCCTTTACATAGGGAGATCTAAATCTTAGTTATTTAAGAATTATTAGAGAAGTGCGAAAGTCATAAAAAATGATTTAAATTGCAATTTGTCTCTCTGTAGATAACTTTAGAGGCTCATCAGTGTCTCTACTTGCTCTCTTCGTTCGTCGTCTCCTTTTAGACGAAATGGCAATAGAAAACCTTTAACCAGTGCCAAGTTAGTCTAAAGTGGTCGCCGGACCCTTAATTGTGTATATTTCTAGGTATACTAAACAGCGTAGAGTCATACATGAGTACGTCCGTCCCGCCGCACCTGCAGCCGGAAGTGAACGAACACGGCGCTATACACACTGGGACCTGGTACTCGCTCGTACACGGGTATGTACACTTATTATTATTACTAACAATAATAAGTAAATAATACCAGGGCATGGGCACTATTCTAGTACTACTAGATTTTTCCCGTGCCTTTGATTCGTTAAACATTCCTCTACTCCTATCAAAATTACATTTTTAAGGTTTTGAGTCTGGTGTTATAAATTAATTGAGCTCCTACCTTAGCAACCGGATTCAATTCGTCGAAATTAAGAAATATGTTCGAGAGGTATTACGCTCTAGCCTGCGGGACTTAGCTAGGGGTGTGCACCAAGGCTCTATTTTAGGGCCTTTATTATTAAATTATTCTAGGTTCTAAACACCAAACCCTAAATATTGCTCTGTCAAAACCTATATTAAAGATTGATGGTGAGGTGATTGAGCATCTATGAAGAACGACATTTAAGATACATTTTTGAGGAGCAGTTAAAATTTGAACGTTATATCAGTGAGATAGTCAGTAACTGCTTTTATCGACTCAAAATTTTACAAAAGATCAGGGACTACATTAGCATCTTCGCGTAATGCTTATAGACTGGCTTATGTTGTCCAAATTTAACTATGTTGAGACAGTGGCCGTGTCTCTTCCAAAAAACCTCGCGTCTCATCCAAAGAGTACAAAACGCTTGTGCTCGATTTTGCTTCCTCGTAGTTGTAATACAAGATGAGACAGGGGAGCTTCAGTAACAACACCGAGTGCCATGCATTGGACTACTTTATTTCACAACCTTCAAATACATAGGTATTGAATTTGTCAAGCCTATCTGCAACACATCCCCCTTCTTAAAAACAAACATAAACAAAAATTTTTGGGGGCTGAGCTACCCACGTCCGTAGGAGTGTACTCTATTCTGATTCCCTACACGTGGTCCCCGGGTAGTTCTAACCGGGTAGCGAACTCTGGTGGGAGGCTTCGGCCGTGGCTAGTTACCACCTACCGGTCCAAGCCATGCCGTGAAATGACCTAGTCATGTTTCGGGATGTAGTCCGGTGTAATCGTTCCGAAGACGGGTCTGAGCAGTAGCGCACTTGTAGTGCCTCACTCAACAGTGCCGTCTTTGTACTTCTTCACTCTACAAAACTTTAAGGCTAGAGTGAATAAGTACCTTATAGGTCGTCGTGCTCCATCTTAGACCACAACGTCGCTTAACATCAGGCGAGTTGGTGGTCAAACGTCGACCTATTCTACATAAAAAAACAATAATAATAATTTACAAACGTGGTCATTTCAATATCTAAACTACTTATCCATTTTAAAATGTATAATCTTGAAAAACAATTTAGGTAGGTAGGTACGAAAAAAAACAAAACAAACCTGTAAACCGGATCGGTGTGTGAACGCGCTTCAATATACGTTCCCACGTTACGTTGGCAGACTGCACCACTGGGGCGAGCTGAAGCCGCTGCGACAGAAGCTGTACCCCACCAGGCTGCCGGCCTTCGAGCCTCGCCTCATGCCGCAGTATGTACACACATCACACACATATCTTTGCTAGAATATACATAAAAAAAAAAATTGTGGGCTAGACTGTGTGTGAGTGGCGACTAGAAATACAATCATCATCATTCTAATACGCTTCACAGATTTAAATCAAACATTAAGAAAAGTTAGTTTTTTGTTTGTCTGGTTTTTATTTCGCGTGCCTATCATTATAGTGCCCTGGGCTATAATTGCTATATTCTTTCTATTTAGATATCCAAAACACCCCTTCAAATTTCAACAGTTTTTTTCCAATTTTACACGTTGCACATTTTGCCCAAACTTGTCACAAATGATCCATTCTATATTGACAACAATTTTTTCATGTTCGAAGGGGGACTACCAATATCCTTCCCCAACAAACCCCGGCTACGATCTTTACGTTCCTGTGTACACCCAACCCGTCTCTTGCAGACGCGTGCTGCACACGAAGAAAGACAAGTGGTGCCTCCCGTTCCCGGGCGCCGACAACTCGATAGTGTACCGCACGCAGCGCGCGCTGCACGCGCGGCGCGGCGCGCGGCCGGCGCAGTTCCGGGCGTACGTCGCGCTCGACTCGTGTCTGCAGGCGCTCGCGCTCATGCTGGCGGCGGCGCTCGTCGGCCTCATGTGCAAGTGAGCTCATTGTGCGGCGCCACCTAGCGACGACTCGACAGTGCACCGCACGCAGCGCGCGCTGTTCCTTTATTGAGAACAGCGCCATCTAGATTTAGCCAAAGTCAAGAAAAGAGAAACAGTGACAAACCAGCTTGTAATGCCACTATAGTGCTTCCGATACGTTCACCTCGTATTTGTCTGCCTAAAATTTGACGTCGCACTACCCAACATCTTTCAGATTCAAATTCTCGCGCGATCTTCTCCTCAAGTACCCTCGGTTCTTCTCGGCCGGCCTCGTCACCAGCGAGGGTCCGTCGCCGGCTGTCATGGAGAATACCAAGTTCAAGTTCGAGCTGTATGGGGAGGGTTGGACTGAAGGGAGTGACGTCACTGGACCCATGAACAAGGCTGTCGTCGCGAGGGTGAGGCCTTAGAATAAGATATCGTAATGAAATGAATCCGGATTCAGTTAGGAAGTGGAAAAGAGTGGTGAAGTAGATAAGAATAGAGATAATTATAGGCAAAATTGTGGAAAAATATTTTGGGTTATAAAATTTTGAATGTCTTATTAGTTAATCGAAAAAAGCACTGAATTTCTCGTTTAGTGATGTCATTCCTATTCTTATTCGAGGTGAGAGTGATAAGTCCGGTCCTAACGTCTCGCCTGGGATGTATTGTCCTATCCCCCTACCAGCACCTACTCGAGTCAACACAACTTAAAATACCGGAGTGAGGCTCTGGGGCGCTGGCATAGTTTCTATAGTGGCGTAGATGGTAACGAGCATATTGATGATGAAAAGCAGAATGCATAATGACGCATGCAATGATGCATAAAAAGCAGTGTGATGTCATTAATTAAAGTCATAAAAGCGATGATAGCTATTTGGACAAGGCCTGCCTTTCAAGCCAGAGGGAGCGGGTTCGATCTCAGCCGACGGCACGCACCAATTTGTTCACTTGAGAGCAGATGACATTAAAAACGCACATACGAATGTGCGTATTTAATGTCATCTGCTACATAACTATAGCCCGGTGTATGGCGACAGGCTCGCTCCCTGTCACATTTCGGACTAAATGTCGTCCGGCAAGTGTGGGTTTTGCATTACACCTCTGCCTGCCTCTTCCAGGGAAAAGCGAACGATATGTGATGTCATTAATCAATACAGAGAACAGCAGCGGTCCAAGTATCAATCCCTGACGTACTCCAGATTCAGCAGCATAATACTTCGATTAGTAACCGTTGATTACAACGGATCGAAGTCTTTCCTGGAAATAATATTTAAACCAATTGAGATTGATAATGATGATATTAAAAATATATTTGCACGAACTATTTGCCTGCAACTTTTCTACTTAATCGTGCTAATAGTTTTTTTTCTTGAACTTAGTAAAACATATTTGTGCAGGTGTCAGGTTCCAACCCCGGCTACGGGTTCACGGTGACGGCCGCGCTGCTCTGCGCGCTCACTGTGCTCGACCAGCGCCACCGCATGCCGCCAGAGTGAGTCGCGTACACACACACACACACCCACACACACACACCCTACCACCCCCACACACACACACACACACACACACACACACACCACCATAAACAAATACAACACACCTACACACCCAACACACACACACACACATACACACACCACACCATAAACAAATACAACACACCTACACACACACACACACACACATAAACGCGCGCGCGCGCACACACACCTACTGCGATAAAAACTTACTTATGTACTTCACACCCTACCGGGATAAAAACGAATAGTGTAGTAACTAAGAGTACGCTCTGTATATTTCTAATTAGCTGAGCATCTCGGTGTTACCTGCGGTTAATAAGCAGCCTGTGGGCTATTCCAAGGTATAAGCACCTCTATACCAAATTTCATTAATATCCGTCCATCCGTTTCAGCGTCGAGAAGAAAGAAACAGAATTTACCATTTCTAGTATAAGCAGAAGTCCACTCGAATCCGTTAAGCCGTTTTAGCATGAAAAACACACACATGCACACACACCTGTTCACAAAATGACGTATTTACAACTTCCTTATGATGTGACAACTACAAAACAACCACATCACCATAAAAGTTGTCATACAAATCCTATATTTCGGTTTCAGGGGCGGCGTGCTGACCACCGGCCTGGCGTTCAAGGATACAGACCTCATCAGCAAGCTCAATGAAAACGGCGCCAGCTTCGAAATAATCGAAGTTAAGATAAATTAAGTTAAGAATAATTTATAATTCATACTAAAATACACTTGAGACGATTGTCACTCTGCTTTGCACTGGAAGACGCTAGCTAAATATAACAACGCGTCAATACTTTTCGATATGACGTAAGACCCGATCCATCAAAGAAACGAATCTAATAAAGCGGCGCTAATCATGTCATCTCACTCGCACCATCGTACAATATTGCAAGAGTGACTAAGATGGCACGATTATCGCAACTTCGTTTAGATTTGTTCCTTTATTAAGGCGGTTTAGTACGTCTACAGCGCAAACAAATTATCTATCAAGATGTTCATGTTCAAATGAAGATTCTAGGACGAATCTATTGTTTTTTCTGCGCAAAAGACCAACGAAGCGTGAAAAAGAGAAGTCTTCATTGGCATGAAAACTCTACAAGAGAGAAAGAGTACAACAAATAAAATGTGGGTCACTTTTTTATGTCATAAATTCCAACGTAGGAAATGGAGTAACGCGGAAATTTCCATTATTAATTGTATTATAAATTTCTTCAAAAGAGACAGTTGTTCCAAGCAGTTATGTCACCTTGTGCGTTGAGCGATTGTGACGTCAACTAAAGATGTAATCCGCAAAATGAATCGTTTTATTGGTGAATATGATTTTTCTATTGTAACGTTTTGTCTACAAAATAACATATTGAACATAATTTCCATTTCAATGCCACCCAGTGTTAATTTTCGTTCTTCTTAATTTGTACTTGCCATTTGAAGGATTCCATCTCTACCAGAGATAAGTGAAAAATTGACACGAATTATTAGTAGAGAAAAATGGTCTCTACACAAATTTTCGACTATTTGCAGGAAACATTTTGGAGTCAAATGTGTTATTTAAAAAAATACAGTAGTCTCCGCCTTAACCATACTCGTACAAGCAAGTTGGTCACACTGTAATTTATCTAATCAATAATACTCTCTGGAGCCATACGAGAAAATTATTTAGGTTGTCTTATGCCATACTAAATTTAATCAATTAATAAAAATCGCAATTACTTAGTACGTAAGGGCGATTTTAGAATGGTAGATTTTTAGGTAGAAATTGTATTTAAGTAATTGGGGCTTGTGTGTCAAAGGGATAACTAAAAGAAAATTGAAAAGGTGATTCTAGTTATACGTCTTTTTTGATAAACTACGTAAGAAAGAAATAAAAAAAGAAAGAAAGAAAGAAATTTTGAAACCATACATACAATTAACAATATAACGACAAATAAAAGCAATAAAAGAAAATAACAAACAGATACTAATAAAAATAACAAACAACAATAATAAATTACAATTATGTACGAGTATGTGTTTCAAAAAAGGCTCCACCTCAGCATAAGCTGTTTAATCAACAGCGCTGATCTTCCGGTGGAGCCTTCAGTTAAATCACGGACGCACCTACTAATGGCGTCGATACGCAACCTATTAAAATAATAGATACAATTATTTTTCCTTCTAATTTAAAATGTGGTAAAACTTTGGGTTTCAATAAAATACCGGGTGTAAGGAGACCGTTCTCGAAAACGAAAACTGGGAATAGTGGTGGGGATTACTAATACAAAGCGACTAAAAAAAACGCGAAAAAAAAGACTTTTTTTTTAAACTTAAAATCTGATATTTTAACATCGACACAAGTTATACAAGCTTTAAAAAGCTAGTTTAAACACCAATTACCAAAAAAAAAAAATGTACCCTAACGGCAGTCTAATAGTAAATGCCTAACAGCTGACGCTAGAGGTGAACGCCCGCACACAGCTGCGCGCGGTCGCGACCTAGGTGCCGCGCCGCCCGCGCCCTCCGCTGTCTCGGCGCGCGCGCGGCCCGCGGCGGCGCGTCGTCGCACTTTCCGTAGGTACTGGCGCCGACCATTGACCCCCGCGATATAAACGCGTTACTTTGCTGGTTTGCAAATTTCTAAAAGTTTAAAATAACAGTTATATGGCTAATAGTTAGTGGTTTCGGGTTGTGTATAGATAGTATAATAACGGCGTTTCGGCTTCGAGAACGGTCTCCTTACACCCGGTATACTATCAAAAAAACACTAAATATAAATATTCAACTATTACAAGACGATTAATGGGCATTCGAGGCAGCCACACAAGGTAGGCTATTTATTTATTGCTCATTTTAAATATTGAATACTCAAGTTTGATTTAATTTAATATGTTACGTTACGATTATATCTGGTAATCTTTTTCAAGGAGTGCTACAAGCGTAAGTGTATAATATTTCTTTTGCTTAAATTACGTAAGGAAGAATGGTCACTTGTTACACAATGTGCATTAATTCCGGGGAATTTTGCCAATCGGCACATTAAAAATATTTATACAGGGTGTTTCGCCTCAAAATACATTTGTATTTGTGAATAAGTAACATTCCGCTTCATTCCGTTTAATAATACCTAATTTATGTTTTCAGATTGTGCCATTGTATGTTAACTCGTTCCATTAAATTTTAGAAAAGATATTAATGTACGTAAAATAAGTCTCTATTCCGAAAGGATTTTCTTAATTCTGCTATATTATTATGTATTTTCTTAATTCTGCTATAATTCATTTATTATTATAAGTCACATGGCGGCATTGTTATAGTTTGTAATTTTATTGGTATATGTTTGTTACTTACTTACTTATTTTTCATGTTATTCTGAAATAAATGTGATGTTTTTCTACAAAACTAATTAGTTTTTTTTGCTTAAAAACCTCGCTACTGTCTGTACAGGGTGTAATTTAACACATTAATTTTATGAAGACACTTAGATTTTTAAGTATGTTTATAAGTCATACAAAAAAACGTTTTCTCCTAACTGTTCTGTAGTCTATTTGTTAATTTAGGGTCTAAGCTATCATCGTTTCGAATTTCATACAAATTCGTCCATCCGTTTAAGCATACAATAAGTTACAAAAACTACTGTTTTTGAACAAATCTTTAGTGTACATCCGCCTCAACTTCGCATTATGTATACCAAGGAATATAAGTCTGCCCGATGTCCATACTGTCCTCTTTCATGTCAAACCGATCGCAGGTCGTGGTAGGTGACAGAGGTCGCTGTGCGTCCTCTGAGATGGAGAACGAAATGGACGTCCCGCAGGGCTCCTGCCTGTCTAACACCTTGTTCAGTCTTCTCCTCAACGACTTTCCTGGCGCCGTCGATGATGCAGAAATGTACGCTGACGATGTCGCCGCAGTGATCACAGCGCCGACGCATTTTGAGTTGGAGACGAGACTGAATACGGTGGTGGTTCAATGGATGGTTCCGGTCGAACGGGCTAGCGTTGAAGAAAGATAAGACTTGCTTCCTTGCCTTCAACCTCAACGACCACTTGACAAATACGTATTCAGTAGCAGTCGGCAATACCGCGCTCCAACAGGTTTACAGTACGAAACTGCTAAGTTTCCACATCGACGGCGCGTTGACGTGGGAAATGCACGTTCACGAACTGTGTGGGAAGCTGAGCCGCTCGTGTCTCGCGCTCCGGCGGCTCGCCAGCACCGCTACTCGCTACGTCGTGCGCTCCTGCTACTTCGTGACCGTGCACAGTAACATCACGTACGGGCTGGAGCTGTGGGGCCGTGCTGCCGATTGTATCAGAGCGTTTGTCATGCAAAAGCGAGCCATACGTGCCTACGGGGTTCAGGACGACGTGTCATGCGTGCAGCTGTTTCGGGACCTCCAGATAGTACTTCTACTGGGACATGTGAGCTTGTTTACCAGTTGGCCCTCTTCACCCATGCTAACATATATATATTTCGATGCGTAGTACTAGGAAGAAAGACCAACTGATGACGCCGTCACACTGTCTCGTCAAGTCGGAGAGATCAGGATATGTTTTAGGGCCCGCAAGCTATAACCGTGTACCGGCTACCTTTTGGGATCTACCGTTTACCGCGTGCTTCAAAACCAAGCTCGGAGCTTGGCTATTAGATAATACAATACAATACAATACATCTTTATTGCACACCAAAAATACAAAGTAAAACAAAAATAAAGAGAATATTAAAAATAAAATATCATAATAATAATATATTATATAATAATATTATATAATCTGTTTTATGACCTTCAAACTTATTTTAAAATAAGAGACTTAAATTATAATCATTTTTTATAATGACTAGCTGCGTCCCGCGGTTTCACCCGCGGTTAAAAAGTATCCTATGCGCTATTCTAAACTATAATCTATCTCTGTGCCAAATTTCATCCAGATCTATTCAGCCGTTCTGGCGTGAAAGAGTAACAAAGTCAAAGTCAAAGTCAAAATGTTTTTATTCAATTTAGGTATCAAAGATACACTTATGAACGTCAAAGTTATTTATATAGACTCGACCGCCTTGTTCGGACAAAAGGCCTCTACTCAAAAGAACAGGCAAGACATCCATCCATCTATCCATACATACAAACTTTCACGTTTATAATATTAGTAGGATATATAAATAATAAACGCGAGCGAAGTCGCGGGGTGACAGCTAGTATCTTTATAAATTGTAGCCTATGTGTTATTCTGATGTATAACCTAAGTATATTATTGTCAAGTTTCATTAAAATCCATTCAGTAGTTTCTACGTGAAAGAGTAACAAACATCCATCCATCCATCCATCCATCCATCCATACATACATACATACATACATACTAGTAGGATAGGATAGGATAAGTGTGCAATTTATTTTGTTGACATTAATTATTTATTACTTAGTTTACATTTTAATTACTGTTTTGATATTCATAATCCGTCGTATTGTTTGACATTTATTGAACTGTGACGTAACTATTGGAGTTATCAATAAATTCTGATTTCTGATCTAAGGGTTTCAATCAAAATGAAAAAAGCAAAATAATACAATTTTATTAGATTTTTTTATCTTCTCTACTTTTTGCCACTTTTAAAATTGCAGATGTGTGGAACTCCTTGCCGGCGGCTATTTTTCCAACCAATGACAATCTTGGGATGTTCAAGAGAAAAGTGAATATGAATCTCCTAGGCAAACGTGATACACCTTCGATCACGGCGTCGCTTCCCATCAGGCGAATCTGTGGTCAAACGTATGCCTAGTCCTAGTCCTAGTCAAAAATGCTGTTTTTTTATTTGACTTTTTATTGAGAGCCATAATAGTGGAGGGTGACGTTGAAGCGGAAATACACTAGATATTTGTTAAAAAAGTTTTGAAAGTTAACTTCCGCAAAGTAACGCCTGATTAGATCAAGCGAGTAATAATGTCAAATTCATGTAATGAGAGGTAACCTACTTAATGTTACACCCTATATACCTAACGTAGTACATAATAAAATACAAGGGTAACAAAACTGCTACTTCTTCTCCCGTCTATTATCCCAATTTATTTGGGGTCAGCCCCCCTAGTAGCCTCCTAGTCCTCTGCGCAACACCGAACGGTTGTAGGTTGTCGCTATTGTGGTGTTGCTCGCTATCATGTCCTTTTTAAATGTAATAATTTTAGGGGTAATAAAACTTCGATTTTGAAAATAGATACGTTAATTTAATGATGGAATTACGCATATAAACTAACTTAACTAAATTTTTACACCATCAAATCATTCCACGCGAGTTTATGTACAATTAGATTTAAATCTGTACATAAATATTACAAAATTAGACTAGTAACCAACAGAATAGAGGCCGTAGTACGAACCGTACTCGAAAAAGTTTTATAAGTTCATTGTTATCGGTTGCAATATGCATCGATCGGTCTCAATCATGATAGTCAAGTAACATCACTATCAACATTGAAATAAAGACTTAAATCAATTGTCAAGCTACAGGTGCTCCTAAACTGGCCATATTTTTACTGCAATACTGGTCTGGCAATATTGTGAATGTGTCCCGACCAAAAACTCATTATTATTTGTAGCAGGGCTGATGATGGCCGAGCTAAACAGTCAGCAATATTGCCAGTATTGCCAGACTACTATTGCAATAAAAATATGGCCCGTCTAGGAGAACCCTAACTTCTAAAAACTTTTAAAATGATTAATATTGGAGCTACGCTATGTGAAATGAACTTTTTCAAAAATATTCGTGCTGCGCTCCCAGTTTGCTTGTAGAAGATATATTATTTTATAAAATAACGGCAATTTATCGCCGCTCTCGCAATTTATGCCAAATTTTATTTAAGTAGGTACAAATATTTTACAAGACATTATTGTTAACTCAGGTATCGAGAAATTATTATTATGTATAAATAAAATAAAAAAAAAACTTTCATTCTGAACAATTCATTTATACAACTTTTTCTCAGAATGAATTTTTTAAGTAAGTAAAATATTCAAATAAAATTTACTTCGTTGAATTAGGTAAAAGAGTAAATTAAAATTCTATAGCAATCCATTGAGCGTTTTCGGCTTGGATTTATAAAAAATGAGCTTTGGTCTAGTTCCTTAGACTTTTACAAAATAAATAAAAAAGTATTTCAAATTTCATATCAACTAGGATGCCAAAAATTATTAGGTACCAACATCAGAGCTTTAAAAAATGGACTACTACAATTTTAAACTTATTTGATCAACCAAATGAAACTTAAATAACCTTATCTCTATTTATTCAGTTTTCAAATCGTTATCCCGACTTAAAGGTGTATTTTCATAATTTAGTTTATTACACATGTACAAATATTTACGTAACATGTAATACATAAATAGGTACCTAGCATATAATATCCGTGGCACGTAGGAATAACTGAACAACTCGACTTGCATGATTTTTTTTTTATTGGCTTAAACGCTTCCTTCGTATGCGCTTTACTATGTATAAAAAAATCAGCCCGAAATATACAATAGTTTTAGAGCAATCGCGTTTTGTACATCTCGACACCCTTGCATTTTATGGTGTTTTACTTGATAAAACGACTTATCAAGTGTGTGTTTGCTTACTAATATTGACATCTTGAATTATCAACATCAACACATGTTCAAAATATTGAAGATCTCGACTTATACACCTAAGCCTTTTCTGCAAAAATTAATTTTAACTTGACAAATTGAGATGTCAAGCATAAGTTTGTGTATGAATAATTGTCATCTTGATTTATCAACTTACACTCACATCCAAAATACTGGATATCTCGACTTATACACATAGCCTGTTTCTGCCTCCATTGACAAATCGAGATGTCAAGTTATGGCAAGCCAAATATGTTTGATTAAAAAGTGACATTATCACATGTTCACTTTTACCTTTGCCGTGGTGATTTAGTTTTCATCTGCAATAGCAAGATATCAAGTTGTTATCTACCCGAGCTGGATATTTTTTATGTACCTACTGGAGCCTAAACGCCAACAAACATGCCATGCAACAACGTGAAGTAAATATAAAAAAGTATATTATAATGCTGTATATTATTGGTGACTATTACTATCATTGGTGTACTATGTACCTACCTACATGCATACTTACACAAAAGATTCAAATCAATACAGGGTTGATTGATAGCGGGGTGCAAAGCCGTAAAGAGACGCTAGCATAGATCATTTAGACCCTTTAGAGCCATGGTTGTCTAAGACGAAGTCTGACAATTTTTTAAATCTGTGTTTTAAGGTTTTTGGGGAAAAACACCAATGATGGCCAATCAGAATAAGAAGTTCCTTTTTTTTTCACTTTATTTAATTAAAATAATAGTCATAGCACCGCGAGAATCCAACTAGAAAAGAAAGGTAAACCATTTAGAGTAGGAAAGGGTGTCAGACATGGAGACCCTCTACCTCCAAAACTATTCTCAGCGGTTGTCGAAACAATCTTTAGGAGACTTAACTGGGAAAACCTCGGAATCACTGTCGACCGAGTCTCCCTACCACAATCGAGGTTCGCAGATGATATTTATATAATGTTATTTGCTGAAACACCTAAAAACATATAGCAAATGATACTTGAACTAGCGGATGAAAGTGAGAAGAAAGGTTTAAAGTTGAACCCAAAGAAAACAAAGGTAAGGACAAATGGGAAGAAAACCACCATACATCTAGGAAATAACCAAATTGATTACACTGATGAATATATCTACCTGAGACAGCTAATAACACAAGAGGTCCCTATACACAAAGAAATTGACAGAAGAATAACAAATGGCTGAAAGAGATACTGGAGTCTGAGAGAAGCCATGGAAGATAAAACTCTTCACATTATAGTAAAGAAAAAACTTTTCAACACCTGCGTAATACCTGTTTTAATGTAAAATCAGAAGACTCAAATGGCAATGGGCAGGGCATATGATAAGAGGCCAAGAGAAATGAAGCAAAATTGTGACACGATGGTGCCCTAGGAAAAGGAAAAGGGGCAGACCACAGAAAAGGTGGGATGATGACATTAGACAGGTAGCAGGAGTAACTTGGAATAGAGTGGCCCAAGATAGACAGGAATGAAAAAGGTTGGAGGAGATCTTTGCCGATTGGCAAACAGACCTACAAAAAATTATTAAGTATTAGAATAGATTAAGATTAGTTTAACTACCAAAATATACTTGTAAATCCACACTCATAGTTTTTAGTTCTTCATACTTTGTAAATAGATACTAAGTTGGTCTGAATAAAGGGTTTTATTATTATTTATTAGTATTATTATTGATCGAAGTAATGTGTAAGCAATCTAACAAAACATGTATTAAGCATGTGTGTCATCAGACATTTTTACAGATTTTTTACAGCCACTTAAGATTACGAAAATTTTCAAAGATTTTTTAAAAAGTTTTTTTGAAGTCGTTTAAAATAATAATTAGAAAAGCTTTTTAAATAAGACCTTTATAAGTAGGTATTTATGTCTTGTAGTGTGTTTGATTAATATTTTCTTATTTGTAGAACTCAACGATTGCCAACTGTTGATTTCTCGGGATAATAAGTCTAGCCTATGTGTTAATTTAGTGTATACTCTAAATAATTCATTTTAATTAGATACAAATGCGTTTTCATTGTGTTTTTCCCATATGTTTAAAAAATAATTTTAATAAGTTAGTGAAAATAGTTTTTAGATTATGTAAATGAGCGTATAATTCTAAAAAAAATATATTTTAAATACTAAGACTTTTTTTACATTTTGCATTATATGCTGAAAAGTAAGATATATCTTGTAAAGTAGTAATAATTACTTGACAAACTATATCTGTTTGAAGTTGTCATTGGTTTACTAATGAGAAATAATGCTTTTTCCATTGAAATAACTAAGGTAACCGATAAAAATGATCCGTACTCAGATGGTGAATAACTGGATAAATGTCCTTAGAAGCCAAAACTTGGTCTACAAGTCGAGTTATCAACTTATTCAAGGCATTTCAGCTGTTTGACAAGTCTATTATTATGTAAACTATAAGTTGTTTCGTTAAATTCTTGAAACCATACGAAAGAGGGCCTCAAGTAACCCTCAAAATAACTTTGACATCATCGTTTAACTAACTTACCGACTAAACATAAAATGTCAAACTTTAAAATGGCTGCCCTGAAAAATTGATGTTTTTGCGATGTTCAGTTATTCCTGCGTGCCACGGATATATACTCGGCTCTCCGGACTTCGGTAATTTTTTGTCATATGGTGACACGTATCGCTCATGGCGCGAAATTTAAATTCTAAGCATGTTTTTTGGTTCTGTAGCTAGACTCGGTAACTAAATGAAGTAGGTAATAACAAGATTTGCGGCCATCGTAGATCATTCACTATATTTATCTTACGATATTTTGCAGAGATATTCAACAGTAATGCACCAGATCGTCAAATAAGCAAATTAACCGATAAACAGACGATCTAAGTTTACATGAGCAATCTAGGTGCATTAAATAAATCAGTAAGATAACGAAAAAATAGTCGTGAGATAACCGCAAATTATATTCTCACTAGCTGCGCCCCGCGGTTGCACCCGCGGTCAAAAAGTATCCTATGTGCTATTCTAGACTATAATCTATCTCTGTGCCAAATTTCATCCACATCTGTTCAGCCGTTCTGGCGTGAAAGAGTAACAAACATCCATCCATCCATACATACAAACTTTCGCGTTTATAATATTAGTAGGATGTACAAGAGTTTTCCGGTTTTATTTCCAAAATTAAAAAAAAAAGACTTTAAAATTTAAATTTTGCGCCATGAGCAAAAATTGAGCCCCAAACCAATTACAATACAATTACCATTTACATTTTAATGAAACAAAATTTTAAATAAGCAGTATCAATAACAGTAATAATCAACTTTATTGTAAAGCAAATAAAGTAATTTAACTGGATTAAACTTCTCAAACTTCTCAAATAAGTAGTTTCTAAACTGTACCTACTGGTTATCTACATTTTTAACAAAAATTACCGGAGTCCAGAGCTTCCTAAAGATATATTTCAGTAAGTAGTATTTTTATATTAAATGGATAGCCATACCTATGAGAGTCTACACAGCGACATTTGTCGAACAGCATCATTACAATACTTCGCACTTCTAATGTCCAAAAACATAACCAATAGAATGTTCTGGAAAGTGCTTTAACATCTCAACAAATGCTAAAGAAAAGAAAGGCAGCTTGCTATCTTTAAATCACGTCATCAAACAATCTGCATCATTTTTGGAACTAAAGATAGAAACTGAAAGAATAAATATGTTACAAATATGTGTTACAAGCTGTTACAAGGCGTCAACAATGTAATCCTAAAACGTCACTTCATATTTAACAAAACACGTACCTATGAACCATTTCCTTAACAACTGACCTATAAGAAACTTTTGACTGTGTAGAACATCACAAAACATTGTTTTTTATACAGTTCACTTCAAAAATAGTCCTTAAAACAATCAGTATTAGGTTTCGGGTAGCTCTAGCTAGACTCCCGGCTGTTTTCACTGGATCCAACTACGCTAGTCTGCGTGGTGGAAGTGGGGGTCACCTCGGGAGCTACTATTAGACCCTCCTTAATCCTCTTCTTCTGTTTCATCCTTCTATTCTGAAACCATATCTTGACCTGGGTTTCGTTGAGTTGTAGAGCCGAAGCTATCTCTATCCTTCTCGCTCTCGTGAGATATTTGTTGAAATGGAACTCTTTCTCGAGCTCCGTGAGTTGTTTGTTGGTGAAGTTGGTCCGGCCAGTGTTGTTGAGGTTGAGGAGAGGGTTGGCGAGCATCTGGCTGCCGGTGGGGGTGCCGCCGGTGCTGGAGTGCGGGCTGCCGATCATTCCCTGGCTTACGAACTCTGACGGCCCGGGGATCATCAACTTGGGAACTGGAAAGAAAAAAAAGATTTGGTTAAGTTGGGCTATTTTTTTATTGGATTTGTATTTGTGAAATTTTGAGGCCACGTAACGGGCGCGATGACTCAGATCATCCCGTTGCGTTCCCGTTGATCGAAAACAAGTAAGTAGTTTTGTTGGTACTCATTTAGTATTTCAATTCAATTCAATTTCTTTATTTGCTCGTCAATGGGTTACAATGATCTTAATTTAGGTTTGAACAGAATAGTTTTAATCATCATCGTAATCAGAATCCCACTGCAAGGCATGAGCCTCTGCTCTTTTCTCAATAAGCCCTTCTTTGATACGTAAGCCTTTTCTTAAATTGCCAATGTCACAAGAAAGTTTTATTTCAGACGTACGATGCTACGAGTAAGGTTGCACCAGCTTCCAAAGTATCGGTGTCTTGGAATTTTATTAATATTAATATTTATCAAGATTAACGCAGGCAAATAACATTAACGTCACGGGAGTCCTATTGATATCAGCTTCGCCCATTGTACCAGCAACCGGACACAGGTTTGTTTACACAAACATCTCTTTGCTCGGAAATAATCTTTTTACCGGCCATTCTATGGCGACCCGTGGGATACACCGACACATTTATGACAGGTGTCATTTTTTCTAATTCAAGACCCCAAAAAGAGGAGAAAGATAAAAGATATTTCAATATTAGCCTTAAGAAGGCGCCCCGCTGCGCACGAGTGCCTCGGTGCTCGTTTCACGGCGAATTTGATGTTTTTGACGTGTATTATTGAAGCAAACATCTACCTATTCAATTGAGCATGTCTCCTCTTTTATCAAAAATAATGATTTTGCGGACGAAAGATTCAAATATTGACTTAGGCCTCGTGTTGTTCTGGGAATCAAGTGTTTTAATTCAAACAGTTTTAAGAGGTTTGTTTTGATTGACCTTGCTTGGTGCGGATTCACCTCAGGTTAACTGAAGATTGTGTTTTGTAAATGTTTGCTTTACTTGAAGCTGTCTGTACCTACAAACTATAGATATAAGCAGTCGGGATTCTATGAAGGCGTTCGACATATCTACGGTTGTTGGCAATGACACTATTTAATTTGCGATTACCGTAGTTAATAAAACTAGACGATTGCCTTGTCTTTTTGCAAATAATGAACCTGCTAGGAACTGAATACACATTGTTTTAACGGAAGTCGTGAGGTTAAATGTTATATAAGACAATATTTGAATAATCCGTGGACACACGGATTTGAGATCGAGATCCGTTTTTATGAACCTCTATTTTACTGAACATGGAAGTTTTAACTTTTACCTTTTCCGAGCTTGTATTATATGTAAAAGTTATGGTTCTGTCTCACTGTCTAAGATAAGGCTTAAAAGTTCAGTATGAGCAGGTTTACTCGTAGGTTCGTTAATTCATTCATTTGCGTGAAACCTGCACTACATAAGTTTGTTTCTTAGAGATCAACACAATCTAGTTGAAGCTTATTTACGTCAGAAAATCAACATAATTTTTGAGTATATTTATTCTAAGTATTGCACTTAATAAAACTTTGTTAGCTATTATCTAAAAGTTTATTTGTTAAAGGTAATAAATAGTCTGTTAAAATGGATACGCTCCGAAATCAACCAAAAGACAATTAAGTGGGTAGGTAATTACTAAATAGGTTAATAATTTTTAACAAATTAAAAGTAATTCAGATTGTTAGAAAAAATCAGAAAATCTTTAATTACCTTCCGTAATTAACTTATGTACGGTACCTGTCTCTTCTTTTTCAAAAAGACAAGTGCCTACAAGCACTTGTGTCGATTCCGTAGATACATTCAGCTAAGGGGTACAAATGCCTTTATAACAGACACAGAATACTACATTCGGCAATTACAGAAAACAAAATACTCACGATCAATTTAGGTAGGTACCTATATTGTTCTATCCCCAATACAACCCGTTACACCGCTTCTTCTTTATTAACCCGTTTAATCCGACAGCAGCCATCACATGCACCGGTCACCGGTGCTGACGGGTTCTTCTACTTTGCCCTACTATTTGTCTACCCTGTGGTGCGAGCATCGACATTTAAACTAATTTCCGAACAAATTTGTCGATTTAGCCGATTAGAAATATCAGTTTAAATGTCGATGCTCGCACCACTGGTGGGGCATAGTGAAATGTGAACATTTTAAAGGCAATTTTGCCCCACTATTCTCACCAATCAATTAAGATAAGGCGAATGACAGAAAATTGTTATTTTCAACTAGGTATCGAAAAACACGTCATACTAAATCGGAGGATGCTAGCCCAAATAAGACGGAATTAACAAAGACGTTACGAGTAGGTATATGAGTGTCATTTGTGGCATCTTTTGGTATGATTATAAATGTGCCTACGTATGGCCACAACTCACCTGATGGAAAGTGAGTGGTTTAATACGAAGCACTCTCGGCCATGGTCTATTACTATTAGTATACTCTAGTCTCAAAGATTAGTGGGGCAAACTCGCCAACAAAATTTTAAACATTCTACTACGCCCCACCAGAGAGGCCACTTGGTAGGGAAAAGTGTAAGTACCCAATGCGGCGGCGCACAAATTGTGATCGATCCTCGTCCTGCAGGGTCACTGGTCACTGCCGTGTCCAGATAATCCTTTACGTCCTCACGTCCCGACGGTGACAGCTTCTTCGGTAATTGGATGTTTCGTTTACGAGACATGTCCTCAGTTATTGAGAGAGCGAAGAGAGGTCTCAGTAGGACTCTACTGGAGGAAGTCTGAATTTGTATAATTGTCTTATATTGTACATATCCCCTTTAGCAATAAGCTTTGTATAGCTTCGGAATAGGTATATTGAGCTTTGTCTTTTTCTATCAAGCTCGAGAAAAAAACAGATCTCAGTAGGTATTGCTAATCTACTAATTGTATCACTAATTGTAGGTAGAACTATTCCTAGGCTATACAACGTGCATTGCTAAAGGGATAGGTGTTTTGTTAATAGTTTTATTTGTCTGATGCGAACTTGAGTACGGTTATTCCGATCTTCATGATATTTTGCAGTGCAAGAACGCACATACGATTTTGGAGTACCTACGAATATGAACAAGATTAATTGAGAGATTTTGAAGGTTATATGTAGGTAAGGGTCGCGAGATCACAATTTAAGGAGAACTACTATTTTGATAGAAACTGTAGAAATTTTGTTTTACTATGCTTACATGGCAGTTAACCATTACAGACCTCTTCAGATAATTTGAACGAACCCTTTGGTTTTTTGATCTAGTTTGTATATAGGTACGGGCTTATTCTAGTATGTACTCGTAGAGTATGTAAAAAACTCTTTCTATAGGGCCCCAAACTGATCAACTGTATTCAGCCAATCAGCGCTCCAGCGCAGGTGCCTCGCCCGCGAACTACGAGCTCCTGGTAAGCCCTCGTACCCGTATCATGTTCTAAACCCGTTGGCAGATCAAACGCGCCGGGTGTTTGTCCGTCTGCGTGTTTGCGCAACGGCCACTATGGGCCTGTAAACAGAGGACGGAAGTTGCGGGTGTGCGCGGGCGCACGCGGCACGGGTTGCTGATTCGAGACTTTGAAATTATGATGATCTTAATGTAGCGATAGGTAAGGTTAGAAACAATGCATGTATCATATCGTCACGCCTTCTCCCGAAAGGATTGGCTGAGGTGTATTGCAAGATTGCAACGCTCACACTTCGTCGGACGATGTTCAGTCACAAATGTGACGGCGCGGGCTCCGGTTCCAAGTATAGCAGATGACATTAAAATAGGAATAATACCTTATAATACTTAAAATTGGCTCTATGGCTAAATGGCTCTTCAAACTAAGAACATACTACATAAAATAATTAAGTAGTCACGCAGTTTTAGAATAGAAAACTAATGTTCTTACTTATTTTTAACTACAGCGGTCATTACATTATCCAATTTGCAGCACGCTAGGTGAGCTAGCGTGCTTAATTTAGATGGTGTATTGGCTTTTAGACAGTTAGAATTTAATACTTAGACTGATTTATGTACATTAAATATTATCGTGATGACACAAAACCGTACCGCGTCTAACAACGGTCACAAGCCAAGCAAGATCAGCGCACGGCGAGCGCGTACGCAGGCCACCTACATCAATATTGACATATCAGAGCAAACCGACATCTCTTCATCTATATCTACGTGCATTGGCACTGTTTGTCTGTTTGTCCTTCTAAATGTTAGTCAATCAATGACTTTAGAAAAATATTATTTCGTTCAGAAGCGTGTCTTTGGATGACCTGAATAACTGATTGCATTTCAAGCTAAGACCGTGTTTTGCATTCAAGTTAAATTAAGCGTATAATCTAAGTTTTTTTTACTTTCGTCATTGTTTTGTTTGACTTAGGTATTAGTTAAGCTCTCGAGAGAGTATCTGTGAGCATTGGCCACGATCTGGTTGGCGCGGCGCGGCGTGTAAGATATAGCAAAACAGCTACGGCGTAGCAAGTGCTACGAGTAAGTTTGCTTTCTGTCTATTTATCAGAATATTAGACAGAAAATTGTTTTATTTTTTTTATCAGTAAGTAGATAAAATAAATTAAAATCCTAAATCCATTAGATTTCTACTTTAAGTGTAGTAAGTAGGAACTAAAAGTTTTACATTTTCCTTAAAAGGTTACTTCCCTTGTAAAAAATATAACGAAATATTCTTATGGTCGCCATGGTTCACAAAGATGCTGGTCGACCGTGCAACTGGACGACGCGAAAAACTTAAAAAATAAATAAACCGATCATTTACCTACTGCCAAAAGTCGTTCAAAAATTTCATAACACTAAAATAACCTTTGCCCCAAATCCCCCAAAAAGGGCAGTAGCCAAGTTAATAAAAGAAAATTTGTAAATATGTTCTGAATTCCAAATCTTAATTTAATAAGTCATTTGCGTGCATACAAGTCACCAGCATCGTCGAACGGCTGTCGCGGCAGGCGGCGGTGAACCGGCCACAAAGGCCCCTGTTTGTCCGCCGTGTAACAGAACACCGGCCGCCGCGACATCGCTAATCCATTACCCAGCGCAAATGTTTGCTCAACTCCGCGTTGCGTACGATTACGCTTTTTGTTTTTATGTGGGAATCCGATTTTGGCTACGGATTGCGCGAGGGTTTAGCTACGGGAATTTGCATGAATTTAGATCGATATTGAGTTTTAATTTAATTTGTTTTAGAAGTAAGTGTATTTAAGACATATTAAATGCTTAAATTCTAATTAGAAGAATTCTAGAAATTCTTATTAAAATTAATGCGATTATTTTAAATAGATATTGTAATTACTTATTATAATTGAATGAATTTTAAGTTATTTGAAATAAATGAATTTTAATTTAATTTGATTTAAAGAGCTTTTAAACGTTAAAGAAAACACTTTTTAGCAGGTATCATCCTAACAACTTGAGGTCTACATCTCATAGAGCCTATGAGATGTAGACCTCAAGTCGCATTTCTTAACCGATTACTGTGAAATTGTGTGAGCAGGTTCGATTATTAAACAGTTTTTTTTGCCGAGCCAGTTTTTGGACATTTTTCAAAATGGCTTAGAAATTCAACTTCAAATTCAAAATTAATTTATTTCAGGCATGACACCCATAATAGCACACATTGTAAATTATATCATATTACATTCGATTTAGTATAATTGTAGGTAATGCGTAAAATTAAAAACTGACCTTATTTATAACAATTAAATAATTATGAATAACAATAAATCATATCCAACAATCCATAATTATATGATATGATATCCGCTAAGACAGAGATCTGGACAGATATCCGGCCAAAGATCCGGACAGAAATCCAGACAGAATTCGGACGTATGAAAACATTTTGTCGAAGCTGAAGCATAAACGCTTCGCTCACTGACGCTCGCTCGGTCGATTAAGTATCCTTTTCTTCTTTTCTTTTTCTCTTTTATTTACCGAATAAAATTGTAGTATCACGTTGCACTTGCATGAAAATAAGAGGCATACAGAAGTTATGCGAATCTAAATATCTCCCATACCCCTTATTTACCGGGCGACAATGCGGGTGGCGATCCATAACGTTCCGCCGCGTCCCAAATTGTCCATAATTCAATCAATTCAATTGTACAACACGACTGGCCATGTATTCTCGCGTCAACGCCCTACGCAGCCGCCGCATGAAAAAAATAACATTCGAATTTCAAACAATTGACAGTAAACTGACAGCTAGGGGAGCGGGAGCCGACGGGATTGGTCGGAATTGCACAATGCGGCAGATGCGCTCACGGATATTTTTTATACACGGCCATGTTTGCTCAAATTCTTTACCGAAAAATGGGCTTAGAAATAAAGAACCGGTGGGTAGGTTATGTATTAGATCGAGTTGATACATTTCAATTTGCCGTGAAGAGTTGATGGGAGATGCGAGCGATGAATTTAAAATCCACACATATTTTGTTACGTAAAGACCCTAAATTAAATGCTAATGCAGAGACACAGAATGAACGCAGTTATAATAATTTTATTTTTTTAATACAAAGATAGAATCGGGAGGACAGATGATGTATCACTTTTCGTTAACAATGTTACAAAACGGACTACCGACTAACGGACCCATGAATTTTAATTTTGTGATGGAAATCGGAATTTAATTTCTTTTTTGCTTTGGAGATTTGTGAATAAAAATGCGCATTCAGGTTTCTTTTAGGTACTTACCCTGTTGTTGTGCCTCTGCTGGGCAAAGGACTCTAGTAGAAGTACTTCTAAAAATATCTTACTTAAGTATTTGTAGATACCCACCAAAAAAGCGGAGTCGTATTAAATACTGTATTTAATTGATCTCTACATTAATTGTAACGAAGACTTTAACATTTTTGCTATGATTATTGGTCAATAGCTCTGACTACAAATGTCAAAATCTTTTACCTAGAAATCCGTTCAGTTAGAACTTCAAATCCATCAAACTTTCAAATTTTCCATCAAGAAAAGTAAGCAAGCAAGTTCGTACAGGCCGAAAGGCTAGCTCTGAAATCAGAATTACTAGGCCACCCAAAGAACTTTAACATGGCTTAAAGATTGTTGTTATAGAACAAAGATCCGGGGCCTACAATTTAACGTGTCTTCTGAGCCAGGTTTCGTTAATTTTCTATCGCATTTCAACAAAACCTGTCGCCAACCTCACAATATGGCACAGTATCACCCAAGCTGGAGAGGTTGGCAAACAAGCGCTGCTATAGGTCGCGTTAACCCCAGCTACCGATTATCTGATAGAAGCAATTTAAATTAAGACCCTGCCACAATATGTGGAACTGTCTGACAGTGTTAGGCGAGTGGCTGTTTAAGAATTTACAAAAATGGCAGTAATCTGTTTAATTACTTACTCAGGTAAGTCAGCTGCACTGTGCAAGCACCAATAAAATATGATAAATAAGAAATCAAAAATAATTGAATACGTTCATTATCCACGTCACTACCGAGCTCCATTAAGCTTCGTCCTAATTAAGAAAACTCTGAGCGGCTGACTATTTGCCTTTAGTTAGCCATCCTATATTTTTAAATGGATTGTCCGAACAGTACGTACTGAATGTTATTTGCTGCGTATTGCTTGCTGATTTATTAAGTGAGCGGCCGATTCACATTTTGTCTCCTATAGAGCCGCTTCCTCAACATTGAGTTTGCCCATTACACGACTCAATGAGCAGTTCCCTTAGTCAGGACGGAGCTTCAGGCAAATACCTACCCATTGTTTTATATGGAAAATTTTTCCCTTCTCGACTATTTCCAAGAGATTGTAAGGGGCTAGTGTAATACATTCTTGCAACCCTTTCCCCGAACAAGTATACTATTTTCCCAAATCAAAAACTAATCATTTTGTATTTGCGCCCAACTTTCATATAAAATCTATTTATTTGGACCATAGATTAAATCACAACACTTGGTAACGTAAAATAAAAGTGGCCCATCACGGCTCGCCTATTGTATAATTTGTTCCTGGAAATACATGTTTCTGAGTAGGTATGCTTCACAAGTTTGTGAAATAAATGTTTTTAGTTTAGAATCTCCACTAAAGGTACGAGGATTATATCCAGATATTGTCTTTGTTATAAGTATTTGGGATTATGGGTTGCCAAATTTTAGAAGGCTAATACTGAATTTGATTTCGTCCTCTAGTTTTAATTTTTTGCCTCGTTATAAGCCTAGATTTAATGCACAAGCTATCTATTGGTGTAAAAAAATCCGAGAAAGACGGTTAAAACGCCATAACTACGTGCGAGCGTTTGTATAAAAAGTACATCGGGCTCTCTTAAAGATAGTTTAAACATAGGGATAGTCTATAATATACTAGGTTCAAACCGTCTAACTGTCAAACTCTGCTCTAAACACAACCACTCAAACTATTTCTACTTTTATCGAAATGAAAACAAACTGTTGGATACCTTCTTTACATCTTAGGCCTGAATTACACAGAAGCAACGTACGGCGAAAGTACAGCTGCAGCGCGGTGCCTCTTTAAAAGTTGTACCTATCCGTACACACATAATCTGTAAAAGCGAGGCGCTGTGTCCCGGAATGCCGTGGTGTGCAATTGAAAATTGTTCTATGAAAACTATTTAGCTAATAATATAACTGTTATTTTAAACTCATTTTAGTTTTCATACCTTTTTTTAGACGGAGAAAAAGATAATCAAATTTTTTGAATTTCTGAAGTTAAATCTCTCCGCCCAATGCTGCGTACAGACCAAAGCCAACGAAGGCCAACGATATGCTGCGTCTCGTTTTATTTTATTGAAACGAAATGGGACGCAGCTCATTCTTTGGTATTCATTGGCGTGTACCCAGTAGAGAAAGGTGTGAATTTAAAATAACCTTTATATTATTAGATATATATAGTTATCCTATAACGATTTTTAATTGCACACCCAGTAATTAAAAAAAAATCGCTGAATAGTCTGAGCGAGAAAGCAATATCACCCGTTACAGGCTCTTAAGACTTCTCAAACCCAACCCTACGATTCCTACGAACAACACAAACATTTCCACCATTTCCCTTTATTTCTGGAGAGGCTATTCACGTATTTCCTATTATTACGAGCAGAATATTTTTTGCGGGAGCTAGTAGCCGGATGGAGCGATCCGTCATGCGCTGTCGTGCCGCCATAATGCTGCCTGCCAGCTCGAAATTATTAACAACGCGGGGTGGGAATGCCACTGCTATGAACGAAAAAAAAAATATATCTACCTACCTATAGCATAAATAAATTAGAAATATATATCTAGGTATGGATTCTTTTTTTTTATAGAATAGGTCAACGTTTGTCTACCAACTTGCTTGATTTGAAGCGACATTGTGGCCTAAGATGAAACACGAAGACCTAGAAAGTACTTGTTCACTCTGGCCTTGAAGATACCTAGGTTGTATTTTGTCGGGATTTTTTCTGCTGTAAAAGGGGGAAGAGGGGATTAAGTTTTGCAGTTCTAGCGCATACTCGCCAAAATGCTATAGGAATACTATGGTAGGAATAGCATAAAACTACAAAGTTTTTGTTAACAAATGCAGAGGCTTCATTTATGTTGCGTTTTTATGCGAATGTAAAAATTAAAATAAGTATGTTTTTTAATGCAGATTTTCCCATACATATAAATAGCATATTTATGGAATAAAATATGGATAGCATGAGTAACCTATAATAAGAAATACAAAATGAGAAAAAAAAAGGTGGAAAGATAAATTAGTTAAAGGCCTTTCTGAACTTCAAGTTGTTGCCTAATATTAAAAGCTTGCTTGAGAAAAGACGACGCTTAGTATCAGAGGCCAAGGCGCATTTGGGTCGCTCGCGCTACACCAACAACGTTAGTTTTGAGGTAATGGTTCTAGTTCGAGCAATAGACATCAACGCGCGCGCGTAGTCATCGAGATAGCTATCTTATCATAGACGATTTAACTATCAATAAAATTGATCTATCAATAATACAGATATCTATCGCGTCGATGTATTTATTAGTGCCAATTCTGTAATATACGTTTTGTGCATAATATGCATGAATGTATAAAAATATCAAACAGCATAAATTAGTTATTTTCTAATTTACAACGCTTTGCTCCACTCCAAACTTGCATAACTCCGCATTAAAAAGATAATGCGAGCTTCTGCCAGTGCACTTTAACGTCTTGTCTATCAAGTCAGAATAATTAAGTGTACGGTGCAGTTATATAGGTATATAGGTATCTTTTTAAAAAAATAAGAAAAAGTGACTTTCTAGATTAAGCCTAAAATCCAAAAAAAAATGTTTAAAGAATTATACAAGCGTTTAACGTAACGTCGTGTGCATTATGTATAATTTATGAAATACATATAACACACTGTCAAAATCTTTTTTTTTTAGAAACACAAGAAATTGTATGTGGGTAAGTATGTTTTTGGGATTTCATAGCCTACATACAATCGTAGTATTTACATCAAGGCTTTGCGCTTAGTATGTAGTAGATAAGTCATATCCATATGAAATATTCTTTATCATTTCTCATACTAATAGTTGAAAAAGATGACGTCACATTTTAAGTAGATAATTTTGGCGTAAATCTCGACTATCGGTGCAGTAACTGTCAGATAACGTCGGATTAGTGGATAACGGCGTTATGTGACTAAACGGACGGAATAAACTTTAGCATTACATTGTGAAACCGTTGTCTACGTCATCGGGATTAATAACAGAAATGTATAAAGTACCTAAATGCGAGCAAATATGTATCAAAATATTCATAAAAGTAAATAAATTCATATATTCATGAGAGTAGAGAGAGTACTAGAAACAATAGGATACAGGATGCAAGCTGCGTCAGGAGACTGCTCATAGATTTTTAAGTTTTAGCAAACATATTTATACAAATACAAATAGCGCTTTTCATTACGATAAAAAACCACTCAGTAAATCAAATTGCAAAAAACATCTATCTATTCTTGTAAAATTGTCTATTAGGTAAAACCAGATCTGCACCAGAAGCAATAAATGCAATTTAGTGGTAGTCGATTACAGGTAGAAAATCAATTTTTCATATTTTTAATTTTACAACACATAGACAGTGGTTAAACGCACGCCTAGCGTGCGAACACGGACATTTAAACCGGCCTTTGCAAATCTACTAAATGGACAGATTTGCATGGAAATTACCGAATTTGTCGATTTGAAACGTCAGCTTAAATGTCCGAGTTGCAACCCTAGTCCGATTTAACAAAAATCTACCTACAACATATATATCACATGCGTGTACTACTGTGAGTAGCACGCCTTGCAGCGTCGTCCCTTCGGGTCCGGGCCGGAGCCCGCACACCGGCCCTCGTGTCCGTCACTCCGCACGATTGATCGTCTCCCGGAGGATCTGCCCAGCTCACTTGTATTTGCAGAGGACACACCGAAATAAATACACTCTCGCTGATTTAGAAAAAAGCGATGAAATTCGAAAATTGTTGGAGAATACAAAAACAAATAAGTTTATTTCTTCAATGAAATCAAACTTAGTTTGCTAAATAAATTGAATTAGGGTTTAGTGTCAAATTTTATACAGCCTGAATGCAGACGTGCTCAATATTTCGTTGTGAGAGAAGGTATTACTTTCCTACTGCATAGACTCATGGAAGTAGAAGAAACGAAAGAAATGTACCAGAATCGTAGCAAGTGGAGAGAAGTGGTCTGTGACTACCCCTACCGGAAAAAGGCGTGACTACACTAAACGATAGAATACATCTTTTTTGCACCAAAAATACAAAGTAAAACAAACGTAAAAAAAATCATTCGGCAGTACAATGGCGGCCTTATCGCCTAAAGCGATTTCTTCAGGCAAATACCTTTATACTATAAACCTATACGTAAATGTATGTATGAATGGCTAATTGTCTACTGTTTTTCGATTTGAACTTTCCTTTACACAATACTTTTCTGATGTAAAAACCTAAATTACATAATAATATTCCAAAAAACTTTTAGCAGGGACCTACTTAGTAAGTAAGTATTTTTTGTATAGGCTGAATGGTAAGCTTATAAGAATTTTCGACAGATTTGTGGTAGTTTATAGTAATTTATGTACTTAGGCGATAACACATGTCAAAAGTCGTAAGACCAACGTGCACTGAAACTTGACAAGTTGATTAAATTAACAGTCTGCTTTAGACCGCTTTTCAATAAGTTACATGTTAACAATTAAAGGACGGTTGAACAAATAATCGCCGTGTTAACTAGTAAACATAGTCTTACTATACTATGCTTCCTGCGGGGAAATTTATCTTACCATGACCGATGCGTAACTGAACCGTTGATGTTGTGTTTGGCATAAAAAAACGGACAAGCAACAACAAGTTAATTGAATTGCCTTTCTGTTTCAGGACTGCAAGTTTTTTAATACGTGCCTTCATTTGTCGATGGACTATTTCATCAACATTTCAAAGCCTTGTTCTGTGTTCCTAAATCGTAATATTATTTCCAAGACCTTAACCATATCAGTAAACATATGATTTAGATAAAGTTTAGATACGCTACGAAGGCCGATCGATGGCTATCTACAAGAAAAGTGTGCATTTACGGGATTACTCGCAATCTTTAAATCAAATTAGATAAGACAAGCGGTTTAAGGCAAGAAAGATAAGGGCACGTTCTGAAATAATATGTAAAGGACATTGTGATTTATGACCTTGTAACTTTGTATATAGTTCCCATTAAGAGATTATTAACAGATAATCGCAGCCGCAGCTGGGCATTAGATCACTCTAAACATAGCAATATTGATACTAAAATAAAACAGCATCATAAGAAAAGTATAGAGATAGACACCAAGGCAGTGGTCTTATATTTAAAAGCGATCCCTTTCAAACAACTTTCGGGTGAGTTAGTAAGGCCTATTAATAAAAATAATTTTCCATTTATTTCAGGCAATATAACTTGCATGCAATGCAAGCTACAGAGGCCCTTAGAAAATAAATACCTTGCAGACTAACATACATAATATATGTTATAAAATCATTCAATTTGCTATATCTTTAGGATTTTGCTCCCTGTGCGGCCTCCCAGCAGCGCCGGAACATTAGCCCCTTTGGCCAGAACTCAAACGAGAGTAGTTCTGCCTTGTACTTCGCAGGATCCCGGAGTAAGTAAGACTTGAAATAAGTCTTACAGACAGTCGTCTCCAGGCGCTACATCGCTACCACCGGCGCCTCTACCTACTCCTAGTCGGTTCACAAACATTTAATTAATTTTTTCATCATTTGGCGATTAAGTATTTGTTCTACCGTCCGTTAATAACATGTAAGCTAATGTCTAGTCTTAGCTAGTCATGTCTTAGCTAGTCTAGTCAAAAACAGACAGGTAAAAGTTTAATCACCTTGTAATATTTATAACCTTGTTGTTGTTGTGTTTCGGTGCATTTTGGCCTAAGCGAACTTATTTGTGAAGTACCGACGACGATGGTAAGTTTAGTTGGAGCTACGAGTACATAGCTTTTCGGTACAATGTGGTAGTAGTATGTAAGTTTATTATAATTCTCAAATTTGTAATAATTTTCCAACCATATTTTTTCTTTTTTTAATTCTTTAGCACACAACATACCGTCCATGCTTAATCGTAATGTTTTTATTTTATCCAAAGGTTGTCAAAAAGAGATCGCTCTTAAGCGAACAGACCGCCAATTGCGCCTATATTTTTGAGTGTTTAGTTTAGAATTATTTTGTATTTGGTGTCATTAAAGAGTTTTTGTATTTTGTATCCAAAATATGATACCTACATATTAAAAACAAACTTTACGAAACAGCGTAGAGTGTATCCATCTACATCGCAGTCGTCACACAACTCGTAACAAAGCGTGATGCTTGTATTGCAAGCTACGTCTAGGTTCATAAAGTACCTATTTATAACTGTTTACACTTGTCAGTCTAATCCGTTGCATAAGCTGAGCGTCATTTAGAAGAAATATTGTGCAGAGCTGATAAAGAGGAATCTCGGTATCTAAATATTTGCAAGAAAACATGGCCTACGTAGAATCAGCAGGTTTGTCATAGATAATATAATTGGCAGAATATCAGCTTAAACAAACACTAAAAAAACTTCTTGTGGACAAAGCATATTACACCGTAGCTAACTTTGTAAAATATAGAAATACATGGCAGGATATAGACATGGCTGCGATTAAAAATTGAATTTCAAATTTACAAAATGTAAGATATTATTTGAAATTCTATTAATTAATTGTGATATTTTTTTCATTACATTGTTATTTTTGCATTTTAAACTGTACTAACTGACCAGCTATCGTACATTTTTTTAATTTTTTGTAGTTTTATAAAACGTTTTGGCAATTTGTGTTCATATTTTTTTAGCAGGTATTACTTGACATTCAAAAGTGGAATATTTGATATAATGAACTGACACTAAAACTAAAACTTATGTAAAAGGGTAGGTTTTTCAGTGTATCAAGTGCGTCTAAAGTGATATAAAAATCGCAGAGAGACCTTAGCTCGCTGCAAACTACATAAAAAAAAACTGAATGTCTAATCGAGCGTACGTGGAGAATGGTAGAGCATACACATGAAAAGCTGTGGTAAAGTATGGTTTGGTTTGAAGCTGTTTATCTGCAGATTTAGTACTCCGTGGTCCGATGTCCTAAAGATGGAGTCATCCATCAAGTCTGCTGTAATTTGGGAGATAACTCTCAGACGTCTGGCGATAATCTTGCTTTTACGTAGGAATTTTGATTATTTTGAGCTAATCTGCTTCATTTATTACTTACGAAAACTCAATATTTATTCAATTTTAATGGTTCATAAAGTGAGCAATCACAATAATGTTTAGTAAACAAAATATAATATAAATATTTAAAATGTAATAAAATTAATCAAAATAATGCTAAATACAGGGCTACCTTTAACAGTATTGTTATTTCTTTTGCTTTTTTTTAGGTTTGGACCTGTAAAGTAAAGATCTCTTTTAAGTTTTGCACATCCTGTCGGTAAAACTCTGTATGTAGATGTAAAAGTAAACATGAAATAAACAAATAGCTATGCCACAGTGAATCATAATTATCTACACTTCTACAGATTACCTTTCAGATGCCTATCTGCCTAATATTCGTCTAGAACCAAGCAGCCCACTCTCTATCTACAGCCATAAATCAACGAATGACATCCGTGAGTAGGTAACATGTTATGCATTTGCATTCAAGTTTAAAAACACATTGGTACTTAGAATTTTGTCAAGTGCAGATTTGAAGACGAAGCAAATCTGATGAATCTGAATGGTCGCCAATCTTGACTGATAACAGCGAATGCTCGTCCGAGCTGATAACGATTAGATAAGGAATGGTAGACGCCACTCCTAAGCGATGAGCTCGATAACACTAATAGTTGTTTTCCGAGTTTGATTGAACGGAGAATGCCTAAAATTCTCGCGAAGAAACCTCGAGGTGCCGTGAATCTTATATTCAAGAGTCGCTGATAAATCGAATGTAAGTAATCGAACCGCAATAAGTCTCAGTACCGATCCTATATACCTAAGTGAGGATGATGATGAATGATGACTTGAATTTGAAATTCGTGCGGATGATAATAATTAGTTTTTTAGTTTTATAAATTCTTTTTAACAAATTTAATCGTACCTACTTCTAACATCGACTTTGCAGTCAATAGTGCCAAAAGCGTACTTTGCATTACCTTCACCTACCCTAACATGTAATGGTATTTTGCAAATATATATGAATATGTGTATTTTTAAATTCGTTATCGTGCTTTGCTTGGTAGATAAAGTTAGATCTGCGTGCGCGTAGAGTCGCATCGTCCCACACGCACGATCAACCTCCGCTATCTGAGTTAAGATGTTACGTTTATTTAATTGATTTATTGAGTGTTGACACTGCACCGGCCCGTACCTCCGGAAGCTGCACTCCAAATATAATAAATTACTGAATACTAACACGCGATAGTGAGGTGACACGTCTCGGCCGATGATCGATTGGCGCGCCCTAATCGATGACCGCAGCACTACCAGCTGCATCCAAGATGGCCGCCACGTCATGTTGTGTTGATGACTTCATTGTGGCGCGTATTGTTGTTTGTGGTTACCGTTATAATTATTATTATCTGCGTTGAATTTTAATTAGATTTTTCTTGAAAAAGAAAAAAAATGATAAAGTAGACTACGTAGTCTACTTTATCGTTTTTTTTGTTGCAGTTGCAAACGCTTCGCTGAGTGCTACGCTCCGAGGTTGGTAGCTTATGCTAGCAAAGTTTGTTGAGCTTCTCGGTATTCAAAATTGGGTCAAAACTTGGAACAGCTCTATAAAAATTAAATTCTTCTGAATTGAAACGATCAAACTTTCAGCGGGTTTAGTCCCTTATCTTTCTCGTGTCATAAATCGATTCAAAATAACAGATATCGAGTTATTTTGGAAAGCAGCACAAAGCAACAGAAAAATACTTAAACATATCCAGTAAAGTAAATCCAAATTCCAAAGATAGCGATGAGATTCGGAAATCCATTTCAAATATGGCTTAAGTCTTTATGATAACGTCATACAGAAATACATGAAAAATGGAATAGTAAAAATAAGTATGTAGGTAAATACCTACATACCTACTTATTTTTAAAGATACACGCCGTATTGTATTTACAATACGGCGTGTATCTTTAAACGGCGGACATATTTTTTAATTGTTACCAGGCGCACCAGTAAGAGACACCCTCTTATGGTGGAAATTCCGCCAAAACTTTTCTTGGAAGAACTGCAGACGTGTGGAACTCGTTGCCTGCGTCTGTCTTTCCACCTAAATACAATCCGGGGGTGTTTAAGAGTAAAGTGAATAGGCATCTCCTAAGCAAGCGTGTTACACATTCGATCACGTCGACGCTTCCCATCAGGCGAATTCCCATCAGTGATCAAACGCATGCCTAGTCTGTTGTAAAAAAAACACATATTCTGGATATCATTGTAGGTACTCAACGTTATGACGAACTTTTCCTATAAGGCCAACCCTAAAATCGAGAAAAAAACAGCTGTTTCATACATTTTGCCGACGATCAATGAACTTTTTGTATAACAACTGTTTTTTTTTCGCAATTTTAGGGTTGCCCCTTTAGTCAAAGTTGATTATAATGTTGAGCACAATGATATCCTAAAAGAAGTCCGTCGTATTAAGATGCACCCTATATATTTTAGATGTGTCACAGTAGGCAATTTATTGGGACAGTTGGAGAGTAGGTATTTGCGATTAAGTATTATCGGACCTTCGACCGATAGCCGCATGATTCTAAAGAACAAACATGTTCGACTTGAAAACGTGGCCTTAAAAGATAAATAAATCCGGCTGCGACACACAGGGAAGCCTGCGACCAAGGACCAAATTGAAGGTTGAATAGATTAAAAATGCATTTTTATCGAAATTTGTACAAGTACTTTCATAGGTAGATATTGTTTCACCGGATTTTCATAAGGGTCAACTGGGGCAAATGCGTCTGAGGGGCTATTGCGTCCTTTAAGAATTACTGTGAAACTCTTCACAATCAGGCAACTTATAGGCCACCTTGTATTTAGATGTATGTATTTAGATTATTGCAACCAAAGATAGAAAAAAGATGGAGGTGGCGCCTAATTTGTGAAGGGTTTGTCAATTATTTTTGAAAAACGCAATTGCTTCACAGACGCATATGCCCCAGTTAAACCTATATTAGAAAATACACACCAATCCAGGCCCTCGATTCCACTAACCAATTATTTTGAAAGAATTGTCTACTTTAAAATAGATCTACTTACGTGATTTTTGCAAATTATTCGCTGTTATTTTACACTTTATCTAACAGTACTATCTAAGACTCATTGATGCTCGACTGCGATTTTTTTCGGAAAAACCCGGTTCAAGTGCACCGTAACGAGTCACTGATGTCACCTGATATTTCGGCTATTTATCTCAGGGTGAGTATAGACTACACTAGAGCCTATGCTCGTAACAAATCATCGAGCCGCGCCAATGTATTACCCCACCATAGAACCACACAATGAGAAAGACGCCTTGCGCTTTGTAACACTATGTACCGCGACCCGTGTCTACTTTTTTACACTTAATGAGGCACTAAGCCACTCTTTCCTCTAAGTTTGCCTGGCAGAGATTGCTTTTAGTGATAAGACTGCCACTTGTTAGACTATAGCTTAAGCGATATTATTTTGCAAATTCGGTACGCTTAATAATAAACTATATACATATTTGTATTGTTAAATTACAATTTTGGTTATATAATTAAGTACTTAGCTTTAATATTATTATTTTTCTAAAATTTTAATTTAGTTTTATGTACACCACCTACCCTTTTCGTATTCCCATAAGTTCCTGTCCATCCAAAGGTTACCTGGAAGAAATCGCTTTGGGCGATAAGGTCGCCCTTGTACTGCCGAAAAATGTATTTTAGTTTTTAAGATTTTCATGTAGTTTTTGGTGTGCAATAAAGTAATATTGTATTGTATTGTATTTTTCTTTGTTTTGTGATTTCTGGAGTGAAAATAAGTAATAGTGTATCTATCTCTCTATCTTCTTTGGTGGCTTCTTTCTTTGAATTTCGTAGAACTCTACCCCCTTAGCAATGAACGTTGTATAGCGCCAGAATAATTTTTTAGTGTGTTGTTGTTTTCAATCGAGTCAAAAATTTAAAAGAAAGAAAAATAATAAACAAACACTATAACTATTCCGAGGCTACACAACGTTTATTGCTAAGGGTGCTAGAGTCTAGTCTACACTCACTCTTAGTTGTCTGAGCAGTCAATAAAGCAATAGACACCCTGACCACGCGATAAGTTATCTTCGTGTTGCGGCTGGAAGTGGCCGCTATCACTCGACTTGTCCAAATTATGATTATCGCTTCGATAACAACACTGTGTATGCATTGCGTTAATCTGCGTGACGTGAGGAGATAGTAATGATGTTAACATGAAGAAATTGAAAATTTTGAAATTAGGCTCTGCCTATTCTAATCAAGTCGATTTATTTTTGGTCATTGTTTCTCTCGTTAAAAAAATCATAGGAGTGAGTGAGAGTGATCAAGGAACATCTCACGCGTAGATTCTAGTAATCTTTTAAAAAAAATCTTTTTTTTTTATATGTAGAATAGGTCGGCGTTTGACCACCAACTCGCCTGATGTTAAGCGACGTTGTGGTCTAAGATGGAGCACGACGACCTATAAGTACTTATTCACTCTAGCCTTGAACTTTTGTAGAGTGAAGAAGTACAAAGACGGCAGTTGAGTGAGGCGCTACAAGTGCGCTACTACTCAGACCCGTCTTCGGAACGGTTACATTTCATGTCTACTGGCATGCACTAATGCCCAAAGAGGGCTGGTGTCAGGCAGGCGGCGGCCATAAAACTTAAGCCAAATCTTATAGTAAGTATGGCGGCGCGATCTTTCCACGATTTTCCACTCGCGCATACGCGCCCTTAAGCTTCATTTAGAGTTGAAAATCGTAAAGTAATATTTGATACAAACGAGATCGGATCCTAGAATTACATTTTCTTTCCGTTTTTCTTGGTATTCATCGTAATAAGAACACAAGTACAAATAAGGTACTCGGTTAAACTCTAGATAACTAATCTGGCTAATTATTTAAAAAAATATGTTGTATCAGCTGAACATTTAGAACCACACCACACTACCCTTAAACAGTTTTGTAAGTAGATACTTTTTGTTGTTTTTTTTCCACAAACACAATGATTTTCAAAGTTATACTCCGGTAAAAGTTTTTTTGGTTGTTTTTTCTACCAGCTGTATTTTTTGCATCATCATTACATTTTTTATATGAAAGTAGGCATGAACAGAATACTTGTTTTTGTTGATTTCGTGATAATACAGGGCCTTAAAAATGATGCCAGAGAGTGAACACTGATAACGTACATATGTACTGTACCGACGCCACCTGAGTGGTATAAGGGTAGGAAGATGACGAAGAAGAAAAAAATCTCGCCTTTTGACACTTCTGGCATACACCAGGGGGAGGTTTGCAAGTCTACGCGTTTTTTTTAAATGTACGAGTATGAGCACTTATAACTTTTTACAAAGTAGACTTTGATAATTCTTTTTTTTAGAAAGGGAAAAGATATATGTACTTTGGTCCCATTTAAATTTTGTGTTATTAGAATCGAAGGGCAGAGATATTGTTTATAAAAAAACTGTTCTACTTATCATTACTTAACATCTTTTAATTTTACAAACTATTGCTTTGCTATAGTTGACTACAGGTTTAATTTTAAAGGCCTAATAGCCTAATTATTCAGCATGCTAAATTGCTAAATTTAAACAAGCTGTAAATATACCTGCCTTTGTTATTGCTTCACATTAGACAAGGGCATCTATACTTTTAGCTAGTCTAGATTAAAAAAGGTCTAATTTTGATTTATCTAAAGTTGCTAAAATCATTGAAAGTCTAATCAGCAGCAAAAGCTAAGTTTTGTGAAAATAGATCTTTCAACTTTGAATTATGACAAAGACTGGACCACCAAAGCCGAAGACAGGGCAGACTGAAAGGACGGAAGGGACGTGGTTGCCCAGCAGTAGGACACTTCAGGCTTTCATAATGTAATAAAAATTGATTTGTCAGCGAAATTCTTTAGAATGACTGTATTGTTCGATAACACACGATTGAATTAAATCTTACTATTTTACAGACCATTGCCTTGTGGTTTTGACATGTCTATGGAAAGCATTGAAACTCAGATGCTTCCTTTAAGTTTATAGTTACGTCGTACTTGACTACCAAGTTTATTAATAACGATATCACTAACGGTACAGTAAAGTTCCGTCCACTTTCTAAACATTAATGAGTATCTGAGTCCATCGCAGCCCACATGCTAACAAGCTTCGTTCCAGTAGATAAGCCCATTGTCTTAGCGTTATCCGACGAGACTGCGTACCTACAGAATGCCTACAGATTATGATGTAGCGTGGGAGTGATCCGATCTATCGTAATGGTGTTATTATCTATTCTGTGTAATGGATGGCTACTGGGATGATAATAGGCTATTATGTAAGGATGATCGTTGAGACGGTGACGTCATTAGCTGGACTCTATATTAAGCTAGTTTGTGTTCTGAATTTTGACGAGAGTAAACGCAAGTCGGTGGATGGCAGCCTCGGGTGTTTCAATAATTGATCGATATATATTGAAACGAGATGGGTCCCCGCGAATCATTGAGAGATTTATTTAAAAAATAAATAAATTAACTGTACCTTCTTTGTATATCTTTGAAATTATTATGTACGTTCGCAAAAATCTACATAAATTAAAATTGAACTGTGACTATAATAACATTAACGATAAGAACATTACAAATTGAATTGAAATTATTTAAAGCCATTCAAAGTCATTCTTAAAAAATAATACCCCTTTGTAGTGGCTCTTTAAGATCAAAGCGGTCGAGTCTACTAAATAAAACATTGACGTTCATAAGTGTATCTTTGATGCCCAATTGAATAAAAATATTTGACTTTGACTTTGATTGCAATTAGCTGAATTTCAGATATTTTGTCGCAATTTTCAATCACAGTTTTTTACCATAACTGTAGAAAAACTAGAAATTTTAATTTTTAAATAACCGATTAATTATAATTATTTATTGCCATTGCAATAAGGTCCATTCTAGATAAACATTTTATTACAACTTTCAATCACAAACCCAAAAATATGTGTAGAAAAATACTGTCACGCATTTAAGAACTTGTAGGTATTCTGAATGTCTTATTTTAAAAGACGTCGTCTGCGCTGATAGCGCAGACGGCGGACTTGGAGGGCTGATTGACAGTCGAATGTCATTTTATCTATAGAACCATAGGCTAATGATGCTGCGCTTAGAAGGACTCTTTGATACAGATTATGTCGGTAATGAGAGGGTTCGATAATATCAACAAGGTAGGGTCAACACTTTTTTGTCAGTAAGTGAAAGCAAAGGTATTCTTTATAGTCGGTGAAGAACGAAACGCGGTGAATTGTGGAATTCTAAAGTTTTTTAGTTCAAAAAAAAATGTTTTAATTCTTTAAAGGATAGGATTGAACTCCTCCCCCGCAGCAACCAACCAAATAATGGTAACCATTCACCATCCTGCCTAGCATCCCGCACGTATTTACGTGCAGGATGATAGACAGGATGGTGTGTGAGCTACATCCTGCTTCGCAGTCCTGCAAGGCTGAATAGTAAATGGTACTTTTAAGAACCATCTCGATCACATCAGTTTTCAAATAGCGAAAACCACATCTAAATCGGTCTAGCAATTGGTAGTATTGATGCCACATACAAACAAATGTGTCAAAAAGAGAGGTGTGACCACACGTGACATATAACACCCCTCTTTGCACGTCGTGGGTTGAAAACTTTTTTGTCGATTGAAAAGAAGCGGTAAATATCAGTAATCAAAGTAGATATTTTACTTTTCAGTAAAACTTCTTTTTTGAATGCTACGCCGTAGCGTAGCCAAAGCGTAGGCCTAATGTTCCTAACCTTACAACATACACATATCTTTACGCCTTTCCCCCTAAGGGGCTGGCAGAGGTGGAATACAGCATCCACACTTCGCCGAACGCTATTCAGTTCCAAATGTGATAGGGGGCGAGCCTGGGTTTAAAAACTGGGTTCCAGTCATCTAGCAGACGACATACAACTTAACAAACTTAACTAACCATACTAATAGCTATTTATACTCGTAAAACTAAAATTAGGACATCAATCTGAATTAATTAGTTTACGCCTTTAGGTTCAGCTTACACTACTTTACATTGTACTTAGCTTAGCTCACTCACTCACAATGTAGCACTTGTCTGGCTTAGCTATTATGTTGTAAGAGCTAGTTAAGTCACTCTTCGAGCCATTACGATCCTGCACACTCCAACAAAGTAACTCCTGGCAACAATGGAAAAGTCCTTTAAGACCGCGACCATCAGATTGGAGACAGCCTCGGAAGGGGTTATTAGATCCAAGTGGCTGTATTAACTACGGCACTACGGCTTGCAAGTCACATGCATTAGCATGGCAAGTGGGCGCGGCGTAGAGCAGGGGACGGAGCGGTTTGACTTCATGAGGACCGACACCATGCTTTACGACTACGTTGATTTGATGGGAACATCTGGGAACATGGGAACATATGGGAACAAGCATCTATCTATATCATAACATGTGTAAAAGGCCCCGATTCAGTACCTGACCCGGACAAGCAATTTGCTTATAAATGTGATGTCTATCCCGATTATCCTACTAATATTAGAAACGCGAAAGTTTGTTTGTATGAATGGATGGATGGATGTTTGTTACTCTTTCACGCTAGAACGGCTGAACAGATCTGGATGAAATTTGGCACAGAGATAGATAATGGTCTAGAATAGCACATAGGGTACTTTTTAACCGCGGGTGAAACCGCGGGGCGCAGCTTGTGTAAAATATGTCCCGGTATGTCTGTCCCGATTATATGAAATTAAGTTAAATAAAATAAGAATAATTTGTTTTGACTGACATGAAAAATATAGCAATAATTAGCATGCCATCTCCAATACGAGGGGAACTTAGACGAGCTTTGGTTTATTAAATAGTTCTTTATTTTTGGCTACGGGCTTCGTCACTCAATTATTTTAGTGCAGTAAAAAATAGTAAGTCTATTTGTTTCCCAAAAAAAAAAACTTTGTTGCTGAAGATTCGTCTCGCTGCAGCCTATCCCTCGAGCCACATATCAAAGCAGTCAGGTCCAGTAAACCGATTAAGGGCCGGCGTCCACCGGCGACTATCGCGCGATCTCTCACGCAACCCCCCCGCGCCGGTCCCCCACCCCCGGGTCACGTGACCGCCTCGCTTTCCGATACAGCCCTGGTAATGACCCCGCGACTTTATATCAATACGCTTTACGACAATTTGATGAGGTGCGGGTTCTTGAATTTCTCATACGAACCACTTCGAATTCGGTTTTGGTAATAACCATAACAGAATTCATTTTTCGGAGAATGCCAGGTTTTTTACGGTGTAGCACCAATATCAGATAACAGGGTAACAGGCCAATGTTTTCAATGTATGCTCTGTCTATCGTTTTGTTAGAAATTCTACAAGTTGGATTTATGTGTTCCTTATTGTTTAAGATGGGTGAGTATATTCTTGAACTCGCTCAGGTCAGCTGTTTTTAAACAAATGGACACTTAAGTATTTACTTACTGGTAGAGTTTGAACAATGCTTTGATGTGACTTTGTAGGGGTGTATGATGGTTTAATTAAGCTACATTTTATTTTATTTTAAAGGAAGTTGTGTTTTTTAAAGTGTACTACATCGGAACCAGCAGTGTGCCAGCGAGTTATGTTCTTTCAGATTCTAACTAGGATATTTTACGTTGTATAGCCTCGGAATAATTAAACACTGTTTTGTCTTTCTTCTTTTACTTTCAACTCGATCTAAAAAGACAAAACCTGCTAAAACCTTACACGAGATATGTGTAAGGAAATAGCAATTTACTCCAGCCTAAATGGGACTTTAATTGCACCATTTATTACATCTCTAACATACTTAAAATTTTCAATAAAAAACAGAGAATTCGCAACGTGAACTCTGCTTGTGTAGGCTTTACGATAGGGTTTTTCAAAATAGACCTCAAGATGTTTATGGCACAATTCACAGAGATATTTGCATTTATCCCTACAATCGAATCAGCCAAGTCATGTGTCATGCCGACGGTAAGCGTTTTGCCAATCATAGCTGTGCCAACTGGATTGCATCCAGAATAACATTTACGAATACGACTTTATTCTAAAAGGAGTAAAGATGAATATTGTTGACCGAATTTTCAAATATGTCATGCAAGAATCCAAGAACGACAATGCTATCCTTCGCCAAGACAGCTTTGCAGTTTGGAATAGTATTTTATTGTCGTTTTTGATAAATTTGCTAAGGAATAAAGTTGAAGATCCCTCGACGGGAGGTTTTTGGAGTGACGTAGTCAGAGTGTGTTTGCTCCCTCGAGGTTCGATGGCTTCGTACAAGGATTGCATTGTGAGGAATAGATAAGATCTAAGAGGTCTTTGACAGACTTCACGTGTGGTCTAATTTTTGGCATATTTTTTGAAGAAACGTTTTTGCTTCGCTGTTGCTAATGTTTTGTTGTTGTTTTGCACATCATGTAAAAACTAACTAAGAACTGGCACTTGTCATACGTAAAGTAAACAAAACGTTAGTGCCGCATCGTTTTAGCATGCGGCCCTTAATCTTAAACTTAGATTTAGTAAGTTTTCATAAATTAAAACAAAATAATAACCGGGTTTGATAAAACTAAAACATGTTTAGTGTTTCTATGTTGTAGAGCCCAGTTTATTTGTCGCTAGAAAAATCTAACTCAGTATTCTTTCTAAAGTTGAATATCATTCTCTATCTCTTCTATCATCTGAGTCACCACTCCAAGTTTTTGTTCCGAATTCAACTAATTCACACTACATTTTATTGTCATGTAGGTAATATAGGATGTTCTGTGTTTATTGCATTAGCCATATTATCCCTCCAAAACCAAAATAAGCCCAAATATTGGCACCCTAATCTCTCGTCACAAACTTCACGGTCATCATGAGTAAGCAGTCCGTGTGCGGAGGCAATAAAGTAGCATTACCATTGTCGGCCGTGTGCGCCGTCGCTTAGCCACGAGACAAATTGCTTCGACTTAATAGTTTTACTGTTGGAATTTGATTTGGAGTTTATTTGGAGTATGGATATTTAATGGAGTAAAGTTATGGATACTTTACTGAAACTTTAAGTGAAGTTATGCAGAGAACACAAAAAGTCGCGTTTCACAATGTTTGTTACATTTGCCCACATTGATGCACGTTGACGAACCGGTAAACGTTAATACGAGTATTCCACCATTATTACACTTTAACACTCGAAGCATTACAACTTTTAGAAAATAATACAATATCACGACACCATCATTTCGGTTCCCACAAAAACTCATCACAATCCTAATTATTTAACTCTATGACTCTAAAAATTTTTTAAACAATCGTTTAAAATTGAGGAAGAACTCTTTTAGTTCAAATCTCTCTAGCCTAAAAGAGTAGTTTAAAATATATATGTATTTCATATACTAAAAATATAATATAATACAAAAAAAAAACAATAGAAACATGAATACATATTTGTCCCATTTACATTATTTCATTGTAGCCCAATTAGTATTACAAAGATTTTGTATTATAAAGTCCTTTGTCCTTTCAAAGCGGCTAAATACTCCCCCGTTCTGAGCCGGTGTCCCCTTTCGTGTAATTAAAGAAACAAACAGTGATAACGGCAACACTGGATTAGTTGAAATGTAAACGAGCCGCTACTTGCGTGTCGACGAGACCCGAAACTTATGAAGTGTTGGGAAGGCGGTCTAGTTGTACTCGGAACTATCAGGCTGGATTATTAGAACACATAAAAAACTCTAAAAACGTTTGTAGAACGCTAATCGGAACAAGTTGTAATAAACTTAAAAAATATATTCCTATATTTTGGCTGTTAACAGTCGCACACGTTACAAAAAATTACGACAAACGCTTTCGTCTATTTTAAACTTCCAATGCAAAACAATAGGGTGTCTAAATGTGTGTCTGTCTGTGGCATACCCCGAACGTATAAATCGATTTTCGAAGTTTTTGGCGGGAACCAAAAAGGTGTTTTACCAAACTTTGTATTATTTTCTAAATATGTTGATTCTTCGTGTGTTAAAGTGGAGGATTATTACCTTTATCGGTTCGTCAACGTGCGCGAGTGTGGGAATGTGCGCGCAAATGACGCAAACATTGCGAACGACTTGACGATTGACTTTTCGTGTTCTCTACAAAACTGCAGTTTCCGTAAAGTATCCATCACTTGACTGAAATGGGTAAAGGGTAGGGATTTCCCTGGATAGGACGGGGAGCAAAAAAAATCGATTTTGAAATAGTTTTTTTTTGTTTGATAGAATTGGGAGTGTAAGAAGCTATTTTGGTCGATTTTGTAGGGTTCTGTACCCAAAGAGTAAAACGGGACCATATTACTAAGACTCTGCTCTCCGTCCGTCTGTCTGTCTGTCTGTCACCAGGCTGTATCTCATGAACCGTGATAGTTAGACAATTGAAATTTTCACAGATGATGTATTTGTTTTTTTTTTAACAATGTTATTTGTTCTTTTTTTACTTGAGGACCTTCTCGGCCAGACATTGGTGACATCTCGGTTAAACTTTTAGAATTTTATAAAACCACAGAATTTACGAAAAATCGCAGCATCTGAGAATAATACTAAAGGTTTGGCAAAAATATTATTTGAATTCAATGATTTTAGTTAGGTAGGTCCAGATTAGCTTTTTCACTCTCTAAGAGTATATGAATGCAAAATTACATTAAAATGATAAAAGACATTCAAAATGATGCAGCTTAGATATGCCAAATAGAATTAAGCTACTTTAGGTTCAATTTTTTGTAGCCATTACCAACATATACAAAAATCTATCAACAAAAAACGCCAACAAAAACAATCCAAAATGCTTCTCACCCAGCTAATAGAAGTATAAAATCTTCATATCATTTTAATTGGCATTAAAAATGTAACCCAGCCGAGGCAGCCGCGGCGCGGCTACACACGTCACTGCTATCGGTCTCTAGCATCTAACACTTGTCCGTCTGTCTGTACGTCTGCGCCATTGACAGCTGTTGGTAGTTGGTAGGTATTTATGGTCAAATTGTTTGTTGCTGTTATGATTAGAGGTTTCTACACTGATTTATTGGGAATCAGATGTTTAATTGTTAAGTAAATGGTGTAATCCTTACTAATTTTTGAATTTTGATTTATTCAATATATTAATAATTCGATTTTGTATCGAAAGTAACTCTGTCTGTTTGTAGGCTTTTCACGGCTGAACGGATCTTGATAAAATTTGATCCTAAGTTACAGTATTATTAGTTACAGTTTTTGAATACTATTTTTTGAATAAAACGTAGCCGCGAGTAATAGCTAGTTATAGTAAGTAATATTACTAGTAGTTCGCCTCGAACTGAGACAAAGTCAAAGTATTTATTGCGCATTATGGTGATTGTTACATAAGTTCACAAGATCTTAAAAGTTTAAATATAAGTATCTCATAATGGACCCTATTAGGGTATTGCAATGTCAAAGACCTCGCATATCTGTAAAGCCCCTCGTCCGATTTAGTTCATATACGAACTGAAACATTCTATTGAGATTCTATTGAGATAAAAATCATCAAGCACAAACGACATTCAGTTTATCGTCGAGCAAACGAAATCCGAGTAGTCCCAGCAGACTCTGCGGACCTTGCTTCGCTTGGTTAATAAAATCACATATAAATGGTTGACTTTTGCAAAGAAAACTTCGTCATATCATGATCAAACATTTCCCCCCACTTCTGACATAGGTTTATTCTTTTGTGTGTCATCCTGGTCTTGTGTTATTCCACTGCCTTCGTACCGCGTTTACAATGTGTTACAAATATGTATTTAAAATTATGTAAAAACTTGCTTGCATATCTTGCTCCTTTTTGTAAATAAGACATAATGATTCATTTGGCAAATTAAACAAAAGAAAAGTTTTAGTAACCACTGGTGAGATTTTCGTTATGAAATTCGTTTGCCTAAAGTATAACTTCAGTCAAAGTACTTATTGTAAGTGAAATTTGTAAGGTTAATTAATTGTTTAGTAATTATGACGTAAGAAATGTATTTTAAAATAACAAATATCTAACGACGGCCGTTTTGCCCGCGGCTTCGCTCACGTTTTAAAGCCTATGTCAATCTGGAATAATGTAGCATTGTAATGGTGAAAAAAAAATTGAAATTGGACTAGTTTGATATATTATTATATTTATTTATAATACTTATAATTATTCATAAATATTATATTTATTTTAGGTTATTTATTTAAGTTTAGTTTTAATATTATTATTTAGTTAATTTAAAATTTTAATTCAGTTTTATGAACACCTCCTACCCTTTTCGTATTTCCATAAGTCCCTGTCCATCCAAAGGTTACCTGGAAGAAATCGCTTTAGGCGATAAGGTCGCCCTTGTACTGGCCAAAAATGTATTTTAGTTTTTAAGATTTTCATGTAGTTTTTGGTGTGTAATAAAGTAATATTTTATTGTAATGTAGTTTTTGAGTTAATTCGTTATGAACATACTTACATACAAATCTTTCCTCTTTATAATATTATATAGTAGTTATAGATTTAAGTTGTTTTATGTAAAACCAATTCAAAATCAAGATTCATGACAGCGCCTCGTTTTAGCGTACGGGCCTTATTCTGCACGACAGACGGTCAGATTTTTTATCGAATTTTTCATTAAAACCCAGCGGATATTTTAGTAAGGGTGCTCCTAAACGGGTCTTACTTTTCTGCAAAGTGTTGCTGCAATATTGCCGACTGTAGCCCAGCCATCATCAGCCATGCTGGAAATGTTTGACTATATGCAGGGTCACACTCAAAATATTGTCGCAATATTGCCTGGCCAGTGCTTGTTGCCAGGCCAGTATTGCAGTATAAATATCCGTCTAAGAGCACCTTCGGAAAGTCGTTTATGGAGCTGTAGACATGTCCGGCTCACAGAGTAAAGTTTTATAAGTACTTATACCTAGCTCTGTATGGTTATAAACCAGACGCTATCCTGACTAGACCCAAGCTTTCACTCGTTTCATAACGCTAACATTTTGATCTCTAGATACAGATCAGGCACGATATAGCAACCTATTTACTTACATGTCGCAATAAATAAGAATAGCTAGAAGAATAGGTATATTCTAGTAGTACGAACTTTCTTACATAGAGGATGCTCCATGATTATTACTGGAACCTTTTTAGTACCTAATTTGTTTCTCTCAATAATTTAATGTTGTCTAAGTTTTTATAAACTAAGTACTTGCTGTGCTACGCGGTGTTACCCGCGGGTGAAAACTTGTTTGTATAAACCATACCAAACGTCAACATGAGTTCATCAGTTTAAGCAGAAAAGGTAATAACAAACAAACACACAGACTTTCAGATTTATGCTAAAGAGTAGAGAATATAGGATTAGAGCTTATTTCTTGTTATTTGTGTTATTGTGTGTCGTTGAGTTTCGGCTGTGGTGTTATTTGAGGTTATTTTTGTGATTTAAATCACTAATATTTAGTAGATATTACAAAGAGTTTTTCAACAGTTCCAAGTTGGCTTCAGTTCCAAATTCATCTTGTCACATTACGTAGGTATCCAGACATTTGAAGGCTCAAAGGGATAATCATTAGTTGTATTAGATAGTCCTGTATGAAGGATAAAAATAAGGAAGGCTGATCCCACCAAAATGTCAGATAAATAATCAAGAAGAGAGTGAAAAGAAGCTGTAGTTCTTACGAAAGTGACCCACAATGAAGCACACTCTCATATTAGACGAAGCTACATCTAGAAGAGGTGAAGCCTCAAGACTTGTTCGTGGCACGCTCTTCACTCTTGTTCAAGTGTTCGGTCGGAGTGACGCGGGTCACTCGTGGCGCAACCCCTGACTCCGCCGGTGTGGCCTCGAACGTGACCAGTCATAACATATCTCTGCTTAATGGCCAGTTGAAACAATACCAGCCGCTTGTCAAGTTACTGGGTTAGATGCTCGATAAGTTCGATCAAGTTTGGAGGAAATATTTTGTTTTATGAGTTAAGTTAAGCTTCAGTAGTTTTTCAGTTAATTTGTACCAAAGCTTCGCTGTAGGTAAATTAAGTTTGCTAAGTTTATTTTTTCCCAGTAAAGTTTAAAAACAACAAAAACTTACTTACTGTAATTATTTTCAGCTACTTGTCAACTGACAAAACTTGTGTTAAGCTTTAGTTGGTTTTCAGAACCTGTGCTTTAAATTTTCATTGAAGTCAAGTTACTCGAAACCTACGGATATGGTTATTTAAGCATGTTACTTATAACGTTTTGCCCGACAAAGTTGGAGTGTTGATAAAAAAATTATCGTATTTTTTTGCCAATTTTGTGTTGTTGAAGAATGAGCTTGACGATTTTAGTAGCGCTTTTTGAAACTGATTCAGTTTAAGTTTTTTTTAGTTACCTACTTAACACTTCAGCAGATTTTTTTATATTACCTGGTCTTTCTTACCCCAAATACAGTTCAGCATTAAATTGCTAGGTGTTACTAATTCTATTACATGTAATTGTTCAGTAGTTCCTACTAAGTACTTATACAAGCTTCATTTTTATAACCTGCCATTTATTTTAGAAGTTTTTATGGTCTAAATAGTTTTTATCAACCTCCTTGACACGAGCCAGCGGGGCTTAACCTTTGGCTCCTCCGCGGGTTAATACACGTCAGGCTGTCGTAAGCTCCAGAAGCAGTTTGGTAGTTACGAAACTTATTTGTGCTTAAATAATTAGGTAAGTATCTATCCACTACCTATTGCTAAGTAGTAGGTTAGTAATAAGTTATTTGTAGTAGCTACATCTACACTTCTACACCAATATTGTAAAGAGAAATGAATTTATTTTTTTGTGTTTATTACTCAAAATCTACTGGCCCGATTTCAAAAATTCTTTCACCATTCGAAAGCTACATTATCCCTGAGTGACATAGGGCACGAAACGGGAGCAAAGCCGAGAGGAAATGAGCTAACATGCTATAAATAAATTATTAACCAACTGTTTTTTTTTTTTTGTTATTGAAAGCACAAATCGCAAGTAATCGCATTTAAATATTTGCATCAAAATAATAACTTTCAATTAGTGATAGAAAAAGTTTTATCGATAAGTAAGGTGATACACTTAGTTTCTATTATAAATACGGCGGAGCTTAGGTTAGTGTGTAATAAAATGCGATAATGCTTACAATAATATTAAATTTATAATACTACTGCAACCGCAATTTTTTGATAATTTATTTTATCGGACAGCTGTAAATTTTGTAGCTACAAATATATGTATGTTCTAGATATAATTAGGGATTTTATGAATGGTAGAGATAGTGGATTCTTAACTTACCGGTAGGTTTAGGCATATTCCTCTTGACCTGCATCCATTTATACGTTGGTACCGCAGAGTGAGAGGAATGCCCCTGAAGTCCCTGCAGGTGCCCGTGCGCTCCCACGCACTCCCCCTCCCGAGGGAACCCCTCCCGCAGCCCCCCAAACTCCTCTTTTGGCTGATAATGCTCAAACTCAGGGCACGGCAGCGGCGAGCCTGCGTGGTTGTACTGCATCGCCGTCTCATCCACAAAATGCATGTTGTATTTCGTCTCTATGTAGTGATTGTCCAGTTTGTGGTCGTGCATGTGAAGCTCCTCCGGCCTCGGCACATCCTCTCTGTGCTTATAAGGCTCCGAGTGAGGAGGCAACGTGTGGATGGGGTAGTTCGGCTGCAGCTCTCCGTAGTCCAAATTCGTGTAACAAAGTCCTGCGTCGGTGCTGATGACCGGCGTGGGAGGGTGCTCGTGCGCCGGCTGGCCGTGCAGCAGGGGGTCGTAGTAGTGCGCCGGCGCCTCGTAGTACCCCTCGTGGTAGCCTTCGTACGGCGGCTGGTACCCCGCACCCTGCTGGTAGTACTCTGCGCTCCCGTAATTCTGCTGGTTGTTGTACATCCCGACGTCCATAGTCATCATGTTGTCACGATCACCGCGTCTATCGATAACGATAAATCGTTTTTACATCACACACATCACTAGGGCGGTCGGGCGAGAAGCGCTCGCGGTAGCTATTAGCGTCCCGGAAACTCGGAGCGTTCGAATTTTAAACGGGCTAGTGCCGAGCCGTGCGGTATCGATCGCACGCCCGCGCGCCAGGTGAGCCGACGGACACTGAACGCGCCGCACACCGAGGCATATTTTTTCTTAACCACACCTAAAACTGAGATTTACCGTCCTTCTCTAGCTTACGACAAACATGACGATGTAACAAAGACAGACTTATCAACAAGTTTTGGCGATATCACACTGATAAGCGAGTAAGAAATGTGATTTTGAAGTAAAGACACGTTTAGGTAAGTGAGTTTGAAAAAAAGCCCTGTGCAGTCGGACCGTGGGCCAGGCTCGTGGTGTCGTGAGCAGGTAGAGCGTTATTCTGGAAACTTTTTGTGTTTAGTGGGAGGGGCCTGCTCCTCGGCCCCTCCTATAAGGGTTGGAGCAGGCCAATGGCGCGGAGCGCTCTCTCGCTCCAAGCTGTATTGGCTGCGTGGAGATAATAGTGCGAATCTGGGAGGCTGGGTGCAGACGAGGTTTTTTTTATTTACTTTGTGTAGTGCTGAATGGCCCTCGACGTCCGTTCGCTGAATGCTTTAATTTATTCCTCTGACGTAAATCGATTTCAAGGTGCGAACAGTTGGTCTATTCGCTTCGCTACTGCCATGTTAATCAAGTCGGCAGCTGCCTCTATGTACTGTAAATAATGTTTTATTCAGGCCATTGTTGAAAGGCTTCGTAATGTCGACTTACTTATTGTATATAACTATGTAGGTATTGAGAGTTTTCTTTGTTTAATCTGTTTTTTTTAACTCTCTTTTAAAATAAGCCATTCCAATTTGTATTTAGCACATAAAGTTTTTTCTTTCAATATGAAGTTCATAACATTTTGAAAAAGACTAGGTAATGATCATGTATGCATGGTAGCAGCTATAATTTTCGGGATAACAAGTATCCTATACCCCTACCTTTATAATGCACTTTACCATTGTGCCAATATTCAACAAGGTACATTTAGTGGCTTACTCGTAATATGTTATAATGTAGACAAAGAATGACGATCAAAGTTTGGTATCTACTCTAGGATTTAAAATCTTAGAGGAACAGAAAGTAGGTGAAATAGCTCTATTTAGTACCTACCTGCTGACTTTATCTCTAGAATCTGTAAATAGGTAGCTACTAGGTACCTATATAAACAAAGCTACTAATCAAATGGTAATCGGCGATAAAACAACCACATCAATTCATAAAAGAGAATAGATAACTTCAGATTTTCGTCAAATACAGTTAAAATCTATCCCAGCTAATATAGTTTTTATTACCTAAAACCGCATTAAACTTGGTCCATCCGTTTGGACAAAGCCACCAAACCGACAAGCGACAACTGTGTTAGGTACCTACAGAACTCTTCGTTTTTCATCCTTTAGTCAGTTGTTAAACATCAGATTGAATATCTCACATACAAAATAAATTGCATAGGACAATCTCACATTATTTTGGGCTCTAAAGTAGATAAAGGTACCAACTCAAATTTAGAAATAATAAAATACACAACCTACGTCCAAGGACGTAGAAACGTTTTTCTACGTTCATGCCTACAACATTTTTTATTACTAATACCACATAAACGCTCTTGACCGATTTTCTACCAAACAACAACAAAATTATGTGGCAAATCTCTATCTGATAAATTGTGATTAATTTAATTTGTTTGTGTTGTAGTAATAATAACCTTTGAGTGATTGTTTAACAGATGTCGTAAGAAGTGATTACCCATTTTGTCTTCAATTTTTGTACGAGGTGAGTTTGAAAGGTTAACTTGGTAAGGATCGACCGAGGCGAATGTACAAAGATCAAATTAAAGATGCTTTGACAAAATTCAGGTCCTGTGGACTCGCAACAGACGAGCATGAATGAAATGACTTATGGACAAAGAAGAAGTAAAAGATGTATGCCAGGATCGTAGCAAGTGGAGAGTCGATCTCTGCCTAGGCCTACGGGAAAAAGGCGTGACAGTTTGTGTGTCTGTAATTTAAAAATCATTGCGCGTGTTTCTTTCTTGACTAAATGAAGACTAAAAGAAGCAAATGAAATCCTTTTAGAAATTGCAATAAATCACCTAAGTATTGGCCCTACCTAAAGCCCTAATATTATTAGTATCTACTGATTGCATTAGTCGTTTTTAGCGTTCCGTACCCAAAGGGTAAAACGGGACCAAATTACTAAGACTCCGCTGTCCGTCCGTCGGTCTGTCGGTCCGCCTGTCACCACCGGTGTGAAGTTGGCAGCCAACTTTAGCAGCCAAGTAACCGACCAAATTAGAGAGACTTTTTTGCCAAAGCAATTAGGACCCTTTGTTCACTGAAATCCGATATAAATTGATTATCTATACCTTAAAAAATATCAAGACTATTCAATAAACACACCTAAAAAATAAAACGTTAGAGAAGAAAAAATTTAGGACAAATGATGGCTGCTGGCGAATCAAGACCGCCCTACGCTTAGTAGGCCAACGAAATTTTCAGGCACGCTAAGCACAATGTCTAGGCTATCGAATAAGTATCATTTCAGCCTGGCTAAATGCCTGCTAGAGCCTCCAACGGTCATACGAAATGAAGTATTTGAAAATTGTCACCAAAATCTGAAGCCGCGGTGGGTTTCGACTAGTGGGACGGCTAGCAAGGGGATGAATGCTATGCCATAGCATCAGTTACCTTCTAAACTATCTGAAAAATCCTGAAAGAACCTGGCTAAATGATTCACTGAACCTGAAATGACTCTATGAAACATTTTCAACTTTTTTTCTAACCAGCATTTTCTCAAATAAAGTACCCTTAGACGAAAAAGTTGGACACAGCCTTTCATTTTTCTGAAACTTTACATATCTGGCTGCAAAATAATATAAAACACAGCCTGGCTGAAGCTCAAAACCAGAAGAAAATCGATACCTGAAATTCCGTAGTAGCAAAAAAAATTCTGACCCAAGTTGGCTGCTGGCGAATCACGGTCGCCCTACGCTTACAGTGGCAGAAAAACTTTTAAGTTCGATAAGCTTAATGTCTAGGCTATCGAATGAATACCATTTCAGCCCGGCTAAACGCCTGCTAGAGCCTCCAACTGTCATACGAAATGAAGTATTTGAAACTTGTCACCAAAATCAGATACCGCGGTGGATTTCGACCAGTGGGACGGCTAGCAAGGGGATGAATGCTATGCCATAGCATCAGTTACCTTCTAAACTATCTGAAAAATTCTGAAAGAACCTGGCTAAATGATTCACTGAACCTGAAATGACTCTATGAAACATTTTCAACTTTTTTTCTAACCAGCATGTTCTCAAATAAAGTACCCTTAGATGGAAAAGTTGGACACAGCCTTTCATTTTTCTGAAACTTTACATATCTGGCTACAAAATAATATAAAATACAGCCTGGCTGAAGCTCAAAACCAGAAGAAAATCGATGCCTGAAATTCCGTAGTAGCAAAAAAAATTCTGACCCAAGTTGGCTGCTGGCGAATCACGGTCGCCCTACGCTTACAGCAGCAACAAAACTTTCAGGTTCGATAAGCTAAATGTTTAGGCTATCGAAGAAATACCATTTCAGCCCGGCTAAACGCCTGCTAGAGCCTCCCACTGTCATACGAAATGAAGTTTTTAAAACTTGTCACCAAAACCAGATACCGCGGTGGATTTCGACCAGTGGGACGGCTAGCAAGGGGATGAATGCTATGCCATAGCATCAGTTACCTTCTAAACTATCTGAAAAATCCTGAAAGAACCTGGCTAAATGATTCACTGAACCTGAAATGACTCTATGAAACATTTTCAACTTTTTTTCTAACCACCATGTTCTCAAATAAAGTACCCTTAGACGGAAAAGTTGGACACAGCCTTTCATTTTTCTGAAACTTTACATATCTGGCTGCAAAATAATATAAAACACAGCCTGGCTGAAGCTCAAAACCAGAAGAAAATCGATGCCTGAAATTCCGTAGTAGCAAAAAAAATTCTGACCCAAGTTGGCTGCTGGCGAATCACGGTCGCCCTACGCTTACAGTGGCAGTAAAACTTTTAAGTTCGATAAGCTTAATGTCTAGGCTATCGAATGAATACCATTTCAGCCCGGCTAAACGCCTGCTGGAGCCTCCAACTGTCATACGAAATGAAGTATTTGAAACTTGTCACCAAAATCAGATACCGCGGTGGATTTCGACCAGTGGGACGGCTAGCAAGGGGATAAATGCTATGCCATAGCATCAGTTACCTTCTAAACTATCTGAAAAATCCTGAAAGAACCTGGCTAAATGATTCACTGAACCTGAAATGACTCTATGAAACATTTTCAACTTTTTTTCTAACCAGCATGTTCTCAAATAAAGTACCCTTAGACGGAAAATTTGGACACAGCCTTTCATTTTTCTGAAACTTTACATATCTAGCTACAAAACAATATAAAACACAGCCTGGCTGAAGCTCAAAACCAGAAGATAATCGATACCTGAAATTCCGTAGTAGCAAAAATAATTCTGACCCAAGTTGGCTGCTGGCGAATCACGGTCGCCCTACGCTTACAGTAGCAACAAAACTTTCAGGTTCGATAAGCTAAATGTCTAGGCTATCGAAGAAATACCATTTCAGCCCGGCTAAACGCCTGCTGGAGCCTCCAACTGTCATACGAAATGAAGTATTTGAAACTTGTCACCAAAATCAGATACCGCGGTGGATTTCGACCAGTGGGACGGCTAGCAAGGGGATGAATGCTATGCCATAGCATCAGTTACCTTCTAAACTATCTGAAAAATCCTGAAAGAACCTGGCTAAATGATTCACTGAACCTGAAATGACTCTATGAAACATTTTCAACTTTTTTTCTAACCACCATGTTCTCAAATAAAGTACCCTTAGACGGAAAAGTTGGACACAGCCTTTCATTTTTCTGAAACTTTACATATATGGCTACAAAATAATATAAAACACAGCCTGGCTGAAGCTCAAAACCAGAAGAAAATCGATGCCTGAAATTCCGTAGTAGCAAAAAAAATTCTGACCCAAGTTGGCTGCTGGCGAATCACGGTCGCCCTACGCTTACAGTAGCAACAAAACTTTCAGGATCGATAAGCTTAATGTCTAGGCTATCGAATGAATACTATTTCAGCCCGGCTAAACGCCTGCTAGAGCCTCCCACTGTCATACGAAATGAAGTTTTTAAAAATTGTCACCAAAACCAGATACCGCGGTGGATTTCGACCAGTGGGACGGCTAGCAAGGGGATGAATGCTATGCCACATCATCAGTTACCTTCTAAACTATCTGAAAAATCCTGAAAGAACCTGGCTAAATGATTCACTGAACCTGAAATGACTCTATGAAACATTTTCAACTTTTTTTCTAACCACCATGTTCTCAAATAAAGTACCCTTAGACGGAAAAGTTGGACACAGCCTTTCATTTTTCTGAAACTTAACATATCTGGCTACAAAATAATATAAAACACAGCCTGGCTGAAGCTCAAAACCAGAAGAAAATCGATGCCTGAAATTCCGTAGTAGCAAAAAAAATTCTGACCCAAGTTGGCTGCTGGCGAATCACGGTCGCCCTACGCTTACAGTAGCAACAAAACTTTCAGGATCGATAAGCTTAATGTCTAGGCTATCGAATGAATACTATTTCAGCCCGGCTAAACGCCTGCTAGAGCCTCCAACTGTCATACAAAATGAAGTATTTGAAACTTGTCACCAAAATCAGATACCGCGGTGGGTTTCGACCAGTGGGACGGCTAGCAAGGAGATGAATGCTATGCCATAGCATCAGTTACCTTCTAAACTATCTGAAAAATCCTGAAAGAACCTGGCTAAATGATTCACTGAACCTGAAATGACTCTATGAAACATTTTCAACTTTTTTTCTAACCACCATGTTCTCAAATAAAGTACCCTTAGACGGAAAAGTTGGACACAGCCTTTCATTTTTCTGAAACTTAACATATCTGGCTACAAAATAAAATAAAACACAGCCTGGCTGAAGCTCAAAACCAGAAGAAAATCGATACCTGAAATTCCGTAGTAGCAAAAAAAATTCTGACCCAAGTTGGCTGCTGGCGAATCACGGTCGCCCTACGCTTACAGTAGCAACAAAACTTTCAGGATCGATAAGCTTAATGTCTAGGCTATCGAATGAATACTATTTCAGCCCGGCTAAACGCCTGCTAGAGCCTCCAACTGTCATACAAAATGAAGTATTTGAAACTTGTCACCAAAATCAGATACCGCGGTGGATTTCGACCAGTGGGACGGCTAGCAAGGGGATGAATGCTATGCCATAGCATCAGTTACCTTCTAAACTATCTGAAAAATCCTGAAAGAACCTGGCTAAATGATTCACTGAACCTGAAATGACTCTATGAAACATTTTCTACTTTTTTTCTAACCAGCATGTTCTCAAATAAAGTACCCTTAGACGGAAAAGTTGGACACAGCCTTTCATTTTTCTGAAACTTTACATATCTGGCTACAGAATAATATAAAATACAGCCTGGCTGAAGCTCAAAACCAGAAGAAAATCGATGCCTGAAATTCCGTAGTAGCAAAAAAAATTCTGACCCAAGTTGGCTGCTGGCGAATCACGGTCGCCCTACGCTTACAGTGGCAGTAAAACTTTTAAGTTCGATAAGCTTAATGTCTAGGCTATCGAATGAATACCATTTCAGCCCGGCTAAACGCCTGCTGGAGCCTCCAACTGTCATACGAAATGAAGTATTTGAAACTTGTCACCAAAATCAGATACCGCGGTGGATTTCGACCAGTGGGACGGCTAGCAAGGGGATGAATGCTATGCCATAGCATCAGTTACCTTCTAAACTATCTGAAAAATCCTGAAAGAACCTGGCTAAATGATTCACTGAACCTGAAATGACTCTATGAAACATTTTCAACTTTTTTTCTAACCAGCATGTTCTCAAATAAAGTACCCTTAGACGGAAAAGTTGGACACAGCCTTTCATTTTTCTGAAACTTTACATATCTGGCTACAAAATAATATAAAACACAGCTTGGCTGAAGCTCAAAACCAGAAGAAAATCGATGCCTGAAATTCCGTAGTAGCAAAAAAAATTCTGACCCAAGTTGGCTGCTGGCGAATCACGGTCGCCCTACGTTTACAGTGGCAGAAAAACTATCAAGTTCGATAAGTTAAATGTCTAGGCTATCGAATGAATACTATTTCAGCCCGGCTAAACGCCTGCTAGAGCCTCCAACTGTCATACGAAATGAAGTATTTGAAACTTGTCACCAAAATCAGATACCGCGGTGGATTTCGACCAGTGGGACGGCTAGCAAGGGGATAAATGCTATGCCATAGCATCAGTTACCTTCTAAACTATCTGAAAAATCCTGAAAGAACCTGGCTAAATGATTCACTGAACCTGAAATGACTCTATGAAACATTTTCAACTTTTTTTCTAACCAGCATGTTCTCAAATAAAGTACCCTTAGACGGAAAATTTGGACACAGCCTTTCATTTTTCTGAAACTTTACATATCTAGCTACAAAACAATATAAAACACAGCCTGGCTGAAGCTCAAAACCAGAAGATAATCGATACCTGAAATTCCGTAGTAGCAAAAATAATTCTGACCCAAGTTGGCTGCTGGCGAATCACGGTCGCCCTACGCTTACAGTAGCAACAAAACTTTCAGGTTCGATAAGCTAAATGTCTAGGCTATCGAAGAAATACCATTTCAGCCCGGCTAAACGCCTGCTAGAGCCTCCCACTGTCATACGAAATGAAGTTTTTAAAACTTGTCACCAAAATCAGATACCGCGGTGGATTTCGACCAGTGGGACGGCTAGCAAGGGGATGAATGCTATGCCATAGCATCAGTTACCTTCTAATCTATCTGAAAAATCCTGAAAGAACCTGGCTAAATGATTCACTGAACCTGAAATGACTCTATGAAACATTTTCAACTTTTTTTCTAACCAGCATGTTCTCAAATAAAGTACCCTTAGACGGAAAAGTTGGACACAGCCTTTCATTTTTCTGAAACTTTACATATCTGGCTACAAAATAATATAAAATACAGCCTGGCTGAAGCTCAAAACCAGAAGAAAATCGATGCCTGAAATTCCGTAGTAGCAAAAAAAATTCTGACCCAAGTTGGCTGCTGGCGAATCACGGTCGCCCTACGCTTACAGTGGCAGAAAAACTTTTAAGTTCGATAAGCTTAATGTCTAGGCTATCGAATGAATACCATTTCAGCCCGGCTAAACGCCTGCTGGAGCCTCCAACTGTCATACGAAATGAAGTATTTGAAACTTGTCACCAAAATCAGATACCGCGGTGGATTTCGACCAGTGGGACGGCTAGCAAGGGGATGAATGCTATGCCATAGCATCAGTTACCTTCTAAGCTATCTGAAAAATCCTGAAAGAACCTGGCTAAATGATTCACTGAACCTGAAATGACTCTATGAAACATTTTCAACTTTTTTTCTAACCACCATGTTCTCAAATAAAGTACCCTTAGACGGAAAAGTTGGACACAGCCTTTCATTTTTCTGAAACTTTACATATCTGGCTACAAAATAATATAAAATACAGCCTGGCTGAAGCTCAAAACCAGAAGAAAATCGATGCCTGAAATTCCGTAGTAGCAAAAAAAATTCTGACCCAAGTTGGCTGCTGGCGAATCACGGTCGCCCTACGCTTACAGTGGCAGAAAAACTTTTAAGTTCGATAAGCTTCATGTCTAGGCTATCGAATGAATACTATTTCAGCCCGGCTAAACGCCTGCTAGAGCCTCCAACTGTCATACGAAATGAAGTATTTGAAACTTGTCACCAAAATCAGATACCGCGGTGGATTTCGACCAGTGGGACGGCTAGCAAGGGGATAAATGCTATGCCATAGCATCAGTTACCTTCTAAACTATCTGAAAAATCCTGAAAGAACCTGGCTAAATGATTCACTGAACCTGAAATGACTCTATGAAACATTTTCAACTTTTTTTCTAACCAGCATGTTCTCAAATAAAGTACCCTTAGACGGAAAATTTGGACACAGCCTTTCATTTTTCTGAAACTTTACATATCTAGCTACAAAATAATATAAAACACAGCCTGGCTGAAGCTCAAAACCAGAAGATAATCGATACCTGAAATTCCGTAGTAGCAAAAATAATTCTGACCCAAGTTGGCTGCTGGCGAATCACGGTCGCCCTACGCTTACAGTAGCAACAAAACTTTCAGGTTCGATAAGCTAAATGTCTAGGCTATCGAAGTAATACCATTTCAGCCCGGCTAAACGCCTGCTAGAGCCTCCCACTGTCATACGAAATGAAGTTTTTAAAACTTGTCACCAAAATCAGATACCGCGGTGGATTTCGACCAGTGGGACGGCTAGCAAGGGGATGAATGCTATGCCATAGCATCAGTTACCTTCTAATCTATCTGAAAAATCCTGAAAGAAACTGGCTAAATGATTCACTGAACCTGAAATGACTCTATGAAACATTTTCATTTTTTTTCTAACCAGCATGTTCTCAAATAAAGTACCCTTAGACGGAAAAGTTGGACACAGCCTTTCATTTTTCTGAAACTTTACATATCTGGCTACAAAATAATATAAAATACAGCCTGGCTGAAGCTCAAAACCAGAAGAAAATCGATGCCTGAAATTCCGTAGTAGCAAAAAAAATTCTGACCCAAGTTGGCTGCTGGCGAATCACGGTCGCCCTACGCTTACAGTGGCAGTAAAACTTTTAAGTTCGATAAGCTTAATGTCTAGGCTATCGAATGAATACCATTTCAGCCCGGCTAAACGCCTGCTGGAGCCTCCAACTGTCATACGAAATGAAGTATTTGAAACTTGTCACCAAAATCAGATACCGCGGTGGATTTCGACCAGTGGGACGGCTAGCAAGGGGATGAATGCTATGCCATAGCATCAGTTACCTTCTAAACTATCTGAAAAATCCTGAAAGAACCTGGCTAAATGATTCACTGAACCTGAAATGACTCTATGAAACATTTTCAACTTTTTTTCTAACCACCATGTTCTCAAATAAAGTACCCTTAGACGGAAAAGTTGGACACAGCCTTTCATTTTTCTGAAACTTTACATATATGGCTACAAAATAATATAAAACACAGCCTGGCTGAAGCTCAAAACCAGAAGAAAATCGATGCCTGAAATTCCGTAGTAGCAAAAAAAATTCTGACCCAAGTTGGCTGCTGGCGAATCACGGTCGCCCTACGCTTACAGTAGCAACAAAACTTTCAGGATCGATAAGCTTAATGTCTAGGCTATCGAATGAATACTATTTCAGCCCGGCTAAACGCCTGCTAGAGCCTCCCACTGTCATACGAAATGAAGTTTTTAAAAATTGTCACCAAAACCAGATACCGCGGTGGATTTCGACCAGTGGGACGGCTAGCAAGGGGATGAATGCTATGCCACATCATCAGTTACCTTCTAAACTATCTGAAAAATCCTGAAAGAACCTGGCTAAATGATTCACTGAACCTGAAATGACTCTATGAAACATTTTCAACTTTTTTTCTAACCACCATGTTCTCAAATAAAGTACCCTTAGACGGAAAAGTTGGACACAGCCTTTCATTTTTCTGAAACTTAACATATCTGGCTACAAAATAATATAAAACACAGCCTGGCTGAAGCTCAAAACCAGAAGAAAATCGATGCCTGAAATTCCGTAGTAGCAAAAAAAATTCTGACCCAAGTTGGCTGCTGGCGAATCACGGTCGCCCTACGCTTACAGTAGCAACAAAACTTTCAGGATCGATAAGCTTAATGTCTAGGCTATCGAATGAATACTATTTCAGCCCGGCTAAACGCCTGCTAGAGCCTCCAACTGTCATACAAAATGAAGTATTTGAAACTTGTCACCAAAATCAGATACCGCGGTGGGTTTCGACCAGTGGGACGGCTAGCAAGGAGATAAATGCTATGCCATAGCATCAGTTACCTTCTAAACTATCTGAAAAATCCTGAAAGAACCTGGCTAAATGATTCACTGAACCTGAAATGACTCTATGAAACATTTTCAACTTTTTTTCTAACCACCATGTTCTCAAATAAAGTACCCTTAGACGGAAAAGTTGGACACAGCCTTTCATTTTTCTGAAACTTAACATATCTGGCTACAAAATAATATAAAACACAGCCTGGCTGAAGCTCAAAACCAGAAGAAAATCGATACCTGAAATTCCGTAGTAGCAAAAAAAATTCTGACCCAAGTTGGCTGCTGGCGAATCACGGTCGCCCTACGCTTACAGTAGCAACAAAACTTTCAGGATCGATAAGCTTAATGTCTAGGCTATCGAATGAATACTATTTCAGCCCGGCTAAACGCCTGCTAGAGCCTCCAACTGTCATACAAAATGAAGTATTTGAAACTTGTCACCAAAATCAGATACCGCGGTGGGTTTCGACCAGTGGGACGGCTAGCAAGGAGATGAATGCTATGCCATAGCATCAGTTACCTTCTAAACTATCTGAAAAATCCTGAAAGAACCTGGCTAAATGATTCACTGAACCTGAAATGACTCTATGAAACATTTTCAACTTTTTTTCTAACCACCATGTTCTCAAATAAAGTACCCTTAGACGGAAAAGTTGGACACAGCCTTTCATTTTTCTGAAACTTAACATATCTGGCTACAAAATAATATAAAACACAGCCTGGCTGAAGCTCAAAACCAGAAGATAATCGATACCTGAAATTCCGTAGTAGCAAAAATAATTCTGACCCAAGTTGGCTGCTGGCGAATCACGGTCGCCCTACGCTTACAGTAGCAACAAAACTTTCAGGTTCGATAAGCTAAATGTCTAGGCTATCGAAGTAATACCATTTCAGCCCGGCTAAACGCCTGCTAGAGCCTCCCACTGTCATACGAAATGAAGTTTTTAAAACTTGTCACCAAAATCAGATACCGCGGTGGATTTCGACCAGTGGGACGGCTAGCAAGGGGATGAATGCTATGCCATAGCATCAGTTACCTTCTAATCTATCTGAAAAATCCTGAAAGAAACTGGCTAAATGATTCACTGAACCTGAAATGACTCTATGAAACATTTTCATTTTTTTTCTAACCAGCATGTTCTCAAATAAAGTACCCTTAGACGGAAAAGTTGGACACAGCCTTTCATTTTTCTGAAACTTTACATATCTGGCTACAAAATAATATAAAATACAGCCTGGCTGAAGCTCAAAACCAGAAGAAAATCGATGCCTGAAATTCCGTAGTAGCAAAAAAAATTCTGACCCAAGTTGGCTGCTGGCGAATCACGGTCGCCCTACGCTTACAGTGGCAGTAAAACTTTTAAGTTCGATAAGCTTAATGTCTAGGCTATCGAATGAATACCATTTCAGCCCGGCTAAACGCCTGCTGGAGCCTCCAACTGTCATACGAAATGAAGTATTTGAAACTTGTCACCAAAATCAGATACCGCGGTGGATTTCGACCAGTGGGACGGCTAGCAAGGGGATGAATGCTATGCCATAGCATCAGTTACCTTCTAAACTATCTGAAAAATCCTGAAAGAACCTGGCTAAATGATTCACTGAACCTGAAATGACTCTATGAAACATTTTCAACTTTTTTTCTAACCACCATGTTCTCAAATAAAGTACCCTTAGACGGAAAAGTTGGACACAGCCTTTCATTTTTCTGAAACTTTACATATATGGCTACAAAATAATATAAAACACAGCCTGGCTGAAGCTCAAAACCAGAAGAAAATCGATGCCTGAAATTCCGTAGTAGCAAAAAAAATTCTGACCCAAGTTGGCTGCTGGCGAATCACGGTCGCCCTACGCTTACAGTAGCAACAAAACTTTCAGGATCGATAAGCTTAATGTCTAGGCTATCGAATGAATACTATTTCAGCCCGGCTAAACGCCTGCTAGAGCCTCCCACTGTCATACGAAATGAAGTTTTTAAAAATTGTCACCAAAACCAGATACCGCGGTGGATTTCGACCAGTGGGACGGCTAGCAAGGGGATGAATGCTATGCCACATCATCAGTTACCTTCTAAACTATCTGAAAAATCCTGAAAGAACCTGGCTAAATGATTCACTGAACCTGAAATGACTCTATGAAACATTTTCAACTTTTTTTCTAACCACCATGTTCTCAAATAAAGTACCCTTAGACGGAAAAGTTGGACACAGCCTTTCATTTTTCTGAAACTTAACATATCTGGCTACAAAATAATATAAAACACAGCCTGGCTGAAGCTCAAAACCAGAAGAAAATCGATGCCTGAAATTCCGTAGTAGCAAAAAAAATTCTGACCCAAGTTGGCTGCTGGCGAATCACGGTCGCCCTACGCTTACAGTAGCAACAAAACTTTCAGGATCGATAAGCTTAATGTCTAGGCTATCGAATGAATACTATTTCAGCCCGGCTAAACGCCTGCTAGAGCCTCCAACTGTCATACAAAATGAAGTATTTGAAACTTGTCACCAAAATCAGATACCGCGGTGGGTTTCGACCAGTGGGACGGCTAGCAAGGAGATAAATGCTATGCCATAGCATCAGTTACCTTCTAAACTATCTGAAAAATCCTGAAAGAACCTGGCTAAATGATTCACTGAACCTGAAATGACTCTATGAAACATTTTCAACTTTTTTTCTAACCACCATGTTCTCAAATAAAGTACCCTTAGACGGAAAAGTTGGACACAGCCTTTCATTTTTCTGAAACTTAACATATCTGGCTACAAAATAATATAAAACACAGCCTGGCTGAAGCTCAAAACCAGAAGAAAATCGATACCTGAAATTCCGTAGTAGCAAAAAAAATTCTGACCCAAGTTGGCTGCTGGCGAATCACGGTCGCCCTACGCTTACAGTAGCAACAAAACTTTCAGGATCGATAAGCTTAATGTCTAGGCTATCGAATGAATACTATTTCAGCCCGGCTAAACGCCTGCTAGAGCCTCCAACTGTCATACAAAATGAAGTATTTGAAACTTGTCACCAAAATCAGATACCGCGGTGGGTTTCGACCAGTGGGACGGCTAGCAAGGAGATGAATGCTATGCCATAGCATCAGTTACCTTCTAAACTATCTGAAAAATCCTGAAAGAACCTGGCTAAATGATTCACTGAACCTGAAATGACTCTATGAAACATTTTCAACTTTTTTTCTAACCACCATGTTCTCAAATAAAGTACCCTTAGACGGAAAAGTTGGACACAGCCTTTCATTTTTCTGAAACTTAACATATCTGGCTACAAAATAATATAAAACACAGCCTGGCTGAAGCTCAAAACCAGAAGAAAATCGATACCTGAAATTCCGTAGTAGCAAAAAAAATTCTGACCCAAGTTGGCTGCTGGCGAATCACGGTCGCCCTACGCTTACAGTAGCAACAAAACTTTCAGGATCGATAAGCTTAATGTCTAGGCTATCGAATGAATACTATTTCAGCCCGGCTAAACGCCTGCTAGAGCCTCCCACTGTCATACGAAATGAAGTTTTTAAAAATTGTCACCAAAACCAGATACCGCGGTGGATTTCGACCAGTGGGACTGCTAGCAAGGGGATGAATGCTATGCCATAGCATCAGTTACCTTCTAAACTATCTGAAAAATCCTGAAAGAACCTGGCTAAATGATTCACTGAACCTGAAATGACTCTATGAAACATTTTCAACTTTTTTTCTCACCACCATGTTCTCAAATAAAGTACCCTTAGACGGAAAAGTTGGACACAGCCTTTCATTTTTCTGAAACTTTACATATCTGGCTACAAAATAATATAAAATACAGCCTGGCTGAAGCTCAAAACCAGAAGAAAATCGATGCCTGAAATTCCGTAGTAGCAAAAAAAATTCTGACCCAAGTTGGCTGCTGGCGAATCACGGTCGCCCTACGCTTACAGTGGCAGTAAAACTTTTAAGTTCGATAAGCTTCATGTCTAGGCTATCGAATGAATACAATTTCAGCCCGGCTAAACGCCTGCTGGAGCCTCCAACTGTCATACGAAATGAAGTATTTGAAACTTGTCACCAAAATCAGATACCGCGGTGGATTTCGACCAGTGGGACGGCTAGCAAGGGGATGAATGCTATGCCATAGCATCAGTTACCTTCTAAACTATCTGAAAAATCCTGAAAGAACCTGGCTAAATGATTCACTGAACCTGAAATGACTCTATGAAACATTTTCTACTTTTTTTCTAACCAGCATGTTCTCAAATAAAGTACCCTTAGACGGAAAAGTTGGACACAGCCTTTCATTTTTCTGAAACTTTACATATCTGGCTACAGAATAATATAAAATACAGCCTGGCTGAAGCTCAAAACCAGAAGAAAATCGATGCCTGAAATTCCGTAGTAGCAAAAAAAATTCTGACCCAAGTTGGCTGCTGGCGAATCACGGTCGCCCTACGCTTACAGTGGCAGTAAAACTTTTAAGTTCGATAAGCTTAATGTCTAGGCTATCGAATGAATACCATTTCAGCCCGGCTAAACGCCTGCTGGAGCCTCCAACTGTCATACGAAATGAAGTATTTGAAACTTGTCACCAAAATCAGATACCGCGGTGGATTTCGACCAGTGGGACGGCTAGCAAGGGGATGAATGCTATGCCATAGCATCAGTTACCTTCTAAACTATCTGAAAAATCCTGAAAGAACCTGGCTAAATGATTCACTGAACCTGAAATGACTCTATGAAACATTTTCAACTTTTTTTCTAACCAGCATGTTCTCAAATAAAGTACCCTTAGACGGAAAAGTTGGACACAGCCTTTCATTTTTCTGAAACTTTACATATCTGGCTACAAAATAATATAAAACACAGCTTGGCTGAAGCTCAAAACCAGAAGAAAATCGATGCCTGAAATTCCGTAGTAGCAAAAAAAATTCTGACCCAAGTTGGCTGCTGGCGAATCACGGTCGCCCTACGTTTACAGTGGCAGAAAAACTATCAAGTTCGATAAGCTAAATGTCTAGGCTATCGAATGAATTTCATTTCAGCCCGGCTAAACGCCTGCTAGAGCCTCCAACTGTCATACGAAATGAAGTTTTTGAAACTTGTCACCAAAATCAGATACCGCGGTGGATTTCGACCAGTGGGACGGCTAGCAAGGAGATGAATGCTATGCCATAGCATCAGAAACCCTGTAAACTATCTGAAAAATCCATTTCATAATTCCAGCATTTTATAATTTCTATTATAAAATGCCCTAAAATGTTTTGGTCGTTCACGAAATCTATTAAAAAAGGTTCTAATACACAGTTCTAATATCCTCTCTTTCGTATGAAGGTAAAGTGGCAGACTCTGGTAAAGATGCTTGTGACCTCTTTGCAACCTATTTCCAGACAACTTTTCTAACCCCCTCCTCCTCTTCCTCAACAACTTCTACGAGCACTCAATATATGACTCAGAAGCAACGTAGTAATTATACTAATGCCTTAGGTAGCATTGAAATTACACCTGATAAGGTAAACAAGTTAATGAAAACGTTAGATTTAGCTAAGGGAGCAGAGCCAGACCAAATAACGCCTTTATTTGTAACAAAATGTTCAGATGCCTTGAGAAAACCTCTAGTAATACTATTTTCACGCTCGGTAACAGAAGGTATAGTTCCTAACATCTGGAAGTCTGCTTTTATAACGCCTGTTCATAAGAGCGGCGGTAAGAATGACGTTAAAAACTACAGACCAATATCTAAACTATGTATATTTGCTAAAATATTTGAACGTATTGTTTACTCGCAGGTCTACAGTGGTATGTCGGTCTTATTTATTTCTGAACAACATGGGTTTCTTAAAAAGCGCTCAACAACGTCAAATCTATTATCCTTTATAGACTACACTACCTCTCATATGGACTCAGGGGGACAGGTTGATGCCATATTCACGGACTACAGCAAATGTTTTGATCGTATTGACCACACTGTTCTCTTACAGAAGCTCCTCAACGCTGGAATCCATGGAAATTTATACAGATGGTTTAAATCCTACATTGAAAACCGATCCCAGGCTGTTGCTATTAACGGCTTCTCATCAACATGGCAGCTAGTACCGTCAGGAGTGCCCCAGGGTTCCTTATTAGGACCTCTTCCATTTAACATTTTTATCAATGACGTAATTTCTTGTTTTACTAGTTCGAAATTTGTTGTATATGCAGATGACATGAAAATTTTTAAACATATTAATAGTATAACCGATTGCTATCTTTTACAGCAAGACTTAGATAGATTTGATAACTACTGCAAAGTAAATAAATTAGACCTTAATATAGCCAAATGTTATGCTATAACTTTCACACGTAGGACTAAACCAACTAATTTCAAATATAACCTTAGAGGTCAAGTAGTTAAAATAGTAGACGAAATTCGTGATTTAGGTGTGATACATGACTCAAAACTAACTTACGAGAAACACATAGATAACATAGCCAATAGAGCTGACAAGGCCATGTGATTTATTATCAGGTCAAGTTATCAGTTCAGTAGCATTAAAGTAATTAAAATTTTGTATTGTTCATACGTGCGTAGTATACTCGAGTATTGTTCACAAATTTGGAATCCACGGTACGATGTTTATATTAATAAGTTAGAAGCTATTCAAAAAAAACTTATGAGACACCTACAGTACAAATGCAAAATATATGACGACAACTATGAAGCTAGATATAAAAGGCAACATTATGCTACCCCTACGGAAAAGACGTGAGATTGCAGATGTAGTAATGTTAATGAAAATAATGCAGTCTCAAATTGATTCACCTGAACTCCTCTCCAAGATAGATAAATTAAAACCCTCACGCTCTCGTAGGCACCAAAAACTTTTAAATGTCCCCCAATGTGCTACCAACTATAGAAGAAATTCTTTCTTTGTCAGATCCACGTCCACTATAAATAACATGGACCTGTCTGAATTTGACCTTTTCAACTCACCGGTATACAAAGTTCGCAATTCCTTGAGTAATATTTGGTTTGATTGTAAACAAGTTACATTGATTGTAAACAAGTTGTGTACTTAGATTCTATATGTGAAAACTAATTAATGGTGCGTACTGTAATAGTAAATTAGTCAATCTATTTTTCTAATTTACTATTACAGTATGAATAACACTGTATGTTTTCCAAAAATAAATAAATAAATAGCCTAGACATTAAGCTTATCGAACTTAAAAGTTTTGTTGCTACTGTAAGCGTAGGGCGACCGTGATTCGCCAGCAGCCAACTCGGGTCAGAATTTTTTTTGCTACTACGGAATTTCAGGCATCGATTTTCTTCTGGATTTGAGCTTCTGCCAAACTGAGTTTCATATCATTTTCTAGCCAGATATGTAAAGTTTCAGAAAAATGAAAGACTGTGTCCAACTTTTTCGTCTAAGGTACTTTATTTGAGAACATGCTGGTTAGAAAAAAAGTTGAAAATGTTTCATAGAGTCATTTCAGGTTCAGTGAATCATTTAGCCAGGTTCTTTCAGGATTTTTCAGATAGTTTAGAAGGTAACTGATGCTATGGCATAGCATTCATCTCCTTGCTAGCCGTCCCACTGGTCGAAACCCACCGCGGTATCTGATTTTGGTGACAAGTTTCAAATACTTCATTTTGTATGACAGTTGGAGGCTCTAGCAGGCGTTTAGCCGGGCTGAAATGGTATTCATTCGATAGCCTAGACATTAAGCTTATCGAACTTAAAAGTTTTTCTGCCACTGTAAGCGTAGGGCGACCGTGATTCGCCAGCAGCCAACTTGAGTCGGAATTCTTTTTGCTACTACGGAATTTCAGGCATCGACTTTCTTCTGGTTTTGAGCTTCAGCCAGGCTGTATTTTATATTATTTTGTAGCCAGATATGTAAAGTTTCAGAAAAATGAAAGGCTGTGTCCAACTTTTCCGTCTAAGGTTACTTTATTTGAGAACATGGTGGTTAGAAAAAAAGTTGAAAATGTTTCATAGAGTCATTTCAGGTTCAGTGAATCATTTAGCCAGGTTCTTTCAGGATTTTTCAGATAGTTTAGAAGGTAACTGATGCTATGGCATAGCATTCATCTCCTTGCTAGCCGTCCCACTGGTCGAAACCCACCGCGGTATCTGATTTTGGTGACAAGTTTCAAATACTTCATTTTGTATGACAGTTGGAGGCTCTAGCAGGCGTTTAGCCGGACTGAAATGGTATTCATTCGATAGCCTAGACATTAAGCTTATCGAACTTAAAAGTTTTTCTGCCACTGTAAGCGTAGGGCGACCGTGATTCGCCAGCAGCCAACTTGAGTCGGAATTCTTTTTGCTACTACGGAATTTCAGGCATCGACTTTCTTCTGGTTTTGAGCTTCAGCCAGGCTGTGTTTTATATTATTTTGTAGCCAGATATGTAAAGTTTCAGAAAAATGAAAGGCTGTGTCCAACTTTTCCGTCTAAGGGTACTTTATTTGAGAACATACTGGTTAGAAAAAAAGTTGAAAATGTTTCATAGAGTCATTTCAGGTTCAGTGAATCATTTAGCCAGGTTCTTTCAGGATTTTTCAGATAGTTTAGAAGGTAACTGATGCTATGGCATAGCATTCATCCCCTTGCTAGCCGTCCCACTGGTCGAAATCCACCGCGGTATCTGATTTTGGTGACAAGTTTCAAATACTTCATTTCGTATGACAGTTGGAGGCTCCAGCAGGCGTTTAGCCGGGCTGAAATGGTATTCATTCGATAGCCTAGACATTAAGCTTATCGAACTTAAAAGTTTTACTGCCACTGTAAGCGTAGGGCGACCGTGATTCGCCAGCAGCCAACTTGGGTCAGAATTTTTTTTGCTACTACGGAATTTCAGGCATCGATTTTCTTTTGGTTTTGAGCTTCAACCAGGCTGTGTTTTATATTATTTTGTAGCCAGATATGTAAAGTTTCAGAAAAATGAAAGGCTGTGTCCAACTTTTCCGTCTAAGAGTACTTTATTTGAGAACATGCTGGTTAGAAAAAAAGTTGAAAATGTTTCATAGAGTCATTTCAGGTTCAGTGAATCATTTAGCCAGGTTCTTTCAGGATTTTTCAGATAGTTTAGAAGGTAACTGATGCTATGGCATAGCATTCATCCCCTTGCTAGCCGTCCCACTGGTCGAAATCCACCGCGGTATCTGGTTTTGGTGACAAGTTTTAAAAACTTCATTTCGTATGACAGTGGGAGGCTCTAGCAGGCGTTTAGCCGGGCTGAAATGGTATTTCTTCGATAGCCTTGACATTTAGCTTATCGAACCTGAAAGTTTTGTTGCTACTGTAAGCGTAGGGCGACCGTGATTCGCCAGCAGCCAACTTGGGTCAGAATTTTTTTTGCTACTACGGAATTTCAGGCATCGATTTTCTTCTGGTTTTGAGCTTCAGCCAGGCTGTGTTTTATATTATTTTGTAGCCAGATATGTAAAGTTTCAGAAAAATGAAAGGCTGTGTCCAACTTTTCCGTCTAAGGGTACTTTATTTGAGAACATGCTGGTTAGAAAAAAAGTTGAAAATGTTTCATAGAGTCATTTCAGGTTCAGTGAATCATTTAGCCAGGTTCTTTCAGGATTTTTCAGATAGTTTAGAAGGTAACTGATGCTATGGCATAGCATTCATCCCCTTGCTAGCCGTCCCACTGGTCGAAATCCACCGCGGTATCTGATTTTGGTGACAAGTTTCAAATACTTCATTTCGTATGACAGTTGGAGGCTCTAGCAGGCGTTTAGCCGGGCTGAAATGGTATTCATTCGATAGCCTAGACATTAAGCTTATCGAACTTAAAAGTTTTACTGCCACTGTAAGCGTAGGGCGACCGTGATTCGCCAGCAGCCAACTTGGGTCAGAATTTTTATTGCTACTACGGAATTTCAGGCATCGATTTTCTTTTGGTTTTGAGCTTCAACCAGGCTGTGTTTTATATTATTTTGTAGCCAGATATGTAAAGTTTCAGAAAAATGAAAGGCTGTGTCCAACTTTTCCGTCTAAGGGTACTTTATTTGAGAACATGCTGGTTAGAAAAAAAGTTGAAAATGTTTCATAGAGTCATTTCAGGTTCAGTGAATCATTTAGCCAGGTTCTTTCAGGATTTTTCAGATAGTTTAGAAGGTAACTGATGCTATGGCATAGCAATCATCCCCTTGCTAGCCGTCCCGCTGGTCGAAATTCACCGCGGTATCTGGTTTTGGTGACAAGTTTTAAAAACTTCATTTCGTATGACAGTGGGAGACTCTAGCAGGCGTTTAGCCGGGCTCAAATGGTAATTCTTCTATAGCCTAGACATTTAGCTTATCGATCCTGAAAGTTTTGTTGCTACTGTAAGCGTAGGGCGACCGTGATTCGCCAGCAGCCAACTTGGGTCAGAATTTTTTTTGCTACTACGGAATTTCAGGCATCGATTTTCTTCTGGTTTTGAGCTTCAGCCAGGCTGTGTTTTATATTATTTTGTAGCCAGATATGTAAAGTTTCAGAAAAATGAAAGGCTGTGTCCAACTTTTCCGTCTAAGGGTACTTTATTTGAGAACATGCTGGTTAGAAAAAAAGTAGAAAATGTTTCATAGAGTCATTTCAGGTTCAGTGAATCATTTAGCCAGGTTCTTTCAGGATTTTTCAGATAGTTTAGAAGGTAACTGATGCTATGGCATAGCATTCATCCCCTTGCTAGCCGTCCCACTGGTCGAAATCCACCGCGGTATCTGATTTTGGTGACAAGTTTCAAATACTTCATTTCGTATGACAGTTGGAGGCTCTAGCAGGCGTTTAGCCGGGCTGAAATGGTATTCATTCGATAGCCTAGACATTAAGCTTATCGAACTTAAAAGTTTTTCTGCCACTGTAAGCGTAGGGCGACCGTGATTCGCCAGCAGCCAACTTGGGTCAGAATTTTTTTTGCTACTACGGAATTTCAGGCATCGATTTTCTTCTGGTTTTGAGCTTCAGCCAGGCTGTGTTTTATATTATTTTGTAGCCAGATATGTAAAGTTTCAGAAAAATGAAAAGCTGTGTCCAACTTTTCCGTCTAAGGGAACTTTATTTGAGAACATGCTGGTTAGAAAAAAAGTTGAAAATGTTTCATAGAGTCATTTCAGGTTCAGTGAATCATTTAGCCAGGTTCTTTCAGGATTTTTCAGATAGTTTAGAAGGTAACTGAGGCTATGGCATAGCATTCATTCCCTTGCTAGCCGTCCCACTGGTCGAAATCCACCGCGGTATCTGGTTTTGGTGACAAGTTTTAAAAACTTCATTTCGTATGACAGTGGGAGGCTCTAGCAGGCGTTTAGCCGGGCTGAAATAGTATTCATTCGATAGCCTAGACATTTAGCTTATCGATCCTGAAAGTTTTGTTGCTACTGTAAGCGTAGGGCGACCGTGATTCGCCAGCAGCCAACTTGGGTCAGAATTTTTTTTGCTACTACGGAATTTCAGGCATCGATTTTCTTCTGGTTTTGAGCTTCAGCCAGGCTGTATTTTATATTATTTTGTAGCCAGATATGTAAAGTTTCAGAAAAATGAAAGGCTGTGTCCAACTTTTCCGTCTAAGGGTACTTTATTTGAGAACATGCTGGTTAGAAAAAAAGTTGAAAATGTTTCATAGAGTCATTTCAGGTTCAGTGAATCATTTAGCCAGGTTCTTTCAGGATTTTTCAGATAGTTTAGAAGGTAACTGATGCTATGGCATAGCATTCATCCCCTTGCTAGCCGTCCCACTGGTCGAAATCCACCGCGGTATCTGATTTTGGTGACAAGTTTCAAATACTTCATTTCGTATGACAGTTGGAGGCTCCAGCAGGCGTTTAGCCGGGCTGAAATGGTATTCATTCGATAGCCTAGACATTAAGCTTATCGAACTTAAAAGTTTTTCTGCCACTGTAAGCGTAGGGCGACCGTGATTCGCCTGCAGCCAACTTGGGTCAGAATTTTTTTTGCTACTACGGAATTTCAGGCATCGATTTTCTTCTGGTTTTGAGCTTCAGCCAGGCTGTATTTTATATTATTTTGTAGCTAGATATGTAAAGTTTCAGAAAAATGAAAGGCTGTGTCCAACTTTTCCGTCTAAGGGTACTTTATTTGAGAACATGCTGGTTAGAAAAAAAGTTGAAAATGTTTCATAGAGTCATTTCAGGTTCAGTGAATCATTTAGCCAGGTTCTTTCAGGATTTTTCAGATAGTTTAGAAGGTAACTGATGCTATGGCATAGCATTTATCCCCTTGCTAGCCGTCCCACTGGTCGAAATCCACCGCGGTATCTGGTTTTGGTGACAAGTTTCAAATACTTCATTTCGTATGACAGTTGGAGGCTCTAGCAGGCGTTAAGCCGGGCTGAAATAGTATTCATTCGATAGCCTAGACATGAAGCTTATCGAACTTAAAAGTTTTTCTGCCACTGTAAGCGTAGGGCGACCGTGATTCGCCAGCAGCCAACTTGGGTCAGAATTCTTTTTGCTACTACGGAATTTCAGGTATCGATTTTCTTCTGGTTTTGAGCTTCAGCCAGGCTGTGTTTTATATTATTTTGTAGCCAGATATGTAAAGTTTCAGAAAAATGAAAGGCTGTGTCCAACTTTTCCGTCTAAGGGTACTTTATTTGAGAACATGCTGGTTAGAAAAAAAGTTGAAAATGTTTCATAGAGTCATTTCAGGTTCAGTGAATCATTTAGCCAGGTTCTTTCAGGATTTTTCAGATAGTTTAGAAGGTAACTGATGCTATGGCATAGCATTCGTCCCCTTGCTAGCCGTCCCACTGGTCGAAATCCACCGCGGTATCTGATTTTGGTGACAAGTTTCAAATACTTCATTTCGTATGACAGTTGGAGGCTCTAGCAGGCGTTTAGCCGGGCTGAAATGATATTCATTCGATAGCCTAGACATTTAGCTTATCGAACTTAAAAGTTTTTCTGCCACTGTAAGCGTAGGGCGACCGTGATTCGCCAGCAGCCAACTTGGGTCAGAATTTTTTTTGCTACTACGGAATTTCAGGCATCGATTTTCTTCTGGTTTTGAGCTTCAGCCAGGCTGTATTTTATATTATTTTGTAGCCAGATATGTAAAGTTTCAGAAAAATGAAAGGCTGTGTCCAACTTTTCCGTCTAAGGGTACTTTATTTGAGAACATGCTGGTTAGAAAAAAAGTTGAAAATGTTTCATAGAGTCATTTCAGGTTCAGTGAATCATTTAGCCAGGTTCTTTCAGGATTTTTCAGATAGTTTAGAAGGTAACTGATGCTATGGCATAGCATTCATCCCCTTGCTAGCCGTCCCACTGGTCGAAATCCACCGCGGTATCTGATTTTGGTGACAAGTTTTAAAAACTTCATTTCGTATGACAGTGGGAGGCTCTAGCAGGCGTTTAGCCGGGCTGAAATGGTATTTCTTCGATAGCCTAGACATGAAGCTTATCGAACTTAAAAGTTTTTCTGCCACTGTAAGCGTAGGGCGACCGTGATTCGCCAGCAGCCAACTTGGGTCAGAATTCTTTTTGCTACTACGGAATTTCAGGTATCGATTTTCTTCTGGTTTTGAGCTTCAGCCAGGCTGTGTTTTATATTATTTTGTAGCCAGATATGTAAAGTTTCAGAAAAATGAAAGGCTGTGTCCAACTTTTCCGTCTAAGGGTACTTTATTTGAGAACATGCTGGTTAGAAAAAAAGTAGAAAATGTTTCATAGAGTCATTTCAGGTTCAGTGAATCATTTAGCCAGGTTCTTTCAGGATTTTTCAGATAGTTTAGAAGGTAACTGATGCTATGGCATAGCATTCGTACCCTTGCTAGCCGTCCCACTGGTCGAAATCCACCGCGGTATCTGATTTTGGTGACAAGTTTCAAATACTTCATTTCGTATGACAGTTGGAGGCTCTAGCAGGCGTTTAGCCGGGCTGAAATGATATTCATTCGATAGCCTAGACATTAAGCTTATCGAACTTAAAAGTTTTTCTGCCACTGTAAGCGTAGGGCGACCGTGATTCGCCAGCAGCCAACTTGGGTCAGAATTTTTTTTGCTACTACGGAATTTCAGGCATCGATTTTCTTCTGGTTTTGAGCTTCAGCCAGGCTGTATTTTATATTATTTTGTAGCCAGATATGTAAAGTTTCAGAAAAATGAAAGGCTGTGTCCAACTTTTCCGTCTAAGGGTACTTTATTTGAGAACATGGTGGTTAGAAAAAAAGTTGAAAATGTTTCATAGAGTCATTTCAGGTTCAGTGAATCATTTAGCCAGGTTCTTTCAGGATTTTTCAGATAGTTTAGAAGGTAACTGATGCTATGGCATAGCATTCATCCCCTTGCTAGCCGTCCCACTGGTCGAAATCCACCGCGGTATCTGGTTTTGGTGACAAGTTTTAAAAACTTCATTTCGTATGACAGTGGGAGGCTCTAGCAGGCGTTTAGCCGGGCAGAAAATGATATTTCTTCGATAGCCTAAACATTTAGCTTATCGAACCTGAAAGTTTTGTTGCTACTGTAAGCGTAGGGCGACCGTGATTCGCCAGCAGCCAACTTGGGTCAGAATTTTTTTTGCTACTACGGAATTTCAGGCATCGATTTTCTTCTGGTTTTGAGCTTCAGCCAGGCTGTGTTTTATATTATTTTGTAGCCAGATATGTAAAGTTTCAGAAAAATGAAAGGCTGTGTCCAACTTTTCCATCTAAGGGTACTTTATTTGAGAACATGCTGGTTAGAAAAAAAGTTGAAAATGTTTCATAGAGTCATTTCAGGTTCAGTGAATCATTTAGCCAGGTTCTTTCAGAATTTTTCAGATAGTTTAGAAGGTAACTGATGCTATGGCATAGCATTCATCCCCTTGCTAGCCGTCCCACTGGTCGAAATCCACCGCGGTATCTGATTTTGGTGACAAGTTTCAAATACTTCATTTCGTATGACAGTTGGAGGCTCTAGCAGGCGTTTAGCCGGGCTGAAATGGTATTCATTCGATAGCCTAGACATTAAGCTTATCGAACTTAAAAGTTTTTCTGCCACTGTAAGCGTAGGGCGACCGTGATTCGCCAGCAGCCAACTTGGGTCAGAATTTTTTTTGCTACTACGGAATTTCAGGTATCAATTTTCTTCTGGTTTTGAGCTTCAGCCAGGCTGTGTTTTATATTATTTTGCAGCCAGATATGTAAAGTTTCAGAAAAATGAAAGGCTGTGTCCAACTTTTTCGTCTAAGGGTACTTTATTTGAGAACATGCTGGTTAGAAAAAAAGTTGAAAATGTTTCATAGTGTCATTTCGGGTTCAGTGAATCATTTAGCCAGGTTCTTTCAGGATTTTTCAGATAGTTTAGAAGGTAACTGATGCTATGGCATAGCATTCATCCCCTTGCTAGCCGTCCCACTAGTCGAAACCCACCGCGGCTTCAGATTTTGGTGACAATTTTCAAATACTTCATTTCGTATGACCGTTGGAGGCTCTAGCAGGCATTTAGCCAGGCTGAAATGATACTTATTCGATAGCCTAGACATTGTGCTTAGCGTGCCTGAAAATTTCGTTGGCCTACTAAGCGTAGGGCGGTCTTGATTCGCCAGCAGCCATCATTTGTCCTAAATTTTTTCTTCACTAACGTTTTATTTTTTAGGTGTGTTTATTGAATAGTCTTGATATTTTTTAAGGTATAGATAATCAATTTATATCGGATTTCAGTGAACAAAGGGTCCTAATTGCTTTGGCAAAAAAGTCTCTCTAATTTGGTCGGATTACTTGGCTGCTAAAGTTGGCTGCCAACTTCACACCGGTCCTGTCACCAGGCTGTATCTCATGCACCGTGATAGTTAGACAGTTGAAATTTTGAAAGATGATGTATTTATGTTTCTGCTATAACAACAAATCTAAGAAACAGAATAAAATAAATATTTAAGAGGGTCCCCATACAACAAACTTGATTTTACGCCGTTTTATAGATAATGGCACAGAACTCTTCGTGCGCGAGTCCGACTTGCGCTTGACCGGTTTTTATTTAGCTTTCGTACCAAAAGGTATGGTCCTTTCACTGACGTTTGTGTTTGACAAGCTAGCCATTTGCTGAGCTGACTTTCCCGTGGATTTTGCAACGACAGGTGAACAATAAACCACTACCGTTTACTTAACCAGTCTTCCATTCCACTTACTTATTCATATCAATTTGACTCATCCCCACTTACTTGCAGACAGGGATCTAACGTCAGTTGTCCTGAACCATCTTACAAAATTAAACCGCACTTTCTAGCTAACTCTTATAACTTTTAAATAAAGTTCCAAATGCTACAAATGAGCTGTAGATGAAGTCCAACAGATACCAACATAAGACATGCTTAGTACCAGTCTTTATTGCTTCAAGATAAAGTTCTAATTGTTACAAGAAAGTGGTTTATAAGGATTGTTATTATAATGAGGCTGGACGTGTTAATGTTCGAGACGAGTCAGATAACGCATTGGAGGAAACGGATGATAGAACTAAGGATGGGAGGGATGGAGAGAGTACGATATGTTTAACGAGCGAAGCGTCTATGCTTCAGCTTCGACAAAAATGCTTTCGTATGTCCGAATCCTGTCTCGATCTCTGTCCGGATCTTGGTCTTCTTGTACAGATCACATTTCTTAACCGATTCTGTTGAACCGAATTAATAAACTGACCCGGAAAAAAATCTGTATAATTAATTATCGTACTAGCTCACAAAATTTACGAGAATCGGTTGAGAAATGCGACCTGTAGAGCAGGACAAACGTCGGTCGCGAGGTCTACAGCTCACAGGGCTAGTCTAGTAGGTATTTTTACTTCTTTATGGCAAACTCTTTTCTTATTAAGAGAATTACTTTAAATAGAAAACTTAAAAATAAACACACACACACACGCAGAGAGAGAGAGAGAAACCTTCGTTCTCTAATTTTTCTAACATAAAGTAAAATATGTAAGAAGAAATAACTTTTTGTAAGGTATGAAGAAAATCTAAATTGTTTAGAAATTTCTTTTTAGCTTTTCTTAGGTTATCGACTTACCGACTAATACCTATCGATATAACTAATCAGTCGGTGTTTCATCTCTACCCTCCCGTCTCTTGTTTCAATTAAGTTGTATACTGGTTCTCACTCTTTCACATCAATTTTTTATTCGCCATCTCTGTCTCTCCCGTCAACGGAAGCGGATCGTGATCAAATGATTAATGTTGTAAGGGTGTATATTTGCTGCACGCACTCATTGCAATGCATTTTATCAGTGGTCATTGCATTTAAATCTTTAAAATTCTGCAAAAGTTTAATGTTGTACAATTAATAAGGAAACAATAATACTAAAGTATTTTGCAATATTATTTAAAAAAAATATCTAAAGTCTATAATTTGAATTATACCAATAGTTTTAGTACTTTCTGAAAACAAACCTTACTTTGTACATCTACAACTTTTTTTTAGTCTATCCCGGCTTTAAAGTCTAAAGTCTATAGTTTGAATTTTACCAATAGTTCTAGTACTTTCTGAAAATAAACCTTACTTTGTACATCTACATCTTTTTTTTAGTCTATCCCGGCTTTCATTAAAACCAGAACATGTTACCTACATCAACATTATTAAAAAAATACCTCATAAAGCGGACAAGCTTGCTCCATTATTAATCAAACGACACGTCACAACACTATGATATCGTTATTCAATTAGAACCCTTTCGTTAGCCCTAAAATTACCAAAAAACAACCTTACGACTTGCAATTAGCTGTGAAAATCAAATGACATATATCAAAGATTTATGACAGTTTAGAGATGGGAGACATTCGATAACTTTTTGAAGTATCGACTTTGTGCTCGATGAATTTAAAGTTTGATATTGAATTAGATGTTAATTTTGTGGTTTAACGTCATGTCAGATGATAGGCTATTGTTTTTGTGTTGGGTATGAAGACATCGGCTGTCAGAATGCTTTCATTGTCCGAGAGTCGATAGCTGGTTGCTAATGTTCCGATGTCTTTTTGTTTGGGCTCGATAAAACGTCATTAGGCTGGCAGTAAGTGCAGGGAGTTATTTATCATGTCAACGTTGGCATGATATCAGGTGAGTAGGCAGCACGTCTCATTATAATAAGTAGGTAGGTAAGTTTGCTTTATGTTATCAGTGAAGTTATTAAAAATATGCGGTGGTTTGATTACCATTAGCACAGAATAAATAACAGTACTCCATTAGTTAGATTACCAAAACCTTGCAATGTTTTGCAAGCGGATGCAAAAATGTGCTTCTTGGTTTTAAAATACGAGTAGGTATAATAAGAACCAGATAATGGAGATTTATATAAATTGTAGTGCATGAAAAAATGAATAGTTATAGAATAATTTTGTAAGCGGAAAAATGTATCATGATACAAATCCATTGGGTTGCAGTTAATTTTTCCGCGGGGATCACATAACATGCCTATACGAGTAGCTAGTTAATTCTTTTCATACTTTTTAAGTCGTAGTAAAAAGTTTGTCGTAAATAATGTGAATGTTTTTATCTCAAATTTTAAGGTCAATAGGCTGGTAATGACGAAAACTTTTCAAAATTCATAAAAAATAAACTAAATTAAATTTTAAACCTCATACCGATTAGTTTGCGTTTAACTGAACACCGAATTAATTTGTTCACTTGTCAAATCAATTAGTGTAATTAATCACAGCCACTCCATCACCCGCTGACGCGCGGTGACTGCCAGTTTGACGGCTGCTAGTTTGACAACTGTCAGATCTGACAGCTCGAGGTCTGCGGTTCAAGGGTAGAACGTTTAGATGGCTCGACTTCCTGTTTGTTTTAAATTTGAAAAATGCACCTTAATTATAATATTCACAACCATTGTCTTTACCAAACATTTTTGTGCTCTACTTTCTGATCCAAAACATTGTTAGATAACATACACATCATTAAAAATTAGGAAGATGAGATAGTGTACTGTAGAGTCCCTTGAACTTCACAGAACCTAGACCCTGATTGATAGCCAGCCTTTTTCTACCTTCCCACGGCCATACATTATGTAGTTTATGAGTTTATTACGCCATAGAGCCGTTAACTCTACAGTAAACCGTAGAGAAAGGAGCCGCGACGGGATGATAACGTGATAAGCCGAGAAACAATATTTGTATTGATCTCGTGGAAACAATTACGTGCTTTGTGTGACGCCGTTATGTTATTCTGTGCTAGGGTTAAGAATACTTTTTAGAAGGTAAGTTAGTACGTCCAAATTTCAAAGATTTAGTAGACAGATATGTACCTACTTATTAAAATATAGTCTTTGTTGCCACTGCCTATTACTTAAGGACATCGAGAGCATTAGCGAGCGAAGCGTCTCTACCTCAGCTTAAACAAAAATCCTTTTGTGTGCCCGACGTCTGTCCGGATCTCTGTCTTTCTCTACAGGTCGCATTTCTTAACCGATTCTCTTGAAATTTTGTGAGTAGGATAGATTTTTTTGCCGAATCGTTTTTTGGAAATTTTTCAAATTGTATGTATGTCACAAATCATGTATACATGTTCACAGAATTTAACAAGAATCGGTTGAGGAATGCGACCCGTAGAGGAGACAGATGCCGGCCGCGAGGTCTCCAGCTCACAGAGCCACTATACGAGTATAGTTTTAGTACCTAAGTATAAGTTAAGTCAATTAAGAGGGCCGCGACGTTCTGCTATTTCCATTCAAACGCGCTACTCAAATTTCTTGAAAACCGTTTGTCAGATTATGATGAAATTTAGCATGTACAATTAAATTAACAATATCTTCGCCCCTATGTTCTTGGTTTTTTTTTAAAACGTTCTCAAGCAAAAATAGAGCTATGAAAAATATCCGCATTTTAAAGGGTCACTTTTGAGTGATTTATTCAATAGGTAGACGAAGCAAATCAAAAATTCCATTACATAGGGAGGTTGGTTGTCTACATCATTAGCTGTTAAATGAATCAATAATACAAGGGAAATTCTTAGTTACTTAAGAATGATTACAGTAGTGCAAAAGTCATAAAAAAAATTGAAATTGCACTTTGTCACTCTGTAGGTAACTTTAGAGGCTCGTCAGTATCAATACACGCTCTCTTCACTCGTCTTCTTCTTCTAGACGAAATGGCGATAGAATACCTTAAGCCAATGCGAAGTTAGTCTAGGTCGCCTAGGTCAAAATTAGTTAGGTCGCCGGACTCTTAAGCCTTCAGAATTGAGCCTATCGTTTCAGTAAAGTGCAAAATATTTGGGACGCACGAAATTGAGCCTATTTAAAGTTTACTCAAAAAAGTATCCGGAGTTTTCATAAGTATACCTACCTATTCAGATACATTGCAGAATATACGTCTACAATTAGGTACGCGATTAGATACACGTCTTTCAAACTTCGTTAAAAACTTTTTACATCAGCAACTGCAGGGCCTGGATTCTACAAGCAAATGTTGTAAATTGTTAAGTTTATTTTGACACTTCTGGCATACAATAAGTGTCAATTTGAGGCAATTCATTAACAATATTGAAACTTTTGAAGTTAGTAGAATTAGGGGGTTTGTAGTAGGTATGCATCCTCAGGGTTTTAAAAAATCTGAATGAAACTGCTTCTGTATTTCTAAAATACAAACTCAAGCATCTAATAAATAGCAATAAAAATCACACATGAAAACAGCAACGTTTCGTCACGGCAACCTCCTCAACTCCGAACGCGGGACAGTGTCCCTCTCGGGACGTGTCCCGACGTGTCCCGGTCCCGTGGCCGCGTCCCGGCGGGACCATCCGTCTTGCAACGAAGCAGGAGTTTGGAGACAATCTATCATTTCTGCGCGCACTGGTGGAGTGAATCGTTTTTAGTTTTGCACTAAAATTTGTAGTTTGTTAAACACACCAATATCTAGCACATTAAACCTAGTAAGTTTAATCTAAAAAGGTATTTTAATTTCCTTTTTTTATGTCGTTGTTTGCGCCGAATTGATAACATTCTACAACCCCTTCACCGAATCTTTTTTTTATTCAAACCTAAAATTGCCAACGTGAGATTTTATCTGCTTTTTTATCCGGTGTAACGGTGTTTTAAAATTAATGATTTACATGTTCTACTTTTTGATTATTCAGCTCAGGTCAAAACATCTAGGTTTAACAATGGGTCAAAGTCTTTGAGATAATAAATATCTAACAATTACATGTATTTGGAACTCATCGCTGGCATCATGTAAGTATAACCAAAATTATAAAAAAATTCTTTTACATGTCGAGTCGATATTTTTCAAAGAGAATGTACGCGTATGATATTGCAAGTGCTTAATTCTTTCACATTTTACGACTTAAAAAATCATTTAATACGTAGTTTATTTTCCAGATAACATCAACCCGGAGACGGAAGCACGTCACTGATACGTGATAGCAGCTGATAACGCTCGCTATCACCCCCTGATCTATTTTAAAACTTCTAATACAAATATTATCTCCTAGCGTGCTGAAGGAAAATTTCATTAGTACCTATGAGTACGTAGATATGTCAAAGTTGTCTATGGCACACAATGAATGGCAAGTCTGCAGTAAATCTCGAAGTAGGCTTACGTAAGTTGTGTTGAGAATCGCAGTTTTTCTTCGGCCCGTGCTAGCCCTGCTGGTATTACATTACATTACATTACATGGAATTATACCCACTGGCCTGACTTATGTAGCGCTTGACGTTAGGCGCCAGGATTCCCAGCCGCACTGTACCGCGTAGGAAGCAATAGTACCTACCTAATCATAGTCCTGCTTAGGTATAATACCTATACTTATATACACAAAGACATGGATTATGATTTTGATTTTTATAACAAACGGTGGTTATCTAATCGAATATCTTAATCTCACGGAATGTAGCTTACGTACCTGTTGATAACGATAATGCACGATACAGGGTGTTTTCATTAATTTTTAATTATTATTTATTCAAACGGATTGGTAAAAAATAAAGTTTGTATGGCCTAGTCTAGACGACTTTGAGGCCACCTTAAGGTCTCTTTTATGGCTTATGGTTATACTATCTATAGTTATAATATTGGTCGTTAGTATTTAACTTTTTGATCCAAAAAACAAGGTCTAGCATTCAGCAAACACGTAATGACGTCATCGTCGTCCATCTCTTTCGAACTTGTTGTAAATGACTTATTTCGGTCTTGCTTCAGCATCGATTGACGTCACTACGTGTTGCTGATTGCTATACTTGGCAGAGTATTTTATTATACCAATTCGTGCAAAAGATTAGCTAACTACCTAATAACGCTATCTACATTAAATTTCTGATGCAAAAATAGTTTTTTTTTCTAGTTAAGTTTCAAGAAAAGGAAAGTGATTAATGTTTTTTTTTACAATAGTCAACAGATTTTTTTTTCATTATTAATGTTGAAAATGTAATTATTATCCAAAGTATTTTTCTATATAATGATTATCCATTTAGTACCTACTCTGTATAACAATACTTTCAGGAAGTATAATGCTACCCATGTTATCTACGCTCATTTCACAAAAATCACTTACCGAGTTCACCGATCAAATCTCACAAAAAAAATCTCCAAATTGACAAAGAAACAAAATCAAGATATTTATCACGAAAATGAAACAATCTTGCTTCAAGTGGACGTGACAAAATTCGAGTAAAAATACCTATTTTACAATAAAAATAAACGAATATTGACGTCACAAGGCGATAAGTTGATAATTTTGGTGTTTCATAAGTCGAAATTCAGAACTGTAGTCTGTTTATCGCATCAAAACAATCTTTATCGATACGCGTTGGTAACACAAACATAATAAACCTTAACACGTGGAAAGTTTTTTATACCTCACTTAATGCAGGACTAAGCTAGGTATACAATTTTTAGTAGGTACCTAGTTCCTAATTTTAGGAAGGATAAGAATTTTATAAAGTGCACTTTTCAATGTTTTATTGAAATTGGCGATTGATATTAGTTAGAGTGATGAAAGCTTAAATAAAGCTTTTAACCAAAACGAAAATAATAAATTGAATATCCGAGTAGTATGTGTAGTGTAGTAGTAGTGTATGTGATAAGTGAATTTACCTCTTTGGGAGGATTTCTTATTCAATATTAGACTAGCGTTTCTCCGCTATCTTGCCTGAAGAAACCGATTCGCTTGAGACTTAAGAATGGCTGAAGATTCGTGTAAAAATTAGGTAGGAGCTAGCTAGGAGTAGATCAAACTAGTTAAGCAAGGACTTTGTTAATTCTTATCTTCTTAATTTATATAAATTACGTGTCACGTTGTTTGTCCGCTATAGACTCCTAAACTACTTAACCGATTTCAATCAAATTTGCACACCGTGTGCAGTTCTATCTAACTTAACAGATAGGATAGCTCACACATATATATATATATATAAATAATAAACGCGAACGAAGTCGCGGGGTGACAGCTAGTATTTAATATATACAAGTGGCTATAACACATTCAGATTAGAAGTATCGGGGAACACCAACTTAGGAGGAGGATTCTACACGTAGCGCTTTTAATTGGATTTATGTTGGGTTTTAAGGGGTTTTTAGTTTTCTTGGGTTTTTAGCCTTGATAGTTATGGTAGACAGGTAGATCATTCATATATCTGGTTTCTTTAAAATCTTAGTTATGTAGAGGATTGATGATATGAGTTGGCTGTCAGTTGTTGAGTGTGTATGAGCAGCCTAATTCGTTATAACGAAACAGTCGTTACCCCGTCCGTTAAATAACGAAAGCTCGTCGTATCATTAATTGACTGTCAAATATTGCAATTACCGCTCCGTGTCGAAATAATTACTGTCGTATGTCAACACTTCTATCGTCTATATCACTTACTGCAAACATGTCTTTACCGTTTACAGCTGTGATTTTAGACTCTATGTCTTCGTTAATAAGTTGTATGGAATCGTTTTTGAGTGTTTTAGATTGTGTGCAGTTGATATGGGGACATCGTTCACATCATATATCATGGTTATCTTTGGACGAACTCGGTAGCTAGCAATTATTTTAGATTTTGTCACCATCATGGATTTTTGGGTGAAGTATTGTGGGATTATCTTTTATCTATACGTTGGGTCGTGTTTTAATTAAATTTTCAATTGTTATGTTAAACTTATCTTTGTGGGTAAAATAAATATTCAGTAATGTATCTGTCTATATGTTTTTGAAGTACAGGGCATTATTTTGGCTAAGATTTATTGGTTAAAATAATTTGTGAAATCACTCACTCACACTAACTTTTTTTTGTAAGAATGATCACTTTTAAACAGAATTACACAAACTTACTACTACTACTGAGGTCTCTACAGCGTACCGGACATTAGGCAAGCGCAGATGGCGCAGGGCCTTAAGAAAGCTTAAATTTATGGAGGACTAGCTCAAGGGCACCTCTACGTCTACGGTACGGACCTCGGCTTGGGCTGTCGCCAACGAAGGGGAGTCGAATTGGCCTGGCAGCCCAGAAAGGGCCTCTTGGGCCCTATTTGAGACGGTTGAAGTTATAGTTAAAATTAGATTTTAACAATGACTCTACTGCCTTGTTCGGAAAGGGAGCCACACTGTAGAAGAGCAAGCAAGAAACTAAGGGGCATAAACTGGTTAATTATTTAGAGCCAACTAACCGATCTTCTTACAAATCCTGGGAGTCTTCGACTTTGCCGGCGAGGTCGGTGAATCGAGGCCTTTGGTAACCGGCGCCTATCCCAAAACTTATTTCTTATTATATCTTATATTGGAAATAGAGAAGATAATAGGGGCAAGCGCTGAAGTCTAGGGGACGCCAGCGCTGATGGGATGAGGGGAGGAGCGAGTTCTATCGACGCAATAGCGGAAGCTTTGATTGGTGAGATAGTTTTGGATGATGAGCACAAGACTGTCTGGGACCGCGAGTTAATATAACTTGTATATCAAAAAATTGTGCCACATTTTATCGAAGGCAACTGACGAAAGTTGTTCAAAAGATTCAATCCAACGTGAATCCGAATGACATTTCGTTGTAGGTATGTTCAGTTGTGCCAATAAACACTATCTAATCAGAGCTCGGTGGCTAAGCCCGTAATACACGTAATCCTGTCGACAGATAGTTCGCTATATTAGTTTCTACGCGTGGCTTTGGGGAAGGGTTGAGATGGGTAAGTATAAAAATCTAGTAGGCAAGTATGGTGTGGAATATTTCAAGTATGGTGTTTAATATGAAATTATTACACACTTTTTTGATTTAATGTACCTATTTAATGCAACACAAATTTAAATACTATAAAACAATTATGTCTTATTTCAAAAAATCATCTAAAACTAATTTCAGTCTGCTTTGTGGCTTCGCAAATCTCCTACTACTCACGGTGTGACACGCGGTTAATACACGATATAAGACTGCCTCCATACCAAATTTCACCAAAATCCATCTAACCGTTTGGGCGTGAAAAAGGTAAAAATAAACACACACACAAACTTTCTACTTCTTAATATTTGCAACAAAAATTTCAAACTTTAAAAACCAAAATTATTTTTTATCAAATATCAAAAAAAACTAATTTTATTGTGTTTTGTGCTAAGTATACCTCTACTATATTATACTATTTTAAGGTTGACCATATTTCTTAAGAAACTAAGACTATTTAAATTATCCAAACTACGGTCAATTTCAATAAATGTTACCTTTAATTTTATGTTATAAGTATTTAATGTAACTAGAAATATAAAAGACTTCGCCTATCTGATTAATTAACAAAAATGTTCGCTTAAAGACCGCAAGTACTTTTCATGATGTTTATTGAAATCTTAATTTATAAAAAGCTTGAGTCGCTTTGTGAATCAAAATCCGTAGTTCAAGTTCAAGAAATCAATTTAAAAATCAAAATCCTAAAACAAAATCATTTTATTACATGAGAAAAATTTAATAATTTGTGTAGCCATAGCCGCCAAACTAGGTGTATTAGCACGTTTATGGTGGATAGCCTTCTATACTTACATATTATATGTAGTTACATTTCTTTCAAACCGTTTTTTTTTATTTTTTATGTTCAATAAGTCGGCGTTTGACCACCAACTCAGCTGATGTTAAGCGACGTTATGGTCTAAGATGGAGCACGACGACCTATAAGGTACTTATTCACTCTAGCCTTGAAGTTTACTAGAGTGAAGAAGTACAAAGACGGCAGTTGAGTGAGGCGCTACAAGTGCGCTACTGCTCAGACCCGTCTTCGGAACGGTTACACCGGACTACATCCCGAAACACGACTAGGTCATTTCACGGCATGGCTTGGTCCGGTGGGTGGTAACTAGCCCCGGCCGAAGCCTCCCACCAGAATTTGCTACCCGGTTAGCACTATCCCGGGGACCACGTGTAGGGAATCAGAGTAGAGAACACTCCTACGGACGTGGGTAGCTCAGCCCCCAAAGCGTCAAGCGTTTGAGCGGGTTTGATCCCAACCGACAGCACGCAACAATGTGTTCATTGTGCGAACATTTATGTATGTCATCTGCTACATACTGGGAGCCCGGTGTGTGACGACGGGCTCACACCCTGTCACATTTGGGACTGAATATCGCCCGGCGCAGTGTGGGTGTTGTATTACACCTCTGCCAGCCCCTTCAGGGTAAAGGCGTGACGATATGTATGTATGTATAAATGTACATTTCTTTTTAATACTTTTTCTATACCAATAGTTCTAAAGCATAGACGTAAATAGTAGAGAGTATTCTGTGGTCCAAGGATCATATTCAAAAATTGCTTTTTTGATATTTCAAATTGCTTAACACTAAATTTTTTTTGGAAATTTTAAGTCATTGTGATTTTGAGACGAAATTTTATAATGAAATGTACTCAAAATACCCTTTCATTTTGAAGTGGATAACTTCGATTTGTACTTAGCAGTGTACCGATAGCTATCAGTAGATACCTAGGCTGTATACTTATACATTTACAGTCGAGAATCAGTTTTTGAAATCAATATTTATAAATCCGATTACTGTGTCAGGTGTTTTATCAGCAGCTGATCTGGCTATCAGGTGCTGTGGTGCTATCTGTTAAGGCACTGTTGGACAATGTGCCCAGTTTTCATTTTGATTTACAAACCTAAAAAATTATGACTGATGAAACATTTATCATTTTAACATGTCTATGTAATAGGGCAAGTATTATTAGAGTAGGGTAACTTTTCAGTCTGTGTTAGACTTGATAGATATGTAGATAGTTGGATAAAAACTGTTTTGTTTACATCAGAAATAACAAAACAAAAGAACAGAAAAAACTTAAACTGTAGTGTAACAACTGGCGGCCTTATCACTAAAAGCGATCTATTCCAGGCAACCTTAGCAGACTAGCTAGGCAGACTTGCTGAAGCTTTGGTTTTTCGTTCATTTATTGTCCACAGTATAAGGAAAATCTCAATAAGGAAGAGTTAATGAATATGATCACCAAAGTTTAGACCTTTCTCAAACTTTCTGAAACTATATCCTAACTAACATATGGCATTATTACTCGCACTGTTTCATAACCAACACATTGTTAGGCCGGCTATCAACCTAAGCTGTGAAAAGTTGCATTAAAGTGTGCAATATTTTAAAATCAGGTTTATTTGTCTCGTTTATATTTAGCTAGATGTTACCCGCGACTTCGTTTGTGTTTATTAACGCCTGAAGGGATCTTGATCGATAATGAGTTTCAGTATATTACGACTTCACGAGGAAGGTTTTAGGATACTGCTTTCTGAATAGACGCGCAGGAAGTCGCGAATTGTTAGATCAAAATAAACGAAACAGAGATTAGAAAGAATCAAGGTACCTACCTAAAGATAGGCTAAGTTAGTTAACTTCGCCTAACTTCAAAAAAGCTTCCGTAGACATCTACTTGCTCAAAATTCACAAAATAAGAAAAAAACTTGTCCAACTCCATTGCATTTTGATCACCAAGAAGGTTAATGAGTAATCAAACAAAATAAAATAAGCGCATACAAAGTAACGTAGAACCATCGCAAAAAGTCAAGATACGGACTCGTGCAAAAACCAAATTAGGTATCAACATACAAATGACAACTGCTGATAAAATCAAAAACTGCCACAAAAACTCAACTCGCATACAAACTAATATTTAATCTGGCAGACACATAGAACAAGAACATGGTTTCACAGAGAGGTAACTTTAGAACTACAGTCAAGAATAGCTTTAAGAAAGTACCTATTTTCTTTATCGATGTATTCAATATTCATACAACTTAAAATTAGATTAAATTAAAAAAAGTACAAGTATTTTTTTTTAATTTCACTTATAATTATTTTTTAGATATAAGTAAACCATAATCTACATTATAATGCCAAATTTGCCAAAAAATGCCGAAAAAATTTTAGAAGACTTTTTGTTTGAATGCCAGTCAAAGATTCTCTTTGGCATTTTGCGCCTGTCTTTCCGTATGTCACGTCTCAAATCTCAATTACCAACTAATACATATTCTGTGTCCAGGATCCAAATCCCGATAGCCGTGACATTGCGCTTCACCGTTTTTTTACCTTTTTCGTCCCTCGACCGGAAAGTATCTTCTTATTTGTTTATCTCCGCGCCTTGTCGACAGTCCCCGTCACTTGGTAATTAGAAAGACAAGGCAGTTTTTTTCATAATAATTGACTGGACAGCTAACTTGTTCGTCATCCGAATTTAAACTCTATTTCTTTTGAAGTTTGAGTTTCTTTTAGTTCACGAGGCTTGGATAACTTTTTGACAGGTATGTTGCTTCAACTTTTTTGATATATTGTTATTCGGTGACACTGCCATTTTTATCATGTGGATAAGTTTTTCGTTTTGTTTGTTTTTGGGTGAGAATTGGACCTTGATGCAAGTGGTGCCGGGTTGGCGGTAGGTATGCAATTGGCCGAGTATTTTTAGAATATTGTTCTCCGTTACAAAAAAAGGCAATTGTTAGATGTATTGTTGGTTGTTCGTGAGCTTGCTGCTTAATTTATTTGCATTTGTTAGGATTCTTATATATTTGATTGCAATAGCAACACAGGGTATCCTACCGTGGTAGGTAGCGATTGTCAATTTATTTTTTTATTTATTAAAAGAGTTATGTATTTACTAGCTATACCCCGCGATGTTACTCTCGAGTAAAAAGTAGCTCTTTTGTTTCTCTACAGTAGGTGGAGGATCTTAATTCTCCATAGTAAATTTCATCAAAGTCCGTCCACCCGTTTGAGCGTGACGATGTGACAAACAATCACACAAACTTTCGCTTTTAATATAAGTGAGATTGTGTACTCTGCAGTTAACTTACTGTTTAATAAAACACAAAACTTACCTAGTTCGAAACATTAGAATTATCAACTTAAATAAATGTTTATCTTGACATGTTAGTTAATACAGATTTGGTACATTTATATGTACCAAAGTAGTCAAGAAATTGAGGCCAATTTCTACTCTACAATTTTATTTGGGTCCTACTTGGTATATTCTCTTCTGACAAACCTCATTTCTTTTTTTTAAATTCTTTTACCTAACTATTATGGCGCCAGATACATTTTTTGTGAATAATATTATGAGTGGTGTCGCCGAGTGGTGGAAATGAATACAAGCGCAGGTTAACATGAGCACGACACTTCCTGCCCAATGGGCTGTCAGCGAGACAGGGATGGACCACGTTTAGGGATCCTTACACGGCGAAAGAATGAAAGCGCAATAGCAATGGAAAATAAATGGAGAAATCTAGCTTTGCGAAATAGAATAAATTCAAATCAAAACATTGTGTCGATGATAAGATGTCCTAAATCCCATATGTTCCTCAAACCGTCCCCTCGGTGTAAAGAAAGGAAGAAAACTGTCTAGACCTCTAAAGGGGACAGAAGGATTTGGGTTATTTTCTCTTAATAGAAGATTGATTGAGATATTTTCTCTTATTTCTTCTTCTTCTCGTGTCTCGTTTTAGAATGTTATTGTATTATTTTATTGTACTATTATATTACTTCTCTCTAGTCTAATATTTACATTTCTTTTTGTGTTTTTCCTTTGCTTTTTTTTTTCTTCTCTTAATTGTATATTGTAGTCCCGTTCGTCTCTTAAGGTCAATGCTGAAAATCAGCGCTGGAAAGAAATTTTCAGCATTATAGCTGAGCATTGACCTTTTTTGACGTACTGGACACTACAGTGACAGCACTGTTTTCGTTAATTTGTGTATTGGTATTAAGTATTGTCGCCGTCTTTGTAGTGTCTTGTGTGTCAAAATAAATGTATCTTTCTTTCTTTCTTTCTTCTAAATTAGTAAAATCTATAGTAAATATGAAACATGTGTTTTGTAATGTGCGTTTTAATGTCGTCTGCTACATAACTGGATTCCGATGTATGGTGGCTCGCTCCCTGTCATATTTAGGACTGAATATCGTCCGACGAAGTGAGGGTGTTATAATACACCTCTGTTAGCCCCTGCGGGGGAAAAGCGTGATTGTTTAGTTTGGGATTTCATTACTGATATTGTTTTAGTTAGTTCGAACATAAGTACTTAAATAGATTATTATCGAAAAAAAAAAAACAAATAATTCGAACATCTGGTAACAATCTCTTCGTTACATAAGTTAGTATCATGTATCTGTGTCACTTTAACTACGTCATCCACTAATTCATTTTTAATGGGAAATTCCCAATATGTTTTCTGTTATCTGAGATTAATAAAAAAGACAACTGAATCACATTTTCACTATAAAGATACTAGATATATGTAAAGACAAGTTTGTTTTGTTCACTGGAAATTTGGATTGAAGATTGCGCAGTAAATAGATATTAACGAAGTTATAGAGAAATGTGTCACTACTTAGAAATGCAATAAGCGGATTTTTTTTATTTTTTCCTCTATAGGTACTTAGACTTACCTACAAAACAAAATTGGTGCTAATTTCAAACTTATGTTTTAATCTATGCTAATATAATAAAGAGGTTAATACTTAAGGAGGAATAATAATTAAGGAGGAGAATATGTAAAGAGGGAACGTTTGTGAATTTATAAGTTTGTTTGTTTGGGCTTGTCTCCGAAACTACTCAACCGATTCTAAATCTTCTTACACAACTAGCTAGCTACATTATCCCCGAGTGCCATCGGCTATCAAATGTGGGCGAAGCCGCGGGCGAAAAGTTAGTAGGTACCTAATGTTACTTAAACTTCTTAGTAATGTCAAAAAGTAATTTAAAACACTATAAGAAGAATGCATGAGCTGTTTTAATGCTAAGAGTAACTTTAAAGGTTCGTACACATTAGAACGGACCGCATCGCAACGTAAAAAATATTCTGTATTCCTTTTGTCCATTTGGATGAGCCAATGCGTGCTCCAGCTAAGACAGCCTCTCTGCAAAAAATTGTATTGTAATGCCGATCTGCCTCGTTGCGGGCAAATCTCTAAGTCCAAAGAAGATACGTAGTTAAATTCTTAAACAGTGCTCAATTAACTCACAGTTAAAATGTTATAAATGTCACTCCAATATTTTGTTAACTCAAGGTTAGCTTCTAACTCTTGGTGGCGCAAGACGATTTAATAGTTTAAACTCTGATGACCCTTTAATAATTACTTAAAAGATATCCCAAGCTTCTGCAAGTAGCCTTAAAGAGCAACCTTCACTAGACTGACGTGGACAACGATCATGACGTAACATTCAGATCCCTACGGAACCCAGCCATTTTTCCAAGACTCTAGCTGCACTCTACCGTGTCCGTCAGTAACCCGACGCCTGCGGTGATCCAGTTTTCGTTGATCCGAGTGTACATGCGGCGGCTGACCGCGACACGCGTTAGTGTGGACTATAATGTGGATAATCACTGTTTTTTATATACAGATGTATTTTGATATCGGTTTACGTGATTGACGACGCATTTTTGAGATACTAATTGTAGTTTTGTTAATGCAAGCATTAATTAGAGGCTCTGTGAGCTGTAGGCCTTGCGGCTGACGTCTCTCCTCTTTAAAGAGGAAGACAGAGATTCGGATTGAGATCTGGACAGAGATCCCGACAGAGATTCACATAGAAATCGAGACAGAATTCGGATATCCAAAAGCAATTTTGTCAAAGCTGAAGCCTTGGCTAAGAAGCATATAGATAGCATGAAAAAGAGATGATAGCCTAGTTGGAGAAGGCCTGCCTCTCAAACCAGAGAGAAAGGGGTTCAAACCTAGCCGACGGCACGCACCAATTTGTTCATTGTGTGAATATATGTGTGCAATATATGTCTGCTACATGGCTGGAGCCCGGTGTATGGCGACAGGCTCACCTCCTGTCATATTTGGGACTTAATATCGTCCGGTAAAGTGTGTGTGTTCGGTCTTGTAAAGTATTACACCTCTGCCAGCCCCCTCGGAAGAAAGGGGTGACGCTCACTAAACTATCGACCGAGCGGTCGATAAATAAAAACCCCGACAAATAAGAACTAAGACCACTTCTTCATCAAATCACCTTTCAAACAAAAATACTAGATATTTAAAAAATGGTTCATCCGTTTTGGAGCTATGATGACACATACATCATAATACACATATGCACACGTACACAGTACACAATGAAAACATCCGGTTTTGGTGTGCTCCAGCCTTAAACAGTAACTTGTAACACTGTTTGAGGTTTTCGGAGTTGAAAACAAAAATAAGTTTATAAAAATAAAGAATTTATATGCAAGTTATAAATAAATAGAATATACATTTGAAAGAAAAACTGTCAAACTTATCTGATGAAACATTTTTCTTTTCCCAAGAGATGGACAAATTCCACATGAAGCAGGTAGCAAGTTCTTAGACCTTGGCTTAAATATTGTAGAACACGGATCACTCTAGCTGCGCCCCGTGGTGTTACTTGCAGTTGAAAAGTAGCCTATGTGTAAGTCGAGAGGATATGCTATAAGCTATTTCTATTACAAATTTCATCTAAATTCGTTTAAGCGTGATAAGTAACAAACTAACACACACATGCTCATAAACTTTTGCATTTATCAACCGAGCGAGCGAGCGAAGCGTCTCTGCTTCAGCTTCGACAAAAATCCTTTCGTATGTCCGGATACACTCCGGATGTCTCCGCCTACAGGTCGCATTTTTTAACCGATTCATCAAAAATATATATATATCTCCGCCATTTTGAAAAATATCTCAAGGAGATCCCTTTGCAAGTTTTTTAAATGGCAGAGATGTTTTCGGTCTCCAGCCTGGAGGCTGGAGACCAAAATTATAATTCGGTAGAAGGGTTTGTACAATCAGCATTATGATGATTTAATCAATAGAATTACCAGATTCCTTCGTCAGCCATAATAATAATACATCTTTATTGCGGGCCATTAGGCCCATTTTAAAAAATACCTTAAAAACTAACAATATGTACTTAATATAAAAAAAAAGGAAAATATTACTATACATAATATAAAATATTGTATTAGAAGTCAGAATGTAAAAGTCGGCCGTTAGGGGTTAATGGTGCATCTACCTTTACGAAGTCATGACCTTGCAATCAGCGTCCGCAGGCGAGCAGGTGTAGATAATATGTAGATTAGCTCTACGTGGAGGGACAGCGCAGGAAATTGCACGTAACGCCTCTACGTATAGTAGATACGGGGTGTGAAAGGTGGTGTGATTTGTTAGGTTTGGTTTAGTAGGTACTACAGTAGTAGAGAGTACTGCTTCTATTTTACAGGCTATGAGTTTTGTAATTTATTTAGTAAAAGTCAAGAGTAGGTATTATGTAGTAGTTAAAACTTAGACTGTAAACGTTTTAAGTGCACTGCTTTAATTTGTTTAAACAATTTTGTTAGTCTAAAACCCCTTTCACACGATACGATTTGATTGCCAACCAGATTAACCAATTGAATTGGCCCAATCTGATTTTCTATCCAATTCGATTTTCCAATCTAGTCAAATTGGTCGTGAAATCGAATAGTAATATCTATTCTATTTCACGACCAATTACTTAACCAAATTAACTTAAGTGCTACTTTTTGACAGAATTTTTATTTAATGTTTTGTATTATTTATTTTCAAAAGGATTGACGATTCTATGTATAAAATTACAGAAACTATCTTATTGAAGTAAAGAAAATAGCTGAAAGCTTTGGTAAAGTTAGAAAGATAGCTAGATTTTCTTTGTCAAAATCAGAATATCGTAAAAACTATTTTAAAATAAATTAATCGATGTGTCCATGGCCTGAAACTCACGACAGAACTTCTGAAGGTTGCGTAACCATGACACAAATGATTACAACCAAAATCATTGCAGCTCTATCGGCTTCGTACCGACCATTGTAATCCTTTTATCGCGATTACAACTGTCAAATTTATCATAATTTATTAGCAATTAATCAAGTAGGTATTTTGTGTGCAGTTTGGCCTGTTATCGGTGTTTTTGTGTAGCTTGGTAGCTTGATCTGGCGGTGTGATATAGAAAATGCGATGGAATCGAGCTCTGACGCACTTTGATTTTAAAGCAAGTTGACGATAAGATGGTGCGATGGCTTATATTCTGGAGACTTCTGTAAGACCGGGGGCCTTGTTGTTTAAACGTTTGACATCACAACGATTATTTAATAATAATAATAATATTCGGGACACTAGCACAAACGGTTGTCTGATCCCAAACTAAGCAAAGCTTGTATCTATGGCGGCCAGAGATTGATATATTTCTATTTTTTTTTTCAAAACATACAAAAATATATAATTAACACCCTGACATAGAACGAACACAAATGTTAATCATATAAATGTTTGCCCTAGGTGAGAATTGAACCCACGCCTTCTAGCTCAGAAGGCAGGTTCACTACTGACTGATCTGCCGAGGCAGTCAACAATTTCGTGCCAACAGTACGCTGAACGTGTTTTCATCTATTTATGGATACTTATAGATGAAATTTGCCACGGCGATAGAGTATAAATTGAAATAGCCCTTATGCCTTTTTAACCGCGGGTAACACCGCGGGGTGCATCAGCTAGTCATCATCTTTAATCATGTTCCACCCACTTCTGAATATAGTCTTTAGGAATAATAATCGATCGAGCGAGCGTTAGTGAGCGAAGCGTCTATGCTTCAGCTTCGACAAAAATGGTTTGGTTTGTCCGAAATCTGTCTGGATCTCTCAACATGTCGCATTCCCCAACCTAGAAATTTTGTGAGTTGGTTCAATAATTATATAGACTTTTTTGCCGAGTCAGTTTTTGGAAAATTTCAAAATACCGAAGATATGATTTTTTTATGAGGAATGCGACCTGTATAGAAGGACAGACGTCGGTCACAAGGTCTACACTCTACAGCTCACAGAGTTACAGAGCTACTAGTTTAAAAATAATATTTAATAAGCAACACATAAACCTGTAATACAAACAAAGATATCTCCCGTATTCACTTGTCCCCGAGGAGCTGGATCCCGCAAGTTTTTCGTGACAGATGAACAGACAGACAGCACGTACGTACGCAGCGAGACAAGGCCGGCGTCATGGAGAGCTGTCACAACAGCGAGACCTGTCGCGCGCTTCAACGGGTGCGACAGAGGTGCACAAACTTTAAGAAAATTAATATCTAACTAAAAGAAGGATAAAAGTAAGAAAGAAGGCATTGGGTGAGATTGGCGCGGGTCCAGAAAAGATGATGCGCGGAGTTACTATACTCAGCAGAAGGTGAAGAATTGCGTTTTATAGATCATGATTCATCACCTTCATCGATGATGGTGGTGGTGTGATCTATAAAACGCAATTTTGAGTATTCCGGTATTTGATAGTTCCGTAAACTTTCTTTTTCGTTTGTCTCCATACATTTCAATAAAGCGCCCCTGGCGGAAACGTTGAGGAAGTAACTTAAATGTATGCAAGAAAAAAGCAAGAAAGTCTACGTAAAGTATCAAAACTGTAAAAGGTAGTTCTTGTAGACAGACCTAACTCTTTTTCTTACTGTTTTAATTGGTATTTTGTCGTTGTTGTGCGTTGCTGTTGTTTTATGTGGCATTCTTTCGAACATTACCTGACTATGGAACACAATGACAAGAATTGATTCTCTTAATTATTACACCAAGATCTAAAGTTTGAGAACCCCTGCCCAAATCCTGTCAATCGTTCAATGAATTGGAAAGGCGCGCAGTTTTTTTAGAAAAAAAAAACAAAACATTCGCATCCTGTGAGTGGTAGGGCCAGGTAATCCGCCGCGGGCCTCGATGAAGATAAAATAAAAATATTGACAGTCACACATAACTGGCTGTGCCAAGCGACGTTGCTTGCGTGGCCATACATTCATTTTTCTCCAAACATAATAAACAGACAAACAAAGACTGGTCCACGAAAGCCGAAGACCACGAAAAGCAATGCAGAGTGCAAAAATAGACTAATTTAACAAAAAGCAACTTAAATAAATTTAGCTTAGTTGATGTGAAAATTCAAGTAGGCGTTAAGTAGTTTTTGTCAGTTAACTTATTTGAAATAACGTACCTAGTTTATCTGAAAATCAATCTGTTTATGTCTACCTCTGCTATGAATCCTTTTCATCCTAAAGTTGCCTGGAAGAAATTTCTTTTTGAAATTGTCTTATTGTATCTGTCTGTTTAATTTTTAAAGTCAAAAATCATCATGATTCATCTCCTTCGTATTTACCTCACAAAACGGTTACCACTCAAAAATTCGATACAAATCATTGACACTAAAGGGTAATGTCCACAAAAAGGGTATCAATGTCTAATCCGTCCAGTAACAATATTAGCTGGACAAAGAGCCGGCGGGAGGCAGTAGCAGGGTGCGAGCGGCTTAACAGTGCTTATGTCCGATTGTGACAGACAGGTTGGTATAAAAAACATTTTACTAATATTTAGCCTCAGACGAAGGAAATATTTTAACTAATACCGCGTACCTGGACGAAAATAAAAAGAAATCAAAATCAAATGTCTTTATTCAATTTGGTATCGAAGAAACATTTATGAACGTCAGAGTTATTTAAAATTGTTCTACCACCTTGTTCAGAAAAAAGCCACTACCCATGACATGTAGGCTTTAAATGAGTTTTTGATAGTTACGTAAACGTTTTCGTTGTTGTTTGGCTCCATACATTTCAATAAAGCGCCCCTGGCGGAATCTTTAAGAAACTAAGTTAAATGTATGGAGCCAAACGAAAACGAAAAAAGTTAACGTTAATTATCAAAACTCATACTAAGTCTACTAGATGAATGACGCGCAAGAAGGGAGGCTTGTGTTCAGTAGTGAGCGATTATAGGATAAAGATAAAGATACATTTATTTGATTTAAACACGAGTAAAACATAATATTGTTGTTATAGTAAATTAGAGACGAGCTTCATGTTATGCCTGAAGAGGCGTGCAAATTTTTGAGAGATGTGAGAGAATTATAAAAAAAAAATATTAAATTGTCAAAGCTAATTAAATTAACTAAATAGGTTGATGATGGTGGTGATTTAAGAGTCCGTCGACCAATTTAGACTAACTTCGTATTGGCTATAAGTTTTCTATTGCCATTACGACGACATAACGAGAAGACGATATGTGAAAAGAACAAGTAAACATAAAAGTTAATCTGCCTCTAAAGTTTTCTATAGAGTGACAATGTGCAAATTTAATTATTTTTATGACTGTTGTACTTTTCTAATCATTCTTAAATAACTAACAATTTACCTTGTATTATCGATTGATTTCAAAGCTAATGATGTAGACAACCTCCATATGTTAAGGGATTTTTGCTTTGTCTATCTGTTTGCTTATTCTCTATATGTATATAGTCTATTTGCTTTGTCTATCTATCTATTAGATAAATCATTCAAAAGTGACCCCTTACAAATGCAGATATTTTTCATAGCTCTATCTTCTCTTGAGGACGTTTCCTTTTTATAAAAAAACAAGAACATAGGGAAAGAGATATACCTAGTTCATTTCATTAAACATGCCAAATTTCATCATAATCTGATAAATGATTTTCAAGATTTTTGAAAAGCGCTCTTGTAGGGAAAATTTAGAGCGTCGCGGAACCCTTAACTAAAAAAGTGCTGTAGCTTCAGATTGTGACACTTTGAGTCGTATAATCTAATTTTGATTAGAAAAAGTGAAACCGAGTCAATTTGTTTCTTATGAGCAAGCGCGCTCCATCGAACGCTGCATCGCGGCCAAACGCAAGCTTACAAACATACATAAATGCGCAGTGGTCCCGAGGGTTCCCGCCTTGTCGTGGCAAGGGGGGGGGGGTATTGGCGTCAGCTACCACGGTCAAGCCAAGAGAGAAATCCGAGGTGGGGCCGCTTCTTGGGACTTTCAGCCCAAAGCCCATTTGGAAGCGGCCTAAGTAAGGTGTGCGTCTGTATGGGCAGACCCACAACTGAGACGGGGTGCAGTGCCGCATAGGCGAAGTTACTGCAGCCGAAGGCTGGGGGCCGCAGCGGGAGAGGACTGTTGGTATGTCGTTGCCACTTTCCCTGCCTTCCGCGACCCAAACGGAGTCGCCACCGTCATGATAGCGGACACGGTGGGGCCGCAGAGGAAGTGACGTGTCGGTGTGTAGTTGCCGCTCTCCCTATCCTCTGCGGTTGAAATGGCAGGCGGCGGGGCCACTTATTTGACCCGTCGCATGGGAACCATGGGCGCCTAGACATGGGTGCTGGCTGGCACCCACGGACAAAATTGGTCCTCGAGGAGATGGATGATGACTATGAGTCTGGTGTTCGACACATCGTCATCGAGAGCCAGACAGCGCAAGCTCGAGGAGGAGCCCAAACGGGCTGGCGCGTCGGGGCCGCGAAAGAGTCGCCGTAACCCCGACATTTTGCCTCGAGGTGGAACACCCTTGGGTTTTCAGTGGGTAGGCCGTCAGTGGCGGGATTCCCACATAACCACTCTGTCCCCACACTCGGGCTGTTAGTGGTATCCATAAAGGATTTTCCCAAGGTAAAAAAAAGGTGGTAGGAAGGCCTAAGACTAGCAACGATCAGACCAGAAAAAACGAATGAAAAGGGACCCATTGTCTCTCACTTTTGAAAAGTCGTAGAAGTGAGAGTGACCCAGATAACTCAATCTCTCTCAAATGAAACTCAACAGCTAACGCATCAAAATAGAGGGCCTAGAATGGCGGGCCTTGTAAACGTTGCTCCGATATTCTAAGCAGGTTCCGCCTTGTTTGATAATTAAACTCCTACTCAATTTAGAGCTTGCCTTGTGAGTGATGGCAAGATATTACCAGGCGTTAGAAAAATATGGTGGAACAACGGAAACGAAGGAACTATAGTCCGTTCGTTATCGGATATCATTGATAGCTAGAGCTTTAAACTAAACGTAAATGAAAATTGTGTTTTATTGACCATTAATTTTCTTGAACATGCTAAAGTTGCAGCCAAAAGTACCTAGGAAAAAAGAGATACCCATTTAAAAATAAGAAAACATCGACCAGCATTTACAGCTAGCCTTTTTTTTACTAGATTAGCTATTTACATTTATTTAATTCTAGTTTAGTAATTAATTTTCTTGTCTTGTTAAATCTTGTTTATTTTATTTTCTCGGAATAAATTATTTTCTCGGAATAAATACCAGTTCACAGAGAACTAAGTGTTTTATTTCTGCTGTTGCTAGCAGCGTTTACAGTAATACGATAGCGAATACACTATCCCAAATGAGCACAACAGGGAACGGCTATTGTCTACTTGCAATTGTTAGTATAAACCGACATTTTTAGAAAAAACCTATGCTCCGCATTTGCACTCGCTATGTTCCAGGAACTAGGTACTAATTTAGCATGTGTGTCAATACAAGGTACACGCTATCTCTATTCAAAAATTCCCAAAATCTGATGAGTTTTGTTTGTTGAGTTTTGATGAATTAACAAGCATACAGACTCACTCACTCATAAACTTTCATATAGTGACTCTAAATGTAAAAGAGAAGCTTGATAATAACTTTACCTTTAAATATTTATCGTGCATTGCTATTCCTACTATGGGTTTCTTAAAATTATAATAAATTAAAACTAAACATCATAATACTAAATCGTTTTTAATTAAATAATTCGTACAAAAATAACAATTAATCGCGTAAACATATTTACAAAAGAAACAAGGCAAGATATTGCTACTTACTTGAAAAGAGCAAATACAGTGTTTTATTTAAATTCAAGGTGGAAATACTATTTTAGATGGCTTAAGGAAATGATTTTTTTTCCTTTTGGACTTTTAGTACCTATAAGTTTGGCACAAATGCAGACTACATGTAGACTAGAGCAAATTGAAAAAGTAGATTAACCTCAAAATAACAAAATACAAATAAATGAAACATGCGTAAAATTGAAATTACATTCGAAAAGCTAGATAAATTAGCTAAGATTAATTATTGCTCACAATAAAATAATAACAGCCTCGCGTTTAACGCTCTGCCTTATTTTCACTGCATTGTCCTATTTTCGCCACTATATGTTTTCACTGTGCACCCCTATTTTCAGTGTTCACTTGTTTGATGTTAATTCATAGGATTCACTCTTTATTGATGGTGGCTTGGAAGCCCTGCTTGTCGTCGGCCGTGTAGTGCACGGTTCGAAGTACACCGTCGGGGTCTACGTAGCTGTAGTACCCTCGCACGGTGCCGCCCTCGCGGGTCTCCTGAGCTGATTTCGTGTCGCCGGTGTCTGGGACCTGGAATAAAAAAATAAGACTGTTAGAGGGTTTGTTGTTTACAATTGTTGAATTAGTGGTTGTGGTCATCTAAAGTAATGTAAAATTTTTATTAAGTTTCTCAATTTTGGAGATACAAAAACATTGACCGCCTCGGTGGCTCTGGTAATGAACTTGTTTGTGAGCTAAGGGGTGTGGGTTCTATTTCCACCTAGGGCGAACATTCCTGTGATGAACATTTGTGTTTGTTCTATGTCTGGGTGTAAATACCCATTTAAGTCTGTGTTTAAAACAAAATATGTATAATATGTGTGTATATCAGTCTCTGGCAGCTATAGAACGAATTTTACTTAATATGGGGTCAGACGATCTTTGTGTGCAAAATTTCTGAAAATTACCATATATACAAAAAAAAAATTACATATACAGAGCCGTACATTTATATTTTTCTGTAATACAGTGGTAGTATGCATTATGAACAAAAGTATGAAGTACTCTAGGATTATCAGACTGCCGGATATAGTCAGCAGAGACTATATTCGGCATAGATGATATTTAATATGTTTATTGTTTATATAAAATAAAGTCTATTTCATCTAGTGCATGCCATGTTGAATATGACAGGCGCGCGTTAAAGTCTTTTGTTCGCGCACCTGATAATTAAACAATACCTATGGATTTGTTGAACCGGGAAGGCTGCAGTCTGATATTATATTAAATTCGCTTGTAACAAGCTCTGCACTGCTATATTACAGTCCCTTAACATTTTGTATAAGTATTTGGAATGGAAATAGTACAAAAAAATCTTGATTCTGACTTGCATTCGCTAAAAAAGGTTAACTCTATTTTTCAAGTTCCTATTTCTTACACAATTTACTTTAAATACATAAAAAGTTCAATGCAGAACTGTAATCCCAATGATAGTTATTTTGCGTGTGCCTTTATAAATTACTTGGCAAAAAAAATACATCAAGGAATTTAAACTTCCTGCTGTAACCTGTTTCGTAATTTTTTTTCTCAATTAATAAATCATAAACTATGGCATATGTTACGCAACATTTCCCTTTTCAAAAACCTTGGAATACTCGACGGTGAACTCTAATTGCTTCAGTTAAGCATTAAATTTCCTTGGCATTGTTTTTGGAGGTGTGACACGGACAAGTTCGAGGCAAGGTCGGCGCGCGCGCAGCGTGTGTAAACGCATGTAACTGCTCTCATAATCATTAACATTTATTTATTTATATTTATTTATAATAGGTCGGCGTTTGACCACCAACTCGCCTGATGTTAAGCGACGTTGTGGTCTAAGATGGAGCACGACGACCTAGAAGGTACTTATTCACTCTAGCCTTGAAGTTTACTAGAGTGAAGAAGTACAAAGACGGCAGTTGAGTGAGGCGCTACAAGTGCGCTACTGCTCAGACCCGTCTTCGGAACGGTTACACCGGACTACATCCCGAAACACGACTAGGTCATTTCACGGCATGGCTTGGTCCGGTGGGTGGTAACTAGCCACGGCCGAAGCCTTCCACCAGAGTTTGCTACCCGGTTAGCACTACCCGGGGACCACGTGTAGGGAATCAGAATAGAGTACACTCCTACGGACGTGGGTAGCTCAGCCCCCAACATGAGTGTATGTGAGAATGTATGTATTAGTAGCTGCACGTGGTTGTACTTACAGTTAAAAAGTGATCAATGAGCTAATCCTTAACCACCCTACGTTTCCTCCCTCCCTTTACGTCTGCGCAGGAAGTGGCTGATTTTACACTGGTTTTATCGAACAAAATATTCATTGGTAGCTCGTTTCTAACACAAGACACAAAAGTATCCACGTTTGCGCAGCGCCTTATGCGGTAGGACTGAACATTCCCATCTTAAGATATCCAATACCTTGAAAACTTATGGGGTAGGAAAAAACTATATTTTTAAACCTAAAGCAAGTAACAACGTTGTACGGATATAGTCCGCTGCCAATAACTACGAGTATGTCAAAGTTGAAACTTGCGTAGAGATTGCTACTTACATTTACGATACTTTATAGACGTAACATGTTTCTTAGCCATCTCAAAATATTATAAACTTAATTATAGTATCGTATTCAAAGCAATAAACGGGGTTTGCAAGCTACCTTAGTACGCAAGATGTTACACAACGGCCGGGCCTGCGCCTGCGCAGCGCTAGCTTGCTCTTGCGCTGCCCTGACATTGGACGTACCACATTCTACTAGTTCAGGTGGTAGTATGCTCACTTAAATAGGAAGTAATGATATGGGTATGTGTAGGTTAAGATATGCTGGTGATGTCAGTAGCAGATTAAGGCTAGGGGGATGTAAAGGTTCTCAAGAACCCCTCAAACATATTGTCTGCAATGTTCCAATATATTCTTGATAAAGTCTAGCCTTTTAGTCTAGATTTGTAAAACATCTGAGAAACTAAATAGTTAAAATGTGAATAATGAACGTTAAAAACAACCAAAACCGAAAGGAACTAAAGTAATGTAAAAGGAGGTATTTAAAAGTTAAATTTTAATCCATACATAAAATCGAAAGTAACTCTGTCTGTCGATCTGTCTGTTTGTAGGCTTTTCCTGGCTAAACAGCTGAACGGGTTTTAATGAAATTTGATAATTTAGTTACAGTATATCACGAGGAAGGTTTTCGGATACCATTTCATGAATAAACGCGAACATAGTTGCGGGTATCAGTAGTAGTATAGTTGTAAATAAATAAATAAAAAAAAAAAAATTAAATCTATGAATCTAGAATCGTCATACATTGATATCGCAACAACTTTAACTGATTCATTTGATTTTTGTTCGTTCACATACACATTACTTGAGCAATGATCGCTTGTTAGCAGTTTAAGGCCAAAGTTCACCAATACTTAAACAAGAGATTAAATTTATAACCGACTGTTTTTGACTGCTGTTCAATAAGCCAAAATCATTTATCATGGACAGTCGAATAAAAAAAACGCGCAATTAAAGATTGGTGAATATAGGCCTAAGTAAAAAGAGTAATACGTATTCTCCTTTACTTTATTTCTATTACATTGTGAGCTAGATGACAGATGACATCAATGGGCTGACATGTATATACATAATTGTATTAAAAAACCACAATGATTTGTGAAATGTGTGTCGTATATTTGTTATTCCAACTTTCTCATTGAAAGTAAGCACGAGTATTTCATACGATCATTATCAGCAGAAATGTAAAATAAGCAATGGCAACAAATTTGAGTTGCATAAGAAGCTGAGCCGCTTTTGATACGGTTGCTATCGGTCACAAAGGAGAGAAAGCTTTAATATCATGCTGTGAAAGTAGACCGACGCGATGCAGAAAGATTAACTTTTATTGATTTTGCTGCGGTATTGAAAGTGAATTTGAAGCGATGATAGCTTAGTGGTTGGTACAGCCAGGCACCATGCCACATGGTGTGGGTTCAAATCGGAACTATGGTCTAATCAAATACGATCAAATGTAATTTATTCAATTGAGTTTTGAAGATATACCTGTGACTTTAAGATTATAAAATTGATTCTATCACCATGTTTGGAAAAAGTGCCACTACCCAGAAAAACAGCCAAGAATCTAAAGAAGATAATTCAAAAACTCAAAATAATTTTACTGTACAACTGTCTGTACTGGGTTTCAGCTTGACTTTGGCGCTTGAAGTAAGCTAAAACAAAGCTGATTTTGATTAACGCGCGAGTTTTGTTACGGCTATAGTTTATTCTACGCAAAGTTTTCCTTGATGATAATAATTGTAAACATTAGCTCTATTAAATATTTCATTTTCACGAATTGTCTGCACACTGAGTCTAAATATCGCAGTTTAATTATGCTATTTATAGCTTTATTTGCATAAGGATATCGAATTTAGAGTTTTTTGCAACTAATTGTGAAGGTTTCAAGGTTCCTGTTTGTGTATGTAGCTAGGTACTGAAATGTATACTACTGTGTCAACTGTATATCAGGAAGTTAGAAAAGTGGCTGACCCACCAACACAGCCCGCCGACATGACGTGTTCCAGTGTTTTCTTTTGAAATATGGCCGCCGACTTCAAAAAACATAGTCACCGATTTTTTTTTGTTCGAATGGGGAATTAGTCGGGAGTGTAAGGTGACAAATATGTCAACGGATTGGTGCGGTCAAATATTACAATTACTTTTTGCATATTTGGGCTCAGAATCGTGTACCTAATATCTGACAGTGTCTCTATGTGTCATAAAACAAAAACACCCTGTAAAAATAAAATACTTACTTAAAACTCTACCCTGTATAAATAAAATACTTACTTAATCTTACTTACTCTACTTAGTGTTTCGATTGAGCAATATTAATAATATCAATAAGCAGTGAAATAAAGTCGTCAAACAGTTCAATAGCATTCCTACATGACAAGGTGACGACGCAGAATAAACAACAGTGAGTAGCGATATCGGAATATTGAGAAACAATGCTTTCATTCAGTTTAACGAAAGATATGATCTCTGTTTTCAATACCAATGTCATTGTGTCAGTATCACAAACAATACGTAGATTAATCGTAACACATAATAATTTGTTAAGCTGTTGCATTTTTTTAAACGCTTTGCTTATTAGCCAACTTTTAATTTATCATTCTAATATTCAAATTCATATGTCAAAATGCTTGGAAAAAATAATGCATTAATGAAAGGTACTATATATACAAGAGCTTAATGCGAGACTCAATAATAATGCACTCAATTCAAGTAATTTGCTTTGACGACGACATTGACAGATTTGCAAAATTTGGAAAATATTAAATACACCCGGCCCAGGCTTCGCACGGAACTTCAAAACTTTCCATCATGCTCTAACCTCTAATTTATCTAACTAATGATGAAAATTGCATCAAAATCCTTTTTTAATCCTTTGGTTTAGGAGGAGTTAGCGGATATACATCCAGAGAGACAGACATAGGCGTGACTTTGTTACCCGACTACGGCGAAACAAAAAGAGGGTCACTTACTATGTAGAGATAGAGAAGAAGTAGGATTATTAGGTACCTATGTATGAAGTAAGCAAGATATACAATGATAGAGTACATCAAGCACCGAGATTGGCACATTGTACGCAACCAGCTTACGATATTGTGATAAATTACCTCTCATAACCTCTCATGCAACACCAAGAATAACTTTAAGTATTAGCTCGTTAATAAACAAATTTTAATTTATGAACGGGAGATGCGTATGTGGACAAACAAATGGGATAACAATATAAAACAAAAACTGGACGAACAATTTTTTGTAAAGCTTATTAGTTAATAGTGTTAAATGACGACGTACAATATTTTGGGTCAAACTCTTTCCAATATTACTTTACTAGAGATTAAGACTACTTGAAACAGGCCACTACCAACGGATGGCTGACATAACGATGACGTCCAAATACGGCACTTAACCATCATCATTCAGGTCATCACTGGCCATTACCTCTGGTAGGACATCAGCAAAAACTCTGATTCGGAATTCGAAATATTATCGTGATTTAGATTCTACTTTGATGTGATGGCATTTCAAGAATGAAGGGCTTAATCAGCTCATGGTTCCTTTGCATCAGTTAAGTTTGCAAGGTCTGAGAGTCAACACACAAAACTGCAGCAGCACGATGTGAATCTCGAGAACAGCTGAATCGATTTCGCTAATTCCTTGAAGTACGAAGATGGTTCTTACGCAGGGAAAAAAATAAAAAAATGCCTGAAAAAAATAATGAAAGAATCGACTGTTAAACTACGAAGTTCGTGATAAATTTGCGACGAAATCGAATTCAGTACACGCAAATCGTCTCACTGCAACGTTAGGGTGATCGATGAGAGTCTATCCGTAGTTACCACGTCTAGTGCAAGCTTGCTAGTTTCTGTGATGCATTGCAGTTATATGATTTGACCGTTAGGCGAAGCATGCTCGTTAAAAACACGATCCTCAGATCCCAGTAGATTAATAATTCAAGTATACCGTAGTAGGCATAGTAGGCACCAAAAACTTTTAAATGTCCCCCAATGTGCTACCAACTATAGAAGAAATTCTTTCTTTGTCAGATCCACTTCCACTATAAATAGCATGGACTGGTCTGAATTTGACCTTTTCAACTCACCGGTATACAAAGTTCGCAATTCCATGAGTAATATTTGGTTTGACGGCGGCTCTTAGCTTCTTATATATAACCCCTTAGAGGACTAGTTTTGATTTAAACCTTGATTGTAAACAAGTTGTGTACTTAAATTCTATATGTGAAAACTAATTAATGGTGCGTACTGTAATAGTAAATTAGTCAATCTGTTTTTCTAATTTACTATTACAGTATGGATAACACTGTATGTTTTCCAAAAATAGATAAATAAATAAATACCAATACACAAGATCAATCCTAACTCTATTTGAGAAAACTGGATTCATTTGTAAACTAACAACTAATGTGTACGGATTTAAAAAGTTACATTCGTACTTCTTCCTTGTTATGTAACAATTACTTCATTGTTTTGCCTCTTTAATTCAAATCACATAAAAATTCTCACTTCTGTTTGCATTAACTTTCACTACAGATTAAGTATTCTGATAGTCACATTGCCCATGCTAAGAACATACTATTTTATGTCACTCTGTTATAATGTACAAAGGAATTTGTCATGCTAGATGATGCAACCTTCTAAATCACAAGCTATCTGTGTTAGTTTGAAATGTGACTGGGGCTTGTTTTAATATTTTGATAGATTGGCCACGTATGACGATGTAACATATTTTTTTGAGCTGTTGTAGTGTTGTGGTGATACTGGTATCATTTGACGTAGGTGTTTCAAATTTTACCGTAAGTACTAAGACAGACAGAAAAAACGTAAAACTCACGCGAGACCCAGAAGCGTCGTCCCTTCAATGTAGTTTCATACAAAGTGTAAAAAAGAGACGTGATTCCACACATACAGAGAAGACGGGTGAAAACAGGACGCGGACACGACGCTTGTCGTTTTGTATAAGGTCCCATGTCTTTCCTCAGTCTGTGTATAGTCCACGTCCTACGTCTTTTCTGTCTGGCTGGCGCCTAAACTTACGAGTTGAATTTGATGAAAGTACATATTTTAACATAATATTGAGTTAAATAAGTTTTCAGTATGAATACGGACGCGTTACCCAATCTTTTTTTTATTGTTTACTAAATACGAATGAACTGATGGTTTTAGTTTGGTTAAGTAAGGTAAGCATGTGAATTTGAGATGCATTTCATGTGTAAAATGGACTCAATAATGAATTGATGTAAAGTACATAACTATGTAGTTTTTAAATGCTTTCTATCTGCTTTGTTATGAAAATGACTGCGACGAAACTCAAGGTTACTGTGATGGGATCATTATAATTGTCTCGTTTATTATACCTGTTACCTTCAAATAACAATAAAATCTGCCGCAAACAGCTGCTTAAAATTAACGACGATTGTTACGAAACATCTTGCAATTTTAAATTTAACACCATTTCCACTTGAAATAAAATGAGTAACCATGTCCAGAAAATTCATAAAAATAATAAAATGTAAATGCATTGGCATACATCCGGGAAGCACGTCAGCTCAAGGCCCAGGATTGCAATGCTCACTGGTGGAAAGTGGACACGGTTCACTGGAGCCGTTTAAATGCACGATATCAAACAAATTTCTGGTAATGGTTGATATTAAAAGCGAATATAAGACGTAGATATCAACCGAAAGACTGATTGAAACGGCAGTTTTTATTTAGAACTAGCTGCGTCTCACGATTTCTCCTGTTATACACCATACCTACAAGAACTTTAAACTTTTTCGGAATAACAGTTATACACCACACCTACAAGAACTGTTAACTTTTTTGGTATAACAGGTAGACCATGTGTAGGGAAAAAGCAACTTCCGTACCAAATTTTATCCAGTCCGTCCATCCGTTTGAGTGTGAAGAAGTGATAAACTAATACACCAGCCATCTGCATTTATAATGCCCCACTTTTTTTACCCACGATTCATAAGTAAGTATAAAAGTAGTATAAAGTATTTTCTACTATTCCAGACTAAAATCTATCTCTGTGCCAAATTTAATCTAGATCCGTTATGTCGTTCTGGCATCATTGAGTAACATACATCCATCCATCTAATTCGCATTTATACAATTAGTGTGATTAATGTGAAGTATGATATATTACATGCGTTACGAAGACGCTGTCCGTATGATAAGACGCTCTCCGCCATCAAAAGATGAACTCATTTCGTCACATCGTCCAAAGCCCACCATGATTTATCCACGCTTCACATGCGATCTCGAAAGGTAATCACGTTATGGTTTACTCACGAACCGTAAGTGGGTATATGTTTTACTTTACGTGCTGTTTGTTGTACCAGCAAGGTCGGCTGTTGCAACAACCGGTCGGGCTTTCTTGAATGGAGAGAGTGATCACGTGGACGCGCTTGGTATTGGAATTACAAATAGTTTGATTGAAGATACAGATTTGCTCTATTTATTTGCTTTCAAGCTTAGCTTGGTTTGGGGTCAGACAACCGTGTGCAAATATGCCCCGAATATTTATTTTAGTTTTTATTTTGTTTAAGGTTGTGATCATGGAGCGCAGAGCTGTCACTTAGCCCTTCTGCATTTTGTACTCTAGCTCTCTACAATATAAAGTATACCCTAGTAGTAAGCCTTGCGCAAGGCAGGACATACGTTTCAAAATTAAGATGTGTCAAAAGTTTTGAGATCCAGTTGAATGTTTATTGATTTATTGCATTCCTATTGCTAATTAAAAAAAAAACAAATGGTAATTAAATGCCGGCTCTTAAGGGCGACTGGCACAAAGCGTTATGATATAAGCTGACATTCTGAGGTTCTACCTCCACCCGCATACCAGAGTCATATTAGCATCGTTCAACTACCTATTTCACATAATTTTCCATAAATGTAGGACAACCGTTCTAGCATTGATAACTACAAATTAACGTGATAAGATCTATTACCATTTTGCTCTCTATTCGACCTAAATACAGTTTTAAATACCCCATTGTTAGCAGACCCGCGAAGTTACAAACACTATCATTAAGGCAACAGAGAGCTATACTCAACCCGTGACTTTGATGAATACCTATCAAACTCTTAAAATCATGACCTTATTGTAACAATACAACAGATAAATAACAGACAGAACAATATTATTTAAACTTACCAAATCAAAACGCCATGAGATCGTTAGATTAGCTCAAAACATCTAGAAATTTCGAACTTATCTACTTCAACGAAATTATATGTAGAGTTAATCAGGTATCATAAAACTACTTACATGGACTCCATATGAGAAAGAGTACTTTGGATTAGTGTCAAACTGATCGTGAGCGTCCTGCAGATCGGTGTCCCTGTTGTAATGGTTCAGCGACAAGGGGTTCGCTCTGAATGGCTTGACCTTCTCGATTCTGTACGGCTCCGCTACTTCTCCATCCTGTTGCAGCTGCTTCAAGTACCCGTTATTCTGTTGCGGCCGCAGCTGGTGGTGGTACTTCTTAAGCAGACTTGGTCTTATCTTCGTCAGCACCAGCTGTGGCTGAGGCAGTCTATACCCTTTATAAACTTCTACAGGCTTTGGCTTCGAAAAGTCTTTAAAAGCTGGCCCCTCTTGTTTGTTTTGATTGTATCCTGTGTATTCTTCTACTGTTTTAGGGTAGTACCTTTTGAATCCTTGGTTCTGGAGAGGTTTATATTCCCCTACATAGCCTGGTTTGTTTGTTAACGTCGATATAGCGCGTTCTCTTTCATGCTCTGGAAGCTTGGTATCTGGGTCATCCAGGTAGCCTATAAGAGCTTCGTCCAAGGTTTTGTAGGTATTGTAAGCATATTCTGGTTCCTTAGCTCCTGGACCGGTGTCGTCGTATTTGTTTTCTAGTGCGAAGCGTATTTGTGCTTCAGAAGCTGGTGAATAGAACGGCAGAGGGAAGTAGGCTTTAGTGACTGCTGCTAGGGAGAATAGGATCGGTATCTGTGAATGGAAAAGATGATGGTCATTTAACTGGAAAAGTTAGAAATTTAACGTGCGCGTGAAGCGAATCAAGGGCCTGGAGGGTCAGAAATCAGAAATCGGAAATCGGAATTTATTGATAACCTCTATATTCAACAAATCACTGTTAAATATTCATATTAAAAATAATTAATAGTCAATGAATAGAAATGGTGACCATTTTAAATTATACTTAACAACTAGCCTATCTGTTTCTTAGTGGTTGATAACAATTTCCTAGCAGGAAGTAACCCATAATCGTGCATACATGGATGTGTATAAAAAAGGGCAGGTATTTAAGGTCTCGTCTAGCGAGAGATGATCGTGAAAGCCGATGACGTTTTCTAGTGTCAGAGGTCGGCACTATAAGTCACTGCATTGATAGAGTTGGTAAGAACAGTAAGTTATTTCATAATTTATTTTCAAAGAAAGCTGAGGTAGATCTAGCAAAGCCTTTCTTGTTACGAGTGTATACTGCAGTAGCAATAATTATTCGCAGGTCTATTAACACTTGCACTGACCGCGTTTTTGCGTTTAATATAGTTTCCGCTAGTTTAACTCATAACCGTGTAACTGTCTTTCCTTTAATATTAAACTCTATTTCTTTAGTAATAGAGGCTTTGCCAAAAACAAGTTTTTTGATAGTAAGTAGTCCAGTTAAGTAATTTGTGTTTGTGGGCGGTTAATGCTAATGATAGTTTTCACTCGTGTCTTATAACGATGAGTTCTGCATTTTATGTTGATGTTACATAAGAATGAGATAATTCCCACGTTGTGTTGGTGACCGAGATGTGAGTATAATATGTTATTTGACGGATGACATTGTCAGTCTCCGGCGAGCATTTACAACTGGACCCAGATCAGTTGAGCGAAGTCTAGTTTGAAGATTCTCGCTATTATAACTTAATTTCGTATAAAAAAAAATTATTGGGTCTATTTCGCTTTACTGCGTCTAACTAAACGCTACCGTAAGTTCTATATTTATTCTGTGCCGTGGGTTGGACGACACGTTAAATCGAAGTCCGACTTTTTTATTACTTGATGTAATTTTTTCCCCCGAAGATGTCTAAGTTCTAAAAACATCTTACAAGGGTGTCTAAAACTTCCTTTGTAGGTGTTTATAGACGGCAGTTACCGTTTACCATCAGGCGGGCCGTCGTCGGATAGTTTGACACTCTCCTTATAAAAAAAAATCGTAGTAACGAAAGAATGGAGCGGAACTAACACTTCCGTTCTTGCGTTGTGTTTACATTGTTTCAGTCTGAATGGCTGATTGTTATTGCAACTCGCCATCTATTTACGCTTTACATTATTTCTTTAGAACTCATAAGGTATGTTTATTTCTCTTTCAGACAATGTAATTACACTCTAAACTGTTCCACTAAAATATTTATAAAAAGTCGCCCATGTTCACCTGGTGATATTTCAAAGAGAACATAGGACACCAATAAAGCGGAAATTTGCACCTGGGTGATATCACCTAGGTGCACAAATTTAAAATTGTAATGAATCCACTAAAATTTTTACTTAGTGCATCCAGGTGATATCACCCAGGTGAATAAGGTGGATTAAACCGCGGAAGTTAGGTCGGTTTTTTAGGCTCTAATCCAATTTCCCCCTTTTTGCGAATTTAGTTTTCCTCATTTCTTTCACTTAATTATGGATATATATTTTTTTTATTGATTCAAATACTACTGCTACTTTATTTTGACCGACTTATTTTTTTAGAGTACGGAGACTACAGATCCCTTTATAATGGAGAGATAAGCCTTCAGAACTTTTCTCATTCACTTAGCTAACCTATCTCTGACATTTTCTTTTTTTAGTTAATAAAGATGATTGAAATATGGCTTTTGAAACGCTTAAGGAAAGTGGGCGAAGGCTGTTTATCGTTTTCGAAAATAACCAATTTTGAAATTTGTTTACTTATATGACATTTACAAATGCAAATTAGGTAACTTCATTGATTTTTTAAATGGAAATTTGGTATTTTAAAGATGAGTAGTGGAGCAAGGTTGCATGTTATGCAATTTGAAATTCGGTAGGCCTACTCAAATAAATTTCTTGGGTTCGTGCAATATTATACTTTCATCACACTTGAATATTTGAACATACCTAATTGAAGAACGAGGTTCTTACACATCCGTCCGAAAATTTAACCGTGATAGCACTAATGGTTCCACATGGGTTGGGTTCCATTATGGTTGGCAAATGGTTCCTAGAAGAGTAAGACTGCAAACGACATTTGGCTTTCATCTACTACGCCGATGACATCGAAGACGATGCCATCAGCCGGTTTTTACAGCGATCATCGGCTGCTTCACCGAAGACTATCAAGGAACACAACCTGCAGATGGCCATCAAAGATCGGAACGCGGTGGTGATGGAGGCTCCGGGTTGGGAGGAGTTCATGATGACTGTTATGATAATAAGAATTGTAATAATTTCACGTTTTATAGAAATTGTAGGTACATCTCAAGCATTCATGCTCACTATCGAAGGCACCTTCTTGCGGCGGCGTTGTGTGTCGGGTCATTCTCTTCCCTCAAACATGGTTGAGGAGAGCGATGGCTGGCACATGCGTCATACTCGTGATCGGGTGCTGCTTGCGGGTCGCTGGTCTGCTCGTGGTGTACCCACAATGTAATAAGTAAATCTGATAACCTTTAACCTTAGATTAAGACTTAATAACTAACCCCCCTCTACCTGTATTCCCCTTAAATAATTATTAAGATTTATGTTAACAAAAGTCACGGTAATTTTGAAATAAAAAAAGAAAATAAAACCCCATTGAGTTGAATTCTTTCGTTTTGTGCGGTTACCTGTCTAAAACCCGACCGGGTTAAAGGTCATACTAGCTTCGCAGTAAATGAGGTGTTTGTTATGAGTGTACTAAGTAACACTTAGAGGAGTTGTTCGGCCCGTCAAAATGAACCACTTGTACGACACAAGTTTTCATACAAAATTGGTCACGTAACCAGTTATTTTGTATGGAGACTCGATTATTTCTTTTTCGAATTTTGCAAATGTATGCTCTAAAAGTTTAACACTTTGACGGGTAGGAACATCCAAAACCACCTGTATAGAGTAACTACCTGTTGTGGCAATAAGGGTTAAAATCCAACACTCAGCCTGTACGACAAGTACCTAAGATCCGACAATGCTTGGAATCCGACAGTTTACAACTCGGTCAAGGCGCGAGAGATTTCAATGATCGCCCTACTTGTTATAATGTCTTGTTTACAATGTACTTTGGGAAAGCAGACCTTATGCCAAAGTTATAGAGTTTATTGTACCCTTTGAAACTTAAGTTCTTTTGTATTTAGGTTCAGGTGCTTCTTGTTTGGTGTTCGCATTGAAAGGGTTTGATGGGCAAAAAGTGTTTTAACTTCATTGAACTGTTTATTAAAGGTTGTTTTGTAGAATTCTGATCATCTTGGTGTAATCCGGCCTTTTGTTTCATAGTAAAATTCTTGATAACCAAAATTGTAGGTTATATCTACATTTAAGGTTACTATAAAGTAGGTACAGTCGACTCTCGTTAATTCAAACCTGCGATAATTCGAATATAATTCAAAGTTATTACGAGTTCCCTACAAAATCTGTTTATATTTCGAACTAAATCAATACATTTTTATGCACTTGGTGATTCGAACGAAAAAATCATTGCTATATAATAAAACGACGCGTTAATTCGAACTCAACGGCGTCCAACGCTCGACAATTCAAAGTTGCAGAGAGAAAGAGATGGAAAGATTTTTCCTCTTAAAAGAAGTTATTGAGCAGTCTGAGCAGCAGCAATGTGCTTTAAAGCAAACCAGCATACTAGAGTTCTTTCGAAAGATTAATTAATTCACATTATGAAAACATGTATATTGTATGCACACGAATGTCGGTACCCCTAAACTTTTGTCATTATTGTAGAATAGCAGTTAAAAAATAAATAATAATTGAAAATTCGAAGTTTTTTTTATTTTCTCACCATTTGATATTTCAAATACTCGATAATTCGTTATATTTTAAGAGTCCCTCTAGTTTCGAATTAACGAGAATCGACTGTACTACTAAAGCTAGCTTTATTGACCGATCAAACTAAAAAACGTATTAAGAAACGAAAATCAGTGATGAATCCTGATTTAAAACTATTGTTATGTATGATATAACCAGTTTGAAATCGAGATTCAAGACTGAGCATCGATTTAGCATGCGGGCCTTAGTTTACTGGTACATTTCGGCATTTGTTTGTCCGACGATAGCTTGAGTATCGAAACTGCGAAGTTTAAGAAATTTTGTAGACATGCAGATTAACTAAATAGAATTTTTAATTGCGTAGGTATTATTAGCCAAATCGAACGAAAGGTTGTGGATTTGTGCGAGGTCTCCGATCGAGCCGAACTACAAAAAAAAAAAAAATACAGACGCACATACCTACTAAGTCCTCTTATTTTAAAGTCGATTAAAAAGTTCGCATTACTAAAGTACAAAAACCAGTCCAAAAATAAAATGGTCAAGTACCTTTTACTCTTACGTAAAAATATCGAAACTACACCACGATTACAATTCCACGTGAGCTTGAATTTATTTTTTACTTAACTCGAGCCTGTCTGTTATGTAAAGTTCAAACTAAATAGTTATTGGTGTGTAGCTTCTTCGATTAAAAACTATTGCTAACAAAACAACCTAATTGTAATGGTCTATTAACAATTTAAGGAATGTTATGTATGAAATTACAAGGTCTGGGTGGGTTAATATTCAAAATAACCATTAATGTGACATTTATGCTGAAGTATTAGAAGATGTGAACTTTTCTTCTAGGGTTACGAAGTAAAATAAGAAGCCTGTATAGTTTAACATTGTTTGTATTATAAAGTGTACTTACCTGATGATAATTTTGCCAATTTGTATTTAACCAAGTATGACAAGCTATAAGTATTTAAATACTTAATAATACTTACTTGTTTTTAATATTAGTTTTTGGCTGTGAGTAATATTTATGTACATACATATATCGGTAAGGCTACTGATGATCATATTGATTTAAAATTTTCATTGTAAATGAAAATGGACATTACTACATTACTAATGTTATGTAGGTACTCGTATGTATAATTATGTAATAGTTAATGGGCTAAATACTATAATAATATGATCATTAAAGGATCATTTAAACTACGATGGACCATGATGGGCTAAGTATTAATGTTGTTGTGTAGGTATTTGACCGTTTTCAGTACCTACATAGCTTTCTTTTATAGGCAAAAGACATCAACGCAAATATTATTTTCACATCGTTGTTGCACAGTATTGGTACTTATTTCTTAAAAAAAATCAACACTTACCGCAAATCGCATCATTTTGAATTAAAAACTAAACTATCACTGGCAGCACAATCACTAAAAACAACCGTTTCATTCAAGCATCGAACTAATTAAAATTTGAATTTGGAACACAAGTAACCGCCACAGGCGTCCGTCAGTGAGTGACGGTGAGTAAATACGCAAGCACGCGATAGCACGCAGTTTTTATGCAAGTGGTCTGCCGGTGCTCACATATAGCCTACAATGTACTGAATTAAATTGATCAACACTAGCGCCACTTTGCGCCAACAAACTTTATAGTATTCTGTGCCATTCCCATACAATTTTGCGTACACCTGCTTTAGTTCCAAAAATGAACACGGTCAAAATACTGCCTATTTTAAACCGATTTGTACATTGAACTATCTATTAAGAATTCGGAAGTGGAATTAATAAGCCTATTTGTAATACACATGGCGTTTCCACGGTTTCCGTACATTTCGTAATGCTTTTTGGCTATTTGGAAAGTTTTATTGTGAAATTTAGGCGATTTAGTTACTCAATAAGGCAATAAAACTGCTGAACAGGGCCTCTTTTAACTAGATTTATGGAAGGTTTCTGTATATATAAAGAATTAAAACATAAAACCGATTCTTCAATTTTTGGGTTCGTTCACTACTGCTAAAGAGAAGTTTTTTCTTCAGTTGTTTATAGTTGCGTACATCCCAAACAAAACATAAAGATAATCATAATGGATTAATATTCTGGTATAGTATTTCCAAGTGCTGCTCTTGCTTAATCTCTATCTGAAAAGAAATCTATTAAGTGTCCGCGACCTTCCTTGAGATCCATTTTTAATCAATTTAGGTTTGTTTTCATCTTTAATCAAATCATCTCTTAAATAATGCTCAAGTTTAAAAAAACCGACTTCCCGTCCTGTAATTCGTCATCCATGTAAACAATTTCAGACTTTTGTTGATATTGTAATAACTGCTTCACCAATTTCGATAAAATTTGTAAGGAACCACCTCTAAGGTATGGTATCCAAACAAAAAAAGAATCATTAAAATTGATTCATAATTAGCGAGGTAATCGCGTAACATACAAACATACAAAAAGCATACAGTCGAAAACCTCCTCCTTTTCGGAAGTCGGCAAAGAATTAATTAAACCGTCTACAAAACAAGAAAACGGCAGTAAAAACGTAAATAACTAAAGCGCTACCTAAAGCCAAACAAAAGGAAAAAAAAATCTGCCTAAAAAATTTAAATTTAAACTCAACAAAATATTGTACAGAACCCGAGTTACAAAAAGGCAGCCTGTACTCAGTTTTTCCGCTCTGGATGCAGTTCCGAATATTTCCTCACCCTGACTAATATATCAGTTTCATATGCTAATATATTCTCAAGTGACCGTTGCTTCAAGCTATTGTGAAATACAATATGATATGCAAGTTGTGTAAGTTTCAAATTGCAAATTGGCGCATACATTTTTGGAAACTTAAAAGTCACTTGTTTGACCATCGTCTTTAGGACATTATTAAAATTTGCATCATTTTGTTTCAAATTTAACATGCAGTGGAGTGTGCAATCTAATAGAGCTGAAAACATCAGTAGTACAACTAGATTGTTTTCTAGTTGTGTTATAAATTTTATTTCTACTATTTTATCCTTGTAAATTAAAAATCGACTTCTCACCATAACTTGATTTTGACAACGGGACCAATCTGAAAGCATTAAGAAACCGCTCGCCCGTTTTCCATAAAACTTGATTGGGACCACCTGGGAAGTATGAAACAAAAACTTTGAAACAAAAAATAATTTTCCAAATCGGTTCGAACGTCTTCCAGTAATCGGTGAACACACATTAAAAAATCCGACGAATTGATAACCTCCTCCTTTTTTTTTCTCAGGTCGGTTAAAAATGAAATCTTCACTCTTTCTCTCCTTGAGTACCTATGCATCCTACATGATGTTAGGGCCGTGTTAGTATGGCTCAAGTCTTGTAATTTAAATTAGAACCAGTTCCTGACGTTATATTCTATGTTTCTATATTTGCGTATCTTCGGTGACAATGCAATAACATGGTACCATGGTGCTGGTCTGATGATGGAGCCGGAAGGCGGACATAGGCACTCCTTGGTAGTTAATAGTAGACTGGCCGTGTTTGGGCTTATTTTGATCAGCTCACGGTTCTGATGCTAACTGCATCATTAATCAGTCAGATGTACACTTCTAAAAAGCTTTTTTGGAAAATAAGTTTTTCAGCAAAAAATCTTATTTTCACTTTTTCCTTTTCCGCAGTATCCCATTTATTCTAACTATTTATTGAATTAGAAACTATGCTAGTCGGTGAGGTATTTGATTTCTATGGGCCTTTGAAACTTGCATTGTATCCAAGTTATATTGATAATGGAGTATTATTATTATTATTACCCTCCTTTTGGGCAGTCGGGTTAACACGTAAAACTAAACAATTTTCTACGCTTGATGTTTAGTTAATGAAGGCAGTCGCGGTTCAAATATTTGACATCTAGAATGAGATAATATTTTGAGTTTGTAAGCAAGTTTATTATTTTTTAAGCACATGAAAGTATTGTATTCGTTCTAAGAGCAAAGCATCATTGTGTAACTTTATGTGAACATACGCAACTGAAAATGAGTGAGTCAGTATCAATTGGCTTTGAGGAATGGGTTCGAATTTTTTTTTTTAGAATCTGACATACCATAGCTTGTTTTTTTACCAACGTTTCCGCTCAGCATGAAAGTAGTGTTTATGGGTAGAGGACACAATATAAAGAACAAGAAAAAAAGTCCTCTTTATTTATAAATGACAAGTATTGGTACACTAAAGTGTCATGTTCCCGAAATATTTGGTGGTAAAATCGCCATTTGAGAACAATTACAATAATTAAACACTCATTATTTAAAAATACAATGGAATGCATAAATTATAATCACTGCCTCCATACTAATATTAAAATCGGAAGTAGCTCTGCCTGTCTGTCTGTTTGTAGGCTTTTTACTGCTAAAAGCATGATCAAATTTCATAATTTGTTACAGTAAATATTTAAAAAAAAAATATATATATTAAATATTTTTTTAAAAACGCGAACGCGTGTCGTGAGTAACAGCTGTTATTTATTAGCTAGTTATTAATAATTTAATTTTTTTTGTTTGAAAGGTGAATAAAATTAGTCGGGAGTATTCTTAGCTATGTTTGATTAAAATCGGTGTTGATGAAAATCGGTGTCGGGTTTTTAAAATTTTTCATGTCTACTTGTTTGAACACAAAAACTGTATTTGCATTATCTGCTGGTTCAATGATACTTACTCAAGTTATTGTAGAACAAAGAAATGCAGTTTTGTCCCAGTAGAGACTCAGGGGCCTGGGGGCCTACCATGACAGCTTATTGCCATGATGGTTACGTTTAGTTTTCGATGCTGCTCGACCGCGAATCGTATCGCCGCGCAAAAAGGTCCACAGTCGCGCACCGTCGAAAACAAAACGTAGCCATCATGACGATAACATGTCGTGGTAGCCCCCCTGGCATTTAATAAGATATTCGAAACTCTTAATAATTAGCAATAATTTATTTATTAGTAATTTGGGCAGTATAATTATTCATAAAAGAAACTCAATTGTAGACACAAATAATTATGCATTGTCATAATTAATCCTTTCTAATTATCTTAAAACTAGATAATAAAAAGCAATGAGGTTGTTTGTTTGTCCTTCAATGTCGAACTGCCCACTGAAATTAACATGTTGAAATATGTAAAAGAATCCTTAGCTTATTTAGCTATTATATTAGTATATTTTATTCATGTCTATGAGTGGTGACCGAAGCAAGGTAAAAGAGCGATATTGTACACATCGTGGGCCAACCAATCATTGGCACATGAGCCCTAATTCGTACCAGTCAAGATATTTTTTGCCAATTGTCTCTCTCGCTTGAAAAGTCATATGAGTGAAAGTGACCAAGAGACATCTCACGCGTCAAGAATAGGAGCCAGCAGGCCTAGCATGTGCAACACGACAACGGTTACGGTATGTCGACTCTTTTTATTGAGACAGGCGTATGTTCACACATAGCCTTGTCGCCTTCTCACACGACAGAAAGTAACGAGAAGAATTTTGGCGCGCGGGCATTAAGCTTGGCGTCCAATACTACTTCTCTGACTTGAGCAAGTTCATGACACGCATCAGGCATCATCACCTATAAATTATGCCTAAAAATCGCTTTGAAAGTGTGTTTTAGTGTGTGTGTGTCAGTACCGTAAGACTAGGAAAACCCAGTGACGCCCGATAAGAGCAGGAAGTCATTACATTTTAATCAATGGAGCATACTCTCAAAAGTCTCAAATGAAAAAATAAATAAAAAGCCCTGAGGCGCTATAGCTAAGTATATATATTTTTTTTAATTTTGTATCTTATTCAAATGCAAATCTGCTTAACTCGCTCAACTTACTATGTGCCTCATCAGTCTGATTAAATAGTCACATCGCGGATCAAACGATTTTTGTACTGAAGTTTTTAGAAATCCGACCACATCTCAGATGTCGATAATTTAATTAAGCTGACTTTGTGGTCGATAGCAGTACCACGCTTTGTTTAAATTCACAACGTGTTCAACAACAAAAAACACAAGCTCAACTTACCATTGAGCTATAAAGTACCAAGTAACGATACGATACGTAAGTTTGATACCACGATACGATGTCCCAAAAAACAGTGGCATATGTGTGCCACTCATATTTTAGGAATCCTTTTTTCACATATTCTGAACGGAAATGGAGGCTGGAGTACTATCACATCAAATGTATTTTTCAATTGGGTATCGAAGATGCACTTATGAACGTCAAAGTTTTAACAATGACTCTACCACCCTGTTCGGAAAAAGAGCCACTACGCAGAAGAACACGCAAGAAACAGAAGGGCTTTTTTTTAAAACTGAGCCTGCTTCAATCAATATTTATAGCGTTTATTCAATCATCCGGTACATTTTGCTTCATAATGTCGCGTTATCTCCAGCACAGACCATAGTAACTCAGTGTGTATTACGAATATTACGATTTATAACATTCCACCCTATTATTACGATCTAGAACATAATCCGCGAGTTCATGTTTCTAAAGCGGATGTCGAAAATATCAATCATCTAAGCATTGTAAGCACCAAGGTTAATGTCCATTGCCGGACTTGCTCGCCTTTCGGTTATTGCACTGGGAAGCGATAGACTATTAGTAGTTTAAATTTATTGAGGTAGGTAGATTGTAGGTGTAGTAGTTGGTAGGCCAGAAATTAATGGTATTTTTGAAGGCTGAATGATTTTGAAATGAAACTGTGGTTAATCATTCATCATTGTTTTTTGTTACTTACTTTGATTTATGTTGATTCTTTTCGTGTACTATCACAAATTATTTTATTTCGGTCGATGTTTTTGGTCACCACATAACATATTAGTTCGTGATAAACTCATACATAAATGCTGAATTATATATCCTACTAATATTATAAATGCGAAAGTTTGTAAAAATGGATAGATGGATGGATGTTTGTTGTTACTCTTCCACGCCAGAACAGATCTGGATGAAACTTGGCACAGAGATAGATTATAGTCTAGAATAGCACATAGAATACTTTTTAACCGCGGGTGAAACCGCGGGGTGCAGCTAGTTTTAAGATATATCTTAAGTAAAGTTACTAAAATATATTTACGTATATATAAATCACTAGTTTTTATGTGTAAGTATTGTTGTATGTTTTTACGTTTACCCAGGCTGTTTGGTTTTCCAAAAAAATAAAATAAAATAAAAATAACTCGATAATAAAATATTTGCACTAGGTACTCAATAAACAGTACTAACTTACAGACCTAATTAGTTTTTATCAGAATGCGTTTTGTAGCCTCTTTAAAATTTAGGTCAACAATTGTATTATGCCCGCGTTAATGCGCTTAAAAACCTTACTAGCGTAGGCAGGCTCGTTTTACTCTCGCGAGATGAGGTTAAACTAATTTTAACTTTTACGAGTGTTATTTTACTTCCTTAGGATATTATGTAACACTTACAAATACAAATACTGCTTTATTTACTTATTTATAAATACTATAAGTATCATGTACATAACGTGTATGTAACCTAATGACCGAATATAGAGTGCGGAATGCTCTGCCTGAGTGAGTACCTACCTAACCATTTCTATCAAAATCAAATTTTCAAAAATTCAAATTTATTTATTATTAAGAAAGAAAAGTACATACAGGCAGGTTCTTAAATATGATTAACTAAATAAACTAGTACTAAACTAAATGTTGACAGTGAGTCCCAAACTAAGCTCTAGGCCTGTATCTTGGGGCTCGGTGCGAAGTTACCAGGAGACACTTTTAGGTAGACATTAAAACAGAAACGATAAGAATAAATAAAATGTATGAGTGGACAACATGAATCTCAGCGTGTGTGTGTGTGTGTGTGTGCGTGTGTGTGTGTGTGTGTGTGTGTGTGTGTGTTCTATTTCACGATAGTTAAGGTCATCTCCTAACAATAAACGTTGTATAGCTTTGGAATAGCATTTATAGCAAATATAGAAATTTACCTGTACAATGTATTTTTTTGATTTAATTTTTTTAACTCGATCAATAAAGACAAAACACTTCCGAAGCCATTTTTAAACACCGATTATTGCTTAGGGGGGTCTCTACGAGTGAATTGGTTTCTTCTAGGCAAGCATGCTCTATCCGAAGGCCGCATCACTGCATAGCTAATTAGCTATACATCATACGTGATAGAAGCAAAAAGCCTATTTACGAATTAAAATAAGTAAACAAGCCTTAGGGGAGTCTTCAAACAACTCAGTTCAACAATAAGCTTATTTCAATAACTACGAGTATGTAGCTGTAGGTATGTTTTCAGTCGTGATGTTCCGGTACCGTGTGTAAGTTAAACCGTACGTAACGCATACCAATCTAATTACCGTACGGGCATGCGTAGGCGAGTATAATCGTTTATACTTAATGATTACAATGAGCACGACCGACCTTCACGATTCCAGACCTCGCTGTAGAATAAGAAATAGTTTCCTAGAAAATACTTTTAGCTTCGTCTGATGGACGAAGCTATTAGTAATTTAGACGATGTAAACCTAAGCTGGAAACCGATATATTGTCCAATGTAACTAATAATGTAATATGATGTAATAATGAACCCTGTTTATTTTCCACAATAACCTTTAATGGGACTATTATAATGGGCCATTTATCAGTTCGTCGCATTCTAGCATATGTTTTTTTCTATAAACACGGCAGTATGGACGCAGCTATTTAATGATTTTGGAGTTGATAGAGTTTAAAGTGAATAGATAATTATTTTGATAAAATATTAGGTAGCTAGGTGGTACCTAGGTGATGGTACTGGTACCGACCATACTTCTGTGTGGTCGGTATGGTTTGAACGTTTTTTTTTCCATGTTTTATCACAATACTTACTTACCTATTAATATAGAGTAGGTACTTACTTAAATAAATAATTGGCATTAAGTAGAGGTTTCTAGGCATTAGATAATTTTGACTTTATTTAAGTGGAGGGATTTTAACCATAACTTACTCGTTTACATAAACCTTTTTAATAACATCATTGTGAGCTTAACCGCAACTTCAACACTATTTAATAAGTAAGTAATGAATTCTAGTTTTTATAAAATGTCTTATCTACACAGTTTTAAAAATAGTAGCTTTTCCCGTCTGTCTCTTTCTCTGTATAACCGCTTACTCCTCATAACCATACTAACCAGGAAATGGATTTTTCACCATCAATTAGATATATTTTTTGTAAATGACTAATGCTGTTGACCACTCAGGCCTCCACAGGGTACCGGACGTTAGGCTAGAGCAGGTGGCGCAGAGACTTAAAATACATCAGTTTAATCATTTTAAACAGTTTTCAATGTTACATAACAATCATTTTAATCAGCTAAAACATTTTTCACGCAAGGTTTAAATATAATTGATATAAACCTATACCTTCTCCGGCCCTGGCTTCCAAGTAAAATCAAATAAAAGCCTATTTTTTTACTGGTTTATTATTGCAAAATCATAAATAGAAGTATTTCTAATTTTTTTTTGCTCGGACTGCCTCGGTGGCTCAGTTGGTAGTGAACCTGCCTTCTGAGCTTGGAGGCGTACCCACGCCTCCAAGCTTCGATTCCCACCTAGGGCCAACATATATGTGATGAACATTTGTGTTTGTTCTATGTCTGGGTGTTAATATGTATTTAAGTATCTATTTAAAATATCTAAGTATGTATATCAGTCTCTGGCAGCCATAGTACAAGCTTTGCTTAGTTTGGGGTCAGGCGGCCGTGTGTGGAAGGGTCCCGAATTTATTTATTATTTATTTTTAGAAAATGTGTGGGTAAACTACAAATTTCCGAGTAATAAAAAATCAAGGCGCAGCTAATGAAAGTAGTAGGGAAATGATTAATTGATAATGACAACATTAATTGTTACAGACCAAAGTCAAAGATACCCTAGTAAAAATAATTACTATTTCACTTAAATTTCCGTAAGCTACATACGAGTATATTCGGCTAACGTAAAAATAAATTCGACTGAGCGAGCCTTAGCGAAACGTCTCTGCTTCAGCTTGGACAAAAATGCTTTCGTATGTCCGAATTCTGTCTGGATTTCTGTCCGGATCTGTCTTCCTCTAGAGGTCACATTTTTTAACCGGTTCTCTGGAAATTTTGTGATCTACAGCTCACATATTTATATAGCAACACTAGCTGCGCCCCGCGGTTTCACCCGCGCTTACCAAGTATCCTATGTGCTATTCTAGATTATAATCTATCTCTGTACCAAATTTCATCCAGATCTGTTCAGCCGTTCTGGCGTGAAAGAGTAACAAACATCCATCCATCCTAACATACAAACTTTCGCGTTTATAATATTAGTAGGAAGTAGGACGTAAATCGTGTTATAACGACTTAACTCTATTAGTTTCAGGATCGTACGGACCCCTTCATCAACGCCCATGCGCGTATGTTAATCATTATGTAAAAAATAAATGTTATTAGTGAGTAAGTAGGTATCTATCTGTATTAACTAGCATTCGTAAGTAAGTACTTAGTAATAAGAGGCGATAGACGTGAGCAAGCATGTTAAGAATTTTGACTCAGGGTCAGATGGTCATGTGATTTAGTTAATTAATTATACCCATTTGATGGCTATAAAACATGTTGATACGGACATTTCATGGTTGTTTCAGATTATTGCTAAAATTATAATGGTTGGTGTGAGATTTGGGCGTAGATAGAGGGTTTTGTTCCGCTCATGGTTTCCTCGAATTATTTGCCAATTACTAATTTAGCGAGTGTCTATAACAATGTTTATCTATTATTAAGTTGTTTTGAAAGAAATATAATTTTTAGCTACTTACCTAGTAGGTACTTATACTTCCTAAAACTGTCGAAATGATGATGATGATGACTTGTATTTCTTTTGCACTTTTTGGTGTATGATGAAAGTACTCGTATAGGTGCTTCAACACAATGTTTCATTTCCTTCACACACACAATACACAGATTTGTTAGACAACTCTGTGTATTGTGTGTATGTCATGTGGAACTTGGTTAAATACGTCGAGGTGTCATAATCATCATCATTTCAGCCTGGAAGCAGTCGACTGCTGGACAAAAGCCTCTCCAATTATCTCCACAACGACAGGTCTTGCGCTGCCCGCATTCAGCGGTGGCCCGCGACCCTCACCAGATCGTCGGTCCACCTTGTTTCTACAAAGTGTACCTTTTTGTTGTTATAATACGTGTTTTTACTTCGAATTTGGTGTTCAATACTATCAAATTTTTATATTCAAAACTGCTATGTAACAGCTATTCCACTTGTAAATCCCCATTGACCTATAAACTAATGAAGATTCTACATTACTCACACTCTCTCCCACTTAATTCATTCACCAGCAGTTAAGCACAACTTAAGTGTATTACAGATCCAAGAAATAGGGGCTTAAACGGGCGGGTCGGAAAAATCGCCTAATTCCACCCCTGAGGGGGCGCGGGGGAGTGCGGGAGCGCCGGGAGGGGAGGGGGTCCGATCCATCACAGCCCCTGTCACATGCCATTAGTACGGCCTAGGGGGTACGGCTGGGAGACAGTGCAAGGAGTTTTCGTAATGCGCTAAATTTAGTCTGTTGAAATGTTATTTTTTTTGAGCTTGCGCACTTTTAGAGGACGCAATTTTATTTTTACTCGTATCAACTCGTGTTACTCGTATCAAGGAGTTTAACCTTTAAGGAGAAAGACTTATCCAAAAAACAACGGATAACCCAGTGGTAATAATTTAAAACAAGTTTAGTTAAAATTTATAAGTAAAAACCAAACTTTGTAAATTTAAAATTAATTATGAATTAATCATAGTTAATAGTAGGTACAAGCTTTTCTTAGTTTGGGGTCAGGCGACCGTGTGTGGAAGTGTGCCGAATTTATTATTATTATTATTTATCAAGTAAATAATAGAATCTAAACAGGTATATACGCCAGTTCGTGTTACTAAGTATCTTCAATAGGTGTTTCTCAACCGAACAGTAAACTAGTTGCTTGCCCAGTAGAAATGTAAACACCGGCACTAATTATAATATTACAGGCAGTCAATTGCAACCAGTTGTGGTCCTAGTGTCGAAACTTGCTCCTTCTGTTCACTAGTTTGATTTATGTAAGTGTAGTTTGATTCTAGTTATTATTAATTTGTAATTTATCTAAGTATAGTAAAAAAGAAGCTCACTGAAGTTACTCACTTAATTAATTACATATACAATTTTAACTAAGTAGTAAATATGTAATTATAGAATTATGCAATGCATTGACTGCCTCGGTGGCTCAGGTGGTAGTGAACCTGCCTTCTGAGCTTGGGGGCGTGGGTTCGATTCCCACCTAGGGCAAACATTTATGTGATGAACATTTGTGTTTGTTCTATGTCTGGGTGTTAATATGTATTTAAGTATGTATTTAAAAATATCTAAGTATGTATATCAGTCTCTGGCAGCCATAGTACAAGCTTTGCTTAGTTTGGGGTCAGGCGACCGTGTGTGGAAATGTCCAGAATTTATTTATTTATTTATGTATGTATGGGTGTAATATCGTGTACCTATTTGAGCTTTGTCAGATGATATTGAAAAGGTTAACACCCTTAGCAATAACCGTTGCATAGCCTCGAAATAGTTATCAAGTGTTATGTTATTTGCTTTCTTTAATTTTTTTTAACCCCGTTAAAATAGTCTTAACACTGTATAACTATTCTGAGGCTATACAACGCTTATTGGTGAGGGGGCTTAAGTATAAAATCAATCCTTTTTATTTATGTAAAACTAAACGTGAACGGTCAAAATTTACATAATTATTGATTATTATTTGTTTAATTTTTTTACAATAAATGCTAATAAAAGCTATGCCGTTTCAGTCGAACCTTGTGTGTGATGTGAATAAACAATGAACTAAATATTTATAATGGGTTAAAATGTTAATAAACTAGTAGGCATAACGATGAAATGCATCGATAATAAATATTTGCATTTTAGCCTAGTTTACGGCTTTAGTTCAAGGTAAAATACTTGATTTGCTCTTTATAATAATTTTAGTTTAGATTCCACGCATACTTGATATTATTTTACATTTTAAATTGCAATATTTAATACATTTAGCACATCGGTTATGCCTACCTTACTAAATTAAATATGAAATAGGTAGGTACATAGTAAAAATATTAGTCGAATTTTAGAAACAAAAAATACTTTTTGTTTGATTAAGCTACAATAGTAGCAACAAAATGATTATGTAACTACTGTTGCAGACTATGATCGTCTTTGAAAAATATTGTCAGAGTTAAAAGCTATAGAATGAAATAAACAGGCTCTAGCAATTACCTGCTTATTTAGATATAATAACACCAGAGCACAATAATACTAGACAATACGTTTTAGTAAAAAACAGTATTACTATAACGTAAAAATAATACATAAGTGACTGGAACTTACAACCAGCCGTACCGACTCTCGCAAATTTCTTCCAAATAAACGTGTAAACAGCAAATATCTTCATCCAGTCGGTCTCAGCCAGACAAACGAACATACTATGTAGTCACCTATCTATATATTATGTATATAGATTCTATAGGTACCTAGGAGCATAAATTGTAATGTATGGCATAATTTACTAGCAGAGCGCTGTCACATACACGCGCAGCCCGTGGTTTCGCACACTCGCTATTCTGCACAACTTTTTTTTTTAGGATAATAAGAAGGCTTTAAGTAATTTTAATGTTAATCCAGTTAGAATGTAACTAATTCCAAATGTTCCAATTACACACATACCCACACAACCAACCAGACACATCTCACAATATTGATGTTTTTAGTTGTAAGTATACAATTTTTTGAGCAAAAAATCGATCAAAAAATTGTATACAACTGAAAATTGCCGAAGTATTTTATTTAGGTACTCTTAGGTAAACTATTAGTTAACAGATATCGAGGTATCAAAGGGTACCTTTAACTCTCTTTATGATAATATTTTCAAAACCAACCCTATTTGTCTCAACCCCCACTTTACACCAGCAACGATCCGTGGCATGGCTTATTGTCGTTTATTGAATCAACCCCTAGTCAAATTGAGGTTTAAATCTTTAAAGTCGAGAGACCCCCGCGGTGTGGGGCTCCATTGGGTGGTGACATTATCGGATTTACCAAAGACTAGCTGCGCCCCGCGGTTTTACCCGCTGTCTCAAAGGAACCGTTAAGTTCTTGTGATAAATACGAACCTATGTGTTAATCCAAGGTAAAGCTATCTGCACCAAATTTCATCTACATCTATTTTGCTGTTTGAGCTTGAAGAAGTAATAAACTAAAGAACATACAAAATCACAAACTTTCGCATCCTAATCCTTATTAATTATAAATGCATAATATAAAAAGCTAAGCTTAAAAAACCGTATTCCCGTCATCCATGTAAACAATTTTTAGGCTTTTGTTGACATTTTAAAAACCGCTTGATCGATTTCGAAAATACTTATATGGGGCCACCTTCAAAGTATGATCTACCAAACAAAAAATTAATTATTTAAATCTATTCACAATAGGCAGAGTAATCGCATAACATACATTTAAAAAAAAACATACAGTCGAATTGAGTACCTCCTCTTTTTTTAAAGTCGGTTAAAAACTGAGTTTGTTTCGGTCACCATGAAATTTGTACTTTCACGTTGCCGGAAAGAACATAATATTGCCAAAAAAGAACACAATTTATAGGGTTTCTATCAAACCGAAAAAACTAACGATTCCTATGGAACCGCCAGGCGCAAACTACTTAAGTTTTTAGAATACTTAGAGACTCTTTTATTTAAATTATTATACAAAAGTAAAAAAACCTTAGTTTTAGTAGGAGATATTAATATAAATACCTTGAGAGAAAGTACTGCGGTTAGAAATCTGGTAGAATTATTAAAAAACTATAAATTAACTTTACGAATAAACGAACCAACACGATTGAATTCATGTCTGGACCATATCATAAGTAATGCAAAAGAAGGTAATAGTGAAATTTTAAAACTTGGTCTCTCGGATCATGACACGGCACAAATGATTAGTATACCTTGTAAAAAGACGGTTCTTCCCGTACATATTTACTACACTACAAAACGAGACTTCTGTTCAGAAAATGTTAATAGATTCATAAACTATCTTAATTGCTTGAGTTTTGGGGAAATATTTCTCACTCCTGACTTAAACGAAGCCTTCAACAATTTTCACGAGGACTTCAGTTTACTTTTTAACCTATGTTTTCCTAAATTGAGATTTAAAGTCACTCAAAAAAGGCGAGACCTTAAATGGGTTACTCGAGGTCTTCGAAAAAGCTGCCAAACTAAAAGAACACTTCGATGTAAGTTTTACAAACAAAAAACAATAGAGAGTAAGAGTGAGTATGTAAACTACGCCAAAATGTTGAGAAGATGTATATATAAGTCGCAACAGATTTGTAATCACAACTTCATCTCACACTCGAAAAACAAATGTAGAGCGGCGTGGGACGTAATAAATGATGACACAGATAGGAATGTACAGAGCAACTTCATCGATAGCATAAAAGTAGGGGATAAATTATTAGACAATTCACAAGAAATAGCAAATGAATTTAACGATTATTTTATTAAGCAAACTAATGCAAACAACTATTTTTGTAGAAATACTAACAAGACTCGCTTAAATTGTAGTATGTTTTTAAGACCATTGAGCTGCATAGAAGTCCACAATATAATTAAATCCTTAAATAATACACATTCTGTAGGGTATGATGAAATAAGAACTGATATTTTGAAAAAAAGTATGAATGTAATTGTCCCTATACTCACATATCTCATAAATCTCTCTTTTGAACAAGGTGAGTTTCCAAATTTGCTAAAGAAATCAATCGTGAAGCCTCTTTACAAAAAGGGAGATAGAACCGATATGAACAATTACAGGCCAGTCACATTGATACCGATAATTTCAAAAATTTTTGAAAAGGCTATGCACAAAAGATTAACGAGTTTTCTAGAAAAGTTTTCAGTTATTAAAAGAGAACAAAATGGTTTTCAGAAGGGAAAATCGACGACTTTAGCCTCTTTTTATTTAGTGTCCAATGTGTTGGAAAATCTTAATAATAAATTACAAACTATGGCGGTGTTTTTTGATATGTCCAAAGCGTTTGATTTTGTTTCCCATTCTCTTCTTTTACAGAAATTAGAAAATTATGGTGTGCGTGGTCCTACTTTGGAATGGTTAAAAAGTTACTTGTCGAATCGTGAACAGTGTGTTGAAATTTCAAATATGTCTAAAAATTGTGAAATAAGACATAATCGATCACAATACCACGTAAATAAGTACGGAGTTCCCCAGGGAAGCGTCTTGGGACCTCTACTATTTCTTTTATACATAAATGATTTACCTGACATTACTAGTTATAAATGTACATTATTCGCTGATGATATTTCTATACTAATTACAAGTGACATACAAATCACAAATTTTGACATTGAAATAAATAATACTATTAAATCAGTTATTGAATGGCTAAATGATAACAATCTTAAAGTGAATTTGACTAAGACTAACTATCTATTTTGGGGGCTGAGCTACCCACGTCCGTAGGAGTGTACTCTATTCTGATTCCCTACACGTGGTCCCCGGGTAGTGCTAACCGGGTAGCAAACTCTGGTGGGAGGCTTCGGCCGTGGCTAGTTACCACCCACCGGACCAAGCCATGCCGTGAAATGACCTAGTCGTGTTTCGGGATGTAGTCCGGTGTAACCGTTCCGAAGACGGGTCTGAGCTGTAGCGCACTTGTAGCGCCTCACTCAACTGCCGTCTTTGTACTTCTTCACTCTACAAAACTTCAAGGTTAGAGTGAATAAGTATCTTATAGGTCGTCGTGCTCCATCTTAGACCACAACGTTGCTTAACATCAGGCAAGTTGGTGGTCAAACGCCGACCTATTCTACATAAAAAAAAAAAAAAAAAAAAAAAAAATCTTCAATTTCTAACGCAAGGATCAAAACCTATTGCAAGACATGTACGGTATAATGATATTTTACTTAAAGAGACAAATAAGATGAGCTTCCTGGGTATTACTGTAGACCAATATATAGATTGGAAGGAGCATATAAGTAATGTGTGTACAAAAGTAAATAGATTTGTGCATGTTCTAAATAAGCTTAGGAAATCTTCATCGCGACAAACTGTGTTACTGGCATATCATGGCCATGTGAGCTCTGTGTTACGGTACGGGCTTCTTCTTTGGGGTAACTCAACGGCAATACAGAAAGCGTTCTTATCACAAAAAAGATGTATACGAGCTATAGTAGGCATTCGTCCACATGAGTCGTGTAAGCCATTTTTTAAAGAACTGCGAATTATGACCCTGACTTGCATGTATATTTTTGAATTAGCAATATTTGTGCGTAACCACCCTGACTTGTTTACCACTGCCAAGGATTTATACCCTTCCAATTCTAGGAACGGACTAAGATTGGTTCACAAGCATGCGCTTCGATTGGCAGTATGTAGAAAGAATTGTTACGCGATGTGCATCTCTGTATTTAACAAGCTTCCTTCGACCCTTAAAGACCTACCCTACGGAATCTTCCGGAGGAAATTAAAAACATGGTTATTAGACAAACGCTTCTATTGTATTAAAGACTTTTTAAAATAATATTGTTACCTAATATAAGATTTAATTTAGAATACTATACATATATAAAATAAATTAATTCAATAATATTATATAATTTTTAAATTTGATATTGACTGACATAACTTTAATTATTTTAATAGACTAATATTTCGATTATAATTATATTAATTTTAACATATTCACATGTCAGGTTATCTGACAAATAGGCAGAACTAAATTTTAGATTGAAGAACTTTATGTACTTACCCTATTTAAGTGAATAAATACTTTGACTTTGACTTTGACTTATCTAGTTTATGATTTTAGTGTGACGATTTTTTAGGAATTTCTAACAAAATTGTAGCTCTTTACCGTCTATGAGTATTTCTTTACAAGGAATCTTTAGTTACTCATCCGAAGGTTGTCTGCAAGAGATCGCTGTTACCGTTAGACCACGGTTTACGCGTCTTCTTGTTATGTATTTTTGATGATAATGAAAATATTATGTACTTATGCATTTTTAACCGTCGTCGCAAAAACGACGGGTTGTTTAACGTGTCTATGTGTATGTGTGTCTGTCTGTGGCATCATAGCTCCCGAACAGAAGAACCGTTTTATTTTTTGTTTGAAATGTGATTTAATTAGGAGTGTTCTTAGCTATCGGCGTCGGTGTTACGACATTTATACTGCACTATCCCTAGGCCTACATGTAGAAGATACGGAGCTAAATTCTTAAACGCAGGGTCAATACTCAGAGTTATAATGATAATAAGTATAAATATTACTCTACTATCGTGTTTACTAAAAGTTAGCTCCTAACTCTTGATGGCGCAAAACTATTTATTAGTTTAACCTCTGACTCAGAGGTTACGCTTAGGTTACATTTAGGTGAAACCTCTGAGCAGCTAACTCCGAGTTAAAAATAAGATAACCTAAGTTTTTGCAAGTGGGCCTTAGGCGAAGGTTACACGTAAAGTAACTATCAAGTATCACGATCTAGGCATAGGTCTGTAGGCTTAGCATGCGCGCCGCCCGCGATACAATTTTGTCGGCTCTTTTTTATCGAGACAGACCTATGTATATTATTTTATTACACGTAGCCTTGTCACGCTCTCACACGACAAAAATTGAAGAGAGATTTTAACGATGCAGATGCACATGCTAGGCGTCACAGAAATCCGTCAATACTACAGTCTACACGCTTAGCAAATATCACGACATGGAATAAAAGCCGCATATCACAATCTTGAACGTCCATCCCTGGCCTAAGTAGTTACATATTCATGATATGACTTCCAACAAAGTTTAGAGTTAGAACACGGAGTTTTTGTCAGTAAGTTGTTCCCAGCTACAAGTCGGGTTGCGGAGTAGATCCATTAGAGCTTGTCTCTAACTTCTGACATTGGAACTGTCACTAACTTTGTACAGCCGTTTACCGACGTGTCGAAACTTTGCAGAATTATATCGGCACCCTATTCCTATGGGCATCGACAGTTACGAAAACTTTTTCGTTTTTGTTTGGCTCCATACATTTAACTATCAAAACTTATGGTAAGAGTGCAGCACCCTTAGCATGAGTTTTTTGTTTGGCCACGCCTTTACTACTCAAGCGATCATCATGAAATTTACATACAGAAAAAGAACATAGAGTATTTTTCGTCGGTGAAACCGCGGGGCACAGCTAGTTTACTAACTATAAATACTCCAAACAATGTAGAGCAACTAACTTGTTTGCAGTTTACCTTTCTTAGTAACTACTTACTTCAAAAGTGGCTTCCTGACAAAAAATGTGAGCAAGAACCCCAAAAATTCCATTTCAATAATAAATTCGTCACAATTTCCCATCGAAAATTTTAACCAATACTCTCCTAATTCCGTCCAACCCCAAAAAATCCATTTTTATTACTACACCACGTGCGCTGCTCACAAAAATCTGTCCTCCAGTGTCCTCGGCGTGATGGATCACCAACGAGAATTATCCTTTGCTCAGTAAGATTGACATTTTCGTTAGCGGTTTTTTTCGCGAGAAATTGAGATGTGGGTAATTTCAATAATGGTAACGGAAAGGAAAAAATATTGGGTAGGTAGGTGTAAAAAAATAACTCGAACCACGTCTTTTGCACACACGATCAGCAGGGCTATTCACAACCATTCGGAAACGTTTGTGAATAGCACCGCTGATCCTAAAACTAAGCAAAACTTGTAGCTAATACGTTGTCAGAGACTGTTAATAAGAGAATCAGTTGAGAAATGCAACCTGTAGAGTGTAGAGGAAAACAGCCAGACAGACATACGAAAGCATTTTTGACAAAGCATAGACACTTCAATTTTGCATAGGAGGCTGAGGCCACTTCTCTCCACTTGCTACGAAATCCATACTTCCTAATATTATAAAATCGAATGTAACTCTAGCTGTCTGTCTGCCTGTGTGCTTGTAAGCTTCATGGCTAAACGGCTGAACGAATCTTGATAAAATTTGATAATTAGTTACCTATATATTTCACGAGGAAGGTTTTTTGATACTATTTTTTAATTAAACGCCAAGAAAATCGCGGGTAACAGCGGTGGAGCACTTGACTAGACTCCATGAATATTTGATTTTAAGATTGCATAATTTGATTTAGAAATTACCTGACTTTAACATATAAAATACAGAGATTACCTACCCACTTAATTTTTTCGCGACTAGGTATTTTTTTCATTTAGAGTAAATATTGAAAATCTTAATCTTAATATTTATATAAATCTCGTGTCACAATGTTTGTCCTCAATGAACTCCTAAACCACTTAACCGATTATAATAAAATTCGCACACCATGTGCAGTTGGATCCAACTTGAGAGATAGGATAGTTTAAATATATATATAAATATAAATAATAAACGCGAACGAAGTCGCGGGGTGACAGCTAGTATGTATATATAAATTACGTGTCACGTTGTTTGTCCGCTATAGACTCCTAAACTACTTAACCGATTTCAATCAAATTTGCACACCGTGTGCAGTTCTATCTAACTTAACAGATAGGATAGCTCACACATATATATATATATATAAATAATAAACGCGAACGAAGTCGCGGGGTGACAGCTAGTTTATAGTTACACTATAAATTACACAACGAAAGAATAACAACTTAGTTAAACATCTGACGGTCTTAACGCTAAAAGCGATCAATTGCAAGCAATATACCTACCTAAATAAAATAGGTAGCTACTTACTTACCCAATACAATATCTTATTTGTGCGAACAGTTCCAAGTGAGATATAAAAGTAGTTTTACGCTAAATCCGCAGTAGCGCAGCGCGGAGCGATCGATCACGCTGTCGGCGACGCGCGACCATCACGCGCTATTGTGCACGGAGCTTTACACGACAGTCGTGCGGGAGAGAAATAAATCAAATATGGAACTAAAGATATGATATACTATAACTAAAATATGATTTTACTAGCTGCACTCCGCGGTTTCACCCCCAGTCCCACAGGAACCTTTCAATTTTGCGGGATGAAAGGTAGGTACGCCAAGTCATTTTCAGTACCCCTGACAACGTGTGGTATGCAACATTTTATGATGATGTTGAATAGTTACGATGTGAAAGCATAACAAACAAACTCATATTCGCATTTCTAAACAGAACAAGTCGGTTGTTGAATCGATGGCTGCTGGGGTAGTAGGTAAAGTTCTTGAGAGCCGATCATGCAGGAACCGGAAGTGGCAGCAAGGTGGATCGACGATCTACGTATTCACAATAATTCGGAAACGCTTCCGTTCGGATTCCAAAAAAATTAAACTCTATTTATTTGAATTTTAGTCCATATTTCATAAGTTTTTATAGGCGATTCATTCTTCCGATCGGATTTATACTCGATTCCCTAATCCAAAATTCATAAAAGTAGACTGAGATTCGAACAAATTTCAAACTCAAATAGTTTGAAATTTGTGCGGCAGCCTCGCGAGCCAAATGCCTCGGCTGGTCTGGACGTGCCTCGGACGCGCGTTTGCTCGGCTGAGCACGGCTCGGCCCCGAGCCATCTGTTGTCGGTAAACTTGACGCGCTCAAAGGTGCCTCAGTGAGCGCTGTGTGTGCCGCAGGCGGCCTCGTGTAAACTGAACAAAACTACTGAGGCTGCCTCGGGAGCCATTGCTCGCGATCTGGACACCGAGGCTGCCGCGCGAGCCTGTGCGCTAGGTGGGTAAGTACGCGGCTATTGAGGGTCGCGATAACGATAGATGCGGGCCGCGCAAGACCCGGCGTTGTGGAGATTATTGAGGAATTTAGTATGGAGGCACCTAGCTATCAGCAGGCCTAGCAACTTTATCGACTCTTTTAATCGATACAGACGTATATTTACATGTAGCCATGTCACGTTCTCCCACGACAAAAAATTACGAGAAGATTTTGTCGCGGCGCGCACGCGGCTTGCTGGAATATACCACTTATGCAACACCGAGCGGCGCAGCTACCATTATAAATACGTAGTAGATTTGGTGTTCGGTTGTTACTTGTTCATACACCAACAGCAGAACGGATTTTGATCTAACTTGGAAAGAAGGTAGCTTAACTTACTTATACTTACCCTAGATTACCACAATTTTTTTTTAAAAAAGCTTAACGGTTCCTCCAGAATAGCGGTAGAAACAGAGGCGCGCATCTAGTATATGTGTAGATATATTAGCAGATGCTTACAGGGTCTGTGTACACAAGGGTCCGTAATCCAGATACCCGGCACAATAGAGTATTGTGGCGGCCGCGCGCCGACAGAGTGATGGATCGCCGCACTACTGGACGTGCTATTGTACCTACGTTGTACCTACTCTGATGGGTATTTCAACTATTTGGCAACACTCAAGATTTCGACATTTTTTTGAATTCGGTTCAATGCTATTTTTACAAAAGCGATGGCAGCCTAGTTGGGAGAAGGTCCGCCTCTCAAACCAGAGGGAGCGGGTTCGAACCCAGCCGACGGCACGCACCAATTTGGTTATCGTGTGATCATTTGTGCGTATTGTATGTCATCTGCTACATGACTGGAGCCCGGTGTATGGCGACAGGCTCGCCCCCTGTCACATTAGGGACTGAATATCGTCCGGCGAAGTGTGGGTGTTGTATTACACTTTTTTTTACAGATGATGGAGTGATGATGACGATGGGGGGGGGGGGGGGATTCATCTCCCCTTACCCGATTTCAGTAAAGTGATGGATACTTTACTGAAACTTTAACTGGACTTTTGTAGAGAACCAGAAAAGTCACGTTTCGCAATGTTTGTATCATTTGCCTACACGTTAACAAACCGATACAAGTAATCCACCCTTATTACACTCGAAGAATCTCGACATTTAGAAAATAATATAAAATTACGACACCTTTTCGATTCCCGCCAAAAAACCCAAAATGTTATATAACAGTAGTATTATTATTTATTTTGTCTGTCCTAATTAGGTTATGACATAAGTCACTCGGGTAAATGCTTATGATAAGACTGACCATCTGGATATAAATAAAACGGTTAAGACGTAGGTAGATGTCACATAGAACATGCATTGCATACATATTATTTATATGTACCTATATACCTTCTTTTGGGGCGTCGGGTAATTTTTTTTTTTTTTTTTTTTGGATGACTATATGCTGTTGGCCACTGAGGCCTCGACAGCGTACCGGGCATTAGGCAAGCGCAGATGGCGCAGGGCCTCAAAAATGCTTACAAACTATGGGCGACGAGCGCAAGGGCACCTCTGAGGTACGGCCTCGGCTTGGGCTGTCACCGAGGGAGGGGCGTCGAATTGCCCTGGCAGCCCAGAAGGGGCTTGCTCTAGGGCCCTAACGGGGACGGTTGAAGTTAAGGTTAAAAACAAAATAAATTATTATTAACAATGACTCGACCGCCTTGTTCGGAAAGGGAACCTCACCTCAGAAGAACAGGCAAGAAACTGAGGGGCGTAAAATAAGCGAACACTACGAGCTAACTAACCGATCTTCTAACAGACCTTGTAGGCAGTCTTCGACCTCGCCGGCGAGGTCGGTGTATGACAGTGTACCTTTGGTAACCGACGCCTATACCAAAAACTGAATACTTCCTGTTGCAAGGAGCTGCCGGGTCGGACGACCCCAGCGCCGCCGACGTGACGACGGCGATGGGGTCGTCCGGGTCGCCTAGGATGTTCCTAGGGCGCCTACGGAGAGGGGGAGGGTCTGTGGGATCTACGGAGTAGTCCACGGTGCGAGTGACAAGAGGGTTGGGGTGGTGAGGGGCTCTATCAAAGTAGCGCCGGGAGAGAAACTTGATGTACTGACGGATGGAGGGAAGTTCGAGATCACAATGCAGGTCGGCGTTACGCTGGTACCAGCTAGCTCCGACTGCCTTGCGAATGAACCTATTCTGAAGGACCTGGAGCTTGTCCAGGTCTAGGGAGGAGGCATGAGCGAACACTACTGAAGCGTACGTCATGACGGGGCGGATGCACATTTTGTAAATAGTCACCTTATTCCTAAGGGACAATTTACTCCGTGTGCCTACGAGGTGGTGGAGTCGGCCTAGAATGAAGGCCGCTCGGTCCCGGACTATCTGAATGTGTTTCGAGAAGGTGAGTCGTCTATCGAGGGTCACGCCAAGGTATTTGGTGGAGGTAGCCCAAGGGACGGGCTGACCGTGAAGCACGAGTTGCTCCCGGTTGAAGGGCTTGGTGGGGTGAAAGTACATGGCTGCACTTTTGTCGGGATTGACCGTTATGGCCCACTTCTTGAACCAATCGCCAAGCTGGCGAAGGGCTCGCTGAAGTCGGCCACGCAGGTGGAGCGGATTCCAACCTCTGGTGTAGAGGGCAGTGTCGTCCGCGAAAAGCGCGAACTCTACTTTTGGAATCCGAGGGATGTCGTGAGTGTAGAGAGAGAAGAGGATAGGGGCTAGCGCTGAGCCCTGAGGGACGCCGGCGCTGATGGGATGAGGGGAGGAGCGAGTTCCATCGACGCGGTAGCGGAAGCTTCGATGGGTGAGATAGTCTTGGATGATGAGCACAAGACTGTCTGGGAACGCGAGTTGATATAGCTTGTATATCAACCCGTTGTGCCACACCTTATCGAAGGCTTTCGCGACGTCGAGGAAGACCGCTAGGGTCCCCTGGGGCTTGGGAGTGGTGAAGCCACAAGGTCTCTGATTGAAACCTTCTAGGACGTACTCCGTGATGCGGTGTACTTGTTGGACGCAAGAGTGTCTGGACCTAAATCCAAACTGCTCGTCTGGGAGAATGTGATTCTCCCTGACATGGGACCAGATGCGCTTCAGAAGGATGCGCTCGTAAATCTTCCCAATGGAACTGAGAAGACTGATGGGACGGTAACTAGAAGGCTCGGTAGCCTTCTTGCCTGGTTTTCGAATGCCGATAACATCGGCAGTCTTCCAGGGGTCGGGGAAGATGCAGTTGGTCATGGCGGCATTGAAGATGCTTACTAGGAGATGGATAAGGGCAATGGGGAAGAGTTTAAGCACTCTGTTGGTGATACCATCTGCACCTGGGGACTTCTTGGCGTGGAGGTCCTTGATGATCGACTCAACTTCCGAAGCCGTGACCGGCTCGAGGGCAGAGAGGGGAGGGAGGGAGGAGACTTCGTCGACTATCGCATCCACCGACTCGCGGTGAGCGGGGTCGACTTGGTCTAGACTGGGGCTGCACTGCGCCTCGAGGCTGTCGGCCAGGCACTCGGCCTTTTCTACATCCTCGAAGGCGGGTGGGAGATTGGGTCGTGTCAGGGGGGGCATGGATGACGTCTTGTCGGATTTCATAGATCGCACCAACTTCCAGTAAGCCAGATGAGATGGTTCGATCTCTGAAAGAAGTTTCTCCCACCTCTGATTACGGAGTTCACGTATGCGGGTCTTTACGGCACGCTCGTAGTACCGCATAGTGACTCTGTTCTCTTCGGTGGGAGTCCAGTCGTAAGCCCTAATGGCAGAGTGTTTTGCTCTCAATAGTTCCCTCACGTCCTCGGGAAGGGCCCAGGGGGCGTCGGGTAAACAGCCCAGTGACATTACCTACGTCTTTGTTGACACAGAGCGACATCTAGTGGTTTTGCTTCGTACTTTTATTAATTCTACCTCAGCCACGAGCACACTGTTTGTAGCCAAATAATTTAAGGGTTGCATTGTTTCACTGGTCAGTATAATTTTTACTTGGAAAATATACTGCCAGTCTTTTGAAAGTAGGTTATACATAACCTAAAATACTTTTTATATTGTTGAATTGATCGTCTTTTGTTAGAGTTAAGTTTTCGAGGTTGTTAGAGTCTTGCGGGGTGAAACAATTCCGACTAAAACTTTGAAGTTTCTTACTCACGACTACACTCTAACAGCCTTAGAAATAAAGTTTTAAAACATGTGTACACACATTGTGTAACACAAAAGCTGAAAAATAAAAATATTTTTGACTTAAACGTTGTGTACAGTTCGTGTACAGATGTAACAAAATCAAAGGAAAATAAACATTCGTTAAACGGCCGGGTACCCTTGTTTAGCGGGTGTGTACGGGGTCAAGATGGCGGATTTCACTATAACAGCTGATCTACACTCAGTAACTATGATAGAAACTGTGTCATGTATTTCTATTGTCAAAGTTTTTAGTTGGTATTGTGACATTAGACACATTGTAGTGTTGACATTGATTGTTCCGTTCAGAAATTTGTTATTAGTCTCCCACTATAACAAAAAGAAAATGTTTTCCTCTAAAATAGTTTATTACGACGAATTTTGGACAAGAGATTCAAAAAACAACATAGTTTATTAATATTACTTTCCTAAAACGTAAATTGTACGTGCAATATTAAAAATTAAGGAGCTCTCATAAAAAATAATCACTAAAAAACTATTTGGACGAAAAAGTTTCTAAACGAATTTACCAAAAGTTGCCAGACGAAAAAGAAAAAAGTGTTATGCATGTGTGTAAATACCCAATGCCGATTCACACTTTATTGCTCAAACAATAGTTACACGTTTGTGTAGCGCTATTTACTGACTACTCAATGTCTAACTGAACATTGGTTTAGCAGATGTTTATGCATTTTTTTATTTCTAAGGCTGTTAATCTCGAATATCAAAAAGTTGACACTAACGTAACCTAGATGGCGCTAAAACTAAAGAAAACAAAACAATATATCTAACAATTTAATAAGACAACATTATACTATCATCCATCCATATAACATCACATAGCAAGCAGAGACCTGCGATCTAGTGGAAAATAATAATATAATAGTAAAAATAAATAATAATATAATATTTATTTACATAATTATTTGTGTCAAAGCGCGGCGCGAAACGTGCTTGGTGGGAGATTCGTTAGTTGCTATGCGATTGGCTAATTCTGAAACAAACAAATAAATTGCGTTACTATATCAATCAGAAAATGAGCAAAGTTTGCCAAGGGAGCTCCATATTTCTACTGCAATACTTGCCTGGCAATCCTGGCAATATTGCCGACTGTAGCCCAGCCATCATCAGCCATGCTAGAAATGTTTGACTATATGGCCGGGCCACACACAAAATATTGCCAGGTCAGCATTGCAGCGAAAATATAGCACGTCTAGGAGCGTTCTAAGACAAGGTATTTTATTGACCGATCGAAGCGAGGCCTCACTGACTGGGACAGTTCGTCAGTTGTTGCCTGACAATAACTTGAGCATTGTTGATCCGATCTTTGTGAAATTTAGCAGACATGTAGTTTATCTCAATAGAATTTTTAATTTAGTTTACGAGCTAAATCGGACGAGAGGCTGTGGAGATATCCGAGAATCTCTGTTCGAGACGAACCACTGCTTAGTTTAAAGCGAGTTCATAAAAAATCTTCGCCAAGTAGTCAATAAACAATTCGTACGTGTAATTGTGTTTTTCTACGCTTATGCGTGGAAAGTTAAAAAAATTACTACCATACTGTAATAATACAAAGAAATATTTTCATTAAAAAGATATACTCGTACGTATTCACAAGAAACAGCTTTTCAAATGGACAAATGAGCATCGAATTCGCTGAAACTGTTCCTGTTCTTAAAAAGGATTAGTTAGTACCAAATATGGATATCAGTATCACACACTTCCCCCAACCATATGTAGTGAGTAGCACTATATACTAATTTAGCACCAATATTCCCTCAAAACTAGTGAGTAGCATCAACAAAGCAAACTCTGGTGGGAGGCTTCGGCCGTGGCTAGTTACCACCCACCGGACCAAGCCATGCCGTGAAATGACCTAGTCGTGTTTCGGGATGTAGTCCGGTGTAACCGTTCCGAAGACGGGTCTGACCAGTGGCGCACTTGTAGCGCCTCACTCAACTGCCGTCTTTGTACTTCTTCACTCTAGTAAACTTCAAGGCTAGAGTGAATAAGTACTTTATAGGTCGTCGTGCTCCATCTTAGACCACAACGTCGCTTAACATCAGGCGAGTTGGTGGTCAAACGCCGAACTATTCTACATAAAAAAAAAAAAAAAAAAAAAAAACATTTTACCCCAAAATGTAGAGAGTAGTAATAACATTCCCTCTAAGTTATTGAGTCGGTACCATCAACACTTCCCTGAAAACGAATCCACTACCAGTACATACTCATCGATATATATGTACTACGTAATAGATATCATCACCCAAATACAAAATTTCGTCTACTCCAGTGCACTGAAATCCTTGCACCTTGCATTAGTATGGTCCCGACACGCGTACAGTGTAGTCGTGTACGGAGCGGCGCTAATTTACTGCAATCAACGTGTGAACCTGGACGACGTAAATTAGCAATTCAATAGTCAACGCTGCAGCAAAGCAGCAGTCCACAGTGGGCAGCCCCCCCCCCCCCCCCCCCCCCCCCCCCCGCCTCCCCCACTTCGTTAAGTTGCGTAACGTTTATTTTGGATCAGCTGTTCCAGTACGTAGTACGTTGAGCTCGCTGCACATACTTGTTCCCGAGCACCGCATGCACGGCGTGCAGCACATCGTCGTCCCGCGGCAGCGCTAGTTTCTCGAGGCCGGCGGTGTAGGGCATGGGCACGTCGGCGCCGGACACGCGCCACGCCGGCGCGTCCAGCTCGAAGAACGACGGGGACTCCATCACGCGGCTGCAGATCTCCGCCCCGATACCTGGGGAAACAAATTTGTTCAAATAACTACAATTATCGTTTAATCCAGGCCTAGGGCCCGTATTCTAAATACCTTACAAACTAACATAAGTGAAGGGTGTTTGTCCAAAGTGTTTATTAGTAGTAAGTGTGTAAGTGTATATTGTAGTTCCAAATTAGCTCAACAGATGGCGCCACCGGTAAAATTAACACGCGGTGGTGTTATGTTCGCAAATTTACTGAGCATTTTGCCGTAATAAATGTTGATAAGCTTGTCATTGAACAAAGTTGTTTGATTTCGACTTACCCGGACCCTAATCAATTTGGAAATTTTTCCAGTGTTTCAACAAGGACGGGCCGATATTGACATTAAACAAAACAAGCTGTGTGTGATTTAAACGTGTTTTTTTTCGAAAGGCCTATGAATGCCACTATTCATGGAATATGACATCGTTTCATTCTTCGCCGCGGCTATATAGTATAGTATAAAGTAAAATATCCATCACTTTACTGAAATCGGGTAAGGGTCATCATCGTCATCATCGCCTTACCATCATCACTCCCATCATCTGTAAAATACTATATCCACTTGTCACTGGCAATGCACAAGACGCGAGACGCCAAATTCCGCTGGATGGGGAGTCAACAAAAAAAATTGGTTGTCTGTAAAGTCGGTTTACAGACGATAGTTTAACGTGACAACGTCATAAGAACATTGACGAAATCATCTCTTCGGACGCATTAGCCAATCGAGTGAAAGAGAGATTGATACGGCGCAAACCGAACGCTCAAGCTGATCGAGTCTGTCGCTCGCTCGTGCAGCGCTCTCGCTCCGATCGGCCAAGCGTAACGGGACAATGAGTCATCCTTTTTCATCTATTCCATCCATTTCATCCATTCCAGCCGGCGTTCATCAAAGTATTCGATGTTGTCACGTCAAAATCCGTCTGCAGGCATGTAAGTAGCGGCAGTGCAGTAATCACCGGACTGCGGCCAGCCCTGCTCCACGGTGACGAGGTGGTGCGTCTTGGCGACGGAGCGCGCGACGCTGTCGAAGTCCAGCGGCCGCAGCGAGCGCAGGTTGATCACCTCGCACTCGATGCCTGGAACGATAGATAGATAGATAAACTCTTTATTGTTCACACCACAGATAACAAAAATAACAAGAGAAAAATTATGTTAAAACTTATTAAATAGTGTAACAGCTGGCGGCCTTTTCACTAAAAGCGATCTCTTCCAGGCAACCTTAGGATGGAGAGGATACGACAAATGAGTATGGGACAGGGTGTGCAAAAATAACTAAAACAAACATAAGATTGATACAAAGAAACCACAAAACATCGAGTATTATACCTATACACCTACATAAACTATTTAAATAAAGCTTACATAAAATTACATCATACTAATATAATAATACAATACACAGTCTTTATCAAATATAATTTATCTCTGTGAATCAATAATTACAATCGAATATACCAAAATATCTCTGTAAGTATATCAAACATAACGATTCAATACAAATATGTGTTTCTAATTAAATATTACTATTACCTAAATACAATATATCTCTATATTTATTTCAGAAATCCCAATCTTATATTGTTAGCTAACTGCACCCCGCGGTCCTACTGGAACTGTTAATTTTTTCAGGATGAAAGGTACCCTATGTCTTTTTCTGTACCCCTGACAACGTTTATACAAAATTTAATTTTAATGACGATCGGTTGAGTAGCTGAAGCATGCAAACTCACTCTCGCATCTTACATATTTTTTTTAAATGTCCTAAAAAACATTTCTGTGGAAGTTACTGTGAAAAGCTCCATCTAGTTTTACGATTTCATACGTCGTACATAGTTGTAAAAATCTTAGCAGGTAGTACTTTATTAGCAACCAGTTAAACTAGGCATATTGATTATTAAAATAATTATTCTATTAACATATTATCACGAGAACGGTTTTTAGACACTTTTATCTGAATAAACGCGAACGAAGTTGCGGGTAACAGCTAGTTACTTATAAACTTATTTTAAACTATTTTGCAAACCCGCAATGTATCGCAAACATATCAAAGAGTCGGCACCGCGGCGCCGCGCGCGGTGCGTTGACCTCTAGCAGCTGACTAATTTGAATTAGATTGCGCGTGAAGGGTTGTTAAGGCGCGTTAAAACAGTGTCTTTGGAATAGTTGTCATAACTAACTCCTTAAAGCTTGTAAAGCTTGTGTCAGTGAAATAAAATAAAAATTTAGACTTAGAAAAAAATCGCCTTTTTTTTAGTTGTATTGTATAAGTAAAGTAGTTTTCCCAGTTTTCGATTTCGTGAGTGTTACCTTCACTCCCTGTTGTTGATTTTGTCGTGATCGATAATCCTATCCTACTAATATTATAAACGCGAAAGTTTGTAAGAATGGATGGATGGATGTTTGTTACTCTTTCCAAGAACGGCTGAACAGATCTGGATGAAATTTGGCAAAGAGATAGGTTATAGTCTAGAATAGCACATAGGATACTTTTTAACCGCGGGTGAAACCGCGGGGCGCAGCAAGTAGTATTATACTTGTGTAAAGTAGTTACCTTCTTCCGCTAGTTTCTTGGCGGCGTTGAGAGCGGTTTCGGTTGCGATGCCGGCGCACACCAGCGTTACGTGGCTGCCTTCGCGCTCGATTTTAGCTTTACCTGGAAATAACAACATAATAAAGATCAAGTTAAAGCATCATCAAAAAAAACAAGGTCTAGCGTTCAGGGAGCAAACACCTGATGACGTCACTCGTCATCGTCATGAACAGATTGTAAATGACTCTATTACGTCACAGCGTGTTACCTACGTGACCATTTCGATGTGATGTAATTTTGTCTCGGAACGCTATTGCTGGCGGAGTATATTATTATACCATGGGCTGATAATATAAGTGTCAATTTTTCCTAATTAAAAACATATTTTTCCTGTTGAAGAATCGTCAACACAGTGTAAATGTTGTGGTGAAATTCTATGATTCACCATACTACATAATGACTGATCCCTTTAGTAGAATAATAAATAAACGTTATATAACCTCGGAATACATTGTTTTATCGTTATACAGTGTTTCTTTTTCTTTCTATTAAATTTTTGAGCTCGATTGAACAAGACTATCTAATTATTCCGAGAGGCTATATTTACAATGTTTAAAAAACAAAGAACAGTTTTGTAATTTTGTCACTATTTGTCACTTTAAGGGTGGATCAATGTGTAGCCGGATTATTGATGATGATAAACATCTGCCAACAAAAACCTTGTATCTGTACACCATGCTCATTCCATCTTTCCGAAGTTATAACATTTTTTTTCATACACACTTCCAACAACATATTTCCACACCTTTTTCCCATAGTGGGTAGGCAGAGACCATTTCTCTCCACTTGCTACGATCCTGGCATACATCTGTCGCTTCGTCTACTTCCATGAGTCCCTTCATACATGCTCGTCGGTTTTTTATAGATTAATCATGTAAACCGTCGTTGTGGTATTGGCTAAGCGAAGACCTAGAAGGCAGTTATTATGTGTATTTATGTGCGCATGTTTGTTTGTGTGTGTGTTACCGATGGGCAGCACGAAGTCGCTGGAGAGCGCCTCGTCGCTCATGGGGAAGGGCACGCCGTAGAGCAGCTCGTTCTCCAGACACACCACCGGGTCCGGGTCGCGGATGGCGGCCTTCAGGAGCCCTGCGGACCGTACATTATTACTTACTTTAAAGAAAACGGACCCTCGGGTCTGGGTAGACCGGCGGGTGCACCGGCCGGCGGCCATCGGACGGTAGATCTGAGGAAACGCTCACGCGCTTGTCGCGTCCGGCCCGACGCAAGGCAACGTCGTATTAGTTCCAATCGAAGCAGGGCGACCGAGATCTGCACCCATTTTCATAATCATTCGGAAACGTTTCCGATCGGATACTATTGGATAATTTATTATTATTTACTATTATTTTTACTCATAATTTTCGAATCTCAGTCTACCTATTTTTATAATTCGCAAATTAAATTAGCAAAGTCAAAAGTCATAACCCTAGATTTTCCATTAACAATGTGAACATACCTGATGAAACAGGAGCTCGTAATTTAGGTCTTATCGTGGATGCTGGGATGAGGTTTGAAAAATTAACGAAAGTCTGTAATAGCTTTTACAAACTCTATTGGGGGCTGAGCTACCCACGTCCGTAGGAGTGTACTCTATTCTGTTTCCCTACACGTAGTCCCCGGGTAGTGCTAAACGAGTGGCAAACTCTGGTGGGAGGCTTCGGCCGTGGCTAGTTACCACCCACCGGACCAAGCCATGCCGTGAAATGACCTAGTCGTGTTTCGGGATGTAGTCCGGTGTAACCGTTCCGAAGACGGGTCTGAGCAGTAGCGCGCTTGTAGCGCCTCACTCAACTGCCGTCTTTGTACTTCTTTACTCTACAAAACTTCGAGGCTAGAGTGAATAAGTACCTTATAGGTCGTCGTGCTCTATCTTAGACCACAACGTCGCTTAACATCAGGCGAGTTGGTGGTCAAACGTAGACATATTATCGATTATCGAGCCTGCTGCGACGTGACCGGGCCTCCCGCGGTGGAGGTGTCTTGCTTGCGGCTAGGCCGGGAGTCACGATGAATCGACGGCGGGATCTCGAGTCTGCACTTGCAGAGGACCTATGGGCTTCCGTAACTCATCGCGGTGTTTCTTTTACGATTTGTGTAGTCTATATAAAGCCTAAGGCGACAGATGGCGTGTATATGAATTTTTTATGTAATATTGAATCCAATCTAGATAATTTGAACGGTAATTTGTTAATTGTTGGTGATCCTAACATGAATAGTGCGTCAAATGACGTTAAAAATTATTATTGTTACTTTTTGACATACTGTAATTTAATAGATCACAATGACATTGTTAATTCTCATGGTAGTATTCTTGACGTAGTGTTGGCGCGGGAGCGCAGTAAGTCGCAGCGGATAAGCGTGTACGAGGGAAATGGGTTCGTTCCCATCGACCAGCTTTACCACCCAGGACTCGAAATAACTGCCAGTTTTCGTTTAAACAACAACCAATCCGTCCGTTTGCAGCCGAGTAATATTGACGAGTCACGCGATTGGAATTTCACCAAAATGGACACTGATTTATTTTGCTCTCTCGTAGAGGAAATCTCCTGGACACCGGTCCTAGAGTGCAACGATGTTTCCGCTGCTGCCGACGCTTTTTATAATAATATTTACGAGTTGTTTAATTTATCGGTCCCAAAAAAGAAAAGGCGAGTTTCGAATTCCAATAGGTATCCGGTTTGGTTTGATGCGGATATTATTAGCGATATCCGACGTAAGAGTAGATTACACAGAGCCTGGGTGAAGTCTAGATGTGTCGTAACCTATGAACTGTTTTCCGATCTACGAACCAATTTGAAAACGCGTATTTCTGAGGCATATAAAGCTCACATGAGAAATATCGAGGAGCAGCTACAGCTCCAACCTCAGCGTTTTTAGGGCCACGTTCATAATCTTAGGTCTAAGGGTGGTTTCGAGCCCAGTGTCACTTACCAAGGGAAATCGTGTACGGGTGTAGAAGCTGCCGAAGCCTTTGCCAGTTACTTTTCCAGTGTTTTCTTGGAGAAATCGCCTCTTTTAGACACAAATTCCTGCTACGATAACGGGGTTGTAGGCGGTTACATCAGTATACCTACTCTATCACCCGATGATATAATGCACGGTATTAATAGATTAAAGCCAGGTAGCTCACCTGGGCCTGACAACGTACCTGGTTTTATTCTTAAGACATATAAAGACAATTTAATCCTACCAATGTATCATATTTTAAATCTGTCCCTTTTAAATGGCAAATATCCCACCCAGTGGAAGATCTCTCGAGTGACCCCAATTCCTAAGAGCAGTAATAAGACGTCTGTAAATGAATACCGTCCCATAGCTATTTTGAGTGCGCCAGCGAAGGTCTTTGAGTACGCCCTACATATCGTCAAGTCAACCAACTACTTGGTGATGAGCAACACGGTTTTAGGTCAGGTCGCTCCGTAAACTCGAACCTGTTATCTCTGGTTCTTATTTTGTTTGGTTATTTTATCTCCAAAGCTTTGGATCGTGGCTCTCAGGTTGACGTAATTTATTCTGATTTTCAAAAAGCTTTTGATAAAATTGATAACGACATACTGCTGTGTAAGCTGTCAGCGCTTGGTTTCACTCCAGGTCTCTTAGATTTTTTCTCCGACTATTTGAAAGATCGGCGTCAGTTTGTAAGACATGGTTGTTATGAATCCGAATCTTATGCCACTAGATCGGGTGTGAGCCAAGGGTCAGTCCTTGGTCCCCTTCTTTTTTCCTGCATGATTCACGACCTGCCTATAGATTTGAGTACTGCTAAATGTCTTTTATACGCGGATGATCTTAAATTATTTAATGAAATATGTTCTCCTAGTGACTGCCTTGAGCTACAATATGACATAAATAGAATTTTTCAATGGAGTGTGACGAATAAAATGCAATTTAATTTTAGTAAATGTAATGTGATGACATTTGACAGGAAGAGAAATCCAATCCTTTTTGAGTATCCTTTATGAGTTAAACAACATTGTTATAAACAGAGTAACCCGTACCAAGGATCTGGGGGTAACGTTCGACCGGAGCCTAACATTTCACGATCACGTGTCAGATCTCGCTAAAGAGGCTTACCGCCGCCTAGGCTTTGTTTTGCGGAATGCGAAAGACTTCGAAAATCCTCATGTCCTAAAAACCTTGTACGCTGCTCTGGTCAGAAGTAAGTTAGAATCGAGCGCCTGCGTGTGGAATCCGCATCACGTCACCTACGCACGGATGCTTGAAAAGGTCCAAAAGGTCTACTTAAGGTCACTTTATAAAAAGCTCTTTGGATATTACCCATTTATGTACCCAACAAAATTTCTTCTAGGACAGCTTGGGTACAACTCGTTAGAAGTGAGAAGGCTACTAGACCAACTGACGTTTTGCTGCAAGGTCCTTAGAGGGTCAGTCGACTCGCTGCACTTGCATAACGTTTTGTGTACGCTGTTCGTCCCGGATAATCCCTGTGTCCCTGTGACCAGGCGAGGCCCCCGGCCGCATCAGCTTTTTTACACGGATCAGGGTCGTACTGTTGCGCGATCTAGATCTCCCTTGGTTCGCGCCCGCCGCCATTTCAATGCGCTCCTTGACGTCAACACTGATTTTGACATTTTGACTGATAATTGGACAACTGTATTGGCGAATTTCTTAATATATTGTGAAAATCTGACTGATCAGTGGAGCGGGTCCAAGAATGACAGCTCAGATAGCTTTGACGATGTTTCTTGCTGACATTTGACATTATTTTTATTACCATTGTTTTATATTTAATCTTTATTATTATTATTTTTTGGAATTTGACATTGTTATTATCATTATTTATTATTTTTATTATCTCGTGACATAAATGTAATTGTGTAATCGTTTTTGTGTCAATAAATAATTTGAATTTGAATATTCTTTATAAAAAAAATAAAAAATCCTCAAAGCTATTTATGGTTTTCGGAATAATATTTCAAGACATACGTATTCTGCTTTGAGATCTGCAAGGTGTCTAATATCCTCATAGGTGCCACTATGGAGCCCAGAAGATTAATGAGCCACGACATCTATGTATATCTGATAGAAGGTAGGAAGTGATCGTGTCCGGACGTAGAGGGCTTACCTTTAGCGTCCTCCGAGGTGTAGGGCATGACGACCTTGAGGCCGGGGCAGTGCGAGAGCCAGGCGCCGAAGCACTGCGAGTGCTGCGCCGCCACGCCCGACGCGGCGCCGTTGGGTCCGCGGAACACGATCGGCACGTTGACGCGGCCCGCCGACATGTAGTACGTCTTCGCTGCTGAGTTTATTATCTGGGAATTTGAGAACGGAACTAAGTTTCACAAAATGATATATAGTGATTTCTGTGTAGCTCTAGTCCCTAAACTACCTGTATCTTACTTCTAATCTAGCGATGATATAGCATAGTCGAATAAGGATCCCAGCCAAAGGCACACACCTATTTGTTCATTGTTGTGAACATTTGTGGGTATTTTATGTCATCTGCTACTTATATAGAGCCCGGTATATGGCGACAGGCTCGACCCCTGTCACATCTACGACTGAATATCGTCCGGCGAAGTGTGGGTCTTAATACCTCGTCGGGGGAAAGCGTGACGATATGTATGATATGTAGTTAATACTAATTTTAGTAGTCTATCATTCTAAAAAAAACTTTTTTTAACTGACGAAACGGTTCAGGTTTACAAGTCAACGCGTATAATACATGTTTACATATACGCGTCGACTTGTAAACCTCTTCCGTTATATAGGTAGGTTTATATTTTTTATGTATAATCACGCATAGCTTTTTACAAAGTAGTCCGATTTTGATAATTCTTTTTTTATTGGAAAGGGTATACCCCGAAAGTGGCCCATTTGAAAAAAAAAACCTAAGGGTAGGAAAACAGGGGATTGTTCACTCACAGATTGTAATGTATGACCAAGCATAACTTTTTACAGAGTAGAACTAGGTAATTTAATAATTCATTTTGACGTGACAACGTCTAATAAATCGATGAACGCCGGCTGCACGCACGAAACAGGACTCATTGTCTCGTTATGATCGGTCGATCGGAGCGAGAGCGCTACACGAGCGAGCAAAAGGCACGATCGGCTTGCGCCGCATCTATCTCTCTTCCACTCGATTGGCCTATGCGTCCGAGAAGATAATATCATCAATGTTTTGTTGACGCTGTCACGTTAAACTATCGTCCGTAAACCGACTTTCCAGAAAACCAATTTTGTTTATTGGGTAATTTTAAAATTAAAACTTATTACAAAAAATGTAAACGCCGAAAGAACTGAAAAGCAAAAAATAATTAATAACTAAGTGTTTAAACTAATGTAAGTATATCTAAGTAATGTTTAGTCGGCGCCTAACAAGCAAATTAGGTAATTAATTACCTACGTAAAGCGTGATGCGCGGCGGCGGCGTAAATAAGTGTAGGTGCCTACCTAAGTTTAGCGCCAACTTAAAATTACTTAGGTATATTTACATTAGTTTAAGAACTTACTCGTAGGTATTCATTATTTTTTCCCTTTCAGTTTTTTCGGCTGTTTCATTTTTTGTTAAAAAGTTTTTATGTTCTCAATCACTCAAACGACACAATTTGGGCTAAAAAATTACATGTATTTTTGGCTTCATTTTATTCCGCGACGATTAATGACTATGTTTCTGTACAATATCGGGTGCAACCGCAGGATGAAGCTAGTAATAAACATATCAGTTGAATAAAAAAATGTACTGAAACTTTGATTCAGAGTAATGAAAAATATGATAAATTGTGCAGTACATAATCTTATCGCGTAAATACAGACTTTATCTCTGAAGCCTTAAGTATTATGATTTGTTGACTTTCAGATCTGCATTTTTTATTTAAAAATCTTAGTAGTATTATTATGGATAGGTGCTGATGGGAAACTGTTTTATTATTTTTCCTTTGCTATTGTAATTTCTTGTGTGAACAACAAATCATTAGGGTCACTTTCACACTGGGCAGTCAAGTCATGGCTGCCAGTGGATTCTGGGCTTTACAAGTAGGTCACGGCAGCCAGAATCCTAGAAGTCACTGGCCACCCAACTTATCTGTCTCTCTAGCCCTTTGTTTGACTTACTGCACTCCCGAATTAGAACTCACATGATCAATAGCCTGCATGGAGAAGTTGAAGGTCATGAATTCGCAGATGGGCTTGAGGCCGGCGAAGGCGGCTCCCACTGCTATGCCGGCGAAGCCACTCTCGGTGATGGGCGTGTCTATAACTCTTTTGTCGCCATACTTTTTCCATAGGCCCCTGGAAAATATAAGAAAATAATTAGTGAGGTATAAGCCAAGATTGTTTGTTCTAATTTACATTAAGTTTTGTAGACAAGTAGTGTATGTTGCCAGAATACAATTTTTTTAAAAGACCATATTATGAGGTCACTTTTTGGGATTAGCAATAGGCTATGCTAGTTTATTCTGTTCTGTTTATCAATAGCTCAGTATTATTGATAGGGAAGGGGAAAAACCCTTCGATTTATTATGAAAATATGTTACGTCCAAATTTACAAAAAAATATTATTGTTACTCTCTGATGTTCAGGTAAATTAGGTAAAAATATCTTGATCACCAAAAAAACTTGAATAAAGATAGTGGCAAACATGTGGCAAACATCCTTCCATCCAGCCATCAATGAACACCTTACAACTCAAAGCATCATCAATGTGTTGCTATTAATAACTCAAAGTGAATCAGTGTCTTAAGGGCAAGAGTGCTCCATCGTAGGCCTCATCACTGCTTAACATCAGGCAAGATGGCAGCCAAGTACAGGCCTATCAATGAGTAAGTAAAAAATAAAATAAAAAAGGTCTGGTTAGTTGCATTAATTGTAACTAAATAAACTTTTATTATTACAGCAGATAAACATAACAAGTGGCTTTGTGAGCTGTAGACTTTACGGCTGATGTCTGTTCTCCTCTACAGGTTGCATTTCTCAGCTGATTCTTTTGTAATTTTGTGAGCAAGTTAAATAAATATAAATTACATAATAAAATAGACTTTATTGTTGAGTCAGTTTTTAAAAAAAATTTAATACATCAGATTTATGATTTAAAAAAAATTATCTTCTCAATTTTGGAAAAAGTTATCTGTACAAGAAGACAGATTCGGACAGAGATCCAGACAGAAATCGGACATACAAAAGCATTTTTGTTGAAGCTAAAGTATAGACGCTTTGCTTGCTAACATTTGCTTGGTCGATTGACTCTAGTAAGGAGAACACTTAAAACTTTCAAAATTAAATGCATTCTGTTTGTTTTTTCAGTTGTTTTCATGGCAAGTCAGCTTAGACGAGATACATAGAAAATTATTTTTTTGTTCTTCTCCATTCTGTATCCCTCGGGGAAAAATAATAGGGGATCACAATAAATTAAACAATTTTCCTCAAATCCTGGATTCAGTTATGGTTCCTATAGATAGCAGGTTAAGCCTCAGGAGGCAGCTAGGTGGTAATAACTCTAGTTATATTAAATATAAATCTACTTACATGTTATCTACTGTGACAAATAAAAACAAAGCAGGAAGACTATACATTTATTGTACTACCACATTGCATTTGCAAAATGAAACATTGTCGTGAACAGCTGCTATTTCATACTTTTTACACCAATACTGATTTTGTCAACAAACTTGTTGGTTATGTAACAGTCTTTCATGTAAAAAAGTATGAAAAAATAATGAATTAAGAAAAAATTGAAACAAAAGTTGAAGCAGAGACTTAGGAGTTTTTGTAAGTCCAAGAGAAACATAGTTAGTACGTGAAAACAAGGATAATAGCACCTCTAAGCTTACCTGGTCACTTTGTAAGCACCGTCGTATTGAGCAACTTCTTCTCCCAATACGAAGACTTTTTCGTCCCGTTCCATTTCTTCATCGATGGCTTGGTTTAAGGCATCTCGGACAGTCACAGGCTTTGATGCCAAAGCCCTACCAGTCGAAAAACTACGAGACAATCGCCCAAGCACACCGAACACGACCGGCGACGATTTTAACGCCATTACCAATTTACTACACTAGTAATATCAATAAAAAACACTTCGTAACCTTTAAACAGGTTATATCGCAAGTGTTTTCAGTGAGTTTTATTGAAAATGGAGCTAAAACCGTGAAATTGTAAACGACGAAGGATGAATGGAGGTCGAAACTGAACGGAGTGAAGTTCGTGAGAGCTGAACGTGTCATTGTCATGTCAAGTCAAACAAAATGTCATGGCGTTGTTCGGCTGTCAATATCAAATTTATAATGGAGCTCAAAAAGAAAAAAGTTGGATTTTTTGGCGGGAATCGAAAAGATTTAGTCGTAATTTTTTTTTACGTCTTGTAAAATTATGTATTAGATTATTACTATTGTATTGTATTAGTATTAGAATTTTCAAGGCCTCAACTTTTATAAATGTTCCTGCCCATTCAGGTTGCCTGGAAGAGATCGCTTTGAGCGATAAGGCCGCCCATTAAAAACTTAGTTAAGCCTTATTTAAGTACTTTTGTAATTATTTTATGTTTTTAATAAAGAGTTGTTGTTGTTGTTGTTGTTGTTGTAATTTTGTTTTATTTTCTAAATCTTGTGATTTTTCGCATGTTATAGTGTAATCATGGTGGATTATAAACTTTTATCAGTTCGTTAACTTGCACAAGTGTGGGCAAATGATAATGACATTGCGGAACGTGACTTTTCGCGTTCTCTACAATTTTTTTATGTGTGAGATGACTCTACAACCTCTAGCCAAATACTTGGGATTCACTGCTAGGTTAACACCACAGACATCCAATACAGTAGCAGACCAAACATTAGGTATTTATCAGCGTGGTATGAAAACACACTTATACATGTAGCTTAGTAGGGGCCGCATTAAGGATGTTCGTTGTTCCTTGTAATGGAGATTTTATGACTCGTTATCTGTGAAGATTTTATTTCCACCAAGTAAGCATAGGTTTACTTGCCCACTGGGTTTTCAGGCTGTTATAGGGTTAAAAACACCTATCAAGGTATAGGAAACGTAAAAATGAAATTAACAGCTACGTACAACACTCGTATATTTGTTTTGGAATGATATAATTATTGTATTACCTTAGGACATAACTGGGCCATGTCGGACACCAGTGCTGGCCACTAAACTGTTACAAAATGGGAGCGACTATTTACTTTTGTATATTAGTTACTTACTTCCTTCTGCAGCTCAAACAAAGTAGGAATTGTTCCAGGACGAAATCTTGTAGGAAAAGCACTGAAATCAAGCCAGTGTTTTGAGTACAGCACGCTAGCCAATTTTTTAATCCAGGCATTTCTACTACTTTTATTCGTTGAATATCTGGAATAAAGGTTATTTGTGAATCAGTAAATATCTTTCAACTAGGTATCTTTAGTAATAATATAATAAATAAATAAATAAATTCGGGACGCTTCCACATACGGGCGCCGGATATCAAACTAAGCAAAACTTGTACCTACTGTGGCTGCCAGAGATACATTTTAAATACATACTAAAACAGATATTAACACCCAGATAGAGAACAAACACTAATGTTCATCACATAAATGTTTGCCCTAGGTGGGAATCGTACCCACACCCCTAGGCTTAGAAGGAAGGTTAACTACCAACTGAGCCACCGAGGCAGTCAACCTATATTTACTTTATCCAAGGTAAAGGTTTGACACTAAGCAAGCAAGTTCGTATAGCCCTAGTGGCAAGCTCTAAATGTCATAGTTTTCTGACACTGACCAATGGACAAAGGAATACTTAAGCAATGAATCCTGTACATTATTCGTCTATGTTATCAGTTTTTTCAGATTCACAATCCGCTCTCGGTTTTGTAAAAGGTACCTACTTGCTGTCAAATTTTGCCCCACCCCGATAAATTTTACTTATTACGCTCTGATTACTGTAATTCAAATATAAAAACACTAACAAATAGCATCTAAGATAGATTATCCGCGAAAGAAACCGTTTGGTTTGAACATTTAAGTAAATTCCTTGGAGAAAACGAATGGAATTCTAAGAGCAAAAATGTAACCATCAAACTCACCGATAAAAAGAAAATTCAATCGATGATTTGCTGTATGAAGCACTTTCACATCGGTATGCACTGCACTCTACAATGTTCACCGATTTTCTTGCAATAAAATTATCAAAAAAAGCTACATTTTGTTACTAAAATAAATTTCATCAAACCAACCAAACTTCACGTGCTGTCGTCATGACAACCATCCTTAGCTATACATGGCGGCATGGCTACGGATGGTCTTTTGTCTATGTGTGAGACCTTGTTGCAACAGGTAAATGAAAGAGATACCATTACTGAATTGTTACTGAGGAATAAAAACGACAAACTGATAATCTATATGTATAATAATAAATAGCAATTTATGTTTGGTCTGCTACTGTATTGGATGTCTGTGGATTGAACCCAGTCACCGGTGGCACCACCTAACGTGGTGTCACGTCATATCAAAACTGGCAAATGCACAAGACATGCGACGCCAAATTCCCCTGGATGGCGAAGCAAACAGTAAAGGTACATCTTTGAACACTTCTAAGCCGCAACGTGTCACCGGTCGGTATACTAGACAAGTCGTTATCCTTGCTAAATACACGTTTCATTCAAGGGCTCCAATAAAATTAATGTCCGATTAACATTCCACATAAACCGATCCTATTTGAAAGTAAGAAGAGAGCTGTAATTACACCCTGGACTCAGATGAATTAAGCGACAGATGGAGAAATCGGAAGGTTTTAAAAGGACGGATAAGTTGGTGGGCACAACTGCAACTGCTACTGGTTAGAGGTAGGTAGGAACTTGAGTGGTGTTGCGATACCAACTTGTGCTGCGTTGCTAGCCCGGACCTTTATTGAAAAACGATGCATGTTGCAACTATTCAAAGGACCTTTAAATAGCCAATGGCAATCAGTGATTATGGACTTAGCTTTATCTAGCTAGTCAATGTTTTTTTAAATAGTTCGCGAAATTATCTAAGCCCTACATACTTCTACAACTTGCAAAAAATTACCTCTGTAGAATGTGGGACTACAAAAAGAGCTGGGACCCTATTCGGAGATTTGAGATTTTCATCTCACTTTTTTTCGTCCTTGTTGCTCTCGTTTGAAACGTCACAGGTGTGAGAGTGACCAAGATAAAATCTCATCTCATCTCACGCGCAGGAATAGCCCCCCTGGTACTGGGAGCCATTCCGGAAAAATAAATTTAAATTAAATTGAGTAAAGTAAATATAAATGTAATAGCAATTGGACTTAGCCGTAAATTTTGACTTTAAGAAAGGAAGCGCAGGTGCCTGTAACACAGGTTTTTTCTTAACCTAGCACAGGCACCTGAGCGAAAATAACTAGTGGTAAGGTTTCTTTATATAGATCAGTAATTTGTTAAACTCAATTTGTAAACTGTTGTAATAAATAATATTTGATTTGATTTGATTTTTACTTACACAAAAAATCCATTTAGTTTTATTTTAGATTTACTTGACTATTACAAAAATTTTAAAACTAATCAATGGAACATTCGTTAGCACAAGAGCGTTAAAGGCGGCTTTTAGCGCCTTTAGTGGCAGATTTACAGTCTTGGGTGCCCTAGGCCGTGTAGTCAGGCCTAGGCCAGCCATCCCTTTCAGCTCCCAGCATTAGATACCATCGTGGCGGATTTACACAATACTCGTACCACGTCTTGTAGGTTGTTCAATTCGCAGCGTCTAGCAATGGGGTTAACTGAACGATCGATAAAGATTAGTGATCAACTTAGTAGTAGGTAGTGAAGTGTTTAGTGTTAATTTACATGTACCTACATTGCTTTTGACCGTTTATACTCATATTGTTATTTTTGACCGCTGCTAAAGTCTGGCCGCCCGAGGTCCGGGCCTACCGGGCCCGCGGGCCCGGGCTGGGGAAATCTGTGCTACTGACCGCTTTTGTCTTTTATTTTTTAAAGATTCCGTACGTAGTTTGGTATCTGTCCTTCTTCATCAGCGGCCCCGGCAAGGCTTCACGGCCGTTTTACTGCTGACTTTTTGACTTTTTGTTTGACTTTTTGTTTGACTACTGGTTTATGCCCGATATCCTGAATTTGCCGGCTTCCTTGGAAAGTCTTAAGGCCAGACGTTTCGATGGTTTTATTGAATTGTAGACGTGCCTTATCGTGATAAGAAGTAGGCATGATTTTAAATAAAGTTATAATTAGGTAGCTAGAGTATCCAACCCAACAATACGTGGGTAAAACAAGTAACATTATTAAAAGAAAACCAAAAAACCCGGCTGCAAAAATTGTACCCTATGTAACATCCCCCCAAGAAGATTGAAATGACAACTCACATGTCGAAATCCATCAAGCTGTTGTTGTGAGGCCAAAGAAATCTCATACATACATAAACATACCCACATACTACATACATTACCCTCTTTCTTGCGGAGTCGGGTAGGCGAGAGAGTCGGGTAAAACAATTGCATTCTGACCAGCTTGTAAAATATCTGGGATGCCCGATTGTTGTCAATGATGTGGTAGCTAGTTAGGTACAAGAAAGCTAGGTAATTAGTTCAGGCCCCAGGACCTCCCAGGACAATACTTAAATACCTACTTAGTTCAGATTAGATCCCAGGACAAAATACATTTCCCAGTTTTCCAAACTAGGTACTTATATCTTCTAGCTAGACCATCTTTATTGCCAGTTTAAACTGCAACCTGGGTATCTTCAAGGCCAGAGGGAATTACCTTTCAAGGGGTTTCTAACTTCCAAAAGTTTACAAGGTAGCAAGGGTTACAATTTTAATTCGGAGTTAACTGCTCCTCAGAGGTTAAACTGATAAATCGTCTTGCGCCACCGAGAGTTAGAAGCTTACACACTATACTAGAGAGTGACATTTATAACATTGAACTCTAAATTAATTAACCCTGCGTCAAAGTCAAAGTCAAAATGTTTTTATTCAATTTAGGTATCAAAGATACACCTAAGAACGTCAAACGAATTAAACACGAACACGTCATTACGAAAGTCTAAGAATTTAACTCTGAGTCTTCTAGAAGTGGGTCAATGGGGCATTCTCAGTCATGAATCTCCATTAAAAACTAGTTTTACTCTATTTAGAACCAGTTATAAATCGAAATTCATGACTGAGCGTCGTTTTAGAATGCGGCCCTAAGGGCGAGATTCACAGACGGCACGTCGACTTTACTTTGATGGAGAGTTCAAGATTATCTTCGCAAAGTTGAACTTTACATCAAAGTAAAGTCGAAGGGCCGTATTCTAAAACGACACTCAGTCATAAATCGCGATTTAAAACTGTTTTTAGGCCCGAATTCTGAAACTCGATTTAAAACTGGTTTTACCATGATTATAAACAGTTTTAAATCGATATTCATGACTGAGCGTCGTTTTAGCATGCGGGCAGAATGTGGTCTGTGAATCTCGCTCTAAGTCACTTTGTCCATTTACGGCTACAGCGTCGCTTTTTATTCAACGGGTTGGTGGCCAAATTGTAATCCTATTTTGTGAAAACAGGTACCTAGACATCATAAGATAAGTTAGAAGGTAAATCAGATACGACGTGTTGAAAGATCCTAAAATAGAATCGCCTACACAACGCCTCGTCAAGTTCAAAGTACTGGAAGCGCTTCGGCCGTCTAAGAAACCGAGATTCAAAGTACTTACGAATGAGCCCTTATTTGCAAAGAAATCTTTTTACAATTTCAAAGAATACCTACGAAATGCTGTTCCGTTCAATTCCAGATCGTGGGCGAGCTTTCTGTTTTAAAATTTGATGAAATATTTTTGGATGAGAAAGTAACTCAATATTTCAAATATGCATTAAAAGGGGGAAGTATAAGTAAGTTAGGATTTATTTCTGTTTGTGAGGGTATAATTAAAGATACTTTTTTCTAAGCTTGAGATTGACAACTCTTTCAGTATAAACAGTTTCAATCAGTTTTTCAGTTTCAGTAAAAAGTTTATGTTAGTCTGTTATGGTGTTAGATATTTATTAGTAAGGGTCTAGTTGCCTAAATAAAGATGCCGAATTGATTAAAAACTGAAATTAACAAACTGCTTAAAATTTGTATACTTAGTTGAATATGTTCTAAAAGTCCCATCAATGACCAAGGGCACTTTGTCCAGATGTACCCTCGACTCCGGAAGTACCCTCGACACACCTACCGTCTTTTCGAACTTTTATATTTAAGACTCCAACTTCGTCCGCGGCATTTCGTAAATCCTACCACGACCTGCATTTGACCTGCCACAGCATAGGTATTACTTACTGTGCCCAGATCAAAAAGTCATAGATTAGGTAGCAGTTACTAGGGAGTAGATCAGACCGTAAGTCACAGTTAAAGTAGCAGTTATTATTGAGCATGTCATGATGAGGTAGCAGTTACTAAGGCCCAAACCGAGCGAGTCATAGATGGTGTAGTAGTAAGCACCCAAAAGTTGCAAGAAGAAGCGGATATCCGAGCGGAACTGGGCCAAGGTGACTTGTAAAGATTTAATGACTGGGCCCTTCCCCGTGTAGGGCTGCTCGCAGTTTCCGCACAAACACTGTAATAAGAATGTACCTACTTGTTTACATCATTAAACCTACAGAAACGACTCAGCACTGACATAAAAACCTATTTACGCATGACTGACCAAATAATTAGGTTACTGGTTTTATGACTTGACTAGATGACCTAGATGCGCCCTGCAGTAGTTATACTTGGTAGTTCTACTTGTTGCAAAGCCGTTAATATTAACTTCCCTATGATTTAATGATATAGTACTTACGTCACAATACAATACAAATAATATTGTGACTGTCTTTGTGATGTGCGTAATTTTCTTGCACAATTTTATCTTGATTTGTTAAGCTGTTTCTTCAAATGTCAAGCACACCAATGAGATGTTTACCTGAAGGTAAGATTTCCAATTGTTTTGTAGGGTTCAACCCTACACCCAAGCCTCGTACCCTGCAGTACCGCGGTCCCCGTGCATTAGTTTATTTACCAGGCCGCGGTCCGCTGGGAATTATTAACGCGGCCCGCGCTAGCAAAGGGTTGGCCACACCTTGCCCGTAATTTGGTATGCCTAATTATGCTTGGCTGGATTAGATATTCTTTTGTTTCCTTTGTTTTGAATGGTTTATGGTGCTGAGTTTAGAATTAATGGCGAGTAGGCATATTATGCCTTTTGATCCGGAAGAAGCAGCGTGGGAAGGCGGACAAGGTGGACTGACGGTCTGGTGAAGGTCGTGGGATGCGGGTATATACAAGGTGCTGTTTTTGGGAGTAGTAATACTTAAGGGTGTTGTCTTACCCTTCAAAGTGAACAAGTATTAGAACACAAGTTTGCGAAATTCGATAAAAATAATAATTGAGACTTACAAAATGGATCACGTGAAGTTTTTTTTATTAGAAGTTGTTTTTATATAAAAAACAACTCGATTTTTTCTTTTGAAGTTTGCAAAGTTATGTAAGTACTAAAATTTGTTCTCTTTGACGAATAGAACAACACCCTTAAGTATTACTGCACCTAAAACCAGCACCTTGTATACTGACCTATAGGTAGGTAGAACAAGTACGAAGGTATGTTAAAAAAAAACCGAAAACAATAGCTTTTGTTCCAAGAAGTTCAACGACCGGTTCAAAAGACGTCTTTTGAAATCTCTCGCATCGATACGTTTTTTTATTACAGAAGCGAGAATAGGAAAAGTTGCGCTTCTCATAATTAGTGAATATCTTACATGTGGAAAACAAAGCTCCGCTGAAAAACTTTACACAATCAGACTGTCTGGACGCTATCAGCGCGACACTGTTAACTCTAGGGATGTCATTTTTGTGAAAATTATATCGATGTTTTATTAAGAATATAGATTCGCTAACTTTGTCATCTTATCTGATGTTCAGCGATGGTATGGTTGAAAAGGTATAACATAAATTATCTACCCAGGAATAAGTTCTTAAATGAGCTGCTGGATCACGACATGATTGGTGCCAAAATTTTAATTTGAATTATGAATGCCATTCATGGCATTCTAAGAGCATTTTGGAACAAGTTAAACAAATGTTGAAATCTGCTTTACAATTTTAATTTACTTGTGTAAACTAATGTGACAGAATTATTTTTTTTTGCATAGCCAAATTTGACGTTTTTGAATTACTTTAATTTTATCGATATCGATATTTATCGATTCTTACAATACCCAACACTATCTAAGTTAAGAGCAAGCACGGGCAAGGTCGTAGCACCGATACAGAAGAGTTCTCTGTCCCAGAACTTAGATTGAGACACGGATTTACTTATCCAACAGTCGTTTGTCAACTTCCTCGACAGATAGAAGTACCTGGCCAAGACGAACGTCAGCGAAGTTAGCCGATAAGGCTGCTGGTTCAACCACGGTCCGGACGCAATGGATACTCGATAGATTAGGTTTTTATCTATTAATAGATAGTTAAGGTTCAGTTTCTTTTGAACTGCAATATTGGTTTGAAAAGTTTTTAAACTTTTAAGTTCAAGTGTACGTGATTTTTAATTTTTAGTATTTAAAGTGAAGTGAAAGCAATCGTATTTAGCCTGATTAGAGCTTTATTTTGTGGAGCGGCTGTTTGAGCTACGAAACTCTATGAAGCACTCGTAGCACTTCGTAGCACTCGAATGACAGCTACTGTTACGTAGTAACTGTAACTGTAATAAGTAAGTAGATACAGGAGCTTTTTATATTTTGTAAGGGTTTTTTCGACAGTCATCGTGTACCATCTTACTCCAGCCACCTTACTTTTGTGCCTTACGAGCGAGAACACGGACACACGATTACCATTGCCACACATGCTTACAGCATAAGACACCTTGTAAGACAGAAAAATAAGTTTTATTTTAACTTTGTGAGCCGTAGACCTCGCGGCCAACGTCTGTCTACAGGTCGCATTCCTAAACCGATTCTCGTGAAATTTTGTGAGTAGGCTCAAAAATTATACCGAATTTTTTGTCGAGTCAGTTTTTGAAATCTTTTCAAAATAGCGGAGATAAGATTTTTTTGAAAAAAAAATAACATATCATCTCCGCATTTCTGAATAATTATTGAACCTACTCACAAAATTTCAAGAGAATCGGTTTTGCAATGCGACCTCGAGAATGCGATGTCGAGAAAAACAGAGATCCGTACAGAAATCCAGATAGAATTCGGACATCCGAAAGCTTTTCTGTCGAAACTGATGCATAGATGCTTAACATGCATAACGCTCTCTCGGTCGATTACAAGATAATATCAAGTTAGAGTTTGAGACTTAGTACCACAGAACTATTCTTAGCAAAGCACAGAATTACTATACCAATAGGTATTAGGTAGGTACCGTTAAACCATTGAACTTCACCTGATAACAGAAATTCTCATCCCATCAAGGTACCAGTTCCCTCCACGCCGCATTCTTTCCTTTATCGCAAGTTTAACGGCTCCCTTTTTATGACTGTTTATAAATATTACTGTGACAGATAATAAAAACGACTACTTTGATTCTTTCACCGATTGTTTGAGAGTGCGTTGACCTCAGGTTTATTCGTTTATAACCTTTATTACTAAAAGACCGAGGATTCCTTTGTTGCTTGATTTTTTAGGGCTGAAGGCGCACTGGCTGGCTTGCTCAAGTTGCTCAATTTAAGGCCGTGTCTTCATTTATCGGTGTAGGCAGTATCTACAGGTTAGAAGGTAAGTCGTCTCAATACAAAATGGATAAAGGAATATTTTCACCCGATGTCATAAAATATTCAGATTATAGTACACCTCTACATTATTCAATTCAGACTCGCCCGCTAAGGGTTTTACAATACTTATTGCGAAAAAATAAACTGAAATATGTATCTCTGCCATTCTATATAAAAACACACAGTAAATATTTTTCATATTTTTATAAGCACATAGGTGGCCTTTGTGGTATATGTAGCAAAAATTGATGGTAAAACTTACTACATCCAAGTCATACATACTGCCTATCCATACATACTTTATACGACTATTGCAAGGCGTAAAGCAAAGTGCGCTTTACCGTAGCTACTAGGGGGCCTACCATGACATAATATATTATTGCCATGATGGTTCCGTTTCGTGTAAACATATGTGCGTATTGTATGTCATCTGCTACGCAACTGGAGCCCGGTGTATGGCGACAGGCTCGCCCCCTGTCACATTTGGGACTGAATATCGTCCGCCGAAGTGTGGGTGCAGTACACCTCTGCCAGCCCCCTCGGGGGAAGACGTGACGATATGACGATATGGTTCCGTTTCGTTGTCGAAGATGCGCGACCGCAAATCGTATCGCCGCGCATTAAGGTTCATGGTCGCGCAGCGTCGAAAACAAAACGTAATTATCATCCCTAGTGCGTTTTAACCTTTCCCTGCAGATGATGTCCCATCTTTCTATTGAGGAGCAGTGGGCTCGAACGTTCGATACGGTAAGTTTTATTACTCGGCCACAAGGGGAGAGATGGAATACAGCCAGGTTTGGTCTTAGGTAAGTGCCCATTGAAACGCATTGTGATCGCAATGAATTGGATATTGGTCGCTCGGGGATGTACTCGTATTAGATTAGGTTCGTTTTTCAAAATGTTTTAGTCATAAGGGAAGGATTTTATGTCTTAAATAAATTGTGGTAGGTAATTTGGTTAATTCGATTTATGAAGTTCAAATCAAAATAATATTCAATAGTTTCAGTGATATGACTATTATCAAGGTTATTTAATGTTGTGTTGTCCTAATTTATTACAAAGGTACTAAGTACATAATTTAATATTTTTTATTGTATTAGAACATTTTATTTTAATTCACGGTTTCAAATAATACGAATTAACATGTAACATTTTTGTTGTTAATAAATTGCTATGACTATGAAGTATGAACTAAGTAGATTTATAATATTAACATTCAGGGTCTAATAAGAAATAACCCTCGAATAGAAAAAACGCGGCTGCTCCATACATTTTATCGACGTATTTTCCGTGTTAAATACTATTTTATGTATCTAGCTCAATCGTTGCCTATTTTAATCCCACTTTAAAAAGGAATTTATTCTATTTTGTCGCCTGTTATTGTTTCTATTCGGGACAAACATTACAAGCCCCTCTAAAGCTACAGTCAAACCAGCGCGTCACCGACGCGAGATGCGAAACGCGATGCAAAAGTGTCTACAACACGAATCATGTATTGCTCTGCCAGCGCGCGGCGTGATCGTCTTGTGTTGTGTGTGTTGACTGCCTCGGTGGCTCAGTTGGTAGTGAACCTGCCTTTTAAGTTTGGGGGCGTGGGTTTAATTCCCACCTAGGGCAAACATTTATGTGATGAACATTTGTGCTTGTTCTATGTCGGGGTGTTAATATCTATTTAAGTATGTATTTAAAAATATCTAAGTATGTATATCAGTCTCTGGCAGCCATAGTACAAGCTTTGCTTAGCTTGGGGTCAGGCGACCGTGTGTGGAAGTGTCTCGGATTATTTATTTAGATGTGGAAACCTTTTTACACTAATTCTACGCTAAATAAGGCTTGGGAATTAAACTGATACTATTCCTCGCACAGCGCTCATCTTTCTTGCACATTTCTGGTGGACACACAGCCTTAGCGTCTGGTGCGATGGCATCGTGGTGTTGACTCTCCCTCTTCACATCGCGCGTTCAGACACCACCGCCGGCCGTCGTCGGTCGTGCAGATCTGGCCGTAGCTTTAACGTCCCTAATTAGGCAGTTTACAGTTAACTGTGTTTGTTATTGCTGATAGCATCGCGATTGCTGCTTTATTAATTCGTGACGAGAATTAGTTAAACGTTAATTTAACTTCTTTACTGCTCTGTTATATACAATCGTAACAGTATGCAGCGACTCACGATTTTTAGCGCGAATAGATGTCCTTTTTTGTACCCTTGGTAACGTGTAGGTATACTCGTACCTCATATTTTATGACGACGGTTGAGTAGTTAAGGTTTGAAAGCGTATCAAATAAACAAACAAAGAAACTCAGTTTCGCATTAATAGTATACTAGCTGCGCCCGGTGGTTGCATCCGAGGTCTCACAGGAATCGATTTTTCGGGAAGAAAGGTACCCTATGTCTTTTTTGTAACCCTGACAACGTGTTTGCAAAATTTCATGACGATTGATTGAGTAGATAATAAAGTTAGAAAGGAAGTAGTAGACAGAAACTAATCATTTTTCGCGCAGGAAAATCGAAAAATTTCGTAAACTAAATCACACTAGTTATTAAATTTCAATAACAAGACAGTTCTAAATTAAGGCGTCGATACGTCGCGTCTACATAAAATCATAAGTGCATCGCGCTTAGTGCCGCTGAGGTCGTAAACATTTAGCCATCCTAGCTTTATGGCTTCTTGTAGACTCACTGTAAACATTTCGGTGCTGAAAGTTTATAGAGACGACTTATTAAATTTTCCTGGTAGTATTGCTGTAACATTTGCATGGTAACCAATGTTTTAGTAGGTAGTCGTTATGAGTTTATTGGGAGATTTTGAAGGCAAATAGTTTTCCAGTGGTCTACCATTGAACATAATTAATATCACGTCAATACATTACTACCACCCTACTATAATAACTACTTACCATCATAATCTCAGCCGGAAGTCATCGACTACTGGACAGACGCCTATATACCCCAATGATCAAGTGACTTCCCTTAACCCTCACAAACTATGCTCACAAGACTCAAGCCGCGTTTAAGAAAACTCCCGCGAGAAATGTCCGCACGGAAAAAAAAAATTAGCTACTGTTACTAAATTTTAGTTGTAGTAGCAAATATCCTTTCAAACTATAGGGACAGCTAAGTTTTTTGTTAGCGTAGCAAATTGTTTTTAGCTGAACGAATTTAGCTGTTGCAGCTAACAAGCTTAACAATACTTAGTAGTAGTTGCTAACAATCTTAACAATTAGCAATAGCAGGTTTAGCAGGTTTTTATCCTAAAGTAGTTAAAATATTTTGCTCTGATAGCTAATTGAAACATTCGAATTTGTTTTGTTTAAGATAACAAATTTAGTAAACTCAGTTAAGTAATTTGCAGTAACTGCAACTTGAGTGTGATTCTCCTAGCAAAATTTTATTTTGAATAGTAGCTAAGCAGTCTTCGTTGTAGTCAACAAAACTTTGCCAGTGTTTCGAAGATATTTGGTGCAGCAGCTAAGACATAGGCAGCAAAACAGATTTAGTTGCCACAACTAAACCATTTTTTTCAGTGCGACAGCCACCTGACAGCAACAACACTTGCTACAGAGCTTACACTTGCAAGCTGCTGTCGGACAGACTGTCCAATATTTATAGCGGAAGTTTTTGGCAGGTGAAAATGAGGCATAATAAAGCTGCTATTACAAATAGAATACACCCAACAGAAGTAAAAAAAGTATACAACAGAACTGTGGAACGAGCTGCCGCCAGTTGTTACACTATTTAATAAGTTTTATCATTATTTTTCTCTTGTTGTTTTGTTATCTGTGGTGTGAACAATAAAGAGTTTATCTATCTATCTATCTATCTATCTATCTATCTATCTATCTATCTATCTATCATACATTTATAATAGGTAGAGTTAGTAAAGTCGATGATCAAAATGTTTGTTCAGTTCAAACACTTACTTTTTCATCTATGGTTATTACGACAATGATGATCATGAAGCAATATTAGCGGTCATTGCCCCGTACGGGGAGGGTGAAGTTATAACGCTCTGTACAAATTCAATTTATTATATTGAATATACGAAACGAGAGTATGAAAAATCAGGGATGCGTAAATCTTCCTAAAGCGTGCGTTGTCTTGATTTGATAAATTAACTTTAGGTGTCTTATGAAGGAAGTTTCAAATATTACGTATCGCTACGTTTATCCTTACGTAAAATACAATACAATCCAATAATATTAAAAAATAATTTTCCAAAGAAAAGTACAAGCTCCAAAGGAAACAACTTGAAAATGAAAACTTGTTAAAATGACCCTAAGCTAAATTATTTTTCTTGTAACCTCTGCCCTAAGTGAATCTGAATAGTAAATTAAGAGTCCGGCGACCTAACTAACTTCGACCTAGGCGACCTAGACTAACTTCGCATTGGCTTAAGATATTATATAGCCATTTCGTCTACAAGAAGAAGACGAGCGAAGAGAGCGAGTAATGATACTGACGAGCCTCTAAAGTTACCTACAGAGTGACAAAGTGCAATTTTAATTTTTTTTATGACTTTTGCACTTCTGTAATCATTTTTAAGTAACTAAGCATTTCCCTTGTATTATGGATTCACTTAACAGCTAACGAAGTAGACAACCTCCCTATGTAATGGAATTTTTGATCTGCTTTGTCTATCTATTGAATAAATCAGTCAAAAGTGACCCCTTAAAAATGCGGATATTTTTCATACCTCTATTTTAGCTTGAGAACGTCTTAAAAAACCAAGAACATAGGGGCGGAGATATCTTATATCTTTAAATGAGCAATTCTTGTACATATATATATAATTGGAATCTCGGAATCGGCTCCAACGATTTTCATACAATTTAGTATATAGGGGGTTTCGGGGGCGATAAATCGATCTAGCTAGGAATAATTTTTAGAAAATGTCATTTTATTCGTGTTTTATCGATAATCAACTTAAACATAAACTTGGAAGAAAAATAACAAAAAGGAGGCGTTGGAGTAGTCTCAGCTGAAAAATATGACTCTTCTTGACGTCTATTGGCGAATAATAATACTATTTTTGTGAGCAACTAATTGCTTTAACGACACAACAGCAGATGGCGTTGTTAAGTAACACGAAGTCAATGAGTGTTTGCTTTGAGGTTAGACTAAAATCAATTGTTAGTAATTCGTACTTAAATATAATTTCCAAAAAACACAATTTAAAAAAAATAATACCGAGCAAAGCTCGGTAATCCAGGTACTTGTTAATTTAATTGTACATGCTAAATTTTATCATGATCTGACAAATGGTTTTCAAGAAATTTGAGTAGCGCGTTTGTATGAAAATTTCAGAGCGTCGCGGCTCTCTTAATCAATATTACTAGACTGATGGGATGAGATGATAACTAACCAAATGGTGTAGCGTTGGTAAGCTCCCAAACTACGGGCTGACGATCTGGTGAGGAGCGTGGGTAGGCGCTGGATGCGAGGCGAGCGAGACCGGTCGTTGTGGAGATCATTTGGGAAGCAGCTGTCCAGCAGTGCATGTCTTTTGGTTGAAATGCAATGCTGGTGTGGAATTTCCGACTTAAGCGCGCTTTTCAATTTTCTTGTAAACTAATGATGAAATTTGGCATGTACAATCAAATGAACTACATCTCGGCTCCTATGTTCTAGGTTTTTTTTTAAAAAAAAAACGTCTTCTAGATAAAATATCTTTGAAAATTATTCGCATTTGTGTGTCACTTTTGACTCATTAATTAATTAAATAGACAAAGCAAATAAAAATCCCTTTATTTTAGGAGGTTGTCTACATCATTAGCTTTTAAATTAATCCATAATACAAGGGACATTTTTAGTTATTTAAGAATGATTAGATAAGTGCCAAAGTCATAAAAATAAATTAAATTGCACTTTGTGACTGTAGATAACTTTTAGAGGCTCGTCAGTATTTTTACTTGCTCTCTTTGCTTGTCGTCTTCTTCTAAACGAAATGGCAACAAAAATCTTTAGCCAATCCTAAGTTAGTCTAAAGTGGTCGCCGAACCCTTAAATTTAGATCTTTTATCAATAACTTTCAGTAAGTATTTATAGAGACAAACGTGAACTGAAAGTGAAGATTAATCTCCTGAATATTTATTTTGTTCACAAACTACATTATCTATGTAAAGAAGACATGTAGGTATCTTATAAAAATTACAGTCTTCCTTTGAAACTAAAGTCATCATGCTACCTATCACTTAGCTTTTAATTAATTCAAGTTCAACATACCTGCCGCTTCAACGACTTAACGAAAATTAACGTAACGTCAGTTCATATAATTGGGCGCGAGATGCGTTATGCGACAAGGTTAACGGCCGCTAGGGGTGATTTAACGCCCACCCCTATCGGTACCGAGACGTTAAATGTTAAGATACTTAATGCAAGAGGTAGGGGTGTAAATTTCAAAGGTTCAAACTATCGCACCATCATCATCAGCAGAACACTGCTAAACTTTGCTTTTTGCTTTGCTCTTTTAAACTTTGAAGCTTTTCGCTTCTAGTCATTAGCATCTTTTAGGGCTTAACAATTAACGCGAATTCACGAGTCTCAACGTCACCGCCGTCATTGGATTATTATAGGCCTACCATACTCTCCGATTTCTCCACACTTCTAACTGTGCGTACTTAACTGAGGCCTGTACGTATTTAACTAAGCCATGTGGTAACGAAACGAGCGTCTCGAATGAGCTTCGACAAAAATGTTTTCGGATATCCGACTTCTGTCAGTATAGTTATCGAACCTGCTCACAAAATTTCACGAGACAGACAGACGTCAGCCGCGAGGTGTACAGCCACTAGTTTTAAATAGTCATCAATAATTTTAAATTTCATTTCCCCGAATTAAACTTTTACAGTAGCGAGGGAAGGCCTCGAAGGTGGCCCGACGATCTGGTGAGGGTCGCGGGAAGCCGCTGGATGTGGACAGCGCAGGACCGGTCCTTGTGGAGTCCAGTGGGGGAGGCCTTTGCAATCTAGCAGTGGAAGTCTTCTAGCTGAAATGATGAAAATGATGAATAAAACTTTTACCCTTTCCTTTTTCTACCCACGACTCTTACACTACAGTTCGTCTCAATCACTTCGCGCTCCGTACGTCTGTACGGGAAATCTCGGCTCCCATAAAACCCGTTTTATTTATGTTCCTGAGTGCTCCAGACAGATTTCGGATCAGTATTGTTTATGTGCTGGAAGTAAAGGGCGTAAAGAAGCTTTTTTGGAGTTAGAATGGCTAATTGTACATTTTGTTGGAGTTTAATTGATAGTTGGATGTGAGATCATGATTTGTTGATAGTTAATGTGGAAATATGAGGACGTTATTAGAGATCTTTGTCTTGTAATTTCCTTTAATTTATGTACATTAGTAAATTACGCATAAGTACGGAATAGGGATGCGAAGGATGGAGTCCGACTGCTTTGTAAGGAAGTCCCGGGTTCGATTCCCGTCTGAGCTGACGTTTGAATTATGAATTTAAATATCTGTTCTGTGTGTTAGTTGTCCATGTCTTTGTGTATGTTCTATGGCATTCTCGTCACAGGGAATCGTAAAGTAGAGAGCTATGAGCATGAAACGTTAGTAAAGCACATTGTCATCAATACCCGCATTAATTAATTATCAATAAAACATACACAATTAAACTACAACCTTGATAGTCAGTAGTATGTATTTTGCGATCTGCAATCGTACCAAGTGTGTGCAAGCCACATCCGAGCTCACAACCGATTTTAGCCAGGTTCGCCATGACGTAGATACGTCAAGAAGGACGACAATACACGTGGAATACTTATAATAATACTAGCTGCGCCTCGCAGTATTACCCGTGGTTAAACAATACCTTATACCCTGCTCTGTACCCTGACAACTTGTATGCGAAAATTCGTGATGATCGGTTGAGTAGTTATGGCGTGAAAGCGTAAACGAACAAACAAAAATTCACTTTGACCTTTTATGATATGATATTAGGAAAGTAAGGAATTTAGGTATCGCGGAAAATTAAAAATGTTGTAATCATAAAACAAAATTCATGATTTCCAAATTTTATAATGAAAACATTCGAAGACAAGCTAAATGAGCCAGCTCTTTAATAAACACTATCTTCTAGACTACATAATTTTCGTACTTATTTCGATGAACAGACGTAATTAATCTCTTGACCTAATTAAATTTATTCAAGAAGTATTTGATTGGATCTGATATTGCTTTACCGAAATTTAGCCCCAAAGTCTAATAAGAATCTCTATAAGTATTTTTTAATATTCTTTTAAGAGGGCGATTATTAGGAATTTTTAAGTTCAAAATCGAAGGAGTTATAAAAGTACCTGCCTTCAGAGGCTTCAAAGATTACATAGTTGCCAGGGGCGTTATCTTCTAAGCGTAATGACAATGGTCTTCGCGTTCCATTTCATCATATGAGCGCGCGTGCGGGACACGGTGACCATTGCGACTACGCTTACAATATAAGGTAGGTAGGTAGGTAGGTATAATAATAACAATCTCCCTTGGTCACTCTCACTCCTATGACTTTTCATAACGAGAAACGAGAACGACAATCACAAAAAAAACCGGCCAAGTTCGAGTTGAACTCGCGCACCGAGGGTTGCATACAAACCTGTATCAGGTTTTCATGAGGAAAGGTTTATATGATGCAACTAAAAATGTACGCTTCTGCTTCGTACCAAATTTCAAGATTCTGAGTTCACGGTTCCCTGTAGGTTTTGATTCCATTGGGTGTTGGGGTTGGTTGGGTGTCGAAAATGCTCCAAGGCACAGTACTCGTAGACCTGAGTATTTGATAAACATTTCAGCTGGATTACTGCACGCATTCCTGAGAAAAAGAGTTGACAGACAGACATATGGACAACAAAGTGATCCTTGGGTTCTGTTTTTTTTACTTTTGAAGTACAGGGTTCCATACTTCAAGTGTCAATACAAAAATGTCTAAATACGTAAGAATAGCCCTCCAGTTCGGCGCGAACTACTACTGGTATTAATAATATTGTTGTGAAGTATGACGTCGTGTCTGCAAGGAGACAGCGACGTGTAAATAACAAGCTCAAAATTAAATGTAAATCATCTTGGCTTGTTTAGCTAAACACTAAACACTTGTCTGAGTCATTGTACTGGAGACAAGTGTCGTCTGAACGTTCCCATTTCCTTCAGCAAACCACTGCTTCCTGAGACGAGTTCATAGCTGGAATTTGTTAGAAATAGACCAGCTGAGCTTCGCAGCATCGGCTGTTTATTTCATACGTTATTAACGTCTCACAACAGGACAAAGACCTCACCTCTTTGTTATCTTTTCCGATCGTATTTCAGCGGTGATAAGAATATCAGTTTATTACATTTTTTTTTCAAATAATAGCATTTATGTTGTGTACGGATCAACAGACTGTGGATGATTTTGTTTTAGCTACGGATCCTAAGTTAAATCAAACACAAATGCAGTTATTAGGTACTAAAATTATTTGTGCAGTTAGAATCACCGTTACGTACTTGAACATAATAAATCTTTGATAAATAATCATTATTCATTTTATATCAGTTTCTTTGACATGTTCGTCCACGGGCTCCATGGCTAACTTTATATATTCCCATGGTAACATTTTGATGTTTTCAGTCTTTTAAGAATTCAATATTTTAGCAAGTTCAACTTTCTGGGCCTGAAGGGAATAATGATAAACATCGCAAGGTATAGCATTACGGTCACGTCGGCATCACATAGTGACGTTAATCGACGCTTAAGCAAGACCGAATTAAGTCAGTTAACAAATAGTTCGAAAGAGACGGATGACTATGACGTCATTATGTGTTTGCTCCCGGAATGCTACCTGCTGTTTTTTGGGACCAAAACCAACAAAAGTAATTATTGTGACATTAATTTAGAGTATCTGCATTTATTAGCACATAAAGTAAAAAAAAACTTTTTTGACTTGAAAAAACTATCTATGATACATAATAAAACATACATAAAAACCATGCAGCCAAATATAAAACCTCCACCGTTTTAGAAGTCAGTTAAAAGTAGATAGAACGTAGTCAATGGCTCAAATCGGCTTTCAACTGGGTGTCAACAAAATTTCACGCATGCATAACTTTTGCAATAATTTGCATATCACTGGGATGGTTTAACTTGCATCACGTGGCGAGGCATGGGACCTCGGGCTTAATAAAATCAAACTTTGACCTTGGCTATAGTTTTGTAAAAGGTGACCCAAACTTCAGATCATTTAGATCATACCGAGTAGGATATGTGCAGAGAAACAGCTTTTAAGAATGCAAAATAGTAGGCACTTACCTAAACACTTTGTTTTATTTGTAACGATATTGTTTTTTCCCCCTATTCCTCTAAGGGGGATAAAGAGGCGACATTTTATGTGTGTATTGACTATGTATGTTGAAGCTTTCCTGCATTTTTTAGAGTTTTGAACGTCTTTGAACTTAGACTATTTAACACTTATTTAACACAAATTTTCTATGGTGGCTTGAAAACGTTAAATTAATCTCTGGACACAGTTTTAAAGCACTGCAATTAAACAAATCAGCTAATCAATCATCAATCAAGAATCAATCAGTACAGATTAGCGCTAACCTCTTACTGAATATACTGAATACGATGACGTCATTATGTGTTTGCTAGTGCAAACACAAAATTATCTTGTTTTGCCTTGTTTTAACATAGTTACCTTGTTTACTTGTATCACGGAGATAACTATTTAATTTTATGTCTTTTTACAACGTGGTTCTCTGTAGATATTCTACCCGACGATAAATAGATAAATAGTTTACACAGACTTATACGAGTACAGTATGTTTGTAACGTTACTGTTTGTTTACTCGTTAGGTCCTAACTACTCTTAATACAAACATCATAACTTGTGAGTTTGTTTGTTTGTGGACGTCAAAATTGTTAACTTAGAGCAGTTTGGTGAAATCTGATTTATCTAAGTGTCAAATTTGACCACAAAACTAGACCGAGAGGGTCAAAAACTGCTTGATAAACTGAAAATCTATTTATAAAATTGGTGATAAATGACGCAAAGGATCTAGTAAGATGAGAGCATGACAAAGTGTCACTGTCAATTTTTCTTGCATGTCACAAAACTTCAACCAGTTTTTTAAGTAGCAAGTGTCATAAATGAATGTCACGCATTTTAAATAATATCATACCTATTACACTGAAACTAAAAATGCCAGAGGTTACCATCTGTAGCATATTTTTAATGTAGTAGGGTGCCTGATAGGTCAGGCGAGCACGTACGCTTCAAATGAATTCCATAGTTAATTAGTTACCTAACTGGTAATTTTTTTATTTTAAAACACTTTTATACTATGGCTACTTTTTTCAGAACTATTTTTCAACCCCCGACGCAAAAACGACGAGGTGTTATGAATTTGACGTGGCTGTGTGTGTGTGTGTGTGTGTGTGTGTGTGTGTGTGTGTGTGTGTGTGTGTGTGTCTGTGTGTGTGTCTGTCTGTGGCATCGTAGCTCCCGAACGGAAGAACCAATTTTGATATTGTTTTTCTTTGTTCGAAAGGTGAATTAGTCGGGAATGTTCTTAGCTATGTGTGATGAAAATCGGTGTTGATGAAAATCAGTGTCCGCGGTTTTTTTTAATTTTAAATTTAACTTGTTAAACGGTTTTTTTGACTAGTGTATCTCAGAGTGTACTGACTGTGCATTTGTTTGTCGGACTATTACTAAAGTACTGTTAATTTGATGGAAATTTTGCAGGCAAGTAAACTGTAATTCATGCAAATTTCTTAGTTCGAATATGAGTTAAATCGGACGAAAGGACAACCTCTCGTGGTACGAGGCGAACTACTAGTTAACTTTCGCTTATACTTTTAGATGTGAACTATAAAAAGATGACCCGAATATCTATCGAAACTTTAAGACAGTAAAGACTGCTGTTTTAGGTACCTACTAGAACTTGAACCAGAAGACACTAGCACATGATTGGTTACTGAATAACAATAGAAAACAAAACCAGCTTCGAAGACATCATCATTATTAATGATTTCCGTACCTAACTAGCCAGGATATCAGAAGAACATGTATTCATCGTTGCCCGCGTCTTCACTTAACATCAGGCGAAATGGGGACTATGAATAAAGAAAATAACATAACATAACTCAACATAACAAATAGTCATGCCTTTCCCTCAAAAGGGCTGGCAGAGATTTACAACACTCACACTTCGCCGGACGATATTCAGTCCCAAATGTGACAAAGGGTGAGCCTATCGCTATACATTCACAGGCAAACGTCCTCCATCATACAGGCTCCAGTTATGTATTAGATGACATTAAAAATAAAATTACTATATCTAAAACATAATATAAACAATTACACAAGTTTCACAACTTCATCACACAAACAGTCAAAGCAAACTAAAAGCAAGTATTTTACACACATTATAAACCCCACGCAAACGCTACAGTCCAGACCAGCTAAGCCACCTAGCCACAACTAAGCTATTCTGACTAGAGAGATTTCTGCCAATTTATTTCGTTACTAAAACACCCACTCCATCTCAGCTGTCGAATGATATACTTCACTGGATGCGCCACGCAGTTTCATTTGTAATTTAACAGTGTCTCCTTTTGGAGATTGCCTTACTTGCCTTACTCCTTACCTGTTTTTTTTTACTTTTGAAATTTTCTGGAAGTTGCAGTTATTATGAGTGCTGTCGATCTAGACGTCAGGCGTCCAGGATAGCCGTGCTTACCATTTTCGTCTACACCGCTTAGAATATACACCGTCACATAAAAAAGCTGAGCTAAGGCGAAAAAGTTTGTCTGTCGATACACGAATAAACGATACAAAAATTCCGCAATGTTTAATTTCTGTAAGTATATTATTTTTGTTGTTATTTAGCTATACTGGAGCCCGACGTAAGGCGACTGACCCCTTTGTCACATTTGGAACTTAATATCTTCCGGCAAAATGTTGGTGTTACAATACATTTCTGAATAAGTACCTTATAGGTCGTCGTGCTCCATCTTAGACCACAACGTCGCTTAACATCAGGCGAGTTGGTGGTCAAACGCCGACCTATTCTACATAAAAAAAAGCCCCTCCAGGGGAAAGGCGTGACGATATGTTATGTCAATCACCCTCGGTGTAGGGTAGGTCGGTGTCCCTGTAGTAGGACGTAAAGCGCTGTAATGATGATGATACCATCACATCCTTCTATGCTGGGTATATGTATCTCTCCAGCTGTGTCGTCAGCCTCGGTTCTGCGCCAATAGAACCCAGGTTCGACCCGCGATTTTGATGACCTGACAGAACTTAAGGCTTAAGTGTAAAATATTTTATTTGATGCACTGAATTTGTCACAGATGTATATACCAATAAACAGAGATGGCATTGGACTAATAAAATACCTATTAATAACATTATTGACATCCCGCTTGCCACTCAGATTTGTACATTTGAAACTTTAATAGTTTTATTTTATTGCGTTTCCGATAAACGCAATAAATGTTGGGCGAATTTGTTAAGGACTTTGTAACAAGAAAGCACTAACAAACGACAACGTTTTTTTTTACAACAAACAATTTAATCTAGTTAACTTACTCAAGCAATGAAACACAATGACACTTATTGACACAAGAAAGTGGTATAGGACACATATAAAAAATAGCGGAAGTTCTGAATAAAACAACTAAAGCAACAGTCACAGAACACAGCAAATTAGATGAGTAATCTATTCAAAGATTTGTGCTATTTTTTCGACCTTCTGCCCATTCATCGAGATGAAGGTACATAAATCTGAGATAACCAACATTAATTATGTATGTATTTTCATTTCATCTTCTTACGTAGATGTTTTATCATTATGTAAGACATGTTAGTCTAATTATGTCGTCCAAAGATAACATACCGCATGTCCACATTATATCTACAGATCTATAGACCTATCTATCTTTATTTATCGTCATCAGCTTGTAATAGTCCATTGTTAGGCCTTTTACTTTTATATAATGTCTCAAAAATAAACAAACACCTCAGTTTTCTTTTCAGTATGTATTCATAATACTAAATTAAAAGTTATATAACATTTAACAAGCAGAGAGTCTGCCGTCAAGTACTTTAAAAGTCTTATTTGAGGGCTAGTTCCCAGTTCAGGTAAATTTGTTTAGGAAAAATAATGTATTTATTTATTTCAATTCAAATACTTAGTCTGAAATAAGGCATCAACCCCTAGTATTGTAGGTGTCCTTATGCGGCGCTTACCGTTTACAATCAGGCAGATCGTCTTCGTGATTGCTAAACCTCATAAAAAAAATCAGCCTTAGTTATGTTAATTTGCTGAAAATTGGAAATCCATACACGTAATTTTTCTCTAGATGGAAGAATGATACCCACATTACTTACTCAGAAATAATACTTCGATGGTTTATTCATGGGTGCTGATGAGTGAGTGATGCCCCGAGGGTCACTGCAGACTGACCTATGATTGGTCAAACTGTATGCCCATAGTGTAACTGCTTGGTCATACTGTATGCTGCGTCATTGAATGAATCTTTATTGGGATCAGGGACGGAAATAGACGAAAATATAGATGAAATGATCAAAAATGTATCGTCACATATTGTATTTATTCATATAAATGTACTTATTGTTAAAATTACACTTAATGGTTCAATTTTAATATTATCAACATATTACCTACATATTAAGGGCTGAATAAAATTTTAGTCAGTTATGGAACTCCATTAGCGTTCGGTCCGATTAAAATGCATGAAATGCTAACCTTTTCCTCTCCCGCTGCATTCTAAATGGCCTTCCAATTTCCTATACAAATATGAAAAACTGTCCGTGTAATGGAAAATAACGCTTAAACGTGCCGCGTAAGGTTCATAGGAAGTGCACGTAATGGTTTGTTTGGACGCTTAGCAAAATGCACATGCGTCGAAACGACGGGCCTACGAGCTCGTAGCTAGTAGTGGCTACGGCAGACGGCGCTACGACGCCGAGAGCAACGCGCGCCACTCGCTACTAACCGCGCTACGAACCTCTACGGAACTTTTCATACTTTTCTAATGGAACAATTTAGTTGAACTTTTCGTTGACTTTAGATGTGTGACTTGGATTTTGTGTGGATTTCTTATTTAATATCGTAGTTGTAGACAGTTGTGTTTGTTAGAAAATGTGCTGAAATGGCACCTTTGAGACTGCCGTTAAAGGATACGGAAGTCAAGATGGATCATCTTAACTTTTCGAATTCGAACTCCAACCCTCGGCACCACTGGCGCCACCACAACCACTCGCACCTCCGCGAGCACAAGCACAACAGCGTGGTGGATGTCCTCTCGAACTCCATCATAGAAGTGATGAACACTAAATTCGTGCCCGAGAACAGCGTTCTCCCGGACATGGAGCCGTTGTCGACGCACATGGAGTCGTTGCATCACAAAATGAACATGAACGCTAGTGAGAACATGTCAGACTTTGACGTGATCAGTGATGAGATCTTGTACCGTCACGGCGGTGCGATGACCGCGGTGTGCTGCGTGGCCTACCTGCTGGTGTTCCTGGTGGGGCTGGTGGGGAACTGCTTCGTGATCGCGGTGGTGTACCGCTCGCCGAGGATGAGGACCGTCACCAACTTCTTCATCGTGAACCTGGCGATCGCTGACATCCTGGTCATCGTGTTCTGTCTACCTGCCACGCTCGCCTCCAATTTATTTGTCCGTGAGTATTGTACTTTTAAGAGCTTACTATTTTTATCGCTACAGTTTTTTGTAGTCGTTTTAGTGTTCGATGCCGGAAGGATTTAAAGATATTTCGGAATATGTGACTAAAGAAGTTTTTAGGGATGTTTTTTGTAATAATCTGCATGTTCTCAAAATTAAAATAAAAGGTTATAATTAAATCATGATATTTGGAATGTTATTATAGTTACGGATTTGTCATAAATGATGTTTGACAAAAAAAAAAATAACAAGAAAAATCTAGTCAAACAAAATTAAATCCAACATTTGTGAGTGTAATGCTATTAATAGTGGACAGACTTTTTTTAAATCTAGTGGGTAAATAAAATACCTAGGTTTAATTTTGACTTCGCATTGTTGAGATAAGTCTTGTTAACTGAAAATTGAGTCTCTTGACTTTAATTAAAACTAGGTCTCGATTTTTAGATTAGAGAAATATCAATTACTCTTGAGTATCGAGTTCAGTAGACAGATTAAACTAGGTTATTACATCAGACCTGTTTGAGGAGAAATGAGATTCTTTAATGAAAATTGCTGACTTCAAAGAAAAAGTTTACTTACATTTTTGTCAAAATGAGAGCGAAGGAATTTTATCAATAACCAATAAAAGCTTTAAATAACTTCTGCTGAAAAATACGTAGGTACTATTCTAATATTAGATTTGTTTTAAATGAAAAACGTAATTTCATTGAGGCTCCTACTAAGGCTGCTTTTTAAATTTTCACACTCATATTTCCGTCGAGTCCCGACAAAGATAAGTTTTTTAAAAGATTTATGCTAGAGGTACAGTGTTTTTCTAGTTATAATTTTCGTTCCAATTTCAGCTGTAAAATGTGTCAGTTTAAAGTTTCAAATCACTTAGGCTAACGACTTCACTTTGTGGAGGCGGCTAGTCAGTTTGATCTAGGTTTAATGATAGTTTAGTCTGGGGGCCATTTGGATAACGGTGTTGGAGGCAGCCTTCGTCAAATCATGGTAAGTGTTTTTCATGTTTAAGTTACTGTTTTACATAATTAAGTAAATTTAAGTAGTTCAATAAATATATTATAATACGATGGTCATCGGTGTAATTATGTAAAAATTATAATTTGAATAGATAGAATAAAAATTATAATTTAATTATTTTTTTGATCTTATGAGACAAAATATTGATTTGCTTATGTTAGACATTCTTTCATCTTGGAGATATTTATAATTTATTTGCCCAGTTACACCGAATTTGAACATCGTGATAGAAAATTACTTTTACCATAGAAAATAATACTATAATGTAAAATGTCTTTAGTCTTTAATTATATACTAGCTGTCACCCCGCGACTTCGTTCGCGTTTATTATTTATATATTTATATATATATGTGAGCTATCCTATCTGTTAGGTTAGATCGAACTGCACACGGTGTGCAAACTTGATTGAAATCGGTTAAGTAGTTTAGGAGTCTATAGCGGACAAGCAACGTGACACGTAGTTTATATATATTAAGATATTTATATAAATTAAGACAAAAGACACTTCTCCTCGAATACGATAATGCAAAGATCTGAATCATCAATAATTTTAAATTAAGCAAAAACTATCAGGCCTGCAGAGAGAAAACTTTTGGGTGTTTTACATAGAGAGCGTTTTTCCACTTTCCATAATAGATTTTATAAAAGAACCTTTTGCGTTTTTAGCATTAATTTTGTATAGCTTTTTAAGATAGAGCCCGGAAATTGAAGAATAATCCCTTTGATCATAGTTCGGGAACATGATTGAAATTTAGTAAGCTCGCTGTTCTTTCAAAGGCTTTTTTTTGCCAAAAAAATATGGAGAAAAGTTAATCTTTTATCATCAAATAGGATGATTCATGGCTTCATGATTCGTTTGTTCGTGACTATAAATATACATATTATTTATAGTCGGCTTTACCAACGCGTTACTGCACACGTTTTAGTCCTAATTTCGATTACGTCCGGTGATTTTATTCATGCAAGAATTACGCGTGGCTACGTTTTGATCAAGAATGCCTTGCTTTGTACATAAAATATGTATATTAAACATGTCAAAGCTATATCAGTTATCACAGTGAAACTAGGAATAAAAAGATGCTGTTTTATTTTCACAGTACCGTTTGGTTATATTATGCAGTGCTGAAGATGGGTAAAACAGAATGTGTGACTTTCTTATTTAAGGGAATTAAGGAACAAAACACTTGCTCGAAAATCAAAAACAAGTAGATTTTTTTTGTATAAGGATGAATGAAGAAAATGATTTTTTTGTTAATTTTTATGTCACTTTTTGCAAACATCTTCCCGACTATTTATCCCACATGATGGTGCGTCATCCTTCTTTACTTTTCTCCTCTACTTTGCTCTCGTGTTTTATAAACAACATAATGAAGTAAATTAAGTGTTTTTTTGCTAAATTTGTCGACGAGAGGTCAAAGGCCTTAATTTAGCAAGATTTAATTAAGCTCGTTATTATCTCTGCACAAACAGACGGTATGACGTCTTTAGGCATATTTACGGATTACTGTTTAATGCTCATATTGTTTTCAGAATGTTTGGTACTTTGCCGTCGGCCGTTCGTACACGAAGGTCACTGAAATCTGGACACATGATTGCTATAGCACTCGGATTGCTTAGGAGTTTTATTTACGCAATTAGCAGAAAGGTTTTTTTATATCTGATGTTATTTCAGTTGGTATTTTATTTCATGGTAAAATTTTTTTTTATAAGATATTTTTGTTCCAACAAACTTGTGAAGTTATATTACTCTTCACAACGATCGATATTATTTCGTTAGTCGTTGCAGTCCAGTAATTAAGTGACTTGTATCGTGCAAACTTATAACAAGACAGGTCGCCTTATGTACGAATGCTCTCATATTTTCTGATTTACATTCATTAACGATGCGACTAATGTGTTAACTTTAGTCAATTTTGTTCATACAATGGTATTAAGCCACATTTTCATTACTTTAGTTTGGATTAAATCTACAATTATCATTATTTTCGGGATAAAACGGGATTATTATGTTAAATCATATCATAATATAATACTCACTTCAGAAAAGGTCCACTGACATTTGGTTACGTGGTTTATCTAAAAATCCATAAAAACATGGGTTACTATGTTTATTTTCAATTTTAATCTTCTTTTGATCATAATTGATTGGTTGTCACGGTCTTTACACAGACCTAAAATAAAGAATGTAATTATACAGAGTACTCACAAAGAGGTCTTTTACTCTTTACAAACTCTTCAGGTAACGATCAAACATAGCATACAAAGTTGCCTAAAGTTGCCTTTTCCTGAATACTTTCCTACTACGCTGCAGTAGTGGATGCAGGGTGGGGGCCTAAATCATCTAATTCACAATCTACAATAGTCGGGATTATCTTTTATTAGTGATTCTGTATTTAACTTTGGTACAGGTTGTCATCAGCTAAGCCAAGCCCCCCTAAATCAAAGTCCTGGATACACCCCTGCTATACGTAGTACCATCATAATATATAGATAAATAATACAGTTGGTTCAGATTGTTGCGGTCTAGTCCAGCGATTTGGGTAGTCTCTCGATACCCTAAGGCTTTTGACACGGCACGGATAAAATTGATAGGTTAGCTAATAATTGGGTCAGTATAACATTAGACACCCTAAAACTATTACTTAACAGCTTAAACTACTTCTACCTGAAAGTTTCCAAGTTGTACAAGTTAGACGAATATCTGGCTTAGGGCTTAAGTCCAACAGTAAACTAAAAAAGTAGGCGTAGTAGGGAATAAGTTCGTATTTAAGTTGAGGGGCAAGGTCTGGTGTTAAAGTTTTTAGACTACCTGAAAGCCTTTCACATATTTTGGAAAAACGAACGACTATTTGTGCACTAGCTGCGCTCACGGTTTCACCCGCAATTGCCCAGGAAGCGCTATTTTATTCGGGATGAAAGATATCCTGTGTCCTTTTCTATAGGTACCCCTGACAATGTGTAAGTTTGCAAAATTTCATATTGATTAGTTGAGTAGATAAGGCGCGGAAACGTAACAAACAAATAAACAAACGAACAGACTCACTTCCAAATTTATAATATTCGTTTTTTTTTATCCTGATATGTGTTGATGAATCAAATTAAAAAAGGATTGACAATTTTTTTGCAAACAGTAACCAACATAACTAAACCCTTTTCCCCTTGCTAATGAACGAATTAAACGTTTTAAATTTGTCTGTTTAAAAAATATAATTAAACAAATCGTCACGCCTTTCTTCCGAAGGGGCTAGCAGAGGTATACAGCACCCACACTTCTCCGGATGATATTTAGTTCCTCATGTGACAGGGGGCGAGCCTGTCGCCAATACCGGGCTCCAGTTACGTTGCAGATGACATTGAATACGCATATATGCTTACACAATGAACAAATAGGTACATAGGTGCGTGCCTTCGGCTGGGTCCAAGCCCGCCCCCTCTGACTTAAGAGGTGAGTCTTTTCCGACTAGGGTATCATCGCATACCCTATATTTTTAAAAACAAAAAACACTGTGTAACTATTCCGAGGCTATACAAGTTTATTAGTAAAGAGGTTCGAATATAATTCCGTATGTTCCTTCCGCGTAAGCTTTAACAGACATTTTAGTATTCACGTTTATCTCAAATGCGTATTTAACTGCCCCCGCTGGCTGGCCTTCTTCCGTTTACGACGCCTCTTTATTGCAGAATGATACCTATTTGGTATTTTTAGTTGGTTTTTTGGTAATCGAATCTGAACATAGCAATATAGGTCTGGCAATGGAGGCAATGGAGTGACTTTCAGGAGTGACTATGTAGGATGGATGTCATAAGGTTATACGTTTCGCCTATATGGCGCGAAGTTTAAATTTTAAACAGTGTTTTTGATTTGGTAAAAAACATTAGCTCTTCCATAGAAAAACGTCATTGACGCTCATCAAAATGTTTGGAGCAGCTAATTTTTTTTCGCTATCATCATTTTCATTTTGAATATTGGTCCCATAGTAAAAGTTACCTATTCAGAATGATGATTAGGTACGTACTTATGCCTTTTTTTTCGGTACTGGTATCCCTGTGTACGTTATGGCGGCTAATGATATCGCCGTATGATTCAGAAACTGAATATTAATGATGGATACCATAATGTTGCATCGGCATGAAAAAAACAATTGGATTTAATCGGTGTAGTTTAGTTTTGTATATTATAGTGTATTGTTACCGAAACAAGTTAATCGGGTACCAGCAGTGATTGAAAAATGGTTTGCAAATTGTGGAACGGCCAACTTACTTACTTATATAGGTACACAGAATACTCCCAATTACATAGGGAACAAACATTGCAAGTTTTAAAAGCTTTTTAAAACATCGTAGGCAATTTTGATCTCCCTAATAAAATATATGAGTACAACACGAAACAAAAAACAACAGAATCTAATGACAGCAACAGATTGAAATTCTTCAAGCCATAAATATTTATCCTAAAAATTCTTAGCGCAAATAAAAATCAATTTTATCGAAAAACGCGTAAACATGTTATCACTGAACTTCCACGGAGGGGCTGCAAGATCTCAAACAAGTTAAGAGAAAAGATCAACTTTAGACAAAAGATCAAGTTAAGACAGAAGATCAAAGCAGTTGATACAATATTCATTAACTCGCTTCAACTGTTGAGATAAATTGAAGTTATTGAACGACGAAAGCGTAGAATACAAGTTGTTAAATTTAGTTACCTAAGTTAAATCAAATATTAAAATAAATAAAAATTAGCATACTGTAATGGCCGCAATTTGTAAAGATGTGTAATGGCTGCTTTACGAATGTTAACGAAATAAGTATAATAAGTACCTATATTTTTTTAAGAAAACGTTTATTTTCGTTTAACTACCAATGACATAAAAAATACAAAACAGGTTTCTAATAGCTATTTTGAAATACACAAAACATTTTAAACAATTTGGAATTTCAATACTTCAGAATAGAATCTCTTTTTAGTCAACTTGCTATTGTCTATTTTATCTGGTATCGCAACTTTATCTTCACGAGTATAATGTGAGGTAGGTACTACTAATAGTTAGTTTTTAAAAGTCTTTATTATTCAATAAAACATACAGCGGCACAACATCTAGTGTACATTAATTCCTAGATATGTCTCAATATAAATAAAATATATCCGTTTATAAAGCTATAATAGTAGCTTGTGTAAAAACTTATTGCATATACATATTTCACATAATTACACATGGATTTAACATTAGAATTTAACATAATTATGAAGTAAGGTATTTAGCAAGCTTTAGTTATAGCATTGCAACTTAACATAAAAGGGGTAATGGTAGTAATGGACTTAATGTCGAAAGACCATTATTTAACGCGACTAAGTCACGGGTTTATAGAATAGACACTGTGGAGCTTTGCAATTCTGACCTTGGCAAATGTCAAAAACTGTACGATCTTGAGAAGACCATTCCACGAGTAGGTACGTAAATTTCTATTTCTTGACTTCTTTTACATGTATAAATAACAAAATCGTTTTCCGCGTCTGTCTGTCTCTCTGTCTGTGCATCCGCTAATAACTCCTAAGCCACGCACGAATTTTAACGTGGTTTTACAATACAATACAAAACTCTTTATTTACACCAAATAGATACAATATTATAAAATAAAACTAAACAGTAAAATATATATGTGCAATGGGCGGTCCCTTATCCCTTAAGAGCGATCTCTTCCAGACAGCTTATGACCCATTGTTGTCAAGGTTATTACCATCAGTTGAATAGTTTTTCACGGAAGGTCTTATAGGTACCGTGCGAAGCCAGGGTGGATCGCTAGTAAAGCAAATAATGGAATAATTAGAGTTCAGTTGTCGATTGAATGTCTGTCTTCTGCGCTGGCGTTTAGTCACCGTAACAGGCTGTAGTGGTGCTATGTATCAAAATAGCGAAGCTTTATCAAGCAACTAAGCAAAATTTCAAAGAATTTTGAATTGTAAATGATCAAAAAAGATGTGGTTACTTTTTTGAAGTTCAAAATCTTAGATTTTTTAAATAAAATATTTTACGATTTTTTTTATCTGTTTTATCGTCGAGAACCATTAGTACCTTCAAAAACTACAAACTAACAATGCGCTGGTTCGAAAGTCCTCATTGAATCGACAAGAGTTCCATCTCTCATTGAATGCGAGATGTTGCGATCTTTTGTTCATTCGTTCAGATAGTTTCGTTCGTTCTATTAGTTCACTCTCGCATGCTTCTCTTGTTTGAGCGAACATTTCCTTTGTGCTTCTGATTGGACGTTTCAATATGCAAAACTTGATACGGTTAAATTAAGATTTGTATTTTGTAGTAGAATTTTTTGACAAGATTTTTGTAACTGAAAAACTGTTGTGTTTTTTTAGTATATATGATCTGTACGTTATCTAGTTTGTTATAAAGTTACGATATAATATGTCAACATTACATTAAAATGGCCAGGTCAAGATTATCTGTATCCGACGAGCATATGTGAAGGGACTCATGGAAGTAGACGAAGCGAAAGACAAATGCCAGGATCGCAGCAAGTGGAGAGAAGTGGTCTCTGCCTACCCCTACGGGAAAAAGGCGTGACTAGATATATGTGTCATTGTTTGTATTTATGTATGGCAACATTAAAATGTTACTGTTTATTTTTATTTAAGTAGTTTCGTGTAGGTCGAGTGACTAACTCTATTGTCAGTCTTCAAAAGCTTTAGAGCGACCTACATTTTGATTAATTGTTAGGCTTCTAGCAAGTCCAATTAATATTGCTTGTATCATATTCATTAGTATAATTAATTGATTCAACAAATAAATATCAAAGACAGATATTCCCTGTATTCGAAATTTGAGTATTAATTAGTTTCCGCCACTTACGTGGAATATGTTCCAATACGAGTAGCACAAAAGCAATAAACAAGCAAGTAGACCTACATCTCACGAGCTTCGCTTATTGTATTATCTGTCGGCCATAGAACGTATTGGGTCTCCGTCCATCTGCAAACTCAGCGCCCGACCGTCTTGCAACGGTATTCATGAAAAATTACTATTTTGTGATGAGTATAAAGTCCTTTTAGATGGTCTTCTTTAATCCTCTGTCACATTTGGGAGAGAACATCGACAGGCGAAGTGTGGGTGTTGTAATACACTTCTGCCAGCTCCTGCGGGGAAAGGCGTGACGATGTTTTTTAAAACGGGCCGCGCGCGGTCTACGTATCGTTGCCGGCCGTTCCGCGAGTCAATTTAAGAAATACCATTTCCATTACTACCATCCCGAGGTGGGCGAGCGTTGAGCTTGCAGATGGATGGACACCATAAATAATGCGCCGGTTCCCGGTAACCTTAATTTAGATGGGAGATGGGTTTAGAGAGAATGAATACAACAGTAAGGTTACTATCGCACGGAAGCTGGTAATCAGTTTATGAACTACTGACTAAGGAATAACCAGTGGCTGCCTACTCAAACATGGACTTAATTAGTTGCGACTAAATATGGACTAAACTAGTCGGTTAGGCGAGTTTTTAGGTGATTATAATTTCATGTTTATCGGAATTGAAGTTCGTTTAACCGATTTACGGATTTTATTTTTAATATAATTAATTTAAAACACATTCTTCAGTCATAAATAGTTATTTTGGCAAATAATCACCTTATTGCATGAATAGCCTGATCATCAGTCAACCGGTTGATTGAATGTTGTGTTCGACTTAACGGCTGAATACTATTCAGGAAGCTAGCAGAATGACGCCATTTAGTGAAATGGCTAGGCTTGTAATTGAACGGCTGATTAAGCAAGTTGGCTGCGACATAATTCTGTATGAGGTTTCTTTGGCACGCCCTACAGCCTAAACAGCTTGATGGATTTTGACATTTGAGGTGTCATTTGAATCGTCTTGATAGTGAGAGTGACATAGGGTAAAACATTTTAGTTTTAATTATCCGGAGTGTCGGACTACATTTTGCAGTTGAGTTTTTTGTTTACTTTTTTGTAATTATACTTGTTATACCTACCTTCGACCGTTAACGTTGACAAGGTATTTTTTTCTGGATAAAACAAAATGTGTGTATTTAAGGCACAAGCTAGCTCTAGTATTGATTTTCATCGCAATCTAGATAGCCGTTGTAGAGCGAAGAAATAACCTCCTTTACTGTGTGGATGAGAAGGGATTGAAGCGGTACACCTAGACCTATGTCCTTATTAAATATTTGTAAACAAACTAACATACATACATATAACGTTTACAAAAAAACCCGAAACTGTTTTTGGTCAACATCGATTTTCATCAAACGTAGATAAAAACACTTCCGACGAATTCACCTCTCTAACAAAAAAAAATCAAAATCGGTTCATCCGTTCGGGAGCTACGATGCCACAAACACACACACACACACACACAGAGAGAGAGAGAGAGAGAGAGAGAGAGAGAGACACACACACACGGACACACGGACACAGAGAGAGAGAGAGAGAGAGAGAGAGAGAGAGACAGACACACACACACACGCACAGACACGTCAAACTTAAAACACCCCGTCGTTTTCGCGTCGGAGGTTAAAAACCAACATAAATATTCAATGTATATCTATTGAGGTTCCGGCAGTTAATTGGTAGCTCAGAAATCTGTCACAATGACATCGTTTCTTTCAGAATACTAACGAGATTTATGCGTAGGAGTGAATAAATCAATATGATAAAGAAAATACGCTTAAATTTGTTGCTTACTTACACACAATAATACTATTATTGTAAAGAGCATTGGAAATTTCATTTTTTTTGAACGTGACAATATGAACAAGAATTTATATCTTTCTCTATCCTACTATTGGCTATACCCAATCTCGATCAGAGTCAGTAGATTCAAATTACATGTTGTACTCATTGCCAAAATAAACAAAAGCATTTGACTTAAAAAAAACCATAGAGAAGGCTACAAGTAGGTAGACGACATAATAAGAGAGTCTATGTATACTCATTTTTCTCTAAGTAAGCCATCTACCTCAGTCACATGCTTCAGGGTAAATATGTATAATTCAAAGAGAATATAAATGCTTGGCCTAATTCTATGAAAGTAAAGTGATAGAGACTAATAAACACATAATCATTGACAAACACATTAACACCTAAAAACATAATTGCCTATTCTTTTTATTGTTTTCAAAAGAGGTACGTATTGACATAGAATCTATCAGCGTTCTCTAAAAAACGAACTCCGCAAATGAGATTTCAAATTGAATTCTCGGGCTTCGAATTCATTCGTAGTTCTATCTGAGCTGGACATCTAACTTCGTGTGTGATATTGTTAAAATACGGCCAGCAGACTAATTCTAAAACTTTTTAGTTTGTCAAAAGGTTCCAAATTAATTCAACTTTAGCTATTTCGCAAACACAAAACTATAGCAATAAGAGATCGAATTAAATATTTAAAAGTAGAAATAAACCCCCTGTAGCTCATATACGAGTAATTATTTACCCCTTATAGCTTTACTAGTGTTTTTCCTTTAACGATCGAGTTAAAAATTTAGAAGAAATAAAAAGTCTAAATACTGTTAAACTATTCCGAGGCTATACAACGTTTATTACTTATTAAAATACCATTTTAAAATGATCTATAAATAACCCTTCCAAAAAATACTTACAAAAAAATGTTTGCCAAGAAGAGCTCATTTTCCGTTTTTAAATAAAAAAATTCCAGATTCAACTAATATTCCTGGCCCTAAATTGATTGCTGGGTAGGGAAGCCAGTTAACAAAAAATAAAACTTTTTAACAAAAAATTAAACCGAAGAAAAACTGAAAAGCAAAAAATAATTAATAACTAAGTTCTTAAACTAATGTAGGTATACATAAGTAATTTTGTACGTTTGTTACGTTTTGCTTTCGATGCTGCGTGCGACCATGGACCTTATTGCGCGGCGATATGATTTGCGGTAGCGCAGCAGTGACAAAAAAACGTAACTATCATGGCAATAAGGTGTCATGATAGGCCCCTGTTATTAAGGCTTTTAAGTGCAAGTATAAAATATTAATGATTAAAAAAAAAAACTCTTTTTTTTGGAAAATGCTACTTAGACTTCTGTGTGGTTGTATTGTAAGTAGGTACTTCCAAACCAAACATCACCTTGGCACCTTTCAATCAAATCAATCCACACTTTATTCCTAGCAATTCTCAATTTCTAAGAACACGTTTTTTTATACGAAGCAGGAAAACCAAAAAAACCATTCAAAGGCATTTACACTTTGATGTGTTCGAGACGACGCTCGAAGCTATAGCGGAGTTCTTACATCAATTGAACACCTAAATGTTCCAGGATTTGTGTAATACACTTACCTATTGTGTTCTTTTTAGCTTGTGTTAGAAACGATTTTTATTTTTATAACAAAGAAGAAACTTATTTTCATTGTAGAGGTTCATTATCCAATTATATTCTTGTTTTGTTCGTATTGTACAGTTTGGTTTATTTGCTGACCTGTGTGTGTATTTTGTTATGGGTACATAATAACAAAAATACTAAAAAACATCTTAATAATATGTTATTAATCACGGCAATAATTTACTTACTATTGCTACCAACTGACAAGTTGGTGGTCAAAGGTCTCCAAAGGATAAAACTGCCGAAGTAGAATTGGAATGATTGTGAATGAAAAAAACCGGAACCCGGAAAAAAACAGACACGCTATTATGATTACGGGGAAAATTGTGGCAATTGACATAATTTCCTATTTCAATTAGATACAATTTCCTGGAAGTTACAGAACAGCACATAGAAATGAGTAAAAATACATTTAATAAAAAAAAAACATACTTTTCTGCATTTTAGGATAGTGCGGGTGACATTAGACAAATCGTTTATTTTCACCCATGAAAGTTGCTACGATTTATAAACCATGACTTAAAACTTTAGCAGCACTCTAAACAATCACAACACTATAATACGCAATCATCAATTTATGTAGTAAATTAACCAATAAACGCGGGTAAAATAAATAAATACGACTGTCGCACTACGCTACAGTAAATAAAGTATTATATTTTAATGTGTGTTTAGATATTAAAAACCGAATAAAATAAATTCAACAATTCATCAGTAACCTTAAACTTTTAAAAAGCTAAAGTTTTGAATGTCAAACTACTAGAAGGCGGAAATAATTATTCCTTCCCACCTTTCTCGACTGGCGCTTGAAGAGCTCTTCATTAAGCCGCTTTTAGTATAATAATTAGAGCGTATTCAAAGGTGTGTGCCAAGATTCTCACAAATCTAAGACAGTACGCAAAAATAAAGAAATAAAGCGTTATTTTTCTCTTATTAGAAAAAGTTTACATCTCCAGCACGTCTCCACTTAGAGAAGTAATAAAATCAACCTGCCTGTCTATCTACCTTGTCAGTTTAGAAATACAACTCAAAACACAGAGTTTTGGCACCTACAATATCACTACAAAAGATACGTAGGTAAAGCCTGCAGACAAGTTGGTACCTAATTAAAAAATAACTTGGTAGTGGTAGTGGTAGTTAGTAGTGAACCTGCCTTCTGAGCTTGGGGGCGTGGGTTCGATTCCCACCTAGGGCAAACATTTATGTGGTGAATAAACACAAATGTGTTTGTTCTATGTCTGGGTGTCAATATCTATTTAAGTATGTATTTAAAAATATTTATGTACGTGTAACAGTCTCTGGCAACCATAGTACAAGCTTTGCTTAGTTTGGGGTCAGGCGACCGTGTGTGGAAAAGTCTCGAGTTTATTTATTTATTACTTCTTCTTAATCAGGCAGAGAGGTCGTGGTTTATAAGATGACGGTTATTACTGCTCTTGCAGTGCTCCTCCATTTTAACCGGTTCGTCGCATTAGGAAAACATTCTGCCATGGCCGTCTTACCAAAATAACTATGTACTTACATAATGATATGCATACGAAAACAAATAAAAGACCTGGTATTTATTATCTCTTAAAGAAAATAGGTAATTGCTTAATCATATTTGGGAGCTATGTACCTAATCTAGAGCTTTTTCATAATTTCAAAGTAAATAGTATTATGTATATGTGGCAATCTAAGCAATTATTTACTTATCCAATTACTCTAAACACAATTCAAATTAAATCTTGTTTCAAGGTACTTAGAATAATAATTCTGTTCCAAAACATTTTCAATTTGTACAAACTTTCTCAAAGGCTAATTCTGCCTCACCTCGGTACATTGTTTGGATTGGACTAGTTCTGTCATTAGTCAGGACTCAACTTGTAGACTATAGTAATAGTACTACGGACTCAACTTACTCATGGCTCAAGTTTGCAGAAGTTGGCGCAAATTTTTGACAAATAGCAAGCAGATGCAAGTTGCTGCATTGAAAGTTTCTGTCCCATTGTGACAGGGGTGGGATTGTGTCAACTTTTAATTGAAAATGTTGAATGGTTGACAACGCTTCACTGATACGTGATATATAGTGCCTAGTGTCTTTATAATTATGTTGCAGTCAATGTTGTCGATCCAAGTCGTTTTGCCTAGCCGTTTGATTGAATGGCTGAATACCACTCAGGAAGCTAGTTGAACGGCGCCGTTTAGTAAGATGGCTAGCCTGGTGATTGAAAGGCTGAAATGAGGTACTTATTATTAACTAGTGACCCGCCCCGGCTTCGCACAGGGGCAATGCAAATAATAAATACACTTCAGAAAAACTGTGAACGTTGTATATAAAAACATAGCGGCCAGCTCTGGCTTCGCACGGGTATAAACAAAAAAAAATATTATTGTGGGATATACATAAGAGATAGACATATACCATCGCGAAGTTTTCTGTAGACCTTTTCAATGTGTACAAATAATTAGTCCATTATTTTGATAAATCTCGTAGGGTTCAGCCTGCGTTTGCAATGTTAGCGGAAAAAAAATGATAATTAACGGCATCACATTAGAAACCTCAAAAATAACAGTATTTCTTCATTATTTAATGGATGTTATTATACATATAAACCTTTCTCTTGAATAATTCTACCTACTAATAGAAAACCACATCAAAATCCGTTGCGTAGTTCTAAAGATTTAAGCATACAAAGGGACAGAGAAAGCGACTTTGTTTTAAACTATGTAGTGAAAAAGCAAAAGCACGGCACTGACTTAATAGTTTTAATTCCATAGACGGATATTAGCACAGATCACATACTTACCTACAGGTACAGTATTTCATAGGTACTTAATGGATGGCGCTAATTGTTATTCATATTACAAAATGGTACTGTTACGAGTAACTATCAAATCGACTGCTAATTTGACGTGATTATATTCTTTTTAAATAAAAATTAAACCGACTTCCCGTAATCTGAATTAGATATTGTAGCCAATCTGAACAAATAAGTATATCCCTTCTCATAAATAAAAAAATTTCAAAATCGGATAATAAATACCGGTACTATGAGCAAACATTAAAAAAAATTCAACCGAATTGAAATTTCCTCCTTTTTGAAGTTGGTTTTAAAGGAAATTGTCGGCTTCTCGTATTCTTTATCGTCTAGTGTAATAGGTTAGTAATAGTTTAAAATCTACGTCAAGAGATAAACCTAAGCTCGATTACACATCCCCAGCAAAAGCCCTTACTCTCTATAGAAATCAGAATCACCTAAAATTTACTTGCAACTAACTTTAACTTGGGAAAATAAATGGTCAAAATCCTCTTACGTGAATATACCCTTAGAAGTCTAGTACAGTCTTACCTTTTTACTAAGCTAACTAAAGTGCATACAGTGTGATCAAAAAGATCGCATTAGAAAACTTAAAAAAGAAACGCTGTCCCCGCTAAATTCTGTTAAGGGGCTAAACACCTCCAACCGCCTAGCATACCATACGGCGATCAGCTAACTCGCCAACACCCGCTGGTCTAGACTAGCCAGAGTAGTCTAGTAATAGATGCTGTCTAGTAATAGCGTAGACTCATTTCCAAGTCGTATAGCCATTCCACCCTTGGCGACGTCGTTACACCAACATGTTTCGATTGTTTAAAGCGAACGGATAAGGCGTTGATACACTGTGTGGGCGGACGCCGGACGACACAAGTTTAGTTGAACCGTACTATGATCTGAAAGACTGGCTTTGCTTTCGGGAATTTGAAAAATCTAAAAAGGTTTCATTTGAAATTCTTTCGTTAAATTAAAAGATACGAAGACGAAAAATGGTTATTTTAGTATTTTAAAGAAATGTTCGCTTTAATATCGTTGGTATCTTGCAATGTTGTATCTTCTCTCTGTTGGTATCTTGTAAATTTGTTAAGTTTTCCTATTCAGTAATTTAAAATCTTTATTACGCGAAATAGAAAGTTTGTGACCGTTTGTCCTCCCCTCTCCTTAACGTGTGCTGTTATAGTTATTTTTGACGCAGTCCGAATGGGTATTGTTCAAATCTAAACGAATAGAATTTTGAGTCCTCTCTTGAATTAAAGAAAGCTCTAAACAGCTTGGCCAATTACTTAGAATATATATATATATATTTTTACAACAGACTAGGCATGCGTTTGACCACTGACTCGCCTGATGGGAAGCGTCGACGTGATCGAAGGTGTAACACGCTTGCCTAGGAGATACCTATTCACTTTACTCATAAACACCCCCGTTTATATACGTAAATGATAATACTCTTCTAAATATTTTATGCACGGTTTTAAAGATTTTTTAGGGTGTCACAACTCATCCACTTAGCAAGTAATCTTTACGTTTAAAACTTATCTTACTTAGGTTCTTGGAGCGTTTTTTCACCGTCATTATAAGAGTTGGTACTATCAAAAGCACTTAGAAAATATCTAATACATAAATATATGGATCATCCCTTAGAAGTGAATACATGTTTACTCGTATTTCTGAATAGTAGCGGTATAATGCAAGCATTATTTCATAAATCTTGCGTTTTTTGGTGACAGTTATTTTATTTTCAAGATGTTATTCATTTCAAATGTATTTTTTTTCTGGGAACCTGGTTTGGACACGGGTATTGGAATAACGTTATGCTGGCACGCGCTCTAGTCGGGATGTTACAAAAACCCTGTTATATCAGCAAGGTGCGCATCTAGTATCGACTGGAGGATGCAATTATGCTAGTTTAAATTAAATAAATTTACTATTTTTTTCACACTCATCGCGCTCCGTCTCTTAAAAGCGTAAACGCAGCCACTAATCACCTCGGTTTTAAAAACTATTCGAGCTGCCAACATATGTAACAGAATTGCTAAAGTTTTTGTAAGATGTCCTTTTTTCTCTTGCTTTTTTAAAATGTTTTTTTTGGGCATTTTATAAATGCCAAAAAAAATCTTAATTACTTATAAATGTGTGTACATGCCTTTCAATTATAAAACAGGATTTTTGTACCATGCTGTATATACGACGTCAAGTAGCGTCAGGTAGCGCTGCAAGTTCGTGACATTGTATAAAGCCTACTGCGCAAACGGTGAGCGGCTGACTGTTTGCCTCCAGTTTGCCAACCCTATATTTTTTAAATGGCTTGTCCGAACCGTACGTAGTGAGTACACGCCTACTCAGTTTTGTGTCGTATTGCTTGCTGACGAGTGGCTGATTCGCATCTTGTTTGCTACAGTTCCCCGCTTGCTCAACATTCAGTCTGCCCAATACGACTCACAGGCACCCAGCGGACAGTCGCCTATTATAGTTAACATAATCAGGATGCAGCCCATGTGGGTCTTTTGTAGGCCTTACTTATTTGTAAAGCAATGCTTCTAAAGGCATGCACGACTTGATCTTAGTACCAGTCAGTCACTTTGCAGGATTGCTTATTCATCTTTTGGATCCTTTACCTGTGGATAGTGACTTGAGTTTTGCTATAATTGTCTGTAATATGTAATGCTAATGAAGTTTTATTTTTTTGGTAAAACATTTGAAATGGGAGTAGTTTGTCAGCTCGAGACCATGACCATTGCAATAAAGTCAAAACATCCGTAGCATAAAAATAACATATCGTCAGGCCTTTCCCCGAGGGGATAGCAGGGGTATAATACAACACCCACAATTCGCCAGCCGATATTCAGCCCAAAATGTGACAAGGAGCGAGCCTGTCGCCATACACCAGGCTCCAGTCATGTAGCAGATGACTTACAATACGCACACATGTTCACATTATGAACGAATTGGTGCGTGCCTTCGGCTGGGCTTGAACCCGCAACATACATAAATAAATAATAAATAAATAAATAAACTCGGGACACTTCCACACACGGTCGCCTGACCCCAAACTAAGCAAAGCTTGTACTATGGCTGCCAGAGACTGATATACATACTTAGATATTTTTAAATACATACTTAAATAGATATTAACACCCAGACATAGGACAAACACAAATGTTCATCACATAAATGTTTGCCCTAGGTGGGAATCGAACCCACGCCCCCAAGCTCAGAAGGCAGGTTCACTACCAACTGAGCCACCGAGGCAGTCAGTTGGTAGTGTATTTAGATATGTACATACTCGTACATATCTAAATAGAAGCGTAAAATGTCTCGTTTGATAATCAAAAACATTTCTAAGCATCGGTGCACATTTACATATAATATTAATGTGTAAAGTATTTAAATGAAACAAAAACTCTCAGCCCGTGAAAAAGTTTTACAAAGTTCGCACCGCATGCTCCTTAAAAAAATAGGCACACATAGAACAGAACTCTCAGAAGTATGATAAGTAGTCCAGTTGTCCTCTACGCGCTCATTCCAGCTTTAAAAGTCGGTGACTGAATCGGTCAGTGCTAAGAATACTAATAAGAACCGACCAAGTTTTTTCATATTTTTTGGATAAAAATAGGCATTTAATTAGAAATCGGTGCAAAGACCTGCGAGCTACTTTTTGGTAGGTATTTAGTCTTGGTACATCTATTGATAATTGTGAAAAGAAATAATTCAGAAATGCGCGATTCAATGTCCATACATTGAATCGCGAATTAAGTACGCCCATGTACCTAAATAGTTATCTACTAACTGATTTCGCTTAGGTATTGGAATTTTTGTCATATAACAAATAACATAATCAAAAGAAAAACAAAAAAGCCGACTGCAAAATACATAATATTCTGACACTCCGGATATACCTACTCGTACCTACCCATAATCCAAAAAACAAGGTCTAGCGTTCGGGAGTAAACACTTTTTTTTTTTTTTTTTTTTTTTATTTAAAAAATTACACTCCACGGACTCCGGGGACCGTGACTTTTTTTAACAAAAATCTTAAATTATTATTTAAAGGAAATACTTAACACACTAACACACTACAATACTTAATGACGTGAGTAAACACTTAATGACGTCACTCGTCATCGTCATCCGTCTCTTTCGAACTATTTGCAAATGACTTATTTCGGTCTTGCTTATGCATCGATTAACGTCACTACGTGTTGCCCACGCGACCGAAATGCTATACCTGGCGAACTATATTATTATACCATATACCTAACCGGAAGATCAGCGCAGTTGATTAAACAGCTTATGCTGAGGTGGAGCCTTTTTTGAAACACATACATAATTGTAATTTATTATTGTTGTTTGTTATATATATTAGTATCTATTAGTATCTGTTTGTTATTTTGTTTTATTGCTTTTATTTGTCGTTATATTGTTAATTGTATGTATGGTTTCAAAATAAATTTCTTTCTTCTTTCTTTACCCAATTAATGAAATAGTGTTGTACCTTGTGTCACTTCCACTGTCAAGACTATTGAAATGACACCTTACATGCCGAAATCCATCAAGCTGTTAAGGCAGTAGTAACCTCATACATACATACACACATACACTCGAAAAACATAACCCTCTCTCTTCTTCTCTTTCTTGCGCAATCGGGTGAAAAGCTAAGAAATTCCATTTCATTTTTTTCTGGTATATTATTATTGTTGTTTGCACTTTGACTTAACTTGCCTGTAACATTCAATGGCTAATACGAGTATTTATGAATGTAGAGGCCAATAACGTATTTCAGATTTTTTTTAACATAATTGAGCCGTGCTGGCCGGGTGGGATGAATCGCGCCTTCCGATCCGTAGGTCGTGATTTTGATACTGGCCGTGGACCAATAAACTTTTCTTTCGTAAAGAAAAAACATCCTGAAGAAATCTATCTACATGTGCTAGCATTAATAATTCGAAAGATATGTGACATCCACCAACTCGCGCTGAGCCAGCGTGGTGGATAACGGCTCAATCACACTCGACGTGGGGTCAGTGTCCCTGCAGTAGGACGTAAAAGACTTTAACGGTTATTTCATAAAACTACTAAACTAATAGTTAGGTATCTATTGTGCTTTATTTAGAATCAATCCGAAATCCGTCTGTATCGTTACAGTGTCTGTGCTACGGATCTAGCATGGAGATGGCTCTCATTTGGCGCACAGTGCATTACACGAATATTGATATGGACGATCGATAGTATCGGGATTATTCTGGAAATTGTGCTAACTAGCTGCTGTATGTGGTTTCGTTTAATCGTAATTTCCGATTTTTTTAATTTTTTTTTTAATCTTAAATTTTTTGGTGCTTATGTCGCTATGCGACTATGTCAGCTTTTAAGATTTCTTCAAGTACAGTATAGTTTAATTACGTTGTAAATTTGTCTTAACCTAATATGCACTAAAAATATAGCTGTCCTTGTTTCTTAGCTGAAAAGAGGAAGATAAGAGAAGATAAGATTTTAGCCCGGTTAGTTTAGTTTAGGAATGGTACTAGAAAATCCACATCAGAAATACTTTTTGAATTAGAGAAATTAATAATAATTTAGGATTTTTTTGCACACACGGCCGTCAGACCCAAACTTGTACTATGGCTGCCAGTGACCGGTATACATAATTACATTATTTTTATTTTTTTAAATACGTGCTTAAAATAGAAATTTACACCCAGATTTAGAAAAACACAAAATTGATCATTATATGAATGTTTGCCCTAGGTGGGAATCGAACCAACGCTTCTAAGATCAAAAGACAGGTTCACCACCAACTGAGCCAACGAGGTAGTAGGTACTTCAACTTTGACTCTATCTTAAAAAGCTTTAAAACATTAGTACTACAGTGTAGGTAAGTTACGACCACTTGAAAGAAAACTGAGTAAATTTATTGCCTGAGTTAGTGCGTCCAGGTAACCCGAGGTCCAGCGGTCAAAGATCTAGACTATTCTAGACGACGCTAGTGAACCTAGCTGCTGTGACCGGCAGTTACCGTTTCATTTTATAGGTTCAACTCACTGAACACAAATAGCGAAATGAAACTAAGAAAAACAAAATGAAATTTAACGTTTACTATGCTGTATGTACTATTAATTCTACTAAAATTATTAATGTGATTTTGTTTTTGCATTCTTTACTTAGAGATAGATAATCACGATTCTGAGTAAATGATTTTCTATGGAAACGTAGTCCTAATCATAATCATTTATTTCATAAAGCTAATATACGTATCATCATCATACTACTATAAAGTTAAACTACCACTCACTCACTGACTCACTGACATAGAGAAACCTAAAGGGTATAAGGAGGGGTAGGGGGGGAAAAGTGAATACGGGGTCGTGTAGGGTTCGGTTCAGAGGGCCCGGGAAAAATCCGAAATTGGAACTTCTCCCTACCCTGATGGTGGTATGCCCACGTATCTCGGAAACGGTGCATATTTTTACTATAGCACTTGAACTAATTTTTGAATAAACCTTGGGAATTTTCAGAAGAATTAAAAAAAAACATGGCCGCTATACAAAAAAAAAAAAATCCATACAAAATTGAAACGTGAATAACTCGGAAACTATTCAAGTTTTAGATAGTCAGCTTGAACAAAAGTCATAGGGAATCGGAGGGGCTACCAGGTGGGGGTCATAAAAATCCAAGATGGCGGATTCAAAATGGCGGCCAAATTTCAAAATGGTCCGAGGATTCTGATTTTTTGCATCCGGAGGTTTTTGAGGTATCTGATTCCATTCCTGAAATAAAATTTTGAAAAAGTGTTTTTTTTTAATATGGCTGCCATACATTCAAATTTTTCCATACACGGCGAAACCTAAAGGGTACAAGGGGGGGTGGAGGGTGAAAAGTGAATATAGGGTCGTATAAGGGGTGTTTCACATTCTCCGAAGAAAATCCGAAATTGGAACAAATACCTACTCTGATGGTGGTATGCCCTGGTATCTCAGAAACGGTGCATATTTTTGGTAGAGCGCTTGAACTAATATTTTAGCAACTCTTGGGACCTTTCAGGAGAAATAAAAAAAAACATGACTCCCATACAAAAAAAAATTCTCCATACAAAATTGATACGTGAATAACTCGGAAACGTTAAGTTTTTTAGGGAGTGAGATTGAACAAATGTCATAGGGAATTGGAAGGACTACCTGGTGGGGGTAAAAAAAATCCAAGATGGCGGATTCAAGATGGCGACCAAATTTCAAAATGGTCGGAGTGGTCTGATCTTTTGTATCTGGGGGTTTTTGGGGACCCCGATTCCAATTATGAAAATAAATTTTGAAAAAAAAAAATTAACATGCTGCGAGGCCGAAGGCCGAGCAGCAGTACTCGAACGGTGCAAGGCGAGGCCGAAGGCCGAGCCTTGCAGCGTTCGAGTACAACTAAATTTGAAGTCGAATAGGTCAGACCGAAGGCCGAGCCCCCAATTGCGAGGCCGCAGGCCGAGCGCAGGCCGAGCCCCAGCTGCTCGGCCTTCGGCCTCGCAGCAGTACTCGAACGGTGCAAGGCGAGGCCGAAGGCCGAGCCTTGCAGCGTTCGAGTACAACTAAATTTGAAGTCGAATAGGTCAGACCGAAGGCCGAGCCCCCAATTGCGAGGCCGCAGGCCGAGCGCACCGATGCGAGGCCGCAGGCCGAGCCCCAGCTGCGAGGCCGAAGGCCGAGTAGCAGTACCCGAACGGTGCAAGGCGAGGCCGAAGGCCGAGCCTTGCAGCGGTCGAGTACAATGACACACAATCAAAGTCGGATAGATCACATTAGCGAGGCCGAAGGCCGAGTCTACGACCGCGAGGCCGAAGGCCGAGCCGCACCGGGGCGAGGCCGTCAGGCCGAGCCACGGTGCGTACAGGACTACTCGACCGATGCGAGGCGAGGCCGAAGGCCGAGCCTTGCACCGGTAGAGTACGAAAACTGCGATTTAAATAGACTGCTTGATCGAATAAACTGCGGAATCGAAACGTAGGGCACCACAAAATCAGGGCACCCCGACTACAGGGCACCGCGGGCCGCTTGCGGCCCGCGCACCGCCCAAAATACTAGTCAGGATATAAAATTGAATCATATTACTTACATAAATATATGGAAGTAAAATATATGTATTGTATGTCATCTGCTACATGATTGGAGCCCGGTGTATGGCGACAGGCTCGCCCCCTGTGACATTTGGGACTGAATATCGTCCGTCGAAGTGTGGGTGTTCTATCGCACCTTTACCAGCCCCTTCGGGGTAAAGGCGTGACGATATGTTAAAAATATAAGTAAAAATTCACACAAAGAGGAACATAGCAATCAAATTACGAATTTAAAATATTCATCAAAACGGTAAAACGTTTGCTCATTATGCTAATGTTGTAGCCTAAATCTAGTTGTAGTCCTTAGTGTTAGTTCAAATACCTAATAATCTATACTAGACTTATTAAACTCTACTAACTTATTAAACTACACTTAAACTAAAAAAACTAATGAAAGCTGAGATTTAAAATATTGTGTAAACATTTTTAAGTAAGTTAAGTTCACTGCACTTTAATAACGGCAGAATTATTGTGTAGCTATTTTATACGATGTCATTTTAAAACAACGATTAATATCTCGATGATAGTTTTGCAATAACATTCCCGCATTTACAAAAAGCCATTGAATACCTTCCAGACCACAGAATTGTTACTAATGTCTCCTAAGCCCTAGGTCAATAGCCTAGCACAAAATAGATTAAATTCCTGATATTATACCAAATTGAAAACGTTCGGATATGACATGTATTAAGGAATACCTATACAGAGTTACGATCCATCATACTTGTGAGTACTAGGGTTTCATGGTTCGAGGTTTTGTGTAATATAAAAAAAAGCCCGCAGAAGTCCCGGCTTTTCATCCTCACAACTCCTCAAAACATTACTCTCCTTCATGGACAGTTGGATAAAAACCTTTTCTTCGGAGACGAACTTTTGACTAAAAATCAAGAAAATATCTAAAAATCTCTCCGTTTACGATCTATTCTAAATTTTAAGTTTAGAACAATTTGTGAATATTACAAGTTCTGTGAAATTTATGGCTGTCCTTCAGGACTTTATTATCAGTTCGTGCTTTTCAGAACATTGTAAGTTCATGAAACTGAATCTGATTTTCAATATCAATGAAAATGAATATAGCTAGAAGATGAACATTATGTTATAGGTGCTGACTAAGAAATATTGCATAGGTAGATAAATAGATAAACTTTTGATTATTTATACGAGAAATTAACTCTTGTATGACTCTTTACGACTCACGCAAACTAACCTATAGTTTGCGTGTCTTAAACAGGAGCTCCTGGGTTCGATTTCGGCTAAACAAATGCATGAAGATGAATAATAATTGAAATATCTGTTCAGAGTCTCGGTGTAAGTTGATCGCGTCTATATAAATGTAGAGCTACATTCAATGACATCCCTGACACTAGTGAGAAGCAATAAGCATGAAGCGACATTTATTTAATTCTTAGCTCCACCTTGCGGTGTTACTCTTGGTTAATGGTAGCTTATGTGTTAGTCCAGGATATAATCTTCCTCCACAACAAATATCATCAAAATCCGTCTATCCGTTTGAGCGTCAAGAAGTTACAAGCGAATACATACATAAACAAACTAGCAATTATAATATTGAGAGAAAGTGAGATTTTACTTATGAAGACAATGATAACACTCAGATCCATTTTTCAGTATATTTGTAACTCTACATTGGACACATTTTTATGCATGGCTTTCTGAATACTATTTGATCAGCATAAACTACGTATTTTATGCTTGGATCCGGTACTTCGGGCAACACTCACGTGAGCCCCGATTTTCCCCCTTTTCCCCTTTCCTCGGCTTATGGGAATTATGTCGTATGAAAGAATGTTTATGAATGTGGCTGAGTTTTTTGTAGGAGGTGGATTCGTAGAATTTCGTGGAAAAAACAAAAGTTCGCGTCATGTCGCGTTGTTAGAACGTGAAAGTTATGTGTTCGTTATTATGTGTATTTACTGAAATTTCTTACAACATTATATTGGAGCCGATGACTAACTCCGACCAACAGATAATGACCCCCTTACTAATAAACGTTGCATAGGCTCTGAATAGTTTTACAGTGTTTTATCTTTTTCGATAGAATTATCAATTCAAGAAGACAATACACTGTAAAACGATTATTATTCTAAAAAAGACTATAGGTCCTAGTAACAATCACTCTTATTAATAGATTTATACATTAAAAGGAAATATAACGATTTATTAGAAATAACTGAAATTGTTTCATGAAAACATACTCATTATCAGCCCGTAATCACTTTTGAGAACGTTTAATTAAATAGGTAACTAATTTTTATTGTTATAATAATAACGAGATAATACACTGAAAAGTAAACACAGTACCAACTTACTACGAGTATATAGCAATCCTAACGTCCTAAATAATAAATTATAAACGCGAAAGTAAGTTGATTTGTTTGCTACGCTTCCACGCCTCAACCACGTTGTCAGTGGTACGGAAAACGGCCTTTCATTCCGAAAAAATAAACGGTCCCTGTGGGACCGCGGGTGAAACCGCGGGGCGCAGCTAGTCCTAACTTATACTATAAATTCGAAAGAGAGTTAGTTCGTTTGTCCATTTGTTATGTTTTCACGCCTTTATTAATTACCGTGAAATTTCGTATACACGTCAGGGATAACATACGCTATCTTTTATCCCGAAAATTATAACGGTCCTGTGGAACTGCGGGTGAAAAGTAGGTATTAGAAAACACTATGTTCAGAAAAAATAGACAAATTGAAAGGGTTTCCAGTAAAATATTTTTAGTGCAATGTTGTACATTCCTTGTTCATTTTATCATTCTTGAATGAATGCATAAAAATCTACTAAACATGATGTTACAACTCAATTGTATTCTGCGACAAAGACGAGTCAAGTACAAGTGAACTTAAATTTTATGTACTGAATTTTAGAGTTTTTTTTATGAAACAGAATAAATTGTGGCTTACGCGTCAACGTACTCGGATTAGCTTCCTCTGAATATTCTAAAGGCAAGAGTAACCGATGCCATGGTTTGTGTTGAATTTACATATTTTAGAAGTATTTTATACGCGTCTGCGTTCCTAGACGTATAGCTGAATGAAATTTGTTTGAAATGTGATATTGTTGAAGTGATTTGACATTTTATACCTTTAGAAAATGTTGGGTTTTGGACTTTTTTAGAATTTTTAAAAAGTAGCCTGACTCTCTATTATGAAGCATGAGTTGTTATCTTGCTCACTCTCATTCCTCTGACTTTTCAAACGAGAGAGACAATGACCAGGAAATTCTCGTGAGAATAGGCTCCTTGGTTAATTAAGCTTTTCGATTATCTGATTTATATCGACTGCCTTGGTGGCTCAGTTGATAGTTAACCTGTTTCTGAGCGTGGGGGCGTGGGTTCGATTCCCACCTAAGGCAAACATTCTTGTGATGAATATTAGTGTTTTGTTCTATGCCTGGGTGTCAATATCTATTTAAGTATGTATTTAAAAATATCTAAGTATGTATATCGGTTTCTGGTAGCCATAGTACAAGCTTTGCTTAGTTTGGGGTCAGGTGACCGGGTGAAAGTGTCCCGAATTTGTTTATTTTATTTAGTTATTTACATAACCCTATCACAGGCAAATGAGTTTAACTGAGTTAGAATATAACATCTTCCTAAAGGAACACAACGTGGATCGACAACCTGGTGGAGGTCGCGGGTCGACAGCGAGAAGCGAGGATGCGGGTAGCGCAAGACTAGGATTATCATCAGGGTTATAATAGGATGGATTTATCAGCACAATCATCATCATCTCATGTGAAAAACGTCCACTGCTGAATAAAGTCACCTCAATGTTGCCGACCGCTTTGTGGAGATCATGGGGAGGCTTTTATTTTTCATTTTGATATTTGTCTCTTTCACTATTTATCACTACTTTGCACGGTCTTTGGCAGTCCTTTGCCATGCAGTTAGTTTTCTCGTACTTGTCGTACTTCTCGGATCTTCTTTCATATAGTTTAACCAACACTTCCTTGGTTTGCCTCGGGATCGTTTCTGCCGTGGAGTCCAATCTAAGATAATTTTTGCCGGTCGACTATCACTCATTTTCTCCAAAGAGAATTGGATTATCTCTCTGGCCCTAAAATAAGGTAAATAAAGTAGACTACGTTTCTCTATAACTAAACGTGTAAATCCAATTTTATAATTTGACCTACATCACAGAAATTTACTTCACCATTTTATTCCAAGATCTAAACTAATATATTTAAGAAGAAAACGTAATTATGTTACAAGGGTATCATAACATAATTTAAACGAAATATGCTATTATTCCCTCGTATTTCCTTCTAAACATAACATAATTTCACGAAGTATTTACTTTACATCAAGAAATCCGGTTCGTTTCTGTTGTTACAGAGTATGGCGCGTACATGTAACGAGAGTACGTTAGCACATTTGTGGAAAACTTTTCAAAAACTTTGAATATTTCATTTAACTTTTGACAACATTTATTGCTTTGAAATAATTTGCTGATGGATATAGGTAATTTTACCTACGCACTATGGGTATAGAAAGGCAGCTAGTAGCAAGTGTAGAAAATCGTGCTAATCATGGCTTTTTTGATCTCAAAGTCAAAGTCAAAGTCAAGTCAAAATGTTTTTATTCAATTTAGGTATCAAAGATACACTTATGAACGTCAAAGTTATTTAAATAGACTCGACCGCCTTGTTCAGATAAAGAGCCTCTACTCAGAAGAACAGGCAAGAAACTGAGGGACGTTATTTTTTCAAATAAAAAATAAATTACAGTCTTACAAATTTTGGCTTACAACTAGGTAATACCTATAAATACTAGTGGCTACTTGACGGAAGTGGAAGGCTCCAGACATCTTTATCTTCTAAATAATTCTTAACCTTATAATGCCCTCTTTTCATTAATGTAGTTTTTACATGTGATTTGTATTTTCCCTCAGTGAGCCCTGTTATATTTTTCGGGATTTTATTGTAAAAACGAACGCAGTTGCCTAAAAATGACTTTTTTGACTTAGTCAGTCTAAGTCTCGGTACAGCTAGCCTATCCTTATTTCTAGTGTTATCTGTCTTCCAAGTCCTCTCTGTCTAAATCTACCTACCAAAGTCGCCGACAAACGCTAACATGATGCTGGCTACGTTTTTTTGTGTCAGTGTAAATTTCAAAAGAAATCGAGCCACCTTGGCGCACACGTCATTTCGGCGGGCTGTGTCAGCGGGACTCCAATTTTGGTGTTTAATGTGCGTTAGTTAGCGATCTGGTTTGCGTTTTAGAAGACACCTACGTGCAGCAGTGCACAATAATTAAACAATCTGGTGTTTTTATTAATTACAATTATGGCGACTAGCTCAAGGGCACCTCTACGCACGGCCTCGGCTTAGCTGATGATGATGTTTTTGAACATTATTTATATTCTTTGAAAAGTTTTTTGTAACACAATCTTGTTTATACTATTCGTTGTCATTGACTGTAATTTCATTCAACCCAATTCCATTTGCACCTTTAGAAAAGCAACGAGCGCATTATGTACATAAATTGTAACACTTTAAAGATTCAACATAAATGTTAAGAGCACTCCTCCACATTCACTTTAGCAATGCCTGCTATCAAATGTGTAAATAAGAAAAAAATTATTTTTATGCACTTGGTAAATACGAGTACGCTCACATTTTGAAATTACTTAAGAAGACATGTGTATTTGTGTTCGAAAAGTTTTTCGCTAAAAACTTTGCTGATTAAGGTTTGAAATTTAAATTTATTTAAAAAGCAAATAATTTACAAATGCTACACAAAACCTTAACGAAGTATTTTGTAAATAAAATAACTTACTTAATCTATTACTTAATCTACTAATTTTTTGTAACTTAAATTGCTAGTTTGTTTTGTAAATAAAAATCTTTATAACAATGTAAAACACGATCTTTATTACGTGTAGAACACAGAATTTGTGTCAATTTTCCAAAAATCGTTATATTCGAACAGGCTTTTCGCTAACAAAGTAAAATAATCCTATGCTTATGGTGTTTTCTATCAAAGCTCAGGAAATTGTAAGGAGCTTTCAGCAAATTAGCTTTCTCCGGAGGAAATGACGTTTTTCCTTGCGACAGAATATAATACTAGGATTCAAAAATGTCTCAATTAATAGAAAATATGACAATAGAGACTTAAGTGCTCAATTTTACGACTTATGATCGACCGAGCGAGCGTCAGCAAGCGAAGCGTCTTTGCTTCAGCTTCGGCAAAAATTCTTTCGTATATCTGTCCGTCCGAACAGACAAACGGATGTACAGAACAGATATATGCATACAAAACGTTGCTAAACGTTTTGCAATTGCAGGAATGCAGATTGCAACGGACGGGTTTTTAGCGCTATGCTATCTAAATGCTATGCTATTTAAAAATTCCTCCTGCATATCAACTTGTCAGATCGCACCAAAATACTTTTATGCTTTCTTGAGATCCAAGAAAATCAAGCGTTTTAGTTATGAAATCTTTAATCTTATAAGTTTAACGTGTCTCTGTGTGTGTCTGTCTGTAGCATCATAGCTCCCGAACGGATAAACCGATTTTGATTTCGATGTAAATTTATGTTTGATGAAAATCGATGTTGACGAAATTCGGTGAAGGTTTTTTAAATTTTGTTCATACTTGATTTACTTCATTCGTATCTTTGTTTTTTTCTTGTTTCAAATCTTAGAACGCACACATTCCTAAAACTTTTACTGACAACGACTTGTCACACGACCATGCTACGTCTGACAATAAAACGGTACTACCATAACCTTCTATGACTCATAAAGGGTGAAATAAAACCCTGCCGTAAAATATTATAATTAGAAAAGGGCTCTAATATGGTTCTAATCTGATCTTTTGGTTATGTAACCGACAATTGAGTTCCGTTTCATTAACATAATTTGTTATGTTAGGTTATGTTGCTATGTTAGGTCGTTCGGACACGAGGCCCCCAAGTTGCCTCGTGGAACAACTATTTGTCTGTTCTAATTACTTAGGGTAAGTAAGTATTTTTAATTTAGACTGTTTATGCTTGGATTATTTTTCCTTAAAATTTCTTGTTGTGGGAACTTTACTAGTGTGAATGTGTAAATTAACTTGTTTTTTTTTATACTCCGCACTCAGCGGTAGGTATTACTCGTGGTTCAAAAGTCTTTGCCAAATTTCATTACTATCCGTTCAGTCGTACTGGCGTGATCGACTTACAAACATTCATCCATCCATTACAATTTTCGCATTTATAACATTAGTGGGAAGTGTGGCTAGTGTGATTTGTTTAATTGTGTAACATTTCTAAAAAACTGTAAATAAAACTATTATAATAAAATTTTTTTAACTAGTTAGTACTTCTCTAATATAGTTACTTGAAAATATCACTTACTCTGTTCAAGGCCTATATTTAGATATCTTTTCCTTATTTTATTTACACCAGAATTATTTATACTTACAGAATTTAAATTTATTTCACAGTTAAGTAATTTAATTAATCCACCCCACCATTCCAGCTCATTACCATTAAAATATCCATTTCGCGTAATTAATAAAATCCTAATCACCCAAAACTGCTAAATATAAATTTAAAAGCAATTATTGACGTCGTTACAAAATTTACATTGAATAAAATTGCAAAACACTTCTCTAATTGGGGGTTACTGAACTATCAATGATTTTCAGGGGCACAGTAGATTAAATTACGGTAGTTAAAGTTTGGTAAGTTGATAATGGACTATACTACACAACTTAGGAGCTAGGTATATTATCGGATGGCGCTGGTATCAATAGACAGAGCGTTTCTTTTTGGCCGTTGAAAGTTGCCACGATTGATTTCATTATCATTATCATCATCAGCCCGTAATCGCCCACTGCTGAGCACATAGGCCTCTCTTCTCGTATGCCACTCATGCCGATCCTGTGCCAATCTTGTCCAGGTTCGACCCGCGATATTTACAATATCGTCGGCTCAGCGTGCTGGAGGCCGACCAACGCTTCGTTTGCCGATATGCGGCCATCAATCCGTCCACCTGCCATCACTCTGCCTGGGAACATGTCCTAACCAGTTCCATTTGAGTTTTGTGATCATCATCCCGATGTCACGACGTTACGATGATGTTCCCGATCCCTCCCGATGTTACGACGTCGGATCTCGACATTGCTCACTCGGTCTTGTAACTTGACGCACTCCATGGCTCTTTGTGCTACTTGCATTTTGTGCACAGACTCCCGTGTAAGCGTCCAAGTCTAGGCACCAGACGTCATGGTGGTTAGAGCACACTAGTCATAAAGGCGAGTTTTCAGGCCAATCTTCAAACTTCAGCGGCATTATAATTTTTACGAAACTAAAATACGGAATCATTAGTAACTGTAGTAAATGAAGCAATAAACAAAATAAATGCGGTGCTGCACCATGCTACAGTAAACAGAGTATAGGGGTTCCTAAGAAATACAACAACGTAACATATCGTTACGTCCCCGGAAGGAGCTGGTGTAGGAGTAATTTTTTTTTTTAAAAGAAAATCAAAATTGAACTTGGTAAAGTTAAGACTAATAAAATACAAAAAAAAAATGGAGCAATTTAATAATTTTGCCTAAACTAGGTTTGCCTGTTTGTCAGGCGAAAAAAAGGCAGTTTTTAACACCTAAGTACACTTCGCCGGACGATATTGGGTCCCAAATGAGACAGGAGGCGAGCGTGTCGCCATACACGTGCTCCAGTTTTGTAGCAGATGATACTAAAGGTTCGAAAGCCACAACTAATGACATAAGTTGCGATCTTGCTTATACGTGAATCAACCAGAGGAGTTATGATTTGCGAAGTCATTTTTATCACTCTTCCTCCCAAGATTTTTTTTTATTTTGAAAGACAGTGACAGAATCATCATTGTACGTAGTTTGTCATACATATAAAAAACTAGCTGCACCCTGCGGTTTTGCCCGCGGTCAAAAAGTAGCCCATGTGTTAATCTAGGGTATAAGGTACCGCCATGCCAAACTTTATCAAAATCCGTCCATCCGTTTGAACGTGAAGGAGTAACAAACATACACATTAACACACGCACTCACAAACTTTCGCCTTTATAATATTAGGGTGATTTTCCGTTATTGTTCAGTTGGAAATTGCTGATTTTTAATAATTTGTAAAAGTTAGTGTACTGTATATTAATACAATATACCATCAGTTCTGTCCCTTAAGATAATAACAGTTTGGGAGTATCAGCGCTAGTGTTGTTCTGACCTTAATCGGCTCTCCATTGGAGTCGGGTCAATTGGATATCTCCGGTTATATCTGGTTACGTCCACTTATATCTGCTTGTAGCCAGTTTGAAACGGCTTTATAACGAAGAGGTTCAATTGTTGTGCGTGGGAGGAGGTCTTTTGAGGAATCTTCAATAGTTAAGGATGTTTTGAGATTACCTAAGTGCTACAAGTACGACGTAAAAAAAGTCAGTTGATATTGTACAAAGATTATAGAGCTTTTTTCACTAACGTTAGTTCTTATGTCCAGTTTTGGAAATGTCCTGTTTTCTAATGTTAGGTGGTACTTTAGAAAACTTTTATTTGATTGTTCGGTAGATTTGACTTATTTCACCTGTTCTCAGTTTTTGAATAATGCTTTTAACCGACGAAAAAACGGAGGAGGTTTTCAAGCCGACGCGTAATCATATTTTTTTTTACATAACATATCGTCAATACCCACACATCGCCGGACGATATTCAATCCCAAATGTGACAAGTGGACCGGGCTCGAGTCATGTGACGCAGATGACATACAATACGCACAATTGTTCATACAATGAACTAAGTGGTTCGTTCCCTCTGGCTTGAGAGGCGGGCCTCCTCCTACTAGGCTATCATCGCTATACCTATAATTTTTTTAATGTATTATTTAACATCTTCTAAACTAAAGAAAACATCACATGCATAATAATAGTCTTTTTCCCGTAGAGGTAGGCAGAGACCACTTCTCTTCACTTGCTACGATGTTGGTGTGTCTCTAGTGCACATCTTTCGGTTATTCTACTTACATGGATCCCTTCAAGAGCTGTATGCTATCCTGTATGTCGTATACTAAACCATGTTCTCACAAATAAATGAAACTTGAATCTTGAATCTCTTCATATTTGCTCATCGGTTACGGATACTCTTGACCTGGCAAAACGTCAAACGAAAACGTACGTACGTGACGGAGAAAACGTAATAAACTTACTTACGTTAAAAAATTACAGTGAGTAAAAAGAAGTCATTTTTTTTTTCTATTTCAGTGTATGGACGTCATTCTAACATTATCTCTCGTGTTTAATAATCTCAGTTCATGGATTGAGATAGAAACTTGACTAACTCATCAACCTTGTATAAATATAGACGTAAATAATCAAACTTGTTCCCAACAAATTGTCGCAGTGACCGCACACTCGGAGTTAAAGTTAGTTCAATTGAAGTCGATTGAGTCGGGCCAGTCACTCGAGAACGCTTTCAGAGCGCACCTATAAAATTAGATTTTCATATTTGTCAACAAAGTTATGACTGCTTGGTTTACATTTCTATAAATAAAACACCATATTTTTTTCTAGATAAATAAAACTACATTAATTACAAAAAAGAATTAGAATTAGTTAAAATTGTGTACTGTATATGTATATTAAATGTCCTGACAGGTTGTCTCATCTCACAAGAATAGAGTACTATTTTTTTTTTATAAACGGTTGGTTATGTTTTCCGAAAAAGTTGAGTAAATCCATCTTATTCAACAAAATATGATGTTAAAATCATAAACAGATCACCACCGTATCGCCTGACACATACAAACTTTTGGTTGATTTGACTAATCCTTTCTTTCTTCTTTATCATACATAATGTGTTTGAGTGGATTTCTTTTGAAAAGTGGCCGCTGATATCAAGAAACGTAGGCACCAACATCATGTTGGCGGCTGTCGGTGACTTTGTATACTCGGAAAACGTAATCCAAACTTATATTATGAAATCGAAAGTAACTCTGTCTGTCTGTTTGTTTGTAGGCTTTTCACGAGTAAACGGCTGAACGAATCTTGATAAAATTTGATAATTAATAACAATATATCACGAGAAAGGTTTATGGATACTATTTTTAGAATAAACGCGAACGGAGTCGCGGGTAATAGCTAGTAATCTCAATTCTGTCTAATAAGTTATCACACTTCATTAAAGACAAAAACCATCGTCAAAGAAAGAATAGCTATTCCATACCTTTGCAGGACGAATAAATTGAGCATCTCCTACATTGTCAGACAAATCGTTTCTAGATGTACGTGCAAATGGGCCTCCCCATGATAATACACGCGATATTGATGGTTTCCATGAGAACGCCACAAATCAGTGTTTTATGGTCCATAAAGGGAGAAAACAACGCAATACGGAGAAATGGAAATAATTTGTGTAAATGTCCATTTAGTAACGTTGCTGCTACTATTTCTTTATCATAGGCCTGAATTATACAGGCTGGACGTAACGCGAGAATCGGCGCGGACAGCAAGGCCTAGCTTCAAAACTTGTGCATATAAAATGTATGAAAGCGACGTGATTTGAATTATACACAAGCGACGCGACAGTTTAGATGCTTGAATCGTGTCCGCGCTACATCCTCGCCTTACGTCCGGCCTGTATAATTTAGGCCTATTATGTTATTATGTCGGTAGCTGCAGTTCAGACGTTTCTTCTAATTTTGTACGTAGGCTGCCAACTGAATTTGGTTTTGTTGAAGGAACTACGTCCGACTGCCGAAGGATTAAAACAATATTGGTAAAAATCGACGACTAATTTTGTTACAGGGTCCGTACGTTTTGTTTCAGATGCTGCGCGACCACAAATCGTATCGCCACGCATTACGATTCATGGTCGCTCAGCGTCGGAAACAAAACTGAACCATCATGACAATGAGACGTCATGGTACGGGTCCATAGCGGCACAAAAGTTGTCAGCCGATGTTCTTGAACTGTATTTTTTATGGATAAAACACTTCGGTTTCGATTTTGTATCATGTTTATTTAATGTCTTATTTATTTACTAGCTGCGCCCCGCGGTTTCACCTGCGGTTAAAAAGTATCTTATGTGCTATTCTAGACTATAATCTATCTATGTGCCAAATTTCATCCAGATCTGTTCAGCCGTTCTGGCGTGAAAGAGTAACAAACATCCATCCATCCATCCATACATACATACAAACTTTCGCGTTTATAATATTAGTAAGATTTTTAATTCGAGAAAGTGGCCGCCGCGAGAACAGAACTTCAAGCGGAAGACAAACCAGATAAACATGATTAAAGTTTTCATTAAAAAACAAATGCAGTAATAGAACATCAGGTTATAACTTTGGGCCACCTTGTGGCAATAAAATCAGTTTATTAATTTGTGTGCTTTTGTTTCATATAGAAATAGCTATTTTAAAAACAGTCTTCGTGTTGAAATTGACGGTTCTATTAATGTTGAGTTGTTTTCGTTGTTCCTGTACTCTGACGTCCGAACAACCCTGTCTAAGCGCAAAATGGTAGAAAATTAAATTGAAACAAAAAAAAGCCATTGAACTTAGTAATAACTAGCTGAGTCCAGCGGTTTTACCCACGATTAACAAGCAGCCTATATGCTATTTCAGACTATGATCTATCTCTGTGCCCAATTTTTTTAATTGGGCCCAATTTCATCAAGTTTTAGCGCAGCTGTTCTAGCGTGATTGAGTAACAAACATCCATCCAAACTTTCGTATTTATAATATAATTAAAGTGTGATTCAATGTGATTCAAAATCGATTGACGAAGATTAATTAAGTAAAATATATTTATATTATTTTGGGTAGAAGCTCAAAATAATATTTTTTGTATTATATTCATTACTGCATCTTTGAATAGTTGTTACCTTTTTCCAAATCCGTCTCAATTAATAACAAAGTTCTCCAAATTATCTAAAGAAAGTAACATTCTTGTAGTAAAATAAAAAGAATGCCTTTATTATTACAAAAAGAGAGCAAATAGAAACGGTCCACGATTTCCGTTTTAACAAACAACTTGAAGAGATTAATGGTGTTAGAGCCCATTTACTTATATTTAACGCTGCGCACTTATTCTTTTCCAGAGTGATTTTATTTTCCCGAAAAGGAAAATTTTAGGAAGGAAGAACGCTTTTGATGCGACAATTATCACACTGATATTATGAATACGAAAAATTGGATAACTTGATGCTCAATCACGCCAGAACGGCTGAACTGATCTGGGTAAAATTTGGCACAAAAATAGATTATGGTTTGCAATAGGCTGCTTTTCCTTCGCAGGTAACACCGCGCGGCGCGGCTAGTGTCAAATAAACTGTAATGGGTAATAAACAAAATAGAAAAGTAGTAATTGTAAAAAAAAATACTATCTTCTGTTAAATAAAAAGTACATTTTGAAAAAAAAAAGTATCAAAATAACTATACCATTACATTAAATTAGTTTTTAAAACGAAATATAGTATCACATCGGAAATTTTACTTAAACAGCCTAGACCATCACCTTTCACGGTTATAGTTTAGGCTATTTTCGTAAAAAAACCGAGTTTTTAGACCTTTCTGGTGAAAGCATGAATATTTTAGACCCTTTCATGTAAGAAATCTAAAAGTATTGGGAATATTCTTGTATTAGAAATTTGTCCTGAACAGTTTTTGTGAAAGGTAACGTTGATGTGGGTTTTAGGACAATTATTACTTGGAATAAAGTTTTTAATTAGATAAGTTTGATCAAAGACAGGTCATAATATTAAACCATCTAAAAAGTTTCTAAGCTAGGCTGGATCAAAGAAAAGTCAGATTTTTTAGGAACTTACCTACGTCTGCCTGAAAGAGATCGCTTTTAGTATTAAGGCCGCCAGTTACACTAAAGATTAATTTATTTATCTTCTTATGTTTTTTTGTTACTTATGTGTGAACAATAAAGTGTTTATCTAATTTATCTACGTCTAAAGGTAACCATTCACCATCCTGTCTAGCATCCTGCTCGTACATCTTGCACGTCATTACCGCTTCATGCAGGATGGTATGTGAGTTACATCCTGCTTAGCAGTTCTGCAAGTATTGCAAGGAGGATGGGGAATGGTACCTTAATCTTTAATATCAATATTCATCATCAGCCATAACTTTACGTCAGTCTACCTCACACTGGCCTGATACAAGCTTTGCAATGATTCTTGTTTTTTATTCAAGTCATTGCCAATAGGTGTCTTTCGCTTTATATCAACGTGCGAAACTAGCAGCATGTTACGTTATATATAAACCTTTATAAGTAAAGGTTTACTTGAAGCGCTGATTTTGGATTTAAATAATCCATTGTAATTTTATTCGATAGAAATGTATATAGAATATTTTGTAAAATGACAACTTATTAGTCGTAAACGAAAAAATATATTTTTCTTATTTTTATTCGATTGGTATAAAATGAAAGTTTGTGATAGTAATTTGTACAAATCATACAAGAAAAAATGCGTCGTGAGGTAGACAATTTTAATTCCGGAAAAAGAGAGAAACTCAAAAATTACAGTCAAAATGGCTAGTTTGCCAGATTACGTTAAACTTGCTTCTTATCTTGCAATTTTCTCAAAGTTTTCCGACTGACGTCTCCGATTGTACTTTATATGCTGTCTGTGAGTCGTCCACTGAGTATTTAGGGTTATCAGGAAAGGGTGTACTAAGCCGAAAGGGAGTCTTCGTACTTACCACTTTGAATGACTTTTGTGCCAATCCTGAAATCCCGAAAATAAAACAGCTGTTCCTTATAAAAACCCATCATCAACAAAATGGCATGAAACAGCTGTTTTTAGGGTTCTGTACCTAAAGGGTAGAACAAAACCCTATTATTAAGACTCCACTGTCCTTCCGTCTGTCTGTCTTTCCGTCTATCACCAGGCTGCAATCTCATGAACCGTTATAGTTATAGACAGTTCACATTTTCAGATAATGCATTTCAGTTGCCGCTATAATAACAAATACTAAAAAAGAGAATAAAATAAACATTCAAGGGGACTCCCATAAAACAAACGTGTTTTTTTTGCATTCTCTATGGATAATGGTTCGGAACCTTTCTGGCGCGAGTCTGACAAGAACTTCGCCGGTTTTATTTATCTCATTTTTTTTTTACTATTTGTCTCATAGTAAAAATAGTAAGTATATAAATACAATGACCCCCTTTCGGCTTAGTACACCCTTTCCTGATAACCCTGTATCCATATTTTACTAGTACATACTGTCCGGATATCCCGCGGTCAACAGCCCTGACTGAAATGAGAAGGGAGTGACAGTTTCAGTGAGGTCTGGGACAAGTTTAAATTAATTATGACTAGTATGAATTCATTGTTTCTTGTAACATGTTCCGACTGATAATTAGTTGTTATGATGGGATGTGTATGAATGTGACTGGTGAGGGACCGAGAGGGGAGTTGAAGGAAGGTTTACGCTCAAAGGACGGGTTGTGGGCTATTAAATATATGGGATTAACTGGGGCAAATGCGTCTATGGGGCAATTACGTCTTTAGAGAATGACTGACAAACCAAATATAATACTGACAAATTAGCCGCCACCTACATCTTTTTTCTATCTTTAGTTGAATGTTATTTGTCTTATTTATTTCTTACTAGCTGCACCCCGCGGTTTCACCCGCGGTTAAAAAGTATCCTATGTGCTATTCTAGACCATAATCTACCTCTGTGCCAAATTTCATCCAGCTCTGTTCAGCCGTTCTGGCGTGAAAGAGTAACAAACATCAATCCATCCATTCTTACAAACTTTCGCGTTTATAATATTAGTAGGATAGGATTTGTGAATGGTTTCTCAGTAATTCTCGAAAGGCGCAATTTGCCCCACAGACGTATTTGCCCCAGTTGACCCTATATTAATAAATAATTGATAGTGCTTAGAACGATGCCTGGAGCCTACAATTGACCGAGCGAGCGTCTCGCGCAAACGAAGCGTCTCCGTTTGAGCGTAGGCGAAAATGCTTTTGTATGTCCGGCTGTTCGCCTTTATTCAAATTCATTTATTTCAAATATCATATTCATTTTGGCAACAAAATAAGTCTATACAATTAAAATTACAATTAGTCACATTACACATACAAGTTATAAATTTAATTAGAAGTAAAAAATGTCAGAATTCAAATATATTTTTTAAAATTAAATAATAAGGTTCAGGCGAAGTTTTTTTTTTTTTTTAAATAAACTAGGCATGCGTTTGACCACTGACTCGCTTGATGGGAAGCGTTGCCGTGATCGAAGGTGTAACACGCTTGCCTAAGAGATATTCGTACCTATTCACTTTACTCTTAAACACCCCCTTAGTTAAGCTTTAGGTCGCATTGCTCAACCAATTCTCGTGAAATTTTGCATTTATGGAAAAACAACAAAATGGCGGCTATGTATAATTGCATATACTCGCAAAATCACAAAGCTACTAGTTTAAATAAATACAAATTAAAGAAAAAATGAGTTGTTACATGCAAAATGTTTGTCCCCATCTCAATCAAAAAACTTGTAAAGCATGCAAGCAAGTAAAAATGCAAGCAGGTAAAACCACAGACCATAGCTAGTCTTAAATAAAATAAGTGTAAATCGCTTAATAGAGCTTAATTCTTTAGAATGTTTACGCATTTCATTAGGAGCTAATTGTACAAGAAAATTAAGGTATTTTTCGTAGCTGAGTAAAACGTCTGGCGATCCTTAGAAACTTTGATGGGCATTTTTATATCGCTGAAAGTTCAAGTGAAACTTTTCATATTAATTAATTTGCGTAATTTAGTATCATAAAGTGCTTTTTTAATCCATCTGGCAAGACTGACTGGCTGATTTGAAGGCTTCGTTAGGTTTATGTATTTAGCAAGTGGATTTTTTAGAAGAAATTGAAAATTTAATTTCAATCTAATATCCACCGATTATTCAAATGTAAGCGACTACATCTATTATTTCCAAAGCTAAGTTTAAACTCAAATAATATTAAAATTACGCTAATATTCTTTTAAAAAAAGAAGTGGTTTGATTTGATTATTTCAAAATTAAAATCTCTTGTTTTAGTTAAGCATGTCAGTTCTTCAGTTTTTCAGTTCAGCCGTTAAAATTAATATCTTGCAAAATCAACGGACGTTTGAGATATCAAAAAAAAAACAGAGAGCAAGAAGCGAATTTAAACTACAGGATTACAAATAAGGTTTTATTATAAAAGTCTAGTCTAGCTTTATAAAACTAACTCCATCCCTCAACCGCATTCGAGCCTTTTTAGCCTTTCTACATATTTTTGAATTAAAAAGTGAACTTAGTGATGTCACAGAATAAATAATAATACTACGTGGTGTGCAGTTGTGCACAATTTTCTTGTCAATTATTACCTTCGTAATGTTTTTATTCCATCTAAAGGTTGTCTGGAAAAGATTGCTCTTAAGCGATAAGACCGCCCATTGCGACAATGTTTTTTAAGTGTTCATTTTAGTTCTATAATTGTATTAAAATTTGGTGTCAATAAAAAGTTTTTGTACTGTATTGCATTGTTTAAAATACGTTTTTTTTCAACCGTTCACAAGTTACCTTTTGGTGTCTTAGATAAATGTAAGAACTTATATAGATAAACTTTTTTGTTGTTCATGTTCCCACTGGAAATTACCAAACAAAAGATAATGCTTACTTATTAATCTGTGTAGTCGCGTAACTATATGTTGGGCAGACGTTATTGTGTATTTCAAATTAAGGATTGCAAAAGTGTATAACCTAGTTGAGATTTGGTGAATTTTGTGCTTTATCAGCGAATTAGCGAACAGACCGACACTTACACATCATAAAGTGTAAGACTTTCGACACTTCGACACTAACGTTGACGGACAGGTTAAAAAACGCTAAAAAACAGTCGTAAATTTTCTTCGGCCATTGAACGTTCAAATTAAATTTCCTCTGAATTTTTACGATAAGTCCTGTGCAAAGTTCAGCGTTGAGGATGGTTGAGGCGTTGTAAACCGAACTGGAAGGATTTGAGTGAAATTGGTTGTTTTTGTTCAACGAATAGATTTCTGTTATTTTACTCTACTTAGGTACTAGCTCTATTGGTTTTTGAAACGTGACTTTTTTGTAATACTTAAGTCAATGTCCTCTTTTAGCTATTGATGTGAACAAAGTTTTTAAGTTAAACATATCCTACTAATATTATAAAGGCGAAAGTTTGTAAGAATGGATGTATGGATGTTTGTTACTCTTTCACGCAAGAACGGCTGAACAGATCTGAATGAAATTTGGCACAGAAATAGATTACAGTCTAGAATAGCATATAGGAAAAAAGTATCCTATATGTTATTGGATGCGGGTGAAACCGCGGGGCGCAGCTAGTTTTATATAATTATACAGTAATTATAAAGATTCTTTTAAGATAGGTATCTATCCAAGGAAATTGGTTACCATTCCTACTCTTCTACTTCCTAATTCTATAAAAGCGGAAGTGAGTTAGTGCTTTTGGCGTTAACTACGCAATCGATCATCATGGAATATTGCATCAAAGACAGAAAAGGACATAGGGTTTTTTATCCCGAAAATATTCTGTGGGCTAGTATAATTATGAATTTATCAAACCCATACGAGACTATTTCTATGAATGCCCGCGAAAGCGCAGATACGCCTCTCCTATTGTTCAAAAAGCTAATAATTAACAATAGGACCACTTTCGCGGGAGTACGTGGCATTAGTCTGGTATCAGGTAGCATAATTATGGTGGCATCAGGCTTCAGATTCTGATACGTTATTCGCCTTTTCACAATATTTCGTTATATTAGATCAAATACAGTCAAAACTGAATCTACGACCTTCATTTCATACAAGGTGTAGTAAAAGAATATAAGCTCTCAAATACATTTCTACCGAAATGAAATAAAGACACTATTCCCAAGCTCCTGGTTAAGCACTTAGTGTTTGCTATCAGACGACTCTAGTAGTAATTACAGATAAGTTACGATTCCACCATTAATTGAATATAAATTACAATTTACTGGAGCCCTAGGGCAAGATCGGAGTCCTGCTGAGATGAGAAATATATTTTCTTGGTTTCTGAGTTAGAAATTACAAAGGTTTGAGTGCAGGAGTGGATCTAGAATTTTTGTTGGGGGTGAGGAGGCTGACTCAGGCGAAAGCATGATCCTATAAAACAAGGTCTAGCACTCAGAAATCACGTAATGACGTCATCGACATCCGTCTCTTTCGAACTTGTTGTAAATGACTTATTTCTTGATCTTGTTTAAGCATCGATTGTCGTCACTACGTGTTGCTTAATGCTATACGTTATTTTTTATATTAACCATGCGGAGCGGAATACATAGCGGAGTATATTATTATACCATGAACGAAAGTAGGTTTAATAAGGTATGTAAAGGTAGGTATGTTAATAATCTGAGCTACGCCGACGATATGGTGCTGCTCAGCCCCACGATAAAAGGTCTTAGACAGTTAATTTCAATCTGTGAACGTTACGCTAAAAAACACGACCTAATTTACAATGTCAAAAAGACGGAAATGGTGATATTTAGATCTGGAAAGGGACCCGACAATGTTCCCGGTGTTTGCCTCAACGGACAGACTATTAAAATTGTAGAGAGCTTCAAATACCTTGGCCATGTCGTGACTTCGGACTTAAAAGATGACAAAGATGTCGAGCGACAGCGAAGAGCCCTATGTGTTGTTGGCAATATGATTATTAGAAAATTTAGTAAATCATCTTCGGAAGTGAAGATCACCTTATTTAGATCTTTCTGCCAGTCTTTTTACACTTGTCAACTCTGGACAAAGTACACCAAAAAGTCATTAGACGGTATCCGAGTTGCCTATAACAACATTTTTAGGCAACTAATGGGGCTCAAACGCTATTGCAGTGCCTCTGGCATGTTCCTGGAAGCGCGCGTTAATTCCTTCCAGGCTATACAGAGAAGCCGAATAGCGAAGTTTATGTCCAGAGTTTTCAAGTGTAAAAACACTATTATTAGGAGTCTGTCAGAAAGAATTTTTTTGACACCTGTGTACGGACGATGGCTGCAAATTGCAGCTTGAACGTAGGGAACATGTACATGTACTATTTTATTGTACCAATTTTAATTTTAAAAATTTTATTTATTTTTTTATTTTATTTTAATTTAATTTGACTGTTACTGTTATGTAAACAAATATTATGGATCTCGTGTCTGAATTAAAGCTATATTATTATATTATTATTATTATTATTATTATTATAATAATGGTAAGATTTTGGTTTGCGGAGCTTGACTTAGTTGAAAGTAACTTTCTTCAACGCAAGTAAACACAAAAACATTATATAGGCAGTGGACACCGCGCAAGTACATTATGCAATTTGCGCAATTGCACCAACTTTTGCACAAATTGTTTGCGGATGCAAGTAGCTGTGATTATTGTAGAGTGTGACTTAGGTATTTTTGGGAAGGGGAGACTTGAGCTATTTAGCCCCCTCCTGGATTCGCTAGTGCTTGGATGTTATTCGGGCCTAATAAACTGATAATTACTCGTGTATTTCGTTTTGTCCCATAAATAGTGGAAAGCTATTATTGGGGACGATTTGGGTATTTGCTCTTACTATTATTATACTCACCATTTTATGAAGAATTTTGTAATAGGAGCTAATTGCACTATTTACATAATAATAATTGTTTTATTTTAATTTAACATACATAACATAACATATCGTCACACCTTTCCCCCAAAGGAGCTGGTAGAGGCGTAATACAACAATACAACACCCACACTTTGCCGCACAACATTCAGTTCCAAATGTGACAAAGAGCGAGCTTGTCGCCATACACTAGGCTCTTTTCATGTAGCTGATGACATACAGATGCAGATGTTTTAATTTAAAGTACTTATTATGTAGTAAAAGATAGATTACGTTTTTAACGTAACACACTATCCACAGGCTATTTCTAAAAAAAAAAACAATTAAAGTTATTACATTTTCCAATGAAAGAGCTCTACTACGACCTAAATAACTCTGCTTACTTCAAGAAAATCAACATTCTCCAGGACTATAAATCCTTATTTTTCCATAAGTACCCCCAGCACGCGACACACTTAACAAACTCACGTAAAATTAAAAAGAAATTCCTATTGCATTGGTATAATGCAGCGAATCATGGGATGCCGAATGGGGATCAGAATTGCAAGGGGCGAGGCGGTCGGTTACCTCGACGACCTACTTATCGTTGGGCGATACTCACACTGTACATTGATGTTTGTACGTCATCATCTGCTATATGACTGGAGCCTGGTCTATGGCGACAGGCTCGCCCCGTCACATTAGGGACTGAATATCGTTCGGCGAAGTGAAGGTGTTGTATTATACCTCTGCCAGCCCCCTCGGGGGAAAGCGTGACGATATGATACTCACACTGTTTACGTACACTACACCATGATCTAAAAAAACACGATTTAGCCTTCTGGGAGTTGACACCCGAAGATAAAGAGTGAACACCTGAACACATCACTCTTTACATTCTTTATCTGTCTCTTTCCTATCATAGAATGCGTGGATGAGATCGTTTTTAGTTATAAGGCCATCAGTTGTTTTACTACAGTTATATATTTCTTTTCTTATGTTTTATTTCCCTTGTGAACGATTAAGTGTTTATCTATCTATCTATCATCATAGTGGATCGTCATCATCTCTATCGAACTTGTTGTAAATTAATTCCAGTCTTGCTTATGCATCGATTAACATAACGTGTCATTCACGTGAGATTTTTGTCTCGGAACGGCATAGTATATAGTCGGCGGAGTATTTTATTATACCGTACACTAGATCACACGTGCTACACGATAAGTCGCTACATTGCGCTGGACCGCGTTTAACGTATCAAAGCAGGTATCTCAGTTTTGGTAGAAGCCTCGCGGTAGAACATTGACAACGTTTTCCGCGCGAGAGATTTGGTCTCGTCATTTGCGTTTCGTACAGCATCGTGTCGTGTCGCGGGACGCGAAGTAGTGTGAAAGTCGCCTTAAGTTTTCTATTTATTTATATGTGCTATCTCCCGGATTAATTGAGTTCGGGATTAGACTAGGTACTAGGGGTTTCTTTTTGTTTTACAATACTATCTTTTAGCCTGTGGTGTCGCTCGCATTTCAATACCTATGGCACTGAAAGACATAATGTAGCTTATTAGTGGTGAAAGGATTTTTAGAATCGAGATTCAAGATATTTTATTTGCAACCATACAATACAAGATGTTAAGTCGTTGCGGAGATTAGCCCGACAGACTTACAAATGTATACATTATACATATAATATTGGTATAGATTACTGCTATGCTACATTCTTAGTTTAGTGACTAACTGCATTTTCATTAACCTTCTTAGTTTTTAACTTAAATGTCGTCTCGAATGTTAGGAGGTTGTTATACATAGTTACTTAAAACAAAACTAAATCCCATACTATGTTTGTTTAAAATCAATATTTGTCTAACAAGGAAGAGACACAAAACGAGTTAATATTACATATTCACTACGGCCTGGATTATACGCTATGTACTCGTATGTGTGTAGATGTTGACTAAACACACAACTACTAAGCCAACTAAGTTATTACGCATTTGGCAATTCACAGTATTTTGTATTGTAAGCGACAAAATATCTCACCGTCGTGGATTGGACTGACTGTAATTAAATAAATAAATAAATAATAAATAAATATTCTGGACACTTGAACACACGGTCGTCTGACCCCAAACTAAGCAAAGCTTGTACTATGGCGGCCAGAGACTGATATACATACTTATATACTTTTAAATACATACTTAAATAGATATTAACACCCAGACATAGAACAAACACAAATATTCATCATATGAATGTTTGCCCTAGGTGGGAATCGAACCCACGCCCCCTAGCTCAGAAGGCAGGTTCACTACCGGCTGAGCCACCGAGGCAGTCAAATTGTCTTGGTATTCGATTGGGAATCCAGATTGGATCATAATTATTAATGTTGCCAGCTTAGAGTTTCGAAATCTGAATCTAAAATCTAAATTTGAATATGATTCGCAAATCAAATTTGCACACCTTAGGCCGCGTCTAGGGTGACGCGGGGCGTTTTGCACCGAGAGCGTCGTCACGTCACGCGGGCAAACCAACCGATAATGTATGAGAGCGTTCAGGACTTCAGGGGACCTACCATGACATTTTATTGTTATGATGGTAACGTTTTATTTTCGACCGTGGACCTTATTGCAAGGCGATACGATCCGCGGTCGCGCAGCTTCGACAATAAAACGTAACCGTCATGGCAAAAATATGTCATCGTAGGCCCTCTGGTAGAAGCGTGTTGACATACATTCTGTTTTTCACGCTGCGCGATATGGACCATGGATATAATGTCCTTCAGCATTTCACTCATGACAACCATCTTAGGCCGTAAACACTAAAACACTAAAATAATCTTAAAAAAGCTGAAATCTACTAGAAAATACCAAATAATTTTTACTTCCTACGTAATGCTACCAATACCTCCAAATCTACCATAAAAGTAGAAGGCTACTGGATCTGGTCACGCCGGTGGTGCAAGTAGAAGCGTGTTGACGTACGTGCTGCTTTTCGCCCGCGCGTCGCGACTATGCACGCACCGCGCAACGGCCCGCCTCTCCCTAAGTGAGGCCTTAAAGTTTAACTTCAGGTAAACAAGTGACGATGTTGTCGACCTTTCTGACAGTTCCAAAAATAGCGCCACTCTCAAGTGAGCTCATAAAGTAGGCTCTGATTGCAATTACAGGGCTCTAAGTGAGAATACTGCTCTAATGTAGCCACAGTGTACGCTGTCAAACAGTACGCAAACTTTTGTGAAAAACTAGCGACTCGCTTCGATTTCATGAGTTGCTGTGCTTGCTACCTAACTTCACAGTATCACCCGCTAGGCTGATTTGAAGATTGCTTGAAAACGTCAAATTTACTCCGTTTGGTATCTTTCCCCGGAAGAGACTGGCAGAAGTGCCCAACAACACCCACACTTCGCTGAACAGTATTCAGTCCTAAATGTGACAGGGGCTTTAATTATATCGCAGATGACATTGAATATGCACAATGATACAATTGTTGATAAATGATCAGATTGATGAGTGCCTTCGACTGAGATCGAAAACGCACTCTCTGGCTTGAGATGCGAGCTATCTGCCAACTAGGCTACCATCGCACCTTATCTACAAAACAAAGTGAATCTAAATCGATAACGGTTTTCTGTTAATTCAACAAGCGTGATTCATGAAGATCTTGTGTAAGAAGTTTATCTACTGAAGTAGCTGTGGTCCTCAGCTGTCGCGTCGCCACGCTATGACGTTCAGCCGGCACAGTAAAACAGTTTGATCGACCTATCTTCTTTACTACCACTTCGGTTTACTGCACGCGTTACTGCTCGCACATAAATTGATATTAATTGCTCACGAATGATAATTTCATTGAAATTGGGATATTTCTGAAATTATTTTATAGGCGCTTTGTTTCATTTTCTAACCGACTCCCAAAAAGGAGGAGGTTCTCCATACAAAAGTTTAAAAAATTTGCTTATGATCTCATAAATCATAAGCATTGCTCTGTCATCATTAGGCCGATTTAAAACATATTTTTGCATTTGATTGGATGGATATTGCTGGTGCGTTTGTATCAAATAGTAGGTATATTGTGCCGCCTATTACAAAGTTTCTAAAAGAAACATCTACAAGTCGTAAAAATCTTTCTAAACATTTGCAGCCTACTTGCGACAAACTTAACCGGAAAAATAACACAATAACACCGTCCAAGTGAAGAGCCTCCTCTTTCACGCTTTCAGTTTTATTGTGATGACTTCTATTGAGGTTACTCGTATAAAATAATCATATTTTGCTGTGACTTTTCAAAGAACTTAGTCACTTTTTGTAAAAATCTATGGTTTTCTTGATCTTTCATTTCAGAAATCCAAAAAATATCCAATATTTTAATAGCTTTATTACACGTTAATGTAAAAAAAAACGAATAAAGTTAAAAAAAATTAAATAAGTACTTACTTCCGTGATTTTAATTTTTTTTACCGCCGAAACGGAGAAGGTTTATCAGTCGACGCGTATACCTATATTTCAAAAATTAAAAAAAAACTTAGGTATACGTACATTAGTTTAATGCCGTAGTTCAGAACCGCCCCGCGGTTTCAGCCGCGTTTAAAAAGTCACATTAATATGTGCTATTCTAGACTATAATCTATCTCTGTGCCAAATTTCATCCAGATTTGTTCAGCCGTTCTAGCGTGAAAGAGTAAGAAACATCCATCCATCTTTCCATAAATTCTTACAAACTTTCGCATTTATAATATTACTAGGATTTCTTGCTTTTAAATTTATTGGAAGGTTTAAGTTTTTGTTTAAAAAGTTTTTTTTTTGCCTACAATGAGCTATTAAAAATTTGCACTTTCACAAAAATATTATTAAACAACAAATTTACTCTCGTGATTTTGATTTTGTGACATAAATCTATTTCCGAAAGTACATATTTTGTATGAAAATAAAACAACAATTTCGGAATCATTTCCGCCCTAGTAAGCTCCAGACACAAATAACCGTAACCGAAAACTCTAACGTATCATTATCAAAGGTGTTCGTTTCTTCAGTTTTGCATAAAGCCTCTTTTCCCTGATGGCCTGTTACCGTTTCTTATGTAAATCGAGGTTCAATTTACAAGTACAAACATGTGGTGGCCCACTGCGCTAGTACCGGCGCGTTCACCTTGGAGCAGTGGCTGTCAAAGTTGATTGGACCGCGATCAACCTTACAAAAACTTTCAAATTCGACACTCATTCAAAATAATACTTAAATATAAGCCTCTTTAGTAATACACATTGTGTAGCTTCGGAATAGTTAAGTGTTAATTATAGTAGAATAGTTATACTTATGCTTTATCTTTCGGATTCGGATAAAGACAAAACACTGTGTATCTAATCCGAGGCTACACTACGATTATTAGGAAGGAGTAGTTATTAATAAACTAGTGCTATTTTTTAATCAAAAAACTTCACCATATACCTATGTACCACACAAGAATAATTTTTTCGAGGCCAAACTTTTACTATTCGCTTGAGATCCACCAGTGTGCAATAGGCCATAGATTGAGAAATGCTGCCTTAGACCTATTAGGTAGCTTTGGTTCTGTGGATCATCAATTTTGTATAGAAACGACGCGTATTAGCGTGAATGAAAAGAAAGATCCGTGCCGTGAAATGAAGCAGCGTAAATTACTTTGTGACACCCTTTTAGGGTTCCGAAGTGAAGCAAGGAAATCTAATGTTTTGTCATGTCTGTCCGTCTGTCTATTTTTATAACTGCCTGTCTGTCTGCCTGGAATTGAATAATGTTGTGTAGAGCGAGATGACTAAATTCAGCTAAGTGTAATAAACGCTTAAGAACTTGCTTAAACTTTTTGTTAAATTTTTAATTTAAAGAAGCAAGTTAGTTCAGATAGGCCTAATGGTTAGCCTATTATAATATGTCAGTATTATTTTTCAAAACGTTTTGTAGCGCTGCGTAGCGCTACGAAGCTTAATAGCTTTGACAGTTGACCGAGAGTGGCACTTTAATCTATGCACTGTTATGTTTTACATAGTGTCAGTATCCTGTCTATAATTAATCTTGATTAAAAAAAAACAATTCAAATGCTTGATTAAAAATGTACTACAGTTATTCTTTGCATAACTATAACTTAATATCAAGTGATGAGTTTAAGAAAAATAGTTATTTGTTTGTTTGTTATGCTTTTACGCCTTAGCTTCCCTACCGATCATTATGAAATTTGACATTATCAGGGTACATAAAAAAGGCATAGGCTACTATTTAGCCGCAGGCGACACCGCCAGTCGCGGCTAGTACTAATATATAATTAATTTTAGGGATTTAGGACTTCTTTCGCAAATCATTTCCTTTTTTTGGGCATAAAATATATTCTCATCCCAGTGTCGGTTTCAGAATAAATCAGTCAGGTCAAAAGGTTCAATACACCTGTAGGTTATTGAACTTAATCAAAATCGTAATATTTTCTACCGGAATATTTGCTCAGGTAACGTTTGCTTAACAGAACACGGTTACGAAGACTGTTACGAATAGATACCTAACTTTACCACAACGCGCGGTTATTTGGTTGACCTGAGTACAGGTTATGGAAAAACAGATTGAAAAAATTGTGAAAAATAACCGCTAATAAAATAATACTTAGTTTAATTTTTTTGCCAGATGGTAATTAAAGCAATTAAACTTATTCACATTAAACTAATATGCAGGTATTGCATTCCGAGTCAAAAATGTTCACGTGGGTCAAATTAGCAATTGACTAATTATACACTTACCCACATCATCTCGTAACAAATCTAAATAAACTTTAAATCTAAAATAGAAGGGTACTCTCTCACGTATGAGCCGCGAATCGAAACAAAATTGATCTGCGTGAACCATCGAAACAAACTATCAATTTTTATACTATGACTTATAATAACAAAATACTAAATATTAGCTCGGTTCGTTACCTGTTACTCAAAACTTTATTGACAATATAATGAACTAAAATAGGATTACATCAATTCAGCTCGTTTGCCAAAATGGCGCTTGTAAAATGAGGTTTTTTATGCTCGTCAAACTAGGCATTTGACCACAACTTATGTAATGTTATGTGCAATCGCATATGGTTAACACATATATACACACCATTCATTCATTCATGGTTACACATCCATTTCTAACACACTCAACGAACAGCTTTAAAAAAAAACTGTTGAAACAAAGATTCTTGCTTTATTTTTATCCTTCGGAACAAAGTTTTCCCTCTATCACTTCATAATCTTCCAAAGTCCTCAGAGATACGTAAGCCGTAGATACACTTGCAAATAGTGAGTTTGCGTTTTCAATCGGTGCGAGTCGGTTTCCCGGTCACCCAGTTACAAGCTTTTAGGTTTTCAGCCGCCATTCAGACCGCAAAGGCCTGAAAACTATTCAAATGGATCGGAACGTGGAAGCTTTTATTTTTATAGATTTTTTTTGAGGGCGGGTTTTTCGATTCATATTTTTTAACAACGACAGAGCGAGGTAAATCGTTTTTGAGGTTTGTATTTCTCTATAGTTTTATTTCTTAAGTAGGGGACTGTTTCCGGAGCTATATGGATGTTTTATATGTGAAGCTAAGTTACGACACGGTCAGTTCTAAGATGGGTGACCGCGACCGGGTGTGCACTACAGTGAGTTGAAAGATAATATAAAAAGCAAAGCCTAAAAAACCGACTTCCCATCCTGTAATTCGTCATCCATGTGAACATTTTTTAGACTTTTGTTGATATTTAAAAACTGCTTAAAACAGCTTTAAAAGTTTTCGCTGACAGTATATCTTAGTGTCAGCGAAAACTTTTAAAGCTGTTTAAAAATTTAAGCTTTTTAAAAACGCTCTATGCCGTGCCATGTCCATTATTGCCCATACTTATATTTTCACCTCCCAAGTTCGGAAAGATTTTGTTTATCACTCGAAATCTAATTAAAAAAGTGCAAATGTGCATTTTATCCGTTAGTGTGGAAAGAGTTTTTAATATTCGAATCTTAGAATGACTGCACTGGCCACCACGGCTGCATGGAAAGCTAAGTTATTCGGCGCCTCGTACTTTTGAAACCCGCATTTTGCTCAGGGTTCAATACAAGTACTCGCGCCAAAAAACAACTTTGCAGCATTGCAAAACAAATAACCATTAATCCATTATCATCTCAATTAAAATCAATCTCTACCAACCAACTAGTCAGTAATATAATGTGATGTGATTCGTAGCATAGTTAATGCTGTGAGTGAATTCGCGCGTCGTGTTGGCCCGGTTTCACGTAATACCGCGCTTGGCTGGCTCGGCGAGAGGCTTACGTTAATTCCTCTACGTATTGGGCGGAAATTCAAGAAAATCTTGATGTACCAAAATGGTACAGGAAGTTCACTTTTCTTGAGAACTTTACTGGTATTGTACTTAACAATAGTTGCGTTTTTGTAGTTGCATCTTGGAAATTGACCAATTTTTCTTAAAATCGCCTGGTTTTTACTCGACTGTGCAAGAAGGAGGGTTATGTTTTCCGAGTGTATGTAAGTATCTATGTGAGTATGTAAGAGGTTTTTTTTACCACGGCCTACATTGGTGCTTGCCCGTGCTCGTTCTGCCATTCAGCACACCCTCAGAGCACTTAATCGACTCCTGACCAAGACGCCTGACTGTGATGTGTTTGCGGATGAATAGAAGGACACAAGGTTGACGTGTTTAGAGTACTGCGAGAAGAGAGTCCGTGGTATGAATGATGATAATTATGAACACTAATGTTTGACACGACCACGTACAATACTTGTATTATTTATTATATTAGTACTTTGATTTGATTTATTAATTTGTATCATATTCTTATGTAATTTTATTTTCAATTCAATTTACTTTTACACACATGTTAATAATTACTTTACTCATTAAATTTTTCATTATTTGATAAGTGTATCTAATGTAATTGCTTTTTTGTAACCGTTTTAGTTATCTCTATAAATTAAATAAATATATGAAATATAGCTTATAGTTTGATAGATTTCGACATGTGAGGTGTCATTTGAATCGTCTTGATAGTGGAAGTGACATAGGGTACAACATTTAATTTATTAGGTGGGTATATCCGGAATGTCAGAATGTTATGTATTTTGCAGTCGGATTTTTGTTTTATTTTAATAATGTTACTTGTTCATGGTGGGTTAGGATTAAATATTCTACGTCTGACCTTATGATGTAAGTTTTCTGTTTTTTGATAAAATTACATCAAGATTAGTTCAGACTTCAGACAGAAGAAAAATTGATTTTATTTTTGTTGCTTCTACGTCTGAATCGTTCTTAATTTTGTGTAAGTAAATATCTTTTTTATCCTTATAAAGATAAATGCTTTCCTCAAGACATTTTTTTTTATTCCGGATAATCTAAAAATAAGGTTAAAACCGCTGAGTGCGGGTAAAAATAATCTCCCAAACTGTCATCTAGCAAGAACACTTCTCTGTCATATCTCAACACCTTCCTAGACCTTACCAGACAAAATCTCCAGCCAATTTGCTCCCGTCGCGCTTTATAATATTCCACATCTCAAACTAAAAACTAGTTTCAGCAAAATTCGTCCCCAAAACAAAAACCTACCATTCCTCCAGAGCTTCGTCTAAGCTAGCTAGCAGCTACCAACTTACCCATGAAGTTCATTGCGAGAGCTAACATCTTATTTTTGGAACAACGCTGTTGGACAATTTTAGTTCCGTCATTTAGCCAACTGCATGGGTAAGGTGGTCGGGTAATTTTCACATCGGATGCAGGCAGACTGTCGCGCTGGCGAGGTCAGTGCCCTGCTATGAGCTATGTGTAAGTTAGCCAAGTAATCCGAAGTGCCGGATCACTTTTTTCGCGTTTGTTTGCGTAAACAAAGAGAAAGGGCGGTTTTGAATCTCTTATTTGCATAACGTTGTGCAAATTTAATAAAAGGGTTCTATTTTTAATTTCGTGAAAAAAAAAATACTAAAGAGCGGTAAAAATACGGTCCACCTGATGCGGTAGCTTCCGCTTATGAATAATTTTGATTAGTTAAAACATTAATTGATCGTATTGTTTTAATAACTTGGGACTACTCGCGTTAGTGCGAGTATAAAGCAGGGCTTCTAAAGCCAGAGGTTGCGGATTCGATCCTAGCCGAAGGCAAACAATTTGTTCATTTGTGAACATTATGTGCTTATTTAATGTCATCTACTACATTACTGGAGCCCAGTGTTTGGCGATATATGCTCGCCTCTGTCACATTTGAAACTGAATATCATCCGGCGAAGTATGAGTGCTGTAATACGTCTCTGCCAACCTTTTCGAGGGAAAAGACTGAACGATATGTTATGTTATGAAACTCAAATTTGGCTATCTAAGAAAATGACTAAAATGCAAGCCTATTTCTGAAGCTAAATAAAATAGTAAGCAAAGCTTAAAAAACCACTTTCCGTCATCCATGTAAACAGTTTTAAGACTTTTGTTGATATTTTAAAAACTGCTTGACTAATTTTGATAAAATGGGACTATCTAAAGTATGACCTATCAAACAAAAAAATAATCATTGAAATCGATTCATATAGGCGGAGTATTAATCGCGTAACAACATAAATTACAGTCGCATGAGAACCTTCTCCTTTTTTGAAGTCGGTTAAAGAGAGTTTTATGAACGCAGTAAAAAATTGTAGAAGTGAATAAATAGCTAACGTCGATAGCACGTGTGTACCCGAGTAAATAAAGGCATACAGACGGGTTACGGGTAAGCTCCGAATTCTCCCATTTTTACCCCGTTGCTCCACTTAGGGGCTATATAAAATAAACCGAGCTTTACGGCTTCGCCCTCGATGTTTCCCTAACGTTAACGCTGGCTTTGATGGACGGCTTCGTGATAAGATGGACATATGACGAGTTCTTGCGAGATAATTTTTATTTAAGTTGCTATGAAGGGTTTAGAGGAGCGAGAGTAATTTAGCGTGCAAAAGATTTGCTGGTGCCCCGGTGTATGGCGACAAGCTCGCTCCTCGTCACATTTGGGACGAAATATCGTCCGGAAAAGTGTGGGTGTTGTACACCTCTGCCAGCCCCTTCGGGAGAAAGGCATAACGATTTTCATGTTTATGTAAAAGTTGCTTACTCGTCTTGTTGCAAGTAGTGCCTACCAAATTCTTGAAGACAGATTTATCAAACTTGACAAAGTAGTGGTACTTAGTTACTGTTGTTTTACAGTAAAACTTGCTTTAGAATAAAAACCTTATGAAAGTCGGTCCTGCCGTTTTAGACATATGTACATTCAACCACATTAACCTCACAGTCACAAACATTATTTAAGTAAGTACCTAACTGTTAAGTACGACCTTCCTCAGTCCGTCGGCATGACAGCTGTCATACATTTTCGGTGCCCTGTGTGGACAAGCGCTTATGGTAATGTTTGTCAAAACGGCAGTTACACACACGCAACCTCTTAAAGTAACAGCTGGATTAACAGCTCCAAATGCACATTACACACACACACGGCCTCTGGACTCTGACTCCAAATTCATATACTTATGTATACCTTATTTTTTTCCATCTTATGTGGACAAGGAAGAAATTCACCAAATACTCCAAAGCTTTCCTTCAATGACTTCCACTTAAGCTTTAATTTACTTCTATACAATTTTCTTCAAGCACTGAGTACGTAATCCAAAATTGCAAATGAGAAAACACTCGGCTTGGGTTCAATTAAAGTTTTCTTTTCCTAGAGGTCAGGGATCCGGGAGCAATGTCTTCAATGTCAGTACTAGCTTCCTGAAAAACTTTTATTAAATAATAAGGGCTCTTTCCATTGTAAGTTGAAAAAGTTAGATAGATGTAGTATTAAAAATAGTACTAGCTGTGGTTAAAAAGTATCCTATGGGCTATTCTAGACTATGGTCTATCCCTGTGACATACTTTATCCAGATGTTCAGCTATTGTGGCTTGATTGAATAATAAACATCCAACCATCCAAACTTTCGCATTTATGACATTAGTGTGATTAGTATGTATTATTGGTGGATGTCGACAGGCTCGCCCCTGTCACATTTGGGACTAAATATCGTCCGGAAAAGTGTGGGTGTTGCACATCTTTGCTAGCCTTTTGAGAAAAAGGCGTGACGATATGCATTGTATTATTTAATGTGCAAGTATCATGATTACTCGTATTTCGTTTGGTAGTTAATCTATAGTTGACTCAACTGACGTTTGCTTGCAAGAATTGTAAGTTATTATTTAATAAATGGACTCTTAAATGTTATAATAAATGAACTTAAACGTGCTTAAGCGTGTCTCAACTTTAAATTGAGAACATTGAAAAAGCAATAACAAATGACATAATTTGACAACAATTCCTTTCTTTTAGATACCAAAATGGTATCTAAAAGAAATTAGGTAGCATTGTAAAGGTTACATATTTATGAAAAAAAAGTTCTTAGATTCTTCATATACATGAAAGTATCTCTACTAAGATTAAAATTGTTAAATTGACCGGCGAAACACAGCTAAAAAAATACTAGAGAACAAATTTTAAATGATGAAAAATGAAAAACTAAGAGATTTTTTCCCACATCTGTACTCCAAAAATGGCCTCAGCTTATCAAGTAGACCGCCCTTAAAAGATCCTTTTCAGCATTTTCAGGTATTTCGCCTGAGATTGATTCTGATCTAGACTGTTTGACAGCGGGTCCCAAGCGATCCTTTTGTATTCCATACCACTCGACGGAGATACCTCGTGAAACCTGAGTGGTCGCTTAAAATAGTGCAGTTAGGGACTAGTTACAATAAGTGCTCGCAGAACGCGACCGACACGCTCCAAGATTCCCGAATGCCACCAAGATTTTTAATAATAAGTGACGCAGCGCGTTGTAGCGGTGGGTGGCGCTCGGCTTGGTATTCGTAGGCGCGCTCGGAGAACATTTTGCTGTAATAAAACGTATAGTTAGCGCTCCCGAGTGCTTATTATAACTAGGCCCTTAAAAATGTTTGAGGGTCAACAAACACTCAACTGTCGATAAAAGTCAAAGGTAAAGGTAGAATAGAAGAATTATTTATTTGAGAATATTTTTGATTATCTTTATAATACGATAAGACGTATTAAGTTAGACATCTTTGTTCTGGTACAATTTTTATTTTATTTTTGGAGCGAAAAATATTTATGCCATTTTTTAGTCAACTAACCAGAGTTAATAACTCAGAAAAAAACTAAGTCTGCCAAATGTTCCTTCTGGGAAATTAAAAATTAAACTTATTTTTAAACGGGGGCCTTCAGCCTTTAAGTGGCTAAAAACATTCACTTAACATCTTTTTACTGTAAGACAAAAAAAAATTGAAATCTCCATTACATAATTAAATAGCCTACCTATGTTGCCATGTCACCTAAATCTGGGTGTCACCTCATTAGACAATCCTTCGGATGGGGATTTAGATAGATTTGGTAGATTGATGAACTGTAAGCTCATAACGTAGGTACGAGTATGTAACATTACCTACTTTTATGCTGTTACTATACATACCAGTAATCAGTAGTTCCAGTCGAAGAAACTTTAACTATGTTTTGGGGGCTGAGCTACCCACGTCCGTAGGAGTGTACTCTATTCTGATTCCCTACACGTGGTCCCCGGGTAGTGCTAACCGGGTAGCAAACTCTGGTGGGAGGCTTCGGTCGTGGCTAGTTACCACCCACTGGACCAAGTCATGCCGTGAAATGACCTAGTCGTGTTTCGGGATGTGGTCCGGTGTAACCGTTCCGAAGACGGGTCTGAGCAGTGGCGCACTTGCAGCGCCTCACTCAGCAGCTTCTTCACTCTACAAAACTTCAAGGCTAGAGAGAATAAGTGCCTCATGGGTCGTCGTGCTCCATCTTAGACCACAACGTCGCTTAACATCAGGCGAGTTGGTGGTCAAACGCCGACCTATTCTACATAAAAAAAAAAAAAAAATGTCGATTGATAAAAAAGTATAGGCATACCAGTAAGTAATATAAACAAACAAGATCAAGGCAAACACTTCGTTGAAGGTATAATCTCACTTTTTCTAAATTTCAATACACTTACCTAATTTTTTTCAGCTATTTTTCTTTAGCTATACAGGGTTAGTCCAATATTAAAAGTTGTTGAAATACAATTTTGAGTACTTAGATTCAGATTCAGATTCTTTATTGACCTTATAACAATAAACCGATATATTAGGCAAGTCATTTACAATTTTCTTAAATATATACGAGTACATAGGTAAGTAAATTTAGCTATCAAAAGATTTAAAATAATAATCAAAAATTAAAACATTGAAATGATCATATTTTGGCATGCAGGTGTACAAATAAAATTCAAATAATTAAATGTTTGTAAAAAAAAAAGAAATTAAAAGTAATTTTATGATTTAGTGTTACTAAAAAATAAATAAAAAATAGTTATACAATTTATACGCTTAAATACGCGTTTTAGGCTAATTTTTCATCATCACATCATTCATCGTCATTCGTTTAGGAATTAATGTTAAAATGAATATTTCTAACAAAACCACGAAACACATGAGTTTGCCCCGACACGCTCTTCACGGGTGTTTGTCTCATCTTCTGACCTTTTAGTAGCCTTGCTATGAAACCTCTCAGCCCACGAAGCAAACTGAAATGAAATACGACGCAGGTGATCTTGAATATGCAAGGCGCGGCGGGTAAGCAGCTGAAAAGAAAATAGAGCTTAGAATGCACAGACAGAACAGTTTTTAAACCAATAGCTGTAAGTAGCGTAATATTATTGCCCTGCAGGCCTTGCATACGCAACGCAACAAAAGTATGTAGACTCTTTTTATCGAGACAAACGGATGTATGCACATAGCGCGCATGCTAGGGGTGCAGATATTGCGATTGGTACAGCATAGTATGGCGTACAGTGACAGTATTGGTATGGCTCGCCCCTTGTCACATTTGGGACTGTATATCGTCGGCGAAGTGTGGGTGTTGTACACCTCTGCCAGGCCCGTCAGGGGAAAGGCTTGACGTTTATGTTACGTTGTGTTGTGTAACTTTTGGTAACAGATCTACATTTATACAACACATTGTCTGAAAACAAGAATGGAAAAACTTCCTCCCTTGTCGTAAGCAAAATGAAGAAAGCTCCCTGAGATTGTACCCTCTATATCATCAAATCTCTTCTCAGCCCTCAATTCTCACGTGTACCGCAGTAGGTGTTTCACCTTTCAACCGCCTTTGACTCGGCCGCCTTTCAGTAGCTCGGAGGAAGCATATTTATTAGTAGTTATAACTGAAGGGTTGCGTCGGAAGGTGAAGGTTAAGGAATTATGAATTTGCATCTTAGCGTTCCTCTCATAACCCTCTGGGAGGTAAGGGCTAAAACACTAAGAAGGTAACTAGGGTATACGAAATACAGCCAGACCTATTTGCCTATAACTTTTGACTCATTAGAATATTGCTATTAATTTTTACCCAATTGCGCAAGATGGAGTGTTATGAAGCAAACTTAAGTAAATTAGTCCTGTCAAAACTATCTTCAGTAATTATCGCGTATTTAAAACAAGTTAAAGTTTGCGCTTTAGTTTCTTTGTAGTAGGTAAGTAATCTTTGGAACTACTGAGCCTATTTTAAGGTTTTATACCGGGGCTTAGATTTTTCTTCATCGGCTGCGACTGGCGTAACAGTATATTACTCGTATATGATGAAGGCAAAAGTTTGTGAGTGTGTATGTTTGTTACTTCTTCACGCTCAAACGTATGGACGGATTTTGGTGAAGTTTTTTATGTACGTATGTAGGTTATATATACCCTGGATTGCCACATAGGCTACTTTTTAATTGCGGGTAACTCTGTGGGACGCAGCTAGTCACAGAATAGAAATAAGGTTATAATGAGTAGGTATAGTTCAAGAGCAATATTCTACTGTTACCGATGGTAGTTACGTAGTCCGCAGAGTCTGGTGTCGCAGATGCACCGGCTGGGGAATAGAAATGAAATTGGAAAAAGGTCACGAAGGCACGCTTTCGATAGATATTGTGGAAAATGGAAAAGATTATAGGTTGGGTAGATTTACTATACTATTAGATTTATGATTGAACTGCCTCGGTGGCTCAGTTGGTAGTGAATCTTCTGAGTTTGGAAATTGTTGGGAGCTTGGAAATGAGCTGGAAGAATGGTTGGATGCTCGGGAATGAGATGCTATTCAATTATTCCTAGTGAATAATTAAACACACACGACGCAAACACGACGATGGGTATTTATGGACACTTATAGCTTTACTAATAAAATAGTTTAATAAAATCCACTACCCTAAAGGTTCTTACAAATTGAAGTCTCCAATTTTCACTCATGTTTTATGCATTTTTCTTCAGATATCACTTTGGAAGCATCTCATTTGAAAATTTAAGCCATCCTTTCTACACGGAAATGTCATGAATTGAAGGCTGATTTACCAAGCTCGTTTTTTTTTTTAGTTTTGTAGCTAGCCGATTTTTCTTTCTTATAAATCATGTCGATCTAGTTGAGAGTGAGGCCTAGTCTACGAAGATGCGGAGCGCTCAGCGGCGCGTGCAGCGTAGCTTCGCATGGCTCGAAACACCAAACAAAATAGAAAACATGTGAACACGCTTCTACCTGCATTGTTTGTTTAGCGGGGCACTTCCGCAGTTAGCCACTTGATTAGGTCATTGTGCGTGGCTTCTATATGCTCTCAAGCATAATGTTTGTTTTGCCGGCGCGACGCTACACGTGACGCTCAACGCTCCGAGGCTTCTTGAGCGCAGCCTTTAGTATGCTCTAGTTTCTCTTTTTGTAGCATATTGGTATCAAAGCATCGCCGACCTTGAGTCACATCCCAGTCCCGAACTCATTTGTTAAACCCTCTCGAATTGGGTTACTCTAAGAGCATTAGTTACATTTTATTCCCAATTAGCGTGAACTAATTCCTAACTTCCTAAAAGTAAATCATCACTGTGACCTACAATCCCACATTCTGGGAAAAGGGGAGGTTGGGGAACTTTCTTCTGATTCTATTTACATAAACATGTGAATGTCAATGTTTGTTGGTTTTGACAATTAGAGAATGTTTGTTGAGGGATCTGAAAGTGAGGGTGTAAGTTTGTTAGTTGGTTGACAAATCAGTCGTCAGTTAATTTTACGTGTGAGAGTTGAGATTCGTTCTGTTTACTGAATGTTAATGTTTTCTGAATTAAAACAGCTTAATTTTTTTGTTTAATTAATAACAAACACAAAAGATTTTATTCCAATGCAAGTTCAGCTTATTATTTTATATTATAACTACATATATTTATGTTGAGCACTTTTTTACCACACATTTTCTCAAGGGATGATAATTATTGTTTTTTAATACCAGTAGGGTATCAAATGGTATACTCGTCCATTGTAAGAAATTAGGTAAATAATAAATAAATTTATAAAATAAGGTATATAAATATAATTAATTATTAAAAAGCTATGAAAGGTTTCCGACTATATACCTACTAGTATATAGTAGGAAAGCTTGGTGTTGAGTTCAGCCTTCTTAACTTTTTTGCTCATAAATAAAACTGCTACGAAACCAGTTTTCGTAAAATACTTCGGTAGCCAGGCAAAATGCAGCGTGCCATCCTGAGAGCATCGACCTAGTTGCCGGCCCTCTCGAACCGTCCTTCTGCATACTTAAGGGCTGCTTCTGATCTGCTAGCTCATCGAACTAGATTAGAAAACCTTTGTGAAATTAGGTTAGGTTGGAACAAGTGCGCCCTACGAAGGGGGACCGATTTAGGTTAGGTTGAAGTGAATAATTTACTACGATCTTACTCTATTATGCAAAGCCGATGGAATATTATTTTGACGTGTTATATTTCTTTACAGTTTATTTTGAATTAAGAAAAAATCATTCAATTTTCAATTATATGCACATTAAGAACTAAGAGCGATGTATGAAGCATGTTATAAAGTAATAATGAATTGTAGAATGCGATGACGATGATAGCCTAGTTGGAGAAGACTCGCCTCTCAAGCCAGAGGGAGTGGGTTCAAACCCAACCGACGGCACGTACCAATTTGTTCGTTGTGTGAACATATGTGCATATTATATGTCATCTGCTACATGAGTGGAGCCCTATGTATGGTAACAGGGCTGATTTGGGACTGAATATCGTCCGGCGAAGTGTGGGTGTTGTATTTACACCTCTGCCAGCCCCCTCGGGGAAAAGGCGTGACGATATGTTATGTTATGAATTGTAGAAAACCTTCTTTTTAATGATTAAACAGGCTTACGTTTGACCTGAACTAACCTCATGGACGAAACATCTTCAGTCTTGAAGAGACCCACGTAACTGCAAAGTTACTCAAAAAACGTCGATCCAAAATTATCAACCCCAATCAAAATTAACGTGGTCGCTTACGGTGGGCCTCACAAGAAAGCTCCAGGTCACCCAAAGAGCAATGGAGATAACTATCCTGGGAGTTTCCCAGCGAGATCGAATCAAAATAAAGAAATCCGCAGGCGAACCAAAATAGCCGACATAGCCCGAAGAATTGCCAAACTGAAGTGGTAGGGGGACCGCTTGTAGAACCAACCGCCGTTGGGGTAGAATGATTCTCGAGTGGCGACCACAAACCGGAAGACGCAGCGTGGGAAGACCTCCCGAAAGGTGGACTGACGATATTCTGACGAGGGTCGCGGGAAGCCCCTGGATGCGAGTAGCGCAAGACCGGTCGTTGTGATTATTGGGGGAGATCTTTGTTCAGCAGTGAACGTCTTACGGGCTGACATGATGGTGATGATTACGATTATAATGACAAAACAAAATTAGCCGAAGACTGATAAATATTAATACAAAAGTTGTCAGATCAAACGCAAGTAAATATTTTTCCAGAACCTTTTCAAAATAGAGCACTTCTTAAAACACGTAAAGATTCAGGGATAAAATATTCAAAAGGCGAGAACAGAATGATATCCAGAGATCTCAAGAGCAATTTATCCGGCAAATGTAATGAAGCCCCTTAAGATACTAGCTAAGTGCCTATCCTTGTCTAATTGAATTTATTTTAAGAAATTCTGGGAAAAGAAAAATGTTTGACTCACATTTTCTTATTTTGGGCGGTGGGGTATAAGTGTTACAGTTTTGCATGGGGTTATGACATGCTTATCTCTCTCATCACCATGTTCTTACCAAAATGATTTCTAAATGTCTTGAAACACGGGTTAAGCTTCTTAAAAAGTTGTTCTCTGATGTAGTTAAAAGTTTAAGGTTATGTATTTAAGATCTAAGATAAGATGTCAAAGTGAGCATTGCTAAGCTATCAAAGTTGGTATAGTCACCAATACATACAAGGTCGGTCTATAAATTTTCAATCAGAAGAGACGATGGATATTCACTAATCAATGCCATATTGATTACTGAATTGTTTCAAATAAGTTGTTGCATATCACAATGTTTATTTACTGTTAATTTTAAATATGCTAATTTTCTGAAAGCAACTCCATTTACATTGAAGGAGACAGACGTCACTATGTAGATTTAAAAACGACAAAATGAAAGCGTCACAAAATAAAGTTACTTACGTAGTTACGTTAGTGAGGACTTCAAAAGATTTTAAATAAAAATTCACGTCTAAAGTAACAAAGTAGCATTTAACGATCCTCTTAAAAACCGATCCTAGATGAGTAATTGTGGATTTCAAGTGACCATAAACTTAACCTTTTGGGTACAAAGTTTCGAATAGTGCAGAGTTTTTATGATCAAATCACTCACAGTAACTAAGTATATCACAGTAACTAAATGACTCTAAACAAGAGCAAGCACATCATCATAAATGTTTTCAGCGAAGAAATGTTGAACACGAGAATACAATATGATAAATGATCCAAGGAATATAACCTGCAGATGGCCATCAGAGATCGAAACCCGGTGGTGATGGAGGCTCTGAGTCGGGAGGAGGCCACGATGTTGTGTTAATAAAAATTGTAATAATTTCGCGTTTCATAGAAATTGTGGGTCCATCTCGAGCATTCACGCTCACTATCGAAGGCACCTTCTTGCGGTGGCGTCGTGTGTCGGGTCGTTCTCTTCCCTCAAATATGGTTGAGGAGAGCGATGGCTGGCACATGCGTCATACTCGTGATCGGGTGCTGCTTGCGGGTCGCTGGTTTGCTCAGGGTGTACTCACAATGTAATAAGTAAATCTGAAAACCTTTAACCTAACCTTAGATTTAGACTTAATAACTAACCCCCCTCTACCTGTATTCTCCTTAAATAATAATTAATGATTTATGTTAACAAAAGTCACGGTCCGCGGAGTCCGCGGAGTGTAATATACCTATAGATTAAAAAAAAAAAGATAAATGATAAGATAGTGTGTCCTTCATTTTACAGAAAACTAAAACATGCCAATATCTCTGTGTTCATAATGCGCCACTAATTATTAAGGTTTTTGCGGGTTTGTAAAAGGACAACGGGCAAAAAGAGTTATTTCGATCTTTTTATTATATTAGCGCAATGTAAGTCTATGACTCTGAGAAACTCCTATGAACATAATAACCACAATATACCATGAAAGAATAAGTACACCGAAGTAGTTACTGTTTCTAAGCAATAAATAAAACACAAGTTCCAATATCGTCTCATTAGCATTTATACTGTATCTCTGGTTACCAGGCCCCAACAAACCTCCCCACGAATCAGTCGGCACATATCACTGACTTCCAAGAACTGCAATCAGACATCGATCGGTGCACGGCATGGAAACCAGGTCAGGGGGTCGCTCACCTCTGTAACGGTGCTGGAAACGCTCGTGCACTGGCCAGTGTTTATGAAATCGTACTATCTTTCTACTATTTAGCGTGGTCGGTACAATCTAGAACTGGACTGACAGACTGAGAATCACAGATGAGATGAGCTGATGAGATGAGAGTGACGATAGCCTAGTTGTAAGAAGACTCACTTCTCAAGCTACAGGGTGCGTTTCGATCCCATAGCCGAAGGCATCGGATCAATTTATTTATTTGTGAACATAATTAAGGGCGTATTGAACAACTTGCCTACAAACTTTCATCATTGGATCAACGACCAAGGTATCGTCTCATCAATTCGATCAACGATACTCAAGGTATCATCGAAAAGATAATAGCCGAGATGTGTCCTTGTAAACTATGAGAACTCGCTTCGATCGGTCAATAAGATAGGCGTGGTAACATGAGGTGAGGTAAAAACAAACCGCCGCTCACCGTAAAATGATAGCTTTGTCCATCACGGCTCGATATGCAATAGAAACTAGGTTACTGGAGCGTTCGTTCACTCCGCTCTGTATCGAATGCAAATGTTTGTGCATTGGCCCAAGCGTTGGATGTGTAAGGTGTGTCTTAGGTACTGTTCGCAGAGCGGTTTTGAGTTGAAGCGAAGTACTTTATACGATTTTAGGTACCTAGGTTCAAATCCCGACAATTGGTATATTTTTGAAATTGTAATTTACTGTGAAGATTTTCTTTCTCCAAGCGTCGTTTTTCAGTAAAATTTGTTCACACTCGTATCTAATTGTTAACCTAAATTAAACGTCGTAGCCTAAATACGTAATGATGTAATCCGAGAGTGAACCAAAGTCACCGACATAGCTTTGAGGATTAGGAAGCTGAAGCGGCAGTGGGCTGCCACATTTCACGAATAGTTGAGACTCGTACAGTTCTGTGGAAACCGCAATATTTTATACTACACTAGCTGCGCACCACAGTTTCGTTATCATCGTCAGTTATTTTTTCGCGATGAAAGGTACCCTGTGCCCTCTTCCTACTCTGTGCTCCTGGTAACGAGTACACATTACATGACGATTGGTTGAGGCGTAAAAGCGCAACAACCAGACAAATAAACGAACAATTTTGAACAAGCTCACTTTCGCATCTACGTATAATATTAAGCTGTAATAGGATTTTTGACTGTCATGGAATGTCAAGGCGCAATTTGACTGACGTCATATTGAAATCAGATACTTTTGACATTGGACAGAGTTAGTTCAACATGCTTAAGTTCGTAATGCAAATTTACATTTCTCTGACTTTGAGCTAATGGCATAGAGTACATTACGACGTTGTTGGCAGTCACAACTCACTTTAGTCCTAATAAAAATTCAGAGTAACTTAAATGCTATCGTAGTTATATAAAACCTATGTAAAGTCGCCAAAGTTTTTGGTAAACAACCAGAAAACCATACATTGTCTGTAAAATTAAATCGAACCCAAATCAATTTAGCAGTAATAATGTGGTTCCCAATAAGTAAATTAAATCTAAGAAATTTTATTTTCAGTAAAAATTATATTTTTAGGTGAGTACGTACATTTTCCAAACAAATTATTTGCTTACCTAGGTATTTCAAATAGTTTTCAATGTAGTTTTATATGATTTTTTGACAAACGTTAAGTTTGTATGCGTTTAGTATAAATTCATGCCTATTCTGTAAGTAGATAGCGGTATAGTAAACCTAAAAGTTATGACTTTATGAGCCCTACTTAGGCCTTGTAAGAGATAACTTTATTGATATAAAGGGTGTAAAAGCGAAGTTTACTACTAGGTACTCCTTAGAGACTGCTTGAGGTCAAAAAAGTTCACAATGTTACTATAACTTCATGCTCTTTTTATCTTACCTACTGAGTATTTAGAAGTACGAGTATCTATCGGGCACATTAGTTTTAACTTTTTAAAACAAAAAAGAAAAAATCATATTTTTTTATAATTTTTATTATATTACACAAAATAATGCACACCTGGGTGGTAGAGCTCCAATTCTTGTACTTGCTAGCCTTTTTACCCGACTGCGCAAGAAGGAGGGTTATGTTTTTCGAGTGTACGTTTCGTAGTGTAAGTATTTATGTATATATGTGAGTATGTATGTATGTATGAGGTTTCTTTGGCACGCCCTACAGCCTAAACAGCTTGATGGATTTCGACATGTGAGGTGTCATTTGAATCGTCTTGATAGCGGAAGTGACATAGGGTAAAACATTTTGTAGCCGGGTTTTTGTTTTCCTTTTAATAATATCAATTGTTACCTTACTGAGTTTTCAGAAGTTTCTATCTAGCCTTAAACTTTCTAACCAATATCTAGCACAATAGTTTGTTTTTTAGAAAAAAATGAAAATTTACTGAAATAGTTAACATAGGCTACACAGTTACACACTTGGATGTGATGGCCGAGATTCAGCTAAATCACAATACGTACCTCTTGTTTTGTTTTTGTTTTTAAATATATGTGTCAGAAATTAAGGAACTATTGAAATAATTAAAAAAAATCCCGACACTGATTTTCATCAGACATAGCTAAGACCAGTCCCGACCAATCTATCTTTCAAAGAAAAAAAACAACAAATCAAAATGGGTTCATCCGTTCGGGAGCTACGATGCCACAGACAAAGAAAGGTACCACCAATGTGGTACCTTTCTATTGGTACAAATGGATAAAAAATACGGGTGTTACAATGTCACTTGTGTGTGTGTGTGTCTATCTGTCTAAATATACTTATTGAAATGTACAATGACTCACTAGACTATTATTATTACCATACTATTTAATGTTTACCTAATAGTACTAATATTACTATACATATTATAATACCTTGACATGTAAATAATACTTACGAAATAAATGAATATGAATATGAAGTAGGTGTATATTTCATCAATATAAAAAAAAACCCAAGCTGAAGGCTTTTTCACTTGCCTAATAAATATTAGGTCCTTACGTATGAAATTGGCGTTTTGTACGGGAGGAATAAAAAGTCGTTTTTTTTTTGTAAAATATATTTAATTAATCAAAGTATGCACTGTTGTTATCTATGCACTGTTGCCATCTTATGGGTAGTTCATTGATCCCTTTACTATAAAAACCATGGGGGCGAGAATCAATAAACTCTTTGAAGGCGGTTTGGACTGCTGCATCGGAGTGGAATTTTTTTCCTTGTAAGAAGTTGTCTAAATTCCGGAAGAAATGGTAATCTGTTGGAGCAAGGTCCGGGGAGTACGGTGAATGTTGCAGACATTCCAATTGTAGCTCAGCTAACTTAGTGGTTGTTTGTTGTGCAGTGTGTGGTCTTGCGTTGTCGTGAAGCAGCAGTGGCCTAGAGCGATTGACCAATCTCGGTTGTTTAACAGCTAGTTCTTCCTTCATGGTTTGCAGTTGCTGACAATAGATATCTGCCGTAATCGTTTGGCCAGATTTAAGAAAGCTGTAGTGAACGACACCGGCGCTAGTCCACCAAACACTTACAAGTAACTTTTTCTGAGTCAATTTTCGTTTAGGGCAGGTTTTGGCTGGGTCTCCAGGGTTCAGCCATTGCGATGAGCGCTTTCGATTATCGTACAATATCCACTTTTCATCACAAGTAATGATTCGATTTAAAATCCCTTCATTATTGTGTCGGTTGAGCAAAGTAACACAGCAGGCGACCCGTGTTTGCAAGTTCGATTCACTCAATTCATGAGGTACCCATCGTTCGAGTTTTTTTACTTTCCCGATTTGCTTCAAGTGGATTAATACAGTTTTGTCACTTACCCCGAAGCCTGCTGCTATCTCTGAAGTACTTTGTGATGGATCCGCTTACGCAATAGCCTTTAATTCTTCGTTTTTCACTTTGATCTCCGGCCGTCCACGGGGTTGGTTCTTAAGGTCGAAATTTCCAAAACGAAAACGTTGAAACCAAAAACGTACCGTGCTGTCTTTAGCGACACCAGCGCCGTACACATAATTAATTCTTCGAGCTGTTTCTGCAGCACTGGTGCCACGGTAGAACTCGTTCTCGTAAATATACCGATATTTCATGTTTTCCATTGCGCGGTAATAAGCGACGCCAGAGAAAAAATAATGAGGAAAATAACAAATGAATGACTGTATTCCAAAGAAAAAAAACCAGCTAAATGAATTTATTAATTTGAATTTCGAATTCTTAACCAAAGAGGAGATATTTCAGATCAAATTGATCAGTACGACAAAACGCTAATTTCATACGTAAGGACCTAATATGTGAAATGGAGTATGAAGACACACGAAGTTGAGATTGGAAAACATTGTATCTTATGATGAGTAACAGGTGCTTTCTTACAATATTTTCTTCATGTTAATTTTATGAAACCAATTCAATATCTGTATATGAATGAGATCCTAAAAAAATCAAAGACGACGAATATGAAATAAATCTTGAACGAGCTCGCGCAACGCTGTTAAAATTACTCGGAGAGATGTTATTTACTTTTGTTTTCAATAAGTAAATGCTTGCATATTTTGATGAAGTATGGTAGTATAATTAAAAAAAAAAATGGCTAAGCAACTTAGGAGCAAATTTTATAAGTTTCCTCACCATCCTGAGATAGCCTGGAAAAGATCACCCTTATCGATATGGCCGAATTTATTTTTATAATATACATAAATACGCATAATTAACATTGTTTAAGTCGTTGGACGTACCTATTTTTATCCGACGAGACGGAGGAGGTTTACAAGTCGACCCGAATATATTTATATTTTTTCCTTAACCTATTTCATTGAACAAGCGAAATATCAACAATTAGTGGACTGACTCAGCGTTAACGAGCGAAGCGTCTCTGCTTCAGCTTCGACAAAAATGCTTTCGTATGTCCGAATTCAGTCTGGATTTCTGTTCGGATCTTTGTCCTCTACAGGTCCCATTTCTTAATCGATTTTCTTGAAATTTAGTGAGTAGGTTTGAAAATTACTCGTTTAGAATTTTTGCCGAGTCTGTTTCAGAAATTTTCCAAAATGGAGGAGAATAGGTTTAAATTTCCAAATAAAAATGTATCTCTGACAACTTCACGAGAATCAGTTGAGGAATGCGACCTGGAGAGGAACAAACGTCGGCCGCGAGGTTTACAGCTCACAGAGCTAAGTTATTAAGTAATAAGAAACATACATTCTAACTACTCTATCCACTTTACCAAAAACTTTGATTAATTAAACAGTTTTAAGCGCATAAAACAATGTCGTTGTGTTAAATAGCTAGAGATAGGCCTACCATTTGGCAAAATTCCCAAACCACGACTTACTTTTCATTAAACATTATTTAGAACCAGTAAAGAAATAATTCCATTCATAATTATAATTTTGAGTCGTTTATTTCAAGGCGAAGGTTATTATTATCAAGATAGGCAATTAAAGCGAGTTTCTAAATCTACGATCAATTACCATTTACCGGATAGATGGGATGCGGGCGGAGTGAGATTAGTTGCCCTTGAACTGGAGACATACGGGAGGACAGATGTTGCCATTGTTCCAGCGTCTTGTGAGCCTTCAGAGAATGCTTAGAAATCCTAATCCTAACTAATATTATAAATGTGAAAGTGAGTTTCTTCGCTTGTTTGTACGCTTTCACGCCTTGACTACTTAACCGCTTATCATGAAATTTTCCAAACACGTTTTCAGACGGAAAAGGACGTAGGGTATTTTTCATTTCGAAAAAATGACGGTTTCTGCGAGTGTAACGTGGGCGTAGCTAAAATGTATGAACTGAAATTGACATAATTGTCCCGATAAACCTATGTAGCAGTACCTCTCAAACTGAGAACTTGGGACCCGAATTTCACCATCTCCCGGCCGAATTGGCTCATAATTGAACTTGAAATATAGCATACACGAACAAACCTGAAATGAAGATTGCATCTACAGTACTCGTTATCGTCGGACGAACAGATTTTTTCTGTAAATCAGTACAGAATGTAAGGTGTAGAAGCGTTAGAGATATGGTCCCAGTTAACACAGAGACCTCACTTTCGCTTGGTCAAATATTTCTCCATCGAAAAAGCTGAACTATCGCTAGCATTAGGAAACCGTATGTTTCCACGCCTTGATTTGATTAGAATATTGCTCTGTAACAGAGGGCTCAGTATTCGTCGAAGACTATGACGATAATTTAGGCACATGCTTCAATACGAATGGAAAATTGAACTCGATTAATTTTCGCCAATAATGGTAGAGAATCTAATTTCCTGAGTATTTCGTCGTGAAATTATCCATTTAAATTACTACGAAATTACACTAAGTAAAATCTAAGTAAATCTAAATCTATTGAATTATCTTGTGACCTAACAGAAACTCATTCTGAATCATGTTTTTATTCCATCCAAAGGTTGTCTGGAAGAGATCGCTCTTAAGCGATAAGACCGCCCATTGCGCCTTTATTTTTGAGTGTTTAGTTTAAATTTACTCGTATACTCGTATGTATTTGGTGTCAATAAAGAGTTTTTTTATTGTATTGTATTGGAAACGGAAACCCACAAGAAGCTACCCTCAGTGATGGATATATATTTCTGCCTTTTGGGGTAGAAACTTTGAGCCCTTGGGGTCCAAGCGCATGGTTGCTCTTCAATGAGCTGTCAAAGCGGCTGGTCCTTACCTCGGTCAGCGATCATTGCTATTCAGCGAGGTAACGTTGCCAGCCTTCTGGATACTTTACCCGCGGATACTGACCTGAGCTCTGTTTATTATTTATAATTTATGTTTATACTAGGTTTATTTTTGGCTTAGATTGTTCGATTATTTATTTACTAGCTGCGCCCCGCGGTTTTACCCGCGGTCCCACAGGAACCGTTTATTTTTTTGGGATGAAAAGAACCCTATGTGCTTTTCTGTACCCAAGACAACGTGTGTGCATAATTTCATGATAATCGGTTGATTAAATAAGGCGTAAAAGCGTACGTAACAAACGAACAAACTCACTTTTGCATTTATAATATTAGTTAGGATAAAAGTCTCTTCTTTTTGTAACCAAAATTTACTTAAAACACTTTAGTAGTCATACGGTAAATTTCGAATTTACACAAACGTGTGAAAGTTTTTAATGTTCTGCCATAAAAACCTGATAAAGTTAAAGTTGTTTCTTAATTCATTCATCAAATTACAAAACTGAGTAGGCATAAACAAACTTTCAGAATTAGGACCTTGTTACGCGCAAAACTTTTGAACTTAAAAAAATGTTTCTGCATTCCGTTAATATTTGAAATATTACTCATACGTGACGTGTAATTGAAATTCTCAATGAGTTCCAGTTATTGATTTTATAACACGTTAGAATAGTTATGATGAGTTAAATAATAAATAAACAGGGACCTAATCTTACTTACACAATAATTTCACAATTAACGTATTTCCCCTTAACAGGGAATTCTCTTATCAGTGGTTGTTTAGGATTACTGCGATGGTATTACGTAACTGCGCGGAGATTACGATGGTTTATGTATGTCTGTCTCTTACGTAAGCAGGGTGACAAAGAGGGAATGAGAATGGCGGTGTTAGGCGTCTGAAGAAATTAGGTGGTTTACTTAAGAAGGTTAACATTATTAACCGAGCGCAGCGAGGTCTCAGAGTGTTGTGGAAAAACTCAGCAACTATTTGTTGACGAAAACTTGAGTTTTGACGATCTGATCTTTATTAAATTTTGCAGGCAAGTATTTTACTTCAATAAATGTTTTAAGTTCATATATGAGCTAGATCGGAGAGGCTGGTGAGATATGTGAGGTCTTTGTTTGAGGCGAACTACTAGTTAGATTTACAAATTTAATGCTTCATTGTGCACATTTGTAAGTCAGTCACAGTGGGGAAAGCAGATAATGAAAGTCTACGCAACTCAGCGTAGAATAGCGCAAAATCGAGAGAAGCCGTTTATTGGTCTGATTGTCTCCGAATTCTATCTCTTTGATTCATTAAAGTAATGGAAATCAGCTAAAACGCGACCTGTCGTAGCATCTCGTAGACACGCTACACGCTACGATATTTCGCTACGTTACTAAAGCTCTACGACGCCGCCGCCACGCCGTCGCGTCTCGCTCACGTTTTGACTAGGTACACATTTTTTTCATTCTATACAATCCTTCTCCGTTATTTCGTCAACATCACCCAAAATAAATGTCTAGGGTACAATTGAATTGTTTCTAATCTGAGGCCAATCTTATAAGTGTACTTATCTAACGTTTATATCACGTGATCGAAGGTCAAGCTCGTGGAGAGATACAGAGCATATGAAACGTGATATTTGTGCGGGATAAATGTGTTTGCACTTGAACTACTGGATGTTGAGGGTTTTTAGAGTAATGTCTTACTGGGCATCTTTTGTGCTATGTATATCGGTTACATAAAAAAAAAACCTTCAACCAGTCTATTTTTCTTGTGTGTGTTTTACTACTTTAATAGGACGTTAGTTTTTACAAAAGCAGGTTTGTAAAACATTGGTGGCACTAGACCATTTTCCGTCAGTTTCGGCAACGGATTAGCTAAGTAACGGCTAAAGTTGCCTTAATTTCCCCCGGATTATAATCATAAATGTTCCTAGATCCTATGGCTTTCTATTATCTAATATTATTAATGTGAAACTAAAAAGTCAAAATCATAGCTCCACTCAGTACTGCCTTGGTAGTCATACAATCCATTGACAAGTTCTCAGCCGATCGCGCTATCTATCGAGCAGCGCCGGATGTATCGACCGCTGTTGACATTAGTTGTTGTTCGTTATACACGGTGTTTGTTATACGCTATATTATACTGTTATACATATACACGATGTTTGCTTTGTTTTACGTTAGTTTTGGCGCGGTGATGTATGTTACCGTTTGATTTATTACGCTCGAGTTACATCACTTTTTGTTTGCGGACACTGGTTTTTACTGAGAAAGATAAGATTCGTTCCAGATACCATGTCTGTCTACGAGTATTTAGTATCTTCATCATTGGCCTAGTAACATCTATAAGAGATTATGTTTCTATTAAAAACGAGGAGTTTCTCAATTCAACTTTGTATTTGTTATCTATCTGTCTATCTATCTTCTGTATAAATTAAAAATAAACGCCGAAATATATTTACGCGCATTTCTTGCAAACGACTGCACTTAATTCAATAATTAGTTTTTTTGCCATCGTTATTATCTGGACAAGGTTAAAAAAAAAATTTAAGGAAGTTGCCGGGTCAGCTAGTGTTATTGTAAAGCGAAACTGGATCTATTATAATCCATATATTATATAATCCTCGTCCTCAAAGTTTTTTTTTACATGTATGAATAAAGTAGCGTAAATCAAAAGGTAAGTGAAAGAGAAGCGATGATAGCTTAGTTGGAAGAAGGCTCGCCTCTTAAGCCTAATAGTGCGGGTTTGATCCCAGCTGAAGGCACAAAGTCAAACAAGTCTTACAGTGGTGTAAGGGGAAACGCTTTGAATTTAATAAGGTCATACCTATCTAATCGTATTCAGCAAACACAAATTGTGCAAGTATGTCCAAAATCGAAAACTGAAAAATATCATTTGTCTTCGCCAAGTTTAGTGAGTTGTGGCGTCCCACAGGGAAGTATTGTTGGTCCGTTGTGCTTTATCTCTTACATCAACGATTTACCCGAAGCTATTGATCATCCAATGGTTCTATTCGCCGATGATAGCACAGCCATTTTTGTAGGTAATTCTGGTAAGTCTATAGAACCAGAAATTAATTTAGCATTAAAAAAAATTATTCAATGGTTGACATGTAATAAATTATTAATTAATCTAGATAAGACTTGTATAATGACATTTAACAAATATAAACAATTGACATCTAAAATAAGTTACCTAAATAATGACATAAAAGAGATTTCAGTTACTAAATTTCTAGGACTTTTTGTTGATTCTGATTTAAATTGGGAACATCAAGCAGAATCAGTTTGCTCCAAACTAGGCAGTTACTCTTACGCCTTATATATGCTAGGAAAAGTAGTAAACCGGCAGGCAGTGCTCACATCGTACCACTCGTATGTGACGTCTACTTTGCGGTATGGTATCATATTCTGGGGCAACTGCACACTGAGAGAAAGGATCTTTAAAGCCCAAAAGAAATGTTTAAGATCAGTATGTAAATTAAAAATCAGAGACTCTTGCAAGCCACACTTTAAAGATTTAAAAATATTGACATTTCCCTGTTTGTATGTTTTTGAGATGGCATTATTTATAAGGAAAAATTTACAAATGTTCTCACGTCTGTCGTCCACACGTCATCAGAATAAAATCAGCATGCCTCGTCACGGTACTGCATTCTTTGGTAAAAGTGTGTTGGGTATGGGCCCGAAAATTTATAATCATTTGCCTAAATCTGTGCTTGAATCGGAGAGCGTTGCTTCATTTAAAGTAAAATTATTCAATGTTTTGACAGAGAAAGGTTATTATAAGGTCGACGAATATTTTAATGACAAATTTAATTTATAACAAATAATTTAAGTAGTATAATTTACTGACATTGTATAATTTTGACAAATTTAAATATTGTATGTCTGCTATGGACGAAGCTGTTGATACTGTAATTATATTATTTTAAGATCTTTGTAACACAGTTAAACAATAAACGATTCTGATTCTGATTCTGAAAGTCGAGGCAGTCGAGTCTATTTAAATAACTTTGACGTTCATAAGTGTATCTTTGATACCTAAATTGAATAAAAACATTTTGAATTTGACTTTGAACCAATTTGTTCATTTCTGGACAATTATTACGAGTATATGCGTATCTAATGTTATTAATTTGCAATTATAACTGAAAACCGGTGTATGGCGACAGGTTCAGCCAACTGTCACATTTGGGACTGAATATCGCCCAGCGAAGTGCAAGTGTTAATTATATACCATCACCTCTGCCAGCCCCTTCGTGGAAAGGAGTAGCGATAATAGTGTTCTTTGTTAGTTCTTCTTATGTGTATTTCTGATACCCAATTGAAAAAAAGCATTTTGACTTTGAGTTTGACTTTGGCTTTGATATGTTTAGGTACCTACCTACCTTATGCTGTATGTATACTTAGGTCAGAGTTTAAGTAGTAAAACCTACTATTTAATTTAAACAATCAAATAACTTAAACCTTATTTCAAGGAGGCGTAATTGCCTGTAAACGTTTGTTTTAAGGTAATTGATGACAAAATTAATTGGCACACCGCTTCTAGATGGCAGCATTGACTCAGTCTCGAGATATTTTCAGTTAATGATCTAGTTTGTGTTTTAGTGCCATTACAAATAGCAGATATTCATTATTAGACTGCATATACACTGGAGATATGCAAAGAAAATTAGCGGCGTGTGAGGCAAAAAATCACTTTATAGCAGTACTTCTCTATGTTAGGCTTCGTCCTGATTAAGCAGACTGTGAGCGATTGACTGTCTGCTGGTTGACTCTGGTATTTCAGACCTAGCGGCAAACTATACCAAATAAAACGCAAATCGGGCGCTCACTGAATAAATCAGCAAGCGACACATAGCAAACTGTCCCGTACACGCAGTTTGACCACTCCATTTAAAATAAATGGGGTAGCTAATATTGGAGGCGAAGAGTCAGCCGCTCTCAGTTTATTTAGTTAAGACGAAGCCTAAATGAAGTGGTTTTGGTGGGTTTTTCCTCACGCATCGCACATCTGAGGTGGATTCACAGCCAAACACCAAATGCAGGTGCAGTTCGTGTGCATTCCGATCCGGTTTGCAAGGACCAGTAGAGTATGAAATTCCATGAAAGACGTCACACTGAAAGCAGTCCGTTTCCAGTCCTTTACAGTAGTTGCGTGACGCACGGACTGCCCGTAGAAAATAACAGCATGCACACGGACTACGGACTGCAACTGGACTGCAACTGGATTTGGTGTGTTTTAAGCTTTAAAGTCTATAAAGTCGTGCAATAATTTTGCTGATGTCACTTCCAAAATAACTATTTAAACGCAAGTGTGGTTAATCACTAACAATTTTATACAGACAGTCTTTAAAAGTTGAAATTAACGCTGCAAAGCTTATTAATTACTCTGGCTAAATATACAAATGAAGCGAAACAAATTTAAATAATTTTTGAGTAAAAAAATTGTCTTTCGTGTTGAAAAATTACAGAATCTTTATCTTTACTTACATTTTAGTTTTAATACAATTTAAGCCCTAAAACAATTCATTATCTTTTCAAAAAGTATCTGAGTGCCTATTAGACCGTTTTAGGTCAAAACTAAAATTAAGAGAGCACTTGAATATTTTTTTAACAAATTGTAAAATAACGAGTAAAGTTACAGTCAGCAAGTGTTGTACTAGATCCTGAATAAACTAGACTTTTAGGATACTTTCAACTTACTACCAACATAACAATGTAATACGAATTGGGTTATTTTCTACAAATTTATTTAGGATAGTAAACTTTAATAATGTTATAAGATTGGCGTTTTTTTCTACAGCTACAAATACATTTCTATTGCGTTGCTGTTAAATTCACATTCAGGGGTGAGAAAGAGATTGATGGCAAAAGGGAGAGGTGTTTACCCTGGATCCGGAGTTTTTAATACGACTTAACTATTATCTGCTTTTTTTTGCCATATGTGGTAAACACGCTTACGGGCTGCTTGATGGTAAGCAATCTGCCTGTCATAAGAGCTGACTAAAAGGAAACTATCGGGCTTGAGAGTTCCAAAAAAAAAAGAAGAAAAGACCTTCTTAAAGACTCCTTATTAGTTAGTGTAAACTAACGATGATGATAAAGAAAAAAAAATATAACATCATTTTTTTAAAACACAAAAAAAAATACCAAAAAAGTGGAACAAATTATTAATAATGGCCGTAAAATGTATATTAGGCCAGAGTACAAGATAAATGGCACGAGGGGTAGTGGCTACCATTATTTATTCTGTGACAGGGGCGAGGGCTGTACCTAGCAGCCTGTTACTAGGTTCGACAAATTTTATCATCATCATCAATGACAAAGTATTTGTAGTTCAATAAAAAAATGTAGATTTTCTAACATTTTTTTTTAAATTATGCCATCCCACGTCTAGGCAAATGTCTCCTTATTTACTTACATATTTTATGAACTTTATTTTTAAAATTATAAGTTCCTATAACCTATTATATATAACCTATTGTTAAATAAAAAAAATGTACTTATTTAACCTGTTTAGACTTTTTTACTTAATATTACATAAGTGAAAGTAAGTTCCTTCGTTTGTCACTACTCAACTGATCGTCATGCAATTTTGCATCTCAGGAGGACAAAAAGGAACCGCGGGTAAAACCGCGGAGCATAGCTAGTAAGTGAATAAGTTCCAAAAAAGAAGCAAATTAACAAACGTATCAACAAAAAACGCTAATTGATCGAGCACTACTCGCCTCGTCCATTTCACTACGACTTTTTCCGATCTACTCACTATTTTCTCTGGCAGCCAGAAGGTACCTCATCCATTTCACTGCGACTCCCGATTTATTTTCTTATTTTCGTTGGCAGCCACTGAAAAAAGTCACAACTTTCCGAATACGGTCAACTAAACACCCGCGGTCCTCCGAGGTCTCTGAGGACGAAGCAAATTGACCGACTTACCGAGTTTGTCGGTAGTTCCGTCGCGAGAAATTGACAGGAAATACTTCAACCCGGTTTTGCTTGATCACTTTATTGGGTTCCTTGGTCTAGAAAATATGGACCAAAACAATGCCCTTGTAGCCAAGATCTTATTTTCTAGCAGTAAATTACGCTAGCGAGTGACAAGCGTGTTAGGTACTTACTTACCTTCCTAGACCGATATTTTGAAGCTGTATTTTTTACAGTTTAGATTGGCTTTTCTTGCGATTATTTTAGACTATTTGGCTTTTACCATCAACCGATATGCATGATTTACATACACGTTGTCAGAGGTACAGAAAAGGACATGGTTTCTGTAGGACCGCGGATGAAGCCGCGGGGCTCAGCTAGGCAAGTTATAATTTTCAAATTGTGTATTGAAACTGATAGATAAATAAGGTTTTATTCGTATTCTTGGAAATAAATTATCTTATCTATCTTTAAATCTATCTAAATGAGGTTTTTGTGTCATAGAGTAAAGTTCACATTCCTTAGCCACAATAAAAATCACTCGTCATAATAAACTGTTAAGCTCATTTTTGAGCGTTCATGTCATGGATACTTTCTATAAAGAAAAACATCTGCAGACTTTCTATCGGGCGATAGTTTGCTCAAGTTAGGCTGCTACTTTGAAGGAAATTGCAGCCTGTACTGAATCGCTGTAATATGAGCATTACCTCTTCACACTGAATACGAAGCCGACCAAACTAGCGAGCCATACAAATTCTGTAGTCTGCGGGGACTCAAGAGATGAAATACTGTAAGCAAAAAGTAACGCAATATCCTGAGTACTCGTAGTATTGAAGAAATAGAAAAAGAGTAAAGTACCTCAAAACGCACACCGACCTACTTTGCAAATTGCTTTTTATCAGAAGTAAACTACATGTGTAGTCTACGTACCTTTGAAATAAAAAATACTTCATTTTTTATGATTTTGTTCTAAATTGGCAGGCTTTGAATACTTAACTGATCATCATGAAATTTTGCATACACATTGTCAGGATTACAGAAAAGAAGGAATGTTTAATTCTGAAAAACTTAAAGGTTCCTGAATGACCGCAAGTAGAACTGCGTAGCGCAGATAGTAAAATATAGAAACACTTTTATCAAAAAAAAAAAATTGTTCGTTTGAGATTTAGATACGATTTTTCAAAATTTTTCATCACACCTGTACCTATGCCCAGTGTAATGATGACCGTGAAACTGCCACAGGCAGTTAAGGGCGCAAATCAACCAACTAATCAGTACCATAAAGTTTGGCGCCACCGTCGGAATCTTCAAACAAACCCAAAAGTCTGCGATACAACATTTTACTTTTATCATTTCGCCACCTGAAAATGTAAGTTGGTAGTCCAGTAGAACCACATTCGTTAAGGATTGTGTAAAATACCCCCAAAGTTGGCTCGTTAGAGTTGAATCTGACCCTACTGATTGGCCCATCTCGTGGGTTGGTTTTACATAAAACAGTGATTGGACACTTTGTAGCCTCTGGTCCTTTGATGGTTTTTGTTGTAATTTTACATGGTACAAACTTTTGCTTTGATTTCAAAGTCACAGCAAGAATTTTGAAACACAATTTACGAATAAAATAAGGTTCATATTTCAATGCCATTTTTGTTACGCCCCAGCTGTATCAGATCAAAAGCCTTACAGTAATAAACTATTTAGATATTTAGACTGCCTCGGTGGCTCAGGTGGTAGTGAACCTGCCTTCTGAGCTTGGGGGCGTGGGTTCGATTCCCACCTAGGGCAAACATTTATGTGATGAACATTTGTGTTTGTTCTATGTCTGGGTGTTAATATGTATTTAAGTATGTATTTAAAAAATCTAAGTATGTATATCAGTCTCTGGCAGCCATAGCTTTGCTTAGTTTGGGGTCAGGCGACCGTGTGTGGAAGTGTCCAGAATTAATTTATTTATTATTTATTTATTTAAACCAGTAAAAAAATGTGAGTGTAACAAAGTACTCAGTTGTCTAGTACGTTTCTAGTTTCTGCTAGGTGAGATGATACCACAAACAATTCGAGAGAACCATCATTCACCACTCAAGGCCAAAATGGCTATCGAATTACATAAACACTTCGAATATCATCTAAAAGCACTTAGGTACCTTCAGATGAAAGTGTGTAAATCCGTACTTCCACTATGAGTGAAGCTAAAAAAATTCTCCGCACCTCGCGCATCTTCGCAAATTTTGCTTCCTGTCTTCAAAAAATAGGTTCTTACTTTGAATCTAATGAGTAACGAGTAGTTCTTTCGAAAGAACCGCTAAATCGATTTGACTTATAAAAGTTACGTTTCCCGAATCTCTATCTCTAATTAGCACACGATTTACTAACATATTGAACGAAAAAAGTAGAGTATTTTATATTAAATAACAATCATTTGGAAATTTGATTGAAACCATTTATCCAAAGAGTGTGTAGCCAGCAATTTACTTTCCAGTTCGAACTTTTCAAAAAGCTTCCACACTATTCAGTCAAGTACTTCGACTTTGCTTTACCAATTGATGTCCCTCCTGCTGGGATAGAGTGGAATTCTACTACCTACGTTAGTCTCTTTAAGTTCGCTTCGCTCGCACTAGAACACCGCCACCAAGCTAGGCTAAATCCCTTCCCCATATCACTCCGACCCTTGATTTCAGAGCGTCATACTCCGTCCATCCCTCACATCGGCTGCAACCTTGGTATGCACTTGAGTGGGATCCTCGATTCATTTATCAGGAACGAGGCCACGCGCGTGGTCAGAACACCAGTTCTTATCAAAAAATTGTATTCTTAGGATAGGTTCACATGGCCCTTTACTGCACTTTTTTTACAGCGAGTAAACAGGTCGTCTCAATTCCTTCATTGTCTTTGCTCTCAGTGTCACAGATGACAGTGCAGCCGTGGCAGTGACGCGGAGTTACTATTTCTTTCTCTATATTTTCTTTAAGCTCAAGTGACGTTTAAAGTGTAGTGACGCATGCATTATACCATTTATATGTCCTTTGTACCTACTGCAAAAAACGACTCTGTTTTCTCTGACCGTAACGTGCAGTAGAATATCGTGTGGACTTAACTTTAGGCGGTCGAATACTACCGAGAGTCGTTTAGAAGAACCAACTTCACCAGCGGACGTATCTCTATATTTTCCACTCGACTGTGAAGGCTAAAAATTGTGAGGAAAACGAAATGTCCGAGTCAATGGTGTGTGAATCAGGAAACGAAAAATTCAAGGATGTTCGTTACGTTAAGAATAAGATAAAATAAAAATGATCTATGTACCTAAAGTGTCTCAAAGCGTAAAAAGTAACTTCCAAAATTCAATACTTTTTTATAGAAATGAAATTTCATTCGTAAAATGAACAATTGCGTCGTTATTTTATCATAATTTCCTTCTTTATTTTTCAGTAACAAATTGACATAATATTCCTGGAATATCAATTCATTGAATCATTATTACTTACTTAAATTTGAATTATTTAGTTTTACGTTAGCCTAGTATTAAAGGACTTCAAAAGTTTAAAACATCGACAAAAACAAAATTGTTTAGTGTAAGATCATATCTGCTCATATCTGAAAAATGAATAAATTGAATGGGCACTGTTAAACGTACCTACTATTTCTGTAAAACTTTTACTTGATCTCATTTCTCTAAACCTCTTTCAATTTTTCCGGGCATAAAGGGAGGTTGGTAGTTGGTACAATCAAGATGGTATTGTATCTGCCTCGAGCAGGCGTCCTTTATTGCATTTTATTCAAGGGCAGAGGACATGAGTGTTCACTACTGACCTTCGACGTCTTTAGGGCGGCAGTAACCGATCAAGGATGCCACTGGGCCACTGGGCAGTAACGTGGTCGTCAATGTAACTTTTATGGTAGATTGGACCATCGGAATTCGGAGGATAAAGATTTATTGTCTTGATTTATTTTGAGGTTTTAACGTACATAGTTATAAGGACAACTAAAGCTTTTGACACAATTGTAAAAAAATACACGCTTAAATCCTCCGCTCGCTTATTTCAAAATACTTCGTCGCTTTATTGTAATTATTTTTGTTTCCCAAGAAAGAAAAAAAAACGAAAATCTAAACATACATACGTTTACATCACACTGATAATGCGAAAGTTTGGATGGATGGATATATGGATGCTTGTTACTCAATCACGCAGAACGGCTGAAAACGTATGAAATTTGACTCAGATGGAATATAATCTGGAATAGCACACAGAATACTTTTTAACCACGGGCGCAGCTAGTTTTTCCTTTAATGTTAAATAAACTATAACATTAAAAAAACAACTTCCCGTCATCAGCTTTGGATTACATCAATTACAAATGAGATCAATCTGTAATAAAAACGCACAAATGTGTGTAAGTACGTATATCCTTTCAAATAGAAAAAAACATCAACATTTTCCAAATCGGTTTCTAAATCAAAAAGTTATGAGATAACAAACATAAAAAATAATAACAGCAACCGAATCGAGCACCTCTTCCTTTTTGTAGTCGGTTAAACATTGTATGTGCTCGACTGCTCGTGTGTCGCCATTATCGGCTTCGTACTGTTTGCTATTAACTTTAAGCGTCTGTATTCAAACAACTCTATAGATATACATTTGTATAGGTACTGTAAACGACTCTATGATACGCTTACTCGTGCGTGTAAGAATGTGGACGTCAACTGCGTGAAACTCTGAAACTTTCTTCAGATTCCGGAAATAGTCCCACAGTCTCACATTTGATGGCCCAGTGAAGATTACAGGCCGCCGAGTCGCTTTCGAACGAAATTTCAAGGGCAGGACCGCTGATAGATAAACGAAGACACGTTCAACGCTACACAATTTTGCACACGGCATATTATTATAAGCTCGATGAAAAAGACATTTGTGTCGACGTGCTTCAAGTAAAGATTAGTAATAAAACTAATAACAAAATTCCTTTGTGTTGAATATAAGAAAGTAGCTTCAGACGGTAAAAGCAAGATTATTATTAAGGAATTTAATATCTGTTTTCACCAATCCTACAATAAAATATAATGTTCCGTGACTTTGTTAAAATATTTAGTTACTTTACGCATTAATTTTCAAGAAAATGTTTTTTGAAATATCATAAGTTATTAGAGTTTCAGTAAAGTTAACTGGCACATATTATTATGAAAACTAGATGCACCCTGCGAGTATCCCCTTGTCTCAGCCCGGTCGAATAATCCGTTTTTAACTGACTTCAAAATAGGAGGTTGTCAATTCGACTGTATGTTTAAAAAAATGTTTGTAATTTTTTTGTAGCTCTCAGATTTCAGCTTTATAGATCAAGTTTAGTTTAGTAAGTAAGTAGTTTTTGAGAGTTTGTGTTTAGTCAGTAAATGAGTGTGCGAGTGATGTTTTTTAAGACGAGCTTTAAGACGTAGTTACAGAAGGTTACCACCAGCTAATGAAAAAAACAATCCTTAGCAAAGACCATGGTCAAAGAAACTTATCTATTAAATTTAATGTTCATAAGTCCAAACTCTTTGAACCAATCTTCTTTAACGATGCGCCTTCGCCAGACATATCAATTAGGTAACTGTTACTGTTGTGTAATAGCAATTAAAGGGTAAATGGGTTTAAACCAATTAAGTACGTACTACGTAGGTTTACGTGTGTTCATAGCGAGATATACATAGGTACACTATATACGATAGAAACGTTTGACTTGGTAAGACGTATGTAACAATAGACTATGACACAGTTACGATCATCAAAGAAAATTAACATGATTTTGACAATTACCGTCTTTTAATTAAACAAGGATAGGTAGTCTAGTCTAGTTTAATAATGTCGGCTATTCTGAGTATAATTTTGGTTAGGTACATTCTGTGATGTTTTAGGTTAAGTACTAATAAATAAGCCAAAAATTATTTTAGTCCCTACTTACACCTACTATTTAATACATGAGAGGCAAGCAAATAAACTCATTAGACAGCTTGAAATTAAAGCTCTAACATAAATATGACTGCGTCACAACACATTACATTACTCACAAAAAATATAAACATATACGACAACATCTCGGTCTGTCTGTTTCCTTCAAACGACAAGTATTAAACAGCTTAAAGATCGTGAGATTTTTTTAAAAAACCCATACCGTACACTTCACAATACACACAGCATACTGCTGTGTGATAATATGAAAACTAGCAGATAAAACCGCAGAAGGCAGCTAGTAAAGAATATACTTGATTTTCTACTCCCACACTTAATTACAGTGTTTTGTGTGGGCGGAATAAATTACCGGTAAGATACGAAAGATGAGATAGAAATTAGACCTAAAATAACATGACAGTTTCCTTTCATATTATAGTTATATTGAGAAAAATTCTACTAGGCAAACTAATCCCGATTACATAACATGATAATCTCATTTCATTTTACTTACTGCCAAAAACTAGTTAAGTATCTACTTATCTAGACATATAAACCCCGCGGCTAACGTCTCTCCTCCTCTATTATATCTCCGCCATTTTGAAAATTTTCCAAATACTGCCCCGACAAAAAAAAAACTATATTATAATTATCGAACCCGCTCACAAAGTTTCAAGATAACCGGTTTAGAAATGCGATCTGTAGACCAGACGAAGACAGAGGTACGGACAGATATCGGCCATATGAAAGCATTTTTGTCAAAGCTGAAGTATGGACGTTTCTCTCGCTAATGTCCACTCGGTCGAAAAGAAATCTATCAATCTTTTAAGTTATAAATGTTTAAATATATATTTTTTAAGATTTTAAAAGAGAACCAGGTATAGGTACTGCCTCCAAGTACCTACCTATACAATTACTAATAACATAGTAGACATCTAACTAGATACCAACTTCTGACACAGCTAAGAATATTTTAAGTAATGTCGAGAATTCTATGTGTTACATCCATTCCGAGTTACATCACACAATCCACTCTCTTGTATTAAACGCTATTAATTTGAACTCAACTCACATCACACACTCATCGCCAGTCCATCCTTCAAACCTTGCTCTAGGCTCCTATTAGACCACGTTAGATCATCTATCAAATCACGTAAGAGCTCGCTCATTGCCCTATATTTTGTATTAAGTATTAACATACTGAATAGAATATTTATGCTGATTTGATTTGATTAATGTCGACGGTCTGTTTGTTACTTTTGTGAGGAGTAAGTATGGGGTGGTAGCGGCTGAAGATTATTGTGATATAAAAATTGATAAGAGTTAGGTGATTGAGTTGCTTACTTGTTTTTTAGGCGTGTAGTATTAGATACACACTTAATTCGCCGACTTGATGACGGCGACTATGTTTCTTAAAGTCGGCGTCCAAATTTCAAACAAATTTAAACGCGGATTTTATGTCGACGGGCAGAGTCGACGGGTTTAGGACTTTTGGAGAGTATAGACTCTCTTAGATTTTTTATATAGCTTTAAGATTTTACTACTTAACTTTTATAAAAGATGTCACTAAGCAAGATCCATTACTACTGAATAATCGATCATTATGATCGACATATCCTAATAATTATGATCAGTTTATAAATCCATTTACTGAATACTTATTTAAATTAACCAGGTGTTTCAAAATGATTCAATAAAGTTGTAAATTTTTATTCCTTGACTTCGTTTTCGCTCTGACTCAGTACGTTAGTTTAAAGTGACAAACGAAATACAAAATAGTAATAGTTTGTCGTAAGCTTTAAACAATTTATTGGACCTATCAAAGGTCCAGCTTAAGTCATAAAACTTTATTTTACGTCGTAAAGTTGAATTAACCGAGCAGAGCAAGGTCTCAGAGTCTGCTGGGATTTTGGCAGTTGTTTGTCCGACCATAACTATCGTTAATCTGATCTTCATGTAATTTTGCAGACATGTAGTTTATTTTAAAATAATGTTGAAGTTCTTGTATGAGCTTAATCGGACGAGGGGGTGTGGAAATATGCGAGGTCTCCGTTCGAGGCGAACTACTAGTAGTCCGATAACTTACTTAACTATTTAGTTAAAGTCTTATTGACAAGGCGAAATGAGGTTTTAGAGTCTTTCAAAAAAACCGACATTTGCTTGTCCGACTATATCTTGAGTCATGTCAAAGTAGGTAGTTCATTCAGGCAGTTTCAACTTTCAAGTTCAAATATGACAAAAATTGGTTGGATGCGAGGTCACGGTTCGGGGCCAAGAACTAGTTGCAAAAGCAATACAAACCCAAACTTGTAACTTCAAGTTTCAATCACAGCGCCTCAGATTATCCATCACAGGCGCTGTGATACCGACAGTTGCTTATCTCTTGACTCCGACAATGGCTCAAGGCCGCGCCGAGAATTAATCTTGCACCGATTTGACAGACAGATTCTGAGATAAGCAAGGAGTTTCTTCAGCAGGGTATCTTTTTGTTGGGTAATTGGGTCGGGAAGTTCTTTGATTTACTAAGTCAAAGTTAAGAGAAAGAGAAACACGGATACCGATACTAAAGCTTTGAGAAGCTTAATAGGAGATCAAATAAAATATTCCTTTGTATGAGTTTTGTTTTTGCTTTGTTGGCGTCTGCTATTTGGTCAAATATAATTAGATAAATGATGTCACATACTTATTTATTTGTCCAGGAAAAATAAATAGTTCTGTAGGATTGCTTACGAGAGATAGCCGCGGGGGTGATTTTATTTCATAATTATGTTTTTAAGCCATACTCTCAAAATACTGATAATGATATTTAATGCTTTGCAAAAATAGGATTTTTTTTTTCAAGTGAAACATAACATACACACGTCACATACATTCGCCAGACGATATTTAGTTCCAAATAAGACAGGGGCGAGCTTGGTGCAATACACTGCACTACAGTTATGTATATAGCCATAAAGAATATGAGAAACGGAAAAACAATAAATCTAAACGAATCAAAAATACAACATCTGATTCAATTTACTTTCTTCCTGCTCGAGTTTGGAGGCTGCAAGCTGTCTTCTCAGCATTTAATGGTTCATGTATTCTACCCTTTTGGTGCCAAGGGCAGGAAGGATGTTTTTTATGTAGGCCACAGTGATTTGTTGTACCTAGTTGTTTATGTGTGTCGGAAGTAGTGATTGAATGGTATTGTGTACGCGAGTTGTGAGCTAAAACAACGAATTTCAAAATTTGAATAGAAACAACTAAAAGACTGCTTGATTGATCAAAGATAGTATTGTCATACTAATGTAGTAGTATTATTAGTCCACGGTATTGCGTAGTTTAAAAAAATAGTTCCAAGCTTAAACTAGCACTTAGAATAAAATTCAAATTTTCAATATTTTTTTTATATACTGAGATTTAAGTTTATTCAATTATCTACATACGAGTACGTCATGCTAATAATACTTACGTCATCATTATCACTTTATATTATTTTTTGATGATCTGTTTTAAAATTTAAATTTAGTATATTTTTATATCCGTAAGTTTTATATTTGTTTGTAAGTAAAGCTTTTTTTTTTTTATTATTTATTACTTTTTAGAAAACCTTTTTTGCCACACCTAAACGAAGGTCTTCTCCGCGCAAACTATTTCGACGCAAACAAAAATATTGCAGAATCCTAACTTTTAAAAATCTTTACCATCTATTCCCAAATTGTAGCGTAAGCTCATAAAACCATCGAAGTGTGATCAATCACTTGCATAAATTAATAATATCAGCCAGTGTCGTGGAAAATTGCTATAAGAACTCGAGTTAATAAACCAAATTGACTAATTTATTAAAGTGGTATTACATCTTCAGAGGTTTGCTGAGTAAACTACATGTATGACGAAATATAATGATGAAGAATTTCGTATCCTTCGGCTGTCTACGAAACCGGAGATTCTAAAAACGAAGGCTTAGTACAACAGATATTAAAGAAACTCACAACTGAGTGATTGATTCGGTGGCTCGGTTGACAGTGAACCTGCCTTGTTAGCTTGGGGGCGTGGGTTCGATTCCCACCTAGGGCAAACATGCAAGAGATGAACATTTGTGTTTGTTCTAAGTCTGGGTGTATCTATTTATGAATATTTTCAAATTTATATTATGTGTATGTATGTATATATCAGTCTTTGGCAGCCATAGTACAAGCCTTGCTTAGTTTTGGGGTCAGACGACCGTGTGAGACAAATGCCCCGTATTTAATCTATTGTTTATTATTATGTTTAGTTAGGTTGCGTTTGGTAAATCGGGCTCAGTGAAATTGAACATTAAAGTTCAAAATGCTCAACGACTAACAGTAGGTACCACATCAGAGACAAAGCTGAGAGATAGCTGAGGATGGCCCCTTATAAGCTTCTTAATCGTCATCATCAGAGCTACCCTAATGAAGTTAGGTCAGTAGTGAAGGCAAGTGAAACAAAAACATACGAAGTCCCAAATCTCTTAATTACGCGCAAGCATCCCGAAAGGGTGACCTCAATCGCCAGTAAATTGGACATTGTTACCTCATTTGACAAACCTTAGGAAGTGGGGCAAAGTATAGAAATGTACCTATTATGTAGGGTATTACCAATTATCACGCGGTCGGATTGGCTTAGGTGGTTATTGTCCGGGCTAGATTGGCTGGAAATGATTTAGTGGCTCTCACTTAGTGTATTCTCGCCCATTATCAGGAGTGTGGTATTCGTAGTAGTGTCGATGAAGTGCTGTGTTAATAGAACTGTGGCACAATTTCGTCTACTAGGTATGAGTTACTCGATTCCTTTGTTTTAGTACTTATGGTAATAAGAATACAAACTAAAAGGAAAAGGAAATAATTATTATGTATGTATGAATTGACATTGGAATGATTGGAATCCAGACCGTATTCTTTCATGGGGTTTTTCTACTCATCCTGGACTACCTTTAAAACGTTACATTTATTCACCAAAACTTTAGTTTTGGAGTTGTTTAACCATTGTGTAGAAAATTTAATACAAAATATCACACAAAATATGAAATGACTCGAATATTTAAAAAAAAACGAATGTCACGCTTAAAACAAAACCCAAAATAAGTAGAAACACCCCGTGAAAAGGAACGTTCGGCATTACAAACATCCTGTATAATTATTTTCAAGGCATAAATTAGGTCCGTTTGTTGAATTTAGCTTTTGATTGCATAATTTCTTCCAGCTTTTAAACTATTGATAAAGATTTTCAGAATCATTATTACGCACACCACAGTAGCGTCCGCTATCATACAGAAACTTTTAATTTTACCGTATTAATAAGATATCTATCTTCATTCCAAACTTTATTGAAACCCGTTTAGCCATCTTTACAAAACATCTATTACAATCTCGCATTTAGAATGTCAATCCCAAATGAGTCTGTGTCTATCTTGGTTTGCCCTCACTCCACAAACCATTAAATAAAATTCAATCAGTTTAAATGAAAAAAAAAAAAAAACTTAGCAGACCTTCTAATTTACCTACTTTAAAGCTTTCTCCACACTACATAAAGCAAGTACGAGTGTATTATGGAAAGTAGGCCAATGTTGCCAATATTTCACGAAGGCGCAATTTGTCCGGTCCGCTTACCCGGATAAGCTCCTGTCCACTTGATAAAGAGATTTTGGGACCTTCAATTGAATTTGGTTCTTATTTGGTTAACTTTATGATTCACTTGATATTTTTTACTAAATGATACAAGTCATTTTCTTTAGTTTTCACACAAAAAATGAGTTTTTGGTACCGTACTTGGATACTTACCCAGCGGTTGGCTATATGATGTCATTTTGCACAAATATGTTGTATTTGTTTGTATTTAATGTGACGGTAAGTACCTACCCATAAGGCCACTTGAAGTAAATAAACGAAATTCCTAAGTCATTGCTTTAACTAGTTTAAACTAGTCGTAGCAAACATACTCTCTTATCGGGCACATTATCCTATTAAGAGTCTTCTAAGGAATGGCTTAAAGTTCATGCTAGAAAATTAAGGTAATAAGTAAAAAAAAACAATATGTTTATTGCCTAAAATTTAAAAAAAAAACAAATTACAAATTAATGCTGGGTACACACACATCAAGCCAACGAACACCAACGCCAACGGGCAGCGTCCCGTTTCGTTTCAATAAAATAAAACGAGACGCAGCACATCGCTAGGAGTAGCTAGCTAGGTAGGAGCTAGCTAAGAGTAATTTAAACTAATTTAAGAGAAAATTAAGAGTAAGTTAAGCAAGGACTTAGCTACCTAAGTCCTTGCTTAACTTCAAGTGTTCATAAGTGTGCTGTTTTATTGAGTTTTTCTGTTTTGCAACCGTGTAAAGTCAAAACAAGTCGTAACATTTTTTTGTAGTAGAAAATATAAGTAGCTGCTTTGTGAGCCGTAGACTTCGCAGCAGACGTTTGTCTTTCTCTACATGTCGTATTCCTCAACCGATTCTCGTGAAATTTTGTGAGAAGGTTCAATAACTATACAGTTTTTTTTGCCGAATCAGTTTTTGGAGAATTTTCAAAATGGCGGAGATATGATTTTTTTTTCAATATTTTTGCCACTTTGAAAAATTTCCATAAATTAACAAAACATAAGCCTTAACAAAAAACATATAACTATCAAACCTAAGCACAAAATTGCAAGGGATACTTTTTAGAAATGCGACCTGTTGAGAAAGACTAAGATCTGGTCAGAATTCGGACATACAAAAGCATTTTTTTTAATGTCATACGTAACAAACAAGCTAACGGGCCACCTGATGGTAAGCGATCACCGTTGCCTATTGATACCAATAATACCAGGGCATTATTATGCTTCCATACGGTCATGCGCACACGAGCCGCGTCCTTGGTGCACAGAGTGCGGGCCAGTTCCAACATCATCCTAAGGATGATCGCGTCTAGGCTTGACTGTCCTTTTCTCCGGCATTGTTGTTCATGTCTCCGTGCCCGCGCCGGAGAGAGGCTACTAATGTGTCGCTTGCAATGTTCTATGTGTTGTGACATTTTATCATAATTTTATTTTCATTTATTTTTGACATAATAATTTTAATTCTATGATAATCTCAATTTCATAGTTTAAACCTCATTTACATTTAATTTTAATTTGATTGATTTTATTTTATTGTATATTAAAACGTTTATAGTTAAGTAAAAAAAAGGCCTTGAAATTTGAATTACATTTTGTTGGAGCTGAAGCAGAGACGCTTCGCTCGCTAATGCTCGCTCGGTCGACTTTTGTATTTTATTGCCACCTCAAGCAGCTTCATCTCAATTGTAATTAAATTAGCATCCCGTAACACAATAAAACGTACTTTATACCAACAGATAAATTAACTCTGCCGCAGACGGCTCTAAACTTGGCTAGGGGGCGTTTGACCTATTTCATCTGGTACTGACTATTAGTATTATTTTCTTGAACTAAGGCATTTACAAAGGTTAAAACATTCACATTACTATTTACAGATAGAGTCGAGATTTAAATAAAACAAGCGAATGATATTTCAATGAATTGTAGCTTTATGTAAAGTTCAAATTGAGTAGGTATACCTAGGTATTGTTTTAACTAAACTATTATGCAGCTTTGCTCGTGAAATGACATTCAGAGAGAGTAATGTATACAATTCCTATTTTGCTACTACAGACTTTTTTTTAAATCTTGGCTACGGCTTTGGTGTTTGGGGCAACTTTTCCATTAACAGTGAGGAAGGAGACAGCTAGGTTATTAATTTATAGAGGAGAAATAATCCTGGTTGACGACATACTACAGACTTAGATACAAACTTGCACGTTATTCACAAACACATAAGTGTAAACAAAGAGGATGGTTGTAAAATTAAGTAATGTATTAAAATTGCGACAAAGTTAAAAAAACAGTTACTCCCTGAAGCCTCACTTTTTCCTAAAACGACTGTATCGTGGTAAATTAAAAAATTTCATCGCAAATGGTCCACTTTTCATCGGTTAATTTCCCTCTTTATACACCCCAGGCTTCCAATAAAACTCAGTCACAACAGTTCCTGGCAGCAACCGCAACAAGTACCCAATCGAACATGTGACCTCCGCGTTTTACAACCAAAAGTCCACCGTCTTCCTACCTGCACACGGTCTACTATTGATTGTATAAATTCAGAACCTGGCAGCGTAGTGACTGCTACCTACTCTATGTCAATACAGGCTGTATTTCTAAATAATTTTGAACCTTGTTCAGAGAACAGTAAGGTTGACTGTAAGGTGTGCCGGAGTCACAGGCTCTGTGTTATGGCGACCCCGTGGCCCAGTTCATCGGCCTGACCTAGTTTTGATGCACCCCCGCGCCCCTCGGTCTCCGCCCGCACCTCTGTACCCGGCTGAGGATAATGAGGATGGAAGAATGAATTTTTTTATTGGACGGTTTACGATGCATAGGTTGTGAATGTCAAGACCCGGGCCCGGAGCGAAGTGGATTCGGAAAGGTTTCCAAGTCTTGGGTTGGTTTTTATTCGGACGCTTTATGCTCTCAAGGTCTTCGGCCCAGGACGTACTCGTACCTACGAACTTTTTTATTTTAAATTTTCTGAAATTTTAATTTTCACTTCAATAATTAATTGTTTTTTTCTTCGAAAAAGTAAGTGATTCTGATTATGCAGATGTAAAAGATTTCGAAACTTTGAAAATTTAAACTCACTCACTCACTCATAAACTTTCGCATTTATAAAGTGCGACTTTTTAGTGTGATAAAATAACTCACAGTTATTTTAAATCTAAACCAAGATTATAACACCAGAGACTCCCCAAAGTCACTTTCAAAGTGACTCCCAAGAGTCATAAATTGCCTCATTTTTCAAAGCTCCAACAAATAAAAAACACAAATAAAATATCATAAATGAAATCTTACAAGGCATATAAGCCACATAAGTAGTAAAATAGCCTTGAAACTGAACCTCAGTTTCAACCTCTGGACACCAAAACCTCTCCGCCTCTGTAACAAAAGACCCCTGAAAACACTAACACGGAGACCGAATTAAAATAATTATGAAATAGTTACTAAAACGTTCCGGCTTTGCACGGTACCTAGAAACATTCCATGAAATATTTTCTTATTGATCCGGTGAAAGCCGCATCAAATTCTGTTGCGTGCGGTTTAGGAGGAGAATTCGTAGTTAGTTGTTTACAGTCAGGCCGACAGACAAACACAGAAAGCGACTTTGTTTTTATTACGTAAAGAAGAAGTATAACGATTAATAATTAATATAAAATAAAAAATAAAACAAAATAACCTGGTAGAGTCCCTAAATTCCGCAGTAGGATTTAAAGCTATGTATCTTTAGGACGAATAAAACTTTGACGTCGACTGAACAAAAAAAAAGAACAAGATTAAAAACAAGACTGACTTTGACTTGACAAAATAGGCTCAAAACTAAGATAACTTATATTAACTTAAGTACTAGATTGAAATTCCAAATACTGTAAATAAGGTTTAAAATGTAGAAACCTCACCCACTATAAAAGCTAGCTAAAATCATTTTATAAGTCTACGTAATGCTTTTCTTTCTTGAGTGGGCTTAGTCTATCATTCCTAGTCTAGATAGATTACAGGCCATTCAAACATATTTTACTCGGACTCGTTTGTATTCGTGCTTTACATAATAACCCTAATCCTAACTTATTTTTATAAATGCAAAAGTGAATCTGTTCGTTTGTTTATTTATTTGTTTGCCACGCTTTTACGAACCAACTACTCAACCGATCATCGTGAAACTTTGCGTAGTTGTTGTCGGTGGTACGGAAAAAGACATAGGGTACTTTTTATCCCGAGAAAGTTAACGGTTCCTGTGGGACCGCGGGTGAAACCACGGGGCTCAGCTAGTAATATTATAGTTGATTGAATCAGGCGTTACTTTGCGGAAGCTTATCTCCAAAACTGTTTCTTGAACCAATTTCTAGTGTATTTCCGCTCTAACGTCGCATTAAGTACGTCAAAGAATATTATTTTTATTATTCTATCTTGGAATTAATTTAATGAAATTTACTTTATTAGTACTATAAGCTTAATTAAAATTACATATTAATAAGTAATTTTATAAGCCAAACTCAGTAAAAGCAAATATAAAGTTATCACGAAATTGCATTGAAAAAAATCTTCAACCACAATCTATTCATGTCTCAGCCCAATAATGTCAGTTACCTTAAACTGTCAGCAGCCCATAAAGTGAAGCAGATTGCGATGGCAGCAGTGGGATGTCCCACTTGTCCCAATTACATATTTATGGGACAATCGGCCCATAAATACTCGTGGGGTACCTTCGATCGCCCATTTCCGTACGCACTGCACCAAATGCTTCTGAAAAGGATCAAACATTCTTATCAGCTGGAATTTATTTGTGTGGGGAATGGAAAAAGAAATATTTTGAGAAAGGCAGAGATAATGGCTTGTATTGGGTGGGTTGAGTAATGAGTTGAACTTTTCAATCTCAGATTTTTTTGTATGCCTATTGCCGAATTTAAAGACAGTGTTTTCGGGTTCCCTATGTGAAATCGAAACATGTTTTTTACTGCATACATTATCTATCGTCATTCGTCAGTGCAACTATATTTCCTTCACCCTTACCAAAAAACATTTTTTTTATAAATTTGATTCTAATGTTTTCTAGTTCAAATTAGAGTCAAAAAGCCCACTTCACTCGAAACTCTTTGCATTACAAAGGATCGGCAACACTGATAGTTTCGATTATTTTTAATCTAATCATCGAAGAAAATATTATAATTTGACTAGGGTTGCACTCTGGGTCAATGTGATTCAAAACTTGGCGAAAAAAAATCACTTATGTATTGTAAGTAATCTACTACCTTTATGTGTATTTATTTAACAATGTTGTATTATCATTTTCAAACTAAAAAACAGAATCAAAGTAGCTCATTTCCTTGCAATAAAAAGTTATGAAACGCAAGCATTTCCTCCGTAGATTTGAATAATCAAATCGCTGTCACAAACCAAGTCTTCAGATATGAAGCCAGGCCAAGGCCCACAAATATAGGTTAAGAAAAACGCCGGATCGCGGTCGTCATTAAAAACAAATCAGTTATTCATTTCAGACAAACTTGAATCAATACACCCCGAGCCGAATGCAACTTCTTGAAGCCACAAACGAATTTGAAACTTGGTCGACTGGCTTTAGGATATAAATTAAACTGTGGATGTTTAGTCACATCCGACTTTTGTATTGTAATGTGTTTTGCGGGGCAAGGCCAAGTGAGCAGGATGGGAAGACACCTTCGAGGGTGTGGAAGAAAGGGACAGGAAAGGTGGAATGCAAGGCTAAAGGGTCGTAGGTAGTACAGTGACCTGACCTAGTTTTGGTTGCAGGACGGTACATATTGATTTAGTGAGGCTACTTGTTGCGCGCAGGTACGGTCCTTCAGCGGTATTAGGGGATTGGAACTTGAGTTGCTCTAAGTTAGGCCAATTTTCTTGAAGAGGGCATTATGTTGGCGTGATCTGAAGTTGCTAAATTTGTGGGCGGGTGTGTTTGGAGAAATAATGTGGAGAGATTGTTAAAAGTGTTCATAGCTAAACTCTACTAAGAGTTTAGGGAACACATTTATGAAAAAAAATAATTGCAGCTGTAGATCTATACTCACGCAATGTAATGGCAGCTGTAGATGATGATGAACGAAACTGACATAAGATTGGAAGTAGGAACAGATCCAGTACTGACGTAAATATCTGTTGAATCTCAATCATCTGATACTTAGCAAGCATGACGTTTATACATAACAATTCTGTGCCATCCAAAATTTCAAACTGCACTAAGCTCAACCTGTAGTTTATTGGTCGAAGAAATTCTCTAAAATCTCATTATTAGGTTTTAAAAATACCATTTTGTTTGTTTCAGCGTGGGTGCTGGGATGGCTGATGTGTAAGACAGTGCCTTATGTCCAGGGCCTGTCGGTTGCTGCGTCAGTCTACAGCCTCGTTGCTGTCTCGCTGGACAGGTAAGTCTGATAAATCTTCTTCTTCTTGGTCGCAATGCTAACAGAGCGGTCATAGTCGTTATGGATTATTATTATCGGCAGGGATATAATGAATCGGGAACTCCTTTAACTTGATAAGTCTACAGTTGTACAAACTTTCTTCACAATCCTTTCTAATTAATTCTCATTTTCACCTACTATGTTTAGCGTTTCCCTGATCTGCGTTTTCTGTGGTGTTATTAAAATGTTGTACCTTTTCTTATTCTAAATAATAGAAAAAGCGTACACGTACCTACATTTACATACAAACATTAGTTTGAGAAGAAGACAATAAGAGGTCTAATTTGATTTGCTCGGTCAACAACCCAGGAAGGTAGTATCTATATAATATTATTGACTGACTATGCTTTCATTTAGAAAACCAAACTCACGAAAAGAACAAGAAGAACACAATTGTTTGCACGAACGATGTGGATTATTGTCAAAGGCCGGTATAATAACATTTTCTTCCCTTCAGTAGCAAACAATCTGAGTCTATCAATCGAAAACACAAATAACTTGTGATGACGAGTTCAGTGACCTCAGGAAATAATGGAGATATTTTTAGAGCCGTTTATTATATCCATTGTAGCAAGTACACGGAAACCTAATAGCGAGAGTCTTTACGTCGAGAGAGTGACTAGGATGTTTGCATGTAATAGTATTTAATAAATGTGATCAGCAAAGGAAGTGAAAGAAGCTGTACATTGAAATAATTATGGGCTGCATATCAAAAGCAATAATTAAAATTTACAATTTTACACTGATCTGATTTTTATTAGGAGTGGTCTTGGCTGTTCTACCTATAATCTTTTACATACTCTATCAAACTTGCACTAAAATACATAAAAGTTTAGTTAAATTCGACTAAGATCCATAAATATACCTCTTGAATGACCTGTACCAACAAAATGCTAAGTTTCTTTATTCATGTAAAACGTAAAAGCATTGTTTTCACTTCATTGTACGACATGAGATCTGCTGTCTCTTTTATATTTTCTAGAAATATTCTCCTCGTTCATTCCCATCCCTTTTCTAAGGTTATTAACCAGCACCTAGAAAAGCAGTAGACCAAATCGGTATCTAATCTAACAGAGTGCCTAATCTAAATGATTACTTACAAAGCTAACTCGCTTGTTCAAACCTCAGTCAATCAATGACAAGATAGCTCACTGACTCGAACAACTACTGGCATCGCGTACTGTATTTGCTTTTTACTTCTGGTACAATAAAATCCTTGGTTATTCGGGAAATAAAAATACGTTTTGGGACCTTCACTCTATTTTTATCCAGAAAAATATTGTTAGTAACGAAACGGTTTTGTCACGTAGTTAACGACTTAAAGGACAATCATGAAACTCAATTGAAAACGCTGTTTTCGTTGAAGTTAGAAAGTTTCTGTTTTTTATTCCTCATTTAGATACACTAAAGATATTTCCCCTTTGCAATAAACGTTGTATAGCCTCGGACTAGTTATTGCAGTGTTTTATCTGTTTCGATTAAGATCAAAAATTTAAAAGAAAGAAATGACAAAACACTGTATAACTATTCCAAGGTGTATTGCTAAGGGGAATTATGTTCTGTGACCTATCACGTCAAATTGATTCTGACTAACCTATCGACATGGTTATTTTAAATGTCAAGTGAATAGGTACGTACTGAGGCTTGTCAGTCCCATGCACTTTCCCAGCCCCATAAATCAGCCAATTGGCCGAGTTGACGAATGTTAGGCACGCGAGACTCCGGAGGCCTTGTACCAGTCTCGGTGAGGGCCTCATTATGCTAATGTGCGGGTCAGGGCCCTGCGCGGGACCAGGTGATTAGTGAACCCTCGGGAACTTAGAGTTGAAGTGCGGGATTTATTAGGGGTTCTTGGAAAGGGTGGTGATAATAGCTAATGTTTTTAAGATGGAGAACTGAACTTACTTGACTGCTTTGGTAACTCAGTTGGTAGTGAACCTGCCTTCTGAGTGGGCCTGGGTTCGATTCTCACCTAGGGCAAATATTCATGTGATAATCATTTGTATCTGTTTTATGTCTGGGTGTTAATATATATTTCAGTAAACATGTATTTAGAAATATAAAATTATGTATTTATGTTTATCAGTATATGCCACCAATAATACAAGCTTTACTTAGTTTGGGGTCAGACGATCACGTGTGCAAAAGTGGCCCGTATATTCAACATTTCCAAACAAATTACTTAATTGACTTAATTGCTCAAAAAACGAAAATCTAATAAATACAATTGAATTTTCTACCTTATCAATCGCTATCAATTGAAAGTAAAGCGGACTGGCGTCCACATCGCTGGTACTGAACATTTGTATGCTAATGTAATTTTACTATTGTAAAGCTTTGTATTGTACGTATTGTAAAGGGCCATGTGACGGTGAACAAAAGGAAAATGTCGAAGATCAGGAAAACTGGCACGTCTTAGAAAACGCCTAAGAATTGGCATTGAATTTTGTACCATAATGATGATGATTTTAAAGTTGATTCCAATCTGACGGTGTCAAAAATTTGCATTTTTTTCTTAACTAAAGCAAATATCATTTAAATCTGTCTGTTTGAGCGATTTAGTTTGAAGAGTAACAATCTAACACACAACCGAACAAGCTCACAAACTTTCACCGTGATAATAATACTAGCCACGTCCCGCGGTTTCATCTGCAGTTTATAGAGTACCCTATGTGTTATTCCAAATCATAATCTATCTCTATGATGTTTTTCATCCAGAGTCGTTAAGCCGTTCTGGCGTGATTGAGTAACAAACGTCCATTCATCCATCTATGCATTCATCGATACTTGCATGCGCATTTATAATATTGGTAATATAAAAAGTAAGGTAGGAAATTAGTGTGATTAAATGAAAGTCTACACTTTCCTCAGTGGTTATAAGTCTCTATTTGCTCCAAAAGATTGCTCTACGAATATCTCTAAGCAAACGAATTCTTCCCAGCTCCGTCGAGACTAATCAATGAAAAGCCACATTAAGCTCCCGCAAACCACGAAAATGAATAAGCTGAAGTTGGTAAAGTGAGACGAAGAACTTTTGTATCAAACAGAAGATTATTTTCTTAGTTGCGTTTATTTACTTTAGGACTTTAATTGTATCTGCCGTTTTGAAGTGGTTGGGAAGTTAGAATGCCAGCTGTAATATCAGTCGAATATTTTTAGTTTTTTAAGAAAGTGATTCTGTTCTTTTTTTAACTGTAAGTAGAGATTTTTTAATTTGTCTAAGTTTTAATCGGATATAAAGATTCCAAGTCTTTATTTAGTAGGGAAAATGTTCTAGTGTAATTAAATAGCTCTAAACACGAAAAAAATATTATTAAGAGTTATATCACAACACCCACATTGCGCCGGACGATACTTAGTCGCAATATACCGGGCTCCAGTAATTTAGCAGAAATGTTTTGCATTTAAATTGGAGCGTGCCATCGGTTGGGATCGAACCCGTACCCTCGGACTTGACAGGTGAGCCTTCCTATTACTAGGTTTTCATCGTTCTCTTGAAAAAAAAAAACGCTTTAAATGTCATGAAGAAACTTGCTACGAGAGAGGACTAGGTTTAATAAAGTGCTTTTGTAATTCTCGTGGCCTACGCATCGTTTTTACGGTTCTACACACTCCGAGTGGGCGTTACCATTGCTTCGTTCCAAACTTCGGTTCGAAGTTTATAACAATAAAAGCGATTTTATTTAATTTTCGCTGTTATCTTAACATAAATTTATTATATAGCTTACCAACTTATTAACATAAAAGGTGGATAAAATATTTTGATTTGAGTACATCCTTAAAATAAATCTGTAAATAGGTGTCTAAACTACTAACTTATAAGATATGACTTGAAAAATTAGTCGGAAATATATGATTTGATTTGATAAATATGTACTTTTATAGATATGCGCTCACTACATCAACTACGGATCACCTCGGCGTAAGCTGTCAACGCGCGGACTGCGAGTAGTGGCCCGCTCGGTGACCACCCGGCCGCCCGCGAGTGGTTCACGGGAGGACAAGTGACAGTCGCTCACAGAGTACTTGGAAATTCGGTGACCACGCGAGATTCACTGGTTTACCAGGCGTCCACCCGTGGACCACACGTCGACCACACGTCGACGCTATCCCGTAGGCGGCTGTGTAAGACTTAGCCATGAATACTCTTTTACCTTAACGGTTCCTCTTAACCCCTGACCCAAAAAATAATGCTACAAGTTAACGTGTGTCTCTGTGTAATTGCAAGTCTGTCCATCTATGTGTCTGTCTGTGACATTGTAACTCCAAAATGGACGAACCGATTTTGGTTTACTTTATGTGGAAGGCGAAAATTCAGAGAATTCTTAGGTATAATAATTCTGTTTATTTTTTAGATGTAATTTGAACTTGTTACCATTATGCTACGAGAACCTAAAATTTAAAAAAAACTAGTAGTGCCCCGCAGTTTCATCCGTATTTAAAAAGTATCACAATGTGCTATCCCACATTGTAATCTATCTCTGTGCCTTTCCTCCAAATCCGTTCAGCCCTCCTGGGGTGATTGGGTAACAAACATCCATACATTCATCCAAACCATCGCATTTATAATTATAGTGTAATTCTTTTACATAACATAACGTCACGCCTTTCCCCCAAAGGGGCTGGCAGAGGTGTACAACACCCACACTTCGCCGGACGACGACAGGGGACGAGCCTATCGGCATTCTTATTATGATGATTCTTTTAGAGTTTAAAAAGGAGTTACTATAGCTTAGTTTAGTAGTTGCAAAACAAAGCTAGTCTTCAATCTGCTATTAGCCCAAACGCAATATCTTTATGTTCAGTGTAGAGTTTAATTTAGTACAATCTAATTGAATTTTGTACAATCTGGTTGATTATTGTATTGTAACAGCTGCGGGTAGCTCGACAGTTGCGTTGTGTTCGTGCCAATTTGATTGGATTTTAATTTAATTATTTGCAAGCAGACAAGCTTATTGAGCCATTTATTATTTGGAACATGAGACTAAGATCTTTTCATAAACTATTAATGTTCTCATGCAATATACAGTTGAGGGGTTGTTCGATGTGTGATTCATATTCTAGTATAACTAAAATAAAATAGATAATCCTCTATCAAATGCGTAGTACACTTACCTACTATGTTTGTAAATTAATAAATTAATACTAATAAATTTTAATTTAAAAAAATATCCGATAATTAAGATGTTCTCTGAGAACACTCGATGAACTTTTTGAGAAAAGAAAAAAATATCAAAATCGGTTTAACCGTTTGGTTTTTATGATGCCGAAGCCAGATACACAGAAAGACACGCTAAACTTATAACATCTCATCCTCTTTTGCGTCTGAGATTACTAAAAATGTGTGAAAATGTAGTTTTCGATTTATTCCCGCACTGCATTTGCTCTATTTTTTATATAAAATATATTTTCATGGAATACTTATTGTGTTATGCATATTTATTAATAGAAGTTAAACCGCGTTTTTACTTATCCTGAATCATAATAACAACTTCGCTAATTGTACACCAAATCTTGAAATTGTTAATTTTTTACTAATTTGAAAGATTTTGCTAATTACAAATTTCGAGAAATCTTTGCTAAAATGCTCAAAACAGTAATGATTCCTGGTAATATTGTTACTTAATTGCCAAAATAAATAATTATAATCTGGCTTTGACGTTGCCTTTATTTGTTCAAACATTTTATTCCAGTAATTTTGTTTCTAATTTTACCAAGAAATTTTAAATTAATTTTGATTTGTACAATATAGTCTCTCTTTTACAAAATCAAGTAGGTACTTACTTTATATAATTTATTCAAAAAACACTTGAATTATTAATTTCTAAGTACACATATAAATTCCCATAACAAAAGCACACATCTTCTTTATAAACACAAAACTTTATTTTTTATTGCTTAATAGGCTTGCGTTTGGCCGCCAACATGCGTGACGTAAAAGCGTACGTTAAGTTTGGATGGATGGATGGATGATTGTTGCTCATTCACGCCAAAATAGCTAAACAGATAAATAAATAAATTAATTAATTCGGGACATTTTCACACACGGTCACCTGACCCCAAACTAAGCAAAGCTTGTACTATGGCAGCCAAAGACTGATATACGTACACATATATTTTAAAATACATACATAAATAGATATTATCACCCAGACATACAACAAACACAAATGTTCATCACATGAATGTTTGCCCTAGATGGGAATCGAACCCACGCCCCCACGCTCAGAAGGCAAGTTCACTACCAATTGAGCCACGGAGGCAGTCAATCAGAACTAGATGGAATTTTGCAAAAAGATAGATTAGTTTGGAATAGCTCATAGGATACTTTTAACTCATGGGTAAAACCACAGGGCGCAGCTAGTATCACAATAAATAAATACATATTCGGGACATTTTTCACACGGGCTGCTAGAGATGGAAATAAATACAAATATAAAAAAAAACTTTTAAAATGAAAATTGTTAATAGGTACATTATCCCAAGACCCTAAATCATTTTTTTGCGTACATTGCCTTTAATAACATAGTATTAAGCTACCCACAATAGCCGATAGACAAATTGCCCCAGTAATGGTTCCGAACTATTCACTCTCTCGCTATAAATCCTGCGAAGTTCTCACACACTCAGGATTATCATAACTGTATTACTTAGGCTGAGTATGCATCGGAGGTGTGTGAATAATTTTCCTCGCACACTAGTATAAATGAGCGGTACGAAAAATCAACTGTATTATTTTCATTTTAGGATGGTGCGGGTGACATTAGACATACGTTTCTTGTCACCCTTGTAATTTGTCACGGTTTACAAATCATGACTTAAAACTTCAGCACAAAACAACACTAAACACGCAATAACATAATATACACAATACTTAACAAGTAACATTATTGAAAGAAAAACAAAAAACTTGGCTGCAAAATGTTGTACCCCATGTCACTAATGGAAGTGACATGGGGTACAAGATCATCAAGACGGTTTAAATGACACCTCACATGTCGAAATCCATGAAGCTGTTTAGGTTGTAGGGCGTGCCAAAGATACCTCACATATACATAAAACATAACCCCTATCAATAACTGCAGTAAATCTTATTAATATGACAAATGCGAAACTGAGTTTGTTCGTTTGTTTGTTTTGCTTTCACGCGTTAAGTACTTAACCGATCGTTCTGGAATTTTGCATACACTTTGTCAGGGGTACAGAAAAAGACAATACTTTTTTAACCGAAAAAACAACATAGCACAATAGGATCATTTAACTATGTAAAGGAAGTGATCGTAATGGTGGATTTTTTCCTCTGAATTCCTCATTTTCCTCGCACACCCCCTGTGTATACGCAGCCTTACTGCAGCAAGGTCATTGTTATGTCCTTAGCCATTAGAGTTACTCTTGACCTTTTGTAGCTCCTATCCGATATCTGTGATTTTTCTCTCTATACAGGGAGTTACAAAACCCTGTTGGATAATTGATGGGCAGGAATACTTCGAAGTGTTCATGTAAAAATACTTTAAAAAATGCACGTTAAAAATAGCAAGAGTATTGACCGGTTGAAGAGCGCAAGAGAAAAAGGAAATTTTACAAATGCTAACAAATCTGTATCATTATGTTGGCAGCTTTTATTCTAAGAAAGTAGAGACACGACGCGAATAGTTTACAAATAAAACGGACGTGATTAGTGGCTGCGTTCGCGCTTTTAGAAGGGTGGAGCGCGATTTGTGCTATTTTTTTTACAGTCAATATTTAATTTAAAGTGGCATAACTGAACCCTCCAGTCGATACTGGATGCGCACCTCACAGATACATCAGGGTTTTTGTAATACTCTGTATATCTATCTTTTCAATTGTCGGCCATTTTTAATTGAGTATAATAAAACTTATCAATAACTTTCTTTTTCTAAATAATGTCGACCTTGGTGTCGAAGTTTTGTTACTAACAACTGTATCGAAATGTAAAAAATGGGGTGTGTATTATAACTGAAATGCTCTGAACAAAAACCTAACAGTCAACCAAAATTAAACTATGATCTGTATGCTATCCTGTACGTTGTATACTAAACCATGTTCTCACAAATAAATGAATCTTGAATCTTGAATCTTGAATGGCAGATCTAACATTTGCGTCCGCGAACATTCCACCAGGATGTGATACACGGGCAGACTTATTAATTTTCGTCCATTGTGATCGTAAAATTTATTTTTACAACAAGTAAAATAAAGTACATTTTCCTTCTTTCTCCAATTCTATTTTCACCTAGCTAAGCTTTCCTAAACATCTCCAAAATACTACAAATAAATGCTAAACCATCCCACGATCGTCTATTTCTACATTTCTATTCCAAAAGTCCCACGACAATCCCACGCAGCTGTAAACAAAACATAAATATCTAGCGGTCATAAATCCACTATTTTATTGCTCGGAGACAACCAACTGGGTACTTCCGTAAACGATATGTCCATAGCGTAGGGGTTGCTTTCAGAGAGTTGAAAAGATGAGGAAATAATTGCTAGGTAAAGGTCAGGAAATTTCTGATCGGTGTCAATTGTACATAACTATGGTGGAGCTGTGTGTCCACTGAGGTGCTGCTGAGCGGAGTGGTGCATAATTGACCAACCATACCTCTGTAGCTTCCACTGAAGTGGAGCGGAGTTTTAGTGCAGTGTGATTTGTCATATGCAATGCTGCTGCACTCCACCCCAGTCAAGTGGTAACGCAACCATGTGTGTGTGGTATCAGGGTGTCTCCAAAGTTCGAGTGTAACGGTGTTTTCTAATAGGAAAGCGTGTTCCATCGTAAGCCAGATCATTGCTTGGCATGAGGCGAGATGGCACTGCACAGCAAGCCTATTAACGAATAAAAAACGAATAAAAAACCAAACCTAAACTGGCCATTCTATCTTATTTCTGAAGAATTGGGTTCATATATTGAGATCTTGACATTTGAATATCAACAATATTGCAACTCTCTACGATAATCTGATGAGATTTTTCCGGTTCACTGAATGTTGGTAACGGCAAAAGGATGGAAGGCCAAGTCGATTAAGCTTAACAAACTAAACAGCCAAATTTTACGGAATAACTTTAGTTGTATCGATTTATTTAGATAGTTTTTAGCATACTAGCTGCGCCCCGTGGCTGCACTTGTTATCCCTTAGAAACTTGTTTTTTTTTGGATACAAAGTAAGCCTATGTGTTAATCCAGAATATAAGCTACCTTTATGCTCCATTCACAAATTTTTGTAAAATTAAATATGCCTATCAGTTTCTTGCTTGTTCTTCTGAGTAATGGCTCTTTTTCCCAACAAGGCGGTAGAGTCATTTTTATAACTATGGCGTCCCTAAGTGTATATTCGATACCCAATTAAGTAAAAACATTTTGACTTTGACTTTGACATACCAAATTTCAGCTTAAGGTTTTTAGCCATTTTTCCAAGATTGCAGCCAAACATGCAAACTTTCACATTTATTACGTATATTATTGCGGTATAGGAAAGCGTTCTTCGGACGCCATGTCATTTGCCGGCGCGTTCTCGACCTTTCAAAGTTTTTTTTTGCTTCGCTGGATACAAACAATCAACAAACTTACTCTAGTTAAGTACTTCCATGTCCCGAGTTATTTCGCGAAGGGCCGATTCAAGGCTGCAAGTTAAATTCTGCAGAAGAGACCCTTTTGTTGGATGAATTCTGCCAAGGTCGCACCCTAACCCAGTTAGGGTTGTTTCAAATATTCCCGTGCATACTTGAGTGTGTTGGTATTTCTGTGTGTTCGTAGGCGTGTATCTAATAAGGAGATTACTATTGTAAGTGCGAAGCTGTGATTGTGTAGTCGAATAGGAATTTTCGACCTTTTTATCCAAGTTTGAAGCCCGGTGTATTGGGACAGGCTCGCCTCCTGTCACATTTGGTACTGAATATCGTCCGGCGAAGTGTGCGTAGTGCAATACACTTCTACCAGCCTCTTCGGGGGAAAAGCATGACGACATATTATCTAAGTATATTCGCTCTTTATATGGTACAAAATCTACTTAAATAAACCAAAAAATTGTTTAAAATCTTTTTCCTAGGGTAATAAAAGAATCACCACCTTTAGCCTCTAACCACGAGAGTTTCAAAATCCACGACAAAAACACAAAGCAAATACGAAGCTTTAAAAAAAAGATAAAATGTTTTAAAACAATTCTATTTTGGGAGTTTTGCGAAAAGGATTATCCTCATGAGAATCGGATGTTAACGCCCTAGCTCGACGATTTAAATATTTTACTAAATTTTAGAGAAATGTGAATAAACTTGCCATGTAATTAAGCAAATGAAATCAAATCAAATGCCTTTTTTAAATTGGGGATCGAAGATACACTTTTGAACGTCAAAGTTATAAAAATGAGAGTAATTTTTACTGTACCACCTTGTTCGGCAAAAGGCCACTTCTCAGAACTGATATTTTTAAACTAACCGTATTCCACAGTAAGCTTGCGTTTGACTGCCGTCTCGCAGATGTTAACCTGTGATGTGGCCTACGATGGAACACGCTTGCCTAGAAGAAACCTATTAACTTGAGACTTGAAGATACCCAAACCATAACTGTCGCGGAACACCCACTTCACACTCTAGCAGTTCACATAATAAAAGTGGAATCAGAGAAGATTCTTAGTTACGTGTAGGTTATTGGAATATCCATATCTAATATTCGTGTACCGTAACACAGTTTTAAGCAAAACCACTTTTGCTACAACCAAAATAAAATACTCAGAAAAAACTTCAAAAGAGTTAGATCTACTTTACGCGTGTTATTAAAACCCTTGCCGGAAATAATCTACAGAAGTTCCTTAAATCAAAAGCAATTTGTTCCGATCATTAGCAGTGGAGGACGTCTGAAAGGAGCTGACAAAAACCGGATTAGGGACATTTGGGTAAAACTGCACTAAGGTCTGACTTTTCATGAAAATGTTGTCTAGAGATTTTTTTAAAGTCACTCGTAGATCTGTTTTACGGAATCCTTTTTGATAATGTTAGAATATTTTAAAATTCTAAAAGTACAGGATAGTGCAGCTGCTGTTATTAAAAAACTTACTTAGAGTCGAGATTGCAGTCCAATATTCTAAAAAAAGAGATGGGCAAGACAGCTTACCAGGCAGAGTGATGGCAGGTGGACTAACATGTTGACGGATTTGTGGCCGCTTATCGGCAAACGAAGTGCTGGTCGACCTCCAGCATGTTGGGTCAACGATATTAGACCTGGACAAGATTGGCACAGGACTGGGATGAGCGAGGAGAAGAGAGACCTCAGATGCTCAGCAGTGGGCGATTCCGGGCTGATGATGATGATGACGATTATTTCGTAAAAAGTAGAACCACAACTCATGGCAGTGCCTCCTAGTGCGCTTTTGTCTCTGGTTCTCGCAATTATCCTTGAAGATACGTTTATTAAGGACTTAAGGCTCTCGAAGTACACAATGCATCTTTCTGAAGGGCACCCGGGGCAGGAATTAGCGACGAGGGCGTGTATTAGAAGCTTCAAGGTCCATGCACGCGTTGTGTGGGTATTGCCTAAATTTATTGTGGTTAGAATTAAGCTTTCGCTTTCGCTTCAATAAATTTTATTTGAACATTTATTATCTTCAATTTCAAAAAATCTCCGATTCAGCTAACGCGTTCAACCTCTTTGGACAATATAAAATACCTATACTTTTCTAGACCAACCTCTAAATTCGCAAGCGCCTAAATTGTAAAATACCTCTGCAGCGTTAATGTCAAAACTTTTACATAGCAAAGGGTCTGAGCCTATTTAATAAAGGTTTCGTCAGGCGTTGAACCTATCAACCTGGCTTAGTTCTGGAAATTCACTTGTCGTTCCGGGACCGATTTCTTCAAAAACAATTTCCTTGTCGATGTGTTTATTTACAAATCAGTCAAACAAAGCCTCAGATTGTGACTTGTTTGTTTACAGTAACTGAACGGATGAAATGGGATTTTACCGGTCAAAGACCTACAGCCTACATTTTCTGCAGAATTAGCGTCGTGATCAAATTTGCTGGCCGTTTTGCGAATTTGAATGAAGGATGGAATTTTTTAAGTGATTCATTTCTCATGCAAATTAATGTTTAAGGTCTTTAATAAGGTCTTTAAGGTTTAAGGTCATTAATGTTTAAGGTTGTCAAGGGAAATTTAGAATACCTACTTATATAAGTACCTCCAATGTAACACTACATTCAATGAGCCAGTTGTCCGTCTCAAGTATAAATGGAAGGGTGGAGTAGTTAAAGACTTCCTGGACCTTGAAGTCTTGATTACGCCTTGTTGATGGCTGGCATGAACTTGCTCAAAACAGATAAGAGTAGCGATCCTTAGTATTGGAGCCTAGAAGACGGCTTGGGTTGCTGCTCCAACAAAGTTAGATGTAAGAACCTAATACAACGGATTTTTATGAGGTGAGTCGCTAGAGTTAATTATAACTAGTTGTTCTGTGTGATTATCACACATTACTGTCACTTCCTTCAAACTCGTAAAATTTCACTTTGCGCGGCAATAATCAAGAAAAAAAAAAACAAATTGTGTGACTTGAGACTATCTAGTGAATCCTTAATTTTTCGCAACAAATTCCTGCTAAAAAATTTCACATACTTACTCTTCAACAAGTACTTCAAAAAACGGCAATTAAAGGACGGAAACGGATACTTTAGGCTCTAACGACCTGCAGACTGAAGGGTAACGTCCCGTTATGTCGTTGACACCGAGTTCAGATGAAATAGGTGCAGAGCACGCGGTAAATCTTTTGATGTACGATCGCGTCGACAGCATTACCATATTGTCAACGGATCCAATAAATCGTGGGAATAATGAGATGAAGGTAAACTACGTAAATATGGAAGACTTTCGCAGTTAAAACCGCTGCAGAAGGACAGGTGGAAAGTTTGAAAAATAGAGACCGTGTAACATCGTGATTTACGACGCTTTATTTAAAAGTGTTGTGATTTATTTTATATTTATTTATAAAGCACTGCAGTTTTACTGGCTATTCTAAAGGCCACTTATGTAACTATGTTCCATTGTACATGGGTCCGGTATAAACAGCAGCTGTAGACATCGAAATTTCACTATCACTAAAAATTATAATGTACCACTAATTGTATTTATTACATATATATTTTAACTAACACATCACTTAGTTTAAATGCAAATGTTACATTTAAAACACTTAATAAAAACAATTTATTCTTGACACTTTTTCATCATTCTTCATGGCATACGATTTTTTCCACATCACTGGTAATGGATGATTTAATTTAATAAGTAGCGTACGTTTGTAGTTAGTAAGATACTTTTCATACCCTTGCAGAAGAAATAAATGGAGGTTCTGGCCTAGGGTAAGGTTTTCTATATGACCAGTTCAAAGTCAGTGGGCGCGGGGCGGCAGCGGCGGCGCGGGAAGCGTCGCGTTTCTATGCATAGATTAGTATGAAACTGGCAGTCTACATAAACATCTTATTGCCATGATAAATATGTGTTATTTCGGACGCTGCGCAAACGTTAATCTTATCGCCGCGCAATAGAATCCATGGTCGTGCAGAATCGAAAGCAAAATTGAACCATCATGGCAATAATGTCATGGTAGGCCCCATGGCCTCGAAGGTGGCGGCCTGGAGAGGAGCGGAGGGCCTGCGTTGCCGCGACCGAGACCTTAGAGCTTGTAATCTCTGCTAGCGGCGGCTTGTAGCATTTTTGTTGTCATTTGGAGCTCCCCGGTGCTTGCAAGATGGGCCATGAAACAGACGAATTGGGCAGCGATGTAGTAGATCCTTCCAAGTTGGGCCATCGGATGAGTTTCCGTGCTTATGATGATGATGACCAGGAAATAGGCTACTGCAATTATGGCGATGACCACCACCTGGAACATAACAATTAAGTTTTAATTAAAACTTTATCAAATAAATGATTTCAAAACTGCTGACTAATCTCCCTAATACATTCTTAAAATTTTACCTCGTCATGCATAAAAAAGTGGACCGGTTTTGGATGAAATTCGGAACAGAGATAGCGTATACCCTGGATTAACACAAACTACTATTTAACAGCTAATTAATAAATTAATAACACATATTAAGAGTCCGGCGACCACTTTAGACTAACTTCGCATTGGCTTAAGGTTTTCCATAACCATTTCGTCTAGAAGAAGATGACGAGCGAACCGAGCAAATAAAGATAGACAAGTTTTATATATTAGGTAACTTTCAAGTCACCTACAAAGTGACAAAGTGCAATTTCAATTTTTTTTATGACTTTTGCACTTCTCTTATCATTCTTAAATAACTAAGAATGTCCCTTGTATTCATTCATTTAAAAGCTAATGATGTAGACAACCTCCCTATGTAAAGGGATTTTTGATTTGCTTTGTCTATCTATTGAATAAATCAGTCAAAAGTGACCCCTTACAAATGCGGATATTTTCGAGACTCTATTTTCGCTTGAGAACGTTTTTAAAAAAAACCAAGAACATAGATAATTATATTGTTTTTTTTTTTTAATTTAGTTATTATGTTTATTGGCGGAGATATTGTTAATTTAATTGTACATGCTAATTTTCATCATAATTTGACAAATGGTTTTCAAGAAATTTGAGAAGCGCGTTTGTATGGAAATTTCAGAGCGTCGCGGCCCTCTTAATTAACTACATACACTACAATGATAATACACGTTGAAGTAAAAAATGATGGACATTTTATAGACTTTACTGGAGTAATTAGTCTCTACGGCCGACGTACGTACGGCGTACGGCGACGTACGACGCCGTAATGTACGGACGTAAAGTGAGGATACTGTGCGGCGCGATCACGATTCAGGCGTGAAAACTGTGAACTGTATCTGAATCGTGTTTTTTTTGTGCCACAGGTGGCTAACAAGCTAACGGGCTGCCTGATAGTAAGCGATCACCGTTGCCTATGGATACTTGTAATACCAGGAGCATCACAGATACGTTGCCAACCTTTAAGGATTCTATTGACAGCCCTTTTGCTGAACCCATGTTATAGTTACTCGGAAATTGCAGGTAAGTCGGAAGTACGGCAAAAAAGTGTCCGCGCCATATCCTCACCATAGCCTGTATATTTCAGGCCTACAGAAACCTTCCCCTTACGTTTATTCTCCTCCGTGGGCGAACCACTGGCAGCCGCTGCCAGTGAGGCACATACGATTAGAACCTGCGTAAATAATAACCATTATTAATATCAATTATTCTCGCGCTATTAGTAATTAACAACATCCTACGTAATGTTCGTCTTGCTGAACTCGACGTAGGCCTTTAGAAATTCTCATAGAAAACGACACGAACGAAAGTATACCAAACTCGACTAATACCTACTCATCCATGGTTCAAAGTAGACAATTTTGTTCTCAATATATCTCTATCTCTACATAGTATAAAACGAAGTTGCTCTCCGCGTCTGTCTCTCTGTCTGTATATTCTAATATCTTCTTAAGCACACAATGGATTTTGTTGCTTAAATATTTTTTCACGGAAAGTTTATAGGTACCGCGCGAAGCCGGCTTGGGTCACTAGGAGGTATAATAGGAGCATTATAAAATTAAAAACAAAAACCAGACCTCAATCAAAGTAGGCGACATTGATCGAGGGTCTGGATTTATTTTTTCAAACAACATGAAAACTGAATCTAAATTGGATTATCCGTTTGGGAGTTACGATGCCCTACATACATACTTTTCAATAACATCCCTCTGTTTTGCGTCGGGAGCTAAAAATTACCAACGGCTTGAAGGTAACTTTTTTTTACGCTATTGGTGGTAAATAAGTTAACGGGCTGCCTGATGTTAAATGATCACCGTTGCCTATGGATACCTGTAATACCAGAGGCATCACAGATTCGCTACTGACTGTACATTAGAGCAGAACAGTCAGTACTAGGTTTAACTATTATTTCTTATTTGACATATGTAATTACTATTATTAAATTTATATGTAATGTTTTGACATTTATAAACTCTTGTATTGTTTGACTGTGACGTGTAACAATAATTGGAGTTTTCAATAAATTCTGACTTCTGATTTAACCTTATCTTATGTAAAACACATTTGATGATAAAAAAACATTCGGACATTTATATAAGTACCTAAAGGCCAATAAATATTTCATTCGAAACATGAGTAATTGAAAATAAAAGAAAAGTTAAACGACTTACCAACCACAACTTCATGTTGTCTTATAGCGCCATACGAACTGGTGTCCTTTATATACTACTTATTCTATAGAATAATTTAACAAAATGCGTATGCTCACGACATTTGCAAATTGGTAACGGTTGTAATAAGAATAATATTCGATACGCATCATAGCCTTAGTAATCTTTTCTTTTTACCCTGAAAATGTTATTCATAATTTCAATATTGTTAGTTTTAACAAGAACCCGAGAACATAACATAATATACCTACGAGTATGTTCTCTAACTGCTTGAACTGAACGCTAATGTTCTAATCGGCATTTTCATTACATCACTCCTTCTTCAATCTTTTCCCCTAGTATAAAAGAAGGGAGAAAAGTTCCGTCTGAGAGGGTTCTCAGAATAAATCGAAACACATTATTAAACTACGAAACTTTTATTTCAAACACTTTTTCATCATTAATAACCTCAATGGTGTACAGAAATGAGGGGAGCATGCCTGACTACAGGCACGATGGGTCCGTGGTGTACTATAGGAGCTGCGTGCACCACAGGGGCGTGGTGCACTAGTGGAGCATGGTGCACTATTGGTGCATGGTGCACTATTGGAGCAGCGTGCACTACTGGAGCGGGGTGGATCACTGCGCTGTGCGACACCACTGCTGGGTGGGCAACAGCCACTGGGTGGGCTACGGGCACCACGGGAGCTATCACTCCGGCGTGGGCGGCTGCAGCAATGGCGAGCAGGGCGACCTGAAAAATAATAAAGTAAAACTTTAGATATTACTTAAAAGAAGTGTAAAAGCTTATGGTAAATTAGTGGCCGTGTACTGGTGAACTAGGTGTTGGTCTACTACCAGCTTGATGGCTTGACGGTATTGTAAACATCGTGGATGGAATCTGGACCAGATTGGCACAGAATCGGGATGAGTGGCGTACAAGAAGAGAGCCTGCTCTACCGTGGGCGATCACGGGCTGATGACGATGTTGATACGCCATGACACGATAGTGCAAGTGTAGGTTGTGTTGTCAGTAGCCATGATGTGTTTACTTATACGGTATGTTTGAGCAACCCTCAGTTCTATATTAATATCTACGATTATGCCATCACTTAGCATAAAATTAACAGGTGCTGTATGTGGGTATGTCAAATGCCATTTGGCAAACATACAAGTTTTAGCAATATTAATAAAATAAAATATTAAAAGAAATTAAGTGTTTAATTTTTTTATAAGAAAATATACTTAGTTGTACAAACAATTTCTAGAATTCATTAGTTTACAAGTATTTCGTCAATTTATTTTTTTAACTTGAAAAATGATTTAGATTAACAAAACAGATTGACAACATCATGTTTTTTAAAATGTTTTAACTAAAAACAATTTTAATAGTGTTCAAGATGTTACACTAATTCAAAACAATCATTCAAGAAGTGAAGTTTTTTAGGCGTGCCATTTGAACAAGAATGAAACTAAAATTAGCTTAAGGTATCATTTAGATAAACTTTGCTAATGTTAGAACTTAAACTTGAGAGATAGTTGAGAGGGCTAATGAAATGTTAAACTGATGTAAATTGTTCTAAGTTAGACGAGCATACTTGATTACAACTTAGGCTGTTTATACACTAAAGTCTAGTACATGTACACATTACGTAGTCTCCATGTAGTCTAGTGACTAATCTTTTTGCCGACTTATGATTCTGTGAGGTAACTGTACATAGACACTGGACGTTATTTGACTGGACGTTATAAAGACATTGGACGTTTTAACAAACTACACATTTTAGGACACTATAGACGTGATAGTGCTAAGTGTAGCATGTCGTGTATAAAAAGCTTGTCAGTTTACATGCTAAAACATGCTTCGTTGTCAGTTGGGAAAAATAATCTTTAACTTAATAAATTGTAACGACACGAATTAAAAAGAGTGACAGTAAGCTTGAATAACCCTTCGATAAAAAAATATAATCGCATGACTACTGCATGATGTCGTTAGCACTCGATGACTAACTTTGCTGATTTATGTCACCTCGTGTACGAAAGGCCCTAGGTAAAGTTCGCCGTGACTATGGAGATTAAAAAAATTAAATCCTACTAACATTATAAACGCGAAAGTTTATAAGAATGGGTGGATGGATGGATGTTTGTTACTCTTTCACGCCAGAACGGCTGAACAGATCTGGATGAAATTTGGCACAGAGATAGATTATAGTCTAGAATAGCACATAGGATACTTTTTAACCGCGGGTGAAATTATGGGGCGCAGCTAATTTAATATAAAATGAAACTTATTATTTTTTTGCATTTATAAGTTAGATTTCCGCAGCTATTAAAAAGTCGCATGTGGTTTTTTCAATGGGGCAAAAGACACAAAATTAGGTAGAAAACAATTTTCTTCTTGAAAAATGATTAAGTTATAAAGAAAAATACAAACAATAACACCTAAGGTCCTTTAGATCTTATTTTGCGGACGTCCGTTCCAATACAAAATGAATTAAGTAGACTTAATTAATTGAATTCAAACAAATTCACGCTCAATTGATGAACTTTAAAAAACGAAATCAATGTTAATTTATCTCAACAAATTCTTACCAGCTTCAACATAGTATCAAAGTAATGCGAACTGGTATGTGTAATGCGCTAATACGAGACTGTACTCGGATGTCTAGAGTTAGCCCTTATATAGTAGGCTACGGTCTAGGCTAGGTAGTATGGTTAGTAAGTACGTGAATAGTAATAAATCTGCTGTTTGGCAATGCGCAACCTGAGTTACCTGAGAACCTGGGTATAGTGGAGTTGGCGAGGATTGCGCATTTTTAGAATGGCTAATTTTTAATTGGTTCCAAAACTATAAGTTTATAAATAAAACACGCATAAAAATATTATTTCTTACAAAGATTACGCTTTGTAAACAGGAGGTCTTAGATTTGAATGCCAGCCAGCTGATGTTAGAATGATGAATTCAAATATCTGTTCTGGGTGTGGGTGCTAGTTGCCCATGTCTTGTGTGTGTTCCATGACATAACCGACACAGGAAAATCATACGCGTGGATATGAGTGTGAAATGTTATTTATTTTATTCATTGCTTAGTTAAAATATTAAGAGAAAAACATTAAGCACTAATAAAGTTTTACTCATTGACATTATAAAAACCAATACTAAACAGCGCTCAACAGACCATTAAAGTGAAGTTAAAATTCTTCTAGTTATTCTAAATTTAAACTCTAATCAACGAAAGTCGAGTGTTTAAAACATTAAGCCGCAGTAAAAGGCCATACCATCTACAAGTAACAAAAATAATCTGCCCATTAATTACCTGGCGAAATTTATTCCCTCCGTAAAGCAACAGAATGAAAGGCTTCGAGACTGAAGACTTTGAGACGACGATTTTAATGTGAAGATTTTTACATCCCTCTTTTTAATCGAGCCCTGGGACGAAAAAACAACAGGACTTGATTTGACTAAAAACCGAATAAAATGCTAAAATTATTATTCCAGCCACAAAAATGATACTATCTACAGTTGGCGTAAGCTTTGATGAGTACATAGATGTCATTTCTCATTAAAAATCAGCTTGCATAGTGGCACTGCATCGACACTTTGCGTTCTATTCAAAATAAACAAATACATATAATTACATTTGAAATCAAGCCTTATCATTACGCAATAACGTTGATGACTTGCTAAAGTGTTTTAGCACATTTAGGCATCGTGACACCAATACACCGAGACAGGCTTTCTTTATTCTTTATATAGAATAGGTCGACGTTTGACCACCAACTCGCCTGATGTTAAGCGACGTTGTGGTCTAAGATGGAGCACGACGACCTATAAAGTACTTATTCACTCTAGCCTTAAATATTTGTAGAGTAAAGAAGTACAAAGACGGCAGTTGAGTGAGGCGCTACAAGTGCGCTGCTGCTCAGACCCGTCTTTGGAACGGTTACACCGGACTACATCCCGAAACACGACTAGGTCATTTCACGGCATGGCTTATAAACGAAACAAGGCTTACACTTGATCTAAGCCTAGTTTGAAAGGTGCCATTATTCGTATTGACATCTATGTACGAGTATATCTGATCGAAGGACGCAAGCATTTAATTAACGCAGTTTATTTTGGTTTCTTTGCTGAATAGGTTAAATTTTTATCAGATCTTTGTGTTGTTATCGGGAGCTATTATGCTTGTCCTCAGCTTTATTTGTCCAAGATTATGACCTTAAAGCTTGGAACTCTTTAATCAGACTAGACTTTGACTTTCAATGATAACATTTGTCTTTATACTGACGAGGTAATTTGTTGAAGTTACAATTTGTGGCAAATTTTGTTAAAAAGATTTAGAGATAACACGACTTTTGAAGGTCTTGTCTGTTAAATATTTTTTGTTTGAAAGTGATGAATCGAACTTCTTTCAAATGATATCAATTCTTCTCATAAAAGTAGGTAATACGTTACGCTATATTTGCTGCAAACTCAAACTAAACAATTTTTTTTTTATAATAAAATAAATCTAGTTGCTCTGTAAGCTGGAGACCTCGCAGCCGGCGTCTGTTCTCTTGTACGGGTTACATTCGTCAACCGATTCTCGTGAAATTTTGGGAGCAGGTTCTATAGTTTTACAGAATTTTTGTTGCCAAGTCAGTTTTTGGAAGAAAAAAGAAATGTGACCTGTAGAGGAAGATAAAGATTCCGACAGAGATCTGAACAGAAATCAATACAGAATTCGGACATCCAAAATCATTTTTGTCGAAGTTGAAGAACAGACGCTTCGCTCAGTCGATTATTATTTTGCCAACCCCGTTCAAGTATTTACTTTAAAATTGATTTAAGAATAATAATTTACATGTTGGACTAAAATTTCTCTAATTTAGAGTAACGAAAATTTGTTTTTTTTTTTAAACATTCAAAAGTGAGTCGGCATTAAAATACAAGTTAGTTAGCTTTAAAAAGCAATATTAATTAAGTTTATACTAATTACCACTTGCACTGAATACACGAATTGCCCAAGTTATTGTTTAACTGGTTTAATTTACTTCTAGTTAGCTAGCTCCTGCCTAATTTTTTTTACACGACCCGTAAGCCATTCCTTAGAAGAATCTTTATTTTTATGTACTCGATAAGCGAATATTCCGCTAAGACTAGCTTAAAATAGTTATTAAAGGACTTAGGCAATTCTTATATTTAGTACAAGTGGCCATAAGTCAGTCTAGTAAGATTTACGTGTAGTTAAGTGTACTAGGTCTTTATCATGAGTTTTGATCGTGATAAAAACTTTTTTCGTTTTCATTTGGCTCCATATATTTCAATAAAGCGCCCCTGGCGGAAACGTTAAGAAACGAGGTTAAATGTATGAAGCCAAACGAAAACGAAAAAAGTTTTCAACAACCTTTAAAACTTGCGGTAAGCCCCCCAGGTAATACCTCTATTATAAGATAGTTTCTCCAAAACAGATTATAAAGAAGTGACAAAAAATATCGCATAAATCAAGAGCGCGACGACAACACAAAATATTTGTAACAAAAAGTCGTCCCCAGACATCTGTTTCTCGTCGCGGAATAAAAACGCTGTTATATTTCAAGGATGAGGTCGTAATTTATCATCCAATTTCAGGTTAGCATACTTTTTTAATCAATACAAGAATAAGTATTTGACAAGGAGTCTTTGAGTTAGTAACCGTTTCTTTAAAAAAAATATAATTCTCACAAGGAATACGTTATTTATTTGTTTCCATACGCATACCAATGTCTGAATAAAAAATGAACAAAATAATAAATTAGTGAACTAAAACTAATAGTTCAAAATAAAAAACCGGTACGAAGTGTTCCGTACCATTTTTAATAAAAATGGCAAAAATCCCCCTCAAATATTTTTTTTTATTCTGTTTTTAGTATTTATTTATAAAGCGGCAACAGTAATACATAATCTGTGATCTGTATTACTGTATTACAACTGCCAAACTATCACGGTTCATGAGATACAGCCTGGTGACAGATAGAAACAGATAGACAGCGGACAGCGGAGTCTTAGTGATAGGGTCCCGTTTTATCCTTCGGGTACAGAACCCTATTAATGAAACACTGAATTTAATTTTAGTTACTTGATTTATTAGTAGTTAGTTTTACATTTCCCATTTAGAATTAGTACTTTTGAGAGGCCGTCGCTCGGGGGCGAACAGAGACAAGAAAAAGTGAGAGAGAACGGATCCGGATGCCTACCATAGTAAAATGATAATACATATTCAGATAATTATAACCTAAGAAACCCTACAAAATTAGGTAGGCCTAGCTTCAATACTAAGGAGTTTTATTATGCGATTTTTTTTTCGCTTCATTCTAACGTAACCAAGACCAACTCCGCCCAACCACACTATAACGACAAGTAGTAGGACCCTCTTGTACTGATCAGACGATAGTCGCGATGCTAAACCGCTTTAATTGAATATTCTCATTGTAACCTTTACTATGGAGATAAGTTTTAAAGCCACTGTATTTTTAAAAGTACAAAAATTGATTGAATTTTGGAAACTGTTTCTGAATGATTGATTTTAGCTGCCTCGGTGGCTCAGTTTGTTAGTAGTGAACCTATCTTCCGAGCTTAGGGGTGTAAGTTCGATTTCCGCCAAGGCAAACACTCGAAACACTCGACACACTGTGATTAACGTTTGTGTTTGTTCTTCGTGTTGTGGGTGTTGATATCTATTTAAGAACTTACCTATGTAAAAATAAATTAAAATGATGTCCCTAAGTAGGTATATAATTATTTTAAATTGTATCAGTCTCTTGGGAGCCATAGTAAAAGCTTTGCTTAGTTTGGGGGTCAGACGACCGTGTGTGCATCAATATCTTGAAAATGTATTTATTTATTAAAATTAAATGATACATTATGACACTCTGAACAATTACTGCATTTGAATGTTACAAAAAAATTACATTCGTGATTTTCACACCACTCTTTAAACAATATATATACATAACATATCGTCACGCCTTTCGCCCGAAAAGGGCTGGCAGAGATGTATGTAACATCCACACTTCACCGGACGATATTCAGTCCCAATTGTGAACGGGGGCGAGCCTGTCACCATACACCTGTCTCCAGTTATGTACTCTTTATCCATGCTTTTTTTAGTATTTTGTACTGTGATCAAATAATGCAAATGTTTATTTTTGACTTGAAAGGACAAACTATAAAACTTCCCATGAATTAAACTTGTAACGAGTTCATCACCCTAAACAAAACTTTCTTCGAAGCCTTTATAAAGAATACAAGCAACTTAATCGACTTTTATTTTGCATAATATAATTAGTTCTCGATCATCGACTCTTCAAAACAATTATGTTTTTAACGAAGGACAATATAAATACTAGAGAAGCAGTAAACCAACTCCCAGATAATACCTGATATGAAGCAAAAAATAGAACATTACTTGACATCTACTGATGATCTCTTCGGGTAGGATAAAATGGAATAGGTATATTATTATTAATGCCCTCTAAGGCGATAGTAATTAGAATACTAGAATAGTAACAGAGAGAGGAGAGCTATAAGTGAGACAGACGGCTATACCTAAGGGCCACCTAACGGCTGGATTTTGACGAAAATTTAATCGAGCATCAAGAAAATCAATTACGATGCTCCAAAGTCGGTGTTAGAACGTTGAAAAGAGACACTTGAAATAAAGTTTTAATTAATTTATAAAATAAATAAATAATGAATGAATATTTATTTGAACATCTCGTAATTTAGTACAAGTTTCCTTTGTGGAAACCACTGCATCGTGGAAAGAAAACAAACACGTGTAAAGAAACATTTTTTTTGAGCCTCTGGTTTCGTACGCGGCGGAATCGTAACATCGCCTACTGCTAATACGAACGCAGGAACGTTGTCTGTCAGCGAGGAGATAATTAAATCACTCGAAGCCAGTCAGTTTGATTGGGAGCCGATGAACCGCAAGTCTTGGATTGCACTTCGAAACTTGAAGGAATTCATGTTGTGGAAGTTAAGACTTTCGCTAAGGGCTGATTGGTTAAACTCACTACAACTTTACAATTACTTATTGTTCGGTTGTTAAACTTCAACAAGTTTCTTTCAAAAGATGCTGATTGCATTTTTTGATTAATTGAAATTGTAAACATAAATTCTAAAGTAAATAAGTAAATGAGTGATGATTGGAATGTGAAGGATAGTTTTATGCGACAAATTCTATTCATCTTAGGTGTACAGACTATAGACGGATAACACAATTACAATTTTATCAAAAAAAAAAATTTATAAGTATAGGTAGTACTAGCTGCGCCAGCGGTTTAAATTCCCGCGGGAATACTTTACTTTTCGAGATTAAAATTAGCGTATGTGTTAATTCAGGGTATAGGGGTTTCATAAAAATTGGTCCCGCCGTTTGAGGGTGAAGAAGTAACAAACATGCACAATTACACATTTACACACATACAAACTTTCTTCTTAAAAATATTACTGTGATGTTATAAGTGCCTACAAATTTACTTTTACTCACTAAATAGGTATCATTTGAATGTTTCCTTAAATATATTTTGCCTAAGTATGTATTTCCAATTGAACTATATTACTAAATTGGATAGGTAAGTGCATAAAAACCATCCCAGAGTTCTTCCCGTTTACGTAGTTTATTGTTTTTATTGAAATAAGTATTGTTAGCTAAGTATCTACGCACATACTCAAGGTAAACAAAAGACAATATTTTTTTCCTTAGGATCAAGGACAACCTTTTTTTCACAATGTACTCCTACTAATCCGTCAGACTTGAGATGACACACATCCCCACTTATGTTGATTCCCAACTTGGCCTAGATCAAACTACGGCCGGGAAGAAAACACCCAAAACGGTTACCTTGCCTGATCCATCATCCATGTAATACAAGGGATGGAAATCCTACATCCTTGTTTATTCGGGTACTGATTCACTGGCACTGATATTATGTAAACAGAGCACATAGCTGTGTAAAATAATGTATGTAAAGTGGCTGCGGGGGCATACCGCTTGAAGAAATGATGGCCGCTGCAGCAGATAGGTTCAGACCCCGGACCAGAAGACGCAGCGTGAGAATTTCCCCTACGAGATGGAACGATCATCTGGTGAGGGTCAAAGGAAGGTGGTGGACTTGGCCAGCCAAGATTCAGTGCAAGGTCATTGTGAAGATAATTGAAGAGAAGTCCAGCAGAAGACGTTTCTGGCACTCGTAAAGCTCGTTCATTTTCGAATAAGCTTAATAAATGATAATTTTCAGTAACTTTAAACATTCTAGCTTAGTGGATCTTGAACAGGTGACATTTAGGAGAATAACATAGAGTAGATGGTAAGACTAGGTTAACATACAACAGACCTCAAGGTAATACCTACCTTATGTTTACACTACAAGTCTTCTATCAAATCGTAAAATAGAACTTATATTTTTATCGCTGAACTAAACCCAGCCTAAACGGTTCAATTAAACCAAGTAACATTCAGATTGGCGAACCATCAAAGGCTAGCTTACCAAAAAAAACATGCCATGATGTGGCCACCGAGTGACCATATCGGACGAGGGTGCTGAGAGGCAGCCGGAGTGAGCCGGGCTAGAAATCGCACCCTCTAACTTCTCTGAGCAAGTGTCCCCCAGCACCTAGCCTCGGCAGAATGGGCATCCTCGGAGACGATACCTCACATCTCCCAAGAAAGAACCCCGAATAAATTACAAATCAAACAAGCAAAGATAACAAAAAAAAAACTTTATTTAACCAAACACATGATAATGAGTCTTTACTTTATACTTAACCACCGGAGGATGATGAACAACCGGGAAAGGAACAGTATGCGCCACAGGTACTGTGTACACGCTGTGGAGGGGTGCAGCGTGGAGAGGGTGAAGTAGCGCGGTGGAATGTACGTCGTGGTGCAGGGGGTGGTAGTCCGAATGGTAGTCAGAGTGGAAGTGGATGCCTGGCAGGGGTGAGGAGGACGCCAAGTTTACGGTGGCTAGTACCTGGAACAAAAGAAATAAAAACACTTGATTAGTTGGGCATATTAACAAATCTAAATTGTTTTATTTAAGACAAAAAGACCTACACATAAATTGCATTAAGGTATTTTGAGATAAATTATTATAATACTTTCTAAAATAATGTCAAAATTCTAATCCTATGCTCAGCAGTTGATAATTACGGGCAGATAGAAAGGAAGAAATGTAGTTTCCTAACTAAGTTAGGAGTTAGTCATAACTAAGTCAGGTATGAAGTCACATATCAACCCCAACTTATCATAATGCTGGCTGATTTGATGGATGATGATGATGTGTTAATAGTCTTGAGTTGGACTTTATCGCTCGTGGCATGACACATCTAGCCGGTTTCAGTCGTTCAGAGAAGTGTTATAAAATTAAGTAAGGTCAACGGCTTTTAGGGTCTCACAAGCAAAATTTAATAGCTAACCTAACCTAACTTAGATGTGTTTTAAATATCGGTCATAAAAAAAGGCAAAAAAATAAATAAGAGTGTGGTGAAAAATCACAAATAATCTAGTTTTTGAGATCACTTGACAAAAAAAAAACTAATGACATTATAAAAAAAGTTTTGCAAAAATAGTATTAGCGAGACAGGACGCAAATGTTGGTTATGATAAAAATAAAGCCCTCAAATTTCTTTGGATAAAACCTCTATGGCGATAATTGAAAAGATCCCAAGCACAGACCTAAGATTTTTTTTTGCTTCGATCCCAAGAGACCTAAGCCTATTCCTAATTTGAAACTAGGACCTAAGGCGTTGAACCTCGCCGGTTTGATCCTAATGAAGAACGTTGACTTGAATCTGGAAGGTTCCTCGTTACATGTGGAATTTCGAATATGAATTCCAGTTAGCAATGGATTTAAGACTTGATTATTATGTACCTTCATTAAGCGGAGTTTGGACTAGCAAGAACTTCTCTAAATTTCTTGCACGTATGAATTTCGACAAGAAGATCCGCTCGGAGAAGATGCGGAGCTAAATTCTTAAACGCAGGGCTAGTTCATTTAGAGTTAAAATTTAAAAATGTCACACTAAAATGGTTTTAATTTAAGGCTAGATTGTAACCTCTGCACACCTAGCATGCGCGCGCGACAAAATTCTTTTCGTCACTTTTGTCATGTGAGAGCGTAACAAAGCTATATTTTTTTTTCAGAACTGTTTTCAGAACTGTTTCTTTGCCTTTGATTACTGACTCGCCTGATGGCGTCGACGTGATCGAAGGTGTAACACGCTTGCCTAGGAGATACCTATTCGCTTTACTCTTGAACACCCCCGGATTGTATTTAGGTGGAACGACAGACGCAGGCAACGAGTTCCACACCTCTGCAGTTCTTACAAGAAAAGTTGACTTGAAACGCTTAGTTCGTTTTGTCGGAATTTCCTTATTGGAAGACTTATTGGTGCGCCTGGTACAATTATAAAAGAACGATGATGGCTGAATCAGGTCGTGCAGTTCTTGTGCACACTCGCCGTAGTGTGTAAACTATGCGTAAGGTATGTGTAAATATACCCATGCATGTCTGTCTCGATATAAAGAGTCGACATACCATTGTCGCGTAGGCGTAGCGCATGCTAGGGCTGCCGGTGAAGCCGTACCGTAGATGAACAGTTAGCTCCAAGTTACCAAAAAATAGTCCTTCTGCAAGCTACCAACTTACACGGTGATTTTGCGGAGATTTATTACACGACAAGAATTTGCCTATATAGACATCAACTTTTGCAAGTTTCTTGCACATCTGAAGCGCTCATCAAAGCTACAGTGGATTTCATTTATTACGACCTTGGTTGTAGCGACCATTTACCTATAGCGACGTTAAATCTAAGTCCCTTGAATTTAAAGCATACTTTAGTACAAAATTCACGTGGCTATAGCGACTTTGGATGTAACGCCGAGTTCGGGTGTAGCGACTGTTTTTAATGAATCATTTGTAACAAATTCCTAGAAATCCCATGCAGATATTGCGACCGGAGTCGGCCGCCAAAGACACAAAGATTTTTTTCTTTCACAAACATTTCTTATCTTTTGTTTACATCCATTGCACACAGATGGTCAGCAAGTGTGGAGACCTTTACCTTTTGTTTATAGATATGAACTAAGTAGGTAGGGAAGCGTAGGTAGGTACGTTTCGGAGCTTTTAAGGTTCAGTTACAAAGTGATATTCTGAGTAGCAACTGGGTTTAGTAAACTTTTGAATAAGTATGGCCGCACATTTAAAAAGGCGGAAATCATTTCAAAATTGAAAAACCTTGCATGTAACGACTTCCGGATATAACGACGAAAATATATTGGTCCCTTCATTGTCGTTATACCCGAATTCCACTGTATTTTATGCTTGGGTAGAAATCGTGAACTCAATCGAAATTCAGTAGTACTTGCTTCAAAATACGTACCCATAGCTCCTTTACATATCTATAGACATCAAATTTCTTAAAAACAATATCAAATTCAACAAACGCATCAACCTAAATGAGCAAAATGATACAAAGTTTGTTCCAGAAATGTAGAAACCTCAAAGCAAACCTACCTAATATCAAACAGCTACCACGGCATAGGAAACTCATATTAGCAAGAGTTTTCAAAAAAATCCTTTCTTTGAAGGCTAAATTGGACTTAGGTCTTGGTCTAGTAGATAAAAAGCCTCTGAGTCAAAGACCAAACGGATTTAGGCTTCATCCTAACCTCTGTAATCCTAACTGAGGAAACTGTGAGCGGCAGACTGTTTGTATTCAGTTCGCCACTCCATAATATGTTTTAAATGGATTGTCTGAACAGCGCGCACTGAGTACGCGCGTACTAGTTTGCGGCGTATAACTTGCTGATTCGCATTTTGTTTGATAGAGTTCACCGCTTGCTCTACATTGAGTTTGCCCAATGTGCGACTTAAAGTAGCCAGCTAACAGATTACTTAATCAGGACGACGTCTTAATATATCATGAGCTAGAACATAATTATATAATAGTAATTGTAACCTAACCTTCGTAAGGGTAGGTAGCAAATATCTTTTCAAATTCACTAGCAAATGCTACCTTCGCGATTTCATTTTATTGCCCCATTAACGACAAAGACAGGTGAAAGAAAAATATCTTAAGACTGAAAATAGATAAAGATAAGATGAAGAAAAATATCTCTGGTTTATTTCTATCGTTTCGGAGTCCTTAAACTTGTATTCAATTATAAAGGGAAAATCTTTTTTTTGTTTTGTTGACACTGTTCCAAAGTTCAAAGTTACAAGGTTACAAGGTAACAAGGTTACGGACTAACAATAAAACGACACTGTGACAGCTTGCTTCAACTTGACAGCTACGAGTAGATTACAGGCCCACTTTGCAATTATTTTTTTTCTTTTAAATTCTTTACAAATCTTAAAATTAAAAGTAGATTTATTAAATGTCTGTAGATAAAACTAATCAAAAATGTCCTTAGGAGCTATACAAGTTAGGCTTACTGTTTCTCTTTTATTTGGACGCCTCTTGATTTTGCAGACGTCCAGTGGGTGATTTATCTGCAGAGTCTGAGCTCAAACTGCCAAGTTTAAAAATGTAACCTACTTAGTAAATTGAATAGTGCCAGTAATTTAGTCTAAAATTTTAAACAGCCATCAATCGGGTGATGAATGAGCGTGCGTGACATTTATTGATGGACCTTAACCTAACATATTTGGTTTAGATTTAAAATTATGTAGAGCTATAAATAAAACGCCTAATACGCTGGCTCTGGTGCTTAATTTTGTAATTTAAAGTACAAGGCACGAGGGTATTATAAATGAAAGCATTATAAATAAAGCTTTAACGTTTAATTTTCCAAAACAAAAATTTAAACAACTTTTTCTATCGCCACGGTAATATTTTTGTAAAAAACCGTAAGAAAAAAAAAACTTAAAACCAAACTATCGATTCAGTACTTATTTGTTATTATGTCAAGACATTGATTGATGTTTATGGATTGGTGCTTACACCAAATGTGATTTAACTTATGGCTTCTATTTTAACCAGAGGGACCGCATGCATGGGAGTGCTCGTGGTACGCTTTTAAGATAGGACTAACAGGAAAAAATCCTCGTCGTCCAATCAAGCGGATTAAGCTGTCGGACCACATGTTCACAGCGAATTTTTACCTTACTGCGCAAGAAGGAGGGTTTTGTTTTTCGAATGTAAGTATGTAGGTATGTATGTATGTGGGTATAGGTATATGTATGGATGTATAAGGTTTCTTTGGCACGCCCTACAGCCTAAACAGCTTGATGGATTTCGACATGTGAGGTGTCATTGGAATCATCTTGGTAGTGGAAATGACATTGAGTACAATATTTTGCAGCCGGGTTTTGTGTTAATCTTTAATTAATGTTACTTGTTACTCTCGTTTGTAAAATTACGTCATACATGTAACTAGTGTTATTACCTGGTATACTAACCTAAGTATTTATGAAAACCTTCACGTATGTCACGAGTCGAACGATACAAGTATTTCCACTTTTTCCTTCCACTCGACTGATATTAATGAATCAGTTTCTTGCTTGACCTAGGGACGAGATCCAACATCCTACCGGCCTACTTTCAGACATGTGTCTACACTCTATACTACTGACATGGTGACATTGAAATACTACAAACAGTAAATTAGATACAAATAAACCACGAAAGTTTCAAATATTTTGTAAAGTTACTGGTACGTGATATTTATTTAATGAGCAAAACGATTGGATGACTAGGAAATCCAAATTTAGGTTTCCACTATGATAATTTGAATTAAGATAAGGATAAGGTCTAAAAGACACCAATCTTAGCTAAAAGATTTTTAAATTAGATGTCATTTTAAATTCAAACTCTAGCAGTGTTAACAGAATTTGTTAATTCCTAAAAAATCCGGCCATCTGCGAGTCACGATCACGGTTCCGTGACGTAACAAACAATACCTTAATTTTATTATTTTCTTTAATCTGTTATAGCGGCAACAGACATACATACATCAACTGTAAATATTTCAACTGTCACTATCACGCTTCATGAGATACAGCCTGGTGACGGACAGACAAACAGGCGGACGAGCAGTGGAGTCTTAGTATTAAGGTTACGTTTTACGATTTAGGTACGAAACCCTAAACAGAAAAAAATTCTTATCAGAACCCCAAAAATAATCTAGTAAAGTCGGTGAGTCAATAAAATTTTTCATTCAGAAACAGACAATGGTTATGTGGATTTGATTTCACGAAACTTAAGGTAGGTACTGCCTCTTCGCCTATTTCGTACTTAATGATGTACCTTCAACAAAGTTCACATAATATTACACCGCATCTATTGTTTTCTCATTTTAAATGGATCCTTTCATCCAACTCGCTTTGTTAGTCCATTAAAGAGAGCTGAAAGCTGCTGAACAACACTTTCCATTATAAAATGAATTACAAAAGAATACATTTTTATTTCCTACCTAGAAATACGGCTTCGCAGCCACTTGCAACTCTTACTAGCTCTTACTAGCTCGGGTTATCTTTTTAACTTGGGGTTAACTGCTCACTAGAGGTCAAATTGATAAATCGTCTAGCACCACCAAGTGTTGAACATAACATAAAATTTGACATAGCATTATCATCACGCCTTTTCCAATGAGGTATAACACAAAATTCCCTTGACTGAGGTATAATACAACACCTACACTTCGCCGGACGATGTCCAGTCCAAAATGTGACAGGTGCTAGCCTATCGCGCCATACACCGGGATTCAGTTACTTGTGTAGCAGAAAACATAAAATACGCACATACGCAAATTTAACAAATAAAATTGGTGCCTTTGACGTGGATTGAACGTGCACCCTTTAGCTTAAGAGGTGGGCCTACTTCCAATTTACCTATCATCACTTTCAACAACATTAACTCTGAATTCATTAACCCTGCGTTTAAAAGTGTCCGTATCTTCTGCGAGTGAACCTTTGTAAGTAGTGATTTTTACTCTCATAATTCTTACCAGGCAATCAAGTAAAACGCGCTACATCCAAATATGGACGCTACTGGGTTGCAACACAAATGCATTTCCGATGCGTTTCACCTTGACACGGAACTATAAAGCATCTTCTGTAATTGACGGATATTATCTGCCGTTTTAGGTAAGACGAGAGTAAATCACTCCGCAATGTGATGTGACCTTTATTATTGCGTTGAAAAGTATTTATATTCAATCGATCAGTATCTAGATAACATGGCATTATAATTACTAAATCATCTGCTACATAATTGGAGCCCGGTGTATGGCAACAGGCTCGCCCTTGTCACACTTGGGACTGAATATCGTGCGGCGAAGTGTGGGTGTTGTAATACACCGCTGCTAGGCCCCTTTGGGTAAAAACGTGACGATTATGGTATGTGTTATGTAATTACTTAGCTCATTTAAGGCAAAGTAAGTTAAATTACAATTAGAAAATGGTAATATTAGTTAATAGAGTTAAATTTTTATCGCATTCAATGGGACAAAAGGAAACCGACATGTCCTAAAATAAATTATTCCCGGACACGTGACATCCTCCAACTAGTACAGGGCCAGCAGCGTGGTGAATAACGGCTCAATCACACTTGACGTATGATAGGTCGTTATCCCTGCAGTGGGACGTACAAGACGGTAATGATAAATAAGATAAAACAAAACCAATCGAAAACTATGGTAAAACTCATCGAAGATTAAAATGGTAAAACTATTAAGAATTAATTCATTCAATTCAATTCATTTATTCATTTAGTTTACGGGTAAAATACAGATGTCAAAAATTATACATTGAACGCCATAACCCGCCTTTCAGCATGCAACTACGTACTAAATTACCCTTTCAATACTACAAATCTAAAAAAAATATCAAATTTTAATTTAATTATATTTATCAAATTTTAATTTAATTTTTGGTTTTGATTTTTATTTTTATTATCTAGACATTGATTATTTATTATTATTTCGTGTAATTTGTTTTTATTTTGATTAATTTTAATTAAAAAAATTAATTTTGATTAAAATTATTATTGTTATTGTTATGGTAATTATGTAAAATTGTAATTGAATTTGTATGTTTACCACAATATGGGAATTACCTGAATTAAAGACATTTTATTTTTATTTATTTTAAATCATTAATTGGATTTTGAATACAATTTTCAATAAATTAGATCGAGAGCTAGAGATAAATCTTCGGATCACGCGATCCGATGAGACGTGTTCCAATGGATCGTACCCGTAAACTTCATGATATGAGACTATAAGAAACTAACACTCGTACTCATTATCATAATCTTTAGCATCCAGTCTTTCTCATCCCAATGCTCATAATAAATATCGTATTAGGTTCAGGTTAAATATCAGGGTTAGGGCAAAAAGTGTAGAAAAAGGTCACCAACATGACTAAAAATTAAAAAACTACGTAAACTAAAAAGTATTGAACATACTCGTATACCCCTTTTTTTAGGTTTTTTACCGATAATTTGCAATGAATATTCAGTGTCTCGGGCGGTCACTTGCCGATAGCCTACATTGTATCCACATACCTATCTTGTTGTGACAACTACCTTAGTCCAATCACTTTCGATTTATGTAAATGAGTATGATGAACATGATCAGATTTTCCATAGCTTTCAAAGTCAAAGTCAAAGTCAAAGTCAAAATATTTTTATTCAATTTAGGTATCTTTGATACCTAAATTGAACAAAAATATTTTAACTATACACTTATGAACATCAAAGATACACTTATGAACGTCAAAAAATTCTTCGTTTCTTGTGAACGATCATCAAAACTTTATCAAAAATTATAGATATTTTAAATTAAAAGCACATAAATAAACTCACCAGTAAAAAGCAAGGAGTCATCTTGTCTCGGGGTGTGTCTGTCTGTACGTGTCACCGCGGGGCGAACCGACTTATAAGCTACTTTTTTCGCCACAGAGTTACGAACAATAGAGGCGTTTTGTAATAAACTCATGTTAATTACGTCTTCCGTATAATCACAGAATAAATATAGTACAAGTATAATATAATGTAGATAATTAGTACGTTAGGAAAGGTTTGACGTCAAATCAATGACTTATACATTATGTGGAAACAAGGAAAACCTAATCGATCTATAATATACATATATATTGCTTCATTGCTTTGCTACGAGCTGGCTATAATGGCTAGTTTAGAAACTCAGTGAAAATCTATTGTTTTGCTATGTTAGTTTGTCCGTGCTATATTCCATTCGAAAATGACACTTACGGTGACCTATTCGAAGACTCATAATTTCAAAATCGACCACAAGCTCTACGGTCATATTCTACGCGTAGATGTTTTGCCTTAGTTCAAGATAATAAAGTGTTTGTCACTTCAACTTTAAAATCAACCACATAAAATATCAAAATTAAGTCTTTATTCGAAAAACACTGTTTACTCGCTGTTTATTCTTTTAATCGATTTCCCATAGCCTCTAACTAACGCTTGATCGCTTGGACGTGTGTATTAGATCATTTATAATGAGTTTCCTATCAAGGTCGACTCTACATAGAAATAACTCTTAAAACTTTCCGAGACAGAGGTGGGAAAGTACCATGAAAGTACTGCGGAGTCTTGGTCTTGGACTTTAGCCAGGTGTAGCAAGATACGTAGGTAGGAAGACGCGTAGGTAGGGAGGGTTTTTCCAAGATGATAACGCCCGAATAAATATAATTTTAATTCTACCGAAGGATATTTTGGTATTTTCAGGAAATGGTTACATGTTACTATGAAGAATAATGTTCACATGTACACCTACAATACCTACATGTTACTATGAATAATCTTTTTTTGGAACAAATAAGAAAATAACTTTAATTTTATTTTCTTACAGTTGATCTACAAATAGTTTTGGATAGGTAGGAATCTAACTAATCAAATTATTAATTGTTCATATACCAATATCAAGTCTTGAATCTTCGTCATATTCGTATCCTAGGCATACATTATAGTTTTCTCCCACTCCATGTCCCCTCACTAGAGCTCCCATCGCAGCGCATGAAGTCAATGTCACAGTAATAAGGCGACGGCAGATCGCGGTCACGATCACACAGCCCTGAGTAATAATTAATGGTACATAAATGCACATAGCATGGTTAAATGCAGCAATATTTGCAGTATCGGGGTTATATTTTATACTAGTTCCGTTACGCGGTTTAACCCGCGGTCCTACAAGAACCATTAGTTTGTTCGGAATAAAAAGTACCCTAGTTAATGTCCTTTAATGTGCCCCTGACAACGTGTGAAAGTTTCATATTGATTGCTTGAGTAGTTAAGGCGTAAAAGCGTAACAAACAAACTGACAAACGAACATACATATTTTAATTGTCTTGCTAAAAGTAAACTTGTATTACTTATGCGTAACTAGGTAGTACGAACACTATAATAGGAGTACACTAAACTTTTACTAGTTAGTTTTAAACTTAGCATTCGTCGTGATTTTGTAGTTTTGTCGTAGCGCCAAAAGCTGATATGAATATGGTATCCGCTTATCGCCACGTAGATTTTTTGCTTGATTGCTACGTCGACATCGGACATCGTAGTGCCTAAGCCTTGGTCTGTCGCAACTGATGAAATAGGTTAAGTATCAGCTAAAACTGATTCAATCTACTTACGTCCTGTATTTCCAGAGCTTGGATGTGAAATACTCTGCTTGGGTGTGTGTTCCAAGATAGTTATAATTTTCCTCCTTACGCGCGAGATTTTATCTTGGTCATTGTCTCACTCTTTTGAAAAGTAGACGTAAATAGATTTCTTCTATATAAGCTAGCGTGATTCAAAGTAGCTGACTTGACTTCCACTTTGAAAGAAATAAATCCCAGAATTCGTTTTACGTTTTTGTGCTCGTGCACTCGTGCATCAGATAAAAGGATTTATGAAGATGTCAAACGTCATGAGACCTGACGCCATTTCTGTGGCTCAGAGCTTGCCGTAAGATACCTACAGTGAGCTGACGAAGGTGACCTACATCGTGTGTACATATTGTACTGTATATACCATGTGCATGCATAAACTGTTTACATGAAATGGGTTTTGTTTGAGTAAACTTAGCAATTGTAAAATTAATACCGCAATAATTATAATTAAAGCACATTTGACCCTTATTTGATTTGATCCTTGATCAGAGTAGGTTTTTATTATTATTAACACTTACAGAGCAGATTTTAGACTTCCGGTTTGAGTATTTTTGTCTTTTTTATTGTTTGACCGATACATCCAATACATATTAGTAATTTCAAAGAAATTGGAGTTACTATTGTATACCTCTAAGGTACAGATAATTATATGTACATCGACAAGCGATCAATGCAAAAAAATCTAATTTTGCCTCACTATCAAATCAAATAAGGGTAGGTATAGGTAGGCATGTAGGCATGGAAAGTCGACCTATTTTTTTAAAATAATGTTTTGCATTTTTGTTCCCTATTTTTTTTTTTACTAAGTATATCTAAGGATGCTCCTAAACATGTAATATTTGTACTGCAATACTGAACCGCCAAGGCCATGTTGCCGACTGTAGCCCGGCTATCATTAGCCATGCTAGAAATGTTTATGGCTATATGGCCGGGCCATACTCAAAATATAGTTCGAATATTGTCGGGCCAGTATTGCAGTAAACTATATGGCCCGTCTATCTTCCATTACTCCCAAAACGAACCATGTTTTTTGGCTAGCTTTTTAATATTGTGTTAAATTACAATTCCACCTCAGGGACGCGTTACAAAAGAGTCTCAAAAATCTTGTAGGTACCTACTACCAATACTTGTGTAATGCTCTGGGGGCCATAAAATACTTAGCTAATAGAAAAATGTATTTCGATATTTAGAAATTGCTTTATAGTGCACATTACATTATTTTTTAGTACGCCATAAAAAATTGTGTGTTAGAAATTTACACTATAGTTCCACTAAAATGTAGGGATACTTTTCTTGAATTGCTTTCCTCCTACAATGCGCAATTTACTTTGGTAAGTAGTATCACATTTATAATTTTCAATGAACCAAAACATTTTTGGAAGAATCTACTTTCTTAATGTTTTCTCAATAAATTATTATTTTTGAAAGTAATTTTGTTTCACGGCGAAAGAATAAGGTAACAAAATTTTGTTTAACTGTTATATTTATAAAGTAAAGAAAGCTTATGGTGTGTGTATGTCTGTGTTTGTTTGTCAGGCTCAAACAGATTGACAGATTTTAATGTTTTTTTTAAATGAAACAGAAATTTATTTTTATGGAAGTAGCTTATAACCTGGATTAACACAAAAGACTACTTTTTACCTGCAGCTTAAAGGTAAAGTAAAGGTTCTGTGCTACTGCACAGCACGCATTTAGCAAGTCTTAATGTAAGCTAAACTACGTAGTACTATTTTTTATTCTGTGGTAATTGTTAGGTTTCAATAAAAAAAAACTGAAGATTTTAATTCTGAAACAAAATAAAACGCGAAGTTATTCCATTACAAAATCTTATTTCATTATGTTTTTCAACAAAGTGCCTGTTCTTTCAAATTAACAAGCTAACTCACACGTGCTTGTTATAAAGCAAGTAAATTGCTAGGCGTCGAAGTATCACGTTCCGTCTAGGACGTTTTATCAGCGAGTTTGTACATCAAAAAGTTTTTATTACGCCAGTACTGTTAATGCCTGCCATTTGTAAATGTTATGCGTAGCCCTAACTTGTCTTATGAATTCGCACAAGATTTAAACGTGCCTTCTTACCTCCTCGTCTAACACACTAAGTACCTTTATTAAATGAGGAAGGTGAGTTTGTGTGTCAGCTTGTTACTGCCTTCTTCTGCTCAAATGGATAGACGGACACAAGGCTTTTTTCGAACTGGGGGCCTACTATGACATTGCCATGATGGTTACGTTTTGTTTGACTATGAACTATATTGCGCAGCGATACAGTTCGCGGTCGCGCAGCCTCGAAATAAAAACGTAACCATCATGGCAATAGGTCATGGCAGGCTCCCTGAGTAAACTGTGAGCGACTGACTGTTTGCATCCAGTTCACCACTCTGTTAATTTTAAACGGAGTGTCCGAACAGCTCGTACTGTAAACGTGCGTACTCAGTTCGCGGTGTATCGCTCGCTGACGAGTAGCTGATTCGAATTTCGTTTGCTACAGTTCGCCGCATGCTCAGCATTGAGTTTGCCCAATACGCGACTCAGAGTGAGCCAGCCACCATTTGCTAAGTTAGTACGAAGACTTACTTTTTAACCGCGGGTAACATCGCGGGGCAAAGCTATTGTAACTAAGATACAATGTAGATACAAAGCAGGTAAAGCACGTATGTGGTAAGCTAATTAGAGAACAGTCGCTTCTCAAGCCAGAGGGAACGGGTTTGGACCCAGACGAAGGCACGCAACAATTTGTTCATTGTGTTAACGTATGTGCGTATTTGAATGTCATTTGCTACTGACTAACTGGAGCCCGGTGTATGACGACAGGCTCGTCCTCTGTCACATTTAGGACTAAATATCGTCCGGTAAAGTAAGAGTGTTGTACACCTCTGCTAGCCCTTTCGCAGGAAAGGCGTGACAATGTGTCGTGCTAAGTTAAAATATAGGTGAGTTGCTCAGTAATAATTCAAGTAGAGTCCTTGCTTGACGTCCCTGATTAGTTAAGCGTTTATGTAATAAAGCGTATTGTTTTGCGTTCCCACGGAATTTGTAGAGGTAGTTAGTAGAGCAACTATAAACTATGGGGCCACCTTAAAATCGAGAAAAAAACAGCTGTTCCATTTAAAAATTTGTTGATCGTCGACAAAATGTATGGAACAGCTGTTTTTTTCGATATCACGGTTGCCCCCTAGTTTATTCGTGCTCTGGTAGTGGAATATAACTACCTCTACAAATTCCGCGGAAATGCAAAACAACATGTTGTAGAAGACATCAAAGCGTTTGTCAGGTTCAAAGCGATTCCGCAGTAACACACTCTGGGTGTCAGATAAAGCCAGCTACACAATGTAAGTAGTTACTTTCACCAAGACAGGCCGAGTGTGAGGATATTGTATTACTTTTTTTAATCTCGACCGCTTTACGTCTCGCACGAACTCACGGATGCAAAGTTCTTAACCGAAAAGTGAACAGCTAGCGTTAGAATAATTGCTAGATAGGTTTTCATACCATTAAATAATTTGAACTTGAATAATAAAGGTAGGTGTACCTGCTACCTACGCAAGAACGGACGAGGCTTGCCTATACATTTCAGAGCGATGGAAAAGTTTGCAGACCATAAAAGTCGTCAAATTACAAGAGATTAAATTACAATAAAGTATTTATTTCCAGCTTAGAAATAATAAGGTGAGCGATAAACTGAATGTACACGTACAGGCGGATGGTGCACCAACGTGCTCACATGTGACACTGACAGGGGTGCGTGGTGCACTATCGGTGCGTGGTGCACCAGCGGGGCGTGGTGAACCACCGGAGCGTGGTAGACTGCGGGCTGGGGGAAGATGACGATGGGCTTCGGGGCTGGGGCTGCTGTGGACGCAGCCATGATGGAGATGACGACTAGCTGTGGAGAAAATAAACTTGAAAATATACCGAAAAATGGATCACACCAATATCATAATTGCGAAAGCTTGGATCGATGACAATCTATATAATAAAACAAAATGTATGAAATCTCAAACTCATTCCAACGAATTTTCATAACTTTTGGCTCTCTTTACAAGTTGTTAAAATATAGGCATGATATTTTTAGCTACTTTGTTACAAATTTTGCACTCGAATAAAGTTTGCAGATCATAATAGAAAACTCAAATAAAATAAGAAAAGTATTTAGTTACGACTTGGCCGGGCAGAAAACTTCACTATTTAATGTTCACTGAGCTGTAGGGGTCAGTTTCTTCGAATCTGAATTGTAAATCGAAATACGAGTATCAAGTATACTACTAAGATCACTATCTATTATGAGTATACCTAAACCCCGCGGGTAGAATCTCCGCTACTCTAAATGTATAATAATATAATAACAGGCAAAGTATAAAAACCTGACTTCCATCATCCATGTACACAATTTTTAGACTTTTTTTGATGTTTTAAAAACTGCTTGACCGATTTTGATAAAACTTATATTAGACCATCCCTAAAATATGATCTACTCGTACCTAACGAAAATATAATCATTTAAATCGATTCTTAATTGGCGGAGCACTCGCGTAACATACATGCAAAAAAACACACACTGAGTTGAATTGAGAACATCTTCCTTTTTTGAGGTCGGTTAATTTTACATAAACAAAAAATTGGGTACAAATTAATATACCTAACAAAAAAAAAACACGTATTTAACTTTACTTACCAAACGAAACATTTTTAAATTCCAAATGTATTTTAGCAAATATATTTAATTGTTCCAAATATCTTTGTAGCGAATCGCAATCGCTGCAGCCAACTGGCACATTAGGCCAGTGCCTCACAGTTATATAGCTGCATGTTTTCGTGGTTTTCCCGCGCAGGTACATGGTTTAGCACTAAACAAGGCGCGGAATTCGCGTAATGTGTCCAGATTCCGGCGAGTGACCATGGGGCGCTAGTAGGGTGCTCGTGCATGAGATGGTCAGAACCAGTGGTTAGTTATAACTACGACCTTTTTGAGCTGTTATTGATACAAACTCGGTCTTAATCGACTGAGAGAGCGTTAGTGAGCGAAGCGTCTCTGCTTCAGATTCGACAAAAATGCTTTCGTATGTCCTTATTTCTGTCCGAATTTCGTCCGGATCTCTGTCTTCGTCTACAGGTCGAATTTCTTAACTGATTCTTTTAAAATTTTATGAGTAGGTTCGATAGTGACAGAATAGAGCAGTCAAAATTGCGGAGAAAAAGTTAAAAAAACTTTTATAAAAAACTAAATTTAAGTTGAATTTTTTCATTATGATAGGTATTTACCTACCTAATCTCTATTATCTCTTCTCCATCTCTTTGTATTTCTATTTATGCATAGTATAGTTATAAAACAAAGTGGATTTCCGCGTCTGTCTGTCTCTCTGTCTGGATATCCGCTAAGTCCTAACCGGATTTTGATGCGGTTTTCACCATCAGATATTTTTTTCAAAGAAGGTTTATCCGTGCGAAGCCGGGGCGGATTGCTAGTGAGAGTTATAAGTTTAAAAGAAATAAGTCTTAGCTCAAACAAGCTTTAATTTATAAGGCAATAATACTGCAGCCTCTGTCATCGAGTCAAACGACGCGACGCCTGAGGGCCTATTCTGGTGTGCGCGATACTTTATCTTGCACTCGCACGACTTTTCTACCTACATAAGTTGCCCGGTGTTACTACCAGCTACCCTGCTGGTAGCAAAAAGGGCAGTACTTTTCTTCTGTGTCTTTACCGACAGGCTCAGTAGTAGTAGTATCGGAAGTTATTTTACCCTTAGTATGTACTACCAAAAGTAACACGAGCAAATTATTTGTTCATGACACAATTCAGAAATAGAGCAATCATAAATTTATTTTTAAATTAAAAAAAAAGTGAAAATAAACATTAAAGTAGACATTATATTGGTTATTTTTATTTCCTGAAATATAGCACGGGCAATTAACTGGCCCTTATGACTACTGATAGTACTACGGCTAAAAAGAACTCCCAATCGCAGTACGAAGCCTGTCGGTAGTAACACGAGAAAGAATTATTGCCCGTGCTACTACTGGTAGGACAGTTAGTAGTGACACGGGCCTCAACCGCTTTTTAACGAGAAAGACAGTGACCGAAATAATTGCGCACGCTCAGAATAAGCCCCCTGAGACATTACTTCTCAGTAATGGCCACTGCGAAAATGTCTTTCTCAATAAAGATTTACTTCTTTGTTTTTACTGAGATTTATTTTATCTGATTGAAAATAAATGCAACGAGCCTTTAGAATGAGAGATAATAAAGACGAGCAATTTGCTAAATCAATTGCTATTTGATTTGATTGTTATTTCTGCACTATGTCACGAACTAACATATCTACAGAACATATCGTCACGCCTTTCCCCCGAGGGGGCTGGCAGAGGTGTAATACAACACCCACACTTCGCCGTACGATATTCAGTCCCAAATGTGACAGGGAGCGAGCCTCTCGCCATACACAGGGCTCCAGTCATGTAGCAGATGACATACAATACGCATATAATGTTCACACAATGAACAAATTGGTGCGTGCCCGTCGGCTGGGTTTGAACCCGCTTCCTCTGGCTTGAGAGGTGGGCCTTCTCCAACTAGGCTTTCATTGCTTCTTCTAACATACCTACATCCTGAACAATAAACGTTGTATAGCCTTGCAATACTTATATAATGTTTTGTCTTTTTCGATCGAGTTCGAAAATTGAAAAAAAAGAAAAAGACAAAAATCAGGGTCGGATTAATCCACCCTTAAACTAAGTTACTTTAAAATCGAAAACTTATTTCCGTCACGCTAAAGCTAGTTTAAAAGTTAGTTCCATAATTTGTAATTTTTCTTGTTCTGTCTTTTTTTTCAATTTATAAACTCGCTTAAAAAGACAAATGACGGAGAGAGAGACGGAAAAATTTCATTGCTAAACTAGGTACCTACTCTAGGTCTATTGATTTGAGTGTTAGATTTATGATTTTATAAGACTCACGATTTAGTCGACTATTCCGACTTTAGTCTCAACCACATTCGGCGATCTTTATCAAGGCGAGTGAGCGCGCGCAGCTGCGTCTCGCATAGCACTCACTTCAACCCCCGTCTCATAAAATCATAATGTGCTAGATTTACTTTTTTTTTACTGTCAAACTACTGTTTAATTAAGACAGGTAAGTTAAGTACAAAGATTTCCCGTCATAATTATCACGTGTTATACTCGTATGTACCTAAATCATTAGCGAATATTTTTCGCGCCATTTGACCAGATTTATAACCAGACGGAATTGTGTCGGCCATACCATAGTAATATTATGATACTTACCTTACTTCAACCGATGTACTTACCTTATAATAATATAAAAACAATTTTAAGAAGTTTACTTGCTATTGGCATTAACTAAAGCGTAAGTTTAATAAATTTGAGGCTTAAAGATCTGTCTCCGTGACTTTCTTCCAAGTTGCTCAATTAATCTTGAGAAATTCCTGCTGCTCTAGTAACTTAGTAAAGTTTATAATATTAAAAGTAAAGCTTAACGAACCGACTTCTCGTTATTCATGTAATTTTTAGACAACTGCTTGCCCGATTTCGGTAAAATTTATATGAGACCGCCTCTAAAGTATAATCTAACAAAAAAAAAAAAGAAACCATTAAAATCGATTCACAATTAGCGGAGTAATCGCGTAACATCCATACAAAAAAAAACCTCCCTACAGTCGAATTGAGAACCTTTTCCTTTTTGAAAGTCGGTTAAAAATATAATTTAGGATCAAAATAATTTAGTTGCAGTAAGTACCTACTAAAAAGGCAAATTTTAAATTATGTGTTGTCCACCTACAGTTTTTGTTGGATTAAAAATAAAACGGACTGCCTTGGTGGCTCTGTTGGAAGTAAGCCTGCCTGCTGAGCTTTGGGAGGTGGGTTCGATTCCCATCTGGGGCAAACATTCATGTGATGAAGAGTTGTGTTTGTTCTATGTCTGAGTGCTAATATCTATTTATCTAAGTATGTACTAAAAATATGCAATGTATGCAAACTTCCATATCAGTCTCTGGCAGTCATAGTACAAGCTTTGCTAAGTTTAGGGTCAGATGACCGTGTTTGCAAAAATGTCCCGAATTTATATTTATAGTTATTAAAATCATGGGCAACAAAGTCTGTCTCTCTATGAATGCTAGATTCATGCTATCATCGACTGTGACTGCAATATTACTTACCGTGCGGAGAAATATCGACAGCGCACCAATTTTATTACGTTTGACACCGAATAATCCCAACGTGATTTATCCTTCGTAATAACATTTTCAAACTTTTCTGAAGCACGTAGATAAATAATTCAATACTTTATTATTTGGCACGAAATATCAAATGCTGGTGTGATATGAGAAAATTGAGGTTCAATGACTGAACCTGGTATCATCATTGGAGTATATCGTCCATTAGTAGTCAAATTAATACAAAAAAATCAGGTACGTAGTAGTTTATTCATTAGTTAAATTAATGGTGGACAGCGACCAGACCAACGGTTTTGACGACGGGGGTGTGATGGACGACCGAGCTGCTGTGAGCGACGGCGACGGGGGCGGTCTTAACGACAACGGGCGCGGTGTGGACCACAGGGATGGTATGCACGCTGTGCACAACAGGGGCGGCGTGCACAATGGGAGCGGTCTTGACAATTAGAGGCGCTGCGTGGACGACCGGAGCGGCGTGCACAACTGGAGCAGCGTGCACAACAGCAGCATGCACGACCGGCGTGCCGTGGTTGACCACCTGGCTGGACTTGGTGATGGTAGTCTTGGAGCCGTAGACGGGCACGGTGGCGTGTACGACGGGAGCGTGCACCGCGTGCACGACGGGCGTCTCGTGCGCGAGCAACACGCCGGGGGCGGCAGCGGCGCAGGCCAGCAGGGCGGCGAAGGCAACCTGCGGGAAAGAATGCCTCAGTCAGAAATCTGTAAAGCGAAGTACTCAAGTGCCAGTAACATTTTTAGAAAAAATAATTTAGTAACATAAAGTAGCAATGTAGTCATCATTGTAAGTTATGTACCTACACGATATTTCGACTACATAGGTTGTGAAAACTTTTCTTCTTAGAAACTTCATAAGTACGTTAACAATTTTTAATCAATTTGATGCCTATGATATTGAAATAAAAACATTTTAAAATAATAATCGTGCTATTAAGGCACAGGTTGTTATAACATAACAACATGGACCTATATTTTAAATACCTTACAGACTAACTCATGTAATATGTATGATAACTATTACAATATTACATATAACACTATTAAAAAAAATATTAAACCATTTTGCCTGGAATTTCCTAGATGGGCTGCTTCTCATTAGCGCCGGAACACGAGCCCCTATCAGAATATCCTATTGTTATGTTAAATGTTAGTATAAAGTTAAACAACTGGTTCAGGACCAAACAATAAGTTAAACAAGCCTATGTTATTCTGCCTCAAATTATTCGTTCACCTTTTGAACAAAATTATTAAAATGTAACCTTTTCAAAAAGTTGCGAAATCCAAACATGTAACAAAAACAGCGAATTTTCAAAAGTAATGTAGGTTAGATGTAAAGCGATCTTATTACCGACCTATTTTACTTAGAAATCATGTAAAGTAAGTAAGTATTTGATTTCTTAATTTCTATGAATAGTACTGAAATCAAACACTTTCTTAAACATCTTAGGCTTTGTCCTATCTAAGAAAACTGTGAGCGCCTGACTGTCCACTGGCTTTCGCTGAGTCGTGTATGAGCAAACCCAATGTTGAGTAAACGCCAAACTTTAGCAAACAAAATGCTTATCCCGCTCACTGAATGATTTAGCAAGCAACACGCCGCAAGCTGCGTACACTACGCGCTGTTCGGACACTTCATTAAAATATACACAGGGATATTGGTATTGAGACCGAATCCTTTCAGGGCATGTTTATACTAGGGCAATCGTTTAAGCGATACATTAATGGTTGTCGAGTTATTAACCATTTTATAAAAAAAATATCTAAAATACATATAAAAACCCGTTAGGCGCCTTAAACCGAGTGGCTAACTGGAGAGAAACAGTCAGCCGCTTTTGCAATCGCTATTCTATTTTTTTTCCCAGTAAAAAAAAAGTGCTCATTAATTTGTAATGAAACCTGGCAATTCCAAAGAATAGCAATTTGAAAATGTGAGCTTTTCCATGAAACCTCATAATTTCAAAGAAAAGCTCTTTGAAAATATGATGTCCAATACTTGATTGACATGACAATACCATTGTCCTCATATTAAGTTGTCAGACCTAGTTAAGTTGATATCGGTGTCCTCATTACCTCTTTTCTACCGTGAAATCCATTATTTTTCACAGAACTATTATTTCTCGAAGGGCGAAGATAATACTTCAATTTAGTAATTTTATATCGGAATAGAAAACTAGTAGGTCAAGTACTTCCGGTTATAATAAGCCGATGAATCAAGCAAATTGTTTCTAGAAAGCTCATGATACATTATGTTTTGCTAACTTTGATATTACCTAAACCTAAAGGATCCTAAAGGATACCTAAAGGATGTGAAAAGTATTTAGGGTCAGTTGCATTTCATTGGTTTTAGGAAAGTTATGGTTACTAAGGCATTAACCACATAGGAAGATAGCTAATCGAGTTGCACATATTTTGAGGGTTAGTTGTCTCTTGGCCCCATGCAATAGATGGTACGGTTAAAGATACCGGTTACAAAAAAAAACATATTCTAATAAGAATTAAAAATTAGAAAAAAAAAATTTTTTTGGTTTCCTAAGATATGCACCAACATCCAAGTCAATTATTCTCGTGAGAAAACGTGACAGGAATACTCGTTAGTACGAGTACGCCTGTTTAGAAAAAAATTGTAGCGCGGTTAGGTCTCGTGGCGACGAAGGCTTACTATTACGGAAGCCAAAAATCTTTGAAATAACTTTGTTATTTGTTGTTAATTGACATGGAAAACCCAAGACAGATCGACTGAAAATAAATAATCACGTTTAATTGAGTCTAGCTCTGCTTGATAATATAATTTAATACAAAATAGACTCTAGAGTACTCATTTTATGTTAAATTTGTTTTAGTCTTTACGTTAAGTTAGACTAGCCTCTCATCTATAACGGATCTATACGTACTAAACTAATATTAAAAATGAAAGTTAGAGTGTATGCAGGGAATCTTCGGCGCCATTGGTTTATTTTGAACGATTTAAAATTTATTTCACTAGTAAAAAAACCTACACAATCACTATAGGTTAGGTTAGGCTATGAAATACGAGCATAGCATCAGACATATAGAGTCACCATATCTCAGGATTTTAAGCTAAGATCCTTAGTGCAACAATTATTAATAATACATTATAAATTGACCGGTGTGAAGTTGGCAGCCAACTTTAGCAGCCAAGTAACCGACCAAATTAGAGAGACTTTTTTGCCAAAGCAATTAGGACCCTTTGTTCACTGAAATCCGATATAAATTGATTATCTATACCTTAAAAAATATCAAGACTATTCAATAAACACACCTAAAAAATAAAACGTTAGAGAAGAAAAAATTTAGGACAAATGATGGCTGCTGGCGAATCAAGACCGCCCTACGCTTAGTAGGCCAACGAAATTTTCAGGCACGCTAAGCACAATGTCTAGGCTATCGAATAAGTATCATTTCAGCCTGGCTAAATGCCTGCTAGAGCCTCCAACGGTCATACGAAATGAAGTATTTGAAAATTGTCACCAAAATCTGAAGCCGCGGTGGGTTTCGACTAGTGGGACGGCTAGCAAGGGGATGAATGCTATGCCATAGCATCAGTTACCTTCTAAACTATCTGAAAAATCCTGAAAGAACCTGGCTAAATGATTCACTGAACCTGAAATGACTCTATGAAACATTTTCAACTTTTTTTCTAACCAGCATTTTCTCAAATAAAGTACCCTTAGACGAAAAAGTTGGACACAGCCTTTCATTTTTCTGAAACTTTACATATCTGGCTGCAAAATAATATAAAACACAGCCTGGCTGAAGCTCAAAACCAGAAGAAAATCGATACCTGAAATTCCGTAGTAGCAAAAAAAATTCTGACCCAAGTTGGCTGCTGGCGAATCACGGTCGCCCTACGCTTACAGTGGCAGAAAAACTTTTAAGTTCGATAAGCTTAATGTCTAGGCTATCGAATGAATACCATTTCAGCCCGGCTAAACGCCTGCTAGAGCCTCCAACTGTCATACGAAATGAAGTATTTGAAACTTGTCACCAAAATCAGATACCGCGGTGGATTTCGACCAGTGGGACGGCTAGCAAGGGGATGAATGCTATGCCATAGCATCAGTTACCTTCTAAACTATCTGAAAAATTCTGAAAGAACCTGGCTAAATGATTCACTGAACCTGAAATGACTCTATGAAACATTTTCAACTTTTTTTCTAACCAGCATGTTCTCAAATAAAGTACCCTTAGATGGAAAAGTTGGACACAGCCTTTCATTTTTCTGAAACTTTACATATCTGGCTACAAAATAATATAAAATACAGCCTGGCTGAAGCTCAAAACCAGAAGAAAATCGATGCCTGAAATTCCGTAGTAGCAAAAAAAATTCTGACCCAAGTTGGCTGCTGGCGAATCACGGTCGCCCTACGCTTACAGCAGCAACAAAACTTTCAGGTTCGATAAGCTAAATGTTTAGGCTATCGAAGAAATACCATTTCAGCCCGGCTAAACGCCTGCTAGAGCCTCCCACTGTCATACGAAATGAAGTTTTTAAAACTTGTCACCAAAACCAGATACCGCGGTGGATTTCGACCAGTGGGACGGCTAGCAAGGGGATGAATGCTATGCCATAGCATCAGTTACCTTCTAAACTATCTGAAAAATCCTGAAAGAACCTGGCTAAATGATTCACTGAACCTGAAATGACTCTATGAAACATTTTCAACTTTTTTTCTAACCACCATGTTCTCAAATAAAGTACCCTTAGACGGAAAAGTTGGACACAGCCTTTCATTTTTCTGAAACTTTACATATCTGGCTGCAAAATAATATAAAACACAGCCTGGCTGAAGCTCAAAACCAGAAGAAAATCGATGCCTGAAATTCCGTAGTAGCAAAAAAAATTCTGACCCAAGTTGGCTGCTGGCGAATCACGGTCGCCCTACGCTTACAGTGGCAGTAAAACTTTTAAGTTCGATAAGCTTAATGTCTAGGCTATCGAATGAATACCATTTCAGCCCGGCTAAACGCCTGCTGGAGCCTCCAACTGTCATACGAAATGAAGTATTTGAAACTTGTCACCAAAATCAGATACCGCGGTGGATTTCGACCAGTGGGACGGCTAGCAAGGGGATAAATGCTATGCCATAGCATCAGTTACCTTCTAAACTATCTGAAAAATCCTGAAAGAACCTGGCTAAATGATTCACTGAACCTGAAATGACTCTATGAAACATTTTCAACTTTTTTTCTAACCAGCATGTTCTCAAATAAAGTACCCTTAGACGGAAAATTTGGACACAGCCTTTCATTTTTCTGAAACTTTACATATCTAGCTACAAAACAATATAAAACACAGCCTGGCTGAAGCTCAAAACCAGAAGATAATCGATACCTGAAATTCCGTAGTAGCAAAAATAATTCTGACCCAAGTTGGCTGCTGGCGAATCACGGTCGCCCTACGCTTACAGTAGCAACAAAACTTTCAGGTTCGATAAGCTAAATGTCTAGGCTATCGAAGAAATACCATTTCAGCCCGGCTAAACGCCTGCTGGAGCCTCCAACTGTCATACGAAATGAAGTATTTGAAACTTGTCACCAAAATCAGATACCGCGGTGGATTTCGACCAGTGGGACGGCTAGCAAGGGGATGAATGCTATGCCATAGCATCAGTTACCTTCTAAACTATCTGAAAAATCCTGAAAGAACCTGGCTAAATGATTCACTGAACCTGAAATGACTCTATGAAACATTTTCAACTTTTTTTCTAACCACCATGTTCTCAAATAAAGTACCCTTAGACGGAAAAGTTGGACACAGCCTTTCATTTTTCTGAAACTTTACATATATGGCTACAAAATAATATAAAACACAGCCTGGCTGAAGCTCAAAACCAGAAGAAAATCGATGCCTGAAATTCCGTAGTAGCAAAAAAAATTCTGACCCAAGTTGGCTGCTGGCGAATCACGGTCGCCCTACGCTTACAGTAGCAACAAAACTTTCAGGATCGATAAGCTTAATGTCTAGGCTATCGAATGAATACTATTTCAGCCCGGCTAAACGCCTGCTAGAGCCTCCCACTGTCATACGAAATGAAGTTTTTAAAAATTGTCACCAAAACCAGATACCGCGGTGGATTTCGACCAGTGGGACGGCTAGCAAGGGGATGAATGCTATGCCACATCATCAGTTACCTTCTAAACTATCTGAAAAATCCTGAAAGAACCTGGCTAAATGATTCACTGAACCTGAAATGACTCTATGAAACATTTTCAACTTTTTTTCTAACCACCATGTTCTCAAATAAAGTACCCTTAGACGGAAAAGTTGGACACAGCCTTTCATTTTTCTGAAACTTAACATATCTGGCTACAAAATAATATAAAACACAGCCTGGCTGAAGCTCAAAACCAGAAGAAAATCGATGCCTGAAATTCCGTAGTAGCAAAAAAAATTCTGACCCAAGTTGGCTGCTGGCGAATCACGGTCGCCCTACGCTTACAGTAGCAACAAAACTTTCAGGATCGATAAGCTTAATGTCTAGGCTATCGAATGAATACTATTTCAGCCCGGCTAAACGCCTGCTAGAGCCTCCAACTGTCATACAAAATGAAGTATTTGAAACTTGTCACCAAAATCAGATACCGCGGTGGGTTTCGACCAGTGGGACGGCTAGCAAGGAGATGAATGCTATGCCATAGCATCAGTTACCTTCTAAACTATCTGAAAAATCCTGAAAGAACCTGGCTAAATGATTCACTGAACCTGAAATGACTCTATGAAACATTTTCAACTTTTTTTCTAACCACCATGTTCTCAAATAAAGTACCCTTAGACGGAAAAGTTGGACACAGCCTTTCATTTTTCTGAAACTTAACATATCTGGCTACAAAATAAAATAAAACACAGCCTGGCTGAAGCTCAAAACCAGAAGAAAATCGATACCTGAAATTCCGTAGTAGCAAAAAAAATTCTGACCCAAGTTGGCTGCTGGCGAATCACGGTCGCCCTACGCTTACAGTAGCAACAAAACTTTCAGGATCGATAAGCTTAATGTCTAGGCTATCGAATGAATACTATTTCAGCCCGGCTAAACGCCTGCTAGAGCCTCCAACTGTCATACAAAATGAAGTATTTGAAACTTGTCACCAAAATCAGATACCGCGGTGGATTTCGACCAGTGGGACGGCTAGCAAGGGGATGAATGCTATGCCATAGCATCAGTTACCTTCTAAACTATCTGAAAAATCCTGAAAGAACCTGGCTAAATGATTCACTGAACCTGAAATGACTCTATGAAACATTTTCTACTTTTTTTCTAACCAGCATGTTCTCAAATAAAGTACCCTTAGACGGAAAAGTTGGACACAGCCTTTCATTTTTCTGAAACTTTACATATCTGGCTACAGAATAATATAAAATACAGCCTGGCTGAAGCTCAAAACCAGAAGAAAATCGATGCCTGAAATTCCGTAGTAGCAAAAAAAATTCTGACCCAAGTTGGCTGCTGGCGAATCACGGTCGCCCTACGCTTACAGTGGCAGTAAAACTTTTAAGTTCGATAAGCTTAATGTCTAGGCTATCGAATGAATACCATTTCAGCCCGGCTAAACGCCTGCTGGAGCCTCCAACTGTCATACGAAATGAAGTATTTGAAACTTGTCACCAAAATCAGATACCGCGGTGGATTTCGACCAGTGGGACGGCTAGCAAGGGGATGAATGCTATGCCATAGCATCAGTTACCTTCTAAACTATCTGAAAAATCCTGAAAGAACCTGGCTAAATGATTCACTGAACCTGAAATGACTCTATGAAACATTTTCAACTTTTTTTCTAACCAGCATGTTCTCAAATAAAGTACCCTTAGACGGAAAAGTTGGACACAGCCTTTCATTTTTCTGAAACTTTACATATCTGGCTACAAAATAATATAAAACACAGCTTGGCTGAAGCTCAAAACCAGAAGAAAATCGATGCCTGAAATTCCGTAGTAGCAAAAAAAATTCTGACCCAAGTTGGCTGCTGGCGAATCACGGTCGCCCTACGTTTACAGTGGCAGAAAAACTATCAAGTTCGATAAGTTAAATGTCTAGGCTATCGAATGAATACTATTTCAGCCCGGCTAAACGCCTGCTAGAGCCTCCAACTGTCATACGAAATGAAGTATTTGAAACTTGTCACCAAAATCAGATACCGCGGTGGATTTCGACCAGTGGGACGGCTAGCAAGGGGATAAATGCTATGCCATAGCATCAGTTACCTTCTAAACTATCTGAAAAATCCTGAAAGAACCTGGCTAAATGATTCACTGAACCTGAAATGACTCTATGAAACATTTTCAACTTTTTTTCTAACCAGCATGTTCTCAAATAAAGTACCCTTAGACGGAAAATTTGGACACAGCCTTTCATTTTTCTGAAACTTTACATATCTAGCTACAAAACAATATAAAACACAGCCTGGCTGAAGCTCAAAACCAGAAGATAATCGATACCTGAAATTCCGTAGTAGCAAAAATAATTCTGACCCAAGTTGGCTGCTGGCGAATCACGGTCGCCCTACGCTTACAGTAGCAACAAAACTTTCAGGTTCGATAAGCTAAATGTCTAGGCTATCGAAGAAATACCATTTCAGCCCGGCTAAACGCCTGCTAGAGCCTCCCACTGTCATACGAAATGAAGTTTTTAAAACTTGTCACCAAAATCAGATACCGCGGTGGATTTCGACCAGTGGGACGGCTAGCAAGGGGATGAATGCTATGCCATAGCATCAGTTACCTTCTAATCTATCTGAAAAATCCTGAAAGAACCTGGCTAAATGATTCACTGAACCTGAAATGACTCTATGAAACATTTTCAACTTTTTTTCTAACCAGCATGTTCTCAAATAAAGTACCCTTAGACGGAAAAGTTGGACACAGCCTTTCATTTTTCTGAAACTTTACATATCTGGCTACAAAATAATATAAAATACAGCCTGGCTGAAGCTCAAAACCAGAAGAAAATCGATGCCTGAAATTCCGTAGTAGCAAAAAAAATTCTGACCCAAGTTGGCTGCTGGCGAATCACGGTCGCCCTACGCTTACAGTGGCAGAAAAACTTTTAAGTTCGATAAGCTTAATGTCTAGGCTATCGAATGAATACCATTTCAGCCCGGCTAAACGCCTGCTGGAGCCTCCAACTGTCATACGAAATGAAGTATTTGAAACTTGTCACCAAAATCAGATACCGCGGTGGATTTCGACCAGTGGGACGGCTAGCAAGGGGATGAATGCTATGCCATAGCATCAGTTACCTTCTAAGCTATCTGAAAAATCCTGAAAGAACCTGGCTAAATGATTCACTGAACCTGAAATGACTCTATGAAACATTTTCAACTTTTTTTCTAACCACCATGTTCTCAAATAAAGTACCCTTAGACGGAAAAGTTGGACACAGCCTTTCATTTTTCTGAAACTTTACATATCTGGCTACAAAATAATATAAAATACAGCCTGGCTGAAGCTCAAAACCAGAAGAAAATCGATGCCTGAAATTCCGTAGTAGCAAAAAAAATTCTGACCCAAGTTGGCTGCTGGCGAATCACGGTCGCCCTACGCTTACAGTGGCAGAAAAACTTTTAAGTTCGATAAGCTTCATGTCTAGGCTATCGAATGAATACTATTTCAGCCCGGCTAAACGCCTGCTAGAGCCTCCAACTGTCATACGAAATGAAGTATTTGAAACTTGTCACCAAAATCAGATACCGCGGTGGATTTCGACCAGTGGGACGGCTAGCAAGGGGATAAATGCTATGCCATAGCATCAGTTACCTTCTAAACTATCTGAAAAATCCTGAAAGAACCTGGCTAAATGATTCACTGAACCTGAAATGACTCTATGAAACATTTTCAACTTTTTTTCTAACCAGCATGTTCTCAAATAAAGTACCCTTAGACGGAAAATTTGGACACAGCCTTTCATTTTTCTGAAACTTTACATATCTAGCTACAAAATAATATAAAACACAGCCTGGCTGAAGCTCAAAACCAGAAGATAATCGATACCTGAAATTCCGTAGTAGCAAAAATAATTCTGACCCAAGTTGGCTGCTGGCGAATCACGGTCGCCCTACGCTTACAGTAGCAACAAAACTTTCAGGTTCGATAAGCTAAATGTCTAGGCTATCGAAGTAATACCATTTCAGCCCGGCTAAACGCCTGCTAGAGCCTCCCACTGTCATACGAAATGAAGTTTTTAAAACTTGTCACCAAAATCAGATACCGCGGTGGATTTCGACCAGTGGGACGGCTAGCAAGGGGATGAATGCTATGCCATAGCATCAGTTACCTTCTAATCTATCTGAAAAATCCTGAAAGAAACTGGCTAAATGATTCACTGAACCTGAAATGACTCTATGAAACATTTTCATTTTTTTTCTAACCAGCATGTTCTCAAATAAAGTACCCTTAGACGGAAAAGTTGGACACAGCCTTTCATTTTTCTGAAACTTTACATATCTGGCTACAAAATAATATAAAATACAGCCTGGCTGAAGCTCAAAACCAGAAGAAAATCGATGCCTGAAATTCCGTAGTAGCAAAAAAAATTCTGACCCAAGTTGGCTGCTGGCGAATCACGGTCGCCCTACGCTTACAGTGGCAGTAAAACTTTTAAGTTCGATAAGCTTAATGTCTAGGCTATCGAATGAATACCATTTCAGCCCGGCTAAACGCCTGCTGGAGCCTCCAACTGTCATACGAAATGAAGTATTTGAAACTTGTCACCAAAATCAGATACCGCGGTGGATTTCGACCAGTGGGACGGCTAGCAAGGGGATGAATGCTATGCCATAGCATCAGTTACCTTCTAAACTATCTGAAAAATCCTGAAAGAACCTGGCTAAATGATTCACTGAACCTGAAATGACTCTATGAAACATTTTCAACTTTTTTTCTAACCACCATGTTCTCAAATAAAGTACCCTTAGACGGAAAAGTTGGACACAGCCTTTCATTTTTCTGAAACTTTACATATATGGCTACAAAATAATATAAAACACAGCCTGGCTGAAGCTCAAAACCAGAAGAAAATCGATGCCTGAAATTCCGTAGTAGCAAAAAAAATTCTGACCCAAGTTGGCTGCTGGCGAATCACGGTCGCCCTACGCTTACAGTAGCAACAAAACTTTCAGGATCGATAAGCTTAATGTCTAGGCTATCGAATGAATACTATTTCAGCCCGGCTAAACGCCTGCTAGAGCCTCCCACTGTCATACGAAATGAAGTTTTTAAAAATTGTCACCAAAACCAGATACCGCGGTGGATTTCGACCAGTGGGACGGATAGCAAGGGGATGAATGCTATGCCACATCATCAGTTACCTTCTAAACTATCTGAAAAATCCTGAAAGAACCTGGCTAAATGATTCACTGAACCTGAAATGACTCTATGAAACATTTTCAACTTTTTTTCTAACCACCATGTTCTCAAATAAAGTACCCTTAGACGGAAAAGTTGGACACAGCCTTTCATTTTTCTGAAACTTAACATATCTGGCTACAAAATAATATAAAACACAGCCTGGCTGAAGCTCAAAACCAGAAGAAAATCGATGCCTGAAATTCCGTAGTAGCAAAAAAAATTCTGACCCAAGTTGGCTGCTGGCGAATCACGGTCGCCCTACGCTTACAGTAGCAACAAAACTTTCAGGATCGATAAGCTTAATGTCTAGGCTATCGAATGAATACTATTTCAGCCCGGCTAAACGCCTGCTAGAGCCTCCAACTGTCATACAAAATGAAGTATTTGAAACTTGTCACCAAAATCAGATACCGCGGTGGGTTTCGACCAGTGGGACGGCTAGCAAGGAGATAAATGCTATGCCATAGCATCAGTTACCTTCTAAACTATCTGAAAAATCCTGAAAGAACCTGGCTAAATGATTCACTGAACCTGAAATGACTCTATGAAACATTTTCAACTTTTTTTCTAACCACCATGTTCTCAAATAAAGTACCCTTAGACGGAAAAGTTGGACACAGCCTTTCATTTTTCTGAAACTTAACATATCTGGCTACAAAATAATATAAAACACAGCCTGGCTGAAGCTCAAAACCAGAAGAAAATCGATACCTGAAATTCCGTAGTAGCAAAAAAAATTCTGACCCAAGTTGGCTGCTGGCGAATCACGGTCGCCCTACGCTTACAGTAGCAACAAAACTTTCAGGATCGATAAGCTTAATGTCTAGGCTATCGAATGAATACTATTTCAGCCCGGCTAAACGCCTGCTAGAGCCTCCAACTGTCATACAAAATGAAGTATTTGAAACTTGTCACCAAAATCAGATACCGCGGTGGGTTTCGACCAGTGGGACGGCTAGCAAGGAGATGAATGCTATGCCATAGCATCAGTTACCTTCTAAACTATCTGAAAAATCCTGAAAGAACCTGGCTAAATGATTCACTGAACCTGAAATGACTCTATGAAACATTTTCAACTTTTTTTCTAACCACCATGTTCTCAAATAAAGTACCCTTAGACGGAAAAGTTGGACACAGCCTTTCATTTTTCTGAAACTTAACATATCTGGCTACAAAATAATATAAAACACAGCCTGGCTGAAGCTCAAAACCAGAAGATAATCGATACCTGAAATTCCGTAGTAGCAAAAATAATTCTGACCCAAGTTGGCTGCTGGCGAATCACGGTCGCCCTACGCTTACAGTAGCAACAAAACTTTCAGGTTCGATAAGCTAAATGTCTAGGCTATCGAAGTAATACCATTTCAGCCCGGCTAAACGCCTGCTAGAGCCTCCCACTGTCATACGAAATGAAGTTTTTAAAACTTGTCACCAAAATCAGATACCGCGGTGGATTTCGACCAGTGGGACGGCTAGCAAGGGGATGAATGCTATGCCATAGCATCAGTTACCTTCTAATCTATCTGAAAAATCCTGAAAGAAACTGGCTAAATGATTCACTGAACCTGAAATGACTCTATGAAACATTTTCATTTTTTTTCTAACCAGCATGTTCTCAAATAAAGTACCCTTAGACGGAAAAGTTGGACACAGCCTTTCATTTTTCTGAAACTTTACATATCTGGCTACAAAATAATATAAAATACAGCCTGGCTGAAGCTCAAAACCAGAAGAAAATCGATGCCTGAAATTCCGTAGTAGCAAAAAAAATTCTGACCCAAGTTGGCTGCTGGCGAATCACGGTCGCCCTACGCTTACAGTGGCAGTAAAACTTTTAAGTTCGATAAGCTTAATGTCTAGGCTATCGAATGAATACCATTTCAGCCCGGCTAAACGCCTGCTGGAGCCTCCAACTGTCATACGAAATGAAGTATTTGAAACTTGTCACCAAAATCAGATACCGCGGTGGATTTCGACCAGTGGGACGGCTAGCAAGGGGATGAATGCTATGCCATAGCATCAGTTACCTTCTAAACTATCTGAAAAATCCTGAAAGAACCTGGCTAAATGATTCACTGAACCTGAAATGACTCTATGAAACATTTTCAACTTTTTTTCTAACCACCATGTTCTCAAATAAAGTACCCTTAGACGGAAAAGTTGGACACAGCCTTTCATTTTTCTGAAACTTTACATATATGGCTACAAAATAATATAAAACACAGCCTGGCTGAAGCTCAAAACCAGAAGAAAATCGATGCCTGAAATTCCGTAGTAGCAAAAAAAATTCTGACCCAAGTTGGCTGCTGGCGAATCACGGTCGCCCTACGCTTACAGTAGCAACAAAACTTTCAGGATCGATAAGCTTAATGTCTAGGCTATCGAATGAATACTATTTCAGCCCGGCTAAACGCCTGCTAGAGCCTCCCACTGTCATACGAAATGAAGTTTTTAAAAATTGTCACCAAAACCAGATACCGCGGTGGATTTCGACCAGTGGGACGGCTAGCAAGGGGATGAATGCTATGCCACATCATCAGTTACCTTCTAAACTATCTGAAAAATCCTGAAAGAACCTGGCTAAATGATTCACTGAACCTGAAATGACTCTATGAAACATTTTCAACTTTTTTTCTAACCACCATGTTCTCAAATAAAGTACCCTTAGACGGAAAAGTTGGACACAGCCTTTCATTTTTCTGAAACTTAACATATCTGGCTACAAAATAATATAAAACACAGCCTGGCTGAAGCTCAAAACCAGAAGAAAATCGATGCCTGAAATTCCGTAGTAGCAAAAAAAATTCTGACCCAAGTTGGCTGCTGGCGAATCACGGTCGCCCTACGCTTACAGTAGCAACAAAACTTTCAGGATCGATAAGCTTAATGTCTAGGCTATCGAATGAATACTATTTCAGCCCGGCTAAACGCCTGCTAGAGCCTCCAACTGTCATACAAAATGAAGTATTTGAAACTTGTCACCAAAATCAGATACCGCGGTGGGTTTCGACCAGTGGGACGGCTAGCAAGGAGATAAATGCTATGCCATAGCATCAGTTACCTTCTAAACTATCTGAAAAATCCTGAAAGAACCTGGCTAAATGATTCACTGAACCTGAAATGACTCTATGAAACATTTTCAACTTTTTTTCTAACCACCATGTTCTCAAATAAAGTACCCTTAGACGGAAAAGTTGGACACAGCCTTTCATTTTTCTGAAACTTAACATATCTGGCTACAAAATAATATAAAACACAGCCTGGCTGAAGCTCAAAACCAGAAGAAAATCGATACCTGAAATTCCGTAGTAGCAAAAAAAATTCTGACCCAAGTTGGCTGCTGGCGAATCACGGTCGCCCTACGCTTACAGTAGCAACAAAACTTTCAGGATCGATAAGCTTAATGTCTAGGCTATCGAATGAATACTATTTCAGCCCGGCTAAACGCCTGCTAGAGCCTCCAACTGTCATACAAAATGAAGTATTTGAAACTTGTCACCAAAATCAGATACCGCGGTGGGTTTCGACCAGTGGGACGGCTAGCAAGGAGATGAATGCTATGCCATAGCATCAGTTACCTTCTAAACTATCTGAAAAATCCTGAAAGAACCTGGCTAAATGATTCACTGAACCTGAAATGACTCTATGAAACATTTTCAACTTTTTTTCTAACCACCATGTTCTCAAATAAAGTACCCTTAGACGGAAAAGTTGGACACAGCCTTTCATTTTTCTGAAACTTAACATATCTGGCTACAAAATAATATAAAACACAGCCTGGCTGAAGCTCAAAACCAGAAGAAAATCGATACCTGAAATTCCGTAGTAGCAAAAAAAATTCTGACCCAAGTTGGCTGCTGGCGAATCACGGTCGCCCTACGCTTACAGTAGCAACAAAACTTTCAGGATCGATAAGCTTAATGTCTAGGCTATCGAATGAATACTATTTCAGCCCGGCTAAACGCCTGCTAGAGCCTCCCACTGTCATACGAAATGAAGTTTTTAAAAATTGTCACCAAAACCAGATACCGCGGTGGATTTCGACCAGTGGGACTGCTAGCAAGGGGATGAATGCTATGCCATAGCATCAGTTACCTTCTAAACTATCTGAAAAATCCTGAAAGAACCTGGCTAAATGATTCACTGAACCTGAAATGACTCTATGAAACATTTTCAACTTTTTTTCTCACCACCATGTTCTCAAATAAAGTACCCTTAGACGGAAAAGTTGGACACAGCCTTTCATTTTTCTGAAACTTTACATATCTGGCTACAAAATAATATAAAATACAGCCTGGCTGAAGCTCAAAACCAGAAGAAAATCGATGCCTGAAATTCCGTAGTAGCAAAAAAAATTCTGACCCAAGTTGGCTGCTGGCGAATCACGGTCGCCCTACGCTTACAGTGGCAGTAAAACTTTTAAGTTCGATAAGCTTCATGTCTAGGCTATCGAATGAATACAATTTCAGCCCGGCTAAACGCCTGCTGGAGCCTCCAACTGTCATACGAAATGAAGTATTTGAAACTTGTCACCAAAATCAGATACCGCGGTGGATTTCGACCAGTGGGACGGCTAGCAAGGGGATGAATGCTATGCCATAGCATCAGTTACCTTCTAAACTATCTGAAAAATCCTGAAAGAACCTGGCTAAATGATTCACTGAACCTGAAATGACTCTATGAAACATTTTCTACTTTTTTTCTAACCAGCATGTTCTCAAATAAAGTACCCTTAGACGGAAAAGTTGGACACAGCCTTTCATTTTTCTGAAACTTTACATATCTGGCTACAGAATAATATAAAATACAGCCTGGCTGAAGCTCAAAACCAGAAGAAAATCGATGCCTGAAATTCCGTAGTAGCAAAAAAAATTCTGACCCAAGTTGGCTGCTGGCGAATCACGGTCGCCCTACGCTTACAGTGGCAGTAAAACTTTTAAGTTCGATAAGCTTAATGTCTAGGCTATCGAATGAATACCATTTCAGCCCGGCTAAACGCCTGCTGGAGCCTCCAACTGTCATACGAAATGAAGTATTTGAAACTTGTCACCAAAATCAGATACCGCGGTGGATTTCGACCAGTGGGACGGCTAGCAAGGGGATGAATGCTATGCCATAGCATCAGTTACCTTCTAAACTATCTGAAAAATCCTGAAAGAACCTGGCTAAATGATTCACTGAACCTGAAATGACTCTATGAAACATTTTCAACTTTTTTTCTAACCAGCATGTTCTCAAATAAAGTACCCTTAGACGGAAAAGTTGGACACAGCCTTTCATTTTTCTGAAACTTTACATATCTGGCTACAAAATAATATAAAACACAGCTTGGCTGAAGCTCAAAACCAGAAGAAAATCGATGCCTGAAATTCCGTAGTAGCAAAAAAAATTCTGACCCAAGTTGGCTGCTGGCGAATCACGGTCGCCCTACGTTTACAGTGGCAGAAAAACTATCAAGTTCGATAAGCTAAATGTCTAGGCTATCGAATGAATTTCATTTCAGCCCGGCTAAACGCCTGCTAGAGCCTCCAACTGTCATACGAAATGAAGTTTTTGAAACTTGTCACCAAAATCAGATACCGCGGTGGATTTCGACCAGTGGGACGGCTAGCAAGGAGATGAATGCTATGCCATAGCATCAGAAACCCTGTAAACTATCTGAAAAATCCATTTCATAATTCCAGCATTTTATAATTTCTATTATAAAATGCCCTAAAATGTTTTGGTCGTTCACGAAATCTATTAAAAAAGGTTCTAATACACAGTTCTAATATCCTCTCTTTCGTATGAAGGTAAAGTGGCAGACTCTGGTAAAGATGCTTGTGACCTCTTTGCAACCTATTTCCAGACAACTTTTCTAACCCCCTCCTCCTCTTCCTCAACAACTTCTACGAGCACTCAATATATGACTCAGAAGCAACGTAGTAATTATACTAATGCCTTAGGTAGCATTGAAATTACACCTGATAAGGTAAACAAGTTAATGAAAACGTTAGATTTAGCTAAGGGAGCAGAGCCAGACCAAATAACGCCTTTATTTGTAACAAAATGTTCAGATGCCTTGAGAAAACCTCTAGTAATACTATTTTCACGCTCGGTAACAGAAGGTATAGTTCCTAACATCTGGAAGTCTGCTTTTATAACGCCTGTTCATAAGAGCGGCGGTAAGAATGACGTTAAAAACTACAGACCAATATCTAAACTATGTATATTTGCTAAAATATTTGAACGTATTGTTTACTCGCAGGTCTACAGTGGTATGTCGGTCTTATTTATTTCTGAACAACATGGGTTTCTTAAAAAGCGCTCAACAACGTCAAATCTATTATCCTTTATAGACTACACTACCTCTCATATGGACTCAGGGGGACAGGTTGATGCCATATTCACGGACTACAGCAAATGTTTTGATCGTATTGACCACACTGTTCTCTTACAGAAGCTCCTCAACGCTGGAATCCATGGAAATTTATACAGATGGTTTAAATCCTACATTGAAAACCGATCCCAGGCTGTTGCTATTAACGGCTTCTCATCAACATGGCAGCTAGTACCGTCAGGAGTGCCCCAGGGTTCCTTATTAGGACCTCTTCCATTTAACATTTTTATCAATGACGTAATTTCTTGTTTTACTAGTTCGAAATTTGTTGTATATGCAGATGACATGAAAATTTTTAAACATATTAATAGTATAACCGATTGCTATCTTTTACAGCAAGACTTAGATAGATTTGATAACTACTGCAAAGTAAATAAATTAGACCTTAATATAGCCAAATGTTATGCTATAACTTTCACACGTAGGACTAAACCAACTAATTTCAAATATAACCTTAGAGGTCAAGTAGTTAAAATAGTAGACGAAATTCGTGATTTAGGTGTGATACATGACTCAAAACTAACTTACGAGAAACACATAGATAACATAGCCAATAGAGCTGACAAGGCCATGTGATTTATTATCAGGTCAAGTTATCAGTTCAGTAGCATTAAAGTAATTAAAATTTTGTATTGTTCATACGTGCGTAGTATACTCGAGTATTGTTCACAAATTTGGAATCCACGGTACGATGTTTATATTAATAAGTTAGAAGCTATTCAAAAAAAACTTATGAGACACCTACAGTACAAATGCAAAATATATGACGACAACTATGAAGCTAGATATAAAAGGCAACATTATGCTACCCCTACGGAAAAGACGTGAGATTGCAGATGTAGTAATGTTAATGAAAATAATGCAGTCTCAAATTGATTCACCTGAACTCCTCTCCAAGATAGATAAATTAAAACCCTCACGCTCTCGTAGGCACCAAAAACTTTTAAATGTCCCCCAATGTGCTACCAACTATAGAAGAAATTCTTTCTTTGTCAGATCCACGTCCACTATAAATAACATGGACCTGTCTGAATTTGACCTTTTCAACTCACCGGTATACAAAGTTCGCAATTCCTTGAGTAATATTTGGTTTGATTGTAAACAAGTTACATTGATTGTAAACAAGTTGTGTACTTAGATTCTATATGTGAAAACTAATTAATGGTGCGTACTGTAATAGTAAATTAGTCAATCTATTTTTCTAATTTACTATTACAGTATGAATAACACTGTATGTTTTCCAAAAATAAATAAATAAATAGCCTAGACATTAAGCTTATCGAACTTAAAAGTTTTGTTGCTACTGTAAGCGTAGGGCGACCGTGATTCGCCAGCAGCCAACTCGGGTCAGAATTTTTTTTGCTACTACGGAATTTCAGGCATCGATTTTCTTCTGGATTTGAGCTTCTGCCAAACTGAGTTTCATATCATTTTCTAGCCAGATATGTAAAGTTTCAGAAAAATGAAAGACTGTGTCCAACTTTTTCGTCTAAGGTACTTTATTTGAGAACATGCTGGTTAGAAAAAAAGTTGAAAATGTTTCATAGAGTCATTTCAGGTTCAGTGAATCATTTAGCCAGGTTCTTTCAGGATTTTTCAGATAGTTTAGAAGGTAACTGATGCTATGGCATAGCATTCATCTCCTTGCTAGCCGTCCCACTGGTCGAAACCCACCGCGGTATCTGATTTTGGTGACAAGTTTCAAATACTTCATTTTGTATGACAGTTGGAGGCTCTAGCAGGCGTTTAGCCGGGCTGAAATGGTATTCATTCGATAGCCTAGACATTAAGCTTATCGAACTTAAAAGTTTTTCTGCCACTGTAAGCGTAGGGCGACCGTGATTCGCCAGCAGCCAACTTGAGTCGGAATTCTTTTTGCTACTACGGAATTTCAGGCATCGACTTTCTTCTGGTTTTGAGCTTCAGCCAGGCTGTATTTTATATTATTTTGTAGCCAGATATGTAAAGTTTCAGAAAAATGAAAGGCTGTGTCCAACTTTTCCGTCTAAGGTTACTTTATTTGAGAACATGGTGGTTAGAAAAAAAGTTGAAAATGTTTCATAGAGTCATTTCAGGTTCAGTGAATCATTTAGCCAGGTTCTTTCAGGATTTTTCAGATAGTTTAGAAGGTAACTGATGCTATGGCATAGCATTCATCTCCTTGCTAGCCGTCCCACTGGTCGAAACCCACCGCGGTATCTGATTTTGGTGACAAGTTTCAAATACTTCATTTTGTATGACAGTTGGAGGCTCTAGCAGGCGTTTAGCCGGACTGAAATGGTATTCATTCGATAGCCTAGACATTAAGCTTATCGAACTTAAAAGTTTTTCTGCCACTGTAAGCGTAGGGCGACCGTGATTCGCCAGCAGCCAACTTGAGTCGGAATTCTTTTTGCTACTACGGAATTTCAGGCATCGACTTTCTTCTGGTTTTGAGCTTCAGCCAGGCTGTGTTTTATATTATTTTGTAGCCAGATATGTAAAGTTTCAGAAAAATGAAAGGCTGTGTCCAACTTTTCCGTCTAAGGGTACTTTATTTGAGAACATACTGGTTAGAAAAAAAGTTGAAAATGTTTCATAGAGTCATTTCAGGTTCAGTGAATCATTTAGCCAGGTTCTTTCAGGATTTTTCAGATAGTTTAGAAGGTAACTGATGCTATGGCATAGCATTCATCCCCTTGCTAGCCGTCCCACTGGTCGAAATCCACCGCGGTATCTGATTTTGGTGACAAGTTTCAAATACTTCATTTCGTATGACAGTTGGAGGCTCCAGCAGGCGTTTAGCCGGGCTGAAATGGTATTCATTCGATAGCCTAGACATTAAGCTTATCGAACTTAAAAGTTTTACTGCCACTGTAAGCGTAGGGCGACCGTGATTCGCCAGCAGCCAACTTGGGTCAGAATTTTTTTTGCTACTACGGAATTTCAGGCATCGATTTTCTTTTGGTTTTGAGCTTCAACCAGGCTGTGTTTTATATTATTTTGTAGCCAGATATGTAAAGTTTCAGAAAAATGAAAGGCTGTGTCCAACTTTTCCGTCTAAGAGTACTTTATTTGAGAACATGCTGGTTAGAAAAAAAGTTGAAAATGTTTCATAGAGTCATTTCAGGTTCAGTGAATCATTTAGCCAGGTTCTTTCAGGATTTTTCAGATAGTTTAGAAGGTAACTGATGCTATGGCATAGCATTCATCCCCTTGCTAGCCGTCCCACTGGTCGAAATCCACCGCGGTATCTGGTTTTGGTGACAAGTTTTAAAAACTTCATTTCGTATGACAGTGGGAGGCTCTAGCAGGCGTTTAGCCGGGCTGAAATGGTATTTCTTCGATAGCCTTGACATTTAGCTTATCGAACCTGAAAGTTTTGTTGCTACTGTAAGCGTAGGGCGACCGTGATTCGCCAGCAGCCAACTTGGGTCAGAATTTTTTTTGCTACTACGGAATTTCAGGCATCGATTTTCTTCTGGTTTTGAGCTTCAGCCAGGCTGTGTTTTATATTATTTTGTAGCCAGATATGTAAAGTTTCAGAAAAATGAAAGGCTGTGTCCAACTTTTCCGTCTAAGGGTACTTTATTTGAGAACATGCTGGTTAGAAAAAAAGTTGAAAATGTTTCATAGAGTCATTTCAGGTTCAGTGAATCATTTAGCCAGGTTCTTTCAGGATTTTTCAGATAGTTTAGAAGGTAACTGATGCTATGGCATAGCATTCATCCCCTTGCTAGCCGTCCCACTGGTCGAAATCCACCGCGGTATCTGATTTTGGTGACAAGTTTCAAATACTTCATTTCGTATGACAGTTGGAGGCTCTAGCAGGCGTTTAGCCGGGCTGAAATGGTATTCATTCGATAGCCTAGACATTAAGCTTATCGAACTTAAAAGTTTTACTGCCACTGTAAGCGTAGGGCGACCGTGATTCGCCAGCAGCCAACTTGGGTCAGAATTTTTATTGCTACTACGGAATTTCAGGCATCGATTTTCTTTTGGTTTTGAGCTTCAACCAGGCTGTGTTTTATATTATTTTGTAGCCAGATATGTAAAGTTTCAGAAAAATGAAAGGCTGTGTCCAACTTTTCCGTCTAAGGGTACTTTATTTGAGAACATGCTGGTTAGAAAAAAAGTTGAAAATGTTTCATAGAGTCATTTCAGGTTCAGTGAATCATTTAGCCAGGTTCTTTCAGGATTTTTCAGATAGTTTAGAAGGTAACTGATGCTATGGCATAGCAATCATCCCCTTGCTAGCCGTCCCGCTGGTCGAAATTCACCGCGGTATCTGGTTTTGGTGACAAGTTTTAAAAACTTCATTTCGTATGACAGTGGGAGACTCTAGCAGGCGTTTAGCCGGGCTCAAATGGTAATTCTTCTATAGCCTAGACATTTAGCTTATCGATCCTGAAAGTTTTGTTGCTACTGTAAGCGTAGGGCGACCGTGATTCGCCAGCAGCCAACTTGGGTCAGAATTTTTTTTGCTACTACGGAATTTCAGGCATCGATTTTCTTCTGGTTTTGAGCTTCAGCCAGGCTGTGTTTTATATTATTTTGTAGCCAGATATGTAAAGTTTCAGAAAAATGAAAGGCTGTGTCCAACTTTTCCGTCTAAGGGTACTTTATTTGAGAACATGCTGGTTAGAAAAAAAGTAGAAAATGTTTCATAGAGTCATTTCAGGTTCAGTGAATCATTTAGCCAGGTTCTTTCAGGATTTTTCAGATAGTTTAGAAGGTAACTGATGCTATGGCATAGCATTCATCCCCTTGCTAGCCGTCCCACTGGTCGAAATCCACCGCGGTATCTGATTTTGGTGACAAGTTTCAAATACTTCATTTCGTATGACAGTTGGAGGCTCTAGCAGGCGTTTAGCCGGGCTGAAATGGTATTCATTCGATAGCCTAGACATTAAGCTTATCGAACTTAAAAGTTTTTCTGCCACTGTAAGCGTAGGGCGACCGTGATTCGCCAGCAGCCAACTTGGGTCAGAATTTTTTTTGCTACTACGGAATTTCAGGCATCGATTTTCTTCTGGTTTTGAGCTTCAGCCAGGCTGTGTTTTATATTATTTTGTAGCCAGATATGTAAAGTTTCAGAAAAATGAAAAGCTGTGTCCAACTTTTCCGTCTAAGGGAACTTTATTTGAGAACATGCTGGTTAGAAAAAAAGTTGAAAATGTTTCATAGAGTCATTTCAGGTTCAGTGAATCATTTAGCCAGGTTCTTTCAGGATTTTTCAGATAGTTTAGAAGGTAACTGAGGCTATGGCATAGCATTCATTCCCTTGCTAGCCGTCCCACTGGTCGAAATCCACCGCGGTATCTGGTTTTGGTGACAAGTTTTAAAAACTTCATTTCGTATGACAGTGGGAGGCTCTAGCAGGCGTTTAGCCGGGCTGAAATAGTATTCATTCGATAGCCTAGACATTTAGCTTATCGATCCTGAAAGTTTTGTTGCTACTGTAAGCGTAGGGCGACCGTGATTCGCCAGCAGCCAACTTGGGTCAGAATTTTTTTTGCTACTACGGAATTTCAGGCATCGATTTTCTTCTGGTTTTGAGCTTCAGCCAGGCTGTATTTTATATTATTTTGTAGCCAGATATGTAAAGTTTCAGAAAAATGAAAGGCTGTGTCCAACTTTTCCGTCTAAGGGTACTTTATTTGAGAACATGCTGGTTAGAAAAAAAGTTGAAAATGTTTCATAGAGTCATTTCAGGTTCAGTGAATCATTTAGCCAGGTTCTTTCAGGATTTTTCAGATAGTTTAGAAGGTAACTGATGCTATGGCATAGCATTCATCCCCTTGCTAGCCGTCCCACTGGTCGAAATCCACCGCGGTATCTGATTTTGGTGACAAGTTTCAAATACTTCATTTCGTATGACAGTTGGAGGCTCCAGCAGGCGTTTAGCCGGGCTGAAATGGTATTCATTCGATAGCCTAGACATTAAGCTTATCGAACTTAAAAGTTTTTCTGCCACTGTAAGCGTAGGGCGACCGTGATTCGCCTGCAGCCAACTTGGGTCAGAATTTTTTTTGCTACTACGGAATTTCAGGCATCGATTTTCTTCTGGTTTTGAGCTTCAGCCAGGCTGTATTTTATATTATTTTGTAGCTAGATATGTAAAGTTTCAGAAAAATGAAAGGCTGTGTCCAACTTTTCCGTCTAAGGGTACTTTATTTGAGAACATGCTGGTTAGAAAAAAAGTTGAAAATGTTTCATAGAGTCATTTCAGGTTCAGTGAATCATTTAGCCAGGTTCTTTCAGGATTTTTCAGATAGTTTAGAAGGTAACTGATGCTATGGCATAGCATTTATCCCCTTGCTAGCCGTCCCACTGGTCGAAATCCACCGCGGTATCTGGTTTTGGTGACAAGTTTCAAATACTTCATTTCGTATGACAGTTGGAGGCTCTAGCAGGCGTTAAGCCGGGCTGAAATAGTATTCATTCGATAGCCTAGACATGAAGCTTATCGAACTTAAAAGTTTTTCTGCCACTGTAAGCGTAGGGCGACCGTGATTCGCCAGCAGCCAACTTGGGTCAGAATTCTTTTTGCTACTACGGAATTTCAGGTATCGATTTTCTTCTGGTTTTGAGCTTCAGCCAGGCTGTGTTTTATATTATTTTGTAGCCAGATATGTAAAGTTTCAGAAAAATGAAAGGCTGTGTCCAACTTTTCCGTCTAAGGGTACTTTATTTGAGAACATGCTGGTTAGAAAAAAAGTTGAAAATGTTTCATAGAGTCATTTCAGGTTCAGTGAATCATTTAGCCAGGTTCTTTCAGGATTTTTCAGATAGTTTAGAAGGTAACTGATGCTATGGCATAGCATTCGTCCCCTTGCTAGCCGTCCCACTGGTCGAAATCCACCGCGGTATCTGATTTTGGTGACAAGTTTCAAATACTTCATTTCGTATGACAGTTGGAGGCTCTAGCAGGCGTTTAGCCGGGCTGAAATGATATTCATTCGATAGCCTAGACATTTAGCTTATCGAACTTAAAAGTTTTTCTGCCACTGTAAGCGTAGGGCGACCGTGATTCGCCAGCAGCCAACTTGGGTCAGAATTTTTTTTGCTACTACGGAATTTCAGGCATCGATTTTCTTCTGGTTTTGAGCTTCAGCCAGGCTGTATTTTATATTATTTTGTAGCCAGATATGTAAAGTTTCAGAAAAATGAAAGGCTGTGTCCAACTTTTCCGTCTAAGGGTACTTTATTTGAGAACATGCTGGTTAGAAAAAAAGTTGAAAATGTTTCATAGAGTCATTTCAGGTTCAGTGAATCATTTAGCCAGGTTCTTTCAGGATTTTTCAGATAGTTTAGAAGGTAACTGATGCTATGGCATAGCATTCATCCCCTTGCTAGCCGTCCCACTGGTCGAAATCCACCGCGGTATCTGATTTTGGTGACAAGTTTTAAAAACTTCATTTCGTATGACAGTGGGAGGCTCTAGCAGGCGTTTAGCCGGGCTGAAATGGTATTTCTTCGATAGCCTAGACATGAAGCTTATCGAACTTAAAAGTTTTTCTGCCACTGTAAGCGTAGGGCGACCGTGATTCGCCAGCAGCCAACTTGGGTCAGAATTCTTTTTGCTACTACGGAATTTCAGGTATCGATTTTCTTCTGGTTTTGAGCTTCAGCCAGGCTGTGTTTTATATTATTTTGTAGCCAGATATGTAAAGTTTCAGAAAAATGAAAGGCTGTGTCCAACTTTTCCGTCTAAGGGTACTTTATTTGAGAACATGCTGGTTAGAAAAAAAGTAGAAAATGTTTCATAGAGTCATTTCAGGTTCAGTGAATCATTTAGCCAGGTTCTTTCAGGATTTTTCAGATAGTTTAGAAGGTAACTGATGCTATGGCATAGCATTCGTACCCTTGCTAGCCGTCCCACTGGTCGAAATCCACCGCGGTATCTGATTTTGGTGACAAGTTTCAAATACTTCATTTCGTATGACAGTTGGAGGCTCTAGCAGGCGTTTAGCCGGGCTGAAATGATATTCATTCGATAGCCTAGACATTAAGCTTATCGAACTTAAAAGTTTTTCTGCCACTGTAAGCGTAGGGCGACCGTGATTCGCCAGCAGCCAACTTGGGTCAGAATTTTTTTTGCTACTACGGAATTTCAGGCATCGATTTTCTTCTGGTTTTGAGCTTCAGCCAGGCTGTATTTTATATTATTTTGTAGCCAGATATGTAAAGTTTCAGAAAAATGAAAGGCTGTGTCCAACTTTTCCGTCTAAGGGTACTTTATTTGAGAACATGGTGGTTAGAAAAAAAGTTGAAAATGTTTCATAGAGTCATTTCAGGTTCAGTGAATCATTTAGCCAGGTTCTTTCAGGATTTTTCAGATAGTTTAGAAGGTAACTGATGCTATGGCATAGCATTCATCCCCTTGCTAGCCGTCCCACTGGTCGAAATCCACCGCGGTATCTGGTTTTGGTGACAAGTTTTAAAAACTTCATTTCGTATGACAGTGGGAGGCTCTAGCAGGCGTTTAGCCGGGCAGAAAATGATATTTCTTCGATAGCCTAAACATTTAGCTTATCGAACCTGAAAGTTTTGTTGCTACTGTAAGCGTAGGGCGACCGTGATTCGCCAGCAGCCAACTTGGGTCAGAATTTTTTTTGCTACTACGGAATTTCAGGCATCGATTTTCTTCTGGTTTTGAGCTTCAGCCAGGCTGTGTTTTATATTATTTTGTAGCCAGATATGTAAAGTTTCAGAAAAATGAAAGGCTGTGTCCAACTTTTCCATCTAAGGGTACTTTATTTGAGAACATGCTGGTTAGAAAAAAAGTTGAAAATGTTTCATAGAGTCATTTCAGGTTCAGTGAATCATTTAGCCAGGTTCTTTCAGAATTTTTCAGATAGTTTAGAAGGTAACTGATGCTATGGCATAGCATTCATCCCCTTGCTAGCCGTCCCACTGGTCGAAATCCACCGCGGTATCTGATTTTGGTGACAAGTTTCAAATACTTCATTTCGTATGACAGTTGGAGGCTCTAGCAGGCGTTTAGCCGGGCTGAAATGGTATTCATTCGATAGCCTAGACATTAAGCTTATCGAACTTAAAAGTTTTTCTGCCACTGTAAGCGTAGGGCGACCGTGATTCGCCAGCAGCCAACTTGGGTCAGAATTTTTTTTGCTACTACGGAATTTCAGGTATCAATTTTCTTCTGGTTTTGAGCTTCAGCCAGGCTGTGTTTTATATTATTTTGCAGCCAGATATGTAAAGTTTCAGAAAAATGAAAGGCTGTGTCCAACTTTTTCGTCTAAGGGTACTTTATTTGAGAACATGCTGGTTAGAAAAAAAGTTGAAAATGTTTCATAGTGTCATTTCGGGTTCAGTGAATCATTTAGCCAGGTTCTTTCAGGATTTTTCAGATAGTTTAGAAGGTAACTGATGCTATGGCATAGCATTCATCCCCTTGCTAGCCGTCCCACTAGTCGAAACCCACCGCGGCTTCAGATTTTGGTGACAATTTTCAAATACTTCATTTCGTATGACCGTTGGAGGCTCTAGCAGGCATTTAGCCAGGCTGAAATGATACTTATTCGATAGCCTAGACATTGTGCTTAGCGTGCCTGAAAATTTCGTTGGCCTACTAAGCGTAGGGCGGTCTTGATTCGCCAGCAGCCATCATTTGTCCTAAATTTTTTCTTCACTAACGTTTTATTTTTTAGGTGTGTTTATTGAATAGTCTTGATATTTTTTAAGGTATAGATAATCAATTTATATCGGATTTCAGTGAACAAAGGGTCCTAATTGCTTTGGCAAAAAAGTCTCTCTAATTTGGTCGGATTACTTGGCTGCTAAAGTTGGCTGCCAACTTCACACCGGTTATAAATTGTAAATTACGTCTGAAAAAAAAAACTAAATTTGCTACAAACTCTCAGGATTTAAAAAAAGAGTTTTTCTCCCGACTCTTAAATATATCGTCAATGTCACAACACTCACTAAAAACAAACAATCAACTTACGAATTTCTGCATGATTGTTTTAGTTGTTTGTAAATAAACACAAAGTTTAAAAGAAGCTGTGATCGTCTCAACGGGACTGCGGTATCTAACAACCTGTGGGGATATCACTGGTTTTTATACCACTCGCCGAAATTCGACAATGAATGGATGTGTACTTGAATTTGTATAAATTGATCGAGGTGGGCAAGCTTTTTTGGATGCGGTATTTTTACACTTGGTCAGCAACACGATGAACATTAAAATTATGTAGGTAGTTGAACATAGTGGAGAAAATCAGTGTTATTTGCTAAGGTGGAATTAATTGTTTGGTTTTTTTAAGAAACAAAAACATTACTATTAAAATCGAATTCATCCTTAAAATCTCATAGTCTACACTAACATTGTATAGAGAAAAAGATTTGTATCATTGTATGTTTGTAAAGAATAAACTCAAAAACTACTGGTCCGATTTTAAATATTATTTCACCATTAGAAAGTTACATTATCTCTTAGTGACTCGCGTCTTATAGACTATAAGACGCGAGTGAAGCCGCGGGCAAAAGAGCTAGTGTTAAATAACGTACTTATTACGGTCTTGAGCTATAGGTGATTTGCTGTTTGATTCTGCTGTAATTTTTAAGTGTGCTAGCTTTTTATCTTGTAAAGTTTGTTTTAACTCTAAAGATTCCAGTAGATATTCCAAAAATAAACTTGCTAAAATGATGTATCTTATATACTTGAAAATTATTTCCACTATAAGCAAACCACCAACCTACAAATACCACATCCACAAAGCTTCCTTCGCACCTCGCAATCACCTCACGCAAGTACGAGATTAAGAATACATAAATATAAACATACAAACGAGTACAACTTATGTATTTAGGTTGATGTCAAGTTCACTTACATAACGGACAACTTTTGAACGTTATTGTATGCAATAAGACATGCGCAATGTGTGATAAGGGCCTCTTAAGGCCCTCATTAATGGTAAAAGACCCTTAAAAAGGTATCTCTTTAATCAGTGGTAACTGGAGGATACTCCGCGTTCATTATAACTTGTAATGAAGACGAAGCATCTTTATTTTGTCTGATGTTATCACGAGAGTGTTTCACAACCCATGTGTTTTGAGAATATAGTTTTGTATGTGCCAATAGCAAGCTTTTTCGAAAATAGTAATATATTTATCTAATATATTTTTAGGAAATAGACATTTTTGGTGAAGGTAAAGTGTACAAAAGTTTAATAATAATATTACCATCAACCAAGTTTCTCCCACTCACAGCTGAGTGTACGTCTCCTCTATAATCATAATTATGTGAATATCATACTAAACTTTTACAGTATATACACACTTATAGGTATATACTAGCACTATAGGTTTACTTACACATACATAATTAACATATTGTCACGCCTTTCCCCCGAGGGAGCCGAACGATATTTGGTCCCAAATGTGACATACACCAGGCTCCAATACCAGGATAAGGGCTCCATACTTAATTATGATAAAGATAAACCCCTTTCCTTATAAACGTTGTATAGTTATTCACTGTTCTGTATTTCTTTTATTTTAAATTCTTAACTCGATTGAAAGAGACAAAGCACTGAATTATCATTCTGATATTTCCGATTCGTATTAGGCTATACAACGTTTATAAATAAGAGGGAGTGTAAACCATTTAAAGATATGAAACAAATCATTAAATAGCCTTTTATTACACAGATAATAATTAAATTCTATTTATGATTTAAAACACGGGAAATTACTCACGTACGATTCGTACGTGATCGTACGTGAGTAATTTCCCGTGTTTTAAATCATAATGTGTGAAAACCACGTCAGTTTCCATAATAAAATTAAATTCTAATTTACATTTTGATCTACATTTCAATCAAAATGTATTAAGTACATAAGTAGAGCATTAAAATATTTTCTAAAAGCTAAAATTTAATTTTCGAACATACAAATTTAAAGCACTGATAGTCCATGAGATATACAAATATGTTGCAAACCCGTATTTGATTAAATTGTGATTGTAATAAATAATCTTTATGTTCTTATGTATTGCCATTTACCAGTTTATGTGACTTTAATTTGTCACCGATACCCAATTTATGTTCTTTATTTTTAATCGACAACGAAATCGATTATTTGTGTCAGTATGAAGTAACTTTATATTATTCATATAAGTATTATTTATTTTTGATGACTTAGTTCTGATAATAAATAGTTTGTATTTGATAAGCTTGTTCGTATCTAAAGTTTTTGTTTTAATTTATTCTTGGTTAGTTTTAGAGAACAGTAGTGCAAAGGACATGAGTGAGTGCACGGTTTTCTAAGACGTTACCGAGCAACGACATTCATTTACTATATACGAGTACGTACTAGGGGAGCAGCTGATCCCAACAAAAACCGTGAAGTGGCCTACCCACTGCTGACCGCAGGTTTGCTGCAGCGTTGACTACTAAATTGCTAATTTACGTCTGTCCAGGTTCACACTTTGATTTCAGTAAATTAGCGTCGTTCCGTACACATAACCACATTGCACGCGTGTCGGGACCACACTAATGCAAGGTGCAAGGATTGCAGTGCACTGGAGTAGACGAAAGTTTGAATTCGGATGATGAAATTTAGTACGTAGTACAAATATGACGATGCTACCGAGGCTATAGCAAAATGAAGAAATAAGTCAGAAAGGCTGACCACCCATGTGGGATACATAGTCGGGAAGAGGAAGAGTTCTAGAGTTTTTTTTAGACAACTGAAGCTGCAATGCAAGTACTTTCTAGGTCTCCGTGCTTCATCTTAGGCCACAACGTCGCTTCACATCAGGCGAGTTGATAGTCAAAGGTTGACATATTATATTTTTAAAAAAGTGCAGAGCTATAGCGATCTACATGTAGGTAAACTATCGTAAATTTTATCTGTGGTCTGAAAAAAATGGACGATTTTGGACTTTAATTTGTTATTTTGGCCGAGTTTAAACGTCAGGATATCGATCGTCAAAGAACCTTATTTTCACTGCTGGTTTGAGAAGGTGCTGATGCTAAGTTGAAATTCGTAATAGAATAATGATTCAATTTTATGATTTTGTCATTTGTCATGTCCCAATGTCCCAATTCTAGGCAAAGGCGTCTTTACCCTCTTTCCATTAAAATTTATCTCTGTCTTAAGCTAAGATTAAATTTAAAATATTCAAAAAAAAAAAAACCCGAATAACTTAAAATCCTTTGTTAGGCGCTTCTATCTGATCAGACCGAACCAAACCAGACTACGCAGAACTATATAATAGAATCTAAAATGTACTTTTAGTAAAGATTATAAGATACTTATTTATTATGAAATATTTAATGCTGCCCATTACTGGGTCAAAAGTCAAAAGTTGTAGATCAATAAACGATAATTCGAACAATGTTTTACACAATTCAATTGAAACGTATTTGACGCACCCATTGAAAAGCTTAGAAGAACGTAGATCCATACCGTAATATGCAAAGTCATGCCATTCTTTAAAACTCTTAAGAAAAAAATACGATTGGTATTTTGACAGAGTACGAATGGCGCTTGATAAAATAGTGCGTACATGCAACCAGTTGTGCAAATGTCATGTCGAGTTCATTGTGTATGGAACTTGTAACAGTAAGTAATTATTGCTCACAGGTGCCTATAAGATGCTACTTAGATATCGTTCAGCGTTTTAGTGCACCGACGTATAATTATTATACTGAAGAGGCAGAACGTAATGTAATTTTTAAGTATTTGTATAAATTTGGTCGATTTTTTACCACATACTCGCCTGATTTAAAACGACGTTGTGGACGAAGATGGAGCACGGCGACATAAAAGGTACCTACCTATTAACTCTTGGCTTGAAGATGCCCAGGTTGCTATTTGATGGAAATAAAGGCGGTGGCAGCGCATTACAGTTCAAAGGAGGCCAAAAAGGAGGCTCCTTTGGCCTCCTCTATGGCCCTACTAAATGTTGTACTAAATGTTGGTTTATTGATTTTTTTAATAAATTTATATAAATGAGTTCGTAGACATAATCCTAATCCTAACTAATATTTTAATTTGAAAGAGAGTTTGTTTGTTAATTTTTTACACTTTCACGCCTTAAATACTCAACCGACCACCATGAAATTTTGCAAGCACGTTGTCGAGATACAGAGAGGGGTATTCTTCAAATCGAAAAAATTAACGATTCTAGTAGGACCGCGAGGCGCAGCTAGTTTTTTAATAAAATAAGTTCTTCGACATAATTAAACCTGACGTGGAAGTGAATATCCTGAGGTCATATCGAAATGATAATCCATTGGCAATGATCTTATGGAGCGGCCATTTATTTCTCGTGTACTATCATTTATTAAGTGAATTTGAAGGTCAACGATTATCATGGTAGCTTAGTTTGGGAATCGACAAGGTTAGATTTGCACTGACTTTGTATTGTATTTATTTTTAGTATGGATTTTTTGTTATTTGTTCTCGCTGTTGATGGTCGAACGATGTTGGTGGTTTTTGTAAGGCATTAGATGCAGCTTTACTTAGCTCAGGCTGTAGACAGAGAGAAGTAAGAAATATAAAGGGATAGATAAAACAAGTAACATTATTGAAAGAAAAACAAAAACCCGACTGCAAAATTTTGTACCATATGTCACTTACACTATTGAGACGATTCAAATGACACCTCACGAGTCGAAATACATGGAACTGTTTAGGCTGTAGGGCGTGTCAAAGAAACCTCATACTTGCATACGTACAAATCCACATACATACATACATTCGAAAAACATAACCCTTCTTCTTGCGCAGTCGGGTAAAAATAACTAGAGAAATAAGGTAATATAGATTAAAGCATAATCCAAAAAAAAATAGGTCTGGCGTTCTGAAAGTTGACATCCGACTACATCACTCGTCATCGTCTTCGTCTCTTCGTCGTTGTTACTTATTTCGGTCTTGCTTATGCAACGATTGACGTCACTGCATGTTACCCACGTGACCATTTTTGACTCGGAACGTTGTACCTGGCGAAGTTCAAAATTAAACCATGGATTAATCAAAGTGATGGAATATACTTTATTTTAATTGCAACTATAAAGTTTCAAAAGCACCAATATTCATTCCCAGAGTAATAGGACAATTTTAAAGCAAAAACTTAGCTTTGACTCACAATTTAAAAAAAAGTCATGGTTTATTTGTACAGCTTACTTACAAACTGTACAATAAACCATGACTTTTCATTGTTTAAATTGTAAGTCATAGCTAAGTTTTGCTTTTGAAAAGTCATTTATTTTCAACAAATTTCACAATCTAATGCAGCCAATTTAAATCGCCTTGACTGCAATGGCTAGATAATCATCCAATTTTGTATGAATGATGTTTTGTAACCAATTTGTAACGGACCCGAGATGGTAAGCCGTATCTGCAAATAGCATCTTGTCAGTACATTAACTTTGTCCAGCAAGGACGTTGTCTGTGCACTGAATTTCCAATTATTTTTTTAAATAAACACTTTTATCTATTATATTTTTCAAAGCCATAATTTTTGAAATAGAGATAAAAAGTAGAAAAGAAAAACTTACTAGGTTTATTGTTTGGGTTTAATCACCTGAAATACATGTTTTTTTTAAACAAAAATTGGGATGGTATAATTTTGAGCAGTCTAAAACTCTAACTCTAGGGCTAGTAACTCGGCACATTCGAACTTACCTATACTTTTCTTTAAAACAAATTTCATATACTTAGAACGAAGCCAAAGAGCGGCGTTATATGTTTTGACGAATAAGCCAAGAATTTACCCAACCTCGGCTTTATACTCGGAATGCAAAGTACTATCTGCTAGACAGCTGCTTATTCTACGGATCATTCTCCACAAGCACAGCAACGTGCCATTTAACAAAAGTTCCTTACAGAAGCGTCGCGGTCAGCCGATCTGTGATTCCTTTCCGCGTCGTACTGTCTTTGCTACTAAACAGTAGCAAATAAAAAGTTATTTATATTTTCTCTCTTTCAAAATTTAAAGTCAATAGGAAGCTAATGTCATGGTTTTAAACTCTAAATTATAATGAAACATAAAATGTACTAGTCTGATTCTCACCCTAAATTGTGTTTTAGGGCATATTCATAAAAACCTCCACCCCTACCACTCTACCCTTTTTTACTTATTTGTTACCTTACAGTGTCCTTGTCCAAACACTTAGTTAGTTAGCAATTAGTTGTCCCATTATGTACCCATCCTACTGAATAACTAACTGTCTCCCATAGCACAGGATCACCCTAGTATGGGAGACAGGAAATGTTATGTAATAAATTTGTATTATGATTATTATTACTTTATCAGTAATGTCTACAGATTACGGTATCTAACAGCTAATTTACAAAAGTACAGGAAGGCTATTCTTACAAGTCAAGATATTTTTGTCATTGTCTCTCTCGTTTCAAACTGTTTCGGATTGAGAGCGCCTAAAAAACATCTCGTGCATCAAGAATCCTACTAATATTACAAACGTGAAAGTTTGTAAGAAAGAATGGATGGATGGATGGATGTTTGTTTGTCACTCTTTCACGCCAGAACGGCTGAACAGATCAGGATGAAATTTGACATAGAGATAGATTATAGTCTAGAATAGCACATAGAATACTTTTTAACCACTTGTGAAATCGCGGGGCGCAGCTAGTAGTGGCTATATAGACCCTCGATTCTTGACGCGTGAGGTGAGGTCTGGTCACTGGTCACTTTCACTCCAATGACTTTTTAAACGAGGGAGAGAAAGACCAGAAAATATCTTCAATTTTAGGAATAGCCTTTTTGTATTAAGTTAACTCGCACCGTGTAGTTTCCATGCATATTCAGACGTCCAAATGCGCATAACAACTAAATTCGCTTGGCAAAAGTGAACGCCAAATTAACACGCCCGAAGCCCACTTGTAGAATATACGGAGTTAACTATTTAAACATAGGGTTTAACTCAGAGTTCATTAAAATGTTATAAATTTCACTTTAATATTGTTTTAACTGAAGGTTAGCTTCTAACTCTTGGTGGCGCAAGACAATTTATCAATTTAACCTCTGATGAGCGGTTAATGTGAGCTTCTGCATTATTTATATGTAAATCAGGTGTAACATTAATTTATTTAACGAATAACAATAAAATAGGTTCATACAAATACATATACCAATACATATTACAATTTCTAAGTTTTCTTACAGCTAGCACATTGATTAGATCTGATATGTATACATTGTATACCCATTGTTGAGGCTTGCTTATTCCTTTTGCTCCTTCCTAAACTCCTGTCCTCTCGGCCGAACCACGTCAAGAGACCAACTTTGAATCGCGCGCCACCCGCGCGCTTCGATTCCGACTATCGCCGCGAGAGGGCGTCAGAAATCAAGTGTCAGCGAGCCGGTAAACCGCGCGCTCCGGTGTTTTTTCTCAAATTCATATAAAACGCGAGCTAACCCCGATCCCGGGGCCTAGGTGCTTCATAAATCAAGTGCAATCTTCACATAGCAGTGCAATCAGTGAAATACTCAAACAACACTAGTGTACGACTTGGACTTGGTCGACGAGATCAAAGCGGCGTGGGTCAAAGGCCGAGGTAAGTTCCTGCTTTCCTACTTTCTCACACGTTTCTCTCTCCCAAGGCAAGCCTCTTGAATCACTCAACAAAAACTTGAGCCTTCCGTGACGGAAGCGTTACCATTAGTGGTCCTTCGAGCCGGATTCCTATGGATTTTTGGGTTCAATTTCTTTAGAAAACTCCAATAAACAGTTAAATTTCTTCAGATACTATCTTCTGCTAACCAGATAAATTACATTTTATTGCCTTCATAGTGTTATTACGCAATTTGGTGCTATTGTGTTCAGAAATAACAACTATTTCAGTGTCATTTTTTCCTACCCTCAGTTAAAGAATAAAAATTTTATTACATAAAAATGAGTGCAGACGATTCCACTCAATTAGCGTTGCTTACTACACGGAGAGAATACATTTTTCGGGAAATACAGATTTTATATGATTTGTCTAAAGCTGTAGTCAAGGATAGAACGAAAATTAGCGCGTTTAAAAGTAGGTACAAACGCATCGATTCGATTCGCGCGGAATTTGTCGAAGTAGTGAATGAAATACATGTTTTGAAGTTAAAACTCGATCCTAAATACATAGTTGATTATAAGGCAGTTGAGTCATTCGATAGTGTGTACTACACCGTTCAAGCCACGGCTGAAGATATATTAGCGCCACCGGCCGCCGCGCCCGGCGCCGGCACCGGCACCGACTATTCCGCCAACGATGACGGGTCGTCGACTGGCTTCGTGCATCGTAAGCCGGTAGGACAAGTTAGGTTGGGCAAGCTTGAATTATGCAAGTACGATGGAAATATAGAACTTTGGCAAACATTTTACGATACATTTTTGTCATTAGTACACGGTAATGAAAATTTGACACGGATAGAAAAGTTTCATTATTTGCTATCTTGCCTGTCCGGTCCGGCTTTGTCAGTGGTGAAAGGTGTTCCCGTGACGGCGGATAATTATCCGGTAGTTTTTAACACTCTCGTAAACCGGTTCCAAAACAAGCGCTTATTAGCGACTAACTACCTAGATAAGATTTGCTCCTATTCTCCGATCAAAGTAGGTAACTTGAACGAGTTACGTAATATGACTAGCTTACTATACGAATCGGTCAATGCCCTTAAGGCTGTCAATATTGAAAACTTGGGCGAATTTGTTTTATTTTATTTAGCATCGCGCATTCTCGATTTCGACACACGTAAGCGATTTGAATCGCAAAATAAGGAATCTATACCTACTTTTGCGCAATTACTACAGTTTTTACAAGAATACGTCAAGGTTTTAGAAGCGAGCGAGTCGAGTGTCTCCTCCCGGCCGGTCATTCAACAAAGAGTACAGCAGCCGCGACAACCACCTGTTAGAACTTACGATACGCGTCCGCGCGGCAACAATAACATACCACAGTATCGGAACGCGTATCACACGTCATTACCCGAAAGCTTTGGAATGTACTCTGACGCTGGGCCGCACGTAGTTGCACGGTGTGATGGTGACCCGTACTCGGATGTTGATTCCAGTGCATACTGCAACTCAGGACCGTACTTAGAACCAGATTCTTACTCTGAACCAGGGCCGTACTCGAACTCGATTCCGGTTCTGAATACGGGACCTTATGCGAATACGAATGCAGGACTTTATTTAAACCCGTATGAGGAGCAAGGCACTACAGAGACTTACTCGGCCGCCGTTGCCTACAACAACAGGAATAAGTTTCCCGATTGTACTTGTTGTGGCTTCTCCCATCATGGTATTTATAAGTGTCCGCTATTTCATGCGTACAAGATAGAGGATCGCTACAATTTAATTAAAACAAAGAACCTTTGCGTTAACTGCTTGCGGCCGAATCATAACGCGGACAAATGTCTTTCTAAATCTGACTGTGCGAAGTGCCACGCTCGCCATCATACGCTGCTTCATAAGCCAGAAAATGTTATCATTCCATTCTCATCAGGCAACATTAGTGCCGAATCGGAAACCCCAGTGTCTGCTGTCAATCCTGCGATTACAATAAGTTCTGCGAGTACAAGCGCGCATGTAGGGCACGCTCGGTCTATGGTGGTGCTTGGTACTTGTGCAGTACGAGTCCGGGGCCCCGGAGGCCTGACGACTATTCGTGCACTTATTGACAGTGGCGCTCAGGACTGTTTCATGACCACCTCGTGCGCGCGACGTTTAGGATTACCCATGCGTCGCTGTAACATTGCTGTTGCAGGTATTGGTCAAAACACAGTACACAAAATAAAAGGTGTGACGTCCTGCACGATACAGCCAAATGACACTGACAATCCGAGGTTTGATATTAGTCCCATTGTGATGGATACGATTACAAATCAAATGCCGGCTATAGAATTGCCATCGTCTGTCCGAGAAGCGTGCAAACATCTTATAGTTGCTGACGATAAGTTCGACAGACCCAACGATATTGATCTGCTGCTGGGGGCAGAGTTGTTCCATGACCTTTACGATGGCCAGCGTCTGGTTTTAGGACCAGGACTACCAGTTGCATTGCACAGCGTATTCGGTTGGGTTATAACAGGTAAACTAGATGCAAGCTGTCGACCGCCACCTACTGCAACGTCTTTGCTAGTGTCCACGCTAGGCCTCGACCAGGTCGTTAAGCGTTTCTGGGAAATCGAAGAGCCGCCCTCTATGGCAATCTTAAACCCAGAAGACGAGAAGTGTGAGAAGATGTACTCAAGTTTAGTAAAACGGAAACCGGATGGCCGATATGTCGTACCGCTTTTGCTAAAAGAACCCAGCGGGGTACTTGGGGAGTCGTATACTTCCTCGTTGACTAGGTTGCTTAGACTCGAAAGGAGGCTTTCCCATGACGTCCAGTTAAATGAGAATTACGCCAATTTCATGCGCGAGTATTCTAGCTTAGGTCACATGCAACTCGTCGAGAGCACTGACAGTGGGGCACACATCATTCCGCATCATTGCGTATTAAGACCCCAAAGTACTACCACAAGTCTAAGAGTCGTTTTTGACTGCAGTGCAAAGACGTCCAATGGTACTGCTTTAAACGACATTGTATACACAGGGCCTAAACTGCAGAACGATATCGTAGATATTATAACTAAGTTCCGAATACCTCGCATTGTGTTTACAGCAGATATTGCAAAAATGTATAGAAATATTGATCTCAGAGCGGAGGACCGAAAATACCAGCACGTTCTATGGAGAGATAAGCCGACGGATCCGGTACGTGAGTACGAATTGAACACTGTCACATACGGCGTGAGTAGCTCACCTTATTTAGCAATTCGTACGTTGCACCAGCTCGCCGAGGATCATGGTGAACGATGGCCTCAGGCTGCTACTATACTCAAAGAAGACACGTTCATGGATGACATAACCGCTGGAGCACTATCTGTGAACGAAGCTTTAAACTTAAAGGAGAACCTAGTTAGCCTGCTCAATTGCGGGAAATTTGAATTACGAAAGTGGAGTAGCAACTCTCCTGAATTTCTCGCTGAATTGCCTGCAGAGCACTGTCAAGATCCAAAAGCGTTTTGTGATGAAAATCATCAGCATACGCTTAAAATTCTAGGAATTCAGTGGGATCCGATGCAGGATTTGTTCACCTATTCGGCAACCGCACCCAACCCAAAATGTACGAAGCGAGCTATCTTGTCCGATATTGCTCGCATCTATGATCCGCTTGGGTGGTTAACCCCAGTCGTATTAGTAGCTAAAATGCTACTTCAAGAGCTTTGGCGACTTCAGCTGAATTGGGATGACGTGGTTCCTCCCGAGATGCAACTTCAATGGCGAAACTTTTGCTTAGAGCTAAAATTCCTTCATCAAGTTCGAATCCCCCGCCAAATAATAGTACCTGACGCGACTCTGTTTGAACTCATTGGGTTCTGCGATGGATCCACAAAGGGTTATGGATGCTGCATTTACTTACGATCATCCAACGACTGCACAACATCGTCGCATCTAGTAATCGCCAAATCACGAGTAGCCCCTCTAAAGGTATTGACTGTAAATCGTCTCGAACTTCTTGCCGCTTGCCAACTGTCACGCGTACTGAAGCACATGTTACAGCTGCTGCAGTCTAGACTCCCAATCACTAGAATTACTGCACTAACAGATAGCAGTACGGTACTGGCTTGGTTGAAGACTCCTCCTTATAAACTCAAGACATTTGTGTCACACCGCGTTGCTAAAATTGCCGAAGAAGTGAGTATAGAAAACTGGCAACACGTATCAACCCATGACAACATTGCAGATTTATGCAGTAGAGGTTTGAACTGTTCGCAGCTGACGGCAACTCCTCTTTGGTGGTCTGGGCCAACGTGGTTAAAGGCCGATCCAACCACCTGGCCGATTCGCAAAGAGCCGCTATGTATAGACGTAATACCAGAATTAAAGTCTACAGCTCATGCAGCATACCCGGTTGCAAGTCCCTCAGTGTCGAGTATTATTACCCAGTTACTGGACCAGTACTCTTCATTTTCTCGAGTTCAGCGAGTTCTTACCTGGTGCTTGCGTTTCATAAGCAATGCCAGGTCCAAACAAAAACGCATCCTCTCGGGGCTGACAGTGGACGAACTAAATGCGGCTTTAAACAAGATTATCAAACACGAGCAGAACGAATATGCAGAAATGATTTCGCCCAAGTGCACTGATCAGCATCACCGTTCCATTCAAAAGCTACAGCCTTACATCGACGAAATCGGTCTTATCCGTGTAGGTGGGCGATTGAAGAACGCTCAACTACCGGAAACAACGAAGCACCCCGTATTATTACCAAAGCGTTCCCGGTTTTCACTTCTCCTTATTGACTATTTCCACAAGCTGTACCTACACTGTGGGCCACGGATGTTACAGTCACTTGTACTTCGTAAATTTTGGATCATTGGTATACGTAATTTGATTCGGTCTCGCCTGTCAAAGTGTATCATATGCTTTAAGGCTAATCCAAAACCTTGTCAACCTTTGATGGGTAACCTACCATCACACCGAGTTCAACCTTCCAGATGTTTCGAAAAAATTGGAGTAGATTTTGCCGGGCCCTTGACTGTCAAAGAAAGTCGTAGGCGAAATGCGCGCACTTACAAGGCTTATGTGTGTGTGACGGTGTGCTTGGCAGTAAAAGCCATTCATCTTGACGTCGTTTCGGAGTTGACGACGGCCGCCTTCATCGCATCCTATGCGCATCGATAGCGATCCTATGCGCACCCGCTAAAGTTTTCGAGTACATTCTACACAATGAAATCTATAGACAGGTCAAACAACAGATAGGAGAAGAGCAGCACGGCTTCAGACCAGGCCGCTCTGTAAACACTAATCTTTTAGGATTAGTTGATTACATCTCCGAAGCCATGGACCGCGGTTCACAAGTAGACGTTATCTACTTTGACTTTCAAAAAGCTTTTGATAGAATAGATAACGATATATTATTACATAAGTTATATACTCTAGGCTTCTCTTCCGGTCTCTTACACTTTTTTGCAGACTTTTTAAAGGACCGACAGCAATTTGTTAGGCATGGTACATATATTTCAAAACCATATCACACGAGATCGGGTGTAAGCCAAGGATCCATCACTGGCCCTCTGCTTTTTCAAATTATGGTTCATGACTTGCCTAAAGTGCTTAATTCCGCCAAGTGTCTCTTGTATGCTGACGACCTTAAACTTTTTCTCGAAATTAAAACGCCTAGTGACTGTCTCAGCTTACAAGACGACATAAATAGTATCTGTGCATGGGCTGAAAGCAACAAAATGACATTTAATGTAACAAAATGTAATGTAATGACGTTTGACCGCAAAAGGTATCCAATCAATTATAATTATAATCTTGACAATTTGTGTATTAATCGAGTAAATTTTATTAAAGACTTAGGAGTAAAATTTGACCGTAGCCTGACTTTTCACGACCACATATCTGATTTAGCCAAAGATACATATCGTCGTCTAGGGTTCGTTTTGCGAAATTCCAAGGATTTTCAAAATCCATTAGTCGTCAAAACCTTATACAACTCACTAGTAAGAAGCAAACTCGAATCAAGCTCGTGTGTGTGGAGCCCGCACCATATCACTTACACGCGGATGCTAGAAAAGGTTCAAAAATCTTATTTGAGATCCTTATACAAGATACTCTACGGTTACTACCCGTACTTGTATCCGACAAAATTCCTGCTCGGCCAGCTCGGGTATAACTCATTAGAAGTGAGAAGGATGATAGATCAGCTCACTATTTCGTGCAAGGTGCTCAGAGGATCAATCGACTCCTTGCACCTACACGAATTGTTGTGCACCTTGTCAGTGCCAAACGGACCAGGAGTGCCGGTTAATAGACGTGGGAAACTGCCCAAGTTATTCTATGTGGATGACTACCGCACTGTGGCACGCTCTATGTCGCCACTCATCCGTGCCCGCCGCCACCTCAATACACTCCTTTCCGCCAACACTGATATTGATATTTTTTGTGACAAATGGAAAATTTTAATCAAGACATTTTTGATTTATTGTGAAAATCTAACTGACCAATTTGATAGGAACAAAAAGTCCATATGTGTCTATGATGTTTGATTGAAACATGATAGAGTATATAGTAATACTTTTTACTATTTAATATTTTTATTTTTATTTTTGACATTTTATGTATTGTTTTTAATGTAATTTATTTTATTCTGTTTTGAATATCGTTGACATAGATGTTAGTGGATGTATCCGTTTTTATGTCAATAAACAATTTGAATTTGAATTTGAATTTGAATCGCGGCGCTCGATCGATTCGTATCCCGCCGCGGGATGTGCCGGCAGCTGATCTCAGACTGCGGGACCAACTTTGTGGGAGCTCGACGGTACTTAAGTGAGACGCAGCAATTTTTACTGCAACACCAACCCGAAATTGCCACAGACTTAACAAAGCGAGGAATAGTTTGGCACTTAAATCCGCCAACTGGTAGCCATTTTGGTGGAATCTTTGAAAGCGGAGTTCGCTCTATGAAAACTCACCTGAAACGGGTTGTAGGGCTACAGGTGCTGACCTACGAAGAACTCACGACAGTTCTTACAAAAATTGAAGCTGTATTAAACTCCCGTCCGCTTTGCGTGATCTCTACCGATCCCGGGGAGGTAGATGTTCTAACCCCTGGGCATTTTCTAACCGGTGGTCCATTAGTTTCCTTGCCAGAACCCCAGCTGCACGACACCTATATCCCTCCACGGGAGAGATGGCAAATGCTTCAGAAGCTGACGCAAAGCTTCTGGCGTGTTTGGCAACGAGATTATCTGCACGGTTTGCAGCAGCGCGTACGCTGGTTCCAGGGACAAGCCAACCTTAAATGCGGAGATGTGGTAATGATCGCTGACTATAACCTTCCTGCATTAGAGTGGCGCTACGGGCAGGTTACCGCTCTTCACCCGGGTGACGACGGTGTAGTACGAGTCGTTACTCTCAGAACGAGCACTGGAAGTCTCAGACGACCAGTCACAAAACTCTGTCCATTACCGATTGAAGATTAGCTTCTGCACCAGCCGGTGTTCTTTCTAGATAGTAAGCATAATTTTAACAACTTAATTTAGCATTTTCTCATTTATTATTCCTTTTATTATTATTTTTTCTTTCTGAACACGATATCAGCAAACAGAATTGTAATAGCATCTTTTATCATTTATAGCTTCATTCAACACGCTCTTCTCCTCGCTCCTTATATAGCTGTTAAACGCAACTTCACTCACTTTTACACGATTCCATCCCGGAATTTGTTATTCTTCTACATCATTTAATGAAATCCCTTAGTGATTTCATATGGGGGGGTATGTTGAGGCTTGCTTATTCCTTTTGCTCCTTCCTAAACTCCTGTCCTCTCGGCCGAACCACGTCAAGAGACCAACTTTGAATCGCGCGCCACCCGCGCGCTTCGATTCCGACTATCGCCGCGAGAGGGCGTCAGAAATCAAGTGTCAGCGAGCCGGTAAACCGCGCGCTCCGGTGTTTTTTCTCAAATTCATATAAAACGCGAGCTAACCCCGATCCCGGGGCCTAGGTGCTTCATAAATCAAGTGCAATCTTCACATAGCAGTGCAATCAGTGAAATACTCAAACAACACTAGTGTACGACTTGGACTTGGTCGACGAGATCAAAGCGGCGTGGGTCAAAGGCCGAGGTAAGTTCCTGCTTTCCTACTTTCTCACACGTTTCTCTCTCCCAAGGCAAGCCTCTTGAATCACTCAACAAAAACTTGAGCCTTCCGTGACGGAAGCGTTACCACCCATAATATATGATTGTATTCGAAACATTCGCAATGTAATAGCAAGTCTATAACCAAAGGTAAAGGTAAGAAAAAGAACAGCACATATTTCCTTCGCTAACATATTAAAAGCTTTTAGTTTGCTCATTCCATCTTGTCTTTCCAAGAGGATGGATCAACATTATATGAATATTTTACTGAGGTCGAGGTAAAAATGTACTTTCACAAAAAATGTAGTGTGTTTCAACAAAAAGCGCGTAGGTTGAGGCATGTTCTTTAGAATAGTTTGGCTGTTCGTACATAAGGCTTTACTACTGGTATGTTACTATGCAGCGCTGTTAGTACTAGTGGCTTTGTGAGCGGGAGACCTCGCGGTCGACGTGTGTCCTCCTCTACAGGTTTGATTTATCAACCGATTCTCGTGAATTTTTGAGGGTAAGTTTGATAATTATATAGGTTTTATTTTCAGCTAGTTTTAGAATATTCTTCAAAAGAATCGGTTAAGTAATGCAACCTGTAGAGGAAGACAGATACCCGAACAGAGTCCACACGTACGAAAGCATTTTTGTCTAAGCTGAAGCTTAGACGTTAAGGCGCGCTCGGTCGATAATAATTTAATAGAGGTACTACATTCTCATTTCCATTTGTCGTATTCTGTTGTACACATCAATGTTGTGTAAAAGTATCTAAAATTCTATATTCATACGCTTGGATGTCACACCAACAATAATAAGGGAAGGTACCCATACTACGTGACCATTTCTTACAATGTTTAACCCCCTTCCCCTCCCCCTCGGTCAACATCTGTACTCTATACTACACTATTCTAAGACCTCCTCCCTCCTACTCTAGTTTTACGTAGTAATTCATAGTTTTGAATCGTTTTTTGCAAACAAAACATTAAAAAATCGTATCCCTCCCTCCCCCTAAATGTGTAACGTAGTATGGGTACGTTCCCTAATTGTCATTGTCGAAAATTTTACGATTTTTTACCATGCCTATAGAGCTTTCGTAAAGAAAGCGCTCTAAAAAAATTGGGAAACTTTGAAAATATTTGAAAAACCTTTGGGAAAATTGGGTTGTCGAGCGTCTGATGTAAAACAAGCTAGACGTAAATTACGTGTTGTGTAGTTTAGCGCAATCTAGTGTACGAACGGACTTTTGTCCGGCCTAGTAATTAGTTTTGGGATAAAGCAAAAAGTTGTTAAGCAGATTATATAACCCTGTGTAAGATATTTTAATTACTGTTTAGGGCTAGTTTTCTCCCGCAGCTATTTCTATTACCAGCTATTTATATTTGAAATCAAAGATATTCAGAGCCTTATTGAGAACTAAATAAGTAATAAATTTACTTGTATTCATATCAATACTTATAAGCAGCTACTTTATTTCTTAGATCTTTGATGCTTTTGATTTCGCAAGAAATCTTAGTAAATCTCTATGAAGTAACCGCTAAATATAGTTTCGAAAAACCTACTTGTCAGTTACCAGTTTCATAATTTTCCATTTATTAAAGCTTGTTTACTCTTTTTTGATATAATTTCTAAAGAAAACTAAGTTATTCATCAACTTCTTAACGCACAATCTAATAAATTTAATTCATAGTTTATGTCTTAGTTAGCTTCATCTAAAATTAGTTAACAATAATTCAAGTCAACACGATAGAACGTAAAAGTTTAAAAACTTGACAACAGAAAATACAAACAAAATAAAATTCATAGTTTTATTCCATAAAAACAAAAATAATTTATTCAACAAAACCACAAAAATAACATCAATGATGAAGAGTATACAACGGCAAGTGGTTCACAACTGGCACCGTTTCATGCACCGTCGAGCTGTGGTGCGACGTCGCTGAGTCACCAGACTTTACTGATACCACCGGGGAAGAATAATACACAGGTGCATGCACGACCGGAGCGTGCACGACCGGAGCATGCACGACAGACAACACTGGCGCATGAACCAGAGTCGAACCACCATGGTTGACTACTTGGCTACTCTTAGTCACTGTCGTCTTCAAAGGTTTGACTTCACTGTACATGCCGGGATGGTAGGCATGGTATACCGGCGCATGCAACACCGCAGTACCTCCATGGTTCACCACCTGGCTGCTCTTGGTCAAGGTAGATTTTTTCGAAGAGATCTCGTGGACGAGAGGAATGACCGGTTCATGGATGAAGCTTCCATGGCCAACTATGGTGCTGCCATGGTCGACCAGCTGGTTGCTTTGGGTGAAGGTCGATTTGGAGACCAGTGGGTAATGGATGTCGTGGTTTTCGATGAAGAGTGCTGGTTTGGCCGCGGCGTACGCCAGAATGGCACTGATGATGATCTGTGGAAGCAAAACAATTGAATTAAGTATTACAACATACAATTTCAATACTTTCTTGGTTTTTGAAGAAAAAAACGTATATTTTTGTTACTTCTTCTTCTTTTTGTATTTATTGTCTTATTTTGTATTTTTTTTTTTGCAACAAATAAATAATTGTCTGTTGTACATTGTGGTAAGTTTTACGATAGGCAAAGACAAATAAATTTTAATAGTAAGCAGCTGATAGTTAAAGTAATTTTAATAAGTAAAATCAAAAAGTTATTGAGTCGTGCTTTGAATTACAAACAAAGGCTGGTATTAAAATATCCATACAGACGATGTGATTTTAAATTTCTTTCATGTTCTTTAACTTTCAACCAAAATTGGATTCAATCAATTTGTCTCAGCGAATTCTCAAACAAATTTATGGTTCAACAAAATCGACCGCCCAATGTCATGTTTTTACTGATTTATGGAGCACTTACGATTTTTTGCATTATTGTAAATATTTCTCTCACGGCTGAGTCCCGACTGATGGGTTGTAAGTTCGACTTGCACTTTTTATAAGCGGGTTGTAAAATATTGGCCTAGATATTGGCCAAGTGACAATTTGCCGACCGTGGAAGATTTTGGTACCAAATTTAACGGTTTGCCAAATACATCGCACTTGCTTATGATGTAGGCGAAGTGACTAGAGCGTTAAAGATTATAGGCTGCCCGAGGGTTTTATTGAACCTGTTGATTGTTGCTCTATTAATGATCATTCTAGTATTATTAATGCGAAATAATGTGTTTAAAAGGATGAAGTTTAATAACATTTCTGGCGATCAAGACCAATCATATCAAATGGCTTTATATTTACGACACTTACGAATGTCAAAGTTATAAAAATGAATCTTCCATCTTGTGGGGGAAAAAAAACCACAAAGACTACCAAGACAAGCTTTACATAATAGTTAATATAAATTAGATGCGATTTATTGTAGAGGTAGAATGAGTTCATAGTTAACTAATAGCACTGCTACACAAACATTGTACACAAGACACCCTTCCTAATAGAAGGTGTTTCGAGCTTCGGAATAGTTATACAGTGCTTAGTCTTTTTCGAAAAAATTAAAAGAATGAAAAAAAAACACAACACTGTTTAACTATTTTAAAGCTATACAAAGTTGCTGAGAGGGTGTAAGTCATTAATATTATATTAAGTGGTGTCAGTATAGTTATTTCGAGGCTATACAATGTTTATTAGTAAGCAAGAAATTATACTTCATTGTGTAATTACTTCCTTTTAGAAATATTAAAGATTTAAAAAAATGCTGACGTAAATGCAAGGTGTAGCAATACGGCAAAATGACCCTTGACCTAATTACGATTCAAGCCTAATTAGGTGAACTTGAATTTTTGCTCGTAAATAAAACTAATTTCGTAATACATTTTGTGTTGCTGATGACAATGTCACATGTCACAGTGACAGATCTAACGTGGTGGCTTCGATTACTCGGGTATTTGATTGGCGGCTTACATTAATTACATTGACACACATTTTATTTTACATAAGTAACATTGACATCGATTCTAATTATTTTGTACCTGTTAGTATTTATTGGAACAAAATGCCTACTTGTATAATGTGACAACTTCATTTATCCGCTTACTTATTAACATGTCATAACCGTACTCTAATCCTGAACTCATTCTTAAATAATTCTGTTAGATATTTCTTTGACATTGGCACTCGTCTGTCCCAAACAAAGCAAAGCTTGTACTATAGCTGCCAGAGACTGATATTATGTTCATACAGATACATTTTTTAATACATACTTAAATAGATGTTAACACCCAGACATAGAGCAAACACAAATGATCATCACATAAATGTTTGCCCTTAGGTGGGAATCGAACCCACGGCCCCAAGCTCAGACGGCAAGATCACAACCAACTGAGCCACTGAGGTAGTCAAATAAAGATAAATAGAGATAAGATAAAGTAATTTTTGAAATTTAGTCTAATGTTTCAAAAATATTAACAATTAGCTCTTTTGCCCGCGGCTTCGCTCGCGTTTCAAACCTGTGTCACTAAGGGATAATGTAGCTTTCTAATGATGAACGTTTTTTTTTTAAATTGGGCAGTAGTTTTTGAGCTTATTAGTTACAAACATACAAAAATGCAAATATTTACTCTGTATAATGTTAGTGCGAAGTGTGGATAAGCAACACAGTTACCCCCGTATTCAAAAATTACTATTCAGTCTCACAGTTCTTAAGTACTCATTGATCTTTTTTTAATATTCTCTTGAATTAACTACTTGCTTTTATATATTGATAAAGACCGAAACAACGATATTCAAGTTATTATTCGGACGTACAATGCCGCGATGTCTCAGCCTATGAGACCTCACTTCGCTCGGCTAATAAAATCAACTGCCACCCAAGTATCAGCTTGAGCCACTCGAGGCATTACAGTGTAGAGCTGTTAGCATTGCCGACGATCCTAAGCTTTCTATACACCTAGAGCCGCTCAGTAGGCGAAGAGACGTTGGGTCGTTTTGTGTTTTCTATCGCATTTGCAACGAAGAGTGTTCCGGAGAGTTGCTCGAACTAATGCCTGCATCGCGGTTTTATCATCGCACCAGCCGCCATCGCCAGAAGCTCATCCACATATTATCGATCGGTAGTAATCGCACACTGTGTTTTTTTTTAAGTTTTAAGCGACCTTTTTTGCCGCTCATCTGTAATCTGTGAAATTAGCTGCCTCCTGTAGTATTTCCGAGTAACTTCAAAAGGGCTGTCAATGGAGTCCTTAAAGGTCCTTAGTTTTACAGTTATCCATAGGCAACGGTGATCGCTTACCATCAGGCGGCCCGCTAGCTTGTTTGCTACCTATGGCATGAAAAAAACTACTACATGTTTTTATTAAAATATATATTACAAAACATAATTCTCAATCAGATATATTCAAGTGCCTTACTGGTTATATTTCTGCTTTCCTTATTTTTGGACAGTATTTTACAAAATCATATTTTTTTCTCTCAATGCAATCAAGTCTTATTCAATATTCGCACTTGCCGCGTGAATCACTGAGTTTCTCAATTGAAATCTGTTTAATTTATCGAGATTAATAAATCATTTTTCACATTCGCACTTTCATACCTTTTCGAACTTAACATTACTTAGGTACATTGGCAACTTTGTTTTGTGAGGTGAAATTCTTGAAGGTGTTTTAACAATTCGCTTACTTTACCTATTTAATTTTGATAAATTACGACAATATTTTGAGTGTGGCCCCAGCCATTTATTCGTACATGTTTTGCCAATTGGCGATATTGCCGGGGCAGTATTGTAAAAATGAGTAAAAATATGGCCCGACTTAAGGAGCACCTTTACTCAATCAATTTAGAACGGCTAAACATGTCTGGATGAAAGTAGGATCAGATACATAGTCTGAAAAAGCTACTTTTTAGCCGCGGGTAACACCGTGGAGTGCAGCTAATATATTTCAAGAAAAGCGTAAAAAAAACAACGTGCCATAAAATTTCGTCACGGATTTAACCCGATGGGGCTGGCAGAGGCATACAACACTCACCCTTCGCTGGACGATATTCAGTCCCAAATGTGACAAGGGCGAGTCTGTCCCCATACACAGGGCTCAGCAGCTGACATTAAATACACACATATGTTCACACAATGAACGAATTGGTGCGTGCCTGTGGCTGGGTCCGAACCCGTTTTCTCTGGCTTAAAAAACTATGAATATAACTGTTTTCGACGGTCACACAGAATAGCAGACAGTCAAAATTTCGAACTTCAAAATTTGACGCATTATTTTGATTATGAACATTATTGTCATGGTTAAATGCTGGGTTAAGGCCTGGCCACACTTGTACCATACGAACAAAGTCACGGGTAACAGCTACGGGTAGCTGGACACTATAGCTGTCAGTTATTTTGAAAGTCATAAAGATCACCGACAATCTCAGACATATAACAATTAACTTTGTTGTTTCAACTGACACACATAATCGTATGTCTGTCAAAAACACAGTTATTAATATTTTACCTACCGCATCGGGAGTAACTAGCACGTTTATGCTACCTCTTAAATTTTATGATCGACAAAGTTAATTAAACCACCGTAAAAGCTCTTAATTTGAAGACCCAAAAGACTATTTTTGTTGAGCATAAGTGAAGTTTCAACTGTGTATAATCTCATAACGTCGTTCACAACACTTAAAGATTATTGTGAGTGTAATTAATTCAACACTTACTGTCTCATAATAATTAAAAGATCCGAGATTTAAGATAGGTCGTATAATTTTATGAAATTAAAAGAAAGACGTGATAAATGAGCATGGAGTCAAAAATGTCAGATGTCAAACGATGGATAAACGCCTCCGCGCTGTGTGGCCTTATGGGGCAACATGTAAATTAATTTTTGATGTACGAAGTTCTCACTTAATTCATTCAATTATGAAAGGCTTTGTCAGATTGAAGCACGTGAAGGGCTTAATACTGTTGCAACAGTATTTTTTTTATTTTTTTATTCAGAATAGGTCGGCGTTTGACCACCAACTCACATGATGTTAAGCGACGTTGTGGTCTAAGATGGAGCACGACGACCTGTTAGGTACTTATTCACTCTAGCCTTGAAGTTTTGTCTCTATAAAACTTCAAGGCTAGAGTGAAGAAGTACAAAGACGGCAGTTGAGCGAGGCGCTATGAGTGCGCTACTGCACAGACTCGTCTTCGGAACGGTTACACCGGACCACATCCCGAAACACGACTAGGTCATTTCACGGCATGGCTTGGTCCGGTGGGTGGTAACTAGCCACGGCCGAAGCCTCCCACCAGAGTTTGCTACCCGGTTAGCACTACCCGGGGACTACGTGTAGGGAATCAAAATAGAGTACACTCCTACGGACGTGGGTAGCTCAGCCCCCAAACAGTATATTTTGGACGTAATATTATATTCTATAATTATAATTCTGATAATTAATAATTAATATAATATTAATTAATATTCTATTATTTATTGCGTTTGAGTGCTCACCGCTAGCCTAAACCGTCTGATAGTGTGGCCTAAAATGGAGAAATATTTCCTAGAAAAAAATCATTCACTAAAGGCTTCAAGAAACTTCTATTATGTCTGTCAAAAACGATATTTTTAAACTTTTTTAGGGTTTCGTACCAAAATGATAATATGGCTCCCTTATGGTGAGAGTCTGATAGCGATCTGTCTTTATGTCAGCGTCGATTATTTTTATAATTGTTTTTTAATTGGTAATTTACTTCTATTTAATTGATTTTTCTGATAAAACTACCTTATTCATTGACACTACATATGTGATGTGCATGCATTTAATCAATTTGTTTTAATTAATTACTCGCTTATTGTTCAGAAAACTGACAACGGTGAACAATAAAATGTTCTACTGCAGTTTTACTATGAACACTGACGTAGTTTTCATAGTAAAATGCAGTTGAGCATCCTGCATTGAGCTTATTTTGGTCGAGTTAACAATAAATGTCTAAAACTACCTAGACTTAATTGTATTTTAATTACATTTTTAACTACATTTAACACCTCAAAATATGTAACTAAAACTATAATTACCAGGCGACCTTTAAGTACTCGCTTCAAAAAATAACAAGCATGGATCATAATCAGCATAATTATCCTTATTAAGGGAGTGTCCAAAAAACTGAAATATATTTTAACAAGCTACTAGTCTCACTGGCTTGTCAAAATACTACAAGATAATTAACTGTTTCATCAACATTACTGTCGATAAACATAAGTTTTTATGTAAATTGCTTCATTTTCTTGAAAATAAAATCTTACGGCCAATTATGAGTTTTGGGAGTAAAGCCATAGGTGTCACTTTGAGTCACCACATGTCGAAACGGAAAATTTAGATCGGTTGTACACGAGGCGACCCAAATGATACCTATGTAGATACTTAGCTCAACGGAATTGTAATGGTATCTTAAGTAGCGTCGCGTGTTTTCTTCGAAAAAGCTTCTTACAAAATTCGACTAAATAAGTACTCCTATCGTCTGCCATTTAAGCGTATGACAAGAGTCGTGTGATGCTCGAGTTAATGACTTTTATCGCCTAGTGTACAAACGGCTAACGTCAATAACATCCCAACACTTTAATATTGATAAACTTCTATTCTATCCTATTTACCATGATCCAAAAAACAAGGTTTTATTATGTGTTTACATTCAGCAAACACATAATGACGTCATCGTCATCTATCTCTTTCGAACTTTTTGTAAATGACTTATTTCGGTCTTGCTTAAGCATCGATTTATGTCACTACGTGTTTCTGAATGTACCTACTACGTGTTACTAAAATACCTGGCGGAGTCAATACCATGCTGTTTTCAATCCAAAAAAATCAAATAATTTTAACTTATCCCAATTGTTACAAAAGCGTAGCACACTACATCATCGTAAGTCAAACATGGCAATGTCACGGCTATGACGTAACTGGACCAATTTCATGTCAATGTCGTTCTGACAGATGAAAGTAGCGCCACTTTGACGGATTGTCGCGCCAAAAATGCAGTTTCAAAAATCGTAAAACACCTTAAACGACGCTAAATTATTGCCGCAAAGTATGTAATTACTTGATTGATACGAGAGGAATTATTATTTTAAATATGGGTGTAATTTTAAACTGCTTAACGGTTTGTTTACCAACTTATGAAATATAGAGCAAATCTTGTGAAATTATTATTACCAAAGTTCTTAACAAGACTTACTACTTAACTCAAAATGAAATCTTTGTTGCTCACACTAAAAATAATAACTTAAAAATAATAACACTCGAACTCTAGTGTTACAATTTAATGGTCTTATCGAAAAGAGCAATCCCTTCCAGGTTTCAAGTCCTATCTGTTTAAAAAAAAAATTAAAGCACCTAACTGATGACTCTAAGCAACAATGCTGATGATTATTAAAATTTATCTGTTATCTTTCCTAAAATTAAATCATACCAGCAACTAAGCGATGTCAAAAGTGTTCTCTATTTTTATTATAGCAATTTACTTAATACATTTCTTCAAATAACTAAATGTAAGCACATTCTTGACAGTTTTTGGCTACACTTTATATGCAAAGTCTTTACATTTAGTTTTTGCCTGTTCTTTGCTTCAGTCTACATCTAAGTACTGCAAGCCAATGGACCATTGCCCTAAGTGGTGCTTAGTTTGTCACAATTCACAAACGAATGCTCCGACTAGACAAATGCTTACAACTTACAAGCGAGTACAAATGAAGGCGTGTTGCGTAATAAACGTCACCATTTGTTCTAGAATATAGCTAAGAAATAATGTTTAGATCCAGTAAGATAATTTTTGGCCTAAAAATTATAAATAAACTGTGCTAAAATCCGATTGTGGCAAAGCCAAAAAGGAGGGTTATGTATCTGGTATATGAATGGGTGTCAGTTTCTGTGTTCCCACGTAATTAGCGACTAACCAGCTGAACCGACTTTGTTTTGTGAAATGTCGTTTTATTCGTCTTTATTACGAGAGTGTCGTAGACCATACAACGTGTTGCTTTGCATTCCCGCTGAATTTGAAGAAGTAGTTATACTTCACTAACAGAGCTCGAATAAACTATGGGCCAACCTTAAATCGAAAAAAAAATCAGCTTTCCAAAAAATTCCATACATTTTGACGGCTGTTTTTTTTTGTATCTGCTTTTATTCTCTATTTTAAGGCTGCTAGTTTATTCGTGATCTGCTAGTGGACTATAACTACCTCTACAAATTTGGTGGAAATGTAAAGCAACACGTTGTATTTCGCAGTCGGGTTTTTATTACATTTTAATAATGACGACCTTGTTGACATTACAAAAATGTCACAGCTATATTTCACAAAATACAAAACAAAAACATAACAGCGTTAGCTAAGATTAGATTAAATAAAAAACACCATCGAACCCCTAACGGCTTAGATCATGTTGACTTCACGTTTCACGTTCCTTTAAACTCTAGGATTACATTTTGGCTTTACAAATAGGGTTTCGATTTTAGGATAGAAGAGGTAATCTACTCTAAAATCCTTTGCTTCGATCTGTATTCAAAATACTGTCCTTGCCTTATAAATAAACCTTGGCAACACAATCCTCTAGTATTAATACTTGTGTTAAATACGTTATTGAATTCAAGTAATTTTCTCATCTCATGCTTCAGTAGGTACTTTACTTTTCGCCTACAGCTACTTCGTAGAGACTTTTCCTTCTGTTTAAACTGTGACCACTATCTAGTACTAGGTCCAGTGAAAGATTACACCCAGAAAGACAAAACCCAAGTCTTAAGGGATAACCATTGATAGAAATATTTTGGCCCGACTCCGAAAACGGAATTTATTTCGGAATAAAAGCGACTTTTTCCTCAATTAATCGTGGCTAATCTTAATACAAGCCCACGCCCACTGCTGGGCTCGTTATCATCTGCTATCTTTTTAATCGCCCTGCTGGGGATATTAAGTTTTTTAATTCGAATCTGTTGGAATGACGGCAGACTAAAAACTTTTGGCAATGCTTTAAAGATTATGAAAATACTGTGCCCTGTAGTTTCATCCACCCACAGGAACCATACGTTTTTATAGAAAGAAAAACTAGCCTATGTGTAATAACAAAATATAACCTACCTCCACACCAAAATCCATCCATCCGTTTGAGCGTGAAGAAATTACAAACTAACAAAAAACTCAAAAACTTTTAATTGGTAATTATTAATTGATTGAATTAAAAACTCTTTTTGTGTAGACTATTTCAGTACAGACCTAAAAACCTTTATAAATACCAGGTAATTTAGGACAAGGCTAGACAAAGTATCACATATAATATGCTCTAACAGTTGAAAGCTATGTGGGTCATCTGTATTGCAAGAATAGCTTATCGATCCTAGATATAGTTAGCTCAAAATATTTAACGAGTGGCGTTTTGATTTCTGGCCCGGTAACGGGGCCGGGCTTCCGGGCCAGATGAAGCCAAATCTATTTTTGACGCTTTAGCTTGGTAAAATACAACATTTATAAGACACAACACTTTGGTATCAACATTTTAATCACACAACAAAAAAGAAAACAAAGTCACAAAGAGCGGTATCTTAGCGATAGGTCGCTAAAGCGATCTCTTCCAGGCAACCTTTGGATTGGTAGGTAAACTTATGTATAAAGCTTGATAGCGGGAGTGGTCGATCTAAAACTATATAACTGTCGATGTTGATCATGTTAAGGGATGAACATGATGATTATCTTCTTCATCATTCTTGCTCATCACATTATATTATAGACTAAGTACAGCCTAAAAGCTTCTCTGACAAGGAATATCCACTTAATTTCAATAAGGACTTTCTATGATCTCAGAACATCTGCTATCTACAAGTTAAGATGAATTACGAACCTGCGAAGGCATTCTCGTTCATAATAATTTTATTATACCTATCGGATCAAAAATCTTTTCGCCAATTGAAAAATTCCACAGGCTCGATTACAGAAATAATTGCACGCGACCAAGAATATAGTATTTCATTGGAATTAAATGAAGCAATTAATGTAAGACTCTTTCAAAATAATAAAGTAAAAAAAAACACCTTTTAGGACTTTGTCTCATTAACATTTTATAAAACTTTTAGGAACTCAGTAGGTATTTATAAAGAAATCATTTTGACCTACTTAATTGTGGCAAGGGATTGTGTCATAGTGTAGTTAATCATTTTTGGTTGAAGATGTCACTGGTATAATTTCGCATGTTGAGGTGTCGAAATTATAAATTCAACGATATTTCCTCTTGAAAAGGCCAATTGAATGAAGAATAACCCGAATTAAGGACGCTTAATGTCAATGTATGGACGCCCGCCGGGAGATGCTTATTCGAAATTTTACGGATTATGAAGGTGGAATTTTTAATATGCAATGTTGGAAACGGTAATCAGAATGTTCATAATTTTGGCTTTGGCATACGTTTCGTTCATATTATAATCTATGAAAAATGATACTCTACCGAATAAAACCAACTTAACTCTTATATTTTATTGGGATGTTGGTTCATTATGTTATTTCAATTTTGTAATAGTACTTATTTTGCTGTATTAACATAATTAAATAATAAAGAATAACAAATGAATTTGGGAGACAAAACTTCTAATAGTTTAATATAAATTTTCATATTAAAAAAGTTATTAAACATCATTTAGCATTAACCCTGTCACATACTTTATATAATTTCGGTTCTTCACAATAAAACAATTAAAATAATCTTTCGCCTTTTGTTTTGAAGCTGTAACTCATTGGGAACAAGAGTCATGGATCGAGCCGTCAGAGAGCTGTCTCTCGGCAGATTGCGAGTTAAAATATTACTAGCAATTACATTATCACATGAGCCTAGTCATATTTTTATATTATTTAATGTAATTTTAATTCGTGATGAGAGAAGTTGCACTGGCGAATTTACAGTGGCTTTCATATTATACCTACTTAAAACTAATACAAAAATTGTGAAGAATTTATGACTTTGATCGTGATGTCCTAGAAATATCTTATTTCTTGTATTATTCTTATTTTTATCAGGGGTACATATAATTAATTATCATTTACATTCAATATTTATTGCACCTACCATTACTAACTACCATGTACCTACATCTACAACTTGTTAGCCGTACTTTTAAAAAAATTAGAATAAATTTCAAATGCGTACATCCTCCGATGTACCTAATTATAGCCCAGAGACCAATATATGTTTGAACATAACAAATTTCCTTCTTTAGCTCTCTTAATGTTTGTCATTTAGAATGATTGAGCAACCAAAACAGCTATGTACCAACTCATTGCTATCCAACTTGGTAATTATCTCGATTTATTTCGCTTAAATTATCATGTACACTTTTATTGTACCTACTCGTACCTGATTAGAACATGATTATTCACTTTCACCTTAATCAATTCGCCTTGATACTTCAATACGAACTCAAAGTAAAGCTGCTGATCCAATGAATCGTAATTAATGTACGTTTGACCGTCAATGATTAATTTGACAAGGTTGGTTTCAATATCATTAATGTTGTGTGTGTTTTATTATCGTGACTTACCTGTTTTGCATTAGTGTTTCACACGGAGGAGAAAACCAATTTCTCCTCCTCATTTCAGCAGGAGTGTGTCATGCAACTCTTTGCCTGAATTTATCTCAGCCAGTTTAGCTGTTTAAAATATTAGAGCACGCCTGCAATTTAGGCACTTTAATTTGAACATTAGACCCCATTTTGAATACAGCTATAGTAATATTATTAATATTAAATAATTTCAGCAAATTTGGATAAGTCTTGATAAGTTTTTTAGTTTGTTACGCTTTCACGCCCAAACTACTTAACTAATTATCATTAAATTTTGCATATACGTTGTCAGTGGTACAAAAAAGGACATAAGTACCTTACATCTCAAAAAAACTGTACCTGTGCTGATGCGGCTGATATCGCGAGGCGCAGCTAGTATTTTATACATTTCTATGTGTCTAATTGAGGAAGGAAGGCTGACTCTATCATCCTATGAAATAAAAGAGAGAGATATTTATGTTTTATTTTTATCTGACTAATTAAGTTAAAATCATAATTAGTATTGTAATCATTCGAATGAGGTGGAGTATATCAGACGCCAGTTTAAAATTGTAAATATGATAAAATTAAATATCTTTTAGATTTATCATCATCACTTGTATTTAGGTTATCTAATTACGGTAATAACTAAAGAGTTAATGTAGAAAATAAAAACCCTGCATTTCGTAACTAATGAGTTTATATTTCAACAGAAAATAGTTTTACTCCGTAATAATTTTAAACATACTAACTTCCGACAAGTTCTTGTTCCGGTAATAGGAAACCAGTTATAATGCGCATGCGTTTACTAACAAGATATTACGTTCTGTTCCTCATTATTTGGGCATAAATAATAAGTAATTAGTATTACATCACTATTATTACCTTTAATGAGTAAATAATTTGACTTTACCCTGGGCTGAGTTTTGGTACCCGTTGGTTTTTCAAAGTTAAAGTCAAAATGTTTTTATTCAATTTGGGTATCAAAGATACACTTATGAACGTCAAAGTTTTTTTTAAATAGACTCTAGCGCCCAGTTCGGATAGAGCCTCTATTCAGAAGAACAGGCAAGAAACTAAGGGGCATTATTTTTTCAAAGAATAAGAAAATTACAGTCTCACAAATTTTACCTACCCAAAATATACCTACTCGTAGGTAGAAAGAAATTGATAAATCCAGTATTGATTTACTTTTTGCCCTTTATTCCTTCGTAGGCATCAAATCAAACTCAAAACATTATGTTAATGACTTGAACTAAAAGTTTCAAAATTGGTTGTAAATCAAGTTGTTTAATGCTAGTTTCTAGTATCCCAAACATTTTTAATCTTGTTATTATACTGATTTATATTAACAAGTCATGTATCTCTATAACATTAATCCTAGCTATGCAGATGAATCCGTTTTTTTTTAAAGTTCGTTTGTACAATAAAATCCTGAAAAATATAACAGGGCTCACTGAGGGAAAATTCAAATCACATGTAAATACTACATTAATGAAAAGAGGATATTGTAAGGTTAATAATTATTTTGAAGAAAAAGATGTCTGGAGCCTTCCACTTCCGCCAAGTAGCCACTAGTATTTATAGATATTACCTAGTTGTAAACCAAAATTTGTAAGTCTGTAATTTATTTACTATTTGAAAAAATAATGCCCCTCAGTTTCTTGCCTGTTCTTCTGAGTAGAGGCTCTTTATCCGAACAAGGCGGTCGAGTCTATTTAAATAACTTTGAATAAGTATGTCTTTGATACCTAAATTGAATAAAAACATTTTGACTTTGACTTTGACTTTGAATTTATCTGCTGTACTGAATTGCTAGAGTTTATATTTTTTAATTGTATCACATATCATTTTACAATTACAATACATCACATAACATTATAATGATCACGTCTTTCCTCTGAGGGTTCTGGCGAGGTGTAATAATACAACACTCACACTTCGCTGGACGATATTCAGTCCCAAATTGACAACGGGTGAGCCTGTCGCCATACACCGGGCTCCAGTCATGTAGCAGAAGACATACAATTGTATTGAATGCTACATATTATTAAGAGTGCTAGGAACTGAATTTTATTCATTTACCAGTTTGTACATTTAATCAAGTTGGTGTCAATATCAATAACATTACTACATAATAGTCTGCTTCATATAATGAGAGCAGGTACTCCATTTTTTAAAGAATTGAAAGTAGGTACGGGGTGGTAGTAAAAGTAACTACTGAGCTGCTCTTATTTTTCCTGCCATAATCGTAGACTATTAAAACCCCTATTAATTTTACAAGAAAAATTAAAACTCTTTCCAGAAATAAATGGTGTTCATTAATAACCGAGCCTTCTTCATCCTTAGGAACCTAAGCTACAAAATTATTTACCAAGTATTTCCTTTGTTACAGGTTCCTCGCCATTTGGTGGCCGTTGAAATGCCAAATCACCAAGCGACGGGCTCGAATGATGATCGTATTCATCTGGATCTTTGCTATCGTCGTAACTACGCCGTGGGTATTCTTTTTCGACATGGTCGTCGTATATGAAGAAACTCCTCACGTTCGCCTCTGCGTTGACATTTGGCCCAACCCCATCAGCGAGGTCGTCTACTTTGTCATCGGTAACCTCATCTTCTGCTACATCCTCCCCATGGTCCTCATAACCATGTGTTATATTCTCATCTGGGTTAAAGTCTCTAGGCGCTCTATCCCCACTGATACCCAAGACGCTCAAATGGAACGAATGCAACAGAAATCAAAAGTCAAGGTTGTTAAAATGCTCGTCGCTGTCGTCATCTTATTCGTCCTGTCATGGTTTCCGCTGTATCTCATCTTCGCAAGGTTGAAGCTCGGAGGACCAATCAAGAAATGGGAAGAAGAAATATTTCCCGTTGTGACTCCTCTAGCTCAATGGCTCGGATCATCAAACTCATGCATAAACCCGATTCTGTACGCTTTCTTCAACAAGAAATATAGGAAGGGCTTTGTCGCTATAATTAAAAGCAAAAAATGCTGCGGAAGGTTGAGATACTACGAGACTATTGCGTTGCAATCATCGAGCACTTCGACAAGGAAATCTTGGCATTACAACAATAACAACCATGCGTCGATCACGCGTCGGTCGCCTCCTGTGGTTGACAAGAACGCAGTATCCTTTATTTACAACCATACTGGAGTGTAGGCTCAGGTTGGTTCAAAGAATGGTTGGACTTCACGAGCCATGAACGGCAAAGCGCTCGATGCTCCCGCTTTGGTGTGGTGAGCTCGGCGCGACTCAGCATATCGACACATACGATTTCTATATGTACGTTTTTCGTTTTGACAGTTTGATGTTGTCTTGTGCGAGAGTTTTCTAAAACTTTAGATACATACTTGAAAATAATCAGTGTACGTTTTTACTATAGAGAAGTAACTTTTATACGTAAGTTGGTTAATGTGTTGTAAGAGAATTTTATTTTTACACTGATTGTAATACTTGTATGTGGTGATGACGCACATTAAGCACAAAAGTTTTTGTACGATGTTGTATTTTATTTCTGAAAAGTAGTTAAGACGGTCTCAATTATTTATCTAGTAGCAATATTGAATTAATATTTTGATAATTATGCCTAGTTGCTTTGCCGTGGCGTTTTACTATTTTTATTTTTTGAATCGTTCCATATCTCTTTTGATGTTTTACATTTATAGATTTTATTGACTTTTTTAAAAAATGCATTAAAATAAAAAAAATACTGAATGAGATTATATATGAAAATAATACTACAGTACAAATAACTATTTCGTAGGGTATAAGCTTTTGAATAATTACTGGAATTTAAAATTTTAACAATCTTAGTTGTAGAATCCATTACTTATTGAATACTTACCTAAAATACTCCCATTATTGGTCTCATAAAAAGATTACGTGCTCTGTCAAAAAAAATAAATATATATGTACCTTTTTTTTCTCTTTGTTTCTGAATCATTCTAAAATTGGTTTGGAACTAACTACATATAAAAATATTTTTTCAAATTTGTGGAGCACTTTTCTTTAAATTTTAAAGTTGTCAGTTTATTGCTTTCTAGTTTTCGTATTAGTTTGTGTCCAAAAATTAATATCCAAACATAATACTTAATACAAAATTTTTAGTAACTGAGTTTTAATAAACTCAATTTTGATAATCTTAATAACATCACCTGTCGATATACAGGACAATGCCGCTTGCGAGCACAAAAACATAGTTGGTAGTTATAGTATTTGTATATAACAACGTATTTAGTAATATTATTAAAGCTAGGCATAAGTAAAATCATAATTTTTCATTAATTTTAGTTTAGTTCTTAATAATGAAAATACCAATTAAATTCATTAATACATAACCGGTGATTTTATATCATTACCGAACACAAATTATTTATAGAGCAAATAGAATAGATGATTGAAATCCTTAAGGTTTTTGACACGAATAATATTGTTAAAAATATGGTTATTCAAAATAGCAATGATAAATATATTTAATTATTGTGTGTAATAGCTCACTATAAAATGACTTAACTTACAGTTTTGTAAAGTCAAAACCAAAAAAAGGTTTCACACTAAAATAACCAATACACGGTAGATAAGAAAACTATTAAAAAAAACTATTTTTCTACTGCAAATTAAACTATAAAATAAAATGAAATGGTATGATGAAATGATGAGGCACTGCTTACTTGTTTTTTGTTGTTTGTTTATTTTCAAATGCTATATCAAAGACGTAGTCGAAGCTTGCAAGACTGATATTATATTGCGTGACATTCCTTTAAAAGGACATAATAATCTTGTGATAGAAAAAATCATGGATTTCAAATTCGACTATTTTTGTAAATCTTTGGCTTAGTACTTGCTTAGCTTGAATCTTGCTTGAAATATTTAATTTGATTCGATCCTTAAGCGTTTTCTGAATAAAATCACCGCAATATAAATTCAATATAATTATTTATGCAAAAGCAATAATTTAAAATAATTTGGTGTTGCAAAGGAATGGTGAGTAATGAGAAGGCAATATTTGTTTTAATAAGTAGTATAACAAATAGCTAGCATGCAGAGCATGGACATTTTAAGTAAAACCTTGTAGGAAATAAACTAGTACGACTATTGTAAATTTATAATTACGTAATCTTAGAGAATAGCTTAACTCACAAATTCGCAATGCTGCGGGCAGCAAAAGCAATCACAACAATGTTATTGGTCCAGTGGTATAGTGTGCTATTAAAAAGCAAATAGTTATTTGTAGTACAATTTTTTGTAACAAAATTAAATATTTAATTACATGTTTTTTTTTATAATTTTCATTTTAGAAATAATATTATCTTTTTCACTTTGACAAAAATTTAGTTTCCTAGATTAAAAAAATACTAAAAGCTTTTAGGAAAATTAGTTTTCTTAATGTCACATAAATTTATTATTGATCACAGTTTTTCAAGAGTTTGGGAATAAAATTGTAACCATCTAAATTATATCATCATTAATATATTTCTAGTGTTAAATGTTACATACAAATTTAAAGTATCATAATAAAATGTCAGTGTGTGTGTATACTATGTAGGTACTATACATTTGTATTTTAAATTCTTTCTGTGTAATTGTCTTGTAAATAATAAATAGCATTATATTAAATAACTAAAAATGTATTCTATTTAGAACAATAATAATTTAAGAGTTTTGGATTATTTTTAATTTTGACAAACGCATAATAAATCTGTGTAAATTGCTAATTTTTATTTGCTGTGTTGGGTGTTAGTTGTAGAGTTTGTACACTCGTAATATTGTGAGACCTGATTTAGAAGTTAACAGTTTATTGATGTTAAGGAGTTTTTAAAATTAATATATAAATAATATCCTTCACTAAGACGTGTAGCTACTGTCCATTAAAATTAAAGGTTTAATATAATTAAAAATAATAATTCTAATATAATTATTTTAATTTCCCACATTAGCAAAGTTTTCCCTGGTCCGCCAATAAACTTTAAAACTTTTTATATTGTTATTATTATTTTGGTTTCTTTGTTATTTTAATGGGCAGTAACTGATTGTATAATGTCTATAGAACAAACCTTAAAGTGTTAAATCGTTCAATGTTATAACAAAGAATTATAAAAGTTATGTAAGTGTGAAAAACAATACATCTTAGTAAAGTATAATAAAAATATCAAGGCTTGTAGATTAGACGTTAAATAGTCGGTTTTGTATAAAATATCCCGTAACTTTTATATTATTACTTATTAAAATTACATTGGTTAATTACTTCGATGTTCAAAGCAATGTTAGGTGGTTTTAGATTTTAGTAAGCTTTTGGTAGAAAACACTGGTTTGATTATGATACCCATTTAATATTTATTATCTTGTATGTAATTTTTTCAACCTGTTCTGCCACTGCTGGGGTAATTAAGGTCTCCTTGACTTTTTTTTCGCAAATCTCAGGATCTCGATTCCTGTGCCAAGCCTCCCAGAATTCATAGTCACGTTTCAGGCGTTTTCTATACCTCACGTATTGATACCACTTTGAGACAATTTAGGTTCACCCGTTGGTAGTTTGGGATGCATTTATAATAACCACATAACTACACGCATGACTTGCATTTTAATCTAGTGGCTTTTTGGCCAGTAGGTTATTGTAATATTTGATTTTAGTGCCTTTAGAATTTACCCATAACGATCACTTATTAAAAAAGGAATGGTCTCCGTTTTTTTTTGTTCGAGTATTTTATTAAGATCACTAATAGATAATTAAAGCACTACTTCTACTAGTGCAATTATGATTACTTATTATATAATTATTATTCCTAATCAAACCAGTTATAAACTTTATTAAAATAATATTCTGTCATATTCTGATAATGAGCAATTCATAACATATTGAAATTCCCATGTTAAATATTTCTTAAATTTTTCAACATATCAATTGAAGTTACCTCTTGAAAATCCCTTTGTCTGAAAATTAACAATTTTGTAGTACAATATTATGACCTCGAAATAAAACATTAAACTAAGTAATTTGTTTTAGATTTTATTTTATTTCTATATTTAACTCATGTTAAATTCTTTATCTGCGTAAAAAGTGTTTCAAAATTAAAAAAAAAAAAAAACTTATTTAATAAGTAGCGCAATATTTAATTTTATTCATAAGAAGAAAAATACATTAGAAAAAAGGTGTTAATTATTATTTATCTATATGCTACAATGTAGATGTAGGACACAAAATGAATGATTTTGTTTTTTAGAAATAAATATACCAGATTTTATAAAATTAGTTTTGAGAATCCACTAAGTTTATCATATAATTTATTGTGTTTACTAGACAGTTGGTTTTCATAGTTTTGTAATAGTAAAATACCTACTATGATTAAGATGTAATTTCGTGTGCAATTAGGACAATTACTTGTTTTACGCAATTATGTAGCTTATTAAAAATGATCAGTGAGGATCAGCGCACACCAACGGAAAACAGGAGACGGGATTTAAGTTTTTTCAATTAATTTATTTTTCTCTTATTCAATTAAAATAAGTTAAAACTTGAATACAGGAAGATACATTACTTACCTCGGAGCTTTGCAGAGGATTTTCTTGAAATCCGAGGCTAATCTACGAGCATTAAAAGCACACCCTATTTCGTTTGAATTAGATAACAATATATTCAAAGATGCATTTATAATTTCGTCTTCCGCCGTTCGACGATGTGCGCTGACCCTTATAGTCACTGTGACGAACTATACGCTCACTCAATTGTAATCATTACATTTTTAAGAAATAATAGCGCAAGTGAAATTGAGAGAGGGTGTCGTACGTTACAAAAATGCAAACGAGTTGTTAGAAAGTTACAATATGTCAAAATTTTGCAACTAAAATAAATTTTAACAGCTGAATGATTTTATCAAACTTTTTATTTGACAAAAAATTACTCGAAATACATTGAAACGATAGTGAATATAAAACGTGTAGTGTCACACAAAGTGATAATAAATAATTGTAATTATGTTAAAATCATTTAAACTGTTAAAATTTATTTTTCTCTTATTGAAAATGATCACAGCATTTGGACGTAATAAAAACATAAAAAATGAATACCAGTGTTTTATTCAACGAAAATCCTCATTAAAATCCTACATCGACCAAATAGCGAAAGATTCCTGCCATGCCTTGCTATCTGCACGTTCACCGCCTGAATAAAAGAAAAAGAATTAACAAGCAGAACACACTAATAGTATTTACATCTAGAAAGTAAGTGAGTAGTATATAGGCTAGCCTGTGAAACTACCAGACCTACCGGCTAATATAAGAGGCTACCTAAAGGTAAAGGCGAAATTGCCAGTAAACACCGATAGGCGCTTGGAGGCAGAATTTTAACTCAAGCTTCATTGCATGCATAAAATGTTTGACCGTTCTACCGATCAAGTTGACACGTTATTGTTAGCCAGATTCATTGTCGCTAATGAATCTTAGCCTACTTAAGACTCCAAAAAACAGGGAGCATATCATGACATGCCACGATGTTACGTTACGTTTTGTATTTGACGTTGCGCGACCATGAACCTTATTGCGCGACGATACGATTCACGGTCGCTCAGCTTCCACAATAACCCCACGGCAAGAAAATGTCATGGTAGGCCTGCAGGGCCTCTTGAACAGAGTCAGTGAATGATAGTACAAGCTCAGAGTCCTAACTATCCTAACCATCCTACTTCCTACTAATATTATAAACGCGAAAGTTTGTATGTATGGATGTTTGTTACTCTTTCACGCCAGAACGTCTGAACAGATCTGGATGAAATTTGGCACAGAGATAGATTATAGTCTAGAATAGCACATAGGATACTTTTTTACCGCGGGTGAAACCGCGAGGCGCAGCTAGTTTATTATAAATGCGAAAAGATGCTTGTTTGTTAAGCTTTCACGCCAACTATTCAACCGATTTTCTTGAAATTTTGCATACACGCTGTCAAGGGTACAGAAAAGAACATAGGATACCGTTTATCTCGAAAAAAATAAAGGTTTCCGTAGGACTGCGGGTGAAACCGCGGGGCGCAGCTAGAAGGACAACGCTGTAGAGTATCAATAATCGTAATATATTTAACTTCCAATTAAGAATAGAGGGTGACAAAAAAAATATCATGGTGAATATTGGCTATTTAATTTAAATATCAAATGAGTACGTACACGCTGTACAACATTTATTTCGCATTACAGATTTCACCTTTTTTCCAGCAATATGCCCGTCACCTCGCTTTTGTTTTTAGTGTTTTCAACCCTTGAAAAGTCAGGTCCATTAAAGGCACAATGGATCGACAGGGTGTTAGTGACGGAAGTCGATCAATCAGCGGATCAATCTGCCGATGGACAGTCGGGCGGTCATCGCTCGCACTGCCAAGGTCGCTTCGTAACACGGGGTGAACATCCCCTTTCTCTAAAAATAGACAAACACAAATTTACAGCTACTTTTAAGAATCTAAAAATAGTTCTATAGTTAGTGTGAAAGATCTCAGTTGCTTGTCTCTTTGTTAAGATTATACTGAGCTTTTTAGAAAAAAATTAAGCTTAGTCGTTTAATGCAATATTTTATTTATTTATTCATCTCAATGTTTGTCTAGGATAGGCGTGATAAGACTTTTGCAGTCTATCTACACTTCATTACATAGTATAAAACAAAGTCGCTTTCTCTCTCCCTATGTCCCTTTGTATGCTTAAATCTTTAAAACTACGCAACGGATTTTGATGCGGTTTTTCTTAATAGATAAAGTGAATATAGTAGAATAGAATTCAAGAGGAAGGTTTATATGTATAATAACATCCATTAAAAAGTGGAGAAATACTGTTATTTTTGAGGTTTCTAATGTGATGCCGTTAATTATCATTTTTTTCCGCTTACATTGCAAACGCAGGCTGAACCCTACGAGATTTATCAAAATAATGTACTAATTATTTGTACACATTGAAAAGGTCTACAGAAAACTCCGCGATGGTAAATGTCTATCTCTTATGGATAACCCACAATTTTTTTTTTTATTGTCATTTACATTTTACGACAAATAAGTTTTTCTGTAGTGTATTTAGTATCAGCATTGCACCCGTGCGAAGCCGGGGCGGGTCGCTAGTATTTTATAAAGAGGAAACATTTATATTTTTGTAAGTTTGAGCACACTAATCACAAAAGTGTGAGTGTAAAAGTTTTTGTTACTTGTTATTATTAAATGTTTGTAACTTTTTTACATTCAACGAGATGGACGGATTTTGATGAAATTTGGTATCGAGGTAGCTTATACTCTGGATTAACACATATGCTACTTATAAACCGCGGGTAAAATTGCGAAGCGCAGCTAGTAACGAATAAACTCAAAATTTACTGGTCCAATTACAAAAAATATTTCATCATTATAGAGGTGACATAGGCTATCAAACACGAGCGATGCCGCGGAAAAAAGAGCTAGTCACTTAGTCACGACTGCCTCGGTGGCTCAGTTGGTAGTGAACCTGCCTTCTGAGCTTGGGGGCATGGGTTCGATTCCCACTTAGGGCAAACATTTATGTGGTGAACATTTGTGTTTGTTCTGTGTCTGGGTGTTAAATATTCTATTTAAATGTGTATTTAAAAATATCCAAGTGTGTTTATCAGTCTCTGGCAGCCATAGTACAAGCTTTGCTTAGTTGTGGGTCAGGCGACCGTGTGTGGAAAAGTCCCGAATTTATTTATTTATTATACTTATTTAAGTGACCTGTGATCAAACGCCTGCCTGTAACGAAAATCAACCAACACTAACATTAAGGCGCTCTTAAACGGACCGAATTTTTACTGCAATCCTGACCCGGCAATACTGGAATTATTGCCGACTGTAGCCCGGCCATTATCAGCCATACTAGAAATGTATGACAATATGGCCGGGCCACACTCAAAATATTGTCGCGATATTACCGGGCCCGTATTGCAGTACAAATATGGCCCGTCTAGATGCGTCTTTTAGCAACTTATTAAAATCTCGAAGCAATCTCCTTCAACACACTCTGCGGACATAATAATAAGTTCCTTCAAGCTCCAATATTAAGTGTATCCACTCAATTTTTATTATGTTTACCAATCCGAAACTGCTAGTTTTAGCAAGTAAGCACTTAAGGCATGACTTCTAAGTTACACAAAAGAAACTTGAGACAAGTTGGGCTAATACACAACAGGATGTGGACATCCGTAGTGGATATTTTAACATGGTTTGACTATTGGGGTCAAACGAATTGATTTTCAAGGTTGTTGAACTAAGACTTAATTTTTTTGTTGTGAATAGATTTTCCCGAACTAGACTTTCTTTGTTTATGAAGTAACCAAGTATTATTTTCTCCTGACAAATAAATGATGATAACGGATTATACAGTTGTTATGAATTTTCGGCCGAGCAAGCGTTAGCGAGCGATGCATCTATGCTTCAGCTACGACAAAATGCTTTCGTATGTCCTAAATCTGTCTGGATCTCTGTTCGGCTTTGTCTTCCTCTACAGATTGCATTTCTTAATTGATTCTCTAAATAAATTACAGTCTCACAAATTTTGCCTTACAACGGTAATATCTATAATTACTAGTGGCTACTTTGGCGGAAGTGGAAGGCTCCAGACATTTTGTCTTCTAAATAATTCTTAACCTTATAATACCCACTTTTCATTAATGTAGTTTTTACATGTGATTTGAATTTTCCCTCAGTGAGCACTGTTATAGTTTTCGGGATTTTATTGTAAATCGAACGCAGTTGCCTAATTCTTAAATCTGGCCAAACGATTACGGCAGATATCTATTGTCAGCAACTGCAAACCATGAAGGAAGAACTAGCTGTTAAACAACCGAGATTGGTCAATCGCTCTAGGCCACTGCTGCTTCACGACAACGCAAGACCACACACTGCATAACAAACAACCACTAAGTTAGCTGAGCTACAATTGGAATGTCTGCGACATCCACCGTACTCCCCGGACCTTGCTCCAACAGATTACCATTTCTTCCGGAATTTGGACAACTTCTTACAAGGAAAAAAATTCCACTCCGATGCAGCAGTCCAAACCGCCTACAAAGAGTTTATTGATTCTCGCCCCCATGGTTTTTATAGTAAAGGGATCAATGAACTACCCATAAGATGGCAAAAGTGCATAGATAACAACGGTGCATACTTTGATTAATTAAATATATTTTACAAAAAAAAAACGACTTTTTATTCCTCCCGTACAAAACGCCAATTTCATACGTAAGGACCATTATTTAGTTTTGGTTATTTGTTTAAGTACTTAATATTAGTACTTAGTACATAATATTTTTATTATTTAATTTTAATTTAGTTTTATGTACACCACCTACTCTTTTCGTATTTCTGTAAGTTCCTGTCCATCCAAAGGTTACCTGGAAGAAATCGCTTTAGGCGATAAGGTCGCCCTTGTACTGCCGAAAAACGTATTAAGTATAGTTTTTAAGATTTTCATGTAGCTTTTTGGTGTGCAATAAATGTATATTGTATTGTAAAAATATGGCCGTCTAAGAGCGCCCTAACACAGATCCTCTCATACTCAGTGCAATGTTTCTTATTTCTTTTCTTCGAAGATTTGACTTTTGTATTTATTCCAATTCATCTGTTCTTATTACGAAACTTCTTCCTTTACTAATTAGTTTGATTACGAGCATTTGCCTAATGAAGTAATATATTATTACTTAGTCGAAACATTTTAGTTAATTCTTAGTTTATACGGAAGCCATTGCCCTTTATTGCTTGCCACTTTAGTGGGAAGTTTTGAAACAAAATTAGCCAAATCATGCTTCAAGATTATGAACAAGTTTCTTCATAAAACTTCGTGGAAAGCTTTAATTTTAACCTTAATTTAGTGAAGTTCATCAAGTTGGAATTGTTATAATTAAGCAGTTTGATATATGTACATTTTGGACAATTTAATCATTTTTGGAATATTTTTATTTGGGAATTTTAAAATTTTAGAGTGACTGTGAAGCTGTCAATACATATTATATTTTCAACAGGGTCTAGCAATCAAAATTCATCCAGATCCGTTCAGCCGTTCTGGCGTGATTGAGTTACAAACTTTCGCATTTTTAAAATTTGTAAATTAAAACAAAAACGAATTCTTTTTTTTTATGTAAGTACAATAAGTCGGCGTTTGACCACCAACTCGCTTGATGTTAAGCGACGTTGTAGTCTAAGATGGAGCACGACGACCTATAAGGTACTCTCTATCACTATCACTCGTATCACTCTAGCCTTGAAGTTTACTAGAGTAAAGAAGTACAAAGACGGCAGTTGAGTGAGGCGCTACAAGTGCGCTACTGCTCAGACCCGTCTTCGGAACGGTTACACCGGACTACATCCCGAAACACGACTAGGTCATTTCACGGCATGGCTTGGTCCGGTGGGTGGTAACTAGCCACGGCCGAAGCCTCCCATCCAGAGTTTGTTACCCGGTTAGCACTACCCGGGGACCACGTGTAGGGAATCAGAATAGAGTACACTCCTACGGACGTGGGTAGCTCAGCCCCCTAACTCTCTTCATCGGAAATTGATTTTGATTTTAATAAAAATGGGAGCAATTTAAAATACCTTAAACAAATAACAATAGTTTAAAAAAAACCCGGCTGTATAATGTTGTACCCTATGTCACAACCATTATCAAAACAATTTAAATCACAACCCATCAAGATGTTTAGGCTGTAGGACGTGGCTGTAGGGCCAAAAAAACCTCATACATAGATAAACATACATATAAACATAGAAACATCCATACACTTGAAAAACATAGCCCTTTGTCTTGCGCAGTTGGGTAAAAAAAAACCCAAATCGGTTTATAAATGACGGGAGTTTTGAGCAAACAAACATTTATAAAATAACCTCATACATACATAGATAAACATACATATAAACATAGAAACATCCATACACTTGAAAAACATAACCATTCGTCTTGCGCAGTCGGGTAAAAAAAATCCAAATCGGTTTATAAATGACGGGAGTTTTGAGCAAACAAAAATTTATAAAATGCAACCGAATTCTTCCTCCAATTTTTTGAAGACAGTCAAAAAAGGCAAGTCAGTATATAAAATCCCGTTACCACCACCGATCTCGGCTCTGCTGGTAAGAACTTAATAAAATCGAGCAGGTAAAACAAGATCGATAGCTAGTTATCCTCAGCAAATAAAAGCCGGCGCTGCAGCCTTGCACCAGTGACCCACATTCCGCGGTTCACGACCAGAGATGCGGTCCGCTTAGCCTTGCCGCCTCTGTACTGTACGTTGCTCTATGTATTTAGGACTCTTGTGTCAACGTACCTGTTTTGCACTAGGAGCCTTTGAGCTAGGAGCCTACTTGTACTACAATTAGATTTACACGCTCATATGGTCATAAAAACTAAACTCATGGTCAAAGTAAGATGTAAGTAATAAGTAAGCTTTAGTTTTTAGACTTTGATTCTTTAAGAAATCTGTGGAAAGGTCTAGGTACTGTATGATCAAAGAATTTTATACATTTTTCACTTACGTCTTGGAAGGCTTGGATGTGTCTAGTGTGTCTCATTATCATCTCAGCCTTAAGATGTCCGCTGCTATACGTGTGATTGAATTGATATAATTGGTCCATTTATGTGTGTACAATCATGGATCAGCAAGTGTCAAACGTGTGTTTGTTATTTACCCTATACAGCATGTTACAAAAACCCTATTATATAATTGAACGGCATGTACACACACTGATAAGTATTCATGCAAAAGTACCAAAGAAAAACCGCACGTTCAAAATAGCAAGAGTCGGTTTATGAACGCAAGTGGTACGGTGGCTCAGTTGGTAGTGAACCTACCTTCTGAGCTGGGGGGCGTGGGTTCAATTCCCACCTAGGGCAAACATTTCTGTGATGGACATTTGTGTTTGTTCTATGTCTGGGTGGTAGTATCTATTTAAGTATGTATATAAGTCTCTGGCAGCCATAGTACAAGCTTTGCTTAGTTTGGGGTCAGGCGACCGTGTGTGGAAGTGTCCCGAATTTATTTATTTATTTATTTAAGAAAAAGAAGGAAATTTTACTGAATTGTTAACAAATCAGTATCGTAATGTTGGAGGCTTTTATTCTAAAGCGGTACGACTTGAATAGTTCACAAGTGGCTCCATTCGCGCTTTGAGGAGGGCGGAGCGCGATGTGTGTTTTATTTTTTAGTCAATATTTAATTTAAACTAGCATTATTGCATCCTCTAGTCGATACTGGTTTCGCACCTCGCGAATGCAACAGGGTTTTTGTAACACCCTGACACAAGTAGGTACTAGCATTCTGCAGCTATACTGTTTTAATTGCCAATAAAAACCAGCTACAACTCCCGGCAAATTTAAAGCGCTCTAATAAACCCGTACAGCGAAACCGAAAAAGCGCAAGACAAATGGCAGCCTCGGGCCGAGGTGAGCTGCCCAATAAATCGGCTGCAGCGATTGACAGCGCTGCAGGATCACCAGCTGCTTAGGTCAAGGACTACATCCATTACAAACATGCAGTTGCTTGATTTTTACTTGAGGCTGGTACGAGTACATGGCTGAATCAGCCAAGAGTGGTGGTTTTGAGAGTTACTTATTTTCTTTTTTTGAGAAATAGGGAAGGAGGATTATGAGAGGTTACAATTTGAGAATACAATTTTAAAGTCAGAGCAAAGTAGAGGAAGGAAGTCAGGACGGCAGATTCCACCAACACGTGTGAGACATACTCAAAAGAGAGGAAGTTGCTATTACAACAAACTCTTCAGTTGTACTATTTAACAGATTTTTTTCGCCTGATATGATCTGGTAGTCTCTCAATTTAGATGCTATGGCTGATTTGTTCATTTTTACTTGACAAGTCCGATGGAGGCTACCGTTCGCGTGTATGTATGTTTTTATGAGGTTTCGGTATACCTACGTCTCTATTACATCATGTTCACGTCAATTTGGAAATGTTTCATACACATAGGCTAGATTAAATTCAATATTTTAACCCCCGACGCAAAAACGACGGGGTGTTACAAGTTTGACGTGTCTGTGTGTGTGTGTGTGTGTGTGTGTGTGTGTGTGTGTGTGTATCTGCTGTGGCATCGTAGCTCCCGAGCAGATAAATCGATTTTGATTTGATAGTTTTTTGTTTGAAAGGTGAATTAGTCGGGAGTGTTATTAACTATGTTTGATATTTTCAATTTCTACTTGTTAATACAGTCATGTTAAGGGAACGTACCCATACAACGTGACTCATTTAGGGGGGGGGGATACGATTTTTTAATGTTTTGTTTGCAAAAAACGATTTAAAACTATGAATTACTACGTAAAACTAGAGTAAGAGGGAGAGGGTCTTAGAATAGAGTAGTATAGAGTACAGATGTTCACCGAGGGGGGGAAGGGGGTTAAAAATTGTAAGAAATGGGTCACGTAGTATGGGTGTGTTCCCTAATATCCATTTTTTTACATTTATCTTAAAACAGACAGGTAGTTGGTAAAGCCCTCTAATATTTCCAAAAAGCTTCCAGTGGGTGTCAGACGTCCTAGCCTCCTCAGTGGGTCTAACCCAGTTTCGAGCGTGAATCGGTCCAAGGGCGATGCACTGGCGATCGATCACAGCCGACACAGATGCGTGCAGTTCATGGTCGAGGACAGACAGATACACAACAGAACAGATTTTTTGTCTTTTTTTTAAACGGAGTTTTGTTCATCACCTACTAAGCTTCCTTCGACCCTTAAAGACCTACCCTACGGAATCTTCCGGAGGAAATTAAAAACATAGTTATTATACAAACGCTTCTATAGTATTAAAGACTTTTTAAAATAATGTTGTTACCTAATTTAAAATTTAATTTAGAATATTATAGAAAAAAAAAAATTAATATTTTAATATAATTTTTAAATTTGGCTTGAATTGACTGACATAACTTAAATAATTTTAAAATACCAATATTTCGATTGTAACTATATTAATTGTAACATATTCACATGTCAGGTTATCTGACAAATAGGCAGAACTAAATTATATATTGAAGAACTGTATGTACTTACCCTATTTAAGTGAATAAATATTTTGACTTTGACTTTGACTAATATTATAAACGCGAAAGTTTGTAAGAATGGATGGATGGATGTTTGTTATGAATGGATTGTCTTTTACGCCAGAACGGCCGAACAGATCTGGATGAAATTTGGCGCAGAGATAGATTATAGTCTATAATAGCACATAAGATAAGTACTTTTTAACCAGAAGTGAAACCGCGGGGCGCAGCTAGTTCACAATAATTCGGAAACGTTTCTGTTCGGATTCCAAAAAAATTAAACTCAAATTATTCGAATCTCAGTCCGTATTCTTATGGTTTTTAAACGTGATTCATTGTTCCGATCGGATTTTTACTCGATTCCCTATTTCCAAAATTTATAAAAGTAGTCTGAGATTCGAACAATTTGAGTTTGAAATTTGTGGGATACGATCGGAAACGTTTCCGAATAATTGTGAATAGCACCGCTGAATAGGATTTTGTAATAAATGGGACCAATCTGTATATCCTTTTAAATAAAAAATATATGCAAAAATAAGTTCCTACATAACGGAGTTATGCAGTTAAAAAAATTGAGACTCTCCTCCTTTCTCAAGTCGGTTAACAATAAAAAATGATGACATTTAGGTCAAAGTGTTTCCACTTTCTTAATCATTCGGGAAAAATTTGATGTTCTGTGTTGGATTCAATCATGCAAAAAAAGGCTGAACGTACGTGGATGAAATTTGGCATAGAGGTAGATTATACCTTAAATTAAAGTAGGTATAGATTTATTTTTACACATATCGTCACGCTTTTCCCCCGAGGAGGCTAGCAGAGGTGTAATACAACACCCACACTTCGCCGGACGATATTCAGTCCAAATGTGACAGGGGGCAAGTCTGTCGCTATACACCGGGCTCCAGTCATGTAGCAGATGACATACAATACGCACATGTGTTCACACAATGAACAAATTGGTGCGTGCCGTCGCGTCGGCTGGGTTCGATCCCGCTCCCTCTGGCTTGAGAGGCGGACCTTCTTCCAACTAGGCTGCCATCGCTTTTATCCTTGAAAAATAATAGTTTCCATAGTTTAGCAAGTAACACTGCGAAGCGTAAGAACCTAGTTAATCATAACTCCTGTGTCAGAAAAAAAAACAAAATATGGGTACTCACTCAACGCTGTGTAAAAACTTACGTTTCTTTTAGCATTAACTGTTATTAATAGACTAACGTACACTAAAATCTGATGAAAAATATGGAAAATTGAAGGTGGTACTATTTAACATGGGATGGTATCGTAACCTATAGTTTTTCGTATCCTACTTCCTACTAATATTATAAACGCGAAAGTTTGTAAGAATGGATGGATGGATGGATGTTTGTTACTCTTTCACGCCAGAACGGCTGAACACATCTAGATGAAATTTGGCACAGAGATAGATTATAGTCTAGAATAGCACATAGGATACTTTTTAGCCGCGGGTGAAACCGCGGGGCGCAGCTAGTCTTTAATCATTTTAAAAACCCCGACAACGATTTTATCAACCACAGCTGAGAACACTCCAGACTAGTTCATCTTTCAAACATAACACAAAATCAAAATTAGTTCATCCGTTCGGGAGCTACGATGACATGAGCAGACAGACAGACAGACACATACACTCATCAAACTTTATATATATAAGTTTTGACGTCGGGGGTCAAAGGCAACAAGATATCAATTAGTGCAGCGTCTCTTTGCCATTGTCTTTCGGGATAACTGAAGTTTGCCCAATTTTAGTGTACACATGTATCGAACAGTGTCGAGAGAATGCTGTGGATAATAACATCATTATTATTCACACAACACGTAAATTGTAAAACATTTTTTCAAAACAAGAAATTCACTAAAGAATACACAGCCTGTTCCTGACAATATATTTTTCATCAATCCTACAATATTAGTATTCGCATTCCAACCTTGCAAGCTAATCTGAACCTTTTCCCTGCAATTTAAAGCTGAAAGTGGCATATCATATCCACATTCAGATCTCCGGGAAGCTGACCCGATCCTGACCTAAAATCGCCAGTTCAAGGCCATTGCCCAGATGCAACCTCTGACTATATTATACAGCTCTTAGTAGTGTGAATTTAAAGTTCAATGTTGAACTGTAGGTAGTTGGTATGAAACTATTGATTTTAAAGCATTGTGTTGGTACAGCTGGTACCTACCATTGGTATTGCAATTAAGCTTGAACTTGGAAAATGGTGTGTGAAGGTTGAAAATACAGTGGATTTTGCAGAACATTTGCAGAGTGCAGCAAACACCGAAGTTTAGATGAACTCTTTATTATGTCTAACTAGCTGACGATTGCCAAGACTTTGAACCTTCAGATAGTAGGGCTTGGCCTTCGGCAACACAGGTTTGAGAATCATAGAAGTGGGATTCGACTGTCAGATTCGAAAGTGTAACTAACTCACACTAACTAACTGTAATTAGTGTAACTAACTGGACTAACTCGGCCATTCAAGGAAAAGTTTCAACTCAACCAGATAATCATGCACCAACGAATTGAAGACAAACAGATACATAGGGCGCAAAAAAAAACTTTAAATGTGAGATTAACGTGATATACTAGGTGCGCCCCGCCCTCCCCCTGTACCCCGACCTTTGTCGGGTGTATGCAAAATTTCATGAAGATCGGTCAAGTAGTTATGGCGTGAAAGCGTGACAAACAAATAAACGAACAATAAAACGAAAACACTGACTTTCTCATTTAAAATAAAACGAGTTAGCGAGCGAAGCGTCTATGCTTGAGCTTTGACAAAAATGCTTTTTTATGTCCGGATCATTGCCTGTCACTACAGGTCGCATTTCTTAACCGATTCTCTTAAAATTTTGTGTGTAGGTAGTGTGGTAATTATGTATATTTTTTCCATATTATTTACTTTGCTTACTTCCACAGCATACTGTCATATGGCATTTTGCTGTGGGGATCAGCCGCTGAAGTAAGAGGCCATTTTTATTTTGCAAAAGCGAGCGGTCCGCGCTATCTACGGAATGGGTCCCCGCGAATCATTGAGAGATTTATTTAAAGAATAAAAATATTAACTTTACCTACTTTGTATATCCGCCAAGAAGCCACTAGTATGTATAGTTACTTATTACCTAGTTCTGTTGTAAGCCAAAAATTTTGAGACTGTAATTTATTTATAAAAAAAAATGCCCCTCACTTTCTAGCCTGTTCTTCTGAGTAGAGGCTCTTTATCCGAACAAGGCGGTCGAGTCTATTAAAAAAAAACTTTGACGTTCATATAGTGTATCTTTGATACTCAAATTGTATAAAAGCATTTTGACTTTGATTCATTATGATTATTTCTCTAATAAACTAGTGACAAAAAAATCTAAACATCTGTATTTAAAAATTAAATTAAAAAAAACTTGGCAATAAAATCTGTATAATTAACAGTTATAATTAAACCTGCTCACAAAATTTCTCGAGAATCGGTTCAGGAATGCGACCTGTATAGGAGGACAGACGCCGGTCTCCATCTCATAGAGCAATTAGTTAGGATCTCTAAGGCACGCAGCAAAGGCGCGGCAGTGTGAAGAAATATCAAAATGTACCTCCTCGTTCATCGATCCAGTTTTCAGCGCGTTGCCACCATAAGGTCGTAATATATATTTAATTTTTTTTTTTAATGTAGAATAGGTCGGCGTTTGACCACCAACTCGCCCGATGTTAATCGACGTTGTGGTCTAAGATGGAGCACGACGACCTATAAGGTACTTACCTACTCTAGCCTTGAAGTTTTGTAGAGTGAAGAAGCACAAAGACGGTAGTTGAGTGAGGCGCTACAAGTGCGCTACTGCTCAGACCCGTCTTTGGAACGGTTACACCGGACTACATCCCGAAACACGACTAGGTCATTTCACGGCATGGCTTGTTCCGGTGGGTGGTAACTAGCCACGGCTGAAGCCTTTCACCAGAAAAAATAATAAATATCTACTAATCCAATCCCTTTGGTCTAAAGAAGCAGCCTTCATAGCAACAATCATTTGACATTTTAATAAAATGTCCGCGACGGTGCATCGTCCCTGAACTGTATCGGACGTAGCCGCGCTGGGTCACGTGCATCGCAATCCTAGTGGTGTGGTACGGTGGGCTAATACATACCCACTCTTTGATCAAATTTGTAATAGGTAAGTAGGGTAGTAAATGCTTCTGTGAGGCAATTGCGTCTTTCGAGAATTACTGACAAACCCTTCACAAATTTGGCAACTAACGCCAATTTGTGGAGGGTGTTTGCCCAGTTGACCCTATTTAATAGTTATGTTCCTCACCATCATCAACTATTATCTGCCGACGGATGATAGCCTAGTCAGAGAGATCTCGCCTCTCAAGCAGAGGGAGCGGATCTGATCCCAGCCGAAGGCACGCACCAATTTGTTTATTGTGGTAACATTTTAGTGCGTGTTTGATGTCATCTGCTATATAACTGGAGCCTGGTGTATGGCGACAGGCTCGACCCTTGTCACATCTAGGAATGAAAATCGTCCAGCAAAGTGTAGGTATTGTAATAGACCTCTACCAGCCCTTTCGGGGGAATAGCATGAAGATAAATATGTTATGTTTTGTTTATCACCATCATCAACTATTATCTGCCCAATGATATACGTTTCTTCATCCATCTATGTTTGATCTTCTCATCCATTTTCATTTGCATCATCCATTTTTCATTTTCGGTCCTTTTACTTTTTTAGATACAAAATTTTGTAAATTTATATTTCACTCGATAACAGGCTTGCGTTTGGTCGTTTACTTTGTCCTGACTATTTTGCATTTTATAGAGTTGCTGAGAATGTCTTGTGCATTGCACAATAATTTGACACCTTATAAAGCTACGCAAACAAGTTTAAGGGCGGGTTGTTTCAAACGGTTGGCTAACGTAACAGACGTACGTCAAATTATAACGACTACCTAGGATGTTTAAGCTCCGTTAAATACAAAGCATTCCTTCAAGGCGTCTCATAGACAAACGCAACCGCCATTGGCCGCGAATGCAAACTGCACTGCACTGCACCGGCTACTGTAATCGTTATTTTTTAACGCACGAATGCAAATATTTTGTCAAACAACGCTTTAACAGGTATGATGATAGCTAGCGCCATTTTTAATGTGCGTTAACTAAAGGTGAGACAACCCGCCCTAAAAAAGCAAAGGTAATTGCAACTACTAAATTGTCACTTATTATGCAAATTCTTAAGGTAGTAAGTGAGACAGGATGAGAATATTGGTTTTTAATCCAAAGGCTGGGTACATCCTCGGCACTCCAACTATAAACGTGTGTCAAACAGGTTGTGTATATTAGGTTTTAAATATCTTCATTTGCATTATATTATTTCGCTTCCAAGCTCTGGAGTAGAATAATTATGAAGTTTTATTGTCATCTACGAAATTCATCCGATAAGTTGTTTTGTTAGTTCTAGATTTTTGTCCTGAGATGTGCACGTCAGAGTCGATATTTTATTTACCGGTATTTAAGAGAAAACGTTATCGTTCTTAAAGTAAAAAATAGCACGATTTATACGAGTTGAAGGTTCTGTATGGTTACTTTCGCGAAGTTAAAGCAGTTTAAAAAATGAATATTTTTAACGTGGCTCAAAGTTAATTTTGAAAATTTTACTAATTAAATTTTTTACAAAAAAAAAGTAAGTTTCGTGCGACGAAAGAAAGTGAAAATATTTTCTGTGTAGTTGGAATACGCAGTGCACTCTAACAATAAAATTATAATGGTGATTTGAATCAAATTACGATAAATTGAGCATAGTAAAACTGCGTAAAACTTTACACTTTAAAAAACAAGGTTTAGACAACATAACAATTTAGTGAGTAAATAAATTTTATTATTGATTTAAAAAAGTCGTGGAACAAAACTCATTCAGTACGATATCGAAAACTTGCCTACAAAAAACGTTTGGTTAGCCTGCATTAGTTTGTGTTTATAATCATTGTTTCGTACACATGTAAGTGAAGGCATCATGACGTAATTTTTCGTCCGAATTCAGAATCATCATTTTTTTTTATTGTTGCTTCAATAAAATAAAACATAACCGTGGAAATTTTTGCATAACACAAAAGTTGTTTTAGGCAAACAGAGCACACTAAGACGTCGTTAATTAAATCGTCTAATTAATTCATGTTAATAAATAACAGTGAGCAATCGTATAAAGCTATCAAACTTTTTGTTTATTGTTTTATATAAATCTGTAAAGTGAAAGTGGAAAGATGGGTGATCATCGAATGAAAGTAACGAGTGAAGAACAAAGTATAGGTGATAATATCAGTTGGAAACCATTTTTGAGACAGGTAATACAAATTTTTATTTTAGTTATCGTTTACCATATATTACAAATATAAATAAAAAATTTGAAAACCCGACACCGATTTTCATCAACACCAACTTTCATCAAACATAGCTAAGAACACCCCCGACTATACACACTTCAAGCAAAAAAAAACAAAATCACAATTGTTTTATCCGTTTGGGAGCTACGATGCCACAGACGCACACACACACACACACACACTCACATACGCACGTCAAACTTATAGCACCCCGTCGTTTTTCCGTCGGGGGTTAAAAATAAATAAATAAACGAAAGAAATCAATGATTGCCATGTTTTTATTGACTGGATTGAAAATAACAATACTGTTAATATTTCATTAACGAGATTCATATTAACCTAGTTAATTGGACAGTACATAAAATTCAAATTAAAAACAACTCTTGTTGCACCTAACCAAGTGTTTCGTCTAAGAACCAGTTGTTATTTTGCACTAATATTAGTTAGTTCCAAATGAATCGACACAAAAATTAACAACTGAAATGAACTTATTATTACATAATAAGTAAATATTGTGTGGTAAAGGCTAATAAGCCCCTAATCAGGCGGCCGAGAGGTCAATGAGTTTTTGTCTCTATTAATTTTATGCGAACTTTAATCATAGCGTCTCGTTATTTTCACGAGAGCTGTGGTCGAATATCTACTTAGTTTGCAAACCATAATAAAATTAAAGCCATATTTTTATGATACAATCAAAATTTTACTTGGTACGAGTATACATCACACTTCTCAAGATTATAAAATCGCGTACAACCCTATGCAATAAAATAGAATACCACTTAATTGTTATAAACCAGTCTGGTTCTGACCTCTTGTTGTTATCGTAATAATTAAAATACAAAAACATAGTTAAATTAAAAACAAATTACGGCAAACATCAAATGCAACGAATTTAATTATGATAAATTATGGGCAAAATAACAAAAATACCTTGTTAGGTAATTAAATTTAGATCATGTAAAATCACGTTTTAACTTGTATAATTAATTAACTATGTACTTAGTTTTATTGTTCTTTCATTATTTCGTTCTCATAATCTTTTGTGCAATCATTACTGAACCCCTTGCTACCAGCAAGTTCGTTTGTGAATTTAACACTACGTATTTATTTCGACAAACAGACAGCCAGAGAGATAATGTTACCTAGTTTGGCTTTTATAACTATTATTGTATGGAGTTCATATCAGCTTGATGACGTTTACTGCTGGACAAAGACCAGCGCCAAGAATCTCCACAATGACCCGTTCCACGATGCATGCATTTCAGCGTCTTTCTATGACCCTCACGAGATCGTCAGCCCACCTTGGGGATCTTCCTACGTTCCGGCTTGTGGTCGCCACTTGAAAATCTTTCTGCCCCAATTCAACCATCTAACCCACGATTTTACGAGTGATTTGCCCTGCCCACAGTTACTTTAGTTATTTTTAAGCTATGTCAGATTTTTGTGAGGACTAAGAATTTATAAATATTATGTTTCTTGTATTAACAGCTGTTGGTGTGCTCTGGAGTGTGGACGGCATATTTCGTGTACGGCCTTATCGTCGGTGCGCCTACAGTGTTTATTCCTCAAATTAGGAAAGAAGCCAACTCCACTGAAGCTATTGACGCTGAAATGGCATCTTGGCTCAGTACGTATAATTTATATTTTTATTTAATACGATAACATGAGAGAGAGTAAATAAATATAGCGGTAGAGGACGACCGAAGAGACTTTAAATGAAAAACTTAAAACACGACATGAATGACAATGGATCAATATAACAGAATTTAGAAAAGCTAAGCGATAGAAACAAATAGAGAAATACTTAAATATCGTAGAGATCACACATTAATCGCATAAAGATAGCCAGATGAATAGAGTGATTGTATTTAAGTCACGAGTGACTTGATGGTATCTTCTTAGCAAGTTTGTTCTCTTCATCATCTTTTTCTACGTCGTACTGCAGGGACATCGATTTACGTCGAGGGCAATTGATACGTTATCCACCACGCTGGCTTAGTGCAGGCCAGTGGATAAAGGCTCAACTTCCCTTGATGGTAGGTTGGTGTCAGAAAAGTATTAGACCGCATCATTCCTTAAAGTGAGGCTTTAAATTCAAATAAGAAGTCATCTCAAGTTAAGCTCTTTACATTTTAATATTACTCACCTACACCATGTTTTGAAAAAATCTAAATATGCACACTATGCCTTGCTATTTGAATTTGGGAATGAATTTTTTTCTTTATTTTGTTTCAGCCTCTGCAATTGGATTCAGTGCGTTTCCCTGCGTGATAATACTCTCGATTCTCACACGACTCGTCGGAAGAAAAATTTCCTTCATGGTGGCATGTGTGGACACCTTTGCTGCTTTTCTCGTCTTTTTCTGCAGCACCACTGTTTCCCAAGTACTCATCAGTGAAATCATGCAAGGTTTATTTGGGGCTGCTCAAGCGGTTATTTCTATTACGATATTGACAGAGTACACATCTCCAAGATATCGTGGGCTATTTCTTACTATTAAGACAGCGACGTTTTACTGGGGCATATGGGTAGCTAACGCTCTAGGAACCTTTTTTCATTGGAAGAAAATCGGATTGGTCGGCATCTTATGCGCAGCGTATACTGTGACTACAATTCTTATGTGGCCAGAGTCTCCTTACTGGCTGGCTAGTAAAGAAAGATATAAGGAATGTGCAGCGAGCCATCGATGGCTTAAAGGAGGTGACGATGATTCAGAAAAAGAATTACAAGCTTTGATTAATACTCAAAAGGAATACCTTAAAAGTCAACGAAGTGAAAAACAGTTAAGAACTAAGATGTTGAAAGGCTTTTACGAATCTATTACTGCTAAAGCCTTTTATAAACCAACTCTTATTTCGTTATTAACGGGATTCCTTAGTGTTTCCTCGGGAAAACTAATATGTGCCGTCTATGCTATTGATATAATAAAGAAAATAACTGGAAGTGACTCATCTGCGTACGCTGGTATGTTAATATTGGATGCTATCACAGTTACAAGCATGTACGTTGGATGTATCTTAGCAAAATTTCTAAAAAGACGTACAATGCTGTTAGTTATGTCGTCTATTGGAGTATTGTTTTTATTTATATTATCATTATACTTATATTTGATAAAGTTGTCATTAATTACAGAAAACCAGTACGTTTCAGTGTGTTTGTTAATGCTGTTTTCTATAGCAATAAGTTGCGGACCTTTAATCATGTCAATAACTGTTTATGGAGAATTAATACCTATAAGATCTCGTAATTTGGCAGTTTGTATAATTGCTATTGTAGCTAAATTGTCATTTGGTATTACCATAAAAATAGCGCCTTACATGTTCAAGGCATTTGGTTTGCACGGATCATTTTTTACTTTTGGCATGACATCGTCTATCATTATAATATTGTTGTTTAAATATTTGCCAGAAACGAAAGATAAGACCATACAAGAAATAGCTGATAGTATAGGAGGTAAAGTTCGAAGAAATTCATTGGTAGAAGAGGCATCAAAGTTGGTGGTTCCCAAGAATAGTTCCTATTCTGTGAAATTAGGTCAAAAAACTGTCTGAAACCAATTCGGTAAATTACTGTTTCTGTATTAACATGAGTACATTTTTTTACATCTTTACTCAGCCTAAAGAAGCTCATTCATTCAACTACTTATTAAGCAAATTTAGAACTGGCTCGCTATTCTCGAGATGTTTCTTGGTCACTCTTACTCCTATGACTTTTGAAACGAGAGACAATGACCAAAAAATATATCGACTGGTAAGACGTCTTGTTTCCTACTATAGAACCAACCCTGACATGTCGAGTAAAAAACCAACAATACGTATGGTATTGTTAGTTTTTTCTCTAAAAAATTCATAAATAATTTTCTCTAAAAGAATGTGAATGACTTCTTTTAAGAGAAACCTTTGTGCTTTGTGACTTTAGAATGTTCACTAATGTTATCACTAAATTTAATACAGTTATAGATTTTCAGAATTTACCTGCGTGTATTTGTTTAGTTATTTTGGAGTTATTAATTTGCAATTTAATGTTTTCTTGTCTGTAAGAGATTACTGTAAGACTTTATGCAATAAGACCGCTTTTTGTGTTAATCTCTGAAGTTGTCTTTTATTTGTTTCTTCAATGTTCTTTTTGTGTAAAAAAGTGTAATTGTATTGTATTATAGTATCTGTTTTAAATTACTTCTACTGTTTTTTTTTTTAATGCCTTTATGTTAACAAGTAAAATAACTGGGAAAATTCTTAATTGACAGTTAATAATGGTCTTTAATTTTTTTATTTAAAATAGCGTAAACAATAGTATTTTTTGTTAAGCTTTTAATTTAGAAAATGTAGGTAAAAATTAACTTTATTATTTGTTTGGAAATGTAACTAAAAAAAACTGATAATTAAATAATGAATACTTACTACATTTGAATAAACATTTTTACCAAATTTTAATCTAATTTTATTGTAATTGCATCAAGGGTTTAACATTTTTGTTTTTATTTCTTACGCTTTAGACAGTTGCACAAAAAAAAAACTTGATTATTAAACTTTGCAGTTTTGATATCGAAAAAAATAATTGCCTATTTAATTTGCTATACATGTCACAATATTAAATGAAACAAAAGCGATGATAGCCTAGTCGGAGAAAGCTCGCGTTTGAAGCCAGAAGGAGCGAATGAATATCCTCCGGAGAAGTGTGGGTGCTGTACACCTCTGCCAGTCTCTTCAGAGGAAAGGCGTGACGTTATGTTATGTTAAATGAAATAAGAAATAGTAACATGACTAAACAATTATTGTTTGTACCAGAAATCACGAAAACATAATATGAGAAACATATTATTGTTTATCTTAGAAAATACAGGTACGTAATTAAGTATTCAAATATTAGCTCGCCTGGTTTTTTTAAAACATGTCGCGCTTGTGACGTCTAACGAAATAAGAGTGAGTTGTGCTGTTCCGAATATCTACCCCCCTACACTGGTAGAGCCAGCACATCAGTGGCTGGGGCGCAATTCAGTTAACCAAAGCCATAAAAATTGCATAAAAAATGGATAGGAAAAGGTTCAAAAACACTAATGTGTCACAAACGTGCCAACTGCACTACCGGATTCACGATTGTGAAACATTAATCATACGGAGCCGTCCTTGGCCGTTGTTTATAACAAACGCAACTTTAATGGTACAGTTAAACACCGTCTTTGGTTAGCTAAATTGACGCCCTGGGGGCCTACTTTGACGTATCGTATTGCCATGATGGTTAAGTTTGGTTTTAACGCTGGGCGACCCCGAATCGTATCGCCGCGCAATAAGATCCATGGTAGTGCGGTGTAGAAAAGAAAACGTTACCATCATGGCTATAAAATGTCATGGTAGGCCCCCGGGCTGATGCTCCAGTTCTTCGCAGCAAGACTATGTACAGGTTGGCTCGGCAATGTCGCAGGAAGCACGATAGAGGAAGTAGGCCGAGGCGGCGGCACAGCGAGATGGCCTGGTTGATGGCAGCTAGATTTACAGTTATAGGTTAACTTAACTTGGCTATAATTTAACTCAAATATCTGTTTGCATCCGATTTCGGCAAAGCCAAAAAAGGAGGGTTATGTGTTTGACCTGTTATATAATATGGTTTGTTCCCAACGAGTAACACCCTCAACTGTAACACGTGTACTCGATGGTATGTACCTATGTTTGTATGGATGTTTGTCTCTTTGTTCTTTCATAACTATTACGGCTGAACAAATTTCGACAAATAATATTTCGTTGGATTGGTTCGTCTTTATTGCTTTAATTCGCAGCCGGTCCTTTTTATTTTAGTAATTATATTATATATTTGTTAGAAATTCATTTCACCTGCATTTCTAAAAATCGTAGACTAAATAATAACCCAAAAATCAATTATTAGAGAGTGGGAAGGGGAACCGATCAAACAAAAAATATAGTCTTGTCTAAAGTTAAATTTATATATGTATCTAGTAAAAAATGTCGTTACAAAATTCTCATTATCATTCCTATTAAAAACCTGTTATAAATACGTTCAAAAATCGAGTCGCAAAATATGTGTTATCTTTTAATCATTTTTATTTATTTACATAATAATTTGCTATGTCTAATGCCATGTTTATGTTTATCACAGACATCTCTAAAAAAATCATACTCATATTTCCCCACTATAGGATTGCCTGCGACATGGATGACATGGAACACTCACAAGACATGAACAACAGATAAATATCTTTTGTAATCTTATATTAATTTGTGTATTCATTAATTTATTTTTATTTAAGCAATACCAACATTATACCTATTAGAATATTATGTTACTTAGCTATAGTGTTTTCGAGTTTACACAAAACGAATGTTTCAAATCTAAGCAGTATCTGAATACAAGCACCACGACATACAAATGCACAGACAGACAGACACAGCTAAGCTATAAGGCTTTCTTAGTTTACTACTACGTTTTATAATGTCTAAAATTATTTTTAGCACTTCAGTAACAGTGAAGCTCGTTGAAATTTACATACCAGCTTAACATCATCGTAAACGTCAAAATAAAGTGTTTTTTGTTTAACATATTAGTAGATATTAAAGGTTAAAATAAAGCGAACGTTATTGTAATTAATGGGCCAATAAAATATGTCATCCGAATTGAAAAGTTGCTATTCCAGTCAGTACTACTTGTTTTTTTTTAATGGCAGATATTTTTGTCTTAAACAAGATTTTACCATAACCGCCATTGTGGGATAATTTATTTATGTAAATACACTATGAGTTATTGTATTTATTAGTTAGGTTCTATTAATAATCCTAACAAACTCACTTTCGCATTTATTATAAATGCGAAAGTGAGTTTGTTTGTTTGTTTGTAACGCTTTCACGCCCTAACTACTCAATCTATCATCATGAAATTTTGCATACACGTTGTCTGGGATACAGAAAAGGACATAGTGTACTTTTTATGCCGAAAAAAATAACGGTTCCTGTGGGACCGTGGGTGAAACCGCGGGGCGCAGCTAGTTTAACTATATAATATTATTATACTAGATTGCGATGATACAATGATAATTACGGACGGCATGCGTAGTAGTTCGGCTCGTTAGCTCTGAAAATTGAGATTATGGTCGAACGCTGCCGGAAGGGCTAAAACTAATCATGCATGTAGCTTTTAAACATGTTTTTTTTTGTTCCCCCATCCAGTGGAATTTGGCGTCGCACGTCTTGTGCATTTGCCGTTATTTACAAGTGATGATGATTATAATGATTCCCTCCCCTCTCCCCATTTCAGTAAAGTGATGGAAACTTAACGTGGAGTTTTGTAGAGAACACGAAAAGTCACGTTTCGCACGTTTGTATTATTTTCCTACACACGTGCACGTTAACGAGCCGAAAATGGTTAATAATCCACTGTTATTACACTTCAACACTCGAAGAATCACAGGTTTTAGAAATTTATACAAAATCACGACACTATCTTTTCGATTCCCGCCAATAAGCCTCATTCATAAATGTTCTTTGCTTCCGAAGTAGAAAAACCTCCAGAACTAATTGTTTCTCCCGGTTTTCTTTCCTCTGTTTGGCAAAATACAGTTTTTTAATATTTTCATGAAAACAGTGAAAGTGAGACTATGAGAAAAGTGTTGAAGGCTGAAATGTTTTTTGTAAAATTGTCTACAATTTTTTTTTTGATATCTACATCTTGATATTACTTATAGTTATCAAGATATGTTAGTTGTGAGCTAATAAAGCCTGAGAATAGTCATACGGCGCATGTGGAGGACATGCGTGACATCTACAAGTTGTAACGATTAAAAAAAAAGAGCTTAACTCCACATTAAAAAGAAAACCTAATACTGACAAGGCAAACAAAATCTGTATAATAATCGAACCTGCTCACAAAGTTTTAAGAGAATCAGTCTGTAGACGAAGACAGAGAGCCGGACATATACAAAAGCATTTTTGTCGAAGCTGAACCAGAGACGCTTCGCCCGTAAACGCTTGCTCGGTCGAAAAGAAAACACCTATTTGTGAGCTAGATGAACCTTACTTAAACTTTGTAATACCTCGGAAAAGTCATACTTTTGTCTTTTATTTTTAAACTCGATCAAAAAACACAAAATACTAGTTACCTAAAACTATTAAACGTTTATTAGTAAGAGGTTACTGACCACCCACGGCCTTCAAACTGGAAGCATCCTACTCAATGCATCGATATTATAATATTATGCATTCAATTACGAGCCTATATTTTGATTGTAGTTTTAACTTTGAACTCCTTTCTATATACGAGTATAGCAGGGAGTTTGAGTCAAATTCAAAATATTTTTATTCAATTGGGTATCGATGATATACTTATAATAAGATTTACCACCATCTATGTACCGGAGAAAAAAATCTGAGCCCAATTAACATAGCATCTTGGATCTGCCCGGAGTGCCGCTGTGCTTCAAAAAAAGGTGGGGATAATAGTCTTACCCCGGTCGGTGTTACCAAACGACACAGAGACGCAAATGTTACGATTCGGCAGAAAGTTACGCGGGTGCATAATGAAAATGAGATAGGTATTTATGACGAGAAAAATTGTAACTGTGAAGTTCGAGAATTAAGAAATGAACTGAATAAGATTAGGGAACAACTTTCCCATTCTCATTCTCTTATTGATAATTATAAATCTCAAATTGAGCAATCCGTCACCGTTATAGCGGATTACGATAAAAAGCTCGGCAAGTCTATTTTGGTCATAGAAAGCTACGAGGCAAAAATGGAAAAATATACAGACCAAATGGAGAAACTATTAGATCAGTTCAAAAAGCATAAAAGCAGTGATTCCAAGACAGTCGAATGTTTGCCACAGACGCCTACATTGCCATCCACCAGAACCTTGACCGATGCGCAGCCTGCTGCACAGCTTCCCTTGACCTCAACGCTCGCGCACGTACCAGGAATGTCTTTGCCTGCGCCTGTACTGGAGTCTTCACTAAACCAACTGCGTGTGCGCGCACCCCCGCGGGTACCCAGGCAAGGTTGCTCTCCTCGAGTATCGCACAGTCCAAATATGACCCCGGCAAACGTCATTAAGTCAGCGCCGACAAGTAACAAGCAGCCTCTGGTGGTATCAAGCACTAACGAAGACTGGACGGAGGTTCGCTACAAAAAACAGCGCCAGTCCATGTCAATGCGCTGCGTCGCAGGGCCGACCGTGACGTCTCTTAAAGCAGCCGAACCACGCAAGCATTTTCATCTATGGAACATGCTATCTGGAGTGGATGAAATTAAAAGATACCTGAATGAGCTTTTTACACAAAGAACGATCACGGTAGATCAGCTGAAGACGTCTAATACCTATAATTCCTTTAAAATAGGAGTTCCGGAAGATTTATATGATAGCTGTTTCTCAATCAACGTATGGCCGGAAAACGCACGAGTTAAGAAATGGGTGAACTATAAAAAGCGCACGCCTACAACCTCGGAGAGTCAAACATTTCACCGGGGACTCGGCTCACAGTAAGCCGCGCACCGTGTTACCCTATAAAATCAGCTTTTTTTATCAAAATGTACGAGGATTGAAGACAAAATTACTGAGGTGGCGTGCCAGCATGTTAGTCTCAGATCACGTGGTGGTCGCCGCGACTGAGACGTTTCTCGACGGCTCGGTGGAAGACGCCGAGGTAGCACCAGATGGCTGGACACTACTGCGCCGCGACCGCGCGACCCCCTGTGGTGGAGTGCTGCTGGAGGTCACCGTGCGCCGCCGTCCAGAACTGGAGTCGGAGCTTGCCGAGGATCTGTGGGCCTCCTTCACTTATCGTGGTATCTCTTTTCTTGTTGGCGTTGTTTATATAAAACCAAAAGCTACCGATGCCGTTTATATGAATTTATTTTGTAAAATTGAATCATTTTTATCTGTCTTAAAATGTAAAATTTTTATTTTCGGCGACTTGAATATAAATAGTGCCTCAAGCGCAATCAAAAACTATTATTGTTATTTTTTGACTTATTGTAATCTAATTGATCATAATGACGTAACTAACGCTAACGGAGGCATTCTTGACGTAGTGTTGGCGCAGGAGTGCAGTGAGTCGGTTTCGGGGGCGGTGTGTGTGCATGAAGCAGCCGAGGGGTTCGTCCCGATCGACCGGCTCTACCATCCTGCGCTCGAAATAGCGCTCGCTCTCCGACCGCAAGGTAATGCTCGCGCCCGACTGCACCCGAGCAACATTGACACATTGCAGGATTGGAATTTCAAAAAAATGGATTTCCCCCTCTTTCTTTCATTACTTGAGGAAACTTCATGGGCATCCGTGCTCAAATCCAACGACGTTTCAGTCGCGACTGAAAAATTCTACGACATTCTTTATAGATTATTTGATCTGTCGGTCCCCAAAAAGAAAAGGCAGTTGGCACAGTGCAGTAGGTATCCCGTTTGGTTCACTGCAGATATTATAAAGGATATCCGACGTAAATCTAGATTGCATAGAGCTTGGTTGACTTCAAAGTGTGTCGATACGTATAAGGCATTTTCAGAATTACGTGGTAGTTTAAAAGTCCGTATAACCCGAGAGTATAGAACACATATGTCTTGTATCGAAGACAATTTATTACAAAATCCACAGAATTTTTGGACCCACATACATCGCCTTAGATCTAAGGGTGGGTTTGAGCCTTGTGTTTCCTATAAAGGTAATTTGTGTGAAGGTGTAAGAGCTGCTGAGGCATTCGCGGAGTACTTCGCTAGTGTTTTTCTTGTTAAATCGCCGACACTTAACGTCAACTCGTGTGGGGGGCTGGGTGCTATCGGTGGTCACGTTTCTGTTCCCGCTATATTCCCTGAAGACGTTGAACGCGGCCTCAATAAGTTAAAGACAGGCAGCTCACCGGGTCCTGATAACTTACCTAGTTTTGTCCTAAAAACGGGTAAGAAACATCTTATTCTGCCTCTTTACCATATCCTCAACCTGTCGCTTAAAAATGGAAAGTATCCTGAACAGTGGAAATTGTCCAGAGTGACCCCAATCCCGAAAAGTAGTGACAGAAAGTCGGTGGAGGCATACCGTCCGATAGCGATCCTATGCGCACCCGCTAAAGTTTTCGAGTACATTCTACACAATGAAATCTATAGACAGGTCAAACAACAGATAGGAGAAGAGCAGCACGGCTTCAGACCAGGCCGCTCTGTAAACACTAATCTTTTAGGATTAGTTGATTACATCTCCGAAGCCATGGACCGCGGTTCACAAGTAGACGTTATCTACTTTGACTTTCAAAAAGCTTTTGATAGAATAGATAACGATATATTATTACATAAGTTATATACTCTAGGCTTCTCTTCCGGTCTCTTACACTTTTTTGCAGACTTTTTAAAGGACCGACAGCAATTTGTTAGGCATGGTACATATATTTCAAAACCATATCACACGAGATCGGGTGTAAGCCAAGGATCCATCACTGGCCCTCTGCTTTTTCAAATTATGGTTCATGACTTGCCTAAAGTGCTTAATTCCGCCAAGTGTCTCTTGTATGCTGACGACCTTAAACTTTTTCTCGAAATTAAAACGCCTAGTGACTGTCTCAGCTTACAAGACGACATAAATAGTATCTGTGCATGGGCTGAAAGCAACAAAATGACATTTAATGTAACAAAATGTAATGTAATGACGTTTGACCGCAAAAGGTATCCAATCAATTATAATTATAATCTTGACAATTTGTGTATTAATCGAGTAAATTTTATTAAAGACTTAGGAGTAAAATTTGACCGTAGCCTGACTTTTCACGACCACATATCTGATTTAGCCAAAGATACATATCGTCGTCTAGGGTTCGTTTTGCGAAATTCCAAGGATTTTCAAAATCCATTAGTCGTCAAAACCTTATACAACTCACTAGTAAGAAGCAAACTCGAATCAAGCTCGTGTGTGTGGAGTCCGCACCATATCACTTACACGCGGATGCTAGAAAAGGTTCAAAAATCTTATTTGAGATCCTTATACAAGAAACTCTACGGTTACTACCCGTACTTGTATCCGACAAAATTCCTGCTCGGCCAGCTCGGGTATAACTCATTAGAAGTGAGAAGGATGATAGATCAGCTCACTATTTCGTGCAAGGTGCTCAGAGGATCAATCGACTCCTTGCACCTACACGAATTGTTGTGCACCTTGTCAGTGCCAAACGGACCAGGAGTGCCGGTTAATAGACGTGGGAAACTGCCCAAGTTATTCTATGTGGATGACTACCGCACTGTGGCACGCTCTATGTCGCCACTCATCCGTGCCCGCCGCCACCTCAATACACTCCTTTCCGCCAACACTGATATTGATATTTTTTGTGACAAATGGAAAATTTTAATCAAGACATTTTTGATTTATTGTGAAAATCTAACTGACCAATTTGACAGGAACAAAAAGTCCATATGTGTCTATGATGTTTGATTGAAACATGATAGAGTATATAGTAATACTTTTTACTATTTAATATTTTTATTTTTATTTTTGACATTTTATGTATTGTTTTTAATGTAATTTATTTTATTCTGTTTTGAATATCGTTGACATAGATGTTAGTGGATGTATCCGTTTTTATGTCAATAAACAATTTGAATTTGAATTTGAATTTGAATTTGAATACTTATCGTCAAAGAAATACAAAAAAAACTTAACCGTCTTGTTCGGAAAAAGAGCCACTACTTAGAGGAAGAAGCAAGAACCTGTATTTTTTTCCAAAAACAATTTGTCTTACAAATTTTGGCTTAGAACTAGGTAACATCATTTTAAATCATGCAACAGGGTATTGCCGTGCAAATGAATAAAATAATCAATAAAACTTTGGATTTTACTACGTAATACTCTCAATGTTCTAATGCGTAGTAGACATAAACAGAACCAAAACAGTCCCGCGACAGAACACTGGCTGTGCACTGTACAGTGTACGAGTCGAGTCGAGTACGTATCCCGGTGACCTGCTTACCCAGTTCCGGTGGCCTTGACCTCTGTCCTGGGACTGTTTACCTGCCTGCAGTTATTGGTGTCCCGGTATTTAGGGCACGGGTGATGGGAATCTGATGGATTTATTATTGACTGGATTGTTTTATTGCTATGAGAGGAATGGTAAGATTGGTGAACGGTATAGGATGAAAATTAAAGACGTTTTTCTTGGCGTTGGTAGATATGGAAATATAAATAAATAAGTGATAACTGGAGCCCGGTGTATGGTGACAGGCTCGCTCCCTGTCACATTTGGGGCTATACATCGTCCGATGAAGTGTGGTTTTTGCTACATCTCTATTCAGGGGGTAAGGCGTGATGATATGTTTGTTTATTTATGTAGAAGAAATACGTAGGAGTAAACATTGCATTGTTGTAGGTATTGAAACCCACTTACAAACAAACAATGTATGGCCTTAGAATAGTTAATTGTGAGACTATACAACGCTTATTAGGATTGGGGTATGAATCTAAGTGGGAGTGTCAAGGACATATTAATATCACATAACTCGAAAAATTCCACCTTTTTTAAAATTAAGTACAAAATTATACAATACCTACCTACTTTATTTTGACTTAAAATCTTGTATTTCTGGTTTAATGTATGCAGAAATTTGATATTGTAGGGAACTAGTATGACTCAATCCTACGGCGAAAGCTGTAATTATTAGCTGCGGCTAGCAGTTACATCTGCTACTGAGATAGATTGGGTAATTGCGTAATAAGTCAATATCTACCTCCTTTGACTGCCTCGGTGGCTCAGTTGGTAGTGAACCTGCTTTCTGAGCTTTGGGGTTGTGGGTTCGATTCCCACCTAGAGCAAACATTCATGTGATGAACATTTTTGTTTGTTTTAAGTCTGTATCAGCACAGGCACAGGTTGGATCTTGGAGTACTGCTGCCACCTATGACATAGTTCCGCCAAGTAGTTCCAGTTCAAGTTCCAGCTTGTCGCTCTGCGACTCCATCGAAAGACGCGCCAAACGACTCATTAACAACGACTAAGCAATATCTATTGTACTAGTGTTAATATTATGATAGTCACAATGCCATTTAAATTTATGAAAAATTTTACAAACGTACCTACATAATATTTTCATAACTGTCAGTGGACAAACGCATGCCTAGTCCCTAGTAAAAATAAAAATTACTTATTTTCTAAAGTTTGTATCTGTTTTTAAATATATAAATTATGTATATCAGTCTCTGGCAGCCATAGTACAAGCTTTGCTTAGTTTGGGATCAAGCGACCGTATGCGAAAATGTTCCAGAATTTATATTATTTTCATTTTTTTTTTATTTATTTAATTTTTCAATATAGTTCTAATATTGAACCACCGATGTTCAGCAAACGGACGGCATAAACATGATGAACAGTCTAGAAAGTCAGTCAGGAGAGCGCTACGACAGAATGAAATTATAGGCCCCTACCCGTTTGTCCCTATATTCGTAATGACGCGGCCTAACATTGGTGTGGCTTTGGATTGCAAGCAAGCTTGGCTTCAATTTGAAATTACCAATATACTCATTCTTATAACTGCCTGACAAAATTGGCTTTAATACCAATTTTTTTGTCTAAAGATTGATACACACATTGGTATCTTGGCCCAAAGATTGGTGCAACAAATACGACCAATGTGTGGCCGCTCCATGACAACAACCGCCCCGACTCTAGGACCATCCGCCTACCCGCACTTACTTTTTAATATTGAACAAGAAGGCTATTAATAAAGAAGCTTCATAATCGGAAAGAAAAGCTTCGTCCCTGAAACATCGCATTATGAAAATGATGGAATCGTGCGGCCCCGGAACTGGGTCAAGAGTCGGTATTTGCATCGGTTAGTCTGTTCACCTGACGCTCGCAAGGTGACTGCAGTACCACTCATCTATGGAGGGCTTTCTTTTAACCGACTTCAAAATGAAGGAGGCTCTAACTCGTTTGTATTTTATTTTTTTATTTTTTTTGCTTTAAGGTGAATTAGTCGGAAATATTCTTAGCTAGGTTTGATGATAATTGGTGTTGGGGTTTTAATTTTTCAATTTTTATTTATATTTGTTACCGCTAAGATGGAATATTCCACTCACTCGCAAGGCGACTGCAGCACCACTGATCTATGGATGGGGCTTTCTACAAATGTAACGTCGGCTGAATATGAGATTTTTTTATATTGCTTCGCACTCATTGGTTTCCACGAGGGTAGAAAATTTCACTTTGTTCACCTGAGTGATAACTACTGGGTGCACAAAGTGAAATTTATAGTAAACTAGCTGCTCCCCGCGCTGTTTTACCCGCGGCTAAAATGTACCTTATGTTCTTTCCAGCACCCATGGCAAAATGTATGAAAAATTTCATGGTGATCGGTAGAGTAGTTAGGGCGTGAAAGGGTAACAATCAAACAAAAAAAAATCTTGCTCACTTACGCATTTATAATTTCATACTTAACCCACGACGCAAAATTGACGGGGTGTTATAAGTTTGACGTCTGTCTGCTAGTCTGTGGCATCGTATAGCTCCCGAACGGAGCTAAGATAGAGAAACAGAAAGTAAAGAGAGAAATATCCGCATTTGCAAGGGGTCACTTTTAACTGTGATTTATTCAAGCAGATAGATAAAGTAAATCAAAAATCCCTTCACATATCTATCTACATCAAATAAAATAAATAAATAAATAAAATAAAATAGCCTTTATTGCTGTTTCACTCCTAGTATTATTACAATTAAGTGCCTACTTAAACTAAATTAATTAAATCTAATTCTAAACTTTTATTCGAATGATCGGCAACTGGGTTTTTGTGTGGAACAGCTTGTCTGTCGACAAAGGCCTCCTCCAAAGATTTCCACGCATTCCTGTCTCTTGCTAAACGGGTCCATACCGGACCAGATATTTTCTTGAGGTCATCTTCCCATCTTTTGATTTGTCTGCCTCTATTTCTTTTGCTATCTCTTGGATACCATTCTGTTACTAACTTAGTCCATTTCTCTTTACTTTCTCTTAACATATGTCCCGTCCAACGCCATTTAAGCTGTCTGTAGGCCGTGTGTGCATTTTTAATTTTTTTTTCTTTTTAATTTCCTGTAATTTCACTCTATCCCTTCTTTTTATACCTAAAACACTCCTTTGTATTGCATTTTGGCAGACTTTCAATTTACTTTCTTGTAGTTCTGTTAATGCCCATGTCTGACATCCGTATAGTAAGCATGGCATAATGCATATTTCGGATACTTTCTTTTTTCCTTTCATTGGCATATCTTTATCCTTCATTATTTCCCTAAAATAATTCCCTATCTACATCATTCGCTTTTAAATTAATTTATAAAACAAGGAAATTTTTGTAATTCAGGAATGACGTGCATCACTGAAATTGCACTTGTCACTCTGTAAATAACTTTAGAGGCTCGTCAGTATCTTTACTGCATGGCTCTCTCGCTCGTCGTCTTCTTCTAGACGAAATACCCAATTATTAATGAACATTTATAGCCTCGAAACTCTAATTATAGTGTTTTGTCTATTTCTTTCATAATTATACATATATTTAAACTTGATGAGCAAAGACAAAACACTGTACCTATACAACTATTCCGAGGCTATTAAATTACAATGTTTATTGACAAAGGCGTTAGGATTTTTTGAAGCTGTGGTCGCCACTGGGGCTCACTAGCTTAGGTTGACGTATTCTTACTTTCAGAGTACGTTCGTATGAAAAGATGCTACTAGCTACGTCGTCAAATTTTCTTCAGTTAAATTCTTAAACGCGAAGTTTAAAAATAATTAAAAATGTTATAAATGTCACTCTCATATTGTGTCAAAGGTTAGCTTCCGAGTCTTAGTGGCGCATGACGAATATTTTATCAGTTGTACCTTCTGATGAGCTGTTAACTCCGAGTAACAAAGATGTTGCCTACAGTATTAATTTTGTCTTAATTTATTCTCCACACATGTCGTCTGCGAGGCGAGACGCTCCTATTAAAGTTATAAGTAAACGCGTAAACACGGGGTCGGTGACCGATAACAAACAACGAAGAAAACTTGAGGAAATTGTCTCCGGAACTTCGCTTATTATACTTTTTGATTATGCAGGTTTTTGTATAATTCTGTGTGCGAAACTGGTAAAGGAAGTGATATAGATATTTATACCATCATCATTACACGTCATTTACGTCACACTGCAGGGAAACCTACCTACCCTACGTCGTGAGTCATTGCGCCGTTATTCATGCACCACACTGACTCAGTGCGGGTTGGTGGATGTCACATGTCTTTCGAATTATTCCTCTAAGACATACAATACAATACAATACATCTTTATTGCACACCAAAAATACAAAGTAAAACAAACATAAAGAAAATATTAAACAATAAAATATCATTCGGCAGTACAAGGGCGGCCTTATCGCCTAAAGCGACATATCTAGAGTATATATAGAGTGACATATCGGTTTCCTCACAATGTTTTCCTTCGCCGTAAGAGCATGTCTCATTTCAAAGTACATAAACTTTTCTACGAGAGGGGAGTTTTGTATAATTATCGAACATGCTCACAAAATTTCACGAGAATTGTTCGTAGATCCTCTAGTGTACTATAGTCACGCCTTTTTCCCGTAGGGGTAGGCAGAGCACTTCCCTTAACTTGCTACTTTCTAGGTGTGTACCAGGAAAGTAGCATTCATCTTTCGCTTCTTCTACTCCCATGAGTTTTTTCAAACACGCTCGTTGGTTACAGGTACTACTGACCTGGCTTTTTATCAAAACTTCTTGGATTTGTTCCTGATATATTCTCATTGATCACCTAAACGCGAATTGCCCATTCACAATTTTAATTTCTACATTTCTAAATGTCCAACAAATTACGCAACATTCTCTTTTTGGCCTGGACATTGTCGGTTAATTCACATGGCTGCACTATTTTGCATGGTCATGGCGAAATGGCTGACTCTATATTTGTAAATTAACAAAGGCGTTGACTTCTACTTTCCACCTTAAGTGGCCATTACACCCATTAAGCGTAAGTTTTAGGAACTACCTACACTACGCTGAAGTTAATTTGCTTAATTACGCAGATGGAAGTAGCTAAGGTGTCATCTGCACGATAGGGTCTAAGGCGACCTTTTTTCTCACTTAAATCCCCTTTGAAACCACTTGGGGATCATAAATACTCACATTGGGACTCCTAACCAAAGCGGCAAGTTTAGATCCAGTTTTGTACAAAATAAAATTAAAACTACGTTCTTAAAAATAATGGATGGTAGAAATGCATAGACTTTGCCATAGTCAGATTCGATGGTTGTAATACAAAAAAATATTTATATTAAATTTATATCTAGATTATCGACTTCTAAAAATTCAGTCCTGTAGTCAGAATGTGCCGCACTTATATCCAACTAAGCGAGACCAGAGTCATATTTTCGTGTAGTTTAATAACTTTCAGATATTTTTTAAATAACTTAATTAAGTAATGTATTAGTAACCTATCATGAATTAGAATTTATAAAATAGTTAATTATAGTTTTTAGTTTCAATGTACATTTTATAAGCTGTGTACGGTCATAATTGGACTACAGGTTCATACTTTATACATTTAATTTAAGTTGGTACTTACATGCGTACATAGCCTATAGTATGTTCAATTCCACCAAATTCAAATAAAATAAAAACCAATTCAATCTACGGTAGCGCTCGTTTATAAATGCTACTATTTCATGCAAAGACTATTATTGGTAGCACTTCATTTTACCTAAAGTGGCCGCATCTATACCGCTCGTGGAGATAGCGCCTAAATAAAAACAAAAGACAAAGCATCGTGTCAGGTGATAAATCGTTAAGATAATTATCACTTTTGGTTCATTGACTTTATTATTTCCATTTTTTATTAAAATTTATTTATTCTGTAAAGATTACTTCTTATGATATTATACCCCTTAACTAATAAGACACGTTGTATAGCCTGGAAATAGCAACTCAGTGTTTTGTCTTTTTCTTTCTTTTAAAGTTTTAACAAAGTCTTTTTCTTTTTTTTTTAAAGCGGTGGCAGTCTAGTTGGGAGAAGGCCTGCCTCTCTAGCCAGAAGAAGCGGGTTCGTACCCAGCCGACGGCACGCACCAATTTTTTAATTGTGTGAACACATGTGCGTATTGTATGTCGTCTGCTACATGACTGGAGCCCGGTGTATGGCGATAGGCTCGCCCCCTGTCACATTTGGGACCAAAAATCGTCCGGCGAAGTGTGGGTGTTGTATAACATCTCTGCCAGCCCACCTTGAGGAAAAGGCGTGACGATATGTTATGTATGTTAAGTATGTAAAGTTTTAACACGGTCAAAAAAGACAAGACACTGTACGACTGATTTGAAGCATACGAGTATAACATTTAATAGTACAGGGTATAGTATATATTAGATTGCGCTAAGTATAGAGGTAGCATTCCGGTCACGTGGGCAACACGTAGTGACGTCAATCAATGCTTAAGCAAGACCGAAATAAGTCATTTACAAATAGTTTGACTGGCTCGGTGGCTCATTTGGTAGTGAACCTGCCTTCTGAGCTAGGGGGTCGGGCTTCGATTCCCACCTAGGGCAAACATTCATGTGATAAACATTTGTGTTAGCTTTATGTCTGAGTGTTATTTATCTATTTACGTATATATTTAAATATGTATATCAGTCTCTGGCCACCATAGTACAAGATTTGCTTAGTTTGGGGTCAGACGGTCGTGTGTGCAAGTGTCCCGAATAGCTGTTAAAGATACTAGATACTAGTTCAAAAGAGACGAATGACAATGACTAGTGACGTCATAACGTGTTTGCTCCTGAAATGCGAGACCTTATTTTTTTGCATCATGGTACAGGGGAAGTTTTTTAGTAAGTACCTACATAACTAAGAAAAAACATTACACAGGTGTCTATGTGTCAAATCTTGTGTTATATTTAACTATGGCAATCATCATCATCTTGATACCCTTATCCTCTTCCATTCTTCGATTCTCTTCCAGTCTTCCATTCATTTCTGTCGTGAAAGACTACGCACGTGAGTATGAAGTTAATTCAGTAAAGTAACTTAATCACGTGTGTAATCTTTCACGCAGTTCATTCACACTTTCACGCAGTTCATTCACACTTTCACGCAGTTCATTCACACTTTCTTTGGAAATTCTTCACCGCTATGGTTTAACACGCTTTTATTAGCTTAGTTTTTATTCTACAACAATGTTAATGATACAATTTTAGAATTTAATTTTAACCTACTTTTAATTTTTGTTATGTCAGAGGGAGCGGGTTCGATCCCAGCCGATGGCATGCACCAATTTGTTGAGTATGTGAACATATGTGCGTAATTAATGTCATCTGCTACGTAACTGAAGCCCGGTGTATGATGATAGGTTCGCCCCCTGTCACATTTGGGACTGAATACCGTCCGACGAAGTGTTGGTATTGTAATACACCTCTGCCAGCCCCTACAAGGAAAGGCGTGACGATAATGTTATGTTATTTTTCGTATTTGTCGTATTGAAATAAAACTTTGTATTATAACTGTACCTACCTAGTTGGGATGACAAAACTATAATTTGGTATTCCGAGCTGCTAATCTGATAATTTTTAAACATTTAAAAAGCTATTTTTGTTACCATTTCAGAGTAATTACGTAATAATTACTCGTACTTATTGAAAGTTCATAATTTTGTGAACGTGTCATTAGCCAAAATTTTAACAGTTCATGATTAAGTGAACGTGTCATTGGTTAATGTTTTCTTATTATATTTATTCCATGGGAAATGTAACTGAATATCTGTTCCATGGCAAATTTAAACTGATCCTTGAAACGAGTAAATCCCTGGGAGCGATTCATCAAATACTTGAGGAGATTGGGGTCTTCGACCGCTGAGTGCCTATTTGCAAATTACCACCAGGGCCGGATTAGGTGGTAAAATTGAAAAATTGGTTACATTGAACTACGAGGAAGATGGCGGCTAAAGCTTATCTTTGGTTTAAAAAAAAACTATAATTATCGAATCTGCTCACAAAATTATACACGAAATTCGGTTGAGGAATGCAACCTGTAGAGGAGAACAGATGCGGCCGCGAGTCTACAGCCCACAGAGCCTCAAGATAGTAGTTTAAAAAAAATTGTTTCTACATGAATCAAACTTGTGAGTGTCCCAATCAGAATATAAAATAATACCGTCACGCCTTTCCCCCTAAGAGGCTGACAAAATTGTAATATAACTTCCACACTTCGCCGGACGACATTCAGTCTCAAATGTGACAGGGGGCGAGCATGTCGCAATATACTGGCCTCCAGTCATGAAGTAGATGACATGAATCACGCACATAATTATATGTGCATGATGTAGATTGTGAACATATTATGTTCTCAGTCGGCTGAGTTCGAACCCGCTCCCTCTGGCTTGAGAGGCGAGCCTTCTCTAACTAGGCTATCATCGCTTATTCAGAACAAGCCATAGTAATTAAGTTCATTCTATTTCTGTGTATACGTCATCTTAGTTCGATCTTAGAAGCGGGGAGGTGGTAGAGTCAATTTAATGACTTTGACGTTCATAAGTGTATCTTCGATACCCATTTTACCCATAAAGACATTTTGACTTTCACTTAGGGTTGTCAATGCGGAAGACTCCGCCCTAGTGACGGCATACTCACCGCAAACCTTGGGGGGTTACTTCCAGGCCTATGTTTACTTTGACGTTCATAAGTGTATCTTTGATACCTAAATTGAATAAAAACATTTTGACTTTGACTTATGTATCGGGGCTACGTTGAGCTCTCGCTGGCGGCAAGCTCTCAAACATCAACCCCAACACCCCACATTATCCGCGTCGAGCCCGTCTCTGTATCAACCATCGAAGCTCCTTTGAACAAGTTAAAACTAAAGTCAGAGGGCTCCGTAGCTTTGTTTATTCGTGTTTATTCTGAATAAGCGCTGTTTTGGCTTTCATTTAACATTGATTAGCATTCTTTGACAAAACTCTTTTGTAAAAATTTCGCCGGCTTTTGATTATTATGTCAGGTCCAATGAACTGTCAGAACATAAGTAAGTATAACCTATTACCTACTAAGTTAGAAAAAAAATCTAAAATTATTATTTAAAAAAAATATATTTACTTTTAAAAAATAACCGGCTAGCTATGGTGTCAAAATTTTTAGACTAAAAAATTTACGTAATATACATCGTGGCACTTGAAGGGTGCATCGGTGGTTGGGGGTAACCTCAGTACCTGCTGATTTAGCTCACTTGTATGTTCAGCAATATTCAGTGCTCAAAAGGTATTTGGACTTTAATACAATTTTAGTCAAATTCAGACTTCAGTCTACATAAGCTTCGCATTTGCAGCCAAACTTATATCAAGTCCGTCTGTGACCCTGTTTTTTTTCCAGACCAGATAATTATGGGTCTTTTGTACCCCTATACCAATGTGTCTTAGACTCTTATAAACCAAATTAAAAAACATTGTAACTTTTTTTTCAATGCCATGTATAGAATGCTTACTAAACTTTTGAAGCTCTGAATATCGCAAAACATACAACGGGCCAAACCGATGGTACTGAGGTCAACGATGCCAACTTTCATCGCAAGCCAACGATGATCTATCCCTCTAGTTACACCCTGTATTAATACAGGGTTATAGGTAACTCACCAAAAACCTCTAAAGGGTTCATTGCACTCATCAAACTGAACAACTTTTACTATGAAGCCAATCCTGAAATTTATTTTTTTATTTAATTTTTAATTTTAATAAATTTATTTATTTGCTTACATAATGTATTGATTGAAATGTTAGGTTTTTTATCATAATTTAGTATTGTTTATGTTTATTATTGTGTTTATGAATTTTTCCTATGGATATTTTATACGAGTAAATGTACCTACTTGAAAAACGGACTAAATAACCCATTGTTTATGTACTGCTAAGGATTGTCTAAACACTGGCATTTGTACTAATTTTTATCATTTTAAGCTAATAAAGATCTTTGAAATTGAAAATTGAATTGAATCCTGAAATTGCAAAAAAAACCAGTTGATCCGTTAAAAAGTTCATTGGCCTGAGACAAAATGTATGGAACAGCTGATTTTTTTCGCGATTTTAGGATTGTCTTATGGTGGAAATTCCGCCAAAACGCACTAAGCGTTTCAAGTCAACTTTTCTTGTAAGAACTGCAGAGGTGTGGAACTCGTTGCCTGTGTCTGTCTTTCCACCTAAATACAATCCGGGGGTGTTTAAGAGTAAAGTGAATAGGTATCTCCTAGGCAAGCGTGTTACACCTTCGATCACGTCGAGCGACGCTTCCCATCAGGCGAGTCAGTGGTCAAACGCATGCCTAGTCTGTTGTAAAAAAAAAAAAAGTCTTCAGAGTAAAAGTTGTTCATATTGATGAGTACAATATATTGAGAGGTTTTTGGTGAGTTACCCATGCCCTGTATATGATGATATCTAAATGGTTTCATCCTCAACATTTTGGAAAATTTGACAGTCTTTTAAAATTTAAAATATACCAAGCGCGCGCAAGCGGCTGAAAAAAAATTGAAAACCTGAGAACAAACTTCTACGTTCGCTTTATATTTCCTTACACACCATCCTAATATCAAGTCCTTTATCATTTTCCCATTCAAAGTTTGACTAATACTTACTTACCCGAACGTCTATTTAAGTTTTCTAACTTATCCAAATAAACGACCAAGTTCGACGGACCCGTTTGTATGGCAACGAATTTAATATTTCTACTAGAAGTGACATCTCGAACTAGAATTTTCGGAGCGCACCTCGTTCTTAAGGTTCCGTAACCAAAGAGTAAAACGGGATTCTATTAATAAGACTCCGCTGTCCATCCGTCTGGTCTGTCTGTCCGTCTGTCTGTCACCAGGCTGTATCTCATGAACCGTGATAGTTGGACAGTTCGTATTTTCACTGATGGTGATAATGGTACAGAACCCTTCGTGCGCGAGTCCGACTCGCAATTGATTTTATTGGTCGCTAAAGGCATGTAGGGTGCAAGGTCTCGCACGCCATAGGACCCGCATGCGAGAACCGTTTTCATTGGTCGACTGGGCCCGTACGCATGCAGTGTGCGAATTATTTTCTCGATAGGTTTATACAAGTTTAGGCAATTGTAAATCGGTTTACCGATGCTATTTTTCATCGTCAATTTGACTTGTATAAACCGACCTACAGATTTCATTGGTTGTAATTATTGTCAGGCCGCTTGTGGGGAACCCCACATGCTGTATTGTACAGTAGGTAATTATATCGACCGAATTACTCTAATTTGTCGTAATCGCGTATGCGAGGACATCCCTGAATGCGGGATAACAGTTAAGTTGAAATGAAAATAAGCTATTATGAATACTCTAGCTAACAGAAATTAACCGAAAAAAAATACAGACATACTCGTATTACACTAGCACACTTCGCTATCAAAGTCTGTCCTCCTCTACAAATTCCATTCTCAACTCCCATTCTCGTGGATCTACTCACAAAATTTCAAGAGAATAGGTTAAGAAATGCAACTTGTAGAGAAAGACAAAGATTCAATTATAGATTAGATTTTTGTCGGAGCTGAAGCGTATTGACGCTTCGTTCGCTAACGCTTACTCGGTCGATAATATTAATAATGTCCATTTATATGTATATTCTAAAAAAATGTTGTCTGTAAAGTCGGTTTACGGACGAAAGTTTAATGTGACAACATCATAACAAAACATTTATGAAATCTTCTCCTCGGACGCATAGGCAATAGGTGCTTGGTCTTAAAGCCACGTTCGAAGTTCTAGTTCAAGTTTTCAGATCTAGTAGACATTATCTCGTTGTTGTAAGGTCCCGCTCACGCTTGACCAAGTTTCTGGGCAAACATAGAATCAGGTAGGGACCTAGTTACGAAGGTTTGAATGAATGAAGACCCGAAAGACGGGTTGTTGACATTTGAACAGATAAATAAGTCTTGGCCTTATCATCCATGGGCTTATAATAGACACGCAGTTGAAATGAAAATGTTAGTTTGACTAAACATACAAGATATTATATTAGTCAAGATACTGATACCTGAATATGAAAAAAAAGCATAAACTGTGTTTTACTATTCCGAGGTTATACAACGTTTATTAGTACGGGAGTGTAATATAACATATCGTCACGCCTTTCCCCCGAGGGGGCTTGGGAGAACCAGTAGTTTTTGAGTTTTTGAGTTTATTTGTTACGAAATTAGTTTATTATTAATTATTATAATTTTTTTTTAGTTTATACGAAAATGCAAATCTTACCGTCTTTTTACTCAACTGCTCAAGAAGTAGGATACGTGCCCAGTTTCATCATTATTTATGCAATAAAAGGTAGAGGTCACATAGAAACAGACATAATTACCCAGATTTTTGGGTACGCTGCCTACAGCTGGCAGCGGTTTGTTAGATTAAGATTTTTATATTTATTAAAGTTATTGTTGGTTTAGTATACTTTGTTTTAGATTTTTCTATTTTAGTCTAATTTAAGCTTGATTGTAATTATTGTATGTTTATTCATAGAAGTAGGATTATGTTTTTCGAGTGTATTTAGGTTTGTATGTATGCATGTGGGTGTGTATGTATGAGGTTTCTTGGGCAGGCCCTACAGCGCTACAGCTATGGATTTCAACATACGACGTGTCATTTGAATCGTCTTGATAGCAGAAGTGACATAGGGTACAACATTTTGCCGGTTTTTTTCTTCTTTTAATAATGTTACTTGTTATAATATTAGTGTAGATGTGTGTATATCAGTCTCTGGCAGCCATAGACAGGCTTTGCATAGTTTGGCCTCAGGCGACCATGTGTTAAAAAATAACCCGAATTTATTTATACTATTTCTAGTTTTCTGTCATCTTATTGCATCGAAAATTTTATGTGAAAATTCTGAGTAACCCAGAATGTTGCGATTCTAAATCGCTTTTAAAAAGTATTCGCTATCGCGGCATTTTGCAAACGTATTGCGTTTATTTCGCGGGTCATCGCTCGGGGAGCCCTGAGGGAGCGAACTATGTTTTCCTTTTCTAAGCTCCAATATTTGTATTACAGCAGGAAATTAACTTGAAAGTGGGGGCTGTTTATGACTATATAGACTAGCTGTTAACCGCGACTTCGTTCGCTTTTATTCAGAAGGTAGTACTTATACAAAACCTTACTCTTGAAATACTGTATTTAGTTACCAAATTTCATCAAGATTTGTTCACAAGTTTAGCCGAAAAGCTTACAAACAGACAGACATATAGAGTTACTTTCGATTTATAATATTAGTACTAGTGTAGGTGTTTTATTGTAAGTTTGGACTCTGCTTCCTACGTTGGTAAATGATACATAAGTAGAGACAAATAATGTCACTCGTACGAACTAGAATTTTTGAACTCAGAGGGTTTATTTTGGTACGTGTGACCATAGAATATGCTCTATTACATCGTGTGACATATACATATCGGGTCACGAGAAATATGGGTAAGCACTAAGCCGAAAACAAGAGTAGGTATACTGAACTCTCAGTTTTATTATGGGACCAAAGCTAAAAATAACGAAATAATAAGTCAGTATTCCATAGAAAAATATTTTTGATCAATTTACAGCTGCTTTTTTTTTGCAATTTCAAGGTTGCTCCCATATTATGATTGGGACTGGAAAGTTATTTAGATAAGATGAGTACTTAGAGTAATTAGAGTTCTTACTCCTGTTTTTGGCTTGTTTTTCCTACTCCTATTCCCCGTAATTCAGTTTTTAATTATGTAGCCTATATGGGTTAGCTCGAAGCTCTTTCATAAATTCTCGCTAACTGCAGGCACTAAATCAAAAACACGTTTATTTAACGTAACTTTGAACTACTTTTATTAAAGGACAAACATCGATATAGCAAAATAAAACTGAAAAAATGTAGTGTCATAGAATAAAATAAATATGATGTAAACTGCGAACTGAAAACGGGTCGCGCCATAGTCATAGTCATTGTTTTTCGAGTGTATGTACGTAAGTATGGATGTATGTGGGTATGTATGTATGAGGTTTCTTTGGCAGGGCTTAAACAGCTTAATGTATTTCAACGTGTGTGAGGTGTCATTTGAATCGTCGTGATAGTGGAAGTGACATCGGGTACATTTAGAAGCTGCGTTTTATGTTTTCTTTTAATAACGCTACTTGTTTTTTTACTTTAAAATAGTACCTCAGTTACTTAGAGATAACTTTACTTCAATCAAATTAGTTCCATACAAAAACAATAAACCACAAAAAAAAACTATTCACCAAGAACTTAAACTTAACTCTTATTAATTTTTTGGCAGTACTGCGTTGTTAAAACAATATAACCTTTGAAACTTTGGAACCCTTTAAAGTTCATCTAAGTATGACAAGAAGCAATTAGGTATAAACTATTATGAATCAGAAAATCTATTTGACTAGGTCTGATAGAGGCGAATGACCTTTATTTTAAAAGGAAGATTGGAAATATTTTTGGGAAAATTATGTCTGAGAATTATTCTGTCAATACGGGGTTTGGTCTAGGGCATTGAACATGGCAGGCAAGATGCCTGTGCCTTTTTTTAAACGGGGAAGCAAAACTTTCTCGAGGCTTTTGCATGAAAAAATTTGAAATATGTTGTACTTATGTAGTTATATTTTATATACATCCTAAAATATTTTGAGTACCGTTTATTTTATCTCTATGACGTTTAGCAGACATGTAGTCCATTCTAACTCGGTTTTAAGTTAAAATATTTCGGTGGTATTGAAGTAAAAATACCACCGAACGCGGTTGAAACTATAGTCGGAATAACCAACTTATAATCGCACGTAAGGTAATCCCAGTGTCATAAAATTGTAATGTGTGAAAACCATGTCAGTAGGGCTAGCATGTGAACAAATTATCCTTTCATAGTTTTATCCCGCGAGAAAGAAACAAATAGTATTCTATTCTAGCTACATAAAAACAGTATTCTAGCATTGTCGCATATAAGCGTGGATGAAAACGGTAGAAATACTATTTGTTCCTGGCCCGTGCTGGCCCTGCAGGCCTGCAGTTTTCATAATCTTCTTAATATATGACGGCGCGAGATATCATTGGATAAAGAAAATCAATTTGAGAGTTGTTAATCGATAGTTTAATCTGTGGTTTTTGACGATTAATCGATTTGTTTATGGTCATTTAGAGCGGTTAACACCGAATGGAGTTGCGTTTGGGATTTCGGGCGAACGTCATGTCTGTCAGTCAGTGGTTGACAGGACTGGGCTGAAAGCGGTCGCACGCAATGGTCATTCGTAAACCCATTACTCTAAATCGCCAACTATCTTTGTGATCATTCACTAAATAAGTAGTCTAAGTGACTGTATAATTAAAATAGTGAAAAGCCTTCAATGCTGTCCCCTTATTTCAACGTTCCTGAAGTTTGACGCCGACCATAAATGATAGCGAGTTCACGGATGAGAAATCAGACACAACACCTCGGCCTACTAGATTTTCTCCGTCACCAAAAGTGGAAGGTTACAGCGCGGCGGCCTTTCCTATGTTTCTCCGACATCAATGGGATCAGATGCGACGGCGTGGCTCCTCTTTCCTACATTACCCCGATATCAGGAGTGAGATGTGAAGGCTCGGCTTCCTATTTCTCTATGTTTCCCCGACATCAGAATTGGGATATGAATAACGTCCACAGCAACAAGATATGGCTCCGTCTTTGGCTACAATTCTACAATGATCTGGAAGCGAAGTGGCATAGCAACAGATGGCTGATAGGGCTGACAAACTGTGTACGTGCTATTATTGTGGAGTGTGCGGACTGTTTCTTCGTGGTGCATAAAGTGCAGCAGAGCGGCAATGAGACAGTGAGCATCGAGTAGACGTCTGCATTATCTCGACGGCGTTTGATTACACCTAGTCTATGCTATGTGACGCAACTAACAAACAACGAGAGACGAAGGATAGCAGTGTACCGAACAAAATGTCGACGCCTACGTGTTACTACTGCAACGAGGTTACATCGCCACTCATTGATCGAAAAAGGGCACCAAAATTAGCAGCAGCAACGTGCGAGATCCGGTCAATGCCTGGAGGGCTATTCTTACAACTCGAGATTCCATCATACCTCGAAAAAAAATGGCTGAATTCGAGATGCCTTATTCTCGTAGCTCGAGATCGAGATAATCTCGATGGCTGGGGCGCGAGATGTCTCGAGTAGTCGGAGGCAGTGGAGACTTCCAGGGGGGCTATTCCTGCGCGTGAGATAAGATGAGATTTTATCTTGGTCACTCTCGCACCTATGACGTTTCAAACGAGAGCAACAAGGACGAAAAAAAGTGAGATGAGAATCTCAAATCTCCGAATAGGGTAGTAGTGAATCGAGATCGAGATGAGATGAAAATCTCCTATCTCCGAATTGGGCCCCTGCACTATGAAGCAGCCATTGATCACCTACGAGTAGCAATTGAATCCGGTGAGAAGTTATCATTTTATTTGATATTCGTAAACGATGTATGTCAGAGTGTTATTTTCTATTGGAGTTGTTTAAAGTTTGAAAATACCCACAAACAGTTTGGTCAGAATGTGCCGATTACGGCACACACAGACGAGTCATGCAGTCAATAGATAACTTATTTAGTGCCAATGCTTTTGATAAAACTAAGCCTGAGGGGCAGTAGCCGGTAGGACAGTAGCCTGTGTAATAATAGCCTGTGTGGCAATAGCCTGTGTGGCAATAGCCTGTGTGGCACTCGCCTGTGTGGCAACAGCCTGTGTGGCAATACTCTGTGTGGCACTCGCCTGTGTGGCAATAGCCTGTGTGGCAATAGCCTGTGTGGCAATAGCCTGTGTGGCAATAGCCTGTGTGGCACTCGCCTGTGTGGCAATAGCCTGTGTGGCACTAATCTACATGGTACTGTCTTATGTGGCTCCAGCCTGTGTGGCAAGCTTGTGTGGCAAGCCTGTGTGGCAAGCCTGTGTGGCAAGTCTTTGATAACCTTACTTTTGTTGCATTATAGTCTGAGTGACGATACCTAGCCTGTGTGGTAAGCCTATGTAGTAAACTCCGCCCGGTGTAACATTAAAGTACGAGTAAAATTAAAAAAATCTCGTGAAATGTTGACTTTCGTACTGTTTAAAGTTATAGTTGCACTACACAAATCCCTATTAGCACATCTCCATACAGTTGTGTTGTTATTGTTAAATTTCATGAAATTGTATTTGTACTCATTACATAACAAACAGTCTTTCCCTTTTTGTGATTTTATGAAATTCATTATTATTTAATGAAAGAAATCAACACTATTTGCATTTTAGGATTGTCAAGCTGACGTAGTTTAAATATGCCAGTAAGACCAAAGAGTTTAAGAACGCAATAGCACCTTTATCATAGAGTTTCAATGAGGCAATTGAGAAAGTAGCATTTCGAGAAAAGTAAAGAGCACTACACTCGAATATGAATTGTTTGTTAGTTTGTTGATATACTACACACTAATGAAGTGGACAAAAACGAATGAAAGTACAGTCTGCAGCAGTTATTAAAAAAAGGGTCGAGAATACGCGTTGTCGTTTCAGGAAGATCTCAATTTTGGCGGTTGTCAATTTAGGTAGATGACGATTTACGATGTTGTCACTTTCGAAAGTTGTCGTTTTCGGAAGTTGTCAATCTGGGAAGTTTCACCCTGGGAAGTTGTCGTTGTCACCCTGAGGAACCTAGCCTGTGTGGCAAGTCTAAGTGACAACTTTAATGGCATGTTATTCGGTTGAAATTGAACACAGCAGTTTTCATAAGTCCAAACCGCGTATGTGTACCATCATTGGATTTTCAATGTGGCTTGATTAAATTCTTGGAACATTGGATGTATGATTAATAAGTTAGTTTTAGCCTCGATTATTCGATTGGTCCCAATACAATTTATTTCACTGAAAGTCAAGTTGCTTATTTCAATTATCATGACAATTTATGGGGATAGGTAACGAATATGAAGTTACTGTTGGAAGAGTCGATTATACTCTGGTACGATGTTCATGGTTGGTAGAATTGGGTTTAACTGTGTTTTGTGTTATCCCATAACCGTGTTCGCTTTCTGTGAAATTGTGGAGGTAGATTTGAGACGGTCAGAATGACCGAGCGTTAAGTGGTTACTTGAGCACTTTTATGATTGTCCACAGATGATGAGATGAACTATTCACCCGAGGACGTGTGAAAATGCAGGATGGCCGTGACGGCGCGAGATATCATTGGATAAAGAAAATCAATTTGAGAGTTGTTAATCGATAGTTTAATCTGTGGTTTTTGACGATTAATCGATTTGTTTATGGTCATTTAGAGCGGTTAACACCGAATGGAGTTGCGTTTGGGATTTCGGGCGAACGTCATGTCTGTCAGTCAGTGGTTGACAGGACTGGGCTGAAAGCGGTCGCACGCAATGGTCATTCGTAAACCCATTACTCTAAATCGCCAACTATCTTTGTGATCATTCACTAAATAAGTAGTCTAAGTGACTGTATAATTAAAATAGTGAAAAGCCTTCAATGCTGTCCCCTTATTTCAACGTTCCTGAAGTTTGACGCCGACCATAAATGATAGCGAGTTCACGGATGAGAAATCAGACACAACACCTCGGCCTACTAGATTTTCTCCGTCACCAAAAGTGGAAGGTTACAGCGCGGCGGCCTTTCCTATGTTTCTCCGACATCAATGGGATCAGATGCGACGGCGTGGCTCCTCTTTCCTACATTACCCCGATATCAGGAGTGAGATGTGAAGGCTCGGCTTCCTATTTCTCTATGTTTCCCCGACATATATATAAATCTCGTGTCACAATGTTTGTCCTCAATGAACTCCTAAACCACCCGATTATAATAAAATTCGCACACCATGTGCAGTTCGATCCAACTTGAGAGATAGGATAGTTTAAATATATATCTAAATATAAATAATAAACGCGAACGAAGTCGCGGGGTGACAGCTAGTAGATAGATAGGTACTTACCCATTTTCTAAATACATTTTTGGTTCTCTTTATTCTACATCTTGGACCACAACATTTCAGATCTCTAAACAATCAAGCAAGTCCTTCCAGCATCGTAGACTATTGACTTGGCATTATACATTATTCCTTCATTACATTTTCATCATAATGGTAAATATTCGCTCGTTTTCCCGTTGGTAATGAAATGTTGGATCAGGTAGCGACAACCTTAGGTACCTACATGATTATGATAATGCTTATTTTTACTAAAATAAATTTAAAGGGACATAAGTAAACTAAATTAATTCTACGTAAAAAGCGTTTATTCAAAAAACTCGTGTTTTTAGATTAGGTTGATAACAATTATATTTTTATTTAGATGGCTATCATCACATTCATACTAAGTATTTTGTTTTTCTTTATTAATTAAAGTTGCCCTACAGTACTTCTGCATTTTCTCTACCTAAAATAATGAATCATGAATTTATCACGAACCTAAAGCACAGGAAGAATAACATACCGAAAATATCGAAAACAAAACAACAAGATATTTATTGAATCAGGCGTTATTTTGCGGAAACTCATCTTCAAAACTGTTTCTTTAACAAATCTCTAGTGTATTTCCGCTTTAACGCGGAAATACAGAGATACTTGTAGAAACAGTTGTTACAGCAACAAGTTTTTACACAGTATTATCTTGTGTAGCACGCACACGCTACAGTATGGCAAACAAACGTTTCTGATTTTAAGATATCGGAAAACACAGGAATACTCGACGAAGCTGAAAGTAAAACACGAAACATACACACTAGTTTTAATAAAACTACCTATTAGCAACATTTTAAAGGTTGATTCTCTACATCATAGCAAACAGCTGAAATCGCAAAACGAAAATCAGCTGTTCCATACAAAAAGTTCAGTGACCGGCGACAAAGTGTTTGGAACAGCTGGTTTTTGTTTTGCGATTTCTGTGTTAGTCCCATAGTATAAGTTGTTTGTTAGGATGTGGTGTAGAAATCAGACTTTTAAATTTTGCTAGTATATTAAAAATGGCGGTTTAAATCTAAATACCTATCTACCTATAGTAATATTTATGGTAACACCTAGTTCTGCCATAAAAAAAATCATACTCAGCGCTGCAACATTTTTACGCTCCCGTTTACGATGTTTTGTCGAAACATAAACATATTTTCTCCAGAACCTTCAAGTTCGATAACTATATTGAAAAAAAACATATAATTGCGCACTAAAATAATAAACCCATACTCGGAGACACAGTTTTATCGTCAAAAAAATTGTATGCGAGGAACATAAACATAAAAGTAAGGAGTCATTGACAGCGTCACAGAGTACAAAAACTACCTAAAGAATCATATCAAAGCGTTCAAGTCTTCTTGGGAACTTTGCTAGGCTGTGTCCAGAATTGACGTAGTATCGTTTAACACAAATAGGGCTCCATCGTAAAACAAAGATGTTACAGATAAAGCAATTTCGAGTGATAAATCTGAGCAGTATAGGCGATTGTTTTCAACTGATTTGTTTGAACATGTGAATTATTTATGTACTAGCTGAATTTCGCTGTTTTACTTGTTATTTTATCGCAGTTTGTCTATTACAAAAACTTTTTTTCTAAATGGTTTTTTATTTCAAGGATTTATTAATTCTATTATTTATGTATATTTCGCAGCCAACTAGCTTAATTTGCCATTCAATTAACAGCCTAGCCTTTTTACTAAATGGCACGTTCAACTAGCTTCCTGATGATATTCAGTCATTTAATCAAACGGCTAGCCAAAATGACATGGACCGATAACGTTGACTACTTGCCAAGCCCAGTCATTTAAGTACAAAACAATACAATACAATACATCTTTATTGCACACCTAAAATACAAAGTATTACAAACAAAGAAAATATTTAGGTAGAGGATGTTTCGGGTTGCTTCAAAAAAACCCCCTCGAAGGCTTCGCTTCGCACCCGCCCTTAGCCTTCTAACTTAAGAGTCCGGTGACCTAACTAATTTTGACCTAGGCGACCAAGACTAACTTCGCATTGGCTTAAGGTATTCTATCACCATTTCGTCTAGAAGAAGAAGACGAGTGAAGAGAGCGAGTAATGATACTGACGAGCCTCTAAACTTACCTACAGAGTGACAAAGTGCAATTTCAATTTTTTTATGACTTTTGTACTACTGTAATCATTCTTAAGTAACTAAGAATTTCCATTGTATTATTGATTCATTTAACAGCTAATGATGTAGACAACCTCCCTATGTAATGGAATTTTTGATTTGCTTTGTCTACCTATTGAATAAATCAGTCAAAAGTGACCCCTTAAAATGCGGATATTTTTCATAGCTCTATTTTCGCTTGAGAACGTTTTAAAAAAAAAACCAAGAACATAGGGGCGAAGATATTGTTAATTTAATTGTACATGCTAAATTTCATCATAATCTGACAAACGGTTTTCAAGAAATTTGAGTAGCGCGTTTGAATGGTAATTTCAGTACGTCGCGGCCCTCTTAACCAATTCAAGTCGGATTTGCTCAGGTAGTGGAGTCGGGCAGGAAAGGTTTTAGGTTATTTTAGTATCATGTCAATCAGAATTGCGGTTTATTTCATAAATTATTTTATTTTTATTATATTTAATTGAAGACATAATAATCTTGGGGCAATAAACATGATAATAATGTGAAATAATCACCCAGTTGCATGAATGGCCTGAGCTCCAGCCAGCCCGTTTATTAAATGTTGTATTAGACGCTACGTCAATATAATTCAGGAAGCTAGTTGAACGGCGCCGCTTAGTTAAATGGCTAGTCTGATAGTTGAATGGCTGATTAAGCAAGTTGGCTGCGACATATAGACAAAGATCTGCGATTAGCAAGCTGAGTACTGCTTCCGTTTGATAGTCAGATTCTCCACCTAGATTCGATCAGATGCTATAGAGCAAATATTAAAACTACATCCCTTTAAAATTAACAAAACTCTCAATGTAAGCCATAAGATCATCAATAACAAATTTTAATAATAATAAATTCAGGACATTTCCACACACGGTAGCCTGACCCCAAACTAAGCAAAGCTTGTACTATGGCTGCCAGAGACTGATATATATATTTTTAAATACATACTTAAATAGATATTAACACCCAGACATAGAGCAAATGCAAATGTTCACCACATAAATGTTTGCCCTAGATGGGAATCGAACCCACGCCCCCAAGCTCAGAAGACAGGTTCACTACCAACAGAGCCACCGAAGCAGTCAATCAGATCAATGAAGCAAGAAAACTCTGGCAATGAAGCAATAAGTAAAATTTAAATAATCGCGTTTTTATCTGTAACTGTCTTCATCACGCTTTATGTTACTCCTTTGTTTACAGCAATAAAATAATTTACATCGAATTTACGACTTCCTTCTTATTACTTTTGACGTCTACCCACACATGCAAATTATCGTAAACACATTCAAGGATCCAATATACGAGTAACTCAGAAGAAGCAATTATTAAAACTGTGGTTCCTTACGCCTACGCTTACATCAAAAGGACAACCGCAGATACTTTTGGAATAGGAAATTACATCTGCTTATTACTCTGCCTACTTAACTGTACATTGGACCTGATCATTCTAAATTTAATTTTTTGAACTAAAATTATAAAATCAAAAAACAATATAAATCCAAAGGATATGTTCTCAAAGCTGGCTAAAGGTTGTATAACTATGGAAATAACATATCGTCATGGCTTTCCCCCGTAGGGGCTGGCAGAGGTGTAATAACACCTACACTTCGCCGGACGATATTCAGTCAAAAATGTAACAAGGGGTGAGTCTGTTGCCATTAGCCGGGCTCCAGTCATGTAGCAGATGACATAATATACGCACATAATTGTTCTCAAAATCTACAAATTGGTACGTGCCGTCGCGTCGGCTGGGATCGAACCCGCTCCCTCTGGCTAGAAAGCGGGCCTCCTGCAATCGTTGTGGAAATAATAAAGAAAAATATGCAAAAAAATCCATACATTATGTTACAAAAAAGCTGTTGTATAATTGAATAATAGAAGGGCATGTACACACACATAGAAGCACTCATCCAAAAATAACAAAAAAAAAAAACGCGATAAAAATAGCAAGTGTTATGACCGGTTTAAGAACGCAAGAAAAATAGGAAATGTTATCTGTATCATATGTTGGCGGCTTTTATTCTAAGAAAGTAGAGGCACGACGCGAACAGTTTACAAATAAAACCGACGCCATTAGTGGCTGCGTTCACGCTTTTAGGAGGGCGGAGCGCGATGTGTGTTGATTTTTTATGTAGTCAATAATTAATTTAAAGTAGCACAATTGCATCCTCCAGTCGATACTGGATGTACACCTCGTGGATCCAACAGGGTTTTTGTAGCACCCTGTATACCTAAAGAAAAACATTTTTTCGTTGAGATATGAATTGCATTGCATAATCAGCTGTTGATAGGTGATGCTCGCAGAGGATTGGCCCGGAGCGCACCCGGAGTGCACTAAAAACATCAGCTGTGTTGTGAGTTGCACTTTGGGTGTACTTTGACGTATCCTCTGAACGCAACCCTGGGCAAAAATTTAGTCATTCAATTAGCAGATTTTGATATAATGGACAGCACTTGCAAAATAACAATATGGTGTATATAGGAAGTCGATTTGTATCGCCTTGTATCAAACGTTAACATTTTTTTACGTCCCATAACATCTGTGTATCAAATATTCAAAAATTGTATTCACTTTAATAAAAAAAAAACGTTTTCAAATTAAGAAAGCCATGATAACCTAGTTGGAGAAAGCCCGCCTCTCAAGCTGAGGGCACGCACCAATTTGTTCATTGTGTGAACATATGTGCTTACTAATGTAATGCTTTGTACATAGGGAGGCTATTATTAGCTTTTAAATTAATCTCTAATACAAGGGAAAGTTTTAGTTATTTAAAAACGATTATTCTTTCACTTGACTCACTCTGTAGATAATTTCAGAGGCTCATCAATACCTGTACTTGCTCTCTTCTCTCGTCTTCTTCTTATAGACAAAATGGCAATAAAAAACCATTAGCCAATGCGACGTTAGTCTAAATTGGTTGTCGGACCCTTAAGTAAAACGCTAATTAGTACCTAATTCATTATCAAATGAATCCAATTTAATCAGCAATATTAAACAATTTTGCAGTAAATCTTTCAATTTCAAGACTAATCAATCAATAAATCTTCCCGCTCCGAACAATACGGAAATTTTTCATATTAGTCTTCGTTCCGTCCCTTCGAATCCTATTTTTAGTCCGCGGTTTCCAATTACGGTTTAAATGACGGCCCGTCTGCCATCGCACCACTTTGTTTCGGTGTTGCTTCAACAGACGCAGTGGAAATCAGTGACGGAGTTCACTTGTTTTAATTTTAACAACTTTTAAAAGCTTTTAATTAAAACTAAAGACTATAGAAATGATTCTAACATAACATATTTTCACGCCTTTCCCCCGAAAGGGCTGGCAACGAACACAGTTCGCCGGACGATTTTCAGTCCCAAATGTGACCGGGGATGAGCCTGTCCTCATACGTCAGGCTTCAGTTATGTAGCAACTGAAATTAAATACGCACAAATGTTCACACAATAAACAAATGGCCTTCGACTGGGCCCGAACCCGCTCCCTCTGGCTTGAGAAGCAAGCTCTTCACTCATAATGGTAAGGTTGGTAGTGAACCTGTCTTCTGTGCTTAAATTGTGGGTTCTATTCTAACCTAGAACAAACATTCACGTGATGAACATTTGTGTTTGTTCTATGTCTGGTTGTTAAAATATTTATCTTTGTTTAGAATTGCAGGAATAAAATAAAGAACCTAAAGTTCTGGAACTTACCTAAAGTTCCAGTGGTTGGCTCTGGTGTCAGTTTTTTGGCTGCCAAAACGCTTCTGACATAGCTTGACTGCAATTGTTGTTCTATGACAACCCAAAAAATGACTACTGACAGAATACCAATGGATATGAATGATATGAATACTAATGGAACTCAAAAAGCAGATGTTAAGCGGCCACATAGCGGCCATTACACTATCCAATTTGCAGTATGCTAATTTAGCGTGGCTAAAGCCGTGCAATAAAAAACGGTTTGCTAACAGCTATTACACTATGCAATTTTAGCATGCTAGCTCACCTAGCATGGAAATTGCAAATTGCTTCATTGTAAATTTGATAAAGTATTGACCGCTTGACATTTTCATCCAATTCTTCGGGAAAAAAACTTTTTAACTGACTTCAAAAAAGGAGTTCTAAATTCTACTGTATGTTTTGTTCTTCAAAGCCAAACGTAGTCTACTGTATTCCAGAGCTCACGAGTCGTGACGTGTAGTTGTGAACGTGACGAACTGCTCCGTCTCCAGCTGCTGTTAGTGACTATCATCTGTACTGGGGTGAGAACTGAGAGGGTCGCCGACCCTGTGTGACGTCACTGGACTCACGAGCCTCCCGCTGTTTGAGGTATTAGTAGTTAGACATGGAACGTAAATATTAATATTTCCTAGCGGCATGTATGATCATAGATAGAAAAAAAAAGAGAATAATTATAGTAATACTTATTCTATATTGTAACAACTGGCGGCCTTATGACTAAAAGCGATCATACTTTGGTAGGAATACATTTCTAAGACCCATGTTTACAATAGTGTAACATGACAATATTTATTTAACCGTCTATTTTTGACATAATATTTGCATTATTTTTTACATTTATATTGAGCAAATGTCAAAAACAGTTGGTTAAAAATTTAATTGCCTATTCAAGGCTTGGTGAACTTTGGTCTAAAGATAATAAAATCTTACCTACTTACTATTATTTTAAGTCTAGCAAAATTAAGAACTAATAATTAATTAATCTGAACTAGGTTTCAAAGTTTAAAGACTTTCCGAAACCTATGTATAAATTTTTGCTCATAGTTAATAATTACTTAAGTACAAGTAACAAATTTATTGTAATTTCTGATCCCTAGATTTTACTGCAGCAACACTTTAATAAAGCTATCATAAATCTTGAACATACAATGGTTCAGGCAACTACATGCCGAATCTAGAGTTGTACTTGTCCAAGCTCTCGGTTAGGAAAACAAATCGAAAAGTGAGGGTAGTTCGGCTTTTCCGGTCGTCGTATTGTTTTTCTACGTTTATTAAAGGAATCAATCGTGGAGGCAGTTTGCTAGCTTTTTGTATGCAGAGTACTTCGAACCAGCCTAATACAACCAGAGAAATGTTTGCTTCGTACTAGATTTTCACATTTATTAAAGTTATTGTTAGTTTAGTATTTGTATACCTAGTTATATCCTCCTCGATCGGGGCAATTTCTTGCCCAGCGTATCTCCCTGGCGATACAGCGGGGAAATGCCGCCAGCTTAATGGGCACTTTCGAAAGAGGCGTTCGGGATGGGAAGTGAAATTCGAGTGACTAGACTACATTGTATTGTATTGTTTGTACTTATTTAATTTAACGTTTTGACATATTTAATGACAAAAAAAAAAGTTTATTTTAGTTTAGTCTTATTTAAATTTTATTGTATTTTAAGTGTTTCAGTATAATAACGTAAATAAAAACTTCCTGCTACCCGTGTATATTTATCTAGCTAATAGCTCTAGGTTACCTAATTATTACTTTACATTATGGAAAACTAGCTGTGCCCGCGGTTTCACCTGCGGTTAAAAAGTATCCTATGTGCTATTCTATATAATCTATCTCTGTGCTAAATTTCATCCAGATCTGTTCAGCCGTTCTGGCGTGAAAAAGTAAGAAACAACCATCCATCTATCCATTCTTAGAAACTTTTGCGTTTATATATTACTAGCTGCGCCCCGAGGTTTCACCCGCGGTTAAAAAGTATCCTATGTGCTATTCTAGACTATAATCTATCTTTGTGCCAAATTTCATCCAGATCTGTTTAGCCGTTCTGGCGTGAAAGAGTAACAAACATCCATCCATCCATCCATCCAACCATCCATTCTTACAAACTTTCGCGCTTATAATATTAGTAGGAAGTAGGATTAGTATTACTTAGCGTGTGACAGGTACATGTATGTAGATACTATACGTATAATTATGTTGTGAAATTAACCCCTCCTATTTATATGTTTCATCCTAATTTTGAACAAAAGTTTAAATCTGCCAACATAGCTTACTGTACCAACTGCCAATAGCCTTCACGTTTATTCAGAAAATAGTAGATATCTAAAAACCTTCTTCGTGAAATACTGTGACGAATCATCACTTCCTCAAGACTCGTTCAACTGTTTAGCCGTGAAGAGCCTACAAACAGACAGACAGACAGAGTTACTTTGGATTTTTTAATACAGTGAAACCTGGTTAAGTGAGACATCAAGGTACCTGCAATGTCGTTTCACTTATAGAGGTATTCCACTTACCCAGTGTCTCAGATATACAGGTAAAAATAAATGTCTATCTCATTTACAGAGGGTTCCATTAATAGAGGTGAGAATACAGGTTATTTCAGTTATACAGGTGCGATCATTAAATAAAATAACGTGTTAAGTATGTAAATGAGTTTTAATAAAAAAAAAACTCAGTTACAGAGGTTTATGCATATAAAATTTACTCGCTGTCTTAGTTATAGAGGTAACTATGATGATAAATCGAAAGAACAAATCCCAGATATAGAGGCTTACCTCGTCCCACTAACAGAGGTAATTCAGTGCCAAAGTGTTGGGACCTCAGCATGAGTTCCAGTTATGGAGGTTTCTCACTTATCCAGGTCCCACTTAACCAAGTTTCACTGTATTATTATAGGTTTTTCATTTGTAATATTTTTTTTGCTTTTCTTTGCCAATCTAATTTTGTCAATCGATTTCCGCAAATAAAGACTTGCATTATTTTCAGAATAAATCCAATGTACGAGTAAATCCCAAATCTGATCGGATTTTTTTTTGCCCAACTAAGTTTTACACATCCAACAGTCAATTGAGGGAGGTGTCAACAACATTTTCCGTGAGTTACATACAGACATCGGTTGTCTCATTTGCACAATTTTGTTGTATGCAAATGGAGGTCGGAGGGAAATAAACTCTGGAGGGCTATTTTATTTACAAAAGGATGGTCCAAAGACCTTTTCCACTCGTTTGCACAGAATTTAAGAATTGCCTTGCCTTGCCTTGTCGCGCGAGAGTTAGCGAGTGAAGCGTCTCTGCTTCAGCTTCGACAAAAATGCTTTCGTATGTCAAGTTTCCTGTCCGAATTTCGTCCGGATCTCTGTCTTCGTCTTTAGGTCGGATTTCTTAACCGCTTCTCTTGAAACTTTGTATGTTCGATAATTAAGTAGGTATTAACAAAATAGAGGGATTTTTTAGTTTTTTTTTCAAAATGGTGGAGTTTTTTGTATAAAATTCTAAATAGTTATCAAACCTGGTTACGAAATTTCACGAGTAACGGTTGCAGAATGCGACTTTGAGCTGTAGCTCACAGAGCCACTAGTCTGACGATTTTAAATCTACTCCTAGCGAAATATTCGCTTATTAGGGACGTACGAGTACAATTATTAATAGTCTCATATGGAATGGCCTAATGTTATTATCAAGAAAATTTTAGTCAGGAGCTAGCTAGGAGTATAGTTTAAGCTAGTTAAACAAGGACTCAGGCAATTCTTTTATTCAGTGCAAACTGCAAACTGGTTAAAAATTAAAAAAAAATCTAATTTGCTTCTACCTATGCGCTTTGACCTTATTACATGAGCTAAAATATTAGATACAAATGAGTTTAAGTTGGTTAAACAACAAAAAATTAGGTAGGCATCTATTCTTTGCTGGAAGGAAACCTATCTTTAACTTTGTTCTTAGAAAAAATCTCGGATTTCTCTCAAACTTTGTAAGCTTTCCGAAACTTTCACGTGTATATTCAAAAATAAAATAAAATATGAGAACTTCCAAAATTTCCTACTGAAACTTCAAGTATTGAGTATTACCTGTTTTGGTCTACCAATATACCTACAGTCGACAAAAAGTGATTTAGTAGAATTATTCGATAAGGAAAAAGGTATTTTCATAAAAGTGATCCTCGATAAAATGTGCAGTCGGTGTCAACCATTCTTCCAGTGGATATAATTTTCTTATGTAGCTCAATCCTGTTTCCAAATAGTCCTAACTAATATTATAAATGCGAAAGTGAGTTTGTTTGCCAATCTCTCACGTTCTAACTGCTCAACTGAACATCATGAAGTTTTGCACACATTGCTAGGGGTATACAGAAACAGACTCATAGGGTATTTATGATCACGAAAAAATTAACGGTTCTTGTGTAACCGCGGGTGTAACTGCAGGGCGTAGCTAGTATAAATAAAATAAAAATTTGGAAAATAGTCGTATATCTGAATAAATATGATGAAATATTATCATGAATGTATAATACATAATTACATATCAAGAAACTTACTGGGATCAAGAGTAAAGTTGAATTGAGTAGAGTAATTCAAATTAATCGAAGCGACAATCAACAATTTTTATACATTTTTTTTTTGTAAACTGGCTTGATAGTTGATACTGAGGTCTGTTTATTATTTGTTACGTTTATGTTACGTTTATGTTTAAATTAAAATACATTTTACGTCCCATTTCTTTACATATATATTGATAGAGACATTAAAAAAAATCTACAAAACAAATCACTTTCCAATACCCCATCGCAGTCCAGAATTTCGATACTCAGTTTTCCTAACTCCAGCAAAAGTCAGCACCCTTTATTCTGTGTACCTTCTGAAGTACGATGAACTTCACACAGCTGTTGACTTTGTGAAAGTCTATCTAAAACACTGAACACTGTTTTTATTTGAATAAAGCTCGTTAGTGGATTATTACAAGCTTAAAACATGTCAAGAGTCCTTAAATAGATGATTAGTATGTGTGTAATATTCTGTAGGTATGTTCTGTATACGCATGTAGGTAACGCCTATGTCATTTTCAAAATTAAATTGAAACATGAAAAGTATTGGTAAGTAACTATTCAATTTTTTCTGAAAAACAATCCTAAATAAAAGTAATTTATAAATGTGAAAGTAAATTTATTTGTTAACGTTCACGTCCTTAACTACTCAACCGATTAAAATTAAATTATGCATACACGTTGTCAGGGTACAGAACAATTCATAAGGTAATTTAAATAAAACGACTTCACAATAATAACGTCATACATTTAAAGCAAATCTACGCTACATTTTACATAGGTATGCACGCATTGATGGCTATCATGATGATTATTAGAGCACTTCCGAAAAAGCCACTTACCTATCTTTTTAATTTGGCTCTAAAAGCTATCTTTTATCTGATAATTATTTTGTTAATTATCCAGAGAGCTTATTAATGTCGCTGTCGACGGACGCTTTCGTACTTTATGAGATTTTATCACGCTTAATATAATAAACTATGATTTTTTCCTGAAAAGTAATAATTCAATATTAATCAATTAAGTACAGAATACTGCCTAGAAGAAAGAAAGAAAAAAAGAAGCTGCCTAGTTGTCTTACAAAAGCTATTTCCGCAGTAACCCAATCATATATCTCGTCAATTGCTTTTGAACTTGATACTCGTAATTTTCGCTGAACATTCCCATCATTCGAAAGAAAAAAATATTCATGGTGTATTTCTAGGGGTCTCATTCAGATAAACTAAACGCTATCTGGAGCATTTACGTCAACGCCGAAACCACAAGTATAGACTAGCATCTTGCGGCGCGTGGAGCGACGTCTCCACGCCACTAGCTGGCAGCAGCAGCGGCAGCTGCAACTGCGGCCAACGTGTTATACAGCCAGTGAAACGTGACTGATCCACTATTAATAAATAACAAAGTTATTTAATTTTTTATGAAAGATTATTCAATAAAGACACAGATCCTCGCGAATTTTAGCGGAGCCCCTCAGATAACGGAAACAATCCACTTACTTGATTAAATCGCACACTAGTGTAACTTTTCCAATCCGATTCACAAACATGATTTTTTGTCGAAACTCGTGAACCATCTGAAGCATTTTTCTCCGAGCCTTCATAAACCTAAATTCTGTCATAAATTAACGTCCAGGCGTTCCGGAGACCATTATATTTTACCGCTTGCGGTCGAGGAAGCATTGGTGGAGGAGAATTAAAGAAGTATCAAAATATATGGTTACACTGCAGTGGTGCGTACCTAGAAGTATAATAACTGGGACCCAAATTACTATCATACTAAGTTACAATCGCTTCCAAGCAATTCTGTTTCTAGAATCGCTAACGCTCGAATTCCAGCTGCTGATTGGACAATATGAATACGTGACTTTTTTGACTTGTCTCGTATTTCGTCCAATCAGCAGCTGGACATTCGACCCCCCAGTTTGACAAGTTATGTTGGTATGATTTTTTGCTTTGCTAGCCATGTAATTGTGTAAAATATGACTGGCCTAGGGAGTGAATCCAAAAATAATATTAAACCCCCGCGCTAACAAAATTAGTAAGATAGTGCTAAATACTCTACCTAGTGAAGAGAAATTAAAAACCGAATCAAAAATTGCAAAAAAGTAAGTAAGTACATTAATTTAAAAAAAACATGTATTAGAAGTTTGGCAAAATAATAAAAGAAAAAGGTTTTTAGGGATAATTTAATAATAAAATATGTATTTATATGCTATTTTGTAATTGATAATGAATTTGACAAATGAAAAATGTATTGCCAAAAGTATTTTTTCTCAACTGCGTTTGTAGATGCGTATATCCTTTTGAGTACTCGTAACAGCCACATAAGTCCCACGACAGCATTGACCCTCTATCCAGTACGTCATCATTGCCACAGTCGTTTACGGCCGCTATTTACGTGCGTAAGTTAATGCTACGATGACAAAACCACTTAACTCAATAGCTTCAGATTCGGACGAAAGGTTCAGGAACTTGAACTTTACGATTGGGGTTCAAATTACGGGTTCGGATCTTCTGTGTTGGTAATTAATGTTCGATGGTCACGGGATGTTTTGTTGAGGATTGTTTGACTGGATTTGAATCAATTAACTATTATATAATTATGTAGCTTATGATTTTTCGTTTTGTTGGTTAATTGTAGGTTTAATCAAGGACCGATTACTTCTCCAGCAGGGCTAGCACGAGCCGAGGATAAAATTAAATTGTCTTTCCACTGGTTTTATCCGCGCTAAACAGTGACAAACTAGGAATATGGACGTGTTTGTCTCTTTCTCGCGGGATAAAAACGGTCGAAAGACAATTTGTCTCAAGCCTAGAGAGCAAGACAATTTGTCGTGCTACGAGTAGCCCCTCTAACTCGTTTCTTATATCGGCCAAAAACTTTGTATTTTTCGCATTAAGAATCACAAAAAAGGATGATAGCAATACGTAAAACTAGCAGGTACTTACATAGCGACTGGCGACCCTATCGCTAAAAACAATTTCTTCCTAGCAACCTTAGTTTCTCTACTTTTAACTGTTTAACGCAATAAACAGATGACTGCTTAATTGAATCTGGAATGTTCTGGAACGAGTTTCTTCGAGTGTTTTAGGAATCAACAACCCTTGTAATAAACAAGGGTTGAACTGATAAGTTGAATGGAAACTCGCCTGTTGTGTCAACAAATAATGACTGATTGAGACTTCTTAGTCGGCAGATAGGGGAGGAAAAATAACGAACGGAAGATTTTAATAAGAATTTGTTGAGTTTATGTTTAGGAGTTCTTGTTGTTGAATATACAAATCTGAAGTGTTGTAGATAAAAATGCTGTTTATTAAGCATCACTTGTATATTTGCTTGTTTATTTCTTGTTTCAAGCAGCATCTGTTAGATCTGCCATGCTCACTCAATACGGTTATAATTTTCTCGATGTCGGTGTGATTCAAAGTGTTCTGTCTGCTCCACTGGTTGAAGCGGCTAGAACACTTTTTAAATTAATGTGTAACATTATGAAGAAGGTGACAAAAGAATGCATGTACACAATGGAGCAGACATAGTCGCATAGCGACATAAGCACCAAAAAATTTAAGATTAAAAAAAAAAAGCTTGCAGCAGATTTTTAACTGCTTTTACTAAACCGATTCTCATAAAACTTTGCACACACATTTAGCCGTGATTTAGACATGATTTAGACATTTAGCCGTCACATTACCCGTGACTATAATTATAATAATGTAAGATTAAAACAGTAAGTTATTTAAGAGTACAACTCGTAGTTCGGAATAGCATCAATCGATTTGGCATAACATTTTGCATTTTGTTTTGCTACGGAAATAGATTTTTTTTCAAAAACTATTAGATGCTCGGTTACGCAGCATCGAGACTAAAGTAGGTTTTTTATGGCAACTTATGTGGTTATAAATTTAATGTAATAGTTTACAATATATTATAAACTTGGTAGGGCATAATTATATTGATTACATAGCTTTACATAGCTTTATTCAAATAAAAAGAGAAGAAAATAGGACCCCTCAGTTTTTACCTGGTCTACGGAGTAGTGGCTTTTTTAACCGACTTTAAAAAAGGTAGAGGTTCTCAATTCGACTTAATTGTTTTTTTTGTATGTATGTTACGCTATTACTCCGCCAATTATGAATCAATTTTAATTATTATTTCTTCTGTTCAGTCTGTATAAAAAAAAAATGGAACTACCTCTAATGTGTGATACACATTAGAGGTAGTTCCATATTTTTTTTATTGAAATTAGTCAAGCAGTTTTTAAAATGTCTACATAAGTCAAAAAAATAAATAAATAATAAATAAATTCGGGACACTTCCACACACGGTCGCCTGACCCCAAACTAAGCAAAGCTTGTACTATGGCTGCCAGAGACTGATATACATACTTAGATATTTTAAATACATACTTAAATAGATAAATAACATGTTTACATGGATGAAGGGAAGTCCGTCTTAAAGCTTTGCTTAGAGTCATTTTTATGACTGAGTGTATCTTCGATACCCAATTAAAGACATTTGATTTGATTTAAACAATGTATGTATTTTACTTATTTCGGCCCACATTCATTTCTATAGCTTGTAACTTTAGGGTTAAATAAATACCTATTTTGCGGTTGTACAAAACCATGTAAACCTAAAAACACAGTCTTAACCAAAACTTATCGTCACGGATCACAAAAAGTAATCATTTATTCTGGTCCCATTTCAATTTTTTAAGCACCCTTAAACTGTAAAACTTGAGCACTTCTTCAAAACTGTGCCCGAAAAATATTTTAATCTCAGATAAATTAAACTTATCTAAATTAATTTTAAGGTACTTCTGTTTCTGTGAGGGCATTGTCCTATTTTAATGTTAGTAGAGTATTTTGATGGTGTAGAATGTAATCATCAAAACTGTTATTTCAACTAATCTCTAGGGCATTTCCGGATGGTTATAGCCGAAATACACTAGAGATTGGTTGAAGTAACAGTTTTGAAGATGAACTTCTGCAAAGTAACGCCTGATTCAATCAACTATCTTAGTAATCATGTCTTGTTGTGTCAGACTTTATATTGCTCTATTGCATTGTCACCAAGCAATAGTTACTATCCTATACTAACATCTCGTGTGGAGAAGTTCAACGAAATACCAAACAGCAATAAAGTTTAAGATCCTGGGGCCCTATCCTTAAGCGTAAGATGTTATCTTGGTCACTCTTACTCCTATGACTTTTCAAACAAGAAAGACAATGACCAGAAAATACCTCACTCCTCAAAATACGAAATCTGGCTAGCCTTGGGTCGGTTTTGAGTTTTCTGAATAGTGAAACTGAAACTTAATATCAAGTAAGTACTTACCATTTTTGACTTTTCCATTTATATTGTGATTGTTTAATTTTTTTAATAAAAAACCAACTTCTAAAAAAGAGGAGGTCCTCAATTCGCCTGTATTTTTTTGTATGCATGTTACGCGATTCCTCCGCGAATTGTAAATCGATTTTAACGATTCTTTTTTGTTTGGTAGATCATACTTTAGACGTACTTTTCTAGGGAGCGGGTTCGAACCCAGCCGACGGCACGCACCAATTTGTTCATTGTGTGAACATATGTGCGTATTGTATGTCATCTGCTACATGACTGGAGCCCGGTGTATGGCGACAGGCTCGCCCCCTGTCACATTTGGGACTGAATATCGTCCGGCGAAATGTGATTGTTGTATTACACCTCTGCCAGCCCCCTCGGGGGAAAGGCGTGACGATGTATTATTATAATATTATATATTCTAGGTAAATTTTATCGAAATCGGTCAAGCAGTTTATAATATAATATCAACATAAATCTAAAAATTGTTTACATGGATGACGACCTGGCGGGAAGTCGGTTTTTTAAGCTTTGCTTTTTATTGTTACATTTTTTTTATTAATATACCACTAGCTGAGCCCCACGGTGTCACCCGCGGCTTAAAAGTTCATCCATTTGAGCGTAAAAAACTAACAAAACAACCACACTTACACAAACTTTCGAATTTATAAACTAGAATAAGTAGAATTCGGTTTTTGTGAATTCATTATTTGATTACCTGATAATCATGGACTTATGATCGATAAAGAATTATTATACGTTACGCTTACTCTCATCCCACATTTTGCTCCTCACTAGAGATAGGACAAAAAATTAAAACTCCCGTACCACCCGGTCATTGCTCCACGTGGGTATATGAATGGACTAGAATGACCCTTCCGTAGGTGCGGCTCAGGACATACCCCGGCTTGTAAAACCTTGTAAAGTGTCCGAATGAGACATCGCCGGGTTTTATAAATACGCCGCTTGCCAATTAGGACGGAAAGTTGATTTTAAGTGGGTTTGCTTTGGGGATTTGTTTGAGTATTTGAATAGATTTTGTGGGGTTTGATTGCTGAGTTTAGGGAGTTCGTTTAATAATTTAACCAAATCAGGTCCTTTATAATTGCCATCCTTCCGCGTATACGTAATGGGCAGCTTATTCAAAATGTACCTGTTTAAATAAATGTTTTTGAGTTATTTACTAGGCGGTTTTAAGTTTTTTTTAAGATGGTATGGGCACAAGCTGTCACTTAATTATTTGATTATTTAACCGTTTTCGAAGTAATTTATTTTCTTATTGGTTGATTTTTTGGACGAAACTTGCTCTTTTTTTATTGTTAAAGTATTTTTACGGTTGTAAGTGTTTGGTTGTAAGTTGTAAGTTCAGCGAATGCTTAGTAATTATTATAGTGGAGTTAAAAGAAATTAAAGGTTTTTTGCTACACTGAACCACTTACATTTTTTCAAGCTCTATGGCAAAAACGATATTAAATATTCACAAACCTGGAATTTGATGGATAATACTATCCATCAAATTCCATTGTAAACTTGTATCAAATTGTAAACCTGGAATTTGATGGATAATACTATCCATCAAATTCCAGGCAAAAATTGAAATGCAAGGAAGGACATTCGTTAAACATCAGCCGTAGTAAAAATTCCACTACTACGTCCATGGAAATTGCTCAACTATAAAGTGTATATCTTCGCAGGGTCGAAATATTTAAATATTATTTTAATATAATTTAAATATTCCACAAGGACTAAGATATTGTTTATAAAAATATTGTTTCCCGCTAGTGAATTCATGGTCACTCCACATTTGCCAAGCTCTGTTTGACTTAACCGGCAAACACATTTTTCCTTCTGTTTTTCCTTGTCGGTTTTTATTTATGTCTCCCATACTTCAAGACACTATTCTTATGGATCCCATTATGTTCAAGGTATGAGGGAAAATGCGCTGCGATGAACTTTGTCATAATAAAGTGGACTGAGATTTCTTGGTAAAATCTTTTTTGGCGAAAGATTTTCCTGTAGTAATTTTGTGAAGGTGTTCGTCATTTTTATTGATGAACAGACTTTGAAAGGAAGACTTGTAATGAATATGATACTGAGTGGTTTTGGAGACCGTGTCGTTAAACTTGGCTAAATTCTATCCGCTGCACTAAGTGACATTAATGATAAGTTAAACAAATATGACTGAGTAAAGATTATGTAGTCCTCACTGATAGTTTAATTGCCACTTGCACCAAGTAAAAGAATTGCCTAAATCCTTGTTTAACTATTTAGTATTTTCCTAGCTAGTTTCTTCCTATTTTTTTTTAAAACGAACTTTAAGCTATTCCTTGGGAGAATCTTAACTTTATGCGTCAGATAATCGAATATTTGACTAGGAGTACCTAGTTCAAATCTAGAGGAAGAACTTAGGCAATTCTTATAATATGCAAGTAAAAATTATGGCCAGTTTAAGTAGACTTATGTATAGTTTCATTTTCAATCAACTCAATCAAATTGAGTTACAATAACTCGTTACATACACATAAGAATGTCAAAAAATAATAATTCATTTTCAACACAAGTCGCCAAAAATAGTAACTATGCTACAAGTAGTATAGTTTATGTAGTGTTTTTATGTTTGCCACTTAGAATATTGTGAAGACAGTTATAGTTATGATATTAATTGGCGTTTCTAGTAAAATTTGTTTGCTACAAAACTATTAAAATAAAAATAAAAAACATAATTGAGTATGTAGGGGTGTTTTAAAATTCAAAACTCAACTTAAAGTTTAAACTTGGAAAATACAAATGAATCAATAAATAATTATTATTAAAATCGTTATTTATTTTCGAAAGTTAAATTATTTACAAAAAATACAAAATATAAACAACTTTAACTACAGGTGGTTAAACGAAACTTAAAGTAAACAAAGTCTTCCTTCGAAGACAATTTGAATGGCACTTAATTAAATAAAAATATTACAATATAGACATAAAATAAGGCTTAGAGGGCAAGATTATCCAAAAATATACAGTATCTACAAAATAAAATAAATTTAATTTACATTATGAAAAATAAGTAAATAAACAACTACAATTCTATATATTTACAAGATAATAACAAGCAAGGCAAAGTTTTAGAAAAACTTATAATCTCATTTAAGTTTGTAAGAAAACTTTAAGGCGTAGACTGACTGGATCCGAGCCTTAACGTATCGGGTTTGCATATCGGTTTGCCGAACCGTTCGTCGTATCAATTCAACGAGCCGCTAGCACAAGGCTATCAGCAGCTACACTTGAGTCGTTACGTTACGTACGAGGCTCGGCTCCAGTCTCGGTCTTTAGATTTTAGAGCTCATCAGGAAATTCCTTTACGCAAGTTTATTTTGTTTGTTAAGAATTTTAGATTATTTACTATTTCTTCTCTTTCATCTACAAATTCGCTATTTACAATGAGTATTACATTTGGTACATGACTCTTTAAAATTAAATCTATCACCTAACATTACAGTACAAGGCTTGTCCTAGCATACTTATAAATAACTTTTCACACTTTCTTTCACAACCTCACACGCCTCTCTCTTCACCACTTCTTTTCTTAAATATTATGTCTTGTTCAATTTACTCTTTCCGATTTTTTAACTTTTTATGCGATTTATTAGGCCAGTCGTAAGGCGCGGATGGGTATAATTAAAAAAGCTGACAATTTCAGACATAGTACATGAACAAGTTTTATATCGGCACCGCGCGTGTACCTTGTCTGGTCCACATCCTCGGCTTATGTCTAGTCTGTATTATTCGCTCCTTCTATTTCGTCACTAATGTCATGATTTCGCATGCTTTGTAGTTTCTACTATTATAAAGGTCTTGCAAACATTAACCTCTCACTTCCTTGCCGCCTCATCATCTCCGCCGCTGCAGGCGTCACAAACACCGCCGCTTGTCCGCCCAACTCCAAAAATTTACCTCTCTTATGCTTCCCACTCACTCTCCTCTCAATCCTCGTGTCAAACACATCTTCTCCTTCACTATTGTCATAATCTACCATCGGTTCGTTGATCACTTCTTTTCTTCTCGCATCTTTTCTTTTGTTGTTCATAAAGTAAGAGTTGGAAAGGTTGGAGACGTTAGGTGTGGAGACTTGTTTGGTGATGCGGGGGTTTCTGTCGATGGGCTGGAAGTGTCGCTGCATGTTCTCTGAGAACGATTGTCGTCTCAAGTGGAACTGGCGAGTGTCGGCGGGCTGGTGGTTGAAGGAGGCTCGGCGGACGCGGGGCTCGTCCTGGCGGTATGATTTTCGGAGTTCGGGGTTGTGGTTGGATTTGAGGGAATCTTCGTAGCTGCATCTGGAAAATAAAATAAAAATGCGTAATATTACAATGCCATTAGTTTAAGAAATTTTAGATATGGGGACCGGAACATTTTACTTTGCAAAAAAATTAAAAATATACTCGTATTAGAGTAAAACAACTCAAACTCGACGAACTCGACGCTCACAAAAAGGGTTGGCCCGTTAAAGCAAAAAAACAGGGAGAACTGGAAGAGAAGGAAGACAGATGGAAGGGAGAAGGGAGGAAAGAGGGAAGAGAGGCCTTTGCCCAACAATAGGACATACCGCTAAAAAAGCTACAAGCTGATAAAATAACAATATCATTTTTTTAAATATCTACCGCTAAATTATGAATGTGAATGAGGATCTCGGAACTAAAATTAGGCCCATAAAAAAAGTGTTTGATCTATCTTTTCGTTTTTATTTTTGTAAGTATCCAAATCAGTCATTGTAAAATTCCAACCCATACGTTAACAAAAATACAATAATTATTAATATCTTACCCGCTACTTTCTTCCGAAGTGTGCACACTGGACTGGCCACAGGGACACCTCGTCACCTCAGCGATTCCCGAATCTTGCCCGCTGGAGTTGACAGACGTGATCGACGTGTCTTGTCCCTTCCTATACATGGGGAGTGTTGCTATGAATCTGTTGTATTTTAGGTAATGATGACTGTATAGAGTGATAGAGTGAAACACGTAATGAGTCCATAGCGATATGTACAGATAGTACATAGGTTAGGTACTTATATGATGTATTGAATTTTATGTAAAAATAGTATAATGAGTACGATAAATGAGCGTCATGAGGATCAAAGAGCGAGAATGACAAGTTTTGAAGTTTAGTATAGAGGTAGAAAAATAAATAAATTAGAACATTATTTTTCTGTAAATATTAACCCGTGCGAACTTCGATCAGATATGCAATTAAACATAGTTGTGTCTCATTAAAAATCAGGACTCTAAAGTAGCATCGCATCGACGCTTAACGTTTTATTCATAATAATCAAATACTTCTTCTTCTAAATCTTTATTTGAATTTAAGCCTTATTCGGTAACAGCGAAGCAAGGCTTACACTTGATCTAAGCCTTGTTTTCTAAGGTGCCATTTTTCCTATTGAGACTTGACATCAATGTAGGTATACTTTATGGAAATGTGTGAATGACTTACTAATAATAAATATTAAGATCAAAAGTAACTTACAAGCTCCTAAACTACGCTGTTAAATTATATTTTAGCTACAACTAAACAAGATTATTGTTATTTCAACAGTGTTGCCAGTTAAAATCAGTCTCGAGATTATGTAGCTTACTGTTTGACACGACAAGATAATTGAGAACTCTCAATTCAGGCCAAAGTTTATGTAAACATCAGAAATCCATCTAATGTGTCCCAGTTTACTAAGAGATTCCGGCGTCACTAACAATTAGTGTTCAGTTTGACAGGCTCTAAAATGTGCTACCAAGATATAATAGCTCAAGTTAGATTTCATTCCAGCCCTGTTTGAGACCCAATTAGTACGACTTTGGATTAACTAATTGACAAAATCTTACTAATATAATTATTCTAGTTTCATCAAATGTCATTAAGCTCTAAATCTAAACTAGTCCTTCTCTTAATTCGTCTCGATAAACTATCAGTCTATCATCCTTGTATTTCAGAAAACTCTGTTATGCCTACTTTATCCAAAATGCATTTGTCAATTTTATTTTTTAATTTGCCAAACACAAATAAAATACTCATAAAAGACACAACACTTTTCATCTCACGCTTTGTAAAAATGTGGTTGATGATTGTGACCTTACCTTTTCTGCAACGGCCTCTGATTGAATTTGATACACACTCTCTCATGTTTCTGGCCAAACATGTCAGTCTCAAACTGATTCTTCACACACTTCTGGTGCGCCTTCCCAAACTCTTCCACAGTATTGCCGTGAGGGCAGATCTTCTTCGTAACATTGTGATTTATCACATCTATGTAGGAATCTGCTTCGCTGTACGAGTGAGTCAGCTCTTGGCACTGATTTGCACCAGACGGGAAGAGACCACCGTATTTTGTAAGGTGTTCAGTTGAAAAAGCATTAAGACGCTGCTGGGAATATGGTTTGTGATGCTTTCTGTTAGGGCAAATACGGAAAGTCAGTTGAAATAAGGTTATTTTGTTGTATGGTACAGGAGGCCTATGACGTAATAGGTTTTCATTTTTGATCTTTAACAAATCTTAAGTCTTAAACGTGTTTAAAGAATTTGTGAAGTACTTAGTAGTAGTGTCATATTGTGTTTTTAATCTCGAGTTTTACGAAAAGGGGGATTTAAAATTTGCATTGAATTAAATTTTACTCTATTGAATGAAGTGTAGATTGTAGTAGGAAATGAAATGAGAAAACCAAGATAAACGTCACAGGCCAGTGGCATATTTAAAAGCAAAGATTTCAAGTAGAGTAAGAACAGAACTACGACTAAAACTACTAAAACAGGACTACTTCTACTTAATATCTACAAAGAAAATAATCTAGGCACTATAACAGTAACTAATTTTATTAAACTTATCAACAGTCTTGCTTGAGATTAATAAACAGATGGTATTATTATGTAAGCTAGTAGTAGTTTCATGTGAAATAGTGCGTCACATGCTTTCGTTTGCCCTGATGTTTTCTGAAAATTTAACAAGGACAAAGCTTAGCTTTTGTCTCACAACGCTACCTTAAATAATCTTAGAAATAATATTTGTCGATAACTATATTTTCTAAAATACAGTTACCTATACTAAATTAAATGAGAGCAAAAACAATTATTTTCACTAGCACTGAAAATAAAAGTGTACAATAACATAATCAGGTGTTTCAATCAAACATTTTCGAAATAAATAACATTTCCTTACCTTTTACTTCTTCTAACGCACAATATACAAATGGCAGTAGTACAGGCGCCAACAAACACGATGCAACCAAGAGCAACGACGCTGATTTCCATAGTGCTAAGTAGCCGGCCGCTCCGGGCTTGCGTCATGGTTTTGTCCCCCACTTCTAGAACTTTAAACCCAGCAAGATTCTGACGGAGCTCGGCTTCCCTTTTCATAAGAGATCTAAAATTCATGTAAATACGTATGAAAAATGCAAAATAAACGTGAATAATTAAAAGAAAACCGAGAAATAAATGCAATAAAATAAAAACATTTATTGTAAGAAACTACCTACACCGCACGGTTTCACCCGCGGTCCCACAGGAACTGTTAACTTGGAGGTTTAAAGTACCCATGTCCTTTCCTGTCCCTTTGACAACGTGTTTTTAAAGTTTTATGATGATCGGTTGAGCAGAGCAAGTCGTAACAAACAAACTTTCGCATTTTATAATATTAGTTGAGAAGAATGAAAAAAATTAGGTTAACACAACAAATACTTAGTTATTCTTTGCGAGAAATTACTAATAATTATTTTAGTGTACAGAAAATAAGAGAGAGAAGAGTGGAATACAAAAGCTGTTTATATTTTCGCTCTTACTTTTGAAGTACGTCCATGTCGATGATAGCATTTGATAAAGGATCCACTCCATAAATATACATGTCGGTCCTGAAATAAACATAGTATTAATCCTCTGACTCAGTATTAATCCTGACCCAATTAAATACTAATGAAATCATATCTGCGTGAATGTTCCTTGTTAGTTATAATCCGTGTGTCTACAAGTCTGGTGTTCATCGGTTTCTTCTATGCTAGCGTGCTCCATTGTAAGCCGCTCCATTGCAAGCATTAGGCGAGATGGCCAAATGCCAGCCAGTTTTCAAATTTAGAAAATTATTTATTTTAAAATATAGCTCACGCATCCACAGCAGCCTTCATGTTAGCCTCGAGCCGTCTCACTCTGATGTCGTATCCAGTAATGCCAGTTAGAGTTTGAGTAATGTTTTCTATTCCTCTTTCAACTTCCATTGGCTTCCCGCCCATGAGAAGAACTAATTGCTTATTCTCATCCAATACGTAGACCTGAAAATTGTATGACAATTAAATTAGTTATAAAAAGATATCAAAAAAGCATAAAGTAAAGTAGACATAAAATATAATATAAATTTTGATTATTATGAATATCAATTAACATAATCAACATAGCATGTTTGTGCTTTCTTGTGGTTCTGTTATACCTTTTGCTTTTCGCTTTATAATCAATTTAGCGGAACAATAAACTTACAAAAACGTTAGCGATAGCTGACTTTCCATCATCAGCTCCCTTTTTATCCGTAGCTTTGACGTCAAACCCAAACACCCGTCCTGCATCTCTTGTCAATGATGCTACGACCCTGACTTTGCCTGTCACTGGATCTATTGCAAAACGAGGAGCTTGCTCGTTGATAATTTGGTAACGTATGTCAGCGTTGATACCCATGTCTGCGTCTGTTGCCTGAAGTTATAGTTATTTGTATTAGTACGTTTCTAAAACAACAACGAACATTTTAGAAATAATTTTATTTGCCAAAAAGGTACAGATTTTGTTTGTTAATTACCTGTAACTGTATCACTTGATATCCAAACGGTGCTGTTGTAGGTATTGCAGTGACAAGTGGACGCCCACTGTTTGTAAATTTAGGAGCATTGTCATTTACATCCTTTATTCGGACAATCACTTTAACATCGAATTTGCTCATTCCTTCCAAAACTTCATCTGCTACAGGATAAATCATATGAGGCAACTCTCTGCTAACTTTCTGTCTTTCGCCTCTGACAATTATTTCATACACATCTCTCACTTCACGATCTGGGCTCCGTACTAAATACAACGTTCCATTCCTGGGATCAATAACGAAAGTTCGTTTTACATCTGTATCATTTTCGTTAAATATGTAATATCGCATCTTGAAGTTTTCATAATATTCAGTAAGATTTAAAGTAACTAGTTCCACTGGCGCTTGAACGTTTTCTTCAATTTCGAGTTCGTAGTAACGAGAAATGAATACTGGTTTGTCTATAAGTTCTAGATCGTCTGGCACGTCTGTGACAGTTAGCATTACAATAGCAGTAGAACTTAAACTTGGAGATCCTAAATCTGAAGCAACTACAGTAACATTATGAACAGACTGATTTTCATAGTCTAGTCTAGCTATTGTAGTGATTACGCCTTCTTTTGAGTCAATTGTAAACAAATTCATATGGTTTTTCTTCTGTGGCAGACTGTACAATATCAATCCATTTCCGTTGCCAATGAAATCAGTATCGTTTGCATAAACTCTCGTAACAATAGTTCCAATGGGGGCATTTTCTTCCAATGTTGCCTTGTATACTGGCAACATCATGACAGATTCAAAGTTGTGATTAGATATTTCACCTGCTTCAGGGTGTTTCCATTCAAGTAACTCATCATATGCGAAGAATTTCGGAGCATTATCATTTACATCTAATACTTGTACTTCAACACTTACTGAGGAAGATAGTTTTTTGTCTTGGCCGTTATCTCTAGCAACCACTGTCAAAATGTATTTATCTTCCTTTTCTCTATCTAGTTCACCATTTACACTAAATACTCCAGTCAGTGGAGATATTTCAAAAGGAAGGTCTTTATTTGGAGGATGAATAAAATAGGTCAAGTTAGAGTTTTGGCCAAAATCAGCATCACTAGCATCAACTTTTCCTAAAACTCTTCTAGTGTATTGAGCTTCTTCAACATTGAAATTGTACCAAGACTTCTTGAACATTGGGAAATGATCATTGACGTCTTTCACAAAAATTCTTATTGAAATGTGATCACTTAGATCACCACCGTCCAATGCGGATACATTTAACCTAAACTCAGATTCAGGAGGTAAACTTCGAGCAACTATAACATGTCCTTGTCTCTCATTAATGACAAAATATCTTTTAGGTTGTACTGCTTTTGATGGCAAAGTGTAAGGAGGTATGTATAATTCCGAAATAAATTCGTATCTTACTTGTCCATTCGAACCGCTGTCCATGTCAAGGGCGTGTAGTTTCAAAATTGTGGAGCCAATAGCAACACTTTCGGGTACTTCAAACAAAGGTCCTAATTCTTCTACTTTAAGTGCAAACTTATTTTTTGGTTTCGCTTCCACATTAATTATTCCACTGCTTTTATTATTTTTCTTCTCAGAGAATATTCTAATTTTAGATTTTTCGTCAGCTTCCAATAGCTCTACACTCTCTCCTAGTGGTACAACTATTTGACTAAACTTAGGGATATTATCGTTTTCATCTAAAATATTTATAGTTAGCTTAGCTTCCGAGCTAAGACCACCTCTGTCTCTTGCAATGATCTTTAGCATGTACACACTTTTCTCTTCTCGGTCCAATTTAGTGCCGACAAACGTAACTGCACCCGTATTTTCATCGACTGTAAAGAGTTCACGGCCTTCACCAAACAAAGTGTACATAAATACAGCATTCTGTCCAATATCAGCATCTTTGGCTTTAATTTTCGTGGCCATCTTGACTTCAGTTCTTCGTTTAGAATTTTCATTTATGAATCCTTCATAAACTGGGAATTCAAACATGGGGGGATTGTCATTATCATCGTCAACGTGTATTGTAACTTGATAAATGCCTGCTCCAGAAATAAGTCCTTTGGTAAATTCGGCAATCACAGTTAAAACATACGTGTCTCGTTTTTCTCTGTCCAAAGCTTTTTGTGTATAAATAGTTCCATCTTGTCCTGTGAAGTGACAAAACAAAAATATAGGCTTACACACTAAAAGTTTTTAAATAGCCGTAATTATTCATTCATTAATTGTCATTATACTATACCTATTGCAATTTCATCAGCAACATCTTGTTGATTTGCAATTAAGAATTGAATATTTCCGCTGCTATTAAGTGAACTCATGTTCACATGAAAGATTTGACCAATAGCTGCACCAGCAATATTTTCTTTAACATGAAAAACAAGCGGTGAGTGGGCACCTCTGAAAAAGGGAGGCAAAAGTTAAAATTGTACCAAGTTACGTTGAAAAATGTAATTCAAATTAGTAAAGGCTTTACTTCAACAAAACACCTCGCTCGTCGTTAACGTCAACAACATGAACAGTAGCGTTGGTAGCAATTGAAATATTGGCATTTTCTTGAACAGCAACTGCTTCAAAGTCATACATAGGTCTGTTATATTTAGACAGTTGATCTATCACAGTTATCACACCCGACCTTTCTTCTACAGCAAATGGCACTATAACAAAAAAAATATATATTAAACAAATCATTTAGTAAATAATTATCTCTAAAAAATTGCATAATAATTATGGTATTGTTTACCTCCTTCTTCATATCCATGCAACAAATCATATGACACGTCATGCTTGTCCATGGCATCATTGACCTTGATTTGTCCAATGCTAGTACCAATACCAACGTTTGAACCAACCCAAAATTCGTATGGTGATCCCACAAATCCAGGACCTTTACCTAAAATTATCAAATTTTATATCAAAGTAAGATAGGTCCTATGAAATGTTGTAAGAAATAATAAACTGTTTATGATCTATTTCTGTTTTCACCTTTTGTAGCTCTTGCAACATCTATAGTTACCACAGCTAAAGAATATCGTCTTTCGCTAGGATTCGCTGGCTGGTCTGATGCTTCGATGAACAACGCATGTCTACCTTCTATTATAGGCGATTCAGCCACACTCACTTCTCCGGTCTTAGCGTCGACTTGGAAAGGCGATGTAATAGTCAAATTGCTAGTTCTTTGCAAATCATATAGAACCATTCCATTCCTTCCTAAATCCGGATCAACAGCTTTTACTTTTCCAATAAACGAGCCAACTGGAGCATTTGACTTTACTATAAACTCATATAGATTACTTGGGACAAAAACTGGATTATTATCATTTGCATCAAGCAGTGTGACTTCAACATTGACAAAAGACATCAACTGATCATCGAAAAATTCGATATTTTCGCTCTTAGTTCCCAGTTTGTCAGGAAAAACATACGTTGTTTTGTCTTTTAGAGTAAAAGGTCTCTGAGTAGTAGGTGTGCGCCTCCATTTTGACATACGGTGTTTCTCATAGAAAGTACCTACTACGCTTGGATTCTTTTCTTTGGCATACACCTTCATTCGAAGCGATGCATGAACTTCTCTATCGAGAACGGTCTGAAAGAAGCAGGTTATTTTATTATTTCATCTTAAAGTAGCTAATTAATGATTACAATGTTCAATTTTAGCCATTTAGAGAGTGAAGCGTCTATGTCCAGTTCCGCGAAAATGCTTTCGTATCTCCGGCGTCTGTTCAGTTGTCATCCTATATAGGTCGCATTTCTCAAGCTGTTCTCATAAAATTTTGTGAGTATGTTAAATAATTATTCAGACTCGGTTTAATAGACAATAGACAATAATTTATTTGTGGCAAAAAACACACAGAAAACAGACAAAAACTTAACTAGAAAAGGTGGAAACTTGGCTTTTTGCCACAAACCGGCCGCAACTCAGCATGGTGCTCGTTGTGTCCAACCAGCGCTGGTCTTCCGTTGCGACTGACAAATGACGTATGAAATGACATGAAATGTATGTAATGACGTTTAGAAATGCAACTTGTAGAAGAGGATAGCCGAACAGACACCCCGGCTGCTGCAACATCTTCAGCTCACAGAGCAAGTTAGTTATCCTGTTATTTCATTGGAAGGATAAAAAAAGTTCAAAGTACAATCTTATTGCAAGTAAAAAATAGTGTTTAGAAATTATTTTCATGTCAGGATCATCTACTCACTTGGTTCCTGACAGTAAGCCAGCCACTCCTCGGGTCGATCGAGAAAGCTCCTTCTGGATCGCTGAGCTGGTATGTGAACTCGCCGTTATCTTCTTGGTCTTTATCTGTTGCCATTACTTGTAGAACACTGAAACCTGTTGAACAAATGATTCTTTAGATTTTAAAAACTGACATCGATTAAATTAGTAAATTAGTAATAGTTCAATTTAATTATTCGAACATATCTATGGTAAATAAAATTATTAGTTTCTAGGAATGTTCTTTTTGTTAGTTCATTAAGCCTGCATTTAACACGCAAGTACATGTTTCTTGCGTATGATAACAGTCATAGTAATAAACAAAGTTATGAATTATATTATAACTTATATCCTCGTATACTGTCTTAATAATAACTTATTATAACCTCCAAATAGCTTGGAATGAAACATGGTGCTGTCACAACCTCTAATGCTTACGAGTACAATAATATTTATCAATTTTAATTAAGTGTTAAATTATTTTCTTTTTCTTTTTAAATGACTTATTTCGACAACAAGTTCGATCTATCGAACTTGTTGTAAATGACTTATTTCGTCTTGCTTGTTTATCGATTGGCGACTTACCCACGTGACGATTTTTGACTCGAAACAGCGGAGTATATTATTAAACCATAATTTTCTCTGAACTTATCTACTGACCATTTGGTAGATTCTCGACGATGCTGATATTATAGAAGTCGACTTCGAACTCCGGCAAGTTATCATTCAGGTCTAATATCTCGACCTCCACTCGCGCCTGCGCAGTCTTCAGCGGGTTGTCTACCTGGGACGCTTGCACTTGTAGCACGAATGTGTTTGCTGAAGGAAAAGTTTAAAATTATTGTGGGATTTTGAAAATTGTGAAACAACAGCAGTAGCACCACTAGTATTCAAAATATGTAAATTTGCTTTTAATTGTATCATGTGGCATAGAATTAGGCGTATGACTGTCTATCTATCAATTAAAAGTGAAATGTCGGTTAAAATTCAACAAAAAGTTATAGACACCAGACCTGTATATTCCCATCGTTATCCTACGCTAGTCAAACTTAAAAGTTTACACATCGAATTACAAACAAAATTAGATCATGCCAAAGAGAGCTGAAGAGAAGCATATTAAATATTAAAAGCATACATAAAATATCTCATAAACCTGTAAGAGCAAAGACTAATGTCACTGATGCTGTTCATCACTGCAAGAAACTCAAGTGGCACTGGGCTGGTCATATCGCTCGCCTGACAGACAATCGATGGACGCGTAGACTGACAACTTGGAACAGCCCATCGGGTACGAGAAAGAGAGTCAGAACAATTGCCCGGTGGGCAGACGATTTAGTCCAAGTTTCTGGCGACCAGTGGATGACTACAGCAAACAATCGGGACAGCTGGAAATCTCTAGAGGAGGCTTTCATCATCGACTAACGAGAGGTTCTTGTTAGGTTAGTTAAGATTTTACATAATACCTAATTTTTTTAGTAAGTTATTTAGTAATTACCTTTTTTTTAAATGTGTTGTAATTATTAACAAGAAAAATAAGTTTTTTTTAATTATTTATATTTATTTTATAAGTGGCTACTTGGCGGTAGTGGAAGGCTCCAGACCCCTATGTCTTCTAATTAATTGTTTACCTTATAATATTCTCTTATCATTCATGTAGTTTTTAAATGGGATTTGAATTTTTCTTGTGCCTAAAACTTTAAACATTTCATCTAGGCACGTGATGATTTAAATACGAATATATGTATATACTAGCTACAGCTACACCCTACTGGATATACATTAAATAAATTAACTTTTTTCCCAAGTCTAAATTTCCCTGCTTCTTATTGTAAACATGTAAAATTTAACTATAAAATAGAAATGTTAACGATTGTGTGTTACTTCTTTACATTTAAACGGATCTATGATTGATTAAATTCAGAACAGAGAGCCATAATAGGCTACTTCTTAACCGTGAGTAACTCGTAACACCACGGGACACGGCTAGTTTTACATAAGAGAAGTAACACTATCACCGTACGCATATTTTAATTCATCATCCTAAATTCGAAAACTGCCGCCTGTAACATTTTCAAATAAATAGAAATTTAAAATAAGCTGTACCTGAGACCCCAATATTGAATGTTTTTAACCGAAATAGCTACGTTACGTAAAATCGTTCAAGTTCGTGTAACCTTTGCCCTGATCTTGGTTCTTGCCCCGAGAAGTGGTGTCACAGAACGTGAGAGGACGTAGAAATCCAATTAATCATTAAATTGATTGCCATTCAGGTTATAGTCGCAATCAGGTGGGGCTCAGTCGCCGAGTAGATGTATTTTTCCAGAGACACAGCTTTTGAAATTTCAATTTGCTAATTAAAATGTTATTAAAATATTTTTCATGCTTTACTAAGAAACAGGAATTCCAAGAGGTTTTTTTAAATCTATAGTTTTTCGGCGTAATTGGTGAAACGTTCAAATTTTAATTTAAAGAGGATTTTCGACTTACTTTTTGCGTTAGATTCGTAGTACGCAGTGTTAAATATTTTATAGGACCATTTTAATTATCTACATTGCCTCGGTGGCTCAGTCGGTAGCAAATTTGCCTTCGAGATTAGCGACATAGGTTCAATTAGCACCTAATAGGAAGTCAAGTGATTAACAATTGTGTTTGTTTTATGTTTGAGTGTTAAGTTCATCAATTTTTTTTTTTTTTTTTTTTTTTATGGATGACTCTATGCTGTTGGCCACTGAGGCCTCGACAGCGTACCGGGCATTAGGCAAGCGCAGATGGCGCAGGGCCTCAAAAATGCTTACAAACTATGGGCGACGAGCGCAAGGGCACCTCTGAGGTACGGCCTCGGCTTGGGCTGTCGCCGAGGGAGGGGCGTCGAATTGCCCTGGCAGCCCAGAAGGGGCTTGCTCTAGGGCCCTAACGGGGACGGTTGAAGTTAAGGTTAAAAACAAATAAATTATTATTAACAATGACTCGACCGCCTTGTTCGGAAAGGGAACCTCACCTCAGAAGAACAGGCAAGAAACTGAGGGGCGTAAAATAAGCGAACACTACGAGCTAACTAACCGATCTTCTAACAGACCTTGTAGGCAGTCTTCGACCTCGCCGGCGAGGTCGGTGTATGACAGTGTACCTTTGGTAACCGACGCCTATACCAAAAACTGAATACTTCCTGTTGCAAGGAGCTGCCGGGTCGGACGACCCCAGCGCCGCCGACGTGACGACGGCGATGGGGTCGTCCGGGTCGCCTAGGATGTTCCTAGGGCGCCTACGGAGAGGGGGAGGGTCTGTGGGATCTACGGAGTAGTCCACGGTGCGAGTGACAAGAGGGTTGGGGTGGTGAGGGGCTCTATCAAAGTAGCGCCGGGAGAGAAACTTGATGTACTGACGGATGGAGGGAAGTTCGAGATCGCAATGCAGGTCGGCGTTACGCTGGTACCAGCTAGCTCCGACTGCCTTGCGAATGAACCTATTCTGAAGGACCTGGAGCTTGTCCTGGTCTAGGGAGGAGGCATGAGCGAACACTACTGAAGCGTACGTCATGACGGGGCGGATGCACATTTTGTAAATAGTCACCTTATTCCTAAGGGACAATTTACTCCGTGTGCCTACGAGGTGGTGGAGTCGGCCTAGAATGAAGGCCGCTCGGTCCCGGACTATCTGAATGTGTTTCGAGAAGGTGAGTCGTCTATCGAGGGTCACGCCAAGGTATTTGGTGGAGGTAGCCCAAGGGACGGGCTGACCGTGAAGCACGAGTTGCTCCCGGTTGAAGGGCTTGGTGGGGTGAAAGTACATGGCTGCACTTTTGTCGGGATAGTTCATCAATTAAAGAGATATAACATATCGTCACGCATTTCCCTAGGGGGCTGGCAGAGGTGTAATACAACACCCACATTTCGCCGTACGATATTTAGTCCCAAATGTGGAAGCGGGTGAGCCTGTCGCCATTGGTTACTTGGTTTGCGATCAGCCAGACGACCGAGTGTGCAAAAACAACTTTTGAACAAAAAAGTTATCCGCCGATAAAACTATAAAGCGAAGTATAATTTATTTAACCTAAATAACTAAGTTCTTAAACTAAAGTTAGTTTACTTAAGTAATTTTGAGTCAGCGCCAAATTTAGGTACTTACCTGTACTTACTCGTATTTACGTATGCCGCCGCCGAGCATCACGCTGCACGTAATTAATTAATTTGCTTGCTTGGCGCCGATTCAATTTACTTAGGTATACTTACATTAGTTTAAGAACTTGGTAATAAATTATTAATTGCTTCTCAGGTTTTACGTCAATATAATTTTTTGTTAAAAAGTTTTTATTGAATATTTTTTTGTGGGTTCAAAAGAGGCTGATCGGTCTAAACTCGGCATTAAAATCTGTGAGTGTAAATCATCCCTATTTTCCCACCGTTAGGGCAAGGTTTTTTTTTCAAATTTAAATGAGACCATTTTCGAGGTATACCCTATACTACAAAAGAATAATGACCAAAATCGGACTACTCTATAAAAAGTTATGCGTGATCACACATAAAAAAAAAACGCGTCGACTTGTAAACCTCATTCGTTTCGTCGGTTAAAAATGTCCCGAATATTTTACTTACATTTGCGCCACGTAACATTTTACATTTTACCTACCATTTTTCGTGTTAGCTCTCTGTGCATTTCATACTCAGTGCCCACTTTTATTCAGCAAATTGATTGCTTTCTACAAATGGAGGAAAGTAGGGCCGAAGTTACTAGGACGACTTAACGTAAAGCTCGAGTGTTCAGTTTGAGCCACATTTAACAAAAACTAGGGTAATTAATTAATGTTTTAATGGATTGCTTGTTTATTAAAATTGTATGTTATTGGTAGGTTCAATAAAGTTTCGAATTACTTGGTTTGAGTTCAAGTAGGAAAAGTTATTTAGGTATAACATGTATTCAGGTATAACCGGAAAATCTGTTTGTTATCACAGTTTGTTATATTTCAATGTATAAACCTGTGTTATGATTTACGGTCGCCCTAACTGAAGATTTATTCAAACTTTAGTTTAATCAAGTTAAGTGTTAAATTCATTTATCGATTAATAAGCGGCAAGTGTTTTCTTAAAATGATTTTTGGTAAAGTTTTGTGTAACAGAAGCAGTTTAAGGAATTACAATACAATATAATTTATTTCACACAAAAAACTACAATGAAAACCTTAAAAATTAACATATTATATTTACATATCTATATATCTACTATTAGGAAGCGATTAAGCGACAATTTAATAAGTTAATAGTTAATAATTTAAGTAAATATATTAAATTTACTATTCTGTTATTGTAAGGTCGTTGGTTGACCTGAAATGTAAAAATAAAATAAATAAATGATATATTTGATAAATTTTTGAATTACTGTTAATCGAGCGGAAAGCATGCCGCGCGTTTTAAATGTTTACCTAAATGTTTTTAGCTTTAAAGAATTATCTCGTAACGTTAATAGAGCACTAAACATTATTAAATGAATTACTAAATCATAGTTTGTCACTTTAATCAATGTGACAATTGTGATCTTGCAATTTGTGATAAGTAATCACGTGATACCCGGCGACGACCACGCCATCTTGACTTAAGTTAACATGGGCGGGTCGTGGCAAGGCAAGAACACATTTGCTTGCAGAGTTTTGCCGAGGTATCTTACAAGAACTATTTCAATTATTGCTTAAAACTTTGAGGCTTTTGTAATTGTTCACTAACATGAATAAATGAAATGAAATTTTTTCACTAAAAATAGGGTAGGGTACAATGGTCTTAGTTATTTAAAATATGTTCTCGTATTTTGCCGTTTTTCGGCAAAAAAGTGAGTTGACATGATTGGTGTTTTCGTTATTGAACTGTGTAGTCCACTCATGCCGAAATTTCAGAATATCCAAAACAGTAAAAAAAGGCAACGTCACATATCATCCGTAAGTCTTAAATATATTTTTATGTGCTTTAAAAAGCTAATAATTGTAATTAATTCTTAATGTCAACAGAGCGAAAAGTTGCTGAAAAAAGTGTTGCCACAAGGTATTTTTAAATTTTCCCTTTAATAAACTTTAGGTTTCGTATGGATCCAGTTTAGCCGATCAGTGGACAAAAATAAATTCGACAAAGTAAAAATGAAAATTAGTGAAAACTTCGTAGCCCATATAACAATTTGCTCTGTGCACCTTCGCAAGAAAGAAATATACGTAACAGTGAAATATCCTGACAAGCAGGCGTCAGTTTTATTTTTATGTAAATGTAATGTTATTTTATTGTCGAAAAAATAAATTAAATGTATGATGTAAATAATGATAGTGTGTAAATTTATGTGTAAATAAGATAAAATCAATAGTTAAAATCAATACCTAGTAATCCCTTTACTATTGATTTTAACGCAAATTCGTACTATTGATTTTTACTTAAATTCTTACCTTTTACCTACTCTGATTTTAGTTAAGGTTTACATACAATCTATAATATTAGTTTGTAGAATAGTGTCATGAATGGATCTGGGTAAGGCTTTGTGTGTAGTTTAGCTCTGGCCTAAGCTGGCCCAATACTTTGTTTCCGGTCTTGTGATTTCTTTAAACTCTGATCGTTATATAATTTACCCAACTAAATCGGGTAACCTCTTTTAATGACAAGTTCACCACGTATAGAAAAAAAGGTTTTATTAAGGTACCAAAATAAATTTGACACGTTTCGAAATCGTGTTTTGTATGAAGACTATCCTTCTGGACCTATGTAATAGAGCATATTCTGTGCCTAAAACCCCTTCTGCCCGATTCCTTTATCAGGTCAAATCCGACTTGGAGTGGTTAGGTTAGAAGGCTAAGGCGGCTTCGTGGTTATTTTTTTTTATAACAACCCGTAACCTGCCCTAATTAAATTACTTGGCTAGGCAAGTAGTCAATATTGTTGATCCAAGCCATTTTGCCTAGTCGTTTGTGGCTTAATACCATTAGGAAGCTAGTTGAACGGCGCCGTTTAGTAAAAAGGCTAGGCTGTTAATGGAACCGCAAATTAAGCTGTGACATATAAACAGCTAATTGTAGTAAGTTGCGCGTTTAAACTACCCGCCTGAGTTACATTTATTAAATAAACAATTTTGACCAGATTTACCTATATTGTCCGTCTTAAGATATACTTACGTTCAGGGGCCTTATTCTGAAACATGCGATATTATTTTTATTTCTCGATTTTAGGGTTGACCTCGTAATAAAAGTTGTTCATAATCTTATATCTTTAAATGAGCAATTCTTGTATATATATATATATATAATTGGAATCTCGGAATCGGCTCCAACGATTTTCATACAATTTAGTATATAGGGGATTTCGGGGGCGATAAATCGATCTAGCTAGGAATATTTTTTAGAAAATGTCATTTTATTCGTGTTTTATCGATAATCAACTTAAACATAAACTTGAAAGAAAAATAACAAATGGGAGGCGTTTGAGTAGTCTCAACTGAAAAATATGACTCTTCCTGACATCTATTGGCGAATAATTATAATTCTATTTTTTGTGAGCAACTAATTGCTTTAACGACACAACAGCAGATGGCGTTGTTAAGTAACACGAAATCAATGAGTGTTTGCTTTGAGGTTAGACTAAAATCAATTGTTTATTTTCCAAAAAACACAATTAAAAAAAAAAATACCGAGCAAAGCTCGGTCATCCAGGTACTTATGAGTAAAATGACCCCATATATTTTATATATTTTGATACATACTTAACTAGATATTAACACCCAGACATAGAACATAATAAATATAATATATATTATGTTCGATATAGACGTGACCTAAGTACCTACTACAAATATATTACTCAAACATACTTCGCGCCCTCAAAAGGTAATAAGAAGAAGAAGAATTTACCCGGCAAGTTGGTTTCGCTGTCCAAGTCGATCTCCTTCTCGAGGAACAGCGTCCCGTTGAAGACGTCGAGGTGGAACAGCCGGCGCTCGTTGCCAGCCACCAGCTCGTAGCGCAGCGGGGAGCTCGCGCCCGCGTCCTGGTCGTACGCGCGGATCGCCTCGGGGAAGAGGAGCTCTTTGTGGATGCGCTTACCCTAGAATTATCGGAAGAAAAAAATAGTGCGTGGAGTCCCTCCGCGCTGAAGAAGTGAAACTTGTGTGTATCTTTCTTTCTCTCTCCCTCTTGCGTTGGAATATTGGATGCTACTCGTTGCTAACGCTCGCGCTGCTGGCATGTAACAGGTATACTACGCGCATGCGTTCGAGTGACACGCATTCTCACTCGCTCTGTCTCTTTCCATTCCCCCTTCCCAGGAGCGTTAAACGTTTAACGCAACTTTGTTGGAAGTCGCATTTGAAGTTTCACTTCAAAAACAAAAAACCTAGCTGGAAATTGTTGTACCCTCTGTCACTTTCACTATCAAGACGATTCAAATGACATCTCACGACTCGAATTCCATTAAGCTGTTTAGGCTGTAGGGCATGCCAAAGTGCACATACATAATTACATACATACACTCGAATAATGTAATTCTCCTTCTTGTGCAGTCAAGTAACAAAAAAAAGTTAATTGCTAGGCAAAGCTGTAAAGTTGTTTTTTGGCGTTATTACTTGTATTGAAACCTGAGCAAACGAATATTTGAGGATTCAAGGGAGTCTAGGGAAAATATAGAATCCTGAGCGTAGTGAGGGTTTCAAAATTACGAGGCGCCGAATAAATTTGCTGCCGACGGAAACACACAACTTTTCACCTCACTACAGCGAGAAAAATTATGTTTTTTTTTCCATGCAATCGTGCTAGCCAGTGTGACTATTTTAAGGGACCACTTTTAAAAACTCTTTCATATAAAGATAAAATGCACTTTTGGACTGAGATTTCGAATGATAAATAGAAATTTTCCGAGCTTGTGTGGTGACAAGGAAATTGCTCAGGTGATATCTACCAACCAGCACTGAGCCAGCATAGTGACGAACGGCTCAATCACCCTCGATGTAGGGTAATGAAGAAGAATGATGAACAAACGGCTTCTTTTAAGGATCCTATATTCAAAACATACGAGTAAAACGGGACCCTATGACTAAGACTCCGCTGTACGTCCGTCTGTCATCAGGCTGTATCTTATAAACCTTGATAGTTAGACAGTTGAAATTTTCACAGATGATGTATTGTTTTGCTGTTACAAAAACTAAAAAACAGAATATAATAAATTTATGAGGTCTCTTATGTAACAAAGGTGATTTTTATCCGTTTTTATAGATAATGGTACGGAACCCTTCGAGCGCGAGTCCGACTCGCACTTGGCCGGTTTTTGGTCTTTATTTTAGCTATGCAATGAGAAAGATGGTGTCCTTCCTGATGATTAAAACTTACCAGTATAGGATAGAACTCGGGTATCTGCGTGCGGTAGACGTCTTTCGTGAACTTGGGAGGAAGGTCGTCATTGTCCTGAACCACGATATGGACAGTTGCGTTCGAACTTCGAGGGGGAGAACCGCGGTCCTGAAAAAAACAGCAATGAATTATTATTAATCTTACTGGTTCGCCAGAAGGTAGGTAATGCAGTAAAATTAAAAGACTGTCTGACGAATTGGTTCATAATAGTCTAGTTTCGCTAGATCTTTGGGTAATTATTATTTGTTCTGTGCTAGTACAACCAAACAAGTCTAAGACCTATCTAAACTACCTATAGCTTCATCGATGAGACATTCGTACAGCGCTCAATTTCAAGTAGCATTCGTAATTAATATTAAGGTAATATTTATTTATTTTTGGTATAATGTTTCGGTATTCCACTGAAGGTTTGCCAAAACGTTTCATTTCAGGCAAGAAGCGACCTTGTGATTCAATTAAAAGATACTTTGCCATCCTACGATGTTATCAGAATTAAGAGGCTTGGATTCCTCTGAAATTGTCTCAAACAATTATCTTAGAGAGGGAGCGTTAAACCTTCCCGGATCTCGGCAACTATTAGGGTATTTCTTTGAGATCATGTTTTTTTTGTTACATTTGACTTATTTGCCATTAAATACGCGCGCTATTACCCGCGATAAAAAGTTGCCTATGTGCTATTTCAGGTTAATCTATCCCTGTGCTTAATTTCATCTAGATATTATGTTTAGTCGTTTTGGCGTGATTGAGTAACAAACATTATACATCTAAACTCGAAGCAGAAGAATTTAATTAGGTTTTTTTTTATTGTTTGTTCCCCTGCAACATTTATGTCTGTCTCAATAAACTTGTTAATAAAGGCACAAGTCAAATATGACAAAACAAAATACTTACTTACCAGAAAAATCACACGAAATAACACAATCATACAGAAATACCCATTACTCGTGTCAATTTTCTGTCGAGACTTATCGTGTTCTACATTTGCAGATTAAATTTTAGGTAGTTTTGGATTCATTAAGAAGTTTCCTGCTACGCTCTCGGAAGTAATTATAATTGTTGTTTGATAGTTGATAAATCATTTCTATTTATCCTTGTATATAAAGTAAAATTCTATGAAGGGTAATCCCTTTGAGAACCGGTATAATCGTTTTTACTATTATCAATGGGCTTCCAAATACCTGTTGGCAATCTAATTAGGACCCGAGGCCCTACCAGACAAGTTGGAGACGCTTCCAAGGGGTTTCTATTTCAACAATTGTTGACGCTGCTGATTGAGTAAGTTGACAATAAAATTACTTGACATTTATTTAGCTCGTATTTTTTCAAAAGGCGTGACGATATGTTATGTATTTTTTCCAAGCGATGACAGCCTAGTTGGGAGAAGGTCCGCCTCTCAAGCCAGAGGGAGCGGGTTCGAACCCAGCCGACGGCACGCACCAATTTGTTCATTGTGTGAACATAATTATGTGCGTATTGTATGTCATCTGCTACATGACTGGAGCCCGGTGTATGGCGACAGGCTCGCCGCCTGTCATATTTGGGACTGAATATCGTCCGACGAAGTGAGGGTGTTTTATTACACCTCTATTGACGAATATATAAATGACAATAATGCATGCAAATAAATGTTATATTAATAATTATTATTTCTGACCTCAACTTTTGCTTCAAATACGTTATCACATCGTCCTCCTCTCTTCTAACTTGCTGTGCCCGACGGGGTCCGTTAGACTTATGTACAACTTAATACAATTTGTGTTATACCATCATGTACGGTACGAAAAAAGCAATAAATAAATATGAATCTGAATCTACCAGCCCTCTCGGGGGAAAGGCGTGACGATAAGTATTTTGTCCAATCAGCAGCTGCTGTTCGAGCGTTAACAATTGGAGAAATATACTCGTTTGAAAGCGAATACAACTGTTGAATGGTTTCTGAAATAACGATGTAGGTCTGTAACAAACTAGTTCTCCTAATCTGTTTTCAATGTACTCAATATTCTCTTTATTCTTAACAAATGTATTCACACGTCACATCCATACTACATACCATACAATATTATAAAATCAACAGTAACTGTAAACTGAAAACTGATAGTAACTCACCGAAGCCGAGACAACGAGCAGGAACTCCTTGTCTCCTTTATCGTAGTCGAGCGCTCGCGCCAGCACCAGCGCCGGTTTGTGTGAACTCTCCAAGGCGAAGTGTGAATGTGGGTCGCCGGAGACGATGCTGTACTGGACGTCGGAGTTGGGCGTGTTGGGCTTGTCGCGGTCGAAGGCGTGGATGCCTTTGAAAATCGTTAGCCCTGAAACGATAGATAGCACGATTTCGAAAATCAGGTATTGAAGCTATGATACACGGTTTCACACGTTATCTTATAAAACAGTTTTAACTAATAAATAAGGACGCTCCTAGACAGTCCATTATTTTACTGCAATACTGGCCGGCAATACCGGCGATATAGCCGACTGTAGCCCGGCCACCATCAGCCAAGCTAGAAGTGTATGAACAAATGGCAGGCCAGTGTTGCAATAAAAACATGGCTTGGAGCGTCCCAACTAGTATTCGCCTCAAAAGGAGTTTTTACTTCCATATATTGTATATTATCTCTTCACAGCTTCTCCTTCAATATCCCTAATATTTTTAGAAATGAAATAGAATTTATTCACTAAAATTAGGGTATTACAATGGTCTTAATCATTTAAACCATGTTTTCCTATTTGCCGTTATTCGGCATGTGAATTTGGTCACATCTAAGAATTAATATAGGTTTATAACAAAATAAAGAAAAGTAATAAAAATACAATAGATACAAATAAAAATTAATGTGACCACACATTATTTTTTATTTGTACCTATTGTATTTTTATTACTTTTCTTATTTTGTTTACAAAGTTCAGAATAATATAACATATTTTGATTTAAAAATGATATTTGCAGAAACTACTTGCTTGCAAACTTTCATGAAGATTGGATCAATGCTACTCAAGTTATCGTTAAAAAAACAAATGCGGAGATGTTCCAGTAGACTCAGAGACAAGTGCCAACGTATTTTGTCAGTAATGTTATTTTGCTTTTTAGCTTTTAAAATACCAGTATGTATGTACAACATACAACTGTATATCCAAGTTGTAACGATTTATTTTTCAAGCTAATATTATATTACAATTGAAATACAGACAACAATTACACGAGGGATCGCAATAAATCCACGTCTCAAACTTCGATCGTCTCCAAATGAAAACAGACAATTTATTTTAAAGCCCTAAATACGTCTGGATTGGAACCGGGTCGTGTAATACCTAAAATGTTTAGCTTTTCTATTGAGACGGAGACAAGCTCGTAAAGCATCGTTATTTTGTCAAAGATGTTTTGGTTTTCTAGCTTCTAGCTTTTCTGTCTTACCATCAGATAGCAACAAGGATGAAGTGGCCACTACAAACAGAGAGCCCCTACAAGGTGGACCGACGATCTGCAGTCTTAGCATACGCAACGCTACAATGGTATGTCAACTCTTTTTATCGAGACAAACGTATGTTTACACATAGTCTTGTCACATTCTCTCATGAAAAAGATACGAGAAGAATTATGTCGCTCATGCATGCTAGGGGTGCTGGTAAGAGTCGCGCGGGACCGGTCGCTGTGGAGATCATTGAGAGAGCTGAGCTGATGAAAAAAGGCTGACCTGTTGGTGTCAGTTCGTCGACGACAACTTCGTACGGCGTGTCCAGGAACCTCGGGACGTTGTCGTTCACGTCCTCGATGTACACCGTCACTGATAGGTACGCTGAAATCTGGAATAAACACATTCTCATTAGCATAATTATAATTGTTTACTTAAAAACTAGTGACTCTGTGAGTAGTAGACTTCGCGGCCGACGTCTATCTTCATGTACAAGTCGCATTCCTCAACCGATATTTGTACAGTTTTCTGATCAGGCTCGATAATTATACAGAATTTGTGAACCTACTCACACAATTTCAAGAGAATCGGTTAAGAAATGCGATTTGTAGAGAAAGACAGAAATCCAGACAGACTTCTGACTTACTTACTTACTTACTTACGAAAGCATTACATAATGTTGAAGCTGAAGCACAGACGCTTCGCTCGCCAACAATCGCTCGATCAGTCATCATGTTTCTTACCTACTTGTTTAAAGGTTGTTCTATTCAAATGTTAGGTAAAACCCTTCCTATCTTCTTTTCAAACTTTACACCCATTGATCTGTTCAGTTCACAATTGACCACTATGATTTTAAAAGGCTGTTCTATCTTCCTAAGAGACAAAGGCGTCTCTGTAATCCATTTAGGTGCATAGTTTTTCCGTAGCCTCAAGCAATAAAACTAAAGTAAGACATAACTCCGCACGTTCACTGCATGGTGTCACAGTTCATCGACTTCAGTTTTATGTGCAAGCTGTAAATTTAACGTATAGGTTTCTTGTGTTGTTTTACGCTTTTAGTTTGTACTATAAATTTGGGATGGACATTAAAAAAATTGGGTTTATAAGTATCAACTATGACCTATACTTAGTTTGAAATGTCACAGTCATGAACACTTCCCGTTTACCGCACTTCTCCCTTTACTAATAAACGTTGGACTTTTAGCCTCGGAATATCGTAGTTGACTTTGGCACATATTTCAAGTTCAAAGAAATAAAAAAGAATGATACATTTGCAGTTTTTTTTTGTAACCCGATCGAAAAAAAGAATAAACACCCCCTCCTTAATAACCACGACAACGTTTAGTGCTAAAGGGGTTCTGTTTAAGTGGTAAGTAGTAGCAAAATACTTTAGAAAAGGCTACTTTCTGTTCAATAGTAGATTACTAGTATTAGTTAGTTGGCCTGGGAAAATGAGACACGAGTTGATTATTATGTCTTGAGCATCTAACTGGTTGCATTTGCGCTCGAGACTAAATAAGCATACTTAATTACCTATAGATACCCACGGGAGCGACAGTCAGTACCTAGGTACAGATATGGTAAGAAGACTAAGTACAGGTAAACTGACTTCGTTCTGACTAAGCAATCTGACTGTCCACTGGCTGACTCTCGAGTTGAGTGAGCGGCGAACTGTAGCAAACAAAACTAAATGAGTCAGCAAGCGATACGCCGCGTCGCACCGCGAACAGCGTACAGTACGCTGGCCGGATAGGTACTCTGCTTAATGTCATTATAAGGTGGCTAACTGGAAGCAAACAGTCAGCCGCTGACAGTTTAATACTTAATAAGGACGAAGTCTAATTCTTGTCCAACTGCCCAAAGGCGTAATGTTATTTGTGACACGTTATTTGACGTGACGTGTTATTTGTTATGTCTGACAATCCTCGCTCAAAGGTTAAAACAGTAGCAGAAGACCGTTAGGCTTGGACATAACTCCACCAACAAGAGCAACTTAACAGTATGAAAAAACACGGTCCTCGCTTTCACAAGCCGTTTATCCTAAATTACAGTAGTACCTACAGTGTCAGATTTCCAGTCTTAGTCGCCCTAGGCCGTGCAGCGCTAGCCACCCCTTTTCTCAGCTCCCAGAATTAGATAAGTAGGTACCATCGTGGCGGATTTACAAATGTCCTGCCAGTAGACTATTCAATTCGCAACGTCTAGCACATGGTTTAAATTTAAGTAATAATTTATTATTGGTGTGGTTAGTGTATATTTACATAACTACAAGATCGTGCGGAACCTCGGTCCAACTTGCACTTGGCCGTACTTTATTTTGTAATTTTTGGCCGCCCTAACATCTGACCGCCCTAGGCCCGAGTCTTAGGAGAAATCCGCCATTGCGTACTTACTTAGTTAGCTGATTGCAACTTACCAAGTCATCGCCAGCATCGAAGTCGCACCCCAGTCTGAACTTGACGACATTCTGTGGCGTGTCGCTGTCGACCAGCGAGTCGACGCTCTGCGCCAACACGACGGACACGTGTGTGCGGTTCAAGTCGCGGTATGTGAACAGGTGCGCGTCTTCTTCCTTGTCTACTGGTTGGAGGCTCAGGTTCTTCCTGGAATGAGAGAAAGGGGTCTAGATAGCAGATTTTAGTCATTGAGGAACGCTGGTAGAAGAATTTTATCTTACCCAGATACAGAGTTCTGGCGTTGGTTCTTGGTAGGTCAAATCTGTGTAAGCATTCTGACTTCTATTTTTCAAGATCTATTTGAAGGCACAATAATGAGGAAAATACTCGTAAGATCATGGCGCAATGGTAAATTACCGTGATATGTTTATTTTATTTTCAGGTTTTCGGGTAGGGATCGTCTTACGAGAGAAACTTAAGTCCCGTGGCAAAAAGTTGAACTAGGAAAAAGTGGAGGCTAGCAATAACAATTCCCTCACATGACCGTAGCACCACGTCTGGGACACTTCTTTCATGAGACTTTAGATTTTGAAATAGGCACAGAAGAAAAAAATTGAAAGTCCCTTGTATTTTACATCTTGACCAAACACCGTAAAACGGTGTTAATAGAAACAGTAGGGTGAATAGAAACCAAACTACGACTATTTTTATCGTTCAAAATCTAGGAAATATGAAAAAAGAAAATTTATAAAATTGTAGTTATTTTAGTACTTAATCAATTAATTGATTAAAAGTATTTCAAAATTTAAAAAAAAATACGATAAATTCACCCCGTTTAATCCGGTAGTTAATCAAGTGACATCTAACAAAATTTGGATGAACTAACACAGGTATAGAAACCAGACAGACAGTAACGGCAACTTAAACATCCTTGAGCGTGGAAAATAAAGTTCATGCCTTAGAACGTAGTTCTTTATGTAATCGCTAGATGGCATTTATAACAATAAAACAGTAACATTTATAATGATCGGCCTCGAATTTGTTTTAGATAAAATCCAGTACTGTACAAAAAGATACTCACACGCAATTATAGCTTTAAGTTTAAGCCAAATTAAGTGGTGGCATTTTACAATGACATAATAACGACCTAACCTCCATTATGTCAGGTTATGAGATAATTCGCGGCTCACACGGTCCGGAAATATTCCGGAAACGTCCCGGAGTTAAGTGTGAAAAAGACCTTATGTAAATAGTCTATTGTTTACGGCAATCTTTAAACTAAAAGGTTAGCAGTTATTAGTGTCAATGGTTATTAAGATTTACTTGGTTGATATAATTTTTAAGACTCATTTTTGGTTTAGAGAACATGTACCTACCTACCATCTTTTTTGTAATTGACAGTGGGGGAAAATCTTCAAAAGATGCCCGGCTGCATAGGACTGCAACCGGGTTTTGTCAGGTTTGACCCACCAAAATTTCCTCTTTGGTCCGTCTCTGTGCTTGACTGATTTTACCGGGATCTCCATAGGAACGCATAGGTGCACTAGAGTACGTTCCCTGAGGTACCTTACCTAGACCCTTGGTCTCTCATCCCTCCCCACAACAATGCAAGCCATACCGGACAGTGTCCTCTCTGAGTCCGTTTGAAAGGATTATCTCCAAATCCGATCACCCAAAGTCCCTTCTTGGCCAGTCCGACCCTGCACCTTATGTTGGTAAGTACTTTTGTTGCATGCTCACTACTTTACAATAAGAAAGAAAGAAAATATAAAAAAAAAAACGGAAGAATGAAGGAGGAAAGGTAAGTAGTTTTATCTAGCACGGTATAATAATTTACTAATAGATACTCGTATTTAGAGTTATTTGAGTCAATAATAATTGATTGATCAAACATTTTGTTAGTAGGTATCATCATTTTACTACAATAAATCTGTCTGTTAATTTAATTTCGCATCCGGGACATTCAAATTGCTTTGATGCGTAGAACCTTGACATAACACCTCAACCTAGGATTGGTGCAAGCTTACAGGTTGACTTAATTAAAATTAATTGACTCAAATTTTAATAACTGCGAAATAAAACTATATCATTTTTGACATAAATGTCACTCGTCAGCAATATTCAAATTAACTGTGATAGGTACACAATTTTACGCAACTTTTACAATAAATACATATAAACATTCACGTTTCATTTTGTCACGGGATAGGCAGGCAGAGACCACCTCTCCTCACTGGCTGCGATCCTGTTACGACACATCTTCCGGTTCTTCTACTCCCATGAGCCTATTAATAAACGCTTGTCCGTCGCAACTTTTAACATAACATATCATCACCCCTTTCCCCCCGAAGAGGCTGTCGTCATACACCGGGCTCCAGTTATGTAGCAGATGACATTAAAATCGAAAGCTGACGAAAATCCGAAACCTAAAGATAAAACTACTAAATAAGAAATTTGGGAACTATCAGCTGCTCTCATCGTCTTTATCTCCTACATCAATGGAGCTTCTGAACCAGGCTTTAATAGCATGCGCGCGCGATAAAAAAATCTCATCACTTTTGTAGTGTGAGAACGTGACAAGGCTATGCATAAACATACGTCTGTCTCGATAAAAACAGTCGACATACCGTTGCGTATGCTAAGCCTGCACAGCGGCTCAGAACCAAGTCCCAATAATTTCTATAGGATAAGGAATCTGGCAGAAGATATTTTAGATTATTATTTATGTAGACATGTCTACGAGAATTGCGGTTCGTTTTACGTGTTTTCGGATTTTATTTTTATCATAATTAATTTATAACATATTTCTTTGGTCAAAAATAGTACTTTTGTCAAATAATCACTTTATTGCATGAGAGGCCTGAGCATCAGCCAGGCAGTTAACTAAATGTAAACGCTTACACGCTACAACTGCTGATTATCATTCAGGAAGCTAGTTGAACGAAGCCATAAGCAAGTTGACTGGGACATATGTACAAAACACGTCGATTTCATAAATTTTATATAAAATTTAATTTATACATATATAATTTTTGTTTAAAAGCGGCCACTATACCTTGTCCGAGCCGCATCCTCTCCTTACGTTCAATCTATATAATTTGCGCCTTAGATTTGTTACTCACATAATTATAACTTAACATAACATATTGTCACGCCTTTCCCCCAAAAGGTTTGGCAGAGGTTTAATACAATACCCATACTTCACCGGACGGTATTCAGTCCCAAATGTTACAGGGAGTAACCCTGTCGCCATACATCGGGCTCCAGTCATGTAACAGATGACATACAATGCGTGCCGTCGCGTCGGCTGGGATCGAACCCGCTCCCTCTGGCTTGAGAGACGAGCCCTCTCAAACTAGGCTATCATCGCTTTTTGTACTTACAAGTGAAGCTAATAAATCGTGATAAGAATCCACTCCTAATATAATTGGATCACAACGTTGATTGGTCAAGCGTTGATTTGGCGATATAAAATAATAATTTTGAAGAACATTTCAAATCGTACCGTCTCTTTTTTTAAGCATGACCTTGCAACAACTTAAATTGCTTGTATAATGAAGACGTTTTACATAGCTGGCAACATTAATGTGCTCATTTACATATTTAGCTGTAACCGCTAATTATTGCACATAATCAATAATAATTTTAATAAAATTTAAATCTTTATACCGTTACTAAACATGTAGGAAAAACGGTACCTTTTAGTCTAGACTATTTGGAAACGAGTTTTTATTGTAGGGTTCCCTAAAATTAATTACAGAAGGAATCAACGAACGAATTAATCGCTAAGGAAGTACTTAAGTAGATAACGTAACAGCTGCATGCTGGTTGCTTACTCGTCGTTTCGAATTACCTAAAAACTTCGGCTTTTCTATTAACGACATCATCAGCCACTGCCTTCCCTCTTCCACTGCAGCATGTTAGGCTTACTTTACAACAGCCTTTACAATAATTTCTCAAAATAACACTTTGCCTTTCACGAAGAACAGCTCCACCACTTTGTCATGTTTTGTCGTGAAAACGTGAAAAGCTGTGCTCTTAAAGATCTGTATCTTTATGAGCTTAGCTAAGCGCACAAGTTTTACAGCTTTGTGCTATTATTTTTTTACATCCAGATTTCATACTGTAAGTACTCGTATAAATATCTTCTAGGTTTGCGTGCTTCACCGACCACATCGTCAGTCAGTCGCCACCTAACAGGCGAAAGAATGCTTAAACGCCAATTATTATGATTAAAGTAAAACTTTTTTCATTGGCAATGAAAAAAGTTCAAACTTGTTACTTGGACAATATCTAGTGTAATTCCGCTTTAACGTCGCATTAAGTACATCGAGGAACATGATTTTGTTATTCTAATTTTGAATTTTTTTAAAAACTAATTTAATGAAATTTACTAGAAAATTATACAAATTGATATATGAATCTAATTTTAAACGTTATACAATGTAATATTTCAACAAACCTGAAAAAAAAAAAATAATAATAATAATGCGACGTTAAAGCGGAATTACACTAGATATTGTCCAAGTAACAAGTTTGAAGATGAACTTCCGCAAAGTAACGCCTGATTCAATCAACTATGAAAAAAGTTGTTTAGTTGGAAAATGTATTTTTCAAAAGCTTTAGCTTTTTCGTCATTATGATGAAGTTAGTATTAGAACCGTGAGCTGATCAAAAAGAGCCCAAACAGGCCCCATCGACTATTAACTATCGAGGAGTTCCTATGGCCATCTTGCTACTCTATCACTTGACCAGCTCCATAGAACCATTGCCTCAAAAAAGAGTCCAATTGAACTACAGGAAGTAGTTCTATTTCAGCTTCCTAGCTTTGACTACACACCAACTAACACGGCAAGTTAAATAAAAGCTTGTAACAAAAAACGTTATTAAAAGATTATTAATCATCAAAATGTTGTACTCTATGTCACTTCCGCTATCAAGACGATTCAAATGACAGCTTACATGTCGAAATCCATCAAAGCTGTTTAGGCTGTAGGGCGTGCTAAAGAAACCTCGTACATACATACGCACATACTCACATACACTCGAAAAACATAGCCCACTTTGTGCAGTTGGGTAAAAAGTAGACAACTCTAGGTAATAGTAATTATGAAGATGCAAGTATGCGGAACTCACGTGCTTGATTTTGACTTACATTTGACCGGTTGCACTGGTTGCAAAAATGTCGTTGTTTCTAATCCAGTTCCACTTGCAGACTTGTTGAACTTTACATTGTAATTTAGGTATTCTTCAAATCAAACAAACGCATAAATTACGCTGTATTTTATCGAATAGATTAAAGCTGTTAGAAATGGACGACTCAGATCTCTATTGTTGAAGTGATACGAGTAAGGTGCATGTCCACTAAAATATGAAGGTGTGTAGCGGGGAAAGAATCCACCGATATAGGTTAACTTCATTTTAGTTTTAGGGTTCCGTACCCAAAGGGTAAAACGGAACCCTATTACTAAGACTCCGCTGTTCGTCCGTCTATCTACCTATCTGTCCGTTTGTCACCAGGCTGTATCTCATGAACCGTGATAGTTAGACAGTTGAAATTTTCACAGATAATGTATTTCTGTTGCCGTTATAACAACAAATACTAAAATTGAATTAATAAATGTATATTGGAGCTCCCATTCAACAAACATGATTTTTTGCCATTTTATAGGTACGGAAAACTTCGTGCGCGAGTCCGACTCGCACTTGGCCGGTTTTTATTTATTTACTTCAGTGATCCTATTTGCGGATTTTGCCTTCACTATACATTATCGCAACTCTCATCTTCTGGTGGAAAAGCAAGTCATTTGCAGAGACGGAAGAACAAAGTTTTTCCACAATTCTGACATTACAAGAAACAGGCAGACTTTTCAAAACCAGGACTTCGCGACCTCCATATCTCCACAGCCTCTAAACTTATATTTATACTTCATAAAATATAAATTAAAAAAATTAAATCCCCGACACCGATTTTTATCAAACATGGCTAAGAACATTTCTTTACAAACAAAAAAAAAAAAAAAAAAATCAAAATCGGTTCATTCGTTCGGGAGCTACAGACAGACACACAGACACGTCAAACTTATTGCACCCCGTCGTTTTTACGTCAGCGATTAAAAATAATAATATTGAAATGAATTTACTCTAATCGAAATTAATCTACTTTCCCGCAAAATTTCGTAAAGATCGGACCAACGATACTCAAATTATCGTCGGACAAACAAATGCCGAGTTGTTCCGACTGTGAGACCTCGCTTTCGCTCTGCCAAAAAAAATCCCTGTGATTCCATCGTCAAAAGAAATTGACCTATTACGTGTTTCAAATCTAATGCCGATACAAAATAAGTCATCACCTATTGACCAGCAATGCTTGCGTAACAATCGCATTTTAACCCACATTAGAGCTAAGGTGTTAGACGAAAAAAATCGCAACTCATCTTTGAGAATAGCGGTGCTGTTGTGGTTGCAGACGAGCGTTTTGAACGACTATGATGACTATTGATGATGTTGTTGCAAACTAAAGGGTGTCTCAGTAAGAGTGCACTTTTTAAATTTAGAATCTTTTTTTTCTACTTATGTTTATTCTACTTATTTATTATCTATGTTTATTCTGATTATTAAAAATGGAGCGATTTTCGAAAGAACAACGCGTTATAATTGTAAAAATTCATTACAAAATGGGAAAATTAACGCTGAAACCGCTCGCAAACTAAATTTAAAAAGTACACTCGTACTGAGACACCCGTTATAATAAGTAGGTATATTATTCATAATAGGACAATTATTAATTTTCAGTTTTTCTGAGGCTAATAATACAGCGTCACTAATTCACTATCTCATACATTTCACCACTTTTGAAAGTTTTCAATTTATGCATAATTATGAAAAATTTCAATCAGTTGAGTTGTGAGAATTAAAAGATTCAGAAGAAATAATTATATTAGGTATAATTTTCATCCATACAAGTTTTCGTACTTAAAAATGGGTAAGGTATAAAATACAATAGTTTAGTTCCAGAAACTAACTATCACACACACACACATCAAAGTCGCCATCCGTATAATATAATAATATACTCCGTCAGGTATAGCATTCAGCAACACGTAGTGACGTCAATCGATGCTTAAGCAAGACTGAAATAAGTCATTTACAACAAGTTCGAAAGAGACGGATTACGATGACGTCATTACGTGTTTGCTGAATGCTGAACCTTGTTTTTTTATCGTGCCAGCGGCTATGTTTCTTGACGTTGGTGGCCATATTTGATAAGAAATCAAGTCGCACACGTTATGTCGGTGAGCTGTGTCGGTGAGCCTCCGAGTTTGGTGCATAAACTCCTGCTCGGACACCCTACTTGGTAGAGTGTAATTTATCCAGTCTAGGTAATCGAAACGTTTATTAAAACGCTGTCTTAAAGAACCTTACTTAGCTGCTCGTCTGCCTTCTCTAGACATGACCAACATAAGACGAGCTATCGCACGTCGCTTGCAGCTTAGTGTCGTCGCACTTTTACTATCCAGGTTACGCAACCATGACTAAGCAGGCTGTGCTGGCTGTTTGTTGATAGGATTTCCAACTATTAAATCTTTACTAGCGAACCCCCCGTTTTGCACGGCATTTAAGGTACATTAGAGCCACCCGGGACCAGACACGCACTGCCGCTCCTCATGTGGTTCGATATTCTTTATAATAATGCGAACTTCTATGGATATGCGCTCACTACATTAACTGCTGATCGCCTCGGCGTAAGCTATCAAGGCGCGGACGGCGAGTGGCCCGCTTGCTAACCACCCGCCGCACGCTAGTAGTTCACGCGAGGACAAGAGACAATCGCTGACAGACAATATAGAGATGTAGAGAAAAAAAGAGATAAAAATGAAGTGTACAAGTTTTCCAAGTGAGAAAATGTTCTGTTGCGACGGACTTTCTTGCCTCGGGAACATTCCGTAAGGTCTTGCGTGAATTTTTTGACTTTGGTTTTTATTATCGAACTAATACAATGTGTTTGCATTTGGATAAAATACTTACCTGAAAAAATCGATTAAATTGTTTCAACGGTACTCAAATTGTTGGATAAACAAACGACTATAATATTAGTAAACTCTGACCAGTAGACTCTGAAACTCGGTCGAAAAAAAGCGATACTTAATCATAGTTAGGTAACAAACTATGACAAGTAACTAACACTTCACTCGTTTGAAAAAAGTGATATCAATCATAACTATAGTAGTTACCTGGGATGAACCTCAACTCTGAGCACCTCGTCGCCGACTTGAAGGTTCTCCGGTATCCTCACAAACTTCAGGTACTCTCCGACAGGGTAGAAGTTACAGCCTGAAACAACACAAAACAAACCTTTTAGTATGACATAAGTTTATTAAAAGTAATTAAAATAAATATAATTCTATTTCAAACAAACGGTCCTTCAGGAATTGTTGATTTTATCGGGCTATAATATACGTAATTGCAAAGGTTAAAAAACCAACTTCCCATCCTGTAATTCGTCATCCATGTAAATAATTTTTACTTTTGTTGATTTATTAAAAACAGCTTGACCGATTTCGATAAAATTTATATAAAACCACCTCCAAGCTGTGATCTACCAAAAAAAAAGAATCATTTTATTTATTCACAATTCGCGGAGTAATCGCGTAACATACATACAAAAAAAACATAGAGTCGAATTGAGAACCTCTTCCTTTTTGGAAGTCGGTTATTCATATCGGTGGAATAGAAAAATTATATTTGCCTCGGGCCCTATTCTATGCATAAATATAGTCCTTTTAATATTATGCCGGATTTTCTCATCCTTATAAATTTTCCAATAAGATAGACAGTGACCGATTAAATATCAAACATGCCAGCATAGAGTTCCTGTAAATAAACATTTATTAAAACTTCCTGTACTTGCAATTGTAAATACATAAGAAGCTAAGTACCTAAATACATAAGTAACAATTATTCTTACGTGAAATGTACATTGTCTAGACAATCATTGTTAAGTAATCAGTAATAATCGATTACTTAAGAAGCATGTACGAGTAATGAGCAAATAAGACACTAAAAATGTCACGACAATATCTATTATGTGGTTTTAATAACCCAAAAAGACAATGGGGTATAACAAAATATTTTTCCGAGGCGAGACAATGAAATACTGGCTAGCTCTATACAGGGTTAACACAGTATAACTTCTAATATCTAAGGTATTTTGTTTTATGTAGGTATCTGATACCAGCTTCGTCCTACAGTTCTAGTTGCAGTTTTAAGGATGAACAAACTCATTTTCGTATTTTAAAAAGTTAAATTACAAATACTAGGTCCGCTGGGACAGAAATGCCTTGCCACCGTCATGATTACCGACTAACTATAACAGAGTTATCTTCAGGCCAGAGTAAATAAGTATCTTATAACCACCTTACGAATAAACGTTGTATAGCTTCAAAATGGTTTTACAGTATTTTGTATTTTGATTTATTTTTTGTTATTTAAAATTTTTAACTTGGTCGAAAAATACAATTCACTGTTTCACAATTTCAAGGTTTTAAGTACAACGTTTATTAGTAAGGGGTTTATAATTATTATCCTTGAACTCCATTTTGGGTCTACGTATGGTCATGTATATTAGGTACAGATGGAAAAAAAGAATGTTGCAGTAAATATTGAGACATTTTAATTTGGTCCGGCATGATCAAAATAGGAAAAGGTATAATGAAGCTTAAACGCACAGTTGAAGCAATAAATAAGTACATCAATAACCTTGCCAATTATTATAATAGTTAAGTATTTATAGGTACTAACTTTCGATTGTAAAGCTAGTTAATTCACCAATCGCCAACCACAAAATAAATCAGGTAAGCTCAAATGTCATCTTCTCTACCAATAATCATAAAATTAATGGATTCAGTAACAGACATTAGAACATTAGGTATCACGATTCCAAAATATATGTTTAATAAAAAAATATGTCCAAATAATGACGCAAATCATAAACGATCAATATCAACCAAAACCAATCAACATAAATCCAATAGTATTTTTGCAACAAATTTAGCAGAATTTCATCAGAACTTGCTTAACTTGAGCAAAATCGGCTTCCTCATTACAATATTGTCATCAGATTTCTCAGGTCCGAAGCAAATTCGCTTACAAATGGCGTTATGGTGAGTTTTCCCATCGACCATGGGTGTCGCAATGGAGTTGGAAACTGGTGGCTAGGGTACTGTTTGTTTTGTTTTTTTTTATTAACTGTTCTATATAAGGTTTGATTTTTTATGACCAATAAGTTTAGGTCTGGTTCTAATAAATGTATAGTTTTTTAACAATAACAATACTTTTGTCACCTCACAAGCTCGCGAAGATTCTGATCATCATTCGAAAGCTGAGCGCAAAAGTGCATTTTATCCGCTAGCGTAGAAAGAGTTAATATTCGAACCTTAGAATGATTGCACTGGTATTGCACTATTAAATGAAAACAAAAACGCATCATATTCCTCGCTGTAGTGAGGTGAAAAACTTTTTTAAACCTTTGAAACCCACGCTTCACTCAGGATTCTAAATTTGAATCCTAACAATGAACGATTGCTCAGGTTTCAATACAAATACTCCGTCAAAAACCAATTTGCAGCCCAAATAACTATTGCACAGATACTAAAGCCTTGATTGATTTAATTGGGTAGTGTTACAGATTAACTTCAAAATGGATTGATCAACTATGTGACACACACTATGTGATGACAAACTAATTACCTATCCGAGATCGTTTTATTTCTATTTACGAAAAATAATTTAGACGACTATAACAACTCAAGTTCTTCACAGCCAGAAATAAGAACTCGCAATACATTTCATTAAGATAATACTAAATTATGTACTTAGTTATAGTTATATAACTCTGTATTTACTATGATCGCAATAAAGATAAGTATCAGCAACATTATCGTAAAAAGGTTTTCTATATTAACATTACGGTTACCTAATTCTTTAAAGCCATTTAACTTATTTGTTTTAGTCACACCTGTCGATAAAGTTAATAGTTCTTCTGACGTAATATACTTTTCATCGTTAGCTTTTTGATTTATTTTTAATCTCACTTGTTTACCTTTCACGTTGCTTACATTGTATTTTAAACTTATAACTAGCTTAGCCTCGCGGTTTAATTCCGTCTCCTACATAATATTTGTTTCACGATATGATAAAAAATGCCTACTTATTAGTCCCGGATTTAGGCTACCTCCATAATTACCAAAGAGCTTAAACAATCTTAAATTTTAAATTATTGAAACATTTATGCCAGAATAAGATTTACTATGAATTTATGACCATCAATCAAATATTTCAAAACAGACGCAGAATTTGAAACAATATTAAATTTATGGTTACTAGCATTAAAACGTTGAGACACTCGTGGCTTGTAAGCTTCAAATGTCAATTGCACTTGTAATTCCGCTAACATTACACTTTTATTACTTTGCAGTATTCTTCTTAATTGTTTGCTATCGTTTAGACATCAATAACACAATAATACTAAGTTACAAAATTAGTTTTAATAGCAGGAGTTTCTCAGGGCACAATGCTGGGGCACCGATCTCTGATAATATACCGTAAGCACTAACAACTGGCTATAGGTAGGTATCTACATGGTACGTAGCGGATCGTAAATTAGTTATACGAAAGGAAACAAGCATGAATAGGAATGTTGGACAAGCATAGTACAGTTGATGAAGCAATTAACCTAATTAATGGCTTATATAAAGATGTTAAAGAGGTAATTTGGTTAGTTAATGGTAATTTAATTAATTAGATGTAGTTTAAAGATGTTTCGTTAATTGCTGAACAAAAGAAAAATAGCGGGTTTTGTGTTTTATTGTTGGTACAATGAGATACCGTTTAGTTCTTCTCAACATCAAAGGATTATGTACCAGGATGCCGATAATTATACATTTCACACGCTGAATTGTTTAATTAATTAAAATGTTATTAATTTCAAATAGACTATATTTAACTGTTTCTGCAACAATGGCTGACAAACAAAATTTGCATTTTCTATCTGTAAATTTTCTTATATTGCATGTACTTACCTATTTATAAATTTAAATAAGCGGTAAAACAAAAAGTAGTTTTAATTGGATGGGAGTCGCTTCGGTTTTAGGAGTTCCCGAAAAAAATCCTTAGTAAATTTAGTTATATTCCCCTTGTTAATAAACGTTGTGTAGCTCGGAATAGTTATTCAGTGTGTCGTCCTTTTCTTTCTTTTTTTTTGTACGTAAACCACTGTATTACTTTTATTTTCTTTTTGAACATTTGACGTAAGTATATATATTTGTGATTTAAAAATTACTTTGACTTGTAACTATTGTTGTAATGAATATTAATATTTTTACAAATAGTGGTCAACTTCAGAAATGGACTAAATTAGGAAATGGACCAAACTGACCGGAGGAATCATGTCCCCAATTGAAAATAGATTTATGCCATGACAAGCTTTATTGCAATCTATCCAGAAATCAAGCCATTATTACACGCTATACCAACACTCGTCGATAGCAATCTGCTATGCCATGGGAAACGGCTCGCATTGAACACCCTCTCAAGGTTATTCTATTATAACTAGGCCTTAAACACAATACACATCAGTGCATAGCTTTTGAGCTTCAAAAATTATGTATTTTTTAAGTTTTGTTGATTTTAATTTTCACTTCTGTAAACTGAAAAAATCTCTACAAAATTGTTTGTTGTATTTGCATTGACTGACTGTAAAGCATTGTGCAGTATCATCCAGTCCTAATAATTAATTATTACTTTTTTTTAAATTCTCTCTTTTCTTCTCTTCCCGAGTATTTATCCTATCACATAGTTTTTTTTACTACTGAACCTAAACATTATTACAAAGTATGCACTTTCAATGTCACAAACTTAAATTACGAGGTAAAGCTAAAATATAGTATTATTGCCTATAATATACTTTATCTTGCATAATCTCGGATTGTTTACCAGTATTGTTCAAGACAGAACAAACTAACAAATAACTAGCTACATTAATCTTACTTCATCTTTCAGATCTCACGTCTCAATAGCACCTATTAGGGGGTTTTCCACAGCCCTGCACGGCGCGGCATGGCACGGCAAGACATGGGTGCCGGAGAGGCATAAAGTCATGAAAATGTATGGCCCGTTTTTTTCCATTTAGTGGTGACGGCACTAGCACCCTTAATTCCACCGGCGCCATGCCGTGCCGGGCTGGCAAGTGGAAAAAACAGCTGTTGACTTAGGCGTTTTATTATTCACAGGGGCTCCCTCACCGTTTGTGTCGGAAAACTCCAAGGTTCTATTTTCTCTTTTTAATTCTTCTCCTCAATCACAATTGTGCTGTTATCATGTTACACATTGTATTTTTACAGGTTATGAACGTGTATTGATCAGCTACCTACGAGCTAGCGACCTACCTTGCTGCTGTAACGCTTGAATCTGAACTGTTACATTACACGTGAATGCTCTCGGTGAGGCAGTACCTTTAGATGCCGTCCATACATCCTTCACATCACCTTGCATTGCTAAAAGCTTCCTACCCATTGTTTCTTTGATAGTTTCAAATAACGGGTCTATGTAGTGCTTATTACATGATAACAAAGTGTTGATCTTGTTCATTGAATATTGGCTGGGAGTTTTTACATTCATTGTTACAACGAGCAACAAATGCAACATTGTTGCTAATGTGGGGTTGTATAAGTAAACATGCTTCATTGGTGCTTGAGGAAATTCAGTTTGCTGCAATAATAGTGTAATCTGATTTAATTTGGGATTCATCGGATTCATATTTTGTAACGTTGCGTCAAAGTACTTTTGAAATAATTTAAAGTATGTGAGTAACATTTCAAGCAGTAGGTTTGTCTTTATAAATAGGAAACTATGAGTATCTTGTGAAATGTTAAATTATTTACAAATTAAAGCAAAATTTAATTTTATTAATACTTGCATAGTTGGTGATTTTTAATTATTTTATTTAAATTTTATTAATAACTAAATTAATTAAAATTAAAGAAGCAAAAAAGAAACACATCACTAGTCAATCACTAGTAGTTTACCTCGAAAGGAGACCTCCCATTATATTAACGAATTAGCTCACTTATACCTACGAACTTAAAAAAAAAACTGAGATGAACTACATGTCCGCAAATTTTTACAAAGTTCGGATGAACGGTACTCAAGTTGTCCCAGTAGACTCTGAGCCCTCGCTCTGCTCGGTCAATAAATACCTTTAGATACTTTTTATATAGTTTAATAGTAGTAGATTATAATATCATAATTACTTCACATCCTCTCTTAATGACGCGATACTAGAAGAGATTAGAATCAAACTAAAAACAATGCACCTAATCAATCATTTTATATTGCAACGCGTTAGAATAATATAAAGGAAGCTCTAATCTGAGATAACATTAATATTAACAGATAAATGTTGGAGCATCCGGCCAGGTGAGTACTAGAGCATTGCGAATAAATGGGATGGAGCTGGTCCAACTAAAGAAGATAAAGATGATATTACAAATCAAAGTAAAATGATGAAATTACGAAGCAGTAAATTGTCAAAGGTAAAACGTTAGCAAGAATAGATGAATTATTATATTTTGCAGGATATTTGAAATAAATCTTGAATTAAAATATTTTAAAGTAAAAGTTAGTACAAGGAATAAAATATAGCTACTCATGTGACTAGATAATTAGAAACTAAATAATTATTGATTTAGTTCACTTTGACTTTGAGTTAGAAATTTGAGAATGACTTTACAATAATTGAAATTGGAGTTCATAATATTATTATAAACGATAGATTGCCATCCAGCTAACAAGTACCTATTTAGAGAGAAAACCATTCAGACTGTGTTTGTTGTGACCACCATTTGGAGCATGAAAAAGAATAAGAAAAAAGAGGAGAAAAAAAGAATGAAAAATATAAAAATATTAGAACAACGTTCAAATTGAGATATTTTGCGACTGCTTTTAGAGCATTAATAGCAAGCACTAATATTTGGTGAACTTTTGTACAAATTCTACACATATCAGATATCACCACTGCACTCTCAGCGCCCGTACAATTATTTAAACTGAAGGGTACAACCGGAGCTTGTAATTTAGGTCGATCTAACGGAGATCGCGCTTTCTTACACTCGAGGGCTGAGGCCTTTCTACTTTATGATACAGCATAGGATATTGTTTGAGTCAGGTGAATACTGTTCTTAGTTGACATTAAAGTAAATAAGTTTGTGTAGGTTGAGTGGCTAGGATTAGTGTCAGAATTTTAGACCGCTTGAAGGTCTCTGACATGGCTTGATAATAGCATAGACTATGATGATACTTAGTTTATAATAATTGCATCTTGATGAGACTAGCAACAAGATCGGCTTCGATTATATTAAGCATTGTTTTTAAAGTTTTAGTAAATTGTTTATTTTTGAAACTTCTTGCATTCAAAAAGTGTCATTTTGAGGCAATTCATTAACAATTGGAAAACAATGGGTTAGTAGAATTGGGGAGCAGAAAAAATGGCGCGCTAAAGAAGAGGTCTATTCTCAGCCGTGGGGAGAAATGGTCAATGTTGAAGACGATGATGATGAACAGATAGCTACCTATGGTACCTATAGATAACTATGGGATGTCCATGAAGATATTAGTAGTACGTCATTTCGTAAAGCGTTGTAAATGCGTATCGACGCCGTTAGGTTCGTGCGTGATGCAACTGAAGGCTCCACCGGAAGATCAGCGCAGTTGATTAAACAGCATATGCTGAGGTGGAGCCTTTTTTGAAACACATGCCGAATTGTAATTATTGTTTATTATTTATAAAAGTAACTACTTTTTTATTGCTTTTATTTATCATTCATATTTTTAATTGTTTGTATGTGCTTCAAAATAAATTGATTTATTTTTTTCCATATTTCTTTTCTTTTAAAGGCAGATTACGAAAGCTGGTTTTAGCGTCTTAGGGCTGTCGCTGAGAGACCTCTTATTCGACCATATTATTGCGGTTATATAATAAATAACCAGAACTTACAATAATTCTGTAAGGTCCATATGCAGAAGGTACGGAGTTAAATTCATAACTCAGAGCTACAATCTTATACATACATGTCACTCTAATATTGTGTTAAAACCAGGTTCGCTTCCAACTTTTGGTTTCTCAAGACGATTTATCAGTTTAACTTCTGGGAAGCAGTTAACTTCGAGTTAAAAAGATAGCACTTACTTCTGCAAGTGGATCCTAATTAAAAAGGCGAGTCAGTAATCAAACGCATGCCTAGTTTGTTGAATAAAAAAAATAGGCCCAGGTCAGAAAGAAGTACGTTAGGTAAGATCTTGGCTCAGCAGTAGAACAAAAAAAACCTTTGTGAAAATGTAAAAGGTGTGTTTTAGGTACTTACAATAATTACTTTCAATTAAAAGCATGTAGAAACTAAACGGACAATTTTAATAAACTATTTAATAGAGCTATAAATTAACCAATAAACTTAAATAATTCATTCAAACGCGGTTTTACAACGTTAACACATTCTGTGTCATAAACTATCACCAAATACATGTGACAGCTATAATAAATTTAAATGACGCAATAATCTTATTACGTAAACAAAATGCTAATACTTTTCTACAATAATATCGATTTCCAAAGAAAGCGTGGATGGAAAGCAAGCGCATCCAAATGAATCGAGTTTAGAGTTCAGGTTACTTTATGTAATAGATAATGATTCTATTAGTATAATTATTAGTTCGGATGAGTAAATCGATTTAGACACACCTATTGAACGTAATAACTAATTAAATAAATGACTAAGTTAATTACTAATTATGAAATGAAATTATTTATGACAGAAGTACAGTTTTCAGAAAGTAGGTAAAAATTATGGTTAGGTTAATATAAACAAGTAGCATCAATAGAAGAAAAACAAAAAAACCGGCTGCAAAAGGTTGTCCCTTAAGTTACTTCTACTATCAAGACGAATCAAATGACACCTCACATGTCGAAATACATCCATTGTACTTATGTATATACTTATGTTTATGTTATCCATTGTACATAAGTTTTTTTTTCTTTTTTGCATGTATTTTAAGTAATTGCTTACTACTACTATTACTACGTTAACGATGAATCAATTTGAATGATTGGTTTATGTTTGATAGATCAAGCTGTAGGGGTGGTCCTTTTTATTTTAATTTATATTTTTTTAAATGGCTAGAAAAATTAGGATTCTCTTTGCAGTGCATGTTATGAACCCTTATGGGATCACGTTGTTGTCCATCTGCCTGTCTGTCAAAACCCTTTTTCTTACGAATGCGTGGAAGCATCAAGCTGAAATTCATGTCAAATACTCTAATCTACTGTCCCTTGGAGCTGTGAAAAAATAAGCCAACGGGCTTAAAAGTTTGATTTTTTCAATAGATACAGCCGCTTATCTGCAAATTTTTGACACTCGCAAGGGAATCAAAACCTACAGGGTACTTCCCGTGAACTCAAAATCTTGAAATTTGGTACGAAGCAATGTCTAGTACAGATAAAGGAAAAACTGCAAAGAGCGTCCACTTTTAAATATCTGCATCATAAAATAAAAATATTTTTAATAATTCTAAGCTTACTACTACCACTTTGTGACTTCCCGAGGGGGGTCCAAAGAATTTTAAATAAATTCTCTCTAAAATAAACTTAAATACTTTTCGAATAAATGTGTGATTAATTTGGCCATCTTATTATGTTAATCTGTGATCGTCTAGGTTTAACTTATTGTTGGTTTTAACAAATGTTTTTATGAATAATTAAATAACATTCGGTTGTAATTAATAAATCACTCTGAAAGGTTATCACATTTAAGGTCATTTTAATTGAAGTTTGGTAGTTCGGAGTCAGAGTAGCAGAGGCACCGATAAGGAAACATGCAACTCACCCGGTCGACTGGGTTGGGAACTCACTAACTCTCTCAGCTCGGAGTCCTGTTGAAAAGTATAATACAATGCTACCGGTTCTATAATTCGAAATCCCCTTCCTTAACATAAATAAAAAAATGCAATGATTTATTCAAATAAATCTATGTAGTCCTTTTAGGTCATTACAGAAGTAATAGTCAAGTAGTACACGGAAATCTTTTATCGCCTGGTTACTCCTTTTGTCTAGACAAAAGTCTACGCTGTTTGCACCCTTATGACATAAACAATTCTTAATGCCTAATGAAGCAAATTTATGTTAGTTTTGCAAGCATTTACGCCTTAAACATTATGCATGACAAGTTTCACATAATTTTCATTAATATTAGCAACAAAATCCCCACCCAGCGCAGGTTAGAACACGGATAGGATAAAACACAAAAATAAATAAAAAAAAATAAATCCGCTATCCAGTGGGAAGAAACCCAAAAATAAATAAAAAAAAATACTTCCGCCACTATTGGTGTATCTAACTGCAAAACAGACATAATCTGCTCCCTAAACACACTCCCCTCTCATCAACTGGAATCGTTTGTGTTCTTTCAGCTTTTCTTTTCCATGAATTGCAACTTTGCATAGTTTTCGTTTCGAGTATATAACTCGTACTTGGATAACATTATTTTAGTCAACTCAGGACCAGCGTTGCATTCCTCGATGAGTTATCAAATTAAGCATTATTGCTAGGTAATAATAAAAATTACATAAAACCTTCTCATGCGTTATTTGTTAACACCATAAAAGATTTCCACCATAAAATGTCCCGAAAAATATCCTTTATCAGCAAAAAGTAAACGTGGTAATTCTTCGATTATTCTGGATAAAATTTAATTAATGAGTAAATTTACTCCTCGAAGTTATGTTCTGCTCGTGAACTTTTCATAACTCAATCATTTAATTGCATGAAAACATGGGGAACTTCTTTTATAAAACTCAGCACCAAGCATAAATACTTAGCTTTAATCTCAGCTTGTAGACTCGCTCTTAACCACTCACTGATTTTGATGTCACAATAAATATCATATTTAATATTATACAATTTAATCACACACCCACACACTTTAAGACTTAATTATTCTTACTTCAAGTCTTCGGAGCTTGAATATTAATTTGCGCGCGCGCCGCGTACGGAACTGACCGATACAAGCTTTCAAGTTCAGGACTAATCCTTCCACCCCCAACCCCCGTTGCAAAGCCAAACTCCACGCCCAACGTGTTTCGGGTTTTGCTATTGGTCTATTTTGCTTGGTTTGCTTTCTTCAGGCGTTTCTCCTTTTTTTTCCTATTTGTTTTTTATCACTTCATAATTGTTCTTAGAACGGACAGTTTTGGTTCCCACGAATATGAAACACTTTAGAAAATCTCAAGCCTTTTGTATTTTGTACGCACATGTTGTAGGACCCTTTAGGAAGAAAAAATAATGACCCCGACTGTCCAGCGCCCGAGTGTAATAAATTAACCAAATTTATTGGTTTCAAATCCGGGAAAACCGCTCAGTTATGTTGACATGTGCATCCATCGATTTATATACATTATTAGATACAAAGCTCTTGAGTTGAAAGTGTAGGTAATTGCTCCGTAAAGTAAATTATTTTACATAAATTTTTCGGCCAGGGTATAGGGCAGTTACAGTCCCCTCTCTGGATGTGATCGTTAATGGTTCTCAACATTTACGGGCACATACATGTACATGATAGCTCCTCTCCACAATAAGTAAATTAGTTAGCCATTTCATTTTACGTTAATATATATCCGCTACTCCTCTCTCTTTTCTTAGATCGTAATATCCAAATCTCGACAGTTATGTCGGCTTCACAACTATTAAGGATAGTCCCCCCTCTCACACCTTTGGTTGGGTCCCGATTTTCTTATTGGTTTCTCAGTTGTTGCATCGGTAGTCTTCTTTCTCAAGAAATTAATTTAGTACTTTAACTCTTTCTATTCAATCAAAACCCAAAATCATTGGGAAATGGTTTTATTTTTTTTTTCGTTTTCGCCTTCTTAACTATTAAAGTTAGGTTCCCCCTCTCACACATGTGGTAGGACCCTGGGGTTTTTTTTTTTTTCCTCTCTCCCAGTTGTTCCACTAATAAGGTCTGATTCCTCGAAAGATCAGTTTAGAGCTCCAAAATCATTGCCTTTGAGAATTTCTTCATGACTGAGCTTGGGATATTTAGAACAACTCCACTAGTCCATAGAGTCACCAAACACATGTTATCCATCTCTTCGCTTTTCTCACCTCCTGTTCTTTGTATTTAAATAGATTTGAATATTGCAGAAATAGGTATGTCGTTCAGTTCCCCAGTTTGTTTCAATATAATTATCCTTGTAAAAGTATTCCAGATGCACTTTATTTGACTACCCCAATCAATTACCGTTTCACAGTTACATTGCTTATAACAATATCTACTTCCGGTAGTACAAGTAACGGTGTCGGTGACTGTTCTTCTTTATACTCTACTTTATCGCGATTTACAGACAAAACATGCTTGTACTGCATTGTTTAACAGCATCCTTTGTATTCTTATACTACTCCAGAGCAAAAAAAATTTATTGAACCTCTCTTTCTATTAATTAATTTTATTATGCACTAGCTGTTACCCGCGACTTCGTTTCGTTTTTAATCAGAACACAATATCCAAAACCCTTTCTTGTTGTATACTGTAACTAACTATCAAATTACATCAAGATCCATTCAGGCGATTAGCCGTGAAAAGCCTACAAACAAACAGACGAACAGAGTTACTTTCGATTTTATAATATTAGCGTGATTTGATACCACGGAGCTCATCTGATGATGAATCACGAAGCTTGTGTTGGTACGGCTACTCTGGTTTTATTAATAAACAAAATTCCTGTTTCTTTCCTTTCCACCATAAAGACAACCTATTGGTGAAGTAACTAGCTCATAAGTACGTGAGTACTGCTTCTTGTTTTATAAAACCGCTAGTTGCGCTCCGCGGTTTCACCTGCGGTTTTAAAATGCTTTTCCATCCAGACTATAATAAATCTTTGTGTCCATTCAAATGATCACGTCAAATTTCATACAGATCCGTTCAGTTGTTCTGTGTGATTGAGTAACAAACATCCATCCAAACTTAAGCATTTTTTTTTTTTTTTTTTTTTTAATTAAGTAAGTGTTTTAGTGTGATAGAAAATGGTAACCTCAATAATGATACAGATACTAACAATAAATAGAGTGGTAAAACAAAGAGATCAATGTCACGACGAGATTGTAAGAGTATTGTTTTAAACCTTTTACATTGAAGCTTATTTCTCGCTAATTTTCTACTAGCTGTGCCTTGCGATGTTACATACATACATATATGTGTACATACATATATAATCACGCCTCTTTCCCATAGGGGTTAGGCAAAGATCACTTCTCTTCTCCACTTGCTACGATCCTGGCATACATCTTTCGCTTCTTCCACTTTCTTGAGTCTTTTCATACACTCTCGTCGGTTACGGGTAGTCTTGATCTGGCCTTTCTTTAGGACGTCTTCAAGTTACCCGCGTTTAATAATAACTTGTGTTAATCCAGGGTATAAACTTCCTCCACTCAAATTTCTTCCAAACTGTCTATTTGTTTGAGCCTAAAGAAATAAGAAACGAACAAACACATACACATCACACACCCTCTCAGATACACACACAAAACTTTCGCCTTTGTAATATTTAAAGGAAACTAAGCAGAATTTAGTAAATCAATACGTTGACATTTTCTCTAGTCTTGTTAGATTCTCACGTTAGTACCTAATAAGAAATTTACCTCTGCAAGTATCGGATGTCTACGTCCAGTGCTATTCAGCCCCAAGCCCCGAGCTGCTCTCCTACCCATTATTGGCATACTTAATGATTACAATATGCTATAATTATGCTATGCATTATTACTTGATCACAAAGGCCTATTATTATAATAATCAACCAGAATTAGGTTTCCTGATTCGCTAACGCATTATTTTGGCTCGTTTGGTTGTCTTGTTGTCGTGATTCCCATTACACACGAGTGTTTTTTTTTTCTGCTTGTATAACAACTCCACTTTTGACATTTTCAAAGTCGACTCTACTCCTCATGCAACTCCATAACCAATTCCATGATAAACACGTTTGAGGATTTAATTGTATCAACTGATATTCAATCCATACTTGATTCACTTTCTTATCGTCTTCGGATTTCATCGTCGTCGTCTTACATTTGAAACTGTACTAGTTAGTACTTGAACCATTATTTATTTTATCTTGTTTTTACATTTTCTCGTTCAGGTTTGTTTCCGAATAGGTCAGAGATTCAGTTTCTGTATCGGTGCTCTCCAAATGAGTCAAAGATATTAACATCCCAGTTTTTTTTCGATTCGTAGATGAATTATTATGTTTGTTCTTTCTCTTGGATCTATTTAAGAAATTGTGTTCTCCAAGCCAAACCAAACCATTCTCTCAAGTTTAAGTTACATCCAACAGCTCTCAAAATTATCTTAGAAATATTTATAACCTTAAACATATTTTAAATCGTCCCACTATTTGAGTAGAGTAGAGTTTATTTCTTTTTTGTGTGATATTATTATTTATTTATTTTTAAGCAACAGCTATAATAACTTATGATTAATTAATTACATACATCTAAAAGCTAATTACAGATTCTTGTGATTAGCAAAGCCCTAAGAAATTCTAAACATTAAAATTTACAAGATCGCACGGCAACACAAAGTCCTACGAGTGATAACAACAACGATACCAACAAACATACAATACATAAACATTTTTTTTCATACATCCATATTCAAACTCAGGTGTTAATCATCCAATCTACCACAACGTCTTATTATAAATAAATAAAAAATCAAATCAGTGGCTTTTTAAACTTACACCAACAGTACAGTAGACTATTATACAACATTTTAATCAGTTTCCTAAATGTGAGTCCAGTAAACCACATGTTTCCACAATGCCTCCTCCCTAAAACTCCGAACCATTTCAAAAAATGACCGTGTAATATAAAAGGCTTCGATCAACAATGGAATAAAAGGCGTAAAAAGTGTCATAAACTATTGCAAACTATTTAGAGATAGCCTCTTCCGACAACTGCATATGGCCCGACTATTGTCTTAGATTTACTTTGTTCACGGATATTCTAATGCTTTGTGCACTGTGCACATGTTTTATGTTTTTATCTTACAAATAAAACATCTGAACTTTAGAAAATATTTTTATGGAGAAGTTAAAAGATTTTATGGTTGTAATTGTTATATTTTTCTGACTCTCTCAAATTGGCTCCAAGTTAAAGATAACAATGCACGCACATGTTCCCGAAAGCGCGCTAACTAACCAGCACAAAAGATATATCTAAATGACCTGAATTGTAAAATCATAAAACCCAATGTTGTGTTTTTACTTTATGATTTTTGTACTCGTTTCTTCACTAACTAATTATTTAATTTAAATACCCTTACGTTGTGTATGATTTGTAGTAATCCAAGTTCTTTTATTTCGTTGTAATAATAAATTATTACATTTAATGACGAAATCCTGGTCATCGAGCAACAGATGTGACTTCCCGAGGGGGGTCCAAAGAATTTTAAATAAATTCTCTCTAAAATAAACTTAAATACTTTTCGAATAAATGTGTGATTAATTTGGCCATCTTATTATGTTAATCTGTGATCGTCTAGGTTTAACTTATTGTTGGTTTTAACAAATGTTTTTATGAATAATTAAATAACATTCGGTTGTAATTAATAAATCACTCTGAAAGGTTATCACATTTAAGGTCATTTTAATTGAAGTTTGGTAGTTCGGAGTCAGAGTAGCAGAGGCACCGATAAGGAAACATGCAACTCACCCGGTCGACTGGGTTGGGAACTCACTAACTCTCTCAGCTCGGAGTCCTGTTGAAAAGTATAATACAATGCTACCGGTTCTATAATTCGAAATCCCCTTCCTTAACATAAATAAAAAAATGCAATGATTTATTCAAATAAATCTATGTAGTCCTTTTAGGTCATTACAGAAGTAATAGTCAAGTAGTACACGGAAATCTTTTATCGCCTGGTTACTCCTTTTGTCTAGACAAAAGTCTACGCTGTTTGCACCCTTATGACATAAACAATTCTTAATGCCTAATGAAGCAAATTTATGTTAGTTTTGCAAGCATTTACGCCTTAAACATTATGCATGACAAGTTTCACATAATTTTCATTAATATTAGCAACAAAATCCCCACCCAGCGCAGGTTAGAACACGGATAGGATAAAACACAAAAATAAATAAAAAAAAATAAATCCGCTATCCAGTGGGAAGAAACCCAAAAATAAATAAAAAAAAATACTTCCGCCACTATTGGTGTATCTAACTGCAAAACAGACATAATCTGCTCCCTAAACACACTCCCCTCTCATCAACTGGAATCGTTTGTGTTCTTTCAGCTTTTCTTTTCCATGAATTGCAACTTTGCATAGTTTTCGTTTCGAGTATATAACTCGTACTTGGATAACATTATTTTAGTCAACTCAGGACCAGCGTTGCATTCCTCGATGAGTTATCAAATTAAGCATTATTGCTAGGTAATAATAAAAATTACATAAAACCTTCTCATGCGTTATTTGTTAACACCATAAAAGATTTCCACCATAAAATGTCCCGAAAAATATCCTTTATCAGCAAAAAGTAAACGTGGTAATTCTTCGATTATTCTGGATAAAATTTAATTAATGAGTAAATTTACTCCTCGAAGTTATGTTCTGCTCGTGAACTTTTCATAACTCAATCATTTAATTGCATGAAAACATGGGGAACTTCTTTTATAAAACTCAGCACCAAGCATAAATACTTAGCTTTAATCTCAGCTTGTAGACTCGCTCTTAACCACTCACTGATTTTGATGTCACAATAAATATCATATTTAATATTATACAATTTAATCACACACCCACACACTTTAAGACTTAATTATTCTTACTTCAAGTCTTCGGAGCTTGAATATTAATTTGCGCGCGCGCCGCGTACGGAACTGACCGATACAAGCTTTCAAGTTCAGGACTAATCCTTCCACCCCCAACCCCCGTTGCAAAGCCAAACTCCACGCCCAACGTGTTTCGGGTTTTGCTATTGGTCTATTTTGCTTGGTTTGCTTTCTTCAGGCGTTTCTCCTTTTTTTTCCTATTTGTTTTTTATCACTTCATAATTGTTCTTAGAACGGACAGTTTTGGTTCCCACGAATATGAAACACTTTAGAAAATCTCAAGCCTTTTGTATTTTGTACGCACATGTTGTAGGACCCTTTAGGAAGAAAAAATAATGACCCCGACTGTCCAGCGCCCGAGTGTAATAAATTAACCAAATTTATTGGTTTCAAATCCGGGAAAACCGCTCAGTTATGTTGACATGTGCATCCATCGATTTATATACATTATTAGATACAAAGCTCTTGAGTTGAAAGTGTAGGTAATTGCTCCGTAAAGTAAATTATTTTACATAAATTTTTCGGCCAGGGTATAGGGCAGTTACAACTTTCCTCATGAACATGTTTGTATGGAACCCTCAGTGCGAAAGTCCAACTCGCACTTGGCCGGGTTTTTTTTTTCTTAAACATTAGTAGATGCATTTTTAGCCAACGATACGTAAGTATTTTTAGCAGAAATTTAAAATGTATGCATATGAATATAGATTACACATATTTATCGCTTAGGAATATCTATCAGAGGTTTGACATTTCAAACTTCATTACTTTTAAATGAGATTTACCAACTTCCTCCTTCAAGGAATATTTTGCTCAAATTTATCTAAAGCCGTTGAAATATTTGAGAATTTATTAGATTTACCTTGTTTAACTGTACAGAAATGTGCCGTACACTGACCTTGGTCACGCATCGGATCTACATTTTATTGCTCTTAGGTTAATTGACCAAAGACGGGCAGTATAGTCACTGTTGCTTTTTTAGACGTCAGTCAGATTTATTTTCAAATTTCATTTCAATGCACTTGACAATGCTCTTACTACATATGGCTCATGAAATTAAACTAGATTATCATCCAAGATATAATGTTTTTTTTTACTTAAAAGAATATTTATAGAAAAAAAAATTACAAATAAAACTGAACCAACGACCTGGTGAGAATCGCAAGACACGCCGAATGCGAGCGGTGCAAGACGGATCATTGTTGAGATCATTGGGGAAGGTTTCGGGTTTCCAGCACGGACGTCTTCCGGCTGAAATAATGATGGTGATCAAAACTATTAAAATGAGGACCACTTAACTTGATAAAGCTTTAATTACTCAATAGGCAACTATGAAACCAAATCACAACACTTTAATTATTTTTTTATCATCAGACATTAAAATAGTCAAAAATAAAAACTAAAAGCTAAACTAACTCTAAATTTTTATGCTGACGATAACCCAGATACTATATTTAGAAAATGCAGAGAGTAATAAAATTTAGTTATTATTAGAACACCTAACATTATCTTAACAGCACTCAACACTTGATTTATTGTCAATCATCTCCTTAACATCTCAATAACTTTCTATGGAGCACTTTCAAGCCTGCATACATTTTATTTGACTAAGCCTACAAGGTCGCTCGTCCAGCCGACTCAGGTCGTTGTCTGATCTACCGTCAATTTCGATTTCTACACGAACTTGTTCGCCCGTTACGACGAGTCAGTTAAAACTGTTATGAGTCATTAAGTTTACAGTAACACCTCTAATGACATCTGAAGAATCTTGTCATGTTACTTTGAATAAGTGAACTCAAGGTTTTCCTTCATTATTGTTGTTTTGTTTGTTTCTTCCGTTAATTCCTTTTAATTAGCAAGGAAAAATTTACCAATTATTAGCAGTAAAATTTACCGATTTTGTTGTATAGCAAAAAAAAAAATTTAATTACTGTAAATTTGTTTATAATTTTAAATGCATTCCTGTACATTCATAAGCACAGATTATTTTAGTAAACGATTCTTGCTTCCCCGCAATTTGTTTATATTTTCATAGATTAATCATACGTTTTGCATGATTAATGAAATTCGTAATTGCTCTATTACGAGTATATTAGTAGCCTTTGATTTATTTCATCCATATCTGTCAATGGTTCAATTTAATAACTTACGTATCAATTAAATTTCGATCTCATTTATATATACTGCAGATTAATGTTATAAGGTAGGCGCCACCTGAAGTTTGGATGTAGAGGGAATTTCTGTAACTACTGAAACAGATTCAAAAAATTCATTTAGAAATTTTTACGCTATAGACTATTGAGTATAGATAGAATAGACTGAAACGAGAGCGAACCTACAAAGCTCTTTTTTATATCCCTATCAACATAAGTCTACAGATTATCTTATAGTGTCCTTCCAAGGTCGTCTTAGTCCATCTAAATAAAGAATGCAACGGCTGTAGGTGGCTGACCTGTAATTTCGATTTCTACTGAACTGGTCCATCCGTTATGTCAGCCTGATGAGGTGGTGTTACCTTATTCATGTTAACGTCTTTCAAGTCCGTCTCTTTAATGGCTGTCGAGGCTTTTCGATCGTTTATTATGTAATTTAATTATTAAAGAGAATTAATTGAGTTGTTTTTATTACTCTATGCGGCTGATAGCTTTGTACATAAAGAATAAGCGATAATATCGTTCGATGAGATTACTTTAGGTATTATGAAATAAAATTAGAAATGATTCCTTAATCTTCAAAATGTCATTTAAGGGTAAAATAATTAGAAACAAAAATTCATGAACATGAAAAGGACCGGAAACAAATAAATAACAAATACAAGTTCAATTTACAATTATAATAAAAAATAATAAAATCCAATTTTAAGGCAATTACTTCACAAACCCCAAACTAAGCAAAGCTTGAGCTATGGCTGCCAGAGACTGTTATAAATACATTTATATTTTAGAATATGTAATTATATTGTCTTTAAAATTAAAATCATTTATCAACATCCAAATATAATGTTAAAAACGAGAAAGAAAAACGAGACTAATAACCAATTGCAAGCTGTTGTAACTACAAGGAAAGGTCACTTGCTATCAATAACTTAACTCTAACTTTAACCAAAGGCGGCATGTATTACGCAACAGTTAGTTTTACGGAAGTAATAAATACCAAAATAACGGATGAGCCCACCAAACCTGATATAATTAAAAAACCAGTTGAAGAAAAAAACGAAAGTGGTCACACAGCAGCGGCTAAGATAACTATCGTTAGACATGTCGTTGACCATAAAAATGGTAATCATACGATAGGGCTATAAAATGAAGTAACCGTTGAACTAGCTGATGATAGAACAAATTTAACAGCAAATTATTATAATTACGTGCAATAAATAAGTTTTATTACAGGGCTACGGGAATCAATGTTCCGGACATTCAAATTGACGATTCAATGATAGATTTAGCTACAGTGACCTAGTTAATATTAAATACCTACTCGAGCACTTCAAACATAAAATTAAAATAATGCACGAGATATGTTAATTGGTCGCTAAAACCAGAAACTGGAAAACATTTTGTCTATCATAAGTGTTGAAATATCAAAACGGGAATCGCTTTACCGTATAATGTATGCAGTGTATGAGTGTATCGAGTTCGGCTTGAGCACGTTACTAATGAGTACAAATTCTAACTGAGCTAAACTATTATGATTTATCGATGATCCTCACGCGAACTGCGAACATATTGTGGCAGTGATAGCTCGAATCAGAGGTAGCTCAGTAATAGCTTAATGATAGCTAATAGCTTACCTACAAAAGCCTACACTCTAGTAAAGGTTTCGGTATCCCGTCTTGCTCTTCGGCTTCTTGACTGTGTCTTGACGTGAACTTTTAGCATTAAACTCTAAGGCGTGAATCACACACAAGCGGCATACGGCCAAAGCACAGTGCAATGTAGACGCGATGCCTTCAAAGCTTGTTTATACAAAATCTATGAAAGCTACAGACGCGCTTTACATCACATCTGTACATAATATATCTTATTCAGGTATTCTAGTATTTCGAGCTTACTAGCTAAGAACTTTTACTAAGAACTTGTGAAATCTAACGCTTAAAGTGTAAGAGTTTTCTACAGCTCATTTTCACCTACTCTAAACCTTCAATCACACCATCCCAATCAATCTTTAGAAAGTTAGTAGCTATCAAACTAAGGCTCAAACATTGAAGTTCTAAGAAAACTATGTATTTTATTCACAGAAGGTAACTAAGCACACCATTAGGTATTATAATTTATGTCTACACGCAAACCCTATTAAAATCGGAAGCAGTCTAATGGAGCTTATGGTAACTGAACACATTAATACCACGGGCTAAAGGAAATGAGTAGTTTTAGTGTAAACCTTATAATCTGTGATTTCATAGATTTATTGCCCGATTTCACTAGCCATTTGAGAAAACTGCCGCCCAGGAAGTTCAAGAGGCTATTAGAAAGTGCTTAATTATTACAAGTACTTACATGTATCTTGTTTTAATAAGCGATATAGGCAGAGATGAGCAGTTTTAATTTATTTTAGATACCTACTTTCTGCTTATAATAATAAGTACATCAGTTCTTAATAAGTACATTAGTTCTTAAATAAGAAGTACATGTTACTGCAAAATTTACTATTAACAGAGCGAAACGAAGTCTCAGAGTCTACTCGGACATTTCAGTATTAGTTTTTTACTATACCTTGCGTACGGGTGATCCATTCTTCAAAACTTTAGCCGACAATTAGTTAATGAAAATACAATTTTTAAGGTCGAATATGAGCAAAATCAGAACAGAAGTTATAGAGATGTGCGAGGTCTCCGTCTGAGGCGAACTATAAATTAGTCTTTTTAGAAAAAATAATTGAACTACGAATAAGCTTTTCAAAGCCAATACACATTTTTACCCAAATGCGCAAGAAAGAGGGTTATGTTTTTCGAGTGTGTGTATGTGGGTGTGTATATATCAGGTTTCTTTAGCACGCCCTACAGCCTAAACGGCTTGATGGATTCTGACATGCGGGGTGTCATTTGAATCGTCTTGATAGTGTGGAAGTAACATAGGGCACAAAATTTTGCAGCCGGGTTTTATGTTTTTCTTTTAATAATGTTACTTGTTATTATTGAAGTACTTAAATAGATAAACTCTTTATTGTTGACACCACAGATAACAAAAAAACAAGAGAAAAATTATGATAAAATTTATTAAATAGTGTAACAACTGGCGGCCTTATCACTAAAAGCGATCTCTTCCAGGCAACCTTAAGATGGAGAGGATACGATAAATGAGTACTTATTGGATTCAAATGGTGAAACTATATTTTGCCTTGTTCAATACCATTTTCTAAGCTCTGACGAACAATTTAACAAAATTCTTGTTTGTGAACCATAATTAGATTTATAATTACTAGCGACCTGTCCTGGCTTTACATGGTACCTATAAACTTTCCGCGGAAAGTTATCGAACTTATAGTGAAAACCACATCAAAATCCTTTACGTGGTTTAGGAGGAGTTAACGGATATACAGACAGAAGGACGAACAGACGCGGAAAACAACAAAAACAAAGAAGAGATTTAAAAGAAAAACAAGAGCAATTTGCAATATTAATTACATATAGAAAGCCTTGTACGTATACAATGATACTGAACACTACTACTGACTACTATTCACATTGCTAGATACTTTTTAATTAAAGTTACTTAACAGACAAAAGTAGAGGAAAACTATTCGTCACAGTTCCTATACCCATTTTAGGAGAATGCGGAACACTATGAGGTGGAATCTCTTTTTCATTCACAGACAATCGGCGGATCGAATGTTCCCATACTACGCCGGTTTAGTACACTTATCTACTAGTGATGGGAACCTGTCGTGGCACAAATCTATTGACAACTTCACTTCGAATCGAAACTATAAGTATTTGGAAGACTAGCTGATGCGTCCGCGGTGTTGTCCTGCGGTTAAATAAAAAATTTAGTTTTACTATCGTTTTTTGTTAATAATGTACAAAATTATATGGATTGCCGAATACGTAAATGTGTCTACTAACAAGCGATGAAATTTTATTTGGCGAATAGGGTTAGGATCATTGGGTGCCCAAAATACAGGCACCGCCTAGTTTGGGACCCAGTGTGTTTCATTTTGAGTACTTAAACTGAATGTTAAGTTTCATGTTTTTTGGATAGGTATTATGTTTTTGAATGTATGCTTTCATTATTGTTGGAATATTACATTGTTATTATTGTATTAAATAGTAACCTTTGTGCTATTCCAGACTATGATCTATCTCTGTGTCTAACTTCATTAAGACCCGTTCAGCAGCTCTGTCGTGATTGAGATACTTACAAACATCTAAACATCCATATATTCCAGCTTTCGTATTTATAAATATTAATAGTAAGAAGGATAGTAGGAAGTAGGGTTCTTAACTTATTTAAGTTGTACGATCCGTTTTTCGAAAAAAAAAGGGAACTGAAACACAACTGTGAAATGTTGTACCCTATGTCACTTTCACTAACAAGACGATTCAAATGACACCTCTCATGTCAAAATCCATCAAGATACTTAAGCTGTAGAGCGTGCCAAAAAAGCCTCATATATACAAACCCACATACATGCACATACACTCGAAAAACATAACCCTCATTCTTGCGCGGCCGGTTCGTGTTACTGAACACAAAATCTGGTTCAACATCTTTATATTTTTTAACTTATTTTAATAATGAGCTACCCACGTCCGTAGGAGTGTACTCTATTCTAATTCCCTACACATGGTCCCCGGGTAGTGCTAACCGGGTAGCAAACTCTGTAGGAGGCTTCGGCCGTGGCTAGTTACCACCCACCGGACCAAGCCACGCCGTGAAATGACCTAGTCGTGTTTCGGGATGTAGTCCGTTGTAACCGTTCCGTTAAAGAGTAACAAACATCCATCCATCCATCCATCCATCCATCCATTTTTACAAACTTTCGCGTTTATAATATTAGTAGGATTACGAAGGTACGTAATTTACCGAAGCGAGGTCTTAAAGTCTACTGGATCATCTCGGTATGTGTTTGTTTGATGTATCATTTTATCAAGTTCGATTATGAGTGAAATCGGACGAAGTATTGTGGAGATAAGCGGAACCTCCGTTAGAGTCGAATTACTTGTTTATGTAACACAGTCGAAACTATTTTTAACCGACGAAACCGAGGAGGTTTACAAGTCGACGCGTATTTTTTTTCACGCATACCTTTTTACCGAGTAGTCCGATTCTGTTTATTTTTTGGTTTATTTATCGATATAAGCTTGATCGATTAGAAGCTATGTTTGCAGGTTCTGCACTAGCAGCGTTCATGGTACAGAGTACCCGTGGCGCGTCATTTCTCTACGCATTGTGATATTTCCACCGTTTTTATCGACGGAGCCAACGACCGGCGCAAGTTCGATCCACTGCACTAGTGCTACCACGGATATATAAAATATATAGATAAAGAAAGATCAAGTTAGAAGTGCTGACTTGACTTAGCTTCTAGCATTTATGACTACTCATAACAGTTTTACAATTTCCAAATCTAATCAAATTGATTTTATTAACCCCCGACGCAAAGACGGCGGGATGTTATAATGTTAACATGTCTGTATGTGTGTGTATGATTGTGTGTGTGGGTGTGTGTCTGTGTGTGTGTGTGTGTGTGTGTGTGAACTTGTTCAAGACGCAAAGATAATTTATTTAAAAAAAAAAATGTTATGCTAGCTTTTTTTTTAGCTGCTACTATGTTTGCCGTTGCAGCCGTTTTGATAACTGTTTTGAAAGTATAATTTTAAGAACTATTGATTTGCACGTCGTTTTTTTTTACCTCATCACGCATGAGTGTGATAATGTCTGATTTACGGGAGCCAGATCTAAGTTCATAGAGAACCTATTATAATATAATACTTTGCATCATCTATACTCTACGTTTACTAAGTCTGCGGGTTACTATAAGCTTAGAGTTAACACAGGTACTTCTTCATAGGCAATGCGCGAGAGATTTATTGAGGAGGTTGTCTCGATTCAACGGACACAGTTATGAATGGTGTGAGATGAATGATTGGTATGAGCTTTTGAATTACTTTAATCTTTCTAGTGCCTTCTTAGTTTCACTTTTGCATTTAGGAAAGGTTAATTAAGCTACTAAAATTTCATGAATACATTCCCCGCCATTTCTTCTAATCACATTATCATCATACCCCTTACTAATAAACGATGTATAGATATACAGAGTAGATATACCGTGTATTGTCTTTTTCTTTCTTTTACATTGTTGAACTCGTAAGAGACAAACACTATAAAACTATTCCAAAGCTATACAACGTTTATTGCAAAATTGTTTTGCTTTTTTCGAACGAGTTAAATTTATGTTCATTTTCTTTTTCGATCAAGTTTTGTAAGACAAAATCCAAAAAACTGTCAAAAAAGCAAGCCAAACAGAAAAGACATAAGGCGAAGACGCGGCGTCCCTTCAATGTATATTCATACAAAATGTACAGACGAGACGCGATGCAACACATACAAAAAAGACGGAGCGCGGACGTGATGCTTCTCGTATTGTATGAAGGTTACATGTCTCCGTTCCTTCCTTGTCTGGTCCTTGTCCTGCGTCTTCTCAGTCTGCCAGCGCCTAACGTGCAAGGAGCGAGGGATATGCTCAGCAGTGGGCGATTATGGGCTAATGATGATGATGACGCGCTTGTGCTCTCGTAGCACCTATGTAACGAAAGACGAAACACACTAAGGTCAATAAAAGCACTAAGAAAATGTAAAGTGAAAAAACTTGACTACATAGGCTTGCTTCATAAATTGGCTTACAAACATAAAATACTATCCAAATACGAATCCTAACTATCCTAATCCTTCCTAATCCTATCCTAATCCTAAATTTAATCCTAATCCTTCCTAATCCTATCCTAATCCTAAATTTAATCCTAATCCTTCCTAATCCTATCCTAATCCTAAATTTAATCCTAATCCTTCCTAATCCTATCCTAATCCTAAATTTAATCCTAATCCTTCCTAATCCTATCCTAATCCTAAATTTAATCCTAATCCTTCCTAATCCTATCCTAATTCTAATCCCAACTAATTTATAAATGTGAAAGTGAGTTTGTTCGTTCGTTTGTTTATCTGTTGAAATTTTGCATATGTCAGGGGTGTCGTAAAAGACATATTATAAACAGATAGGATTTTCATCCCGGAATGATTAACGGTCCTGCGGGACCGCGGGTAGAACCACGGGGAACAGCTTTTAAATAAATAACTCCTTTAAATAAATAGTTTCGTAAACATCATAGTATATTTACAAGTTTGAATCATTTGTAATTGCTTAGCGTCTTATTCTAAGTCCAATTATTTGAAATGTAAATCTAGATTTAATTTCGAAACATCCGAACGATAGTTATCTATTTATCAACGTCTATCAAAACAGAGTTATGCAATACTTGTTGGAGACGCGTATTTTATAATAAATACAAGATGCTGGCTTTTGTTGGTGTGTAAAACAACTTTTAAAACATCAGTTTGCACAATTATAGCTCACTAGCTGTTACCAGCGACTTCTTTCGCGTTTATTCAGAAAAAAGTTTCCAAAAACCTTTCGTCGTGATTAACTGTCACTAATTATCAAATTTCATCAAGATTTGTTCAGCCGTTTAGCCGTGAAAAGCCTACAAACAAAGTTACTTTTGATTTTATAATATTTGCTAATATTTTATGATCAAAATAACTCTGTTAACATAATGTAATCTTTTTGTAATTGTAAAAGTTTTACATTTACAAAAGTTAGTTATCCTGATTACATTACAGTGTTACAATGTATTTAAACAGGTAATAATATTCACTTATCTTTAACCTTGTATACGTCTAGTAAAGTACTCACTCCTAATTAATTGTTATTTCACATCTTAATTTGCCATTAAAATGCTATTTCAAAATTTGTGCTGAATCCGTTGCAAAAGGGCTTAGCTGGATTGTGGTGAACTCGTGATGAAACACGTCTTTATAGAGGGGACAATTAACTTCGAATTACTTGTGTTATTCAATTGAAAACCTTCTTTTGACATGATTTAAATGTTATTATTACTTCGCTCGCAATTGTATTATGATGTTGGTTAGGTAATAAGAATTAGGCTCTTGCTTTAAGTACCCTTATGGCCTCTCGTTACAATCGCCGATCATTGGCGATTACCCGCGAATACGATTGTTTGAAGGGCTTACTCGTCTGTAATCGCCGATCATTTTCCATGCTCGCTGCGTTAATCGTGCGACCATCACCGATTATGAAGAGGCTTTAGGTATGACTTACCAAATGAAGTTCAGATGTTGTTTACTTTTATGAGTCTTTTTTTTGGTTGCACAGTACCGAAAAAGATGGCGCGCTAACGAAGAGATCACTGCAGAGTACTCTGCAGTGGGTGGCAAATAGTAGATGATAATGATGATAATTCTGCAGTAGTGTACCTGTACATACCAGGATGTACAAGTACACTGGTCAGTGGGACAGCGCCAGAAGGATCTGGATGATACAAGTCCCGATATGGACGACAGATAAATTAATCCTAAACTAATCTTATAAATGGGAGTTTGTTCGTTTGTTTGTTACGCTTTCACGCCTCAAATACTCAACCGAACATCATGGAATTTGGGATTTATGTTCTCAGGGATACAAAATAGGACATACGGTACTTTTTATTCCGAAAAATGTAGAGCTATAGCAGGGTTAACACGGGCCGGAGGCTAATTGTCTTTCCACCGTATTTATCCACGCTTGGATGTGACAAAGCTAAAATATTATTAAGTTTGTCTCTTTCACGCAGGATAAAAACTGTAGCAAGACAATATGTCTCCGGCCCGTGCTAGGCCTCCTGTGGGACCTTTGCTGAAACCGCTGGTCGCAGCTAGTAGTGTCTGTTTTGATAATAATTCTTTATACTTAGTACTTCTACCGAGTAAAATTAAAACAGCGAGGATAGAAAGTCTAGCACATATTTAGAACCTCGGTTATTCACTTAGTTTAGAAATCATGCCTAAAATCAACACATGCAAAAAATAATGGTTCACAATGGTTCTAGCAACACCAATTATTTGCCATAAGTACCATAATCTGTCCCATAAGTCATTAGTAAAGAAGTACCTAATTGAAGTCCAACAAATGAGTTATTTCCATTCTAACGACACCGCTGACCCCAACATTGTCCAAACGTCAAAGCCAAAGTCATGAAAAATTACAAAACTCCCATAGATTTCACTAAGCCGAGCAAATTAATTAGCTAAAGAAAAAAGCCGGCGTGTCATCGCTATTACACAAACTTAGCAAAAGTGGGCTATAGTTTACCAACTTTACAAGATGATGATATTTTGAAACTTTAACTTTAGCCTGTGAGACTTAGAGTCGTGTTGAGCTGCATGTGTTATGTTTTCGAAGCGTGAGATACGTTGGTTGCACTGCGAACAATAAAGAAATGCGTCTAGTTCTATCTGGGACCATTGTTGTATGGGTTTCTTTCCAGACGCTGTATTGTCACTTCCTTGGGGAAGTCGTGAATGGCTTTTTTCTCAACTAAATAATTTATTTCTGGGTCACTTTTCTCTAAATTGTTTGATGGGATTAAAGTTATTGTTGAAATTTTATAAGTTGTAATGTTAGGTGAATTATGTGAAAAGTAGAATTCGTGTGAGTATTAATTACAATGTAGAGAATTGTATTTATAAAGAAGAGGCTACTCATAAATGTTTATGGAACTGAATTTTTGAACAATGAAGTATTTAGGTAGACAAATAGGTACCTAAGAAAATTACCAGTGAGCAACTCATTAAAAAATTCAGAAGTCAATTATTTCTTGAAACTCTAAAAATTTACTTACTTATGTTTTGTTTCGTTCTAGTACGTACAAACCTATGTAATAATCATGTAGTTGTTTATTTTAATGTTGTAACTTGCTTTTGTTCTATTTAATTCTTGACCTTCCATAACTCTTACTGCATACAATTTTGGAAAGACAAAAACAATGCCCACGCTAAAAACGTGAATCCGTGATCCACGACTTACATGAGTGTTACCATATGACGGATGAGCACCAAATTTTCGTGACAATCGCACAAAAAAATTACATTACGCAACAGTTTCTATCCATATTACACGAATTTCTACAATGCTTGTTTTGTTTTGTTGGACTTGACTAACTGTATTGCTTGCCTGTCATGTAGACAAAGTGACCAGTATATACAGTACACGCACTCTGTGCGACATCATCTGCGGCACCCGACGACTAGACGCAACGACAGGTTGCACGATAATCGCACGCACGCTCGCAACTGCGATGAAACTACAACTTGAACGTAAAGTGTGCGGAGGCGGAGCTTTGAACAAAATGTATGAGAATTATTGGCAGCAATCTATCGTTGCGCGTCTAGAAGTGGAACTGTCGCAGACACATGTCGCACGATCTGCGCACACTGTTAAAGTAAAAGTCTAAAAACTTTTAAAGCTTCAGTCAAATAAAAAAATCGGTACTGTTACCAGTTTATTCTCATAGGGGTTAGATAATTGAATTTACATTTTAAATGTATATTTGCATAGTACAGACAGTAGGCTTTACTTGATATGCAAATGTAGAACAAAAGATATCATTATATTCTAATTTGGCGACGTTGCTTTAATCGTAAAAGGTAATGTTTTATTTATATTCTTAGTCATTGCAAAATAGTGGGTTTCATTTAAAACAATTAAGTATGTTATCGTATTGACTTGTGATTTTTACTGACGACTGGACATTCTCAAAGCTTTAGAAACCAAAATCACTAGTATTTGACATTATTTAATGAACCCGACGTGTAACTATATGAGTTTTCAATATATTCTGATTTTTTATTTCTGATTATATTGTGATGATTACGAACAACTTTTTTTTTATCTACTTAATTACTTATCTATAGGCATGCACTTTAGTTGCAAAAGTTATCCAGGAATAAAAGTTGTTAATGTCACATTACGTACAACAACGTACGTTACGTTACGTACGTAGATTAATTCACAGGGTATCTCATAGTTTTGTCTAAAGTAGATTCTTGTTATCAATTATCCTAACGAATAACTTAACGAATCAAAACAGTAACAAAAATATTGCACAATTACCTACTATGATGGATGATCAAGTTCACAACCATCCTGTACCAAACGTAGCATGCTTAAGAGCAATAAAACTCTTGAGTCTTGTTACGGTTTATCGAACACGCCGTACATTTTCTTTATAACACTATTTCTATAAAGTCAAAGTCAAAGTCAAAGTCAAAATGTTTTTATTCAATTTAGGTATCAAAGATACACTTATGAACGTCAAAGTTATTTAAATAGACTCGACCGCCTTGTTCGGATAAAAAGCCTCTACTCAGAAGAACAGGCAAGAAACTGAGGGGCATTATTTTGTCAAATAATAAATAAATTAGTCTCACAAATTTTGGCTTACAACTAGGTAATATCTATAAATATTAGTGGCTACTTGGCGGAAGTGGAAGGCTCCAGACATCTTTATCTTCTAAATAATTCTTAACCTTATAATATCCTCTTTTCATTAATGTAGTTTTTACATGTGATTTGAATTTTCCCTCGGTGAGCCCGGTTATATTTTTCGGGATTTTATTGTAAAAACTAACGCAGTTGCCTAAAAATGACTTTCTTGACTTAGTCAGTCTAAATCTCTGTACAGCTATCCTATCCTTATTTCTAGTGTTATAATTGTGATAGTCACTGTTCAATTTAAATTTATGTAGATTTTTGCGAACGTGCATAATATTTTCAAAGATATATAAAGAAGGTAAAGTTAAAATATTTATTTCTTTAAATAAATCTCTCAATGATTCACGGGGACCCATTCCGTAGATAGCGCGGACCGCTCGCTTTTGCAAAATAAAAATGGCCTCCACTTCAGCAGCTGATCCCCACAGCAAAATGCCATATGACATTATGCTGTGGAAGTAAGCAAAGTAAACCATCCGAGCTGTAGCTAAATCCGTCAGTTGCCTAATCTTGCGAACCGCATAAGCAGCAGAACTAAGTCTCCCAGACAGAGCACTAATATGTGGACCCCATTGCAGTTTGGAATCAATGCTTATACCCAGGAACACCGTCGCCTTGTCTATGTTAAGTTTATCGCCCTCAAGCATTACGTTTGGTTCTATATATCTAACATTAGGCATGGAAAACTTTAAACACTTTAAACACTTTTATAGTAAAAGGTATATATATATATACATAGTCACTTGTGTTCCATAGTAATTTGTGTTAATTTTCAAAGATACAAAGACACATTTATTACGTTGAATTATTATTCTGAGCTTAGGGGTACGAGTTTGATTCCCACCTAGGGCAAACATTAATGTGATAAATATTTGTGTTTGTTCTATGTCTGGGTGTAAATATGTATTTATTTAAATATTTGCATATCGTCACACCTTTCCCCTGAAGGGGTTGGCAGAGATATAATACAACACCCACACTTCGCCGCACGATATTCAATCCCAAATGTGACAGGGGCGAGCCTGTTTTAGATTAGCGAGATTTTTTTACAAGTTTTTATTCAACTTGTAAAAAAAAATTGTATGTTTGCAATTTATGTGACTATGTTTGTTTGGGTGTAATCTTGCAACTCAATTTTAAAGCAGATATCTTCGTCTAAATTGTGGTTGTTGTATTACATCTCTGCCAGCCCCTTCGGGGCAAAGGCGTGATGATATGTTATGTGCATTTTCAACCGTTTATGCTGATTTTTTTTCAAAAGAAATCAAACCTCTTTCGTCACGTTAGTGTGCTATGTCGGAGGATGACTTTGATCTGTAGACTCCCTTATTGTATTACAACACAGTACAGTTCCGGGCTAAAAATTTTAAAAACTCTAGTGAAAACAGTTATAATCAATAGAAAATCAAATGTAACGAAACAAGTACGTACTTGTCTTATTCTAATAGTGTTCAATTCTTTTAATTTCATTCGTTCAGGCATAATTATTATTCAACGTAACATCGAATTATTTTTTCATTTCCATTATCAAAAGTGTGTCTAAAACCACAATTTTGTACACAGTAACTTACCACAGCTTCATTAATAGTCTGTACGTAGTATAATCCAGTTGGTTGCGGGCGGCTGTAGAACCGTTGATATGATCACGCAGTTTCGCTCTAAATCTCTCAAAATTGTGTCTCTACACTCATTTCACTTACAAGAGTTACTTACAAGGCAAAGGCAAGTTGATGTACATGTTTGTCTGCTTACACCATTTCTCTCTGTTAGTGGGAATTATTTTCATAGCGAGGAGGGGTGTGTTAGATTACCTGTGGATCTGTCTGTCTGTGGCATTGTACTGTCAAATGGTTGAACCGAGAAGAAGAAGTCGAGTAGGTGATTTTATCAAAAAAAAAAAACCCCGTTATGTATTTCAATTAAAACTATCGCGAGTTTTTTTAATTTTACAATTTACTTTTGTGTAATATGATGTTAAATAGCTCTCTTAGGCATGCTAAAACGACGTTAAAAGTCATGAATGTCGATTTTAAACTATTTTTATGTTTTGTAAAACCAGCTTGAAATCGAGATTCAAGATTGAACGTTGTCTTAGCATCTAAGGCCCCCTTAGATATTTACTTTGACTCGCTCACTGCATCCAAAATGTTTACCAATTTTTTTCTACGTTTTAAAGAAAGTCAGATATAATATAACTAGCAATTAACTATATTAGTTAACAGCACATAAGATTCTGTTAATCTATCTTAATGACATGACCGTAAACATAACTTGAATCCGACTGACACATAAACTACCAAAAAAATAAAATTGTAAAACATGATTAATGAACAGTTTGTTGAAAATGCAGTTAAAATGTTATTATATTATTTATATAATTTAAAACAAGACTATAAAAAGTTAACCAAAAGACGTAACCAGATACTAGTACCTGCGCTTCTCTTTACACCGCCTAATAAAGACCAAAAAAACTCCTAAAAATTCACATAAGCTTATCTAAATCCTGAACAAACACGACTTCTCTATTCTCATCCTAAAAACCATCTATTCAAATAAACTCTCAAAGATTCCGTACACAAATAAAACAAAAGACTCCGTGCTCTATCAACGCACCAAATCACATTTTTTCAAAGGGAAAGTAGCGAAAGCGGTAAAGCACTATGATCTCTTGAACCGTAATTATTCCAATTATATGAATAATTATGCGAATGAAACCGTAATAAAATGTCTGTCCGTCTGTAAATGTACTTAGTTATGTGCGTTACTTGGTAATGTTGGTAATATGAGTGTGGTAATTCGTAATGTTTGTTGTTTAGGGTAATATTGAAGTTATAAAATTTTTAAGTGGTCATTTTGTCATAATTTGTTTAGTGGATGCGTCATGAGTTATGACTTGGACATAACTGGACGCAGTCGAATGTTTTTGTTTTAATTAGACAAGTTTATTGAACTTTCTTATTTATGATCTTTGTTATTTTAGTGAACGTTTTTAGCGTTCTGTAGAACCCATGTTTTATTTTTAGAATTTATGATTCTTATAGGTATGTATTTAATAAATATACATAGTTATGTTTTTTCAAACTGATATCAAAGGCTTCAACAAATAATTCTGGAAAAGAAAAGTCTATACGTACGTGTGGAACCTTGTGAAATAATAAAAATGTTACTTACAAAGCGCCTGCTTCGCCAACACGCACAGAACTAGTGTACACACGAGTTTTGCTGAACGCATTTTGATGTTGTTCTATCAGTTCACTGGCACACACTTTACAAGTTGCATTTTCACTCAACTAAACTTTATAATTTTTGTCACACACAGCTGTTTCGATTTTTTGACATGTTTTGAAGGTGTACATATATCTGAAACAAAATAAAATTAATTAAAATACATAGATAATGTTATGCAGTTATAAAAAACTAAAAAACACGGTTTTTGCTTCAAAACACCAATCATAGTTTTGTCATCCGAACCATATAGAAATTACCTGAAAACTTTCAAAGTTTCGTTTTATGATACGACAATTAGAAGTAGTTTAAATTTGACTTCTAATATTTTATTGCATGCTTCGTGTGTTAAAAAGAACTGACAAAGAAATAAATAACTTATAGCTGAATGGACATTTTATAAATTTTACATATCTCATCATCATCCTCGTTTTCAACCACCACTCCACCACTCTTCCACCCTCTGCTGAGTATAGGTCTCTTCTCTCGTCTTCTACCCATTTATCCATTGTAAAGTACCGTTAATTTTAAAATGGTGTTGCTTGCTACGTGTGTGCTACGTTACAGATTTGCACCTAGCTATTAAACACCCTGCATGAGTTTGTTGCCGCCAAAGAAAAACAAAATAACATAGTTAAAAAAAATGTGTGAAAATGTAGACCAGCATCAATGATAGCATAATTAAGATTATTAAGGTAATCACAAAAGTTAATAAATTAGTTAATAGCAGTTAATATCATATCAACTCTCAAATAAATTACAAAAAATATTCTCATACGAATAATTAATCTAAAGTTATAAACTATTGAACTATGAGAATGTCAGGTCAAAACGTAACATTACATAAAATATTATGTGATCTATGTCAAACATATATTTCTGCACATGTTACACAAAAGAAGCAGATTTATATTATAATATAAATTCAAGTCTTTCGTCCAAAAACAAGATCCAGTATTTTAAACAGGTCTATATCTAGGTTTATATTTATTTAAATCGCTATCAAGCTTTAATCTTTTATGCAAGTAGTACAAAATGGCACCTAATCTGTTGGCCTTTGTCATCGATTTTGAAATTTATGGATTATTTGTAACATCGTAAATTTATCATCAATGTTTTACTTAGTTCTGTGACATAACAAACTAAAATATTTCAACAAACGTAAGGAATACGAAAAGTGGAGCCCGTTGAAGTTTTTTGTATGAACCGTTTGATTTGGTTGATTTTGTGACGTGTAATCAATATTACTGAATATTTTTTAATGTACTTATACGCTTATGCTGGATATGGAGAGCGTAGTCTCCTACTACAGGCTTTTGTGCTTAAGATGCGGTCATACTACGGTTTTTTACGCACACACACGTTTACTTAAGCCGCTTTGTTTAGAGTTGAAAATCGTATTTCATATTTGATGGTAAAGTTTAATGAGGTCGGCGCCTATAATTACATTTTTTTGCCGTTTTTTATTGGTATTCATCGTAATAAGAACACAAATGAGACTAAGTCGAATGTTGTAATCGCTGAAAATGTCGAGAACTACGCTCAAACATTTTTTCAAGAAGATACTTTTTGTGTTTTTCATTTCCAAAATGAGAATGATTTTGAAATTCTACTCCGGTTAATCTGTTTTTGTTTTTTTCTACCAGCTGTATTTTTTCGAGCCTGATCATCAATATTCTTCAAATCAAACTAGGCCCAAACAAAATACTTGATTTCGTGTAATACCGATGTAATACTCGTACCTTAAAAGGAGACTCCTGTTACTTGCAATGCTAACTTTTTTTTACCGAATAATATATTTTGTATTTGTGTTAAAGCAAACTTGATGCAACCTGCAGTTTTACTCGTATTATTTTCTGCAGTAATTGTTATTTTTTAAGGAATAAACAACTCTTTGTCTTCTATGCTTATTTATGGAATACTGTTAGATGATAGAGTAATGCCATGGTGTCACAGATATCCTTATGCGACAGTGATAGCATACCATCAGGCGGTATGTTAGCTTGTTTGTAGACTATGGCATAAAAAAATTGTTGCACTATTTGAAGTGAGATAGGGAGTCCCAAGATAATTACGAGGAGTTATAGGGATAGGTTAATAAAATATGTTAGCTGTATACCAAATATCATCAAAATGGCTTGTTGCAATTTAAAACCATTTCTACATACGAGTATATAATGAGATCTAACCTAACATAACTGTCAAAGCGAATAGCCATCAAACTATTTTTATCTCTATTGCAATGTGAGTAATGACGTAATCTGCTTGGCAGTAAAGAATCTTCTCTATGCACTATGCAATGTAGTGTAAAGAAGTATATCCAGTTTTTAGAGTCAGCGAGCAATCATTTCCGCTACGTATTACGGAATAACACGAGCTCCTCGACTAGGTGTGGGCAAATAGGAATTACGGTTAGAATATTGCATTAATTCCATTCGTTATCATGTCTGTATTTGAAATTGGAATAGTAATGAATGAATTGTTGAACACTTTGTAAAAAAATGTAGTCAATCTTTTAACGGTATTTTAGCAATAAAAATATCTAGCAAATTGATTTTTTAGAGAAATTTTCTAACCAACGGAAGAAAAAACCTGCCAAGTGCGAGTCGGACTGGCGCACAAAGAGTTCCGTTTCATTATCTACAAAAACGAAAAAAAACTCGTTTATTGTATGAGAGCCCCCTTTGTTGTTATACATCCTCGTACATACAAATTGTCATCGACTTGCCGCCCGAGGGGGCTGGCAGAGGTGTAATACAACACCCACATTTCACGGAGCAATATTCAGTCCCAAATGTGACAGGGGGCGAGCCTGTCACCATACCCCGGGCTCCAGTCATGTAGAAAATGACATACATAACACACATATGTTCACATAATGAACAAATTTTCCCGTGCCGTCGGCTGGGTTCGAACCCGCTCCCTCTGGCTTGAGAGGCGGTCCTTCTCCAACTTTCATCGCTCTATATTTCTTCTATTCTCTTTTGTTGTTATAGAGGCAACAAAAATACATCACCAGTGAGTTTTTCAACTGTCTAACTTTTACGATTCATGAGAGACAGTCTAGTGACAGACGGTCAGACAGACTGAAGGAGGACAGCGGAGTCTTAGTAATAGGGTCCCGTTTTATCTTTTGGGTACGGAACTCTAGAAATTATATAACTTACTTATCCATTGCAGTAAATATTTGCGAATTATTTCTGTCTAATTAAATGAAAAGCTTTGTTGCATGCTTTTTAAGAAGCAACGTTATGTTAAGACCATTCAAGTGTTATTATGGAAACTGACGTGGTTTTCACACAATGTGATTTATGAAAACGGGAATTACTCACGTCCGATTTAATCGATTATAACCACACTACTAATATTATAGAATCGATAGTAACTTTGTATGTCTGTCTGTTTGTAGGCTATTTACGGACAAACGAACCTTGATGAAATTTGATAATTAGCTACAGTATACATATAACGAAAAGGTTTTTGGATACTAATTTCTGAATAAACACGACCAAAGACGCATTTAACAGCTAGTCCTAAGTAATGTATTATGATTTTTATTTACGTAAATTGTATCCCAACATCCACAGTGTTTGTACGTCAATGCGCAAAAAACGGTGCTTACTAGATCATTTGAATATACAACAAGTTATAAAATACACCAGATAACCTCATTGCGGTTCGTGTAATAGTTTCCTATGCGCGCAATAAAATTGCCGAGCGATTAGTTGTTTAAATGCAGCTGTTCTGTCCTGCGGTGAGGGAAAGCAGTAATTATGAGCTGAAACTGATGGCGGAAAACTTTGAGTCGAGCTGGCGCAGTATTGCCAAATCCATATTAGCTTTTATAACTACGTAATATACTAGGTACGTCCCGCGGAGCTACTCGCGGTTAAGCTGTAGCTTATGTGCTATTCCTGACCATAATCTATCTCTTCGCTAAGTTTTATCCAGATCCGTTCTGGTGTTCTGGCGTAATTGAGTAACAAACATCCATCCATCTATTACTTATATTATACACCCATCCAAACTTTCATATTCAAAATATGAGCGTGATAAGATATTTGTTAATTAAATTAAGTTTATTTTAGGCTTATATTGTTGTGAAATTAAATTAGTTAATTGATGTCAAAAAAATATAAGATGTGATACTGATATCACAAAGAGTTAAAGTTAAGAGTAATCTCGGATCACATCGGATCTCGGTCCGATGTGAAAAAAAATACAAAATAGGCTTACCATGCTTTTGACTGCAATCTGGCATGATGCTAATTAATGATATGATTAAAGGTAGAGTCTACTTTCCTAGTACAAATCGGTCCCAAGCATTTTTATTTCAACACAATTTTTAAGCTTAATTACAACTAAAAATAAAATCAGTTTTGGGGTTGGGGAAATATGCAAGCCCCTTATTCTTGACGCTTGAGATGTTTCTTGGTCACTCTCACTCCTATGACATTTGAAAGGAGAGAAACAATGACAAAAAATACCTCGTCTCGTAAGAAGATCTCCAGGGCGCAAGGATCTCAGATCAAGGCAAAACATTAAAATCATGTCACCAACACCGACCTAGCTACCTTCAATCGAGAGTGATTGAGCCGTTATTCATCACGCTGGCTCAGCACAGGTTGATATAAATATTAGTACATATTTATTGTATTACTTTGTTCTTGTTGTGTACGTGATTGTCCTACATTATAACCTACCTGCCCCATTTCCGTGATGATCGCGGTGTAGCCCGCGGGAGCGGCGTAGTAACGTTACCGCGGGCCGTTACTCGGCGTCGCTTCGGTTCATTGCGCACGCGCTGGGACGAGATCTGAGCTTTATGAGTACTTGAGCCTCTTCAGATATTATTTTCAAAACTGTTTTTTTAACAAATCTCTAGTGTGTTTCCGCTACTGCTTCGTAATAAGTACTAAAAGTTCTCTGATTCGATCAACTAATATTACTTTCAACTATAATTTTAGACTAGAGGCTTTGTGAGCTTTAGCAAAACAATGTTGGAAGAGGTCCAAAGAAAAATAAATCTTTCTAAATTCTTTTTTTAATGTTTTCCGTTCACATTTTTACGATAAATTAATAACATAAATAAATTATTTCTTCTGTTTCTACAAACAACAATTACATAACCGTGGTCATTAAATTATAATACTGATCTAATTCAAATATATTATTTTTTATTATATAATTTCCTACGGGAAAATTTCAATAGTTTTATATGCATTAGTAGAAAATATTGCATATATTATCATAATAGAGCCATTATTATGTCATTTGTCTGTAGGGTCTGACGGAATCCGAACAAAAAGTTGACGATCTGCGAATGACATGAATTACTTCGTACGTTGTTATTGCTGTAGATAAGTTATTTTATCATTACTTGCTATTAATGTTCAAATAAGTAGTATTACTTATTAATAAGTAGTTTTACTTGTTTGAAATATTACCAAATTCATATAGGTATATTTCGTGAATAAGATAATTTTTTAAACGAAGATTAAAATTGTTTTGCGTTGGCCCTAAAATTTTATAATGATTATATTTTATGAACCTATTCATCGTGTCAAACCAAGATAAAATAAAGAAGAAAACTTATATAATACTATGCTGCCCACAATTAAGGAGGACATTCCTGTCTATGTGCTATTCCAGACTATCTCTGCGCCAAATTTCATTCAGATTCGCAATTCAGGGGGCCTACCACGACATCTTATTGTAGAATAGAATAGAATATTTTTTATTGTCATAGAAGTAACAGTTCCTTAACAATTTTAGCTAAAAAATGAATTAAGGATGCTCCTATAATGGACTCGTCAAAAGGTAATTACAAAAAAAAAATACAAAAGCATTTGGTAATATTGTTAAAGTCTTGTGTCTCCCTCAAACAACGACAACGACAATATTGCGCGGGTATCCAGACTAGGTATTCTAATTTTGTTTAAACTTTAAAATAAATTCAATTAAACGCTGATCGACCATGGATTATTTCGCGGCGATATGATTCGCGGTCGCGCAGCGTCGAAAACAAAACGTAACCATCATGGCAATAAAATATCATGGTGTAATTAAGTGACTAACATCCATCCTTTCGTCCATCCAAACTTTCGCATTTATGATTTTGCTGTTTTTTTTACGATAATATGCAAAAGTAACAATATTTAGAAAAAAAGGATGTTTTTTACGAGGCTGAGTGACGAAACGAGCAAGTCGCTCGTAAGATGGTAAGCAGCACTTTTGCCCTTAACAGTTCAGTACCTCACAAAAATAAAAATCCTGCGTGGCAATGCACTCTTCTCGTCACCCTGAGATATTACATGTTACATTGCTTTGGTGCTAAGTACATTTATCCTACCAATATTACAAACGCGAAAGTTTGTAAGAATGGGTGGATGGATGGCTGTTTGTTACTGTCACGCCAGAACGGCTGAATAGATCTGGATGAAATTTGACACAGAGATAGATTATATTCTGGAACACACACATAGGATACTTTTAAACCGCGCAGGTGCAACCGCGGGGCGCAGCTAGTACAGTTTATTTCTAGAAACATTACCCTTCAGTCAAGAGAGCAGTCCTGAGATTGACTTTATTCCACGAAAATCGTCCCAAAGCTACCAAAACCGGAGCAATTTATTAAAGCTATGAAAAATATTATGCAAGTATTTACCTCAAAATAGAGCTAATTTTTGTGTGGAAATATATATTGAAAGCACTTGCCTCTTAGATTAGAACTAACTTTATGCTTTCTAAACAAAAATCGCAAACCACTTCAGAATGTAAATAATATGCTAAACTGCAGGATTCAATTGGAAAGTTTTTACTAAAACGCTTTAATTAATTTTAAGTGGCTTTAGTGATGTAACCTAGCAAGGTGGTTTTAGTCAATTTTGCTGAAATTACGAGCTAGGTATTTATCTATTTATGACCAGTACACGAACACTTTCAAATTTATTACTTAAGTACCATTTTATTGTTCTGCAGTTATAACTTTTTCTAATATTAAACAATAAAAAATATCAAACGCGATTGTTATATATTTATAAAACAAAAAGCTATATAACCACAGTGACATAGATTGGATCAAATATTCTTTAAAAAAATGTGAATTGTATTTACTTAAGTAAGTTTTTAAGATTGATAGCATTTTTTTTTATAATACCTACTATCTTTCTCAATAATTATTAGTTAACAAGGTTAGATTGCGTTAGAAAAAAAAAAAGATCTGTATTATCTTCTTTCCTTCCCCACATCTTAATTTACCAAATGCATAATGCATTAGCCCACCACATCCATCAACTTGAAAAAATAAAACTTACCACTAACCAAAACAATCATCCAACAAAACCAAACCAGAGTCACTGCACTATAATTTGACAGTTCGATTTCCCGCCAAGGAAACGTCAAATGTGGCAAAAGCGCGCGAAGCGACCGCGCGTCTGACAGCCGCGTGCGACGGAACGTAACTGGAGACTCGGCGGATAGTGGCTAGTGCAGATGTGATCATTATGCTATACTCGGGTGTCTATCGGTTCCACATATAAAATACAAACATTTACATTTAAAATAAAGCATCATTTATTATTTAAGGTATAAATACTGATTGTGGTAAAAAAAATAATGTGCATAGAGTTGTTTTTAGTTTCCTGCATAATACATTTAAATTACTTAACAGTGTAAAATAATGATTACCATAATTTATTCTATTTACTTTTTCAGAAAACGGTTATTGGTCATTGAACTTTTTTAATTTGACATTTTGATAGGTGAAAATAAAATACCGATCCCGAGCAACAGTATTTTTTTTTTCACAACATAATTTACACCACAAACTGTTTCTTTCTCATCTGATATTTTACAAACAACGTCAAATACTTTTATGATGCGATCTTGAAAAAATACAATTCTCACTTAGTTCATAGATAAAAACATAGTTTTTTTCTGATTGAATTACTTGCAGTACTACTCACTCATTTATTCACTGAGAACCATACAAGAAATAAAGAGTGCAATTCTCACCAATACCATACAGAAATATCATTCTTTCTTAATTGAATTTACTTAGCTACCTCACTCATTCATTCATTCACTCGATCACCATGGACACGAATAGTTGAAGAGCAGTCACCCTACCAATCACTGATGTAACACATTAACTCTAATGACAGATCACGGAGCGAACTTAAGTTTTTACATAACTACACACATACTTACTAGGAATGGGAAGCAACCTTGCGGTTCTTGAACTTTAGAGAAAATAGGAAAGGAAATAGATGATGTTGTGATAATTCCTGTGAGAAAAGCGATTTTCGCTTTTGTTTTTACAATCTCTGATAATTAAGCGACGTTCTTTAAAGTTTGATCTATTTTCTAAAAAATGCTATTTAACGTCTTCTACGTACTTATTTTAAATGACTTTGGCCTCATTCTTTTAAAATTATTTTAGTAAATACAGGGCTATCAGAAAATGGTGTACTAAGTCGAAAAGGAGTTATTGTACTTTTCATTTAAAAAAACTTTTATCACAACACACACTCTTTTGTTATGAGAACGCCCTGAAATCGAGAGAAAAAAACACCTGTTCCATACATTTTGAGAACGATCAATAAACTTTTCAAATGGAACAGCTGTTTTTATTTTGCTATTATCGGGCTGTTTCCATAGTAAAAGTTATTCATAATGACGAGTACAATAACCTGTTTTTAGCTTAGTACTTACACCCTTTTCTTATAACCCGCTGTATAGAATTTGTCATTTTGAAGTCTTACAAAAATTTATAAACAGTTTATACTCAGTTTTGACTTTTTAATTGCTTTGAAACATAAAACTAAATCATTTCATATTGAAGTTTGTTTTATCTCATCTTACATTGACTAAAACTTCCAAACAGCTAATAAAGTTATTCGTGTTTTACGGAGAAAAAAAAGTAACCGGATGTGAACAAAACAACTATAATAGTCGGAGTATCCGACTAAATAACACGTGAGTAATCCCGAGCAATTAAAACAAATTATTAAACACCTTGTTTTTTTTATTAAATAAAACATGTATTAGCGAAATCCACTTTCTTCAAACAGTTAATTTATCTAATAGCACTATCACGATTAAGTTTATATTAACACCTTCAATCGACAGTAAAGCACGTACTTTCTCCACATCCGAATGACTCTACGCCTCTACCTTTTCCAAAAATGATCTAAGACAAAACAGCAAGAGCATTAGAAAGTTGATCATTGACGCTACCGTGCTCTGTTACCCTTTTGTAATACCACAGTACGAGTATCACACACAATCCCTATCATACTGACTAGTTGCAAAATCCTTATAAACAATACACACGAAACATCTCTACGCACTTTAAAAGAAAGCTGCATTCTGTCTGTCCCTCTGTCTGTCTGTGTATATACGCTAGCTCCTCCTAAACCACACAACGGATTTTGATGCGGTTTTCACCATCAGTTTAATAATTTTTCACAGAACGTTTATAGGTAAATAGGTAACCTTGCAAAGCTGGTGCGGATCGACAGGAATACATAACTTACTAAGTAGGTAATACTTTATCAAATAACTTACACGTTAGCTTTGAATTCGTTGTAATTTTTTCTTAAAACATGAATCTGCTTGTGGCTTAGTCGAAAAACAAAAAAGGGCGAAAGGGCGCGAGCCAGAGAGAGCCTTGATGTCAACATGATTATGTTCATGTGTTGATAGCCTAGTTGGAAGAAGGCTCATCTCTCAAGCCATAGGCTTGATGCGAGCTCGGTCCCAGCTGAAGGCACGCCCCGATTTGTTAATTTGTGAACATAACAATGTACGTATTTGGTAAAATGAAAATGAAATGAAATTATTTTACTGTCAAGATTTTGATCAATCAAACTATAGTACTTAATATAAAATTTTGAATTTATTATTATTATCTACCGATAACTAACCGTCTAACCGAAATAAAATGAAAGTAAAAAATAAAGCAAAATCAAATTTGGTATTTAAAGTTAAATCATAAACAAAATGTAAAAAATAAAATAAAATTGGATAACATTACATAAAATTTACTAAAATAGAGTAAAATTGAAAAAAATTAAATGAACATTAATTGAATTAAATATTATGAAAGCTAATGTCACCTGCTCAATAACGTAAACTAGGTGTACGGCGATAGGCATGCCCTCTGTCACATTTGACTCTGAATATCGTCCGGGAAAATGTAGATGTTGTAATACACCTCTAAGAAAGACATGAGACATGTTGATATCATATGCTTAATTGTGGACGGATGTAAGCTGACGATGATGATAAGGTATAATCATACCAGTCTGGAACAACAAGGTCCCACCAGCAGTGGAGATGTAGGTAACTGTGTCGTTATCAACCATCTCTGAACCGTCAGGCAATATTACCACGGGGCTTGACACGCTGTGAGATCGGGTTATTATGCTTTGACCAGTTTTGTTTACTGTTCTAGTATTTTAACCGTTTTTCCTTAGAAATTGTTTTTGGACCGGTAAACTATAATGCTTCTAAAAATGTTATCTTCTTAGGATTCATGCAAAATACTGTACATATAAATTAATTAAGATTTTATGCTAAACAATAAAACAAAATAATGTTTGTTTTTTGGATCATTTAATGAATCGGGCGATTGTGATCCATTCGTAAGTTTTGGAAACTCAAACGCTTCTATGTGTGCCCAGGAAGGATATTTTCTTGTCTTATCTCTCTTATATTTTGAGATATTTTCTGGTCTTTGTCTCTCTCGTTTGTAAAGTCGTAGGAGTGAAAGTGACCAACTCGCATCTCACGCGTGAAGAATAGGGGGCCAGTATGTATTTCATATTTTTAGGCCACTGCACTATGAAAAATATGTACCAGGATCGTAGCAAGTGGAAAGAAGTAGTTTCTGCCTACGGTTTACAAGAAAGAGGCGTGAATGTATCTATGTATGTACAATACTACATAGACAGAACATGTCTTTTAACTTGCTATACTATTCACTATAATACTATACTTGTAGTTCTCACTACTTACTTACTTGTCAGTCTTGTCAGTATCATTAAATCTCAATGAAAGTCAAAACATGTTAAAGAAAATTGATAGTTTCTGTGATGCAAGATGGCAGTGCATTTCTGTCATATTTGGTTTCCGTTTTTTCAAACTTTCACTTTCAGAAATTAATAATATTACGTTGTGATATTATGATTATGATTAAATTATTTCGTAATAATTGTTATTGTGAATAATTTGTCAATAACTATCGCGGGTTGATGGTCTGAATGATAATTTTAATTGAGTCTAGATTAGTGCGAAGTCTAGATTAATTAAGTTTTGGTTAATTTTTATTTCTGTTACTCAAATCGAACGAATACAAGCATTCAATCAAAATGTACAACATTTCATGGAATCTGTTTAGTGTCTTCCTCATCACTAAATGGTAGATAAGTATTGAAAATGAGTCCATTTCATCATGAAAGATAGAAATTGATTTGCTTAAGTACATATTTTATGTATGTATTTAAAAGTATCTAAGTATGTATATCAGTCTCTGGCAGCCATAGTACAAGCTTTGCTTAGTTTGGGGTCAGGCGACCGTGCGTGGAAGTGTCCCGAATTATTATTATTATTCTCATCAACAGAACCACTAGTGTTGCAGGTGTTTATTATTGGCGGCGGTTACCGTTAAACATCTGACAGGTAACTTGCTTGTTTGCCAATCTTCTCATAAAAAAAAAAAAAATTGTATGTTTAAATTTGGTATGTTCAAATATAATCAATAATAGCAGTTTTTGTTTCATCCACTCTAGAATTCTTACGTATTATTGAGTCGGACGCTCCGACTATACATTATAGTTTCGATTAACATGTTCGCGTCCAAATGACATGCTCCAGTTACAAACCATATTCGATGTCGCAACCATTGAAAAACTGTTTGTGCGAAGTGTAGCAATGAACGAAGATGTATTACATTATTGCTAAGAACTCTAAGAAGCAATAAAATGATTTAGCTTCAGTTGAATTTAAATGACTTTAATTGTTGATGTTGAAAAATATTTCACATCTAAAAATTGGCTTTACTTATTTTATTGTATCTTTGCCCGCGGCTCTTTGATGGCATTTCAGATTGCGGCAGCATCAAAACACTAATAACCCGAACTAATAAAGTTTAATTTTAGACTCTAAAAGTATTTTTGAATAACACTATAGTGTGACTTGACTTTGTTCAAAATTGAGCAACAGCCAGCAAAAACTGCGATATAAATCGCAAAACGTATGAAAGTAAATATATCTATTAATTTGTATGGTCTTTAATAAAATGAACTAGAAGGATAAATTTTAACCGCTCAGCAATAAACGTTCTATAGCTTAGGAAAATAAGTTACACATTGTTTTGTCTTTTTGTTTCTTTTAAGTTTTTGTACTCGATCGAAAAGACAACACACTGAATAACTATAACGAGGCTATATAAAGTTTATTGCTAAGAGGGTAAAAGTGTAGGCTGGCTGATAACGTTTCACCGTAACGAACCGTGTTTGCGTAGCAGCCGCTCGCCAGAAGAACGCGAGCCTGTAGCCTTTTTACCCGACTGCGCAATAATATCAAATATACATAAATATAATGTATGTATATTTGAATTTATGTATATATGTATGTCTGAATGTATATATATAAGTACGAGTATGTATATATGAGGTTTCTTTGGCACGCCCTACAACCTAAACAGATTGATAGACTTCGACATGTGAGGTGTCATTTGAATCTTCTTGTTAGTGGAATGACATAGGGTACAACAATTTAGTTAAAATAATCTGGTGTGTCAAATACATTTTACAGTTGCGTCTTTTTTTTACCTCTAATAATGTTACTTGTCTGCGAACCCTTTGAAGCTGCTTGGGTTTGCTGCAAGCCCGGAGTGTCGTGTTGCCAACAGGCTCGCTGCAGCGGCGAGCGGCTCGACTCGTTGAATTGATACGGCTAACTGTTACAGCAAAACGATACGTTACGAGCTTAGGCTTCAGTTAGTCTCTGTCTTAAGGAAAACGTAGTAGCGTCATCAATATTAGTTGAGTGTTTGAGTTAGTAAGTTGCCGCCTAAGCCACATTAGCGCTCTTATCTACCGACATTATCAAAAGTAGTGTAAACCAACTTTCCGATTTCTAAGTTCATAAGCTAGTGGCTTTGTGACTGTGCGACTAGCGTCTGTCCTCCTCAACAGGTCACATTTCTCAACCGATTCTCGAAAGCCTTTGTGAGCAGCAAAGCAACTGACTCGACAAAAAATATCTGTACAGATAATAATCGAATTGCTCACAAAATTTCAAGAAAATCGTATAAGAAATACAACCCGTATAAGAAAACAGCCGAACAGACGCCGGACATACGAAAACATTTTTGCTAAACCTGAAGCATAGACGCTTTGCTTGTTAATGCTCGCTTGCTAGATTAGAAGTTCTACGCCTCAAACTGAAACTTTGCGACCCGTATACCTACTTATACAACCCATTTACATTTGACTCATATTCGAACCTGAAAAAAAATGTTTTAAACAAACTACTTGTCAGCTAAATTTCATGAAGATCAAAACAATGGTAAGTACTCGTGTTATCATTAGATAATATACACATTCAGATACCTACATACATTCATAATATACACGCACGCTAAGTCGCCCCAGTAAGCCCTGAAACATTCGCTACGCTCGGTCACCTGACAGGGAATAATTTTAACGCTTCGATAATCGATTCTAGGAAGTTCTTCTAAACCGGCGCTTGCACAAGTTTGACCACAGACTTGCGTTTAGATAGACCATCTTCAATACCTAGGCGCTAATCTGTGGAGCCGTTACTCAGGGCTGGCACGTAGCCTTTCATTTACAGCGGAAAACTTTGAAAGTATAAAGTGTTCGCAGTAGTAAAGTGCTCATTATACTTGCGGGAATTCATAAGTCTAGATATTGTATGCATGAGCTAGGAAATTAAATGATGATTTTTTTTCGACGACGATGATTGTTGGAAGATTAAAAAACTTTTCGATCAGTTGAAATTGATGTAACTAAAATATCTACATAACATTTACGTAGATATTTTTCTGACTATCTTTTTTTGTTAATATGAATTAGTGTTTTAGCGAGATGGTTGATTGCAGATAAATCAATATTGGGTCGTAATTTTTTTTGATATTTAAGAAGAGTAGTTTTTTTACAACAAGCAGACGGCCCGCCTGATGGTAAACGGTAACCACCGCCTATGGACACCAGCGGTACTGATGATGACAGAAAGAAATTTGTAGACACTCTTTTTAAAACACTCCATGTTATACCATGGAAATAACTTTTTTTAGACTTCTCCATTGCTCTCAAACGCTTCGTCTTGTTTCTTAAAAAACTGCAATAAAAAAGGCAAATTTATTCTCAATGACTTACCAGTCTCAACAAAAAATTCAAAGCAAGTTCCAAAACCCTTTCCTTCAAGCTTAGATACTGTTACCAGCCCATCATCCTGCAGCCATGTTCTGCGGTCACCAGCGCTTGTGGTCTACCATCCTCCGTCCAACGGTGTCTCTCTGAAGCTTTATTTAGTTTTATGAAGGTACGATTGAGTAATTTACTTTCTATTGAATGACTGGCGGTGGCTTTGTAATGCAAAAGTATAATAAAAATTGCGTAACTGGAAACACGTTGTATTTCAGTTGCAGATCAGAATTCAAATTGCAGTGTCATAATGTATTGTATTTTGAAGTAGAAAGGTAAGGTAATATGTACTAATAGTACTTCTCTCTACATAGTATAAAACAAAGTCGTTTTACGCGTTTGTTTGTCTGCATTAATATGCACTAACTCTTTTTATGCAACGGATTTTGATGCGGTTCTCACCGTCAGCTTGATAATTTTCCCGGCAGGCTCCCAAATTGGACTTTTGTTTATTTTTTAAACCGTTTGACGAATTTCTTTAAAATTTATACGAGACCACCTCTGAAGTATGATCTACAAAATAAAAAGAATCATCAAAATCGATCCATAATTGGCATTATGATCGCGTAACATACATACTAAAAAACAGTCGAATTGAAAACCCACTCCTTTCATAAGTCAGCTAAAAATTAACCATTTATTATAATTAAGCCAGTAAGTAGCTGAGACTTAAGAAAAGCGTAAGGTCGTACATCGTAAGACACCTCGTTACAAAGAGTGCATTAGAAAGCCCATGCTCCAAAAGCAAGGAAAAGGAAGCCGCGATGCAATCTCGATGTGACGAGTGACGACAATGCGTCGATGGAAGAGTTGCATGCGTCAACAATGCGAGTGCATTCGCTTCTGGGTGATACTTATAGAGTTGTTAGCACGTAGTGATTTTACCTTTTTGCTAATCGGGCTTATCTTACCTCTGGTAGCCTAAAGTGCAGCCTCCATTCATGCATTCCAAAATCTGATCGGGCTTGATAGATTTGTGATGCCAGGAGTCTTTTGATTAGTTGTCTGTGTAGAGTTGTAGAGTGCAATTAGCTCTATTAAGCAGTCAGGCTACCGGGTCAAATGAAACCAAGTCGATTTTATTTTTAATTATGACAAAAATGTTTTTTTTTCACGTGATCGCAAATATTTTATACACACTATTAAATTACACACTAGTATAATTATAAAATTTCAGTTTTATGAAACCTAAATGAATTTTATTAAAACACACTTCCACCAACATTTGTCACACCAAAACACCTCTATACTATTCCATTTGACACACTATGTAAAATGCAAGCAAATAAGAATATGTTGCAACACTACATTACAAACGATTCAGGGGACCGTGAAATTGGGATAGGTTAGGTACACAGAATACTCCCTATTACATGTATAGGGGTATTCGAGCAGTTTCCTTGTGACTCAATGTACGAGATGCTATGTTTTGTAGTATACGGAGTGTTTATCTAAACGACGAACATATATGTAATAGGATATATTTATACCTACTCATAAATACGACCACCTTTTTTATACTACAAACACTGAAATCGCCAAAGAAATTGCTGTTCCATAAAAAAAGTTCATTGAACATCGACATAATGTGTGGAACTGCTGATTTTTTTTTCGATTTCAAGGTTGATCCATTAGTAAAAGTTGGTCTTCATGACGAGTACAAAGAAATCCTAGAATACTTATATGTCCGTCGTTTAAAGATATGTGTGTGTATAGTGCTAGACTAGTGTTCTTATAAAGTCGTACCTACCTAGCATGATGCTGTTCCAAATATTATGTACATACTTAGTTCAGATCGATATTTATTTGGTTCCACTCAACGAATCCGAAGTAAAGTTATTACATAGCCAATAGTAGGATTTTTTTAGAGCAGAGCATACACTAGTGATATCATCATCATCATTTCCGCTGGAAGAAGCCCACTGCTGGACAAAGGCTTCTGGCAATGATCTCCTTAACGATGCGACAGCTGGCTCAGTCTTGATACTGTAGTGGCTCTGCGAGCTGAAGACCTCGGTGCCGGCGTCTCTCCTGCATTCTCACTCTACATGTCGCATTTTTCAACCAATTTTCGTAAAACTTTGTGAGCAAGTTCGATAATTACACAGATATTTTTTTGAAATTCGTATTGAGGACAGCCATCCGGACAGAACATACATATGAAAGCATTTTTATCAAAGCTGAACAAAAGCTTCGCTCGCTAACGCTCGCTCGGTCGACTAGTGCTCGGTAGACACAATTTGCACTTTTGCAACCGTGTTGCAAAAGTGCAAATTGTGTCATTTTCTAGAAAACTTGTATTTTTGTCGAAAGAACTATCTTTAAGTTTTCTAAATAACAACACGACACAACTTGCATTTTGGAAGATTGTATTATAATAATATTGTTTTATTTTTCTGATCTTTCTCTTGCCATGGAATATACGTATTAAGAGATATCTTGGTTGGGATAGGTGCTTATTTGATACTCTTACTTTACCGTCTCGGTGGCTCAGTTGGTAGTGAACCTGTCTCTAAACTTGCAGGCATAAGTTCGATTCCCACCTAGGGCAAACAATCACGTGAGGAGCATTTGTGTTTATTCTAATTAGTATGTTTTTGAAAATATGTATGTACCTATATCAGCCTTTAGCAGCCATGGTACAAGCTTTGCTTAGGGACCAGGCGACCGTGTGTGAAAATATCCTGAATATTTTTATTTATTACTTACCAGGTGTGCACATCAATGGCTACAGTTTCAAAGCTTACTTACGTCATCGTGACTTCTAGAACTGCAGCGGAACTACGGACAAAGCGTACTAATCTTAGGCAAATCATCAGTATTCTGATTTGCGTAACAATTAGTGAAGCTTTCTATCGGAGTTCGCACCCAGCGCTGGGATTAGAGACCTTGCACACTCGTTTACTAGTAGCTTTAAAAAAACACCAAATACTGACCGCTGTACCATGCCACAGGGCTTCGGGCAACCTAAAAATGTATACTTCAGGGCTAGTGTAAAGTTACTTGCTAGCTTAGTTACTTAGTGATGTACGTTGTAATAGATTGGTTACATGTATTGTATATATTATACTGGCTATCGAAAAAAATCATAGATATGTGAGGGGGAAGTAGGTAAGTTAAGAGATGAAGTGGCAAAGGAAACATGCTTCTTGGACATGCTACTTTCAGCATGTTGCTATAAAGTAACATGCTTGCATTGCATTGCTAGTTGAATAGGCTAGGAAGATGGTAATGGTCGATTAACTGGAAGGATTGAAAAGGAAAAAAAAGCAAGTAAGCAAATGAATATTAAAGATAAATTATAATACTTACATAACAATTATATAGAATAAGAAGAAGTAAGACATTTTTTTTTGTATAAAACAGAAAAAATAATGTTACTTATGTTCCTATAACTAAAATATTCTGACTTGAACTAAAATTATTTTGAATAAAAATTATAATTACGCTAAAATGTAATGAGAACTCTCCATTACAAGGCCGAGTCACACAAATGAGTAATTTCACGCGGTACCTCGAGTACTGTATCGATTCCTAATTTGATAGCTGATTAGTGGACAGTAGCAGGTGTCGTAACTTGCATTACGTCGTGTCGAATCATGTGCACAACGCCTAATAATTGGGCCAGCGCGAGCGGTTTGAGATTATACAAAGCTTATTATATTAGGCGAACCGGAGCATTTCAGATAAATATTTACAAACTTACATAAAAAACTTACATATACTGAAAGGGGCAAAATAGTGTCTGCAGAGTTGCATTTTTTTTACTTAGCTACGAGTATGTAGATTATTTAGTAATTAGTGTATTAATTAGTGTGTGTTAATTAGTGTAGTAAACGTGACAATGACATATAATATAATACTAGTGAAATTTTTTTTTTTTCTCCCACATCCAGGGAATTTGGCGTCGCACGTCTTATTCATTTGTCAGTGTCAAGTTAATATATTGTTCTACAGATGATAGAATGGTGATGATAAGGCGTTGAGGACGCTGATGAATCCCCTCCTTCCCCATTTCAGTATAGTGATAGATAATTTACTGAAACTTTATGTGGAGTTTTGTAGATTCACGTTTCGTAATGTTTGTGTCATTTGCTCACACTCGTGCACGTTAACGAACCGATAAAGATTAAAAATCCACCACAATTAACACTCATCGCGTCCAGCGACGTGCAGGATGCTAGGCAGGATGGTGTGTGAGCTACATCCTGCTTTGCAGTCCTGCAACCAGTACTGCCAGGCAGGGTGCTGAATGGTATCTTTAAAATAGCTTTCAAAGATTTAAATCCAATCCCAGCCATCGACTGAAACCTTCGGCCCGAAGGTCGTCTCAACTATCAACTTACTTTCACATAATGACAGTTACCAAACATCCTCCTAAATATTATTTACCAATAGTTGGACTAGCTACTGCATCCTTGCACTATCATTAGATATGTAAACGTATACTTACTATAATAATATTAGCATATTCTTAGATACCTACACTGATTATGAATGTCTGTTTGTGTGACCGTTAATTTTATAATAATTTTTGCTCTAGTTGGAAGTACCTACCAATTATTATTAGTGGGTAGATCATGATTATATTATGATTTTTTACCATTATCTTGTTACTCTGTGTTAGGGGCTCTAATCACTCTATATTAGGTCAACTTACTTTTCATCGTTTTTATCTCACGAGCATTATTTATTGCATTTTAACCGTCATAAAAGTGGAGGAGGTTCTTAATTCGATTGTATTTTTTAGCAAACAGATTTCAACATTCGTGTGTTAGTTTGTGAAGTACACGTCAGGCCAATAAGTGATATTAAACCTAAGGCAAGATATAACCAAACCTAGATCATAGGTAAGTATACCTACTTCCCGGATATCGCCATTTCCACAGTTCCTACTCGTGCCCCGGTGGTAACTTCCGGTCGTACTGACTCGTGTGCAGTCGACCAGTGCCACTAAAATATTTAGTTAACACGAGGTTACGCAAAACTGTGGCACTTAGCCGAAAGGGCTTCGAGATACTCGTCAATATGCACAACTTTATTTTGCCATCCACACTGAAATCGTCACAAAGTTAGTTTTTCCTTAAAATGTAGTATGTATCTACTTACTTTCATAGCAATACTAAAGAGGAAATTTGCCAAAAATGTATCTGCTCAACATTTTTGTGTAGCTGATGCTATGTTCGTACAGAATAGTCATGATTGGTTACCTAGAATACGCTCCTTTCAGCCAAAGTACCACCATTCCGTGTAACCTTGTAAGTATTATTGGTCCTAATGAGTAGAGGAAACAGGGTTCATGTTTAGTTTGACCTAACTAATTGTCTGGCGTTACATGGAACAGTGTTAATTAATAAAAAAGCAATCAATCTGCAATTAATTTTAATCGACACAACATACATATGCTAAGTAGGTATAGTAAGTAGACAAGGTTCTTAGAGCATTACATTTTATTGGGATAAAAGATAATTAGGACTGTACTAGTAGGAAAATAAAATTTGCAGTTTGTACATTTCATAAACGAAATACATTTCCACCTGCAAGAAAACTTCCGCGAGCAATGTCTGACAGAAGCTTGCAAGTGTAAACACCGTAGCAAGTTATGTCGCAAGAGCACTTGCTGCTGTCAAACAGACTGTCGGACATTTCTTTCGGAAGTTTGTTTGCAAGTGGAAACGCAGCTGAGCCTGTTTGGAAGGGCAACAGAACTATCGTGGTGAAAACAAGAACTATCTTAAAGAAAATCATATACAAAATCCCTGTCGAACAAACTAAAGGGTTTGAAGCACAGCGGTGCCAATAAGCCCCACGACAGTGCTTCGAATCGAACAGACTATATCCCCCTTACTAATAAACGTTGTATAGCCTCCGAATAGTTATACAGTGTTTTGTCTTTTTCTTTCTTTTTAATCAATCCGATTGAATTACTATAGTGATTGAAAACACTCAATAACTATTCCGAGGCTATACGTTTATCAGTAAGGGGGTAACTGCGGAAGTAGGTTTCACAGTTAGTCCCAATTTAGTTTCGCTTTTGAAATCCATCAGGTACACATGCAGCATCTCTCACTATCAATAGCAGTTAAGACAGAATATATAATAGGTAGTACTTAGACATACTCTTACAAAAAAGATAAGTGTGTCAACACACTCCACACAAAGCTTCAATAATAAGCCTCCAAATGTCGTTATTATCCAATTATTGAAACAATTCGCCGCCAAACCTGTTATTAACTCATTGAATCATACATTTGCACATATTACTGGGCTGTCTTTACTTTCACTGATAGCGAACGGAGGTTAGAGACATTGGATGCGGTACCTTGTCAAGACATCATTATTATCGATCCCACTGCAATAGGGTCGGTACAGTGTGTTTGCTATCACTCTTTAAGTTATTTTTAGTACCTTGTCAAGTATCTAAAGTTAACTAGATCCTACAGTAGTTCGTCTCAAACGGAGATTTCACGTCTCTCCACAACCCTTCGTTCGATTTAGCTCATTCATAATAAGTACGACCTTAAAAATTATGTTGAGGTAAACTACTTCTCTGCAAAATTAAACGAAGATCAGATCATCAATGATAAAGTTATCGTTGAACAAACAAAACGCTGACTAGTCCCAGTAGACTGCTTTGCTCGGTCAATTAGTTGTAGAGCTTCGTAAAAAAAATAATTTCGGAAATTTGTGAAAATTTGCAACAGTGACAACTATTTGCGATTCATTCTGGAACAAAACTCAACTAATGTGTCGTTGGGGTTTAAATTTTCTTCGTCGAATAAACAAGAAACTGTAGAATTCAATAACGCTTTAACCTCTGAAAACCAAACAACACGAATATTGATCTTTAAACTAAGATTGCCAAGCATATTAGATTTATTATTTCCTATCCCCTTTTTGCCATTTTTCTATGACCTGGCCTATTTATTCGACAGGCTTAAATTGTAAATGTCAAATGTTTACTTTTGCAAGATCGTCCCAAATGCCACATCCAAAAACAGCTTTCTACCTTTAAAATCACAGTTTTATCTGACTGGTCAACTAGTATGGTCGGTTCAAGAATTTAAATGCAAATTCCTGTCAATTACCATTTAATACTATTCACATGTATTTTAAATCACTTTCCCCATATTGTTACATACATGCCGCTTGTCTATTTTATTCTAATTCTTGGAAAGGTGAAATTTCTAAGCTTTTAGAGGCTTGGCCCGTAGGTGTTGCCTATTTGAATAATTGTAGTACCTACTGAATAGTTATCTTAGTTGATTTTATTGATAGAGTGAAATTAATCTTTAAGTAGGTATATGGCTAAGAGAAACCTGCTTTTATTTCGAGAGTGTAGACAGAGTTCTAGATGAACTCAAAGTGATAATACAATTTGGAAAAATATGATAGGTAGGTACCTACTTAGTCTATTCACAAAAAAAAAAAATACAGTAGAAGATTTGAATTTTTGTAAAGATATTAAAATCTTAGTTTATTCAAAATGTTGATTCAAAAATACTGGATTAATAATAATTATTGTAACGAATAAGTTTGATATTTGAACCAGCCGCGCCATCTACAATCTTATTGGGAACTATTACAACTCCTCATTATCAAACCTGTACATTGAGTGCGAGTTCTTCGCGTGCTATGTCGTGCTTAAAAGTTCTATCTTAACATACAAGATGGCGCTTAAATCAAATGAAGCATAATTACATGAGTCTTAATCATTAATAACATAGCAGTTTCTTTTATTATAATTATAAGAAGTAAAATAATTTCAAAAATCACTTTTAATGAGTATCTATGCGCTGATTAATAAAATAAACATTCTCCCCCTTAGCAATAAACGTTGTGTAACCTCGGAATAGTAAAAATTATAAGTATGTGCTAATAGTTTTATTTATTTACATTTACATTTTTAATTTCAATCGAAAAAGAAAAAAAACACTATAAAACATTAGACAACATTGTCCAAGGTATAACTATTCCCAGGCTATACAACTTTTATTGCTAGGCGGTCTGTGTTGGAAGTGTGTGGCGCCACAAACGGATTTCCTCTCCAACTTTGCTAGAAAATAATTCATGCGTATCTTACGTGGTGTCTTAAAAGTTCCACTATAACAAACTAGATGACGTTGTACATCCTTAAAACGCGCATGTGAGTTGCTACGAAATTTAACTGGACTATTAATGAAAACAGTAAGCCTTAACAACATTGTATAACTGAAAAATAATCATTTTTTAAATTAAGAATCATGAGCAATATGACTGAGCTCGGAAAATTAATTGATGAAGCTTACGGAAGGTACAAAAATGTTGATTACTTTACATAATAGAAAAATATTAATTAAGCAGGCACATAATTATATGCAATAGTAATTAGTAGTAATTTTATTAACAAACTAAGTATAATTTGTCCAGGAATTATAGAGCTTTAAAACTTAAAATAACTTTTTTCACTTTTAATTTTAGAAAGAAAACTTGCTGCCCACTTCCAACAAGGACAACCATGGAAGTAGAAAATACAGAACCTCCTCAAAATAAGGAGTATGTCACAAAACATACACCGAGAACTTTTAAAACTCTAGAAAAGCTTTTAGATAAAGAAAAACAAACTAGAACGATAGTTGATTTAACTAAAGATTGAAAACGCAATAAATAATTTAATTTCTTCATTCATTCTTTCAAGACTGTTTATAGGAAAATACCTATATACGAATTTATCTAATTTTGTTTGCCTGTTAGGCCCACTTTATACGGAGTTAAATTCTTAAACGCAAGGTTAATTAGGTAAATCAGAGTTAAAATGTCACTCTAGTTAGGCGTCTCCCAGACAGACGCGGCCTGCGCTGGTGGCCAATCGACTTTTGTATTGGCGCCACTAGCAGCCGCCGTATGACGCGTCTGTGAAGACGCCTTATTGTTGCTCATGGTTAGCTCCTAACTCTTGGTGGCGACCTTTGATTAATAGTTAACTCCGAGTTAAAAATATTACCTAACCCGAGCTGTTGCTAGTGGCCCTTAGTAAAATACTAAACCTCTTCAAAAGAGTAACCGATTCGAAAAGTTAAAAAAAAGAATATATTAGGTGCGAACAGCCACTGTACTTGGTTTCATAATAATCAACTAAAATATCACAACAAGGAAGCAAAGATGAAAAATGCGGTGAATATTTTTCATAAAAACATCAATCTAAGTCCACGAAGATAAATGATAATGACCCGGATCGGTGATAGCCGGGAGAAAACAGGTGATTATCACCTGTGTGAGTCAGCTTTATAGGGTAAACAGGGGTGGGTTGGCAGACGGATTAATTACCAGCAAAGGCTGGTTTCACGAGACCCTACGGTTCTCGCTGGTGAATCACGTGAGCGAGCTATACCGATATTTAAGATAAAATACTATTCATGATAGAAGACTATTAAGATAGGTACGAGCAATAAAGTAACATTAGAAACAAAATTTTTTTTTATCGTATGGTCACACAAAATCACACAAACACTTTATAAATGCGAAACTTTGTCTCGATGGATGGATGGATTGATGAGTGTTTGTTATGCGGCCATTACATTGTCACATTTGCAGTATGATAAGTTAGTATGACAGCGTGCTGGCAGTGTCCGTGCGAACGCAGATTGCGAGTGCTAGCTGTCTAACAGCCATGCACTATCCAAATTTAGCACGCTTGCTCACCTAGCTTACTGCAAATTAGATAATGTTTAAATTAAATTAAATTAGACCGCTTTCTTTAATCATGCCAGAACGTTTTTAACTCTGCGGGGCGCAGCTAGTAAAATATGATATAGGTTCTACATCATCTGTTCTACATTTTAATGAGATAGGGATAGGTTGGTAAGGTACACTAAACTAATTAAGAACTTACTTCAGAAAATCCCAACCGATTGCAGAAGAACGAAACTGATTGTTATATTTGAGGCATGCACTCTCGTACATGAAGATAATTTAGATTGACCAAATTATATTTGTTCCTGGGTCGGGGGCTATTAGCTACTAAAAATAATAATATAATAATAATCCATTTATTTCAGGCAATATAACTTGCATAAAATGCAAGTTACAGAGGCCCATAGAAAATAAATACCTTACAGACTTTTGGCCAGAAGTCAGGCGAGAGTAGTGCTGCCTTGTGTTTCGCTGGAACCCGTGTAGTAAGACTTGAAATAAGTCTTACGGACAGTCGACTCCAGGCGCTGCATCGCTACCACCGGCGCCTCTACTCCCAGTCGGTTCTGCACAAACTTGTGCAATAGCTATTTCTGAAGAAAAAGTAAGTCAGTAAGTCCCGCATGCTAGAACGACACTCAGTCTTATATCTCATATTTAAAACTGGTTCTACCATACATAATTGAGATTCACGACTAAGCATCCTTTTTTGAATACGGTCCTTCCAAATTCAAAAATAAAAATAAAAGTTTATCTACCCACATTATCTTACAGTTTCATCACTAAAACATACCTACTAAAATAGTAGACCCACATCGTCTTGTCAAAAAAAGAATCCTAGGCACCGAAGCGCCCGGGCAGCGTGCCACCAGACAATTTGTCCAATTACCACCCATTATAACTCCGCCTGACTTCAATTACTACTGAAGCGATTTGAGCGAAATAAGCGGAATGAGCGAAATGAGCAAAATCTCTCATGATTTGCACCCGCCTTTGAAGTGAAATAATTATCGCAATAAGTGGGCTAATGAGATGAGAGGGCGAATTAAGGGAAGAGGAAGTGTTTTGGTTGTGCTGGAGGCGTGAAGGGAAGTGCGCGCTTTTGAGGGTATTTCGCTAAAGACTCGGAGAGTGAAGTAACTTAATAATGGCCTGGAGCCAGTGGCAATGAAGCCGGCTTGTACGTACAGTAATGAACTGAACACTCGTTAGAGCTAAAATATTGTATTAATTACTTTTAAAAGATTGGTAGAGTAGTGTCGAGTGTAGAAATAAAATTGCACTCGATTTTGTTAAAAAAAAAACTAAGTCAACATAAATAACTGTAAGTAAGTATCTAATCTTAACCGCCTACGCACAACAGAGGGATGTTAAAGTTTGACGTGTGTATCTCAGTATGTAAAACAAAGACGATTTTGATTGAGTTTTTTTTTGTTTGTTAGGTTATCGAGTATTCTTAGCTCTGATTGTGTGATTTTTTTTACTTTACAATTTAAACTTGTTACGGAATCTAGCTCGATTTTTAATTACTTAATTATGATCAATCCACAGAATCTAAACTGGATATAATGAGCAGCATCTTTAAGTAGGCACATCTTTTTGCTACTCTAATCAATTTATTAAAACAATCAATCAATCAATTATTATTGTAAACATTTACTCTAGTCTAATAAATTAATTAGGTAATTAATTAATTCGTTAAGAAAATCATCATCTGTTCAAACCATGTAGGTATGCGAAAAATCAAGTCGACCCTTACAAAAACGAACTTGAAACGCCCAAACAAAATCCTATTCCTCACAAACTCGATTTAAAACTTTCGTCCTTTTAAGCCTATTTACATTGAATAGTAAAACTAAAAGGTAAAAGTCGCATAAAATCCATTAAATAAATGCAATAAGCAAACAGTATTGTGGTGTAGTGTTGAAAGCAAATCCGTGTACGCAGAGTGACGCAAAGAAGCAATTACAGGATCGAGCCTTCACCTACTGGGGTTTTAGTTTCTTAGACTGTGGCTACAGTGGAATATAAAATACTTAGACTAGAAAAGAATACTTAATAAACAAAGTTAGTTAAGTTCTTATAAGTTACATAAGTATACATTTATGAAGCCCTCATTTCGGAAGAGACGCATTAGTACTTGCACTGAATTGCCTAAGTCCTTTAAACTAGTTAAGCAAGGACTTAGGCACTGCTTACATTCAGTGCAAGCCTAAGTAGCAAAAGACTAAAAGACGTAAAATGCGGACAAGGCACGGACAGGACGCATACGCGGCGTCCCTTCAATTCACTGTCATCCAAAATGTATAGAAGAGACGCGATCCAACACATACAGAGAAGAGAGCGGACGCGATGCTTCTCGTTTTGTATGAAGCATGTCTCTGCTTCGTCGTGGCTGCCCAGTATCCCTACCCTAGCATGCACGACCGACAAAATACTTGTTTCGCTTCGTATTGTTACGCTCTTTTTGTCATTTGAGAACGTGACAAGGCTATGTGTAAACATACGTCTGTCTCGATAAAAAGAGTCGACATACCTCTGTCGCGTACGCGTTGCGCATACTATGCCTGCAGGTCTTCTATTCTAGACGCTCGAGATATTTTTAGTCATTGTGTATCTCATTTCAAAAGTCATAGGAGTGAGGGTGACCAAGAAACATCTCAAGCGTCAAGGATAGGGGACCAGCGTTTAATGATTGCACGGATTTTTGTTTTCAGACAAAAATTAGACCTCTAAAAACTTGAAGTACTTTCTGGCCTATAAAATTTTTAGGTAGTGCTAGGGTTACTACTAGCCTACAGCTAGGTAGGTTTAGCACTTGCGAAGTTGCATGTGTTGTGCGTTGTATTTAGGATATTTATATTTTTCAAGAAGTTTATATGCCGCAAAAAAGAAGTTTAAGACAGCCTGCCTCCTTGCGCATTTGGGCGAAATTATGGGTGCCAGAGGGATTTCGTTTCTATATTACGACACAGCTAAAATTTTTGAAACTTAGTTATCACCAAGGGCGTAAATATCAAGTTTTGGAATTTTAGTACAACTCCGCTAATAAAGAAATTGTGTAATCTATGACAACTGCAAGAGCAAAGAGAGCCGCCGCCTACGCACAAAGATAATGCAAAAGGCATACTAATTCAATTTATTTTCGTACAACATTCAATAGGTACCTTAAAATAGCGACCAAACCTATCATCACATCTTTTGGATGCAACTACTCGGCGTTTTTCAGTTTACCCAATAAGTTAGTTTAGTAGGTATTATACGTAGTATGTACTATTATTTTTATTCTCTGGTATTATGTCAGTTTTGAAATACGTACCTACCTACGTGGAAAAATAAATTGTTTCCTTTTATGTCAGGTTGAGGAATCTTGGGGTTTTTTAGACAGTTTTTTTTCTACACCTATAAAAAGTTAAAATCTATACAAATATAGATAGATCATCTTAACTCTACTTTTCGACACTAGAAGTCTTTGTGTTAACTACAGATTAAATCATTAAACATTATTGAGCGAAAACTCGTGTAGATACTTATCAGCAAAGTGTCCATTGTCGACACCACCCAAGACCCTAAACAAAACGACGTCCATTAACCTCACGCTAAAACAAACCACAAGCTCTCTCAACAGATATGCAAGCCTATAAGGGTACAATCCCACTGAGGTCTGTCACATAACCTTTGGTCTAAAATCGATAAACGTAGTCGAAAAGATTTTGTGTCAAAACAAATCTGAAAATGTAAACCTAGGAAAGCTTTTTTGGTCATTTTTATCAAATAAAAATAAAAATCAATTAATTCAAGCACAGGTTGTTATAAAATACCAATACGCGCCCATGTTATAACAACCCCTTTAGATTAACATAATAGGTACATAAACTAAATTAAATGAAATTAACTAAATCTTCAAATTATTAACTTTAGTAAAAAGTTTCTTCAGTAATATTTCCACAAAAAAGCACGATCAGCTGTAAAATACTTATCAAATAACAAACAACCGGGGCCTACAATTTGACGTGTCATCCGAGCAACGATAGCGTTCATGTATAAAATTTCGGCTTTTCCCACTTCGTTAAGTAGGTACTGTTTTATTCAAGACATAAAATTCTGTCGCACTTTGCCTTAGTGTGTGTTAACCTTACGGTGCCCATACGTAATGCCCAACGCCCAGTGACCCGTATAGTGTCACTTGGAGTGTGTTTCTGTGAGTGGACGCTTCGAAATGTGGCCGGCTAGTGTCTGTGTGTTTCTTGCTGTACGTACCTACCTACTGTTTTATTACTATACTTTGATTTATTTTGATAAGAAAAGTGTCGTGGAGGATATGAAACCAGATCAAAGGCTTGGTTGGCAGTGGTTGTTTTTTTATTTTTATTTGAAATAATAATCCATTTCAAATTAAAAAAAAAACAACCAATTTTTTGTAAACATACTTCTGATGAATTTAGCCTATAACTATTGGTGTTCTATACTACACTTTCACTAAATATAGGAATTACCCAAGCAAGGACTTCGGCTATTCTTATTCTAATTAGTTTTATACTCCTAGCTAAATATTCTAGGTATACCTACCTACTGAATGAAGCGAATTACATTTCACAATTATTTAGAGACGAATATACTTACACCTCACAGGAGCGTAGTTCTTACAGAGGCCAATGACAAAAAAATTAAACATTTTTTTAAATTTCTTTTCTCATGAGTCAAACGATGGTCCAGAACCTTCCAGAACAAACATTTTGAAAATTCCCTTTTTGAAATAAATAATAGTCTTAGCAAAGCTCAGTTTGGTTTTTAATTTCAGATTTGGCCTCTGCTAGCAAGGCCAGAAAGTCATCTACTCCATGATAACACAAATGGCTGGACCCCCGTCAGGAGCGAAGTTGTTTTCGACCAAATAAAACGTGAAAACGCTCCACTACCATATTATAACACCGTACATAATGTACAATTGTTACATACTGATGTTAATAAAGCTCTGCCACAAAATATACTGAAGATACCTGAAGAAATAATTGTGCCTGACCCAAAATTCAATCACGAATGTGTTACTGGAGGTGAGAAAAGTCTTAAGTTTGTATCACAAAAACATAGACATAGACTACTGCATAGGTATTCACAAACATTCGGAAACGTTTCCGTTCAGATTCGAAAAATTCTTAACTCAAATTATTCGTATCTCAGTCCGTATTCATAAGTTTTTACACGTCATTCATTCTTTCAATCGGATTTATATTCGATTCCCTGTTCAAAAATGTAAAATATTCGAACTCAAATTGAGTTAGAAAGTGGGATGCGATCGGAAACATTCCCGAATGATTGTGAATAGCACCGCTGACTAGCTTACTGGCTGAAAACTACAAACGATGGAACCGAAAACCATACCTAAACCAACCTACTAGGGCATAAATTAGGTTTCTTTGGAAAGTCAGATAAGTAACGTTAATGAATATTATTGTTTATTTATTTTTCAGATACTGCTAACTGCAATCAAGCAAGATTAACCAACAAACCAGCGCAAGAACCAACAAACACATATGTACCAAACTATGCCCACCGCTCCACTGATAAAAACGAAACTTTGAGAAGATCTAAAAAGATAGCTGATTTTAACTCTAAAATTTACGCACAAGAGTTATTTTTCCCTGAAGCTTCTTCACCTAAAACTAAAGTAAATACTTACGAAGTTACTGAAGATGTTGTGGAACTGGACGAGAGTAAACCAAACAATGAAGGATATAACTATGAACCGCCCAAGAAGAAAAATCAAACCAACGCACTATTTGAGATTCTTGCAAAGTATAAAATCAGCAAAGACGATGAACTACCAAACTATGTCTTATCTCTTAAACATAAAGCGCAGAATCCTTCAAATCTAATTCCACCAGTGAAATCACAAAACCATAGATATAATAATTTAAATCATTTGCCAGTAGATCCGTTGCTAGCCGTGTTTTTGTCAAATTATGGATTTTACTTGCAAGGTATGTATGGTGTAAACAATCGTTACAATAATTTGTATGGATATTTAGCTTCGAATAACATTCACAATAACGGACCATTTGGCGTTTACAAAATATATTCTGATACAGATTCTTCTCATTAAAACATTGATTTGTAAAATAATTAATGTCTATTTAAATTAAAATATAAACTATGGTACGGCTTTTTAACGCAGAAAAAAAACAGATTTTGCATAAACGCTGACAGAAGGGCTGAAACTGAGCATGCATGTAGCTTTCATATTTATGAATGTTCTTCACTTCCGAAGTAGAAATACTTAAAGAACTAATTGTTTCCCCTAATTTCCTCCTCCTTTGTGTCCGAAAATACAGTTTTTTTTTTACAATTTTCATGAAAACAGTATCTATGGGGAAAATGTTAAAAGCTAATGTGCTTATTGTAAAATTATGTATGAATGCATTTAGATAAGTCTTATGGTTTTCAAGATATGCTAATACCAATTGCATACCAAAGAACAAAAACAAAAATTTACAAAAATATATTCTAAGTTTATGACAGAACATATTATTTTATTTATTCGTTTGTCGGCACAAACGAATAAATAAAATAATATGTTAGAAGTTTAAACCAGCAAATTTGGTGGAAATAAACGGACTAGACATTTTGAGACACTAGACGTTTTAGACGTGGACTATTCGATACTAGATCTCTAAGGACACTGAACATTGTTGGACTGGAGTCTGGACGTAATGCGACATGGACGTTTTAGCAAACTAGACGTTTTAAAACACTGGACGTTATCAGCCTGAACGAAATGGACCAGCAGAAGAAAACAATAGTCTTTTCTAAGTTCGAATAAATAATAGGATAATATTACAGGGTAATTGGTATAGGGTGTACTAAGCTAAAAGAGGTCATTAATAATCACTATGAACAACTTTTACTAAGGAGCCAACCCAAAATCTTAAAAAAACAGCTTTTCCATAAAAAAAGTTTTTTGTTCAATGTATGGAACAGCTGTTATTTTTTTCTCGATTACAGAGTTGACCCCATACTAAAACTTGTTCATAATGACGAGTACATTGACCTCTTTCGGCTAAGTACACCCTTTCCTGAAAACCCTGTATTATCCGAAATTTTAATAATCTTACAATAATTTTCTTTCTGTTCTTTTTTTTCAATAGGAACCACCTCTATTGTTATTGAATGGAAGTCGATTATTATGAGAAAAATAAATTTCAAAGCCGTATTTATCAGAGCCTTGTTCTATTTTTCCTGTTCTTTGTAACAGCCGCAAATTTTTCAAAGACACCGCCGGTGTTTATGCGAGCCCCGTAAAAATCTAAAGGACTTTTTCCGGCTTTTTAAAAAATCATAGCTGAAAATGACCTGTCTGCTAAGCTAAATGTGTCCTATTGTCTATGCAAGAAGGTTTGAACTTCTCTGACAGAAACGAATAAAAGATAGTCGGTAGTACGTTAGGTGCTTTGGAAGGCGTCCAAGAGAACCGCAGTGTGACAGTTTCATAGGTCCTGAAAAGTAGCGTGTAGTTTCAGATTTTTAACTGGTTTATTTTGAGCGAAATACCCGAGAATGACTTGAAAAATGTGTCATGTTTAACTACGGATTTTTTTGTAGGTACTTTCCTATTTGCATTGCTAAAGGCGTGAAAACAGGCAGCCGCCATTTAAAACTAATTAAGTTCAAATTCGGTAGTTTTTGGTTTCATGTGACGTTGCTCAACTAGCCAGACTTGGTTTGTTGCAATGTTTTTGCGATGGGTAATATCCTGTAGTACCTACCTATGTGTTATATTCGTTGTAGATGTTGCAGGAAACTTCGCAAACCTCGTTAATCTCTGACACTATGTCTTTGGTTTCTCGCTACAAATATGCTTGTAGGTGTGAGCCGACACGCACCCGACAGCGCAAGAAGGATGGTTATGTTTTCTGATTGTATGTATGTGTGAATAATAATATGTTTGTATCCATGAGGTTTAGCTTGCACACCTTTAGACTAAACAGCTTGATGGATTTTGACATAATAATGTTGTGTCATTGAATCAGATTTGTAGATTGAATCGTCTTGATAGTGGGAGTGAAATAGGGTACTACTTTTTTACCAGACTTCACAAGGAGGTCATACGTGTATGTATGTATGTAAGTATGGATGTGGGTATGTATGCATGAGGTTTCTTTGGCACGCCTGAAGGGCGTGACAAAGAAAGTGCCCTTGTCACCACAAGGGCACTTTCCCTTGTGCTAGTTGCCCATAGCTTTAAACGCCAAATTCTCTCAAGGCCCTGCGCCCTCCGCGCTTGCCTTACGTCCGGTACGCTGTAGAGGCTTCAGTGGCCAACAGCACTTCACTAAAACAAAACAATGTTAATTTCGTCATCTAAGCATCAAGTCGGTAGTCCTACTCCACACAGTGCGTGTCCCGGAGCGCGTCGGGTGCCAAGCGCCGCGAGCGCACCGGACGCCTCTTTATCGTCTTGGACATATTCCAGTGACACTAGTTGGACACATTCAAATCGAAGTAAGTCAAGTTTGAAGTTGGCGTAACTTACTACCACGTAGTTTAAAATCGTTGTAAAAGTATTTTCCGTTTCATAAAGTTATAATTTGTAAGAACAAAAAACGTCACACTTTAAAGTTTGAATTTTATGTTTTTGAACTAATAACGAAAGAGCTTGTGGGAACTAAAAAAATACTGATTTAGATAAATGCTCAGTTACAATAAAATTTAATTTTCATTTACCAACTCAAATTTAATCATGAACCTACTATTATGTTGTATATTTGATGCTTTCGTGAATTTAGGTAGTTTAATGTCGGCGACCGTCGGAATTATGTTCTCTACATAGTTGTTGTTGACTTTTTGACCCTCCTAGCCTAGTCGGAAGTTCAGCTGCTTTATAAGCAGGAGGTCCTGGGTTTGATTGCCGGCCAGACTAACGATTGAATGATGAATCAAAACATCTATTCTGGGTCTGGGTTAGTTGTGTGTTGTGTCTTTGTGTGCGCGTTCCCGACACAGGGAACCCTAGTGAAGAACATTACAGCTATCAGTATGAAACGTTATTTATTTATCAAAAAGAAACAGCTTTACTAAAGTTGACTTACTGCCTCACCCACTCTGTGGCAGGCTCTATTTGTCCACGTATCCACGCTAACTCGATACAATAGTGCAGTTTTTGGCATAAGCTGAGTTATACAGAGCACTCGTTATTACCCGGCTGCATATTTACGAATATTTCGGAACAAAGGCAGTTTGATCGTTAAATTTTATAGGTTTTATGTAAATGTTACCATTTTGTCGAATAAAAACGGCCCGGTATATTACGATCTGCGTTGAGAGTTATATTTTATATGTAGGTTTTCGAATTGTTGCAAATAGCAGGGTGATAGTAATTGCCCAAACGAGCCCGATCAAGCTTCTGTTTCAGCTTGGGCAAAATGCTTTCTTCCGACCGTCTTTCTCTAGATTCGTAGATTTTCGTGAAATATTGTGAACATGTTCGGTAAAATTATCAAATTAAACCAAACCAAAGCGACGAGCTGCAATTGATCGCTATTGGAAAAATTGTCACACTGCACCACGTCTCGCAGTGGTGCGCGGGACCATGATTTTCAACGTTGTACCAAAGTATATTAAAAACACGCGCAGCACAATTGTGAGCTGCAACATCATGTGTTGTTGCTCATAACAACACATGAACGCACCTCTCTACAACTGGAGAGATTGTGGAACTTCAACCCACGAAATGCGAAAAAAAACAACTGTTCCATACAAAAAAGAGTTCATTAATAATCTGCAAAATGTGTGGAACAGCGGTTTATTTTTCAATTTTAGGGTTCATAATTAGGCTTCATATTTAAAACTTGTTTATGATAATAAATACAATAAATAAATAAATAATAATAATAATAATATTTGTTTATTTCAAAAAGTACATGGTACTTAAAGATAAAAACTATCAGATACAAACATTTTTTTAGAAACAATAAAATAATTTTGCCTGAACTAGTCCTGTTTGTGAGGCGATAAATACGGCAAAAAATTAACTAAATAGAATCATTGCATACTCACATATTCTAATTCACTAAAATTCTAATTCATTTCAAACTATGAAATAAACTTACTGTAAATTTAAAAATAAACATAAAAATTAAACACAAACAAATAACAACTTCTCTGTATCTTCGTAGGACATATTTTGGAGAGCTTCTTTAACAGTTTGCTTACATTTTGTATAAGTGAGGGAAAATAATTGCCCGAGAGAATTAAGTCTATTGTAAAGAAGCGGACCTAAAAACATGAAAAAATTTCTTGTAAAAGCATGCTTTGTTGCTTTTTGAGGGCACACAATATCTTTCCGTCTTTTGTTAGTAATGTCAGCGTTGTAAGGAGTAGCTGCGTGCAATGACCGATCTTTCGGCTTAGTACACTCTTTCCAAACCACCCTGTATCAACCAACACGTAAACAAACCCCTATCTACATACGTACCAACGCTCGTCACGTCGAACAATCAACGTCCCGACTTCACACAAGCATTTCCGCGTTCCCGATCCGGCAAGTTTCCCATCTATCGAAGTGACCGGAAAATCCTTAGTTTTTCCGCCCGCCGCCACGGCCGCGTATAAAAGTAGGAAATGAGTTTCATTTCCTTTGCAAGGAAAATTGTGAGGAAATCTGACAGCCTTGCGTGGAATGGAACGTACTCAGCGTACATTGTTGTGTGTGAATGTGAGTGAAGTGAGCTAAATATTCTGAAATTCATACTTTTCGCCTTTTTCGGCTTCATTGATTTCATTTACAATGTCAAGACTTGTTGCTATGTGTGTTGCTGATATTATTTTGTCAGGAAAAATCTTAAGTTGTGTGGAAAGGCGCGGCAGCTTTCTCACTCGCTCGTGATACTAGTAGATTAGAAATAAAATTACATAATATATTTTTGATAAATTTGCTTCTATCAATGCATTTAAAACATTACAAAGTATTCAGAAAAAAATGTATATTTTTAGTTTTTACTTAGAAAAACGTAACCACATAAAAAAAAGTTTGTCTAAGTTCTTCTGAGCACACACTAAAAATCTCAACATGAATATTATGCTAAATACTTTGTAATTCGGTTTTCAATGCATTGATAGAAGCAAATTTATCAAAAATACGTTCTATAATAATTTTAAATCTAATATAATAGTGTCACGAGCGAGCGAGACAGCTGCTGGCCCTAACCATACACCTTAAACTAAACAATTAATCGTTTACGAACCCGTAGATTGATTTTTGGTAAATCCTAATCCGACTAATCTAATAAAAGGGAAAGTGAGTTAGTTAGCTTGTTTATTTGTTTGAGTTTTAGTTACGCTTCCACACCTGGAATACTTAACCATGACATTTTACATACATGTTGTTAGAGGTACTAAAATAGACATAAAGTATTTTTAAGATTATTACACTCATTGGAACGCGGCTGGTTCGCCTCAACTGATAATCAATGGATGGCGCACGGGTGGCGGCCGCGTAGTCACCAGCGGACATCGCATGGTCAACGAATTTCCAAGTAAACGACTGTCACTTGTCCTCGCGTGTACCACTCGCCGACCGCGCGTTGAAAGCTTACGCCGAGGAGATCCAGAGTTGATGTGGTGGCGCATGTCCACAGAAGTTCATAATTGTTAATAAATACCTAATTGCACGCGGTGATGCAGTACGTGTCGGGTCCCGGGTGGCTGTAACGAGTGATAACTTTTAGGTTTGAAAGAAGTAACAGTTTCTCTGGGAGCGCGGGTTAAACTTCGAGACGCAGCTAATATTTTATGGTATACCTGATAATAAAATTACTTTGTTAAGAGGAAACACAAGGGCCGTTTTTCCATACAAACATAGTCCCCTGTTTTCTCACTGGATAATACCGGCAGAGTCATGTATTTTTTTCTGAGTATCTATGGTTACTATTAGCATGTTCCTATGATTTCTTTTTTTTTCATAAATTAATCATTAAAAAAGATACAAACACCCAGAAAACAAATTTAGAAAACTAGACTAAATCAAAAAATTAAAGCATAGGAACACAGTGCAAGCCCTATTTTAATTTTTAATAAAAAAAAGTATTTAAATCGGTTAAGTTTTGGATAAGGAATCAGGGGACTACGAATCAATGATTTTTTGTAATTTCATTATGTATTTCCAGTTCAAGGTGCAGTTGGCTCTATCGCACTTGTTCGGGAACTGCGCGACAGCAATAGATTTTTGAAATACCAATTTTTCATTTCTCTACGCCTTAATGTTTCTTCTTAAGAAAAGGGCAATTCTGAAAATCACAGATACTTACGTACCTAAATCAGGTCTATCGACATAAAATGTAACCTACAATCTAAACGCTTTAGTATCTCAAACGAGTTACATTACAATCAAAGCGTTCCTCATTGTGGCAAAACTTCGCATGGGTTTATTCATTAGCAAGAGCTTCCGTAGCTCAATGAGCACTGATAAAACTGTACCACACTCGCGCCGCTCGGAGTACTTGCCTTGTTCCTTTCTGATTACTGGACGAGGCATGAACGGAGAGCGAATAGTTTTTTTTTATGTCATAGGTGGCAAACATGCTAACGGGCCGCCTGATGGTTAGCGTTCACTGTCGCCTATAGATATCTATAATACCAGGGGCAACACAGACGCACACACACACACACACACACACACATAGATAGGTAGAATAGGTTTTTCACATATGCGTTTTTCTTGCGCCAGTTGGGATATTGTACTTGATTTGTTTCTTTCTGCTACTGAACGTGGAAAGATTGGAGAGCAGATAGAACTGTACAATAAGTACTTATAATTTTTTGTATGTTCAGCTTCTGCTCCTCCGACATCGATTGATTGTAAAAGCAAAAAAATACAACCTAATCGCATAACTTTCTAATTTTTGAAGTCGGTTAATAAATAAGAAAGAAAGTAAACGTAAAACGAAAGATCAACATGGAATGACGATGACGATAACTTGAATAAAGATTAGCAACAGTAAGTATTTATGGCCACTTGCACTAAATATAAGAATTGCCTAAGTTCTTGCTTAACTAGTTTTAAACTACTCCTAGCAAAATATTCCCTTATCGGGCACATAAAGTTAAGATTCTCGTAAGAAATGGCGTAAGGTACGTGTAAAAGAAAATAGGTAGGAGCTAGCTAGGAGTAGAACAAACTAGTTAAGCAAGGACTTAGACAATTCTTATATTTAGTGCAAGTTGCCATTAGATTACTTATTTATTGTTAATGTAAGCAATGATTCTATTCTAAAAATATTGCCGGTCAATTATCAGCGGTCGATTTCAATGCTTGTGCGTCGAGTCGAGAGCTTGTTACTTGCACCACAAGCCAAAAGTTATTGCCTCCGTCGATGTGAAAACTTCAGATTTCCTTCTTTTATTTGCAGGAACTTGGTTTACCGACTTTAATGAGCCTGATGAATCGTTTATACTTAGCGTTACTTCACTAACTAAGAATGCAACTAATAAACTTTGTAACGCCTCGGAATAGTTGACTGCCTCGGTGGCCGAGTTGGTAGTGAACCTACCTTCTGAGCATGGGGGCGTGGGTTCGATTCCCACCTAGAGCAAACATTAATGTGATGAACATTTGTGTTTGTTCTATGTCTGGGTGTTAATATGTATTTATGTATGTATTTAAAAATATCTAAGTATGTATATCAGTCTCTGGCAGCCATAGTACAAGCTTTGCTTAGTTTGGGGTCAGGCGACCGTGTGTGAAAGTGTCCCGAATTTAAATATTTATTTATTTATTTATAGTGTTTTGTCTATTTCGATCGAGTTAAAAATGTAAAAGAACGAAAAAGACAAAACACTGTTTAGATAGGAATACATACACTATATCCACTATACAACTATTACGAGATGCAACGTTTATAGTAAGGGCCTGGAGATGGTTGGGTTTTGCATCCCATATAATTAAGTATGTTTCATATTTACATAAAAGGTTGAGTCGAATTGAATCTGTTGAGAGTTTGGTAGTTCATTCGGCCTATCTTTAAGCTTCCAAAACGTCGATATTGTGAACAATAATTACAATTATTAAAACTATTCCAAAATTTGTAAACACCTGTCACCTATCTTATCTCATATGGCAAACATTCATTCTTGTTTTGAACATATTATTTTGTGTTTGTTCTACTTCTTCACCTACATAGGTATCTAATCACCTAGTTCCCAGGGCAAACATTCATGTGATGAACATTTGCATTAGTTCTATTTCGGCATTGTCTGGGTGTTGAAATAGGGACCTGTTTGGATTTAAAAATACCTATTTATTAAGTATATTAAATTAATTATAATGTAAGTATGTAATTAAATATGCTTATTAGTCTCTAGGAACCATAGTACCAGCTTTGTTTAGTTTGGAGTTAGGTGATAGTGTATGAATAAAATCCTTTGTGAAAATGATTTTTTATTTTATTTTAGAAAGCCTTTAAATAGTTTTCTCCCACAGAGTAACAAAAAACTCCCCAGACATCGCGTTTGCAGAACAATGCATCGACTAGTCCAGCCTATTCAAATACTTGTTTTTGAATTGTGAATGGACTTCCTATCCATGGAATAGAGAGCAATGCTCTATATGACGGGCTGGCAGGGAACTAGGACGAATCCATTTCGGGATTTGATACAACTGAGAGTTTAATAGTATTACGTGTACCTAGCACATTATTCACCGAGCGAGCGCTACTGAGCTAAGCGTCGTTGTTTCAGCTTTGACAAAAATGCTTTTTAAGTCTGGATTGGCTGAAAATTATTTTCGTTGATTTTGAATTAAGTACAAATAAGTAACGTCATTAGCATAATTTTTAGTTTGATTTAGGAAATCGTTACGACTTCATTAAATAATAGTATTTGCTGACAGATTATGCGTGTTGTATCGTCATTTTAAGAAAAAAAGCCGACCAAGTTTAGTGTGAGTCGGTCTCTTGCACGTTCGGTTCTTCGGTTCTAACACAAGTAATTACTCGATACCTATATACAATACGGCTATAATCAAGGCAGTTCGTATGCCATGTTGAAGCAAGTGTGCAACCATCCTAAGGCGGTGCCCGCCGAGCCCAGGTATATGAGACAAAAAGTGAACGGGGCGACGCCCACGCATACCGCCCGTCCGAGCCACAGACTTTTACATATCCAGGCAGACCCACAAGCGTGTGAGGTTGTTTACAAACGTTCGTGTCAAATTTTATATCCGTACCCACTGCGATAAGGCCGCCAGTTTTTACACCATACATTTATGTTTCACCTTTTTCTTTTTTTAGATTTTTTGTGTTTAAAAAAGAGTTTTTCTAAAACTTGTGATGTCACGAGAGAAACCAACCCCTTTACTTTGTATGCGTAATGTCAATGGTCATCGTGTACTCTCACGCTCACTCATGTGACGCGAGTAGTTATCGTGAGCGGGATGACACGAGAAGATTATCATTAGCATTAAAAAATAAGGTCCCAGACTGTATAAAGCGGTGCTTTAGTTGACGCTAAAAATCAAACTTATTAGATCTTGATACTCTAATTAGGTAAATTGCGGTGTCTAACTGGCTGGATACCTAAAAGTCTGTGGTCCTCAGAGGCGAAAAGTGGGCGGGCGACGTTTCTTCCAAATTTTCCGTCCGATTTATATTTTGCTTTTAGTCGCACGCGTTTTCTAGTTCATTCTGGACTATTTGATGTCGTGGTACGCGAAGTATTTCCTTCGCGAGTGATCATGTCGTATTGGGATGAGGAATATTGTAATTTATTTTTGTGTCTCGTTAGCAATGAAGATAATCATGCGGTTCCGCGTGGAATACATACATAGTATGTAGAATACATAGTATGTATTCTGTATATGCCGTGACTTGTCAGTGAATTTTTGAACCGAGTATTATTCACCGGTTTTAAATATTCGTCTAAACTGGCGTTCTTGGCCGATGTAGTTACAACACGATAGTGCTCCGCCGCTTTTTGCTGACGCTGTCAGGGAGTACCTCACAGAGGAGTATGGAGGGAGATGGGTCGGGTGTAGCTCCTGTAGTGGACCGTGGCTGGCGCGCTCTCCGGACCTCACGCCTTTGGATTTTTGTCTATGGGGGCATGTGAAAGAGTTCGCCTTAAAGAAGGTCTGTGACAGCGAATGCGAAATGCGCTCGCACATAGTGGCTGTTTTCGATGCACCTATGGCAGATAATTCGGTAAGTACATCAACGTGTAGGTACTCGAGAATATTGTCAAACGTTGCCAAAAGTGTCGAAATTATCAAATCTAATGAAGGCACATTGAACTATATCTCCAAAGTCGCCAAGTTGTGTCGTGATTGAGTGAACATTCACTTTTCCAAACCCAGCGTTTTGACTACGGGTACTTGTTTTTAAAGAGTTATTTTCAGAGAAAGATTTAAGATAAGATTTTTTTTCTTTCGTTTCCTGATCATGAACAACACTCAAATCACTTAGAAGTACTTGGTTTGCTCAGTGCTCCATGCGCGTAGGTACAAATCGCTACTTTGACGAGTTTGACGCGCCGCCCGCCCTAGACGGGGCGGCTAGCGGCGGCTTTGATAAACTGTTTATACGTAAACGAATAACTTACACTTTTTATTAGGTAGGTACGGCATTTTTTTAAGCAATGTGCGTCAATTTTTTTTAAAGATAGGTAGTTTGGTTGGGCGTGTTGGTGGTGGTGTTGCTATTTATCTCCGTTCTCATATCCCCTTTTCCGTAATTAGCACATCCTCGCAGCCGCCCCCCGATCTAGCTGGTGAGCACTTGTTCATAGAAATTCTTCTCTCGCACACAAAGATTCTGCTTGGAGTGTACCTACTACAGTAATTCTGCCACTAATAATTATTTCTCTTCCTTTGAAAAAAATCTTGGAGACCTCATGCCCTCGTATAGTCATTCCATAATAATGGGTGACTTTAACACTTGTCTCATTAAACGTGACTATCGTATCCTCAAATTGCTTAATTTAATTCAGTCCTCTAACATGCACATTCTTCCTCTTAATGCAACTCACCATTTTCCTAATTGTACTCCTTCTCTTCTTGATCTAATTATACTATCTTCTCCTCAGCACGTTGCAAAGCACGGGCAGTTGCCGGCTGATTTCTCATATCATGATCTCGTCTTTTTATCTTATAGAGTCCGTCCACCTAAACCTAAGCCTACTATAATTCTGCAACGCAATTTTAGTGGTATGAATCAAGAAACTTTTGTCAATGATGTTAAAGGCATTGATTGGTCGCCTGTGACAAGCGCTAGTTCAATAGATGAGCAGGTTGCCGTATTTAACTCGCTCCTTACTCAGCTGTACGATGTTCATGCACCATTACGTGCTATAAAAATTAAACACGTCCCAGCGCCTTGGATCACTGATGAGATTAAAGTATTAAAGCACCAAAAGGCCGTGGCTAAAACTAAATACAAAATTCACCCAAATGATTATAACAAAGCACGGTATGTCAAATTGCGAAATCGTTGTAACGTAGTGTGTAGGGACGCGCAGCGACGCCATATTTACGAATCTGTCCAGAATACTGACCCAGCGAAAGTCTGGAAATTTCTGCGGTCCTTGGGAATTGGGAAATCTCGTCATGAAACTATTTCGAATAATTTAGACATTAACTTGCTAAACCAGCATTTTTCTGCGTCTTCTAAGATGGATGCTACTACTAAAAACAGCTCTCTACTGCGCCTTTCCACCGTCCCAACTCATGATCTACCTCCTTTTGTTTTTCGCCAATTTACCGCTTCTGATGTTAGGAAGAGCATCCTCTCAATATCCTCAAATGCTGTTGGGCTTGATATGATCAGCCGTAACATGATAGTTCCTATCCTTGATTACCTGTTACCTGTCCTGTGTCATATTTTGAATTTTTCCATTTCCAGTGGCACTTTTCCATCAATATGGAAAGAAGCCCAAGTTATCCCCTTACCTAAAAAAGCTAACCCTAAGTCCTTTGCGGAGTACCGTCCGATTTCTATTCTTCCTTTCCTCTCCAAGGTTCTTGAGCGTTTGGTCGCTTTCCAATTAAATGTTTTCCTGAACAGAAATAGTCATCTCAATCCTTTTCAGTCAGGCTTTCGTTCGGGGCACAGCACGGTTACTGCACTGGTCAAAATTACTGACGATATTCGTCTAGGGATAGACAGCGGTCAGTTGACCGTTCTGACACTTTTGGACTTTGCTAAAGTCCAAAAGTGTCAGAAAAGTGTCTTTTAACTCTGTTGACTTTGACATTCTCCTAGCTGTTCTTCGCTCCATTAACATTTCATCAACGGAAATTGACTGGTTTCATAGTTACCTGTGCGGCCGGCGGCAGAGAGTTCGCTTTGAAGATTCCTTTTCTTCTTGGTGTGACACATCTGCTGGTGTACCTCAGGGTGGCGTTTTATCTCCACTGCTATTCGCAATCTTTATACACTCTATCTCTGACAATCTCACATCGGCTTACCACCTCTACGCAGACGATCTGCAGCTATATTGCCAGGCTCCCTTGGGTTGGTTGGCCGAAGCAGTGGAAGAAATGAACCGGGACCTGCGTAACATCTCTCAGTGGAGTAAATCCTACGGCCTTAAGGTTAACCCTTTGAAAACCCAGGTAATTATTGTAGGAAGTTCTCGTCAAATATGCCAAATCAATTGGGACTCCCTTCCGCAAGTGGTTTTTGATGGAGTTAACATCCCTTATAGTGATACTGTCAAGAATCTGGGCATAACATTCGATCGATGTTTTACTTGGGGTCCCCAGATTACAGAAAATAGCCGAAGGATTTTTGCCTCTGCGGGATCTTTGCGTAGATTACGAAATTTTCTTCCGATTACTACTAAAATTGCGTTAGCACAATCCCTCTTACTCCCTATCCTTGATTACGGTGATGTCTGCTATCTTGATCTCACACAGGACCAGTTCAACAAACTTGAACGCCTTCAAAACCTCTGTATTAGGTTCATATTTGGCTTGCGCAAGTATGACCATGTTTCCGAGTTTCGAGCCAAACTCAAGTGGCTACCCATTCGTCGTCGGCGTGATGTTCATATTGTGTGTCTTCTCTACACTGTGCTATTTCACCCTTCCTCCCCCCATTACCTCCAGGAACGTTTCAAGTACCTCCACAGCAAGTATCCTTTTTCCTTAAGATCGGCAGAGAATCTTAAGTTAGCCATTCCTTCACACAGAACCAAGTTTTATTCCTCCTCTTTTACATTTCAAGCAGTTATTTTGTGGAATGACCTACCTATCGACGTTAAGCGTGCTCCTTCGCTTGACGTCTTTAAGAGTCGTGTCAAGGCTCACTATCTTTCAAAACAATAGCCGTTTTGAAAGATAGTGAGATACTCGTATGTATGTCACAAAAGTCGCACAATTTATTTATATATTAGTGACATTTATTTTTAAACATTTTTAAAGTATTTATATTATATTTATTTCGTCTACTTATTAGTATTTATTTTGTGTATTTTTATTATTTTTATCTTATTATTTTTTACGTCTTGTAAAATTATGTATTAGATTATTACTATTGTATTAGTATTAGAATTTTCAAGGCCTCAACTTTTATAAATGTTCCTGTCCATTCAGGTTGCCTGGAAGAGATCGCTTTGAGCGATAAGGCCGCCCATTAAAAACTTAGTTAAGCCTTATTTAAGTACTATTGTAATTATTTTATGTTTTTAATAAAGAGTTGTTGTTGTTGTTGTTGTTGTTGGTATATACCTATTTTATGTAAGGCAACATTATTGCAACCTCCAGTCCATACTGCGCACTTCACGAAAACAACAGGCTTTTTGTAACTTCCTGTGTAGGAACATAGACTAAACTCCGAAACGAACTAAATAAACGTCCACGTGATGTGTTTACTTGTCCAGTGCTTATTACATCCAAGGCAGTCTCTATAAAATGCTGGATGCATTACTGTACTAACTTTTTACACTTTTTGTGCTATTTTACAATTTGTTCACTTTTGTAGCCCAGTCCTAGGTTCAGTTTCAAAGTTAGTACTTTTGTGTTGTATAGTTCTACAGTTGTACAGTTGTTTTGTTTTGTTCAGTGCGTGTAAAGTTAGTTTTTGAACAAGCTTTTTTTCTCTTTGAATAGATATCCTACTAATATTATAAACGCGAAAGTTTGTAAGAATGGATGGATGGATGGATGGATAGATGCTTGCTACTTTTTCACGCTAGAACGGCTGAACAGGTCTGGATGAAATTTGGCTCAGAGATAGATTATAGTCTAGAATAGCATATAGGATACTTTTTAACCGCGGGTGAAACCGCGGGGCGCAGCTAGTTACGAAATAAAATAGTTAATAAAAAAATGCGGTCTGTAGAGGAAGACAGAGACCCGGATCCGGACAGAATTCGGACATACGAAAGCATTTTTGTCGAAGCTGAAGCAGAGACGCTTCACATGCTAACGTTCGATAATGGTTATTCTCCATTTCATCGATAAGTCCCATCGTCCCAAATTTTAGCCAAAATAAAAACAAAATTAGAGTAAAAATAGAATTTTATGAGTGAATTTCCTCCCTCGGATGTAAATCTCGGAGGCAGAGAACCTGCTTCCGGCCTTTAAATAATAACGTCGGGTAATGATACAAAAAATGAGGGATTTTGATGGAAATTCTTTAAATATTCATGAAAGATGTGCTTATGTCTCTTGAGGAGAGGTAAAACAGCTAAGTAGATCGTAAGATATTTCTTTTACAAAAATACTGTAAAATAAGCAAGTCCGTCAAAGCCGAGTGACTAGTCCTAGAGTCAGAGTTTTTACGCTATACTTACTGATGGAAATGGTATTGCTTTCAAATTCTTTGATTTAAATGATAGACAAAATAAAAAGGAATACTATGTGATTTAAATATTTTTTTTTTCTAACGAACTTCGGTCATAAATACTGAATCGTAGCAAATTAATAATAATTGCTAAGAAATGTTAGTTTTCGAGAATAAAAAAAAGGAAAAAAAAAGTTAAAGATAAGTTACTAGGTTTTCAAAATTTTACTCAAATCAGTCCAGCCATTTCAACGTGAAGAGGTAACAGAGCAAACATAAACAATTATTCATAGAACATATTCTCACGTACACTTCCGCATTTGTAATACGTAAGTAAGTGTAATACAACATTGTAATAGAATATAATAGAATAGAATATGTTTTTTATTGTGAAACTGTGTAGGCATAGATGATATTATGTGATATTGAAGTGATATTGATGATATTAAAGTAAAAGTCAAAGTCAAAATGTTTTTATTCAATTTAGGTATCAAAGATACACTTATGAACGTCAAAGTTATTTAAATAGACTCGATCGCCTTGTTCGGATAAAGAGTCTCTACTCAGAAGAACAGGCAAGAAACTGAGGGGCATTATTTTTTCAAATAATAAATAAATTACAGTCTCACAAATTTTGGCTTACAACTAGGTAATATCTATAAATACTAGTGGCTACTTGGCGGAAGTGGAAGGCTCCAGACATCTTTGTCTTTTAAATAATTCATACCCTTATAATACCATTTACATGTGATTTAAATTTTCCCTCAGTGAGCCCTGTTATATTAGTAACAACAGTTTTGTTAAAATATAACAAACAATAATTTACTAGCGTGTTCTTTTTTAATCTAACTAAATTGAATGAGCTTTTAGGTACTTATTAGTAATAACAACAACGCAAGGGCAAATGAAACATCACAAAATCTCAACATGCACTCGTCAAAATATTACTTTATAATGTAGAATACTTTGTTTTCTATAATTTAAATATATGTTGAGGAATACTTTTAATTTTTGAGAAAGGATTGGTACTTAGTGTGAAATTGTAATGGAAGTAATTAGGTAGGTATTTATTTATAATTAAAACTGACCCTGTATTTTTTTTTCGTATGTAAGATTTTAATTCCACCTACCTACACCACTTTTCTGATCAACGACTCACCTCTCTTAATAGCCTTACCTTCTACCTCGCTCATCTAGCAACCCCCGCACCACGGTACCCCCCCTCTCTTTCATCGCGGAGAGCTATTAGCTGCTAATTACTCGATTGAAGATCCCGGAGACTAATGGCGAGGATAGAATTATCTTAACTTTATTTTGAGCAAGTTAAAAGTTGATTTTCGTTTTACAACGATTTACGATACCTAGCTTACAAGCTTAGAGCCTTTTATTAAATAGAAAATAAGATTGATGTTAAAAATTGTTTTTTTTTTTAATAAGCTAGGTATTACAATACAATAAAATTAATTTGTTACCAAGAATGTACATTATCCAGCACAAACAACTTATTATACATAAATTACCCTAAGCTTAATTAATTTTATTTGTGGACCCCGCACTAAAGTGCAGTATGAATACCTATATAGGGGTCACCTTTTTATCGATTATTGACTGCCCCGGTGGCTCAGTTGGTAGTGAACCTGCCTTCTGAGCTTGCAGGTGTGGGTTCAATTCTCACCTAAGGCAAATACCTATTCATGTGATGAACATCTATTTTAGTTCTATGTCTGGATGTTAATGTCTATCTAAGTACGTATTTAAAAAACGTAAATATACGTATATCAGTTTCTGGCAGCCTTAGTATAAGTTTTGCTTAGTTTGGGGTCAGGCGACTGTGTCTGAAAATGTTCTGAATAGTATATTTTAGTTATTTAAGCGTACGTCTGAGTAATGATGATGTTAGTAGCAGAAGCGTGAACTCACGGATCAGCTGATCAAAATAAACCCAAATTCAATCAGTATAATATCATTAACTATCGAGGAGTTCCTTTAGGCACCTAAAAACTACATCATCAGACCAGCTCCGTGGTACCATATACTTACCTATAATCATTATTGCATTGTCACCGAAGGTGTGCAAGTAGGTATACCAAATTGAAATCCAATCGAACGTTAGGAAGTGGTTCAAACTTAGCTTCCAAGATCCAATCAACATAGACATACCTACTATCTATCTAACACGGCAAGCTAAATAAGATCTTGTTAGTAGATTACAACAAAAAGTTTTATGTACCTATCTGCATATCTAATTAGAGGTCGTTGTCTATAGATGTCAACCACAACATTTTGTTATATTGAATTATTACAAAAACTATTGGAAACTCCTAAAACCTTATTAATCTTATGTTCTAGTTTTGTAGGTGTCCATAAACGTTAGACATAAATGTAATATTGTTATCTTCTTCTCTTCTCCACACGAACAAACAAATCACTCTAAAACATCGCCTGATAAGAGTAAATGTGCATTGACAAGTAGAACATAATGTCTCATCCATTGTAGTACACTTACGCTGTACGTACACTACGTACAGTGTGTATGCTGTACGAGGCTCACACTTTTAATATGAATTTATGACATGCTAATGGCTCTGTTATTCGTAGCGAGTGCACTCGCGTAATCTGGTGCAATTGTGAGTTATTGTACTGGGGTAGCTCCGCTGTGTACTTGTATTGTTAACATGGTAAGCTGTGCTGCGACATCTATTTTGTATTCCAGTGAATAAAGTGTTTAAGATACTTTCTATTATTGAGAGAGCGCAGCGAGATCTCAGAGTTTACTGGGATCGCGGCGTCTGTTCGTGTGACGATAACTTGAGTATCGTGGAACCAATTTTCATGAAACTTTTGCAGTCAAGCAGGTCATACAAATACACATTTTACGTCGGAATATGAGTGAAATGTGAGCGATCTCCGTTCCAGGCGAACTTGTTTCTAGCTATTATATTAGATATAATTATATTAGAAATGGCAGCAGGGGAGAGCACATCGCTCGTAGAACTGACGTCCGCTAGGGCAGAAAGATTCTCGAGTAGCGACTACGAATCTGAAGACGAAAACACAGCGTATACAGGCGGGCCTCTACGAGATGGACCGGCGATCTAGTGAGGGACGCGGGAAGGCGTTGGTTGCGAATAATGGGAAGCTGGCCTAAAGTGGAGATGTAAGATAAGGATCTGTGTCCAGAGGTGGACGTCTTTTGGCAGAGATAATGATGAATTGATGATATTAATGGCCATTGAACTAAACTAAGGATCCAATCTAGTTTACATCTTTTTTTTTCTATCTGTACTTAAACTAACCTAAATACTTATCTTCTTTTTTTCAATCTGTACTTAAACCAGAAAGGTTTTTAATTCACTTACCTCTAAAATTTCATTAATCCTTTTTGATTCCTGAACCGGCACCGTTTTTAATCTGAATCCCGTCCCGATCTGTAACGGCCGAAGTAGCCGATGTACCCTCTATCATGCAAAAACTGTATAAAGCAGCGCTGGTCAACTCATTTTGGAAGTGGGCAAGAACATTTTGAAAAATATGCCTAAAGACGTAGAAACCTTCAGGAGCTCTATTCTGCAACATGTGGTACCTATTCTCTTGGTCGCTTTTACTCCTATGACGTTTAACCAGAAAAACAGTGTCGGCGTATGTGACATATTGCACGCGCCAGAATAGCGCCTTAGGTGGTCATCTGTAGAAATCAAATCTTTAGCTTAAGTACTATGCTAACTAACAAGGTGTAGCCCTCCTAATCATTAAACTTTACTATCAAGCTAATCCATACTATCCATCTATGCTAATATTATAAAATCGAAAGTAACTCTGTCTGTCTGTCTGTAGGCCTTTCACGGCAAAACGCCTGAATGGACCTTGATGAAATTTGATAATTCGATCTCGAGAAAGGTTTTTAGATACTATTTTCTGAATAAACGCAACCGAAGTTGCTGGTAACAGTTGGTAGGACATACATTTGACAAGCTTAACCAATGCACATAAATAAATAAATAATAAATAAATTCGGGACACTTCCACACACGGTCGCCTGACCCCAAACTAAGCAAAGCTTGTACTATGCCTGCCAGAGACTGATATACATACTTAGATATTTTTAAATACATACTTAAGTACATATTAACACCCAGACATAGAACAAACACAAATGTTCATTACATAAATGTTAGCCCTAGGTGGGAATCGAACCCACGCCCCAAAGCTCAGAAGGCAGGTTCACTACCAACTGAACCACCGAGGCAGTCGACATGTGGACCACTTTTAGGTCCGCGGGCCGGGGTTGGGCAGCCGTGCCATAAAGCTACGAGTAGGTGTCTACTCGGGCCCGACGGACTCACCAGACCGAGTAATGCCGATTAAGCTCGGATCTCTTTTTAGGGATCCGTCAGCTATCAACGGAACGGTAGCTAAACTGAATATTTTTGCAGTAGTTGCATATTTAGTGTTATAAGCTTACGTCTAACGGTGAATGTGGCTTGATGAAAACATAATAGATGTGTCAATCAAACGGAATGCAATTTGTCTATAATAGTAATTACCGAGTATTTTTGTTGTGAACCTTGATTACTTAATCTTTGTAAATAGATTTACAATAAGTAATTAAAAAAGATTAACTACTTCTTTATTAATGTAGTTACGTTATGTACGTTACCAAACCGTAGAAATAAACTATTATATAATTAATGTATAAGTTTAGTAAAAAACTTTTTTTTTTTATGTAGAATAGGTCGGCGTTTGACCACCAACTCGCCTGATGTTAAGCGACGTTGTGGTCTAAGATGGAGCACGACGACCTATAAGGTACTTATTCACTCTAGCCTTGAAATTTTGTAGAGTGAAGAAGTACAAAGACGGCAGTTGACTGAGGCGCTACAAGTGCGCTACTGCTCAGACCCGTCTTCGGAACGGTTACACCGGACTACATCCCGAAACACGACTAGGTCATTTCACGGCATGGCTTGGTCCGGTGGGTGGTAACTAGCCACGGCCGAAGCCTCCCACCAGAGTTTGCTACCCGGTTAGCACTACCCGGGGACCACGTGTAGGGAATCAGAATGGAGTACACTCCTACGGACGTGGGTAGCTCAGCCCCCGAAAAACTTAAGTTGTAACATCCATTTTATACTTGGTATTTTCATACAGAACCCAATAAACCATTTGGTGCTCCAACATTTTCCACTTAAATTTACTCGTTCTAAAAATCGGATTACCATTTGAGCTCTGTGTGTTTGATACTAATTTACTCGTGTCCCGACTTCATACCTACATGTCCCGAGACTGTGCTGTTTGTCCCAAGTCTGGGTTTACTGTCCCGGGAACACATCAACATAAAATTGCAAGTACAAATGCAAGTAGTAGTTGACTGCCTCGGTGGCTCAGTTGGTAGTGAACCTGCCTTCTGAATTTGGGGGCGTGGGTTCGATTCCCACCTAGGGCAAACATTTATGTGATGAACATTTGTGTTTGTTCTATGTCTGGGTGTTGATATGTATTTAAGTATGTATTTAAAAATATCTAAGTATGTTTATCAGTCTCTGGCAGCCATAGTACAAGTTTTGCTTAGTTTGGGGTCAGGTGACCGTGTGTGGAAGTGTCCCGAATTTATTATTATTATTATTATTGAAGTATAAATAATAGTACAAACCAGAGACACGGATTTTGAAATATTTTAGACTAACGCATTAGGAACTAAGGGAATAGCGTGATGATACTCGTATGTTACGTTTGTTTGTTCATGATATAACTCAGATTTTTAACCCCCGAGGCAAAAACTACGGGGTGTTATGACGTGTCTGTGTGTGCGTGTCTGGCTTCGTAGCTCCCGAACGGATGAACCGATTTTGATTTTGTTTTTTTCGTTTGAAAGGAGAATTCGTTGGGAGTGTTCTTTTTATGCTTGATGAAAAACGGTGTCGAGAGCTTTTTAATTTTTTATTTATACTTGTTATGAAACTTGGTATGAGAAATCAAGTTTAATTCAAATTCAAATTCATTTATTTCAAATATCAAATTCATATTGGTAGCAAAATAAGTCCATACAATTAAAATTACAATTAGTCACATTACACATACAATTTATAAATTAAGTCAAATCAAATCAAATTATAGTAAACATGCCAGATTTAAAATATTATAATAATAAAATTTTGATAAAAATAATAAAAAATTAGTTTAATAGTTTAGTTTAACAGTTTTTTTAATCTCTTAACATTATGGCCACTTGCACTAACTATAAGAATAGCCTAAATCCTCGCTTAGCTAGTTTTATCTACTCCTAGCTAGCTCCTAACTATTTTTTCTTACTCGAACCTTAAGCCATTCTTTAGGAGAGTGTTGAACTTTATTTGCCTGATAAGCGAATATTTAGCAAGGAGTAGTTTAAGACTAGTTAAGCAAGGACTTAGGCAACTCTTATATTTAGAGCATGTGGTCATTAGACGTCTGCTCATACTTGTGGTGACATTAAAATCTCATGACTCATCTTTCTGAAGTATTCTCTCCAAATTCTAGACTTATCTATACCTATGTCCCATATTATCTATGTCCCGCTTTGTCCCCAGTCCCGGCAATGTAATTGATTTTTTAAGGGTTCTTTATTTGATTTTAAGGGTTGGAGGTGACGGGGTGAGTGCCGTTTAGGACGACGAGGTTTTAATTGGATGCTTTTGATTTTAGCCGTGTTTCATTTTCCATTTTTATTGGAAGTAGAATTCGGATAGATACGAGGGGTTACGTGGTGGACTTTGAAATATTTTGACCGAAGTAAATAGTTACCTTAATTTCTAGTTAATCACATATACATAATTTACTAACTGCAGGTATAATAGACATCTCATGAGCAAGCGTAATCTATGATCTATCTTAGACCAAATAGTCAGTTTCCAAGAAATCAAATCAAATGTGTTTATTCAATTGAGTATCGAAGATACACTTGTGATCGATAAAGTTTTAAAAGTGACAGTTTTGCCTTGTTTGAAAAAAGAGCCACTACCCAGAAGAACAGGCAAGAAACTGAGAGGCATATTTTTTGCTAAAATTTGTTTGTAACTAGTAACATCGTAAATTCCGGTTATGTACCTACTAGTGGCTACTGGGCGGAAATGGAAGGTTCCAAATATTTTTGTCTTGGTCAGGTCAGGTAAGTTGTACCACGGAAAAGTGTTTGTATACAGTCTTTTTACCCGACTGCGCAAAAAGGAGGGCTATGTTTTTCGAGTGTATGTATGTTGGTATGTATGTATGAGGTTTCTTTGACACGCCCTATAGCCTAAACAGCTTGATGAATTTTGACATGTGAGGTGTCATTTGGATCGTCTTTATAGTGAAAGTGACATAGGGTACAACATTTTGCAGTCGGGTTTTTGGTTTTATTTTAATAATGTTACTTTTAATAAAACTCTATGGGGTGAATAAAACACCCCATGTAGGTCTTGACACAACGAACACTAAATTACTTTCCCCGCCATTCCTTACGGCGATGATATTTGCCTGAGACAAGGGTGATCGTATAAAACGGGCAAGAATTTTAATTTACCCTCGTTAGAGTCAAACACCCCCGTTACCTACAAATATCCCCGTTACTTTCCGTAACCTACAGGATCTCTCTCACCAGGAGCATTCATCTGTAATGTAACTATCTAAAATTCTATTTGGAGCATTACATTACAATACCGCCTTTGCTGACTAACAGGAATTTGATTGTTTAAAAAAAAAATACGTGCCTACGTTTGACCGAAACTCACGTCATGGAAAGTGACGATGTGGTGTAAGATGAAGCATCCTTGCACATGAGGTGGATATTCACTCTTGTCTTAATGATGCCCAGGTTGTAACTATTGCTGGGGTACGCCGAAGCAGGAATATTTTAATGTAACAATCCAAGGTTCTCCTTTCTCTCGGCTCTCTTTACTTACGACTATGTTATCACACATTATACCATACTTACCTATCATAACAATTTGCGAACTGTGATGCTGAATTATCCGTGGAATGCCTGATGTAATGGCGTTCGTTTTTATAATATAATCCCAAAAAATATAACGGGGCTCACTGAAGGAAAATTCAAATCACATGTAAAAACTATCTTAATGAAAAGAGGATATTATAAGGTTAACAATTACATAGAAGACAACAAAGATGTCTGGAGCCTTCCACTTCCACCAAGTAGCCACTAGTACATAGATAAAATATGATATTACCTTTCACCTAATTGAAATCCAAAATGTATGATACTAATTTATTTATTTAAAAAAATGCCCCTTAGTTTCTTGCCTGTTCTTCTGAGTAGTGGTTCTTTTACCGAACCAGGCGCTAGAGTACATCATACAACTTTGACGTTCATAAATGTATCTTTGATACCCAACTGAATAAAAACATTTTGACTTTGACTTAGACTTTGGAAACTTAAAACTAAACTGTTGCATTACACGCGGAAGCTCCCGGTGTGGCATCACCTTTACCTAAGGTGTCAACTGGCAAGCAGAACTGAGGAACGCAGAGAATTCGCCAGCTTGGAAACGTTTAGCCATCCTTTTAACCCCGGGTGTTTGTGGAAATGTACCTAGCTTAGTGTAGCTCGTGTATACCTGACGTTAGTTGGAAAAATGTAGAATATTCTGTGAAAGTAGGTACTTACTCGTACCTTGTTTTTGTAACTTTAAACGTTTAGTTTTGTTAATTTTTATTTTTATGGCATTCATTCTAGTCGTGGACACACATTTTGTTAACTTGGGTGTAGAACTGTAGTGAAATAGTTGTTCTGGTGAGGTTTGTATCAGAATAAGCTAAAGTTCATTCTTAACTTATATTTTAAAATAAAAAAAAAACGTGCATTTGATTTTAGAAACTTTTAAATTTCAAAAACGAATACCACAATACACTATCATTCAAACAAATACGTTTCTTATTTTGATTATTTACTCGTATTATTAGGCTTTCGTCAGACCGCGGTATTTGACTAAAAAAAATAAGCGTGAGAAAGATTAAATGAAACTTAGAGCTACCTAAACCTAAACTGATTTTTTCTCAAATACATAGCTCTTTTCAAAATATTCTCAACACTAACAAAAAAAAAAATCGCTGGCCGAATATAGCACAATACATAATCTACGTATACTCTACCAAAAATAACGTTATACTTCACATACCACCCTGGTTACTAAAAATGCCACAGTACTTATATGTAATCTCAAAAAAAAGTAATCTCTCACAGCTCGCGTCGTAAACGAGATTTGCGTACGGCTACTGTCGCGATCATTTATCACGCCCACACGTGGGACGGCGACAATCCCACACTCTACACTTGGACGAAAACTCATAGGACATGAATTGAAACGATCGACACGCGTGCGGGGTGAAAAGTTTTCTCTAAAGTTTACGTTGTAGTCAGGTGGTAATGACTACTTAGATACAATCAGGAAGGATAGCGTAAGTAGATGATTTGACTGCTTGTTCTTTTTTAGTGGGTAGTCATATCTCGTTGAGTGACCAGTGCGTCAGAAAAGTTGCACAAGAAAAGTATAATATAGAGCAGCATTATATGCTCATTTATTTCAGTCAAATCATTAAATGAAACAAAAAAAAAACGTGCACTTATTTACAAATAAAATATGCTTGTCCACAAAAATTCACAGCACTTATATATATTTCTCGATGGATTTCAGCTGTTTCGCGGAGTAACTCGAAGGATAGAGACTGGGGCTTGGATCAAAGGTACAGCGAGTACACAGTTGGTATTTAAAATTCAATCAAAACCGTTGGTCTTCAACATAAGTAAAATCAAGTTTTGTTTTATAAGTATTTTTAACCCCCGACGCAAAAACGACGGGGTGTTATAAGCTTGACGTAAGTGTGTGTTAGCGTCTGTATGTGTGTGTATCTGTGTGTGTGTCTGTCTGTCTGTTTGTGGTATCGTAGCTCCCGAACGGATGAACTGATTTTGTTTTTGTTTTTTTTTTTTTTGAAAAGATGAATTAGTTGGGACTGTTCTTAACTTTGTTTGATGAAAATCGGTGTCAGGGATTTTAAATTTTTAATTTATTGCAAACCTTTACTTCTGTCCGAGCGAGAAACACTCTTTGATAGTAAATAGTTGTATACTGAGGTTCTCGGTTCGTGACAACCAATTAGCAAGTCTCGTAGGTTATGCGTCCGTGTTTCTAGATCCACGAGATTTATCCCCAGGAAGGGGAGATGAAAAATTCCCCTGACATCTCGCGACTAATGCGCCTGGAAGGTTAACTTGGGGTTGCCAGCGTTCGGGGAAACTAGCTACCATCACGGCGGAAAATTGTCAAGTCGTTGATTACTTGTCTTGATTGTATTGGCTTACAAGCCGTCCAAAGTCTTCAAAGCCTGAAACATTGTTGCTGCAAAGATTTGGCTACAAATTGTGCTAATACAACCGATCTCCTTACCATTTAAACTTAGATAAGCATAGCCATTTTACAAGGATCGTTTTTTTTAATTATGTTAGAGGGACATGCTGCTTCATGTCTAAATCTTCAAAATTTATTGGTTTGCTTTGAGTGGTGCTAATGTAGTATGTCCTCGCCAGAAAAGTCAGCGAGAGTTTTACGGGAAAATTTAGTTCGGCATCTAGCAACCCAGTTAACTCACATTAACATTTTTATCTCCCCACCCTCCGATATTAGTCTGTGGACGTGAAACAAGACACCCTCCCCTCCCCTCCTCTCTGGCCCTTCATCTTAGTAACTAGTATTTAAACTGCACCCTAATTGTTCGTACAAAGATCAGAGAGCGATTTATATGCAATATAAATGTTAATGAATTTGTAGGGCGTATTGTTATTTTAATGGCGAATTTTTTTTGGTGTAAAAGTTGGACTGAATTGGGGACGAATGTTTCTTTAGAAAATTTGCTGGATTTGTCAAAAACTCGATTCAAACCGTAGTTCAGTTGCGTAAAAGTAACACAAGGTAAAAAAAATACACTAATAAATAAATAGGGTCAACTGGGGCAAATACGTCTTTCGGCCAATTGCGTCCTTCGATAATCACTGACAAACCCTTCACAAATTAGGCGCTCACGTTATCTTGTACAGATTATTGCAACTAAAGATAGAAAAAAGATGTAGGTGGTGCCTAATTTGTGAAGGGTTTGTCAGTAATTCTCGAAAGATGCAATTGCCCCACAGACGCATTTTCCCCACTTGACCCTAAGTTCGTAATAGTACCTAACTGACATTTTGTTTAGTTTTCCTGAATTTGAAGAGAACAGTATTCAAGAACCTTCTATCTAAAAACTTAACAGCAAATTTCATCCAACTTGTACAAGTAGTTACAGAGCTGAGAGGAAACAAACATTCAGAGTAACACATCCCCTGGCATTTATGATGATTGTGTGACAGCTACTTATCTCGTACGACGTCTAACGAGTCGGTAATAGCAACAATGGCCACTAACAAAAACTCTCCACCTCCTTTCACCCACCAATTGATCCAAATAAGAACCGGCAGCATCCGTCGCCGACAATGTTACACGTCCATCAAAGTTTGGAAGGGTACTCGAACGTAATCGACACAACTAAGGGCATTTAGTGTGGATAAGCCACTTCCTTTCCCGCGGGACCGAGCTAACAGGGGCCCAGTGGAGTCAGGACCACTACCGAGGACACACATACTCTCCACTGACCTTTGAACTTCACATTGGAACTAGTCGTTCAACAAGTCTTTAGATCAGTCTCAAGATCATGCAAGCCTTATAGCGACCTTCTGTCTTTACCAGACTGGCTCGTCGATTGTTCGTGCAAGATCTTCGACGATCATCCTTTGCTTCCAACAAAATGTCGACGATTAAAGTTGTATAGCTGTCTTGGTTAATCGAGTCGGCGAGAGTGACCATGGCGAACCCAAAGGAAAGTGATAACAAGAACATTCTGAACAATGTGGTGTTGTACTGCTGTTGTGGATTTTTCTTCATAATATGCGGGTATGGGTTATATAGACAGCATGTGTTAGAGGAAAGAGTGTTAGTGCTTGAAAAAGAGTTCAAGGAGTTTAAGAGAACAGTGGCGATGGTGAACAGTGATCAGCCGGTTGCAGAAAAAGAAGAACTGGTGCTGAAGAGAGAGACCAGAGATGCAAATGAATGCATCTGTCCAGCAGGTTAGTCGCATGATTAGAATAGACATCATAAAGAGCCCGGATTCAATTACTGCAAGGATTGTGATTTTTATAAGAAATCAAAACCAGGAAATTGACGACATTTTTAGAGGGATCAATTTATTTCACGTCCGTAATTTATTTCCGCAAATGCTTTTAGCAAAATAAAGTGTCTCAAAGTCGTAATCTTTCTTCGACGATTTGGTATCAATAAACATTTTCCTCGACGAAATTTGCGAGAGAAACCGTTTCCGCGTAGGAGCGTCGTTTTTCGTAATTGAAATTTGACTACCCATTGGAACTCGACGCCTCTCGTCAATTCTACGATGAAATCGGGGCTTTAATGTGGATTCTGCTTAGGACTAAATATAAACGTTTGAGAGCTAGATTTCTCTAACCTGATAGCGTCTATCGGAGTCTTCTGAGAAATCAAATCAATCCTTGAAATCTTAATCCATTGAAAGACTTTGAATTCACTTGACAAGCATAGATTGCTCAGTTATTAGCGTGTCTACAATCTAAGCAGGAGGCCTCAGGTTTGATTTCCAGCTGGGTAGATGATTGAAAATTTAATTAAAATAATTATATGCTCTGGGCTTAGGTTTCGAGTTGGCTGCATCTACTGTGTACTCTATCTCCAGTTCAGAAAAATCTATTGCGGAGCTGAGAGCGCACATCTTATCTTCTTAATATATATAAATCTCGTGTCACAATGTTTGTCCTCAATGAACTCCTAAACCACTTAACCGATTATAATAAAATTCGCACACCATGTGCAGTTCGATCCAACTTGAGAGATAGGATAGTATAAATATATATATATATATATATATATATATAAATAATAAACGCGAACGAAGTCGCGGGGTGACAGCTAGTTTATTATATATCATATTGTACAGACGGTACAAAGTTATCGTTGATGCCTACCATCGCAGTGCTTGCTGTTACTATAATTTGATAACATCCTGTACATTGCTCAATTGTAAAGTGGTTTATCCAAAACCAACTCTACCATGAAGACGAAAGATTGAAAATATCTCATTAAACGTTGACGTTGAACTTAAGTGTTCAAATTTCTGTTATGAATGATCTAGAGACAAATTCGTAATGTCCTATTCTGGCTGTTATATAAAATGGTCGAATGTATTGAATCGCTCTTTCAGCGCCGAATCAGGTTATGTGTTTCTAAGGGATATTGACCTCGACCGGATATGGGAAATGTCCCTTTAAATTGCTTGAAAGGATTTGTTATATCAGCCCGATTGGGTTTATTGGGTGTTTCCTCTGTAATGCGTGAATGAAGTGCTACAGTGGCTGTGTATTTGGAACGAATTTGTTGTATGTTCTTTCTCTATGAGAAAAGTTAGTTTTTGTTCAGTTTTGAGTTTTGGTGAATTTTGAATTTTAGGAATATAGTAATAGTAGTAATAATTATACTCTAATGAGGACTAGAGTTGACAAACACGACAACAAATATTTTTCGATCTGTTTATTAGGTTTTTATTTCGTTATCAAATTGTTTTCCTTCAACTATAATAAAATAGTGAAACTAATTTTGTCTATAATTTATGGCTGTGCCAAATTCCAATTGTCATAGGCAAGACAGTTATTAATGAAGCTCTGCGAGACAAAAATCATCTTAAATACAAGTTTAATTCGAAAAAGTTCGCTCAAAAATTCAATTAGACAAAAGGGGCTTAAAGTTTGGAAAAATCTGCCGGCGTCAGTCAGGGAGGGGTTAGGGGTCACTAATTACTTCTTATTGTTGTAATAAAGGCTCCATTGTTTGCAGCTTTTGATGGACGAACTTTGATCAGATTCTTATCTGAAGTCAGGAATGAGATTGAAGGAGACAAAAGTTTAAAGGTGGGCGTTTTGAAGGTGACTGGCGTTATTTTATGAAATTGTGGGGTTAGATTTGGTTAAGGCTGATTAGTATCTAGCTCTAGTCTATTTTAGGCTTACTTTTAACCCAAGAAGCGGAGGAAGCTTACAAGTCGACGCGTATATTTATAACTTTTTTTTTTTAAGTAAAAGAAGTAGTAATAATAAATGCTATGATCATCATAGCATTTATGATCAATCTCAAGCTTCACTGCTACTCTCATGTGAATATTTAAAGTAAAGATGTTTTAAAGATTAGGAAACTTACGATACAGGGTTATCAGGACTGTACTAAGCTGAAAGGGAGTCATTGTAGTCATCATCATAAACAACAAACAAAATAAATATGGAACGACGGTTTTCTTTTCTCCATTCCAGGGTTAAACCTGTAGTAATAATTGTCTATAATGAAAATTACAATGCCAATGTCTTTCGGCTTAGTACACCCTTTCCTGAGGACCTTGTAAACCATTATGCACTCTCAGCCTGCCCAGGCTGTGGGTGAAATAAGAAAGGTGTGGCAATTGCCCACTACTCAGTAGAGCCAAAAGTTAGATTCTTCATGTTGTGCTCGTTTGTCGTAACAGCTGCTCAAACCGACAAACTGTATGCATTTATAATACAGCTGAGCTTGATAGTAACCTACTCCCTCAAAGCAAAGATCTACCGAATGAATCTCTCAGGAGCTATTGCCCCACTTCGGGCCACTTGTCCAATATAGCGCTTTGTTCTATCGAACAGAAAAATACAACATCCGTCGTTTGATTCTAGTGAGAGAGCTGGTGGCTCAAATAGCTAATGACTAAATATTAATCGACCAAACGAGCGTCTATGCTTCAGATTCGACAAAAATGCTTTCGTGTGTCCGAATTCTGTCTGGATCTCTGTCCGGATCTCTGTCATTCTCTACAGGTCGCATTTCTTAACCAATTCTCTTGCAACTCTGTGAGTAGGTTCGATAATTATTTATCAATTATAACAGTATATGCCAATTATATCAATTAATTACAAATTCTATCTACATTTCAATACTAACATTACAAAATAATTGAAATTCCAATTGGTCATAATTACAATTGTCAAACATCAACACAAGTCAAAATAAAAAATTAAAATTAAAAATAAAATAAAACCAAAAACAAAAAAAAATATTAAGTCCCTACTTAACACAAAACTTAAAAATATGTTAAAAATACTTTGGCAGAGGTGTATTACAACATCCACACTTTTCCTGACGATGTTCAGTCCCGAATTCCGTCGCGAGCCTGTTGGCATGTTAAATGGGATATGAAACATTAATTTATATCAACAAAAGATTTTGCTTATTTTCATAATAAACCACCTGCCCGTTGTCAATGTGTTTTAATTCTAACAATATCTGAGTACGAGTAATGCACACTAAAATAAATTGGATGGTTACGAACAGAATGAATGTTATTGTTAATTATCTATCTATTCTGGATCGTATAGTCTATTTAGTTGTCTTTGTCTGTGTTCCATGGCATCCCCGACACAACTAAACCTAGTGCAAAGCTAGGAGTGTGAAGCGTTATAAATGTTATCGTAATAGTTTAGTTACACAATTGGCACTTCATATGTCAAATTACATACTTTCTATTTATCTACCACTAGCTGCGCCCCGCGGTTTCACCCGCGGTTAAAAAGTATCCTATGTGCTATTCTAGACTATAATCTATCTCTGTTCCAAATTTCATCCAGATCTGTTCAGCCGTTCTGGCGTGAAAGAGTAACAAACATCCATACATACAAACTTTCGCGTTTATAATATTAGTAGGACTAGCATCTCGCCCCGGCTTCGCATAGTACAATAGACAATAGACAAATATTTATTTGCAGCAAAAACATACAAAATAAATTAAATAAAAATTACACGATTAAAAAAAACAAAATAACATACATAACAAAATAACAGTACATGTAATCTTTCCCTAAAAATTGTCTAACTGATGGCGAAGACCGCATCAAAATACGTTGTGTGGTTTATGAGGAGTTAGCGAATAAACAGACAGACGCGGAAAGCGACTTAGTTGTATGTATACTATGTAGAGAAGAGACTACATCACATAACGCATACGTATAGTCCCGCCTTGTTACAAATGGGTTTAGAGAGATGTAACACCCACACTTCGCCGGACGATAAAACTAACCTACAAATCTATATAACTAAGCTACAACATACATAAATAACATCGTCATACCTTTTTCTCAGAGGGGGTTAAGAGAGGTGTATTACAACACCCACACTTCGTTAGTTATGTAGCAGTCATACAGGGGCATTAGTAAACAATTAACATCTTTTTAAAGGCCTATTCCGTACATCAAAACAAACATCTTTTGTTCTCCGTCTTTTGAAAATTCGTAATTTGACCGATCTAAACACAATTAACCCTATGCCGACAATCCGACAAGCGCCTGCTATAAAAATAGTTATGAAGTATTAGACAGAACCACAAAACGTTAAAAACTTTTTTTTTTGAGTTTTGATAAAAGCTGTAGAACAAAAGTTGTTTGTTTTGATAAACAGAATATGCTCTTAAAAGGATGCTAATTAATTACTAATAACCCTGTATATTGTAACAGCATAACATAATTTAAATTAAAACATGCGTTCTGCTGGGATCGAACCCGCACCCTCTTGCTTGAGAGGCGAGCCTACTGTATCATTGCATTCTTTCCCACAACAGACCTTAATTTTCCGACCCTCTGTCTCTCCACCCGCGTCAGCCAGCACAGCCCAGCAGGGAGTCATCTGTTCCCCGTAATTGTTTCATTGACCGTTATGCCTCGTGTTATTGCTTTGCTTCGGAATTACTTTTGTTTCCCACATTTCGCTTCTTCGCGGTTCTTTTTATTCAGCAAGTTTCGTTCACGGAAGAACTGTGATTTGTTGTCTATTGCTGTTTGTTTTATAGGTTTTGGATCGTATTGCTGCAAGATAAGCTCTAAAATTAAGCTCTACAAATTACTTTGTTGTCTTTGTTACCTACTATCTCTGAAGCGATAATAGCCTAGTTGGAAAGGACTCGCTTCTCAATCTAGAGGGTGTGGGTTCGATCCCACCCGAAGGCAGTAATTAGTTCATAACACTGGCCTACAAAAAAAAAAATATTTTTTTGGTGCAGCTCTGTTCGCATCTGTAGTCGGTAAAGTAGGTAGTATGAACTACATTGCTGCTACTAGATGTCAGATGACAGCTCTGGTTTACCTACAATTCTTTTTTAATTTTTTTACGGTTTTATTCAAAATCAGTCCATGTTAAAACTACTTTTATGACATTAATCGTATAAATGTATGATGGCAAGTCATTCAAGAAGTTGCATTAACGATCCTGTTAGGTTTTGTTACATATGCGGAATGAAAAATCAACGGAAACCGATTAATGACACGGTAATTCGCTTGTATTCTGTATACTTTCTTCCTCATTAACAAAAGCTGCTATGAAAAATGTGACTAGTTTTCTCGTATCAGCTCACAAAATATACCCAAAATCAGGTCTTAAATGTTATGCACCAAAATGAGTGTAGGCCAGTGTAATGCGTATTTTAATGACATGTCTGTTGATCTCTTATGTATATGTATAACTGGAGCTCGGTGTATAGCGACCGGGTCGCTCTCTGTCACATTTTCGACTAACATCGTGATTCATCATACGAAAGCATTTTTGTTGAAGCTGAAGCACAGAAGCTACGCTCGCATACGCTCGCTCGGTCTATTAAATAAAGCATTTGTAAGACCGCGTTTCCACCGGCAACAAAACTCCTGCGAGAAATCCGCGACAGCACTTGCTACGGAGTTTACACTTGCAAGCTGCTGTCGGACAGACTGTCGGACATTTCTCTCGGAAGTTTTCTTGGTAGTGGTCATAATATGTCACAAAATCAGGACACGATGTACTTACTCTACGCTCTACATCATTTAAAGAGTATAATTATGTTTGTTATGACTAAAGTCTAGTTGGATGAAGTCTAGGCCAGATGGTGCGGATTCGATCCTATATTGTATTGTTTCATTAAATTTTAAATTAATAATATTACGTACTTAATTCCTAAATGACGTTGTCAAGTGCTTAGTAGTTATACCTATGACCCGAATAAATGCATCGAATTAAATTAAATCCCAGCCGAAGGTACGCACCAATTTGTTCACTTTTGAACAATGAATATAAGTATGTGCGTATTACTGTTATCTACCTGTCACATTTGGACTTAATATCATCCGCTGAAGTGTAGGTGTTGTAGGTAACACACCTCTGACAACCCCAAATAATTATGTATTATACGAATTATCAACGTTGGTAAGTACTTAATTTCACAAATAATATTATCCTAACGCGTAGTCCAAACCGAAAACAATAAGTATAATACATTTCACCCAAGTCCCATCAAACCCGGGTAATTAGGCTAAAGAAACCGTACCCTAAAAATTATGCGGCTAATAATTTTATGCAAATAAAGAACGGCATGAAGGGGTCCGGATGACCGGGTGACCGGGAAACCGGTCATAACTGAATATACACTGCGACATGGCTCAGAACGAACACGAGAAAAACAAACAAGAGATGCTGCTCTCATATTTTTAACCGACTTCAAAAATCTGCTACATGACTGGAGCCCGGTGTATGGCGACAGGCTCGCCCCCTGTCACATTTGGGACTGAATATCGTCCGGCAAAATGAGGGTGTTGTATGACACCTCTGCCAGCCCCCTCGGGGGAAAGGCGTGATGATATGTTATGTTCAAAAAAAAAAGGTGACTTCTCTATTCACCGGAATATTTTTAACCCCTGACGCATAAACGACGGGGTGTTATACTCGTAAGTTTTACGTGTCTGTGTGTGTGTCTGTCTTTGGCATCGTAGCTCCCGAACGGATGAACCGAGAGTGTTCTTACATATATATTATGTTTGATGAAAATCGGTGTCGGTGTTTTTTTTAATATTGAATTTATACTTGTTTAATGTATGTACTCCAATAACTCAAAGATGCCTAAACCGAGTTAGCAAATTCTTCTTTTCTTTAAAAATTGTTTACTAAATCCGATTTGGATTAAAGGAAGATTATTATTATTTTCAATTAATACTCGTAGTTTATATCTTTAGCCAAAAGGATAACAGTACCAGCAGCTCCAGTCAGTGTCCCCAAACGCATTCATTTAAGCCTGTGCCGCTCTGTAACCGGTTTAAACTGGATATAACTGGGTATAACCGGACTTAGCTCATTCTTTGCACAAAATGGAGAGTTATGGAGCAAACGGCCGTTAAACATTTGTAAGAATAATTAATTGCACCGCTTTGCTGTGAATAATTTTAATACATTATTTAATTTAGGAGTGTTTTAAGAAGAACTGAAGAAAATAATGATAAACAAACATTAATTATAAGGAAAAGCAAGGATCCAGCTGAAAACGTGTATAAATCACGTCTTTGTACTTTCTACACACTTTCTATAAATTAGTAAATAATTAGTCGTTTTTGCTGCCTTAATGCAACTCACAGATACGGCAGGAGCCCTATTCTTAACCAGTCGAGATTTTTTTGGTCATTGTCTCTTTTATTTGAAAAGTCATAGGAGTTATAAGTGACAAAATATATCTAACGAGTGATGAATAGGGGGGTAATTGTTGGCAGTAAGCAAAGGGCTGATGGGACAACTCAAAGAGACAAAATTTCACTAATATTATTTTGACTTTTTGTCGCATAGCCATTTTCTCTGTTCGCCAGTAACCAAACACGTAATATATCGTCAAGCTTTTCCTCCGAAGGGGCTAGCAGAAGTAATACAAACACCTACACTGCGCCGGACGATGTTCAGTCCCAAATGTGACACTCATGCCTTTGCAAAACCACATTTTCTGTCCGCAAGCATAAGTTTATGTAGATTTCCTGCAGCCATCCAACAGACCAAAGCCATCGAAGGCCAACCATATGCTGCGTCTCGTTTTATTTTATTGAAACGAAACGAGAGGCAGCGTATTCTCTAGCATTCGTTGGCTTGGTCTGTACCCAGCATAAGAAAAACAAGTCAGAGAGAAACAGTTGCGAATCAGACATTCTAATCTCGATTATCCGCCAAGTTCTTTTGTTTCACAAATAAACAAAATCCCTGGTTCTTGGCTGAACGCCCAGTCTGTACAAATAGCAATATGCAGGCAGATTTACGAGAGTAGGTAGAACACACTCGATCCGCGACCGCGGTCCTGAGGTGACAAATGTGAGGCGTGCGATATGAAGAAGGGTTATTATCCACTTGGTATTACTCATTTAGATTGTGAACTGATGCACCACAGTTGGAAAAGAGAGAGTAAAAACAGTTATAAGTAGCATAGCAAAGTGGAGCATGGCTAAGTGGTAGTGGTTTCTATTGGATCAAAAATAAAAAAAAGACATTAGAAATCAGTTTGTCTTGTAAGACTTTAAGGGTTCGTACTGTTTTTTTAAACTAGCTGTACCCCGTGATATTACCCACGGTCCTACAGGAACCGTTATATCTTTCGATTTTCGAGATAAAAAGTACCGTATGCCCATTTTCGTTTTGGAAGAGATCGCTTTGAGCGATAAGGCCGCCCATTAAAAACTTAGTTAAGCCTTATTTAAGTACTGTTGTAATTATTTTATGTTTTTAATAAAGAGTTGTTGTTGTTGTTGTTGTTCTTCCGACAACGTGTGTGCAAAATTTCATAATGGTCGGTTGAGTAGATAAAGCGTGAAACAAACAAAAAATGCTTTCGTATGTGTATGTGTTCATGTCGCATTTCTGACTCGACAAAAAAAAACTACATAATAATTATTGAACCTACTCACAAAATTTCAAGAGAATCGGTTAAGGAATGTGACCTAACATGAGGATAAACGTTGGTTGGAATATTGGTAAGGAGTAATAAAATTTGACTAGTTTTAAACATGGTTTATAACATTGTTGTGATGGACGCAAACTATTGTGCATTTTATCATTGAAATAACTAACAACGTCTCAAAAACTACCCGTTCTCGACTGAATGCAATTTCGCAATCGTCTTGCTCGTCTGTCAACTCAAGAAAAATGAGCCACCGTCTGAATGATTAGTCAGATGTCGCCGCGAGCTTTTTATGACTCAATTCGGATTTGGCGCGATCTTGCGTATCTTCTCTGCTGATTTATTACTATTTGATTTGTGGGTGTAACGATTGGATACTCAAAGGTTTCTCTCACTCAAACTCTATTAAACATATTGCAAAAATTACTAAGCAAAGAGGCTTGGTGCGTTGAGATGGGATTTTGAACGCTGATTAGTTCGCTTAGGGTCACAACGTCGATGCGGCCCTACATAGTATACAAGTTGCAATTGCTAAAATGACGTGACATTTCTATAGCTTGTATTTCGTCCAATTAGCAGCTGACGTCAGAGCGTTAAAGCGAATGCGACTTGGCTAATAAGTATTTTTTTGGATAAAAGAAGGAATAATATTTAGTAAAGAATTAAACATTAAGGCAAAGCCACCTACAAAATGTGAACTTTCCTCAATGCCTAATTTGAAAAGACACTTAGTAAGGCACTGCGGAGGTACTCCTATTGACGGGCGCAGCTGTTCATATGCACTTATTGAGCTCATGAATTAACTAAAGTTCCCCCTCAATGTGAGGTGTCTTGGCATATTTGGTTGGTGGGGTGAGACATGAACTAAAATATCTCGACTTGAAAAAGAGGTACGCATCGTTTGCTCTGAAAAGTATTGATGCTGTTATTGTAGAATGCTTGCCCGGAAATGTGGCGGTATGTTTTTGAAGTACCAAATTAATTTTATATGGAAGAAACTTTTGAATTATGGTTCTGACACGAAAATAACGTGTTGAATTTTTTTTTTACGACAGCTTGATTTTAGTTACATATACAGATTTAAAAAAAACGTAAATCACGTCAAAATTTACTCTATAGAATTATTGATGACATAGGGACTTATATGGTTCTTACAAATTATTTGGCAAGTTTCTTTTGGGTTTAAAAAAATGGTTATTCATAAAAACTACTAAGTACCAAAACCGTATATCTATACCTACTATATGTATCTATTATGTAGTATTCTCAAAAAAGTTTTTACAAAATATTTTGTCTGCAAAACTTTTCACATATTTCATGAGCTTGTAAGTAGGTAGATACAATTTTATTCATCACTACATCCGAGTCTATTTGAACGGTTCTACACAATTATATCTTTATCTGTAAGTAAATTGTGGAAGTAGTATGTACGAAGAAGTAGTTATCCAAGAAGAGATCGCTTTTAATGATAAGGCTAGTTGTTACACTACAGTTTTAAGCTATATATTTTTTATGTAAGTATATTGATAATTTTAACATTCACAATAGTTTATTCATCTATCTATCTATTTATAGGTATACGAACACAGGGTACTCTAGAATCTAACAGGGCCCGTACAGTGTTTGAAGCATTGCTCAAAGGTAAATCATAATACGATGATATGGTGCAGACTGCAGCCGTTGACACTACGCGACCGTGAATCGTATCGCCCCGCAACAAGGTTCATGGTTGCGCCGGCGCGGCGGCTGAACCTTAAAATCATCGCAATAAGAAGCCATGATATATACGGCCCCAGTACATCCATATTCCTCCATCCTCCAGCGTCGATATTCCTCGCTACGCGCAGGCCGCACACAATACCGAAGGAAGTAAACAATTTATCCGCTTCCAGCGCGAGCCGGCTCCTCATTGTGTTGCAAAAACTCAACTATTTATTCAGCGTCTTTCATTTATCACAACTACTACAGTATAAAGGCGTGTGGAAGAGCCGGAGAACATTTGACTTGGCTGGAAAAGCCATACGTTGATCGAGAGCGAAATTATTTTTAACCCCCGACGAAAAAACGATGGGGTGTTATAAGATTAACGTGCCTGTGTGTATGTGTGTGTGTGTGTCTGTCAGGAAAACATCTGCAGTTGAAAATTTCTTAACTTTAAAATAAATACTTTTGAAGTTGAAAGCATTCACTTATAATACTTATATGTGATCAATTGATCATACTAGAAGTCTACTCGTAAAAGTAATTGTGGCTTAGGATAAACACGAAATCATGGCTGTGTCATCACAATTTTAAAGACTAAGTGCCTACATCACGACAAAAAACTTTTAAAATGGAACCAACCCTAAATCTCAAAACAAAAATCAGCTGTCGCGTGTTGTCGCTGGTCAATTAACTTTTTGTGAGAACTTTTTAAGAGGAAAATATAATATTCATAAAATGTTGGTCATTCCAGTTGGTTCAAATATTCCGTGCAGACAACACCCTGAATGGCAAGAAGACTGCATTTCCATGCAGACTAGTCTGTGGTCCGAGTCTGGAAGTTACGCACTGTGTTTCAAATCGCAGCGACTATTTAGATTTTTTATCGAAGTACTTTAAAAAAATAGGCGCATGGCGCATTTGATAGATTTTTTTTAGGCATTAAAAAAGTACGACACCGATAAATTCAATTCAAAACAGAAATCGATAATTATACTTATTTTATTTTTAAGAATAGTAAAATATGAATATTTTACAAAACAGACATATTAAGCAAAACCTCCATGGTGACGTCACGAATCACGATGACGTGACCAATCACTGCATCTACCTGTACCTACCATGGCATAGTGGTTGCAGTGGGTGGATGAATATTATGTAAATGGCTTCAATTCTTCTTTTGATTATCGTACGACGAACTTTAACTTTAAACACAAAATGTGTATTAGGTTACTAAAGCATTCCTTTCACAAGGTTTATTAAATCAAATCACAACTACAATACAAAATTTCTCCAAAATTGTGGGTTTGAATTCAGCGAGATTTAATATGCGAAAACCTATAAACCTTACCTACAAATTGGCTTTAGTGTCAACCCTGCGGGCGTTTGGACCATATATTTTTTCCCATTGTCTTTTATGTGAACTAACTAGCTTCTGCTCGCGGCTTCGCCCGCGTGGTTTACAGAAAATGTATGACGTTTTTAACTTCAGAAATAAATATTATAAGCGGTCACACTCGCTCTCAATTGAATACACAAACTGACAATATCACAGGCAGAGCATTATGGACGAAGTTCTTTAATTAACTAAACTATCTCTGGAATGAGAAAAGTAGGAGTAGTAGTATGGTATCAACAGAACTTAAAGCGTGTGTGAAAAGATAAAATTAGAAGACAACCGAAAGTAGATAATTGACAATTAATAATGTTTACAACGAAAACCTAATTTTGTTTTTCCATTTTAGAAAAACCAGGCTGCTCCATGAGCTTACTCTGTAGCAGGCCACGTATAACTAACCGTGTGAAAAGCATTTTAGTCAATTATGAGTTTGGCTTGAGATTTATTTATGGTCATGGCAAAGCAGACTTTGAGGGGAAACTACACTCTTTTTAACTCGAAGGGGTAGTTCGGTGGTGTTAGAGATATTAGAGGAATCCTCAGCATAAACACAGACTCATTCAGAAACTACATCAGTCAGTGTGCTAGCAGACCTTTAGTTAAGACCTTCGAAGCAAAGACAACCCGTAGTAGGTTTTGTCATCCTAATACTAAAGCAGCTTCTTCTATTGACTTCGTCTATGTTTGCTAAATACTGCTTGTTATTTGTTTCTTCTACCAGCTGTATTTTTTTGCTCCTGATCAATAGAATTCTTCACACAGAACTAGGCGCAAAAAAAAAAAAACTTGTTTTTTGGTGATTTCGTGTAATTCGGGACGTTAAAACCCTGCTTACGAAACACAGCTGTTTTTTCGCCAAGCTATTCACCCGCAGTGCGTCACATAACGCTTCACAATCGAGTTAAACTCCCCATGTGTAGATACGCTTTAACTTTATTTACAGAAATAAATGGACTCTCCCGAATTCCTTTGGAAATCAACCGCGAGGGTTTCCACTTCAAAGTTTGGTAAGAACGGAAAGATTTATAGTACACCCCGGGTATTTACGAGTAAATATGGTATTTTGCGGATTTGAGGGATCATTTATCTAGTACAGTATTTCTTTGTTTAAAATTGCATTTGTTTCACCTTTTTTATTTCAGCGATACAGTCATTCAAGACCTATGTTTTTAATAGTTTAAGTTCTTATGAAATATCATCACGCCTATCTCTCGAGAGGGCTAGCAGCCATCATCCACCACGCTGGCTCAGTGCGCGTTGGTGAATGTCGCAAGTCTTTTGAATTATTAATTCTAGGACATATCGGTTTCCTCCCAATGTTTTTATTTCATCGTAAGAGAAAGTGTCTTATTTTAATGCGCTCAACTTTTATACGAGAGAAACGTTTACTGGTGCACGACCAGGATGGAACTGACGACCTCCGGATTGGAAGACGCCGTTCATACCACTCGGCCAACACGGCTCACATAACATGAAATTATACCTATAATTTAACATGAAATTAAACCTATAATTTAACTTAAAAATTTCTGATAACTTAATGAAATTATGAACCTATGAGACAGCACAAAAATGTCTTAGCAAGGCGCATGCTTAGTAATCAACTTAGTTTAGGTTATAATATGACAGTGACAAGTAACATTTTTAAAAGAAAAACAAAAACCCGGCTGCAAAATATAGTCCTACTAATAGTATAAACGCGAAAGTTTGTAAGAATGGATGAATGGATGGATGGATGGATGTTTGTTACTCTTTCACGCCAGAACGGCTGAACAGATCTGGATGAAATTTGGCACAGAGATAGATTATAGTCTAGAATAGCCCATAGGATACTTTTTAACCGCGGGTGAAACCGCGGGGCGCAGCTTGTACTCTATAATTATGTTAAAGCCTCGCATTTCATTTTAATAAACATAGTCAACAATTCGCGACAGTGTTGTGTAGGTATTTCTTAAAAGTAGTTTTTAAGAAATACCTACACACATATGTATGTATACCCCGCTATTGTGAAAATCAACTGCTTGCATAAAAGATTCAAGGTCTTAAAATCATCGCGTTTCAAAATCAAACTAAATACATCCATCGGGATATAAAAATTTAAAGTTCTGTGAAACATCAATAACGTAGCCGGTGCCGGTGGCGAACAGGAAGCAAGGTAAGTTGGCGTGTTTTTTATACCACTCGAGCTCTCGGCCATTATGTTTCTCATAACTTCATTAACAAACACTTCCAATATCAAGACCAAATGACACCTCACATGTCGAAATCCATTAAGCTGTTTAGGCTATAGGGCGTGCCAAAGAAACCTCATACAACCATACATACACTCGAAAAACATAACCCTCCTTGCACAGTCGGGTAATAAAACAGCTTATCAGTATTTTTGTACTTATGAGTAAGCAAAGGTATACTTGGTGCAAAACTTGGCAATATATCCTTGTAAATCACCATTATTAATTTTGACAATTTCACAAATTATCATTTTCCAGCTGACAGATAACACAAAGATGATTAACAGCTCATTCACACCGAAACCGCTCATAAATATATCAAAATATTGACATAACTCCATATCTCATGATACAAAAATTCATAAATCAAACTAAACTTTAACATTCGGACATTTACATCTTGTTTCCTCTCCAAAAGTCTGACAATACATTGTAGAAAACCAAACTAAAATGCTTTTTAAATCATTTTAACGTAAGATTCAAAATGGAATGTGTGGTTTTGCAAATAGTATTTTACTATAAACTCTGGTATACAAACGTGTACATTTTCAATAGAATTGAATTGCTCATCAAATAATCTTAAATAGATCTAAGAATTTTCCAACTTTTGATTGTAAAATTAACACACCAAAATAAGGAAATATCAGTCTCAGTAGTCAGTCTTTATTTTTCTAAAAAATCTTCGTAAGTCAGGATCTAACCTGCGTTTCGTTTCGCCTGTATTAGCCTTTCTACTATCTATCCGATATTGATCTAAAACTTCGTACAATCAGGATAGTAAATGGAGAGATTTTGATGTTCGTTAAGTAATTCTGACGGCCAATTAAATATTCCTCTATATTCAATGCTATTTCCCACTCTTAACGCGTCGGAACGTCATGACAAGTGTCAAAGGCAGCCGCAGTAACACGTCCGGATACCACTGTAACGAGACTTATCACGCGCAAAAATGAACTCTATTTCCAGAAGCTAAGTTATAGAGAACAGCAAAAGACATGTTGGTGATAGCATTCACGCATGCCACGGCATTTCAATATTTCATCTGGGGTAGTTGCGGAACTCTGCTTGGTTATATCTTTACAATTACCTATCTACATTTCAAATTCAATGTGACGAATATTCAAAACATCGAACTTAGTTCTCAAAATGTGTGCATTATCGTTTAAGCATGGTGGCGATGGTAGTCGTGTGCTCTCTCGCTCGTTCGTGTGATGCGAGTAAGTTGGTGCAAGCGCGATGGCATGCAGTGATAATTTGCTGACGCTTACACAACAGGCCCTTAGGAATATAAAGATTTTTAAGCTAAACAGGAGATTGTCTAAGCATTTTTAGGCGCAAGTCATACAAGCTGAACGTGTGGCGAGGATGCGGGCGCCGCTTCAAAACTTGTTCACATAAAATCTATGAAAGCGACGTGTATAGAATTATACACAAGCGACGCGGCACAGGCACACTCCTTCACATTTTTTACGCCTGGACCCCTATTCCTACCAGTCGAGATATATATTGGTCGTTGTCTCTCTCGTTTGAAAAGTCATAGTGCGAGTGACCAAGAAAATTCTCGAGCTTCGAAAATAGGGGGCCAGAACCTTGTTCGCGCCGCATCCTCGACACACGTTGGGCCTGTAAAACTTGCGCCTTAGGATTCCATAACCTTTGAAAACAGAACAATAAAGACTGATAAGTTATCTTTAAGCCAACTGTCTTCATGTCTTGCACCCTTGAAATATTTTATGCTAAAGACCCAGACTTTTACCATTACCCGAAGGAAACTGTTTTCTTAGATATTGTCCCGCTATATCTCGACAACGACCAAACGTATAATTCAGTCTCAAATGCATAAGGATTTTATGAGCAGTAACTTATATTCATAGGTTTGTCTAAGTTTATTAAATACTTTTTTTTTAATGTATAATAGGTCGGCGTTTGACCACCAACTCGCTTGACGTTAAGCGATGTTGTGGTCAAAGATGGAGCACGACAACCTATACGGTACTTATTCACTCTAGCCTTGAAGTTTACTAGAGTGAAGAAGTACAAAGACGGCAGTTGAGTGAGGCGCTACAAGTGCGCTACTGCTCAAACCCGTATTCGGAACGGTTACACCTTAAACTACCAATACAACCAATTATACTTATACTTACCAATACAAATCGTAGTAATATTATAAACGCGAAAGTTTGTATGTATGGATGGATGGATGGATAGATGGATGGATGGATGGATGGATGGATGGATGGATGGATGGATGGATGGATGGATGGATGGATGGATGGATGGATGGATGGATGGATGGATGGATGGATGGATGGATGTTTGTTACTCTTTCACGCCAGAACGGTTGAATAAATCTGGATGAAATTTGGCACAGAGATAGATTATAGTCTAGAATAGCACATAGGATACTTTTTAACCGCGGGTGAAACCGCGGGGCGCAGCTAGTGCTAAATATCACTTAGACGGATAACACGCCGCTGCCGCTTCCCGCTGCGGTGTGCGGAGCGACGGAAGTTTGAATGGCGCTTCTCCGCACCGAGACGCGGTGTCAGTGTATTATACCCTGCGGTTTTTGTTTACAATTCTAGATTTTGAGATTTACAGATACTGAGATGTCTTACTGGTAGCGAGTATACTGCGTCAGACCACAGTCTGCGGTGCTAACATCTTTTGTCCGTATGCAAATGCGCAAGTTGTAGAAAAGCAGTCCAATTTGACGCCAAATCCCCGAGGACACGAGCACGCCGCACTTTTAAATTAAATTCGGACAAAAGATGCTGAAAATACGACCGAGAGGGTACATATTTTAAGTGGTTGTATTTAAGCTGCGTTTAAAAGGTGAAGTTATTTTGAGGTATACCTCTTACAATTTAATTTAATTGGCTCGAATCGTTTCAGTGATGTTGAGTATTTATTATACTGTCTGACATATAATAACCTTAATGAATAGATATTATAATAATGCCCTATTTTATTTTCCAGAATTTCGCGTGGTAGTAATACAAAGAGGCAATCAGTTTGTCTGAAAAAAAAAGCATTGTGAAAAGCGTTATCTAGTTTTAGCGCCTGATGGATAAAACAACAGTAAAATTATTGTATTTGGTAAACAGATCCTGCGTGGAAAATCAGTGTTTTGCTTGCACAGTTCAATGTCTTCATAATCGTCACACCTTTATCCTAAAGGATCTGGCAGAGATGTATTACAATACCCACACGTTGTCGAACGATATTCAGTCCCTAATATGAGAGGGGGCGACCCTTTCGCCATACACCGGGCTCCAGTCATGTAGCAGATAACACTAAATACGCACATATGTTCACACAATGAACAAATTGGTGCGTGCCGTCGGCTGGGATCGAACCCGCTTCTCATGGCTTCATGTCTTTTTATAGTATAAGATATTACATGAAAGGCAGGAAATAGAGTTCCACTTAAATAACTGGCTCCAAACAATGGATGCCAACTTGAAGCTCTTAATAGTGCCCACAATATCTAGTAATAGGAAATAATGCCGTGAACTGCATTGTTTAGAACTTTGAGACAATGCATGGTAATTCAGCAAAGTTATAGTGCTCGGCGACTTAATTAGAGCTTGTAGTCTACTCAAAGATTTGCTGGACTTAAGCTAAGTTACCAGAATTGGATATATTTTGCTTCGTTTCTACGTCAACTATTTTTTTATGAACGAATAATTTACCTAGTTTATTTAGACATTCAGTTGCTAATGGTGCTATGCCGAGCTATCAGTTTTTTTCCAAGTCATATTGGAGTCAAATTTTAGCGAGCCAGAATAGGTATCACATTATAATCACACCAATAATATAAATGCGAAAGTTTGGATGGTTGCATGTTTGTTACTCAATCACGCTAGAACGTCTGAACGGATCTGAATGAAATTAGACACAGATATAGTTTAAAATAATTATAGTTAGTTAAAAATATAGTTGACTGCCTCGGTGGCTCAGTCGGTAGTGAACCTGCTTTCTGATCTAGGGGGCGTGGGTTCGATTCCCACCTAGAGCAAACATTTATATGATGAATATTTGTGTTTGTTCTATGTCTGGGCGTTAATATCTATTTAAGTATGTATTTAAAAGTATATAAGTATATATATCAATCTCTGGCCGCCATAGTACAAGCTTTGCTTAGTTTGGGGTCAGACGACCGTGTGTTCAAGTGTCCCGAATATTTATTTATTTATTTATTAAAATCAGGAATAGTACATATACTACTTTTTAAGTGCGAGTATTAAGACTGCGGTGTGCAGCTATTTTGCTTAGAATTTAAGCTGTCATCTTAAGTAAGTACATAATATGAAACCTATAACTAAGTAAGATTTTGGATATATAGGTAAACCAGCGAACACTAGATTTATAATACTACAACTTTAAACAGCGAGATTAAGTTTATAGCTAAAAGTTGAACGCAGACCCTAACTCTACGGCAGCAGCATTGTTCTTGAGCTCAGTTCATACTGTCACAATAAAGCTTCCAAATGTTGTGTGCATTATACAGTCGCTTTGTTCCACACAATTGCTGGATTTTGGGAACCGCTGTGGAGGAAGTGTCGACTTGTGGTCATTCAAACTATTGTACAGTATCGTATAGCCAATGTGTTCAGTAAGAACTTCTATAACTGCTACTGCCATCTTTTTCTTCCCTCTAAATACTGCCATCTTCTTTTCCCTTATCGTTTTTTCGCAGTTAAGGATTGTGACCACAAACAGTCAGCCTCTGCTATTCGGTACGCGTCATACGCGAAGTGGGCCACATGGTGCATCCTGCTACTGCCATGCTGGGCCCTATTTCTTGTTTTGTAAATTTTTGCGTCTAGCAAGTCTTTGCCCATTACAGGTAGTATCGGCATCACTCTTGTTACGGCGAGTTAGTTAGTGCGAATGACTATATTTGCATGCGCATAACTATATTTAATACCTATAGAATATACAACTTTGAGCCTTTGAGTTTTTGCGTTAGCTAAAGCTATAGTAACCTAACGAGTGCAAAAATGTACAAAACTTCAGTGAGTTAATTTTTGAACTGTCCATTTTTGGACCCGTCAATATCTTTGTCCATATTGTCCATTACAATAAACAAAACGGAAAATTATTCCATTTTCTAAAGTTACTATTTAGTTATGACAAAAATCAGTACTAACTCTGTTAGAACAATCTCTCTTTGACTTTCCGTTTCATCTCAAGTTCAGATTCTTGTACGGCGAGTAGAATATTCTGTACCTCAAGTCTTTTCCACAAATCTTATGGTAAGTTGGTCGTTCTAAAAAAGGATGGAACCCACTAAGTGACACTCAAACTCGCCAAGACCACAATCTGGTGCTTTTAAAACTTCCCGCGTATAGCCGTCACAGTGAAATAAACTCGGGCAGTAAACCTACTGCCGTTGAGAAGTATGGGATTCTTGCGTGGTTGTAAACTTTATGTGGCTATAAGCCCGCGTGGACAGAGAGAGATAATAAGAGGCAGCTAGCGGCACAATTGGATGGATGAGCTGAAATTATACAAAAGCAACTCTCTGCGGTGTTGCGGGATCTACATAATGAGGAGTACAGAAATAAACGTTTACTTTCATTTCACTCTTTTAGTCCATAATCATAATATACTTTGTGAAATAAAGTAGATAGGTACGTACAACTCTGTAGATTGATAATAATAACAATTATACTACACTACACGCAAATATAGCTTTGTCACGTTCTTTCGTGAAAAAACGTGATGACAAGATTATGTCAAGACGCTCGTGTTATGCTAGCAGTATTAAAAAAATATGATTTAAAGCTACAAAAGAAACGACTTTTACTTGTTAAAATATTTTTTAAATCTCTTTGGCATTGACTAAGGTAGATACTATCTTCTAGCTAAACACAACAAATCGTCTTTCTTAATTAGATTTTTTTAAATCAGTGAATTGGTCATTTCCTTGCAAACGTTTGGTCAAACATCCATCGTAACGTGTATCGTGTCAGACCAGATAAAGTTTATTACATTCTAGTTTCGCCTTGCGTTTTACCCGTGGTTAAAAAGTAGTCTTTGTGCTATTTGCTATTTTAGACTATAATCGACCGAGCGAGCGTGAGCGAGCGATTTGTCTAAACTTTGACAAAAATGCTTTCGAATGTCTTAATTCTTTTTGGATTTCTGTCCGGATCTCATTCTTCCGTCACGTTTCTTAACCACGCAATTCACATCTCCGCAATTTTGAAACATTTCCGAAAACTGACTCGAGGGGCAAAAGTCTGTTTCATTATCGAACCTGCTCACAAAATTTCACGAGAATCGGTTGAGAAATACGACCTGTAGAAAAGGACAGACGTCGGCCGCGAGGTCTCATTGAGCCACTAGTCTTTCTCTGTGCCAAATTTCATCCAGATCCGTTCAGCCGTTATGTCGTGATTGACTAACAAACATTCATCCATCCAAACTTTCGAATTTTTAATATTATAGTGTGAAGCTTTGTGAAGTTTTTATTTATATAAAAACTTGAGGAGTAAAGAAGCTGCTGTAAAATCTACAATCAATAAATATATCATGCTGTTGTCGGTTGTTTTGCTTACCAAATTCTCGTCTCGAGAGTTTGTCGAAATAACAAGCGGTCGATGATTGAATTGCAAATCAAAATGCCTATCAAAATATTTATGTATCGCTGAAATCTAGGAAATTGATTCAAAATTATCATAAGCAGCTTTTTTGTTTTTTCATTATTAATGAGAAGGAAATTGATTTCCACATACTTTTTTTTTTAATCGCAATTAGAAAGGCGACCAAGAAATACGTGTCAGGATCAAATCCAAGACGTTTTAAAAAATACCAGGTCAGGAGTACCCGTAACCGACAAGCATGTACTCGTATGAAAGGACTCCTGAAAGTAGAGGAAACGAAATATGTGTGCCAGAATCGTAGCAAATGCAGTGAAGTCATCTCTGCCTACCCCTAAGGGAAAAAGGTGTGACTATTTAAATGTACTAAAAACGATTTGCCTTCATAGGAAAATGCTACTATTTAATTTATTATGTTGAAATCCTTCCAGGAGTTATAAAGTTTAGTTAGACCCTAAACTGTTTTTTTTCCGTTCTCCTTAGGAGAAAAGATTTGTTGGAAATATTTGTGTAATTGGCCAAATGTAAAAATATTTATATCTAAATGTCTAAATAACAAATCATCTGAATAACTTCAACGTATATTGGGATGTATAACTTGCATAATGATTACTGCAGTAATTATGTAGCATTCACTTAATTTCTCGTGATGTTCCTTCACCGAAATCTATCAGTTTTTTATATTAACACCGAACCCTTAAACTTATTTTAGAAATTTGCGCTCACATCCTAATGCATCCGTACTTGCAGATAGCATTACTTGCAACACTGGCATTATTCCTAATCTTAGTTTAAAGTACAGTCCAGAACTTTAGACGCAATCCAGCCTGCAGATAGGTAAGTACCACTATAGAAGCTCTCCATCGGATGGAGCAATTAAGCGGTTCTTTCGCCCTCACGACCGGGACTCGCAAATGTGCGGGACGCGCCAACGCTAACGATTATGGTTTGGGTTTTGACACAGGGCTTCGGTGTCAGTAAGTAACCTTACGTTTAATAACTGAAGTTATTGGTATAATTAACTCTAATCCTAACCCTCACTATAATTTTATAAATGCGAAAGTGAGTTTGTTTGTAACGCTTTCACGCCCTAACTAATCAACCGATCATCATGAAATTTTGCATACACGTTGTCTGGGGTACAGAAAAGGACATAGGGTACTTTTTATCCTGAAAAAATACACGGTTCCTGTGGGACCGCGGGGCGCTGCTAGTTGACAATAAAAAGTAGTTTGATTGAGGGGCAATATACTAAAGCAGTGGGTACTGGAAGTGGACTCGTATAAAGCCAGGTGAACATGTTGAATGGCGTTACTTTTGAAAAGCTAGTGTTTAGTATTGAACTTATCATAATGGCTGCGTCATAGGACTCTGGATACATCTTTGACATAAAAGAGGTCGCTTGTCAACGTTGGGGTGCGGCACGTCTATGTGACCACTCGTGTTGAATTCAAATAATATCAGGCACTGCCTAATTTAAACCCGATGAAAATTTGGTTAACTGTTTAGTAGACTTATTTAAAACGAGTTTTTTTTTATGGTTGACTGGGCCTACGGTTTACCACAACACACCTAATGGAAAGTGAGGATGTGGTCTAAGATATAGCACGCTTGCCCATGAGGTGCCTATTAACTCGGTCTTGAAGAGACCCAGGTTTTAACCATTGCTGGGGAACACCGAGGCAACAAGTGCGTTCCACTCCTTGGCAGTTCTTATTAAGGACCTCTGAAAGCCTTCTTGCGGATTTTATTAATGCTAACGATATATGCAGGATGAAATGTTTGCCTCGATGACCTGATGATGATGTTAAGCTTATATTTTGTAATCTGACAGCTGCAAAAATGAGACATGTGTTTCAGGGTTTTGTTTTAAAGAAAACCTCAATTCTAATTTACCTCGTTCTGAGTTACCTTTCTGTATGACATGTTACTGTGTCCTATACAGTGGTAACAGTTAAAATTTCCGTCACGCCGCCTGCATGTGTCGTTCGGTCGATACCGTTTTGTGTCTCGCTAAGACCCTACCGGAATTTTTATACCCTTTTAGCTCCTATTATTTGGATTCATATTTTTGCAATAAACCCAACCTACCTCATTTAGATTTGATATAAATTCCCATTTAAAAAGAACGACAACATATTATTAAACTTATTTCCTGCTGGCGAAGAAACTTTTATGAAGAGAGCACCAAGAGTATAATATAATATTATGTTTTTGACACATTAGTACTTACCTACACATTTTTGAACCTTGATAAAATGATAAAAAACACATACCTAATTTAGCAGCCCTAGCTAATGTTATAAATACAAAAAAGTGAGATTCAATCGGAATCAAAATCGTTTTATTTAAAACACGACGATCAACACATCATAATTAAAGCGAGTTGGTTTGTTTGTTAAGTTGTCCCGGGTACAGAAAAGGACATAAGATACTTTTCATCCCGAAAAAATTAACGGTTTCTGGACTGCTGCTGGTAGGACTACGAGAAATCTAACTTAATTATTGTCACCCTATTTCAACGTCGATAATATTAAAACCTCAGGGTTGCATTTACACCAATCTACATATCTACATTCAGCTCCAGCCGCGTTCATATCCCATTCCTCGCAGGTCTTATCCACTCATTTCGCGATATAAAGTTCAATATTGGTTATACGCGCGTTCGTAGAGGCATTATGGTGAGTTACACGCACTGAAATGGAAAGTAACGGGTCACGCGTGACGGCTGGGCGGGGGAAGGGGGTGAGATTTTGTTGGTATGCGTTTGAAATCGCTTCTAGTTTTGTGTCAGAAGTTGGTATTACAAAGTGTTGGAATTTCTAGGGAATTTTGTTTGGGATGAAGTTGATTCAAGTTATTAAAGTTTGTAAGGCTGAATTTTTAGTCATGAATTTAATATAACTCACGGGATAGTAATCTTAATCTTTGAAATACGTTCAGAAACTTTTCTTGGCCAAAAGCGTTGGGTTTGCGGGTAATTTATTTTTTGGGTAGATTTATGATAGCAGATAATTTTCTTACACAATATCTCGCGAACTGGATCACGAAAACGCATTTTTTGTACAAAAATGTATTATTGCGTGATGATTGCGTTTGTATCACGATTCTACTTCATTTTCACTTTTGTAAGGAATAAAATATTACTCACGTAAGCGATAAATAAGTAGTCTGAAAATAATTTTATTACTTAAATGACAGAATATGAAATGTAAGGGCAGGTTGTTTCAGCTCTACTAAACATTAAAAATGGCGCTAACTATCGTCAAAACGTTGTTTTACAAAATGTAGGCTTAACGTACGCTATAAAACGATTACGGTAACCGGTGTTTTGGCTACTGGTTAGTGTTATTTAACAGCCAGCTTAACTTCTACCTTTGACAATTATTTCTTATATTGTAATGAAACTACGCTTTGTATGGAAGAGACATTAAATATCAAATGTAATCGTTACTATTTGACATACGTCTGTTACGGTAATTAACCGTATGAAACAAGTAAAGTAAAGTTGAAATAAGTCAACTTAAACTATGGTAGTGATTATAAACTGACACTGGAAGTGTGCACAGTATGTGCGCTGCCCAAAATGTCCGATTCAAAAATCGATTCCCCTAAATCTGACATCGACCTCGTTGGTCGACCTGAACCATCTCTAGTATGAAGCCACAGGTTAGATAAAAGTTACTACGTAACCCAGGCCCACTTCGGGTCGCTGCACCAACGACATAATCGTAAGTGTCATACTTTTTAACCAGTTTCGTTGCTAAATTGAATATTAATTCTCAATTTCTGCCCCCAAACTCCCAAATCAGCATCTTATCACGAGATTTTCATCATATCCTCGTACCCCAGGCTATATAGCACATGTTCTATACACAAGGTACAAGGGTCCCAGGATATATTGTCCAATAAACTGGGGCTATAAAAGTCGCCCGCTTGCATTGACGCCGTATTGCCCCGGGGCGGGTAGAGAGGGCAATTTCTGATTTTTTTCGCTTGGAGCTTTGCGTTTTAAGGGTTTGAGCCAGAGAATGTCTGTGAGTCAGAACGGACACGAAAGTGGAAAACGCGTCGCCAAAATTGGTTGGAAAATTTTACTGAAGAACACGGTCGCATTTGATCAGGTATTTGACACAATGCTTTCCATATTTATCGATGCATTATTTTTCGTTTAGCTATGGTGGCATAAAATAAACGGGACCATTTATTTTATGATTTATTGTAAGGTAATTCAATTATAACGTCTCTATTTGGAATAAGTATAATAGTTTTTGGTAAAAATTTATTCTTTGAAAAAATAAAATAACTTGGCTACGATACTAAATACGAAATTTTTACGAATCCACAGAAGTTGCATACAATAAAAGTAGATGGTTCTTCCATTTGCTTTTAATATTCTGTGGCTAGAATAATGGGAATGTATGGTGGTTATGAATGTGTTTATGGGATGGTTTTTGTTTAAGCATTTTATGGCCAGTTCGAGTATTGTTTTGAACAAAATAATATTGTTGTAATGATTTATTTTGTAGAATATGAATATGCAATTTTTTTTCAACCTTTAATAAAAGTAAGTTTTAAAAAATCTGACATTAAAACTAACGCAATTTTCTTGCGTAGTTAAAACAATAATACCTACGTTTTTAAAAAGCTGGTCTCGCTAAGGTCACGTGTCCTCATGTCAAGAGTGATTTAAAGGACAAATTTTAATATTTATTAACAAAGTCAAGCGTACCGGAAGTTGACACAAGTTCATACTACCTACGTCATAATGTATATAGGCAATCGTCATCGTCTCTCGAATGTGTAAAAAAGTACTTTTTCCGGTCTTGCTCAAGCATCGATGGACATATGAGAGTGTCAACCACGTGACCTTTTTAGTCTCGGAACGCAAAATACCTGGCGAAGTATAAATCATTTTACCATGGTAACTACTAAATACCAATCTAACTAACTCGACAATTCTTTGCGTTGCTTCAACCATTTTCTAACATTATAATAATTTCTTTTCTATGTATATTACTAAGAGGATAGTAGACCGAGTCCTCTGAATTACGACAGCGTTCATTGCGATGGCCGAATCGCCGTCACTTATCCGAACCCGAGGCTGCTTCACTCAGATGATTTGCAAGGATTCGCCATCTGGTACATTTCTACCCACGAGTCTTACATAAAGTACCTATAATTTTTCTAGAATAAAAGTTACCGTTCGCGGGTGTTCCATAAGATATCTTCACGATAAACGTTGTTCCCGCATAGCTATGTTTTTCTCTCCACTAAACAGGAATATCTTTCTTTATTGCTAAGAAACACAGTGCACTGAGGAAGAAGACAAAGAAATTATTGTATCTTAACAAAATAAATGGGGCGAGCGGAGAATGGGGCGGACGATATATTCTACCCCTTGTTACAGATTATGAAAGAGTGTAGATGGACAGCTATTGCTAGGTATGCAGGTAGTACTCGTACAAGTTATGACACTTTTAATAAGAAAATACCATCATCATCATCTCATCTAAAGGACGTCAGCTGTCAGCCATGATCTCCACAATGACCGGTCTCACGCTATCCGCAGACTGCTTGTAGTAATTTTTTGACTGCTTGAAATTGGTAAGGAAGCTTACACACCAAAGTTACCAACCGTCACCCGCCGGCATGATGTTGGCGGCTATGTTTCACGACATTGCGTCAGAGCCATATTTTAAAAGAAATCAAGCCACAAACGTTATGTCGGCGGGTCACTGACGGTGATGGGCTGAACACACGCACAAGCTTTACCTCAGCACCTTTTAGCTGCGCAGGCTAGTCTTGAATACAGAACACCGCGCATGTGGCTGATACATTTTTTTTGAACAATGTTTAAAAGCAATTTCTCTATACCTATATATTCTGTCCCTTGTTTTGAGGAAGTACGTTTTTGTGCAGCACGGTTTTAGGCTCGGAGCCAACTTTAAAATTTTAAGATTAAGATTTTAGTGCTAAGTAGAATTTCAAAATTAGACTTCTATAAAGTTTTGGCTGGAACCATGAAGTTTCTTACGTTTTAATTATATTTTAAAATCTTCCGCACAAAATTGTCAGTTACCTGCTCTGTGGGTTTAGTTTATAAATAAATCTGAGTGTTAAAAAAGCAAGTACCTAGTTATAGACAATAGACAATAGACAATTTTTATTCTGTGAGCAAAAAACAAGTAAGTATACAAAAAAAAAACAAATATAAACAAAAAAAAATAACAATAAAAATTAAAAACTATACGAACAATGTTTTTTGCCACAAACCGATTTAAGTCAATTAAGTATGCCGAGTTAAGTTGTAAGTAGACTTATCGTAACTTAAAAATACAAATAAGTACGGCAAGTACCTAGTTAAGTTGTAGGTAGACATATCGTAACTCTAAAATACAAATAAGTACGGCAAGTACCTAGTTAAGTTGTAGGTAGACTTATCGTAACTCAAAAATACAAATAAGTACGTAATTTTCTCATGGTTTCGTCGTGTTTTTTTGAGCTGTATCTACTCGTAATGTGGACATTTTTGCACACACGGTCGCCTGACCCCAAATAAGAAAAGCTTGTACTATGGTGCCGGCGACTGATATACATTCAAATATTTTAAATACATACTTGAATAGATATTAACACCCAGACCAAACACAAAACAAATGTTCATCACATGAATGTTTGCGTTAGGTGGGTATCGAACCCACGCCGCTGGCCTCAGAAGGCACGTTCACTACCAACTGAGTCACCAAGGCAGTCAGATCAGGTCAGTTAAGACAAGTTAAAACGTTTAAATGTCCCCAAAAACTGATGCGTTTTAATTTCAATGTGATTTTTTTATACCCTACCTCCCGAACTATATCCCTATCATCCTAAAGGGGAACCTCATAGATAGTATCGGCGGAACCTTTATCAGCTATTTTTTCCGCCATTTTCAAAGTTACTTTACAACGCACGTAACGCCGCTATATGCGTTATCCGTTATTTAACGTAACGGAAGCGTTGTGTAAAAGAGGGGAAGTAACGCCATATTTCAAACAAATGATCGGAAAATGCTTAAAGGATGTAATATATTTTCTGAAGATGGGTTTTTAATAATGTTTTTCCTACATTACCTTTATGAGGGTTTTCATACAATGTTAGGCATCGATGGCGTAGAATGTTAACCAGACTAAATAAGTTAGTTATTTCAATGCATTGTTTTGTTTTCTTATCAAAATAAATACAAGCACATATATAATCGACGACTGCCTCGGTGGCTCAGTTGGTAATGAACCTGCCTTAAAAACGTGGAGGCGCGTGGGTTTAATTCCCACCTAGGGCAAACATTCATGTCTGGGTGTTAATATGTTTTAAGTATGTTTTTAAAACTATATTTGTGCGTATATCAGTATCTGGCACCATAGTACAAGCTTTGCTTAGTTTGGGGTCAGGCGACCGTGTGTGAAACGTCCTGAATCTTCCTATGCTAATCGTAACTTTAATAATTATAAATGCAAAAGCTAGTTTGTTCGTTTGTTACGATTTTACGCTTTAACTACTCAATCGATCCTCATGAAATTTTGGCAAACACATTATGCTGTATCCCTGAGATACAGAAAAGGACATAATTTTTAATCGCGGGAAGTTCCGCGGGCGCAGCTTGTAGTAATACAATAAATTGTGAAAAATCTTACTACATAAAGTCTTGAGTGAATCGGTTTCGTATAAGGGCGAGTTCAACTTTCCAGACGAGATTCTTGAATTTAGCATCAAAGTAAAGACGAAGTGCTACATGTCAATCTCGCCCTAAGCAAGCTTGTTCCATCATAGGCTACATCATTGCTTATCACCAGGCGAGATGGGTGTGAAAGGCAAGCAAGGAAGCAAAATGCAAGCAACTGAAATATTCGTAAAAGCTGGTTTTGCTTGTCTCCCTTACTGTCTTATGTAGTAAAAAAAAATGTTCCAATATGCGAAAACTGCTAAATGGTGTTTAATTATTAATGGTGCGTCAGTAATCTAGTTTTTAATCACTATATGTTTGCCACATCCTAACTAAATATTATAAATGCGATACTGAGTTTATTAATAACGCTTTCACGCCGTTTTCACTACTCACTGTTTTTACTACTCAGTTGAAAGATAATTTGATCATGATTTTTGCATACGTGAATGCAAATAGAAAAGGGGTAAGTAGGCACAGAAAAGGGCATAGAATACTTTTTATCTCAAAAAATTAATGGCTACTGTTGGACCGCGAGACCAAGCGAGACGCAGGTACTAACAAAAAATAAATATAAAAATAATCTACCACTATCTAGTTTATCAACTCCATCGAACTATCCGAAACCATCAATTCCAGCCAGAAAAAAGAACGTTCACACTAATGAAACCCGGACAAACTGTCAATTCTGCTTCGTCCAATAAAACCGGACATCGATTCATCCGTTTTTCGTAATTTAATTCACTTAACCCCCCGCAGGGCGACCGGTCCGCGAGACCACCCGGCCGTGATGGACTAGTGCTGTACAAGGCAGTAGTTGACTTCTGCATTTCTTACTAAAGTGAAAATAATAACATATCAACATTCCGTCACGCCTTTCCACCGAAAAAGTTGACAGAGATGTATTACGTCACCCACACTTTGCCGGACGATATTTAGTCCTAAATGTGACAGGGGGCAAGCTTGTCCACCACACCACACCAGGTACGCCAGGTTCCAGTTAAATAGCAAATGATGACATTAAATACGTACATAATAAATTCACGAAGGAGGAAATTAGTACGTACGTGTCGCCTAGAACCCTCAGGCTTAAGAGGCAAGTCTTCTTCCAACCAGGCTATCATCGCTAGGTATTTATATATTAAATTAATAATCTTCTGGAAACTCCTCTATGTTCAACGAAAAATAGAATGAGTAGTAAACTTAGTTAAGCCTTATTTAAGTACTATTATTTATTTATTTATTTATTTTATTTACACACGTAGTTACAAACATAAGATAAAAAAAAAAAAAATATATATATATACATCAATAGAACTATAACTAGCATGGTAAATAATTATTAATTAACCATTATGAGAGCAAAAGACAGTAAGCCTTGCGAAGTAGTCCTCACTAGGTTGACCCGTGTCGAGAACTACTGCAGTCCGCCTCTCACTACATAGCCGAGCAAACGTCGCACTAACAAAAACATTTCATTTGAGTAAGTTTCTATAAAATATGATTACTAAAAACAAGCAATACCATGTAATAAAGATAACACTAATCTGAGATTATTATAAGGATCTTCATATTACATACATATATTTATACATATTACACATAATATTTATTAACATATCCCTACTAATATTATAAATGCGAAAGTAACTCTGTCTGTCTGTCTGTCTGTCTGTTACCTTTTCACGCCTAAACCGCTGAACCGATTTTGATGAATTTTGGTATAGAGATAGATGGAACCTTGGGAAAGGACATAGGGTACTTTTTATCCAGATCCCGATCCCGATCCCGGAATTATACGGGTGGAAACGCAGAGTGCAGTTGTGTATCGTATATCCCTACTAAATGAATTTTGGTATAGAGATAGATGGAACCTTGGAAAAGGACAAAGGCAACCTTTTATCCCGATCCCGATCCCGATCCCGTAATTATGCGAGTGATAGATAACGCAGGGTGCAGTTATGTATCGTATATGCCTACTAAATGAATTTTGGTATAGAGATAGATGGAACCTTGGGGAAAGACATAGACAGTCTGTCTGTTTCGTTTTCACGCCTAAACCGCTGAACCGATTTTGATGAATTTTGGTATAGAGATAGATGGAACCTTGGGAAAGGACATCTTTACTTTTTATCCCGATCCCGATCCCGGAATTATGCGGGTGAAAACGCGGGGTGCAGTTATGTATCGCATAATTCAAATACTCCTAGCCAGCTTTTAGAATACTTTCTGCCTGACATGTCCATCAGGCCCATCGGCCTATACACTATGAATGTGTGAGTGTGACGATGCATGGTGTGGTGTGGCGGGGCTGGCGGGCGCGGGCGAAATATTGAATATTTGCCGATTTGCCATTCCAATTCAAAAGAGTACAATTTCCCCTGAAAGCAGCATTCGCTATGACGATAAACAAAGCTCAAGGACAGACACTCAAAGTAGCTGGTGTTCATTTAGAAAAAAACTGTTTCTCCCATGGGCAACTGTATGTGGCGTGCTCACGAGTATCGAGTCCACAAAACCATGTTTTGACACCAACATGTTTTGACCAAAGAAGGAAAAACAAAAAATGTCGTATACAAAAACGTATTAAACTAAGTTAAGTCAGGGATCAGGGTCAGGAAAAGTCTACCTATGTTAATCTCAATAATTCAATGTGCCGGCTTCATTAGAATCGTTTCATTATAGTTTCAGAGCCTATTCAGTCCAAACAAATTTACACGAAGTAGTAGTTCTACGCAGACGAAGTCGCGGGTAACAGCTAGTATATTTATATATTTATAAACCAAATATATTTTTTAATTCTAAGCATGTATTGAATTTAATTATATAAATTTTCACTATTATGTATTATTTTAAAATCGTAAAAACCTTTTCTTCTAGCTTGATGTAACCTAATTCAATCAGCCATGCTTTAATTAGCCTTTTTCTTTTGTGATCAGACACTGCATTTCTTACTTCAACAGGTAGGGCGTTATATACGCGTGGCCCAATCCATGAAATGAAGCGAGTGCCAAAAACCCTTCTTGCTTTTTCTAAATTAATCTTGCCTAAATTCTTTTTACGAACGCTATGTTCTATAGTACGTTTTATATGCAGGTGGTCGTTCTTGATATAATACAGAGCCACTTTGTAAGTATACGTTTGTCTGATATTTAGAATCCCGGATTCCAAATAAAGTGCTTCGGTGTCGTAAGTCGGAGGCTTTCTCATTATTATTTTAAGTATGCTGTTTTGTGCTGACTGTGCTACGGATAATATTGACTTAGCAACTCCTCCCCATGCTAATATCCCATACGATAATACGCAATGAGCCATTGCAAAATACACACTCCATAATAGATTTCCTTGTACAATATTCCGCACTTGCCAGAAGAAATGGGATAGGCTTCTAAGTCGATGTCGTATCTTCATTACTTGCTCCTTCCAGTTTAGGTGTTGATCAACTATCACTCCTAGGTACTTTATAGATTTTACCCGCTCAAGCGTAGGGCACTGACACAAACTAACTGTACCACTTGATCTACAAGCACCTTCCTGATGAGCTATCAATTGGAGATTTTCTGGAGGTTGACCGCTAGCATTTATTGAGAAACTAATGTACTTTGTTTTGCTTTTATTAACAGTTAGCACACGTGAGTCCATCCATTTCAAAGTCTTGTCTAGGCCATCTTGACAATATTTAAAGGCGTCCTTCCAACTATCGCCATGGAACAAGAGCAAAGTGTCATCAGCAAAAGCAACAGGAACACAGTTCTCCAGATTCATACGTAGCAACTTGTTTACGTAGATGAGAAATAGGACAGGTCCTAGGACGCTGCCCTGAGGAACACCACACTCCATTGGCAGATAGCTTGATTTAATTTCTAACTGTTTTACTACTACTTTTTGCGTTCTTCCCAAGAGATAACTTTCAAACCAGCTCAAAGCGGTACCTCGTATTCCAATCATCTCTAGTTCCGTTAGTAGGATGCTAGGTGCAACTGTGTCAAACGCTTTTGACAGATCTAAGAAAACACCCATACATTTGTGCCCTCGGTCAAGTTCTCCACTGATCACGTTAACAGTTTTAATTAGGGCATCCTCTGTGTTCATTTGCTGCCTGAAACCAAACTGGCTTTCACTGAGTATATCATGTTTATTTAAGTAAGCTGTGACCCTCTTTTTCACTATTTTTTCCAGAACTTTTGATACAACACTCAATAATGATATGGGTCTATAGTTAGTGATTTCATCAGCATTACCTCCTTTAAATATTGGCACAATAATAGCTCTTTTTAACAATGTTGTAAATACTCCTGACTCCATACTTAAATTACAAATAAATGTGATTGGTGCAATAAGGGTACTTCTGCAGTTCTTTAAAATCTTTCCTGTCATTTGATCTTCACCTGGCGAAGAATTAGTTTTAAGTCCAGATATTATTTTATCAATTTCCTTATCATCTGTTGGTGAGAAAAAGAAGGAGCTACAGTATACACTCTTGTTGTCTTCGATTCTGATATTGTTAGAGAGATCATCTAGTGTTCTATTAGTGCGTTCAAGTAATTTTTGAGCTAACTCATTGCCAATACCTTGAAAAAATGCGTTTATTTTTTGTAATCCCTCAGAAGAACTACTTTTGTTGAGTTTGGTTAGAAGTTTATTAATATTTTTGTCTTCTACGGGCTGTAGTCCTCCTGTATATTCATTTAGTAATTGCCAGCATTTGCGAGGGTTATTAAGGTTTTCATTAATACGATCTTTATAATATAGGGCTTTTGCAATTCTTGTTGCCTCTTTGCAGGTATTACGGTATCGTTTATAGATTTTAGTAAGAGCTAGGTTGCATGGATCTTTCCGCACCTCTTTATGCATAGCGTCACGTTTCCGAGCACATTCTAATAATTTGTCACTTATCCATGGCTTATACGACACATTTTTTTTGTTTTGGTTAGTATATGTACGTGTGTTTGTTTTTATAATGTCACCTATTTTAGATGTAAATACGTCCATAGCTACGTTTACATCATTAGCACTGTACACAGTATCCCAGTCTTCATGTTTTAAATCGTTTGTGACAGCATTTCACACAATTACATTTTTCTTGATCCTGAGACATTTAGTTTTAGGCTTTTCCAACCGAATATCTAATATGATTGGCCAATGGTCTGTTACAATGCTATGTAGGACATATGTGTTCAAGATCGCAGCACTTCTAACAAAGTAATGGTCAAGCGATGCATTTTTTCTAGTAGGGATGTCTATGGCTGAGGCAAATCCAAGTTCCGCTAATCCATCAATATAATTCTGCACGTTATCATCCTGGTCATCTAGGATATCTAGGTTTAGATCCCCAGTAACAATAGTCGTTTTAGCGCTTATGACCGTCTTCAAGTAGTTATGAAGGCTAGATATAAATTTTCTTGGGTCTTTATATGATGGTGAACGATAAATAATAATCACTACCATGTTTTGTTCTCTGTCAGTTATAATTAAATTTGTGCAATCGAGTATATCGGAGCTTTCTAAGCAATCTATAGACAAGATATCTTTGCAATATGCTACGACCCCATCATTCTGGTTGTAATTTCTCATGGATCGATAAGAGCTATAACCCGGCATATTAATTAACATCTGGTCTTGAAACAGCCAACATTCAGTAAAAAAGTAAAAATCAAAACTAATATTCATCCTACTTTGTAATATTAAAAAATCGTCATAGTTACACCTGATACTGCGTATATTCATACAGAATATCTTGCATGTACTCGGTGTAGTCATAAGTTGTTGGAGTCCATCAGCATTGTCTACATAGCTGCAAGTGGACAATTTTAGTGAATAGTCAATAAAATCTAAAGGATCAAAATTACTTACTACTACTACTTATTACTATTGTAATTATTTTATGTTTTTAATAAAGAGTTGTTGTTGTTGTTGTAATACAGGTACTTTATTTTTGATAAACATTAAGGGTACATTAACAACTAAACACAGGTATTGCAAGTTAGGTAGGAGAAGTAGTTTTTTGACAAAACTTTGCGTAATGTCTTTACATAGGTATAACTGCTACTGTGACGGTACAGGTAACTGTATTTTAAAAAATGGCATTGGTAATCACTCATCAATGCTTAAATAATAAAATATATTCATGAGATAGTATGTATATCTTTCCGTGACACGTATTAAACATAACATCGTCACGCTTTTCCCCCGAAGGGGCTACAACTGCGCTGCAAATCGAGCAACTAAAATAATGATTTCATTAACTGTTTTCCACTGTCCCCTGCCTCCGAGATACAAGGTTTAGGCGTAACGCACATCAGATCTCACGACGCGATACTGTCACTTATTAGACGCGCTGTCAGTTGACGACGATTACAGATGAACTTTTTATTTGCTCTTAAATACACGCTTGAAGAAGAGTGAATTTGTTTCAGACATGGACAAAGTTTGTCTATTACTAGCTCTGGTCTGCGTTTGTCCTATCTCACTGACTTTCCCAGAGGCTATTTTTATTTCGGGATAAACTCCTTAAGTATATTACCTTCAAACCGATTACCTTCACATTCATAATTATCTGCTACCTATTGTACCTAATTACGTCTATAGTAATTTAGTTTGGCACTAAATCGTTTGGCGTTCCGAAGATGGGTCTGAGCAGTAGCGCACTTGTAGCGCCTCACTCAGCTGCCGTCTTTGTACTTTATTTTTTATTTTTTATGTAGAATAGGTCAGCGTTTGACCACCAACTCGCCTGATGTTAAGCGACGTTGTGGTCTAAGATGGAGCACGACGACCTATAAGGTACTTACTCACTCTAGCCTTGAAGTTTACTAGAGTGAAGAAGCACAAAGACGGCAGTACTTCTTCACTCAACAAAACTTTCAGGCGTGTTGGTGGTCAAAAGCTGACCTATTCTACAAAAAAAAAACATTTTTTGATACCAAATTTTGTACAAATCTGTCACTACATTTGAGTGCAAAGAAGTTATAAATTAAAACATTTAAACAAATAAACTCACAAACTTTCGTATTTTATATGTGAGATAGTATGATTTCAAGTGCCAGGATTGTATAGCTCGCTTGTACGAAACAAAGAGCATTGTCTCCGATCCGAATAAAAATACAGTCAGCATGCAATCCAATCTCCCACTCGCCAAAAATGGCACTCTGCAAACTAGGACTGACTTTAATAAAAAGGGGAGGTGTATTTATAAAATATCTATAAAGATTTAATATGCTACACTAAAAAGAAATAATATTTTAGATGATAAAGAAACGAATTTTATTCAATTTCTGGATGATTTCAAGGCTTATAACCAAGTGATCTATTGTGTCTATTTATAGTAGGTATTTGTGTGTATTTATAGTGTCATTGGTCACCCTTTTAACTCATAGCATATATTTAATACGCAAATAGAGATAAAAATAAAACGTACACATATTATTTGAAACCAACCGTATACCTGTTAGTTTCCACAAACGGTCCCTGATTTGCTCTGCAAAAAAGTTAATCCAGACCAGTTTACTATTTTCATTCTAAACAGACGGCGCGCGTGGCATGGGTCCAAATGTACCCAGACTACCTTTGGAAGGGTTAACTTTTTGCAAATGCATAAAAGGCTATTATTTTCTGTCATAGTGATGTAATTTGCAAAGCAAGGTTTTGAATAATTGCACTTGATATTTTTGCAATTTAAAATAATACGTTGGTTCTTATCGTTATCTCATAGTTTTTCTCCTACAAATATTATAAATGTGAAAAGCTTGAAAGTCGGACAATTGTTACTCAATCACACAAAAACAGCCAAACGGATTTGGATGCAATTTCTTACACAGATAGTTTAAAATTTAGATATCTACACAAATAGGCTATACTTTTTATCCAGAAAAAATTAACGGTTCCTGTAGCAAATCAGGTGATGAAGTGATATGGGCAAGTAATTTTTAACCGACTTCCAAAAAGGAGGAGGTTCTTAATTCAAATGTACTTACGTTTTTTTTTGTATGTATGTTACGCAATTACTCTGCCAATTGTTAATCGATTTTAATGATTTTTTTTTGTTTGGTAGATCATATTTTATAGTTGATCCCATATAAGTTTTATCAAAATATGTCAAGCAGTTTTTAATATCAACAATTTTTTTTAAAACGGTTTACATGGATAATGGCCTGACGGGAAGTCAGGCTTTTGATCTTTGCGTTTTATTTTATTTTAATTTAAAATGATTTTACATATTCGTAAAAATGAAATAAAGTAACATACTCGTAATTGATCGCTAAATAAAGAGAGTTAATAAACTATACCAAACTTGAAACCTAGTTGTGCGGCTAGTGTTATATAATTTACAAAATTAATACATATTTGATCCTTCCTAAATGGTACTCTTGGTGGTAAAACATGTTATTACTGTTATGATTTCGTAAATGTTTTTACGCAGAGCAGGGAGATGCAGTAAAGCTACGTCCGTAATTCTGCCGAGTTATTGTTCAAGAGACAAATTTGCCCAACATGTGTTGGGGAAGCGCCCCGCTCTCATAATATTGTCAGTAGGGTACTCTCGTTATGGTTTCCGGGTTGGAAGAAAACTATGAGGTTGAAAAAAGAATCTTAGCAAAAGTTAGGAACCTATGCAAAAAGATGATAAAATTACACTATTCTTTTTGCGTTGTTGAAAAGCCAAAATCCACGACGAACAAAATATACTCGTAAGTTAGTGAAAGTATAGCTGCAGCTTATTTTTGTGTCATAGTTAGTTAAAATCGGCGACAGTGTTGTGATTTATTCAAAAACTATTTGGTTTTGGCTATAAGTATCCTATTTTATTTTATTTTAAAATATTATAAACGCGAAAGTTTGTAAGAATGGATGGATGGTTGGATGGATGGATGGATGGATGGAGGGATGGATGTTTGTTACTCTTTCACGCCAGAACGGCTGAACAGATCTGGATGAAATTTGGCACAAAGATAGATTAAAGTCTAGAATAGCACATTTGACACTTTATAAGCGCGGGTGAAACCGCCGGGCGCAGCTAGTGCAAAATAAGATTAGATCAACTTACATTACATCCAGGTGCAAATTATAAAAAAAGTTGCAACTTTACTCAACTTGCATATAAAGTGAGGTATAAACTATAAGGCTTTCTTAGTAATAAATTTAAATTTATTTTATTTCGTAAATATATTGCAAAAAAAAATTGAGTTGTTATCACGAACACGTTTCGTCAATAGGCTGTTTCGTCATTGAAGCAGTGAAGATTTTCGCTTATTTTATTAGAAAATATGTACTTACTCGTTAAAAGTGAGATCTTGGTTTTTTACAATTATTTCCTTTTTTTTTGGATGACGCAATATTTAACACAAAGTGCTTGTTATCTTTTTTTTTTTTGGTGGTCGGCGTTTGAAAGCTGGATTACGACGACCTATAAGGTACTTATTCACTCTAGCCTTGAAGTTTTAGAGTGAAGAAGTACAAACTTAAAGACGGTAGTTGAGTGAGGCGCTACAACTGCACCACTGCTCAGACCCGTCTTCGGAATCTTTTCGAATGTCTAACCACGTGTAAATATTAGGGTGCAAGCCAGCCTGCTCGCCATGTACTACTATGCCAGTTCGAAATGTCAAGTCTAGTATGAAATCCATAATTATGTCTATAGATGCGTTAAACAAGAGTATCGACTGCATCAACAAGAACGCGAGGCTCATCCCAACAAGAGCAAGGTTCCGCTAAAAAAAACTTGCGTTATATAAAAGTTGGCGCTAACTCGCGATGCGGCGTCAGGTGCAGTTTATGGCCGCGACGAGACTCACATTTTTTCCTCTTCGTTTAGTTCACGAGCCAACGGGTAACTAGCTTAATTACTAATACTAAAATACGAGGATACTTATCATATTATAACTTTAGCTAGAATAAAAATGATTTATTTAGGTGAAAAATTAATATTCCAAGACATGCACAAAGGTATTATTGTTCAAAAAAAGGTAAAGGTAATCAATGTAAAGAACATAAAGACATAAAGAAGAACCTACCTGTTTAATAACAAATTTTCATTGCCTGTTCATAAAAAAAACTAAACAACTAAACCATACCTAATAATAAATATGAAACGAAATTTCTCTAGGACGCGCAAATGAGGTTTACCGTAGACCTTGCCAATAAAAGCACGGTAACGTTAAGTAGTAATTACCTGTCACAGTCACCCATCTGAATACTGACCAGACCATTTGTTGATTAATATGTCGGATTTATTTTACCTAGTTATAAGCTAAAATTCACTTTGTTAAGACAAATTTAAAATAAAATGCACTCAGTTTCTTGCCTGTTCTTCTGAGTAGTGGCTTTTTATCCAGACAAAGCACTTGACTCATTTATATTTACTTTGACGTTCATAAGTGTATCTTCGAAACCCAAATAATAAAGTTTAACTTCTGAATTTGATTTTGATTTAGAAAACCAATCCACAAATCAGCCACGCCGCAGCAAGCGCTTCAGTTACGCCCGCCGGCGCCGCGCGCAATTATTTCCACAACGTGATCAGCTAACACCAGTAACTAAATATAATATTAGCTCTCCGCCTATCTCGTTTCCTCATGAATATGGGTGCAGCGTGAGCTTCCGAAACGGAAGTTGCACTCTGCACTGCGTTTTGATAAAACTTTCATGCTAAAAATTTCTTAACAGGAAAACTAGTTCGGTTTTTGTGAAACGTGAAGCTGCAGTTTTTTAAGGTTCCGTAACCAAAGGGTAAAACGGGACTCTATTATTAAGACTCCGCTGTCCGTCCGTCCGCCCGTCACTAACCAGGCTGTACCTCTTGAACCGTGATAGTTAGACAGTTTTCTCAGATGATGTATTCCTGTCGCCACCATAACAAAAAAAACTAAAAAACAGAATAACATAAATATAAAAAGGGGGCTCCCATACAACAAACCTGTATTTTATTCGCCGTTTTTATAGACCTATAGTACGAAACCTTTTGAGCGCGAGTTCGACTCACGCTTGGCCAGTTAACTTTATTAAGAAGGAAAGTAAGGTAGTTAGTAGAATTCTTAATTGAGTTAGTAATTAACTATTTCAAATTCTTACCAATTTACTGCTATGATATCTAGTTAGCTGCGCTCCGCGTTGTTAGCTGCGCCGCGGTAATTTTGTGATAAACATTTTTTGATGATGAATGGGGCCACGTTGGACCACAACACACGATGGAAAGTGACGATGCGGTCTAAGATGAAGCACACTTGGCCATGAATTGCCTATTCACTCTTGTCTTGAAGAGACCCAGCTTATCTTTTGCTCTCTTTTGAGCTCCGAGGCAGGAAGAGCGTTCCACTCCTTGGCAGTTCTTTTTAGGAAGGAGTTCTGAAAGCGCTTCGTGCGGGCTTTATTAAAGCTGACGGCATACTTATGGATGGAAATAGTTGCCATATGCTATTTCAGTTTTTTTCTTTTATTACACAATAGGCTTGCGTTTGGCCGCCAACAGGCCTGATGATAAGCAGTGATGCGGCCTACGATGGAGCACGCTTGCCTAGAAGAAACCGATTCACTCGAGACTTGAAGACACCCAGATTATAAGTGTCAGGGAACACACAGTCTGGCAGAGTATTCCACACTCTAGCGGTCCGTATGAGAAATGAGGAACCAAAGCGTTTCGTGCGTGTTGTAGGTATGTCAACCAAAAAACGGTGCCGCTTTTTCGTACTCTTGGTTGTTTTATAGAAGAACGGGCTAGGGAGAATAAGGTCATGCAAACCAGATGCACACTCCCCGAAATGCATCCGATAAAAAACCGATAGACTAGCAACCTTGTGCCGATGATCCAAACTTTATTAGTTATTAGATTATAATTATTTTTATTGCTCTGTGCTAAATTTCATCTAGATCCGTTTAGTCTCTCTGACGTGAACAAACATCCATTAAATAATGTTTGAAAAAAACATTTAGCAAACAAGTTATGACGTCATCGTCGTCCGTGTCTTATGCACTTGTTGTAAATGACTTATTTCAGTCTTGCTTAAGCATCGATTGACGTCACTACGTGTTGCTGTATGCTATACCTGGCGGAGTTTATTATTATACCACGCCAATCCAGCCATCGTTCCAAACTTTCGCATTTGGAATCGTCGTATTAGTTTAATGAAAATCAAAGAAAATAATAATAAATGTATAAATGTGTTTTTGTTGATTTTACATATAATATGTTCAATTCAATACTTATTTATTTTTTATTTATTTGTCTAATAACATACATATGTATTAAAATACAACTCTGCCAAACTGTGTAGCAGTTTGTAGGCAGAAATACGAGTATACTCTCATTTCATAATTACATTATATTGTGGTTACAACGAAGCATCATGAGGTTACATACGAATGAGTTTTTCAAAAACCAATAAATTAAAAATAATAATAATAATAACTTTAACATGTTAAGAATGAAGTTGACTGCAAGAGTTTAAAACCCTATTACTATGTATTGTAAAGTAGTTAATTAATTATTTAAGTTCAATATTGTACATTTATATACAATACGCACATATGTTCACATAATGAACATATGTGCGTATTGTATGTCATCTTCTACATGACTGGAGCCCGGTGTATGGCGACAGGCTCGCCCCCTGTCACATTTATGACTGCATATCGTCCGGCGAAATGTGAGTGTTGTATTACACCTCTGCCAGCCCCCTCGGGGGAAAGGCGTGACGACATGTTATGTTATTATTTATGTTGACCGATGGTTCTTATTTTATCTTTCTTAAAGTTCTGAAACTATTGTTTTCACGCAGACACTGTGCAATAACTTCAGGGTCATCAAAATATTTCACTACCTCTCTTATGAATATTAACTACGTCAATGATGATAACGAATTAGCAATTCAAAGAAATTTGCCTCCAAACAAATTATAATATTCTTATGGCATCCCTCTCTCTCAGGGATCTCATCCAGGGACCGCGTAAGTACTCCATGACGGGAAGAAAACTTCTTTGGTCACCCCCTTCTTTGAATTTCGACCTCGACCTCGGACTTGAGTAGTTGCCAGGTAGTAAAACGGGGGGGGGGTATATATTTTAGGTGGAGGGAAGGGGGAGGGGGTGATATTTGGCCCTCTGCCCTTTATTTCTGCGGCCCCTGCACCCATCCTTCCTATAATCGAATTATTGGCATTCTATTTCCGATCGCGAACAATCCCCGACTTCCATACAACTTCATACAAACTCCATGTAAAGTTTCTCGGTGCCTATTTCAGTTTTTCAGGGTTCCGTTTGAATTTTGTCAGTGAATCGATGTTTCTGTAAGTCTGATTTTAAAAAGCTGAAAATTTGTCAATGAATATGGTGCTTAAATAGGAAGTACATATTAATTACTAACAATTCAATTAGTAAAGTACTTGTCATATAATCATATAAACATTTATAATGACACTAATATTTATAAATGCGAGAGTTTTGATAGATGTTTGTTACTCAATCACGCCAGAACGGCTAAACTGATCTGAATGAAATTTGGCACAGAAAAAGGTTGAAATAGCACATAGACTACTTAACTTTTAATCATGGGTAACACCACGCTGCGCAGCTATGATTATTACACATATAGCCATTTACCATTATTAAAAAGTATTACAACACAAAGGCACAAAATAGGCACAAGTCATAAAGATATTAAAAAACCGTAAGAAAAATGAATGAAAGTTCTTATAATTTAACGAGAAATTTCTTTTGATAATCGATGAAGACCTTACAAAATAGGCACCAAAGTTTAATGCGTGGGATGTCAAACTTTTGCTGAAAAAAAATAAGGATCGCTCACAAAGATATTAGCGGTAGACTTTCAAGAAGCGCTGAAAGCACCTACGCAAGTACAAATACTAATAATACTATAATACGGACCATTCAATAAGAGATGTATTGATCATTATTTAAATGAGAAAGTATGGCCGCCTAGCTACGGAACCATTGATACCGCGTAACGTCGCCCACTTTCCTTCGCATTTTTTATATTTTTTCGTGAATAAATCTGCCTCCTGTACACGTGTTGCGACAACTTGCCTGATGACAGTTTGATGGGATTTCCAACTTAGTTTTTTTTTGTTGGGAATAATAAGTCGGTGCCTCTGTTTCCTTCAGGCACTTATGACCACGACCACTTGTACTAGATATAAGAATTGCCTAAATCTTAGCTTACTAGTAGTAGTAGTTTTAAACTACTCCTAGCGAAATATTCGCAATTCATATATGTATGTATACTCGGGCACAAAAAGTTAAGATTCTCCTAAGGAATGGAATAAGGTTCATGTAAAAAAAAATTGGGCTAGCTAGGAGTAGATTAAACTACATAGTTAAGCAAAGGCTTAGGCAATGCATATATTTAGTGCAAGTGGACAGTTGAAGCCCCACATTTCGCTATAATAAAATTCGTAAACAATTAGCGACAGTGTTGTGTGGGTAAGTATTTCTTAAAAGTAGTTTTTCCCTTCAAAATTTGGCTGTTAGCAGAATGATTGTAGATAGCGCACGACCTCGCGCCATTGTTATGCCTTCCGTCAGTCAATATTTTAAGTACTGTGAAACATCAAAAAGGCGCCGCGCCGTCGTGGTGGAGGCGAACAGAAGCAAGGTGAGTTGGTGTGTTTTTTATACCACTCGAGCTCTCAGCTATTCTGATTCTCTTAATTTCATTAACAAACATGGCCATTAAAGTAGCAGTAAAAATAGAAATATTACAATGCAATACAATATGATGTTGCAAATTATACGTATTACTTTATTGCATAACAAAACTACCATGAAACACGAAAATACGTTTAGTCGGTAGTACAAGGGCATCATTATGCCCTTGTACTACAAAAAAAAAGAATTAAAAAAAACAAAAAGAATTTAAAAAAAATTAAAACAATTTCTTCCAGATAACCTTTGGATGGACAGGAAAAATAAGGAATACATTTTTTAAATATTTTACTTATTTTAATGACTCAATCTCTTCATTTAATATCTATTTTCTTCTCTACATGGTATGAAAAATAGAGTCACTTTTTGTGTTGTCTGTCTGTCTCTCTGTCTCGTATTTGCTAACTGCTTCTAAACTACCCAACGGATTTTAATGCAGTTTTCACAACCAGTTAGATAATTTTTATGCAAAGCTATAGATACCGAGAAAAGCCAAGGCGGGTCACTAGTATTACTATTATAATGATTTCATAAATTGTCAATTTTGAAAATATGGTAATGGGAAACTGTATAATAATATGAATTCGTTTATACTTAAATTTCAATAAAATTTACTTGCAATAGCGTTATTCTATCGTTTGCATCCAAATCTTTTTTGACTTTAAGGTAACCAAATTTATACTTTGAAGATATTTAAAATCTTTCCAAGTGTATTCTTCAAGATTTATATTTATGTGAAAGTAAGTGAACATTTCATTTGACTTTATGGTCCAGAATCTTCGAGATTGTAGAGATATTCAATTTCATTACAATAGCACTATTATTACCACCCACTCGGCGGTTCTTAGTATGATTCGAAAGTCGTAAAAACATCTGAAAGGTTATTTTGAGATAGCTTTTGTATAACAAAGTGTTATTGCGTAAAAGCTTGAAGGGACGAAATTAAAAGAGGAACAAGTTGTTACCTTAAGGCCTGGTATTATTACGAAATCAACGAAAACAAGCATTTTGTTTGCGCCTAGTTTGATATGATGAATTGTGATGGTCAGGTGCAAAAAATACAGCTGGTAGTAAAATAACCAAAAACAGATTAACCAGAGTTGGATATTGAAAATCATTTTGATTTTGGAAAATAATAATTCCAAAAAGTACTTTCTTAAAAAAATCTGTTTGAGCGTGGGTCCTTGATTTTTCAACGATTACAACTCAGTATTTATTTTTCGGTTATTAAATAGCCAGATTAGTTAACAAAAGTTTAACTGAGTAACTTTTTCTTATTTGTGTTCTTATTACGATTAATACTAATAAAAACGGTAAATGTAATTCTAGGTGCCGATTTCATTTTGCAATCAAATATGAAATACGATTCTCAACTCTAAGTGAAGCGGCTATGGTTAATGTGTGTGCTCGTGGTGCTGTGGAAAATCGTGGTAAATCGCGCCTTAACAGGGCAATGTCTATTTGACCACTCGCCACGTTAAAGAACAATTGAGGTTTTTGTGACTTACCTATGTAGCTAAATCGTCAGGAAGACGATTAATAACAAATCATGCTACACCTACACCATTCTAAGGCGCAAATTACATAAGCTAGTACGGCGAAGACGTGGCGCGGACACGTGAAGATACGTGATACCTGAGAAGCAGCGTGCCAGCCGCCGCGTCGCGTCGCTTGTGCAAAATACTTATGAACCGACTTCCAAAAAAAGAGAAGGTTCTCAATTCGACTGTATGTTTTTTTAAATATATTTTACACGATAGTGTAGTTGGAGAAGGTCTGCCTCTCAAGCCAGAGGAAGCGGGTTCGAACCCAGCCAACGGACGGAACGCACCAATTTGTTCATTGTGTGAACATATTATATGCGAACTGTATGTCATCATCTGCTATATGACTGGAGCCCGGTGTATAGCGATAGACTTGCCCCCTGTCACATTTGGGACTGAATATCGTCCGGCGAAGTGTGGGTGTTGTATTACACCTCTGCTAGCCGCCTCGCGGGAAAGGCGTGACGATAATATCGTCATGTTATGTTAAATTATGTTACAATGTTTATGGGTAAAAATAAAGGCCTGAAATAAAGAAAATTTAAATTTGAATTCGAACTAACGCTACTATGCTCTACTTACATAGATAATTTTCCAAAAAACCTCTCAAAAAGTCTCTTCCATGAATCCAACCAAAGCTCAACAAAGAACGGTTCAGTTCCCCACTTCCCCGACTCGCTTACCATACTGGCTCACTGTAGCGGCTCCTATTTTATACCTATCATAAAACACATCCATTATTACAAACGATGTAACTTAATACTGAGTCGCAAACAAAGCAGCTGCACTAGACCGAAACACAGTAACACATTTTCATAAAAAAATTGGTTGTCTGTAAAGTCGGTTTACTGACGATAGTTGAACGTGACAACGTGTTCACTCAAGTAGGAGAGAGACGGATGTCGAACGCTGCCGAACGCACAGGCTGATTGTGCTTTTTTGTCGCTTGTTCCGTGCTCTCGCTTGCACTTCAAGCCTTACATGGAACGCTTCAGAGCGAGGTAACGCCGCATGAGTCATGTTTCTTCGTGCGTGCAGCCGGCTCTATCGAATTATAAGACGTTGTCACGTCAAAAAGCACAGAAAAACCAAAAAAATGCAATGTTTAATCTTTGATATTTCGATTTATTCTCAACTTTTGCTTTTATAGTATTCCTGTACAAGTCCTGAAGATTTATATTTTTAATTAAAACAGCCGCTGGGAGGTGCGTGGGTGATGTTTTATTCTTAGGGTGGGCTTTTGGTTCTCTGTTACCTTGTTGTGGACTTCAGCAGATATTGTACAAAGTCTACTACGTCTTTTCTGTAATATCAATTCCATCAAATATAAAACATTACATGTAAGCCCAAGCCTCGTAACGCAAACTATTGCAAAAAGATGTAAGATCTATTGTAAAACCAAGTCAGTTATTTTTTTTACTACCTGTCTATTGAAGTGTCTACCAAATGAATCTATTAAACATTGAATCACTCGGCATATCTATCTGTAATTTGTATCTATGATGAATAGGTATCTCCTAGGCAAGCGTGTTACAACTTCGATCACGTCGTCGCTTCCCATCAGGCGAGTCAGTGGTCAAAAGCATGCTTAATCTATTGTAAAAAATCTGAGGTAAATTAATTTAAAATGAAAATTATAATGAAAATAAAATTATCTGTCACTTTTGATAAACTATACGGTCGTGCTAGTCTATTAAGTAGTATATTTATCATGATTGGCATAGGTCCCGGGCTCGATTCTTGACGGTTGAGCACATCATATTTGAATGATGAATTCAAAGATCTGTGACCCTATTTGGAGATTTGAGATTTTCATCTCACCATTTTTCGTCCTTGTAGCTCTCGTTTAAAACGTCATAGGTGTGAGAGTGACCAAGATAAAATCTCATCTCATCTCACGCGCAGGAATAGCCCCCCAGTTCTCAGTCTAGCTAGATGTTACAAATGTATTTTTATATTTACTTCTTTGTGTGCCTATAGTATCTACGAGTATTCCTGATCCAGGGAATCGTAGCAGGATGCTGTGAGTATGAAATGTTAAAAAAATACATTATGTCAGATCCAAGTCGTCCTCTGCTGGACTGCTGCGTCTCCCAATGATTTCCACAACGACCAGTATTGGCTGCCGGCATCCAGTGGATTTCCGCTACCCTCACGAGATCATCAGTCATCTTATAGATGGCCCACGCTGCGTATTCCAGCTCGTGGTCGCCACTCGAGAACTCTTTTACTTCATCGACCAAAAATAAAAGATAAGAAAATAATCCAATAGAATTGTCCCTACTGTCAGTGCATTTAAAAGCTACGCTTGTAAATACTCCAACGCTGAGCTTGTAATAAGTATTTTCTAGTACAGCTTACAAAACGAACACCTACTTCGTTCGATGGTATAATTGAATCTCAATTTAATTGTCCGATCAATTGGATCTTGGATGTTTAGTGAAAGCAAAGTGTTTTCTTTCCCAATTAGTAAATTTCTTATTCAGCACTAAGTTTCAAGAACGGAGAAAATTATTGCCAATTGAAGAAGTACTAGTTACTCACGGCATTTGCGAGTTTTTTTTTACTTTCAAATGTTACAGTACAGGCCAAATGCATTGACCGTTCTTAGATGAGCCCGGGTATAGTTAATTTTGTTATGATCAGGGGGTCTACCATGACATCTCATTACCGCGATGGTAACGTCTTTTTTTGATGCCGCGCAAAAACTAAAAAAAATACTATGGCCCTTATTGCGCGGCGATACGACTCGCGGTCGTCAGCGTCAAAAACAAAACGTAATAATCATGGTAATAAGATGTCAGGTAGGCTCCCTGGCGTTAATACGCACTGCTGAGTATACTGAGTAGACTGACCTGTAAATAGACTAGACGCGGCAATGCGTATTTTGAAACTACTTTAAGAGTAACCCTACGTATGTTATAAAGACAAAAGGTGCGGAGGTAGCGTATACACTGGGTTAACACATAGGCTTCTTTTTAACCGCTTGTAAAACTGCGAGGCGTAGCTAGTATGTTGTATTAGTCTTCTACTTAATAAATATAATCATATCCTCGACTTAATTACCAAGACAAGGCAGAAAAAAAAATTCTAAAGCCCGTAGACAGAAATGTCAACCAAACAGTACGATTAAAAAATAAATCGATAATAATCATGAAATCCAGAGCGGTCATGAAGCTTGGCGTCACTCTGCTAGAGTCTCAGTGCCAAATAAATCTGGTCTTCTCTTCTTTGGTGAGCAAAAACAGCGCGAAGTTTGTAATTAATCGAGTGACCACTGCACTCAGCCTAACGAGCTGACGAGTAAGGGAAGAGACACTGTGAGAGCAATAAAGAACTATGATTAACAGATTTTATTATTATCTCTTCTGACACAAAATACGAGTATGATCACACGAATATCATAAATGCGAAAAGTTTGATGTATCCATAGCAATTTTAACAATTAATACTTACACTAAAAAACGTCGCAAAGTAGCTAGACAGTACTAGAAACCAAGACAAACAGACAAAAATAACATTTCGATTTATAAGAAAATATCCAACGTGACTACTTTCTGCTAAGTAATAATTTTTGTTTCACATTTTAAGTGTTTTAAAATTGATTTGTAAATAAATATTTTCTCAAATGATTCTTAAAATACAATACATTTTTCTTATTTTATAATTAGGTAAACATACCCGGTACAAGTACTAATTTGGTAAACTAACAACTACCCTGTCACATTTGGGACTAAATATCGTCCGGCGAAGTGTGGGTGTTGTATTACACTTCTGCCAACCATCCATCCAACCTTTGCCATTCCTCTGAGGGGTCAGAGGAATGGTGTGACGACATGTTATGTTTGTATGTTCTTTCTTATTCTTAATTCTCTCAGTACACCGCACACTTGACACTTTGTCCCGGCCACAGTGCAGTGTCTAATTAAAACTCATTCGGTGCAGTCATTTAAATATTTAATTGCTCAGGCTGAGGATTAAACTGCAAGCATGAGTCACTCCCCGCCACGCATGCTCGTTCTAAGAACTAAGTAGCCAGCTTTAACAGTTTTGGTCATCCAACGATTTTTATCACGGTTTCAGGGTTGGCTACATTTTTTTTTTTTTTATGTAGAATAGGTCGGCGTTTGACCACCAACTCGCCTGATGTTAAGCGACGTTCTGGTCTAAGATGGAGCACGACGACCTATAAGGTGCTTATTCACTCTAGCTTTGAAGTTTTGTAGAGTGAAGAAGTACAAAGACGGCAGTTGAGTGAGGCGCTACAAGTGCGCTACTGCTCAGACCCATCTTCAGAACGGTTACACCGGACTACATCCCGAAACACGACTAGGTCATTTCACGGCATGGCTTGGTCCGGTGGGTGGTAACTAGCCTCGGCCGAAGCCTCCCACCAGAGTTTGCTACCCGGTTAGCACTACCCGGGGGCCACGTGTAGGGAATCAGAATAGAGTACACTCCTACGGACGTGGGTAGCTCAGCCCCCGAATAGACTACCGAACATACTAAGAGTTGGTCGTATTGATGAGTAAAATGTTATCCTATATCCTAATGATGATGATTAACTGATAACTAAATGATGTCTAGTCTATTGATCTTTTTAGTTTTTAACCCCCGACGTAAAAACGACGGGGTGTTAAAAGTTTGACGTGTGTGTGTGTGGTATTTATGTAGTTGCGTGGATTTTGATTTTGTTTGTTTTGTTTGAAAGGCGAATTAGTCGCGGGAGTGTTCTTAGCTATGTTTGGTGAAAACCGGTGTTGATGAGAATCGGTGTCGGGGGTTTTCAAATTTTTTAATTTATACTTAATTAAAGAATCTCATCTCATCCATTTATTATCGAACGATGTAAATCGCACACTGCACAATCTATAAGAATCTGACCTTGTCTTTTGTTGGGGAGACCCGAACAAAACCGTATACCTACCTACCGGGCAAACAGGACAGACACCTGTGCAGATACTATGTGGCAAATTCACAATTGAAAAATAAATGATTGTGACTCTGATTTTGATTCTGACTTTATGTTTTTAGAAAGTCTAAGTTCGTTTCTTATTAGTACCATTGTGCGGCGGACAGTCGATGAGCTTGTAAGTGGATGGAATCTTTTAGACACCGATCGTTTCATAACATCTCCGCATGGAGAAATACCTACAGAGTCATAAACGTGCAATAAAAACGTCCGAAGAAAAACTTGGTGCACGTTATGCATTGCGCCGACTTTTTGGTTCGTAGTAAGCCAATCGCGAGCCGATTTCAATGCCGCGCGATGCAAAAGTGCTCGGAAATAAACTGTCCGAATAATACTAGCGACATGACGTCTTAATTAAAGCAAATGTGATATTGCGCCTATTTAAATAAATTTCTCACGATTACAACGACGCACGGACGATTTCTAAATGATGTTACTTAGAAGTTGTGACTGTGTAGGTTTTCTATGTCATTGCCAATCCGATATATTAAAACCATCTCAAATGCACAAGCGCCATTTATAGCTGCAGTCTGTTCTGAATTAAGCTGTAAGCATGTGTGACCACTTCTCGGTAGGTACATGCATAATGAAGTGAGGTGCCGTCTTGAGAGCCTGAGTGCTCCCAGATTGGATTTTGGTAAGGAAGCTACAGTTCCTTAATTAAAATATCTTAGAATAGCGTAGGAAGTTTCACATGGATTTAGGCAATATTACTTTTAGAAAAAGCGTAGGCAGATCACAGATCTTAGAAATTAGACTCATATTTCTATTTTTAGAAGCATTCCGACTCGCAATGAGTGATATTGAAAATGGAATTTATTTCTAGCATTGTAGGAAAACGGTGGCTTTTATTAGGTTTTCATTCTTTAGAATAAATTGGATTTGAATAAACTGAAGCAAGAAATGTGCGACAGCACCACTTGCTTCGGAGTTTAAAAGCAAGCAAGTTGCTGTCGGCCAGACTGTCTGACATATTTTGCGATCGCTTTCTTGCAGATGGAAAAGAGGTCTGAGGCTATACCTAAGGGCTGGAATAAACCAACCTAAGATCGTTTAACAGTGAATGAAAACGGTTGATAATTGTGATGTTTCAAAATGATCAAAGCTGGTCTAGTCTAGGTTTATGTTTAGTTGAGTACGGGAAAAAATGTGGTAACAGTCCAACTGACACGTTTGTGAAGTATTAGTGGTACTGAGTCGTTGCCCGTTCGTTTTTATAAAGAAAAAAAAAACGTAACGTCAACGGTTGAGTCAACCATCAGGTATTACCTTCCTCTCCGATACTAAGAATCGTCACTTTTATCTGTCTTAAGCAGTCAATCTACACTAATATATGTATGTATATAGCTCGACAGAATCACTTAAGTGTCACACAAACCGCAAAGGCAAAGCTCTAGCAGAAGAGTTACTATCTAATAAATTATTACATTATAAGTTTTACCTAAATCCGAACTCTGTTCTGAGTAATAAGCCTAGGAAATTCACATGTTTCCAAAGGTTAACAGCCACTATAACACCAGATAATTTAAGTAGGATTTCCTTATAGTTCTCGAAACATGGTCGGCGTTTTCACGCGATTTATGAGCTATTAAAATAGTTGTTTGTACCTTTAATTACTGTCACAATAAATAAGGACCGTTTGTCACCACTAAGTCGTACTTAGGTATAACTACTCAATTTTACTGTTTATTTTGCAACTGGAAATTCATACGGGGCTAATTTGCATTATGGTTTTTGTATAAGGCAATAAATATCCCCTTTTCATACTCACGATTCTTCAATGACGGTATCATCCGTGGATTCAAAGGTATAGAACTAATTAACTGCTAAAAATAAAGAACTTTTAGGTACTTACGATTTTAACTCCTATCTCAATAAATAAATAAAAGGTCAGTCGGTCTTTGTGCTTGTACAAAGCTCTTACTGACCCACTCTCGTCAATATCTCAAAGAAAATTTCACACCAGTTCACACCCGCTCTAAACCGGCGGGATCTGGATGAATCCAGATTCGAACAGACCGGACTGGTTATTTCCAGTCTTTCGATTAACACCTATCTATGTACTCGTATATTAGAGCATGTTACTTGCAATTTTTCTGAAATTTCGTAGACTGTCGTTTTGTACTCTATCGGTTTTGTTTCAGAAATTTTGTCGTTTTTATCGGATCGTTTTATTTATGCGTTTGAAGCTATGGTAGCCTAGTTGGAAAAGGCCCGCCTCTTAAACCAGAGGTAGCGGGTTCAAACCCAGCCGACGGCACGCACCAATTCCTTCATTGTGTGAATATACGAGTATGTGCGTATTGTATGTCATCTGCTACATGACTTGAGCCCGGTGTATGGCGACAGGTTCGCCCCCTGTCACATTTGGGACTGAATATCGTCCGGCGAAGTGTGAGTGTTGTATTACACCTCTGCCAGCCCCCTCAGAGGGAAAGGCATGACGATATGTTATGTTATATTTTAAGTCATGGAATGAAAAAGATCGATGTAGGAAATATAAACCATAATGTTAAGTGATTAAAAAATATCACTTCTGAAATTCGACTCACTTTATATGTTTAGACCAGAAAACGGAAAGCTAAAATCATTCATTACGGATGTAAACAATATCCTTATCATAACAATATCATGTCAAATTGTTATTTATAACAATCAAAAGATTGTTGAAAATAAAACCTATGACCTGCCCTTAGAAGAATTAACTAGACAACTTGCCCTATCATTTTTGCTATTAAATCTACGACTGATGTATTAGAAACTCATTAGTTCTAAAAATAACCACAGTTTAAAAAAAAAGTTCTTCACTTTTGTCTGATTTTATTTCCTATATTCGCGGCAAAAAACCACGTGCGTGGCTTAGTCTTAATAAGTTTTTTTCACTATTTCGAAAAAAGTTTTCTAAAAGTACATAAATCAAGTGAATAGTGTTCTTCATGTTGGTTTGTTTTAGTCTATTTCATCCCCTGCTGGCTAGTAAAACTAAATCAATGGCGCCTCTCTCGACACCCTCTGCCAATAATCTCGGTCATTTACTTGCGGACCGAGAAAAGGCGGGCCGCAACAAATTTGGTGCGGGCCCTCAGTGCGGGCCCTCGTCTAATCAACGTTGAGCGTCGGTGAGACTTAGAAGATTGCATAACAGGTGATATGATAATGCCTAGAATCAATCTAATCAACGTTGAGCGTCGGTGAGACTTAGAAGATTGCATAACAGGTGATATGATAATGCCTAGAATCAATCTAATCAACGTTGAGCGTCGGTGAGACTTAGAAGATTGCATAACAGGTGATATGATAATGCCTAGAATCAATCTAATCAACGTTGAGCGTCGGTGAGACTTAGAAGATTGCATAACAGGTGATATGATAATGCCTAGAATCAATCTAATCAACGTTGAGCGTCGGTGAGACTTAGAAGATTGCATAACAGGTGATATGATAATGCCTAGATTTGTAACGAAAACGAAAATATTAGAAACTAGCCGTTCCCCGCGATTTTGTACGCGTTTATTCAGAAAATAGTCAGAAAGTAGTAGTAAAATTCATAAAGATCCATTTAGCCGTGAAACGCCCACAAACAGACAGACAGAGTTACGTTTTGTTTTATAATTTTAGTATGTATGAGTGGAATTCCATCATTTTAGGTTTTTGTTTGTTGCCTTTTGGTTAAATAATGACATAATTTTATACAAAACAAGCTGCGCTCCGCAGTTTGCCCGCGGTTTAAAACTATCCTATGTGCTATTCTAGACTATAATCTATCTCTGTGCCAAATTTCATCCAGATTTGTACAGCCGTTTTGGCGTGAATGAGTTACAAACATACATCCATCTATCCATTTTTGCAATCTTTCGCGTTTGTAATATTAATAGGCAGGCAGGATTTGCACAACCGCTCGTATGATCCGATGATCCTATAGTCTTATAGGATCATCGGATCATACGCAGAGTTGCACCAACTAACTTTAAGTATAAAAAAGTGTAATCTGCAGTAAAATCTCTAGTTAACCAAATAATTTACGACTGGATACGCTCTGGTAGTATTTTTAACAATAACCAAAGCGTAAAAATAACATAACCACTAACCAGCCGTAAAATCTCTAGTAAATGAGAGTTTTTACGTCTGTTTACGCTTTGGTTACTGGTACAACTCAGTTTAAGTCTTGACATCTCTCAAGAGTGCATTATTAGTCCATTATAAATAATTGGTCTAAGTGACAAACATACAGGGAGACAAGCAGTTTTCAAAGTCCTACCTTAGAGGTTGTTTTACCAAAAGCGGCCATTGCATTGTCCAATTTGCAGTGTGCTAATTTAAAAATATTTGTAGAATCTTACAGGTGGAAATGACTTCTAGTCATTGACTCCTTCGTTTGAAAGACCATAGACGTGAAAGCCACCAAGATAGCATGTCACGCTCAGAAAAGAGGTCCTGCACAGACTCCTGTTTCTACAAAGTAACAGCATCAAGAGACTGCCCATTGATCCGCTTATCTCGAAACCAGTAAAACAGTTCGCATCGAAGTTTTAATCGTTCCTAATCAGCGCGCTTTACGCTCTCTATAAACATAAAGCACCGGTTTACGGCACTTTGAGGTTCCTCTGGAGACAATTGCTCTCTTATCTGCTTTATTGCGTGATCTTAGGCTTAGTGGTCGGATTCAATTAATATTATACCTTTGTTCTACACGATTCCTAACTAATTTTATAAATGAGAATGTGGGTCTGCTTGTTACGCTTTCACGCTTTAATTGCTCGACTGATCATCATGTGATTTAGCAAATACGTTATCGGGAGTACAGAAAAGGAGATAGGGTACTTATTAGCCGCGGGTAACGCCGCTGGGCAGAACTAGTTCTACTACAAAACGAAAAAAGTTCAAGACGAAAGTTTATGTCTGAGGTATGTGTGTTATTTTGTTACTTCTTCAAGGTCAAACGGGTTAACAGATTTTGATTGAATTTGGTATGATTTTAGCTCATACCCTTAATTGACACATAGGTTCTTGTAACTGCGGGTAAGACCGCGAGGCGTAGTTAGTAAAATTACAAATGCGAATGTGAGTTCGTTTGTAACGCTTCACGCCTTAATTACTCGACCGATCATCGTGTCATTTTGCATACACTTTGTCAGGGGTATAGATAAGGACCGTAGGTATAAATGTATTTGATTGTTTGTTACTCAATCACACAAAACGGTTGAACGGATTTAGATAATTCGAAATGTAAGTTGGTATTTGTTTCACATTGGGACATGACATGCTCACGGAATAGATAAACAAGTAACATTATTAAAAGAAAAACGAAAACCCGGCTGCAAAATGTTGTACCCTATGTTACTCCTACTATCAAGACGATTCAAATGACACCTCACATGTCGAAATCCAATAAGCTGTTTAGGCTGTAAGCTGTGCCAAAGAAACCTCTTACATACATACACACATACACTCGAAAAACATAACCCTCCTTCTTGCACAGTCGGTTAAATAAATTATAACTGGTAAAAAAATCGGTATTTAGATATCTACCAACAGAACTAACACATTGCAACACCAAGCTCAACCAAACAAGGCTGGACGTGACTTGTATCAAATTAAATTGTAATAAAGACCATTGCACAACTTAGCTCTCTCAAAGGGATGTTACAGTCGTTTGCGTTAAATTTTATAGCACAGAAGCGCAATTGCGTATAGTTTATTAATGTTAATGTAATCTTTATAGCTTGTAGTACAAGAACTATTAGTGTTTCTGATAAATTAGAAACGCCTACAGCGAAACGTTTCTACTTTGTTGAGCAGTTATTCAAATTTATGTGGAGGATAGGACGTTTTATAGATAATTTTCTTGTAAAGTGTTTTTAATGTTTGATTAGAAACAAGTTCACTGCATCTATTTTTAATAACTACTATGCTCACTTTCTATGTACTACGAGTATTTTCTACGTTCGTTTATAATATGGGACCACTTTTTTTTGCGCGATTTGCGACCGCGCGTCTTTAAAGCGCTTCAAACGTGCTTCAGCTTTAGTCACGTCTGTGGTGATGCGTTTACGTCGCCGATTAGAAAACTTAATAAAACAAGCTGTGTAAGAGCGCTCTAAGAGCGAGATTCACAGACCGCACTTCGACTTTATTTCGATGGAAAGTTCAAATTTAACGGGCGACATTCTTGAACTTTGCATCAAAGTAAAATCGAAGTGCGGTCTGTTAATTTCGCCCTCACAAAGTCAAAGTCAAAGTCAAAATGTTTTTATTCAATTAAGGTATCAAAAATACACTTATGAACGTCAAAGTTATTTAAATTGACTCGACCGCCTTGTTCGGATAAAGAGCCTCTACTCAGAAGAACAGGCAAGAAACTGAGGGGCATTATTTTTAAATAATAAATAATTACAGTCTCACACATTTTGGCTTACAACTAGATAATATCTATAAATACTAGTGGCTACTTGGCGGAAGTGGAAGGCTCCGGACATCTTTATCTTCTAAATAATTCTTAACATTATAAGTAATACCCTCTTTTCATTAATGTAGTTTTTACATGTGATTTGAATTTTCCCTCAGTGAGCCCTGTTATATTTTTCGGGATTTTATTGTAAAAACGAACGCAGTTGCCTAAAAATGACTTATTTGACCTAGTCAGTCTAAATCTCGGTACAGCTATCCTATCCTTATTTCTAGTGTTATAATTGTGATAGTCACAGTTCAATTTATATTTATGTAGATTTTTGCGAACAATCACAAAAAAGCACCCTTCATACCATTGTATAAAAATTGGTTGCCTGTAAAGTCGGTTAATAGACGATAGTTTAACGTGATCATCATATGATAATCATCATAACAAAACATTGATGGAAACTTTTCCTCGCACGCCTAAGCCAATCGAGTGGAAGAGAGATAGATGCGGTGCAAGCCGAACGCTCAAGCCGATCATGCCTTTCGCTCGCTCGTGTAGCGCTCCGATCATCCAAGCGTAACGGGACAATGAGTCATCCTATTTCGTGCGTGCAGGCGGCCTTCATCGATTTATTTAAAATTTTCAGGTCAAAAATCTATCTAAGTATCGCATGATTGACTAAAATGCTATGGTTTTCTCACGATATTTAGTTCATCAACAGCTCTAGTTTATTGTTAAGGGGTTAAATCCACATCTGCACTATATGACAACGAGGGTGTCCTTAATGACCCACGGATGCTGCTTAAATCGTCTGTCACAAGCTGGTATACCTAACAATGCATGTATGCAGTTTGCAACTAACTTGTTTGTTTAGAAAAATATCTGAACTGGCGAAGATTTTTGTTAATAATGATGAGTACAATGATATCCTAGATTATGTCCGTAGTTTAGAGAAACATTACATGATATAACGTATCGTCACGCCTTTCCCCCGACGGAGCTGGCAGAGGTGTAATACAACACCCACACTTCGCAGGTCGATATTCAGTCCCATATGTGGTCGCCATACGCCGAGCTCCAGTCATGTAGCAGATGACATAGTCCTTACGTATGAAATTGGCGTTTTGTACGGGAGGAATAAAAAGTAGATTTTTTTTTTGTAAAATATATTTAATTAATCAAAGTATGCACCGTTGTTATCTATGCACTTTTGCCATCTTATGGGTAGTTCATTGATCCCTTTACTATAAAAACCATGGGGGCGAGAATCAATAAACTCTTTGAAGGCGGTTTGGACTGCTGCATCGGAGTGGAAATTTTTTTCTTGTAAGAAGTTGTCCAAATTCCGGAAGAAATGGTAATCTGTTGGAGCAAGGTCCGGGGAGTACGGTGGATGTCGCAGACATTCCAATTGTAGCTCAGCTGACTTAGTGGTTGTTTGTTGTGCAGTGTGTGGTCTTGCGTTGTCGTGAAGCAGCAGTGGCCTAGAGCGATTGACCAATCTCGGTTGTTTAACAGCTAGTTCTTCCTTCATGGTTTGCAGTTGATGACAATAGATGTCTGCCGTAATCGTATGGCCAGATTTAAGAAAGCTGTAGTGAACGACACCGGCGCTAGTCCACCAAACACTTACAAGTAACTTTTTCTGAGTCAATTTTCGTTTAGGGCAGGATTTGGCTGGGTCTCCAGGGTTCAGCCATTGCGATGAGCGCTTTCGATTATCGTACAATATCCACTTTTCATCACAAGTAATGATTCGATTTAAAATCCCTTCATTATTGTGTCGGTTGAGCAAAGTAACACAGCAGGCGACCCGTGTTTGCAAGTTCGATTCACTCAATTCATGAGGTACCCATCGTTCGAGTTTTTTTACTTTCCCGATTTGCTTCAAGTGGATTAATACAGTTTTGTCACTTACCCCGAAGCCTGCTGCTATCTCTGAAGTGCTTTGTGATGGATCCGCTTCCACAATAGCCTTTAATTCTTCGTTTTTCACTTTGATCTCAGGCCGTCCACGGGGTTGGTTCTTAAGGTCGAAATTTCCAGAACGAAAACGTTGAAACCAAAAACGTACCATGCTGTCTTTAGCGACACCAGCGCCGTACACATCATTAATTCTTCGAGCTGTTTCTGCAGCACTGGTGCCACGGTAGAACTCGTACTCGTAAATATACCGATATTTCATGTTTTCCATTGCGCGGTAATAAGCGACGCCAAAGAAAAAATAATGATGAAAATAACAAATGAATGACTGTATTCCAAAGAAAAAAAAACCAGCTAAATGAATTTATTAATTTGAATTTCGAATTCTTAACCAAAGAGGAGATATTTCAGATCAAATTGATCGGTACGACAAAACGCTAATTTCATACGTAAGGACCTAATACAATTAACAAATTGGTGCGTGCCGTCTGCTGGGTTTGAACCCGCTCCTTCTGGCTTGAGAGGCGGGCGTTCTCCAACTAAGCTATCATCGCTTAGTTTAGCGATACACCCTATAGACTAATTGTTTACCGCCTACAGTTACCGTCCAGCGTCCAGCCGACTCCAGCCCCGTTGTTTTATAAATCAGCGGTGACCACTTTCCCTGCACGTGCCGCGTTATTTATTGCGACAAATATTGTGAGCTAAATGTCGTATTAATTACGTAAAAATTACACGCGAATAACAGCATAAAACTCGGGTTGTTACAAAACGAAATACTGGTGGGGTTGTTCTTGGGCTGTCTGGTGATAGCGGGTGGATTTAAATTGGTAACAACTTTAATAACTTACAGGGCCTATGAATACTTCACATCGTAATAATATAAAAAGCAAAGCTTGAAAAACCGACTTCACGTCATGAATGTAAACAATTTTAGACTTTTGTTGATAATTTAAAAACTTGAAACTGCTTTTTGATAAAATTTACATGGGACCACCTCTAAGGTATGATCTACTCGTACCAAACAAAAAAGTTATCATTAAAATCGATTCTTAATAAGCGGAGTATTACGTGACATATTATACACAAAAAAACGACGAATTGAGAACCTCCTCCTTTTTTGAAGTCGTTCTCGTCGTCTTGTCTTTGTCTACTTTATCTGATTTACTTAGATTAATCGGATATCTAGATTATTATTATTATTCGCAGTAGTAGCTATTTAGGACTTTATGAACCTGAAAAGACTCGGCGTTGTTGAAAAGTTTTGCCGCATTCCATCTCAACCGCAAATGACGTGATTAGGTTTTTAACCGATTTTGAAAAGGAGTTTCAAAAAGAAGGGGAGGTCTCAATTCGTTTGAACTTGTTTAAATGTCCGTTACCGCATAACTCCATGATTTTCTAACTTATTTTTGAAATCAAATTTTATTTTGAAAGGATTTACCTACTTTCAGATTAGTCAATTTTTTTTACAAAATCCAATTCTGATGACGGTTATTAGTTTTTGTTTTTTGCCAGGCAGGGCAGAGCCGCATGATGGTAAGCGATCACCGTTGACTATAGCCCTGAAGAAGAACCCTATGTTGTAGCCACTCGAAATTACTGCAGGAGGGAAGCTCATTCCACAGATTGCAGGTGTGCGGCAAAATAGATCGCTTAAAACGCACAGTCTGCGATTTCCACAGCTGATATATAATATGAGGATGATTTTAAAACATTAATAAGAAGACAAGTAGTTGAGAAGTGTATTTCGAGCTTAATTCAGGTCTCAAAATTCAAGCAAATCCCAAAAAACTATTTTAAAAACCTGTTTTACTAACACTGTAAAATTTCTTAAAAACAACACCGGTTTATGTTCCGAAACACACAAAAAACACTTCTTCTGGTAGTTGGTTAAATAATCAGATCCAGACATCAAAACGCAGCGTAACCACAACGCGAGGGTGAATTTAAAACGGGACAACAATGTGCGACGGATAAAGTGGTCCCGCGGGACTGACGGGGAAATTGCAAGGATTGTCATAACGGAACACTTAGGCCGCGTGTACACCGGACATGTGCGAGGAAGATGTGTGAAATCTACCAATGAGATCACTTCATTGCACCTTAATGAGCCAGCTACGCGGTTGACAACCGCGTCACGACAGTTTTTGGTGGTTTACTGCTGTGTGGAAGTATAGAGAATATAATATACAGGTCTATTTGTCACCGACCAAAATCACTACTGTCGCGGACGTGGTTGTTGATCGTGGGGTTCCTTAAGAGACGCTAAGACGCTTTATTTATTTAAAAAAAAAACTTAAGATTTCTCTGATCGATGTGGCGTCGGGGCCGATATCGTGAAAAAAAATTGAATTCATTCCAAAACTGAAGTAAATAACTGCTGCATGATAATTAGAATTACATTAAAAAAAATGATAATGATGATTATATTTATACATTTTTTATCCATGAATGTAAGTAATTATCTTTATGAATAAAGATATCATTATCATAGATGTGAGAGGAAGATGAGCGATGTTCAAGAATAAAATCCACCAATTGCCTCACTTCTTTTACACAGCGAAGTGATCCTATTGGTCTATATTTTTGTTTGCAACCGCTCTTCTCCCTCGCACACATCCAATGGGTACGCAGCCTTACGAAAACATTTACTGGTGTCTGGAGCTTTAGTGGTGGGAGATAAGGGTAAACTAGATTGGGAAAAAGCATGGTTAGTTTACCAGAGAAGCTTACTAGAGCTAAGTTTAGTTCTACACTAATCCCCTAAGCAATTAAGTAAACGTCGTATAGCCTCGGATTAGTTATACAACGTTTTGTTTTTTCTTTTCTTTCTTTATGTTTAAACTTGATCGAAAAAGATAAAATACTGTGAAACTATTCCGAGGGTATACAACGTTTAGTGCTAGGGGGTAATTCTCGTAGTAGGTGCAAAGTTTGTCTTTGTGTGGCTGAATTTTGTTACGTTCGAATAGATCTGAATAAATATGGATAACTTTTATGACTAGCTGCGCCTCGCGAGGTTACTCGCTGTAAAAAGGCATCCTATGTGTTAATCGAGAGTTTATCTTACCTGTGCTGTCGCTTACATGCTGAGTTGCTCCCCGAGGTAGATGATGACGATGTGTCTGGTGTTCGACACATCGTCAAGGTGAGGAAGAGCATAGGCTCGAAGAGGTGCCCAAAGGAGCTGTCACTGGCGAGGCCGCGGTCCTGAGTAATGCTTACTTTACTCAATTCTGTAACACGGGTAATATTATAGATACTTAGTTATGAGTGTGATTCTGATTAGTTGAATACCAACTCGCCTGATAAGTAAAGGTGTAATCGAAAATAAAGCACGCCGATCTAGGACCTCGATTTCACCAATAATTGTTTTTAAATAGTTAATCAATTGTTAATTTTTACACTCCCGGCATACAAAAAGTGTCAAGTTGGGGAAATTTTATGAACAATTTAAAAACAATGCTTTTTGTAAATCGGGGGCTGAGCAAACCTCGATCTTGAAGATAATAATATAGACATGTGATTTGAAACTTTGCTCACAGAATCTTGGTCCAAACTAAAGCCGAAGTTACACAAATAATTTTCTCGAATACGAGCAGCAAAAATTCTAAACTAAATATTACCTTATGCAAGAACTCTTCGTGCGAATATCCCCTGTGGTTGTTTACATTATGATAAAAACTCCAAGCGATGCACGAATTCGAGTGTCAAAGTTCTAGTTTCCAGGTGTCTGTAAAAATTGCTGCGACAATTGCTTCTAAGAGGCTAAAGCGTAGGCGAATTGTTTACACTGGCCGATAGATTCACGCAAAGCATGAAACTGCCGCTTGCATCCGAAAAACTCTTCTCGTGTAACTTCGGCTTTAGAATGTCCCTCATTAAACCAAGACATATTACATGGTCTGTGTAAAATGAAACATGTACCTACATCGTACAATGTACATGGTGTCCCGGACATCCTTAGCACGTACATTATACATGTACATAATATGTATATGTACATACATCCCTAGAGAATGCTTCAGTTAATTTAATGTAACAAATTGGGCCTCCCCTTGCATCGCGGCGATTTATAGTTGCGCGACATATTACCCTGAAGGTAGGAGCTACTGCTACCTAACCTGCTACTACCCCTGGAGGTAGTTATTGTTACCTAATCTGTGGCGCTACCCCGGAGGTTTTCTGGTCAATGACCGAGGACCGAATGTCGTTGGGGATATTTTTAGACGGGATAATTTAGTTTGACCTTTATTGTGGGTTCTGTTGGAAGAAATATGGATAGGTATAACTTTTACATAATAATGTTAAGAATAATCTGCAGGTTCCATGATCATAAGTTAAATTCATTTAATGTTTTAAAGTCAACCAAAATTATTATTGTATATATGTATGTAAATATATACTCGTATATTGAGCAATATTGAATTCCCATTGAGATACACATTGTTTTGATTACCCTATACGTCTACGCAAAATGTCATCAAAATCAGACAAGTGGTTTTTGAATAAAACATTCCTTTGTACATTTGTAAAATAATGTAACCGTAAGCCGTAGCCGTAGTTAAACCGTACGTAGCCCATAAAAGGACTTTGAAATTCTATTTTCGTTTTTCACAAACTTCAAACGTATTACAATGTCAAGTACAAGCAAGCCGCATACCATCAAACGAACGCCCCGCTCGTATCAGCGAGCCTCGGCCGGCACAACAGGTAACAATGCCTGTAGGTCGCCAGGGACGTCGGGAGACCACTTTATTCGATTGGCCGTAATGACCGCCGCGATTCGACGTGTGGTGCCACTGACGACCGATACGCGACGTTATGGATTACGTCATGTACATATTTTTAGTTTCTTCTAAGCCGGAACCAGACTATTGCCGCGAATATCGGCGCTTTCGCGGGCGTTCGTGTGCAGTCTGGGTCCGGCATTAGGGCGAGATTCACAGACCGCACTTCGACTTTACTTTGATGCAAAGTTCAAGAATCTCGCCCAGAAAGTTTAACTTTCCATCAAAGTACAGTCGAAGTGCGGTCTGTGAATCTCGCCCTTTGGCCTAATTGCAAAAGAAACAGAGTTCAATTCTTAAAGGATGGGTTAATTAACTCAGAGTTTAAATGTTACTAATGCAACTTTAAGATTGTGTTAACTGAAGCTTCTAACTCTTGGTGGCGCAAGATTGATCAGTTTAATTGCTAATGAGCAGTTAACTCCGAATGAAAAAGATCACCAGAGCTTCGGCAAGTGACCCTACACAGTAATTATAACTATTAATTTGTTGACGGAATGCTTAAGCCGTTTTTGTTTATAAATTTGTAAACGCGACGACTTCCGTAACAGTTGGTTACTAAGAATGTGACTGTACTGTACTGCTCTCGCTATTTGCATTTTGATAGTTGTCAAGTATTTGTTACGACCTGAAATTGCTCGTAAACACATTGTCTTTTAAATCGAAAGATAGTCATTTATGTTCATGTTACTATTTGAACATTGAATATAAGTGCAAATGCTATGCAGCAGTTGGTCCTTACTCACGATTTGCGACCAATTTTCCGGAAGGCAAAAAATCCTTAGTCATGTCATCAAAAGTTTTACTTCCCGTCCCGTTGTCATTCGAGTTGGATTTTGTAAACAATTTTTTGATTGTTGTTGTTTTGCTTTAGAAACCGCTTTACCGAAATCGATAAAATTCAAATGGGACGACCAGTTTGACCCCACCTTTGAAACAAAAAAAAAAATTTTAAAAGAGGCTCAGGCGTCTTTAAGTAATCTAGAAACAATGTAAATAACATTAAAAAAAAAACCGACGATTTTAGAACCTCCTTCCTTTTTGAAAAAAACCTTTTGAAGAACGAAACAAAAATGAGATTGACCATAGAATCTTGCTTTCAGTTTGTACTCCTTACTCGTACATTCTATATGTAGTTTCTTTACCGCTTATTGTGCAACCCCACCTCGAAATCGTCCCCAAGGGTTTTTCTACATTTTCACGGATAGTCAGGCCTCACTTAATGGTAATGCGAGGAATTGAAAAGCTTACAATTTCTGTTCAGTGTTCAGTCGGGAGAAAACCACTCGTGTTGTGTACCTGCCTAGTGATCACGTTTAGGTATAGAAATTGCGTTTTATTGCTGTAATTTGAAGTTAAAATCTTTACTTACAATAAGAATCTTTTAAATTTCGTCCTTATCTATTTTTCGCTAAATCCTTTTTTCCCTTGGTCATCGCATCGTGCATGAGCGGGTGGACCAATTTCACTAATAATTTTTATCGTGCTTATTATTGTCAGGAGAACATTTTCTTATGAAAGAAAGAATTCAAAAAGTTAATAGTCCCGCGACGTTCTGAATTTTCATACAAACGCGCTAATCAAAGTTCTTGAAAACCATTTGTCAGATTATGACGAAATTTAGCATGTACAATTAAATTAAGAATATCTCTGCCCCTATTCTTGTTTTCTTTTAAAAACGTTCTTAAGTGAAAATAGAGCTATGAAAAATATCCGCATTTTTAAGGGGTCACTTTTAACTGATTTATTAAATAGGTAGGCAAATCATAAATTCTATTACATAGGGAGGTTGTCTACATCATAAGCTGCTAAATGAATCCATAATACAAGGGAAATTCTTAGTTATTTAAGAATAATTACGGAAGTGCAAAAGTCATAAAAAAAAATTGAAATTGCACTTTGTCACTCTGTAGGTAACTTTAGAGGCTCGTCAGTATCATCACTCGCTCTCTTCGCTCGTCTTCTTCTTCTAGACGAAATGGCTATAGAATACCTTAAGCCAATGCGAAGTTAGTCTAAAGTGGTCGCCGGACTCTTAAGCGAAACATTAGAAAATTTAAATGAATACATATTAACGAGAACGGGAGCCGTAATGGGACTTTTAATTAATTAATAAGTTGATTCCTGGTGAAACGAGGATCGTCGGGTTCACTAGTACGTTTTAATCTGCTATACGTGTGTATGTCACTGAACTCCTCCTAAATGGCTAGGCCGATTTTGATAATATTTTTGGATTTAAGTTTATTACTGTTAAGGTGGAGCTGTATTTTTTTTGTCGGTCGCCAACGTCTGTCGTGTCCGCTAGTACATGTGTCATAATAAATAACTTACACGTAAGCTTATTTTTAACCGACTCTACGAAAAGGGGTAGGTTCCCGGATTGCTCCAAGACGCCTGAACCGATTTGGAAAGTTCTTTTGTTTCAAAATTCTTTTCAAATAAATAAATAGGAGGTAGATTTTATATTTTAGAAGTTTTTATGTTGAAAAATGTATTTTTTCAAAACAAGCTTTTATTGCGCAAAAAGAATATTTATCGAGCTACTCTCAGCAAGCCTTTTCATTGGATACCCATATTGTAGGAGTATACCCATATTAAAGATAACTTGTCCGCTATTTTGGGTGTTCTGCCATGTTGGATTTAGCATGACGTCACATAACTAACCATGCATGGTCATCCAAACCAAACGTGTACTTACACAAAATTTCAGCTCAATCGGTTGAAGATATCTGCTTCAAAATTAAGTTCGCATGTTACAAACATAGTTACAAACACACACGCATAGCAAGTTAAATAAAAACTTTTACAAGTAACATCATTAAAAGAAAAACAAAGAAAACCGGCTGCAAAATATTCTACCCTATGTCACTTCCAATACGATTCAAGCAATCAAGACGATTCAAATGACACCTCACATGTCGAAATCCATCAAGCTTCAGGCTGTATGGCGTGCCAAAGAAATCTCATACATACTTACTCTCGAGAAACATGACCCTCCTTCTTACGCAGTCGGGTAAAAAAGATTAATCTTCAATGCTCGGATATTCATTCTACTCACGATATATTCGCGCCAACATTTTTCCTATCATAAAACAAAGTACCTTACCTACTACAAAAGCTTCCGTGACAATCAGGCAATGGGTATGCCTTTATACTCAAGTAAAGTGTCTCTTGGCCTACATTTCCTTAACCCTGGAGCCGGGGTTTTAGAATACGGCTTCGGTATTCCCTGCCTGTCGTAAGAGGCGACTAAGAGGGGATTTTGGGCGCGTGTGTGGCCAGACTAGGGGGTCTGACCACCCTCTAAAACAAGCCCAGGGAAGACGACGGCGCGGCGTGGCCCGCGCCGTTGGGAAGATGGATGAGGGACCAACGTCCGGGATTGTGCTTCAAGCAACGTGTTAGGAGGGCATCGGTGTGCGTTCCTATGGAGATCCCGGTGCCCCTCTGTTAAGCATAGAAGCTGGCTACCGAGGGGGTTTTAGTGGGTCAACCCCCGCATAACCCGGATGCACCCCTACGCAGCCGGGCATCTTATTGAAGATTTCCCCCCCGTCACAAAAAAAAAAAAAAAAAAAAAAAAAATGGCCAAAATTTCCTACGTTCTCCCATCAAACGCATTTCTTACCTACTCCACGGATCAATTCCGCCATCGTGTTTACTTCACTTGCGACAGTATTGCCCTGCCAATTCAAAGAAAATGTGTTTTGTACGCATTGACTACACTAATATTACTAGTTTTCTTTTCACACTAATATTATTAGTACACTAAGACCTGTATTGTTAGACAAAGATGCGTACACAGATGCGGACAGAGATCCCGACAGAAATCGGACATACGAAAGCTTTTTTGTCGAAGCTGAAGCAGAGACGATTCGATCGCTAACGCTTGCTCGCTCGATTTTGTTTATGTACACTTTCATTTTCTTTTAATGTATGCGGCGTCACTGTCGCTGGCGACAGTTAAGACTATGACGAAATTTTAGCTATAAGGTGCCTTTCATCAAAAGGTGAGCGGTCTGAGGATAAGAAGCGAAAAATAACCACCAACAGGACCACTTCATTTATCATAACATAATTATCGTCACGCCTTTCCCGTAAAGGGGCTGACAGAGGTGTAATACAACACCCACACTTCGACGGACGATATTCAGTCCCAAATGTGACAGAGAGCACAACACGATATATACAATTTGCACATGTGTACAAATTGAAGCGTGCCGTTGGCTGCATGGGTTCGAACCCGCTGCAGAGAGGCTTCGGGAGTGAACGGGAGGCTGCGCTGCTTGAGAGGCGGGCCTTCTCCAACTAGGCTATCATCGCTTCACTTCATTTATCACCTTCATTTATTTATTTAATTTACTTACTTCATTCTTATTGAAGGATTTTTCATCGCTATTTGCTTTACATTCCTGCATGGCTGATCTTTTGATGGAAAGACACTATTTACTATTTCCATTGTAGGAAGACGGGTGACATTAGAAAATATTCCATTTTCACCCTTGAAAGTAGCCGCAATTTATAGATCATGTGGTGTTAACAATAAAGACAATTAAACTTTCTAAAGTACTCTCAACGAAAGTACTCCCCACCTGTACATACGAGTATTTATTAGTTCCCTGTCAGCTAGGCAGTAAATAACACTTCAAGCCTTGTTGCACCAGATATCGCTTTGCATTGACAAATAACATTTCCTTATTGGTCATGTATAAGTGTCGTGTCCGAGACACGATTTACATTACACTCGTATTTCATGCAAATAGTTAAACGCTGATAATCGCAAGAATATTATAAGCCTCGCTATTATAGAATTTCTATAGAATGACAAATAATACCGATTATTTACGCTTTACGATTTTGGCCCACTGTTATACAGGAACTGTACTTTTTCGCATTTTTTTACTTAAATATAGGTAGTTGTATGTTAATTCAATTTGTAAGTTGCTTTTTATACGATTTTTTACCCATGAAAAGATGGGTTATTCCTAGAATACCCCAAGAACATGTTTCAAAATACTCCACAAAAAAAAACACAAAATAATGATAACTTTGGTTTCTATATGCTCCATGGCATTCTCAAAGTAACCCACGCATAGCCATTATAGGGCTAAGAGCGAAAATTGTACTACTATAATGGAACATATAGCCTAGGAATAGTTATGCAGTGTTTACATTTTTGAACTCGATCGAAAAAGACAACACACTATCCTCTATTATTTTTTTGAAAATCGTATTTTTTTGTAGAAAATTGCTAAGGGTTATGTGCTATCAGACTCTAAAATGATCCAACTGGAAACATACCCTCACTAACAGCCTGCTGTATTCCACTCCTGGGCATATTCTTCTTTCACTGCACCATATGCCTCGATCCCGCTAATCGTATCAAGATTCGCCTCAAGATTTTGACATGCTTACTAAAGTTCCAGTTATGGAATTATCTATAGGTACGTATCTCTACACTAATATCACAAAGAGAAAAGATTTGTATTTTTGTATGTTTTTAACGAATAAACTCAAAACCTACTGGTCCTATTAGATGTGACCAAATTCACATGCCGAATAACGGCAAAATAGAAGCACATGTTTAAAATAACTAAGACCATTGTAATACCCTATTTTTAGTGAATAAATTTCATTTCAATTTCATTTCACTTTATTCCGATTTCAATGATTTTTTAACATCAGAAAGCTACATTATCCGTGAGTGAAATAGGCTGTGAAACGCAAGCGAAACCGCGAGCAAAACAGCTAGTCTATTAATATTAAAAATCACCACACTCTAGTTTAATCATAGAGCTAGTAAAAGATAAATAGACATTTCCAGCACTCGATATCTCGATCACGCCGCGCCACTAAAATGCACTGTCACTAATTAATCACATGTCAATATTATTGCAGCTAGACACCACTTCTAGACCTCTGTTCAATATGCAATAACTAGATATAAGATGACAGCTTTCGAGAGTTGTAATAACATTTAAATGTGAGAAATTAAATGCAACGACTTTATTTGTAGCATAATTATTCCTGCCTTCTGAGCTTGGGGGCGTGGGTTCGATTCCCACCTAGGGCAAAAATTTATGTGGTGAACATTTGTGTTTGTTCTATGTCTGGGTGTTAATTATCTATTTAAGTATGTATTTAAACAATATCTAAGTATGTATATCAGTCTCTGGCAGCCATAGTACAAGCTTTGCTTAGTTTGGGGTCAGGCGACCGTGTGTGGAAGTGTCCCAAATTTATTATTATTATTATTGCAGTTATTTATCACACTTATGGAAATGGACGTGAGAGTGCCAAGAATCTATGTATATACTCGTACATATCTATCTAATTTAGAGATCTTTTTGCAGCACACCTGCAAACTGTGGAATAAGCATTTTTGTGGAGTAACTACAACATGGGGTTCGTCAAAAGGGCTGTCAATAGAGTCCTTAAAGGTCGGCAACGTATCTGTAATTTCCCCGGTATTCCAGGATTCCATAGGCAACAGTAGTTGCTTACCATCAGGCAGCTCGTTTGCTTGTTTGCCAACTGTGGCATAAAAAAAGAAGAAAAACCACAGTAATTTCTGTGTAGGTAAGTACAAAAAAATAATTTAAACGAAAATTAGGAAAAAAAACAGAAATGTGACACCGAAAATGAAACTTGCTCTCAGCAGTGCGTAGAAAATTGTTTCAGAAAATGATGATAATTTTATTTTTATTACAAGCACCATCACGAGGTTTCACCCGCTAGCTATCCCACGTGTCCGTTCTCACGTATCTACATCCCACATCTCCCATGTCCGTTTCTGTACCCAATGTGAATGCAAAATTTTATGATTGTCGTTTGAGTAGTTAGAGCGTAAAAGTGTAATAAACAAAGCAACTCACTTTAGCTTTTATAATATAAAAATAAGATATACGAAGAAAGGAAGGACTAGCGTAGTTAATTAAGATTAGTAGTTTAGTAGGTATCAGTCACATAAGAATCTAAATTTTTATGAATAAAATATCTTACTTCTCATTTCTAAATCTAAATGTCTTTCAAGTTTACTTATGTCCCTATATGTATATGTATAGTCTGTATTTATAGTGTCAAACGCACCCTACTTAGTAAACAGCTAAGATGATTATACATTCATAGTATAAATTGAGTCGTGGGAAATCTGCGCCGAAATCGTTTAGTGTGTGTGAATTAGTGATGAAATGGTTTCGTAATGAAATAGGGCAGGCTGTTTCAACAAATATCAGTTAGTTTTATGTCTTGAATACAAACAAATGTATTCCGTTAATGTTACAGCCAAACTTTACTGGCAATGGGACATTAGTACAGTAAATAATAGTCCAGACAGAAGCAGACACACACAGATAGAATACGTTTCGACATTTTGTTTGTAAAATGCATGAAAGTGACGTGTTTTGAATTATACACCAGCGACGCGGCGCAGGCACGCTGCCGCCGCGCCTTTTTACAGTTTTTTTCACCTGAACCGTGTCCACGCCGCATTCTTGCCTTACGTCCGATCTGGAACCCTATTCCTACCAATCAAGATATTTTTTGGTCATTGTCTCTCTATTTTGAAAAGTCATAGAAGGAAGAGTGACCTAGAAACATCTCAAGCGTCAAGAATAGAGGACAATAACAGCCTTTTAAGCTATTTTGTTTATCAGACGAATTAAACTTATCAGGCACTTCGTAAAGCCGTCCTAAAGCAATGTCATTTACGCAGTTCTAATGGTTTCTGAGGGTTTAGGTACATCTCTAGAGTGTATCGGTAAACATTATCCGAGTTAAAGGAGTGGTTCATTATTAATTTGAATTTAAGGAGCTGGTGGCTCTCGGGGGGAGGGTGCTGAGAGCTTTTGGAACTTGGGATAGGTATAATGGATGCAAGTACCTACTTGACTTTTACTAGTCATGTTCTAATTGAGAATGGTTTTAGTTCTGTATTAAGATTTTAATGGATTTTTGGTAATAACGTTTGCACAAAATAAATACTACGTACAATTTAAGTAAAATGTTGGGAAAAAAATCCAAATCCTCCGCCAGCGGTTAGCAGATATTTTGAATTTCCAAAAATATACCTTCGCTTTAGGAATGTAAGCTTGCTTATCGCTCGCACCGAATTTTTTCCTTGTATTCCTAAAAACCGACCACCTTTAATAACATGGCGTACCTACCATACATGTCGCACGACATTTTTCCACGCGTTGCTTATCACACTAGCCAGGTTGATCACAGATGCAATCAAATCGACGTTGGTTGTACACTGCAAATGACTATTATCAACCAAAGCATAAAAATTATTTGTTGAATTATTATTATGAAGATATTCGTGTCAGGATTTGTGTACTTGTAGTAAGTACACAAATCCTGACACGACACGATTGTCTTCAAAAACGCTTTTGTACTTCCAATAATTTCGTACCGAAATCGTAATTACCATCATCAAAAAGCAATATGCTCATATCGCGCTCTGCCCCGGGAAAGCTAATGCCATTATTTGAATACGTAATACCTACTTCCTATTATGTATTCTGGTGTGATCTCTGCCTTATAGTTCGGGATCCTGCTGAAAAATTAATTTACTAGCCGTTCTGAATACAGTCAATTGACAGATGTGAATGAGTATCCATCATTGGAATATCATGTTAAACACCACATATTCATTGCAAAAACGAAATTGCTTTTTTCGTATATTCTATGTAATAAATTCGGGACTTACTTTGTTTTCGTTATTCGTAAGAGTCAATTGGACTTTAAAATGCCAAATAACACAAAGACTTTTAGATTATTATAATTATTATTTGTTACATAACAAAATTACTAAGTATGTACAACAAACAATCTCAACTTGCACCGCTGAATATTAATTCCTTAACCCTACTTAGTAAGTATTATTAATAACTTGTATTCCATATAATATATCTAGTATTGTATTCAAATCGTGAAAGTTTAAAAATTACAGACAAAATACTTCAAAAAGGATAAAAATGTACAGCGGGCTCCTGGTCTAACCAGAGCGAGGATTTCCCTATCATCTGTGCTTATGAAATTTTCTTGCGTCGCGCTGATCTCCGGGACACGCAGCTGCTGTGAAAATGTAGGGAAAAACAAGGCTTTGTTTCAAACACAGTGTCGAATGAAGAGTGAACTTCAATCATTGAAAAATAGGGTATGTAAATAGGGTAAATACTTACCATCTTCAAACAAGAAATCTCAAAGAGGGTTAATACAAAGTACTTACTGACATAATTCTCTTAGTTACTTACCTTTCGTTGAGATGTATTATTTGAGAGCATACCTAAACTACACTGTACTAAACTACACTCAACGCTAAACACAACAACAATCTAAACAAGCTAAATGACAGCAGCCTAATTTTTAACCTCCAACTCAAAAACGACGGGGTGTTATAAGTTTGACATAAGTTTATAAGTTTATAAGTTTTATGGTTGACATACCTACAACACGCACGAAACGCTTTGGTTCCTCATTTCTCATACGAACCGCTAGAGTGTGGAATACTCTGCCAGACTGTGTGTTCCCTGACACTTATAATCTGGGTGTCTTCAAGTCTCGAGTGAATCGGTTTCTTCTAGGCAAGCGTGCTACATCGTAGGCCGCATCACTGCTTATCATCAGGCTGTTGGCGGCCAAACGCAAGCCTATTATGTAATAAAAAAAAAAGACATGTCTGTATGTGTGTGTGCGTGTGTATGTCTATCTGTGGTATCGTAGCTCCCGAACGATTTTGTTTTTTTTTTTTTGTTTAAAAGGTGAATCACTCTGGAGTTTTCTTAGCTATGTTTGATGATAGGTGTTGATGGTTTTTTAATTTTTTTTAATTTACTGGTAATTTTTTTACTTAATTCCATCTATAATATTAGACTCCATTTTATCAGCCGATAACTAGGTCGTTAACTTGCATTCAGGGGACTCCTCGTCTGCGAGGTAACGAGTAAACCAACGAAAGCTCGTCACCTATACCTCGGTTGCTATATCTACAACATAAGGTATTGCCTGAAAGCGCCCTTGACCAAATAGCATGTGAGAACACAAATCTCTCGCACGGGGCATGCAGGCCCCAAAGACCAATGAAATGTATCCTTTAATTATTTGCTCACATTTGTTCATCCATATCCATACTAGTATTTTAAAATAGAAAGTAACTCTGTCTGTTTGTAGGCTTTTCACGATTAAACGGCTGAACGGATCTTGATGAAATTTGATAATTAGTTACAGTATTTCACGAGGAAGGTTTTTGTATACTATTTTCTGAATAAACGCGAAAAAAGTCGCCGGTGACAGTTAGTTAATCATAATCATTTAATTCAGGCACACCTACTGTACTACTACTAATACATATTATTACCAGCTACTTATTAAGCTGCGCCTTGCTGTGTTACCCGCGGTTTAAAGTCCCGCGGGACTTTACTATTCGGGATAAAAGTTAGCCTATGTGCCAACTCAGGGTTTCGGCTACCCCCATAACAAATTCCATCAAAATTGGTCCAGCCGTTTGACCGTAAAGAAGACATACACACATCCATACACTCACAAACTTTAGCTTTTATAATATTCGTGAGGTGTGATTTGATTAACAGAATAAATTGGAACCCTTACTTATGCATATTTTAGTTAACGTGAATAAATGACATTTCACAGGCAACCACTTAATTTTATTTTAGTAACATTTCATCTGAACGCTGACGAAAAATTAGCTTCATTTTCTCGAAACGTATCCAATTTTGTAAAAAGAAAATCTCTACATTCCCTAGAACTACCCCTATCTCAACACCTAGCAGAAAATAATTTATGAAATAGGGACGTGGCTCCGTTGAGTAATTTCAAGAAAAATTGTATATGAAAAATTCGAGGAATATTTTAGTAGTTTTAATTTACGAGCGAGATAGATTTACTGTAATTGAGGGATTTTATGGATATTTTTTTTTTTTTTTTTTTTTTTTTTTTTTTTTTTTTAATCTGACTTTTTTTTGAGGCTTTAGTCGCTGTGCGATTATGCCAGCCTCGTTTTACATCATAATATACACACTTACCTACTACTATATTATACAATTACATTTGTTTATTTTTAGAACGGACTGGAGTCCTTTCTTAAAGCCAATACTCCCGAGACCTTGGCATACAAGGACCTCGCCGCATCACACATGGGTGCAGCCAGGATGCCTTGGAACATGCCAACATCTCGGGGGTTTATGCCATGTTCACTCAACATATGCGCTCTCATAGACTCGCTCCGCTCACACTCCAGCAGGAGGTGCGAGACATCTTCCAAGCTTCCGCACAGTGAGCAGGCAGGCGACTCAGCTCTGCCCATAAGATGTTCAAAATTGTTGAGTGGCATGTGACCAGAGCGAAGTCTATGTGCTATTACAACGAGGCTTCTAGGCAAATTGCTGTTTGCACACCACGGCATTCGAGGAGGTTCAGGCTGCAAGGTTCTGTACCAGATACCTTTCTCCAGACATGTGTTAGCGTATCTCAGTTTCCATTTTTCATGGATTTTGTTCCTGTATTTTACTAACATATCAGTATATTCCGGTAAAATGTACACTTCCGCTCCATTTGAAACAGCTGCCTTCGCAAGTTGATCAGCAACCTCATTTCCTCGAATACCGGTATGCGCTGGAATCCATTGCAGCCTCAGATTCACGCCCTTATTTAAAATGAATAAAGCTTTCTTTATTATAGCATATGCTACGGTAGCACTTCTGGCACCAGAAGCGCATCGAGAGATATGCTGTAAAGCACTACGACTGTCGGTTAAAATGACGACTGGTTTGTTATCCAACGTTGCTATTACATAGGACAATGCCTCTGAGATTGCAAATAATTCCACAGACATTATACAATTATTATCGGACACAATTTTAATTTTTTCTTCCACATTGCGACTGGGAACGTAATATCCTGCCCCACAACCATCACTTGTCTTTGATCCGTCTGTGTATAACTTGTGAAAATCTTTGTATTTAGTATTTAACATGTGTAATGTGTTTATTTTCACTACACTAATATCATATTGTTTTTTCGACTGTTGCAATGCTTCTACCTTTGTTTCTATAAAATCAATTTTAATATTAGACATCCAGGTATCTAGTCTAAACATGTTCAATGGCTCACTAGAGTTCATAAATTCAGTTTTAGTTTTATTAAATACTACTATAAGCAGTGGCTTTTTCTTCTTTTGCCAATATCTCAGATCACAAAGAGTTGAAAGTGTATGTAATACAGAAACCGTTAATTTGTCGGACAAAGATTGTATCTTTAAACAATATTTTGTGGCCAGAAATTGGCGTCTTAAACAAAGAGGTTGGATACATAGCTCACACTCCATTGCGTGTATGGGCGTGGTACGAATAAAACCTCCTATAGCACGCATTGCAGTGTTCTGGATTCTATCAAGCTTAGCCAGGTGTGTTTTTGCTGCAGTATCATAAATAAAGCTGGCATAATCGAACCTACTTCGAATCAAAGCAATGTACAGCCGCCTAAGATGTTTAGGATGTAAACCCCACGAAGCACCTGCTAGTATTTTAAAAATATTTAGCATTTTATTCGTCTTTGATTGAGTTTCATCGATATGTTTCCTCCATATAAGGCTCTTATCCAACCAAACGCCCAGATATTTGATAGTATCAACAGATTTAATTTGGCAGTTATTTATGATTAAACTAATTGGAAGATATCCCCTGCCTCTTTGAAAACCACACCATTGCGTTTTTGTAGGCGAAGCTTGTAGCCCTAATAGATTTAATCGGCGTACTATTGAATCTAACGTATTTTGCATGTATAATACACTGCGATCAATGTTTTTGTTTTGAGTAAAAAATACAAAGTCATCCGCATACTGCAGTGCTGATACATTTTGAAGACCTATACATATCCTATGAGTTATTATATTAAACAGAATAGGAGACAGGGGGTCACCCTGTGCTAAACCTCTTCCAGTCCATCTACTCAGAACTTCACTCCCTAAATTATCTTGAATTTTAAGACATCTTCGACTTAGGAAAGACCACAAATAATTGCAAATTTGAGACCCGACTTTCAAGCTATCTAATATGGCTACCAGTACATTTACCAGTACTTCATTGTAAGCGTTTTGCACGTCCAGAAATACAGTTAAAGTTGTCAATTTACTAGAAAAACCTATTTGGATATTTGAAACTAACCTTACTACACAATCTACACAAGACTGACATTTTCTGAACCCACTTGTGATTGGAGGTAACATTTTATTCGACTCAATATACCATTCTATTCGCTTACAAAGCATCGTATGAAATATTTTACATATGCAAGATATTAAAGAAATGGGCCTGAATTTAGTCGGTTCATTAGGTTTAGGTATGGGCACTACTTCGATATTACGCCACTGATCAGGCACTAAAGAGTGTCTAAAAATAAAATTGTAAATCTTCAGTAAAAATAACTTGCCATCGGGAGGTAAGTGATATAACATTGAATAGGTAATTTGGTCTTCCCCTGGTGCTGTGTCCTTTTTTTTAAGGCAATTTAGTAACTCTTGACTAGAAAACTCGTTCTCTAATTTGGTATTGTTTGAACTAAATGATGGCATTTCCGCTTGTACAAAATCAGGAGCTAAACTATGCAATAAATCTTCTTTGTTATCTTTAGAGGCAGTGACCAGATCTCGTTTTAAACCTTTTATCCAGCGCATACGACGCCACATATCAGATGAATTTACTGTTTCGGTTATATTATTGCAAAATTGTTGCCAACTACTTGAACGCGCTTGTCTGTGAATCCGTTGTGCCTCAGCAATTTTTGTATTAAGTAGGTTTAGATTATTCGGTGTAGGGTTTCGTCTAAATTTTTTTAAAGCTAACCGACGTTCTGCTATTGCTTTAGATAATTCTGGAGACCAATAAGGTTTAGGCTGAAAGGTTTGTGTTGGATCGGTACAAATTTTGATCATAGGGATACTTTTATTTGCTGCTTTCTCCAATTCATCAATAAATAAATCGTAAGTAGGTTGCAGATTATTTTCGTCCACTATTAAACTATCGAATTTATTTTTCAGTAAATCTATATATAGTTTCCAGTCAGCTAATTTGAAATTACGCCGTTTTAAAAATCTACGAATGCTTTGGAATTGCATAGAAAATTTAATAATAAGATGATCACTACCCAAATTTTCACGAGTTACTTGCCATTTAAAGTAAACAGCAATATCTGCACTCACGAAAGTGATGTCAGGTGAAGTCTCTTGTAGGACTCCATTAACTAATTTTACTCTGGTAGCTTCACCCGTATTAAGTGATACAAAATTATGTTCCAAAGACGCATCATGTACCTTTTGGCCTCTACTACCATTTTTACATGACCAATTAGTATGGTGAGCATTAAAATCGCCGGCCACTATAGTCTTTGACGTAAATTTTGAGAAAACGTCTTCCCAGTCGCATTGTGTAGTCCTCACAGAAGAGGTACAATAGATCGATACAACATATTCTAAATGTTTGCAATTTAAAACTTTGATGCATACAATCTCAATTCCAGTATTATTTATGTTTATTGGGACCCTCTGTATTTTTATAGATTTGTGCGTTATTATAGCTACCCCACCCCAAGAATCTGATCTATCCTGTCTAACAATGTTGTAATTACTCATTCTAATGTCTATGTCACAATCATCAAACCATGTTTCACTGATTAAACATATGCCTATCTTTTCTTGAGACAAAACTAATTCAAGGTCAAGTCTTTTCTTTTGCGCGAGACTCTGCGCGTTCCACTGAACAATGTTAAGGTATTGCTCAGTAGAACCTACAGCGCCACGAGCTGACACAGCGTTAGCACGTCGGTCGTACCTATCCATTATGAAATAGACCTATTAATTTACTGACAACCTCTCCGTGATTTACCGACTTCATTATAAATGAAATAAATTCTTGAAACAGTAACTTCAACACTTCTTGTATCTTCTCTTCAAAATTCTTCTCCGATAAAACAGTTTCTTTTAACTTTCTCAAAATACTTCCAACTCTATTTTTATTAGGTATTTCCTCATCATTTCCTCTAAACGGTGGAATACTTTTCTTTGCATTTTGTTCGTTATTTTGAGTCATAAATTCCTTCTTTTGATTTTTCTTTTTAATTTTTCTACGTTTTGTCTGACCTATTTTTACTGAACTTTCGATGGACGGCTCACTACTGTCTTCTTCACTAATTGCATGTTCCTGGTGAATGATAGCTTCAGTTTGCACAATTCTGGCACCTACACTTTGACTATATGACAGGGGAGTACTATAAACTTCGTTGTACATTTTTCTTTGATGTGGTCTCTCTTCAATGTAGTTGTTATTTTCTACACGCTTATTTGGTACTAGCTTCGATAGGGCAATTTTATACGTGCAATTATCCTGACACATGATCGAGCGTATTTTCCTCTCCTTAGAAAATATTGGGCATGTTTTGTCGAGTGCCATATGCGTACCTTTACAGTTTACACATCGGTAAAATGAGGTGTCACAGTTGACATGTTCTTCGGCACACTTTGGGCAAACTACTTTTTTAGTAGGACAGGTACGAGTCGTGTGCCCGAACTTCCAACATGAAGAGCACTGAGTCACGGGAAAAGTATAGGGCTCAACTTTAAATCTACAATCGTAACCCACAACATACTGTGGCAGAGTCGAACCCTTAAAACCAAATCGTATAGTTTCGCTATTCACCCATTTTCCTGATACGTCTATACGCTTCAGTCTTTTTACCGATACAATGGGCTGCTCGCATTGGAATGATTTTAATATCTCCTCCTCTTCAATTTCGAGCTCGACGCATTTAATTAACCCATAGGATACAGCAACTTCACTGGTCAGATGGCAACGATATCCTGACTTAATAAGATTCTCATTTTGGACTAATTTTTCGGCATGTTCTCTTTTTTCGAACAATATGTTCACTTTGTATGGGTTTTTATACCTAATTTGTATGGCGTCATTGATATTTTCAGACTTAAGCAATTTTGCTAATCCTATTTGTTTGGGTAATATATTTTGCGATGATAGCCCAACTTCGTATTTCTCATTCATAATCTGGCTTCTATGGTTTTGTTTTTTATTTCTTTGCACTAAGGTAAATCCTTCGTCGTCAACACGCTTATCGCTTCTCGAGCGTTTGAGCGCCTTCGGTTGACCGATAAGAACGTTCGAGCCGGAGGGGTCAAGGTCAGCCCTTAATTCTTCGCTTAACAATAATTGTTGCCCCGGTGGAATCGATTTGTCAACGAAACATTCTTCTTCACTCATGTCGCTGTAGGAGCGAGGTCCTTTCTGGACCTCGTCCATTATAAATGCTTCACGCACGGACGCAATAAAATAGATAAGGCGTAACCGATAAAGGTAAGAGGTACGTGCACTCGGAATGCAGCGCCGCGCGCGACTGATGGATATTTTGTAAGCTAAGTAGGTATAGAATTTGCCACATTACGTTGAACTGAACTCTATTAGGCTGGACAAATTAAGGTAGGTATTATCTTCATACACCAATTCTCAATGAGGGTTGGTGTCAGGCGCCCAGCTGCTGTAGAATCTAAGCTAAATTACCAACAACAGTATGTACACGAGAGCAAGGACAGAGACGAACGGAGGAAGCGTACATACACACGGAAAAAAATGGTTTAGTTGTGGCAACTAAATCTGTTTTGCTGCCTATGTCTTAGCTGCTGCACCAAATATCTTCGAAACACTGGCAAAGTTTTGTTGACTACGACGAAGACTGCTTAGCTACTATTCAAAATAAAATTTTGCTAGGAGAATCACACTCAATTTGCAGTTACTGCAAATTACTTAACTGAGTTTACTAAATTTGTTATCTATATAAACAAAACAAATTCGAATGTTTTTAATTAGCTATCAGAGCAAAATATTTTAACTACTTTAGGATAAAATATTTACCTGCTATTGCTAATTGTTAAGATTGTTAGCAACTACTGCTAAGTATTGTTAAGATTGTTAGCTGCAACAGCTAAATTCGTTCAGCTAAAAACAATTTGCTACGCTAACAAAAAACTTAGCTGTCCCTATAGTTTGAAAGGATTTTTGCTACTACAACTAATATTTAGTAACAGCAGCTAATTTTTTTTTCCGTGCATGCTGTAGCGATACCACCTTTGTAGGATAGGGTAGAAAGATGATAATATAAATAAATTCGGAACATTTTCACACTCGGTCATCTGACCACAAACTAACCAAAATTTGTACTATGGCTACTAGAGACTGATATACATACATTATTACATATTTTTAAATACTAAACACCCAGACATAGAACAAACACAAATGTTCATCACATGAATGTTTGCCCTTGGTGGGATTCGAATTCCAAGCTCAGAGGGCAGGTTCACTGCCAACTGAGCCACCGAGGCACGCTAACTGTGATGACTTCAATCACCAAATGATAATACAATGATAAAAAAGAGTTTGAGTTTTCAAAATCCGATACCGTGTCGAATAAATTAAAAATTTAAGAAACATTTGTCGCCGATTTTCATCCAATACCGATTTTCAAACAGAGCTAAGACCACTCCCGACTAATTCACCTTTCAAACAAAAAACATAATCAAAATCGGTTCATCCGTTCTTGAGCTGCGATGCCACAGACAGACACACACATACATACATACATACATTTGTATATAGACACGTCAAACTAATAACCACATCGTCGTTTTTGCGTCGGGGATAAAAAAATTACCGTTGTGGTAGAAGAAAAGTATGGAAAACAGACTCACTGACCATGTAGAATATGGTCAGGATCAGAAAGAAAAAAAAACACCTTCTTTAAACATCTGCCTCCTTACTATTCTACTACTACTCTTCCTTATTCTATTCCTTACTATTCTACTACTACTATAGGTACTCGGGGTGTTTCTTGGTCACTTTCACTCCTATGACTTTTAAAACGAGAGAGTATCGAAATAGTTATACAGTGGTTTTTTTTAAAGATCAAGTTTAAAAAATTAAAGTAAGAAAAAACAAACACTCGATAACTATTCCGAGGCTATACAACGTTTATTAGTAAGCGGGCTGGAGAGTTTTTCGTACAAGACGAGATATATTTTTTTTGCATTGTCTCTCTCGTTTTAAAAGTCATAGGAGTAAAAGTGACCAAGAAACACCCCGAGCATAAAGAATAGGGGTCTTGGTGAGCTAAAGCCGCTGAACTTGAGTTCTCCTGTGTCCAAAAAAATTATCTAAAAATCCGTAATCAACAATCTGAAATACCCGCATGTTACGAAATACATGGACACCCAATCAAAAAGAAGAGGTCTGTTTTTCCACAATATTTTTTCCGCAGTGTCTAGAAGCAAATTAGCGGCACCTGTACGCTGGCAGGATATAGGTATACGACTGTGTGTGACTGTACCATGTACTAGATGCAATTGTTCCTGTTTCTAACTGTACTTCCCGTATAAACATTCGCAGTGTGACGTCAAATAGTTAGTTTACTTTTTAAAGTTTTGATGACATAACATTACATATCGTCACGCCTTCTTTACCAAAAAGGTTCGCAGAGGTGTAATGCAGACCCCACACTTTGCCGGACGATATTCAAGTTGATCCACCGCCGTTTTGATCACACGAATTCCAAACATAGTTGCACTTGCAGACAAAATAATGTTATTTTCTAAAAACGGGGCAAGCGTGTGAAGCGGCTGAATTGCTCTTGCTAACTGCTCTTTGCTCCATCAGCTATGGATATCTCACTGTATCCTGGGTATAGGTACGAGTATTCTCTTTGTATCTACAATTTTTGAACTAGTCGCACGCACCCGTATTCTGTTGCCAGTCTGACTGATATCAATAGACCCATATTGTATTGAACCATGTCAATTTTAAACGACCAAAAACTCTACTTGTGACTGGTCTACTGACTTCCTGACCATATCTGACCATAATGCACGCCTTCCACTGCGACTGGAGCGGGCTCACTCTATGTGTCACTCTCTTTTAGCAAAGAGGTTTAGTTTATGCAAAGAGAACTAAAATGAAGCTGGAGAAGAGCATAATGCATTATGCCAGCCTTGCACTCTGAGCGGAGCGGGCTTCGTACGGACTCCGTTTGTTATAGAATGAGTGGTTGGCCCTAGAATCAGATCTAATTTTAACTTTAGGTCCAACTTTGGCTTCAATTTGAGATGACTAATATTGAACCTTATTGATTGACACATTGGCTTAAATATCAACTTTGTGTCCAAAGACTGAACACACATTGGTAACTTGGATCCAAGACCTAAATTGGTGCTAATATGACCAATGTGTAGCTGCACATTGTAGGAAGCCATGCTTCTGTACATGAATGCTACTACTATTCAATCTGTGGCATATTTCTGTAAATTCATAGTTACTGCTACATAATCTAAACAATATTAACAAAGCTAGAAAGTAAGATAAGTAGCTACAATTGTTTTTAGTTCCATATCAGGTCATTAGCGCCACCTGGCGGAGATAAACGCCTTTAATTACACCCCCCTCACCCGCAGTTAGCATGGGGGGGAGGGGTTCGTTAGCGGATAACGATACTGTTTGCATTGCAGGTGGACAAAGAGAAGTTTTGTAGTAATGTGCAGAAGAGACATGAAGTTTGAAAAAAACTTGATAATCTGTCTTTACCTACATAATGCGAATGTTTAAAATATTACATTATTTTTTGAGAGTCAAAGTACGTATCTACACAAGGGGGGAGAGTAATTCGTTTGCAAGTTCCAAAATAAACAGCGAGCTACGAATTTAAAATTCTGCATGGCATTGCACAGTCAGCTAAAATAGTTTTGAATTGAATGATTGATATTTCATGAAAATTAATAATTTATAATGACAGAACAACATTAAAAGCAAGCTATTTATTATTCAAAGGTATTGAAATGAATGAGTACTCATGCACAACACAAGTAGTTTTTTATGCAGTTTCATTATTAACTTCTGTTGTGTCTATTTCCTTAAAATTCTTTGGCGTCCAACTGTTTCTTCTGATAATTAGCAAAAGCGCTTCAACCTTCCACAGCTGATAAGCCCAACGTTTCCACCATCTTACTACTTACCATTCCCTAAGACTTTATTCCTTAAGCAATAGCGACCAATTTCCTACTTTATTTCTGAGGATGAACTGGTTTTTTCTTTATGTAAAGATCGTTAGTAACTTATACAGGGAATGGGTCATTTACTCAAGACCAGGTTGCGTCGAATTCACTTCTAATCTTTTTGTTCTTTGCTCTTTTTGTTCGATTTTGTTCAAAGTTTTCTTCCATACTTTGTTGCAGTGTTCGGGGACTGCAGTGCTTAACTTTTCACTGGAGTAATATGGTTAGAAAGTTTGCTTGTAGCGTGTAGGTTGTAAGTATAAGACCTCGCTAAGGGCGACGCGAAAAACAGAACAAACCCGCGACAACCATCGATACATATACTATGTACTACGTACTAGATTTCTTCATACGAATACAATTAACTCCAGTGCACTGAAGTCCTTGCAATTTGCATTAGTTTGGTCCCGACTCGCGTTCAGTGTGGTTGTATACAGAGTGGCGACAGAGTGGCGACAGTATACTAGAATCAAAGTATGTAGGTACGGTCGTAAATTAGCAATTCAGCAGTCAACGCTGCATCAAACCTGCTATCAGCCCACGGTGGGCAGGTCCTCCACTTCATTAAGTAGAGTACCAGTTTTTATTTGGATCGGTTCCTCTAGTACGTTACTACGTACTAGAGATACGTACGTTAATCTCATTGGAGTCTCTCATCTCTCGAACGTTATCTTACTGCTCATACATGTGCATATTAATTTTTTTTATTTGCCCGCGTTACGCGACACCGCACGCGCTATTCAGCGCCCGCGTCTTCCAGAACACGGCTTTAGGCCTGAATTATATAGGCCAGACGTAAAACAAGGATACTGAGTGGTGCCGCTGCAAAACTTGTTTTTTTAAAATGTATGAAAGCGCCGCGTTTTGAATTATACACAGCGCAGGCCGCTTCATAGTTTTGACACCTGAATCGTGTCTGCGCCGCATCTCAGCTTTACGCCCGGTCTGTATAATTCAGGCCTTACGATGCTAACACGAACTGTAGTTACTTAGCTGAATAAGTTAAGTTTACAATATGTTTTGTAATTTTTTTTTAAGTTACTCGTATTTTGAACCAATATCGTAGGTTCTAAAGTTTATTCACGATTCACGCCAGCGATGGCTGGCACATGCGTCATACTCGTGATTGGGTGCTGCTTGCGGGTCGCTGGTCTGCTCGTGGTGTACTCACAATGCAAATAAGTAAAAAAAGTAAAACCTTTAACCTAACCTTAGATTAGGACTTAATAACTTACCCCCCTCTACCTGTAAATAATAAAAAATTAAATAAAATAATAATTTAGGATTTATGTTAACAAAAGTCACGGTTCCCGGAGTCCGTGGAGTGTAATTTTTAATTAAAAATAAAAAAAGTTGATTCACCATAATATAGCATGATTTGTCTAATATTTCGATTAATGTACCCAGATTCTACAGTTAGTCCACATTACTAAGGTGCTATTTGTTCTATAATTGGTCACAGTTGTAGGATGCACTTATGTATATATTGTTTTGTTCTTTTATTAATACAAGGCTTCACGGTATCGTGGCACTAAACCGATAGGAGCTCTTTGAAATCATTGTATTATGAATATATACCCCTGTCAACTATACACATATTGTGTCAGGCGTGTTAACGGCCAAACACTATATTATAAAGTAGATAAAAAGTCTGTGCTCAATGAAAAAGAAAAAATAGTAGTTATACAATCAAAAAGGGAGCTTTTTAATAAACGTTATGTACAGCCTCGGAATGGTTCAACAGTATTTTGTCTTCTTCAATTACGCTAAAAATTTAAAAGAAAGAAAAAGACAAAACACTACATAACTATTTCGAGGCTATTCATAAAGGCTATCCTCTCTAAACAGCATCGATTTTGTCCAACTTTACCAAAAATAGCATAAAACATGCAAATTTTCTAAAATCATTCTAAATTTTACCATTTTCTCGTGTCACTCTTCAGCAGCTTTCAATGGCTCCACGTATCGTTTAGTTGGATAAAGTAACCTATAAATATAATAATGTAGTCATACTCGAGTCAGTATTATGTGCTGTATCGCTCTTCACGGGTCATTAGTTCTCATCTCGGAGAATGGGAGTATCGGGGATATTTTATAATATTACGTTTTTGAATATTGTATACTTAGTACTTACCTACGTGTCAGCTGTCGTACCATCTTGAAAAATAATAAAGTATTTCTTGAAGGTACCTAACGCTTTTGTAATTATGTTGTAACTTGTGGCATAGATCATTATTTTATATACTTTGCTAGTAACATTTAGGAACACGTAGTGACGTCAATCGATACTAAAGCAAGACCGAAATAAGTCATTTGCAACAAGTTCGAAAGAGACGGATGACGATGAGGTCATTAAGTGTTTGCTGAATGCTAGACCGTGTTTTTTTATTCCTGTGATGTACCAAGTAGTGATTTTCAAAACTATGTCTGATGGAATGGAAGGGTATTAAGTCAATCTTCATGTAAACAACTTATACAAACTTAACTGAATTAACTTAATCGAGGGCTGTTATTACAGCCCTCGATCGAGCTGGCAGAGGGGAAATACAACACCTACACTTCGCCGGACGATAAAGTCCCAAATATAAAAAGGGGCGAGCCTGCCGCCATACACCGAGCTCCAGTCATGTAGCAGATGACATACAATACGCACATAAGTGACATACGAGTACGTATGTTCACACAATGAACTAATTGGTGCGTGCTCTTCGCTGGAATCGACCCCGCTCCCTCTGGCTTGAGAGGCGGGCCTCCTCCAACTAGGCTATTATCGCTTCTATGTACAATATATGACTAATTTCAGTTTCAAGTCGAATGGCAAATCTAATAAATATAAAAATTATTGCAAAAGTAGTTTTTTTTTAATTATATAAGGATGAAATCAAAAATATGAATGCAACTTTATCTTTGTTCGCGTACGTAGGCAAATATGTTTGGATGTTTGTTACGCAATCATGCCAGAAAAACTAAACGGATTCGGATAAAACTTAGCACAGATATAGATTATAGTCTGGAATAGCACAAAGCGGGTGAATCCGCGGAGCGCCCATAGTAAAATATATTTTGAAGAAAAAAAACTTGCTAAATGGAGAGTAACATTGTCAAGATGAGTAAGACTTAGTTCGTTGATTTAAAATTTAAAAATTAAAAATTTAAGAGCGTCGCTCTTGTCGGTAGAGTGAAACCACTTCGTAGGTATTGTAATTATTATCGATATTAGAAAATTACACGAGCCTCAAGGCATTGTTCAGATATTAAATAAAATTCATCTTGCTCAAAATGAATAGAAAATTAGACTTTTACGTCAAAATGATCACAATTTATTTTCGAGTGTTTATTTTCTAAAATAATACTACCTTCAGTAATAAAAATAATTTCCCTACAATATTACCTACCTCTAGACAGCAAAATATAAAATCAAGCTGTAATAAACTGAGTTAATAGAGATGTCACCTCTTCCCATCATCGACTATCGATGCCGATACAAAAAAATATCTGACAAGCGATCAATCACAGTAAATGATAGAGCCACGTAATAATAAAGAGTCAATAATGATGAAGTAGCAAAAAGTCTAGTGACAAAATGGAGCTATGATTTAGATTTGATTGATTGGAAATTGATGTCACGTTTTTCCATGACGAAAGTATCTGGCTGAAATAGTTTTCAAACGTATTAAGTAAAGTGCTCCCAGATGGGCCATATTTTTACTGCTTTCTGGGCTCGTAATACTAGCAATATGGCCCATTGTAGCCCAGCCATTATCAGACATGCAAGAAATGTACGATTATATTATGGCCGGGCTACTAAACTGTGGATTATTCAACATTTTAATGTAATGTTGAAGTTTTCTTTTTATGTTAAAAAAAATATCAGTCCAGTGTTAATAGTAGGAATGGAAAACAGCCGGCTCAAAAAAGTGTTTTATTGATCATAATTAATCATTTGAAAAACCCCTGAGGCAATCGCACGAATAAAAAAAATCGAAACTATGGCAATAAAATGTACGGTCGAAAGAAAATTAACTATTTTCTCATCCCTAGTTTTCCTCACCCAAGCCACGGAAATTAGAGAGGAGCCCTTTCAGCGGACGTCGTTAAAGAGATCGTAAATTAAGGACAATGCTATAAACATTTTTATTTCTCAGTCCCGGGACGTCTGCTCCGAGCCTTAATAGTGTTGGTTTTATTGTGATTTCATTTTAATGAGTTGCGGCGCAGAAATGAATTTGTTTCGAGTTTTCAAAGAAAAGCGTAATAGGCTATTTATTAAACTATCTTAGATAAATATAAACGTAGAGGTTTTAGTTTCAATTTATTTTCCAAATGGATATTCTTTATGAGAATTAAATGAAACCCGCAACGAACAAGGTTCTATCATTGATTTAGTAAAGTTGCAGAATAAAGTAAACCAAAGTGTGATAGTTTTAGAGTTTTTAATTCAAACTAGACGTACACTGAGTTGTAACTTTGTTCGTGCGGGTGTCGATTATTGTATTCTTATTTTTGAATAATTGACCTAGCAAAGCACTTTACTGGGATATCTCGGCATTTGTTTGTATGACGATAACTTGAGTATCGTTAATATAATCTTCATGAAATTTTGCAGGCAAGTAGTTCATGGAAATACAATTTTTAAGTTCGAATATGAGCGAAATTGGATGAGAAGTTGTGGAGATATGCGAGGTCTCCGTTCGAGACGAACTGTTGGCTAGTTATTTTTAACCCCCGACGCGAACACGACGGAGTGTTATAAGTTTGACATTTCGATATGTGTGTGTTTGTGTGTGTGTGTGTGTGTGTGTCTGTCTGACACGTACCGGATACGTAACATCGTAACGGATAAACCGATTTTGTTTTTTTGATGACAAATGATGGAGATGATTTGTTTAGCTATGTTTGATGAAAATCGGTGTCGTAGGTTTTTTTTAATTTCAAATGTAAAGTTGTTGTAGAAGTTTACTACACTAATATTATAAAGAGGAAAGATTTGTAATAAACTCAAAAACTACTGAGTCCGATTTCAAAAAATAGTTCACCATTTGAAAGCCATAATATCCCCGAGTGACGCTATAAAACGCGAGAGAAGCCGCGGGCAAAAGAGCTAGTCCTAAACTAAACATTAATTACACGGAGCGGAGCCTTTAGCGGCGGCACGCGACGTCACAACCGCGGCCAAAATCAGTTTACTTAGTTAATTTAACTTATTCTATGTAGTTTATAATTATACACATTTCAGTATAAAGCTTAATATGTAGCAACTTTGTATTTAGTGTGTTCAATTGATAAAATAGTTTAGTCTATGGCCTACTGCAGACGGAGGATATTTATTCGACGTTTGCATCATATTACTTTTACTATTTCTTGGTTGATTCGAGTCCTAAACGAGAGAAAGAGATAGAGCGAGAGAGAGAGAGAGAGAGAGAGAGAAGAAAAATAAATACCAAAAGAAAATCTCTATCTCTCTGTTTCTTTTTTTCTTCCTTTTTCGCGTTCCCGGCAATTTACTGTAGAAAGAACGTTTTAGAAGAAAATTTCGAACAAAAGTACGTCGTCTGCGTTAGTTCTTAATCATATCAATTTTGTAAGAGCAATTTCCCCTTAGTTATTTACGTGAGTGGAACCTTCATTCGTTCATTGGGTCTCCTAAGCCTATTGGAGTATAAAAGTTGGCTTTCATTTATCAGGAAAGGTGGTGGAGAGCGATATGGCTTAACCCTTCTTCGGTACATGTTGCGTAAACCTTTGGGTCATTTAGACCCTATCCTCATTAGGGTAAATCCTGGAAAACTGTTGGATAATATTTGTTATTTTATCAGGAAAGAAACTAATAATAGTACAAAATAGGAAACTTTATGTTGAAGTTAGTAATAAAAAGCTGTATGTAAAATGTTTTCACACACACACATACAAATCACAAACATTTCTTTTCCATTTGAGACTGAATATCGTCCGGTGTGGGTGTTGTATTAAACCTTTACCAGCCCCTTCTGGGGAAAGGCGGGACGATAATGAATTTATGAGCAACTAGCTGCGCCTCGCGGTTTCACCCGTGGTTAAAAAGTATCCTATGTGCTATTCTAGACTATAATCTATCTCTGTGCCAAATTTCGTCCAGATCTGTTCAGCCGTTCTGGCGTGAAAGAGTAACAAACATCCATCCATCCATCCATCCATCCATTCTTACAAACTTTCGCGTTTATAATATAGATAGATATAAGATAGATAGATAGATAGATAAACTCTTTATTGTTCACACCACAGAACACACATAACAAAACAACAAGAGAAAAATTATGATAAAACTTATTAAATAGTGTAACAACTGGCGGCCTTATCACTAAAAACGATCTCTTCCAGGCAACCTTAGGATGGAGAGGATACGACAAATGAGTATGGGACAGGGTGTGCAAAAATAACTAAAATAAACATAAGATTGATACAAAGAAACAACAAAACATCGAGTATTATACATATACACTTACATAAACTATTTACATAAAACTTACATAAAAGTACATCATACTAATATAATACTACTAATATTAGTAGGATTTAAAAAATGTTTGTCTTGTAAGAGCCGTGTAAGAGTTTATTTTCAAACTAACAGTGTCGCCCGCACTTAAAAAGTAGCCTATGTGTTAATCCCGGGTTTAAGCTACCTCCATACCAATTTTCATCAAAATCCATAAATCCTTTTGTATCTGAAAACGTAACAAACAAACACAACACGCTTACAAACTGTCGCTATTATAATATTAGTGTGACGAGATTATTTACGCCATTACCTACTGACTCTACTCAATGCTTTTATTATGGATTTAAATCTGTTTAAAATTATAAATGAACCCACGCGAGCATATTTATCTGATATTGGAAACCTTTCACCATGAGTGACGTAACATTTTAAATCTCGTTAAGAGTAAAGTTATAAGGCGAAAAGTGTACTTACCTGTGTAGCGGCCACACATGCAGAATTTTCGTAATAGTATTTTTTGACAGTTTTGCTTAGATTTGGTATTATGTATGTAAACTATTTCTGAAGGTACGATATTCAAAACCACCTTAATGTTAATGTAAACAACTAATACTTCTAATAATCCAAACCATGTACAATATGTGGGTAATTTCAGTATGAATCGAAAGGACACTAAGATCAATTCGACAGAAAGACACCAAAGAAAAATAATACGAGATCCGCCCTCTTCCGTGGTCCAGCCAAAAGTGCCGGTTGGCGGGGCGGGCGACTCAGGCGCTACCCCGTTGACATTCCTTTGCCAGTTCGCTCGGAAAACGTCACACAGCAGAACATTGACTGCATTTTTTTGTATGTGTTGCTAACATGTATAAAACTTGTGGTACGACCTCATTTTCAACTACAGAATACTTCGCTAGAAAATAATGTTTTTAACTTTTTACTTAACTTAGTGCACGACTATGGACTGGTTCCGAAATAAATAATTTTTAATTTAATTAACTAGCTGTGCCCCGTGGTTTCACTCGCAGTCCCACAGGCACCGTTATTTTTTTCAGGATGACAGGTACCAGATGTCTTTTTCTGTACTCCTGACAACATGTATGCAAATTTTCATGATGATCAGTTGAGTAGTTAGAGCATGAAAGCGTAACAAATAAACACTTTCGCATTAATAATTAGTTAGGGCTAAGATTTGCGGAAATTATTAAAAATGTAACATAAGATGCAAGCAACAAAGTCTACAATGTTTTAGGAAACAAAGATGAAAAAATCAAAGATCAACGTAACAAGATCCTGGAAATCCAACCATCAGCATCGTAAAGACAAGGGTGCGACCTCAGTCGCTGAACTTACCCAGAAATTTAATAAAAATCCTGAGAACTAACCGACCAGCACATTTTGCCGATTCAGAGCCCTTGAAGGCGCGAGATTTTCGGTTCTAAGGGCGCTGTTAGACAGATACCAGGCCTAGGCTAAGAGACATTCTTAGCGATGACGCTAGTCAAAAAGATGGAAAATATAATGATAATGACAACTCTGTCTAACAATGTCATATTTCGATAACGGTGGAAAATATTTACCACTATGGAAATGTCACATAGTAAACATCGACCAAAGTGAGCGTTAGTGAGCGAAGCATCTCTACTTAAGTTAAAAAAAAATGCTTTCGTATGTCCGATTTCTGTCCGGATCTGTGTCCAGGGGGGCTATTCCTGCGCGTGAGATGAGATGAGATTTTATCTTGGTCACTCTCACACCTATGACGTTTCAAACAAGAGCAACAAGGACGCAAAAAGGTGAGATGAAAATCTCAGATCTCCGAATAGGGCCACAGATCTCTGTCCGAATCTCTCTCGGGATCTTTATTTATTCTTCCTTTACAGGTCGCATTTCTTAACCAATTCTCTTGAAATTTTGGGAGTAGGTTCGATAATTAAATAGTTTTTTTTTTGTCTCGTCATATTTCGGAAATTTTTAAAATTTTCTTTGTAAACAAAGACAGAGATCTAGAATTCAATACGAAAAAATCTGTACAATTATCGGACCTGCTCACATAATTTCATGACAATCGGTTGAGAAATGCGACCTGTAGAGAAGACAGACGTCAGCCGCGGGGTCTACGAGTACAGTTTGCAGGAGGCACTAGTTTTATTTTAATCGATTTTTCAAATGGCACGGTTCCAATAGTAGCGCTGCATCAGTACCTACATTGTACAAAATTCTAGATTCAAGACACATCAAACTACTTTGTAAGAGTGTGGCGGCTCCTTTACCACGTCCAAGGAGGGGTAAAAGAGGGGAGGGAAGTCGCGAATTCAATTTGGATCATTCTTCTATAGTATTATCCCGATTGAAGGTCTCCCGGTCGCCCTCCGATGTGAAATTGGATCGTCTTTTGCATAAAATGAAATCGGATCGGAACTAACGAAATATCGCGACCCGCTCTACGGGCTGCGGGCTTTATGGAATTATTGTGAGTCCAGAGGTGCTGATTCTAGGTTATGCGAAAGGTGCATATTGTTTTCTTTTTAATGCGATAGGGGGCAAACAAGCTAAACGGGCCGCCTGATGGTAAGCGATCACCGTCGCCTATGGATACCTGTAATACCAGGGGCATCACGAAATACGTTGCTGACCCTTAAAGATTCTGTTGACAGCACTTTCGAAGAACCCCATGTTGTAGTTACTCGGAAGTACTTACTGCACGAATACTGCTCATTCTGCAGATTGCATTGAAGCTGTATTTTAGTTTTAGATTGTTTAAGAAATTTCAGACTCGTCCATATTCCAACTTACATAAACGTTTATAGTCCCTAGTGATTGACATAGCTACCTCGGCTACCTTTGGGGCGTGGGTTCGATTTCCACCCAGGGCTAGAATTCATGTGATGAACATTTGTGTTAGTTCTATATCTGGGGTGTTAATAATTATCTAATTCAAGTATGTATTTCAATAGGCGTAGGCTTTGGGCTTGAACTTTTGCGTTACATAGACATAGACATAGACAGACATTTATTTGTGGCAAAAAACACACGGAATTTAATATACACACAGAATATAGATTAAACAAAAAATAAAAATAAACTAAGTAAACAGGTAAAAACAGTAGTTTGGCTTTTTGCCACAAACCAGCCGCAACTCAGCATGGTGCTGGTTGTGTCCAACCAGCGCTGGTCTTCCGTTGCGACCGGCGGTGACGTCACACACGAGCAAGAGCTACTAAGACTAAACTAAAACTAGAACTAAAATGTAACAACATAAACAAAAATTTTACAAAGAAAATTACACAGAAAGATAAATAATGAGGTAAGTATTCTGAAATTCGGCTGACTATAATTATAATAAAGTAAGTGTCGACTTATTGATTAGATGGCACTTGTATCATTTTTCATAAGTTCTTCGCCTTTTTGATGTATAAACATAAATATTCTAAGTTTAAGCCTAAAACAGTTTAAATTTTGCAGGTTCCTAATTGGTGGCGGAATGTTATTCCAACACTTCGACGCAGCGTAACGACGTTTGTTCATACGGCGGCGACCAATTAAAACCAGGAGATGTTATTGTAAAATATTTAGTTTAATCTTAATTTTTAACCGACTTCATTAAATGAGCAAGTTCTCAATTCGGCTCTATGGTTTTTTGTTCCATCTTCATTTTCTTTATGTTTATGTTTAAAACGTTGATGATGAATCAACGTTTTTCTTATATTTTTCAGTTTTTAAAGTCTTTATATACCAATAAAACATAATACAACAATTATAATGCGGTATTGCTAAATTAACCATAAATATTTCATAACGTCATATTTTTTATACTAGCTCTTTATAGAAATATACTTCAACCTTTGTTACATCTGTTCAATACATTTCATCCAATATACTAGCAAATGGGCTGAAATGTAGCCGTATCTTCTAGTCGATGTATCGGTACGAATATACGATACATGTATCGTAAAAAGCGGGCGATCAACCGTGAAACTAGATAACGCCTCCATCGCCGCAGTATGCGATGTTTTATTATCTACATATATATGTAGTGCGTGTGTAAAAAATCGCTTATTGGAGATATTGTGTACGCAGAATTTATGATAACCAATGTTAGCAACGGACGACACGGTCAGTTTTCGGATGGGTGACCGCTGATGACTTTTAAGTGTAACTGAGCGCTACCGGGACTCGGATGACATGTTAATTTGTAGGCATTTGTAGTTTTTATTATTTATAAAAACCGATGAGTCATGTCGGAGGCCATCAGGTAGTCTGAAAACTAAGGCCATTCGGCCTTTATTATAATTTATTACTTCAGATATCAGGAATCAGAAATCAGAAACGTTTATTCGCTACTTTTTAGCGGGTTGTTTTAAACGGCTGGTTAACATAACATACGGGCGTCAAATTATAACCGTTAAATAAATTTAGTTCCTACAGAAAAAACCCGTTGTCAAAGTCATTTTCGTTTTACTCGTAGTATCCACTATTTAACGCAGTTGTTTGATAATAAAATAACGCTTCGTGCCCAAAGCACAGGTTACTGTAATCGTTATGTTTTAACGTACGAAACTCGCTCAGACATGACATTCACATATTTAACATAAAATTTGGTAAATTCTATAGATCAGTACACTTCGTAAAATGTCACCCTTGATTGGTTGGCAGCGGATTCTATATATAGAACCTATAAACTAAATAATACGAAATTACGTCTTAATACAAAAAGATAAACATCTGTTGAGGAAAATACTCACTTGTTTTAAACAAGTTACATAAAACAAGTGTGCATTATTATTGTTATCATTTTTTGTCTAAAGCGTGCTTAAATCTTTTGTGCTTAAACTCTTTTAATCTCACCACTCTTGATAGAGTACTCGTGGTCAATAACATGGTGGGTCTTCATCGTCGTCAGTCTCCCGGTGGCGATGGCTACTGTTCTCGCAATGCTTCTGCAATTTGGCCGATTTATTGCATTACTCCGTCGTGGACGCCTTAATTGCTGTTTTGATGAGATCCGTCCAGCGTGTAAGAGAAAGTTCTCTACCTCTTTTTCCTGGTAACACTAGCTTTTGTGGTAATACTAATCAATAATCAGTGTTCCCACAAAAGATTTCAGCACGCATTTTTCAAGCTGATTGTCATTATTTAAAGATTAAACACGACCCTTAGCAATAAACGTTAAATAGCCTTGAAATAGTTTTACAGCTTTTTCTTTCTTTTACATTTTTAAACTCGGTTGAAAATTACAAAACACTACATTAATATTCCGAGGTCAATAATTTTGTATAATCTTTAGATAATGAAAATCAAACACCATAACGCACCTCACGCCAACTTCTCTCTCAAATGATGGATGCATTCAGAATTGATGTAACCGCGGGTCCGCTGTCCACTCGGTGCATTAGTAACGGGACACCCTGTACCATCCATCTTAGGGGTGTTTGCTTTGCATTAACTTGAATAACGCTGAATTACGAGCGCAAATACAGATGAAATTGCACTAAATACGAAGTTGCTTTGTGTCTATCGGTGTCCGCTTCTTACCTATTATTAACCAACAGACGAAAAGAGAATCCTTTCGTATTTATTAAGAACTAGCAGCTATCAGCCACTTTGTTCGCGTTTATCAAAAAAAAATTGAATCCAAAAATTTTCCAAAAAAATTTTTACATTATGATCAGTTCAGCCATTCAACCGTAAAATGCTTACAAACAGACAGAATTACTTTCGATTTTAAAATATTAGGATGGATATAAATACTGTGTGCTAATCCGGATCTGCTGCCAGGGAAATTAAGGATAATAATTATAGTGTGTATATTATAATATAATAATTGACCCACAGTTAAAAGGTATCATATGTGCTATTCGAGACTATAATCTGTCTTTGTGCCAAATTTTATCCAGACCCGTTCGTCCGTTCTGGCGTAACTGACTAACAAGCATCCATCCATCCAAACGCAGCTCGATGTCTGTTCACAATTTTCAAAGTCTAAGTCGAAATGATTTTATTCAATTTAGGTATCAAAGATACACTTATGCACGTCAAAGTTATTTAAATAGACTCGACCGCCTTGTTCGGATAAAGAGCCTCTACTCAGAAGAACAGGCAAGAAACTGAGGGGCATTATTTTTTCAAATAATAAATAAATTACAGTCTCACAAATTTTGGCTTACAACTAGGTAATATCTATAAATACTAGTGGCTACTTCGCGGAAGTGGAAGTCTCCAGACATCTTTGTCTTCTAAATAACTAAACAAAAACGAATCTTCTAAATTTTACAAGTAAATCTTAGTTTACTAGCATAACCGTATCCTCCAGTCGATACTGTGGCCCTATTCGGAGATTTGAGATTTTCATCTCACCTTTTGTCGTCCTTGTTGCTCTCGTTTGAAACTTCATAGATGGGAGAGTGACCGAGATAAAATCTCATCTCATCTCACGCGCAGGAATAGGCCCCCTGATGATGCGCACCTCACAGTTATAACAGGGTTTTTATAATATAAACACACCTGGGTTTTTAAGACGAATATACACCTCCATCCAGCCGTTTGGAAGATACGAGGCAATAAAGTTTAAAAAAATGTACTTACAAGAGACGCGTGAAGAACACAACCTTTCTTGGCAGTCGGGTCATAAAAAATACTGTATTACGGAAGTTCGAAGTATGAAATCTTGATGTCCGCTATTATACAACGTTATTATTATAGACGCTTTGCATTCTCGCCGAATTTGAAGAGGTAGTTACTCGTTGGACCGACTTCATTAAAAAGCCACGCAGACTACCATGGTGCAGTGTGCTCGCAATGCAGCCAACCGCCGGTTATGGAGAGGAATTGCGAGAAGAGCGGCAGCCTTGTAGAGGGAAGAAGACAGCGAGGAACCTTGTACCATTTGCACAACCACGACCACTCTGCTAAGAGTGCACGACTAAGAAGAAGAGTTATACTACAGCTGAAAAAAACACCTGTTTCATATATTATGTCGACGATGAACGAATTTTTGCGAACGAACAGCTGTTATTATTTTTTACGTGACAACGTCTAATAAATCAATGAATGCCACTGCAAGCACGAAAAAGGATGACTCGTTGTCCCGTTACGCTCATTATAACGTTACGATCGGAGCGAGAGCGCTACACGAGCGAGCAAAAGAGACGATTGGCTCAAGCGTTCGGCTTGCGCCGCATCTATCTCTCTTCCACTCTTCTTTTGTTATGACGTTGTCACGTTAAACTATCGTCCGTAAACCAACTTTACAGACAACTAATTTTTTTCCATTTTCAGGCTGCCCCGTAGTTTATTCGTGGTCTGCTAGTATAGTATAACTACCTTTACAAATTCGGCGGGAATGCAAAACAGCACCTTATACATATATGACGTGTATGTACGAATATCAGTCTCTGACACCCATGACTCAGTACAGGTATTGCTTAGTAATGGGGTCTGACGAGCGTGTGTTCAAAAATAACCCGAGTATTTACAAATAAATAAATGGGACATTTTCACACACGCTACACGGTCGCCTGACCCCAAACTAAACAAAGCTTGTACTATATCTGCCAGGGACTGAAATAGAAAAAAATATAAATGTTTTAAAAACATACTAAAATAGATATTAACACCCAGACTTACAACAAACACATTTTATGTTCTTTGCACAAAAGTTTTTGCCCTAGGTGGGAATCGAACCCACGCCCCCAGTCTCAAAAAGCAGGTTCACTACCAACTGAGCCCTCGAGGCATTTAAAACACAATTTCATAAAAAGAGCTGTCAAAACTACGAATAGAAACTCGTAGTGACCTATTTAGTTGTATCAAATTTTCTCCGCTATCCTTTCAGACCTCACTTTTCAATAAAATGATGACCTCTGAGTAAGAATATAGTAAGCCGAAAAGGCCGGTGCAGGCGATACAGGGCCCTATCATAATAGGGGCCGGCGGAAATTGAACGGCCTTTACCCTTCTGATATACGACACACCCTCAACGGTTGATGACACAATGTACGAGGCGCTGTTAGGTTTTTGTTTGATAATATTTGATGAAATTTGAATAAGATTAATTTTTCACTTTCGACCATGCGAGCGTTAGCAGGCGTAAATATATTTTTTGCCTTCTAAAAAAAAATGATCGCAATTTTGAAAGATTTTCAAAAACTGACTCCTCGGAAAAAAATTATTATAATCATTAAACCTGCTCAAATAATTTCACGAGGATCGGTTGAGGAATACGATCCGTAGAAGAGACAGACGTCGGCCCCGAGGTCTCCAGCTCAGAGCGACTAGTTAATTTTTGGTCAGGATTTCTAGTGCAATCCTGTCATTTTAATATTGTCGTTATACATTAGGCAGTTGTCCGACCGCCAGCGATGAGCGATTAATAAAAAACATTCGCCCGGGGATTTCACGTGTGTTTTACACTATCCAATTTGCAGTATGCTAGCTTAGTGTGGCTAAGCTCGTACAGAAGAAAAAAAATGGATTGTTAACTGTCTAATTCAAAATCGTTAAATTGTTGTCAAATTGTTAACAGCCACTACACTAACTAATTTTAGCACGATGGCTTAGTTAGCGTACTGTAAATTGAAAAATGTAATGACCGCTTTGGTACATTTATTTTCACGATACTCGTTCATCGCCGACGGTCGGACGACTGCCTTATCCAGTAGCGGATTTACAGTCTTGGCCGCCCTAGGCCGCGTAGTACCAGCCGTCTCTAACTCAGCTCCCAGCATCCATTCATTCGCAGCGTCTAGCATTTCCCTCCCCCTATCTCTTAAAAATAAACTGATAACTTTTTTTCCTGTCCGGGCGCTGTACGGCCCGGCCCGCGAGCTATCCTACCTCCGACGGGTAAGCGTCAGAGACCTCACCGTCAGAGAACTGATAACTTATTGGTTGTATAGTGAGATTGGTACAGAACTCTCGGTGTGAGATTTTTAGCCGCCCTAAAATGTGGCCGCCCTAGGTCTGGGCCTATCGGGCCTTTGAGGAAATCTAGCACTGGCCTTATCATGCTATAGGTAGGAAACGAGTTGGAAATGTTCGGGTGATGGTTAGCGATCACTGTCACCTGTGGATACTTGTCACCATAAGCAACGTGAATGGATTGCCCGTGTTTCAAAACTTTTTGATTATAATTATCCGAACAGATTGAAAACTGTAAGCCACGCCACTGTTTGATACCATGCCACCATTTTGGATAACATACATATCGTACGTCCATAATTATCGTCATGCCTTTCCCCTTTAACCTTTTCCTTTTTTCCTTTAATTTGTTTATGTGGACCAATTATACATTGACAATGATGAAAGTTAATCAATCTATTACTATTTTTAGTAGCTTCTCTTAAGGTATCTCTACAATTTTGTGTGTATACACTTACCTTTACACCACTCTATTGCTTAGCAGGGCCCTTCAAGAATTAACACACCTGAGGCCTCGTTTCCACTTAAAAGAAAATTCTTGATAGAAATCTCCGAAATACTGTCGCAACAGTAGCAGATGGAAACGAAGCCTAAGTTTAGCGTCTTATAGACAGCGACACCCTTAAAACTATTATGAAAATCGTAGTAGCACACCATACCTTGATTTTAGTATCACACATAGCAATTATTGCCGTTCACTTACCATATACAGTGTTATCAGATCTCGTAGATCTGATAGTCTAACTGCTAACTACAACCGCCTAACAGCTATCACCAATTACAGGGCAAATACGGGCCAACTGCTTGCCCTCTCGGGTTAATGGTATGCTAACTGCTTTGACTATTGCTGTGATAGCTGTTTCCATATTTTGATGATTTTGTGTGTACCTATGGAATGACTGTTCTGAAATAAACTTTATTATTATTATATTATTATATATTAATATCTACAGAGTGGGTGTGCTAACACGAAAAGAAGTTATTGTTGTTGTAAAGAACCAGTTTTTAACAGACTTCCAAAAAGGGGGTGGTTCTCAGTTCGACGTCTGTTGTTTTTGTTACATTTTGTTTTGTTTATTTTACTCCGCCAATAAAATTATGAATTGGTTTTTAATTGAAGATTTTTTTGAAGATTTACTTGAAAGTAAGCCTGATTGTGTACTGTTAACATGAAATCAACTCACTACCTATTTGGCTTGACATCTACATGTTTTTTTTAACATGTAGGACTAATAGTAGTAGTAGGTAGGATATTAAATAAATAAGTAGCGCTTTAGTTGTTTATTTTGGCAGGAATTAAATGAATGAGATCTACTGCATTACCATCATAATGCCTAAGTACGGATAATTTCGTTCAACCACCACGGCTGTGAAGGCCTACCCGGTGTTCAGTTTCCTTGTTATCATTGCATGAAACACATAACATACCGTCACACCTTTACCACGAAGGGTTGGCTGAGGTGTATGACATACATACATTACCCAAACTTTGCCGGACGATATTCAGTCCCAAATGTAACAGATGGTGAGCCTATCGCCATACACCGGGCACAAATTATTAAAGCAGGTGAGATTTAATATGTACATAATTATGTTTACTATGAACATGTGCGCGCCTTCAAGGGATCGAACCCGCACCCCCTTGCTTGTTGCTTGCACCGGTTATTGAGTGGCGAGTCTTCTTCCAAGTATACTTTCGTAATTGCCTCTATTTCAATTAGTTATAATCTGTTTAATAACGCTAACAGCTGAATGGAAACAGGCTATTTTCGTCATTTAATCTCCGGATAAGCCTGTTGTCCTTGTCCAGTTTCCAGCGACGGGTTTGGACAATAGCCGAGCGGACGAGTAGGTTTGGTCTCCATTTCGTTCGGTGATATATCGATATCTAATATGTATATCTATCCAAATCCTAGCTTGCTTATTTTTAAGATTTTGTATTACAGAGCTTGGTTACTAGATAATCTGTTTTATGACCTTGAATCTTATTTTAAAATAAGAGACTTTTAAATTATTATTATTTTATATAATGATAGTATAATATGTAAGTAATATGCAATTATGCAACATAAGTATGCAATTTATTTTGTTGACATTAAGTACCTATTTATTTCATTTGACATATGTAATTACTGTTTTGACATGTATAAACTTTTGACATTTATTGAACTGTGACGTGTAACTATTGGAGTTATCAATAAATTCTGATTTCTGATTTCAACTAACTTCCAAAAAAGAGGAGGTTCTCAATTCGAGTTTGTTTTTTTTTGTTGTATGTATATTATGCGATTACTCCGCCTATAGGTAGGTCATAATATATTTTAGAGGTAATCCTATACAAAATCTATCGAAATCGGTCGATCAGTTTTTAAAATATCAACAGAAATCTAAAAATTGTTTAAATGTATGACGAATTACAGGATGGGAAGTCGATTTCTTAAGTGTTGCTTTTCATTTTATTTACCCTAACCATTAGCTCAATTTTCATGTGTCAGGTAGAATAAATACTTTTTAACTTACTTCAAATGGTCTTATTTAATTTTACCGTGTTCATGGCGAGCGGTTCAGCGCGTTGAATTGATACAGCAAACTGTTACGGCAAAACGATACGTTACAAGATTCGAATTAATCAGTCGCCAGCTTAGGCTCTCATCACACAGTCCAATTTGCTGTATGCTAACTTAGCGTGCCCGTGCGTTAGTAATAAATTGGATTGCTAACTGTCTAAAAGCCATTACACCATCCAAATTTAGCACGCTAGCTCACCTAGCGTACTGCAAATTGGATGATGTAATGGCCGCGTTACACGATCAACCGACGACGTCTGTATATTTTAAGAAGCTTCAAACTTATAAACTGGCTCGTTGTTTTGACTGTCAGTGTTGAAATTCGGCGATCCGTCCACGACAGCTATATACATACGAGTATATCTAAAATAATATTTATCCTCCATTTCAAAGCACAGGAAATTACAAACATCAGAACAACTGCGAGGGATCGAAAAAATTAAAAGCTTACGTTCGGGAGTTTTTTCAAAGGCTCAGACGATGTTTTCCCTCGATTTTCCTGTTTTGAGTAAAAATCTTTTTATTAAGTAGATATAATTTGTTTCTGTAACGTCTTCCTTATTAAATGTACATAAGGAAAGTTGCTTTATGACTACCTTTGAATAAAAAAATATATGCAAATTATCTTACTATATTTATTTTATTATTTTTCAATAAAAAATAAATAGTTATTATGCTGGTCTCAGCTGAAACGAATAGCTAAAAGAAACATAAATGACCAAAATCTAAATTCCCTAACTTTGACAGTTTTCCACAAATTGCTAGACTTTTGTAGGTAAAGTTTTATTCTTTTAATAAAATTCTTATGAACGACACGAAATATTTTAACGAGCGGAGTTAAATTGATCGTATTTTATTTAAATTACTTTTGTAAAGCCTTTTTTCTCATCTGTCTTTTGTTTTTAAAAAAGCTTTTTTATCAATTTATAAAATTAGTTTCTTTCACGTCTTAACTACTGAACCGATCATCATGAAGTTTTGCATACAGATTGTCAGAGGTACAGAAAAGGACATTGGGTACTTTTTATTCCGGAACCGTAGGCCTCTGACATATATTGCGACTTAAACATTTTTTGACTACTTCATTCAAAGACTACTCATTCATACATAGAGTAAAATTGTCTGGTAGAGCTCCTTTTAAGGCATAGTCAGTTTCTGATTAAGGAAAAACAACTAAAATAACTTACTATTAATTTATTTGCGTCTGAGTACCTAGTCCATTCAAAAAGCTCACGGCCGTTATCCAAGCGCACACATTATGGAATACTTATTCAAACATTTCATACAACCTTCCGCGCCATTGCTCCCGAACTGCGGGGGAGTATAAAATAATATTCTATCAAATAATATATTATTTCTATCAAATACGCGTCGTTCAGTGCTCGCACAATTTCTCTGCGTTTGATGTGACTTCGGCTGCCTGATGGAGCGGCAAATAACAGCAATATTCGGTTCCAAATAGATTTTTTGATGATCAGAAGTCTACTGTTTCCATACTCAGAGAGCAGGATTTCTTATTAATATTTTGTTATAGGAACTTGAGAAACTCCCATTAGATATTTAAAATATGTATGTCACTAATATTTAAGCGTTTTTGAATAATGCGCGTTTTACAATATAATTATTATAATTATAAAAAATATATAAATTATAAATTCACCGTCTTATAGCTTATTCCCACGTCCTGCAAGCTTGGACCTCATATATTGTCTGCTTGCGCCGTTTCTTCTTACCGATTATGAAATGACCTTTACCCGAAGGTCTTTCCGCCGAGGTACGAAGAGGTATGAAGTGTTTTAAAAGGGTATCTGCAAACCTTCCGGGTTGATAACGCATCTACAGCACTGCTAGTGGTCCATAGGTGGTGGTTACCGTTTACCATCAGGAGGGTCGTCTTCTGTTTACATCCTTGACAAAAAAAAAATGTTTTTTTTCTACGAAAATGCTTAAATTAAATGTTTTACTATTATAATCGTTCAATTAAGATAAATGCTCTATCAATAAAATCACTATGAAAACTACACCTACCGCAGAATTTCTATCAGATTTCAGACACGAAAAGATCACGGGCCCTATTCCTAATAATTCAAGATATTTTCTGGTCTTTGTCTCTTTCGTTTGAAAAGCCATAGGAGTGAAAGTGATGACCAGATCTCATCTCACGCATCAAGAATAGGGGCCTGTTTAGTTTCGAAACACGTGCAAATCTAAATGAGCAGTAACTATTTGTATACAAACGACTTATAGAACATCTTCTTGATTTCTAATTACATTTTGACAGGCTCTCGGTTCTTTGAGTCTCACAGATCCTCTCTGATCCAAATTTGATTACAGCTCTCTCGAGGACAACATAATTAATTGATACCTTATTAAATAAAGGCTTTTAATCTTTATTGAGATGGACTTTTCAAAATTTATTTCTTTGTTAATTAGAGTGAGCTTCGCGAATTGGAAGTCATTTTGGATTAAATTGAATTGCCTATTGCTTTTTGAGACAACATCTTGCGTATCTCCTTTGATTTTAATTTTGAGTGACGTCGTCTTCACCTTGAAGACGGTGAAAATTGAACCTTATTGGAAATCATTTATAACGTATTTATTATTCGTAGAGAATTTATATAAGTTATTAGCTGCGCCCCGCGGTTTCACCCGCGGTTCCAAAGGAACCTTTTATTTTTTTGGAACTAAAAACACCTCCTTAATCTAGCGACTGAATACATAATTATGATCATTGAAAAAGTTTGTTTAAAAAAAATTCACATTCTTCATCTCAAGAAAATCTAGTCATGTAACAGGAAAATCTCGCCCATTGACCTAGATAGCTGGCGATAATCACCAGACTCATTTTACTCATCTAACCCGTAGTACACATCACATAAATCACCGCTGCATTCTCGGCTGAATAGACTTGGCTACAATGGCGCAGGCCGGGAGCAATATGGCTGTACAGTGGCTCCATAGTGGCTGTATAACTTATGATTTATGACTATGGATGCGGGATTATCCGGTAATAGAGCGACGGTCGACTGGCCTTGGAATGGTTAGCTTGATAGCTGGATAAGAGTTGGGAATTCGTGTTCCCTGCTCAGTTCTTGCTGTGCGTTAAGTGTAAAAATATGGAGGAAGGTTTTGTTGAAATAAATATAGCTATAGGTATAGCTACGTATTAAAAATGTAGAGACATGATATAATAACATACTCTGCCAGGTATATAATTGAGAAACACGTCGTGACGTCAAACGATGTTTAAGCGAGACAGAAATAAGTAATTTACAACAAGTTCGAAAGAGGCGGATGAGGATGACGTCACTGTGTGTTGGCTGAATGCTAGACTTTGATTTTTTAGATCATGGGTAGAGGAAAGGGTTGGTATATTGATATGTGGGGGTTGACAGGTATACCTAAATGGTAGTAGAATAATGACTTACTTGCTGTGCCCCTCCAGTTTCACCGGTGGTCGTTATTTTTTCGGGATAAAAAGTACCCAATGTCCTTTAGTGTTCTCCTGACAACGTGTACGCAAAATTTCATTATGATCGATTGAGTAGTTAAGGCGTCAACGCGTAGCAAACGAACAAAGCCGCTTTTGCATTTACAGTAATAGTAAGGAGTACATTTAGTAAGGATACCTACATTTTATTTTTTACTTAATATCAAGTGGTATTATTTTCTAGTGTTGAGCCAGTGTGATATCCGTTTATATTTATGGGTTTACGACAGATATAAGGATTTTTTTATACTTAGCTGTGGATAAGATTTTTAAAAAGTTCACATATAGTAAAAGCCAAGAATATTTTTTTATAACACTCGCCGACAAATAGTAAAAACTATGAATACTATAACCGTAACGCTGGGAAGCGTCACAGTAAATCGTAAGTAACGGTTATTCTAAGCATTAAGCGCCAGTGTGTTCGCTCCTTTATAGTCCATTTCATGAAACAGTGTTTATGTGTACTACCACCCTTGTTTTTATTCCAAAAGAAATAAATACAAAATCTTTGTTTAGGGTTCCGTACCCAAAGGGCAAAACTAAAACCCGGCTGCAAAATATTGTACTCTATGTCACTTCCACTATCAAGACGATTCGAATGACACCTCACATGGCGAAATACATCAAGCTGTTTAAGAGCGTGCCACAGAAACCTCATACATACATATGTACATACCTACCCACAATCATACATACATAAACACATACACTCGAAAAACATATTGTGCAGTCGGGTAAAAAACGAACAAACTCACAAACTTTCATAGCATACATATCGTCACGCCTTTCCTCCGAAGGGGCTGGCAGAGGTGTACAAACCCACACTTCACCGGACGATATTTAGTCCCAGATGTGACAGGGGGCGAGCCTGTCGCCATACACCGGGCTCCAGTTACGTAGCAGATGATATACACTACAAACTTTCGTATAAATAATATTAGTTTCCTTAGGATGAGCAAAATATAATAACCCTTGTAAACGTTAAAATAAATAGAATTAAAAAGAAAAAAAAAAAGAAAAACATAGTTTGCGTAAAACACACATCTCACTACAAAATGAAATATTCCCTCCACCGTAGCCCTCGTCCCATAAATCCCGCCGCATTGTTAGGTTCTAACGACGCGCCTATACTCGACTACTCGTACAACATATAAAACACTATCGTCCAAATAAATTCAACAAATTGAGACTTTACACCCCGCGGCGGCGTATTTACAAACACCGTTCTTCTCCAACGCATGGGAGAGCGATTTTTGCGGTGCCGGAGATATTGTTTTAAGTAGATATAATAGAGTTAAGTATAACACAAGGAAAATTCAAATCTCATGTGAAAACTACGTTAAAGAAAAGAGGATAATTATTACGAGTATAAGGTTAACAATTATTTAGAAGACAAAGATTTCTGGAGTCTTCCACTTCCGCCAAGGAGCCACTAGTACATAAATATATTACCTTGTTATGTTAAATATTACGTTGTAAAATTTGTGAGACAGTAATTTGTTTATTTTTTTAAGAAAAAAAATTCCCTCTACTTTCTTGTCTGTTCTTTTGAGTAGTGGCTCTTTTTTCGAACCAGGCGGTCGGGTCTATTACGAGTATAGAACTTTGTCGTTCATAAGGGTATCTTTGATACCCAATTGAATAAAATATTTTGACTTTGAATTTAACTTTGACGGATAAGTTTTTTTTTAATTTATTATACTTATAGTTTATCATACACTAACTGCACCCCGCGGCTTCACTCACAATTTTTCTTTTTCGAAATGAAACTTATGCCCTTTTCTGTATTACTGACAACGTGTATTAACATAACAAAAATAATTGATGATCGGTTGCAACTCGGTCAAGTAGCAACCGATCATCATATTCTTTAAGACATGAAAGCGTAACAAGCACACAGCTAAACATAATTATTCTAAGCGAAACGATTCTAAAAAGTGTAACAACTATTAGGAGAAGAAAAAAAAGTCTACAGTTATGTGCGAACATTGTACTGAAATTCCGTATTAAAACTCATTGGGGGTTCAAATTTCCGTAAATTATTTTCCTGAAATCTGTGCTGAAAAAAAAAACAGAAGAAACTCATTCAACCACAGAATACTTCCTATTACAACCAACAATGCATACAACATAATAAAAGTAGAAGACAAACAAAATGTACGCACTTGTTTAAAGATGCAGGAAAAGTATTTGTGAGAATGTTTAAAAAGATTTTTGCCAAGTACTTTCTACGTTGAGTTATATCCACGTCTCCAGGCTCACGGTCCAGCGCCGCTGCAGTACAATTTATTCATTGGTCGTCGGCCGTCCGCGATTTACGACGCGCGATATCGCCCCCGACGCGACGCGACGCAACGCGACATGATGCATCGATTTGCATTACGCCTCTGAGACATAGGAGATTGTATTGTGTCAAAGATGGAGATTTTTCAAATAAGTAATAAATAACGGCTTTAGAACCGTTTTCGATCAAGCCAGCCTTTTTGGCGATCTTACTGAAAAGGTCGAGATGTGTATGCGCCCTACTGAATTCTCCCTATTACGAGTACATTAGATGTCCGTATGGTTTATTTAAATTACTAATAAAAAGTCAATTTACATTTTACCTACATTTCTGAAAAACTAATCTTTGTTGTCATTGAGTTTAAAAAAATTATTGCTTTAGATTTGTTTCGGGGTAAATTTTTACTAAAAAAATAAATTGGATTCTGAATTTAGGTTATTCATTTATCATGCTTTGCATTCCTAAGGATCTCACAGGAAGTGAAAACTGACTCAAAATAGTCTAACCTAGTCTAGTCTAGTTTGTAATCCACAAAGATCACCTTATTGGTCAACACATAATCTCCTTCTCAGGTCTTAGTGTTTCCATTTTTCCCCTACACAAGTTACAACTGTCTACTTGTTCCACTAACATCGCAGAGAGGGTCAAAAAACTCTCCAAAAACAATCAAGAAAATCGCCACTCCAGATTCATCAGTCGATAACTCATATCAGGGAACAAAGCGACCAGCTCCCTCGGGAACGAACATAAATCGGGATCGGAACACGCCCCCGGTCTAGTGAGATGGGTCTACCGCCACGCCTTCTAATAATACAACCAGGATTAGATATCTTGCGAAATGGCTTCAGAATGCTTTACTTACTTATGTATTTTGCGAGAATCATCTCGGTTTTCATACATTCAGGTCTCAAGTCTAGCTCATTTACCTTAGATGTCAGCCAAAGCTCTGAATTTTCCAAACAAACGCGATGGTAGAATTTCTCTAACTTGTCTCTCATGTCACGACACATTCTGCGAGTCCCAGTGCAATCACACTACTCTGCTAACTCTCTGATTGCCGGTTTTGTATCGGCTCCCAGCTCACGCCGGGTTGTACACCAATCAATATACTTAATAAACTCTTAGTTCGGTACGGCTTTTACCACAGAGCAGTAAATACAGCTAGAGTTGTTAGTAACTATACATTTTTATTACAAACTAGTGTTTTGCGTGACTGTGTCGTGGGTGTTTTAGTAGGGAGGGGCCAGGGTCAAATACTTTAAAACCTTGAATAAAAAGGTGAAACAGTTGAAATTAAGTTGAAAATTACTGGACATAAGCTGATGATGATTAAGTTGGAATTCCATAATTGAGGAGTAAGACCGAAGAGTAAGGGCTAAAGGCTAAAGTCAGATGGGGGCCAGTCATCCATCACATAGAAAATGTAATGAAGCTAGCTAAAGTCAGATGGGGGCCAGTCATCCATCACATAGAAAATGTAATGAAGCTAGCTAAAGTCAGATGGGGGCCAGTCATCCATCACATAGAAAATGTAATGAAGCTAGCTAAAGTCAGATGGGGGCCAGTCATCCATCACATAGAAAATGTAATGAAGCTAGCTAAAGTCAGATGGGGGCCAGTCATCCATCACATAGAAAATGTAATGAAGCTAGCTAAAGTCAGATGGGGGCCAGTCATCCATCACATAGAAAATGTAATGAAGCTAGCTAAAGTCAGATGGGGGCCAGTCATCCATCACATAGAAAATGTAATGAAGCTAGCTAAAGTCAGATGGGGGCCAGTCATCCATCACATAGAAAATGTAATGAAGCTAGCTAAAGTCAGATGGGGGCCAGTCATCCATCACATAGAAAATGTAATGAAGCTAGCTAAAGTCAGATGGGGGCCAGTCATCCATCACATAGAAAATGTAATGAAGCTAGCTAAAGTCAGATGGGGGCCAGTCATCCATCACATAGAAAATGTAATGAAGCTAGCTAAAGTCAGATGGGGGCCAGTCATCCATCACATAGAAAATGTAATGAAGCTAGCTAAAGTCAGATGGGGGCCAGTCATCCATCACATAGAAAATGTAATGAAGCTAGCTAAAGTCAGATGGGGGCCAGTCATCCATCACATAGAAAATGTAATGAAGCTAGCTAAAGTCAGATGGGGGCCAGTCATCCATCACATAGAAAATGTAATGAAGCTAGCTAAAGTCAGATGGGGGCCAGTCATCCATCACATAGAAAATGTAATGAAGCTAGCTAAAGTCAGATGGGGGCCAGTCATCCATCACATAGAAAATGTAATGAAGCTAGCTAAAGTCAGATGGGGGCCAGTCATCCATCACATAGAAAATGTAATGAAGCTAGCTAAAGTCAGATGGGGGCCAGTCATCCATCACATAGAAAATGTAATGAAGCTAGCTAAAGTCAGATGGGGGCCAGTCATCCATCACATAGAAAATGTAATGAAGCTAGCTAAAGTCAGATGGGGGCCAGTCATCCATCACATAGAAAATGTAATGAAGCTAGCTAAAGTCAGATGGGGGCCAGTCATCCATCACATAGAAAATGTAATGAAGCTAGCTAAAGTCAGATGGGGGCCAGTCATCCATCACATAGAAAATGTAATGAAGCTAGCTAAAGTCAGATGGGGGCCAGTCATCCATCACATAGAAAATGTAATGAAGCTAGCTAAAGTCAGATGGGGGCCAGTCATCCATCACATAGAAAATGTAATGAAGCTAGCTAAAGTCAGATGGGGGCCAGTCATCCATCACATAGAAAATGTAATGAAGCTAGCTAAAGTCAGATGGGGGCCAGTCATCCATCACATAGAAAATGTAATGAAGCTAGCTAAAGTCAGATGGGGGCCAGTCATCCATCACATAGAAAATGTAATGAAGCTAGCTAAAGTCAGATGGGGGCCAGTCATCCATCACATAGAAAATGTAATGAAGCTAGCTAAAGTCAGATGGGGGCCAGTCATCCATCACATAGAAAATGTAATGAAGCTAGCTAAAGTCAGATGGGGGCCAGTCATCCATCACATAGAAAATGTAATGAAGCTAGCTAAAGTCAGATGGGGGCCAGTCATCCATCACATAGAAAATGTAATGAAGCTAGCTAAAGTCAGATGGGGGCCAGTCATCCATCACATAGAAAATGTAATGAAGCTAGCTAAAGTCAGATGGGGGCCAGTCATCCATCACATAGAAAATGTAATGAAGCTAGCTAAAGTCAGATGGGGGCCAGTCATCCATCACATAGAAAATGTAATGAAGCTAGCTAAAGTCAGATGGGGGCCAGTCATCCATCACATAGAAAATGTAATGAAGCTAGCTAAAGTCAGATGGGGGCCAGTCATCCATCACATAGAAAATGTAATGAAGCTAGCTGTTACTCGCGATTTCGTTCGCATTTATTCAGAAAATGGTATCCAAAAACCTTCCTTGTGATTTAAGATATTAATAAATACTAGCTGCGCCCTGCGGTTTCACCCGCCGTTAAAAGGTATCCTATGTGTTATTCTAGACTATAATCTATCTCTGTGCCAAATTTCATCCAGCTCTGTTCAGCCGTTCTGGCGTGAAAGAGTAACAAACATCCATCCATCCATTCTTACAAACTTTCGCGTTTATAATATTAGTAGGATCATCAAGATCCGTTCAGCCGTTTAGCCGTGAATAGCCTAGAAACAATCAGACAGACAGACAGTTGCTTTTGATTTTATAACAAGTAAGGATAAATGTATTTTAAAAGTAAAAATCTGACTAATGAGCTGCTGATGAAGATAATGTAAAATGTTCATGAGCGGGTATTAAAATTGAAGTAGTCCGGGTACTACTCTCTCCGTAATCCCATAGTGGTGGAATATAAGAGCAGTAAAATATCAGGGCGATTAATTAAGCGGTGTTGCTCAAGACCCAGACCCAACAGCTCAAAACTTAGAAAGATTTCAGACGATTTAAAAAAAAGGTAAGTACTTTAATGAACCCTTTATTTACTTGTTTATTTGTTTACAGAAAATAATGTGGCATAGGTTCTTCCTCCAAAACTTGTATGTGAAACCAAAACGAGAGGTCAAAAGAAAAAGGCATTTGGTTCAAAACAATCCAGTCACAGCCTCTAAACTTCCCTTGGATAGATAGTAGCCAGCTATGTAGGCAGGACTTAGTCCTCCTGCTGCGGCTCCGTTCCGGACACATTCCGTTGAATATGTTTGCCCACCTCATGCGCAAAGTGGAGTCTCCGCTTTGCCCCGACTGTCCGAGAGTGGAAGATGCCTACCATATTCTGATGGAATGTGTTCGAAACGACGTTCCCAGACGACTTTTGTTCCACGACAGTTCCATTGGATTATGTAACTCATTTCTTGCTCACCCAACAGCGAATGCCGTGAAAGGGGTACTAGACATGGTAAAATGCGGTTTGTCTAACAGAACGAACCTTGACTGATAATATATTAAGGTATTGTTTTTTTTTAATTATTATAGGTACCAATTCGTTTGTTACTATTAGCGTGACATATTCGCTACGCGAAAAAACGCTTAAAAAAAAGATTTAAAAAAAAAAAGGCGTATGTTTATAAATCACTTTCAATGTCGGTACTTGTTTCACTCTTTCCAACTGCACAATGCATCCGTAAGTAGTTTTATTTGGTTCGTTAGTTAATTCCTCTTGTTACCTGCATGATTGTTTGCGTGGGTACGTCGTGGACTCGTGGAATTGCGACGACGATTCCAAAATGGTAAGACTATGGCATTTTGGGTTACCGTTGATTGGACAGGCCGTATAAACGATCAAACACTTGTGGGTAAATGTAGTTGGGAATAATATTGTTGTGAGCCAAGGATTAGAGTAAAAGTAATAACATTGCAATAAGATGCTCTTGCGGTGTACCATAACATACATACATATCGTCACGCCTTTCCCTCGAGGGGGCTGGCAGAGGTGTAATACAACACCCACATTTCGCCGGACAATATTCAGTCCCAAACGTGACAGGGGGCGAGCCTGTCGCCATACACCGGGCTCCAGTCATGTAGCAGATGACATACAATACGCACATATGTTCACACAATGAACAAATTGGTGCGTGCCGTCGGCTGGGTTCGAACCCGCTCACTCTGGCTTGAGAGGCGGACCTTCTCCCAACTAGGCTGTCATCGTTCTTGTGTACAATAACATCGTGAAAAAACCGGCATGTCCTAGAAAAATAATTTGAAAGACATGTGACATCCGCCAACCCGCACTGAGCCAGCGCGAGGTGGATAATATATCAGTCACCCTCGATGCATGATCCATAAAAACAAGGTCTAGCATTCAGCAAACACGTAATGACGCCATCGTCATCCATCTCTTTCGAACTTGTTGTAAATGACTTATTTCGGTCTTGCCTAAGCATCGATTGACGTCACCAGGTGTTGCTGAATATACATTAGTCGTACTAATATTATAACCGTGAAAATTTGTAAGAATGGTTGGATGGATGGATGGATGTTTGTTACTCTTTCACGCCAGAACGGCTGCACAGAACTGGATGAAATTTGGCACAGAGATAGATTATTATAGTCTAGAATAGCACATAGGATACTTTTTAACCGCGGGTGAAACCGCGGGGCGCAGCTTGTATACCATATATTAGTATTCTTAATGTAGGTTGGGTCGGTGTCCCTGCAGGAAGACGTGAAAAACTGTAATAATGATGATGAATAATGTACAGAGTGGGATACACAGGCTCCCAAATATGCTATATTCCCGTATATTAGCCACGAGCGCAGATGCAATCGATCGGACGCTACATAATAATCATCTCTGGTAGATGTTACGAGGCGAATGATATCCCACTATGCGCTTTACTGCATAAGAGTACACACTCAGTGTGTAGAACACAATTCTATAAAGCACATAATTTTACAAAACATATTGGTATAAGATATTGAAGATAAAGCCATGAGCCATGTCACTTTTCCTAGGTTTCCTAATCACTTTTGTTTGTTTTATTAAAAGTATTAAAAGTATTTCCCATATCGTTGAAATCAGCCCCCGCAATTAAGCTAGGGGGTGAGCCTGTGATCGATATTCCATCGTATAGAGACAGTTTATTCTCCGTCCTGTGTGCACTTCAAATATTTACCAACCGCGAGAAACGGCCCTGTTGTGCATGGGGCCGGCAAGTTAGCGGTTTTAAAAGAAAAGTGCTTTTTGCCATTTTATTGTTACAATGATAAGTTTGACAAAAAAAAGAAAATGAAAGATAAAGATTGTGGTCTACCAATATTATAGAAATTTTGAAAAGCAAAGAGCATGAAAAACTATTTGTACATTAACTTACTTATTTATGTAAACACTCGTTTACTCATTTATCGAGCAAGCAAACTGAGGTCTCATAGTCTACTGAGACAAATCAACTACATACACATTTGTTTGTTCGTCGATATTTGAGTCCCGTTTATCTAATCTTCATAAAACTTTGCAGATAGGTGGTAGTTTTCGCATCGAACTGCAAACTTACGATCCTTGACTAGTTCTGAAGATTGATAAGTCGATTTGACTCTTACACGCTAAAATTTATGTTTGTATCAGATTGAAACATATAATTTTTAGCAATTTAAAAAAAAAATATGTTTGTATCAGATGCAAACAAAATTTATAGCGTATAACAGTCAAATCGATTTATCAATCATCAAAACTAGTCAAAGATCGTAAGTTTGCAGTTCGATGCGAAAAGTACCATTAATGTAATATTATGTTAATAAGCATAATATAAACAAGGGTTGGAATGATTTCGGAACGTGTCCGCGTATGTCGTGGCCCCAATCACAAGTGATTCCTAAGTCGACTCGTTACGTGGATGTAGCAGTCCTCGACTAACGGCGAGCGCTTATGAGTTATTCCGCAAAATTACACACGCAGCTCTACTCAAATGGTTTGTGGAAACTTAGGGTGCCTCTAGACGGGCCATATTTTATTGCAATAGTGGCCTAGCAATACTCGCAATATTGCCGACTGTAGCCCGACCATCGTTTGTCAGCTATGCTAGAACGAAACGGCAGTTGAGTGAGGCGCTACAAGTGCGCTACTGCTCAGACCCGTCTTCGGAACGGTTACACCGGACTACATCCCGAAACACATAAAATATTGCCGGGCTACTACCTATTTCATTAAAAATATGGCCCGTCTAGGAGTACCCTTAGATATACGAAGATATATTTGATTTAAATCTGTGAGTAAATGGTCATACGAATCCTTAGAGCGTAAAAAATAACACTCATACCATTCAAGAAAGATATTACGAGATCTTTGATTCCATTCTTTTTGTTCTAATCAAAGTTAGAGTATTTGGGAATGTTAATTTCATTCACTTAGAAAAGAAAAACAAAGTAATTTAAATTCCTAGCGTCTCGTCGCCACTATTTTTGTTAGTAGTTCGCAAATTTAATTTGAAAAGTTAGGCAGGATTTTTATTTAAAACAAATAATTAACTTAGATGAATTTAAAAACCTGACTACGTGAGCGGTGTCGCTTTGAGACAGGACGGCAGGTGACCTACAGGAAGACGCAGAACACAGATAGCAGTCTCTGGAAAAGTCAAATGAGCTTGAATGGCGTTTAGACAGCATGTCATTTTGAGAACATGACGTTATGTGCAGAGGGGCGTGATTACAAAAAATCTAACACCAATTAAATTAATATCTGGACCAATACAAATAGGCTTTGGGTGGCGGTGATGAACTCTAGAAATACTTATTAGGAGGCGACTAGCTGTTACCCGCCACTTTGTTCGCGTTTACTCAAAAATTGTATCCAAAAACCTTCCTTGTGGTATACTGTAACTAATTATCAAATTTTATTAAGATCCATTCAGCCGTGTAGCCGTGAAAAGCCTACAAATAGACCGAGAGACAGAGTTATTTTCGATTTTATATTATGAGTATAAATGGATTATAATTATGTTGACTTCATTTGTGTTAAAAACATAGTTCGCTGCAAACATTTATTTTAGTTTCTCCGTATTGTCTTGCCTTGTTATTACTGCTGCTTTGAAACGATGACGATAATTACAAGTTTCTAATCGTAAGTAATTCTAATAGATCACGATTGATTGAAGTAGACGCGGCGGCGGAACATCAAAGGATTCTGACATTTCTAACTCATGTACTTACTCACTAGTGTACTACAAACATCTGCTCTGGAATTTATTGAGACTTAATTACACCTGAAGACGAACTAAGGTATGTAAATATAAATGTACCTAATTGCAAATTATTAAAAAACTAAATTGGTGTAAAGTATTTATAGGATAGTTTCCTAAATAAATATGTACTTGTTTGTCATGTTTCCATAGAAATTTTTACAGCTTTTTATTGGCTTCAAAATATCAAAGTTATTAAATATCATAGTTATTAAACATAATTATTAGCATAATAGTATTAAGTAATACAATGGAATAAAGCATTTTATAATACGGAGTAATAACTAGGCACAATCCTAAAGGTGTTATGAGTTATGGAAAAAAATGGTTTTCTTTTATTTTTAAAAACATTTTCATTATTGTGGTGTAACTAAATATGTATGCTTTTCGCCATTTTTCCTTTGTCTGTACATAAGACGTAGGTTTATATCAATTTTCAAGATTCTGATTTAACAGGAAGTACCCTGTAGGTTTTGATTCCCTTGCGAGTGTCGAAAATTTTCAGCATAAACGGCTGTATCTTTTGTTTGCGTTGACTTAGAAGTTAATTTTTTTCACAGCTGCAAGGAACAGTAGACTTGAGTATTTGATATGAATTTCAGCTTGATATCTCCACGCGTTCTTGAGTAAAAGTGCCTTGACAGACAGACAGACGGATAACAAAGTGATCCTATGAGGGTTCCGTTTTTCCTTTTTAGATACGGAACCTTAAAAATTAGGCTAACAATTCAGGGCTAAATTATGAATGCCAGTGACTGGGTCTACTATGAAGTTTCAATAATTACAAGTAACTTAACCCTACGTCCTAAACTAAGTACCTACTTACAGTACAATACCTATCTAAACACTAAATCACTAACCCCCCTCTACCTGTATTCCCCTTAAATAATAATTTAAGATTTATGTTAAAAAAAGTCACGGTCCCCGGAGTCCGTGGAGTGTAATTTTTTAAATAAAAAAAAAAAAAACACTAAATCACGAGCCGTTTCAGTAATTTCTCAAGTCTACCTACTCTAATTACCGCTGCGGACAGATTCAATGCCGCCAGAGGTAAATAACAATAAGTCCGCGTGTGGGCCCGCGCCGGCGCAATTTGGTTTATGCGATCATATATCCTTGTGTAGCGAATCATGCTGCTTTGTTAACAGCTGGAAGTTATGTGTTGTAATGAAAAAAGTAATAAGACTGAGTAGGGGTTCTCACAGTGTCCGTTTTTAGGCTGTTTTTGGCTTGACTTGACTAAATCCGTCACTTTGAGGTTTGATTTGGCTTGACGGATGGTGCTGTAGAAGTAAGACTAGAAGTAGAATGGATATGTTTAGATGGAATGAAAAACATTGCGCGCGTCGAAAAAATAGTAGCTAATTATTAGCCCCCAAATGAATAAAGTAGGATAATAATGTTCGACTTTTCGTTTCTTATAGGGCGAGCGATTTTTCACTGTCTTTCACTTAAAATAATTACCATAATGTCATGAGGGTAATTATTATTAGTGATCGGTTATTTTTTATGGACGACTCTACGCTTTTGGCCACTGAGGCCTCGACAGCGTACCGGGCATTAAGCAAGCGCAGATGGAGCAGGGCCTCAAATCGCTTACGACTATGGGCGACGAGCGCAAGAGCACCTCTAAGGTACGGCCTCGGCTTGGCTGTCGCCGAGGAAAGGGCGTCGAATTCCCTGGCAGCCCATAAGGGGCTTGCTCTAGGGCCCTAATTGGGACGGTTGAAGTTAAGGTTAAAAAAAATATATACATATAAACAATGACTTGTTAATATTTAATCGACCGCCTTGTTCGGAAAGGGAGCTTCATCTCAGAAGAACAGGCAAGAAACTGAGGGGCGATTAGTGATCGGGATTATCGTCCTCGCCTAAATAGCTATTTATTTATCTCTGCTTTTGTTCCTAAGCCAGCCTTCATTTGTTTTAATAACACTTTAAATAGTCCAAAGATTAAAACAGATAGTCACTTCTGCAAATACTTAGAAGTCATTGAAATAAACCAAAAAGTTTCAAAAATGAAACAAAATCACGAGGCGCTTTTCATACGAAATGAATGAGCGGACCGCATAAGCAGTTCGGCAAATATGCACTGCACTTCGCTTGCTACAGTGTTTTACTCATACAATACCAAGTTAAGTTTGCGGTCATTTTATCCCATCTCATAACACTGGCATGTCTATCTCAACGGAGTAAGCAGCAATATAGAAGATTGTATCTTTTTCAAAATTGCAACAATGAAATTGGTTTAAAGCGACACTTTAAGCACCTTTACAATGCTTCAATCAAAGGATAATAAACCTTAAATTAAAGACGATTATGGTTGAATTACAGGAATAATAAGCAAGCGTGGGCGGGATCCAAAAGGTAGAAGAAAAATGGATGGAAGTATCCAATGCTAATGCAGTGCTGTGAGAGATTTATTTTCGCTTTTGTTTAAAATTGAATTAAAACATTGTTTGTAACGTTTTATTTTTTTTTTGCTTTCAGGTAAGTGCTAAGAAAAAAATACATCTCATCCTTGGTGGGTAAGTTTTTCTTTTCTTTTGTAATGACAATTTAAACTTTATCTATGTTTAATAAAGAAAACTGTTGTGTTTGTAACATGTTTTTTTTTTTTCAAATAGGTATTTCGGCGTCTTAGATATTATACATACGTAACACAAAAAATACTTAGCAACTTGGTATTTCTATATTTTTAAGGCCGCATTCTAAAACGATGCTAAGTCATACATCTTCATTTAAAACTGGTTTTACCATGATGTATTAAGAAACCTTGGTCATGAATCTCGATTTAAAACAGTTTTTGTGTTATGGTAAAACTAGTTTTAAATCGAGATTCATGACTAAGCGTCGTTTAAATTAAAACCAAAAATAAACACAATTTTCGACCAAAATGTCAAATTCAATTTTTTTGTTTTCGATCGAGTTTTAAATTTTCACAAAAAAAAAAAACAAGCGAAATACAAAATTAATCACAATAAATTCCAAGTCCCAACAAAACAACATGTAAACAACTCCACATCAAACTACGTTCGTAGAACAAACTACCAGTGGGGCAAATGTCGCCAGCCAATTAGAGAGAGCGCAGCATAAACGACGACAGCGCTGGATCGTAAACACTGGCTTGATTACTGGCTCGCACGCGACGCGTCGGTAGGTGACGACTGGCTACTGGAACGATTGAACGAGGCACGAGATCTCATGCTTTGATTTAGTAGTTAGCTGGTAATCATGAACATTGATCTAGATGGAGTCATAATATTTCTAGCTACTAAAAAACATTCGTTTTTGTTAAACGAGGTGATGCTTTCGAGTGTAGTAATATTTAAGGGTGTTATTCTACCCATCAGAGTGTACCACTGTTGGAACACAAGTTTGCAAAATACGAGAAAATAGAAAACAAATTTCCATAAAAACTGACTGCCTCGGTGGCTCAGTTGGTAGTGAACCTGCCTTCTGAGCTTGGGGGCGAGGTTCGATTCCCACCTAGGGCAAACATTTATGTGATGAACATTTGTGTTTGTTCTGTATTTAATTACATATTAAAATACATACATTAAATACAGTACATATATGTATTTTTTTATGTCTCTGGCAGCCATAGTACAAGCTTTGCTTAGTTTGGGGTCAGTCGACCGTGTGTGGAAGTGTCCCGAATTTATTTATTTAAAAAAAATAGATCTCGACTCGTGACTAGTTTTTTGTATAGTGACTTGAATAATTTTCTATCGAGCTCTTCAAACTTATGTTCTAAAATTAAATGTGCTTCACTTTGACTGATAGAACAACACGCTTAACAGTATTACTACGCCCAAAACCAGCACCTTGTAAATTATGTCTCTTTGTCCCCCCGAGGTATCCTCGACACAGAAAAACCTACTGCAAGAGAGAGCTATGAATGTAAAGAGCCACTTATTCACTATTTGTTTAATTATGTAAACCAGAAAACTAATTCCTCGGTCCAAAGAAAATGTCGCTAAGAATGTCGTACTGAGAGCCAATCCGACGCTGTTTATCTTTTCTATACTTACAAAGTAAAAATCAGACAAGTTCGATACAAAGTTACACAGATACGACAAATCGAAAATAGGAAGCCTCTTGTACAAAAACAGGTCAACTGCCAACATTAAGGCTTGCCGTGTTGCATTCTATTACACCTATCCCTGAGCGAATATTCGTTTCGACCTCCGTTAGCAAATCAATTCAATTTCAATTTCAAAAGTTCTTTAATACACGATAATAAATACAGTTAAATACTTAGCTAGTGTACATAAAATCCTAGCAGTACAAGACGATACATTAAATATGTTTTGCAAACGTTAGCTTATTCAAAACTGTTTACATCGAATTAGGTACAAAAGAAAAAGAAATAAATTTAAGTAAGTCTAACGATACATAGAAAAATATTATAAATAATTATGCATGCTTTAGTGATACGAGTAGCTTTGCATTTACGAAATATTAAAAACTAAGTATGTAAATAATTAGCCAATCGTGGCAATCAACATTTTTTTTTATCAGCATATTCCGTGAGCAATTGTTACAATATTAAAACTCCGGGGTGTTCAAAAGAAAAGTCAATTGCTTCCTTCTAGGCAAGCATTACACCTTCGATTACGTCGTCGCTTCCCATCAGGTGAGTCAGTGCAAGCATGCCTAGTCCATTGTTAAACAATATTAAAACCAATTAAATAGCAATATAAAGTTCAGCAAACCAACAAATCCTGTAACTAGGTTTGGCCTAGTTTGGATCCACTATCTAAACATGTATAATATATCAGAATCCACAGGCTCACCACACTCGCTGCGACTCGCGTGTCGACCTGTGCTCGAATTATTTCCTGCTTTGTTGCCCACAATGCAGGCAGGGCCTGATCTTTTGACCTGGAGATCTACTACAATCTCGCATTCTTACTACATTTATATAGAGTTGCTGACTTTTGACTTTTTACTTTTTGCTGACGGTTTACTTGACCAAACCTGATCTTTAACTTAGGGTCTCAATCTGAAAGTTGTCTTGTTATGCTTATTTTTCTAAAATAAGTTGACGAGCTGAAGGCGTTTGACTACAGCTCCCATTGATGTTAGTGACGGTGTGTTCGAACTTTAATTCGCTCCCTCTAGCTTTTTAGAAAATAGGACAAATTCTACGAAAGATTCTGAGATTGTGGATTGTGGTAGGCCCCTAAGCAGTTTATGTCATAGTTCATAATGTAACTCGAAAGACACAGTTTATTTATTAGTACAATACAGTGTACTAGAATGGGAGTTTCAGGCGAGTGCCCTAATTTAATACTGGTTGTAAAATTAGGGGAAGGCTGCCCTAAATATTTACAAAGGAATTCGTTAAATATTGATTACAGATACAAAACTTGCTTGTGTTGGTGACTTGTCGGGTTACATTTTTTTCTTTGAGTTAATACAATTTAATTGTTTGATTTGAGCGTGTAATTCAGGGTAAGAGGCTGGATTAACATTTCAAAGCGTTTTACCTTTTCGAAAGTATTTAACGTAAGCTAAGAAAAACTTAAAGAAATATTAGGGTTAATTCAAGACCAATGATAGGCATATGTTCCCGTCACTCTTATTTTTATATCATTGTTAGTTATAATGTATTACATACTATTAACTATCATCTGAGAATTGCCGACTTTCAGTTTAAGGGTGTTCCTAGACGAGCCATTTTTTACTGCAAAACAAAACAATATTGCCAACTGTAGCCTGGCCATCATTAGCCATGCTATAAATATATGAATAAATGGTTCGGCCACACTCAAAATATCGCCGAGCCAGTATTGCCGGGTCAGTAAGTTTTGCAATAAAAATATGGCCCGTTGAGGAGCGCCCTAACATAGGCATTTACAGTAATTGTTAGTCCAGTTATTTTCGTTTATTTATTTTGTTTTCGTCCACAGCCACACTCTTGAACAAAATAAAATAAATAAATGAGAATATAAAAACAACGTGTGATTATGCTGTTCGCTAAGCTGTTTCCGGTAGTTCACCCTCCTTCAAAGGTCTAACAGTTCCACCCTCCATTAAAAATGCAACTGTAATGATTGGCTGCAGCCCGGTCGATACTGCACCTTTGACTTGCTATTGCACTTCTAAGAAATAAAAGAGTTTTATGAATGATGAATTAATATTTCTGTTTTTTTTTTTGGTCAAGAGTACCCCTAATTGACGAGCGTATATTCATCATGGAATCGAAAGCGTATATTCATCATGAACGAGCGTTCATGGAAGTGAAAGATGCAAAGATCTAAGCCAAGATCGTAGCAAGTGGGAAGAAGTGGTCTCTGCCTACTCCCATGGGAAATACGCGTGGTTATAATTATGTAAGCATGTAATTTAGTCACGGTTTCAGATGTAATTTGCCCCACGGACGCCCGCGGATTCTCTTAATTGGGTCCTGTAGGCGACAGCTAGATGTTTTGCGACAGGTAGATGTCACTAAGAACTTCTTAGCTGACGTGTCTTGGCCCCCATTCTTGACGCGCGACATTGTTTTGTGGTCACTCTCACTCCTATGAAGTTTAAACTAAGAGACAGACAATGACAAAAAAGTTAGTAATAAAAACCTGGACTGGTAAGAATAGCTTTCCTGGCTAAGATCTTCCCAGAAAGTTATTCTACTCTTAGTCAATTGGTCTTCAAATCACCGCAAAATGTCGAGCAGATATTGGTTTTATTTAAAAACTATATTAGTATAAAACTTATAAGTATTTGCCTAACCTTAACTGAAACCATGCACATTATGCACAATACACATTGTCATTATTTGGCCAATGATGAGCGAAACACTCAGATCATATAAATGGTGAAACAATACCCATATGAATGAAAGAAATTTAAAGTCCATTCCAACAAAGTGTAGGCATTCAGAAACTAGTAATTTATTTATTTATTTATTTATTTTTGGAAAACATACAGTGTTATCCATACTGTAATAGCAAATTAGAAAAATAGATTGACTCATTTACTATTAGGTACAGTACGCACCATTAATAAGTTTTCACATATAGAATCTAAGTACACAACTTGTTTACAATCAATGTAGGTATAAATCAAAACTAGTCCTCTAAGGGGTCATTATATAAGAAGCTAAGAGCCGCCGTCAAACCAAATATTACTCATGGAATTGCGAACTTTGTATACCGGTGAGTTGAAAAGGTCAAATTCAGACAAGTCCATGCTATTTATAGTGGAAGTGGATCTGACAAAGAAAGAATTCCTTCTATAGTTGGTAGCACATTGAGGGACATTTAAAAGTTTTTGGTGCCTACGAGAGCGTGAGGGTGTTATTATACCTATCTTGGAGAGGAGTTCAGGTGAATCAATTTGAGACTGCATTATTTTCATTAACATTACTACATCTGCAATCTCACGTCTTTTCCGTAGGGGTAGCATATGTTGCCTTTTACATCTAGCTTCATAGTTGTCGTCATATATTTTGCATTTGTACTGTAGGTGTCTCATAAGTTTTTTTTGAATAGCTTCTAACCTATTAATATAAACATCGTACCGTGGATTCCAAATTTGTGAACAATACTCGAGTATACTACGCACGTATGAACAATATAAAATTTTAATTAAAATTTTAATTTTAATTTAAGTAAGCCAGTATAGTAATGTTTGATGTATTTGAAACAGACTTTCCTCGAACATACCATACAATTAAGCACGTCAATAGCACGACTACTCTGTTAGTGAATGCACACCGTAAAGATAGGCTACATAATAAATATGCGGGCGTACCGTCCATGTTCATTTAACACATAATTCGACCTCAGAACCAAAAGTCACTTTGGTGGGCCTTAGTCGAAATCGACTTAGTAAGACATCATTATCTCAATAATTATGAATATTTAGGTATCTCCTAGGCAAGCGTGTTACACCTTCGATCACGTCGACGCTTCCCATATGGCGAGTCAGTGGTCAAAAGCATGCCTAGTTTGTTGTAAAAAAATATAAAAAAATATCGATACATTTATATCGCAGCTAACTTGGTTAATCAGCGTTAAACTAACAGCCTAGCCATTTTACTAAACTTGTTAATTAAATGCCAAATAAGCTAGTTGGCTGCGACATATACATAGGTACAATAATATACTCCGCCAGGTATGGCGTTCCGAGTTAAAAGTCGTCACGTGGGCAACACGCAGTGTCGTCGATCGATGCATAAGCAAGACCGCAATAAGTCATTTACAACAAGTTTGAAAGAGACGATGACGATGACGGGTGACGTCATTAGGTGTTGGCTCCCGGAACGTTAAAACCTTGTTTTCTTGGATCATTGTATACATATCTAATCTACAATTACTTAATAGACAAGCACAGCAGTATTCCACACTATTCTTTGAACTGAGATTCTATGCATCGCGTGGGAGAACCGAACTGAGCGCGTACTGAGAATGTAATATCTACTTACCTAATGCATGTATGTTATACTCACAGACATAAACATTAAACATGCTTTGTTTAGTTCTAAGAACTCCATTATTTATGGAACTTGGTGGCGTTTGCTTTAGCTTCTAGACTAAACTGTAAACACGGCATCTTCTAAACAATGCACTAACATCTCCATCCTATAAGTGTTACTAGGCTGCGCTCCGTAGTGTTACCCGCGGTTAAATGTAGCTATGTGCTATTCTAGACATTATTATATCATTGTGTCAAATTTCATCCAGATCCGTTTAGCCGTTCTGGCGTGATTGTGTAACAAACATCCATACGTCCATCCAAATTGTTGTGTTTATAATATTAGTGTGATTACGAGGTATCGGGACAGAGTTACATAAAAAAACTTAATTGTAACAGTATTCAATTACTCAATGCTAGCGACATTTCGAGGTTTCACCTTCTGTCTTTCTCTGTCTGAAAAATAAAACTATATTTTCGTATCTCTGATCGCTATATACCAAGCTTCACAGAATCGTGCGCTAGGCTTATTTTAAAATTGCATGAAAATTGCTTCCAAAGCGCTCCACCCGTTTTGGAGTCCATAAGTAACATATATCCATACTACATACACACATCGACTGTTATAGCTACAGAGTACAGACAGATAGCGTTTTACTATTTTGTTACAAATGAAAACGTTAATCTGACACAACGATCCGCTATCCGAGTTAAACTGGCAAATTTAAGGTTATCTGCTTTTGGAAGGCTTATTCGCGAACAATTGCAACAACACGTGTTTTGTAACAAAAATATTGTTATTTTTGTTTAATGGCAAGGGTGCATGTTTATTGAAAAATTATCCAAATGTGACACTTGATCACTATTACTGTTACAGCCATCTACGTCCCACTGTAGGGACACCGACCTATCGAGGGTTATATCGAGGGTGATTGAGCTGATATCCACCACGCTGGATCAGTGCAGGTTGGTGGATGTTACATGTCTTCGAAATTCTGGGACATATCGGTTTCTTTACGATGGTTTTTCTTCACTTGATCCTTCTTAACTAGTAGCTCTGTGAGGTGTAGACCTCGCGGCCGACGTTTGTCCTCCTCCACAGGTCGCATTCATCAACCAATTCTCGTAAAATTTTCTGAACTGGTTCGATAATTTTAGTTTTTTTTTTCTGCCCAGTCCGTTTTTGAAAATTGCTGAAATAGATCGAGATTTATGCTTTTTTTTCCATGTCATTTGATCTCCACCATTTAAAAAAAAACCCAAATTCTGTCTCGAAAAAAACATTATAGGTATATAGTCATTGAACCTGCTCACAAAATTTAAAGATAATCGTTTTGGAAATGCGACCTGTAGAGGAAGACAAAGATCTGGATAATTAATGATAATTTCCCAAGTAAATGTTTTTTTTAACCATGCAACAAGTCTTTGAACGACCTGAGAATTCGTTAAAATCATACAAGACATTTAGAACTAATATTTGACTCTAATAATATCTCTATAATTACAATTTGCTCACGATGCATCTAATTCCCAATCTTTACGCAGCGTAAAGATTGGGAATTGTATCTATAACTGTAATGTTGTCTGCTGTAATCTGATAAAACGTTTTAGGAAATACCTTAGAAATCCCTATCGTGCCACAGATTGATTACTAGCTACTACAGCATCACTACAATCCGACAAGAGATCAAGAAACTCCGTCTAGACGCTACACACGACAATTTATTGCTAATGGACAGAGTCCATTACAAAAATAGTGAATGGGGCCTACTTCTGGAGAGGTACAAGTGTTGAAATACAAATAATCGCATTTCATTATAATTATACTAGGCCTAACCTAATAATGATATGTGTATGTAATGTCAAAGTCAAAGTCAAAGTCAAAGTCAAAATGTTTTTATTCAATTTAGGTATCAAAGATACACTTATGAACGTCAAAGTTATTTAAATAGACTCGACCGCCTTGTTCGGATAAAAAGCCTCTACTCAGAAGAACAGGCAAGAAACTGAGGGGCATTATTTTTTCAAATAATAAATAAATTAGTCTCACAAATTTTGGCTTACAACTAGGTAATATATATAAATATTAGTGGCTACTTGGCGGAAGTGGAAGGCTCCAGACATCTTTATCTTCTAAATAATTCTTAACCTTATAATATCCTCTTTTCATTAATGTAGTTTTTACATGTGATTTGAATTTTCCCTCGGTGAGCCCTGTTATATTTTTCGGGATTTTATTGTAAAAACTAACGCAGTTGCCTAAAAATGACTTTCTTGACTTAGTCAGTCTAAATCTCTGTACAGCTATCCTATCCTTATTTCTAGTGTTATAATTGTGATAGTCACTGTTCAATTTAAATTTATGTAGATTTTTGCGAACGTGCATAATATTTTCAAAGATATATAAAGAAGGTAAAGTTAAAATATTTATTTCTTTAAATAAATCTCTCAATGATTCACGGGGACCCATTCCGTAGATAGCGCGGACCGCTCGCTTTTGCAAAATAAAAATGGCCTCCACTTCAGCAGCTGATCCCCACAGCAAAATGCCATATGACATTATGCTGTGGAAGTAAGCAAAGTAAACCATCCGAGCTGTAGCTATATCCGTCAGTTGCCTAATCTTGCGAACCGCATAAGCAGCAGAACTAAGTCTCCCAGACAGAGCACTAATATGTGGACCCCATTGCAGTTTGGAATCAATGCTTATACCCAGGAACACCGTCGCCTTGTCTATGTTAAGTTTATCGCCCTCAAGCATTACGTTTGGTTCTATATATCTAACATTAGGCATGGAAAACTTTAAACACTTAGTTTTTTTTGCATTTAGTAACAAATTGTTCGCAGCGAACCATCTCGAAATAATAGTCAGTACGTTGTTCACATGCACAAGTTCACTATCTTTCCTATCTGTTCCAAAAATAAGAGATGTATCATCAGCAAATAGAACTATGTCTGTAAGGTCCTTAACCATATACGGCAAATCATTTATATACGCCAAAAATAAGAACGGGCCTAAGATAGAACCTTGTGGTACTCCCATTGTAACTAAAGATCCGGAAGATGTGACGCCATTAATTCCCACTTTTTGTTGTCTATCAGTTAAATATGACTCGACAAGATCTAGAGCGATTCCACGAATTCCGTAGTGGTGTAATTTACGGATCAAGGTGCGGTGTTCTACACAATCAAACGCTTTGGAAAGATCACAAAAGACACCGATGGCATCCTGTGAACTCTCCCAAGCTTCCATCACATGCGTAACTAATCGAACTCCCGCATCTGTTGTTGATCTACTTTTCGTGAAACCGAACTGATTTTCGTTTAATATACTGTGTATGTTAAAGTGACACAACAGTTGATTAAGTATAATCTTTTCTAATATTTTACTCAAAGCCGGAAGCACAGAGATGGGTCTGTAATTCGAGGGATCTGACTTACTACCCGATTTGAAGATAGGGGTAATTTTGCTGTTTTTCATTAAATCGGGAAATGTGCCTCTGTCAATACACATGTTAAATATGACAATGAGGTGTGGTGCAATAGTTTCTATTAAAGACTCTAACACTTTTACTGATAATCCCCATAAATCTTCACTAGATTTAACTCTTAAGCTTCTGAAAGTTTTGATAATTTCAGAGATGGAAGTGTATCTGAACCGAAAGTCTGGTATATCCCGCGAGAAGTGTTCTTTTAGAAAAGCACCTGCATCATCTGGAGACGAGTTAAGCGTTTTGGTGGCATCAAAGGGTATGCTAGAGAAGAAATGTTCAAAAGAGTTGGCTACCGATTTTGCATCAGAAACCGGCTGATTCTCAACTACCAGCGTAAATTCTGAATCCCTCGACTTACTTTTTCCCGTCTCTGTGTTGATGGTCTTCCAGACAGCTTTTATTTTATTATCGGATTTTTGAATTTTATCTTTTATAAACAAAGCTTTAGCGCGAATGCAAACCGACTTAAAAGTTTTCGAGTATTTTCTAACATAGTCATGAAAATCCTTACTAGATGTCAGAGATTTCTTGTTATATAAATCATACATAACATCTCTACTTTTTCGTATACCTCTGGTCGCCCAGTCACTAAACTGTATTTTTTGGTTGAATTGAATCTTCTTCTTTGGACAAATTTCATTAAATTCATTGCTGACTATTTTAAATAATTTTTCATAACTGTCATTAGGGTTATTGACAGAAAAATCAGTTAAAATAAGTTTCGACTCTATGCAATTATTTAGTCGTTTTAACCTACCTTTCGTTAATGGTCTACACTCAACTAAAGATGGTTTCTTTATTTTATCAATTTCAAATTTAATTGCAAGGCCCTTGTGATCTGACCTGACTCCGTTAAAAAGTGATAAATCTTTTGTTTTACAACTTGAGAAAATATTGTCTATGCAAGTAGATGAGGTCTCCGTTACTCTAGTTGGCTCGCAGAAAAGATAGTTTAAATTAAATGCTTTAAATAAAGAAATTAGATTAATTTTATCCGTAGAATTGACTAAAATATCTATATTGAAGTCTCCGCAAACCAAAATAGATCTATTTAATCTATTTAATAATATTAATCTATTTAATAATATGTTTAGTAAATTTTAAATATGATCTGAAAATAAAAACTACTGCACGGGCCTGCAAATGATTGAAAATATTTTTTTGTGTGGCTTAAATGGAACCAGCGTAAAACAATGTTTAAAAAAATTTGAGTCTTACCTTCCATAAATGTTATTTGTTAATTATACTTCCTGAAAACTCTAACTAATATAATAATATTATTAAAACGAAAACAATTTTTATTGTTTGTCATGCTCTCGAGGTCTATTTATTAAACCGACCATCATACAATTTTGCATACTACACGTTGTCAGAGGTGCAAAAAAGGACATAGGGTAACGGCTTATGTGGGACCGCCGGTGAAATCGCGGGGCGCAGCTAGTTTTTAATAATTAGAATTTTTGCGCCAATGGAATATGACGTTTCCTCGTGAACTACTCGTAGATTGCCAAACGGATTTCGTTACTTAACTCCAGTTCATTTTAAAATGAGAGCCATCGTATCCCGGTACCGCCCCGCTACTAACAGAACACGTACACAGCAATTTCAATTTAATTTTCAAGCTCAGTGATAAATTTGGTGAAACCGGCCCGAGATCCCGAGATCCCGTCTTCCCGGAAGATCCTGGAAGCGGTCTATTACGTTGCTTTATTAGCTGCAATTGTGCTGCCGGTCGGACGGTCGGTCGGATGGAATGTGTTTTTGTCATTAGTTCACTTGCTTTCAACTAATGACGTACTTACACTATTCATTTGTAGGTTTTTTTTCTATTTATAGGTATAGTGGCTTGAAGTTGATGTCTGGCAGGAACTTGCTCAAGAGTGGCGCTTCTTTGTATCGGACGCAACACGGGTTGAGTCGTTGCGACAGCAAAATTAGTTTTCATACGGTGATTTTAAATTCATTGGTATGCTTCCAGATTTTCATTGTACTCATAATTTTATGTAACTTTTGCTATGGGGTTAACTCTGTTAACACGAAAAAAACAAATCAGTTGAAGAGATGATTTTTTTTTCGTGTCAACAAAGTTTATCTCATAGTAAAAGTTACTTACAATGAAAATCTGGAAGCATGTCAAAGAATCCAAAAAAGACCCTGTAGATAAAGATTTTAGATAAAAATACGGGGCGCTGCTAGTGTATATTTTTTTACAAGAAAAAGGAGCCACCTCCAATCAACCTGACAACCTCCGCAAACACACGGAAAAAGTGTAAAGTGCAAAAATATTTACCCTTTATGGGGATATCCAGCCATTGGAATGTAAACTCGCCGAGGAGGTTGTCAAACAGAAGAGGTCAAGTTGACTGTCAATTCTCCACGCCTGGGTACACTAACTATATTACAGGAGATTTTTAGCCCGAATTTTGTTGGTTTTTGAGAAATTTAGCTGTCAAAAGAATATTTAAAATAAAAAAGAGTAATTTAGAAAAATATTATTGTTTTAATGCTTACTCGACTAACTAAAAAGGAAGGAAATATTTTTTAATTTAATGTGATGCAACAGTTTTGAAGATGAACTTCCGCAAAGTAACGCCTGACTCGATTAATTTTCTATCTACATTGACATTAAAGAGATAGACCTACAGTTATACAGCATGTTTTAAAAACCCTATTATATAATTGAAGGGCAAATACACACATTTATATGTATTAATTTAAAAAAATGCATTTTTAAGATAGCAAGAGTTATGACCGGTTTACGAAAGCAAGAAAAAAAAGGAAATTTTACAAAAATGTTACCAAATCTGTATCAAACTATGTTGTCGGCTTTTATTCTAACTTTCGCGCTTTAGGGAGCGCGATGTGTGTTCAAAATGTTTAGAGCCAATATTAATTAAACTAGCGTAATTGCATATTCCAATCGATACTGAATGCGCACGTCGCTGATATTAAAGAGTTTACGACTGCCTCGGTAGTAGTAGGGATTCGAGAGTTCTGGCTCACTCCAAAAAAACCGTTCTGGCTCACGTTCCTCGCCTAAAAAAAAAAAAAAAAAAAAAAAAGTTTTGGGGCACGCCCGATCGATTGGCGCTATCAGTTTGGTGCTATCTCTTCAGGTTCGCGAGATAGCTTTCAGTTTCAGGATGTCCAGTACCCCTCATTAGCATGGGCTCAATTCTCTATTGTTCTTAATTACTCAATCCGGCGACCTCATTAGCGTGCGTTCACTCCTATTGTTCTTAATTACCCTAACCGCATCGACTCGTGGGGTCTCTGTTCTTTTCTTAATCACCCTAATCCCTCTCATTATCTTTACAAATAACAACAACTTGTATGCTTGTAAGAACTTTAATTAAAATGCTTTTTGAACAATTCATATAGTAATATATCATTCACAATGGTTTCCTTCTCTTTGAACGTATTTGTAAAATCCAACATGCTCATGCCATGGAACTTGTAGTACAGGTACACCAAGCAGTACTCGCCACATACCGAGGTCCAATCATCATGTATTCTTTTGGAGTTGTATTCCCAAACTCTACAATTCCTTTTGAGAAAAACCTTATGTAAACATGCGGGAGGTCGCCCAAATTAATCAAAATATTGTCCAACGCTATGTTCGTCTATGTGTATGGCTACCCAGTGAGAACCTGGTTGGGTATCTGGATCCAAATTGCTTACTAAGAACGCTGGTGCTTCGGTGTGTATGGGTAATCTGTTTGCTGCGTAAACGTTATTTTTTAGAGATGGGTGAATTGAGTACATACATTCCTGGATCTCGATCGTGTTCATATTTTCAGGTCAAGTGCATGTGCTACCATATGAAGATTTCTGTTGTGAATGTTGATGCTTGATGTAGGAGGTGAGTATTTAAAGTAGAAATTAAAAAAACAGTAAGTAATTTATGCAAATATTTTTTATTCATATTCACCTTAGGTCTAAATAATTAACTACTATAGTCTACGATTACATTGCGGTTCTTATCTATTTCTATCACATTATCAAACTCGGCATAAACAATACAGTTTATAGTTTGAGAAAGAGAAGATTCAAAACGAACTTCCAACCTTACGCTACCATTCCTTATCAGATTCCAATGACTTGATGAGTTGGCTGGTAAATCAGGCGTTAAATCAAAAGCTAGTAGGCAATATTATAACCTTTCGCATACTGTTCCCTAGATATTCCATTGCCTTCGTTGAGAAAATGTATGCCCGTTCCTGAGAATAATGTATGATAGGCTGCAGTGAAAATATTACTCTCGAATGATGGTTGTAACGCTTTAGAAGGTATTTGCTGACCATCGATATATATACAAAATGAACTATATCATAGTTCTCAAAATTAAATGGATTTTTAGTAAGACTTCCATTGAACGCTGTATTATTAACAAACCGACCAAACAACTATACATCTCTTAGGTACTTGTCCCAGAAAAATATTATCAAGTGTTTTCCTCGAACCCCCCAGCAGGTATCGTTAGAACTTTAACTTCGGCTCGAGTAATAGGATACTTAGCTATAGTAGAAGCCAAAACTTTTTGATGTGCAAGTAAAACAGTTGGATTGATTAGGGCTCTACGGACAAAACAATGAGAGTTGCATATTAACAAAAATACATAGAATTTTAAAATTTAAACAAAGTCCGTGGTTAAAACAATATATAGACGTCAACCAACACTGCTCTTAGAACCAAAGCCGTTTCAGATGTTGAAAAGGACTTCTTCAAATTAATGAACAATTCCGTTTTCGGTAAAACAATGGAAAATGTAGAGAACCGGGTAAATGTAAAACTATTAACACACTGGGAAAACCGCGGAAAAAGTTTGGGAGTGCAGGATTTTATTGCAAAACCTGAGTTTAGTAGCCTTTCGATTTTCTCAGAAAACTTGGTAGCAGTACAATTACAAAAAACAAAGGTTCGTTATGATAAACCAATTTATTTAGAATTTTCAATTTTAGACATATCAAAAAACTTTAATATTTGAATTCCATTATGAGTGTATGATAAAAAAGTTTAACGGTCATAGTAAATTATTATACACCGATACCGATAGTATAATATATCAAATTTTCACCAACGACTTCTATAAAGACATAGAGACTGATTTATCTTCACGATTTGATACATCTGATTATTAAAAATTTGAAAGAATCAATGAATCGTAGGTTGACTTTTTGCGCCGCAAAAAGTGCATGCATGCATTGCAAGTAAGTAAAGATATTTTTATAAGTTACATCCATTTATATTTAAAATAATCTAAAATTATAGTAGTTAATTATTTAGACCTAAGGTGAATATGAATAAAAAATATTTGCATAAATTACTTACTGTTTTTTTAATTTCTACTTTAAATACTCACCTCCTACATCAAGCATCAACATTCACAACAGAAATCTTCATATGGTAGCACATGCACTTGACCTGAAAATATGAACACGATCGAGATCCAGGAATGTATGTACTCAATTCACCCATCTCTAAAAAATAACGTTTACGCAGCAAACAGATTACCCATACACACCGAAGCACCAGCGTTCTTAGTAAGCAATTTGGATCCAGATACCCAACCAGGTTCTCACTGGGTAGCCATACACATAGACGAACATAGCGTTGGACAATATTTTGATTAATTTGGGCGACCTCCCGCATGTTTACATAAGGTTTTTCTCAAAAGGAATTGTAGAGTTTGGGAATACAACTCCAAAAGAATACATGATGATTGGACCTCGGTATGTGGCGAGTACTGCTTGGTGTACCTGTACTACAAGTTCCATGGCATGAGCATGTTGGATTTTACAAATACGTTCAAAGAGAAGGAAACCATTGTGAATGATATATTACTATATGAATTGTTCAAAAAGCATTTTAATTAAAGTTCTTACAAGCATACAAGTTGTTGTTATTTGTAAAGATAATGAGAGGGATTAGGGTGATTAAGAAAAGAACAGAGACCCCACGAGTCGATGCGGTTAGGGTAATTAAGAACAATAGGAGTGAACGCACGCTAATGAGGTCGCCGGATTGAGTAATTAAGAACAATAGAGAATTGAGCCCATGCTAATGAGGGGGTACTGGACATCCTGAAACTGAAAGCTATCTCGCGAACCTGAAGAGATAGCACCAAACTGATAGCGCCAATCGATCGGGCATGCCCCAAAACTTTTTTTTTTTTTTTTTTTTTAGGCGAGGAACGTGAGCCAGAACGGTTTTTTTGGAGTGAGCCAGAACTCTCGAATCCCTACTACTCTCGGTGGCTCAGTTGGTAGTAAACCTGCCTTCTGAGCTTGGGGGCGTGGGTTCGATTCCCACCTAGGGCAAACATTAATGCGATGAACATTTGTGTTTGTTCTATGTCTGAGTGTTAATATGTATTTAAGTACGTATTTAAAAAATATCTAAGTACATGTATCAGTCTCTGGCAGCCATAGTACAAGCTTTGCTTAGTTTGGGGTCAGGCGACCGTGTGTAGAAGTGTCCCGAATTTATTATTATTATTATTATTTTGTAACTCCCTTTCAATTATTTTAAAAATAATTGAACAAAACAATGTTAATTTATGTTGTACAGAAGCGCAATACTATACCAACGCCAAACCAATATCTGCCTACAAAGTAAATACGTACAGCAAATATTTGCGGGACATTACGGTGTCTGCGGCGCGCGGATCAATGCGATACCAATACCTATGGTAATCGTTATTACGCCATAGGCGGGAAACATATCGTGGTATATTCACTGACAGCCGTGTGGGTGTGAGCTGTGTACTTTATATTTACTTCAATTTTACGATGATTGTTGTGGCCACTACTAAGTACGAGTATACATTGGTCGCCGGTAAGAGCCCGGCGACCTAACTAATTTCGATCTAGGCGACCTAGACTAACTTCGCATTGGCTTAAGGTATTCTATCGCCATTTCGTCTAGAAGAAGAAGACGACCGAAGAGAGCGAGTAATGATACTGACGAGCCTCTAAACTTACCAACAGAGTGACAAAGTGCAAATTTTTTTTATTTTATGACTTTTGCACTACTGTAATCATTCTTAAGTAACTAATAATTTCCCTTGTATTATTGATTCATTTAACAGCTAATGATGTAGACAACCTCCCTATGTAATGGAATTTTTGATTTGCTTTGTCTACCTATTGAATAAATCAGTCAAAAGTGACCCCTTAAAATGCGGATATTTTTCATAGCTCTATTTTCGCTTGAGAACGTTTTTAAAAAAAATCAAGAACATAGGGGCGAAGATATTGTTAATTTAATTGTACATGCTAAATTTCATCATAATCTGACAAACGGTTTTCAAGAAATTTTAGTAGTGCGTTTGTATGGAAATTTCAGAACGTCGCGGCTCTCTTATCGTCTAGAAGAACACGATGAGCGAAGAGAGCAAGACAAGATACTGATGAGCCTATATAAGAATAGAATAATCTTCATTGTCACAAAGTTAAAACTTAACAAATTTAGTTAAACTATTTATTAAGAATGCTCCTACAGTGGACTCGTCAAAAATAAATCTGTATTATTCTCGACATGTTGTGTCTCTCTCTCTAAAAACTTCCATTATTATCTAAAAAAGAGGATAGTGACGTACTTCTTGTTTAGATAATTGGGTGTTGATCTACCCGTCAAAGTGAACAACTTTTGGAACACAAGTTTGCAAATTTCAATATAAATTAAAAAAAAAAAATCAAGTCTTCATACAAAATTGATCTTATTTTGTTTGGAGACTTCATTATTTTTCCTTCGAATTTCGGAAACATATATGTGAGTGGTTGACCAAAAAGGGACCTCAAGGGAAAATAATTGATTTCGAGTAAATCGCGTTTGAAATTTCGTGTAGAAACAAGTTTCGACTCGTGCGCGGGCGGGGGGCGCGGTATGTTTTATGTCAGTATGCGACTTCGTTAGTGAGTGTCAACACGTGTTTGCGGTTACTACGTTATTGGCGACTTATTTAGTGTCAGTTTCTTGTCTTTCGTCACTTTCTGACAAGCAGAGTGGTCGTGGTTGTGCAGATGGTACAAGGCTCCTCGCTGTCTTCTTCCTTCCCCAAGGCTGCCGCTCTTCTTGCAATTCCTCTCCATAACCGGCGGTTGCCTGCATTGCGAGTACACTGCACCATGGTGGTCTGCATGGCCTTTTTAATGAAGTCGGTCCAACGAGTTGGTGACCGACCAGGGCTTCGCTTGCCTTTTACTAGGCCCTGTACTACCAGCCTTTCAATTGTATTCACGCTTCTGGAGATATGCCCAAAGAACTTCAGTATTCGCATCTGCACAATCGACGATAGTCTATCTTTTATTTGAAGCTCTTTGAGGATAGAGTTGTTGGTGCGGAAAGCTGTCCACGGAATTTTTAACAGCCGCCTCCAGCACCACATCGCCAGTGCATCGATTTTTCGGCGATCCTGCAGCTTCAGAGACCAAGTTTCGGCCCCGTAGAGAAAGATTGGAAAAACGAGACATTTCATTAGACGAACCTTTGTTTTCTTGGTTATACGTCTGTCCTTCCAAATCTTTCCCAGTCGTTCTACTGCCGACCTCGTGATAGCACAACGTCGTCTGATCTCGTCTTCGCATCCTCCAGAGTTGGAAATGATAGTACCGAGGTAGATGTAGCTCTGTACTACTTCACAGTTTGCTACACTTATTACAGTGTTGTGTCCTGCTCGATTTACTATCATAACTTTCGTCTTTTCTCTATTAAGGGCAAGTCCGAATTGGAGGCTAGTGGTTTCCAGACGAGTCAGAAGTTCTTCCAAATCTTCTTTTGTTTCGGCAAGAAGCGTGGTATCATCAGCGTATCGCAAGTTATTAATAACGCGTCCACCCACCGCGATACCCTTATTCCATTCATCCAAGACAATCCGCATTATGTACTCTGTGTAGGTGTTGAAGAGCTGCGGCGAAAGTATACAACCCTGTCGAACACCGGACTCAGTCTTGAATTTGCCTGAGAGAACATCATCCACTCTTACCGCTGCTGTGCCATCCTCGTAAAGTCGTTTGAGAAGGAATACTAGATGATGTGGTACCCCCATTTCCAATAAGACTATCCAGAGGCGTTCCCAAATAACAGTATCAAACGCCTTACGGAAGTCGACAAAGCAAATAAAAACAGGCGTGTTGAATTCCCTGGCTAAAACAAAAGTACAATAAAACAATAAAACTGATTGTTTCCACTTACCTGACATCACAAAAACTAGCGTGCGTTGTGTGAAAGGTGTAATTTTTCCAAAACTGCCTCGGCTCACAAAAAAAATCATTAAAAAAAAACTACGGCACCTAAAAATATACAGGTTAGACCAAAACAAAGCTAAAAGACCACAGATTAAAAAATTCAAAAAAAAAATAACGGTTTAAAATCACTCCAGGTCCCTTTTTGGTCAACCACTCACATATTTTAAAAGTTGTTCACTTTGACGGGTATAACAACTCCCTTATGTATTACTGCATCAAAAACCAGCACGTTGTACAAATGTTCTCCTAGGACCTCCCTTTACTTCTATTTTTCCCGCTATGATGGTCTTTATTAGTTTGCTGTCCCCAAGGTGGCCGAATAACTTTTTCCTTTTGTATAGAATTGTTGCGATTCAGTGTCTACAAATATTTTGCTACATTAGTCACACTACTCTTATAAAAGCGAAAGCTTGGACGGATGGATGGATGTTTGTTACTCACTGGCACTGGCCAGCAGCAAGTTAAAAAAAAAAAAAAAAATTATTGGCGCACTTTTGATAACAAATAACTATTTTTAAACTTGCTGCGCAAGGAATTTAACACAAGATCTCTGCAAGTTATACTATGTAAGCTATATTTAATATATATAGTTATACTAAACATGTGTCAGACATACCTATATCGCGATGACGTCATCACAGAACGTAGCTACCGTAGGCACTCACTTCAATCAACCTCTGTATCCCAAAGATCATTAGCAGTGTTTGTTCAAAGAAGGGCGCAGAAGCCTCTCCGAGTGTGTCATTAAGTAGGCAAATATTTTGCCCTGGGAGATGGAGTCGCTTCTGGAATGAGGACTCATAATGTTTGTATGTAGGTAATTGAATGTTGCATAGTACCAAGTCGCATTAACTTTACATGAGATTTGTAATTTTAATCAATTGGTTTAGGGTTTGCGTACCTATAGGTAAACCAATCTTAACTTTTTTTTAAATTATAAATCCGAATGCGAGTTTGTTCGTTTGTTTGTTAATATTTCACGCCTCAATTACTCAACCGATTATCATGAAATTTTGCATAAACGTTGCTAAGGGTACAAAAAAGTACATAGGCTAGTTTAAAGCCCGAAAAAAATATGGTTTCCGTAGGATCGCGGGTTAAACCACGAGGCGCAGTTAGTTTAAACGTAAAAACCTAGAAGTACAACACACACAACACAGTAAAGTACAAGTACCAACACACACACAATACAGTGCAGTATACAAGTACCTATTTACACAGTTTGCAAGTATAATTTACAAGTGTAGGTACAGTTTTACAAGTAGATAAAATAAATATTTGACTCAGGTTAGTTTAATAATTTAAATCAATGTACCTTATTGAAAACTATATTCCTTGGTGTATTTAATTCACCGTTGAAGCGGTAATACACTAGAGATTGGTTGAAAAAACAGTTTTTTTAATAAAAAAAACTTAATGTATCTATCCTATAGTAAGCCACTAATGCAGAGTAGGCCCGGACATATTGTACATATTTGCTGTATTTCTTGTGTTGGTTACATGCCGGTTGGCATGGAAAACGTACAGTGACACTATAAAACTAACACCTAGACCCAGACCCAGAAATACACAAAATTTCAATGTATGGGAATTGCCAGAACAAAAATCAAACCCTGGACCTTTTGCTACGAAAGACGTGTATCCAACTAATTTTCCTTTTGCCGACAAATTAAATAAGCGACTCAAACGGAAACCATCCAAAAACAAGGAAACAATAAAGTTGTAACACTATCTTCCTCTTACCCTGTTGCCAATAAGCATAACACCATGCCACTATCCGAATTGCGTTCCCTAATTTTCTCGCATCATCCCGACAATTGCGCAAATATATTAACTCCGGGACCGGAGTGCCCCAGCATCCTGGTTAAACACAAGATAAGACAGTAGAAAAGCTACGTCCAGAATATTTTACATTCATAAATTTAAAATATAAAAAATCCGACTTGCCAAGCACACTCCCGACTAATTCACGTTACTTCTAATTCGCGCACACACTCACACACACAGACACTTCAAAAGTATAACACCCCGTTGCTTTTGAGTCGGGGACTAACAATCAAAGAAAGTGGAAAAGTTGTGCAATGACATGGATCTGAAGACCTCACCGTCCATCGATAAAAACGCACCGGGGACTACTCGGAGGCTAAGCAACTATATCTCACTAATATTATGAATCTAAAAGTATGTGACTGAGAGAGAGAGGTGTGTATGTTTGTTCTTTTTTCTGTCTTAAGGATTTTAATCAAATATTGCGAGTTTTTTTGCACACAGGCACTGACCTCCTTATAATAAAGGTTATGTAGCCTCGGAATAATTAACTCGTTAAAAAAATACGAAACATTCCGAGACTACATTTAAACCTTTAGGGCATTTGCCTACAAGGCCCTACAAATAAAAAAAATACAAAATTTCATCAAAATTCGTACAGACGGTTTCTCGGTTCCACCTCGGTCTACCTCAGGCACTGCGTCGCGTCGTAGCGTTCTGCAGTAATTGTACTAAAGCCTCTATGGCACTTCCGCGCTGGTCCGTAACTCAACACCCTTTCACGATAATTTAATCCATGGATACTCGTATTCAGGCCCTCACAGGATGTGTTTGGGCTGCTATTGCTACCGAAGGAAAGGAAGGAGCCTTAATTTTTCGCCTCCCTTAGAATTTGGACACTAAAATGAGAAAATAGAAAATATTTTATTAATAGCGTTATCGTTATAATAAAGAAATCAAAAGTAAATTTACACATTTTGCTACAATGTTTGTCCATGGAACAAAATTTGATAGTGCATCTATTTTTGTTAATTACGAGAGTATTTTCATTCTATGGTGTAGGTGAGTAAATTGCCTAAAATATTTATACTATTAAATTTTAAATTGACTTGCGTTCAGTATAGTTTGGCAGGCAAAGTAATAGAGAACTGGCTTCCTAATAGCCATAATCTCACTAATATTATTAATGCGAAAGCTTGGATGGATATCTGTATGGATGTCTGGTCGTCAACCACTGAACGAATCTGAATGAAATTTGACACAGAGATAGACTATAGTCTAGAATACCACATAGGATACGTTTTAGCCGCGGGTGAAACTGCTAGGCGCAGCTAGTGCAATCTAAAGCTGCATATCCACCTGCTACAAAACTTCCAAGAGTAATGCCCGACAGTCTATCCAACAGCAGCTTGCAAGTGTAAACTCCGTAGCAAATACTACCGCAACACGACTCGCTGCCAAAACTGCTTGCTGCTGTAATGAGGCCTTAGTAGGATAGAGGACGCTAATCTACGAGTTTTTATTTTTACCCGACTGCGGAAGAAGAAGGGTTATGTTTTTCAAGAATGATGTATTAAAAAATTACGTTGGCAAGTCCTACAGCCTATAATATAAACAGCATGATGGATTTCGACATGTGAGGTGTCACTTGAATCGTCTTGATAGTGGGAATGACGTACGGTACATTTTAATTTATAATTATTATATTTGGAGTGTCAGACTACATTTTGTAGTCGGGTTTTTCTCTTTTAATAATAATACTTGTTTTTCAATATCAACAAAAATAGCAAAGTAGCGGTATTTAAAATAAAGCCATGTTATTTCCAGAGCTAAGACAAGTTAATGGATTAACAATGTAGTGAAATGTTAGTTTCGTCGCTCCCAGAGGGAATGTATCAGAACAACAGCTGTCACGTCGGTTCATTCTAATAGAACGTGTAACATGGTCTGAAGAACTAAAACAAACGTAGAAAATATTACCGGGAGAGTTATTTTAACGGATAAGTATTTTGTCGTTAGTTCTTTGACATCTGCCACTTTGACATCTATCGTTTTGACACGACATTCTATTTTTTAAATGGCAAGCGACTTCGAAAAGGAGATTGAGCTAAGGACCTTCTCCTTCGTTTTTTCTTCTTAGGTACGGTGTCCTGGATTCCGTAACAAAATGGTAAAATGGAACCCTTATGGTAAGACTCCGATGTCGGACTGTCTGTATGTCACCGCTATTATTTGTTTATATTCATTAAATTTTTTACATAGATATTTAAAAAATACTCGAAATACTCGAGACACATGAACACACGGTCGTCTGACCCCAAACTAAGCAAAGCTCGTACTATGGCGGCCAGAGGCTGATATACATACTTATATACTTTTAAATACATACTTAAATAGGTAATTAACACCCAGACATAGAACAAACACAAATATTCATCACATGAATGTTTGCCCTAGGTGGGAATCGAACCCACGCCCCCTAGCTCAAAAAGCAGGTTAACTACCGACTGAGCCACCGAGGCAGTCAAGTCGAGGTGAGTTTGATAGTAAACATCGACTTACATACAATATCGACTTCAAAAACAAGCCTTAAATGTGTGATTAGGTAAGTAGTAAATACTCGTACTTTAAACATCCTGAATGGAAGTCCACGTAAATATACATCCGGGTGTTCTAACAATGAACCAATACCGGTAACTGGCCAGCCAATGGCCTGGATCCGGAGAGCCAATGTTCGGGATCCGGGATCCGGGTCGGAAGTACTGAACGTCCTGGACTATTGTCCGGGTAGAATGGCAACTCGGAGCTTAGAGGTGGCGCAATAGCTTTGCAATTTCGACTTTAAATTTAAATCTAGTTTGATTTGTTACATTGTTTCCCTCAGGTCAAGTTGGTAGCAACGATAAAACGAATCTATAGAAGCAGCAATTCCCTCAGGAACCGTGTTTGTCTAAAAAAGTCGAAGATCTCAGCGTTCTTCTAAACAAACGATAGATCTTGTTAATCCATCCGACGACGGATCGACGGAAATACATTTAGTTTGAACACTTCTCGTTCAAACTAAATGTTTCGGATATTGTCTGTGTTCTGGGAAGTTTTTTAGCTTTGTTTGGTGTTTTTTATGAACAAAATAGATCGATATACGATGCATAAAGTGGTTTAGTTTTCATAATAATATCATGCAATGTAAGTAGTTAATCTAACAACTCGTTTTACTAACCGATTTCCAAAAAGGAGGAGGTTCTCAATTCATCTGTTTTTTTTGTATTTATATTACGCGATTACTTCGCCAGTTATGAATCGACTTTGGAAATTCTGTTTTTTTTTTTGGTAGATCATGCTTTAGAAGTGGTCCCATATAAATTTTAACGAAATCGGTGGTCAAGCTGTTCAAAATATCAACGAAGTCCTCATTTTTTTTTAAATTCTATTTGGTTGTCAGGACACGGGACGGGACAGTTTTTTAAGCTTTGCTTTTTATATTATAGTAAGCTGTGTTTGAAGAAAAATATAATTTATATAGTTATATATTTGTCAATAACATTAATTTATAATGTCGCTCACAATGTAGTTCGATAACATTGTTTCTATCGTTTTTATCGTTTTTTTAGTATCTTACCCTCTTTTTAATAAACGTAAATACAGGGTTATCGGTATAGGGTATACTTAGCCAAATGGGTACAAGCCCAAAATCTCGTAAAATAAATCAGTTGTTCCATTCAAAAAATTCATTAATTGTCTACTAAATGTATGGAACAGTTGTTATTTTTTCTCGATTTCAGGGTTGGTTCCATAGTAAAAGTTGTTAAAATGATGAGTACAATGACCCTCTTTCGACTTAGTACACCCTTTCCTGTAAGCCCTGTAAAGAGTTGTGATAGAATATACCTACAATGTTTTTTCTTTTTATTTCTTATATTTTTTACCTGATGAAATAATCTTAAAAAAATTAAAAAAAAGCCCGTAACCGATTTTCATCAAACATAGCTAAGAACATTCCAGACTAATTCACCTTTCAAAAAAAAACAAATTCGATTCATCCGTTCAGAAACTACGATGCCACAAACAGAGACACACACACAAATATACACGTCGTTTTTGCGTCGGTGGTTAAAAACAAAACACTGTAAAATTATTTTCAGGCCATACAACGTTTATTAGCAAGCAGTTATTGTATTAAGTTAAGATCCTATTACCTAGAAGTTATTTAACCGTAAAATCAGCTCAGCCACTTTTGCCGGGTGTTTCTTTGAGTTTCACTTTTAGTATTTCTCGTTTAGTATTTTTAATTCAGTCATTGTAGGTACGAACTACTCCTTTGCACACACAAATTTTATAAAGCTTAAAGCAATTCCAAGTGAAAAGCATAAAGTAGAGCATTAACGCTTGCTTTGAACCAAAGCCATCGCTAATGAAGTCGGCGGGCCCGAGCTTCTGGCGCAGATTAGATATTACGTAGATAACTAACTTTGGCGAAATCATCTTTTTCTAATAACTAGCTGTTCTGCGACTCCGTTCGCGTGTATTCAAAAACCTTCCTCGTGATATATTGTAAATAATTATCAAATTTTCTAAAGATCGGTTCAGCCGTTTTAAACCACTGTTAGCAATATATTTGTTTTAAAGGTTCTAAAGGTTCGTGCTAAAAAAATTAGGTAGGAGCTAGCTAGAGGTAGTTTAAACTAGTTAAGCAAAGACTTAAGCAATTCTTATTTGTAGTGCAATTGAACATCAGGCCCACTTGCACTAAATATAAGAATCGCCTAAGTGCCTCGGCTATTGAAGAAAAGAAAAATCGTGGATATATAGTTAGATACTTAGTCATTCAAATCATTGTGTCTAATCTTTTCTTTATATTACTCATGCTGGCTTGACATAGCAGCAACAACGTTTTTTTTTTCTATATCTGTATTACTTACCTACTGATTTAGTACTTAATTTTTTCACCATATCTTTGAGATTATTCTTTTTCAATCTTACTGGTGATGGTTTCACTTTTCTTCAAAGTTTTCCATCTTCAATTTCCTCAATATTCTGTGTCAGTATTTAGGCCAGGTATTGAAGAACTTCAGAACAGTTCAAGTGTTTTTACAGTTGGAGCATTCACTCACTCTGGCTTTAACTACATTAAAAGGAAGTGATTGCTCTAATTTGACTCCTGCGTTCATTTTGCTTTGACCTGATTTTGTAAATTTGGGCATTTTTCATAACTGCAGTAGCCAGAAATGTGCCTTTTAAAAGCAATTATGTCTACATAATTTCCCTGTTTGTTTTTTGTTTAGTCTAATAATTTGTCTATTGAATTTCTCTTCTTATCAGTCTTCGATCATAAGTTGAAGACATAATTTTTTACTTTGAAAACTGGCGTGTTTTTTTCTAATTAAGTATAATTTTTCTTGGTGGACATTAGATCTCTATTATAATTATGTTTGTAAAATAATAATTAGTTTATGTCCACGCATGAAAGCTATATAAGGCATACTAATTAATTATAAAAAAAAAAAAAACTAAAAAAGAAAAACACAGTAAAATTTGCTATAATTTAGTAGATACTCGTATACCCACCACCACCACGAATGTATGTGGCACCACCATTCGTGGCAAAAAAGCCAAAACCTACTTGTAAATTTTTGCATTTACAATAAAAATAAAATTATGCAAAGAACTCATCCCGTTCGGAGCCAGACGCTGGATCGCGATGGAAACGGTTTGATTGAAGAAGTTGAAAGTGAAATGACCGTTTCGAACTCTCCGCTCCGGACGGAGATTACCGATGCAGAGATCGTCAAAACTTTGCCACAGTGGAGAGGAAACAGAGAACAGTTCGGTTTATTCTTTGAGTACATACGTCTGATATTTTCGATTTTTAGGCGTTTTGACGTATTAACAGCAACGTCTTAACTAGTGCAACCAGTATTTCCTATACGTTTTCCCACTTAGAAATAAACGTTGTACAGCCTCGAATTAGTGTACTTACAGTGTTTTGTCTTTTTGGATTGAGTTCAAATATTTACAAGAAAGAAAAAGACAAAACACAGTCTAACTATTCCGAGGCTGTGCAACGTTTATTGCTTATGGATTTAAAGTGCAACAATCAACTAGATCAATTTAATTATATTCACACTTTACCAATTTCCTCTACTATACATGATACTTACTGTAATCCGCAGTTTAATTAATACAAAGTAAATTTATGTTTTAATTTTAATTTAATCATCATCATTACAGCCTACGTCCCACTGCAGGGACTCCGACTTACCCTACGTCGAGGGTGATCCAGACGTCATCCACCACGCTGGCTCAGTGCGGGTTGGTGGATGTCACACGGTCTAGAAGAATAATTAGCGTCACTAAAAGTCAAATTATTGACTTAGGTATATTTCTTCTAATTATCTTTCTCTATCATGATATAGTTGACTGAATCAGGCGTTATTTTACGGAAATACGCTAATGGTGACTTGTACTAAACATAAAATTGCCTAAATACTTGCTTAACTAGTTTTATCTACTGCTAGCTAGCTCCTACCCAAGTTTTTTTAAACGAACCTTAAGCCATTTTTATGGAAAATCTTAACGTCATGTGCTCGATAAGCGATTATTAAGCTAGGAGTAATCTATACTAGTTAAGCAAGGGCTTAGGCAATTCTTATGTTTAGTGCAAGTGGCCATAATGATTTATTTAAGAAACAGTTTCTTCTACTTGTTGATTACAATGTCAACAAGAGTAAAAAGCGGACATGTATGTATATTACGCTGCTTGTCTCGCCTATAGTCTATATTTATCTAATGTCATTCTAGAACAGTTAATAAGTCTTAGCGAAAGTAAATTTAAAAATAGCATTAAGAATTATTTGATGAGCCAAGCATCTGCTCTAAAGAAATGTTTATTAGAGTACAATGGAAAAAGTCGATATCAAAATCATTACAGACTGAAAATGAAAATGAAAATATTTATTGTAACAATTTATTACCTATAAAATACATTGACTTTGTTTTTAATTTAATTATCAAAATCATAGTTTCATAATTAGTTTAGTTTTTTTTCTTCAATTATTATTAATCTGACAATGCCTCTTTGCAGCTACAGCCTTTTTACAGCCGATATCATATATTGTATTGTTTAATTAAATTTTAAATTAACAAGTAATCTGTAAATGACGTTGTCAAGAGTAAAGTAGTTATACCTATGACCCGTATAAATTAATTGCATTGAATTGAATTGAGATCATAAGTGATATCTAAATCTTCTGTCTCTCAAAAACTGTGTCCCCAGGCTCAGTCCAGGCATTCGATAAGGGAAGCTTCCCCACCATCCCCTCGCGTACAAACGAATTAATATCACTCTAATGCGCTTCCTGCTCCATAACTTATTCTTATCTTAACTTTTAAAGGACCATTCTGGGGGAAGTAAGACGGTTTTTATGATTTTTTAACTCGTGTTTTGAAAGATCGGAAGGTACGATTGTGTCGGCTTGTGTAATCTTCGGTTGGTGTCGGAGAAATGTGGCGGATTGTGTACCTTGGGAAGTGACGTAGTGTTTTCTAAGGGTTGGTTTTAGAGCAGTGAGGGTTTCCTGGTTTTTTTATGCCTCCAGAGCGCGTTAGGTGAACTCCAGGTGTAAAGAACTGTCAAAAGTTTCAACGTGTTCAAAATTCTGTTAAATATTTATATTACCTTTAAAATACTAGCTGCGCCCTACGGTTTCATTTGCGGTCCCTGGATAAAAGTGTCCCCTTTTCTGCAAGTCTGACAATCTGTACAGAATTTCATGATGACCGGTTCAGTAGTTAAGGCGTGATAGCGTTACAAACAAACTCACTTTCGCATGCATCGTCCGAGCGAGCCTTAGCAAGCAAAGTGTCTGTGCTTCAGCTTCGACAAAAATGCGAATGTCTGGATTCTGTCTGGATCTCTGTCTTCCTCTACATGTCGCATTTCTTAACAGATTCTTTTGAAATTTATGACTCACAAAACATAAGTAAATAGAATTTTTCGATTGTAAAATCCTACTAACATTATAAACGCGAAAGTTTGTAAGAATGGATGGATGGATGTTTGTTACTCTTTCACGCCAGAACGGCTGAACAGATCTATATGAAATTTGGCACAGAGATAGATTATAGTCTAGAATAGCACATAGGATACTTTTTAACTGCGGGTGAAGCCGCGGGGCGCAGCTAGTTCTGTATAAATATCGAACTTGCTCACAAAATTTCACGAGAATCAGTTGAAGAATGCGACTGGACAGACAGAGGACAGACGTCGACCGCAAGGTCTACAGCTCGCAGAACCACTAGTAGTATTATTAATTAGGATATTTTATTACTTTTTTACTAGATAACGCATAATTTCTACTTCTAAACTAGCTAAAAGCTTTGATATCTTTATCTGATACGTTGCAATAACAAAAACAGATATATTTTTAGCTAGTTTCTAGGATTTAGCAATTCAGCGCCCTGAATACCTATGGAATTACGTAAAACATTAGGCTCAATGAATTCATAAAATAAGTTGTAGACTGCCGTCTAAATTATGATAAGCTTTTATTGAAATTGTTTTTCTCTCTTGCCTCAAGACATTTCTCAAGTTAAGAAATGTCTACGTTCTGATCTATCTCGAACAACATTATTTGCTAAAACAGAGATCTAAACAACAAACAATGTTAAATTCAGGAGACCCCGTGTCTCTGAAATGTGGAAAGTTAGACCAAACAACGACGTTGTTTTTAAAACTAGCTAACTGGCTATATTGTTGTTTGTATTTTTAGTAAGTACAACTAAGTGCTCCAACAAAGTTTAACTAGTTTTGGTTTATTCGTAGTTTTAATACCTTTCAGAGGAAAATATGTTCATGGCATACATATCGCCTTTCCCCCGAGGGGACTGGCAGAGGTGTAATACAACACCCACATTTCGCCGAACGATATTCAGTCCCAAATGTGACAGGGGGTGATCCTGTCGCCATACACCGGGCTCCAGTTATGTAGCAGATGACATACAACACGCACATATGTTCACACAATGAACAAATTGGTGCGTGCCGTCGGCTGGGTTCGAACCCGCTCCCTCTGGCTTGAGAGGCGAACCTTCTCCCAACTAGGCTGCTATCGCTTCCATCTCATGTCATGACGTGTTCTATTTGCAATTTCACCACAATCAGCTTAGCTCAGCTAAAAAGCTAAATTACTATAAGCATACTAGAACGCAAACGTTTGCATTTGCAATTTTTACTATTACTGATTTCTTTATAGTTATCATTTTCTATAGTATTTTCAAATCAAATCAGAATCATTCTATTTGAAAGAATATTGTCTTAGGATCTAGGTTCCGTACAGTGTGAATTTGTATTAAAATTGAATTTATCGATTTTGACGATTCGAAACGTCAGTTTAAATGTCCGTGCCTCCACCTCTAGTACAATAATTGTGTATCAAATACTCAACGTTTTACTTGCTATAGGATTTGCCACGATCCTTTGCAAATAGAATCCTAATTCTCCTTACAAATTAAACACAACAAATGTCAGATACAATAACAATAAACTCCATCGCTGCAACAATTCTAATGCCCACATAATCAAGTCATCAAATTATCAGCTGACGAAACACCGCCCCCTCAAAACAATTCGAGATTAAACAAATATTTATCCGTTGCAGAGGCTGCAGTAGGCGGCAATAAATTCCGAAGACAAGATTAAACTTGTCATGGGACCCCATTTACTTAAGGCAAATTTATGCAAATACCTCCGACTTGTTAGCTTCTCGGGGAGAGGTCTTGGATAGTGCAGATAGCAGCCAGGCTGGCAGGGAGCGGGCTGCTGCTTTTTGTGGACCTTATGGAGGGAGCACTTCTTCTGCGTTTTGGTTGGTATGGACCAACGGGTTGGTTCATTTTAAAATCTTGCTAGGTTTGTATTGAGGATAATTGTAGTTTCTCTATGATTTTGATTAATTAGTGGCTTGATTATCTACTTTAAGAATGAACGAGTAGGTAGGTACTTTTTCACTTATTAACATTGGTATAATCATCAATTGAATGCCACCTGCTACATAACAGGAGCCCGGAGTATGGCGACAGGCTTCACGTCATATTATTTGGTACTGAATATCATCCGGTGAAGTGTGAGTGTTGTGTAATACACCACTGCCATCCCCTTCGAGATAAAGACGTGACGGTATGTTACGTTATGCTAAACCTCAATTCCATTTATTTTTATGATTATGTCAATTAATTTCGAGATGGTAGTTTGTTGCAATTGGATGCTTATTTCAAATCTGCAAAAACAACTTATAACAACAACAGCAGTTACCATAAACCATAACGAAAATTTATCTGATTCTCGGGACCTTACGAAAATATAATATGTTTGTATGTCAACCAATGTTGCAATACTTTGTATTGTAAGACGCGAAGGATGCTAAAATCAATATTAGCAAAGCTTTAAAGATGACAACATTATTGAAACTGGCTTGCCATCACTCATAATAATTATTACAAATGCAAATACGTGTTTGTTTTTGTTACCACTTAACTGCGAATTTGTGATTTGAAAAGGAGGACTGTGTTACCTAAGTTCGAAGTACGAAATCTTGATGTACCTATGCTAGATCGAAAGTATGGGAGGTCGACGTACGCTTGTTTGAAGTACGCTATAATGGAAGGACAAGAGTACGAAGTACGCTAGTTCGAAACTACACGACTTCGAAGTACGATACAAGAAGGATATAGGAGATAAGGATTTACGAAGATACGCTACTGTGTTAGGTATAGTCAGTTTAATAAACAGACAACTTTTTGTTCAATAAAAAAATAGAAATGTAAATAACCATTATTACATTATTACTCTACAGCTTTAAAGGCTTATCCTGTAACAGTCTGTAAAGCTGTTGAGTAATAATCTAATAATGGTAATTTACATTTCCATTTTTTTAAGCTTTTTTGTAAGTTAAGCGTTCTACAGCTTTACAAGCTGTAGAACGCTTCAATACTCCATTTACTGTAGCATGGTGCATACGGGCTACAGCCGCATTCATAGATTTTACCCGCAAAAACTGCTTAATATACTACATTTATTGATGATTCCGTATTTTATTACAGTATAGTAATATTTATGGTGCTGCTGAAGCTTTAAGTCGTGATTTGTCAGTTGAAAATTGAAAATGAGTGAAAAGGAACGATAATGTCACTGGAACTGACAAACGACAATAGCACCATAAAGATAGTAGAGTAGTGAAAAAATACAGTACTTACGTTTTTTTTTCCGTAAGAGAACGGCCAAATTCTTTGCAAGCTATCAATATCGCGACCCTTTACAAGCGATCGAGCCTAAGAACCGACAAACTATCTCAACTACCTTCCCTCTCAAGTATACCTTTTTCTAATTTCCTACGTTTACGCGTCAGCAGAACCTCGATCCCTTCCCAATTCCACAACCGAATGATTTATTTTATCAACAATATCCTATTCTACTGTCGCTAAAAGGCTGGTATCACACCAAACGTAACGAGTTTGGAAATAAAAAATAGCTGATTGCTTGAAACCTAGCTGACTAAAGCCAAATGCTAAAACGACGCTCAGTCATGAATCTCGATTTAAAACTTTTTTTATGTTTGGTAAAACCAGTTATAAATTTAAATTCAAGACCGAATAATAATCACAACTTTCACCGATTTGACTTTTCACTATTTTTAACAGTTTAGTGTCTGAGCAATTAGCATTGATTTCAGTCTACAGTTTAGTCAGTCAACATCGATTCAAATCCTCCGCAGTGTGATCCCAGCCTAAGTAGTATTTCTTCCGTGGCTTTATTTCGCATTTGTCTTATCGCCGCTCTGTTCTGAATCCTCTTGTTTTTGCGATGGATTTATGGCCTATTCGCGGATTAAAACGTCAGCCTGTAATGAAATGCTGATTGTTAGACAATTGAGATAAATAAACAACGCTTTTGACTGACACCTAACAACCAGTCTAACGAATTAAATTAACTTCTAAAACAATGTTTTACTTCCGATATTGAGCGAAACTTGTATACAGTGAATAATGAACGTGAGCTGAATACTAAATAACTATTTTAATATGAGAAGTTTTCTAGTACAACAATGTTGGTAGATCTAAAGAGTAAGGATACAGTTACCTAAATTAGCCTTTTTCTAACAAGACCTGATTTTTGGTTTGTAGCTAAGCTAGCTACCCATCGTGACATATTTTATATTTCACTAGCTATGGCTTGCGGTGTTGCCCGCGTTTAATAAGTAGTTTATGCATTTTCCTAGAATATAATCTATCTCTGTGCCAAATTTCATCCAGATCTGTTCAGCCGTGTTGGCGTGAAAAAGTAACAAACATCCATCCATCCATCTATCCATCCATCCATTTTTACAAACTTTCGCGTTTAAAATAGTAGCAGGATAGGATGTTGTCAAAACTGTTCCTGCTATAAATATTCTTGTCGGTACGATGTTAGAAGTAGACTCGCATAATTACTCATTTTGTGTCAAAGTGCTCTTACCTTTGCTTTCCAATGTCAGTACGCACGTTATTTTCTTCTAATACATCAATGTTGTGCTCAGACACTTCCTCTTGTACCGCGGGATCTGTTTCATTAATCACGTCACCGTGGTCACCCGACACACCCACGCTCACTTCTCTAATTAAAACTTTATCACTATTATCACAGAGCACATTTTCATGCTCAATATTAGTCTTCTGCACATCTACATTTGATTCCGTAATTAAAACTGTATTACTTTTGTGGTAGAGTGCATTTTCATTTTTTCCGTTTTTCTCGGATATATTGGAATAGAGTATTTAGTCGGATCAAGCTGATTGATTGACATCATTCAGGTCAGAGATCATTGCGCCTCCACTAATTCGATACTATCGATTATTATGATCGATTGGCCTTTTGTTTCGATTGTGATTGGTATGAAGAGTATCTAATAGTGCTGAGTTTTTGTTCATTAGGTTCTGATCCATTTATATAGTTTAGAACACTATTCATATTAATTTTTCTAAGTATGACAATAGTTATTTTATACGATGTTTTAGACGATTTGTGTAGGGTTATTGTAAGATATACCCTATTCGGTACTTGAATATAAAGACATACCAGACTTTTCTTACAATCTTTCAATTACTTAACTCCTGCATTTTAAACAAAGCATTCTTTAAGCATTCGTTAATATCATTTGTTAGCGCGCCAAAAATGTTCACTTACATAACACTGGCGTTCTGTTTTCTGTTATCAACGCCATAAAAGTTAATTTCCTCTATTTCATTTGCATTATTAAGTTTGCGAGTGTCTAATTTGCAAATGGAGTCGTGTCGTAGGCCGCGCAATTTGGCTTAAGCGGGAACTCTTAGCACGTCGTTTTCGGAAGTGGTCTAGAGGAAAAAACACTTTAGATGTTTATGAAAACTTCTGGCTTATTGCTGGCGACGGCTTCTGGGGGGAATTTAAACCGTTTGGGATAATCTGATTTGAAGCTGGGACTTCAAAGCAAATCAAATTAATGACCTTTTAACGAAACGGAGTTGAAGAGCAGGTGTAATTAATAATCATTAAAATGGTATGTCAGCAATTTAGAATTTTTTTCTTCTTCATTAAAGTAAATTTTCCTTGATAAGAAGATTTTTTTTAAAATTTTAGGCAAAAAATCTTTGTTCTCTTGTTATCTAATCAAATTTTTGTGACAAATTTAAAATGAATCCAAATCCTAGGTTTACTAATACGACAGTACAAAAATGAATAGGTACGTCACAATAATTTACACTTGAAGACGTAATTTTTTCCAGAATAAAATAATAATTTAAATCATTAAATAAATAATAAATAAAAAATTATTAGTCGTAATAAATTATTTTTTAACATCCATAGTCCTTTCTGTAGATTAAAACAATAATAATTACAACTTATATCATATTATGTAACAAGACACAGAAACGCTGAGAAGCTGTAGTTAGTAAAGTGAGCGTTTAAAGAGCTTGTTAGCTGAAAGTTGTAACAAAGGAGATGTGTTGCCTTTTTTCAAAGTTCTTCTCTGAAGGTATCTTTGGTTTTGTGTGGTTAACTTACCCAGTCTCTTCGGTTTTTGCGCTGACTAGTTTAGTTCAAGATGGGAGTTGGGTAGTGTGTTTTGTTAAAGAAAATTGTATAGAAGTTTCTAGCGATGGACTAAGTTTCTTAATAAATTTCCACTGCAGTGAGCTTATTTTATAGTTGGATAAATCGAGTTTGAGTTTGAGCGTTATATTATTGGATATTGTAGAGTTGAACACTTGATGGAGAGTTATTTTTCTATATTAATCAAATTTTAACGTCGAATAAGAAAGGTTTTTCTTTGCTTGTTATAACATATTTCTCAAATAAAATTGTGCAGATTCTCTTAATTTGCTACGAGCAATTATGCTGGAAATTCACTAGTAATATTATTAATGCAAAAGTTTGGATGAATAGATGAATTAATGGATCTTTGTTACTCAATCACGTTTGTGCGTTCGGCTGAACGGATCTGGATGAAATTCAGTACAGGGATTGATTAAAGTCTGAAGGACAAAATATCTTCATTGGATGTTTGTTAGAAAAAAGCTTAAAATCTTGGAAAATTTTCTTTGTCATAAAACATCGACAAAAAAATTAGCAATAAATTTTCAGCAGAGTTGCTTACTAGAACCTATCCTCCTGAAATATCCCAAATTACTTTCGCATTAGGTTTTTGCTTGGTCCGGGGGCGGGTCCGATTTATACCCCGTCCCGGGGGAGGTCTTATCGACGTCATAGCTGATGGACGACTTGCCACGGGCAAGAACTGGGATGGCTTGGATAGTTTGGATATCTTCTGACATCAAGTTTAGATCTCCACACTTTGTGCATAGTCACCATACCATAATACAAATATGTTTACAATATGTACATCCTAACTTGTATGTAGTACTATTATTTATTCTGTGCTAGTACTATAAATGAGACAAGTATAAATTAAAAATGTAAAAAACCCCCGACACTATTTTGATCAACACCGATTTTCATCAGACACACACACACACATACACTATATAATTTTTTTGAAGTTTTAAAAACTCTATTTAGGGTTCCGTACCCAAAGGGTAAAACAGTACTCTATTACTAAAACTCCGCTGTCCATCCGTCTGTCTGTTTGTCCGTCTGTCACTAGGTATCTCATGAACCACGAAAGTTAGACGGTTGGAATTTTCACAGAAGATCTTCTTATTGATTTTTGACAGATGACTTCTGTTGCCGCTAAAACAGCAAATATACTAAAAACAGAATAAAATAAATATTTGAGGGCGCTCCCATACAAACACTCCCTTTTACGGATTCAAGAAACCCTTCGTGCGCGAGTCCGACTCGCACTTGGCTGTTTTTTTTTAATGATAACTAGAAAAACTTGCGTTTGATCTACGATGAAGCTTGCCTAGAATATACCGAATTACTCAACGGCAAACAAACGTTCCTTGATAAAACATTAAATTAATAGTTATGTGACTTAGCTTTCAAATAAACAAAACTGATTAGCCCTATTTATTCTAACAAACATAATTCGGTGATTGTAGCCAACTGTCAGCCGATTGGATTACAATATAAATCAAGAACGGCTTGAGGCAGCACACAATTGCCCCGCACCAGGCTCAGTCTATCCTTACTGCAATTACGCCCTTCAATCCGCACATAAATTATTTCTATTGTAGTGATGTGGTAAAAGCTATTAAACACTTTTTGTATTAATAAAAACCGATCACTTTTTCCATATAATATTTTTCCGGCTGGCTTCTCGCCGGTTCAAAATCCACATTTATAACAGCAATTTGACCATTTTTGATATTTTAGTGATTATGGAACTGATTACGTAAAATTTTCACAAGCAAATAAGAAGCGTTGATTGAAAAACTAATGACAGACCTATGTCACCTTCCTGCACAAATCTACTTCCTTACTAAAAAAATGCTGTTTAGCCTCGAAATAGTTATACAATGTTTTATCTTTTTCTTTCTATTATATTTTGAATTAGATCTAATAACCAACTCTGGGGGATAACCAAGAGTTTTGATAGTCAACGAAAACTTTTTTCGTTTTCGTTTGGCGCCATACACTTGAACTAGATCCAGGCGCGCTTTATTTTCAAATGTCAAACATAAACGAAAACAGTTTTCGTAACTATCAAAACTCATGGTAAGGGTACTGTATAACTATTCTGAGGCTATACAACGATTATTATAAAAAGTTTTATGTTTTACACTTAGTCAATGAGCGTAGTAGGTGGGACATACTTCAGTCAGTGACGTTGCTCAAAGCTATGTTCTTATATAATTTTACTGTCCGATTAAACGGGATATACCTGTTAAATAAATACACAGCACATCTCTATGCCGCACACGAGATTGAGACCACATAGCGCATATAAGTACGTAGCTATATTTGGACACAAAACCGCAAACCCCTGGAGTCTACGAAATGTGAAAATTAATAACAGCCGATTGAATATTCGATTTAGTTGAATACGGTTATGGGAATTCATTTTGTGGTCTAATTCTTTTCACAAAATATTGTAGGTAAAGGTAGAAGTATATTATAATTTGATCTGTGGTGAATATAGACGGTATTCGATTTATACAGAGATAAAATAAAATTATGCTACCTACTTATTAACGTTATTGATTTTACTAATAGTTTTGTAAGGTACTCGAAGAAGTGTGTAGGAGACATTATTTATTAAACACTGTAGTAAACACTCCACAAACTTTTAAGGGAATTAAAAGTTGATTGGGATTGAAATATCCTAGTTTATATGATCGGGAATCAGAAGCCACAATGAATCACCGGCACGACATTGTAACACTGTTCATTGCAACGGCGGCGGTAGGTAGTTACCAACCTTAGAAATACTCACATTATTCATAGAGGAACTCTAAACACTACAGGTATTAATTAAGCGAATATTCGCGGGGTTATTTGCTCTTATGGTTTGTGTATATTTTCAAAAAAAAAAAAAAGAAAAAGAAAGTTAGTAATTATGTTGTAAGTAATTATAAGTAGTAATTTAAAATGAAAAACTTTTTGTCAGTTTCTATGTATCACCAGCAATGCAATGTCATAATTGAACAGTTCGGAAGCTTTAAAAATTCATTAAAATCATTTTCAAAACATTTAATAGGTATGAATTAACAACGTAAGACTCTTGGAGCTTTGAAGTTGCCATACAAACGCGCTTGTCTTCTTTGAAACTATTAATCAGACTGTGGTTAAATTTGGCATGTGCAATTAAATGGGCTAAGTATAATATGTCCTTCCGACATGGATTTTAAGAGAACATAGTGCTATAAAAAATATCCTCGTATGTTAGGGGTCAACAGATATGTTTTATTGGATAAACAAAACATTTAATAAACCTTGTCCTTAGGTAGGTTGGTATACATCATTCGCTTTTAAATTAATCCATAGTGCAAAGGAAAATCTTTGGTTTTTAAAAAATATTAGACAAACAAGTGCGAAAGTCATAAAAATGGTTGAAATTGCTATTTGTAGATGAAATGGCAATAGAAAACCCAATGCAAAGTTTAAAGTGTTTGCAAGAGCCTTGTTAAGAAAACTGCATACTAATATCTGTGTTTGTTTTATGACTTGCAATTAAAATTAATTCCAACGTAATTTATTATGATTAAATTCATTCACAAACAGACTTAAATTGACCCGTTGGAAATATTCGACGTCGGATTATAAATCCGTGGGTTATTTCTTTATTATGCTAAATATTTTAATTAATTAGTAAGTTAAAGTTCAACATTTAACTGTTTATGTTAATTCTGGATTGGCCTATAAATTATGTTGAGTTATATTAGGTTATGCTTTCTTTACAATGATGTTTATGGTTTTACATTAATTATGTTGATAGAAGACTTAATTAGTTACTAATTATAACTTTTAACGGAGACGGAAAAATAACGTCATTTTTAATTAATTTTCGCTGTATTTTTCATATTTTATACGATCTTTTGCGAGACACAATCCCACGCCGCATATTAATGGTCAAGTCTCAGTCAAGTATTGAGCAAAATTACTTTCGTATGTCCGGCTGTTTTTCTCTATAGTAGTGCCTCGATTCTTCTAAGCCAAAGTTCTTACATTTTTTATGAATTGTCTATGTTCGATGTTTTTGGCAAACAAAATGACAATTTGAGGCAATTAACTAGCAATTTACAAACAATTGGCTAGTGGAATCGGGGACTGGTTACACTCTCAACAATTGACTATTTAACTTAGTTTGTAGGTACATGAAATTATTGTGTCGATTCAGTTTTCGTAAATTTTTTAAATTTACCAAGATAACATTTTAGAGATGTAGACTCGTGATGACTTCAGGTTACAGAGACACCAGTAATGTTAGTATTTGATTGTATAAGGATACACGTGGTTTGAAATGGTCATTATATTATTTTCGTTACCTATAGAAATTGTTTTTACTAAGCCTTGGTTTTCTGGGTCTAAGGGGCTCAAGTTTTTAATCGAGATTTATGACTGAGCTTCAGTATATGGCTCTCACTCTAGCTATCACTCATACTCCTATGCGTTTAGTATAATGATAGGTATAATAATAAAGCCTTTTATTCGGATTACAGATATACAATTATGTTTCTTATACTATTGCACTGTTTTTATTTCTAAGTATATTTTACACAATTGAAATTATTCGCGTATTTGGTGCTTCTTAACTTTCTGTAAGTCCGTTTGCCAGTTGGCATAAGCCTCCTCCAACCTACTCCATTCTGATCTCTCTCTGGCTACTTTACTCTATGTTATGCCTGCCACCTGCCTGATATCCCATCTTTTTTGTTGTCTACCCCTTTTCCTTTTACCTACGTTTAGTATATAAAATTATAAATATTATGATTTTATAAAACGGGGATTACTTACGTACGATTAAGTCGGTTATTCCGACTATAGTTTCAACCGCATTCGAGCGAATGCGCGCGCGACTGCTTTTTTAATCGTAAGTGCTTAATCGTGGGTAATTCCCGTATTATAAAATCATAATGTTTGAAAACCACGTCAGATTTCATTCTAACATTATAAATAAATTTTAAATGTAGGTATATTTCTTTTAAATATAAATAATACACCCACGAACATTTCCAACTTCACTCAATCGAATATTAATTCAAGTTAAATAAGATTCCTTCCTAATGAGCCCAGAACTTTAATCGCCATTGAAAACTTCAAGCTTTAAACAAGTTTGCTGAAGAATGCGAACTCTGGAGGGTTAGCTGGAATGGAGCTAATTTGACAAAGTCACGAAACATGACGCGGGAGAACTTTGAGGCGAGGCTGGGGAGCCTTGTCTAAGTAAGATTACGGCTAATTACTCGAGTGTTCATATATATATTTTTTTAATGTAGAATAAGTTTAAGATGGAACGTTATGGTCTAAGATGGAGCACGACGACCTATAAGGTATTTATTCACTCTAGTCTTGAAGTTTTGTAGAGTGAAGAAGTACAAAGACGGCAGCTGAGTGAGGCGCTACAAGTGCGCTACTGCTCAAACTCTCTCTACTGCTCAAGCTCTGCTGATGTAAAACCCCTTACACACGATACAATTTGATCGGCAATCAGATTGGCCAATCTTAAGGTCATTGGTGATCCCACAGATCACATAAACTAAGATATCTTTATGGTTGGTTCCGTACCTTGAATCTCAAATTTTCCATCCACACGGTTAAATTCGATTGCCAATCTAGTGAAATCGTTCGTAAAATTGAATCATGTGGAAGGGGTTTAATAGGATTTAGGTACTAACAAAACTAATTTGCTAAACATTTTTTTTTTAACCTACGCAATCCAAGGTATCATCTCATCCCAGATAAAACAAGTTAAAAAAACGAAAATGTTACTTTTTTTCGATTTCGAATTTCCACGTTAGACGCATGCAAATCGAAAGTAACAGCTACCATGACCCTCGACCTGGGCTTAAATCCTGCCCATTAGGCCAGCCATCCATTAGGCCGCTTCGGCCTACGTCGTAACGGCGCAGGCCGATTATACATTAGACCGCTTTATCTGTATCAGTATCCCATCAGCGAGTAGAAATGTTTGCAGAGTAATAACTCCTAAGAATGCATACATGCAAATAGTCACGCCTCTTTCTCAAAGGGGTGTCATAGACCACCTCTATCCACTTGCTAAGATTCTGGCACACATATTTCGCATTTTTCAGTTCCATGAGTCTTTTCGTAAACGCTCGTCGGTTACGGGTACTCTTGGCCTGGCCTTACCTTGAAACGCTTTAGATTTGTCGAGATTAGTTCGCCTAGGTCGATCCTTATAACTTCTCATTTCAACAGCATTCACTTTACCTTTAAACTTCTTCTGTCAAAACCAACATTCAGTTTCATACGTAAAAGTGGGCACCAGAACTCCTCTATGTCAGCCAGGCGTGCTCCTCAGAAACATTCTCACTGTGCATAAAGTTAAGCAGGACTCCATTCACTCGGATTTCTGCTAAAGCTCTGCGCTCAAGATCATACTTCCCGTCTCTGGTAAACTTTGAACCCAGGTACACAAATTCTTTGCAATTTTTTAAAGAATTCAAAACGTCGTTAATTTCGTGTAAATCGTAGTTATTCGGGTAATTTTCATGATGACAAAGGACAGTATGGGTAAAGATAAAACATTTAAAAAAATGCTAATTACGACTAAGTCGGGATGTAGTCCGGTGTAACCGTTCCGAAGACGGGTCTGAGCAGTGGCGCACTTGTAGCGCCTCACTCAACTGCCGTCTTTGTACTTCTTCACTCTACAAAACTTCAAGGCTAGAGTGAATAAGTACCTTATAGGTCGTCGTGCTCCATCTTAGACCACAACGTCGCTTAACATCAGGCGAGTTGGTGGTCAAACGCCGACTTATTGTCCATAAAAAAAAAAGTACGACGTTTCTTAGTACATTTACATGAAGCTGCCATACATTTTCTGTTACCTATGCGTTTGAGTGCCCCGAGTATGTTTGTGAATACGAGGGTAAATCTAGTAGATACCAAAATAAACAATATAAACAACGAAAGATCATTCGACCAAACTTTATAGTGCAGTTTGAACAACAAGATCTACCCGCAATTTATTGCAAGCGCAACTTGCACCAAATTCCTAAGAAACCAAATCTCGCAAAAGCCAACTTTTACAAATTTACTCGCAAGTCTAAACACTAAAAAGATGGAACGTTAAGAAGAAGGATAGGCAAAGTTGCGCTAGTCGTTTACCGTTTACTGTTTTATTGTGTCTGATCAAACTAACGCAATTTGGAGCTCTAAAGTTTTCTCCTTATGGTCGGTATTACGACGGTTGTGGTCGAGGGTTTTAGACGGGAGCCATACAAATTGATCCCATCAGCGAGGATCTAGCTGCGAGGCTTAAGGCGCAGGGTTAGGCGGAAATAGCACTATTTATATGAGCATTAACTTAATAGTCGGCTTTGTAGTGCTGTTATTGGTTCAGACAGCGCTTAGGAGCCGCTTTGGAGGCAATTGGACGGAGATCAGATCAAATGGGAATTAGAGAATTCAAACGATGACAAGATTGAAGATATTAAGTGACTTGTGGGCAAACGAAACAAGCTTAGTTTTGACTTTGTTATCGCATTTTATGAATCGGGGTCGCGGTAGTATAAATAAGTAGGTTTCTAAATATTATTCTGAAGGGAAATTTAAATAAAATTACAATGCTAATCCAAAAAACTGAAAACGATGCCTCACTATATGAACTTAAAGGAACTTTTGCAAATTAAAACTATCTTCCATTGCAGTTTTCCAATATTTTTTTTTGGTATTTAAAGAGTCATAATCGCAGTAAAAATAGAAAAGTACCTAATATATTTCTAATGGTTAAATAAAATTAGACTGCCTAAATCAGGAAACCGAAGAGGTTTCTTTATTATAGAAACTTAGACGAACTTTTGCAAATTTAAACCGTCTCGCGGTTTCCAAATGGCTTTGTCTTGGCATTACAGTCCTAAATCTCTGGTTATCTTAATTATGAAAGAGATAAGTACGTTACTAGATTCATTTCGTAACGGACCAATTTCCCTAAATTTTCCCCTTCACTGTCACCGCGGTCCACGAGATTGCCAATCCTTCTCCATATAAAATATAAAGGCGTTGTTAAAAAAAGCCGCCCATTCGAGGCCCGAGTAACCCCTAAACCTTGATTTAGTTGCTAAATCTGGCCATGAAGCGGTAACTCAAGTTTATGGCGTAAATAAAGACGAAGCCGCAACCGCGCGTTTGACGAATAGCCAAGTAGGCGGAGAGCTTACTGGCTGTGCTTACTTCGGTTTACTTAGTAAAAAGGTTTTACTTGGATAGCTGCGAGTGAGCTTAGGAGTGGTTGAGTGGACGGTTACAAAAAACAGCGGCTGATGGAGACTTGATTCTTGACAAACTCTTCTACATCTCAAAAAAAGCGGACGCTGAGAACTAGTTCAACTACTCACAAAATGTCACAACAATCGGTTGAGAAATGTGAGAGGAGAACAGCCGGACAGACGCCCGCTGGCCGGGTGAAGCCGAGACGCTTCGCTCACTGACGCTTGCTCTATCTATAGCAATCCAGGTCTGAGACTAGAATCAAACCTACAATTTTAAAATTTTGCCAAAAGTTGCTGAAATCAAAAACTGTTTACCAAAACATACCATTCATAGTTTTGTCAAGACCGGTTCTAAACACACATGTGTTGTTATTATGTACAGAAAGAGTTACTCAGTAAACACACTTACCAACATATTGTGTAAGTAAGTGTGTTGTGATACATAGTTACTCTCTTTTTAATACTTTAGCTATAAATATGCATGTAAGCTATAAAGACCTACTTTTCAAATAAATATGTCAGTATTACCAATACTTCCTCACCACCTCTTGGCCTAACGAACGCGCTTTGACATAGAATCCTATGTACGGTCGGGGACGCGTGCCAACTGGTCACACTACCTCCTGGCACGGCGGTGACCATTGTGCTTTACGACCCTGTAATAAAGGTTGATATTGGATGCGGTTTGGGCAGAATGTCTACCTATCCATTAATGACTGCTAACTGAACTGGCTCGTCTTAGTTGGCAGTTTGGTTAGATGTTCCTTGCTGCCTTAGAAAATATTATATACTAGCTGCTCTCCGCGGTTTTCATCCGCATGTCATGAAAGATAGCATAAGTCCTTTTCTGTACCATTGACAACGTGTAAGCAAAATTTCACGATATTCGATTGAGTAGTTATGGCGTCAAATCGTACTCGTTACAAACAAAAGCACTTTCGCATTTGAAATATTAGTTCGTTAGTAAAAACACGAGGGCAAGTTAAAAAAAATACAATCGTTTTGTTAACTTTACTGATAAAGTGGCAGATAAAAGCAACTAATTACTCCAGTCTTATTAGTACTTATTACTACATTATCGCATTAGGTATGCCTGTAATTATAGCTGTGAGTTGTTTAACAACATAAAATACATAACATATCGTCACGCCTTTCCCCTGAGGGGGCTGGCAGAGGTGTAATACAACACCCACACTTCACTGAACGGTATTCAGTCCCAAACGGGGGCGAGCTTGACGCCATACACCGGGCTCCAGTCATGCAGCAGATGACATACAATACGCACATGATTATACTCACACAATGAACAAATTGGTGCGTTCCGCCGGCTGTGTTCAAACCCGCTCCCTCTGGCTTGAGAGGCGGGCGTTGTCCCAACTAGGCTGCCATCGCTTGAACAAATAAATAAACTTTACTGCTTGAAAAGGTAGAAAAGAAATATTTAAAAAATCAAATCAAACCCAAATCAATTTGTTTTTGGAAGTAGACCATTTCATACTGGGTGTTTTAGAATACTGGAAATTGTTGACCTGGGGGGCGATTCAGTTAATCATAGCCGATGCTTAACTGAACCGTTGACGTTGCGTTTGTCAAAAATAAGACGGCTGGGGAACGGCTCACCATCACTAATGGTTCACAAGCGTGTGAGCTAGAGCTCGACCGCTGCTCCACCCGGTTAAAAACGACTGACGTCACTGCTACGTAGCTAGGATATTATTGCGGGGCGTTTAACTGGGGCCACCTCAATTCCATAAAATTGTATCTAGCTCTTTGCATCTTAATACAATTGCAATATTACCTACACCAAAGATTTACTATATTATGAGTTATTTGCTGTTTAAATTATAAGATAAATACGTAATAACAAGGCTGTAGGTAGTTAATAGAAGTATAAGTGTGGTGAAAACCTATTATTTTTACATTTAGTATCATCATTATCATCGGCATATCAATTGTTGACCCATTTCAGAGCGTGAGCGTTCTACTGAACGACACGTGACACGATCTTCTGCTAAGATCCGATCTTATCTTCCGATCCACCTAAGCAGCTGTTTATCGCTCCACTCGATGGCAGAGTGCTTCAATCTACGTTTGCTGATTCTCGGTATCCACTCTTAAAATAATAACACATTTCGGTCTTTCTACGAGCATGACCATTTCATTTTCATATTTGCCAATTCAACTTGCTAAACCTTTGCTATGTTGGTTGTCTTAGTTCTACGACAGATTACCTCATTTTGGATTTTATCTTTAAAAATAACTAGCATCAATGCTCGCAGTGTTTTAAACCTATGAACTAGCTTTATTGGTTAGTGTCTTCGTTTCGTTGCTGTAATGTAATTAGCTCAACATTGATATGGAGAACGAAGCAAGAACCTACTCATATCTCATAGAGAAAAAGCCCTCTCCCCCTAACTGTACCTAAATACACCACTGATTTATTTAGCACAACGTCACTCATTCCCATGGTTCCTTTGTCATTATCAAAGTGACTGTCAATTTTGAGTGACAAAACCGAATTCCTTCTTCGAAAACAAAAAAAGAAACGAAAGCGCTGACCGTTATCATGTGCCGCTAAGATGTGCGGTAAGGATACATAGTATTCTGTGCCAGTAATTTTCTAAGCTACATAGGCTAGATCTAGACAGACTAGCAGGAATCAATAGTAAATATTAGGAATCAGCTACTACTAGTAGTAGTTCGTCTCATCGTAACTCTTGCATAGGTATTCACAATCATTCAGGAATGTTTCCGTTTGAATACCAAAAATTTTAAACTCAAATTATTCGAATCTCAGTCCGTTTTCATAAGTTTTTAAATGTGATTCATTCTTCCGATGGCATTTATGCTCGATTCCCTATTCCCAAATTTATAAAAGTAGGCTGAGAGTCGAACAATTTAAGTTTTAAATTTGTGGGATACGATCGGAAAAGTTTTCGAATCTGATTCTGAATAGCACCTCTAGACCAATTTTGTCTCATATTCGAACTTAAAAATTGTTTGCACGAACTACTTGCCTGCAAAATTTCATATACAAATCGGATTGATCAACGGAACATACTCAAGTTGTCATCGATCAAACAGTTAATGCCAACTTTTGCTTTCGCTCGATCAATATATAGACGGAAATATTACTTTTTGTATCTCAGGATCCTAGGACCTACTTACACGAATATAGAAGGTATATAGAAGGCTTTATATTATTTGAACACCTACCTACAAAATTAACACACACCAAAACTACATTTTAAATTGTTTAATACATTAAATAAATAAATCACGCTCACACAAACAAAGCTCACTATAGCTATAACAAAGTCCGAATAAAGCTTTCATTTAACATTATAGGCTACTTTTTAACCGTGAGCAACACCGCAAAGTGCAGCAAGTAATATCAATCATTATATTATCGATAACACACTTTTAGTCTTTTTTTTTATGTACTCGCTCTATTGTTGGGCTCTAGGCTTAGCAGAACTCGCATGCCTAAGCGTTTTTTCATAGCTTCTGCGCTCCGTTTTTATTCAGTTTTGTCTGCTTTAAAAGCTTTAATAACATCGAAATATATGGTATTTATTGCAGTCGCTCCGTATGTTATCACTTCTAGGGTATTTTTCGTGAAAGTCGTGTAATCATTACATTTTAAATAAAACGAAAACGATCATCTGAAATATGAGAAAAAAATGGATTAGTTCATATATGTACATAAGTTTTTAGTTGATTCCCTAGATCGTTTAAACATAGGTATACATAGGTCACTTTTTGAGCGCAAGTAATATCGCAAGGCGCAGCTCGTAACAAATAATAGTGAAAATCATAGCATGGGAGCAACTCGCCTATCAGTCGATACTAAACTGAGCCATCGACGTTGAATTTGACTGCCTCGGTGGCTTAGTCAGTAGTGGACCTTCTTAGAAGGCGCGGGTTCGATTCCCACCAAGGGCAACCATTTATGTGATGAACTTTTGTGTTTGTTCTATGTCTGGGTGTTAATATCTATTTAAGTATGTATTTAAATTATGTATTTAATAAAAATTAGGTTCAGGGCAATATCACTGTCTCTTAAACGTACCAGCTTGGTACCATCAATGCTTCACAAACATAACACGTTTGTGAAGCGTTGATGGCACCAAACAATCGATGTTGCATTAACCATAAAAAAGAGGACGATGATCGGCTCAGTATCACTGTCTCTTAAACGTATCAGCTTGGTACCATAAATGCTTCACAAACATGACACGTTTGTGAAGCGTTGATGGCACCAAGCAATCAACGTAAAAAGGACGAGAATCGGCTCATTACCACTGTCTCTTAAACGTATCAGCTTGGTACCATCAATGCTTCACAAACATGACACGTTTGTGAAGCGTTGATGGCACCAAGCAATCGACGTAAAAAGGACGAGAATCGGCTCATTACCACTGTCTCTTAAACGTATCAGCTTGGTACCATCAATGCTTCACAAACATGACACGTTTGTGAAGCGTTGATGCGTTGATGGCACCTTGCAATCGACGTAAAAAGGACGAGGATCGCCTCATTATCACTGTCTCTTAAACGTACCAGATTGGTACCATCAATGCTTCATAAACATGACACGTGTGTGAAGCGTTGATGGTACAAAGCTGTTGCCCGTCTGCTTCTTATGATAATAGGCACGTCAACGGTCCATTTAGGCATCAGCTCAGTTAATCATCGGACGAGCAACGGGTCAGTACCACTAGCGCTTCACACACGTGTCACCTGTAGTCTAGTTGGCCACGTTTATGAGTACTAAAACGTGGCCAACTAGACTACAGGTGAGGGTGATATTAATAGTTTACATTTTTATTGCTATTAACACAAGCTTTTATTTAAATTGCAATGTATGTATGCATGTATGTATGTATGTGTGTATGTATGTATGTATGTATGTATGTATGTATGTTACTATGTTTGTTCGGGTGGAATCTGGCAACTCAATTTTGAAGCAGATATCTCGAACCGATTGAGCTGAAATTTTGTATACACGTTTAGCTTAGATGAAAATGCATGGTTAGCTATATGATGTCATTCTAAATCCCACATGGCGGAACACCCTCAATGGCGGACAAGTTTTTTTCAATGCACTCGTACAAGATACATACATTCATATGTACATACATATCGTCACGCCTTTCCCCCGAGAGGGCTGGCAGAGGTGTAATACAACACCCACATTTCGCCGGACGATATTCAGTCCCAACGTGGCAAGCCTGTCACCAAACACCTGGCTTCAGTCATGTAGCAGATGACATACAATACGCACATTTGTTCACACAATGAATAAATTGGTGCGTGCCGTCGGCTGGGTTCCAACCCGCTCTCTCTGGGTTGAGAAGCGGGCCTTCTCCAACTAGGCTATCATCTCTTTCACTATTGTAATAACATGGGTATAAAATGAAAGGGCTTGCTGAATATTACACGAAAAATAAAGTGACGTCACTCTAAATCCAATATGTCGGTCTTCTAAAGCTGGCGGACTAAGCTTTTTAAACTTTCATACAATATGGGTATCAAATCAAAGAATTTCATGAGAATACGAATGCGAGTTAAATTTGAATGTGACCGGCAAACGACCTTGCAACAATTTTGCGTTTAGTGAGATGAACAGACTAAGAAACCTGTCGAGCGAAAGCTAAAAGCAAAAAAATAAATAAAATTAAAAAAAAACAAGCTGTTATTTAAATGCGCTTAAAGAATAAAACAAACTTTTGCTACTACTTACTTACTTATAACTTTTACTAGCAACTTATAATATAAAATGTGTAAGTAATGGCGTTCTAAGCTATTAGTAAAAGTTTTATAGGAAAAGAAAAATTTTTTTTTTTTTTTAGCGCATTAAATAAAAAGCTTGTTTTTGAAAATGAATTTTTACTTTTAATTTATTCAAACTTAAAAAAAAATATGTATTAAGCAAGATACTCGCCTCTGAGACCTCGCTTGGCTCGGTCAATAAGCACGTGCAGTATTAATGGAATATCCACCTGGACCACGTCCAGTATGAGGCTTATTCGCGCGTTTGGTAACGGACCTACGTCATGGCACGGCCCATTATCTCGTCCAACCTGTCTTCCAGAGGAGTTACATTCCATTTCCACCAAGTAGCCACTAGCACATAAATATAATATGGTATTACCTAGTTGTAAGTCAATATTTGTGAGACAGTTATCTAATTATATTTTTAAAAAAACTGCCCTTTAGTTTCTTGCCTGTTCTTCTGAGTAGTGGCTCTTTTTCCGAATAAGGCGGTCGAGTCTATTATAAAACTTTGACGTTCATAAGTATATCTTTGATACCCAAATTGAATAAAAACATTTTGACTTTGACTTTATTGATATAGGCACTCGTACCGCCACCAGTGCCTCATTTACTCCTATTTTTCAAAAATCGCAAAGATTTTATTATCATTTTCATCATTTTCATGATAATATCATTATATAATTGATATTTTTAAAAGATAGGCAATGTAATGAAGTTGGCTGCGTACTGAGACCTTTTATCTTACGTAACTTCATAACACACACAACCCTTGTCCGATTTGACTAAATACAACATCTCGTAGCTGTCTCGGGAAAAGTTGACGTGCGGTGCTGAGGACTGTGATGAGTTCCTCTGGAAAAGCCGGGACCCTCCATCAAGAACTAAGGCAAACCAGCGAGGGGGAAATTTTCTATCCAGCAGAAATGTGCTAAAAATTTGCGGTGCGAATGAGTGGTTTAAGTGAAGAAATGTATAGTTACTTATCATTTTGGTGGAGTTTTTCCTCGAAAATCTCCGGTGGTTCCCTTCGTGGGAACAAAGTGTCACACTTTATTTTTGGTTTCTGGTCTGTACTTAGCTATTCACGCTGTCATGCATGTAGGTGTGCGAATAATGCCAGTCAATTTCCTTACTTTCACCCTGTAAAATAATTACGTACTACATTCTACGATTAGGAATAACTTTATTAAGAACTATTAAACTATTAAATATATAAATATATTTGTAAGTAATTAAATCTATTGGTGTTTTCTTCAGTTGTCATGAGTTGTCATTCAAATACAAAACAAAAATCTCAACAGCTGACAAAAGCTGTGGGCTTACCGCGAGTTTTGATGGTTGGCGAAAACTTTTTTGTTTTCGTTTGGCTCCATACATTTAACTTAGTTCCTTAGACAGACTTCGTCTATAGAATACTACTGTATTGGATGTCTGTGGTTTCATAACGTTTCCGCCAGTAGCGCTCTATTGAAATGTTTAGAGCTAAAACTGAAAACAATATAAAAACTGTCCTGTTCAATTATTTAAATTCAAATTTGCAGACTCTCCTAATTGCTCTTGTGGTTTGGATATTGGTTCGGTAAATTATATATTTTTTAGCTGCCCTCTTCGTAGTAAATCATCCCTTTATTCTACCATCACTAATTGTAAAGTTCCGCTTCCAATACACATTTCTTCTCTGCTCTCATTCCCAAACAAAAAAATCATTTTTTCATTATCTAATTTTATTCAGTCCAATAAATTTCGTCTATAGTTTTTTTTTCTTTTTCCTTTCATTTCTTCTATAGTACTATCTACCTCACCAGGATTATTTCTCTTCTTTTCTTTTTATATCAATAATTACTATCGCCTCCCTCACTGTTGATGGTAACATTGCCCCAAAACCCTAAGGGGCAGAGGCCACTACAAACAAAAAAAAAAAAAAACCTAGTTTTGTAGGAAACACGCAAAGTAGTATTTAATAATGCTTGTTTAATTTACCTACGCTCATGCACTAAGTATAGCAAACCGGTAAAGGTTAATAATCCACTATTATTATTCCTCGGAGAATCACAAGTTTTAGTAAATAATTTAAATTCATGACACCATCTTCTCGGTTCCCGCCAAAAACTCCTTAACAGTAAATAAAGGTGCGCTCATCCGTGGTTATTCCATGGTCATTCCATGGTGCGACGTGCGCTCCGATCGAGGCAAATGATGTCAGAATCATATTGCCACTCCATTGCATCTACATTATTGTAATACTAGCCGCGACCCGCGGTGTTACTCGCGGTTAAAAAGTGACCTATGTGTTAATCCAGGGTATGAGCTACCTCATTATCAAGTTTCATCAAAATGCGTCCATCCGTTAGAGCGTGAAGATGTAACAAACATACACACTTACACAGTCACAAACTTTCGATTTTATAATATTACTAGCGACCCGCCCCGGCTTCGCACGGATGCAATGCTGATACTAAATACACTACAGAAAAACTGTGAACGTTGTATATAAAAACATGCGGCCCGCTCTGGCTTCGCACGGGTATTAAGTATAAACAAAAAAACGTTGTTGTAGGATATCCATAAGATATAGACATATACCATCGAGGAGTTTTCTGTAGACCTTTTGAATGTGTACAAATAATTAGTACGAGTACATTATTTTGATAAATCTCGTAGGGTTCAGCCTGCGTTTGCAATGTAAGCGGAAAAAAAATTGATAATTAACGACATCACAAAAATTTTTAAAGATTTAAGCATAGTGTAGTATTGTGATTACTTATCAGTAGCTTCTGTAGCCCAGTGTTGTCAACTTATTATAATGAATTTTCCACCATAGTATGAAACACAATAGCTTGATAAAATAGTGTTTGAAACACATAGCTACCACACACATACAACACATACCATAGAATATCTGCTCCCTATCTCGATACGTGGGACAGCCAATAACATGGTATTTTATGAGTAAGGGTTGTGTTGCAAGAAATATATCCTAACGGCCCATACTTATTGATATTATACACTGTCTCGATGGATCAGTCGGTAGTGAACATGCCTTCTAAGCTAGGGGGCGCGAGTTCGATTCCCACCTAGGGCAAACATTCGTGAGATGAACATTTGTGTTTTTTCTATGTCTGGGTGTTAATTTTTAATTTAAGTGCGTATTTAAAAATATATGTATGTAGGTATATATCTCAGTCTCTGGCCACCATAGTACAAACTTTGCTTAGTTTGGGGTCAGACGACAAGTGTCACCGTGTCTGCAAGTGTCCCGAATATTATTATAAATAAAAAATCGATAGTAGCTCTGCCAGTTTTTAGGCTTTTCGCGGCTAAATGGCCAAACTGATCTTGATGAAATTTGATAATTAGTTACAGCATTTGACGAGGAAGGTTATTGGATACTATTTACTGCTAACAGCTAGTTTTTAATGAAAACCAATTTGCAAATACTTTATAGTCTGACCCACGACTTCAGAATTCAGAAAATAGTATCCAATAACCTCCTCGTAAAATACTGTTACTAATTTTCAAATTTCATAAAGATCTGTTCAGCCGTTTTAGCCGTGAAAAGCCTACAAACATACAGACAGAAATACAGATAGAGTTACTTTCGTTTAATATTATAAGTAAAGTAAGTATGATATGGATAAGAATGGAAAGTTTTTAACATATATTATCACCACACCTTTCTCCCAAAGGAGATGGCAGAGGTATATTACAACACCCACACTTCGTCGGTCGATATTCAGCCCTAAAAATGTGACTGGGGGTGAGCTTGTGGCCATACAACGGGCTCCGGTCATGTAGCAGATGACATACAATACGCACACAATATTCACACAATGAACAAATTAATGCGTGCTGTAAGCTGGGATCGAAACCACTCCCATCTGGCTAACAGTTTCTTAAAGGTCCCTAAAAGTTTTTTAATATTTAATTATCGTGGATTACCCCTATTACCTATTATAGATAGGTAGTGTAAGTATACTGTATCCGGAACCCAAAAAACCCTGAAAACTGCAGTCTGTCAAGTTGCGGTCTTATGTTATAAATTAAACTTATGCGCGTTTTAAAACACCATCGCTGCGCGATTAAGAAATTAATATAAATTTAAATTAGAACATAATATTTTATTAATTGTTGTTTTCATGAGCATTTATTTGCAAACGAAAAAGGTTTGCTAGGAATTGGAGACGTTAAGTTTAGTTTGAATTCTGCATTTTTAGTGTAATCACCAATACTCTTTAGAAAAAACATAACCCTCTTTCTTGCGCAGTCGGGTAATAATAAGAGGTAAGAACAAAAAAACCATTAAATTCATACCTAATTGTATTGTTTTATTGTTTCTAGTTCACAACCAAATTTTAAATTATTCTGTGTAATTTTAAGCCTTTCTCTTTCTTTATTGTGAACTAGTGACGTGATTTATTTTCAGACCGACGCGGCAATGCGATGAACCACAGTAACTAAGCGACACTATACAGTTGAGAGACGCAAATATACGGGAAATAATTTATTGAAAGGAACTTCAAAAATTTCAATACTCCGGAATTTATTTACATCATCACCATATACAATACTGATGGATTTTGTTTCCATGGTCATGAAAGCTTTAAAAAAAAAAACTTGAATATTTTTGCCGGGAATCAGAAAAAGGCAATTTTTGTTTATTTTATTATACTGTGTTTTTTTGAGTATTCAACTAAAATAATGGTGGTGTAATAACCTTTATCGATTTGTTAAAATGCACGAGTGTCCGCAATTGATACAAAATTAGTAACGCAACTTTTACTTTTTTGCCAAACAAAGTAGTGATTTTGTTGAATGTGTGGTCTTCTAATTTTTCTGCAGGAAACAAGTGACTCATTGAACAAAAATACAAGTCCTCTACAAGAGGACAAATATCGACGCGAAAAGTCCAGAACCCGATAAGTAATCCAGTGAATCCAGTAAAGAATTTTTTATAGTAAATTACTGAAGTGCACATATTGTGTCAGCCTAGAGAGTTTGTTATAATCTAGTCTTGTGTAGTTCGCGAACGAACTAGGTCGTAAGAGCGCTCCCACAGATGAACTACGCGAACTAGCTCCTTCAACTCCCGCTCCATAGTTCGTTAGTTCGTGACCGAATGGGTGGCGTCAAAGGAACGAAAGTCATTGCTCAACTGTTGATTACTTTCAAAACTTAGTTTTAAAAAAAAATCGTAACCTTTTATTCACTACCTAAAATAAGGAGTGTTTTTACATAATGCACCACTAAGCCTAGATATTATTACAATAATGATATACTTTTTTTAATTAATTCAGAGGTTTTTGCTGTTGTTTCTTTATTTATTTATGGAAACTGACGTGGTTTTCACACATTTTGGAATTACTCACGTACGATTTAGTCGATTATTCCGACTATAGTTTCAACCGCATTCGTCGGTCTTTATCAAGGCGAGAGCGCGCGCACGGTCATAAATCATAAAGTTTATTTATAGTGTAAAAAAAATGTAGGTAAGTACAAGTACAAGCAATCCGTAATCATTTCGCGTGCCCGTGCAAGAGCAGTATCAGGACGAGCGAATGATCTGCCTTCCTCTGATTCGAGCTGGGAGCTGACGAACTAGAAGAGCGAACTAGTTCGTTTAGGAGCGGTGACCTAAACTGAGCGATCTCCGTCGCGAACTACTATGCGCAAGGCTATTATAATCAGTCGGCCCGGTCGAATTAGCGCCGCGTAGGTATATGGAATGGTAAAGGTAAAGTGGTAAAGAGATAGTACGTTAACTAGGGCCACAACTGAGTATACTTTGTTCCTACTCTCACTAGACCTTTGAGAATGCTAATGATAAATTATGATATAAAATAGGACTGTTTATTCCCAAGAAACTGTTCCAGTGCCCACTCTCATCTCTCCTTGTTACATTCCTTTATTCTATGCTAAACACATATCTACTTTCGTTCATATTGTTGCATTTTGTCAATATCATAGAAGATATAGGTAAATCAATTAAACTTGCATGTTGGTATTATGTATCTATAGTACATACTCTTTGGTATGATGTATTTTAACAATTTGACTTGATTTATGTCAAATATGCAAGGAAAATTTGTTCCTAGAAAAATAGCATACGTCCATGGAAAATAGTAATAGATTTCTAATTACTTATTTAATTTACAGGTTTTCAGGTTATATAGGAGAAAAAAACAGAAAAGGAAGAAACAAATAAAGTACTAGTTTTATTTTTAGCAAGAAATATGAAACGTACAATCAGCATAAGAAAGAAGCATAAATAGGTTTTTATTGGTTTTTACATAGTTTTTCCAAATAAACCATAAGTTGATGTAGAGCTATTTATTAAACTTTAGACATTATTTAAAGCTATTAAACTATTGTTTTAGTAGGTATTGTTTTAAGACAATGTCGAAGATAGAACCAAGTGAAGGAGAAAAGTAAGTATACAGGGTGCCTATTCCTACCATTCGAGATATTTTCTGGTCTTTGTCTATCTCGCTTGAAAAGTCGAGAGTGAAGGTGACCAGATCTCATCTCACGCGTCAAGAATAGGTGACTAGGCTGACGTCACCATGAGGGAGTAGGACATATAATGGGTAAGAGCGAGGTTAAGAGTGAGAGAGAATATTAGATTTATTTCTGTATGTTGGTGTAGGTGACACGTTGGTGACACGTTAGTGACACGTTGGTGACACGTTAGTGACACGTTGCTGAAACGTTTGAATCTATGGGTAGGTTTTATTTATAAAGAAACTAGAGTAACCTTTTTTTTTTGTTCTCCCGCATAGGGGAATTTGGCGTCGCACGTCTTGTGCATTTGTCAGTATCAAGTTAAAAGAGGAACGTTCAAACTCTACTTTTTCATTCACGTCATAGACAACATAGATTCCATAAATATTTAAATACCTGAATTACAGTTTAAAAGTCTGTGGTTGCAATACCGTAGCCGGTGCAATATTGGCTTCTGACATGGCTTTATTATTATTGTTGTTACTTTGTCTACTAGAGCAAACAGCCGAGACCTACGGTTTAACGTGCCATCCGAGCTACAGTAGCACTCTGTTATAAATGCCACTTGCGGTCACCCATTCGAACTCACGATGTCGTCTGTTGTATAAGATCGGTGATCGGTTATGAGCGCCCGGTACCTAGTAGAATTAAGCTATGACCAGTACAACTTTACTGTAATATTAATTTTGTTACATTGACATCCCATTTGGTTAGGTCTAAGCATTTTTTCGCAACCGGCCGTCCCAATAATTTATCGTTGCCGGTTCCGATAGCGGATAGCGTGATAATAGCCTGATAGCTAAACGTCTTTGAAACTTCATGATTGATTGACTTTATCAATGACCAGTCCATCCATGTTATCTATCTTTACATGACGTTTACAAAATGTTGCCGGATTCACTAATACATTCCTTGTAAATTCCCAAGATTCTGTGTCATAAAACCTAGCAGAAACGGACCAGAAGCAATGCAAACATACGACAGCGAAACACGAACTGCTTCATGTTCTAACAGACTCACGTTTGCAGAAAAAATAGCTTTTGCTCTACCGGCGGAGCCTGGGTGGATCTAAGTGGCCTAAGAGATAACGTAACATGTCGTCAGAAAAAAAATAGGTCTGTTATATCGCCACACCCTGCCCTCTGATAAGGAAGGAGGACGTCACGCCTTTTCCTCGAAGAGGTTGGCAGTGGTCATATCGTGGTCATATTTCCGAAACTTATGGCTAGGTACATGTTTTAATAAGTTTGACTGCATGTTCAGTGAGTTAATAGTGTAAATTTTAATTTTTAATGTACTTACTCGTACCTATTTAATAATATAATATACATAACTTATCGTAATTTTAAAATAACTGTGCATTTTATTAAACTTGTAGGTAGGCCTTAAAAGACATATTTATGTCACTGTTAAATTTGTTATTGACATGGAAAAAAAGCAGCGTAGGTACTTATTTTAAGCATGCTATCAATTTTTAGTAGTAACTACTCTACCTAGTTTGTGTACGTCGTGATAAAAAAAAAACAAGATTTAATCATGGTTTAATAATATACTCCGCCAGGAATAGCATTCCGGTCACGTGAGCAACACGTGGTGACGTCAATCAATGCTTAAGCAAGACCGAAATAAGAAATTTACAAATAGTATGAAAGAGACGGGTGACGATGACGAGTGACGTCATACGTGTTTGCGCCTGGAATGCTAGACCTTGTTTTTTTGGATCATGGGTTTAGCATTCTGGGAGCAAACACGTAATGACGTCACTCGTCATCGTCATCCGTCTCTTTCGAACTATTTGTTAATAACATATTTCGGTCTTGCTTAAGCATCGATTGATGTCACTACGTGTTGCCCACGTGACCGGAATGCTGTATCTGGCGAAGTGTATTATTATACCATGCATGGTGTACGTATGCCGTTCCGTAGCTGCACAAGAAGAACGTGCCATCCACGAGCAACGTTTAGCTCTTTCGATGTAATTTGAAAAATTTCGGGATTATCAGTCAAAATTGACAGCATACTTGAAAATGACATTAGAAATGAAAAGTAAGTAGGTATAACATAAGTGCCAGCGCAAATGCACAGCTTGCGCGGGCACGTATCTTGTCGCTGCGACTAGACGCATAGCTGTCGTTTGGATCTAATCGTCTTGCATGCGCGTGTCTTCGCAAATGCACCACACATAGGTGGCCTACGCACCATGTCCGTGGCCGATGACCAACTACTGTTCTTGGCACTCTGCGACTCAAATGTCAACTGCGTAGAATTTTGAGCAAAAAGTAAGAATGTTGTCGGCTGCAATCTATCATTGCGTTTAGTCGTCAAGCTGTTGCATAGTGTGCGCTTTCGCTAAGGGAAAGAAGTTTTTGTGTCAAATAAATCAGTGATGTATTCAGGTAAAGATAGGGGTAGGGGGCCTCTTCCCTGCAATATGAGTCTGCTTTATTTACTCAGACAAAAATGTCTGAGATAGTGGTTGAATCAAGCCATTTTAATCCGCGGACCTGAAACCAGGCCTAGCGCACTCTGCGTTGTACACAGCGCCAATAATATAGGTTTGCCCTCTGCATGGAATTCAGCTAAGAGTTACTCGCGCGTAGGACCTGGCGCGGGGATAACGCTAGTAAAAATGTAATTCTTTTGCAGATTTTATTAAAGAATAGTCACTGGAAAAGCCAAAAAGTGCTGCATAGCACAAATACATAAAAATAACGAAATAAAGAATAATAGTAGGTTCTTAGTTTATACATACCTCCATATTAAACAACAACGTACTTATACACTACACCTTTAGGGCATTCTACTACCCATAATATTTTGCTTTCTCACAACTCGATAATACAGACTTACTTAATATATTAACCCGATAATACAGACTTGAGTGACAAAGGGCCCTAGACAACTTTAACATTTGTAATTTAAATTTCTGGCATTGCTAATGGTTTCTAAATGTTTGATAGGTTGAAATCGTTTCCAAGCGATTCTGTTTCTAGAATCAGTAAAGCTCTAACGTCACCAGCAGACCTAGCATGCGCAACGCGACAACGGTAAGTTGACTCTTTTTATCGAAGACAGACGTATATTATTTTAGACATAGCCTTGTCACGTTCTCACATGACAAAGTGACGAAAAGAATTTTGCCGCGCGCGCATACTAGAGGTGCTGGTGATCGGACGAGATACGAGCTTTAAAAATGTCACGTTAACTCGTCCAATCAACAACTAGTCTTATAGCGTTAGCTTATTAACGCTGTGAGTAGGTTTAAATTCGCATGCTTACTGTGTCAGCATGATTCTTCTGTACCTACCTACTTGTACTGTTATTTATTCCGAAACGAAAACACAGTGAAGCCAGTTCATAGGGTTTTAAAATACTCATCGAGTCATAGAATAAGTTAATTACTAACCCTACGGTTAGGTTAGAGGCGCATGCAGTCAAGTGGAATGGACAAACATTAGATAGGCTGATGATACCTAATGATGATATAAAATGCGAAAATAAGTTTTTAAGTAAGTATACAAATAAAATAAGTAAGTACTTTTACTAAGTACATGCTTGAACCTACTAATTTATCATTTAAGCTTCAAACAGATTGACTCGAGATGCTGGAATTGTTGCGAATCTGTTCGTAGAATACAAGACGAATACAGACGCAACTATTCACGATTTGCGTCAGTATGCTTAAAGCCTTATACTAAATAATTAGCACATACAATAGTAAATCTTTGGTGTAGGTAATATTGCAATTGTATTAAGATGCAAAGAGCTAGATACAATTTTATGGAATTGAGGTGGCCCCAGTTAAACGCCCCGCATTAACATCCTAGCTACGTAGCAGTGACGTCAGTCGTTTTTAACCGGGTGGAGCAGCGGTCGAGCTCTAGCTCACACGCTTGTGAACCATTAGTGATGGTGAGCCGTTCCCCAGCCGTCTTATTTTTGACAAACGCAACGTCAACGGTTCAGTTAAGCATCGGCTATGATTAACTGAATCGCCCCCCTGGACGTACTTAATAAGACATAGATGTTGTAGCAAACAAGACTTTTTCCGTCACTGGACGTTGTCAGCTTGAACGAAAATTATCATACCGAGCTATCTTTGTCTCTAGTACTCGTATATTATTTCTATGGAAACTTTTCTAAAATGTTTTTGTTAGTGCGACGTTTGTTCGGCTATGTAGTGAGATAGGCGGACTGCAGTAGTTCTCAGCACGAGTCAACCTAGTGAGGACTACTTCGTAAGGCTTACTGTTTTTGGCTCTCATCTTGTAAAACAGGGCCTTAACATTTGTTAAGAAATCACAAATAACAAGTATTCTGTTTGTTTGCCTATAGTTTGATATGAAGAATTATGATGATCAGGTACAAAAAAATACAGCTGCTAGAAAAAACAACCAACTAAAGTTTAACCAAAGAATAATTTTGAAAATTATTCTCATTTTGGAAAAAAAAAATCACAAAAGTATCTTCTTAAAAAAACTATCGGAACGTAGTTCTCTAAATTTTCAGCGATTACACTAAATTTTTTTTAGATTGTTAAATAACCAGATTAGTTCTCTAAAGTTTAATTGAGCAACTTATTCTTATTTCTGTCCTTGTTACGATTAATACCATTAAAAACGACAAAAGAAAAAATTACGTACCGATCTCATTTTGTCATCAAATAATATATGATAAAAGATTTTCAACTCTAAATGAAGCGGCTTAAGTAAACGTGTGTGTGGGTGAAAAATCGTGCTATGACGGCGCCTTAATGTAATTATCATTTACCATTTTGTTGTTATCCAGTTGTACTGAATGGATTTGGAGTTAAAAATATTTAAGAGAAAGAAAAAACATAACACTATAACTATTCCGATGTATAATACGTTTATTAGTAAGGGGGTATTTGAATAGGTTCTACTAAAATATGCCAGCACCAATATTAAACCTTCATTAATTTTTCGTGACATTCGTAAAAGCTCTCAAGTTGACTATCTGACTCCAATCGGAATTAATAAAAACCAATAAGAATATTTATAGGTATCCCACAACTCAGATAATAAATTACGAAGAGATAATCTCGCCACGTCTCGCCACATCTCGCCACTTCAATCAACGAAATCCCCAAATTATAATTTCAATATTTTCTGTGAACGTGTTTATCTCTCAATTTCCAATCATTTGTATTCAATACATGGTTCAATTTTGAGGTGACCATTATTTCATTTTTTTGGGGATAGCTTATTTATTTTTAGGAATGCTTTTCTTCGAAAACATCGAATTTACTTTTTCATCGAAAATACATGAAAAATAATAACAAAAAATATATCGTAAAAATACTAAGACTCCAAAATTAGTAAATATAGATTGAGCACACACAACATCTATCAAGGCTAAAAACGCTTTGTAGAAACCATTTAAAATATTTTTATTCCGTAACGGAGAAAAAGAAAACATTCTACTTAATCAGTTTTTTTTTTGTATAAGTTTTATTTCTGAATGTAACTTCATGTAACAAAATTTAATTACAATTCAACCAATAAAATACAAGATAATCCGTAATCCTTTTTTTTCACGTATTTAATATAAGTACCTAAATTATATTTCAAGCCATGTCAGAGGCCTTCGGGCGGCCTAGAAACTGACATCAGAGCTAGCCACTCGGCCAATACAAGCTTCTTCAATTTCTGTCTCGATCACTTCCAAAATTATAGTGTCACTACACGTAAACAAAATTATTGTGTTCCTTTGTAATCCCATTGTATTTTTTGTATCTCCATTGTGTTGTTATTATAATCTGGGTGTGTGACAGACGGACAGGCCGATAACTATCGGTGTGGATCTGATTGGATGCGGGTGTCCTGTGGACAAATATGACACGTTTTATTCGGTTATTGGTGGTCGCATGTGACTTGAATTTGTTGGGTAAATTATTGGGAATATTGCTGATGCTGTTTGATTATTTAGATTGTAAATTACTTAGTACAAGCCATGTATGTACTTCAAATTAGTAGATTTTTGCGTAGAGGCGCGTATTACATGCGGGGCTGCGCTTTATTTGTAGGATATTGTAAATACGCCATCTATTTTCATTCCTTTGGAACTAAAACATTATTAGCTAAGCGAACATATCTTAACTAATATCATAAATAAATACTAAAGTGACTTTGTTGATTTGTTATTATTGTTTGGTAGTTTGTTACGCTTTCAGGTTCTTGCGTGCTCATCCGATCATGGTGAAATTAGGTACATATTGCCAAGGGTACAACAAAAGTCATAGGATACTTGCCTTTCATCCCGAAAGAGTTAACGCTTTCTGTGAGACCACGGATGAAACCGCAGGATGCACTTAGTACCTATATATTAATACAAACAAACTCACTTTCGCATTAAAATATTAGTTAGAATTTAAAAATATAAATTGAAATAAATGTTTAGTTTGACTGCCTCTGTGGCTCAGTTGATATTGAACCTGCCTTTTGAGCTTGGGGGTGCGGGTTTGATTCCATTTTAAAATAAATAATAAATAAAAAAATTCGGGACACTTCCACACACGGTCGCCTGACCCCAAACTTGCTTAGTTTGGGGTCAGGCGACCGTGTGGCTGTGAGTCTCTGGCAGCCATAGTACAAGCTTTGCTAAGCTTGTACTATGGCTGCCAGAGACTGATACACATACTTAGATATTTTTAAATACATAGGTACATAAATATATATTAACACCCAGACAGAACAAATACAAATGTTCATCACATTAATGTTTGCTCTAGGTGGGAATCGAACCCACGCCCCCTAGCTCAGAAGGTAGGTTCACTACCAACTCGGCCACCGAGGCAGCAAGCAATTATAGGGCAAACATTCACGAAATGATCATTATTTGTTTGTGTACAAGCTTTGCATGACTTTATTCTCCCTAGCCCGTTCTTCTATAAAACAACCAAGGGTACAAAAAAGCGGCATCTTTTTATGGTCGACATACCAACAACACGCACGAAACGCTTTGGTTCCTCATTTCTCATACGGACCGCTAGAGTGTGGAATACTCTGCCAGAGTGTGTGTTCCCTGACACTCATATAATCTGGGTGTCTTCAAGTCTCGAGTGAGTCGGTTTCTTCTAGGCAAGTGTGCTCCATCGTAGGCCGCATCACTGCTTATCATCAGGCATGTTGGCGGACAAACGCAAACCTATTAAGCAATAAACAAAAACCTTTGCTTAGTTTCGGGTCAGTCAACGATACGTGTGTGCAAAAAATCCCGTATAATTGTCATTGTGTAACAGTTCACATTCTTAATAATACTTCAATCATAGATTATTGATTTTGGAAACCAATGTAAGGAATTTGCTTCCTCAAACCAAAACTGCCGGATCATCAAAGTATCTATTTGCATAGAGAACATTGTATGGGATCTGTTTACCTTGCGATGGTATACATTATACAACAGAAGACAAACGTCTCAATTTCCAGTGGGTTTTGAGAGAGTGTGTATAAGGGCGCGACATATAACCTTGGCAAACTATAACTTTACTATACTAAATTGTATTGTGTACATTTATAGTGTATATTATATTTTATACGCGCCATTCTGTTATTTGTATAAATCTAAATGTAAAGCTAATAAGATTGTTTTATTCTTCATCATGGTATTGCTGCGAATCTTGAAAAAATGACGAAATAATATTCCCAATAACTTGCCCGTAATTGTCGCTGTAAATGTATCTTTATGCAACATTCTGTTACTTTAACGGGCAAACATTTTTTATTAGGTACTAGATAAAAAATAATTGAAAAGGACTTATACAATAAATAGTCTTTGGGGGTTCAGCTACCCACGTCCGTAGGAGTGTACTCTATTCTGATTCCCTACACGTGGTCCCCGGGTAGTGCTAACCGGGTAACAAACTCTGGTGGGAGGCTTCCGCCGTGGCTAGTTACCACCCACCGGACCAAGCCATGCCGTGAAATGACATAGTCGTGTTTCGGGATGTAGTCCGGTGTAACCGTTCCGAAGACGGGTCTGAGCAGCAGCGCACTTGTAGCGCCTCACTCAACTGCCGTCTTTGTACTTCTTCACTCTACAAAACTCCAGCTAGAGTGAATAAGTATCTTACAAGTTGTCGTGCTCCATCTTAGACCACAACGTCGCTTAACATCAGGCGAGTTGGTGGTGGTCAAACGCCGACCTCTACATAAAAAATTCTATTAGTAGATATCTACTAATACTATTAGTAGATTCTACATTAAAAAAAGTCACGCCCTTTTCCCGTAGTGGTAGGCAGAGACCACGTATCTCCACTTGCTACGATCCTGGCATTTATCTTTTGCTCCTTCCACTTCCATGAGTCTTTTCATACATGCTCCTCGATTACAGGTGAAAAATTGAACACTCATAAAATAGTGAATTAAATAGCTTTAAATTTACGTAAAAGCTCTAATGAATTCACAATAGTATCTATTCAATCAAAAGTAATCCGGGACAGAGAAGCAACGATTTATCTGACCGCTTTTTGGCTTTGACCTATTACGGTTCGCCACTAAATGCTCCAGTCACATTACGGGTTTTTGCATCGCTTGAAATATCACTATGTTCATAAATCTTATTTACTAGCACAAGATTTTTAATTTATTGGAAGCCAAACCAAGCCATTTTAATTGATAGGCTATTTCCGTCAATTTAGCCACTAGTACATATACTCGTAGAAATAATACGATATTACTTAGTTGTAAGCCAAAATTTGTCAGATAGTTATTTATTTATATTTAAAAAACCCTTAGTTGCTCTTGCATGTTCTCTGAGTAGTGTCTTTTTTTCCGAACAAGGCGGTCAAGTCTTTTTTTTTAATTTAATTAAAGGGCTAAAGTGTATCTTTGATATCCAATTCAGTAAAAACATTTTGACTCTCACCTTGGCTGGTTTTTTTTTAGATCATTCATGCCCGATGAATGATCTAAAAAAAAAGAAAATTAAAAATAATAAGTAAGTAAAAGTAAAGTCCTTACTGAGTGAATTTTATGTTTTTCTTTAATTTGTCTAGTGTAATGTTAACAGACTAATAAAAATAATATCGTAGTGTCAATCTTGAGAGCTGTGCTGGCGAAGGTGAATGGACCGCGCCTTCCGATCCGGAGGTCGTGTGTTCGATCCTGGCCATGCACCAATAAACTTTCCTCTCGTTAAAAAGTGTGTGTAATTAAATTTAAGTAAGAGCGCTGACAGCCTAGTTGGAGAAGGCCTGCCTCTCAAGCCAGAGGGAGCGGGTTCGAACCCAGCCGACGACACGCACCAATTTGTTCATTGTGTGAACATACGTGCGTATTTTATGTCATCTACCACATGACTGGAGCCCAGTGTATGGCGACAGGCTCGCCCCCGGTCACATTTGGGACTGAATATCGTTCGGCGCAGTGTGGGTGTTGTATTACACCCTCCTTATTATTAGCCCCCTCAAGGGAAAGGCGTGACGATATGTATGTATATGTATGTATATGTATGTATGTAATTAAATTTGACACGTGCTTTTATACGATGGAGGAAAACAATGTGAAAAAACCGATAAGTCCTAGAATTTTTAATTCGAAAGGCAACTCGTAACATCCACCAATCCGCACTGAGCCAGTGTGCTGGATAACGGCTCACTCACTCACGATGCAGGGTAGGTTGATGTCCCTGCAGTGGGACGAGAAAGAACAGATGATGATAGATCTTATACAAGAGTTTATAATTTTTGTATACCTTAGCTCTTATATAATGTAGATACTGTAGTATTATATTGAGTTATTTATCTTAAAATACTTATGAATTTAGCTTTAATGTATATGTATGTTCTCCACTACGCTCTTCTTCTTTTATTTTACTATTTTTGTTAATGTCAACGTATAACATTTTTGTCCTCCCATATAGTTTAGATCAAAACTTCAAGTGTAGTGTGATCGCGTCCTTACCCCGCATTGTTTTGACTTGTTTGACGAGTAGAGGGAGACTCGAGGAATCGGTTAACGTTTATTATGTTTGGATAATCATTCGGAAGTTCCATCGTATAATGTTCCCTGGAACTTCTTGTGAGGGACCGAGTTACCCAAATTATTGTTATTAGTAGCAAAGTGTTTTCCAGGTGCAATAAATAAGATCATTATTATTTAAAATGTTTGAATAGGGATGCATAAAAAGTGTAAACGATCAACGAAGCATAACTACGGTGAGTCTCTTAGCAAAAAAAAAAAAAACAAATCTAGTTTTGGAGAAACATCAAACGGGACCTATTGAAATACTAGGTACATAATGTACCAGTGGCTCTGTGAGCTATAGACTTCGCGACCAACGTTTGCCTTTCTCTACAGGACGCATTTTTCGACCGATGCTTGTGAAATTTTGTGAGCAGGTTCGGTAATTAGACAGTTCTTTGATTAAACAGAAAATTCTGTATAATTATCGAACCTACTCATAAAATTTCAAAAGAATCGGTTAAGATATGCGACCTGTAGAGGAAGACAAAGATCCGAACGGAATTCTGACAAACGCGGAAGCATTTTTGTCAAAGCCGAATCAAAGACGCTCGCTAACACCCGCTTGGTCGATTAATGAGTTTTACTGCATTGTTTACTGAATTTTGTAAAGAAGGTCTTACAAAAAATAGTGCGTGGAGTCCCTCCGCGCGGAAGAAGTGAAACTTCTGTGTATATCTTTCTTTCTCTCTCCCTCTTGCGTTGGAATATTGGACGCTACTCGTTGCTAACGCTCGCGCAGGCTTGTAATAGGTATACTACGCGCATGCATTCGCTCGCATTCACTCTCGCTCTATCCTTTTCTCCCTCCCCAGGATCGTTAAGCGTTTAACGCAACCTTGTTGGAAGTCGCAATAGAAGTTTCACTTCAAAAAACTGGCTGAGCCCCGCGGTGGTATCTACGGTTTATGTGTTATTGCAGACTATCTATCTCTGTGCTAGACTATAGTCTGGATTTAAATTTAAACCATAGGCAACACCGAGGGGCGCATCTAGAAACATCCAGATCCGCTCAGCTATCATTGAGAAAAAAAAACAGCCATCCATCCATCCAAATTATCGCATTTATAATGACGCAAGGACTGAAGGGGTACAGTTGGTCTAGTGAAGTAGAAGTAATAAAAAAAAATGCTTTTAGTATGTTGATGAGTACGCAAGCGCGGTGCTTCCACATTATACCGCTTATTTTCTACCTCGTTCGGTCTCCGATTGAGATCATGTTTTTGTTGTTTGATAGTTTATTTGTCTTGGAAGTAGTTAATCTTTGTCTGCTTGTTTTGTGTGCGCTGAATTTAGATAACTGTTTTGAGTGTGGTGTAAAAGGGTTGTAAGATAAATAAAGTTATATTGGCCTTCTTAGGTTATTGTTAAGACATACCTAGAAATTACAATTGTAGCAGGCTTCGATCAAATGTAATATTTAATTATATACCTCATATTATTTCAAAGATAGTAAGTGATTAAAATTACAAATGAGAATTACAATTAATCCGATTTGATTTTTGACCGCGAGAGCATTAGCGAGCGATGTTTCTATGTTTCAGCTGACAAAAATGCTTCGCATGTCTGGGTTTCTGTCCGGATGGCTGTCTTTGTCTACAGGCTACATTTCTTAACAGATTCTCTTGAAATTTGGAAAGAAAATCATGTCTCTGCAATTCTAAAAAAAAATTAAAAACTGTCTGGACAAAAAAGAAACTACTGATAATTATCGAACCTGCACACAAAATTTCATAAGAATCGGTGAGAAATGCGACCTGAAGAGGAGGACAGACGCCTGCGTGAGATCTTCAGCTGCTGCTCACAGAGCCACTAGTGTAAATAGTATACAAATAAATGCATTAATAGTATTTTTTGGAAACTCTTGCAAAAATAATTTTGTAAATGGTAATTAATGGAAGGTAAGGTAAATAACTAACAACAGTTTTTCTCCACAAAAATATATTTATTTATTAGTTATAAGAATGATAAAATATATAAATTACTTCACACCCTACAATCTATTAATATGTGGGTAAATTGATACCAAGCATCGTATAACTCGTTACCAATAAAAGTTGTATAACCTCGAAATAGTTAAACAGTGTTTTGTCTTTTTCAATCGAATTAAAAGAAAAAGACAAACCGTACGGGCTGTACGTACCTACCTATATCATAGACTAATATACTAAATGTAGAAATCGTTAAAGTTTAAAACTTATCCCGGAATTTGTTACATTGGAATTCTCAATTATTATTACTGTTTTACAACATTCAAATACATAATTCATCGACCTCCAACTTAATATTCATAAATCTCCAAACTTATTTCCAAGTGAAACTACCCACTTTCTGAATTCATTCCGACAAATCATAAAGTACGTCGCTGAAACACTGAGCCTACAATTTACTGCAACACCTCGACCGTGCGATCCCAATATCAACAGAGGGCGATATGTTGAAAGAAGCTAAGTCCAGTATTTGCCACCTCGAACCCCCAAACACTTCCACACTACCATACTTTACCCTACAACTCTCCACAGACTAAACAAACTTCGGAACGAAAATTTCCATTCTGCAAATTTTGTAAAACAAATTCGAGGAATGTTTCTATGCTGTGGTTGCAAAATCGTTGGAGTGTCATAGTATAAACAAAGAGACAGCAATTCAAATGCTTATTTCCTGAGGGTGTGGGGTGGGTCATACGCAAATGTTTGCCTGAACATTACCGGCGAGGGCCCTCGTGAATGGGTGGCTTTAATTGTAGTTATATTTATGTAGAGTTTGAACTGACTGTTCGTTATCTGATGGAGTTTGTAAAATAATTTTGAATTGATTAGATCATTTTAGCAAAATATTAAATTCTAATAAATTACTAAGAAAATTATTGAAAAAGTTTGCATGATGGGATAGGGTTATTGATAGAGTTTGTTACTCAGTCAAGCTATAACGGCTCAACAGATTTTGATGAAATTTGGTAAGGAAGTAGCTTACAACCTAGATTAATACATATAAATTATTTTTTACATCGTAAGAATTAACAATAGCGATGATAGCCTAGTTGGAGAAGGCCTGCCTCTCAAGCCAGAGGGAGCGGGTTCGAACCCAGCCGACGGCACGCACCAATTTGTTCATTGTGTGGACATATGTGCATATTGTATGTCATCTGCTACATGACTGGAGCCCGGTGTATAGCGACAGGCTCGCCTCCTGTCACATTTGGGACTGAATATCGTCCGGCGAAGTGTGGGTGTGTGTATCACACCTCTGCCAGCCCTCTCGGGGACCCTAGAGCAAGCCCCTTCTGGGCTGCCGGGGCATTTCGACGCCCCTACCTCGGCTACAGCTCAAGCCGAGGCCGTACCTCAGAGGTGCCCTTGAGCTCGTCGCCCATAGCTGTGAACATTATTTAAGGCCCTGCGTCTTCTGCGCTTTCTTAATTAATGCCCGGTACGATGTCGAGGCTTCAGTGGACTTAGTCATTAAAAAAAATACCAGTCTGTGGTGTACGTACTGTACGTTTTCCCAGATATTATTCGAACAGTCGAAAACATAATTTTAATGTAAATAACCTTTGTAATATTAAAGTCAAGAAAATTCATGAGATTAAATATAGCCTTCAGACCTGGCCACCAAAACTCATTCAATTTATTCCCCAAGCAATGCCTAAGATGGTTTAGAAGATAAATTACTTTTCTGTTTCTTATTAGTTTACAAAATTAGGCAAGTTCGAATTTATTTTCAAACAAAAATGTTGTAAATATTTTTACTAACTTTATTTTGGCTCGCTTACAAAAGAATTTCGTTGTAGAAAAATAGCGAGCTGAAGTTTACTATTATTTATGTTTTAATTATTTCAAAAATGTACTATTTTGTGTAGATTTTTATAATGAAGCAACGTGAGTTCTATGCTTTTAAGCCAAGTGTGCAAGTTCGCAGCATACCTCGACTAGATGTCCGTAACCTACGGACGAAGTCTTCGGATAGGTGACCGCGAGTTAGGCGCTTCTCGTTAGTCCTCATTCGTTGATCGTTAAGTTTTTTTTTTGTTTTGTGATTGACAAGCTGCGCCCCGCGGTTGCACCCGCGGTTAAAAAGTATCCTATGTGCTATTCGAGACTATAATCTGTGCCAAATTTCATCCAGATCTGTTCTGCCGTTCTGGCGTGAAAGAGTAACAAACATCCATCCATCCATTCTTACAAACTTTCGCGTTTTATAATATTAGTAGGAAGTAGGATTAGTAGGTTGTAGGATAGTAGGATAGGATTTTTAATTTTTTTATCTCATTTTTTTAAAATTGAGAGCATACTCGTATTTGTAATTATGGACACGGTTTCTGAAATAAAAATATTATGTTTATTAAATAAAAACAACCTAGAACCAGGCCTAGAAACTGACACCTGCAGGCCTAGCACGGGACGGAAACAAATTGTCTTTCTAACGTATTATCCACGCTTAGATGTGATAAAGCTAGAAAACGGATACGTTTGTCTTTTTCTTGCGTCATATACACTGTGGAAAGACACGGCTCGTGCTAGCCCTGCAGCTGGGGTAGCTAGTAAAAAATATTAGGTAGGTACAAAATTATTATCACTCCCTCTTGTCCCCGGACCACTGTTTTCCAAACTGGTCTTCAACATCACCCAACCAGTAGTTAAACTGAACATTAGTCCGCATAATCATGTCCCTAGCAGGGCTCACACTCCTCTAATAAATTCCAGTAGTGAGTTATTATGACACATCTCAGTTGTTTTACCAACAGATGCTGTTTGGATCCGCTATATAACTATTGTACAGGGTGTCAGTGACAATTAAGAATGGAGACAAATAAATTTCTGAGAATGGAGAAAAATAAATAAGTAAGCTATTTATTCTGGTCGTACTCATGAGGCATTGTCGCCCGGTCTGTGCGTTTTACCATTAGGCGCTGGTCAGACAGAAAATACGTAGGACGAGTACGAGACACGTACAGAGCAGAGACGTGACACTTTCAAACAAAACAAGAAGCGTCGCGTCTACGCCCCGTCTTCTCTATACATACATACTAGCTGTCACCCCGCGACTTCGTTCGCGTTTTGAGCTATCCTATCTCTCAAGTTGGATCGAACTGCACATGGTGTGCGAATTTTATTATAATCGGTTAAGTGGTTTAGGAGTTCATTGAGGACAAACACGAGATTTATATATATTAAAATATGTTGCGTCTCGTCGTACGAAAGTAATTGAACGAACGACGCCGCGTCTGCGTCCCGTCTATATCTATATCTCTTACTCGTCTTACGTCTTTTCTGTCTGTCGTGCCGCTTAGTCAGTGACATCTTATTATTATCTCAACCCTCAAATTGTTTTTTTAAAACGATTTCTCAAAATATCATTTTTCTCTTATGTCGCCAACTTTCTTTAGAGCAGCGAATTATTAATTTGCGATATGTTAACATTGGTGACTTAACTAAATTAGTGAGTAAGTACGTAATTGATACCCTTGTGATACCCAGCTACTTCTGGTCTATTTCCCAAGTTACACCCTGTATGGTGTATAGTATACAGCAGTTAGATAACCTGTCCTATTTGTCATCGAAGATGGGTTTAATTTAAAGTGGTCATGTCGAGAGATTTATATAGGACGGGACTCGTAGGAAATGTGTTAATTTTGAACTTGGGGACGTGTGTTTCCTGCGACCTCATTCTGTTGCGTCCGATATTATCCCGGTTTCTATCACTCACGTCAGAAAAGTCATAAGTGTGAGAGGGAGTCAAATAAAATTGCCCCGGCCAGAATAGATCCTTTGGGCTGTTGATATAATTTTACGGTTTGTTAGTTTTGGGTGTAATAATTAACATCCGTTGTGTTTGTTACGAATGTTGAAACTGAAAATATATTTCTGTTTGCAAATAAAATTATTGTTCTCGTTTGTTTTTGAGCCCATTCTACCAATAATTAAACATTGGAATTAACTTCGGCCTTACTAATATTTCCAAATAAATCTTTTAGTTAAGAAATTTTCTCGTTTTCTAAAAGGAATAAATTATAAAATCTAGTTATAATGTTATATAAGATATGAAGAGAAAATTATTTTATTTTCTATTATAAAGAGGTTGACTTTATATGTAGTTATGTATAAAGCAAAAAAAAAACAGATTTTGTAAATCTAGACACCAATAAAATAGTAATCATTTTCTATAATATTGTCCTTATGATAATTTATTCCTAATAATATTCTTTACATTTTAAATTAATTATAATCGAAAAATATAAAATAATTACAATAAAACTTAAACAAGGCTAAACTAACACATACATAACTAACAATTACTTAAATAAATATAAAAATCTTAGATTAAATCTAAGATTAGAAAAAATAAACATAATTATGGTAATATTACAAGGTTATCGGGATAGGATGTACTAAGTCAAAAGGGGGTCATTGTATTCGTCATTATGAAAAACTTTTACTATGGAACCAACCCGATATCGCATAATAAAAATATCAATTGTTTTATATAAGAAGCTGAGATAAAAACTTTCAAGTTGATCGTCGGCAAAATGTATGGAATAGATGTTTTTTTTCTCAGTTTCAGGGTTGAACCCGTAGTAAAAGTTGTTCATAATGATGATTACAATGAACCTATTATGGGTTAGAACACCCTTTCCTGAAAACCCTGTTTAATTGTTAACACATTGTCATTTACCATCAAACAAGTTCATGGTCAAAAGTTAATGTTAATGTTAAGCTAAGTGTTAAATTCGTCAACCTTTACCAAATAATTAATTCCAAATTAAAAATTAAATTAAAAAATTTTACTGTTTGTAACTGTGGCTTTATTATTATTCTCATCGTGACTGTACTATTTTGTCAGAATTTTTCGCAATACTTAAACTCTGGATAAAAAAAAAACAAACATAAATTCTGAAATGTACCTACTATTTCTACCGAAGAAATATCCTTTGAAAGAATTCAATTAACAAAACACATTTTGACATGAAAGCGAAAGCTGTGAACCTCTCAAGCTTTTACGTCTTAAAGACGCTAATGCGCGTTTTAAACCGATACTAAATCATTCTTCACAACAGAAGATTTCTTATTAAGTGTAAGTTTATCATTTCAAGTGCCAGAATGGCAGTGAATGAAGAAATAACTGGGTATTCCTTCAATATAGCTTAGTCATCTTCTTAGGGTTCCGTGGCTTAGAATAATAAAGAATTCTTTTTGTTTTCATTGTATACAATATTTACAAAATTTTGAAGCTACTTGCTATATGTAGTATGTATCTATCATCTGCATTGTGCTTAGCTCCTATAGTTATCTCCTGATCGGGTGCCGCGTAAATACAAATAAACGCTGGGTTTAAAAGCTAAATTTACTCTTAACTTAAAGTCCATACCATATCGTCACGCCTTTCCCTCGAAGGGGCTGGCAGGGGTGTACAACATCCACACTTCGCCGGACGTAAACTTAAAGTCCAGTATATTCATAATATTACAAGCTGTACGAAACTCAAAACAAGTAAGTTTTAGGCCCGAATGATGAAACAACGCTCAGTCATGAATCTCGATTTAATGCTGTTTTTGTGTATGATAAAACCAGTTATAAATCAAGGTTCTGCACGCGGGCCTTAGCGGCGTTTAATTTTGTCGAAATTTGTATCTACATTCTTAATGTCAATTATATTAAAACTATGATAAATACGGAACCCACAATGCAAATACCGTGTGATCGTTTTGCCCGTTCCTTTCCACAAGGTTTTAAACTTCATAATAAATCGTCGGAGAATTCGTCTTATGAAAAGAATAGCTAGAACTATCGCATGAAAACTGATAAAGGATATTCGAATACCTTCGAGATCAAAGAATATAAATGGTCGAGTCTCGGAGGGAACGAATCTTTGCCAATTCGGTTATCTCAGGGATTTTGAGATTCTGGAGATCTGTTGGGTTGATTTCGGAAATGCTGTTTCTGAAAAACTTTCTGTTTGAGGACTTTTAGGAATCACTGGCTACTTAGGCTTTGGCTTTTGAAGATTGATTACTTTCTGTCTCTTTAGTAGAGGCCTTTACGATATGGACAAAGTTACTGGCACAATTTTGCTAATATTTAAGTTAGGGTACTTTTGTTGTTTTCATTTCCGTTATCCTAACTATTCTAATTTTTACTTAATATTATAAATGCGGAAGTGAGTTTGTTTGCTGTTACGCTTTCACGCCCTAACTACTCAACTGATCACCATGAAATTCTGCATGTTAAACGTTATATGGGTACAGAAAAGGACATAGGATACTTTTTATTCCGAAACTTAACGGTTTGGGTAAGTAAAACCGCGGAGTGCAGCTAGTAACATCATAGTTATCGTTTTGTTACACTGATTCTATACAACAAGACAATAATTTTTTTTAAGAACCCCCGATAAAATATGACCCACAAATTTACATTTCACACAAAAAAAATTTAAATCAGTTCATCCATTCGGTCACAGACAGACACACAAACACGTCAAACTTGCACCGACAAACCGACAAAACGGTCAAACCGTTAAAAATAGCATTCCAACGAAAAAAATGACTAAAAATCTGATGTCTTTTGACATACTCGTATATAATTTAATTTCTGATTCTTTCTTATATATTTTGTGCAAAAATACTGCTTGTGAAAATTTACCAATACGAGTGTCTTCTGCCTTCCCCGTCTTCATATGACATTGTTATTTACCGGGCCGTTAGTCACTGTCGACCCGCTATCATCTGTTAGCCGTTCGTTTTTACCTTTTCTTATCTGATATGTGATAGTGCATCGATGAAGGCCTTAGGCAGGTGGATGGAAAGGTCTCTCGATGGGAAGGGTTGAAATGTGCTGTTTTGGATGATCTCTTCTTGATAGCGTTATCCAACCTATGCTACGGGTTTATTTTCTGGTGCCTGTCATATCTAAATACGCTATTTCCTATTTGGAGTTTTTATATAAAGCTAGCTGCGCCCTGCTATTTTTCTCGCGGTACTGAGATAAAAAGTATGCTTTGTTCTTTTCTGTTTCTTTGACAATCTGTATGCTAATTTCATGATCATTAGTTCAGTAGTTTAGTAAAAACATAACAAAGAAACAAATAAAGACACTTTCGCATTGATAATACTAGTTCTGACTAGCTTCTGCCCGCGGCTTCGCCCGCGTGGCTTACAGAAAATGTATGACGTTTTTATCTTCAGAAATAAATATTATAAGCGGTCACACTCGCTCTCAATTGACAATATACCAAGCAGAGCAATATGGACGAAGTTCTTTAGTTAACTAAACTATCTCTGGTATGAGAAAAGTAGTAGTAGTATGGTCTCAACTGAACTTAAAGCGTGTGTGAAAAGATAAAATTAGAAGACAACCGAAAGTAGATAATTGACAATTAATAATGTTTACAACGAAAACCTAATTATAATTTTTATCTTTTTTAGAAACACTTGGCTGCTCCATGAGCTTACTCTGTAGCAGTTTGGCTTGAGATTTATTTATGGTCATGGCAAAACAGACTTTGAGGGGAAACTGCACTCTTTTTTACTCGAAGGAGTAGTTCGGTGGTGTTAGAGATATTAAAGGAATCCTCAGCATAAACACAGACTCATTCGTAAACTACACCAGTCAGTGTGCTGGCAGACCTTTAGTTAAGACCTTCGAAGCAAAGACAACCCGTAGTAGGTTTTGTCTTCCTAATACTAAATCAGCTTCTTCTATTGACTTCGTCTATTTTTACTAAATACTGCTTCTAAGATATACATAATTATAAATTTCATCTCCTAGCTCATCTACCTGATCTCTATTGACAGAAAATATCTTCACTTGCCGTTTGTAATCTTCTGACAGGCTTGGACTTAATTTTTGTATTTTTCCCGTACTGATTAAGTAGGTTTGAAATCTGATAGAATGTCAGCAATATAGTTCACACATTTTACACGGAGATTCATATGAAAAAAGCAATGATAGGTACAGAACCCTAAGAATGATAACAGCGTCGTTTGTAGTGGGTTAATAACTTTGTCAACAAAGTTTTCGGAGTAAAAAGAAGCCCTATTAGACTCTGTCGGTGGATGATGATGATGATTTTGGAAAAACTGTGATACACGTGTCTCATCATTTTAATTGAAGAGTATTTGTACCAATTTTTGAGTCAATCGACCCAGAGAATAAAAAGTTTCATAGAAATTTGAACCCCCTATTTCCCCCCCTTAGGGGTAGTATTTCGGAAAATCCTTTCTTAGTGGATGCCTACACTGTACAAAGAACATATCCTCCAAATTTCATGTTTCTAGGACCAGCGGTTTAGGCTGTGCGTTGATATATCAGTCAGTCAGTCAGGACTTTGAATTTTATATATATAGACTAGTATTTTGGGCGGTGCGCGGGCCGCAAGCGGCCCGCGGTGCCCTGTAGTCAGGGTGCCCTGATTTTGTGGTGCCCTACGTTTCGATTCCGCAGTTTATTCGGTCAAGCAGTCTGTTTAAATCGCAGTTTTCGTACTCTACCGGTGCAAGGCTCGGCCTTCGGCCTCGCCTCGCATCGGTCGAGTAGTCCTGTACGCACCGTGGCTCGGCCTGACGGCCTCGCCCCGGTGCGGCTCGGCCTTCAGCCTCGCGGTCGTAGACTCGGCCTTCGGCCTCGCTAATGTGATCTATCCGACTTTGATTGTGTGTCATTGTACTCGACCGCTGCAAGGCTCGGCCTTCGGCCTCGCAGCTGGGCCTCGGTCTTCAGCCTCGTATCGGTGCGCTCGGCCTGCGGCCTCGCAATTGGGGGCTCGGCCTTCGGCCTCGCTAATGTGACCTGTTCGATTTCAAATTTAGTCGTACTCGAACGCTGCAAGGCTCGGCCTTCGGCCTCGCCTTGCACCGTTCGAGTACTGCTGCTCGGCCTTCGGCCTCGCAGCATGTTATTTTTTTTTTTTTCAAGATTTATTTTCATAATTGGAATCGGGGTCCTCAAAAACCCCCAGATACAAAAGATCAGACCTCTCCGATCATTTTGAAATTTGGTCGCCATCTTGAATCCGCCATCTTGGATTTTTTTTACCCCCACCAGGTAGCCCTTCCAATTCCCTATGACATTTGTTCAATCTCACTCCCTAAAAAACTTAACGTTTCCGAGTTATTCACGTATCAATTTTGTATGGAGAATATTTTTTTTGTATGGGAGTCATGTTTTTTTTTATTTCTCCTGAAAGGTCCCAAGAGTTGCTAAAATATTAGTTCAAGCGCTCTACCAAAAATATGCACCGTTTCTGAGATACCAGGGCATACCACCATCAGAGTAGGTATTTGTTCCAATTTCGGATTTTCTTCGGAGACTGTGAAACACCCCTTATACGATCCTATATTCACTTTTCCCCCCCCACCTTCCCTTGTACCCTTTAGGTTTCCCCGTGTATGGAAAAATTTGAATGTATGACAGCCATATTAAAAAAAAATACTTTTTCAAAATTTTATTTCAGAAATAGAATCAGATACCCCAAAAACCTCCGGATGCAAAAAATCAGAATCCTCGGACCATTTTGAAATTTGGCCGCCATTTTGAATCCGCCATCTTGGATTTTTATGACCCCCACCTGGTAGCCCCCCCGATTCCCTATGACTTTTGTTCAAACAGGCTATCTAAAACTTGAATAGTTTCCGAGTTATTCACGTTTCAATTTTGTATGGAATTTTTTTTTTTGTATGGCGGCCATCTTTTTTTTTATTGCTTCTGAAAATTCCCAAGATTGCCTTCATTTTTAGTTCAAGTGCTTCAGTAAATTTTTTTTTGGTTTCCGAGATACGAGGGCATACCACCATCAGGGTAGGGAGAAGTTCCAATTTCGGATTTTTCCCGGGCCCTCTGAACCAACCCCTACACGACCCCATACTCACTTTTCCCCCACCACCCCTGCGTATACCCTTTAGGTTTCTCTATGTCAGTGAGTCAGTCAGTCAGTGAGTCAGTGGTAGTTTAACTTTATAGTAGTTTAATTAATTAATTAAGATAGGACTGTGACTGAATAAATATTTTCTTGAAATAAATAGTTTTGTTTTCAATTTACACGCTCTATTCTGGTGGGAGGCTTCGGCCGTGGCTAGTTACCACCCACCGGACCAAGCCATGCCGTGAAATGACCTATTCGTGTTTCGGGATGTAGTCCGGTGTAACCGTTCCGAAGACGGGTCTGAGCAGTAGCGCACTTATGCTTCTTCACTCTACAAAACTTCAAGGCTAGAGTCAATTAGTAACTTATTGGTCGTCGTGCTCCATCTTAAACCACAACGTCGCTTAACATCAGGCGAGTTGGTGGTCAAACGCCGACCTATTCTACATTAAAAAAAAATACAAATTTTTAACAACATCCAGTCAAGTCGATGGACTCAAACTAGTTCATAAAAAAAAAATCGTACTCAATTCGTTTCCTAAAACTTGCTCTGAAAGGCTTTGCCTTTTTTGTGTAGCCATTCTGCAAGTAATACTCGAATATATTTTTATTAAAATTTTCATATGGGGAAGATTATCAGTGTCCCTTCCACGACGTAAAACCCCCATAGTGTGTCAGCTAAAAGAGTCAATCACGCGTGGTCTCCCATCCTTGCTATTGTATCGCTATCCCGCACTCACTCGCCGGAGAATTTTCTAAATAAAAAGCACGCTACACTAATTCATGGCAATAAATTCTCGCAAATTAATCAAGATAAGGAAGAGGGACGCCGCACGCGTCCGCGCGACACTTTACTAAAGAAACAGTACCTAGAGACAGACGAAATTAAATTGATGCAGTTTGCTTACATAGTACTGTCATGAATGTGTTGTTACACATACATATTGTGGTACCGTGTAGTATAATTTTAAGTAGTAGCATACCGCAAATTTGTAAGTAGACGATTATGTAGCTACATATAGATAGGATTTTAAGTTTATTCTACTACAGCCCTCTCGGGGAAAGGCGTGACCATATGTTATGTTTTGTTCGTTTACTGGGAAGAACAAACATTCAACATTGTTAGTAATAAATTTACCTAAGAATAAATGTATTGATTTATGTATATTTGTCATCATAGTTAAAGTCAATTTGTTTTTTATGACATAAAGCATAAGAAATGTGACCTGTAGAGGAAAACAGAGATCCAGACTGAATTCGGAAGCACGAAAGTATTTTAGTCGAAGCTGAAACATAGACACTACGCTCGCTAACGCTTGCTTGGTCGTTAAAAGGAACTTATGAATATTTTGTACAACACCAATTTCGCACATTAAACGATACGAAACTTTTTAAAACATCGCCTTCGAAACACAGAACTCCGTCTATGTGCGTAACCCAACGCCCTTTAAGATAACCAACTGTTTCCTTGCCCTGTCCACCCGAGCTATCTCTCCGTCCACCCGGGCCAGTGTTCGCGCCCATTGAGCCGTGTAAAAAGATACAGCCCCCTATTTCATTTATACTCTGTTTATATTTCTTTGGAGCGTACCCGTTCAAATTGGTTGGCGATCGCTTTGATCGTCTACGAGTTGTTGGTTTGGAGGTAATTGATCTTTAAGACGTTCTTTGGCCGCTGTTTACACAATATCTTCTACTTTGAAATTCGATAGTGGTTTGTGGTGAATTGTAAGATTAGTATTCGCTACGTCGTTGTTGTTCTCTAGATAAAAGTAATATATAATACTATATCAACAATACACTATTTGATATGCCATTATTGTTATAGAACAAATTTTTAGCGAGACCTTGACCTATTTAAGGGTCTGATATTTAAGATTTAGTAAAGTCTACGGCACTATAAATTCGACTGCCTTCACGTAGCACAAATCTATTTTACTTGTCCCTGTCATAACCAGATCTAGGACTCGCATATCTGAGATAGCGATTTATGAATGAATGGGTTCGGATAAATCACTTCGCCCACAGTTCAATAAGCCGCGCCACATACCTGGTCACTATCTCTATCAAATCAGCTCCGACTTCCCGTTGCACAACTCCTGCCACAATACACTCCCTACTTACCGTCTAGACGGCATATTTTATAGTCCCATATTGTCCTTGCGTACACCGTAAAAGTCCTTGGTCCTCGGCAGAGCATTGTGCGCAAAATTTATCGTTATTAAACTACCACCAGAAGTTATCTATCATCTAAACGAGACAAGATATTGTTTCGTTCTTAGTTTCAAGATCGTAAATAGGAGAAAGCGAATTAGATCGAGTATACATAATTTTGCTAAGATAATAATACTTTATTGGTGAGACAAAAGCGACTCGAGCGCAGCAAATTACAATTTGTATGATAACTTTGATCTATGCCAGCGCGTGGGCCTTAATAAGATACTGGTTATTGTTTTATTCACATTATTATGATCAGTTGTTGCTGATAGAATTAATGTAGCTGTCGAATATTATTCATTTCAATCGATATTATTTGTCTTACTCTGAAAATATTACCTTCAAGTGTTCAAACGTCTGTTCTGCTTGTATCTACGCCTATAAACTAACACGGTTTTATGTTCTCAGTTGTAAAGTCCCGAAAGTTTCGTCAGTATATAAACGTATATGTATAATTGTCAAGAAAGACAACAACAACCCAAACTCTAACCGAATGTCACACGCAAGTGTTGGGACAACCACCGACGATTGATCCGTCCCAGCCCTTGCGTTTGAAACTTTGTCAAACGAGGGTGATGCTTTTAATGAATAACCACAGGTCTGGTCGAAGTGGTCGGAGAGTTTTCTTAGCAGGCCAGTAGTTGGTTCAAAGTGTCCTAAACACACGCTCGTGGCGAAGACAGATAATTTGTCTGAAGTTTGGCGTCAGTTTGTTACAGTAGTTTCTTTATCAGTTACCAGCTTTATGGCTTTGTTGTTTGTTTTTGGAAAGGGTGGAAAGTTTTTTCCTTCAACTGAGATATGGTGGTGGATGTTTATTATAGTGGCAACCCTGACTTACTTCCGAACAACTTTGTAATTTGTAATGTTCTTCGTAGTTGATACTATGGTTCACGACAACAGTATCACGATGATTTGCCCAGACGAAAATAAAAGACGAAAAAAGAAAAGAAAATCTTTACTTTATATTTTTTTTCCCGTTATTTTCTTCAACAAAATTAATACTTAAGTCGAAATTTCGTTTATTTTCATAGTTAAATTGAATTAACTTAATATTAGTGGCTTTGTGAGCTATAGACCTAGCGGCCGATGTCTGGAAAACAGTCGGACAGAATTTAGACATACAAAAGCATTTTAGTCGAACCTGAAGCATAGACGCTTCGCTCGGTCGAAAAAATATTATTCTAATGCAAACTAATACTAGTAGCTCTGTGAGCTGGAGACCTCGCTACCTGCGTGTGTCCTTTTCTACAGGTCGCATTCATCAACCGATTCTCGTGAAGTTTTGTGAGCAGGTTCAATAATTAACAGATTTTTTTTTATTACTTAATAGGTTTGCGTTTGACCGACAACATGCCTCATGATAAGCAGTGATGCGGCCTACGATGGTACGCTGATACGCTTGCCTAGAAGAAACCGATTCACTCGAGGCTCGAGATTATACTTAAGTGTCAGGGAACACACACTCTGGCAGAGTATTCCACACTCTAGGGTCCTTACGAGAAATGAGGAACCAAAGCGTTTCGTGCGTATTGTAGGTATGTCGACCATAAAACGATGCCGCTTTTTTGTACTCTTGGTTCCTTTATAGAAGAACGGGCTAGGGAGAATAAGGTCATGCAAACCAGATGCACACTCCCCGAAATGTATCCGATAAAACACCGATAGACTAGCAACCTTGCGCCGATGATCCAAACAGACAGACCTGTAGAGGAAGACAAAGATTCAGACAGAATTCGGTCACACGAAAGCATTGTTGTCGAACCTGAAGCATAGACGCTTTGCTCGCTCAAACGAAAAATTTATCGAATTAAACGAAAACGAGTTTGTTCGTTTGTTTGGCTTTCACGCCTTTTATTTTAACTCTATCAAATAATACAAAACACTGCATTACTACACTACACTAAGTTTTCCGGGGCCATACAACGTTTACAGTGAGGGGAGTTTATAGCCCAAAAATTACTTTATTATTCCAAAACAAACCGTTTCCTATTTAGGCTCCACCTACGATGGCTGATATCTTTATCTGGTCTTTGTACCTCCTTGTAGGGAGGCATTAAATTAAACGCCGGATGGGAGTCTCACGTATCTTATTGTACTTATTGTTAGCCAAAAAGGGCTGCTTTAGAATTACATCTCACGCAGTCCACCGCTATGACATTAAGTGCTTGATAAACTGATAAATGTCTCAAGTTACGAAAGTGTTAGGATGTTCACCCTACTTTAATAGCTACATTACCTTTTTAGGGTTAAAAACAAGTTGTGAAAAGTTAAACAGAAAAAATGACAGATATTTTCTTTCGAGGGATAAATAATTTGACCCTTCAGTGGAAGGAATACGATATGACTGATAAATAGATAAAATTAATATGACTGTTATCAATTCGTCAATTTTAAAAATAGACTAAATTTTAAAAATGTTTTGGGTAATCAGTATTACTACAACGTGTTGTTAAATGTTATTGTATCGCAACTAATTTCATACAAAAAGCTAAAACGGTATTATTATATACATCAGTACTTGTACTAGAAATCATAAAGAAATATAGTATTTTATAATATACCTACCTAAAGGCTTTTCACAACGCAAAATTTCTAAATCAATCTATGTTAATGCTGCGTATTAGACAAGGACATCAATCCGGTTAGCTTGATTAAACGTAGCAATTTAGCATTCCCACTATAGCCTACACTTCTAAAATTTTAGGAGAGCATAATATTAACATTAAAATAGCAGTGCCGACTTTATCAGATAACAAGATTAACATGGAAGTGGGCACCTTCCACCACTTCCCACCATTAATCCATCTACATGCAAGTAACCAGTGATTAGTATGCGCGGAGCCCACCGCGGCAATTAGACGATCCGATCCGATCTGAATTCCAAATGAGCCGGACAAATAGCCGGGCCAAGGTGACGCGTGTAATGTGATGGAACGAGCTGGGTCGCACGGGCCAAGATATGATGAGAGAAATGAACTGGAGTCGTACGTTGAGTTGATCAAGAAATGAATAAGAAATAAGCAATCATGGAAACAAGTACTGAAGAATACGGCAAAGGGTAAAGGAACTACACTTATAAAAATTACGACAAAGTTTTTAGTGCAACTGAGAAACTCGCTTGAGTTTAAAACTAAAACACAACAATCAGAATCCAATTTATAGCAGTTCTAGAATTTATAGCACAATGATTGTCATATCCTCAATAAACTGTAAACTCATATTGATTGCAAAAAAACTTAAAAAAATAAATGTTTTGATCTACAAAACTTGTCCTAAGAAGTGTAAGTAAAAAATGCAAAAACAAGAAAGGGTTTGGTTAATAATAAATGAGAAAATATTCCGTGAAAAACATTTTGCTTACTATGATTACATCACTAACATTAATAGTTAATAATGAGATATAATGATAAGATAATGATGGTTGTTCTTTATCATGGTCTACACCGACTTATCAGAAAAAGTCTTGCGCAGTTTGCACTGCGGTGCAAAAAACCCCATTTTTATACTCTGTCTGGGTCTAAAGTGGGTCTGATAAAAAAACCCGACTGTTAAAACACACCTGTTTAAGGACACTTGAATATTTAATACGAATAGAAACAATATTTTAACTGACGAAATTCATCCAGCCGCTAGCCGTTAAGATACATATATACAAAATACGAGCGAAAAAAATAACCCTTCATTGGCAGTCAGGTAATGAAAACCTATAGGTTTGCACCGTGGGGGAGCAAAACAACCTAATGTTACTATTTATAGTACCATCGAGATGATTTGATTTGGCATAATATCCTAGCCACACATCAGCCCTTTACTCCCTGACTGCGAGCCCTCCACTTTCGCCGACGAACGTGTTCCGTGTAATAGTCCGATTGATTGGCCTCATACGTCACTGCAGGTTCATTACCGCACGTCACAAGACCCTTGGAACCTCGTAAACCTTGGTATAGCTTAAAGAGGTTCCATACCTAGGCGTAGTTAGACTATTTGGTCTAAACTTTGAGGGTGCTTAATGTGTACTAATTTGTTAGGCACCAAACTTTGAATTAGGGACAAAGGACCTAAATTTATAAGACAAAGATACCTTCATTTGCAACTTGCTGCTTTACCAGATATCCTCTAGAAACTACCTTATATTTGAGTACATATAGCTGCGCCACAGGTTCCACAGGAACCGTAAATTTTTTGGGAGAAAGATACCCTATGTCTTTTTCTGTACCCCTGACAACGTGTTTGCAAAATTTCATGATGATCGGTTGAGTAGTTAAGGCGTGAAAGCTAAGCAAACGAACGAACGAACTAACTTATTTATACTCGTACATCCAAATTATGTAGTTCATCTGTTTGAGCTTGAAGAAATAACAAACTAACACACAAAGTAACAAACTTTTAGTAGTAAAATAATATACCTACTGCAGGTCTCTGAAGACCTCACAGATCGTCAGTTTTTTTACTACAGACCAGGCATACGTTTGACCACTAACTCGCCTGATGGGAAGCGTCGACGTGATCAAAGGTATAACACGCTTGCCAAGGAGATACTCGTACCTATTAATACCCACCTAATTATAACTCTGGCAAATTATTCTGCTAGATAACCTATCTGACTAATTATTGCATTGTAAAACAATTCATTGCTTAATGAACTTATTACAATACCTGTATTGTAAAATCATATATAAATTCCTATAAAAGTAGTTGACTTAAACTCGCGTTTAATTTCAATAACATCTTAAAGCAAGTTAAACTTCAATCCTAAGGCCTATTAATTCCCACTGTTGATCATTAACCCGGCACTTACATTGCCTTAATAACCCCGCGGGGCATCAACGTCTTCGTTTATTAGGAACCCTTCATAATAGAAGAGTTGGAGTAATAAAACAAAGACAATAGCGAGATTAGGGCAATAAAGATATCTCGCCGAGGGCTATGCATGCACCCTTAGTTATAAATCAAAAATATGGAGTGCAGTTGCGTTGCTAGCAGGAATTTTTGGTGCTAGTTTCGTGGGAATAGTTAGGCTTTGTTCAAATGTTTGATTTACTAGACTTAGGTGGAAAAATGCGTTGTGTGTTAATTTTACGTGATTCGCGTTTTTGAACAGAAAGAAGTATTTAAGTAGAGCTGGTCATGTTATAGGGGCGCTCCTAGACGCGTTTTACTGGAATACTGGCCGGGCAACACTGGCTGCCAATATTTTGAGTGTGGCCTGGCAATATTTTGAATAAGAATGTTCATGGCTGACGACGGCCGGGCTACAGTCGGCTATATTGTACAGTATTACCGGGTCAGTACTGCAGTGAAAATATGGCCCGACTAGGAGCACCCTAAGAAACCCAAACCTAGACATAACCTGCACCGCTGGTGGAAGCAGTGCGCGACTGGGACTCCAGTCCCCTACACCGGATGTGGAGGACGTACCACAAGCCCATAACCTAATTTATTATCATTACTTTTCTATTCTATTAATTATCTTAGTTATTTTATTTATTTTGTACTTAATATGGGTGTAACAATCCGGAATAAAAACAATTTCATTTCATTTTTTATTTTCATAACCTAAGACTAGCCCTAAGACTAGAGCAATATCGTTCTGCGACTATTGTAGGCATTACTTTCAGTTTACTGTTCTAAAAAGGCTGTATTCGATAGATTGTCGCCTTAAAGAAACAAAAAACGCCAACGACGAGTGTCATAAAAGTGCAGGATGTGAGTGGGTTTGTACAAAAAAAAACCAATACTAACTTGATTGGTATTTATCGACCGAGAGAGCGTTAGCAAGCAAAGAGTCTCTTCAGCTTCGACAAAAATAAAATAAAATTATAAATTGGAGACACTTTCACACACGGTCGTCTGACCCCAAACTAAAACTTGTACTATGGGTGCCAGAGACTACTATACATACTTAGATATTTTTAAATACATACTTAAATAGATATTTACACCCAGACATAGAATAAACACAAATGTTCATCACATAAATGTTTGCCCTAGGTGGGAATCGAACCCACGCCCCCACGCTCAGAAGGCAGGTTCACTACCAACTGAGCCACCGAGGCAGTCAAAAATGCTTTCGTATGTCCGATTTCTGTCCGGGTCTTTGTCCGTATCTTTGTTTCCCTCTACAGGTCGCATTTCATAACCGATTCTCTTGAAATTTTGTGAGTAGGTTCGATGAAATCAGACAGTTTTTTTGTCGAGGCGGTTTTTGAAATCTTTCAATCTTTCACGAGAATCGGTTGAGGAATGCGACTTGTAGTGAAGAGCAAACGTAGGCCGCGAGGTCTACAGCTCATACGACTTTGAGCTGTTTCACTCACTAGTTTTAAGTAAGTTCATCCTGATTTCACATTATGGTTACTAATGTGAAATAAATAAATAAATAATTTTATGTCTGTATGTCAATCTCTGGCAGCCATAGTACAAGCATTGCTTAGTTTTGGGTCAGACGACCGTGTGTGAAAAGTGTCTTGAATTTATCTATTTATTATTATTTAATATACTATCACAAACTATCACCTGCCTAAGTTTGAGATTTTTGATTTATTACTATTGTGTAGGCACTTATTAATAATAGTGAAGCTTAATAATTATTTTATCCTATTATTATGAATAGCATTAATTATTTTTGTGTTTGACACCATCCTACAAATTTATATAATAAAAGTGAAAAACCAGAGCTAAAAACGCCTCAATAGAACTGCCGGCTTGGTTGGAGTCGCGTTCAGAGGATATATAGGCTCTCAGCGCACCCCGAGTGCAACTCTGCCGTTTAAAACATAAGTGTGAAAAATATTAAATTAAATTAAATAAATCAAAACTGTATTACAACTCAAAAAATCATACTGTCAAGCAAAGTTATAAAACAATTTGGTCGTTCCTTGTATTTTATAAAGGTAAAAGTTTCTGTGTGTGTTTGTATGTTACTTTTGACGCTCAAACGGATGGATGGATGGGTTTGGGAGAGCTTATACCCTGGATTTAATACATTTTTTCTTTTTAACCGCAGGTAAAACCACGGGGTTTGTTATAGTAATTATTAATTTGTCATTTTCATAAATAGTTAACTGTGACGTAACTGCAGTTGCTATTTATTTGATACTCTGATTTCAAATAGTTGTCGCTCAGTGCCCGCACCGGGCGGCCCATTCAGTCGTGTTTATTACATGTTTACTGTCGCAATCGGGGATTACCCCGGTTCCGGTAGTTACCATCACGTAGTAACCAGAGTCAGTTGTCGATGAGATTGGCTAATCGTAAACTGAAGATAAGATTGGAGACTGAGATTATAATTGCTTGCGAAGGAATGTGGTATCTATCTAGTTAATTTTGCTACGGAAAACTAAGTATTTTGTTTTAACAATGAGATTGAAACTTGATCAACAAACTTAATTCACTTATTTATCAACCTTTAATGTATATAATTATTTTTTTATAACATGAACTTGTCGTTCTCAAACCTCAATTTTTATCATTTACGTTGTCCAGGACAGAGATATTGTAAATGAGCCAGTAAAAAAAACGATTAAAAAAATCCGAGTTAAAAAAACTACTAGCGATGTTTATGCCAAATATTATTTCGGTTCTAATATATTAATTAATCGTAATCGAAATGGCTAACGTCATGTATCCCATCTCCTTTCATATAGACCTATCCTCCGTCCTGTGGCCCTATTCGGAAATTTGAGATTTTCATCTCACCTTTTTTCGTCCTTATTGCTCTCGTTTGAAACGTCATAAGTGTGTGAGTGACCAAGGTAAAATCTCATCTCATCTCACGCACAGGAATAGCCCCCCAGATTTTAAATTTGACGAAAACGAGGAGTATCAATGGTGGTCGACGACGATTGTGTTCCGGAGTTAATGAATTCGAAAATATTGGTTTATCGACCTCCCGTGAACTTTGACTAATGTGTAAAGTGTTCCCTAGTGCTCTTTGGTGGAAGTGTGTATCCTGCATCAGGATTGCCGACGGACTAAGATGTTTGCAATCCCCGTCTTTCCTATTCTTTCTTTTATGTGTGCCATTTTTCGCGTTCCAAATTAGTTTAACACGTTTATTTTCGCGCATTGGAGTGCATTAAAAAAACTAGGTAAAATTTACTACGAGTTGCCCATAACAGATATTATTATGATAAGATTGTGAAATAACATGAAGTTAAATGACGGTGCGGTCCAATATTAAATACATCATTTGAAACAAAATGGATCTGAAAGCTAACTCACATCTGCATTAGTTTTTTTAGTACAAATATACAAAAAAAAAAAATACAAAATGTTTATTTGTTTCATTACATTTACACAATTTTAAATTAGGACCCTGTCTGCTGCCGTAGCGTGAGCTGTGTTGTAGCAGCCAGTGCCTTCCCAAAACTAGGTACACATTACAATTTAAAGGCACTATTTCTGTCATTGAATAGGAGCATAGAATATGCTCTCCTAGTCCAGATAAAACACTTCTGGTCAAAGCAGCTTAAGCAGTTCTTTATAGACTCCATTTCACAAATAAAATAACTCAAAATCGGCACAAACAGAGAAAAAGCGAACCAATAGCAATAGCAGTAAATATCGTAAACCGCAGCGTGGACTTAAAAACGTTCCCTGGTTTAAAGTTACGAGAGTCCGGAACACTTGAGAGGCCAATATTGGTTGGAACTGCGCAGCGCTTGACCGCCATTCGACAATTCATAAAATGGAAAACTTTAGTGCTGACGGTAATGTAGGAGGTGCTTGGGTGTGCAGAGTTCGGAGAGATGTTGATGGGATGATAATGATACGCTTTCATTAGTGGATCTTGCTAGAATAGTGTTTCACGTTCGTAGCTCCCCAAGTCCCTCTAAGTTTTCCTATGCATGCTACCGACTGACCCAGAAAAGACATTTAAATGTATAAGGGTGCTTCTAGGCGGACCATATTTTTACTGCACTACTGGTCCAGCAATACTGATAAAATTGCGACAGTATGACTGTATGACCAACCATCATATCATCATACATATCGTCACGCCTCTCCCCCGAGGAGGCTGGCAGATGTAATACAATACAACACCCACACTTCGCCGGACGATATTCAGTCCCAAATGTGACAGGGGGCGAGTAGGTCGCCATACACCGGGCTCTAGTTATGTAGCAAATGACAAACAATACGCACATTGTTCACAGAATAAACAAATTGGTGCGTGCCGTCGGCCATCACTCTTATGGCATAGAATAAAGAAGACAGAATTAAAAGAGATACACACTATAATATTGGTAGAAGTCTCTGGTTTCCGTAGCACAGTTTTTTTCTAGTTCGGAGACCAGTGGCCTCAATATTATTTTTCTTGTATTTCTTTATGTCATACAAATAAAATTTTAATGATTGATTGAAACTGATTCATTTATTATCAGCCATGCTAGAAATGTGTGACTATACGGCCGAGCCACACTCATTATCTCAATACTACTGGCCTAGTATTTTCAGAATCTACGAGCACCCTAATCGGAAAATTTGCATCTAAAATTCCGACTTTGTTTTGACTTTGACGATCTGTTTTTTTTAAATATCGTGTTCGCTTTCTTTGAAAACATGTCACACAAGCAGTGCCCGCGGTTTCACCGGCGGTTAAAAAGTATCCTATGTGCTTTATTTCACAATTCTGTATTCTAGACTATAATTTATCACTGTGCCAAATTTCATCCAGATCTGTTTAGCCGTTCTGGCGTTAAAGAGTAACAAACATCCATCCATCCATCCATCCATTCTTACAAACTTTCGCGTTTATAATATTAGTATGATTAGCACAGTCATCCATTGTTTTTTTATAAAATCAGTTGCATACAAACCTGAAAACAGTTAATACAAAACTGAAATCACTTGTAAACAAATAAATTTTTCCTTACACTTTCAGTGAAAAATAAAGCAAGTAACTGAAGTGTCTTGATTCATTCCCGAAGCCTGGCGAAACAAATTGTAAACAACTGTAATGTGACGATAACGTGGCTGGCCCAATTTCGTTAAAACGAGAGATATTTCACTTTCGCTCCGGGTGCCAGTGTTGTCGTATTTTAGTATTTTTACGCTTTTGTGGAATTCGTGATAAATGCAAGGAATTATTAAATGGGGTCATGGTTAGTTTGGACTTGATTTTTTAGCTTTATGTTTTTGATAATTTGGTATCAATTATTTGGTTCGACATGAAACATCAGAACTTACTGTAAATATTTGGGTTTGCTTAAGTATTCGTTATTTTAGATTCACAACCAAAGCCTTAGTTTGAAAAATTAGTGAAGGGTAGAACAAGAGTTTTTTCGAAATTAAAACCATTCGATTCTTTAACATTCAAACTCCATCGTGAGCCGTATCACTGCTCTTAACATCAGGCTAAATGGCTTCCAAACGTAAGCCTATTAATTAATTTAAAAAAAAGTTTCAAAATAGACTTCCAGCCAACGCAAATAATTACCAAAAAATAGCTCCACTCGGCCATCCCAAGAGATTATAACACCTCGAAACAAAGTTGGCGATTGGGGCAGAGTTCAAAACAAATAGAATGGTGATCCACCGCCGGTGATTTCCCCTGGCAATGGCTTCCATCACCGCCGGAAGTTGCCAGAATATTAGGGAACGTTATAAAGTAGCTCGAGTTAAGGAGCTACTTTTATAAACTTTTAAACTTGATGTTTATAGCTTGAGAGGGCGATGAAAAACTTCAAATTTGAATAAAGTACGTCATACTTAAATACTCTAACATCAATCTGTCTATTTTTTATTTATTTTTATGCCTTAAGGTGGAAAACATGCTTACGGACCGGTTGATGGTAAGCGAACACCTTCGCCTATGGATGCCTGCTCGTGTTGTACTTGTAGTGATTGAAAAATGCCGCAAGGCGCTCATTTCAGTGATAATGAGTGTGCGGCAAAAATATCGCCTAAGAGTCCGGCGACCACTTCAGACCAACTTAGCATTGGCTTAAGGTATTCTATAGCGACCAAGTAATGATACCGACGAGCCTCTAAAGTTACCTACAGAGTGACAAAGTACAATTTCATTTTTTTTTATGACTTTTGCACTTCTGTAATCATTATTCAATAACTAAGAATTTCTCTTGTATTATGGATTTATTTAAAAGTTAATGATGTAGATAACCTCCCTATGTGAAGGGATTTTTGACTTGATTTGTCTATCTATTGAATAAATCAGTCAAAAGTGACCCCTTAAAAATGCGGATATTTTTCATAGCTCTATTTTCTCTTGAGGACGTTTTAAAAAAAACCTAGAACATAGGGGTCATGATATAGTTCATTTTGTTCATTATGTGAATGAAATTTAATTCATACTGGCATTAATTCTTGTACCTGTTTGTCAATATTAAGACGTGTCCATAAGCTGAAGCTGATAAGGGGGCTGAGCTACCCACGTCCGTAGGAGTGTACTCTATTCTGATTCCCTACACGTGGTCCCCGGGTAGTGCTAACCGGGTAGCAAACTCTGGTGGGAGGCTTCGGCCGTGGCTAGTTACCACCCACCGGACCAAGCCATGCCGTGAAACGACCTAGTCGTGTTTCGGGATGTAGTCCGGTGTAACCGTTCCGAAGACGGGTCTGAGCAGTGGCGCACTTGTAGCGCCTCACTCAACTGCCGTCTTTGTACTTCTTCACTCTACAAAACTTCAAGGCTAGAGTGAATAAGTACCTTATAGGTTGTCGTGCTCCATCTTAGACCACAACGTCGCTTAACATCAGGCGAGTTGGTGGTCAAACGCCGACCTATTGTACGTAAAAAAATAAAAAAAATAAGTCAAATACAATATAATTATATTATTCTACCGCTATAATTTCAGCAGAGTTTCAAAACTTCAGGGGAAAGGATAACTGTGTAGGAGAACAGTGTGTAGGATAACAGGATAACATGTTACACCTACTTACTTATTTGTACTTTGTTTTTATTATGTTGTAGGGTTTGTAAATTATTTACTTTGTCAGTTTTTTATTATGCTGGGGCTGCATTTGCGCGCGATAATTTTTGTCAACGTTAGCAGTCAACTCCTCGCCTTTCTGCGGAGTTGACGTGTTCGATACATCGCCGAGTGACGAACTAACCAGCTACACTGGCCGAAGGCCGCCGACCGCTAATGTAGCCGTCCCATTAAACTGACGATGGCATCTTCTCTAGAAATAACCAAAGAAGACTAACAGCAGCGGAACAACTTACCAAACAAAATTAGGGTAACAAAGTAGCTTTATAAGTGCTTTCCTACTAAATTATTTAAAGCGCAGTAGATTAAATTAAAAAGTAAACTGTCAACGCGAAGAGTCTGAGATTCTGTTTGACGAAGTACAAAAGTTTAAATTAAATTTATACGAGCGCAGCGAAGATGGATCCCTGTACACGTCTGCGCACGCCGAGAGATGAAACCTACACTGTTTGCGCTATAGCATGGTGCAGATGAGATGTTATTTATCACTGTATGTTTTCCAAATAAAATGAATATTTTTTTACTCTACACACTCTTGGAAGTTGCACCCATTTACACTCATGACTTTTAACTAAAGCGTCACAACATTGCAATAAAAGCAAGGCCCAAAAAAAACGACTGCCTGTCATCCAAATTGAATTTCGTTAAGAATTTTTAAACATTTTAAATTTCGAAAATATTTATATAGGACTACCTCTAAGGTATGGATACAAAAAAAAAAAAAAACGATTTATAATTAGCGGAATGATCGCGTAACATACAAACAAAAAACAACATACAGTCGAATTGAGAACATCCAAATTTTTAAAAATCTGCATAAAATACGTACTGGGTAATTAATATTATGTAATAATTAATTAATAGTTAATATGGGTAATTATTTAATAGTGAATTGGGTAATTAATACCCAAACTAAATAAAATATGAAATTAATTATGTGTCACCCGCACCATGCTATAGTGCAAGTAGTTTAAATAACGACAATCTAGTTTTAATTGATGCTATTTGTCTTTCCCCCGACTTGCAGATTCTAGATCGGTTACAGATAGCGCGACAGAATTCAGACGGATGCAGTAGGTTGCTGCATCTGTTGTGTGAGTTGAGAAATCACATTCAGTTTGGCCGGGTTCGTTGTCGTGCATTTAATTTTGTCAGGGGTAGAAAATTATGAAATTTTATTTGAAAACGATTGCAGTATCTTACACAATTTAAATTTTAGAGTCTCCGCAGACTGCAGACTTTCTATTGGTCGATAGCTTGGTGAGGTTGAGCTGCTACTGATAGTTTGATAGTTTCTGCTAAGCCCATCAAACTTTTTTATCGGGAGATGCTGAATCGTTGTAATGTGCACTTTTGCATACCTCTTTGCACTGATTAAGCATAACATATCGGCGAGCCTGTCGCCATACACCGGGCTTCATCATTGTCATGTAGCAGATGACATACAATACGCACATATGCTCACACAATGGACAAATTGGTGCGTGTCGTCGGCTGGGTTCCAACCCCCTCTCTCTGGTTATCATAAAATAATGTAGGCTATAATCGCTTCTTATTCGCACTGATTAAGAAGATAAAACTATCGGCCGATGACTATATACATGTACCTACATAGTCTACGAGGAGTCAATATATTATAATCACTTATATTTTGCCAATGTACATTATTTTGAGATTACAATACCGTTGTAATATTAAAGTTTAAATTGAGAACTTGCGTTAGAATAGTGTCTCTGTGAGCTAAACAACTCGCGGTCAGCGTTTGTCCTCTTAAACAGATCGCATTTCTCAATCTTCTGAGAAATGCGACCCGTAGAGGAAAACATCCGGATATAATGCGGACCGAAATCTGGACATACGAAAGCATTTTTGCCAAAGCTGAAGCATAGACGCTTCGCTCGCTAGCGCTTCCTCGTTCTATATAATATAACACTTGTTTGTTCAATAACAACAATCGTCAAACCATGTCAGAAGCCTTCGGGTGGCCTAGAAACTTTGACGTCAGGGCTAGCCACTCAGCCTGTTCGAACTTACTTTACAACACTGAAAAGTTCAAGCTAGTACATTCTTATTCTCGTCTCGTTATTATAAGAATGTACTTGCTTGAATTTTTATCATAAAATATGTCATTAGTACGAGTACAAGCAATAACTTTTTTTAAATATTTCATAGAAAAATATATTAAATTGACACCCATTTTGGTTACTTATCATACTTATGATTAAAAGTTAAAACACTCGCATGGGAAGAAACGGGATCTAATTGAGGGGCTGTTCCATTAAACGTAATGTGTATCGTAAATAACAATAATAAAAACTTAAAGTGACCGTTTAGATGTATCCAGTATTGATACGAGTCGCTCGCCTATTAGACCGGTATGTTCGATGCTCGCGTATCAAAGGTATCTCTAATTTTATTATGAGTGCTTTATGGCCATTTTAAAGTACAGGACATGGCTGGTATAAGGGCGGGGACACAACGCATGACATGCTTTGGAAATGGTCTTTGTCCTACACTAGTAAACTAGTTGTACCTCACGGTTTTACCCGCAGTCTCACACGAACCGTAAATTTTATCGGAATTAAAGGTACTTGCCCCAATGTCTGTTTGTGTACCCCTGACAACGTGTATGCAAAACTGAATGATGATCGGTTGAATATAACTGCTGAAGTAATTAGCTGAAATCGTAACAAACAACACACAAACGAATAAACTCACTTTCACTGTTATTACATTAGTTAGGATTAGTATGCGCCTCCATGAGACACTGAGAAAAATATTACTAAGTAGTAGTCCGGTGTAACCGTTCCGAAGACGGGTCTGAGCAGTAGCGCACTTGTAGCGCTTCACTCAACGGCCGTCTTTGTACTTCTTCACTCTAAACTTCAAAGCTAGAGTGAATAAGTACCTTATAGGTCGTCGTGCTCCATCTTAGACTACAACGTCGCTTAACATCAGGCGAGTTGGTGGTCAAACGCCGACCGACTACATAAAAAAAATACAATTTAAAATAAATGTAATACCAGAAAGCTTAATGCATGTTGCTTTAGATTTGTTCTTGGTAAGTAATAAAGTAACATTATGTCATTTAGCTCGCTTAGTTAGTTGCCACTCTGCCTGTGGTGCCGCCCCAGCCTAATTCTTTTTGTTTCGATGTCATGCCGCCTCTCGGTTTTAATGACTCTATTAAAAAGATTGATTGTGGCTATCGTTTAAAAAACACATCCCCTTTTTTCATTCCTTACAAATTTAATTAATGTCGATACAGATCAGCCTACTATTATTGTATTCTGTGGTGTAACTGCCTTTAAGCCGATTAAGGAAGGATCGTTCATTTTTTGTCTGACGAATAAAAATATTGGAATTATTAATTAAATTGGATATCTTTATCTGGGAAACAATCTCGAATATTACTGTTGATATAAAAACTAACGATTTCCTTGAAATATGGAAGACTAGTTGCTTCCTCTGATTTTAACTGCGTTTTTATCAAAAATGTTTTTGTGAAACTCTTTTAAAACTGAATATTGTCTGGCGAAGCGTGATTGTTGTATTACGCCTCTACCAGCCCCCTCAGGAGAAAGGCGTGACAATATGTATGTAAAGAATGGCAAGCGAGTAAGTTCGTATAAGCTGAGTGGCAAGCCCTGATGTTAGAGTTTCCAGGCCACCCGAAGGCCACTGACGTGACTTGATTGTTGTCATAGAACAAACAACCGGAGCCTACAGTTGATATGTATGTATGATACATGTCTTAACAAAACCAATGGGTGAAAATAATTTTCGGAAAGAAGTTAAAACAAGTATAAATAAAAAAAAATTAAAAACCCCTGACACCGATTTTCATCAACACCAAACATAGTTAAGAACACTCCCGACTAATTCACCTTTGAAAAAAAAAATACATAATCAAAATCGGTTCATCCATTCGGGAGATGTGATGCCACAGGCAGACACGCACACACACAACAACAACAACAACAACAACAACTCTTTATTAAAAACATAAAATAATTACAATAGTACTTAAATAAGGCTTAACTAAGTTTTTAATGGGCGACCTTATCGCTCAAAGCGATCTCTTCCAGGCAACCTGAATGGACAGGAACATTTATAAAAGTTGAGGCCTTGAAAATTCTAATACTAATACAATAGTAATAATTTAATACATGATTTTACAAGACGTAAAAAATAATAGGATAAAAATAATAAAAATACACAAAATAAATACTAATAAGTAGACGAAATAAATATAATATAAATACTTTAAAAATGTTTAAAAATAAATGTCACTAATATATAAATAAATAGTGCGACTTTTGTGACATACATACGAGTATCTCACTATCTTTCAAAACGGCTATTGTTTTGAAAGATAGTGAGCCTTGACACGACTCTTAAAGACGTCAAGCGAAGGAGCACGCTTAACGTCGATAGGTAGGTCATTCTACAAAATAACTGCTTGAAATGTAAAAGAGGAGGACACACCCACACACACACACACACAAACAGACAAGTCAAACTTATAACACCTCGTCGTTTTTGCGTTGGGGGTTAAAATGTACTAGTAGTAGCCTCGAACACTCACCGCATATACTTGTGTAGCCCCGCTACAGCCCCTTTGTTGATTTATCATCATTAACCGTACTTAATAAGTTGTATTTGTATGATCTACTTGCTTGCGAAATTTCTAGAAGATCGGATTCACGGTACTCAGGTTATCGACGGACACCTCTGAGATCTCTACTATACTATCTAAGAAATGTTTTAATCCATCGAGCGAGCGTTAGCAAGCGAAGCATCTCAGCTTCAGCTACGACAAAATGTTTTTTTTTTTTTTTTATTTAGAATAAGTCGGCGTTTGACCACCAACTCGCCTGATGTTAAGCGACGTTGTGGTCTAAGATGGAGCACGACGACCTAGAAGGTACTTATTCACTCTAGTCTTGAAGTTTTGTAGAGTGAAGAAGTACAAAGACGGCAGTTGAGTGAGGCACTATGCTTTCGTAAGTCTGAATTCTATCCGGATCTTTGTCTACATCTACAGGTTGCCGATTCTCTTGAAATTTAGTGAGTAGGTTCATTATACCTGCAAATTATTTTGTCGAGATTCTTTTTTGAAAATTTTCAAAATGTATAAATGTTTTTTTTTTTAAAAAAAAATCAAATCTCCGCCTTTTTAAGCGACAATGTAGTCTAATGAATGCGACCTGAAGAGGAAGATAAACGTCGGCCGCAAGGTCTGCAGCTCATAGAGCCACTAGTATTTATTTTGGTGTAATAGAATTGATTGAGAACAAACATAGTATAATTAGATAAACTTTAAATGTGAAAAGAAGATAAACTTATCAAAATTAAAATCAAAAGCGTATTCCAGTTATCTACAAACAGTCTCATTTCAATAAACTTAGAACCGCGGTGAATTTATTTACATATCGTTGAGTTTTAAGATGCTTATACACGATACCAGTAACACACGACTTGCGCATGTTGAGAGACTTGCGCATGTAAACGTAAGCGTCTCGGCTTGGCGCAGGCTATGCGCATTCTCGCAACTACCATGTAAAAATGAAATCAGAAGTCTAGAGTTTATATAAAACTCCAATAGCTACACGTCACAATTCAATAAATGTCAAACAATACAAGAGTTTATAAATGCCAAAACAGTAATTACATATTTTATTGTCAAATAAGAAATAAATAATTAATGTCAACAAAATAAATTGCACACTTACTCGTATTAATGATTTAACTATCAATAGTTAAAATAATAATATTTTAAAAGTCTCTTATTTTAAAATAAGATTTAAGGTCGTAAAACAGATTATCTTGTAACCAAGCTCTGAGCTAAGTTTTGAAGCACGCGGCATCCCGAACGGTAGCCGGTTACAGATTGCGAACCCTTATTCATATAAGTCCTGACCTCTCCGACTTGACGAGACGATGTGACGGCATCATCAATTGGTCTTTCTTCTTACTGCTACGCAAATTAACGTGCACGGTTTTGGTAACTGACGCATTTACTGAGGTCACATACCTGGGCAAGTGATCTGCTGGAACTAATTAAATGGGTGAGTAATGGTCAAATACAATGAAAACTAGCAGTTTGCTTCTACCTTTATCGGCTCCAGTTCATTCACGAAACAAGTAAGTAATTCTTTAAATGACTTGTGCAAAGTGCTCACACATGTAGCCAATACCATTACATGCCATTATTTGTTCAAAAAATCACTTGCATCGTGTAGAAGCACCTTAAAATCACGCAAGACGCATTTTGAAGCCCCTTTTGCTGTAATCGAAAGTTTAACGTGAGCTTCGAATTGAATTATTTGTTCGTCTCTTTCTAATGTGGGGTGAGATGGAGAGATAGCATGAGTTAAGACTAACCGATGTTGAAATTCCAGGGCTTGCATGAGGGAACAACTAACTGGATTGAGAGACTAGTGTTGGCGGGTTTTTGTTGCGTAATAAATTTGACAGTTACGAAACTATAGTTACGAAAAAAAAAGAATTTCACAATATTGTTCGGAACCACTGTACCGGACTTAGTACTAGCTATTCCTCGCGGTTTTAATTGCAATTTTACAGAAACCGTTAGTTTTTTTTGGATAATAAGTAGCCTACCTATATAGGTACCTCCTTACCAAGTTCCATACAAGTTCCTTCAGCCGTTCGTAATTGAGTAACTAACATATACAAACTCTCTAATTTATAATATTAACTAGCTGAACCCCACGGTGTTTCCCGCGGCCAAAAAGTATCCTGTGTGCTATTCTAGACTATAATCTATCTCTGTGACAAATTTCATCCAGATTCGTGCAGACATTCTTGCGTGATTGACTAACTGTAACAAACATCCATATATCCATTCAAATTTTTGCATTTCTAAAATTAGTAAAAAGTAGGATCCTTTTCAGTGGCTTTTATGAAAGACGTTCCAGAATCATAGACATTAGTAAAAATGTTTATCGGTGACCTTTTGAGACTTTTGTTTTGTGTTATGACGTCTGAATTATACGAAATTTCAACAAATTATTATTTTATATAACGAACGAGCCTTTTAAAGTAAAATATAATTTTCTTAAAGGAAAATCCTTTATATTAGGATTCTGATTAGGGTAAATTGGGTTCAGGTTACTTATTTATACAGAGCTCTGAACAGTTTTACAAGACGAACCTTTACTCAGGGATTGAGGGAAACTCTGGGAACGTGTTTTCGAGAATTTGTATATTTTTGACATAATATTTTTGGAATTCATTTCGAGTGAATACAGTATTAATAAAATAAATAAATAATCTAAGAGTTATTAAGTTAAGATGTTCATGAGAGTTAGCTGAAATTTGGAATCAAAATTGAATGGCTGTTGCTTTAATAAGTACATTTCAACTATAAGTACTAATATCCTTATAATTTTATTTATGATCAAAGTCTTATTCGTAGTAGATTAAAGACTGAGCGGGTAATTATATTTTTAGACCAAGATATCTCTAAGCCCTGGACATACCAAAAATCTTATGTAAAAATATTGCAGTCAATTTCTAATATCATGAGCATCAATGTTTAAACGTACCTAACTACCAAAAAATAGTAGCGCTCAAATAAAAATATGACTTACAAAGTCACGGGCGTGTATCCAAGTTAACCAAACTGAAGGAACCTAAAACCGGATAAAACCGGTTAAATAAAACCAGGTTCGTCCGTAAAGCGAGACGTTTAACATCACTACATGCCCCTCGGTGCTTCCACGCGAGTTGTGCCCAATTTGGCGCTCGCCTTCCGACCTGCACGTTTTTGCACGCATCCCCTTAACACAAGCCTTACTTACTCGCTTAAAAACCTTACACACGTTCACACTTCAATTACCAACTTTAAAATCTTATCCGTTGAGTCTATTGTTGATTGCGCGAATTTGAAAGATCCTACACTTTTCCGACTTTGATGATGTTAAACTTACAAATTTTATATTGCACCTTGTGTAGTCGCTATAAAAGTGATATTTCATTGGATTTTAATAAGATACGAACAAGTTATAAGGGTTAGTACTAAACGGAGTAGAGTGATCGAGAAAAACTCATTGCCAATAACGACACCAGTTTGTCCGTTTACGTTTTAAAGTATGAGGTTATTGATCGGGTTTTATCGTCGATTTATGGAAAAGAATTCGTTATGAGAAATTCCCAAGAAAAATGTCAAAAGTTGCAATTTAATTTTTTCAGCTTGTTAAGACAATTAAACCTTACAAATAAATTCAATTAGCATGTCTTTTTAATTCTTTCAATTTTTTTGGGTCTACCTAAAGAGGACGATTATATCAAGAAAAAAAATTAAGAGTAGCTAGAACCAATTAATCAAATCAATAGCTAGTATGTAAAATTAGGTTCGTTTAAAATAGGTTACATGATTAAAATGTATCGTTACCTATTTCATTTTAACTCTCAGAACAAACAAAACAAATGTTTGTTCATACTCGTATTTCAAAAATAGCAGCTAGAACCCACATATTAAATTCTAGTCACATGCCAGTCATAGGTCGTAACTCATCCAGCAACTCAGCGTCCTAGCGCGCTTCTACCCGTAGTGGTCCTGTGACGTCGCGCACGCCTCATTGTCTCCCGCGACCGGCGTGCGTCCACCATCCATGAGCCATGAGGCAGGCATGACTCGCAGCTGCCAGTGGCGTTCCGCCTGCCGACTTGAGAGCACGACCGCACGGCTCTACAGCCGCGAACCACGCGAATTCAAACACGATACCATTCCATAAACGAAATCTTGAATCAAAATTCTAATTTCCAGTCCCAAACGCATCGGTTTACAATGATCCGCTTTTGTTTTGTGTGATTTTCATTTATTTGTGTTAAATTTTATCGGCTCTGGGAAAATGGGACGAAAAAGATGATGAGGCTCAGATGATGCTGTCCAATGTAAAGGAAAAGATCAAAATGATTCTGAAGATAGGCGGGAAGGTATGCCCGGGGGTGAAGCCTCTAGAGACACAAAAAGAGAGTAGCAAAGAAGTCAAGAAAGAGAAGAACAAACAATGCGGGGATAACTGTCCAACGGATCCGTGGGCGTACTGTGCGGTGTTGTGGTGTGCTTGTGCCATGAGTTTAATATCGAGCGGGTATAGCCTGTACAGGCAGCAGGGCCTGACGGATCGGCTATCACTCCTCGAAGAGCAGCACTTCGCGCTGAGGAGTGCGGTCCTGGAGCCGCAGCAGCCACTGGTGGAAAGGCTGAGGAGGGAGGTGCTGGTGCGGCCGGCAAGTTACTGGAGGCCGAGGCGAAGCATCAGAGACTATGGAGACTGCATGTGTCCACCAGGTCAGGCTAGTTTTATACGAACTGAATAACGACGTCTTGTGTTTTCCAGTCAGATTACATATTTAATTGAAATAGGCTCTGTCACGGTTTCAAGTTTTCCGATGAAATGAGTGGATAAATTGGAGTGAAAATGGAATTTCCAATAAAAGTGAAAGCGACCCATTGTGTAATATGAACTTTATTCAAAGAAACATTTTTTAAAAAGGCGGATAAAGTGAGCTTTCAAAATGTTTATCTAATGTTTTTAAAAATTCGCTATTTCTGAAACCATCTCCGAAATTCAAATTAGATTTTGCACAAACTTTTAAAGAAGAAATTTTCTGTCTACAAGGTTAAAAGGTTTTCCTTATGGAAAAATTACCGCGTTAGAAGCTGTTTACGCAAGCAGAAATAATTCTTTCCCAGTATTTGTCGAGTCGAAATAAAGTTGCTACGCTGTCAGTTTCAATGTTCGCAAACGAAGTAATTATTTATATTTTAATTCATTATCCTAACAAATTGCAAGATCAACATTTCAATTTATTTTATTGTAATGTTTACAGTCAACATTATTGTTTTCAAAAGTAATTAATTCAGTAGCAAGCTTGTTTATTGCTCTTAATGTATTTTCATTATATTTTGATCCGATATTGTACGCGCTGATGACATTTTGTATGCCAGTTCATTATTTATAATTAATGATGGGACGAGCTATAGGTCATTCACAAGCTAAATTGCACAGCAATCATTCATAGTATTCAATGCACCACTGCATTGTATTTTCAAAGACTTAATCATAGAACGAGCCATATATTGTATCCGTATTCTGTAATTATGCCTGCAACCTATCATTACGGGGATTGAAAATTATAGTGATGAAATGCAATGTGTTTTCAAAGTAAATTTGCTTCTACTAACTTTATATCCAAACAGAATAGAATATTTACATTAAGCCTTTTTAGTATTTTGTAGTTGATGTCATAAATCAGGGATTTAATTTATGCAAAAATCAATGACCTAACCATATTTTTACGGCGCATTTATTACTATTGGCTTTGTGAGCCGACGTCTGTTCTCCTCTACAGGTCGCATTCCTCAACAGATTCTCGTGAATTTTTGTGTGCAATCAATCTACTCACTAAACTTCAAAAGAATCGGTAAAAAAAATGCGACATATAGGGGATGTCAGAGATACGAACAGAAATCTGGACAGAGACCCGAACAAAGATCCGGGCAGAAATCCAGACATACTCGTATGAAAGCATTTTTATCGAAGCTGAAGCATAGACGCTTCGCTCGCTAACGTTCGTTCGCTAATTTGGTATGGTTAAGTAGCTTAATTACTGGGTAGGCTAACACACATAGGCTAACTTTCTGACTGCGGGTATAACCGCGGAATTCAGCTAGTAGATTAGAGAAATATAATTTATAAAAGTTAAATATAGTTTGTTGCCAGTGGCATTATGTAAAGTGGCCGTGGCGTAACCTTGCTAGGTGATTTTAACATTAAAACAAATAAGTTAGGCTTTTGATAGGTGATCGCGAGCGTAATCAACAATAGTGCGTTATTGTGCGATGATAGTAGACCCCGATTTTTAGTCCGATACGGAACAAATGTCAAAGACGGCTGAAGACTCTAACATAGGAGCTGGCCCTCAGCCCTTATATCTCAGCCCGGCAAAAAACATTTGCACGACTGCATGCAGACAGAATACAATAATTTTAAGACCTTTATATGTAAATGTATGTATTAAGCAAATCAACGATTTGATTTGATTGATTTTATAGTCACGAAGCCACGCATAAATTACCAATAACACTTTTAAAAAGCACAGTACAAAATTGGCCCCAAAATCTTAATCAAACTGCAGTTCCGACCTTCCAACACCCGCCGAGGGTCTAAGGGACTTCGTGCAGCGACTATTAAATTCTTTCCCCGCTAATCCCGATGGGAAGCTGTCAGGCACCCCACTCTATCAGCAGATAGGAGACATGATAAACGCTGAGTTGGTGGCGGGTGACAACTGCAAGGGACTGGCGCTTTTTGTTGGTATAAGCTTGGATTAGGGTACGTGTTGGCAGTTATTTTTTTTTCTTTATATTTGAGAATGTTACGCAATGCGGTGGTAAACGTTCATTTTTTTGGTACCGTTTCCATAATATGCTACAGGATTTTATAACTTACAGAAAATGTATTTATATTAAATATATGTACGTCTCTTATTTTAATGAATGTATATCATTGTACTGTAAAGAAAATCACACAAACATTCAGTTTATTTAGGATCAAAAATATTTTAGATCTCTCTGTTTGGATTACTTTGGTTACTTAAAAATATAGACGTTTCTAAATTTTCGTAAATCCTACGCTTAATATATAACGTAGTAGTAACATATTACGGCATTTATAGTAACAACTTCACTTCTTTATTATCTCATATTAGAGGTTTGCTACAAAGTCATTCTGAATGTCGTCTTTAATTAATTTAATAATCGCGTGCTTTATTTTACTCTACCTAATCTATTTACTTTTCCTTAACTACGAGTACATCCAGTACGTTAGCAAAAACAAAGCAACAACACAAACGTAAAAAGTTAAAAAAAATATTGTTGTGTGAACGTCAACTAAGCAAACTAATGCGTTAATCAATAAAAACGGAACTAAAAGCGAGGGCTCCAACAAGGCTCTACCTCGCGTGGATCTCTCGCGTGCGTTTGACAGCGGTCACCCCGTCATCCGAGGATTATTGGCATGTCCGCCTGTCCGCTAACTCTATTAACACTAATGATTATGTCAATTATCAATGATCAAGGAATAGGATTTTATTCGGTTGATTGGGGAGAGCTCGCCGTTTCACGACTAAACATCTCATTGTTCTCACGTTGAGGCCTTATTTGCGCTGTTGTCTTTGTTTCTAATGGTAATATTTACGCAAACAACAATGTGGTTATCCCACTAATATTCTAATAAAATCACACTAATATTTAAAAGGCGAAAGTTTTATGTGTGTAATGAAATATGTATGATACTTCTTCATGGTTTAACGGCTAGACCAATTCTAATTAAATTTGGTATCGAAATAGATGATGAAGTAAAAAGGGAGATGGTGATTATAAATAGGGTTATAGGGTAAGTGAAGTATTCCTGCGGGAATTCAAACCGCGGGTCAAATCGCGGGGCGCAGCAAGTAGTCTACAAATACAGATAAAAACAAATATTCTTGACTTATAACATAATGCCTGTTCATTCAATACTCAGGAGTTTTCACGTTTTACTTTAAAAAGTTTCTACGAATTTTAATCTATACTCAAGGAAAATACCAAGACGAGCCAAAATTTTTAGATGAACTTTCAACCGAAAGGGATTTCCACAAAATTTGCCTAATTGACTAACAGCATTGTAATGATATACGAGTATATCGACATAAATAGATGGATTGAACACGTATTTATAGCAAGTCCGTCCGCTCGACTGACCACACAAGCGGATATTTAGCTGGCCATTGGAGTTTTTCAATGGTCCCTCATTATGTTGGTAGGCGTGGGATATGGGGATTGTTGTGAGGTTGGCAGCACTGCTCAGGGAGCGTTTTGTGTGGTCATTGACTTGTAAATTACGATCGCTATTTGAAAAGGTTTAATTGGGGTTCAATTGGAAAAGTCTAAATCTTTACAAACGTGCGGTTTACAACATTTTTTGCTATTTGCTACGCGTTTCGACATAATAAGTCGTTAATACAATATCTGAGGTGAAACGTATATTGAAAACCTCTCTCCTCAAGTCGCATTCCTCATGTCTGAGGGTCGTGACCACCACCTCCAATTACTCTCTCTCTTACGATCCTCCGCCAAAGTTTTCTATCTTCCACAACATGTACTCGTAGCGCTTCGTACATTGAAGTGTCCAGAGCGGTGGGAATCTGGTCGGACCAACGTATCGGGCTGCGGCCTCGTGACCTCTTGCCGTCGACTTTCCCTGTCACCATCAACTTTTCCAGGTTGTCGCCTTGTTCCTACACATAAATTTTTTTATTTTTTTTATTTTTAACAACAAGGTCAGAAAAATATACTGCTATTTAGTCAAGCTCGAATTATTCTGTGCAAGACTAAGAAAATTAAAACATTTAGCTTGAAATAAAGGTAAATAAAATGAAAATTCACTCTCTTTATCCATTCCTAACGTTTCTATCGCAACCCTTCTATCATAATCCAATCAAGGCATACTTCAATGAAATGAACATGCCCATACAATAATCTCATCTGCGCACCCTGAGCGTAATAACTTCAAAACTAATCCATTTAGCCCATTGTCTGAGAGTATCCGTTAAGGACCTCCTCATCTTCCAAAACGTCTAGCATCAGTAGGGATGGTTTGAACTTTGTTTTATTGAAGATAAAGATGGAAAGTTGTTCATTATGCATTTAGAACTCGCAGAATGCTCTAAGCACTCAACTATTCAAACAAAATCAATTGAAATTATTTATCATTACCCATTTTACCAAATATGCTGCTCAGCGAGTGTTTCTTTTTCGCCATCTTTTTTGGTCTTGGGTTTTATTTCCACCGCGTTCATGAAGTTGTAGAACTAGAAATGTTGGGTGTTTTTTTTCTTAGTAAGCACTTCAAATGGTTTACATTTTAAAATTTAAGACCATCTTCTTCTATTTTATTTATTAGTTATTATCAGTGATGAGTCATCATAAAACATTGATAAGATATTCCTTACTGTTTAAGCAATATACGTCGAAGGAAAGTAGAGATGGTAAGGGTTCCGGAGTGTCATCCGACGCGGTAATTAGAGCGCCTGTTGCGGACGCTGCTTCAGTTAGCAACCCATATTTTGAAGGCTTCTAATATTCTACGTTTATGTTATAACTATCCTTGTGCTAGTCTATGAAATAACAGAAAAACTTGATGTAGATTTCTTTTGAAAAAGACATTTGCATTCATACATTTGTATTAAAATAGCTACCGCATTTTATTAGCGATCGAAACGTCTATGCTTCAGTTAAAAAAAAATACTTTCTGTCTGAATCACTCTCCGAATCTCTGTCTTCCTCTACAAGTCGCATTTTACAACCGCAGATTATTTTTTTTAAACAGAATCATATCTTCGCAATTTAGAAAAAAATCCAACAACTGACTCGACAAAAAAATTCTTTATCAAATAAAGTAGAGTAAAAAGTAAACTGTGTGTGTGTGTGTGTGTGTTAAAGTAAACTGTGACACTACGGACATATTTTTTATAGTTACTTCCCATCAAGTGAGATAATGGTGAAGCGCTTGCCTAGTCGGTTGTTAAAATACATGTAAACATTTTAAACTGTTGAATACTAATTTGCTGAAAATTGATTTTGTTAGTTACTCATTTAAACAGGATGGTTCAGACTCCTAATTGTAATCTTTATTTAAAATATTAAATTTTAACAGCTACCATCAAAGAGAACCCTATCAAACTGATAATCTCTAATCGAATCACCCGCTAACTGATCAACAGAAGCTTGCGGTTTCTACGCAACTGTAGGCTTCCGTTCGCTCCGTCGAATACCGCTTAGTTTTCATTCCGTTCTAGTTTGACTTCAGTATTAGTTTTAACGTCAATAAAGCTTATCTTGGCCAAACATAATTTGGCTTTGTAAATACTTGTCGAGGAGTTTACGTTTTCAACTCTTTGGTTTGATAGATTGCTGATTATTGCTGATTTCCTCCGCTTTGATTTGTTTGTATATTTTGAGTCAATATTTAATACTTACCTAAGTGGTTTGGAAATAGTAGAGATAGAAGGTAATCAAGAAAATGGTTTTAATGGTGTTTAAAATTTTAATTGACGTTTTTGGAATTGGAATTAATGTTTTAGCATGTTTTTATAGAATTTAACACTTACTAAAAATACATTATACATTTATATTGTCTGCAACAAATAAATACCAAAAATGTTTTAACAAATGCAAACCCAAATCCCCAAAACAAATCAAACAGAAATTGATAAGATAAGGACATGGCAGAGCAATAACTTATGTCCTTCGGCGTTATCGGTAAACACGAATAATCCCTTTTTATGATTAAGAATATTCACGTTTGCCCTAAAATATTTTTTTCTGTGGACAAGTGCCTTGTATGTAGATCGCCCACTGTCCTAACCTTATGTATGTTCTATCCTAATATAGCATATTATAACATGATCTATAAAACATATCACTAAAAGAAATCTTTTAATGTTGTACGAGCTTCAACATTTTTAATTTAACCAGGTCACATTTTGAAAACTTCTTCGTATTTGCCATGATCTAAAAAATAATACCTAGCCGATGCGGGGCCCAACATCTGATAACGTCATTCGTCATCGTCTCTATCGAACCAATTGTTGTATTGTAAATTACTAAGTTTGGTCTTGCTTATGCATCGATTGACGTCACTGCGTGTTACCCACCCACCTACCTATATAGTACTTACAAATTTCAGTTTCGAACTTAATGCGCATGATCATAATACAATAAAACATTCAATAAACAAAAACAATGTTCGCAACTTCATTAAGCAATTTAACGTTTGAGTAATTCCTAAACGGTAATTAAAATATTATTGAACGGTTTAGTTACAATAAGCGCCTGTAATCTGTGCTATTACAATGAAGCACGTTCCGAGAAAGGTCGGGATTGAATACTTGAGTAAGTCTAAATTCGTTATTCATTGAAATGGTTCGATATTTAAACAATAATTCCTTTACGCAAATTTTCTATTATCTGAAATCGTAATCATCCGCCGACATGATTCCACTGCTAGTAAATCCTCTTTCAAAAAAACACGCCACTCAGCCTGTTTGTTTGGTTTATCGCTTTTTTATTGCTGTTTTAGGTGTAGGTCTCAAACATAATGCTTCCCTCTTTTAAACTGCTTTACATAGGCACTTTTCAAATTACTTTTTATGAATCACTTTCACTTTTTTATGTCATGTTTTTAAAATTTTAAGTAGATAAATAAGAGGGTTTTTTTCCGAGTAGTTTTTATTTTATGGTTCCCGACTTTGCCTCTGACTTTTAGTGTTTTGTTTGAATACTTAAGTTCGGCTTTAAGTGACATAATAATATTATGTTTATCATAAATGGTACTGAGCAAAATCAAATATGTCACCCAAAATTAATATTAAAACTAGCCAGTGGCACAATTTATAAAAAATCATAGATAAATAATAGTATAAAGTTGAGATTAACAAGTTATAAGTAGTATTTTTTTAATATTATTAGACCACAAACAGAAACCGGACTTATTATTGCAAAACTTTTGCCAAAGAATTTTTATTGAAACCGTCTAAGGCTCGTAGTACATGTAACTGTAAAATATATTACATCTCATCATCCCAGCTGTAGATGGATGTGTGGCGAAGCACTTACGGAAAGTAAGTGATATTACAGGGCGATGAGCAAACACGATACAGTCATTAGCCTCGCTGTTAGCATAAGCATTTAGCGCTCAAATGTATGTATTTTTAGCTAGAAAGCTGTGTGCGTAGCTTGTTAGAAGCTCAGACCTACAAGATAGTTCGTGTTGATATGCTTAGTACCGTTTGATGAGCATGATTAGAAATCAAAAGTTATAGTTTAAACTTCATTCTTCCACATTTTCCATTGGATAGCGTTGGTCTTGCAGGCGTGTGGTTCTTTGCTTGTGTTTTCACCTCCTATGTATGACATCTACCTACACTCTTATTTCATCTCCAAAAATGTTATCCTCGGTCTTTTTCCTCCTCCTAGTTTTGACTTAAATAGCACTTATGAAATTAAACTGTAAAGATGTGTTAAGACAATGATGTATTCTTCCGGCTCTAATATACCTATTTCTAAATTTTAATGACGATCAAATATCAATATTTCTCCAACCGTTCCAACGAATCGGTCCAGTTGTCAATTCACACAAACATAAATAAATACATTGTGAGCGTGGCTCGTCGTATTATTTATTCTGTGGCTCGTCGTCCACCGCAGTTCCTGTTTGTCCCGAGCTGATTGATCGTTTGCCCAGTATTGGGGAAAAACGGATTTTCAAACAAATTCGAGCGTTTTGGTGTATTTTAAATTTTAATCGATAAATGAAACAAAATATTGTATTGGGATTGGGACTCCCGATTTAATAAATTTCTGTTTTTATATAAGCTGTAGGTTTGTCTGTTTGCTTGTATTTATGTATGTACGTACAGTTCTTTAGTTTTCCTGTACCTTAAACGTTTGATTGGTTTAAGAGCGAGATTTCATTTTCCTCTGCTCTTAACTGTCAAAAACGACCTATTTTTGCAGTCGATTTTATTTTAGTTTTTTTGCTGGAATTTTTATCCAACAACATAACATATCGTCATGCCTTTCTCCTGAAGGGGCTGGCAGAGGTGTATTACAACAATCACATTTGCCAGCAATATTCAGTCCCCATTGTGATAGGGGGCGATCCTGTCTCCAATCCGCCATACACCAAGCTCCAGATATGTAGCAGATGAATAATCTTCAAAAGTTTAGAAAATGCTTAAAAAAGATTAACCAAACAACCGGCTGCGGTAACATACATTTATTACTTAGTAAGTATCCATTAACCATGCGCGTAAGGGTAACCATTCACCATCCTACCTTGCTGTCCACCGTGCAGGACTGCGAAGTAGGATGTACCTCACACACCATCCTGCCTAGCATCCTGTACGTCGTTGGCGGACGCGATGCAGGCTGCGACATTATTCCCCATGCTACAGTGGCAGACTGCAAGGTAGGATTGTGAATGGTTACCTTAAGTTGCCACATCTCAGCTACTGTTCGTCTCGCCGTGTGAAGCTCCGTCCAGTGTTTGTTTTAAGCATTCCGCTTCGAGTGCTCGATGATATCTTTATTAACTCCTACGAGTTTCAGATAAAAGCTAATGTAACTATTGTGTAAGCTGTGGCAGTAAAGTTCAAAGGCTTGAACAAAAAGTTTGGATTGGAATTACAAGGCGATGAGATCATAGAAGTTTCAATGTAAGAAGCAACTTATTTTTAGAACTTTATGGTTTGGTTATTTTTATATTTTATTTAAAAATGTAAGAGGTGGCATTTACTTAGTGCTTGTCACATCATAACATCCTTCACACTATTGAACTAAAATATGGACGCAAAAGTTTGGATTTGGATGGATGAATGTTTGTTAGGCAATCACGCCAGAACGGCTGAACGGGTATGGATGAAATTTGGCACAGGGATAGGTAATAGCCTAGAAAATAACATAAGATAATTTTAACTGCGAGGAACAACTGATGAAAATTAATATGGTGTTTTATTTTTTCGCACGGTAGGTATGTGTAAAGGAATCTACACACCGAAATTGGAAGGCCACCGACTCAGCCCGCCGACATGACGAGTGCGGCTTAATATCTTTTGTAACATGCTGTCGACGGTATGAAACATAACAGCTGACATCATGTCGGTGGCTGTCGGCAACACTGGTGTAGACTCCCTGAAAATATTGTCTAAAATGCTTCTGTTCCAATCGACTGAAAATCAAACAAAATCTAAATAGTATGCGTTATTTTATGCAGGGTTATCAGGATAAGCCGATAGATGGTCATTATGCTCATAATTATGAACAACTTTTACTATGGGGTCAATTCTAAAATCGCAAAAAAATTATAGCTGTTCGATATTTTGATTTGATTTAATTTAATTTATTTGATTAGTTTTGTTTGAATTTAATCTTGATATGATTTTAAAATTGAAATAAATTATTTGATTTGTTTTGATTTGATACATTTTATCGACGATTAATGAACTTTTTGTATGTAACAGCTGTTTTTTTACGAGATTTTGGGTTGGCTCCATGGTGCAAGTTTATTACTTTTGTTCCGGCTGAAAACGTCGAGTGTCCTAGAACGTCTAGTTTGCCAAAACGTCCTTAAAAACCTTATTACACCCTGTCCAAATATGTCAAGTTATTAACTTAAACTTTATATATTTTTTACTAATTTACCTCATGTATCTAAATAAACACTTACGAAAAAAATTCTTTGAACTTTGTTAAATCAAAAATCTAACATAGATTTAGGTGACATTTCTAATTCACGCCGCTTGCTATCTCTCTACGCTAATGGTAGAGAGAGGTGTCGAACTAATTGATTCTTTACTCTATCTGCTCTACAATACCGCTTACTGATCCGTATAGTTGAATGGGAGCGACACTTTCGTATTTTTAAGTGCCAACGCATGGGAAATCTTAGTTCTCCCGTTTGGCCACCTCGGCACATAGGTTGGTTTCCTGCATCTCCGAGGTAATAAACTTGGGATAGCAGTGAGAAACTTCACGTCGATTTAGATTTAAAATAGAAAGCTGGAAATAGAGCAGTAGGAATAGATTCGAACTTGGCATTTGTAGTGGAATTATTGTTTTGTTGCTTTGTGGGTAATTAAAATATTTCGTTAAGAAATGTGTGGTGAGAAAAGACTCGTTGTTAAGAGTATTTTAGAACTATCAATTTAGTAAACAACTATTTTTTTGTAATTCAAATAAGTATTTACTTGTTTTCTGTGAGTGAATTTGGAAAAAAAAATTAATGTATTGACAACTTTTCCAACAGCAAAAATTATTTAGGCAGAAAGAAATGTTCAATACATCAAAATGTTTTACTTCTTTCTAAAAAACGTTGTATAGCCTGGGAATAGTTATACAGTGTTCTGTCTTTTTGTTTCTTTTATTTTTTTAAACTTAACGAAAAAGACAAAACACTGTAGTATTATAACGTATGTTGATAATGGGGTTAGTTACCATCAATTTTTTTTTGTAACTATTTGCAATAAGTAGTTTTTTTTTGTAAATAAGGAGAACTGAAGAAAATAGGTAGCTAAAAGAAAAGCTGAATACAAAATGTTGTAATCTTTAAGTTCATAAATTCTAGCGCTGGCAATTTGTACTGATCCTTGTTGAACTTAGCTATAGTTTAACTTCAAGAGAATCTTAAGACAGTCTTTCACAAAAAATAATGTAACTTGCACCAAAATATTGGCTTTTAATCAAACATTTTATAGTCAAATTAGCAAAGCTCGTCCCACGCCACGCCACGCCACGCCAGTACGCGTCGCGTGGCGTCGGACAAACAAGCAATTAGCCGCGGTCGCCGCCTTCTGCCCTCGGTCCTTTGGTCACCGATACACCCTGTATACATATTATAAATTTATACATTACAGGCAGCCAAACGGATACCTGTAGTCCTTTACGTTTATAGCTCAGTATAAGTAACAATCATTTTGAGATAACATCTTATAGGGTCAACTGGGACAAAAGCGTCTGTGGATCAATTGCGTCTTTCGAAAATTTTCACGGCTAAACGACTGAACAGATCTTAATAAAAAATGATAATGAGTTACAAAATTTGATAATGAGTTGATAGTATATCACGATGAAAGTTTTTGGAAACTATTTTCTGAATTAAAGTGAACGAAGTCGCGGATAACAGCTAGTTAAAAATATATTTTTCTATTGGCTCCGAGCTGGAGATCTCGCGGCCGGCGTCTGACCACCTTGGAAAAAAAATCATATCTCCGCAGTCTATATTTCTAATAATTTCCAAAAACAAATAATTTCCAAAAACTGACTCGGCAAAAAAAGATCTGCATTTTTTTTTTTTTTTTTTTATGTACAATAAGTCGGCGTTTGACCACCAACTCGCCTGATGTTAAGCGACGTTGTGGTCTAAGATGGAGCACGACGACTATAAGATACTTATTCACTCTAGCCTTGAAGCATACGAGTAATTACCAAACCTGCTCACGAAATTTCACGAGAATCGGTTAAAAAATGCGACGTGTAGAGGAGACAGAGATCCGGACTGAGATCCGGATAAAGATTTGGACAGAATTCCAGACAGGATTCGGACATACGGAAGCATTTTTCTCGAAGCTGAAACAGAGACGCTTCGCTCGCTAACGCTCACTCGGTCGATTAACTTCGACTTTGGTGGTTGGTTATTTGGTTTGGTTGGGTCGATCTTGTGGTTTCTAACCGACTGTAGCACAGATTTAATGCTCATAATGACTGTACATAAACAAGCAAGCATTTCTAATTCATTTAGCCGCTAGTCGACGCGTTGTACAGTCGCGTGCAGAGTTCAGACTCGTTCAGACTAATGAGAGAAAATGTTCAGGAACGTGCGAACAGGGCTTAGGTCCCGGGTTCATTATGTTTATTGCGTAAACTATTTAGTAAGGATTTTGTACGACAGAAATACTTGAAAACGTGTCGTAATTCGTAAGCTAAACGTTGGGTTGAACCGACTTGTACTGGTTACTTGACGAATTATACGAACTTTTACCTACCGTTGATTTTGACATTTTGCATTTCTGTTCATAGTTTTATATTTGCTCTCAATGTTCGCTACTAAGGAATTTGCAAGTGTGTTTTCTTCCGAAAAATAAAGAAACCTGGAAATCTGCACATGGAACCCGGAACGCATCTTGTTAAATAACTACCTACATAAGAATACGGAAGGAGAAAATGCAGTTATGAAAAAGTACACATAGACTAATATTAAAAAATCGAAAGTACCTCTTTCTGTCTATCTGTTTGTAGGCATTTCAAGGAAAACGGCTGAACGGATCCTGATGAAATTTGATAATTAGTTACAGTATTTTATGAGAAAAAAATTTTGGAAGCTATTTTCTAAATAAACGGGAACGAAGTCGGGGGTAACAGTTAGTATTAAGGTAATTATATTAGGTAATCTTTTTCATTTAAAAAAAAAAAGGAGCAAAAAATAGCGCCAGTAACTTATGTACCCCTGGTACCCCGCGTGCACTTTGAATAAAATTTCAGCGCCAAATTCAATGGAGCCAATCAAGTAATCATTAAACTGGCCACACATCGCTTTAACAATTACGCTAACGCTACATTAGCGCACAATAATTTGTGTCGCGTTGTCGACGCTAAAATTTACGTTATCGGTTATAAGCGATGTTCTTGTCTACATAAGCGGTCAACTTGTCACCTTTCTGCCTAGTTGACGTGGGCGATAATTTGCCCGATACATCGCCGAGCGACGGACTAGCCGGCTACACATGTCGCGATAGCCCGAATTATCGCCAAAGGCCGTCAATAGTAGGCGTATAATTATACAACAACACAACCAATTCCATTCACACATAAATCACAATCGCAGTAATCCGCTTGCATTGAAGCGTGTCTGCGCGTGTGTTTGTTTGTCATCTACTGCGTAATGGACATTCTCTTTGAACACTTTGGACTTTTGGATGTAGATAGTTGGAGTAACAGTTGGTAAAGTCGTGTGGTTGTGACGGAGAGCAGATACGTATAAACGTGGTGATGCTGTGTTTGTTGAATAAGCTGAATAGCACTATCATAAATTTAAATTTGTAAATCCAATCGTTCGTAGTTTAAAAAATAAAAAGTACGTGTTACATACTATTATGATGTACGCATATTTATTTATTAGTTATAGTATGCTTAAGTTTTTAGTCTTCATTTTTCGTCATGCCTTTCTCCCAAAGTGGATAGCAAAGGTATAATACAACACCCAAACTTCACCAGACGAACCTGTTGCCATACACCGGGCTCCAGTTATGTAGCAGATGATATTAAATACGCACGTATGAACACAATGAACAAATTGGTCAAAAAAATTTCGAACCAGTTCGTTAATTTTTCAACCATAAAACATGCTGGCAAAGCCTTTATCATCCACAATTTTTTTCACTGTCTCCAATTTCTCACTGTATATGCCTCAGTCTATTACCAATACAACCAGGAACAGGGAACTTTTTAGGGCCCTTTTAAGAATAAAGATCTGTCCTTAAAAAATGTATTTTCAAATGTAATGACTTTGTTAACTTCTTCAATGCTACTATGAGACCATTTCCTGGTCATTCCAGACGTTGAATCTCTTTAATACTACTATGAAAACTTTTTCCGAATGTTCTAGACTTTACGAGAATGTTCCAGAATCCGAGACATTTTCTGGTCTTTGTCTCTCTCATTTGAAAAGCCATAGGAGTGAAAATCTCATCTCATGCGTCAAGAATACCTGTACCCAAATTTCATCATCAGTTGGTCCACTGTAGTGTACTAGGTACTATGGTCGTTCAGTTTTTCCCTCGCCGCCCCTGTGAGACATCGACCCGAATCACGCCGAGGGGCGGCAACCCTTTATGTGCACAGGGTGTTTGGATTTGATTACGAATTTGTGTCAACGGCGTTTTTGATGTATCTATACGTTTATTTTGATGTTTTGTTTCCGTGCTGGACTTAATTGAACGCAATTAAGTTTGTTTAATTTTTTACTTAGATAAGCAGATAGTTAAAACTATAAATGTATTGATTGGTGTAAAACTATTCGATTTTTTTAAGAGGATGTCATGTTAGATCGACAAGTACAAAATAAGTATAATTATTGTTTTATTGAAAAAGAGAAAGTAATTTATTTGCGTACGTGTATTGTATACTACATTTTGTCACTTGAGTAAAATTAATTAGCACATATACCTAGAAACTCAAAATAGGGAACTTTCCCTGTTCTAAGTCAACTATTATGTTTTACTCACATTCTATAGGCAATCCTAATCCGAACTAATATTTTAATGCGAAAGTGAGTTTGTTCGTTCATTTGTTTTGATTTCATGAAATTTTGCATACACGTTGTCTGAGATACAGAAAAGGACATAGGGTACTTTCCAAACGGTCCAAACAAACGGTTCCTGTGGGACCGCGGGTGAAACCGAGGGGCGCAGCTAGTAGACCATAATTTATTAGAGCAAAAAATAAAAAAACAAAACAACACAGTAAGCACAAAAGAAACACACTACTACTACATATACTGTTGAATCTGTTGATTAATTAAATTGTGTATCTCGTAAAGCTCGTATTTTTAGTCACCTATTGTTATATCGTAGTATTTTGACGACATCACACCGTATAAAACAATTTGAAGCACAACACAGGGTGTCCACGCGTCGCGGCTCATTGCGCGACTTGATTGCGCAGCTGTCCCGCTGTCCCGCCCGCCAGCTCGCATGGTCACACGCCTCACTTCACTTCATACTGCATCACTCAACAATGCATACATTTGCATCACAACAAATAAAAAAAATTGTTGCGGTGGTCATACAAAACATAGTCCCCTTAGCGATAAACGTTGTATAGCCTCGGAATAGTTTCACAGTCTTTTGTCTTTTTCGATCGAGCTTAAAAATGTAAAAGAAAGAAAACGACAAAATATTCTACCAATAACTATTTCGAGTCTATACAACGTTTATTGCTATGGGGGATAGGGTGCAATAATATACAGGGTAATTTTTAATTCACCTAAACCCTCTCGGAAGCAGGCTCCCTATATTATATTTCATGACTTTAGTTTAATGATTTTTAGTTCTTGGTCCTATTTTTCCAGAAACAAAAACAAAATTATCTTAATTAGTGTTCTAAAAGACATATTTTTTTACGCGGAATCAAGTTAAATACTTAGAATACGGGTTTGGACAAAGCTTAGGGCAGATCGTGTTTATTTAGACTAACCTACTTAAAATTTTCAAAGAAAACATTTCTACATGCAAAATACAACTCTTTGCAATGCATAAAGTTTGGAACAAAATCGTGGCTCTAAAACTTTGTTCAGTGTTAAGACGCATAGAGAAGCTGTCCATGAGAAGTGTACAAAAACCCTGTATAGCATGTTTTAAATTTCACTCCTATATGATTTAATTTAACTTTTTTTTGCTATTGTGTCCGAATACAATAAGGTCAGGTTTCTTTCAAAAGCGGTGCTCGTACATCAGAATGTTTCGTTTTTGCTTTGACCTGTTTCTTTTGTAAGTCAGTAGAACTACGGCTGTGTCTAAACAGAACTAGTTTCCTTTCAAAATTATTTTAATGTGTGTAACACGAGTAGACTATACAGTTTTTAATACATTAAGCGTTTTGGTTCATTCGGGTTTGTTAAAACTCAGATAACTATTCAAGTTACGTTTTTAGTAAGAACTTAAACGGACAGATAAAACTGAAACAGTGTGATTAGCCTTTGTTTATTTTTGTAATGGTTACTAGCTGTACCCGCGACTCGTTCGCGATTATTTAAAAAAAAATATCAAAAAATCTTCCTCGTGATATATACAGGGTGTTACAAAAACCCTGTTGTATTCCCGAGGTGAGCATCCAGTATCGACTAGAGGATGCAGTTATGCTAGTTTAAATTAAATATTGACTCTAAAAAAATTGCACACACATCGCCCTCTGTCCTCCTAAAAGCGCGAACGCAGCCACTAATCGCGTCAGTTTCATTTGTAAACTATTCGCGTCGTGTCGCTTCTTTCTTAGAATAAAAGCCGCCAACATATGATACAGATTTGTAACATTTTTGTTAAATTTCCTATTTTCCTTGCGTTCCTAAATCGGTCACAATTCTTGCTATTTAAAACGTGCGTTTTTTTTGGTATTTTTGCATGGATACATATAAGTGTGTGTACATGCCCTTCAATTATACAACAGGGTTTTTGTAATGTGCTGTATAATTAATTATTAAATTTCGTCAAGATCCGTTCAGCCATCTAGTCGTGCAAACCCTACAAATAGACAGACAGACAACACACTTGTCTGACTTTCGATTTTAAAATATAGGTAGATTATTAACGGTTTAGTAGGTACCTAGTAGCTTATTTTTTGAAAAAAAAGAAACTGTCTTTAAAATTTTCTTATTTCATTACTCAGTCAATCCAGTCTAAATTAAAAATTATGACAGTAGATCAAAAAAGATTTAGCAACGCTGCTGAAAATTAAACTCTTAAGGGTCACCGGAAGCTCTAAATTTCTTATACAAACATTTGTCATTCTGTAGATAAAATGCTTATTAGTATCTTGACTCTCTTGACTCTTCGTTCATCGTCCCCAACTAGACGAAATGGCAATACAAAACCTTTAGCCAATGCGAAGTTAGTCTAAAGTGTTCGTAGGAGCCTTAACTTGTAATCAACAAAATGCTAAATAGCTACTACCGCAGCTCTTAAATTAGACTACTACGTACCATTAAAACCATTACCACGACAATAACACCAATTGTACCTCGATAGAATTGTCCTGGCTACTTGGCTTTGTCTTCCGTATTTGATATGCTAAGTCTGTGGCCGTTTGTACATGAGGCGATGTTATAAGTGCACGTAGAATACTTAGACTGAGTGGGGTTCCGCGATAGTTATATGTGTGTCTCATGTGTGTTTTATGTCTATGTGTGTCTTCAATTCACGAGTGTGTCGGTTTCTTATGTTAATGTAATAAGCTGCATATGAAATGCAGAGTAATAGAGTGTTTTATTTTCCTAATAACAAAGTGTTACACGGGGCAAGTCAATCACATCTATAAATACTCTGCCTGAGTTAGTACTTCAAGTCGCGAGTGAATCGGGTTTTCCTAGGTAAACGTGCTTTATCTATCGTAGGTCACGTCATTGTTCAACATCAGGCAAGGTTGCAGCCAACGCAAGATTAATATTTAGAAAAAAAATGTTTGAAGAAGCACTAAAGAAATTTCGTCCTATCAAGCATACGTTGAGAGACGCAACCTTGCATCAGACGCAACTTTCAATTCTGATACATTAATGCGTCGCCTTATGTACGAACGGTGTCACTCGTGACTTTAGAAACTTCTAAACTAAAACTGCCTGGTACGACAACTTAGCACTGATTCCTGTAACTAATACTAATATTACCTTTTACCTCTTTAGGTCAATAAATGTCTACATTAATAAACATAAACTTAAGCGATTTTAGTTTATGGGCTCTAATGATTATTATTCATGGTAATTTAATGAGTATAATAGATTTAGAAAATTGTTTAGTCGCATAAATTAATAAGTTGACTGATAATGATACTCTCAAAACAAAATAATAAAATGATACAGACGTAGAAAAATGAAGAATAAGGAAAGGGATAATTCTGCGATTTTATTATTAATAATAATGAATAAAAAAAAATACAAAGTACCTACTTTTTTTACTTGTATATTTGTTGTAAAGTTTCTAAATACAGGCTTTTGATTGCTACAAATGATACGGTCTGTTCTGGAAAAACTTGCCTTTATAATAAGAATTTCTAGTTGTATAATTAATGTCACATGAAGTAGGCTAACCACTTTTTTCGAGGAACCGATAGTCACTGGAGTTCTACAGTAATTCTAGACTGGAGACCATGTTTACATGGTAGTAACTATTATCTAATCTGTGAACATACTTAAAACATAAGAAGTTGAAGATAGAAACCTGCGTAAGCCGATGACTAGAAATTGGACGCAGAGAGCTGATCGAGCTCAGGAGGTCTATCATGACATTTATTGCCATTTTGGCTACGTTTTGTTTTCAACATGACGTTTTGTTTTCATGAACTTTATTGCGCAGCGGTACGGTTCGTGGTCGCTCAGCGTCGACAGCAAAACGTAACCATCGTGGCAATAAGATGTCATGGTAGGCCCAACACACATGGGGGGCTATTCCTGCGCGTGAGATGAGATGAAATTTTATCTTGCTCACTCTCACACCTGTGACATTTCAAACGAGAGCAACAAGGACGAAAAAAAGTAAGATGAAAATCTCAAATCTCCGAATAGGGCCACTGGAAAGGCTTCCGGGCAGCAGTCGTAGTCGTAGTCCCTATACGATAATTATGACGTTCTTCAGAGATCTTTGCTTTCGTTCTATTTTTTTATGATAACTGACCGAGCGAGCGGGAAGCGCGTGCGATGCATCTTCGTTTCAGCTTTAGCAAAATGTTTTCGTATTTCCGAATGTCCGGCTGTCTTATAAATGTCGCATTTCTCAAGATTCTCGTGAAATGTAAGCAAGTTCAATCATTATATTATGGATTTTTTTTATAGATTAAGCTTATAGACTTTTTCAAAAAGGTGTAGAAGTGGATGAGATAGACTCTAGTATCCAGCTCACAGAGTTCCTATTGTAGAAAAAATATTTATTCGAATTCTCAGTAGGTAGTTTAGTGACTAAGTAAAATGTCTCCCTGATGACGTCACATGAGTTTCGCTTTTGAAAGTCCTTGTAGGGCAATTTACATATCTATTAGTGGGGCTTTGTTCCGGGGCTAATGGCTTTACAGATTAATGGGCGATTTAATCTCAGTTGTCAGTTGCACTTTGGATTGAGTAACGGAGAGAATGTCATTGTTTTAGTTGAAAATGTTCAGCGGTTTTGGCTTCAAACTATCTATCTTACAAGTACCCATTTGGAAAGTATTGTTACGAAAGTAACATAGACAAGTCCATGGTTTAATAATATACTCCGCCAGGTATAGCATTCAGCAACACGTAGTGACGTCAATCGTTGCTTAAGCAAGACCAAAATAAGTCATTTACAACAAGTTCGAAAGAGACGGATGACGATGACATCATTACGTGTTTGCTGAATGCTAGACCTTGTTTTTTTTTTGATCATAGACCAGTCTGTCTAATAATATTGTATTCATATTTATCTGACAATCTCGGAAAGATTATGTTTATCATTCGAAATCTGAGTGCATAAGTGCATTTTATACGCTAGATTGGAAAGAGTTTTTAAAATTCGATTCTTAGAATCGCACTGGCCAGCACGATTACATGAAAAAAAAACACATCCTTTCCTTGCTGTGGTGACGTGAAAAGTTTTGTGTTTGGTCAAAGTTATTTAAATTTAGTTATTTAGTTATATTTAAATTTAGTTAAAAGGAGTTTATAATTACTTATGAGTTAATTCAGTGTATAAACAACCTCCGACAAAATTATCACAATTTATAAAGTCGTTTTTGCGTGATTAAAAAAGCAACAAACGTCCAAACTTCAAAAAAAAAGCATTAATAATATTAAGCGCAGATAACAGAAATTAATCAAAACTGAACAGTGATAATCGTGTCCTCTCACTCGTATTAGTAATATTGTGTAATTGTGCGAGCGAGTGGACATGACTTCCATTTAAATTAGTTTCTTTAATGGATCAAGTTTTATCGCAATCTTTCCAATAACGACTGTTTCCCAGCTATCATATTGTTCTATCTCTCAATTCCGGTATTCCCACCGGCCACCTGCATTCGTTCCGGCGACGTGTTCAATGAGCCGTCACGTAATGACGTCCCCACGTGTTGCGCGCGTCGTCCCACGTCACGGCTGTTACGTTATTACGTTAGTTATGGTAACAATCTCGTAATTGTCGTTAGAGATATTTAAGAATTATTTTTCTCTTTTGTTTTTAACATCAATGTAACTATGTAGGTACGAGTATATGCAGGCACTAGATACTGAACTGATTTCCATGTTCGCGTTTAAGTGCCTTTTTCGTTAAAAGTTAACTTACTGTTTTTTAATCTTTCATTAAACTATGTAAGGTTTTTAGCTTTATAACTTACTTATAGGTATTTTTCTACAATTTTGATTTAAATAATACCAACCAGTAGTGTTCGAGAAAAAATGTACTAGTTAAGTACATAATTTTGACGCAATTGTCTAACAAAAACGAACCATATTAAACAGTAAATCAAAGTTTTTATAAACAAAACAAAACTAAACCCGTAAATCAAACGACAATACCCGCAAAAACTAAATTAATAACGTTTCACCCACACAAAGACAACATTCCTAAATAGTCACTAACGTAGTCGAACTTATTTTGAACAAAAACTCCAAACAATGTCCCACACAGACCACTCAGTATATCATCTTCACAATACGGCTAGAAGTGGCTACTGGCATTAAGTAAGATCTGACGCTAAGCCGAGCGTCGGATGACAAAAACTGGCTAGAGTGGCCGAGCCATTGTGTCGCTAACAATGGAGTGTAACACATGGCTTGCGTACACCTAATGTATTGTATCGCGTTAAGTAGAGCTATCCAGTTTCATAGATGTTCCGTGTTAATTCAATCAAAGTCGTTGAGATATGAGTGTAAAGTTCCACAACAAAATTCTACTTAAAAAAATTGAATCAAGATTTTGAAATCTAGCAGATCGGTTCATTTATAACTCTTCATTAATTATGAACGCCAAAATACTTTTACTGACTTTTAACTTTCCCTAATGGTTAATCTTCATACCCTCTGAATAATAAAAACCCTTCGTTCACTATCTAATTCCTGTGCCAAATGTTAAAGGGACACACTTTACAAACACTCAATCAAACATTAAAACGTGTTCAACTATCAAAATCAAATGCACTCCTCATTTTTCATCCCTATTTAAAAGCTTGTTACGTACGAGTAGGGGAGATGCGGGTGAACTTGCTAATGGAATGGAATACTTCGGATGACATCGCAACAGATGTCACACAACGTATATATATATATGGAATATCTAGTGTGTTAGAGTTGTGTCATTAGATTTGTTTTGTGATGCTGTAGGCATGCAACTGTTACATTTTATCAATAAAAATGTTAAATGTCTTACACTGTCATTTTTGCAACTTGCAACAGTTCGTTTTTATTTTTCTCTTTTTCGGATACTTGAAAATGAAACAATTTGAAATTTTGTTGTGTGACTGCCTCACCCACTATCGCATTGGGACTGAATATCTTCGGGACAAAGGCGCGAAGATATGTTAAATGTCATAAACAATTTCTCTGGCAGGCGTTCTTCCTTTCTGTTCCGGCCACCGTACCACTGTTATCTACGTTTTTATTGATTGTGACATTTTCATTAATTTTGCAACAAATATAGGTATGTCTCATTTATCACGTACGAGTACCAATACATCTTCCCCGAATTCCGTGGCATGTTTCGTTACAATATTATTCGTTAGTTTGTGAGGTCCGCCAGCAGATGTTTGTTCCAATATTGCGCCCCTGGTTATTGAATCCAGTTTATTTGGAATCGCTTTCTCAACACGCACTTTATTAGTTCTTGCTTTGGGATAGCTTTTATTTGTTTTGTTACAGGTTTAGCAACAGCTTTGGTATCTACAGTTATTGTTTTATCTTCTGCCGCATTTTATTGTACTCGTACCTATTTGTTTTGGTTTGGCTGACTAGCAACTAATTTCGGCAAAACTATGGGTTCGTTACCAAAAAATCGACTATAGTTTTCATAGGATGTAGTACGGTTAATGATAATATACGTAAATTTATTTAGTTGTGTTGATTCACGAGATTTAAGACTAAAGTTTTTGTGAAGCTTATTCAACATCATTGTCTGCTTTTAAGTATTAAATTTCTAAGACCCTTATGTTGAAAAAAAACTTAAAAATATGGTTCCATAAACACCTGCTCACTTCTCAAACTCCGTTAAATAAACGCCGTAATTGCCAAGAACAACAATATCCTGGACAAAATATCCATAAAATTACTTAACGACGAGCTTAAATTATAGCCCTTACTCCACATCGATTCTATAATAAGAAACACTTATCAGAAAATGCGATTTTACCCCATTTTGCCCGCTTCACCCCACCGGGGAAATTGGGGTTCCGCAATGAACGATCGGTAGATATACGGAACTCGTGTATGTGAAGCACACAGGGGACCTCGTGTGGTTATATTTACACGTGAAATTAAAAGCTGGTTATTTCATATAATAGGGCCTTAGGGTGTTTTGGGAGAGAATAAGACAAGCCATCCAAGAAGTTAAGAGTCCGGCGACCACTTTAGACTAACTTCGCATTGGCTTAAGGTATTCTAAAGCCATTTCGTCTAGAAGAAGAAGACGAGCAAAGAGAGCACGTAATGATACTGACGAGCCTCTAAAGTTACCTACAGAGTGACAAAGTGCAATTTCAATTTTTTTAATGACTTTTTCACTTCTGTAATCATTCTTAAATAACTAAGAATTTCCCTTGTATTATGGATTCATTTAACAGCTAATGATATAGACAACCCCCCTATGTAATAAAATTTTTGATTTGCTTTGCCTACCTATTGAATAAATCAGTCAAAAGTGACCCCTTAAAAATGCGGATATTTTTCATAGCTCTATTTTAGCTTGAGAACGTTTTTAAAAAAACCAAGAACATAGAGGCGGAGATATTGTTAATTTAAATTGCACATGCTAAATTTCATCATAATCTGACAAATGGTTTTCAAGAAATTTGAGTAGCGCTTTTGTATGGAAATTTCAGAGCGTCGCGGCTCTCTTAAGACCCTTTTCAAAAACACTAGGATAGAATATTGCGTAAAGATCATTTTAAAAAAATTGTTCGAATAAAAACAGCTAAGGATTGTGATTTATAGATGTGATATATATATATGTATATCCCTATCATATGCTTCACAATACAATTAAAAGTCAACTAATAAGGAACAAGAATAAAAAACTTGTTATTCTTTTTTCCCACATCTTAGTATGATCTTAAAAGTTTCTCAAAGTCTTATCGCCAGTAGCTTCTGTTTTTCTAGAGATTATCATGAAAACAAGTCATTTAGAATCCAACTCAACAGAGGCAAAGATGGCTTAGGGCTTGGAAACCCTTAGCTACCTGCTTACAGGGACAAATTGCGCCGAGAATAAACAAACGATGAATATTGAAAGTTTAGGGATCTTTTTGAAAGCTGTTTGTAATTCCACTAGCTTTGCCTGTATAGAGGTTAATTTATGTAATTCTCAGGCATTATTTGGAACTTGACGCTTGTGTTACATTCTGTATGATATGGTTGCAAATGTGTCTGTATAAAAATAATAAATCATCTTATGTTTAGCGCTACCTTGCCTCGAATGACACGTTAATTTGTAGGTTTCAGTGGTTTGGTCTTTAACAACAATCAAAGTCAAAGTCAAAGTCAAAGTCAAAATGTTTTTATTCAATTTAGGTATCAAAGATACACTTATGAACGTCAAAGTTATTTAAATAGACTCGACCGCCTTGTTCGGATAAAAAGCCTCTACTCAGAAGAACAGGCAAGAAACTGAGGGGCATTATTTTTTCAAATAATAAATAAATTAGTCTCACAAATTTTGGCTTACAACTAGGTAATATCTATAAATATTAGTGGCTACTTGGCGGAAGTGGAAGGCTCCAGACATCTTTATCTTCTAAATAATTCTTAACCTTATAATATCCTCTTTTCATTAATGTAGTTTTTACATGTGATTTGAATTTTCCCTCGGTGAGCCCTGTTATATTTTTCGGGATTTTATTGTAAAAACTAACGCAGTTGCCTAAAAATGACTTTCTTGACTTAGTCAGTCTAAATCTCTGTACAGCTATCCTATCCTTATTTCTAGTGTTATAATTGTGATAGTCACTGTTCAATTTAAATTTATGTAGATTTTTGCGAACGTGCATAATATTTTCAAAGATATATAAAGAAGGTAAAGTTAAAATATTTATTTCTTTAAATAAATCTCTCAATGATTCACGGGGACCCATTCCGTAGATAGCGCGGACCGCTCGCTTTTGCAAAATAAAAATGGCCTCCACTTCAGCAGCTGATCCCCACAGCAAAATGCCATATGACATTATGCTGTGGAAGTAAGCAAAGTAAACCATCCGAGCTGTAGCTATATCCGTCAGTTGCCTAATCTTGCGAACCGCATAAGCAGCAGAACTAAGTCTCCCAGACAGAGCACTAATATGTGGACCCCATTGCAGTTTGGAATCAATGCTTATACCCAGGAACACCGTCGCCTTGTCTATGTTAAGTTTATCGCCCTCAAGCATTACGTTTGGTTCTATATATCTAACATTAGGCATGGAAAACTTTAAACACTTAGTTTTTTTTGCATTTAGTAACAAATTGTTCGCAGCGAACCATCTCGAAATAATAGTCAGTACGTTGTTCACATGCACAAGTTCACTATCTTTCCTATCTGTTCTAAAAATAAGAGATGTATCATCAGCAAATAGAACTATGTCTGTAAGGTCCTTAACCATATACGGCAAATCATTTATATACGCCAAAAATAAGAACGGGCCTAAGATAGAACCTTGTGGTACTCCCATTGTAACTAAAGATCCGGAAGATGTGACGCCATTAATTCCCACTTTTTGTTGTCTATCAGTTAAATATGACTCGACAAGATCTAGAGCGATTCCACGAATTCCGTAGTGGTGTAATTTACGGATCAAGGTGCGGTGTTCTACACAATCAAACGCTTTGGAAAGATCACAAAAGACACCGATGGCATCCTGTGAACTCTCCCAGGCTTCCATCACATGCGTAACTAATCGAACTCCCGCATCTGTTGTTGATCTACTTTTCGTGAAACCGAACTGATTTTCGTTTAATATACTGTGTATGTTAAAGTGACACAACAGTTGATTAAGTATAATCTTTTCAAATATTTTACTCAAAGCCGGAAGGACAGAGATGGGTCTGTAATTCGAGGGATCTGACTTACTACCCGATTTGAAGATAGGGGTAATTTTGCTGTTTTTCATTAAATCGGGAAATGTGCCTCTGTCAATACACATGTTAAATATGACCATGAGGTGTGGTGCAATAGTTTCTATTAAAGACTCTAACACTTTTACTGATAATCCCCATAAATCTTCACTAGATTTAACTCTTAAGCTTTTGAAAGTTTTGATAATTTCAGAGATGGAAGTGTATCTGAACCGAAAGTCTGGTATATCCCGCGAGAAGTGTTCTTTTAGAAAAGCACCTGCATCATCTGGAGACGAGTTAAGCGTTTTGGTGGCATCAAAGGGTATGCTAGAGAAGAAATGTTCAAAGGAGTTGGCTACCGATTTTGCATCAGAAACCGGCTGATTCTCAACTACCAGCGTAAATTCTGAATCCCTCGACTTACTTTTTCCCGTCTCTGTGTTGATGGTCTTCCAGACAGCTTTTATTTTATTATCGGATTTTTGAATTTTATCTTTTATAAACAAAGCTTTAGCGCGAATGCAAACCGACTTAAAAGTTTTCGAGTATTTTCTAACATAGTCATGAAAATCCTTACTAGATGTCAGAGATTTCTTGTTATATAAATCATACATAACATCTCTACTTTTTCGTATACCTCTGGTCGCCCAGTCACTAAACTGTATTTTTTGGTTGAATTGAATCTTCTTCTTTGGACAAATTTCATTAAATTCATTGCTGACTATTTTAAATAATTTTTCATAACTGTCATTAGGGTTATTGACAGAAAAATCAGTTAAAATAAGTTTCGACTCTATGCAATTATTTAGTCGTTTTAACCTACCTTTCGTTAATGGTCTACACTCAACTAAAGATGGTTTCTTTATTTTATCAATTTCAAATTTAATTGCAAGGCCCTTGTGATCTGACCTGACTCCGTTAAAAAGTGATAAATCTTTTGTTTTACAACTTGAGAAAATATTGTCTATGCAAGTAGATGAGGTCTCCGTTACTCTAGTTGGCTCGCAGAAAAGATAGTTTAAATTAAATGCTTTAAATAAAGAAATTAGATTAATTTTATCCGTAGAATTGACTAAAATATCTATATTGAAGTCTCCGCAAACCAAAATAGATCTATTTGATTTAGAAAGTTTCTTTAGTACGCACTCCATTGTTGACATAAAATGATTGAAGTTAGATGCTGGTGGTCGATAAACACATAATATTATGTGCCTGTCCATTTCCGCACAAGCAATTTCACAGACACGTTCAACAGAATAGCCCCTTATGTCAGAGCGCTCCTTATATTTCATGTTATTTTTAAAAAGAATAATACAGCCTCCTCCTTCAGCGGATACTCTGTTAAACGCACTGGCCACCTGAAAATTTGTAACATTAAATAGCATTTTATTTGATTTTAACCAAGTTTCAGTGAAACATAAAATATCAAAATTATACTTATCTAATAAAAGTTCTATTTCTAAAATTTTTTAAAATTTTTAAAAATCGTTTAAAAATCGTCAAGCCATGTCGTAGGCCTTCGGACGGACTAGAAACTCTAATGTCAGGGTTAGCCACTCGGCCTGTACGAACTTGCTTGATTTATCTTTTTCTTATAGATGTACCTATCGTTGTTTGAATGCCCTTTTATTTCGATAATCACTTAATTTCACCAAATAACAAGCGTAACAGTTAATTTAAAGCCCAATGAGGGTGTTCCACCGGAAATGAGTTATGATCAACTACCCCCGCCCTGTCGCAAGTGGTACCGGATATTAACGATACCGTGTCGTTACACATGTAGAAACAGTAAGGATGTTCACATTTCACATCACAATAATTTAATTAATGTAAAATTTTGGATAGATAAATGGTTTGTTACTCAATCACGCCTAAACGGCTGAACGGGTCTGGCTGAAAATTGGCATAGAGATAGATTTGTATAAATGAAATGAAATTGTTTTTATTCCGGATTGTTACATCCATATTAAGTACAAAATAAAAACCTAAGAAAATTAATAAAATAGAAAAAATGAAATAATATAATGCCGAACTGACGCAAAGGAAGATTGCAAAATCAAAAACTGATGTGGGATAAAAATATTGAACACGTAGGATGTAAACGACAAACTCTCGACTTATTATTTAAAATCCTCTTATATATTTTTTATTAGATCATCTGCCCACGGCTTTGCTTTCGTTTCGTAGACTGTGGCGTTTAGTGATAATATACCATTTTATCAGAGATTTTTTTTTAGAGTAATTCCGAAGATCCGTCTTTTACACCAACTTACGAATTCTACCTCCCTTATTAATAATCGTATCATTGTGGAGACCGCTAGAGTGTGGAATACTCTGCCAGAGTGTGTGTTCTCTGACACTTATGATTTGGGTGTGTTCAAGTCTCGAGTGAATCGGTTTCTTCTAGGCAAGCGTGTTCCGTAGTAAGCCGCATCACTGCTTCTCATCAGACGTGATGGCGGGTTGTTCCTCTTGTTCCCTACTTACTGGAGGCCTAGAAGAGTATAACTTCCTCTTGTGCCCTACTTTTTATGAGTGGCGGCCAAGAGGACGGCAAAACGCAAACAAACTACAAAAAAAAAATCTACTAAAATCTTGTTTAATAATAGTTACAATAAATATAAAACAAAAACCTGTCCCTACTATACTGTCTACTGTACCGGCGATCCGTTTATCCCTATCGCTCTGAATTACCCACTTGCATAGGAAGTGGAGTGCAGGGCGGATCGTAATTAATAGTTAAATTAGTGCGATTGTGCACCGAGCGCGACCGCAGACGGACGGCTGCGTTACGTTACAGTAACGGCGGTACAATAGCTACAAGTTGAAATAGAAACGTTGCTGTAACGGTCCATACAATACTAGTTGAAATAGAGACGTATGTAGTTCATATGCCAGAGGTAGCATGCCACTGGAGTATCAAAATGCACGTGATTTTCGAAACCGATGTTTGCGAAATGAGTTGATGGTTTGTAATGAAAACTTTGTTCTACTACGTGACAAATTTAAAGAAATAAAAAATAAATAAAAACAATTTTTATCAAAATAATGTAGTAGCGAGTAAAACCGCGGGGCGGTTTGTCCCTCAGGAAGCGATTTTTTAGGGATGAAAGGTGATCTAATCTTTATCTTTTTCTGTATTCCTGACAACGTTTATGCGAAATTTAATGATGATCGATTTAGTAGTTGGAGCGTGAAAGCGTGACAAACAAACCAACTGTAGCCAACAATGGCTACACTATATAAGGAGAGGACTCTGGTTCCGTCCCAAAACGGTAAAAAGGAACCGTTATGGTGAGACTCCAATGTCTGTCTGTCTGTTTTTAGGAGTTCAGAAACCAGTGGCCTTATTATTTGTGATGATACTTACGATTGTTATCTTGTCAAACAAAATAAATGATTAATTGATTGCTTGAACTTACTTTCACTTTTATAATTTATGTACCAAGTTAGGATCAGGATTTCAGTTGCGATCAAAATTGACAAGACCACTTTGCTTTATTAAGTCTAAGCTTTTAAACCGATAAGCTCGGCTTTACCTACATAAACACAAGTAGTACTTATTCCAATTTAACATTACTTTTTCTCATTATCCTAAATAATTTATCGCCGCCAGATGTCATTGTAAGTAATAAACGGCTGAATGCTTAATGCTGTTTTTGACAAGTTCAATAAAATATCGGAGCACCAATAAACTTAAGTAGATGTTTATTTGTCGCATGAAACGTCCCTGTTAATGGGGACTCTTAATAAATCTCCTGTTTATTGCTTGAAGGGATGTATTGAGTATATTTTGGACGCTGCGTTAGTGAGAAGTTTAGTGCGTGGTGGAGTAAGAGAGAGTTGAAAATGGGTTCATCCCAGACTTAGCAATTGCACTAGAGATTTGTAGTCTAGCTTTCTAAGAAAAAAATATGTTTATTGTTTAGTATACAAGACACTTCCTTACACATGTTCCGAAAAGATGTTAGTGTTTCCGCAAATGAGCGATTGCAGTCTCCGACTTACTGCTAGTAAATAGTAGTAGTTAGTTGCATTAGTAGTAAGTAAAAACTTACCTTAACTTACTTTTGTGTAATTAAATAAATTAATTAATTAATATTCGGGACACTTGAACACACGGTCGTCTGACCCCAAACTAAGCTAAGCTTGTATTTTGGCGGCCAGAGACTGATATACGTACATATATACTTTTAAACACGTACTTAAATAGATATTAACACCCAGACATAGAACAAACACAAATGTTCATCACATGAATGTTTGCCCTAGGTAGGAATCGAACCCACGCCCCCTAGCTCAGAAGGCAGGTTCACTACCTACTGAGCCACTTAAAATAGGATGTTATTTAAAGCTTTTATGATCTTGGTAACGATTCACACAGTTTAACAATAAATTATTCTGATCCTGATTCTGAAGCTTTCATAGCTGTAAGCAAGAGCTTACATCCATCACAATTATTCTTACTTTTATGGATTATAACGACTATCGTGTTTTAGATGTTTCATCAGCGTTGACACTCAGAATACGAGTACGTGCATTCGATGAATCGCACAGCGGCCCGTTCTGGCGCGAGGCATTGTCTCGGTCACTTTTACACTCAAAGCTTTTGTAACGGGAGAGACAGTGTCCGGGTCCTGGGTAATATCGTCCAGTCCAGAATGGTCCCTCAGATATATTTATAGCTCGTCTGCGCCTCGTCTAGGCGCCTCATGCCCGCTGGCGCGGCGCCAGCGCGGGGCATCCGGGAAAATATCCGCCGACGCTATCGTACGCGGATTATGAAAATGCGCAATTTTCGCACATTGTGTTTTTGTAAGTGGATCTGGATACGAACGTTTTGGTTATTTCCGCTCGTCTACGGTTGGGAAATTAGATTATGATTGCTGGCGTGACACATTGCTTGAATACAAAGCTTGATTCTTTCGATGGAAACATATAAAATGTTGTCTGAGGATTTTATCAACTTTTTGCTAGAAAAGTGTTACCTATTATACTCGTACGATTACAGTAAGTATGTTAGGATAGGTAACACGAATTTATGCTATATCAACTTAAACCGAAATTAACATTAATTCGATAGAATTAATATAAAACTAACCTACTACTGTGCTACTACTATAAAAAGTAGGTCAAAATTTAAGTTTGTTCTGTCCCTGGTCTTTTCCAAAACTACTGGTCTGATTTTAAAAACTTCGCAATTTTAACTTAATATTATGATAGGCTACTACGTCCCTCAGTCTTACCAGAGGTTAAAAGTACCCTTTGTCCTTTACTCCCTAAGAAATTGGAAGCAAAATATAGTGATCGATTGAGTTTTTAAGGCGTGAAAAACGTAATTAATACAACTTCACATCTATAAATAATTTTAGTTTAGGTCAAAAAGCGGTCTAAAAGCTAGTGTCTTTTGAACCACTGTAACTATTTTCACTGAACTACTTGTATTGACTAAGCTCCCCGCAGTCTTACGAGTAAGTCATCGAAGGCTTCGTAGACCTTAATTAAAATGTTAATAGTTTCCTCCGGCTTCGCCCGCGGGACGATGTCAGCTCATGAATATTTAACGCGCTTCCGTACTTCCGGCATTGCGTTTTGAACATGCTTTTATGGTTCGCAAACTATTCATTAACTTTGATACATCTCGTCTCTAAAAATTTTTAGTAGTTAAGAACTTTTGGACTTTTAAGTGTCAGACATGTTAGTCCCTTTAAATAAAATACCAACTTCTTATTACTTAAGCATATTAACATTGTGAGTGATTAATTTCGAATGAGCTGAGTGGCTAGCCTGTCAAAGCTTATAGACTACCTGAAGGACTCATTTATTTCAATCTCAGTTCTTTCTTCGTTTTTCTGACTCATTTGTAGCTATATTCCGCCCGCGACATAAAACGATGCTTTGTCCCCTCGGTGCATAATCTACTATTTTCTCTTTCTCACATTTACTTGGTCCGACGTTAACTAATGCCATGTTCTTGTCCCAAGCGTAGATTCGTCTTGTAATCAATACAGCACTAATCCCGCTAGTAATTCCGTAGTAATTGCCAGTCGCCGGCTAATCCGCGGCTCAATTGATTACAGCCGCCCAGATAACGTCACGGCGATAACACTAGGACTCACGAGTGAGCCGACTGATCAATGGCTTGTCGGTATTTGGACGATTAATTGATTACTTGCTTGTAATAATAGGGTAAAGCTGAGGTCTAAGTGGCGTACTTTTAATTATTGATTTAGATCTCTAGAGAAATTACTAGGTACAAAGAGATTCAACATCTGAAATTTTATAGATAGGGAGACGAGCGCAGTGCATTGCCACGAAGGATTTTGATACTCTGGGTAGTACTGAAACTACTGAAGCTTAACTGAACTGTTTTAAGGAAAGGGTGACGCTTACCATCAGGCGAGCGAGTTGTCAGCCTCGTCACTCACTCTTGTTAAAAATATTAATAAAAAGACACATAGATTACAGATACGTACAGTATATCTACTAAGGTTGAATTTGGTAAGTACATAGAAACTTTACTTTGGAAAAGTACTTTGAACTGGGCTCGGTCTTACCTATTCTATAAATCTTCCCTATTGTAGGGATGCCTGGAAGAAATCACTCTTCGTAAGGTCGCCATTTGCTACAATAACAATTCGTTACTAAACCTGGCCCCTAATTCTTGACGCGTGTGATGAGATCTGGTCACTTTCACTCCTATGACTTATCAAACGAGAGAGACAAAGACCAGAAAATACGTCAAGGTTTAGAAATAGGGCCATGAAAATGTGACAAAACTGACAATTTTGAGGAAATTCATGAACAGTTTAAAATTAATTGGTTTAGTAAAAACGAAGGCCACTAACCAACCACGAAGGTTTTTTAAGAGTTAACAACTAGGTTTCCTTTTGCTTGTAAATTATGGTCTGGACAATAAAGTCTCTGGCTCATAAATTTAAAAACGCCTACTAATTTAAACCTTGTAAAGGCGACTAAGTATTTGCGAGCTTACACTTAGTACTTATTTACTAGACAGGTGACGGCTCAATGTTCCAACCTTTCTATGAAAGGCTGTATCTTGTAAACACTAGACAAAACACGCACAAAAACAGTCCATTAATAATGTCAGAGCAATTCACTTGTCTGCGAAATATCCAGCATTCTATATTGCAGACTTTCCCACGAAATAAAACTAGGTTGGACTCGGTCGACCGCAGACCACACACAGACTTTGTTCATTTAAGACACCGATAACTCTTAATCACTTGGCACAAAGTTCTAAATCCTATAGCAACGGTCATTAATAGAGCAGAATTTCATCCACCTGATACCTATAAACTTTATCTGATAGAAATAGAATCTGTTTTTGAATGATAACAACTTGGACAGGTCAAGTGTCTCAGGCACTTTACGTCGGTGACTCCTGTTAGCACACTCCTAATATAAATGCGAAAGTTCGTGCGTCTACTGCGTTAGTCTGTTACTTCTTCACGCTCAAACGGAAAGATGGTCGCTTTATACTATGAATTAATAATCATTATCATTTACAAATCATGTCCATTGTCCATATTATGGAGTAGATGTATAAAGAAATAAATAAAAAGCTAAAATTAAAAAATGAAATAAGTAAAAACAACAAGTAACATTATTTAACGAAGAACAAAAACCTGTCTGCAAAATATTGCACCCCTCTTCCTATCTTACTATCACTTCCATTATCAAGACGATTCAAATGACACCCCACATGTCGAAATACATGAAGCTGTTTAGACTATATGGCGTGCCAAAGAAACCTCATACCTACATAGGTACATATAAAGATACATACATACACTCAAAAAATAACCCTCCTTCATGCGCAGTCGGGTAAGGATAAAATCAAAATGAAATAACTATTAAAATTGTAAAATTACTACTAATAGTACAATCAAAAATTGAGAATAACACATAGGGAATGTTCATTTTGAAGAAAAAAAACGGTTTCTCATATGATGGTGGTTAAAACTGCACAGAGCAGCTAGTTAAAACAGCCCTCCTTTTTGCTTCGCATAGTCGGGTAAAAATAAAGTTGATTTCGCAGCGGTTCCCCGATGTGGTCAGTCGGCTGCGACCTGCCAGAGTTGCCAGATTTACGCTAAAGAGGAAGTTTAAATCGCGCAAAACTGTTGTGTCTGTCACATGGCCATGTAACGAGTTAGTGGGGCATGTGAGAGCCGCGGCTTTCCTAGTTAAAAGTTAGACAACGCTTTAAACCGCACTAACTGTTTTAATGAACGTCTGAAAATTCGCTGAATCACTTTATTGTAGTAGTGAGACTGGCTTCCAACGGTTTTACGTTAAGGTAATCAAGGTCTTATTTAAAAATAGTTTAAATGACAAGCTTTTAGGACTGCGCTCCGCGGCTTAATCCGAGTTCCCACCGAGAACCGTTTTTTTCTGGATGTACCATCCATACAGGAAAGAACACTATACTCTGCATGTCCTTTTCTGTACCCTTGGCAACGTGTATGCAAAATTCCATGATGACTGGTTAATTAGTTATAACGTGAAAGTGTAACAAACCAACTCAGTTTCGCTTTAATAATAATTACTAACTGTTATCCGCAATTTCATTCGCGTTTTTTTTCAGAAAATAGCATCCAAAAACCTTCCTCATGATATTCTGTAACTAATTCTCAAATTTCATCAAGATCCATTTAGCCGCTTAGGCGTTAAAAGCCTACAAAATTCAGACAAACAGACAAACTTACTTTAAATTTTATAATATTAGTATAGATTAGTTAGGTTTACGATTCTCATAGAGGTAACGTAGGTTTACCAAGCAGCTCAATGGGAAACAGGGAAGTGGGTCACAATTTTGCAAGACTTAACCACCATGTAGACGGGACAGGTGAAAGTAAATAAAAGTTTTTAACAATAAAGCCCTGTAAAGTAAAGTACACAGGTTAAGTACAATGTCGATTACAAAGACATAGAAATGAATACGATTAGAAGACAAATATTTCTAGGCTAACAATTATTTCGACTAAAACAGTAACCCCCTTACTAATAAACATTGTGACTTGATCCCATTTCGTACTCAATATTTTCGGACACTTTCTCCAAAGGTAGATTTTTGAACTGTATTACTATTTCCACCTCTATTTTGGACATTGCATGGAAGTTCGAAATATGATAGGGTTGGATTCGGGATGATTATACCTACTATGTTTTGTCTTTTTCCTTTGAGTTAGAAAATTAAAGGGAAGAAAAAGACAAAACACTTTAATCAGATAACTATTATCCTTACGTATGAAATTAGCGTTTTGTCGTACTGATCAATTTGATCTGAAATATCTCCTCTTTGGTTAAGAATTCGAAATTCAAATTAATAAATCCATTAAGCTGGTTTTTTTTTCTTTGGAATACAGTCATTCATTTGTTATTTTCCGCATTTTTTTTTCTTTGGCGTCGCTTATTACCGCGCAATGGAAAACATGAAATATCGGTATATTTACGAGTACGAGTTCTACCGTGGCACCAGTGCTGCAGAAACAGCTCGAAGAATTAATGATGTGTACGGCGCTGGTGTCGCTAAAGACAGCATGGTACGTTTTTGGTTTCAACGTTTTCGTTCTGGAAATTTCGACCTTAAGAACCAACCCCGTGGACGGCCGGAGATCAAAGTGAAAAACAAAGAATTAAAGGCTATTGTGGAAGCGGATCCATCACAAAGCACTTCAGAGATAGCAGCAGGCTTCGGGGTAAGTGACAAAACTGTATTAATCCACTTGAAGCAAATCGGGAAAGTAAAAAAACTCGAACGATGGGTACCTCATGAATTGAGTGAATCGAACTTGTAAACACGGGTCGCCTGCTGTGTTACTTTGCTCAACCGACACAATAATGAAGGGGTTTTAAATCGAATCATTACTTGTGATGAAAAGTGGATATTGTACGATAATCGAAAGCGCTCATCGCAATGGCTGAACCCTGGAGACCCAGCCAAATCCTGCCCTAAACGAAAATTGACTCAGAAAAAGTTACATGTAAGTGTTTGGTGGACTAGCGCCGGTGTCGTTCACTACAGCTTTCTTAAATCTGGCCAAACGATTACGGCAGATATCTATTGTCAGCAACTGCAAACTATGAAGGAAGAACTAGCTGTTAAACAACCGAGATTGGTCAATCGCTCTAGGCCACTGCTGCTTCACGACAACGCAAGACCACACACTGCACAACAAACAACCACTAAGTTAGCTGAGCTACAATTGGAATGTCTGTGACATCCACCGTACTCCCCGGACCTTGCTCCAACAGATTACCATTTCTTCCGGAATTTGGACAACTTCTTACAAGGAAAAAAATTCCACTCCGATGCAGCAGTCCAAACCGCCTTCAAAGAGTTTATTGATTCTCGCCCCCATGGTTTTTATAGTAAAGGGATCAATGAACTACCCATAAGATGGCAAAAGTGCATAGATAACAACGGTGCATACTTTGATTAATTAAATATATTTTACAAAAAAAAATCGACTTTTTATTCCTCCCGTACAAAACGCCAATTTCATACGTAAGGACCTAATATTTCGAGGCAATATAACTTCTAGGCTATCATACAGTGCGTAAGGAGGCTATCATACAATATTCTGTTCTGATAGTTGAAACCAAACATCCAAAACTCTACCTGACCCCATGAAACTAAGTATTTAAAAAGTATGAAATGTAAAACAATTAAATAATGAGTATATTTTTATTTATTTTGTGAACAAAAAACAAGTACATAATTTTATACAAGAAAATATTAACTAAATTAAAAAATAACAATGAAACATGCAAACAATGTTTCAAACTAACTGATATTGCACATAGCGTTGCTGCTCCATCACATATTCTATCGGCCGAGCCCGTATAAGCCATTCAACTAATTGCCAAGATCTCGTTACAGATAACAGCGCTCGATTAATCTTTATTTGTAGCCACCGTTCGCTATGAAGTCAGTAATTTCAGCTGATATATTGACTAACTTTCACCTAATTTGGCTGTAACTTGTTCAAGTTTTTGGAGTAAAAATTTGCGGCATAAAGTTACCCTCCATATTGGGGGTCGGAGTTTTGCCATTCATAGATCTCGAGGAACAACAATACTTTGAATATAGGGTCAAAGTAATTGACTTATTCTTTTGTTATATTTTGGATTTATTGCTTTGAAGTTTTAAAGTGAGTCATACATTACGAGTAACTGTAGACATTTCCACCTAGGCTTAGGAAAATATAAATATAATTACATTTTCCTACTTGTATTATAAATGCGAAAGTTTGTGGGTCTGTGTTTATTTGGTACTTCACGCTTAAACGATGGACATGTTTTGATGAAACTTGGTATGAAAGTAGTTTATAACCTGTATTACACAAATTACTTTTAAACGGCTGGTAACACCTCAGGGCGCAGTTAGTTGCTTCATAAAACCTTATGCAAATCCTGTTATTGATTTGTCAAAAGACTACAATTTGTAAAATGTCACAACTAATAAAGCGGTTCCCAAACCATGTTCTGACCAATTCGACTCAACCTTTTGTATTCCTTCGCCTCGGTCGTAAATAAATAAGGAGATTCTCAAAACAATGAAGATGGCCAAAAAAACAAAGGGCCGATGTTTTCGATTTGTGTGAGACAAAAACAAACGAAAGTCTTCATCGAGGCTACAAATCACTTTTTGTCCCTCGTCCGTTCGAGCGCACTCCCCACACTACACGGCTTTTATCAGCGCTGCGCCAGAAACACAGCTAAGCTTTTCATTTGATTCTGTCAACACAGAGAACGTAAATGAGTATGAGCAGTATCTTAACTTCGAACAAATTTTAATAAAGCAATGGTGGAATTTGATAGTGATAGTGATAATAATAAAGCCACTGATGATAGAGACATTATAAATCAGACGTAAAACACTCATCATGCTAAAAAAGCTCATTAAAGTTTGTGTAACGCTGCCTGCGTACAGACCAAAGCAAACGAAAGCCAACGAAATGCTGCTACTCGTTTTATTTTATTGAAACGAAACGGGACACAGCATATTCTTTGGCATTCCTTAGTTTGGTCTGCACCCCGCATAAGATTAAGTAAGCGTAAGCGTAGATCAAGCCAACGAATGCCACAGAATATGCTACGTACCGTTTCGTTTCAAAAAAACTAAACGAAACGCAGCATATCGTTGGCCTTTGTTTGCTTGAGTCTGTACGCAGCATAAAAATGTTAAGTAGGTCTGTACAAGATCATAAAAAAACGTTTGCAAAACTCCTCAACATAAAGTTCTAAACCGAAATAATTCTTTACAAAAGTATCAGTATCATTATGGAAATCGTTTCACATGATAGTAAGTTGATACCCGTTGAAACTTTAACTACTGCTCATAGAGAATGTAAAGTGATACAGATCTGTAATATATAGAGTGATTTAAGTAATAAAATGTCGATAAAGTAGATTATAGAGGCATTTGTTCCATTTCAATAAAGGTGTAGGTTTGATTATAGACAGCTTCGGTTAGTTGTGGCTCTTTATTTCGATTCTTAATAAGCTTCGAGCGAGATATAATGGTGATAAAGATAAACTTTATCTATTAAACGACAGTATCTGTTCCACATTTCACGTTTACTTAGTTTAATGCCGCTTTTATTTAGAAATAGTTTAGAATCAGCATGTATATTGGAACTGCTTTGCATGCTAAATAGTAAGTGAGTTTTTTACTATTAAAGATTGAGTTACCTACCGTTAGTTTTGTTATTTAAAAATACTAGTGACCCGCTTCGGCTTCGCACGGTACCTGTTAAGCTTTCGTAAAAAAAATCCTAACTGAAATGGTAAAATTGCACCCAAAAGCGTGGTTTAGAAGGAGTTAGCGGATGTACAGACAGAGAGACAGACAGTCGTGGAAAGCGACTTCTATGTGACACAAGATTGAAATAACCACTGTAAATGAATGGACATTGATAGTAACATGTTAGCCAACGATGTACTCGTAATATGACTATGTAGTTTAATGTTTAAATAAATATTTATGTTTCAACAATCACATCCTGCATTCATTGAGCAACAATTTAAATCGTTTCTATCATTCAAACAAAACATAAATCACGATACACAATGAAGAATGAAGTGTTTTTTGTAACACCCATGTCACAATAATGTCATAGCCAATAGAAACACAGTTGACTCCGGAACGACAGCGCAAAAAATATTATAAATCATTTGGGCTTTACAAAGGAAGGAACGTATGGTTTGAATGATGTTGGGTTCCTGTTTCATTCAAGAATTCTAAGCAGTTACTCGTACATTAATATCGAATATCATAAGGCGACGTTTATCATATTACTGAATCAAAATATTCAATTTATTTTCTTTTATTATATTTAAACTCGTTGTCGTTGTTTTTAATACAAAAAAAATACGAATATTATCAAACGGTAAGTTATAATTAAAGGTCCATAAAACATTAAAAATAAAAGTTGTAACTTAAGGAATGTTCTTTTAACCGACGTCAAAAAAGGAGGAAATATGTTGTACTTGAACTGTGTGTTTTCTTATGTTTGTTACGCGATTACTCCGCCAATCATTAATCGATTTAAATGATTCTTTTTCGTTTGGTAGATCATACTTTAGAGGTGGTCCCATATAAATTTTATCGAAATTTGTCAAACAGTTTTTAAAATATCAACAAAACTTTAAAAATTGTTTACATGGATGACGGGAAGTCGGTTTTCTAAGCTTTACTTTTTAAATTATTTTGCTGTAGAATTAATTTGCGTAGCTTTTGACACCAACAGGTAATGTTTAAACAATACATAACCATACATGTAATAACATTCCATGCAGCTACAGGTAACAATGTGTTCGATAAAATCAAAGAGGTTTTGAGAATGCGGGATACGGATTCCGATTTCAACCGAATGTTTGTAGAATTCTACGCCATTTGTCATTGTTAACGGCCTTCCCATGTATGGCTATACGCTTCTTTTCTTTAACTCTAATGGTTGGTTGTTTGGATTGTCACTAAAGAAGTTATGGATATAAAAATCATTAAAATACTTCGACTATAATTAAATTTGATTGGCTCTTTTAAGAGTTATGGATGTATTTAATTTTTATGTTTACTTAATTTGACTTTTTAAAAATTATTCTGGCATAGTAGCTTCACCTGTGAGTATAGTCAAATCATAACGTGTATTTTGATTTATCGAAATAATTTTATATTCATAATAGTCGAAAAATACTTATAAAGATTTGTTTACCCATATTTCAATAGTGACGAGAAATATCGTCTCAATCGCCATTCCCTTCAAATTGATTGGCTTCATTGATTGACTCTGCGTGTGTTCCATTCATGACAGCAATACTTATTCATTGGTTTCTTATATTTCTTTGATTTATTTAGTCTTTTGAAATAAAATATACGGAGTTTTTCTCGTGACTTTACCTGTTTTGCCAATAGCTTGACATAATAGAAGCCTAATAAGATGTCAAGCTCGTGGAGCGATTGGAATTTTATTACAAAATAAACTAAATAAAAATAACTCATTAGACGAGTGGTTCTAGAAATTGTTATTACGTCTTTTATTATATAGAGTTACATCAAAAACCTCAGCCCAATACAGGCATCGGCCACATTTTGTGAGTACAACGCCTTTCGATTTTGATTTCGTTCCTTCGATAACCTGTCACGACATAAAAACAATAAAAATTTAACGTAGGTATATGTATTTTGATACTTATGTTACAATTATATTTATTTCTCAAATAAATATAAATTACTCAAAATAAAACACATTTTCATAGTTACTAAGGCACGAAATAATATAATTTCGTTCAATCTACGGCAGTATGCGCAGTGGGTGTGCGATGTCGGTGGTCTGGGCCGGCGCCCACCGGGGGCTCCAGCACCGACTAGGATCTGCAAAAAATAAGGCTCTGTTTCAATAAATAAAGAAATAGGGGATAGGTTGATGTGGCAAAACAAACATAACCATAGATTGAGATAACAAAATAAGTATCTAATAGCCCTTTTTGTTTATAGGTTGAGTTGTTTTGTTCTTTCTTTTAGAATTTTTACCTGACTGCCCAAGAAGGAAGGTTATGTTTTTCGAGTGTATTTATGTATGTATGTGTGAGGTTTCTTTGGCACGCTCTAAAGCCATAACTGGATTTCGTGAGGTGTCATTTGAATCGTCTCGATAGTGGGAGTGACATTAGTGTACAACATTTTAATTGTATCCGGAGTGACAGGCTACATTTAGCAGTCGGGTTTTTGTTGTTCTTTTAATAATGTTACTTGTTTATTCGGCTTTTGATTTATGTATTTTAGATCTGTTAGAATTTTAATCCAATTACAAATAATTTATTGATAACACCAATGGATACAGGTCAAAATCCAAAAATAGTCATGGATATGACTATTTAAACTGTTTTGCGTCTCATTTCTAACTCTGACATCGTTAAAACTTGAAAGTAAACAAGCAATTAATACGAAATTGAGTTAAAACTTACTGTGTTGAACAAATTTAATGGTACTCACGTATTGTGACTCAATGAAACCAACATTAATAAAGTCAACAAGACCATCCACGTTAACATAAAACGTCTCAACGAGCGTAGAGAACGAACCATAATTAGCAGCTAATTAGATAACACGTCTGGTTAGCCGCTGTACAAAGCGCATTGGATTCAATCAACGATTCATAGCGAATTGAGCGAGCGTTGTTAATTACACTAGCTTCGTTAATCAACCAACAATTTGTAGTTAATAGATAATTTTATATTAGTTAGGTATTTCGTAGAATTTAATAATTACTGCATTTAATTTATTTGGGTGGAATTACGAATATACTATATTTTGTTTGTAGAGGATTTTAATGGCCAGATCATGAATATTTTATTTTTATTCGTTATATAGGTTTGTGTTTGGCGCCATCTTACACGACGTTACGCCTTGATGATTTTGCTTCCACAAAATTTCAAGTAAATCGGTTAAGAAACGCGACCTGTCGAAGAAGGCAGAGATCCGGACAGAATTCGGACATATGAAAGCATTTTTGTCGAAGCTAAAATACAGAGGCGTCGCTCGATTACGCTCGCTCGGTCGATTAACTCAGTCAATTCAGTTAATAATGTGCCAGCATTATTTTCCAGCTGTAATGGAGAGGATAGATCAGCTAAAATCATTATTTAATCAGACGTCTAGTGACACTGAATGTCAGTGGAATGTCCACAATGTCCAACGAGTGTCCAGTAATTACAAACCGAAATGGTTTATGGAATGTTTTAACAGTAGCATAGATTTTGAAGTTATGTGAGAATAAAATTATATGACTGTTGTTATTTTAGAAAGGTTAGTAATATTGTAGTTTATGTGACAGAAATGGAGTTACAACTTCGTCTAATGATAAATATTTTACAGTTTGTAGCGTTATTTCGATTTCACACGCAAATCGTAACACTTTTCCGCGGAAAGGGCTGGTAGAGCTTTATTATAACACCCACACTTCGCCGGGCAATATTCAGTTCCAAATATGACAGGAGATAAACCTGTCACATTTCACATCTATGTATTTTAATTTAAACCTAATTACTTAATGATTATGATTTATGCGTCTATTTTCTTTTACAATATTAAATATGATATATTTAACAGAACTGCACGATTATTTTACTAGTATCCTACTAATATTATAAACGCGAAAGTTTGTAAGAATGGATGGATAATTGTTTGTTACTCTTTCACGCCAGAACGGCTTAACAGATTTGGATGAAATTTGGCACAGAGATAGATTATAGTCTAGAAAAGCACATAGGATATTTTTTAACCGCGGGTGAAACCGCAAGGCAGCTTGTGAGTAATAATTGAGAAAATTAATGGTAGGTAGGTAGGTAGAATACAGTTGCAGTAGTAATGACTAACATTACGTAATATTTATGAAACAAAGATTTTTTTTCATAAAAATGTAAACTTGCACGAAGTAATTTTGAATTCAAATACATTCATGAAAGAGTATGAGATTTCAGAACACAATGTGGTTAGGGTGAAGCGGAGAAGAGGAAAAGAGTAAGGTAATGCTGACAACATCACTATATATTTGGGATACGTAGTTAGGAAAAAATACAGAAATAGCGAGAGGGGGAGAGAAAGGTAGAGAGAGAGGAGCGATTTGTGGAGAGTTCAATAACTGTTTAGATAAATACGAGCACATTGTCAAATAGAGGTTATCAACATGTCAAGTGCAATTAGAGCCTCGTCGTGACTCACACCAATAGGCACAATTAGTAAATTAGAGACCTTTATCCGGGACATTGACGGGTAATGACTATTATTATAATTTTATTTTGATAAAATCTTTACGCACTTTTATTGGGACAAAGGCTTTTTTTATTTTAGGTAATATATAAGAAAACGAAATTAAAAACCTACTTTATTTTATATTTAGTATTTTGTGAGCCATCTTCAGCCATTTTGAGAATAACAAATTCCCTTAATGGTCGCTATAGTTTTGTTTATCTTTCTGTACATTTGAGAGCACAATATCTCTGTTTTAGTACTGTATACATTTGTCTGTATACATTTTCTGTATAAATTAGTCCATAGTAACGTGAAAGGCTATCTTTTTGTGGCTCTAGTTGGATTTGTTTGATAATTGTCACGTATGTATAGCTTTGTTTGGGCTACGTGCCGTTGGCGGGGAATTGAGCTATTTCAGCATTGTTTTAGCTGTTTTAGGCTACAGCTTGATTGAGATACAAACTCTGGTCGGATAGCGGCTCGGTGATATGGGTTATCTGGTTTAATAAATCAGGGTTAGTTTAGTTGTGCAATTTTGTGTTTATAATTGCAGTTTGCTTAACTTATCTGTTGGAAGTTTGAGATTATTCTGGCATGGTTTTGTGAGCTTTATGCAGCTATTTTTGTGAATTGTGAAAAAATTTAGTAGATTGACAATTTTGTAAGAATTAGGTTATGTGTCATCTCATTACACTCATCGACCGAGCGAGCCTCAGCGAGCGAAGCGTCTCTGCTTTAGCTTCGGCAAAAAATCTTTCGTATGTCTGAATTCTGTTCGGATCTTTGACTTCCTCTACAGGTCGTATTTCTTAACCGATTCTCTTGAAATTTTGTGAGTAGGTTCGAAAATTAAACAGATTTTTTGGCGAGTCAGTTTTTGGAAATTTTTCAAAACGACGGAAATATGTTTTTTTTTTTAAATTATTTCTCCGCAATTTTGAGAAAATTCCCGAGAATCGGTTGAGGAATGCGACCTGCAGAGGAGAGCAAGCGTCGGCCGCGAGGTCTCTAGCTCACAGAGCCACTAGTATTACTACCACTACTATTAGCCTACTTGCTCACAGAGTATTTTAAATGAGAAAGTTTGTACGGGTCCATGGATGTATGGCTGTTGGTTACTCAATCACGCCAGAACGGTAGAATAGATGATGAAAGAAGAACTAGATGAAATTTGGCACAGGATAGATTATAGTCTGGAATAGCACATAGCCTTTTATTACCGTAGGTGGAACCACGGAGCAAAGCTAGTTGCATAGTAAACACACATTATTTTTTAAATACATTATTCACCTTGTTTGATAAATGTTGATTAATTCAACTTCTTTGCTAATAATTATGTTCCAAGTTTAATACAGCTTCTCCGTCAAACCTCTGTTCAGCATTAAATTATGGTATGGCCTTTGTTTAGTACACTCGTCAAATTTATGTCAACTAGTGGGACAAATTGAGTTAACCTTCGAGTTGTCTCGCTGTCTTGCCTCCCTGTCGCACCTTCATCAAAGTCAGGCTCTTCGTTGATTTTACTCGAATATAGAACGTTAAATGTCAGTGATGCTACATGAACGTGATAAGTATTGTAAACTTACCAAGTTGAACTAAATTTTATACGACACACAGTCCTTACAAATAGACGTTATTATCTTAAATATATTGTCTCGGAATACTCGTAGTTGTTAAATAATGTTTGTCCTTTTCATTCTTTGAAATTTTTAACTCGATCAAAAAAGACAAACACTGTCTATCTATTCTGACGCTCTACAACATTTATTAGTAAGGGGAGTACAGGTAATGAAATCATTATTATATTATATTTTTATAATTTGTTTTCTTTTTTTTTTATTATTACCTACCCTTTTCTTTAAAAATCATCATTTTATAATTTACCAAGCGAGTGCAAGGCGTGAGAGGAGCGCCTCCTTTTCAGTTTGAGCGAAAAATATTTTACACCAAATCTTTTTGGGAGAAAATGCGTTTGTGTCCGGCATCCGGCGTCGGATTTCAGGCCAACCGCGGCTGTTCTGATACCCGGCTGTTCTCCTCTACAAGTAGCATTTTCCAACCGATTCTCATAAAGTTTTGTGAGCAGTTTGTAAAATTTCTCATAATTTTAATTCTATGATTACAAGAAGTGATATTTGTGTAAAAAATTGACTTTATAAAAGATTTAAATAATTTAACTGCTTGTCTCACGTATGTCAATTACGTGCCTACATAATATATAATACAAGTATCTACATACGAGTACATCTTCGACTTATATGTATTTACACTTCTATCGAACAACCAAACACACAGAACTTCAGTACATCTAGATCTTGATATAGCTCTGATTTGAGCAACAGTAGTCTGTAATTCCATATTCGTTCCGTAACTCGATACAAGTGAACCAGAATACCTATTGAGATACGTGTAGGTTAGACAGGGTTTCAATGGGCTAGAAAGAGAATAATGTTTTCGTAAGCTGTTACTGATTTTTTAAAGCGTTTCGCTTGGAAACTCAAAATTATTATGTTTGGTAATATCAGTTGGATAATTAATATTGACCAAAAAGCCAAAGATGGTATTATATGTAACCAACTAAATCTAAATCCTACTTATGATAAACACGCTCTTTTGCCCGCGGCTTCGCTTGCGTTTCGCACTCGCTTATCGCACTCAGGGATAATGTAACTTTCTTAGTAAAAAAAATTAAGAATCGGTTCAGTTTCGGAGATTATCCCCGACAAACAAACTTACAAATGGTGTCTCTTAATAGTATTAGTATAGAAAGGCGAAAGTTTGTTTGTGTGTTGTTTCCGCTCAAACGGACGGACGGAATTCGATGAAACTTGTTATGGAAGCTCATACTCTGGATTAACATATGAACTTTTTAACAGCGGGTAACGCAGCAGAACGTAGCTAGTAATAGAATAATTGTACAATGCTACGAATGATCTTGGGTTTCAGCGAAATCCTTCCAAAAACCTGCTCAGACCAAAGTCACATTAAAGATAAACCTGGAGACCTAAATAGCTCGTGACGACGACCGCGCGCAGACAATACATCAATCAACTAGGATCATCCAGAGCCTGCTTCATATTTATATTTCACTCCATCTTCGCAATGTCACTGGATTTAAGCGAATCAGTACTGAAATTTTCTGAAGGACGAAATCTTCATTTAATATACACTACCTACTTTGATAATCTGGCATAGGAGAAGCGAATGGTATCTCAGGAGGAAGGAAACACATAGCGAATGCCATGCGTCACGCTGAGTTTCGGTTTGTGTTAAAAATTACAACTTACTCCTTGTTTCTAATCCCCGACGCAAAAATGACGAAATTTTATAAGTTTGACGTCTTTGACTGTGTGTGTGTGTATTGTGTCACATTTAGTTTGGACTAGCTGCGCCCCACGGTTTCTCATGCAGTTAAAAAGTGTTAAATCCTATGTGCTGTTCCAGACTGTAATCTGTCTCTGCACAACATTTCATCCAGATCCGTTCAGATCAGCCGTTCCGGCGTGACTGAGTTACAAACATCCAGACATCCATCCAAACTTTCGCATTTCTAAACTAGCGGGAGAGCGTTAGCGAACGAAGCGTTTATGTCAGCTTCGACAATAATGCTTTCGTATTTCCGAATACTCTCTGGATTTCTGTCTGAATCTCTATCCAGTCTGTCTGTCCGAATCTCTGATTTCGTCTACAGGTCGCATTTCTTAACCGATTATCTTTACATTTTTGAGGAATGTAACCTGTAGAGGAGTACAAGACGCCGATCGCAAGATCTCTAGCTCACAGAGCTACTAGTATTAGCGAGAGGAGATGATGAAAGATATTAGTTATGTCATGAAACTCCACTACTGCTAATATTGAAGCAATACGAAGTTGATAGAAAATAAGCTCACTCCTTATATCGCGGGATCATGATTTATTGTTGTCACTCTTTGAACGATTAGGCGCTTGAAATATGATTATATCTGGCGCGAAATATTGCGGGGAATATGTGCAAAATATCGCCAGTTTTTCTGGCGCAATGTAAAAATGTTGTAATGTAGCAGCTGTCAGCCAGTTTTTCCTTAAAGTGTTGATGTGACTTTATTGATATGGAATATATTCTGCTTTAATTGTTTTTGACTTTTCTGGAGCCCGGTGTATGAAGGCAGGCCTCTGTCTATTTAGGACTGAATATCGTCCGCCGAAGTGTGGTTGTTGTAAACCTCTGCTAGCTCCTTCAGGGGAAAGCCGTAGCGATATGTTTTACGTAATTGTTTTTAGGATTGATGGTTAACTCTAAAATAAATTAAATAAAATCCGTCCAACCTTTTGAGCATAAAGAAGTCAAAAACAACACACACACGTACACACACACACACTCACACAAACTTTTGCATTTTTAATACAAAAGTATAAGTAGATAGAATGGTTTATATTTTATAGAATAACTACTAAACATTTATGGAATACTTACCCCTTAGCGATAAACGTTGTATAACCTCACTGTTTTGTCTTTTTCGATCGAATTGTAAAATGTAAAAGAAAAAAAAGAAGAAAAAAAACGATAAAGCACTGCATAACTATCCCAAATCTATACAACGTTTATTGCTAAGGGGTAAATCATTTAGCTACAAAAACTAGGTAGAGCAACCCCTCTTTTGTATCTGCTAAGCTCAGTCGTTCATCTCCCACCAGCCACTCCAGCAAGTAGTGCAGCATACATTACCGCCGTGTCGCGACACTCACACGACACCCATTCACAGATTGACGCCATATCTCGCCACTCGTGAATTATTCACACGTAGCGGTTTATCTGCTCCGAGGACTGTCCGAGTGTCCGAGCGCCGGCTGCAAGTGTGCTGTGTGTTAGAGCCTGTGCAGGCGACTGACTTGATCTAACAGTCATTAGAGGTAATGCAACATGATTGATCGCATAATGTATTCGAAATGTGATTTTTGAGTGAGTATAATGTATGTAGCGATAACAACAAAAAAGTCTCGACTTACTTTTTATTTCGTCGATAATAATATCAGTTTTTTGCTTAGAATAACGCACACTACACACTAAGTACAAAACTAGTACCTACTATATTTGTTGAACTACCTACTATGGACATGAACCCTCTGATTAAAAATAAATACAATTGTAAATGTAAATGCATTGCACTTACTAGCGATTAATTTTATTATTCTCAAACTTCTACTTATGATTGTGTTTGTGAAAATAAGGTGGCCATCATGCGCACTCCATTATAAAATTATTTTACCTCTCGTCTGCGCAGGCTCTAAGTATCTTCAGTGTCGCGACACTTGAAATAATGGAACTAGTATTCCATTATCGGCTCTGAGAGCCTATTCTTAAACGTGCGACTTTTCGTCGGTCTCTCTCACCCTTACAACCTTTGTAACGGTAGAAACAGTGACGGAGCTAACATGCCGCACGCTCCAGAATCTGCCCCAGGTGAAAGCTACAAATCTAACGTTTGATTAATATTGTGAGTGTTATCATTTACAGTTTAATGGAAGGTGTTAAAGTCAACTTTGACAAATTCATGATCGTTAATGGATTCAATTTGTTTTTGATATCGTTTGAGATAACAATGTCTTCAATGGATTGTGTCTAATAAAAGACCATAAAAATTTTAGATAGAATACTGCCCACGTAATTTATAAAAAATTCAAGGTACTTTTTTGTGTTTTTTTATTAAGGCTTGTTCTACATATACACGTCATGTTGAATGTGTGTATTTTTTACCCCCGACGCAAAAACGACGGGGTGTTATAAGTTTGACGTGTGTGTGTGTGTGTGTGTGTGTTTGTGTGTCTGCTGTGGCATCGTAGCTCCCAAACGAATAAACTGTTTTTGATTTTGTTTCTTTTTGTTTGAATGGTGAATTAGTGGGGGGTGTTCTTAGCTTGTGCTTAATCGCAACTCACTTTATGGAAAGCGACGATACGGTCTAAGTTGAAGCACGCTTGCCCTTGAGGTGCCTATTCACTCTTTACTTGTAGAGAATCAGGTTGTAACTATTGCTGGGGAATACCGATTCATTCCACTCCTTAGCAGTTGATATTAAAGAGGAGTTCTGGAATCGCTTCGTTCGGGCTTTATTGAAGTTACACTGATGAAATGTCTATCTTGATAACCCTACAGGCTATCCTACTAGCTTATTTAACACGCATCTCTTTTAAATAAAATATTATAAAAGGATACGTGATTATTAAAATGCTTGATCCGTATGCGCTTGTATGTATTTTATTGACCTTAATAATGTGTTGAAAATAAACGTTTGTCTCCAACTATCGTATTGCAGTAATGAACACTTATCATTTTATTACACCCATCGTATGAGCAATAAGTATTTAGTTTCATTGGATTTCTCTTAACCCTTTAGGTGTCCGTCCATCTGCGAGCTCTGTGCACGAACACCGCGCAATGGTAAAAAAAATCATTTTCATCAAAATAAATTCATAATTGGCGAAGTAATTGCGTAACAAACAAACTATACAGTCAAATTGAGAACCTGCTCCATTCTGGAAGTTGACTAAAACTTAATAATACTTTGGGACAGACTTTTTTTATCAATTCGCCGAGCTGCCAGAGACGCTAACAGCGGGTGTTCCGTGCGCGGCCCGCTCTGAGAAATACGATCTAAAAAGACTTTATGATACAAAATTTTAAGTTCATTTTTCATTAGTATAATTTTGCAAAGCGATCAAGCGCTGAGCTTGCAGGTGCACGGAGTTAGATTTATCGATAAAGATTTTCAAGCCGATTTCGCCGGGACGACGGCAATATTGCCCATCGTGAGCGGCAAACATTTTTGTCGGATAAAATCGTCACTGCCGGTTGTAGGGTTAAAGAAATGCATAAAAAGATGTCAAATGCTAACAACGTTTTCTTTTATTCCAGGTACGTATCGAGAACAAGCTTTATTGAAAGAAGCGTGGTATTTCGAAATCGTAAGTCTATATTTCACGATAATAAAGTTGTTTTTTGAAATTGTCATCACTAACGTGTTGTTATACTGGAAACGAAAACATGACAACTGCCTTCAAATTATCCAGTATAAATAAATAGCTAGAAATATTGGAATTTTGGATCTTATTAACAGAGAATTGAAGGTCTTAATTTAAAGATACAAAAGTAAACGTGAAACAAACAATGTGTTGACTTGAATTGAAACGTGTTTTGTTTAAAGCAGCTATTGTTAGTGATTGCTATCGGATCATAGAAAAAGAGAATCTCACCAAAGTTGTTAGACGGCACTCGAGATGTCTACGGCGCAAATTATACAGGCCGGACGTAAGGCGAGGATGCGGTGCGGACAAGACACGAACAAGGCGCGGTGTCTCTTCAATCTTGTTCATATAAAATGTATGAAAGCAACGTATTTATTAATTATTTATTATGCAAGTGCAAAACTGTGAAGCGTAGCGCACGTTTTACCCTTCCCAGTTTTCACGCCTAAGCCGTGTCCGTGCCGCATCTTCGCCTTACGTCCGGCCTGTATAATTCAGGCCTAAGACCAGTCTATCGTTGAATATTTCAGTGTTAACAGCCGATACGGTTTCGTTTATTTATTTATTGCCGTCGTCAGTTTATTGCGGTGAAAGTGGAACGTCAGAAAAGGTCCAAACCAAGTTTATGAAACATACAGCGTGTGATAAAAAGTGTCTATAAAATGGAATGTTTACAGAGAAAAATGTTAGAAAACAGCTTGCTGCTTGACCCATTTTTGAAAAAATTTAAACTAACATTGAGTTTTTATTTTTTCTAAAATGGGCCAATTTATGGAAACTGGCGTCACTCAGCTGATAAAAAAGACACCTGTCACATTTAGAATGGGTTATCAAACATCTCGCTACCTCAAAATCTGCCAAATTCTACTAAGCTATTGCTTGAATTTAAAAAAAAAAATGAATTGCCTCAAATTGACACTTCTTGTATGCCAGAAGTGTCAAAATAGACAATTAATTTACAATTTAAAAACAAAACGTAAATTTCTGGAAATCGCTATGAGTGTATTCGTCTGAAGCAGATTATAAGAACGGGCTAATATAGTACTTTGCAATTTGTATTACCAAGTATGCGTTGCCATCAAATTTTTATGTTGTGTATTTAATTTGGAAAATTACCTAATCATAAAATATTATTATCATCACATAGTAATGTTGCCTTAAATCAGGAAAGGTATTTTTCATACACGCTGTAGAAAAGTGGTCCGAGGGCACTACCCTGAGGAACGCCACTACAAGCCGCGCAGTGAATTCCTTTTGCGTTGTTTCTCTCCTCATTTCAATTTATTGCCTTTACGACTTGATGCTATCTAAGGTTCGTTTACCATTTTTGGTAACACCTGTCAGGTCAGCTCGAAACTTTATTAGACAGCGATTGGACAAAAAGCAGGTGTAAAACTGTTCCCAAATATGTTGGGAGCTTAGGGTGATGGGGTCGATTGAAAGAGTTGGTACTGACTGCGATGATTTATTCCAGTAGCTCCCTTATATAAATACTATTTTACCTTAAACTAATAATAATAATAATCTACTAAACTATGTCTAAACCTTACCTACTAGAGAGCATCTATTTACCAATTAAATATTATGTACAATGCTTATAAACTATTTATCTATCGAAGTGACCTATTACTAAAACTTGTTCTTTATTTAAACCTATTTCTAACACTAAAATCTGCAAACTAAAAATCAAACTTATTATTTACAAACATCGCACACGCCGCGACCCGACACATAAATAAACGCGGCTGCTGCCTGCGGCCTTCATTCCGCCGCGAGCCGTCGAGCGTCGTGCGCGTCGTATGCTCCAGCCAACTTCATGTGCTCCGCCACATATGCCCCCTCAAGCGAAGCGTACTCTCGTTTTCACGATGCGTCCAGATCTCGTGACGTAGGGCTTCGCTGACTCTGCTGGTGGTGCCGGCGCTGTACTTGGTGCAGTCTGGAGCGGCGGTGTCGGCTCGGGCTCGGCTGACTCGACGTCTTCGCTGAGTATGTAGGCAGGCTTCAACCGGTCGATCGACACGTTCGACGTACGCAGCGGGTATTGTAGTTTGAAGTACTTCTCGTGCCGTGCGATAACTTCATAAGGGCCGTCGTATGGTGGTATCAGCGCTCCCCTCACGGTATCATTGCGGACGAAAACGTGACTGCAGGTTTCTAGGTTCTTGTAAACAAATGGTTGTTTACTTGTAGCTCTTCTCTGCTCGGGCGCTAATGACGACATCGTTTCTGTAAGACGGCGCACAAACTCTGTGTCTTCAATGTTCGCCTTTGCCGGCACGAAGATATCAGACGGTACACGTAGGGTTGATCCGTAGGTCATCAGAGCGGGGCTGAGATTTGTATCCGCGCAGAGGGCGTTCCGTACGCCGAATAATACGGTGGAAAGTTCGTCGCTCCACCGTGTGCACGTGCCTCTAGCCATGAGTGCGGCCTTTAGCGTGCGGTGCCATCTTTCGATTTTCCCGTTGGATGCAGGATGGTAGGCAGTCGTCTTGATGTGCGCGACGCCGAACTTCTTCATCAGGACGCCGAAAAGAGATGACTGGAACTGCAGTCCTCGGTCTGTAGTCACGCGAAGAGGGCAACCGAATCTTGCTATCCATCCCTCGTAGAAAGCTTTAGCGACTGTTTCTGCGGTAATGTCTCGTACTGGAATCGCCTCGGGCCATCTCGTGCAGCGGTCGATCATAGTGACTAGGTACCGGAACTCGTTCGATATTGGAAGAGGCCCCACTATGTCGAGATGGATTTGTTCGAATCGGGCCGACTTTGGAAACTCACCGATCGGACTGACTACGTGCCGATGTACTTTTGAACGCTGGCATCCAATGCATGCTCTTGTCCAGGTGCTCACGTCCTTGTTTATTGCAGGCCAGAAGTACTTTGATGTCATTAACTTGCGAGTCGCTCGAACTCCCGGGTGACTAATATCGTGTTGCGCTTTGAATGCTGCGTAACGATAAGCCGTAGGTAGATATGGTCGCACGTTGCCGGTCGATGACTCGCATACTATCGCTCTTGTTACGCCCGGAAACTTTATGTTGTCGAAATGCAAGTTGCGGTTTTTTCTCATTGTTTTCAATTCTTCATCTGTGCCTTGGTCTTGCACTAGTTGTTCTAAGTTGATGCTTGACGTTAGTTGAATTTCTTCAATATTTTCTAGTCGACTCATTGCGTCAGCGGCTTGATTTCTCGCTCCGTCGATGTACTTGATGTTCGAACAAAACTGACTAACGTAGTGTAGTTGCCGTTCTCGCCTTGGAGTGTCGCCACTAGTCGGTGGTTTAGTCAATGCGTACGATAGCGGCTTATGGTCTGTGTAGATCGTTACATCGTTGCCTTCTATGAGTCGTCGCAAATGTCTCACAGCTGCGTACATAGCTAATAATTCGCGGTCGTACACGCTGTATCTTCGCTGAGTTTCGCTCATTGTTTTGGAGAAAAATGCAAGCGGCTTCCAGACGTTGTTGACTTTCTGCTGGAGGACGGCGCCGAGGCTTCTGTCAGATGCATCAGTAAGGAGACACAAGGTCGCGTTAGGTACCGGGTGTGTCAGCGTAGTGGCATCGATAATGCTTTGGCGGCACTTATCGAATGATTTCTCTGCTTCAGACGTCCACTGTATTGGTGTCTTGTCGTTCTTCTTGCTGTTATGCAGGTACTTGTTGAGCTCGTGTTGATGTTCAGCTTGACGTGGTAGGCAGTCACGGTAGAAGTTGACCATGCCTAGAAATCTTCTCAACTCTTGAACTGTCTTCGGTTTCGGGTACTTTCTGATAGCTTCGATATGATCTTCTGTTGGCTTAATTCCTTCTGCTGTTACTTCGTAGCCCAGGAACTGTATTTTTTCTTTACCAAATTCGCATTTATCGATGTTGAGTGAAATGCCAAATTTGTTCAGACGTTCGAGTACTCCTTCTACGTGTCTTCTGTGAAGTTCTGGATTTTTCGAGTGAATAAGAATATCATCCACGAAACAAAAGGCGTGATCGTCGAGTCCTCGCAGTACTTCGTGCATGAAACGTTGAAACGTTTGGCCCGAGTTGCGTAGGCCAAACGTCATGCAAGTAAACTCGAACAGGCCAAATGGAGTGATGATAGCCGTCTTCTCTACGTCTTCTTCTCGATTTGGGATCCAGAAGTAAGCTGTCTTGATATCGAGTTTCGAGAATATGGACTTCTCGTGCAGCTGGTACGTGAAGTCTTGAATGCGTGGAATCGGGTAACGGTCTGGAACAGTGACGGCGTTCAGTCTACGATAGTCTCCGCACACACGTAGTGAGCCATCCTTCTTGTTGACTACGTGCAGTGGACTAGCCCAGGAACTCTTCGATGGTCTGCATATGCCCATGTCGATCATCTTCTCAAACTCAAGTTTTGCTGCCTTATACTTGTCCGGAGGTAGTGGGCGTGGCCTAGCGTAGAGAGGCGGCCCCGAATGGACACCAAGATCAATACGAGATCCGTCCTCTTCCGTGGTCCAGCCAAGAGTCAAGAGCCATCTGGATCTCCTGTTCTCCGTCTGGCATCAGCTGGTGTACGTGAGCGTGACTGACATCCTGTGCTTGAGCTGGATAATTGACTCGAACGGAGCTTGGCGATTTCTAGCGACAGTTTTTCAATTTGCTTCGTAAGGAGCTCGAACTGTGTGTATTTCGAAGTGGAACTGGAAACGGCAGTGGTCAAGGCGGCAATACAATTCCCTGTGTGCTTCAACATCTTGTCTGCTATGTTATCACGTCGGGGTCACCATTGTTGGGAGCTTAGGGTGATGGGGTCGATTGAAAGAGTTGGTACTGACTGCGATGATTTATTCCAGTAGCTCCCTTATATAAATACTATTTTACCTTAAACTAATAATAATAATAATCTACTAAACTATGTCTAAACCTTACCTACTAGAGAGCATCTATTTACCAATTAAATATTATGTACAATGCTTATAAACTATTTATCTATCGAAGTGACCTATTACTAAAACTTGTTCTTTATTTAAACCTATTTCTAACACTAAAATCTGCAAACTAAAAATCAAACTTATTATTTACAAACATCGCACACGCCGCGACCCGACACATAAATAAACGCGGCTGCTGCCTGCGGCCTTCATTCCGCCGCGAGCCGTCGAGCGTCGTGCGCGTCGTGTGCTCCAGCCAACTTCATGTGCTCCGCCACAAATATGTACATACAACAACCGCAATCTCGGTGAATTTCCTCACTTAGAATTCAAGCTATTGTCACGTTTCACTTCAACGTTGGAACAATAATACCACTATCATTATTGTCATTTCGGTTAGTAGAACTATACAAAATTACTATTTCGAGTCGAAGTTTGACTGCTTTATAAGTAGAAGGTCCCGGGTACGATTCCCGGCCGGGCTGATGTTTGAATGATGAATTTAAATATCCACTCTGGGTCTGGGTGTTAGTTGTCTATGATAAAACATTATTATACTTTAGAAAGTTATTGTTACGAGCGGGTTTAGGTTTAGTGACGTAATTTGGTTAAGGTAAATACTCAGGGATGTCTGACTAATGATGACGGTGAACTAGCATTCATTTAATCTAATTAGGTCTTTAAAGTTTATTTTATTCCTGAAGTAAACTGAATTAGCATTAATCTAACCGCTCTTCTAATGAAGCTTTTGCGAGAGAGCATATCCTTTACCGCAGAGCAGCGCAGCGTCGGAGAACACAAAGAGTATTGTGGAGCGTTACGGTTTCCGACTCATAAAGTTTCACAGCGCGGAATGCTCTAACCTGTATCCTCATCTATGTCTGTAGATACTGCGATCTAATCTTTGTCTGTAGAAATGTACTAGGTTCTAGGTGTCTTATACAGGTCTAGACTGAGATGTTTGGTTTGTTTCGGTTTTGTAAAAAAAATTAACAGGGTGAAGGGTCTAGCGATCACTTTAGACTAACTTCGCATTGGCTAAAGGTTCTCTATACCTATTATAGAAGAAGACGACAAACGAAGAGAGCACGTAAAGGTACTGACGAGCCTCTAAAGTTATCTATAGAGTGACAAAGTGCAATTTCAATAATTTTTTATGACTTTTGCACTTCTCTAATTACTCACAAATTACTAAAAATTTCATTTGTATTACAGATTCATTTAAAAGCTAATGATGTAGACAACCTCCCTATGTATAGGGATTTTCGATTTGCTTTGTCTATCTGTTATTCTTGTTGTGACAAGCCATACCTAGTCAGTGCGTGACTAGGACTCCAGTCACCTACACCGGAGGTAGAGGACGTACCACAAGCCCATAACGTAAAATATTATTTCTATTTTTCTATTTTATTACTTGTCAAGTTATTTTATACTTACTACTACTTACTAATAATATAATAGATTGATGTAAAACTCTGGAATAAAAACAATTTCATGTCATATCGTACTACTGGTTCTTATTGCTATGGACGACACACTGTCACCGACACGGAGGCGACGGTGAAGCCTCTGACGGAATTGCGCCTTTATGGCGGATGCTGACAATAATGAATGGCATGTCATAAGCATTACCCGTCAATCAATTGAGATCCGTTGTCAGTTAATGAACGTGCTATGGATCTGAGGCTAAGAAATGGATTTAACAAATCTGAGGATATCAGACTGACGATATAGTATTTTGCGACATAGAGAATGCTAACAAAACTGAAACCTGCCGATTCACCCACACATTTTACTCTCTTACCGGCGAGCCATCTCTAAAGCCCTGTACTCCACGTAGACACTGTGACCTAATCTACGTCAGCAGATATCTCTATACGTAGCAACTAGGACTCAATCTGTGGCAGGTCAACGCACTTTGATCGCGTTACGTAAACGACCTTGCGAAGGTCTGACTTCTGTGTGGGTGTTATTTTTTGCACTTTCAAGCCTGTAGTTTGCAAGCCAATGGAGAATTAATGCAAATTCTTTATTTTGTTCCGAGATTGTCTTTGTGCTTTTCGAACAACAAGAGATTTGCTTCGACTAAAAGGTTATTCCCTTTACAGCTCAAGTTTATGTAAAAACTGGTTCGTTAATCTTACCGCTGACAAGTCTTCAACGTTATGACTGTTCCTTTGTTAAAGTTGAAAGGAAAAAATTACAACAAAATTAAGTAAAGCCGCTTTACGAGCGTGTCAAGCTCCATCTCCTTTTGTTTTTATCCCTGAGGCGCTAAAGCAAATTTCAGATTAGCAAAAACTTCCTCCAATATATTTTGTGCGTGCAACCAATGAACAGCTACCGTCATTTGCACGAATAAACTTGCTGCGAGTGACCGCAGTTGTTTGTACAGTTCAATATCTCTTGCAGAAGTCCCCTGCGAGTATTTGCAAGCGTAAATGTTACTTAGAAGCTAAAAAAAACTCAGTTTTATGTTCTTTCTTGGCCGTAAACGGAGGAGCAACATGTTGTAAAATTTTTACACCGAGCTTATTAAAACTGACCGCAAATGAAGGCATCGTGAGAAACAAATCTAAACTTTAGTGAGTAAGATTAAGATTTGAATTAGGATAGCAAGAAGAGGTGATATTTGAGTTTGTCACTTGTTTAATGAAAGAAGACTTTGTTGCATGAATGTCAGATGTTGATAATAACGAAAGTAATAGCGTAATCATTGTTAATCAAATTAAACTTTACCCCCATACTCACAAGTGGCCCTATGAACTGTAGACTGCGCGGCCGACGTCTGTTCTACTATACAGGTCGCATTCTTCAACCGATTCTCGTAAAATTTTGTGAGCAGGTTTAATAATTATACAGATTTTTTCCCGAGTCAGTTTTTGACTTTTTTTTCAAAATTGCGCAGAAAAGGAATTCGGACAGAATTTGGACATATGATGGCATTTTTGTCGAGCTTAAGCATAGACGCTTCGCTCGCTCAGTCGTATAAACGTCGTATGGTTTCGGAATACCTAGACTGTATTTTGTCTTTTCGACCGAGGTAAAGATTTAAAAGAAAGACAAAGACAAACACTGTAAAACTATTCCGAAGATATACAACGGTTATTAGTAAGTAAGTTACAATTTTAGCCGCGATACCTATCGGTCCAGTGTTGATCTGCTGTACAGTACTACTATACAGCATGACGCAATGCAATGCTTTGTGAGGACGTGTGGTTAGTTACTAAGTTGGTTACTCTTATCCATCATCAAAATAATATCAGATTTGATTTGTAATTGATCGAAGCCCTTATCATATCCCATAACAACACGCGCTGTAGTTTCGATGGATGTCAAAGTCTATCCTTGTAAATAATTTTCGATATAATTACCTAACTGAAAGAAAAGCGTTTGTCAATAATGCCAACGACAGTTGCCATGCCATCCAGAAATTTGAACTCTGAGCTATTTATTTATAAACTTATATTTATAATTACAGTTTAAATGTAAACATTCTCTTAGATACAGTTTGTGTAGGACAAACAGTTCTCACCCTTAATTTAGCTTATATATGCCATATTATGCCTAAATATGAATATTTTAAGTAACAATGATATAACGCACATCGCTGCGCGCGCTCACTCAAAACAGCTGTTGTAGGTATCGGCTAGTGCCGCTCGTCATGTCTAATCAAGCCAGTTCAAGTATGTATAAGTACCTACTAGCTAGCTAGCAACTAGCCTTCTTAGTCCCTATTCTGATTGTGCGATAATATTTTGCTAACTATCTCTCTGATATGAAAAGTCGTATGTGAGTAAAGAGAGCGAAATAAATATCGCACGCGCCAGAATAAGTTCTCTGATAGATTCGGCGCAGCTCTGTAAAGTGGACCGTTCCCCGGGAATTAAACTTTTAAATGAATAAAGCAAACATTAAATGAACATATACTTTAACGGTAACACAAATAAAAAACCGGTCAAGTGCGAGTGGGACGCGCACGAAGGGTTCCGTGCCATTATTTATAAAAAAGGCAAAAAATAATGTCTGTTGTATGGGAAAAATTAAATATTAAAAATTTCAATTTTAAAATTTTAATATTAATTAGAAATGTTTCCCCCTTAAATATTTATTTTATTCTGTTTTTAGATTTGTTGTTATAGCGGCATCAGAAATACATCATCAGTGAACACTTCAACTGTCTAACTATCACGGTTCAAGAGATACAGCCTGGTGACAGACGGATAGACAGACAGACGGACAGCGGAAACTTAGTAATAGGCTCCCGTTTTACTCTGTGGGTTTGGAACCCGAAAAACCTTTGAATATTTAAAGATTGCCGTCAATAAATATGTTTTTACAACACAGTTCCGTCTTTTTAACTCGTTATTTATGAATGTTTGATGATGTGAACCACCAAATGTTGTTTGTAATGCTCTCTAATACAGTTTTCTGTACATTTTTGTAAATAAAGCGTTAAAGTTTGTGGGAGTTTCGGGAGGGTCAGTAAATAGAATTCTGTTTGTGTAATACTTGGACCGTGTTGAAGAGTTAAGGAAGTTAAGTTGTTTCTAACTGTCGGTGTGAGGGTTTCCATTGCGAGTAGACAATCTGCAGAATAATTACTTTCAGAACAGTAACTTATAAAAGGCAGACAGTTTTTAGCAACCCAGTAAAACATTAAGCTAATTGGTAATCCACAATCAATTATTCAATAAGAACATTGATGACATTTATTTGGTGACCACACCTTTGTAAATAAATATCATCTGGCAAAGTGTATGTATAGTATTACACCTCTGCCAACAGGTTCGGGGAAAAGGCGCGACGACAATTATGGATGTATTTGTATTTGGTAAAAAAGACTTTTCGCTAAGTTCAGGGATTTGACGTTAAATTATGTTAAACGACATCGTTAACGACAAACCACTGCGTCTAAGAACTTAAAGTGCAAAACTAGCAATACTTTTCTCTACATTAGAAAACTGCCCGCAGTAAAATAATAAATTAGGAATTAAAAAACCGATTTTCATCGACATCAATTTTCACCAACATAGCTAATTCCCCGCTAATTCACCTTTGAAACAAAACAAAATAAAATCAAAATCGGTTCATCCGTGCGGGAGCTACGATGATAAACAGAAACACACACACACACACACAAACACATAACAACTTATAACACCCCGTCGTTTTTGCGTCGGGGGTTAAAAATACCTCTACACATTTATAATATCTCATAGTTGAACCCCTGTCGGGATAAACTCTGCACTCACTCATCGCTGGACATACCAGTGTTAAACTATGTTAGAAGCTGTTTCTCTGTTAACTATAATACTCTGTGCAGGGTACGGACGCCCTTGCTTTGTTAACAAGTTAGAATGTATATCGGTTGGAGGGGAATAATGTGGAACGTTTTTATGTTGGCAAAACTTCCCGTGTTTGGATCTAAGCGAGTGGGAAAACTCTTCAGGAAATCTAAATTCGATCTTGCAACCGGAAGTTGTTGAAAACGTTGAATGATTCTATAGGCAAAACCTTGCGTTATTCCAAAGTAAACTGTATCCCCAGTACTTCAGTTCTTCAGTACCTATAATTGTTTTTTAGTCTGTATATGTGCCTAAATGTATTTCTCTCTGTTTCCTGCTATCTACATTTTCGGCTTTTCTCTATTAAGGCAGTGAATCCTCGCTCAGTTTTGTCGACCGAGCGGTCTTCTACGCTTCAGCTTCAACAAAAATGTTTTCGTATGTCCGAATTCTGTCTGAATGTTTGTCCGAATCTCTTTCTTCCTCTACAGGTCGCATTTCTCAAAAATCATATGTCTGCAATTTTAAAAAAAATCCAAAACTGACTGCACAAAAAAGTTCGCAAAATTTTCGAACCCGCTTACAAAATTTCAGTAGAATCGGTTGAGCAATGATATCTGTAGAGGAGGACAGACAGCGGCCGCAAGGTCTACAGCCCACAGAGCCACGAGTAAATTCCGCGTAAACTTATTAAAGTCTATCTACAATTTTTTTAATCTAAATAATCATTAACAAATTTTCTACGCTACTGAATATTAGCCGTCTTTATAGCACACTTTAGATTGTACCTAATTTGTATTTCTATCACGTAAAAACCCTCAATAGATTCTCACCGAATGTACCAAGCTAACTTACACAGTATGCAGTCATTAATCCCTAGCAAGATTAACTCCGTTTTACTCTGTGGGTTTGGAACCCGAAAAACCTTTGAATATTTAAAGATTGCCGTCAATAAATATGTTTTTACAACACAGTTCCGTCTTTTTAACTCGTTATTTATGAATGTTTGATGATGTGAACCACCAAATGTTGTTTGTAATGCTCTCTAATACAGTTTTCTGTACATTTTTGTAAATAAAGCGTTAAAGTTTGTGGGAGTTTCGGGAGGGTCAGTAAATAGAATTCTGTTTGTGTAATACTTGGACCGTGTTGAAGAGTTAAGGAAGTTAAGTTGTTTCTAACTGTCGGTGTGAGGGTTTCCATTGCGAGTAGACAATCTGCAGAATAATTACTTTCAGAACAGTAACTTATAAAAGGCAGACAGTTTTTAGCAACCCAGTAAAACATTAAGCTAATTGGTAATCCACAATCAATTATTCAATAAGAACATTGATGACATTTATTTGGTGACCACACCTTTGTAAATAAATATCATCTGGCAAAGTGTATGTATAGTATTACACCTCTGCCAACAGGTTCGGGGAAAAGGCGCGACGACAATTATGGATGTATTTGTATTTGGTAAAAAAGACTTTTCGCTAAGTTCAGGGATTTGACGTTAAATTATGTTAAACGACATCGTTAACGACAAACCACTGCGTCTAAGAACTTAAAGTGCAAAACTAGCAATACTTTTCTCTACATTAGAAAACTGCCCGCAGTAAAATAATAAATTAGGAATTAAAAAACCGATTTTCATCGACATCAATTTTCACCAACATAGCTAATTCCCCGCTAATTCACCTTTGAAACAAAACAAAATAAAATCAAAATCGGTTCATCCGTGCGGGAGCTACGATGATAAACAGAAACACACACACACACACAAACACATAACAACTTATAACACCCCGTCGTTTTTGCGTCGGGGGTTAAAAATACCTCTACACATTTATAATATCTCATAGTTGAACCCCTGTCGGGATAAACTCTGCACTCACTCATCGCTGGACATACCAGTGTTAAACTATGTTAGAAGCTGTTTCTCTGTTAACTATAATACTCTGTGCAGGGTACGGACGCCCTTGCTTTGTTAACAAGTTAGAATGTATATCGGTTGGAGGGGAATAATGTGGAACGTTTTTATGTTGGCAAAACTTCCCGTGTTTGGATCTAAGCGAGTGGGAAAACTCTTCAGGAAATCTAAATTCGATCTTGCAACCGGAAGTTGTTGAAAACGTTGAATGATTCTATAGGCAAAACCTTGCGTTATTCCAAAGTAAACTGTATCCCCAGTACTTCAGTTCTTCAGTACCTATAATTGTTTTTTAGTCTGTATATGTGCCTAAATGTATTTCTCTCTGTTTCCTGCTATCTACATTTTCGGCTTTTCTCTATTAAGGCAGTGAATCCTCGCTCAGTTTTGTCGACCGAGCGGTCTTCTACGCTTCAGCTTCAACAAAAATGTTTTCGTATGTCCGAATTCTGTCTGAATGTTTGTCCGAATCTCTTTCTTCCTCTACAGGTCGCATTTCTCAAAAATCATATGTCTGCAATTTTAAAAAAAATCCAAAACTGACTGCACAAAAAAGTTCGCAAAATTTTCGAACCCGCTTACAAAATTTCAGTAGAATCGGTTGAGCAATGATATCTGTAGAGGAGGACAGACAGCGGCCGCAAGGTCTACAGCCCACAGAGCCACGAGTAAATTCCGCGTAAACTTATTAAAGTCTATCTACAATTTTTTTAATCTAAATAATCATTAACAAATTTTCTATGCTACTGAATATTAGCCGTCTTTATAGCACACTTTAGATTGTACCTAATTTGTATTTCTATCACGTAAAAACCCTCAATAGATTCTCACCGAATGTACCAAGCTAACTTACACAGTATGCAGTCATTAATCCCTAGCAAGATTAACTAGAACTCTCGTTGAAAGTTCCGAAGTTCTCGCCTGAGTTCCGAATTCCGATAATGCCCTTAAAAAGTTAACACAAAGGCTTGCCAGGCTAATTACAGGCGACAATGTTCTGTCCGCAGCTTTGTTTGACCACAGAGAACGGTAGACTATGCTGGTTTGGGGAATTGTGTTAAAATAGTTGTTGTGCTGTGCTTGTGATCTGAAACCATAGTAATAATACAGTTAAAAATGAATGATTCTAGAGTTTCGTTCTGGTATGTCTGATCGAAGTTCCAGAGTCAAAAATTGTATCTAAACGAGGTATGTATTATGGTAAAAGTGTTGCGATAGCTTGCTTTCCCAATAATAATCTATTCGTACGAATATGAAAAAAATTAAAGTGACTCTAGCCTGTCTGTTTGTAGGCTTTTCACGGCTAAACGGCCGAGAACATCTTGATGAAACTTGACAATAAGTGACAGTTTAAAAACATTTTCTGAATAAACGCGAACGAAGTCGCGGGTAACAGCTAGTACGAGCATATATATGTACATAGATAAACGTAAATAATACAATTTTTGGACAGTAAAAGTTTTGTAAACAAATCACAAGTATTCTAATTTTGTCTCTTTTTAACCGATTTCAAAACTCCCTTCGAGTTGTCAATGCGGTTGTATTTTTTTAAAGTGTTTGTTACCACATAGCTCCGTTAATTATTATCGATTAAAAATTCTCTTCTTATTTGAAAGGATATATTTACATTTTGTAAAAAATGTAACAGATGACGAGAATTCTATTTTTTAAAGATACTAAACAATTAACATCAAATAAATAAAATAAGTTTTGAGTACTTTAACAGTTACCATTTTTGCAGATTTACCGTTTATCTGTTTCAAATATGTGTTTCTTTTACTATAATATTATGCATTTCTGTTGTAGTTTTGAGTAATTATCTTTTAAGTCGGTGCTACCACGGCTTGGGCAATAATCCGCCTACACGCGTGTGTGGGCGGGCGGTAATTGGTGATAGTCCTATACTAGCCAACAGTTACTACGGAGCCGTTACTAATTCTCTTGAAGTGTTTTGCCGGCGTGACCACATCGCTGGTTGTTGCACTTTACAACCTATACTTTTTGTTAACAACTTAATTAAACGTTATTCTTAAGTTATTGTCATAAGTAATGTAAAAAAAAACAAAGCTAAACAATTTAAAAAGCATAGCATGAAAAATCGACTTTCCGTCATCCATGTAAACAATTTTTAGACTTTTGTTGATATTTTAAAAAACTGCTTGACCGATTTCGACAAAATTTAAATTTTATTTATTTAGGTAGAAATACCAACAGTTTACACTTTAGACATTAAAAATGAAAACACTAAATAACAGAGTTCTGAAATGAAAACCTATTATAGGTATTTACAACATTATTTTTCTAATACTTTAACTAATTAATTTACATGTTCACAATAATTATTTTTTTTCATCTAATTACGTATTACAATTTCTACATTTATTTGCTAAAGCTATTGTAAGAATAATTAAATGAGGCCACTTCAAAAGTATGACCTAACAAAAAAAAGAATCATTAAAAATCATGTAGTCGAATTGAGAATCTCCCCTTTTTTAAGTCGGTCAAAACCCACTTTCCGTCATCCAAATGGAATTTAGAAACTGTAAATATTGGTTTCAGTGAAAACAAATAAACAAATTTTCGTACTTTATAATATGTGATCTAAATTACAAGGGTGTCTATGCACAATTTGAACACCATCGAAATGAAAAAAAGTTTCGGCTAAGATAACGCACTAGGCATGTACTATCACGAAATCAAGTATATTGTTTACGCCTAGTTTGATCTGAAGAGTTATGATAATCAGGTGCAAAAAATATAGCTGTTATATAAAAAACAACCCAAAAAACTTTTCCGGAGTGACTAGATTTTTGAAAATCATAACGATTTTGAAAAAAAAAGTTTGTTCTTGAAAATTGTTTGAGCGTGGTTCTCTTAATTTTCAATAATTACGATTTTTTTTTTATTTTGTATTAAATAGTCTTATTTGTGTTTTATTACGATGAATACCAATAACACGGCAAGAAAATGTAATTCTAGGCGTCGATCTCATTTTTTCATCAAACATAAATACGATTTTCAACTTCATATGAAGTGGCTTAAGTAAACGTGTGTGCGTGTGTAAAATTGTAGTAAGACTGCGCCTAAACCGAGAGTAATCTTAACCTCACCCATTGAATACTTCCCACAGAATATCTTCACACAAAGGAATAGGAAAACATCTTTTTTCGTAAAGCATCTCTTTTTATTACATCTTGTAGAAATAAGCCTTTTTTAAACCTTACCATTTTTCCATTGATGTATGGGGGTCGCAGGTGCCGATTTTCAGAAATTTGCCCACTAAAATGTAAGTCTTAGCACCGTGAAAGAAGGTTGGGATTGGTTTGTCGGGATCGTTGAGAATGATAAAGTAAAAAACAGTTTGTATCGATGATTGTATGGACATGAATAAGTTAGCAGTGTTGAGCTTTGTTTTAGGAGACCGACGGCTGGTGGAGATATTTGGAAGGGAAACTGAGGAAATGTTGTGGTTTACGAAGTTTGAATTAGTAATGTCATGTGAGTGGTAGTTATTAACGATGGGTTATTCCTTATTCTTCGTCTTCGTCAGACATTCTCTTTAAAAAAAAACTCAACTCGTCCTAAATCTGTATTGTTAATCCGTCCGACTCAATTATTTCAACTGCGATGTGTCCACAAATGACACCTTAACAGCATTTAATTAAAAATGTTACTTAATAAAATAAGATAATAAATGAAAATCTACCTGTAGTTTGCTATTTAGTTCAAATAATGTGAAATAAATAATGCTAAAATTTCGCTCAAAACAAACAATAGTAAGCGAAAACCGCTCCGGAACATAAAAGTGTACAATTCTGATTATACTGGGTTGGGTACTACCTTTGTCAAGATGTACAATCGCCAAAATATGTCTTAAATCAGTAAAATCACACACACACACACACACAGACCACCGTCTTATACAAACGAACATCAACGAAGAGGAACGCAAAGCACAAGAGCTGGTAGAAAAGAATTCAATTACCAGGTAGGTAAAGGTATAGAGGTGCGAACACGCGATGGTTCCGTAGCTAATTCCTTCTAACACGCCACTATAGTGAAGCTATTAGCGAATACCAGTGGCTGCTCACTTGAAATGTTACGAAGGAACTATTTGCTAGCAGTAACTAGTATTTCGTAGAACTTGCTGTAAATGTAACGTTTAATTAAAGAGAGCGATCTACGTGAAAGGTAAAACGAAGAAGCTTCGAAATACTTGGAATGCTAAATGGTTTTTCATTTTAGAGTTTTGTCCAAACTTTTAGTTGTTGGCTTTAAAATTGACAGTGGAAATGAGGGTCATGTAAGTTTAAACTCGAAGTAAATACAAATCTTTTTTATTTAAATTAAGTTAGGATATAAAAAGGCATAAGAACAAGTTTAGTGCATATTCAAAACAATCCTAATTCTAACTCATATTTAGTAGTGACTCCGTGAACTGTAGACCTCGCGGCCGACGTCTGCCTTCATCTACAGGTCGCATTCCTCAACTGAACTTTAAGGTGAAACCGCGGGGTGCAACTAGTACTCTATAAGATACCGTAAAGAATCTAAACAAATATACATTTTGAAAAAAATATGAGTAAATTAGATTTCACAAAGAGAAAACTTGAAAAGAAAAAAACTAACATGGTTCAGTAATTATGGGTTATGTGAAAATGTTTTAGTCAAACCAAACAAGTTGTTTCTTGTTATGATTCATCGGATTTTTCCCTACAAGCGTTCGCAGAGTGATTCACAACTCCTATGATACGACCATAATTATTTCCAAAGCCAAACCATTGTCCAGGCTTGTAGGCATAACGGCGCGACGCGTGGGCTTAATATTTGTCTACCAGCTGATGACAAACGCAACCTTCGGTCAATATGGAGAGGATTTAACGGATTCTGGAAGTCAATATTTATATTTTTTCTTGGTTTCGCTATTGTTAAATTTACGATTTCGACGTAGGAGTACTTTTAGAAGTCAAGTCAAAGCACAGAATAAATAATAGTAACTACGTAATCAAAGTTAAAATATAGAACATTTTGTGTTGGCGTTGATTCTATAGCATTCTCTGAACAAACTAAATTGAACATCTCTTGAGTCATTGGCTTATATTTCTTACCTAATAAATATTGAGAGAAAACGCTCATTCATTGTAGTTCCAGGAATATCAAATTAGTTTGGAAAATGTATTGTTGTGCGTTTTCTCGCAAATCCTCTTTTATTTCATTCGGCAGCTCGTAGGTTGATCAACAGTTTGTTTTTTCTTTTTAACCATTCAGCCCTACTCAGAACGCTAAATTGTTAAATCTAACTAAGCTGAAATAAACCTGACTTTTTAGTACTGCGTATTAGACAATAATAAATCTAATTTGGATTTAGCTATTAAGCGTTTTGGATAGGGCCCATTTTAAATTTTCACGAGAAAATTATGCGCATGAATTTTGAGTTATCTTTTTCGTTTAATGTTATTGTACCCTCAAATGCCGACTCATTTCCAACGATTCTCCGCTGCAATCTTACACAAACATCAAATCTTTTGTCGCCAATGTCCGCTCCCCTCGTATCAGCTCCCCCAGATAGAACTTTGCCCATAAACGGTTCTTTTCTCTACAAACTTTATTATACTCCAACTGTATTCTTTACTCTCAACTGCCTTTCATTAGCCATTCAAATTGTTCGCTGCATAAATAATGGCTCATTATTTTGCTCGCGATGCTCTTTTGTTTTCATCCTGATAACGAAGTTGATGAAGTTTCGGAATAGTTGAAATGTTGCCGTTTTCTTTGTTCCGGAAAGTTAACGATAATATGGATCGCAGCTTTAATGAACTGCCAACTTTAAAAAATATTACAAACATTTACAGACTTTAAAATACAACAGTAATCTACGGCTTGTTTATATTTGGCTTGTTGGCCCGGGAGAAGCCAACGCACGATGCTGAGGGTCGCGTGTGTTCCTCTGGAGATCCCGGAGCCCTTCATTAGGCGTCAAGGCGAGCTCGCGGAGAGATTTTAATACACACATTTATATATACAAGTTATATAACATTAAAATTGCGATCCATGGTAACCGGGTATCCTTCGAAGATTTCCCCCCAAAAAAGGAATGCTTGATCTGGGAAAATAGAATATAATTATGCAGACGCGGTTGCAGCATTTGCTAATTTTCAAATTTCTGGTCGTCCACGTCTAGTAGTTATTTTAAAAGATCAATTGAAGTAGAAGAAGCTTGAACTAGAGATGAACCTATAGCACCAACCCCAGTGCATGCTTGGGCTGGTTCCAAACCGACGCTTGATTTGATCCCTCGTCAGTATCGTATAAGTTTATAGGCAGTAAAGTTTGATACGAGTGCATCGGGGTGTTGATGACGTTTATTATTATTAGTTGAGTGATAAAATGTTTTACTGCGTTACGTAGAATTTGAGGGTGAAGGGCAGCAAGATAGTTTTGACTATGCGTTAAGATATTATGAGTTTGTTCTCACACGTCATTTTGTGACGCTGGAAAGTAACGATATCTATAATTGTTTCAGTAGCCAATGTTTTAGGATTTGTTTTGGTATTATAATATTAGTTAATTAGGTTATGCCCAGAGTACTCCTAGAAAGGGTTTCAAAATGCTTCACAGAAAAATATCTAATGATAATGTTGGTTTCAATTATTGACTAAGTCAAAATATTTTATTTTATATTATTGGCGTCTTTATTTACTTCCTTAGTTTAATACTTTAAGTTACTTAATGAAGCTTTAGTTTCAATTTATTTAGGTAGCTGAACTTAAATTTAGGCTATAACAATTGCTTGTAAAAAAAACTTTAAATTGTCTCTTAATATTTAGTCAGTGGGTACATATACATAACTTATGTCAGTTTTACTAATGACTTACTTAACCTAATACTTTTAACAGCTAAATTTCAATTTCCACACTAATAATAAGTGATATCCAGTCTTATTAAGAAAGCCACAGATATCACTTTATAGAGCGGGCTTATCGCTATAAAAACCTGGCACCGACTTTAATCAACTCCAGCGCTCCGGTTTTATTTCTCACTCAAATTATAAAAGTGTTAAATATCTAAAGCATGATTAGATCGCGTTCGAGCGGATCTAATAAACGTGAAATATAAGTATTATGACTTTAATGTAAGAAATACTCTTGTTAATTTGAATAAATATCTTACTCGAGGAAATAACGATGTTAAACAGTTCGTTTTAATACAGAAATTGGATACGTTATGTTACTTCAAATACAGTTAAGTTACAATTTATTTGACAGTAAGGGACTGTTGACATGGTTTTCCTTAGTAAGGATCTCTAATTGGACAAGAACAGGAATCTTGTACGATTTGCGGTTTACGTTGAAATTAATTAAAATTTTGATCCTAACTAGGTCGGTACTAATTGCATGAGCAATAATAATTAGTTTTACGATGCTTTCCAATTCGTTATTACTAACAACATGGTTGCGATCTGATTTAATCTTTATTAGGATGACAATTAGCTCATGCGGTTTCAGTCTTATATGTGTTAATTAAAGTTGTGATTGTCGGTGTAATAAGAAACTTATGGCTGATATACACATCAACAAGTTAACTTGCCGTTTGGTTGTCCTGCGCGTCCAAATGTATAAACGTCGCGTCCAAAAGCGCGTAATTACTAAACTCGCTAGAACGGCAAGCTAACCTGCTGCTTTACTGGGTAAAAAATATATAAAATAAATAAATACTCGGGACATTGTTACACGGTCGCCTGACCCCTAACTAGATAGATAGATAGATAAACTCTTTATTGTGTTACACGACTCCGCAGGAGCGTGTCCGACGGCTCCGTGCAACGGGCTAGCTCTGGCGGTAGTGGGTTCGTTTTACACTGGTCGTTCAAGTAAGGAAGTACACCTACCGGCGACCTGGAGTCAAACCTGAAGAGGGCTTCTCTGTTACGACATTGTCCGCAATGGAGACAAGTGCGCCACAACTAGGACATCGATGAGACTGGCAAAATTCTAGTTCTAGTTCTAGATTAAAACTAAGCGGCGATCACCTGTAAAAGAACAAGTGACGTTGTAATTCTGATTCTAGCTTTCTGTAGCAGCGATATGGAAAAGAAACGGATAAATACCATTGTGGAATCGCCGCTATTAGAGGTGCGGGGCTGGGAGGTTACCGCGGTGCGGTGACACGCCTTTCCACCGACATCGTGGTCTGGGGGCCATGTGGTCGACAACTCAGCGACTCCTGCTAGGACAATCCGTTTCGTGAGCAACGTGACACAGGCCCGTACGGCCAAAATATAGCGAAACAGAGCGAACACTTACGACTTTTCTGCGATAAAAATTCTTATTTCGAAATTCTTTCTGCGACTGGATTCTCAGTATTCTGATTCTGAATGACAGGTCTAGTGAGGAGGCAGGAGGCGGAGATCCTCTCTTTTTGACAGTCGATTCTAGTGATGCGAGCAAAGAAAACGACTAATCGATTGATTATTGACCGACATTCTCGTTGATCCCAATCGGATGTCAATGTCAGTGACGCGTGAAGTGTCACCGTCAACACAAATATCAAATCGAACGTAAACAAACAAAGGAAGACTAAATTCCTGGATAAATTGGAAGAAAAATAAAGGAACAAGGCTACTATTAACTAATATACGACGGCGAATACCTAACGTGAGTCTCGACGGCGGATCCCAGTACTACAGAAGCGATGTTCTTGAACTTTAAACGACCAAGCGGACTTGTGTTTCTGAAAAGTTTCTACTCTCTTTTACAAGGTTCTGATGTCTACGATCGCTGCCAGGACTGAAAAAGACGCAGCCTCCAACGATCTAAAGGATTCAATGATACATGGAAACGAAATTAACATGGTGCGGAATGTTCCTGCAACAATTGTTCACACCACAGATAACAAAACAACAAGAGAAAAATAATGATAAAACTTATTAAATAGTGTAACAACTGGCGGCCTTATCACTAAAAGCGATCTCTTCCAGGCAACTAAGCAAAGCTATGGCTGCCAGAGACTGGTAAATGTACATACATAGTTATACTTTTAAATACATACTTAAATAGATATTAACACCCAGACATCGAATAAATACTAATGTTCATCACTTCGTGTTTGTGATGTGATGTTTGCCCTAGGTGGGAATTGAACCGACGCCCTCAAGCTCAGAAAGCAGGTTCACTGCCAACTGAACCACAGAGGCAATCAAAGCAAATCAAGTTAAGTAACAAGTTTATGTCATAAGAACTTAGCTCGACCGCTAATAAAACAAGCACAAAGGCTGTGTGTAGCAGTAGCTTCAACAACAGTTACTATGGATTCACATTCCGGAAGAAATAGTCATCCATCGTATTCTCGCTCAGTGCACCTCTTCCGATAGTCGGCGTTGTTAGGTTGCCTATTCCGGAACCTTCCATTGTTGCATTTGTATCGAATTGAGATCGAGGCGGCTTCGAAATTTATGTTCGATAAACCAGCGACCGTATCTCCGAGGCTCGCGACAAAGCGACTCGGTTTGAGTTTTATTGCGTTGAGATTCAGTTTGTCACAACTTTTGGGTGTGATTGTGATGTGAAAGTTTTTCCACGGCAAGTAAAAGTTATTGTCTAGCAGAAAATATAGTTCTCTTAATATATTTATGTGGTCTAGAGTTTAAATATTTGTTTGAGTCCAGAGACAATCGTTGATATTGAAAAACTTTTTTGCATTCACTGCTCGAGTCAAATCTTCCATTATTCAATTTTAATAGTTTGTTATGGTACTTTAACAAGCAATACACGTTATCATAAGGTCCTATATAACACTTCAAGCAATTAAATAATCGAACTGAAATCAAGTTCAAATTTAGTAATAAGAACATGAGTAATCCTTACAGTTACGAAATATTTGAGACAAATGATTTTTCGTTTGCGTTTGGGTATTTTTTTTAATTAAATACACCAAATAATGGTAAAAACCCTACAAAATACATTATTGTCGAAGTCACTAAAGAAAATTAAGACATTCATACAGACATCTTTAAATACATACATACCGTCACGCCTTTACCCCGAAGGGGCCGGCTGAGGTGTAATACAATACCCACACTTCTCCGGAATATATTCAGTTCCATATGTGACAGAGGGCGACCGGGCTCCAGTCATGTAGCAGATAACACTAAATACGCACATATGTTCACACAATGAACATATTGGAGCGTGCCGTCGGCTGGGTTTGAACACGCTCCCTCTGGCTTAGGAGGCAGGCCTTCTCCAACTAGGCTATAAATAAGACATAAGTACACCAAATATTAAGCAAGTAGTACCTAAAACCCTTGGGGTCTACAATTTGCTGGGACTAAACTTTGACATTGATGCCTCTTACCACGGGTCAAGCTTCCCGCAGAGAACCTATCTCCACCCTTCCTAGGATTGATATCATACCTAATTAATACAAGACAGTACATACACACAAGTGGCGCTAAAGAAGCGCCTTTTCAAAGCACTGTTGGCGCACCGCCAGATCTGGCTAGGCTGGTTTATGAATAGCTCTGTTAAAGCAGTATTTATTTATTTATATTATGTAAAGACCATTCACTATAAGACAGAATTTAAAATTAACTGCCATAAAAGACGTCATTGCAGATTGTATCGTCATCCCATCAAATAAACCCGTGTTACATGAGCCATCGCTCGTCGCCGATCGATCGCTCCGCAATCGCGAGCCGTCCCCAGGGCGCGATCCTTCTGTACTCGATACTTTCGATACTACTCACGATACTTCCTGTATAAAATACCAGGGGTCTTATTCGCGCGTTTTACGATTGGTTGTGTTATTACTCATAATTTGTGTTGTGTATGTATGTGTATGTTGTGTGAATCTTGCTATCATAGAGATCATGTTATTTATTTTGGTTTGTAGATAAAACCGCCAATAAAAGTGCTGCTTAATGTGTTTGTTGTTGCCAGGCTCAATACATAATTATTTTTTGTCCTCAACAACATTTTATAATAACAGCACGCCGAGCAAATTATTCATCTCGTTTAAATAAAATAAATATCTATTACTAGCTCTACCCCGTGGTGTAATCCACGGCAAAAAAATAATGTGTCTTTTTCTGTACCCTGACAACATATATGCAAAATTTCATGATAATCGGAAGAGAAGTTAAGTCGTGAAAGCATAACAAACAAACTCACTTTCGCATTCATAATATTAGTAAATATAGTTAGTATAGGATTAAACGTGTAATTAACTAAGATTTAGTGACCTAAAGTTTCTTATATTGACAATCTTGCAACGAATTCCCAACTAATAGTACAAATATTTTGTAAATATTGAAAAAATAATCTTTTAAGGTAAATCAAACTGATTTCCCGTCATCCAAATTGGATTTTGTAAGAAATGGGACTAATCTGTTTATCAATAACAGAGTTAGGTATATTATAGGTACTGTAACAAACAGTACAATACAATAGAACAGATAACCTCCTTTCTTATCAAGTCGGTTTAAAATTCAACGAGTTTAGAGCTTCAACCCTTATAACAAGCAATATCGTCCTTTTTCTAATTCTAACAGAAATATCTAACAGTATGAGAATAACCCCCCAGCTGCGATACTTTCTTATAGCAGTTGCGATACTTTCGGACGTGACGTCGTACGCCGGATTTATAAGGAGGCTCATAATCCGAGATCGATGTAATTTATTGAGGACATCGCGGGAGAGAAGGAACTTGCGCGATTCTTTCCACCCTTGAGAATGGGGACTGGGGATGTGAAAGTTTCTTTGCAAGACTTGCGATGGAAACAAAGGATAATATTATTGAATTCGAACAGACAAACTTAAAAGAAACTTAGAGATAGCGAAATAAAGACTAACAGGTGAAGTTTTTAAGGGATCTTAAGCTTGACTAAGGTTAATATCAACAACATAATAATATCATCAACTTTATTTGTTTCTATTTCACTTGCTTCTTCCTTTTTAAATACTAGACAAAGACCAGGGAAGTACTCAGTGGACTTACTACGAGTTTTGTTAGTTATTGAAAACTTTTTTCGTTTTCATTGGCTCCCTAAGTTTAACCTAGTTAAAATGTATGGATCACTCCATACATTTTAACTAGTAAAAAAATAAATAAATAAAAAATAAAAATAATTTTAACTAGTTAAAATGTATGGATCACTCCATACATTTTAACTAGTAACGAAACCGAAAAAAGTTTTCGTAATTATCAAAACTCATAGTAAGCACCCAGTAATGTTTTAAAAAAAACCTAATGAACTTAAATCGCAACACACCTCCGACGTCAACCAGCCAGCAATCTCCAATTTGGAACTGTTATTCCAAACTCCATTATATCTTCAATACCTTGCAAACTAGTACCTACACACACCCTATTACGTAAGAAGCCAATTCATTGACCCGAGCCCCCATTAGGCCGTATACGACAACATTTGGTAAATTACAATGCGCCACCCTCCGAGGGTTGGTAATTAGCACTGCTTTACTTCGAACGGAAATCGTTAAAATATCCGCTCGTCAGTTTCCTGATTTGCGTGGGGTGAGACTTGTGGGCTAATAGGCGCCGTGGGAACACCGCGCTGGGACGTGGACAATTTGGTTCATTTGCTCCTGATTTTATTAAAATTTGTAAAGTTGGTTTAAATTCATTTTTAAACAAGATATCTGCACACATTCTCCGAACGGGCTGGCAGAGGTGCATTACAACACCCACACTTTTCCGGATAGTATTCAGTCCCAAATGTGCCAGGGAGTGAGCATCACATAAATTGGTTATCACATAGACAAAATATATCAAAACACTTAATCACTTTTAGTAAATAACATTGAATGGTTGGTTTTTGGTTTTTAAAGGATTTTGGTTTCAAGATCAATAATTAATTAATCAACAAATCAATATTCATAATTACCTACTTTTATCCTTTTTACTGATTATATTATCGAAAGTAACTCTGTCTGTCTGTTTGTAGGCTTTTCACAGCTAAACGGCTGGACGTATCTTGGTGAAATTTGATAAATAGTTGCAGTTTGTCAGGTAGGTTTTTTAAATACTTTTTTCTGAATAAATAAATCTTTTTGTCATGAAATTCTGTAAATTAATAAAAAATAAGGCGCCGCTTACGAAATGCGTCAGACAATATCACAGAATAGTACGTAGTTGGTCATAAAATAACAATTGACAACTAACATTAAAACTCCGCTCAAAACCAGACAGTATTTTTTTTTATGTGGATTCTGATCTCTTTGGTAACGGATTCTTATTAATAGTTTGATAATCAGTTACAGACTATCAGGAGGAGGGTTTATGGATACTATTTTCTAAGTAAACGCGAACGAAGTCGCGGGCAACAGCTAGTTGTTTATAAATATAACACAATATGTTCATTAAATACTACAATTCGATTTGAAATGAACATAAATTTTCTCCAAACTAATGTTCACTGCTATAATGAATACCCCACAATTCAAGTACGTGTTCACATAAACATAGGAATAGCTACAAACTTCGAACAGACGCACTAACTGCTACTTTAACTGTGTCAACAGTAACCGAAGGGAATAAAACAACCAATATGAGCGCGTAAACCACTAATGTTTATAGGAACAATAAACGTCAATCTTGCGTAGTGCTGGAAAAGACTTGTTTTGAACTGAGGATACGGGTTCGATTTCTAGTAAAGACAGTAGCTAGATAAAACCAAACCTAAAATAAATTAGCTGAAGTTTCATAACCATTGAGATTTAAACATCCAAATTATATAAAGCCAGCCTTACCTTAACAAAAATACTATTCGTTTTAAAAGTCTGTTTGCTAAAACATTATTTTCAGTTTCTATTGAATTGAAACTAAACTTAAGCGTACTTCCATTAAACAAAGAATCATTCTTCACGGAACAGCAACTCCACCGCTATCCAAACAGACCCAACCAAAGTTAAATCGAGACTGACAGCAGACCACGACCGCACTAGCTCGTGATTGAAAATTCCCCCGAACTTGCCACCGCTAGCTGACAATAAAATCGTTGTAACCCTTCGCCGCTATCAATCCTGTAATGCAGTTAACGTCAATACTACTTGACGGCATCTTGACGGCAGCTTGCAGCGTGGCGTGATCGTGTATTTCTAGCTTAAAGCTGTTAAAGTTGGTTTTATAGCTTGCGGTGCAGTAGGCGTTAACTGTGAGAAATGATGCATTGTCAGTCCAGTAAACTCAAGTATTTATGCGGTGTGGCAGCATAATTGTCGAAAGTCGATTTTTTTAATTGAAAGAAAAAAGAAATTAGTTCTATCCATTTACTGCAACAAAATACCATTTTGAACATCAATATAAAATTAACCAATAAAGTGTTAGCAGAAAAATATTAGATTAGGTTTTGTACATTTTTAAAGTTATTTTTAGTTTATTATAGTTTTCTTACCTACCTTTTAAGTTAGTTTTTAAATTATCACAATATAAGAATACTTCTAAGTAAATTCTCATGTTGGTCATGGCAAATAAATAATTCTAACAAACACTTATCTTTAATTCCCTACAAAGTCATTTTATCAACGGTCAACGGTATTTTATTTGTAGGTACGTAGGTTGGGAGAAAAAAATAGGGCTCACACAAGTTAGGGCTTAATGAATGGTAACTGCATTCAAGATAATTCTATAAATATAATGGCGCCGGCACCCCCTGACGGACGGACGGACAGTAATTCCCAGCCGTCATATAACGTTCATAACAGCGTCCGGAAGGATTTTAAAGCGCGCAGGAAATATACCATTTCAGTGCATTTTACGACTGTTCAGTTATAAAGAGCTGTAAAAGTAATTTATGGAAATGAGATAGAAAGCGACGAAATTAACATGTTAAGTCTTTTATGAAGCTATCATGTAAAGTTATTTTAAACAGAGCCTAACCATTACACACAAAGTGACATTTCAAATTATTTTCTGTTCACTTTAATATTGTGATGCGACGTTGAGACAAAATCTCAGCTTAACTATTAGTTATTGATGGCGTACGGATCCCTTCGCAAACTATACAATAAAAAACCTAATGTCCGTTTAAATCCTTTCCCGTTATGAGCAGGTCGTTAATATAAACGTGCGTCTCACAATGGGCCCCGGGGCATGTGTTATTGTCCATTACATATAAAATACTATTGGAAAACGATTTGGAGTCCAGACGAATCCCAACAAAGGCTCTCCGAAGGCTCCCACTGAGGAGCGAATAAAACAAACGAAAAGTTTTTATAACACTCCAATTGCCGTTATCCGGACGTACACTCCACGAGTCAAGTCTTTCGGGATATTATTTTGCAAAGTTTCAACTATCTGGTTTAGGGCTCGCGGCGAATTGAAACGGGGCCGTTGACTTTTCAATGTTATTGGTTTATCTAGGATTAGATAAATCAAGTTTTAAATTGGATTTAGATAGCGCTTTTTGCCTTTTAATGTTTCGTAATTTCTTTAAGCGTTGTAGTTTATTTAAATGTATTGTAAAAGTGACTTTTAAATCATTGTATTTTCTTTTCAGGTAAGTCCGAGATTTGATTCAAAAACGTCGAATAAAGTTAAAGCAGTTTTATGTAAGTTGTAGCAACTATCTTAACTTCATATTCAATCCAACTTAACATTTCAGTAGCCTGTAATTTCTTAAATTTTAAGAACTGAACTGTACTTTTGTGTACCCTAGTGTTTAAACTTTTCTCTTTGATTATACGGGGAGAAGCAAAATATAGCGTAAAATTTCGGTCACGCACGGTGCGGCGGCGGCCCTCTCGGGACCGGTGCAGCCTGTCTGATGTGCTCTCGTGTTTTGGCTTCATGCTTTTGCTCATTTCAAACACATAATATAAACACTAACGTGAAATTGTATGCCTCATCTAGCTAGTAATAATAGTAAAGTTTTGTTGTAATTACTTGTAAAATAATACATACCAACATTATAAAATCGATAGTAATCGATAGTATCTGTCTTTCTGTCTGTAGGCTTTTCACGGCTTAACAGCTGAACAGGTCTAGATTAAATTTGATAATATTACAGTATATAACGAGGAAGGTTTTTGGATACTATATACTGAATAAACGTGAACGAAGTCTCGGGTAACAGCAAGTAACAAATAAAAGTACAATACTGTAGGCATAGTCGTAAAACTAATGTGAATATTGAAACTTCCTCAATTATAGCTATTCTTTTAGATGTGCAAAAATAACAAGTAGATAGTGTTTACGATATGCAGAAAGCAGTGAGTGAATTCAAAATACTCTCAATTTACTCCACTTTGTTAGCTCTAAGCAAGACTTACTCGTAAATTATGCCAACAAACCAAAGTAAATTACGTTGTCACGAAGGCAACCTTATAATATAAACTAATTTAGTCTAACCTTTGATGTTGGAGCACAATGAGCTGTAATTCTGTGAAAATAGAAATGTCATTGTTAAAATTCTGTTGAAGATAACATCAAGCATTTACATTTAAAAGTCGCAGTGGATAGTTAGTATAGCCCAACTCTTAGTAGATGGGATCTAGTCATCTGGCACAGTTCAAGCTTTAATGTCTAGAACTGCTTTTTGCATTCTTATCTGTCATTGTTTTAACGTGGCGTCGAGACGAAGTTATTTAGAGCATCCGAGTGCTATATCAGGATCGTGCGTTACTTCAATCACTTATTTTCATGCACGAAAAAAGATCAAAGCTTTATAGAATAAAGAAAAATAATATTCTTGTTGTAAAAATATTTATTGGATTTTAACTTTACTTGTAATTTATTTTAGCTCGTAATGCTTTTGTTGATAATTAAAATTACTAAACGGTCACTTCTTCAGATCTCGTCATTTTATGCTCGTAATTTCAAATGCAATCTTTATCCTGTATTATGCGCATGAAACATTCAACAGTGACGCCCGTCATATTACTCGTTTAAAAAACAACCGGTTGAAAGAAAGCCCTCAGCTCAACGAAGCTTGTAATTTTATGAGGGCGATACCTCAGCAGCAAGACTAATGAATTTTACATTAGTTCCGCTTCATTCGAGGTGGAAACGTCTTTTCATAACCGAATCTTGACTCGTTGCCGACTTGCTCGCGACACGTTCGAGTATCTTAATCCTTTTGTTTTGAAGTCAACAATGACATTGGCATTGAAATGAAGAATTTAACTGTTGCGAGACTCGTATTACTTGTTGCTTTCATGCTGTAACAGACCTTGTGAATATTGACATGCATACATTTGTACGTATTGTTTTCAAAAATATATACACATAGAGAAAAGTGGAATTTTCATCCTTATATTTATTTACGTATGCACGAAGACAGTATAAACACGCCAGCACTTTCCAAATTTATTCGTACATCGTACTGCAACACACACCTGCTCCTGTATTTTCGTCCAGTTTTTACAGAAGCAAGCCCCTTCTCTCTGCGAAAGGGCGATGAACGACTTCTGCGCCGCTCTGTAATTTAACACCAGTAGATATGGACTCTCCTAACATGTAATTTTGAAATCTGCAAGTAGAAGTTAGTAGCAAAGAGCTATCTCTTTTAATGCTAACATAGATAAAGTGAGAAAAAAAATAGTTAAAGACTTATTTAACTTTTACCAGTTGTATAGCCTTTTCTTCAAATAATAATTCTACTGTTAGCTTCATTATGTCAGATATTTTGAAGTCGTTTATGACGAGCGTTTTTATTACAAACCACATTTACATGGACATCCACGTCTAGTCTTACGCCTTGTAATACGTGTTAATGTCTGTACGTGCAGATATTTACGTCTTTTTTTTTTGAACTGGGATCTTTATAGCATGTTTATTGTGAATAAAATGCATGTTGCCTCCAGGCTGTTTTATCACAAAAGTAATTCGATTCTCTGCTAGTTTAATACAATCTTTGTCAAAGCATAATAAAAAAAGAATATTAAAATGCAAAGAGTATAATCATTGAAACGTGCACAGCCACACTAATGCGGTGCCGATGTCTAATGAAAATCACATTTACATCTATATTGCCTCCACAATGAGCCAGAGCGTAGAAATTAGATGTTTCGCTTCGTCATTTGTATGGAAATCAGAAGTCATGAAACTATTTGATTAGTTCCATCTCTCAACTGGAGCTTTGTTATTTTACGAAATTCAATTCCCACGAACACTTCGAAGTCTTTCTATAAACGTAAATCATTCCTAATTTATATCACCTCGATTACTGAATCATCCCACACCTTGCACTCAATAACAACACTAATGTTCACTTTAGTGAACAATAAAACCAAATTGACAACTCCGGATTTAACGTTTATTACTCCGTAAAGGGATACTTTAAATTTGAAATATTGTGATATAAAAATGTTGACCAGAAGTCGCCCACTGAGTTTTATGTTATTGTATTTCGCAATTTTTGCCATCAAAGACGATATAAATGGATCGGAAATTGGGACGAACGAATAAATTTCGATCGGTAAATTTGCCTTTATCAAAGCTTACGACATTGCTCTGATCGTTTAGCGTCTTTAGTAAAAGACAATTTTGTCTCAAACAACAATTTTTTTTTTGTCAACTTAAATAAAGAAAACATTCAAAATTGCCAATAACTTAATATTTTTAAAGCTTAAGTTATTCTCTTTGAGTAGATCATCAAAGTAAAGACTTTGTGGTCGCGTAAGGTGTATTCTGCGGTGAGGCTCACTCTACCGTAACCGCAATTTTGACGTTACTTAACGCACGATTCGTGAGAATCTAAAGCTGTTCCAGTAATGACGCCTCAGTAATTATCTGTAGGCTTTTGAGGCTTTTGTGGTTTACTTGGTTAAATCATGAGAAACATTACCCTTGTAGGTATAAGATATAGGGGTTTTATTTACAAAATATCAATATTTTTTTCTCATTCAATCTTATTTTACGTATTTCCGTTTCCATGGGCAGCTCCCTTTGGGTCATAAGCTTCTTTTATCACATAATTACCATCCGTATGAAAAGCCACTGTGATAACATCTCCCCCAGTATTTAGAAACACGTTCTTTTATGCAACAAAAACTGTGAGTCGGCGAAAGGACGTCAATGCGCCCTACACTTGCTTTTTGTAAAGAATCTGAAATTACATACGTCAACACATTCAATGGGGCGTTTAAAAGCATTCCTGTAAGCACCCCATGTGTCGAAGGCAAGCAAGATGTTGGCTATTTCTGTGCAGTTTTAGTCATTTATCTAGAAGATCTCTGTTTAATCTAGAGTCAACCTTACCGACTTGTGTCTAAGTTTAAACTCAAATGTGGCGATAACAGACAGGAGGTAAATCGTATGTGTGTTTGAGCGTGCACACCTTTCCAGATGGGGTCTAATGTGCCAATGCTGGTCGTTGGGAAAAAACACCAGCTTGCGCTTTGTGATCCGCGCACTTAAGTGCCTACAAAAAGTAAGGGCAAAAAGCTTGTCGAGATCATTAACATTTTGGGAGATCGTGTGCGATATGGGAAGTGGGAAGTGAAAAGGTTCTTTCTTCTTTGGTGGCCTTTTTCTTTTAAATTTAATTTTTTATTCTGCTAATAACTATGGGTACTTACCAACTACATTCAACTTTTGACATTAAAAACTATTGTTTTTAATTTATTTATTTATTCATAATCAGATGCTTTTTCTATTCACTCAAATCAGTTTTAAAACTAAATAGTAACACATTTAAAAAAAAATTATTCCAAAAAATATAAAGAAAGTCATTGTAACTATCTGTACATCTATATATATAAGGTTATCTCTACGATTGGATCAAAACAACAAAATGGCTAATACACGCTTATAGACTAAACCTGAATGTCATGTCCATTAACGTTTGTATAATGCATGTATTCAGTAGTCTTCTGCTTTCAATTTAACGCGTTGTTACACCGCGGAGAGCTCGATACACGATCGAGTGGACGCAGCGATGCGACAACTTGTCTTAGCGATTACTCACAGAATGAACACCTACTTTACCAAGGTTTAAGAACACATATTGGAAGTGGCCATAATCAGCGCACATCATAAAAAATTGTCGTTTGTAGGTTTTTAAGGCAGTTTAGTTTGCATAGAGAAATGTAGCGCATAGCCATGAGTATTGGTACAAACTGTTTAGTTTTTCAATACTTTGAGTTTCAAAATGTATACTTTTTACGAAATAAATAAATTAAAATAAATAAATTAATTATTTCAAGCAGTCCAAGTAACTAATTTAGCCGACCGAATAGGTTAATCGCTCACTATATAAGTTGTAAGCAATTTTGCCATTGTGCAATTTTGTGGATTATTTCAACCTAGCTGCAGCCCCAGCTTCACCCGCGGTCCCACAGAAACCATTAATTTTTTTGATATGAAAGGTACCCTATATCCTTTTTTGTATCACTGACAACGTGCAATGTTTCATTATAATCTATTGAGTAGTTACGGCGTGAAATCGTAACAAACGAACACTAACTTAAACTTTCAATTTTGTTAGTTAGATAGGCAGTAGTGTAGGCCTATTTTGTGATCACCAAAAAATATTTAGAAGTAACTCTACCTTTACAATAAAATTAACTAAATTATTTTGACATGATTATAACTAGACATTTAACGTACTACATTAACCTAAAATGTAACTGCATTAAGTCGTGCTCAATACTCGTATGTAAACTCTAACAGCCTGCCTCAAATTAAACGTCTCGTAGAACGTACTACATCACATTTTAAGACCCACTTACATTATGCATGCATACAACTGATATTATTTACTAGCTAGCTTACTTACTCAAAGTTTAACCTTTCAGTGAAAACGGTTCGTGCAGCGAGCAACTTCGCCTTTTGCATATTTCTCGAAATAACTCCATTTGGTTGCAAATATCTTCAGAGCTAGATGTAAACTGAGACGGGAACGTTTTACTAGGTAGCTTTTGAGATGCTTTTCCAATTTTGTTTCTAGAGGCTAATGTAGGAAAAAGGTGCATTTAGCACAGTTGAACGAGGGAGCGCGGAGCAGGAGCAAAGTGTTTCAGTTTCAGCTTGGGTAGAGATGGGTAGTAGCTGTTCTGCTCTTTAGATCGCATGTCTCAACCAATTCTCGTGAAAATTTCTTGAGCAGGTTTTTTAATAATTATAATATAGAACTTTCAGCTTTCAGCTCACAGAGCCATTTCTTTGTTGTGTTTTGTAGATGTACTTGAAGTTTTACTCGCCTTTAAAAAAAAATTATAAACTTTTTTCATAATAAAGCACCTACCTTTCTCATAATACTTTTGTTTTTTTTTTTTTGCTCTGCAATTGTTGGTAATGACAATCATGAAATTACATTTGAGAAAGATATGGAGATTTTTTTTTTTTGGAAAGTCATGGAACAATGTCGTATTAAAAACGAAATAATTCTCATCCAACATCATCTTTATTAGCCTGTAATGGCGCACTGCTGAGCATAAGCATAAACGTTTACGCCAGAGATTTGCAAAGATGTATAGCGATGATTACTAAGAACCAATAGAATTTACCTATAGCCTTGCTCAGACCAGAGGGAAGTGTTTGTTAAGAACCAATAGAATCGTTTCACCTGAACGAAGCTAGGTAAATGAAGCGATCCTATTGGTTCTTAACAAACACATCCTTCGCTACATCCTCACATATCTCTGGTGAAAATGCAGCCATATTCCTGTACACCACTCATCGCGACAGCAAATAGTGCCATATTTCGTTTTTCTAAACATTGCTCTTGGTAAAACAAAATGCAAATCTCATACACCGCAGACCATCGCATGTACCGCTCAGGCCGGGCTCTCATCCTCGTTTTACGAGCATACCAAGTTAACATCTCATTCATACAACACACGTGGCTCACAATTACTCGGGAAACTGTTAAACAGCTATACACAATTTCCTCGCCATACAACTTGCAGTAAGAGCATTCTGAAACCGGTGTTTTTTTGCGATAAAATTTGTATGGCAAGTACAAGCGAACGCAACCATCCTGTTCACGAATACGTCACTTTTTGCCTTCGAAAGAACAAGCCTGTTTGATATTTACTTCCTCTGTATTGCAATATTTCTTCAATTATCAATATCCTAACTTTTAATGTTATGTGAAAGTAAGTTAGTTTATTTGTTACGCTTTCATGCCACAAGTTTTTTCACACACGTTGTCAGGGAAAGAAAGACAGAAAAGGGCATAGTGTACTTTTTAGCCGCCGGTTACAACCAATTACCCAATTCAGACGTAATTACGGCTTATTTTACCTAATTCAGAGCATTATTAACCGACTTCAACTTTCTTTAGATGCATGTTACGCGATTACTTTCCCGAAAATTATGAATCGATTTTAATGATTCCTTTTTTAAAAGAGGTGATGCCACATCAATTTTATCGAAATCCGTCGAGCAGTTTTTAAAATACCAACAAAAGTCTAAAAATTGTTTTCAGGGATGACGGGAAGTCGGTTTTGTAAACTTTGTTTTTTATTATATTATATAACAAAGAAATTGGTACCAAATACCGTCACGGCGAACTATGCCCGTGTCAGTTTACCCAACCACTATTAAAATTGACTACTTAGTCTTATCTATTCTGAAAGTAGAACCCGATTATTGATGCAGTGTGCGAAAACTAAATTTTATAACATCCTGCGCTCTTTCAAGAAGCCATTCTCATATTTTATGAGACTCTCGGCACCGAAACTCGGTTTCCGAAGTGCTATTTTTTGCGAAGTCAGCAATATTGTAAGCACATAAAAGTTATAGCCGTGGATGTGGGATGAGGCTATTTTAGAAGACAACGCGGCGAATTTAAAATTGCTTGTATTTACCCACTACTTAGTTAGCTACTTGGTTTTGGAATCTAAAAACCTTTTCTTTATGTGATTGTTAGCCATGAGAAATGTTTTAGCATTAGGATCATCACATATTAAATAATAGTTACGGCAGCATCCCTAGCAAGGTGACATTGTAAGGGCTCACTACCTAAAGGGTAAAACGGGACCCTAATAATGAGACTCCGCTGCCCGTCCGTCCGTCTGTCTGTCTGTACATCTGTATCTCATGAACCGTGATAGTTAGACAGTTGAAACTTTCACAGATGATGTTTATCTGTTGCCGCTTTAACAACAAATACTTGACGGGGAAAGTCGGGAAGGCTGAGGTGTCGTGTCTTATTTCTGATTCGTGAACTCGTGATCACGGGCATGTTCATAGAAGATTGGCGTTGAACTTCAAAAACGTTGAAATAAAGGGACTGCAGTGTTGACTTTACATTATTTTAGTAATGCAGACGCTTAGATTATTTAATTAGTGAAGGATTACAACAATAATTAGTGATTTAGAGCTAATGGGTTTGCCATTTGCTGTTGCTTGCGACCGCCTTCAACCAAGTCAAGTGAATCACTCACGGACATACATAACGTTCGTCCGCCATCCCAAACGCAACTCTATTCGGTGCTAACTGCTCTAAATTACCGTAAACAAATCGATTAATCGTCAAAAATAACAGAACAACTCTCAAAATAAACTGATTTTCATTATTTAAAGATGTCGCGCGCCGTCGTACTAAAAAATTGAATCAAACAAATATTTATGGTGGCTCCCATACAATAAACGTGTTTTTTTTTTGCATTTTTAAGATTATGGTACGGAACCCTTCGTGCTCTAGTCCAACTCGCACTCAGTTTTTTTCCAATATTTCTTCAATGTGGCATGTTTTTAAATAATGCATAGGTTAGTTACCGAGCAAAAATCATAATGAAATCATTAGTTGAAATACTCTTAGTTTAATTATTTGATATTTAAAAATTGATTTTATAAATTTTAAGATTAACAGCAAATCTGTTTTCTAAACTTTCTGATATTTTCAACTACAATAAATTATCTCGAACAGGAAGTAAACGATAGCTGATAATGAAACGACTTCAACAATTACGAAGATTACCTATTCTAGTTGATTGATCTCATTAATCTGATCCAGTCCCTCGGCAGCGCAGTGTCCTCTACCCAAAAGTTACGTGATAGCAAGCGTTCCTTGCGATGTCATACTGGGGGGCAATTCAGCTGACCATAGCTGACACTTAACTAGACAATAGACACTAATTTATTTGACAAAAATTGGTTGTCTGTAAAGTCGGTTTACTGACGATAGTTGAACGTGACAACGTGCTCACTCAAGTAGGAGAGAGACGGATGTCGAACGCTGCCGAACGCAAAGGCTGATTGTGCTTCTTTGTCGCTCGTTCCGCGCTCTCGCTTGCACTTCAAGCCTTACATGGAACGCCTCAGAGCGAGGTAACGCCGCATTTATTCGTGCGTGCAGCCGGCTCTATCGAATTATAAGACGTTGTCACGTCAAAAACAAAACAAAATAACACAGCAAGTAAGGTAACGTTTTTTTTTTTGTACAAACCGGCCCCAACTCAGCATAATGCCGCCTGCTGTAGACAACCGGCGCTGGTCTTCCGTTGGGACCGGCACGTAACTGAACCGTTGATATTACGTTAGCCTTAAAAGATAGACCAATGGCTCAGTATCACTACTGTTTCACAAACGTGTCACCGCAAGCACTTTGCCTGCCTGCTGGACAAACGTGCCTACACTACTACCAGTTACACGTATGTGAAACATTAGTGATACAGAGTCGATCCCAGTGTTTCAATGGCTAACGTAACGTCAACGGTTAAGGTAAGTATCAGCCATGGTTAGCTGAATTGCCTTCCTGGAAGTAATAACTCCATGTGAATTAGCTCTAAAACTGTTACAGCCGTCGAGTGTCGATGCGGCAGAGATTGGTTTGAGAACCACTTCACTTATATCGAGTGTCGCACCGACTTCTCGCCGGCTAACTTTACTTTCGGAGATGAGTCGTCCGTCATTAGTCGGCACTTGAAATACTCATTAATTATGAGAGTAATTCTACTAAGCCATCAGTAAATATAGACGTGTTTAAACGTCAAAAAAGAACATTATTAAGATTTTGTGATTATTATTATCATCGTGACTTGACATGACGTAAGTTCTTATTTAAACTTATGGGATACTTAATTTGTCGTAGTGCATGTTGTAAGTAGTTACCGAACTGTCAGTGAGCGGCCTGTGAGTGGAAAATAAGTGTCGGTGAGTCGTAACGATCTGCGCGACAGATTTGTGCCCGTCGAGGCACGTCGGCGTCGCGCGTCGAGGGCAGGAATTAGAGACGATGATGGCTCGGGTTGAGTGAGGTCTTCCTTCGAGGAAATGGGGATGCGTTTAGTTTGTCTTATTTATTGTCTCACTTATGATCGTTTGAGACATACTTATTCAGTTTCAGAAACGTTATTTATGAACATGTTTGTAACTAACTATTTTTAAAAGCTCCTGAAGCCCTTTGAAGCATTGTCAGGCAGTTTCAAGTTATAGTTAAAGTTAATCATTATATTAAAAATTTGTGGTCCTTTTTAAAAAATTAAACGTACTTTTACCACAATAATAGCGAATCCAATATAGACCATGTAAAACCCTATGCACGGAAATTGCGAATCAAGTTTACGTTCATGTGAAATTTGGCCATCATTAAATAGTATTAAGAAAAGTAAATAGAAAAAAAACTCAGACCAGACATAGCTGATAAAGAAACTTACGTAATGAAAATCCCAAAAGCAAATTTAAGCAACTACAAAACTAAAATTACGAGCCCTAACTCAGTTTAAAACGTCGCAACTCCAATCAGAACTTCAGCCAAAAACGTGTTGCAAATAACTTTACCCCAACTGTACTGTAAGGGTTAGTAAGCACTAGTTGACACGGAGTAGTCAGATGCAGAAAACCAACTTTATGACTAACTGTTAAAAATTAAAATAGTTCACTCAAACAAGTCGACACTCTCTTCTCTCTCTTCTCGAATATCTTCTTAGAAATAGAAACGATTTATTTATTTTTTCGAAAAATAAAAACAAATTACAGTGTGTGAAGTTTATTACATAGGGATAATTGCATTACTAAACGAATGATTACTAAATTATTCTTTCGTTCCAGTTTCCCAGGATTGCAGATTTTTAAATGCCAAAGCCTCAGATCTTTGGGCATGGTTACAGTCACTTACTAGGGTTTCCGTACACTTTTTATTTTGCTTAGCTTAGTTTATTTTTATTTAGTTAACCCTTTAAGCACCGGAGACGACTTTATCCGGCCAAAATGTTTGCCATCTAAGACAAACCAGAACGAAATTTTCGTCCCAAGTGGAATCGACTAATTTTTTTTTAATCGCAACTCATACCAACAAATGTGAAATATTTGGACACTTCCAAGTTGTCCAACTGTGCATTTTAGCTGTGTCCGTGGCGTAGACGGCGACCGCGACAGTCGTTCTAGTGTCGTTAAATTTTATCGCGCCGCGCCACACATCTGCGCCGACCGTTAGTGCGACTGGCCGCGACTGTTTGTCGGCTGCGACTATTTGTCGGCCGATTTTATTCGCGTGCCCAATAGCCTTTACTGTTCGTATTGTTTTGAATAGCTCTATCGGTTGTGAGTTGTAAACTGTTTTCCTAAGCGTATACTCATTTGTTTGCTTAAAGTTAACTGTATAGGCGTGTGCGCTGTCACGTAACCTAAATATTCATTTATTTACTATATTTACTACTAGCTATATTTACTATTACCCGTGACTTGATCGCGTTAAGTTAGAAAATAGTATCTAAAAACCTTCCTTGTGATATACTGTAACCGTTTATCAAATTTTATTATAATCCGTTCAGCCGTTTAGCCGTGACAAGCCTACATGACAGACAGACAAAGTTGCTTTGGATTTTTAATAGTAGTACCGAAGTATGGATGTGCCCCGCGTGTTTTCTCCCTTAAAACGTGGTATAATATGTGCTATTTCAGACTAAAATCTATCTCTGGGGCAAATTTCATAAAGATCCATTTAGTCTTTCTTACGTGATTGATTACCAACCATCCATACATACATAGAAACTCTCGCGTGTAAAGTATCAGTGAAAATTGTATAAAAGTTGAGTAAAGTTGCTTGTTTTTAGGTACTAGTTGTTCGTACTAAACTCAACTCAACGTTGCTTCTCATTAGGCGACATCATTATAATGGTGGTCAAACGAATGCCTTGTTTGATGTAAAAAAAGGTTTATAAAATAGAAACCACGGACCCCAAATCTGAGTCTTGTATTTCGATAATAAAAACCAGAGACTAAGACCCGCATGCTTAAACAACGCTGATCAACGCTCAGTCTTGAATCTCGATTTAAGTATGGTAACACAAGTTTCAAATCGAGATTCATGACTCAACGCTGGTTCCTAATGATACAAAATTAAACAAATTCAGTAGCAGCAAACACAAGCCAGCTTAAATTAATAACCTACGACATGTTCATTGAATAGTTCACAAACACGTGTATAAACCTATTAGCAGCTATCTTGTTTACTCAATCTAGTGTGAAAGGGATGGCATCCCTGACAATGTCAACAGAGCTCATGTCACATGAACATTTCAACACAATAAAAATTCCAGGATGTCCAAACACCTCGGGCTCTGTAGTGGCATCTGATATCTAAACAGCGCGGTGTCATGTTGTCACAGGAGGGTGGGTTATTGTTGTCACTATCAATATTGTGAAAAAATGCTGGCAGGTGTCTGAGAGAATGGTGAGGAAAGGTGTTATCTGGTGTATATAATATGTAACTAGCTGCGGTCCGTGGTTACCCGCGTTTAAAAAGGAAAAATTAAAATTTTTAAAACCCTCGACGTCAGTTTTCATCAAATAATGCTAAGAACACTCCCGACTACAGATCATTAAAACCTAGGCATTGCTCCCGACTAATTCACCTTTAAACCAAAAAAAAATCTCAATTGGTTCATTCGTTTTGGAGCTACGACACACACACACAGACTTTCACCTATAAAATATAAATAAAGTAGGATTAGAAAAACTACATATGTTGAACTTAGTTTCCATCCTATTATTTAAACTAAAACTAAAGGTTCTTAAACTAGGTAGGTAGTAGTCTGATAGTACTTACCTACACCGTTTTGGATTTCTGCTTACCTAAATTGGCTGTTTTGCTAGTTGGACGTATCAATCATGAGCCGATAATAGTTTATTTGTGTGCGATATAGACTTTATTACCAGTAAGTACTAAATTAAACTTCAAGGTACACAAACAATGAACTTATCTTATATCTTTAAATGAGCAATTCTTGTATTTATTTATATATATATATATATATATATAATTGGAATCTCGGAATCGGCTCCAACGATTTTCATACAATTTAGTATATAGGGGGTTTCGGGGGCGATAAATCGATCTAGCTAGGAATCATTTTTAGAAAATGTCATTTTATTCGTGTTTTATCGATAATCAACTTAAACATAAACTTGGAAGAAAAATAACAAAAAGGAGGCGTTTGAGTAGTCTCAACTGAAAAATATGACTCTTCCTGACATCTATTGGCGAATAATAATACTTTTTTTGTGAGCAACTAATTGCTTTAACGACACAACAGCAGATGGCGTTGTTAAGTAACACGAAGTCAATGAGTGTTTGCTTTGAGGTTAGACTAAAATCAATTTTTTATTTTCCAAAAAACACAATTAAAAAAAAAATACCGAGCAAAGCTCGGTCATCCAGGTACTAATAGTTAAATTGCTTTAACTCATATAAGTGACTCTCAATTACTTGCGGTCACAAATAGGTACAAAATAATTCGAAAAAACTTAAACTTCGTACCCTTTCCGAACAAGGCGGTCGAGTCATTGTTAGTAATAATTAATTTTGTTTTTAACCTTAATTTCAACCGTCCCCGTTAGGGCCCTAGAGCAAGCCTCTTCTGGGCTGGCTCCCTCGGCGACAGCCCAAGCCAAGGCCGTACCTCAGAGGTGCCCTTGCGCTCGTCGCCCATAGTTTGTAAGCATTTTTGAGGCCCTGCGCCATCTGCGCTTGCCTAATGCCCGGTACGCTGTCGAGGCCTCAGTGGCCAACAGCATAGAGTCACACACAAAAAAAAAACTTTGTACCTCAAAACGGTCCAAAAAGTTTAGTATACTTAAGTTTACTATTCTTAGGCTAAGCTGCCCTAATTAACTTTAATGAGCACCAGAAATCTAAAACCATAAAATCTCTGGTAAATCGAAGATTTTACGGCTGCTTACTCTGGTGGTGCTTTTTACGATAACCAACACGTTACTAGCTGTAAAGTTTCTGATTTACAAAAGATAGTACGGGCGTAGCGTTCTGTGAAGGCACCTGTATTTTGACTTGAGCATTTATTTTTATTTGTTTATTAATTGTCTATGGGTCGCACGCACATTCCTAGAGCATTCGAATGAAGCAAGGAACTTGTCGTTCTCTTCCCTCAAATATGGTCGAGGAGAGCGATGGCTGGCACATGCGTCATACTAGTGATCGGGTGCTGCTTGCGGGTCGCTAGTCTGCTCGTGGTGTACTCACAATGCAATAAGTGAAAACCTTTAACCTAACCTTAGATTAAGACTTTATAACTAACCCCCCTCTACCTGTATTCCCCTTAAATAATAATTTAAGATTTATGTTAACAAAAGTCACGGTCCCCGGAGTCCGTGGAGTGTAATTTTTTAAATAAAAAAAAGCAAGGAACTGGCGTGCAGCCCATCTCTAGTTACAATACTTTTGCAACTCGTGACGGGTTAACTTTGTTCTTCTGATTTTTAAACCCTAACGCAAAAACGACTGAGTGTGAATGTGTGTGTGTGTATGGCTGTCTGTGGCATCAAAAAAGGAGGTTCTCAATTTGTTTTTTTTTTGTATGTACGTTACGCGATTTTTCTGCCAATTCTGAATCGATTGCATGATGCACCAAATATAAGAATTGCCTAAGTGCTTATTTAACTAGTTTAATCTATTCTTAGCTAGCACTGCCTAATTTTTTTTTGACACGAACCTTAAGCCATTCCTTAGAAGAATCTTGACTGTATGTGTGCCCGATAAGCGAATATTTAGCTAGGCGTAGCTTAAAACTAGTTAAGCAAGAACTTAGGCAATTCTTAAATTTAGTACAAGTGACCATTAGTCTAATAGTCTCGTGTATCTTTAAAGTCAAATGTTACCATCAGTTTCACTACACGTTGCAATCCTGAGCTGTTTGCTTCGTTAAGCAAAGTAATTAGGGTGCGTTACAGTTCAGTTCAATTAATCTCCTATCGCCACTAAAGCCCGTCGTAAAAAGATAGTAGGGGTCTTGACAATCCTTGATGCGTAGACTTGAGCCTGGACGTCCCAGTCGTTTGACATGATCATTACAGATTTGCGAAACTAATGCCTACTTCCATTAACTATAAGAATAAGCGAAATATTCGCTTATCGGGCACATAAAGTTAAGATTATCCTAAGGAATGACAAAAGGTTCGTGTGAAAAAGTTAGGTAGGCGCTAGCTAGGAGTAGAATAAATATTATTTAGTGCCATAGTTCTAACGTTTAGGACCACAAGTAAAGTTTGATGCAGTCGGTTTTAGGATGGGTGACCCCAAATGATAGAGATTTGTTAATATGTTTTAGAAAAGTCACCTTTTAAGTTAGTTTACCTTGGTAGGTACGGTGAAATTTTTAAGAACTTTTTAATAGGTAAACTTTATTGTTTTTGTAGTAAGTGTAAGAACTGCAGGCACCAGGATGGCAACTCAGCCGCCCGCATTAATCACAGCCGATCAACTGAACCGTTGACATTGCGTCTTTCAATAAGAACGCCAACGGTTCAGTCAAGCATCGTCTTTGATTAGCTGAATTACCGCCCAGTTTATTAAAAAGGCTTACGGACAACCTTAAAACAGATTTAAGGCGAGCCTGGCCAGAAAACGTCTAGCAAGAATCAACTTTCCTCTAAGATAAACCATGGTTTTTACTGTGTAAAAAAAAATATGTTATTCTTAAGCATGTTTTTAAGTGGAATCATAAATCTGATACATGTAATGAATAACTTCACTCGATAGAAAAAAAATCCAAAGTCACCTCTATTTGGTATTTTAAACACGATTTGCGACTTAATTTTTACAAATCATATTGCTTTTTTATTTTTTTTACGAATTACAACGCAATAAAAAAATGGAATCATAAATAAAAATGCTAAAAAGTTAACATGGTAATTTTATATGATTTTTTATCACGAATTCATGGTAAAAAGGCGCGTTTGCGTGACCGCCAGTCCGCCCGCAGACACCGTCGACGCCGGACGTGTGCCAAATTTTTGTGATCTCCGCAGTGCCGCACACACCAACACCAACCAAGCATTTAGTTTTGCCATAATGTGTAACAAACATAATAAACGAAAAAAATGCTCAAGTCTGGCTTTTAGAAAATCGTACGAGTCAAGGAGCAAACGTCGGTAAGTAGAGAAACTTCTACTAGATTAAATTGGTAATCATTGTTTTTATTTACTAGAATCGACATTTCTTGCATTGCTTTTTGTAGTCAGATGATGTATCAACAAATCTATTAGTACCTACTTATTTTCGTTTTAGTGTTTTCAAATATTATACTCATCATCATAGATACTTTTTTGTCTCTTTACGTGTATTCACGATGTAAATACCCGGCCTAGTGGTATACCTACTAGTGATATTTATGTAGTTATACCTACCTATAGTTACAGTTTTTTTTTGCAGAAGAAACAAACAAACTCCAATGACTTTGGAATTGACGAAACGTATCACGCAGGGAGGCGGGTGTTCTGCGAAGTTTTGACTATGTCGGTCACCATTTATTATTTCACCCAGACAACTTGTGAGATACGGATACGGAGCGACGTTCATACTTTCATTTTTCCTGAGCATTCTACACTGCACAACGAGTAAATACCCGCCCTAGTGGCATACCAGTGATATTTATATTTATATAGTTATACCTACTTACACGAATACCTATCTTACAGTTTTGTTTTTTTTTTTTCAGAAAAGTACTACAACCAAATTTAATAAACTCCGATGACATTGGAATTGACGAAACGTAAGTACCTACCTACCTTTTGTAACATGCAGGGCTGCGGATCTTCGCTAAGTTTTGACTATATATATTATATATATGTAGGATATATTTGATATATGTAGGATGTTAGGTGAGATACGGGAAGACGTTTATACTTTCATTTTTACTGAGCAATCTGAACTGCACAACGAGTAAATACCCGACCTAGTGGCATACCAGTGATATTTATATTTATATAGTTATACCTACTTACACGAATACCTATCTTACAGTTTTGTTTTTTTTTCAGAAGAGTACTACAACCAAATGTAATAAACTCCGATGACATTGGAATTGACGAAACGTAAGTACCTACCTACCTTTTGTAACATGCAGGGCGGCGGATCTTCGCTAAGTTTTAACTATACAGGATGTTAGGTAAGATACGGGACGACGTTCATACTTTCATTTTTACTGAGCAATCTGAACTGCACAACGAGTAAATACCCGGCCTAGTGGTATATCTAGTAGTGATATTTACGTAGTTATACTTACCTACATGAATACTTATCTTCGTTTTTTTTTTTGCAGAAGAGTACTTCAAGAGAATGTAATAAACTCTGATGACATTGCAATTGACGAAACGTAAGTACCTACCTTCTTTTTGTAACATGGAAGGTGGCGGATCTTCGCTAAGTTTTGACTGTACTGTATGTATGTAAATTATATAGGGTGTTAGGTGAGATAGGGGACGTCGTTCATACTTTCATTTTTGACTGAGCAATCTGTACTACACGAGTGTTTGGTAGCGTTTGAGTTATAGCCGTATGATTTGAACACATCTAGGCCTGATTAGTACTGCAACGTGATTTTGGCTGTTTTGAAGAAAACTCGTAAAGTTGTATATTCGTTTTTAACGTTTAGCGAAAATCGAGCATTTCGGTAAATCTTGTAAGTACGGCTTTTATAAACCTACGACTGGTATGGATGTGTTCGTCGTTGCCTTTGAAATTCGAAACTGCCGGTTGTAAGAAGCGATAGCGGGGACACGCGAAGCTATGTATATACGTCACAAAGATGGCCGCCGACCGTTGTAGATTATTGCTTATATCTCGAGTTCTATCTCATCAAATCAGTTGTTTGAGCTGTCATTTGAAAGCTCATTTATTTATAATGTAGTTGTTATATAATTATGTACATACATACCAACAAGCTTGAACGACAGCTTCCGTGCGCGAGTCCGACTCGAACTTGGTCGGTTTTTTAGAACTTTTATATTTTGAACTTTTGGACATCATACTTATAAATATTTATTTTTATTTTGTTTTAGGCACGTGGATGACATTGACCCTGTTTCACTCAGCGAGGTCATCATCCTGCGTCAGTCATGGTTTGGTGGGGGGTATCCTATCACGGCGTCACAAAGCTTTGTTTTTGTGAAAAGGGGGTTAAAACTTCTGCCAAAGTGTATCAAGAGACCGTCTTATATGGTGTTGTACAACCCCTTAGCAATACACTTTTTAAAAATCTACCGTGGAGTTTCCAACTAGACTCTGCACATGGTCACAAGGCGCGAACTACCCAAGCCTGGCTGGAAGCCAATGTTCCGGACTTTATAAGGGCTGAAGACTGGCCCTCCTCTAGCCCAGATCAAAACCCCCTGGACTACAAATTATGGTCAGGTTTAGAGGGCATGGCCTCTAAACGACACGCCGACATAGAGTCACTTAAGAAATCTTTGAAGCAAGCAGTGGCTAAATTTCCCATGGAAACGGTCCGTAAATCCATAGATTCTTGGCCAGACCGACTAAAGGCCTCTATCAAGGCCAAATGTGGTAATTTTGAATAAAATAATAGTTATATTTTTGTTAAGACTTCAATACATATGTAAATAGTACCTGGATGGCTTTAGATGGATAGCTTTGCTCGGTATTTTTTTTAATTTTTTAATTGTGTTTTTTGGATAATAAACAATTGATTTTAGTCTAACCTCAAAGCAAACACTCATTGACTTCGTGTTACTTAACAACGCCATCTGCTGTTGTGTCGTTAAAGCAATTAGTTGCTCACAAAAAATAGTATTATTATTCGCCAATAGATGTCAGGAAGAGTCATATTTTTCAGTTGAGATTGATTATCGATAAAACACGAATAAAATGACATTTTCTAAAAATGATTCCTAGCTAGATCGATTTATCGCCCCCGAAACCCCCCATATACTAAATTGTATGAAAATCGTTCGAGCCGATTCCGAGATTCCGAGATTCCGAGATATATATATATATATATATATATATATATATATATATATATATATTTACAAGAATTGCTCATTTAAAGATATAAGATAACTTTTAGTAACATTACATTACTGTATAAAAAAATAAATGCATTTTCATTTGTAACAGAACTTATGGCTAGACATGCATACATATCGTCACGCTTTTCCCCGAGGGGGCTGGCAGAGGTGTAATACAACACCCACATTTCGCCGGACGATATTCAGTCCCAAATGTGACAGGGGGCGAGCCTGTCGCCATACACCGGGCTCCAGTTATGTAGCAGATGACACACAATACGCACATATGTTCACACAATGAACAAATTGGTGCGTGCCGTCGGCTGGGTTCGAACCCAGCAGAGCAAAATTGCCACTCCCAACTAGGCTGCCATCGATTCTACAACTATATCACAGAACAAATAATAATACTACGTACCTATAGCTCAATTGTACATATAAATGTAAATATTGTGAATGTATATTTTGTTAGTACTAGCAGAATGTCCGCCACTTCGTACCCAGGGTATGTATATATCCGGTATAAGTTTACTCGATTCTTTCATAATTATTGTTCAAAATTATATCTGAATCGTGTAGTTTTTTAACTTTGTAACATTTAACAAACCATACAATATTATTAGTACGCACCTAATGGTAAATTAAGGTAATTAAAATTGTTATTACCATTGTTATACAATATACCCAAAAATAATGAAATTTACTATGTTGTATTATTTAATGAATACCGATAGTTACACAATCATTCCAACACCCTGTATAAATATATGTCCTAATAAGGATAACAAGTAGCCTATGTGTCAATCCAGGGCAAAAGCTAACTCCGTTCCAAATATGATCCTCATCCGTCTAGCCGTCTAGTTTGGGTGTGAATAAGTGAAATACGAGTAAGTAGTTACCTAACTTCCACACACAATCGCAATCTTTTGTATTTATGAGTGTGAAGTGTGATAAAATGGAAATATGACACTACCGGTAAAATGAAACTAATGCCACGACTGCTCACACATCAAAAATACAACAACTCGTGGACATGAGATTGGTTGTACCTATATTGGCTTGAACGGCATTTTTTAGATTTTTTTTTGGTTGGCATCAAATAAAAAATGTTCATAAAATGGATGAGTACAATGACGGACGGATTATTTTATCGATTTCCTAAAAATGGGTGTTTAGGTACTCGATACCATAACGTGACTGACGGGTGAAAGACGTGCGCGCGGCGCATCGCACACAACTTTTGTGTCGCGTGAATGAATACGTCGCGCTCCCAAAAAGTGCGGCCTGAGGTAGAGTAAAATACCTAAAGTTCTGGGAAAGCCTCGCCTTAAGAGCCGTAGAAAGACGAAGAAGGCTACCTAAAAGACTGCTAAAGCTAACCACTCGGCCTTAAGACAAAATAAGACATACAATAGGAACTACGCAGGCCTTACTCCGTAAGTCCCGTTCTCCCAGCGGGTTCTCAGTCATACCTTTCCTCTGTTGCAATGAAAAATCGTCCGCCCGAGCTTGTCGCCGCTTTAAATCGGCTCCGCGGAGATTTTCTGAGACGTTTCCCGTAAAAAAGAAGCCAATATCGGAGGGAATGCGGCGTCGGGTTTCTGAAACTGACATAATGTTACTGGTAGCTGGAAGCGAAGGTTTTTAGAAATAAAACTCGTTTAAAAACCGGCCAAGTGCGAGTCGGTCTCGTGTACGAAGATTTCCGTGCTCATAATCTGTAAAACGGAAGAAAAATCACGTTTGTTGTATAGGAGCCCCCTTAAATATTTAATTTATTTTGCTTTTTAGTATTTGTTGTTATACCAGCAACAGAAACAAATCAACAGTGAAAATTTCAACTAAAATGTCGCTTAACATCAGGCGAGTTGGTGGTCAAACTTCGACCTTTTCTAGATAAAAAAACAACTATTTAACTATCACGGTTCAAGAGATACAGCCTGGTGACAGACGGACAGACAGACAAACAGACGCACAGACAGCGAAGTCTTAGAAATAGTGTCCCGTTTTACCCGTTGGGTGCGGAACCCTGAAAACGAAAAGATAGTTAAAGTTGTACCGTTGTACGGGTCTATGAAGCTTAACTTGCAACTTCACAATGTTAATGTTAGGACTCAGTGCTACCATCTATGAGTAAGTATACAAATAAACCAGTCAAAGCATACCTTACTATACTTTGACAATTCTCTATTAGGACCATTATTAATTGCAATGCTCCTCGGTGGCTCAGTTGGTAGTGAACCTGCCTTATGAGCTTGGGGGCGTGGGTTCGATTCCCACCTAGGGCAAAACATTTATGTGATGAACATTTGTGTTTGTTATATGTCTGGGTGTTAATATCTATTTGAGTACGTATTTAAAAATATCTAAGTATGTTTATCAGTCTCTGGCAGCCATAGTACAAGCTTTGCTTAGTTTAGGGTCAAGCCACCGTGTGTGGAAGTGTCCCGAATTTATTTTATCATTTTATTTATTTCGTACTAGCTGCGCTGCGTGGTTTCACCGGCGGTTAAAAAGTGTGTATGTGTTTATGTGCTATTCCAGACTAATCTATCTCTATGCCAAAGTTTATCCAGATCCGTTCAGTCGTTCGTTTAATATTGTAAATAATAAAAGCAAAGATAACGAACTAATAGCGGACGGTAAATAACTATAGTGTCAGAACTATTTTATTCAAAGAAGAAACTTTTGCTCGAGCAGTGAGCGGTAGAAACTAGTAAATGAAGATAGCACCAAAGTATTTGTTACACTGAATATTTAATAAACTCTGTTTAGTATTTACTTTCAATTTTTTTTTATTCCTCATCACGCACAAAGATAATCTTGTTTCCGTTCACATATTAACATTAATGAATACTTAAGCGTTCTTTGCTTACGCTAAGTCTCCATTAAAATTCCGTTTGACTACGCTCCCCTAAGCACTGGTAAAAGCACTGCACCGAGTTAGGCCCTTAAGGTCGCGTCGAGTTAAGGCCCCGAGTTAGGGCCCCGTTAGGGCCCCATAAACAACGATTCATTACCCCACGACCCCGGGCTGGTGTTTACCGGCGCGCCGTATTAATCCTCGTGAAGTCAGATCAATTATTCAGAATATTCTTTAGAGTTGCAGCGCTTACAGCAGAGACAGTATTCAATGTTTTGAAACACAAAATAAAATAAAATACTTACATATTGTAAAATCGAACTGTCTGTCTGTATGTAGGCTTTTCAAGGCTAAACGGCTGAACGAATCTTGATGAAATTTAACAATTAGTTGTAATATCAAGAGGTTTCTGGATACTATTTGCTAAATAAACGAGAACGAAGTCTCGAGTAATAGCTAGTTATTAATAATTTCAAGGAAATCTACAACATTTATTTTATTGGAGTTTAGAATTGGCACAGCTTGTAATTTGAGATAAACTGCGGGTTAAAAAACTTTCAACTTACCCTCACGTGTCTAGCTAACCCCCACGCGATTCAGTTACGACAGGTAGAAACGATTACCTTGGCCTGTCATGTACCTAACACCTTGTAGCCTATTATTAATTATATAGAGTTTTGGCTTCTTCTTCCTTTTTAATTTTTAAATGTAAAAAAATAGTTATACACCTCATTATAGTTATACAGTGGTATAACTATTCTAAGCTAAACAACGTTTATTTCTAAGGGGGATTATGTAAGTCTTTGGAGTAAGCATGGACAAATTCATAGAAAGTTGTCATACTGTCTACATTGTACATAGAATGCATCCCAGAAAAGAAAGAAGGTGAAGGAACAAGCGTCTCCTGGGAACACGCGAACGGGCCAAGTTTTTAGGCTTTTGCGAATTTAATATCGTTTAATTTTAAGGTCTCAAGTTTGCGAAACAGAATGAGATTTGCATTTATTTGTTCCGTTTCGGGTCTCTGGTGGGTTTTAGAATAAATGGTGTTTCAGCGTTATTACGCTTTGTAATCTCGGGACGGAGAGATACAATCTTCCTGTAAAATGATAACGTTTATTCTTTTTGCGTGGATGGCTTGCAATGACGAACTTTTTTGTATTTTCTTAGAATGTTTTCGGTTTGATTTCAAACTCTTGTAAGATAAAACAGCTAATGAATTCTTCAAGTCGGGATTATTGTTTTTACCTCATTAACGTCCTCAGAAAATTTCATCCGTAATTTGCGATCCGTAGATCGCAAAATATTTTGACAACCAGTATAGCCGTCTCAGGCCGAATCCACTCAAAAAACTTGGTTGGACAAAATCGTCTCCGGCGGCTGTTAAAGGGTTAACTTTAATTATAAAAATTACGTTCTTAGTTATAATAGGGTACGTACTGGGTACGTTTCGTCCGTTTTACTTGAGCAGTGAATAGCTCCGGTTCACACCCCATTAACATGATGAAGGGCATGAATGAGAGCGCGGAGTCCTCACAGGACGCACTGCACTAATGAGATATAAACTACATTACGCACAAGCTTAGTGTAAAATAAACATGGTGGAGCGAAATCGGAGACAAAATTGTAGACAAAAATAATTTAAGATGAAAGCAATGCAAAATGGTAAGTTAAAATTAATTTTAGGGGCTAATATTGGATGCCAATACTTTTGGTTGATGTTTTTTTAAGAGCGTTCGTTATAAACAGTGCGCTAAGGTAAAAAGTATGCATGTTAGTACTTGGATATAATTATCCTGAAATATATTACTAATTGCCCAGTTTACGTAATTTTTCAAAATATTAAGATATTTTGAGAATTTCAAGATTGTGTCAAATAGCACTATTTCTTAATAACCAAATATGTATCTAAGTGTTGGTAGGCAATCTAACAATTATAATCTGATAGTAATAGATCGTGAATAGTATTGTTATCTCACTGTTTCACGGCCTCAATTCAAATCAGCATCTCCAATAACTTTACTTTTCAAAAGTAAGTATACTAACAACATCAACATTCTCTCCTGAATGGCCATTGTTCAGCGCTCCAAAGTTACGAACTAAAGTTACAGTTTCGTGCATCGCGGCCGATTCCCGCTGCTTGCAGCCGATGCGACAATACTTAGACGCAATATCCAAACCAAGGTCTAGCATTTGAGGAGCCAACACGTGATGACGTCATTGTCATCCGTCTCTTTTGTACTTGTTGCAAATGACTTAATTCGGTCTTGCATAAGCATCCATTGACGTCACTGCGAGTTGTCCATTTTTGACTTGGAATACTATACCTGGCAGAGTACATTATCATACCATGCGCACGGCTGATACGTTGAAGAATAACTTGGACGTCGACCACGCGCATCTGTCGCAGACCGCAGCAGTGTCACCAATAGTCGCCATACATTTAGATATTGCAAGTATTATCCAATCGACCGCAATGCACGGAAGTGTGCCGTAATACACAAACTGGCCGCAAGGCGCTAGTAGCCGGCCACCAGTGAGTCTAATGGTAGAAGCGTCTTGTTCATAACTTAATTATGCTGCAGTTTGATGAATATCTCAGGATACTGGCTGCCGACGAGCTAATGCTGTTATAGGATTACTAGCCACGCTCCTCGGTTTCACTCAAAACAATGTTGGTACTTCTGAAATATGATTTTGAAAAAAGACTCAGGCAATTGCCATATAAAATCATAAACATACCCGTAACTTTCTTTACATTATTACTACTATTGTAATTTATAACGAAAGAAAATTTTTATTAAGTAATTTTAAAATTCGTTGTTTACAGGCTTTATTTCAATATAATGTATTTTGAACACAACGTAAATATTCTGTCTAAGTATCGGGTTTTGTTCAAATCGCTCTAGAATAAACATTCAACTGCTTATTTTAATTAATGAACTAAATCTTATTAAGTAGATATGTATAAACCTTCATTTTACGAACATATAGATACTTTAGTAAAAAAAAGTTTTGACTTGTTTATTAATCTAACTTAATTAATCTTTTATCTGTTCAGCGCATTTAAAACGTAGCTGTTCGTAAGTAACAAACATACATCCAAACTATCGCGTGCTCAATATTAGTGGGAAAGCAGATTGCTCCGACTTGGTAATGCAGTTTATGGAATTATCTCAGTTTCTACGGATCTGCTTGTGTTTCAATTACGGAGCTCGCTTCTTGCGTTGTTGCGAGTTGGGGATTTCCCCGCCTCTACTTATAACGTAGTGAGTTAATTTGCGTTGATTTATCCGATTAGCAGTTCATTTTGCAAAAAGTTTCTAAGGTTATATACTTTTCAGATTTTTTATAGTGTTACGTCTGAAAGACCACACATGACTTTAAAACGTCCCCCACGCCCACATCACTTTAAAACGGTGAGGTGCGATGCTGCAGCAGCAGACCTCACCTTTATAAATTCATGACTGATTCACATTCAAACTAGAAATTGTAAAATGATTTTGACTTTTTGATTTTGTTTCTCAACTTTTTTGAGTGTGAAAGTAGACAGATACCTTGTTTCTTTATTACTAAATATTTAGAGGATATTATGTAGCCATTGACTTTGGTTTTTATTACAGTTATGAAGAATTTTTTTTCTGTAAAAAAATGATTTAAATCATTAATAACATTTGTGGTTATCTGTGAGTACAATCTTTCAAGTTAACTCCAGTGAACATGAACGCTGCGGTAAACGTTGTCGCTCTACCTACATTTCTCACGAAACCTATTAATTTCAGGAACTTACTGCCTCGCAGAATCCAGATAATCCTACATCTCACCTCGCCTTTAAGGTCTAACCACATCACTGTCTTAAGGGCTTAGCTACACTCACGAAGAAGATTCACAATGACAAAACAACGGCACTTTAATACGTCACGACTTCGCGAGAATGTCATTGCGATTGACTGTGAAACGTTGCTGCTGCAACGAAAGTGCAACATTATGCAACATTATTATTTACGATAGCCACAAAATAAGAGATGAGAAATGCACCTAGCTACAGGGACTAAACATTACACCTAAATGAAAGGGAACTAATATAACTAGTGGATCTCGGTGTTTTAGACTTCGCGGCTGGCTTCGAAAATTACCAAAAATTAATTTATTAATTTATCGACTACAATCTACATGTTTTGCGTTACAAATTCGTCGGACGTCAGTGTGTGTAGTGTTCTATCGCACCGTTTCAAAATTGCTAAGATTCGTATCGTGTGCTCTGTGCCTTAGCTCTCCATACATCCAACCCGCCTAAATACTAAATACCTTAAACTAACCCATTATAAATTCAATTACGGGCTTAAGACGTAGACAATTTGCGGATACCCCGTGAGGGGGTAAACAACTAAACATATTGTGGGCAGGGGAAGGTAGCGGAGGGTAGGAGGTAGGGAGGGCAGTAATCCTACGCTCCTTTATCGGATACAATGACGTGAAGTCTTCGGAGTTAAGGGATCATCTCGGGTCGAGACGAGACTGGCAAGGAGACGTTTGTTGATAATACTTCGTTTACCATAGTTCGGAACCTATACTAGTACTTATACTATTTTCCCTTACTATTACACTTTGTACAATCTCGCAATAGTTAAAATACAGTGTTTCGTCCTTTACGATCGATTTCAAAAATTAACATACCGTCACACTTTTCCCTCAAAGGGGCCGGCTGAGGTGTACTATCAACACGCACACTATATTCAGTCCAGCACACTATATTATATGCAATATTCAGTCCCAAATGTGACAGGAGGTGAGCCTGTCGCCATACATCAGGCTCTCCAGTCATGTAGCAGATGACATACAATACGCACATACTCGTATGGAATGAACAAATTGGTGCGTGCCGTCGGCTATGGGTTCGAACTCGCTCCCTCTGGCTTGACAGGCAGGCCTTCTCCAACTATGCTAAAAGCGTAAAATTACAGAGAAAGAAAAAGACAAAACATATTGTATGATCAATTTATTTCGTGGCCTTTTGGGTGCGATGTTCGCGGATGCTGATTTGAACTCTGTTATTTATTTGTAATTTGTTATTTATGTTTATGTAGATAAAATACATTTTCCGTGTTTATACTACGATTATTAGTAAGGCTATTCGTATCTATATCTCCTACAGCTAAGTAGATGTGTCTAATGTTTACTTTCATAGTTGACCGCAGCTTTCTTCCTTTGAAGTACTTCAGGTCGAGGTGATACAGGATTATTGGATAGCATCCAAAGCCGGCTGGCTGATCACATTTTGTCTTAACGTATTGTGCTCGCGTATCGTGAGCGTAACAGTTCGGCTGTCATGGCGAGCCTTGATACGCAACAACGATACGATGCGCGTGGTGAAAAGCTCGCCGCGAGCGCCTTGACTCGAGTCTCGCAGCGAACGCGCTTCAACGGGTTCGCGAAAAAGCTGACAGGTTTGCGAGCGGCGAGCAAATCAGCTCGTTTGTTTGATACGGCGAATAACAGTTCGTCGTTCGGCAAAACGATACGCATAATCCACTCGATATGTTACTCGTAGTAAGTTTCAAGGTTCGGCTTCGGTTAGTCTCAGGAGTACGATAACTTTGATAAGGGCTAAAAATTAATAGTACGTACCTGTGAACGTTGAAAGTACAACAAGAAAAAACATTCAAGACTTTTTCGTCGATTTACACACAATTTTCAAGTTTCAAAATGCATTATGATTAAAACATGGACTGCGTTTAATTTTTTTAAATTTATAACACGGAATGTAGTAAAAAGTAATTTTGTGAGTTTATAGATTTCTAACAAAGATATTTTATTTGTTTCAGGTATGTTCCAGTTTCTTTGGTGTACGAGTAGCAAACAGTAAGAAATCACTTGACCTTTAAGGAGCTTTTTATTTATTTTTAGGGTTCCGTACCTCAAAAGGAAAAAAAACGGAATCCTTATAGGATCACTTTGTTGTCCGTCTGTCGCGTAGAACGTAGGAACGCGTAGAGCTACCAATCGGAAATTCATATCAAATACTAAAGTCTATTGTCTCTTGAAGCTGTAAAAATATTAAACTTCTAAGCCAACGCAATAAACAGATACAGCCGTTTATGCTGCAAATATTCGAAACTTACAAGGGAATCGAAACCTACAAGCGTATACTTCCCGTGATCTCAGAATCTTAAATTTGGTACGAAGTAAGGTCTTATAGCAAATATAAAGGAAAGATTGCGAAAAGCATACAGTTTTAGTTACATCATAAAATAAAAATATGACTAACAATTTTAAACTCACTACCCATTTCACCATGAACATTTTTGTACGGAACCCTAGGTGCGCGAGTCCAAGTCGCACTTGGCCTGCCCTACACAGGGGACTAACAGGACCTATGAATGTGAACCGTCAACCGCTACTTATTTTATTTATGTACAGTGCCTACCTCAACGTAACTTTCAACTCTGTTTCACAACAGCTCGTTCCATTACAACTGCTAGTTTCTCACCGCAACTACTCTAATATCCTCTGCTGGTGCAACCAGCACCATGCTGAGTTGCGGCTGGTTTGTGGCAAAAATCCAAAATACGTACACTATTTTTACCTGTTAACTTGTTTCTTTTTTTTTTTTGTTTAATCTGTATTCTGTGTGTATATTTTTATTCTGTGTGTTTCTTGCCACAAATAAATGTCTGTCTATGTATGTCTCTACCTTTAGAGCTGGGGGCCTACCATGACATCTGAATGCCATGATGGTTACGTTTCGCTTTCGACGCTGCACGACCGTGGACCTTATTCCGCGGCGATACGATTCGCGGTCGCACGGCGTCGGAAACAAAACGTAACCTTCATGGCAATACGAATCTATGGTAGGCCCCCTGTTCAAACTTTTACAACTACTTATGCAAGTACATGTACAGAGTGCTCTAGTCATGACAAATACTCGCTTATTCTTGTTTCGAGACAGCTCCGGTTGCTGGGACCCTATTTCTGCACTATAAGATAATTTTCTTCTTTTAATTTTCGCGGCTTCGTTTGCATTTTATAGTCTATGGCACTCAGGGATAATTTAGCTTTCTAGTTGTGAAATAATTTTTAGAATCGGTTTTGTAGTGTCGTAACAACCTACAAACACAAACACCCTACAAAAAAATTTACAAACATGCAAACTAACGAATGTTACCTCCTTAAAATATTAGTATAGATGATTTACATACTAGGTGATAATCTTTATAATAATTCTACCATAACGTATAATATTTAACATATCGTCACGCCTTTACCCCGAGGGGACTGGCAGAGGTGTAAAACAACACCCACACTTCTCCGTACGATATTCAGTCTCAAATGTGACAGAGGGCGAGCCTGTCGCCAAACATCGGGTTCCAGTCACGTAGCAGATGACATGCAATACACACATTTGTTCCATAATTGGTGCGTGCCGTCGGCTGGGTTCGAACCCAGTCCCTCTGGCTTGAGAGGTGGGCTTTCTCCAACTAGGCTATCATCGCTTATGATATATCGCTTTTAATATTTATATTTGAAAGTATCTATTTATTATTATTAATTTCGTAAATCCGCTACTCATTTATCAATTAATTTTAGGTCATTCGTGAGTTTAGAATAAGTTTATTTTTGTAACAATAACACAAGGTATTACAAAGGTGAGTATCGATGACACCTGCAGAAGTTTAAAACTGAGTCGCAGATGTCAACACCCTCGAGGAAAAAAAGGAAATCATTTTTTTAAATTAATTCAAACTTGCAAAATTCAATTCAAAATCAATTCTAAAGTGCGGAGGTAAAAATCACGAAACGCACCCACATACTTCAGCGCCTCATGTTGCATAATATAGCCAAAGACTAGCTGCGTCCCGCGCTGTTACTTGCGATTAAGAAGTAGTCCACGTGTTATTCCCGAATATAACCTATCTTTGTGCCAAACTTCATCCAGATACGTTCAGCCGTTCTGGCGTAATTAACTAAGAAATCTCCATCTCTCTCTATCTATACTTCAATATTTCGAATGTAATATTATAAAATATCATTAACTTGAGAATAAGATCCAAGACTAGAGCGGTAATGCAAAGCTATTGTTTTGAGAGTTCTCAATTTTGTCTTTATTTTAACGGAAATAAGCCACAGAATTCTCTGCAAGGAAATAAAGTAGGGCTTTTTAGTAGCGAGCGTTTTGCTTCAGCTGTTTTCATACAAAGCGGCTTGTTACCAGATTATCATATTTTCGTTCATAAACACTCGCTTTGGGTTGTGACCTGTCTACTTGAAGATTGTGACTATGTTTATGCTTATTGGAAAGCTAAGATGTTTTCAACTCGATTATTTCTACTCTTTGTATTTCACATTTGCGGTTGATAACGAAAATCGTGTCCGCAACTATCGTTATTTTTTGCCAATTTCACTCGAGAACGATCAATGTGGTGACGGTAGCGATTGCTTATTAAGCAGAAGAATTTAAATACCTATCCTTAAATCTGAGTGTTAGGCTGCTCACATACGAGGGCTACTTTTCCAACAGCAGAGGCGACTGCAGTCGCGGTATGTCGCTTGAAAAGAAGACGCACGCGGCACATCACAATTCCAAGCGACGACGCTCATCGGCAACAGTCGGCGGCAGACGTCGACGCGCTGCCGGCTGAGATACGGCGACGGCTGTAGCCGCCCTGCCGTTGGCAAATTGCTGCTCGTCTGCAAGCACGCCTAGTTGTCCATTATGTGTTATAGGGCATCCCCGAAACATAAAATGGAAACTTAATCAGGAGCTATGAATGACATCCTTTACATTATTTATTATTTGTCTCAGACTACCGCTTAGATTTAGTTTTGTCGAACTATCACTTTAATTATAACGTCAGGTAAATTAAATTCTAAGTACCTGGTCAGTAATAAATCAAACCATGTAACTTGCCACACGCCCACATTCTCCCTGCTCGAGTAACAGGATCGGTGCGAAATTCGAGCCCTGAAAGGAGGCTGCCACTCGCCGTCCCTCTTGATCACCTCTGGGTACAAGCCAGCTAATATAACCTCGTTATAGGGATCAAGGGATCTAGCGCCGCATTCTGACTCAAGCGATATAATATCCTTCACAGTCTATCTCGTGAGAAAAGTCTGAAGACCAAGGTTGACGGAAAGAATGTCGATCGCGCTAGAATTTGGCCCATGTAGTTGTAAGGGTACCTGTTGTTAGGGTTCGATATGTTTAAGAGGGCCGCGACGCTCTGAAATTTCCATACAAACGCGCTACTCAAATTTCTTGTAAACTATTTGTCCGATTATGATGAAATTTAGCATGTACAATTAAATCAACTATATCTCCGCCGCTATGTTCTTGGTTTTTTTTAAAAACGTTCTCAAGTGAAAATAGAGCTATGAAAAATATCCGCATTTGTAAGGGGTCACTTTTGACTTATTTATTCAATAGGTAGACAAAGCAAATCAAAAATTTCATTACATAGGGAGGTTGTCTACATCATTAGCTGTTAAATGAATCCATAATACAAGGGACATTCTTAGTTATTTAAGAATGATTACAGAAGTGCAAAAGTCATAAATTGAAATTGCACTTTGTCACTCTGTAGGTAACTTTAGAGGCTCGTCAGTATCATTACTCGCTCTCTTCGCTCATCTTCTTCTTCTAGACGAAATAGCTATAGAATACCTTAAGCTAATGCGAAGTTAGTCTAAAGTGGACGCCGGACTCTTAATGATACTAGTGACGTAGAATATGTATGTATATGTTGATATTTTATCGGCATTGAGTATTGATTCTCTCAAACAGGAGCGCCGGATCGATCGAAATAGCCCTGACGGAGCGATCAACAAGGAAACGAGCCTACAATAACATCCAGCTGGAATAATAACCACAATAATAATAGGCGTTAATTAGTTAAACTGCCATAATTTTAACTTTTGCACAACTCATTCGAAATTTCGAAATAGTAAGTATATTCTGCCCAATAAATTTAAATTTACACCTGTGGTCCTGGAATGAAAGGTACCGTAATATGTTTTTCCTGTCCTGTCAGTATGTACCTATGCAACATTTCATAATGAACGGCACAAGGAGTTTTGGCGGGAACCGAAAAGATGGTGTCGTGTTTTTGTATTATTTTCTAAAACTTGTGATTCTTCGAGTGTTAAATTGTAATAATGGTGGATTATTAACGTTTACCGGTTCGTCAACGTGCACGAGTGTGGGCAAATGATACAAACATCGCGAAACGCGATTTTTCGTGTTCTCTACAAAACTTCACTTAAAGTTTCAGTAAAGTATCCATAACTTTACTGGAATGGGAAAAGGGGAGGGATTCATCGTCTTCATCATCACCTCATCATCATCATCCCATCATCTGTTACTGAAGGAAAAATTATTACTAAGAATCCGACTGAAGGACGAGTATCCATGGTCATGAATAAATTAATAAATAAATAAAATAAAAAACGGCACAACCAAATAAACATACGATCAAACTCACTTTCACATTATTTTATCCTACCTACTATATTGATTTATATTTTTTTTTTATAATTTTATATACGCGAAAGTTTGTTAGAATGGATGGATGGATGGATGTTTGTTACTCTTTCACGCCAGAACGGCTAAACAGATCTGGATGAAATTTGGCACAGAGATAGATTATGGTCTAGAATAGCACATAGGATACTTTTTAACCACGAGTGAAACCGTGGTTAAAAAGTATCCGCGGTAAAAAATGCAGTCTATGCTCTGCTGTGTGACGTTTTCCGAGCGAACTGTCAAAGGAATGTCATTGGGGTAGCGCCTGAGTCGCTCGCCCCGCCAAGCGGCACTTTTCGCTGGAGCACGGAAGAGGCCGGATCTCGTATTGTTTTTCTTTGGTGTCTTTCTGTTGTTTTGATCTTGGTGTCCATTCGATTCATACTGAAATTACCCACATATTGTACATGGTTTGGATTATTAGAAGTATTAGTGGTTTACATTTACATTAAGGTTGTTTTGAATACCCTCCCTTTAGAAATAGTTTAAATTTATAACATTCTAATTGTTTTTGTTTTGCTTTGAGATATATAATTCGTAGTCAATATTAAGTAGGCAAGACATTTTCTACCATAATTGCCTCAGTGAACGAACGAACGAGTATCGGTCCCTACAGAGCAACGTAACATCATTTCAAAACAAATACAAGAGACAATATCTAACTTTTCCAACTAACATTTTTGTCAATGAAAGAAAAATAACAAGATACCGTTATATTAATTGGGGCGGGGTTGTTTTAAATAATTATGCCCCGGGGACTCGTTTGCGCAAAATTTTAAACGAAACGAACTACTTCAACTAAATAATTATTGAACTATAACTCACATTGGGCTCCAATAAAGTTGTTTTAATTGCTCAAACAGCGGACCCTGATTTGAAGATAACACTAGAAAACGGTAAAGAGCTGTCGCACATTGGGAGATCGGTGGCGGCCACAGCAATGCCACTGGTGGCCGCGACAAGCTGTAGACGCACCTTCTTACTTTTTGTTGGCATCGACGCACAATGACCGTTCGAGTGACCGCTTCCAAACCACAAGCTGCTGCAGTGGTCGGCGCTCGCTACTTGTGGCTGCGTTTAGTGGCTGCCACTAGTGGCTCAACAAGCAGGCCACCTCCACCACTAGTGGTCGCGTTTAATGGCCCAATGTACGGCAGTTCCCGTTCAAACGCTGTGAGTTATGTACTCTCGTTAAATTTATCTGTTACACTAGGTAATGTTTCCCGACATCGATCGTACAAACTGATTAGTTAGGATCTAGATCTAGAGAGCGCTAATTTATGTATTTCCGCCTGGAATGTTTTAAATAGAGACTTATTAAAGGAGAGCTGGCGGTCATTTTGAATATTTACACATTTACTACTTGATTACGTGTGTTATTAAATGCCTAGTATAACTCAACATAATTGTCACGCTTTTCCCCCAAAGGGTCTGGCAGATGTGTACAACACCCACACTTTTCCGGACAATTTTTAGTCCCAAATGTGACAGGGGAGTCGGTCGCCACATACCGGGCTCCAGTGATGTAGCAGATGACAAAACGCACATTATGTTTACAAATTAACAAATAGGTGCGTGCCTTCGATTGGGATCGAACTCGCTCCCACTGGCTTGAGAGGCTTGCTTTCTTCAACATGGCTATCATCGCAACTTCCTATTAATCAGTCCTCGAAATTAACTGTCTGTCTGTCTGTTTGTAGGATTTTCACGACTAAACGGCTTAACGGATCTTGATGAAATTTGATAACTAGTTACAGTATAATCACGAGGAATGTTTTGGGAAACTATTTTATGAATAAACGCGACAAAGTCACGGATCACTGCTAGTTGTTAATATATTTTTGTAGTATTTACAAACTGCGAGTGCCTCACAAAAGCATTTTACTCAAACTGTACCCGAGCTCTCCTTCTATCAATTCAGTTCTGCAACATGCTTATTTATTTTACATCGAATGAGTAATAATTACCGCTAGAAAGCTGTTATTACTGTCCCTCTGGTAATGTCACAGTGTAGCCATTTAACAGCGGGTAATGTCACAGTGTAACGTTTTATGAGCAGTAAATCTTTCTAAGATCTGTGTAAAATTGATAAAGAGTAAACGGTGGTCGGTGTCCGATTGCATGTTATTAGGCAGATGAGTTGTAGTTACGGTTTCTATTTAACATACTGGTAGTTGTTACACTGTGTATAAATCACGGGGTTTTATGAGATTGCCGCGTTACTAATTGGTATTAAATTTAATACAAACTAGGAGATTCTGTTTAGCAATAATTTTATTAAAACTGTATCCTAACTAACATTAAAAAATTAAATGCAATAAAGTGAGTTTGTATGTTTGTTTGCTTGTTACGCTTTCACAACTACTCAAGAAATTTTGCATACACGTTGTCAATTATACAGAAAAAGACATACCTACTTACGTGTACGTGACGTGTACCTTATGTCACAAATAAAGTATAGCGGTTCCTGTAGGACCGCGGATGAAACCACAGGGCGCAACTAGTATTACATACAACTACTCACTAAATTCACAAGCAAATCTCTATTGGACATGAAACTACTAAATTTATAATATTTACATAATAAATAGTCATGTTTTTACCTTATAATAAATCAAAATTACATACTTAATAAGGCAATGTCTTTTATTGATGTTAGTTTACAAGTTGTATTAAGCCAACGGTAACGCCTTTCCTATGTTTCATCTTACTAATAAATATGGATAGTCGACTAGTCAGTTTGTTTATTGATTGTACCTCGTTTGTTTCGTTTATCAAATGTCTCCAGTGATGCAATTTTCTTGATTAATTACCATCAAGTAGGACGACCATTTTCAACTTTTTATAAAACTATATATGTTTTGCCCTCGGCTTGCTTGCGTTTTATAGCTTATGTCAGTCAGGAATAATGCAGCTTTAAAAATTTAAAAAGGTGCAAGAGTTTTCGAAATCGGTTGGTTTTTGCATTAATTCGTTACAAACAAACAAAAATAAAATTGGTATGTATTATAGTCTAGAAGTGTAGATAAATTAAAATTGTCTACATTTTGCCGACTGCGTGTATTTTCTCTGTCGCCGCCTGCAGTCGCAGAGTTTTTATTAATTGTGGGCATTTATCTGTTGAGTTGCAGACATGAAGATGTTTGAAGTAGTTCTACTGGACTCCGCCTTAATAGCCACTGGCTATTAAGGCGCAGGCAGTCGTCGGCAGCTTTTGCGATATTGGACTTCTTAGGGATAACTAGCTGTTACCAGCGACGTTGTTCGCGTTTATTAAGAAAATAGTATCTATAAACCTTCCTCGTGGTATACTGCAACCAATTAAAAAATTTCAATTCAAATTTCATTCAAGATCCGTTCAGCGGCATTCGCCGTGAAAAGCCTACAAACAGACAAGAGTTCCTTTCAATATTATGATCAACCACGCGAGCGTTAACGAGCGAAGCGTCCATGCTTCAGCTTCGACAAAAATGCTTTCAAATGTCCGAATTCTGTCTGTATCTCTGTCCGGATCTTTGTCTACAGGTTGCATTTTTTAGCCGATTTATTCTTTTCATTTTGCCATTACATACATTTCATTTAACCATTACAAAATCGAGGTAATATGATTTATTTTTGGGAAAAAAAACACATTTCCGAAAAATATCCAAAAACTGCCTCGACAAAAAAATGTATATAATTATTGAACCTGCTAACAAAATTTTACGAGAATCGATTGAGAGATGTGACCTGTAGGGGAGGACAGACGCCAGTTGCCAGGTCTCTAGCTCACAGAGCCAGTAGTACTATGGATAATGATAGGATACTATACAGCTAACTAATAAACGTTGTATAGCCGAGGAATTATAATAATAGTTTTAGTGTTTTGTCTATTTCTTTCTTTAATTTTTTTTAACTCGGTCATAAAAGACTAATCTCTGTATAACTATTCTAAGGCTATACAACATTTATTAGCAAAGGAGTAAGAGTGCACCGGGTGGAGTGTGAAAGACGGTTAGTACAACGACACTAATATTATAAATGCGAAAGTTTGGATGGATGCATGTCTGTTACTCAATCACGCCAGAACGGCTGAACGGATTTCCAAAAAATTTGGCACAGATAATAGTCTGAAAGATAATAAGAAAAATATTTAGACAGCAAATACGTTATACAAAATAATATAGAGTAACTTAACAGTATTTTTTAAAATTAACTTTTTTATTTCTCTTTCTCTCAAATGTTTAAATTCAAATTCAAAAACATTTTTGACCAAATCTGGTAGCTATTTAACTACGTTACAAAAATTGAAAAAGCTCGATATCAAAATAAAGTTGTTACAAAATCAATTTCTTTAACGAAAATAAAATCTTTAAACCGAGGGTATTCATCAAAGCTTTAAAACTATCACGCGTAGTGGTTAATAACCATAGATCATAAAATTCGCAGAGAGTCCGCATGAATCTCCGGAGCATGTAATCGTGGCCGATCGTGGCGCTGCCGAATAAATCACTGCTCTTGCATTCAGGGGTGCCAGCGAATGTATTGTGTTGCAACTAGTAATAATTTAAAATTAAGATAGGTAGATCATTTTTAACCGACGAAAAAACGAAGGAGGCTTACAAGTCGATGCGCATAAATATCTTTTTAGTATGCCCACGCATAACTTTTTACAGAGTAATCCAGTTAACATTTAAAATCGTCGACAGTGTTGATAAATTTTGCGAAAGAAAATTATCCTTTCTCATGAACAATATAATGTATTGAAGTCTAAAAGATGCCAAATAAATGTTAAATGGGTTATTTCCAAAGTGCTGACTTCAACTGCATAAGAAACCAGCACATAGTTAAAATAATAAAGTTAGAAAGCATTACTAACAGAAATCGCAGTAAGCCAAGTTAGTTAACCGCAGCCGCAGGTTCATAAGTTACACCCATAGGTGGCAGCCCTGCCATAAAACTTAATTGAGACGTTGTCGCGGGACCCTCGCGAGCAGTGGTGTGCGTAATTACACGCCCGAGGAACCCTAAAACAACACACGGGAGACGGGTGGCCGTTCTTTCGGACTTATTGTGTTCTAGGCCAAGCTCTAGCTCAAAATATTCTTGAAATCGTGTTATAGGCGCTGTCAGTTAAATACGTAATTAGAAGATCTGTAAAATTGTTCGTTTTTTGCATGAAATGCTTTCACGAAAATATCCTATTCATTCAAAACAAACTCTTTCATCAAAACATCTTCAAGCTCCTAACCTATTCATCAAGCATTCGAAGTTTGAACTTCTCCTAAAGTCCATCTCAAGATTACCCCTTCATCAAACATCACCACACATCTCGGGCTAAAGGTCTGTCTACATTACCGTATGCGGCGTATGTGCCGTATTACCATTATGTATATCTACCGTACACGCGGTGTGTGCTCAGACGGGCGGCGCAAACAATCGGCCCGAAGTGGCTACGGTTTGTTTTGCCGAACTTTGCTGAATTATATATTATGTACACCCCTAATTGAATTGTCTACCAAATGTTTGATCTAACTATGCCTCAGCCGCTCCTTAAATCGACGGAATAAGGATGGGAATGCAGCGAGCGCGTACATTATAAATATGGAGATTACATTACTCTAACGTGTTCGCTGTTGATTCTGAACTCGTATTGCTCTTCTTGCCAGACCATAGAATACGTAACACATATTTGTTTGTGTAAGTTTACCTTTTAGTTTGTAAATTTTGTAAAAATATCAAAAGTTTCAAAAGAGTTTTTAGGTACTGAAATTAGAAAGAAGCTAAAATTTTTCAGTTCTCTGTAAATCTCCATTTTGCTTTTATTTTGATCACTGTGCATTTGCTTTGATAACTGTCTGGTCTGTCTGCTTGTATCGGTTCGAATAGTCACAATAATATATTGACATAATCGCATCCCTTGTAAGCCGAGACGTAATGTGTTGTGTGCGTAGGGAACGTCCCTAGTGTTGGCTCTGCTGTAACCTGATCGCTGCAATAATACTATTAGCTCTGGTGGAAATTATGACACGTTTGTACAGGACATTACATCGGACCCTCGTAAGATGATAGCTCATTCTGTACATCGTCGTATTGGGTGCATTAATGCCAGTATGTTATCATTTGGATAGATGTTCGATTCGATGGTTTAGTAAAATTATTTTTTAATTTTCCTCACATGTTCACAAGTTTGTCTTGTATTCCTACTAGCATTATTCTTCAATGATTAATGGTCAGACAATAAAAACGAAATACATATAATAAATAGGGAAAACACCTTTATTGTGTTACTAGCTGCGCCCCGCGGTTTTACTCGCGGTTAAAAAGTGTGAAAATCTTACGTGCTAATCTAGACAAACTTTGCCATTGAGATATTGAGATAGATTACAATCTATCTTTATGGCAAATTTTACCATGATCTGTTCAGCCCTTCTACAGCGATTGAGTAACAAACATTCATACATCCGTTCAATCTTTCGCTTTAATAATACTAGGCAGTCGAGTCTATTTAAAAACTTTAACGTTGATGAGTGTATCTTTGATACCTAATTGAATAAAAACATTTGTCAAAGTCAAATGACTTTGACTTTGAGTGGCTCTGTGAGCTGTAGACCTCGCGACTGACATTTGTCTTCCTGTACAGGTCGCATTCCTGAACCGATTCTGTAAGCATTCTGTGATGTAATTTTGTGAGCAGATTCGATTAATTTTTGGGTTTTGTTCAAAATGGCGGAGATGATTTTTTTTTAAATCTAATCTTCGCAATTTTGATAAGAATCGGTTAAGAAATGCAACCTGTAGAGAAAGACATAGATTAGACAGAAATCGGACATACGAAAGTGTTATGTCGAAGCTGAAACATAGACGCTTCACTTGCTATCGCTCGCTCGGTCGGTTAGTGTGATTACTTCTGAGCATTCTATTCGTCATTAATGACTTATTGTTATGCCCATGCAGCGGTCTGCCCAGAGTTGTGAGACTTGTTACAAATCAACCCCACGTGAGGCCGCACTACATAGCTGCTCGTATGAACCGTACAAACCATGCAGATACCGCGCACGCTTCACTAGTCCGTATACGCCCGGAGCGTGCAGTCCCGCGGGCGGGGGCGGTCGCTACGAACATCACATGAGGCTGGGCGTCTAGATTAATGCTTGAAATTGCAAGCAGTATCCGTCGTACTGCTCTGATATTTTTTATTTTATTTTAATGATGGAATAGATGACTTAAACATATTTTTAGATATCAACATAATTGGACATATTTCTATTGTTATTTTCTAAGATAAATCTAATTAATCTAATATCTATCTATATCTATAATCTAATTAAAATTTTACTGGCATCTAGAAAACTATGTACTTTAAAAAATGTAAGTAGGTTGGCAAGCTGAGGCCAAGTCTACTAATCACATTTTTAATGGGCATAAATTCCTAGACCATTATTTTATTTTAGGAAGGTTTTGTACCTAAATAAATCATTGTTAACTAAGTTTATTTCTTGCATAAACTATTAGGTACTCAAAACTGTTAATATTATATCGGGTAATATTTACGTCAGCCAAACACTTCTGCTCATATTTTGGCGACATGTAATAAAAAGCATACCCGTTCCAACGTCATAAGTTATTCTGTGCCATGATCACCTATTTATTAATTGCGTCATATTGGCGCGCGCCTCTCAGACGTGACGGCGGCGCTTCCTCCGCGGGGGCGGGATCCATGAGTGATCGGAAAATATAGCGAAATGTCAATTAATTAAGGTAGAATTTTGTAATATTGTTATAGCCACTTGAACTAAATTTAAGAATTGCTCAAGTCCTTGCCTTTACCTAGTTTAAACTCTAGCTCCCGCCTACATTTTCTTGAACGAGCTTTAAGCTATTGCTTAAAAGAAGCTTAACGTTATATGCCTAATAAGCAAAAATTTCGCTGGGAGTCTCTAGGAGTAGATTTAACTAGTTAAGCAAGGACTTAAGTAATTCTTATTTTCAGAGCAAGTGGCCATTAAAGTAATACCACAAAATACTACACGCTAATATTTGACTATAGGTACTATCATTTGCCAAATATTTGTTATGGACTAAGTAGGTTACACAAGGCGGTAAACCACTGAAAGTAAACGCAGTTTTTTTCTATAGCCGAGACTAAATTATTCCACTTCTGATAACTGCGTCAACGGAGTTAATTCAAGTGCTGTTTTCTCTACAGTTTTCTTCTTAAAATACCTCCAACGTTTCCTTTCATTACTTTTATCATAATAATATTATTTACCTTTTTCCTGCATTCCCGTCCACCTGCTTATCCTCGATCTAACATCCCTCATTACGGCGCCTCGGTCGCGTAATTCCAGATCTCTATCTCCCGCCGCCTCTTATCGCGATGCTTTGTTAGCAAGGACACTCTTGCATTGTTTTTATGCACTTTTGTTATATTTCACACTTTGTGTAGGCTTTGTTATCTTTTGTTATCTCCTACACTTTTGTTGTTTTTGTTATGTTTCTATCGCCAGGCGAGTCAGTGGTCAAACGCATGCCTAGACGTTGAAAAAAATATTGTTTACAGTTTTAAAGTGTGGATTGATAGATAAAGTTTTCGTTGTTTCCATCAGAAACAAAAATAATTTACTACGTGTAAATTAGTCATTTCACCAAAAAGTAAAAGGAATAACGATTGAAACTATTAGTGTAACAAGTGATAGTCACATTGCTAAGAGAGATCTCTTCCAGCCAACTTTGGGATAGAGACGATAATATTTTACGAACCAAAAGAGTGAGTACCTTCTACATATCTGTAAATTGTAAGTAGGTACCTTTTCGAAAAGTAAAAATAGATTAACAAATACACAGTACGGGTACAATGTACAGCTTAGATTAGGCCCCCTATTCTTGACATGCGAGATGTTTTTAGGTCACTCTTACTCCTATTACGTTTGAAACGAAAGAAACAATGAAAAAAAATATCTTGACTTGTTAGAACAGCCTCTAGGTTCCGCCGCCGTTCGCAAATCAGTCGCTCAGGTAAGTACTAAGTTTTTACGAGCTTTCTCGTTCGTTAGCTAGTTTATTGTCGTTAACTCTTAATTGAGGTTGATGTAGCGACGTCAAGTGGAACGGGAGTGCGTTTGCATGTTGCGCTGACATGTTTAGATGCTCTGCAAGCGTATTAGGCGCGATGGAGAATTTCTGCCCGACCTAGCGTGTCCCAAGTTATGCGAAGCACAAGAGCGTGCTTCTCTCTCCTGATTTCTGGCCCAAGGAGCTGGTTTTCCGTCGCTACTAGGAAGCGACACGGCCAGGAAATCCCATCCAGAATAGTTAAATTTTGTTTCAATTTAAAAAAATATTATGTACTACCTGTTACACGCGATTTTGTTCGCGTTTCTTCAGAAAATAGTCTCCAAAAACTTTCCTCGTGATATACTGTAACTAATTATTTAATGTCATTAAGATTCGTTCTGCCGTTTAGCCGCAAAAACCCATCAAACAGACAGAGCGACTTACTTTCGATTTAATAATGGATGTTAATTGCGAAAGTGAGTTTGTTTGTTTGTTTTTTTTGTTAGTATTTCACGTATCAACTACTCAACCAATCGTCATGAAATTTTGGATACACGTTGTTAGGAGTACTTACAAAACTCAATAATTTCTTGCTTCCATTATGGTACAAGCAGTTATTAAATGTAAATCACATAAAATTGTATCACATAATGGGGTATGGCAACATTGTTCGGACTGGATTTGTTCTATTAAATATTTGTCGGTTTAGAATTCGTCTAGAGTATAAAAAAATTTTTCGATCAAAATATCTTTTAGCGTTTTAATAAATTTACAGACAGAAATAGGCATAGGGTAACTTTCAACCCAAAATAAATGAGCAGTACTTGTAAAGCCGCGGCTGTAACCGCGGGCTATCTAGTGCCTAAAGTAATAAGAGAGGCAATGTATAATTAATGTCTTTAATTCCCTCTTATGTGATGTCTAAATAAATTATTAACATACTCGTAGGCAACAGGAGACAGTTTTCCTTATAATGTCTTAATTTTTGTTACGACGATGGAATTAATTAAAAAATTTTGAATTTCCTACATGTATAAGGGTCGCTAAAACGACACTCAGTCATCATATTTTATCACTCATCGTGTTTAGTTTTTGTTATCACTGTCATGATGGATCTCGATTTAAAACTAGTTTTATTTTACCTAATACCAGTTTCAAATCGAGATTCATTTTAAGATTCATCAATTTAAGATCAATTTACCATAAAAATTCTATTGTCGAAACGAATGTTCGATACTAATTGACGACCGGCGGGCGCAGTGGCGTTGGCGGTGGCGGTGGCGGTGGCAGTGGCGGTGACGGTGGTGGACTCGAATTATCATATCAGTTATTTATTAGTCGGCTGCCGTGCTGCAGCTTAATGCTGAGTCGGTCTAGTCTGAGAGCTCGTGCTAGATTTGATCACGAGACTAGTTTAGTATAGTTAGCAAGTTTCCCGTTCATCGTTTCTGTGTCTGTTCTAGTTAGGATGTCTGCGCAAGCCTTCTGCAATATGTTGAGCGTGACAAATAAATGCCGTTTTACATTCTCTGTTTTATTTTTATGTGAATACTAGTTAGTTTTTTGACGGGTAAGTCAATCAGCTTCGACAGTCGACAGTCAGACGGTTTTTTAACACGCTTTTATTCGCTTCACTTGTAACTAGCAATCAATGTAACAAAATCTCAGTAGTCAATTTTAATCTACTTCTAATGGTCGTGTCAAAATGAAATTTTGTATATACTTAAGAATAATTTATGTAGTTCGGATGACAAGCCCATAACTTGGTATTTTGGAGCTGATCTGAAGGTGGAGCCACGAGTTTTGAAGAGTTTTTTATTGAATATTTGCCTGCCTCATTGGCTCAGTTGGTAGTGAACCTGCCTTCTGAGCTTGGGGGCGTGGGTTCGATTCCTACCTAAAGCAAACATTTATGCGGTGAACATTTGTGTTTGTTCTATGTCTGGGTGTTAATTATGTATTTAAGTATGTATTTAAAAATATCTAAGTATGTTTATCAGTCTCTGGCAGCCATAGTATAAGCTTTGCTTAGTTTGGGGTCAGGCGACCGTGTGTGGAAGTGTCCCGAATTTATTTATTATTTATTTATTTTATTTGAATTAGTATAAAACAAACTTTCATACCCACAACAACAATAGTTCGATCACGCAACTATTTCAATAGTCATGCATATAGTTGGTTATATATGTTTATAATATGTGCATACCGATGTGTTTTATTATTAGAAACAGACAGACAGATAACAAAGTCGTCCGTTAAGGGTTCTGTTTTTTTTTTCTTTTGAGGTACGGAACCCTAAACACAAAGTTAATTTTTGTAACCAGTTGTGTATGTGATTAAAACAAAACAGCATGTCTTCGACTATTCTGTCCTAAGGGCCATTGGATTCCGGGTCACGTCTCGCGATTAATCCGACCCTCCGGCCCCCGCCCTCGGCCTCGCAGGGAAATTAATCAGAAGAATTTAGTATTTAACGTAATAACGGAGCCCAGCGGAGAGATACTTTCATCCAAAAATTACATTTCCTTGGGATGATGGAGAAAATTTTAAAAGTATTTTGGGTCATTTAGTTTTTTAGCAGTAAACAGAGCAGCTTTTACGTCAAAAAACTCTTCGCTAGAAAATTAGACTTGTTCCTGTTTAAGATTTTAGGGTTCCGTGGTAAACTAAAATTAATGAAATTAATGAAAATTAGAATGGCTCTGTGTGCTGTAGACCTTGCGGCTGACGTCTGTCCTCCGCTACAGGTCGCTTTCTTCAACCGATTCTCGTGAAATTTTGTGAGAATTAAACAGATTTTTTTGCCGCGACAGTTTTTGGATTTTTTTAGAAATTGTACTAACCTGTAGAGGAAGACAGAGATCCGGACAGAAATCCAGAAAAAGTCGGACACACGAAGCATTATTGTTTAAACTGAAGCATAGACGCTTGTTCAGTCGCATTATTATTTTTGCTTGTTTTCGATTATGTTCTGTTCAGAGATTATTATTCAATTAAGTAAATTAAGATTTTAGTATTTAAAAAAGAATAATTTCAATAATCTAAAATAAATTGTTCTTTTTTTCCCAATTCAGACTACGTGAATTATAATTCTAATCAACTACAGCATCACTGATCATCAAAGCTAAATAAAGTCCTTTTCTTACAAAATACAAGTTCATTCGGCGAGGCACTGCCAGCATACCTACTGCTACTGGTGAGATGCGCAGTCGAGACTCTGTACGTGCTGCTGCTAGAAGTTGGATTGTTTAATTCGATCTATAATAGTTTATCAAGTTAACTCGTTCTGTGCAAACCGTATTTTAGTTTTCTCAATTCGATAAAAGGCATCCGTTTAGCCGCTATTCGCCTGATGCTAAGAGTATTATCGGTTATGTTTACTTTCTCGCTCGCACAGAATTCAGCATTTTTAACCGACGAAACAGAGGAGGTTTACAATTCACCGCGTATATATCTTTAAATTTTGATCACGCTAAACTTTTACAGAGTAGACTTTATTAATTCTTTTTTAATTGGAAAGTGTATACTTTCAAGGGGGTCCCATTTAAATTTGGATAAAAAAAAACCCTAAGGGTAGACAAACTAGGGATGATTGATAGTTTACTCACTGATTGCAATGTATGACTACCCATAACTTTTTACAGATTAGTCCAATTGTGATAAGTATAGTAGTAGTCTAAGTAGTCAGCCTAAATCTCGGCACAGCTATGCTATCCTTATTTCTAGTGTTATTATTATGATAGTCACAGTTACATTTAAAATTATGTAGATTTTTACGAACGTACATAATATTTTTTTAAATTTACAAAGAAGGCAAAGTTAATTTATTTATTTCTCGAAATAAATCCCGAAATGATTCGCGGGGACCCAGCTCGTAGTAGCGCGGACCGCTCGCTTCTGCAAAATAAAAATGCCATTTACATTAGCAGCTGAACCCCACAGCAAAATGCCTTACGACATTGTGCTTTGGAAGTAAGCAAAATAAACCATCCGAGCTGTAGTTATATCCGTCAGTTGCCTAATCTTACGAACCGCATAAGCAGCAGAACTAAGTCTCCCAGATAGAACACTAATATGTGGATCCCATTGAAGTTTAGAATGGAAGCTTATACCCAGGAACACCGTCGCCTTGTCTGTAAAATAAAAAATAACTCTCATAACGGCTCCTAAGCAATGATGCGGACTGCGATTTAACACACTTGCCTAGAAGAATACCAATTCACTCGAGACTTAAAGACGCCCAGATTATAAGTATCGGAGCTCACTCACTCAGGCAGGCAGCTAACTCTAAAATTGCTTAAAATATTCCATCTAGTTTTTGACGTCACCTTAAATTATTATAATTTTACTTTTTTTCCCGCGTCTGGAGTTCACGGCTCAGGGAACACCATTCAAATGCAAAAACTTCAATTTAAAAGTTCTTTCGGGGGTGAAAGAGATTAAATATAAATTACCTTCGAGCCAGACGACGTTTCCATTGATTAAGATAATCTGTCGTTTGCGGTCACTGCCGCCGACGGACTTATATGTCATATGATTACCTAAAAACGTTTTGCAATTATTCTAGGTAGATGTAAGTCATTATAACTAGCTGCACCCCGCGATTTTAACTGCGGTCCCACAGGATCCGTAAATTTTTTTTCAGGATAAAAGTAATAAGTACAAGAAATAATATCCTGTCTTTTCCCGTACCTTCGACAACGTGTATGCAGAATTTCAAGAAGATTGGTTGAGTAGTTAAGGCGTGAAAGCGGTACAAACAAACAAATGAACAAACTCACTTTCGCATTTATAATATTAAAAAGTCAAGATTAGGAAGTTATGATTATGGCGACAGGGTCGCCCCCTGTCAAATTTGGGACTGAATATGAGTTGTGATTCCCCTCTGTCAACCCCTTTGGGGGAAAAGATGTGACAGTGTACTATGTGATAAGATCCATAAACATTAGCTGTCTTCTTAAAAAGAAGTCTTATCAGTTCACCTAAAACATAAACGACAAAATTAAATAGCAACATTTCAAAAAGTTCAACGCTTTGTCAAATCTTATCCCGATTCCGTAAGAACACATAAACCTCGAAATATTGCTAGTTTTCGACAAAAATATTCAAATAAAACCAAATAATCCTTGTAGTTATCCAACCTACACAATACTAAATCGCCTACTTATCCTGTTTTAATTTTACGAGCTGGGTATGGATAAAGGAACCAAACGTCGATAAATCCGAAGATTCACTTTATTCACCAAGTATTGTTAACACTACAGTATACACTTGCACAGTAACGTTCTGAACACAGCTAGTCCAATTATTTGGCAAAAGGATTTTTTTTTTTTTGCAATATAAAGATTTTTTAACTAAGACCGCTGCGAATGAAATCATTTACAAAACTCATCGCCTGCGCGGAGACAACTCCAATGAGCTCGTGATGTTGCATTGCCTTGCCTTGAAAATATTTTACAAGACCTACCTGCCTCGATTTAACATCTCCTTCTATATAAAAGAGAATAATATAACCCTTAACTTCCAATGATTAAAAATGGGAATGGCTTAAATAATTACACCCGAGACCAGATTAAATAACGTCTATTACATTCTGAGCCATTCCATTCACACCTCAAATCTTTTGATCAGTCTACACCGTTCATAGGCGTAAGCCAATGTGAATCGTAAGTTTTATTCGTTAAGGGTGCTTATTAAAAGATTTTGAATTGAACATAGATCAAATAATAGTTACTACGCTCTAAAGATTTGGATTCACACCTTCAATTTTAGAGATTAAGGTGGTGTCTCTAGCTTATCTCAGGTGCATGCTAAAATAAACCATACGAGGATATAAACAAAGCTGGAAATAGCGTCAATATTGATAAAGAGTTTTTCTTTGTGGGTAGTTTCTTAAAGCTCGTTTGAAGGTGTCGGGTTTCCTTTATGCCAAGTTCTTTTGTGAGATTTCGTTAGGATTTTGTATTGCTACCTTCTGAACACATTTAAGTAGAATTTGATAGTCAATAGGCAAGTGATCTTTTTATCTTTGATGTGTGTACAATGTACTACAGAGAACATACTTGCCTAAAAAAAATTCGGGCTTCTTGGAACAAAGGAATTTCCAGCAATCATTCTATTTGGTTTGGCTTAAATCGGATTGCCTTGACTATAAGATTTTTTTTTTAATTCTAGTAAATATTTTCTAATTGGCGCTTCCAATTTTTTGAAGCAGCTAAGCGACAGAAATGCCATGTTACGAAACAATAGTGCGTCTATATTTAAAAGCATTTCCGTGATTTACTGCATGAACGTGGATTGTTTCCACAACAATACTAATCAATTACTAAAGCCTTACCGAAGCTTTGAAATCGTAACCGCAATTCACATAAATCTGGCTGAAAATCTAAAACCGGTACATTCATCATCGAATCGAACGTATTTCAAGCGCGACACGAAATAAAAATTGTCTCGTTGAAATATGTGCGATGGTAAAATAAGGGCGATCGAATCTGGGGTATTGAGGTATTGACAAATTACGCGGGGAGAAGTACGACGCTGAAACGAAATTATGACTTTACATCTGCGATCAGATATAAATGTGACGGGGAAAGTCGGGAAGGCCGAGATGTCGTATCTGATATCTAATTCGTGAACTCGTCATCACGGGCATCCATGGTGGGCGGTAAACTTTCGAAACGTTAAAATAAGTGGACTGTAGCGTTGACTTTTCATTTTATTTTAATTAAACAGACACTTAATTTTTTTAATTAGTGAAGGATTACAATAATAATTAGCGATTACTGAAATTGATGTTTAGTGATATTGATAGCTAATGGGTTTGCGAATGACCATTGCGTGCGACCACTGTCAACAAAGTCAATTGAATCAATGACAGACCAATCGCAACTCCATTCGGTGTTTTCCGATCTAAATGCGGGAAATGCGACAAAATATTACAAAATAAATGATAACCCTCAAAAATAAACTGATTTTAATTTTTTTTTGATGCAGGTATATGTCAAGTCTTAAAACGGAAAATGGCACCTTGCAACGTTATTTCGAAATGATAAGGCTTACATTCAAATGAAGTTATAATAAAAAATATTTAATTATTTTTAATACAACGTTAAGTGTCGATGCGGTGCCACTAAGGACTGATTTTTAATTAGAGGATATGAAATCTATTATAAACATATCTGATCGAAACTTTATATCAGTCCTGGCCTACATGTAAGCGGCAAGCCAGACATAAAGGACGTAAGACTAGGACGAGACACGGACGGGACGCAGACGCGGCGTCATTTCTATGTCTTACTTTTACATACATACCTATTTAGATCATAGATATTTAGATTAGATACATATTAGTCTTTCATAAATATTTAGAGAAGAAAAGCGACGCAACACATACTAAGAAGAATAGGCGCAGACGCGATTCTTCTGGTTTTGTATGAAGGTGCCATGTATCCGCCCCGTCCATGTTTCGTGTTCGTCTTTCGCCTTTTCTGTCTGGCCAGTGCCAATAACACACTACGAAAAATTATTAAATAAAAAATAGACTTTTAATTTCCACAGACACAAAACCAGATTAAAACCCAATTACAAATATTGTTGATAGAGAGCCAAATAATTATGAATACTTACTGCTTAGTTCCAATGTCTCTCAAAATTTTCGTTAAAAAATAAATTTAAATAATATAATTGCTTGCTAAAAAAACTACATCTGCTTCATAATTAATAGAGCCCGGTATATGACGACAGGCTCGCCCCCTGTTACAGTTGGAACTGAATATTGTCCGGCGAAGAGTGGGTGTTGTACACTCTCTCTGCCAGCCCTTTCTGGGGAAAGCGTGATGATGTGTTGTAAAAATCGTTAATATTTTTTTACAATTTTGGTAAGTACTTACAGTATGTCTGAGTTGGTTTTGTTATATCTTTCCCTAATTTACAAAATAGGAGAGCAAATCACAAACAAAAATAAATTACAGATTTATAAATCTGTTCACGTATAAACAATATAATCCGAAATATAAATCACCTTATCATTCCCGCCTTACAAGCACAGCCATAGATCAAACTTGTTTCTGTATCGCGGCATCGACTGCGATAGCGAGAGCTCTTCAATATTGATGTTAATCGTACTACGTGCGCTTGTGCCCTTAGCACACACTCGGTGAGCGCGAAGTGCGATCAAGGAATGTGTACCACTTTTAGCCGGCATCACTTTTACCACGACTGTGCTAGCGATTACATTAATCGAAATAGGAAAATAAGAGAGAAAATATCGAAGTTGGAGAAGGTTCACCTCCCAAGCCTGAGAGAGCGGGTTCGATCCCACCCAAAGCCACGCACCAATTTGTTCTTTGTGTAAACATAATTATTTTAGGTGCGTTTAATTTAATTTCATCTGCTTCATGTGCTTATTAAATGTCATCTGCTACATACTCGTATTGCTACAGGCTCGCCCCCTGTCACATTTGGGACTGAATATCGCCCAGAAAAGTGTGGGTGTTGTAAAGCACCTGTGCCAGCCCCTTCAAGGGAAAGGCGTGACGATATGTATGTACAATTAATTTAATTAAATTAAAGTAGCTATAAAAAAAACACTTCCAACAAAACCTAATAAGCCATAAACGGTATTTTTTAATTTGGATTTATTGATATGTTTTGTTCGAGTATTAAATTGTGTGTAACATAGATCGCAGCGACGATGTCCTAACGGCCTACGCGGGACACTCGTAACAGATGTAGAACACGAGGTGTAGAGCATGGGACATGCATAATGGAGCTCTCATACATAATATGTATGACGCTCTGATAGGAAACATTTTTATGGAGATGTGCTGATGTTATTGCGTAAATTATGTTCTTCTGGGCTAGGAACAGATGAGACCAACTTGCTTTCTGGTTGCTCTATTATTTATGAGCGAGCGTCAGGAAAATATAGCCGTTCACTTTGCAGTAGCCGACTGGGCGAAGTGAGGTCTCATAGCCTACATAAACTCTTTATTGTTCACACCAGAAATAACAAAACTTATGAAGAGAAATATTGTGGCCTTGCAAACCTTAAGATGGAGATGAAACGACGAATGAGTATGGGACAGGGTGTGCAAAATTAGCAAAAATAAAAAAAAGATTGTTATTAATACCTAAAAATGTAATGTTATAAACGCCTACATAAACTATTTGATTTTATTTCCATAAGTATAGATACATGTCATACTAATACTAATTGATTTGTTCTAATGGAACAAATCGGCATTAGTTTGTACTTAATTGTCACATGATAATTTGAGTACATTTTAAAGTAATCAGTCAGTAATATTCACTCACTATGAGCTGTTATATAGACTTAAGGGTTGTGGAGATACCTACCTATGGAAATATACTATACTATATATTATAGGAGCAGAGAAACTTGTGAAGGCTTAGTTCGAGACGAACGACTTATTCACTATTACTAGTGGCTCTATCAGCTGTAGACCTCGCGGCCGACGTTTGTCTTCCTGGACAGGTAACATTCGAAATTTTGTGAGCAAGCTAGTTAATTACTCAGATTTTTTTTCCAAGTCAGTCAGACTAAAAATCTATAAAATTATCGAACGACTCACAAACATTCACGAGAATCGGTTAAGAAATGCGACCTTTAGAGACAGACAAAGATCTGGATATAATTCGGAGAAACGAAAGCATTTTTGTCGTAACTGAATCAGAGACGCTTCGCTCGCTCGGTCGATTAATTTACAGTACCTGGATGTCCGAGCTTTGCTCGGTATTTTTTTTTTATTGTGTTTTTTGGAAAATAAACAATTGATTTTAGTCTAACCTCAAAGCAAACACTCATTGACTTCGTGTTACTTAACAACGCCATCTGCTGTTGTGTCGTTAAAGCAATTAGTTGCTCACAAAAAATAGTATTATTATTATTCGCCAATAGATGTCAGGAAGAGTCATATTTTTGTTATTTTTCTTCCAAGTTTATGTTTAAGTTGATTATCGATAAAACACGAATAAAATGACATTTTCTAAAAATTATTCTTAGCTAGATCGATTTATCGCCCCCGAAACCCCCTATATACTAAATTGTATGAAAATCGTTGGAGCCGATTCCGAGATTCCAATTATATATATATAAGAGAATTAATAGATAATAATAATAGAGAATTGCTCATTTAAGATAAGTAAATAATCTATACCTATATTAATAGATTTTAACAAAAAATAGCGGTTGGTAACGAAATATGCAGTGGTTTACCGCTCCTTAGTTGGTTTTCTCTCTAATATAAAATAAATATTCGTCTATACTGAGTTAAGAACATTGAGTCTCAATGTTCACGCGCTCGATCCGATATTCCTCATCCGAGTCGTATTGTCCCCCTATCGGCGGGAGACGATAACTTATGGCGAACAACAGACTTAGTGAATAGACGATGCTACATTGTACGGGGTTTTACTAGAGAGTAGACGAAAATAATAGAGACCTCATTTTGGCTACTTTGTTCCCTAATGTTTGCGCATTTAGACCTCGAATTACTAAATAACTCATTTAAACTTTTAAACGCTCTTTGACTGCCCCTTCGCATCATTGGAAAAGTCTTGATACAAAATAATGACAAAGAAAAGGCTGAATAACTTTATGTACTTAGATTAATTTTAGTTAAATTTTTGTAGACAACATTTTTTCTGCATCGAGTAAAATAACAATGTAGTATTTTATTACTTGTTCTACTTCTTTAAAAAAGGCTCACTTTATTTTTGTTTTATAGACTTTTATTATCTTATGCTTATCTGTGGTAGATGCAGATTTGAGGGAGCCTTGGTAGCTTGTTTTTCGTGCGTGGTTTTGCGCGGGGGGTCGGGGACTCGTGTTACTGCTGTATTTTTTCTGGAGTTTCATTGTTTCTGGTTAGGGGTAGGTATGTTGTTATGTTTTTTTAACTCTATATTGATAATAACAAGTACGTTTAATTTTGTTACTCAATCATTTCCATGAAAATATTTTAAAAAAATACAAAACGAATTCGAACCGAAAATCTATTTGAAATTCTGATGATTGCTGAACTATTTGGAACTCACAAGGTCCAAGCATTTATTTTGCTAAGGGCACTCAAAGACGGTCCTAATTTTTACTACAATTCGGGCCGGACAATACTGGTAAGGCAAATGGCAATTTTGCAACAATATTTTGAGTGTGACTAATTATAGTCATTCATAAATTTTTAGCATGGCTGAGATGATGGCCGGACTACGGTCGGCAATATTGCCAGTATTCCCGGGCCAGTACTGCTGTATAATAAGACCCGTCTAGAAGGCCCTAAAACAGAATTGCTACACTTTGCTATATTCTACAAAATAGTCCTTGCGATATTCCACCAAAAATTTACATAAATATTTTAAGACGCAAAATTTACATTCATAAGCTGGAGTCAGCTCCAGGAATTACATTTTAACGTCAGCCATGAGGAGGCAAAACAAAAGGCGACTTAACGACTCCAACAATTTCCCAAACTCCGCCTCAATACGGCCATAAATAAAGGCGAGGCATAAATAAAGATGAATATCAAACGCCACCATATTTAACGTCGCGCCTTTTCATCGCTTCATCATTTCGCGTCAGCACTGCTTCGTCTCGATCACGAGATAATTCCTTTAGAAAGAGCTTTACAACTTCATAAAACACAATGACACGAGTCAAAGGGAACTTTACTGCGCAGGAATAGGGGGTAGATTGGTGGGACGTGTGGTGGGTATGAAGAACGGTAAATAATTTAATAATTAAATCGTCTTAAGTCATTGCCTTACAGTGAGCCGTCACAGTACCGAGTAGCAAATCACAAGAGAGAGAGTTCTGAACATAAGATCTTGCTATTTTATACTTTTACAGCGAAGCGCAAGCAGTTACTGGCGACAGAAACAATCGATACTGTATAATAATGCCCTTCTCTACGATATTCATCTTAATAACAGAGATGGGTAATATTAAAACATTATATCGCCTGTAAAGCTTAAGTCACATACTTAGCTAGCTACAACATTACCTAGCAGCGCAGATACAGCGCTGCATATACAAGTATTAATTAAACATTTTAAAAACCTCCGCCACCGACTTTCCTCAACACCAACTTTCATCAAATTTAGCTAACAACACTCCCGACTAATTCACCTTTCGAACATAAAAACAGAATCGAAATAGGTTTTTCTGTTTGGGAGCTACGACGCCGCAGCATGTAAACATAATTAGTACCTACTTCCAATTTTGGGTTCGTAGCAGCTTTCTTGTCTGTAAACGCACTACTCAGTAGGCGCGATAAACTTGCGTGACTCGAGGATCGCTGTACAAAGCGAGCTCTTACTCAGTTACTGTTGCTTGCCTTGATAATGGAGGAATTGTCGAGACACTGTTCCTGACTCAGGTTTAGGAATATTTGTGTCTAAGAAGGGTGGACTTATAGCGTGGTGGATTTAGTCTGGGATGAGTTTGCATCCGAATTGTTTAGGTTACCGAGTAACATTACAATTACTCGTAAACAATACAAAACATATTTTGTTTTTTTACAATTTATTAACATAAAATTATATATAAAACTAAACTAACTATGCAAGTATAAGTGCAAAGGACGGTCTTAATGCTTCCAAGCGATTACAACTTACAGATAACTTTTAGATGAAAATAAGAATACTATGATCTTGATCATACATTGACGGTGGTGTGCTAAAGAAAATAACAATAATTTCTGAAAAATATTTCATGGAAAGAAAAGGGTCGACATTGTCATTTACTACTTGGGTATTATATAGGGTATATTATAGGGTAGGGTATTATATGGGTATTTTATACTTAGGTATATTTGACTGTCTGCCATTGCCAGCACTTTAGCAATTTGTTTTTCATACCAACGCTGTAATTTCCAACAGCACCTTCGCATTTTAGATCTTAAGGTCGGATTAACGATGACAATAGAACTAACTAAGAACTATAAACCCGTAGCTCCCGAGCGTCCCAACGCAGATCATTAACAGTGTTTAACCCTTCACTCGGCGAATCGCCACTAAACTCTCCGTCGACACTGAACTCCGCCACTACTGAGAACTACTCTAACAGAGAAACAGTTCTCAAAACGCTTGCATATACGATTAAGGGTTAGAAGACTACCCGACTCTCTGCAGAGCAGTGTTGTAGGCAAACCCAATATATCACGGCTCATGTTGTGGATTCTACACGACCCACGACGCAAGATGACAAGACACCAAAGTCGCCGACCCACCAACACAGCCCGCCGACATGACTGTGCGGCTAGATTTCCTTTGAAATATAGTTGCCGAACTCAAGAAACAGCCGTCTACATCGTGTCAGCGGCTGTCGGTGACTTTGTTGTTGACTCATACTTACCTAATAGTAAGTATACTTGTTGACTTTCGTTGACTCTCGTAGAGAAGAAGTACGTCATCCATGGTATTCATATGCCAAGAAATAGTATCCAATCTTATTATTTAGGTACTATCTCTATATCCATACATCCATATTATTCATACTAGTATTATACAATCGAGAGTAACTCTATCTCTCTTTATGTCTGTCTGTTTGTAGGCTTTTCATGGCTAAACTAAACTTAACGAAATTTGATAGTTAGTTACAGTACATCACGAGGAATGTTTTTGGATACAATTTTCTGAATAAACGAAGTCGCGGGTAACAGCTAGTAAACTATATTTAGCAAGAAAACCTTTTTTATTAGTTTTATTCAGAGTATAGCTGCTTAGTAAGTCATAGCGACGTATTGGAGTTCACATTCGAAGCTTCATTAAAAGTGAACTCTAAACGAACGACTTTCCAAATAAACAGTGACCCCCGCATCGCGATTTAAGCACAATTGTATGGCATGAAAACAATCATTTTAAAATTGTCTCTCTGGTGGGAATTCTCTCACTTGGTCACTCCGCCCTTAACCCGTTAGCTCCCGCAGCATTGTCCGCTGCCGCCGCCGGCTGCCCGCGTCCGCCGGCTCATAACTGTGGAATATTAATCCGGAGGTTTTATGTCCAAGGATTATGCTCTGGCTCGTCTTAATGGGTCTGTTTGCACCTATTTGAATAATTTTGTGCTTTAATAGGGGTTTTATTGTTTGCATGCACAAACTTTAATATGACTTCAAATTTAAACATAAGTAATTTTTCTCTAAGTAGCTAGAGCTCTTAGAGTAGAGAGAGTTAGAGCCTCGTAATGTTCCATTGGATAGTCGAACTTCATAAATAAAACATATTTATTTATAAGCGTACATAAAAACATGTTGTATGGCATATTTTATTTTCAAATGTACATTTCGAAACATCAACTCATAAAAAGCTAGTTTTACTTTGTCGGTTGATTGTAAATAACATTCAACAGTTAAGCGGCTTGAGCCAATCTCATAGTTAAGAGATTAAACTTAAGAAACTGCCTAAAGCACCCCAAATCATATTTTAATTTACGCTCTCACCCTCGCTGTGTCTGGCAGACACTCGTGCTAACGGCGTTAAATGCCGCGTTCTGTAACGGCCGTTAACTAAAGTTATGGCTCTAAGCCTCTATATCGCGGATTAGCACTCGCTTACACCTTTATAAACTCGTGCCGTTTGTTTGAGTATCATATTCAAATATTCACGTTTCGACATAGTAATTTTTAATTTATTGAGACAGGTTATTCCCACAACATTTTTATGTAAGAGTAATATCCTCAACAGAGTATCCTGAAAAAATCTACTGAGAACTTTCCAACCTGGTCTCTCTGACCAGGTAAGTGCTGTTTTGCTGTGTGGATAAAATATCCCACTGGAATCATTCGCTAGGGCACATACCAAAGTCGCCGATCTGCCGACATGACGTGCGACGCTTGGTTTCCAATTATTAATGATGGCCGCCGACATCAAGAAGCATACCTGCCGATATCACGTCGGTGGCTGTCGTCGACCTTGATGTGTATTATGGCTCTCTATTAGTCTTCCGGACAACCTTGAGGCCCTGTATTATCACGAAATCAACAAAAACGAGTATTTTGTTTACGCCTAGTTTAATGTGAAGACTTGTTATGATCAAGTGCAAAAAATTACAGCTGGTAGAAAAACCAACCAAAAAATTTAAGGCGGGGTAGAATTTTGTAAATCATTCTGATTTTGGAAGAAAAAAGATAATTAAAAAAAAAACCATCTAAGCGTGATTCTCTGAATTTTCAACGATTACAACATATTTTTTTCGATGATTAAATAATTCTTTAAACGTTTGTCGAGTAACAATTTTTATTTGTGTTCTTATTACGATTAATATCAACAAAAACAGAAACAAAATTTATTTTAGGCGCCGGTCTCATTTCACCATCATTTATTTGAATACGATTTTAACTCTAAATGAAGCGACTAAGTAAACGTATGCGCGGGTGGAAAATTGTGGTAGGACCGCGCCTTAAAATGGAGATACACTTGTCATAAGGTGGTTTAATCTGTGCTCTGTTTTTACAACAAAAACAATTAGGTAATTTTCAGAAAAGATATAAAATATTTACTTACTGAAATTTATATTAAAACATCAAAAAGCTGAGAGCTCTAGTGAAGCGCTAAAGTTTAACTCGTAATAACAGTGTATTACAGAGTGTCTAATTCTGATATCTCCTCCGGCGGCGCGAGTCGGTTCACGTTTCTCACCGACCCGCTATAATCCTGGCTTTCGTATATTTATGGCCATCGAGGGCTAGTTAGCACTGTTTGTCCTGCTCTACAATAAAGACTTCGTCACACTGGCGATTTGAGAATGCATGTCTTGTGCGATCAACGTTAACGTTCCATCCAAAGATGGCAATTTTTTTATTCGAGAATACGCTTGAGCTTGACCACCATCCCGCCTGATGATCAAAACGCTATTGGTATGGATAACAGAAAGCCAGGCATTTATGCTATATATTAGGAACCACAAGAAACTGACAAATTTGCTTAGAGAACTAAATCCGAAATTTTGAACATTTTTATTTATTTTTTCACAGAAACGATAACTGAATACCAACTCAAAGTATGGATTTCATCGTATTGAACCTGTAAAATATGTTTGATCATCGAATGTTCAGATCACCATCTATTGATACATCGAGCGCGATAGCTAATCGCATCGCTGTAAAATCGCAAATCTCCAGTGTGCTATCTCCCCATCTCCTCTACAGTTGAACCTATTTAAAATGGAATTAGGAGCGCTTGTTATCTTACTACCGTTCATTATGAAGGGATGGGGTCGCGAGAGGCCTAATGAGGTTTTAGGTTGCTTCTTGTTTTATCTCCACAATCTAAATTAAAATGTACTTTGAGTCTACATTTTTGGCCACATGGGAACTAATTTCAGGACGTTCTTAATTAAAGTTAACAAAGGTCTAGTGGTTAATTAAGGCCTACTAGAGCCAGATATTTCCGGTTTTAATTATAATAAAAAATAATGTTATAATTGGTACTTGTACCGTTCGTTTCTGTCATGTGCCTTCAGGATAGAAATGCTCCTACATTCGACATATTTCCTCGGGATTATAAAGAACTTAAAGCGCTTTAAGATAAATGTGAACAAAATCCTCACATTGAAGAGAAGGTTACTCACTGGTATTATTTAGCTAGTAATACAGCTGTGTTCTGTTGTGGTTGAAATATCTTACCCTTTCCGTTTGTTTTTGGTTACTCTATTTTAAAATAAAACTTAATTTATTTAACAAATCTCTAGTGCATTTTCGCTTTAACGCCGCATTAAGTAAACCAAGAAATATGCGTTCAATCACATTGATTTACTATTAACCTGACCTAACAACAACACTACAACCTGTTAACAGTTTTGAAGATGAACTTCTGCAAAGTAATGCCTGATTCAATCAAAAACTTAATCCGTAATTTTAACAAAAATATTGTTTTTTTGGGACGTTAAACTACAATAAATTACAGTTTTAAACTTACAACGAAATAAATATTAACTAGTAACAATTTCCATAACCACGGGCGACACTTGCTATCATATTTTTATTAACGTCAAATGACCGTAACGTAACGGTCGTTATTAACGCCGCTATTTACGGCCCGTGAGGACGCGGCGTTAGACATAAACAACGTTAATTCTAGATTATGAACAATTTGTTTAATTTATTGCTGAGTCGTGTCACTTTCAATTAAGGGAACCAAATTGTGAGTTTGTTGATTGGAAGATTTCGATGGAACAGTTTTTAATAACTTAAAATGTTGAATGCTGTTTTATTAAGCTACGTATACTCGTATTTCTAGATCAGGCTTATTAGAATCTATTCTTATTTCAGATAAAGGGAATTTGATCAATCTTGTAATAATCGATGATAACCTAGTAGAAGAAGGCTCGCCTCTCGAGCCAGAGGGAGTAGGTTCGATCTGAGCCGAAGGCACGCACCACTTTTTTCATTATGTTAACTTTTACGTGCATATTCAAAGTCATCGCTGCTACATACTCGTAATTGGAGCCCGGTGTATGGCAACAGGCTCACCTTTTGTCACATTTCTTTGGCTGGGATCGAACCCGCACCTTCTGGCTTGAGAAGCGAGCTGTTTTCCAACTAGGCTATCATAGCTACTCTTATTTTCAAACCAAACTACTACTCATAGATATTTGCTTCATCTATAGCTCGAAGAAATATTTAAGAACTTGACTCTTACCAAGTTTCATATGAAGCATTGCACAAAGTACTGAGAATTCACGTCACATTATATAAAAGCTTCCTGCATGTTTTGTGTCATAAAATGGTGACAAACAACTCTTTGACGCAGCGTTTATTGTTCATTTTCATCGAGTATTCTGCGGACGTCTCTGCGTCTTGAAAGCTGCGACTTTCTATAAAATGTTATTTTTCACAGGCCATAAAGCAATTTCAGTAACCCCCATGAATACGGATCAGGAAGTCTCGGCGGTTCACTCATTGTCCTAGACAGTGAGCGACATAATAATGTGTAGCAATGCGATTCTATACGATTCGAATTCGAAATTCATTTATGCCTAGTTATATCACCCAAGCAAGTAATATTATAAAACTAGTGACTCTTCGAGCTGAGCCCTCGCGAATCAATCTCGCCCAATAACCGCCACTTTGAAAGTAAAAACTATAAAGTGAAAAGTAAAAATAATCATAGAAAAACATACTTAATTATCGAATCAGCAGGGCCAGCACGGGCCAGAAACAAATTGTCTTTCTACCGTTTTTATCCGCTCTTAGACATGAGACAAGATATGTCTGAGCTCAGCATCTTATGGCCTGAGCTCACAACATTTCACGAGAATCGGTTGAGATAAGCTACTAGTATATACAGCAGACGAGAACAGCCGGAAATCCGCAGTCGATCTGCGGTGCTATTCACATTCATTCAGAATCGTTTCCGATCGGAACCCACAAATTTCAAACTCAAATTGTTCGAATTTCAGTCTACTTATACTCGTATAAATTTTGGAATAGGAAATCGAGTATACATCCGATCGCAAGAATTAATCACGTTTAAAAACTTATGAATACGGACTAACATTCAAATTATTTGAGTTTAATTTCTTTGGAATCCGAACGGAAACGTTTCCGCATGATTCCTATGCTGGACATACGAAAGCTTTTTTTCCCAAACTGAAACAGAGACGCGCTACATTGAAATATATTAAAATTAACATAATGCGAAAGTGAATTTATTGCAACACCGTGAGGCTACGCCCATACATCCACCCATCTATTTTGGCATCTAAAATAATGACACACATATCATCACGCTTTTCACGATGGTATAGCGTAATACAACACCCACACTTCGTAGGCTGATATTCAGTCCCAAATGTAAATTGGGCTGTCGCTAATAATTAGTAATAAATCAATATTAGTGTGATTTAAATTATCGCATCGCATCGCTCGTTCCTCTCATGTAGAACAATACATGAGGGTATGACTGTCTGCAGACTGTACGGAGTCAGCGGAGGGGTGGGGAGGGGAGAGGAGAGGAGGGGGGCCATTAAACTAACCATAAACTTTACGACATCAACTTTGACTCGTAAATGTTAGATGTTTTCATTCATTGCACATGCAATTTTACTCGTAATTGTGGTTGTAAAAAAAATTGCTGTAGACTAATTTAAATATGACTAGCTACGCCTCGCGGTTTTAGCCGCGGGCCCGAAGGAGCCGTTAATTTAGTCGGGATGTATCCCATGTCCTTGTCTGCACCCCTGATAACGTGATTGCAAAATTTTGTGAAGATCCGTTGAGTATAGTTAAAAGCGTAAAAGCACAACAAACAAACAAACGAACTCATTTTCGGTTTTACATTTATAATATTGGTACGTGTAATTGTTATATCTACGTTTATTAGTAGGCAGTCCTATATTAACTGGCAGAACCTCATTTTGAAAAAAATATAAGACAAACATCGAACAAAATCAAATTACAAACATGTCGGCGCGTCGGAAATTAATATTATTTCAACCGGTTGTGAAACGACTACTACAATCCCCTCCGCTCCGTGAGTCAGGCGACTAGTGGTGGGAGCGCTCGGCGTGCGACGGCACAGGCGGCGGCGCACTGGTTATTCTGCGCTCAGACGTCGAGCGAGCCACTAGTCTTAAAACGTTCTCGCCTGAATCACTTGTTTTGATTTATTTTGAAATATAATTATTAAAATATGATAAATTATAATTGATTTGTATTTATTTTACTATGGAAGGAGATGAAGACCATGATGACGAAGGGAGTTTGTCACCGATCTTGCCGTCGGTCCCTTGGATTTCTGACATCAGAAGTGGGATGAACCAAGTGTCAGCGCCCGGACCATCCAACGAAAACGCGAGAGGACTCGACAATAACAATGAAGCTCTATCAGCATTGGTGCGCATAGTCGAAAGTTTATCGCAACAACAACAAAGGAGTATGACTACAAATAATGAGTTGCTGACGAACTTATTCGCACGAGCAGCATCGTCAACACGGAGACCGAGATTAAGTGACATTTACATAGCTCCATTTGACCCTGACGGCGACATACCAGTGCGTGATTGGTGCGAACACGTTGACCGTGCTAAGGATCACTGGAAGTTAACGGATTACGAGGTATGTACAAAAATAGCTGGTTTACTCCAAGGACGAGCAAAAAGTCTTGGTGATTCGTGGCTTGTAAGATCGTCTATATGGACCGATATGCGTGACGCTCTAGTGCAAACGTTCGAACCGGAGGCACGTTATTCTAACGATATCATCAAGCTCAGAAACTTTAGATTCGATCCATTTAATCCAGCCGCTTCTATAACAAAAGCTTGGAACATTTGGAAACGGCTTATGAACGGTGACAAAGAAAAAGATGCTGTTGAAGCCGTCATAGGCTGTATAGATAACGATAACCTTCGATTGCGTTTACTGTCGAGTAAATGCCAAACTGTGCCAGAATTGATATCAGTTGCGGCAACTACAAAACCGAGAGAACTCAGACTAGGCGAACCGCCAGCTAAACGCCCAAGAATGAGAACAAATCGAGAAGAATCTATCGTTTGTTTTAAATGTGGAAACGTGGGTCACATTCAGAGTAACTGTCCGAATGAAAAGGTTGCAGAACCGAAATCGCTGCTAACGAATAGTGAGTCTAGTTCCAATAAGGGACAAGGTAGTAACTACAGCGAACAACGGCCGAAATCTAAGTGTACTTACTGCGACAAGATGGGGCACCTAGAGTCAACCTGTTTTAAGAAAATGAGTGACGAAGCTAACAAAATAAACTTAGCTAGTATGACACAATATATATCTACACCGATGGAAATTCACATTAAAGAACAGAAGCTCATTGCCCTGTTCGATAGTGGCGCTGATCGCTCATTAATACGAAGATCTCTGAGCCGATCAATACCCGGAAAACGCGATGACTCCACATTGATGTTGAAAGGGTTAGGAGCAGCTGTACCCTTAGTATCACATCAACGTATCACTACAACCTGTGAAATCAACGGCACCTTCTTAGAGATAACTTTCCACATTGTGGAAGATCACGAAATCCCATGTGAAGTTCTGGTTGGATCTGATTTGATCAGGATACCTGGGTTAAGTGTAAACATTACAAACAAGGGAGCTACAGTAACGAGAACAGCCAATATTCTACATGCAGCATCTGCGACTACTTTTATCGAGAAGCTAGATACGGATCTTAGTGATGTAAACCAAATTGAAGAACTCAAGACTTTGCTGACTAAACACACTGCAGTTTTTACTGACGGAATGCCGAAACAAGCCGTGACCACCGGAAGTATGCGAATTGATTTAAAGGACCCCAATAAGGTAGTATCCCGCCGCCCTTACAGAATGGCACCGATAGAACGTCAAAAAGTAAAGGCTATAGTGAACGATCTGATTCTTCACGGAATTGTCCGAGAAAGTACCTCGGAATTTGCCAGCCCAGTTATTCTTGTTAAGAAAAAGAACGGCGATGATCGAATGTGTACAGATTACAGGGAACTAAATAGCAATACTGTGCCTATAAAGTATCCGCTACCTATCATATCAGACCAGATAGACAGATTGTCAGACGCAGTGTTTTTTATTTGCCTGGACATGGCTCAAGGTTTTTACCAAATTCCAATAGAAGAAAACTCCATAGCGAAAACAGCTTTCATCACGCCGGATGGCCTATTCGAATACATGAGGATGCCATTCGGTCTAACTAACGCTCCAGCCGTTTTCCAACGTGCAATTATGACGGCACTGCGACCGTATCTCAATGATATATTGATTTATATGGATGATGTCCTAATTAAATGCAAGACTTTCACGGAAGGAATGAAAATGCTTGACCAAATTCTCACAACTTTAGGTAACGCTGGTTTTTCAGTAAACCCCAAAAAGTGCTCTTTCTTCAAAAGATCCGTGGAGTACCTCGGGAACGTCATTTCTGGAGGAACCGTCAAACCAAGCCCTAGAAAAGTTGAAGCACTTATAAAGTCACCAGTTTCTAGAACAGTAAAAGAAGTGCGTCAATTTTGTGGACTGGCAGGATACTTCAGACGTTTTATACCGTCATTTTCGGAACGCATGATCCCACTCTATAACTTGACAAAGAAGGATGTAAAGTTTAACTGGACGGCAGAATGCGAAAATGCAAGACTTGACATAATTCGACGGCTGACGTCAGATCCTGTTCTTAAAATTTTTCAAGAGGATTCCCCTATTGAGCTCCACACAGATGCAAGTAGTACTGGCTTAGGAGCCGTGCTTATCCAACTTAAACAAGGACGACAACATGTGGTAGCGTATATGAGTTTGCGTACAACGGAACCTGAGAGTCACTACCACTCTTACGAGTTGGAGACACTGGCTATAGTACGAGCTATAAAACATTTTAGACAGTATCTATACGGACGAACTTTCACTATTGTGACGGACTGCAATGCGATAAAGGCATCCGTGCATAAACACGAGCTTTTACCCAGGATTCACCGATGGTGGTCGTATCTCCAGCACTACGACTTCAAAGTGGAATACCGCCAAGGAAACCGAATGAAACACGCTGACTTCTTCAGCAGAAATCCAGTAGTATGTATCAGTCTCGCAAGTAACACAGACTCCTGGCTCAAAATAGAACAACGACGTGATCCCGAATTGGCTAATATAATAAAGACAATCGAAAACGGAAAACAAGTGAATGAATATCGCATGTATGACTCCGTTCTACAAAAACATTTGCTGGAAGAAGAACCTGGCCGCAACAAATGGAAAAAGGTGATTCCAAAGTCTTATCAATGGAGCATCATTAATGCTTACCATTCAGCATTAAAGCACTTCGGATGGGACAAAACTCTTACCAAGATTCGCGATGAATACTGGTTCCCCGAGATGTCAAGCACAGTAAGGTCATTTATTGATAACTGCGTGATATGCAAGACGAGCAAAGGATCATCAGGAGCTAAACAAGTACAGATGTATCCCATAGAGAAGAAGCCGATTCCATTTCATACTATCCACATCGATATGACGGGACATCTTACAAAAAGAAACGAAAAGCACGAATACGTCGTTGTCATCATTGATGCTTTCACGAAATATGTATCGCTGACATACACCACTAATAAGACAGCTTTATCTATGCTTAGTGCACTTAAAAAGGTGATTGCGATTTTCGGAGCACCGAAGCAAATTATAAGCGACCAAGATAGTGCATTTAAAGCAGAGTTTCAGGAGTATTGCAATGAATATGGCATACACCAACACTTCATTGCTCCAGGAATTAGTAGGTCGAACGGGCAAGTGGAAAGAGTGATGGCAGTCGTGAAGAACGGTCTCACAGTCATACGTAATTATGAAACAAAAGATTGGAAGAAGGGACTAGACGCACTTCAGCTGGCCATCAACTGTACCAAAAACAAAACAACCAACGTGAGTCCACTTAAAGCTTTAACAGGAAGACAATATGCCGTACCCCCAGAGCTACTTCGTTTAGTTGACGAAACAGATACGATGATTGACAGAGTTCAACTTGACACTTATATGCAACAAAACATCACAAATAAAGGAAAGCAAGATAAAATAAGATTTGATAAGGGTAAAGCTAAAATCAAAACTTTCCAAAAAGGTGAAATGGTACTGTTTAAGACAAACCCAAGAACCCAAATAGGATTAGATCTTAAATACCCAGATGCTTATGAAATTTGGAAGATACTGCCAAATGATCGCTACCTAGTCAAAAAGGTACTTGGAAGAGGAAGACCCAAAAAAGTGGCACATGACCAACTTCGACTTGCACCGAAGCCAGGGATTCCAACCCCAACCGTGTCGGCGGTAGAAGATGGTGTACCAGGAAGTAATCAAAACGTGGAAGCTGATGACATTAGCCAAGAAATTGGAAATGATTCTGGTAAGAAACTTAAGGTCACTTTTGTTAGTTCTGGTTGTTGAGTGCTTGAGCTTCAAAACTTTATTTTTATGGCTTAGTTTGTAGAGGACAGGGGCCTCCAAACCGTTTCACGAAAAAAGTGAAGTTTGTCGAGGACAGGGGCCTCCAAACAAATCACGAAAAAAGTGAAGTTTGTCGAGGACAGGGGCCTCCGAACCGTTTCACGAATAGTTGAAGTTTGTCGAGGACAGGGGCCTCCAAACACTTTTATGTTTTCTAGTTTGTCGAGGACAGGGGCCTCCGAACCATTACAATATTGTTACTAAGTTTGTCGAGGACAGGGGCCTCCGAACCATTACAATATTGTTACTAAGTTTGTCGAGGACAGGGGCCTCCAAATTAGTTTTGATTATTTTATTTTTTAACGAGAACCTATAATCTAGTTTTTATTTTACTCTGACAACGGTTTAAGAGTGAAAGTTTTGTCAGAATTGAAGCCGAGCTAGATTACATTCTAATGCATTGTTTTTATGTTGGTTTTTACAAGATCACGTCGAGCACGACATGCAGCAGAATGGCCGTGTCGGCGCGTCGGAAATTAATATTATTTCAACCGGTTGTGAAACGACTACTACAATCCCCTCCGCTCCGTGAGTCAGGCGACTAGTGGTGGGAGCGCTCGGCGTGCGACGGCACAGGCGGCGGCGCACTGGTTATTCTGCGCTCAGACGTCGAGCGAGCCACTAGTCTTAAAACGTTCTCGCCTGAATCACTTGTTTTGATTTATTTTGAAATATAATTATTAAAATATGATAAATTATAATTGATTTGTATTTATTTTACTATGGAAGGAGATGAAGACCATGATGACGAAGGGAGTTTGTCACCGATCTTGCCGTCGGTCCCTTGGATTTCTGACAAACATGTTAATAAAAGTAAAACAGAAATTGTTAAGGGATTATCTTGAACTAAATACATATTAGATTCACAGTTTTTTCAAAAGCTGCTCATATTATTTTCGTATTAATATAATATTTTTCTATCTCCTTTGGAACACGACTTCTTCTATCTAATTACTGCAGAACGTCCTTTTATCATACTTTTATTCTTTTGAAAATGCAAACCGAAACGCATTTTAATGACAAACATCTTAAGATCTAATATTGAGTAGTAATTTCTAAATCCACAATTTCTATCACCAATCCAAAGTACATTTTAAGATTTAGCTTTTAAGGTATAATTTTGAGTGGTAATTTTTTGTGAATGTCATTTTCATCTAGACTTGGCTGGGTCTGCAGTCGCAATTAAGGGGCGGCACGACAAAGCCGAAAGAGATTCCAAAGGATTAAATGTTTCCATTACACGGTGCTTTTGTCGGGCGGAACATGACCGTGCTAATGAGAATATTTTTGAGGAATTAGTTCTTTTATTTTTGAGAGAATTCAGTGTTTGCACGCTTTTGGTTTTGGTTGAAACAGATGGCTTCGTATGAAAAGCAAAAGGCAAGTTGTTAATTAAGATGAAGAGAAACCTACCCGAATAAAAATATGTATTTTGATGTTTTAATATCTCATCGTTAATTTATTTAAGACCTAATATATTTTTTTACTTTTACAAACACGAAAATTCGTGTAAAGGACGCTGTAAGGGTCGTAACGTGGTGACAGTCCAAAAATTAAGAAAAAATAAATATTTAGGTACTTTAAAAAAAAAAATTAAAAATCTGTCTTGACAACTTAAGCAAAGTCATAATTAACTACAGAACAACAGTAACCCAAGCTATTTAATTCCAGACCATCCAACGAAGGTTGCCTGCAGGTAATCCCATGCGGCTAGCGAGCGGATAACGACACCTGCACTTGTTGCCGTTACAGTCGTTACAGCACGCCGCGCCGCCCGCCCTTGTTAGCGGCCCCGGATGAATAAGTCGCTAGACATGCAAGCACGACTGTGATAACTTCGCAGTCTAACTTTGCTACTTAACTGATGGAGTGATATTTACAAAAATGTTTGATAACGTTGACTACCTCCTTCATCAACACTATATTTATAAATACATAAACAATATTACAAAGAGCAAAGATTAGTATTTTTGTATGTTTATAACGAATAAACTCAAAAACTACTGGTCCGATTTCAAAAATTCAAATTCAAATTTCACCATTAGAAAGCTACTATCTATTAGCTATAAAACTATTATTCCTGAGTAACATAGACTATAAAACGCGAGCAAAGGCACGGGTAAACGTGCTAACTTAGTTTAGAGTCAGACGATCATTGGTGCAAAATGTCCCGAATATTTATTTAGTTACTAGCTGTGGCTCGCGACTTCGTTTGCGTTTATTCAGAAAATAGTATCCAAAAACCTTTATCATGATATACTGAAACTAATTATCAAATTCCGTTCAGCCATTTAGCCGGGAAAAGCTTACAAACAGAAAGACAGAGACAGCCCCTGTTGACTTTATAAAATTGGTGTAGATTAATTAAATAAGGCAATCATTTCACGTCTCATGGCACATTAGTCCACGCTGCCCGGCCCTCAGTGGCAGGACTACTCGTGTACTAACAGTGGTGTAGTGCACCCGAGTGCCGTGTAGAATGCCGTTAGCACCGCGAACCGTCCATTTAGCCTCCAGCAAATACCTATTTAGGAATATTACGTGGTTCTAGTTAACGGCTGGAAAGTTACGCTTTCCTATAACTGTTTCTTTGGATATCGATACAGCAAAAGCAAGTATTTTATTTAAACTTACGTTTTGCAACCGTTTGTGAGTGAGTGCGAGTCTCTAATTGTTGCTTATTTACGCTGAAACGAGTCAACGGATTGTGATAAAAGAATGAGAGTAGTTTATACCTTAAGACTAACACAACACTTCTATAAGGCCGGATGGCGGCCAAACGCAAGCTTTTTTTTTTCATTTATCTAATAAAAAAAATGCCCTGTCGATCTGCCTATACCTAGTGTCTATTACATAACGTGATTTCTAGAACCCTGCCAGACAGGACAGTGTAATAAGACACAGAGAGTCAGGGTGCTGCGTGGTTACGACCTCCCTGCTTTAGGCGTGGACACGATATGCAGGGCCTGACAAATCACGTAATGTTATAAGCACTTACCTCCTACTATAGTTATTACGCTTTACCGATTTACTAAGTTCAGCTAAGTTCAGCAAACCACAGTTCGAAAGAACAGTTTCATCCTTCTGGATTAAGAAGTTACTCGTATTCTGAAAAACCATTTCAATTCGGCTACATTTTCCGTCGGCAGATTTAATTAACGAAGCGCTCTTTTTGTTCCAGGTACTATTCTCGGAGAGGCTCTTTTGTAAGATTGCACATGTGCGGGGAACACCGGGTAAAGTAGGATCTCCACTAATAGCAACAATTTTCTAGCTAGCATTTTTAATCCGACGTGAATCATTTAGAATCCTGACCATTGCGATCAAAGATGTAATGCGTGAAATCATTCGGGTCTCGCTGTTCATGTAAGCTGTCAAAAATGTTAATACACTTTAGTTTCTGACTATTCTGACTTTTCGAGACCGACCGCCTTTTTAATTAGGAACTAGCTGTTACTCGCGACTGTGTTCGCGTTTATTTAGCAATTAGTATCCTTATTATTCCTTATCCTCAGCCATAGTACAAGCTTTGCTTAGTTTGAGGTCAGACGACCGTGTGTGTAGGTGTCCTGATATTTATTTATTTATTTGTGATAAATAACGTAAAACTAACTATCAAATTTAATTAAGATCCGTTCAGCCGGTTAGCCGTGAAAAGCTTACAAACAGACAGACAGAGTCACTTTCGATTTTATAATATCAGTGTGGATTATTTGGATATTTTCTTTACTCGCTTATAGTATCTCAGGGATGTCTCAGATAGTGAGTAGAGTCCCTCCAAAGAGGGAAGACAAACGACGTCTGCCCAGACAGCGGCAGTCATTGATGGCTACCTGCGACTGTGAGAGGGACGACGTGCGCTATTCATTGATTAGTGTAATGAAAATAACTAATCTGTGATAAACGGGCAGTAATATTTCAAAGTCGAAAGGGAGTCATTTCATGGGGAAAAGGATCATTTTACTCATCATTATGAACAACTTTTACAATAAATTTTTGGTTGGCTCCAGAGTAAAAGTAGTTCATAATGATGAGTACAGCGGCCCACTTTTGGCTTAGTACACCCTATACCGATAACCCTGTGTAGATCTTAAATATTTCTTTCATCAAATACTTTTACTTTGTTACTTAATAATTCGACATCTTGCTAAAAATAAAATCTTGTGGTTGTCATTGTATTAGCTCAGAAATCATTTTAAAAAACTAAATTCCTTTAAAGTATCTGAAAATGTCACCCGTTACTCGTTTCGCGTCACATGCGTGAAATGTTCTCGATTTATTTAGATTTTTAATAAAATGTTACATTTGTGCCCCTCGACTGCAATCGGTGAGCGATCCATCAAGTCACAGTGAGCACGATCCAACAACGAACATGTGTACACCCTTTTTTTTAATTGTAAATATTTTTGTTTGGCTGTAACTGATGCCAACTGCAAATTTGACAGTTTCTCAATTCTTTTTGCAAAGTTTTGGGTCATTTTAGTAGTTTTTTTTCTTCTATAGTATCCGAAAGTGTGTGTCAAATTTACTGAATCTTTCTATCTTCTTCTTCTATAAATGCCAACGTGCAAACAATAAAGCCAGCTTCTGATAAGTAATACGAGCCATCAATACCCCACGCTCCCCTCTCCTGAGGGACGCGACATGTACTGATTTGTAATTTGGTACCTCATTGTATTAGCGAACTTATGTTACTGCACAGTGTTGAAAAACAAACCATATTCTTTGGACAATACAGTTTAGTTTCAAACGTGTATCGTGTTACAGGATTAAAGACAAGGAAATTGGCTAGGTAATTACGTAGGTACTAGTAAGGGGCAGATTTTGAAAGTAATCTTCTGACGAAAATTAGCTGCTGACCATTCACTAGAACTTGTAGGGTTCTGTAGTATGAAGATAAACTTTTATAGAATCAGTTCTATTTTCATCTGCCTCAATTGAAACAAAAATACTTGTAACTTTTTTATGAGATCGTTAAATATTAGTATTTTTGTAAATATTAATATTTTCATCCTAATATTTCCGTCTCACAGGATTTTTTTCGGGATGAAAAATAACCTGTTTTTTTCTTTACCCCTGACAAAGTGAATGCAAAATTTCATGTAGATCGACTTAGTAGTTAAGGTGTGAAAGTTTAAAAAACAAACGAACAAACTTTCGCATGTATTTTACTAATAATTAATTATAAATGAATGTATTAATGTTTGTTCATACATCACACTAGAGCATATAGTGAAACCGCGGGATGCAGCTAGTAATTCTAATAATAAGATAGGAAGTTAGGAAAAGGATATTCTCTACAACACTTCTGAGTACTTACAATATAAGAATATTAGCACTCTAAATAAAATTTAATAAAAAAGTAAAGTCAGTAAAACACCTTTGCCCTTATTTCACTTGTAAGGATTCCCGAAGTTGGCTTGAAGTGAGCTCGCTGTAATATTCGGGTTATGAAGTCTCGCTTCCCGCCGGAAGTCGCAGAAAAGTGTTGGTTTTCTTCTTGTTTGAATGGATGTAGGTCGCCGTTTACTTTGATACGTTAGAGAGCTCTTTACGCTGATTTAATTAATGTCCGTTATACAGTAATTTTGAATAAAAATTTGACATATTCTTATTCATTTTTTATCCGCTTATGAATTTAAATTTTATAAATCAAAATATAATAGGTACGTAGCTACCTACGGTATCTGCTACCTACGGTGTTACCCTCGACGAGAAATGTATCCTATGTCCTTTTTTGAATCCCTGACAACGTGTATGCAACATTTCATGATCGGTTAAATATTTAATAATCGGTAATAATTGATATAAAATGCAAAAATAACTCTTTCTCCCTATCTGCCTGTCACGGCTTAACCTATTACCTATTTTTCTTCAAAGTTTGCAAAGAAAAAGTAATTGTTCATGCTAATAAACTTCTGAACTGGTTGTTAATTTTCACAAAATTACTAAAATCAACTTTAAGCGCCTTCATCAAAGTTTAAACTATTATAAAACCAATATGTTGACACCAATGAACGTTTAGTTGACAAACTGAAGTAACGAACACAGCGCAGCCGAACTTCGGCTTAATGAGTCAATAGAGTTTTAATTGTTTGGTACAACGTTAGCGGCAAGTTACCCGACCGTGGCCCTTGTAAACTCACTTACCGAGCCAGACTAGCGTCGACTAGCGTAGACTGGGCACAGACTTGTACTGTGTCGAGTGCAGTGGATGGAGGCTGCAGTGTCGGAAGTCGCGTGCTCTGGAGTTATGAAAAAAATTACAAAACGACTGTTAGATACATTGAAATGTATCAAGCTTTTAGTTTAAACAATATAAATAATAGGTACCCCATTTTGAGGAAATTAAGTAATTTTTGACAGACAAGAACCATAGAGATGTACACATACGATATGTTCTCGTATAATATGGTAAAATATAAAACACGTACCTACCCAGTAACACACTCACAAAACAGAAAAGTGCCCGAATCTGAAAAACTATGTTATATTTAATTTTAAAATTCGAAATAGCAGCAGTTAAACTCATTGCCATCAACCGTAAATAGTCAATCAAATCAAATCAAATGTTTTTATTTTGGCACGAACAATAAGTACAACATATGATGTGAATCCACTGACTCCGAACTAGTGAAAACTGTGTTTCGGTAGCCAGTGGCTACTCCCGTTAATAAACCTAAGTTTGTTATGTGCCTGGTAAATCAGATGGTGTATGTGTGTGTGTGTGTGTGTGTGTTATTGTTGTAAGTAAATACCCCGTTAATAGGTCTTCTTTAGACAATTGAAATAAGACTCACTTTGCCAAATACAAAATAATACCAATGTAAATAATTCCTCTGGGGCACAAAAACATTTCAGTTACAAATTTTGATTTCAGCCACTAAATTTTGATTTGAATTAGTCAGAGACTGTGACCCAGAATCGGGACTGGAATACCAGTCCGCCTGACTAAGGGAAGTGACAACTATTGCATCAGTTCCACTAAACCTTCATCACTGGTCTACAGTGTGTTGTTGTGTTGTAGTAAACTAGCACAGCGCACAGGCTCACCCCAGGTGTTGTCGCCGACGCAGCCAATGTTCCGTAATCGGCGATCGCAAGTTAATCTAGTTAGATCTCGTTATATCTAGTTGAATCTGGCTATATCCAGCTACATTGTTGTTGCGCTGGATTTAATCAGATCCAGACACTGATAGTGCTTGTTTGTGGTTGGTTACAGATGTTTGTGCTAGGAATGAGCTCAGAAAATTAAAGGCATTAAACGGGTCAGCGTTGTACCGTGCAAGGTTTGCAGTTGAAATCGTAGGTAACGAAATGTATAACTATAAACATGATTATTTTAACTATTTACAAGGTACTTAATCTACCTACCTGTTTTCGGCTTAGTACCAACAGGTTAGTAAAATAGGTAGGTTTATGTAAATTATCATCCCGAATAACTTTTAGTAAGAAATCAACCCTAAAATGAAAGAAAAAATAGCTGTTCCATACATTTTGATGTGTCAAATAACATTTTCAAATGCCATTTTTATTTTATATTCAATACCCTTAACCCTGAATGTAATATGGACTCGCGTGTCTTGCTCATTTCAACACTCAGCGTTCAGTCAAGTATTTAAAACACACTGTATAATAATTTCTTCCTGTTCTGTAATGCTATTCTATCAAAATAATTATTCTATCAATTCATAAACTGTATATTGTTTACCAAGGGATGAAAGTCATGATTTGGATGGACAATCTCTACATAGTATAAAACAAAGTCGCGGGTCTGTCTGTCTCTCTGTCTGAATATCCTCTAACTTTTTTTAAACCACTCAACAGATTCTGATGTGGTTTTCACCGTAAGTTAGATATTTGTTACGGAAGGTTTATAGGGACCATGCGAAGGCAAGTGGGTTGCTAGCTCACTGTTTCAGAAAACTGATAACTAAAACAAAAACCTCTCTCGTCTTTGTGGCGTTTGAACAAACATTGCAACTTTTAATCGAATCCCACCACTTTTAGAGCTGAGAAACTAAAAACCATTAATCAGTTCCTTCCTACTTCTTACACTAGTTTCATTCATTACAAGTACTAATATGAATTTGCACGATGTAGTTATGTAAGCAGTCATTTTCCAAGAAATCAATCAGTGCAGAATTCCAGCGCAATTGTCCCTCGGCACGAGCTGCACGAGGCCTAGATCAGATAAACACCTACGCTAATAGACTGCGACGTTATCAGGCGCGACTGTTACTTACCACTGATTGTTATTAATGAGGGAAAAGATTGCGGTTAAACTTACTGAGAAATAATAAAGTTATTTTTAAAAATTTGCCTCACTTTACTTATTACATTCAAGCTCTATAATTTGTAATTACACGAAAGTTGTACTCTTATACGAGGTGCTGGTTTTGGGTGTAGTAATACGTGTTAGTTATTCTACCCCCTAAAGGGAATATCAACTTAGATCCATCGATCACTTAACATAAGTTTCCTCTAATATTTCAGCAGCCAAAACTTGTCAATCTTCCATCGCTGTGCAATCACGTCGAAATCTCTGAAGCAATAATAAATAATGACACACACGCGAGAGACAAGTTTCCGCGTCGCGCATATTTAATACTTCCTCACACGGGTGATTTACGAGGTGATTACGCGACGCGACGCCACGCGACGCTACGTCTATGACGCGAGGCTATATGACACGGTGCGTCGCAGCGTCTTATGACGTGGTGTGACACGCGTCGGCTGTCATTTGTGTTGGCACCGAGTATATAATCCTATAGAGAAACATATCCGTCGAGTGAAGACGCGAACATCTATAGTAAGTTCTTGTACTTACAAGAATACTGAGATACAGGATACAGGATACTGAGAGAGCTGGCGTCAGGAGCATCGCGGGCGGCTTTTCCGCTTAATATTGTCAATGGTGCTGATCGAAGTCCATTTGAAAAATCTATTTAAATTATATGATAAAACCATTCTATGCAGAAAGGGTGTTGTCTCAATCTCTTTTTCTTCGACCAAAATTGCAGTACGTGAAATGTAGTTAATTGGATTTTTGGAAGTGAATATGAAACAATAATGAAAAATTGTTACTCTGCGTGATTATCTTTGCAGGATTTTCTACTCAGCGTTAGTGGGGAGGCTGCGGTGGAAATATTCTGATGTAAATATTAGGGGGTGTTGAGGCTTTGAGGTTAAATGATAATCGCACGAGATGAGATATTTTGATGAATTTGTGAGTAGGCACATTCTGCCATCAAATGTAATGACGTTTCTAAAGTGTAAATAGTGAGACTGCTGGAGAGGTTATGATGATGAGTGCGAGAATGCATGGAACTACAGGCTTATTCTAGATCTTTTACTTGTTTGTTCTGTGTCCACCTTATTTTCTTATAAGAAGAATGCCAAACAAACAAACGGCCCGACTGGTAGTAAGCAGTAAGCGCCGCCTGTGAACACCTGCAACATAGCAGTGCTGTTGATGCGCTGTAGCCTTTTTAACATACCTACCTCTATTAAATGAGAGATACATTACTTACAACATTTATTGTTAGAAGTTTAGAGGGCATGTTAAACTTGAGAAATTATTGTTATCTTCGTAGAATAATAGACCAAAATACGATTTTAATCTCCTTAGAACCGTAACTATTTTTAAATTACAACACATTAGCTCCAAAAAAACTTCTAAACAACATCATAATTCCGCTCGGGTCGTACTAATGTGCGGTCGAGGACACGCCGCGCCGCCGCTCCCGGCGCCTCGTGTGAACGTGCCTTAATTCCTCTTTGATTGCTTCTTAATGCCGCATTAGGATGATTGCAGGTGTAGTTCACACTGGCAACACGTCGCGTGGTTTTATTAAAATAATGGCGCCACAAATCGCTTCTGTGAACCGACCCAGAAGTTGTGTGCTTCGATATAATGAGACGCTCACGGAGTTTGAAAATCTTTATGATTATGGACGGCATTTAGGGGTAAACGGTTTCGATCACATTTTTTGATGACAGCGGTCGTTTGATAATATAATTTTTTCACGGTCGTCAGCTGACGCTCTTTTTTTCTCTGTGTGTGTTCTAACTACTCACGTAGTTAACTAAGGCGCAGCATTCAGCAGTGCTATTCACAATCATTCGGAAACGTTTCCGATCGGATCCCACAAATTTCAAACTCAAATTGCTCAAGCTTCAGTCTACTTTGATACATTTTGGAAAAGAGATTCGAGTATAAATCTGATCAGAAGAATGAATCACGCTTAAAATCTTATGAATACGGACTGAAATTCGAATAACTTGACTTTAAAATTTTTGGAATCTGATCGGAAACGATTCCAAATGATTGTGAATACCTATGCAGAAATGAAACAAATATATCTAGCTAGATGTTTATCTGAGTGTACATCACTTAGTATCTAGGTGTGGCAGAGGTCAGGTGTCTGCGCACTCAATTAGACAATTCTAGACTAGGGGTGCGTGGGGAGAGGACGTCCTGCGATCGAGAGCAAGTGACGATCTGCGGAGCAATTACTTGGTTACTATTACATTAGGTTGGCTACGGCTTGGCATGCCAGCGTGGATGCTAAATGCGTGCTTACTTAAAGTGGGTGTTACACTGGCATGCTTTACTCTATCAATTGACTTACATAGGTAGGATAACAATTGCTGAGATCGTGAAGCGACCGCCTAGATTGAGGCGAAACTGTATTCTTTTAAATTTTACTAAGCCGCCAACCGTATGAAGTAACATCCTGAGCTTTGTTGTAAGAATAAGGTGTCTATAATTTTCTAAAGAAATAAGGTAATTGATATTTGACCATTATCAAATCAGTCATATTTATATAATTAAATAAATAGTAATCCATTACAATAAAAGCAATTTATAATTATCCAGCTGTGGCCCACAGTCTCCCAGGAACCGTTAGTACTTTAGCGTTTTATCCTTTCCACGGACGATATTATGTTGCTCTCCGTAATATCAAAACTGTCTTTACATTACACAAACAGTTCCTCTTCTACTTTCCTCAACTGCGCATAGTCTCTTACTCCCCACTCCTGAAGCCTGCCTTAAAGAGTGTAAAGCCTGACAGCCACTAACAAAGCTGACTCAAAGCTGAGGGCCGGTGAGTGAGTGAGTCGAGCGCACTCCACTCGTGTCGAGACCTGCTAGCACGGCACAAAGGGCAAGACCTAGCGTGAAATAAAGTTTAGATGGAAAATATCCGAACGTGATCATGACGGGAAAACCCTTATCCTGTTCTAACTTCCTAACTACTATTATAAATGCGAAAGTAATATGTTTATTTATTACGCTTTCACGCCTTAACTACTAAACAGATAATAATTAAATTATTTATGCACGTTGTCCGGGGTAAAGGTGAAGTAAAAAGTAGTAGGTATACTTTTTAAGCGTGGGTAACACCGCGGGGCGCAGTTAGTACTAAACTTATAGTTCATGAAATTGATTTGCTGGTGATTCGGTGATTTTAGTAAAAAATTATGAACTTGAACTAATTTACCGTTTTTACCCACAAAGCAAAATTTTAGGAAGATTGATTAGCCGACCAAAATTAACAAAAGCTTAAATCTAAATCAGTGCGAAAACACGACTGAAACTACAAATTAAATAAACGAACTATACCAAACAGTTCCGAACATTGTGGACAAAATTGTTCTGAATTAATTAACAGACTACCACACACACAGATTAGTTCTACCACAACCCTAAACTTACTACACTGACAAATTCTGTGTTTAGAAGAGTCCCATCGATATCAACATCAGTTCATCGATTGGTGGTCAAACCAGCTTAAACTGCACTCAATGCACACACACATGAACACACACTCTGCCAAAAAAGAAAAAAAAACCGAGAGTATCCGTCCAGCGAGTGCCCAAAAACGCCAGTTTACTCACTCAAAAGAAGTAATTCGATTCCGTCCAATTCGGGCGTGCTAAGTGCCAGGCTGCATGACATGACGCGACATCCGACACCGGAGCGACACTCGGTGTCGGAGTGTCGCGACACTGCGACAGTCTCGCAGGTAATGAGGTTAGCTCCGCCAGTAATTGTTTTACGTCTGTCTCGACACCGGCGACACCTGCCGTTAGATCAATGCCGGATGGGTTTTGAGTCTCCCTGGAACGGCTTCGGATTTTGTAATTGCTTTAGGCATTTACGCAGCGGCACTTTACAACTTGTTCATGTGAAAGTTTTACCTTTTGTACCTTTGCTTTTCATTTTCATCCGAAACGAAAAGGAGATGCATACTGCATGTTTGGTTCATAATATTATTTATTGAATATGTCACCTGACCAAAGTTCGTAGTTTTCAATTTTACCTAGGTAGTTGGTTTTCAGACAAGTATCATCTACGAGAGTCCTCAATTTTACAGGTGTTTGTTATTTAATTAAAAACAAACAAATACAGATTGTATAAAGTTTTGTTATAAACTTCATTAAACTGGTGGCTCTGTGAGCTGTGAGCTGGAGACCTCGCGAACGTCGTCTGTCTTTCTCTACAGGTCGCATTCCTTAACAGATGAAGACGGAGATTCGGATAGTGTTTGGAAAAACTCCGAATACACGAAAACATTTTTGTCTAAGTTGAAGCAAAGATGCTGCGCTCGCTAACACTCGCTTGGTCGATTAGTTCGAAATTTTTTCAAGTAGATATAATTAATTTTTAGTTGCTGGTTAGGTTAATAGTAAGCCAATGTAACTAAAAGAACCCATATTTCTTGCTGTTCTTAATGCGTCGTTAAAGCGGAAATACACTACACTAGAGATTTGTTGAAGAAACAGTTTGAAAAACGAAACGTTTAGTATGCCTCTTATCTTTGTTATTTAAAGTTTTTACCATGATTGACATCACCTCACAAGGAAATGGTAATTATAATCACTCCATCATTTCAGCGACTGTCCGCCCACGTCCGCCCGGTGGTAGCCCACTATTATTAGTTAATAACACGTTATTATTCAAATAATAGAGTAATAGACGCTGCCATTAGAAGTTATCCATCGCTTGACACGGTGACTCAGAGGATTCCTTCACCTGCTTTGTTCCTCTGCTCTTTTCACTATTTTACTAATTGAAAAGGAAAACATTAAAGTTTGTTCTTCAAACTATGCAATCCTAAAACAAAGTGTAATTTAATATCTGATATATAAAATTTATGGGAAAAAATATGCCCCTCAGTTTCTTGCCTATTCTTTCGAACAAGGCAGTTGAGTATTTTTTATAACTTTTACGTTCTTATATAACGTTATAAGTGTATCTTCGAACCGCATTTAATAAATAAATTTTGACTTTAATACACACATTTTAGTAAAAAGTCTGATACTCACTGATATTTAACTTGCCCAAATTATTTTTTGGTCAGTTTTTGTTCCGAAGTTCATATAAATTATTGTATCTCTAAAGAAATAGCACATCTACTCGCGCTTCCAGAGCATGTTCGAGCCAACCGTATTATTATCATATCTAACCCAACATCTGTGTTCCCGCACAAGCTTCTCCGATTTTCCTCCGACAGTTGCACAAAATCAAAATCCACAACGATCAAACTCTATTACCCTCAACGACAGCAATATAAATGCATGGTTAAAATATTCAAAGTGTCCGCGGGGTCTGTTGGGACCGGCGGGGGGTCTGCGGGGGTCTCTGTACGTGCGCGGGGCACCAAGTCCCGGCGACCCCCCGATGAAGACGCGTTATTTACTCCACTGACCCCCATAAAAGAAATGTTCCTCCAGGATTGCGTCTGATCCTTGAATTTTAAACACAAGTTCTTTACTGATTTCGGGAGACGCGGACGTGTGGAGACTAGCGCTGGGGTAGTTAGGGACGCGCTGCAGGGGAATACGTAATGTGTGCAGTGATGCCGGCGCGGATTGAATGAAGGAGTGATCATGGAAAAACTAATACAGCTGATCCCTGGCTACTTAAAATGTTTCCTTTATTTTGTATTTGACCGAGCGAGCGCGAAGCGTCTTCAATTCAGCTTGGGCAAAAATGCTTTCGCATGTCTGTCTGGCTATTTTCCTCTACATTTTGCATTGCAGATTGCATTGCCAATCAATCGATTTTCGTGAAATTTTGTGAACGAGCATGTTCGATAATAATTATACTACTCACCTACTTACTTACTAATTGTTCTCTTCGATTCTGTTTTTAGATTATGTTTTCAATAAGACGGAGATATGATTTTGTACGCTTTGCGAGGTTTTCCGTTCAGAGAGCCGCTAATAAATAAACTAATAAATAAACAGCTACAGTAGGTAACATCATACAAACATTTTTCAAATGAGTGGCCCTTATTTCATGTGACTATTTTTGTATACAAGCATTAAATTGTACTTAGTCAAATTAAGCCTTTTAAATAATATACTTGACTTGCAACCTTATATATCTAACACCATAGCACATTTCCGCAGCAATAAAATCCCATAAAGGTCAGTTCATACACGATAATAACAATAATTAGCGGACGTCGCGCGACACGCGCAGTACTGTATGGACTGCAAATCCACCAACTTATTTATACAGTTGGCCAAATGATGGAACTACAAATTTCTATGAAAGATTTCTCGTTGTGTCCAGTAACTGCGATAGTGGCTTCCTCAAACAGATGCATGGAAAAGTTGGTACTGTACGTCTGTTATTCGCAGTCACGAGCGTCTCATTACCGTTACTCATAGGGTAATGTGTAACTAGTCGCTAATGTGCACGTGACCTTACACCTCGGGTTATCATAAAAAAAAACACTTTGGATGTGACTTGGCTTTATAATGCTTAACAGATTCTGATTGAATTATGTATGGAAAATGGAAACAGATTTACTTTATAGGGTACTGCAATGTGCAGCTGCAATATTGCCAACTGTAGTCTGGCCATCAACAGCCATGCTAGAAATGTATTGTATTGTATGCACATACATATGATTATATATGGCCCAGCCAAAAATATGTATCTGAACAAATATTTATAGCCGGACCACAATCAAAATATTGTCGCAATATTGCCGGGCTAGTATTGCATCTTTAGGCTAACATTTAAATTGTTGCTATTTATTATTATTTTTGATAGTTGAGTGTCTCAGTGGCTCAGTTGGTACGTTGGTAGTGATCCAGCCTTCTAAGCTTGGGGCCATGGGTTCGATTCCCACGACTGTGTCAGGCGACTGTGTGTGAAAATGTCCCGAATTTATTTATTTATTATTACTACATGCGACTTCTTTCGCGTTGATTCAGAAAATAGCCTCCAAAAACCATCCGCGTGATATACTGTAGCTAAATTTCAAATTTAATTCTGATCCGTTAACTTGTTTAGCCGTAAAAAGCCGACAAACAGACAAACAGAGTTACATTCGACTTCATAATAAGTAAGGATTTCTTGTTCAATGCTTCTTTCTAATTTCAAGAAACTCTACTGACTTAAACCGTTTCATTTCGCTTCTACTTTCTACGTAAAAGGTGACATTTCAAGCGGCACCAAATCTCGATAGAGCAGATTGCAACGTCGTCGACTCGCCGTGTTCCGCGCGGGCCACCTGTCACACCGAGCGGAGCGCGACAGGAACTGATGACGTTCGTTTTGCGACACGGTGTGAGATAGTGACACGTTGCACCTGGGTTTGGACTGTGATTGGTGCTGTATGTTTGCAGATTGTCACTTTTATTTCGTATACTATTTGCTACATTGTGTGTTTTGTTTCTATGTTGCAACCTGTCCCGACTTTGCACAATAAGTATAAACCATCTTGAAAATAATATCTCAATGTTAGTAAAAACCGCATCAAAATCCGTTGCGTAGTTTAGACGAATAAGCGTGCAGTATAGGGACGTGCCAAATGGCTCATAGTCAACATCGACTTATTGGTTCCAACCAATAAGTCGATGTTCCATGATGTTGTTGGATCCATCCAAGCTTCAGAGCTTGTTGCACCGGCGAGAAGTGGCCAGTCTGTCGGACAGAATATTACAGCGAATGTGCCCATACCCAACAACAGCACGACCACCACTCTACCGATCACCAGCACACCTCACCTTTCTTCAACCATCACCTTTCTTCTACAATTGCACCAAACGCACTAATCAGAGACACCGTCATGGTAGAAATTCTATCAAAGCGCATTAAGAGGGCCGCGACGCTCTGAAATTTCCATACAAACGCGCTACTTAAATTTCTTGAAAACCATTTGTCAGATTGTGATGAAATTTAGCATGTACAATTAAATTAACAATATATCCGCCCTTTTAAAAAGGTTCTCAATCGAAAATAGAGGTATGAAAAATATCCGCATTTTAAGGGGTCACTTTTGACTGATTTATTCAACAGGTAGACAAAGCAAATCAAAAATTCCATTATATAGGTTATAGGTTTATATAGTATACATTGTATAGGTTGTCTACATCATTAGCTGTTAAATGAATCCATAATATAAGGGAAATTCTTAGTTACCTAAGAATGATTACAGAAGTGCAAAAGTCATAAAAAAATTGAAATTGCACTTTAGTAGGTAACTTTAGAGGCTCATCAGTATCATTACTCGCTCTCTTCGCTCGTCTTCTTCTTCTAGACGAAATGGCTATAGAATACCTTATGCCAATGCGAAGTTAGTCTAAAGTGGTCGCCGGACTCTTAAGCGTTTTCAATCCACTTTTCTTGTAAGAATTGCAGAGGTGTGTAAAGCCACCTGTACATATTTATGCACCCAAAAACAATCCAGAGGATTCAGAATGAGAAAAGAGAATAGATATCTTCTAGGCAAGCGTGTTACACCTTCGATAACAGTGTCGCTTCCCATCGAGCGAGTCGACAAATGCGAGCAGTCAATCGCATAGCTAGCTCGTTGAAAAAATAAAGGGAAAAACAGCCGACTTTCTTATGAAAATATGTAAAAAGTGTGTAAAAGTACCCAAGTTCGTGTGGCCTAATCACAAATGACACTGATCTACTCGTAGACTTTAAAGCATTCAAAAGCGCATAGAGCTAGCTGACCGTCTTTATTTCCATTTCAAATTCCTTATTATTTCTACATTATTTCTACATATTACCTCTAGCGTGAGTTTGTTTTACGTACTTTTATTTTACAGGAGTTTCAAAACAATATTTTATTAAGCCCTGCACAGTCGCTGGTCCGTCGCGGGCTCGTCTCGTGTCCCAGCTCTGTTTGTTCTCGCGACAAATTGGCGCTCCTTCCGCACCGGCGACTCACAATCCTCTCTCGGCCTCTAATTAAATAATATCCTCATGTTTACTCTCATTCTGCTCTATTTATTTTAAAATTCACCCCAAAATAAACGGTTATTTCATTCTATTTGTGCTGACTTTGAATTGTAACTGCTTGAAAAAGGGTGTTATTTAATTGCTCATCAAAACTCAACCAATCTCCTTCCAAAAAATACACTAAACTAAATAATTCAAATCTAAACTGAAATAAATGTCTGTGATAAAATTGTAATAAAAGTTTTAAACAAAAAAACCTAACAACAAAAAACTATGAAAGCTAGCTCCGCTTCGTCTTTTAATCTATTATATACTAGTATTCTCTAGTAAAAACTTTTAATGCGCATCTAATAATTCTGATGAGCAATTCATTATTGTACTTATTTGATTGTACAATTTGTGCCGAGTCTGAACTGCTCGGAAAACACGCTATTTGTCGACAAACAGTCTCAGCTTTCATTTCGCGACGTTTATTTTGTAAATAACTACATTAATTTTCGTTGTTTTCTTCACTAAATTGTGTTTTTCAAGTGGAATAAAGCTGAATTCGATTGTTTAGCGATCTACTGAGGCGGTTAATAGACGAACTATTGCGGGATACATTTTGAGAGATTAATTTTAGGTCTTGGTTAATATTATTAGGTTTATTTAAAAGTGGTCGAGTGTCTCGAGTATTGCGATGCAGCGACGTCTCCATAGAACACCTTATGCTGCAGGGTAACATTGAAGGAACCAGACCTAACGGTAGACACATCACGGTAGACTGACCAAATAGGTATAGGCTACACTTGACGGTCCCGTGAACATATTCACGAGACAGGCTGCAATACGTGACATATAGCGACGAACTGTAAAGCGAGCCACCACCCTCCCTCACTGATGATCACGACCACTCTGCCAACAGTGCTAAAGAAAATTTAAAGTGGTATTCACCATCATTATGTCAGCCCGGGAGACGTTCACTGCTAAACAAAGGCCTCCCCTAATGATCTTCACAACGACCGGTCTTGTTATTGTTAAGTGGAATTGTTTTATTTCAAATCTTCAACTAGTTCAAGAAGGTAACAACTTATCCAAATCAACAAGAATCGCATGCAGACATGCATCCAGCTACTAGTTACCAAGCTACCTACATTTTATACGCATTTTGTTACAACAAAATAAAAGTGCTTTCAATGTAACCAGTTCCTTTTTAAGAGTTCTAAATTTAGCATACAATATTCATAGCGCACCAATAAGAACGAGTACAAAGCCGAGTGTAGTGAAGCGCCGATTATTGCCCACATTTGAGATGCATGAGATCGACTCTGGTGCACGGAAACAGTACGTTGCAAGCTATAAGCTTGCAAACAACTGTAGCGGTACACTCACTCGCCAAACTTTATTTGGTACATTGGATCGCCGCTCGTTCGCTCTCTTGCTGATGTAGTCTATTATTTCTAGGCATCCACAGAAATTATGGATCTTTGCCCCCTTGTTGAAATCTGTACTTTTTTTACAGAGCATGATTTGAGATAGGTAAGATGTGAGATTGATATTTCTGTTCTACTTTCTTTATGTAATGAATTATAAATAAAAAGGTCGCTCACAAAATAAACTGATAAGTGTAAAAAAAAACTTTTTAACATTGACACTGTACCTTTATTCGGCTGGCTGAGTGTTAATTTTTCACGACTAGGATCTTGATCAAAAGCAAGGACATTGTTTTGACATAAACTGATGAGATTTACAAAGATTTAGTTCTTAGACCTTATAAATCTACAACAATAACTCAGACTGACTTAAAAAAATAGCAAATAAACTTGTGCTCACAGAATTATCCGAATCTTACCTACTGACCACATTACAGTATGCTCCGCGCGGAAATGTGCAATCGTCTTTATTGCATCGCTTCCGACGCTCGCTGAGCGCCCGACCAGCGCGCTGCAGCGCTGCAGCGATAGTTGCAGTTGCAGCGCTGCAGTACTAGTGCAGCACTCGGGAGGTTGTCCTGGCATTGCAGTGTGATTTGTGGCTATTTTACAGCTCTCCTACTCTCTCTCTATTGAACATTGGTTCCTGCCAATATAGAGTTAATTACTGTGAGATTAGTTTCTTAATTTAGTGTCTTAGTAGAAATCGTTGTTTTAGTTTTGTGTCTTGATATTTTTTTCTTCAGAATATTAGGATGTTTATTTATAGAAACAGATGTGAAAGTCAGTCTGTTCAATGATTGTTTCAAATATTTTTAAACTCAAGTATGTTTACGGCCTCCAGTGTGTGTGTATTGCAAGTGCAAATTCTTTCACGATGAACAAACCTTTGACTCAGAGACATGCAAATCACGTTGTCCTTGAATCGAGAGTTAACCACGTCGCCATCAATCTCGTTTAAACGCATTTTTATATCACTTATTCTGAATCGCCGCACGTCTTGCATATTCTGAACTGTTCTGAACCCCTGGTTATTGATCGCGTGCAGTCAACTCAATGCGACTCATAAATTGAGGCATTAAGTCCGACGTTGCAGTCACTTACTCCAACAAACGTGTTAACATCGATAAGTATTTCTAATACTCGTAGTTTAGCCACAATAATCATAATGAAAGTCAAAGCCTTCGATCAGATGAAAGCTTGTAAGAGTGGCGAGTCTGTCTGAGCAAATGTTTGTCCAGCTGAAACTTGCTCTTCCATGATGATGTTGCATAATCACATAGACAATCGATGCAAGCCTCCTATTTCTGACGCCCGAGATGTGTCTTGGTCACTCTCGCTGCTATGACTTTTCACACGAGAGAGACAATGAACAAAAAATATCTTGACTGGTAGGAATAGGGCTCCAGGTCTGATTCAGGTTTTTCTTTTTGTGATCAAACCGTTTGTTTATTTTTTGTTGTAGAGCTATCAGTTTTTTAACTAAGTACAAAGGATAAAACCAAACGATTTGTTTGCATAATGATGCTCTGTCTGCACGTAAGATGCAGATGAAATATTGGTCTTTAAATCTTATGACGCGGCGTTCAAGCTATAAAGTATCATGACGTTTTGAACAAAGAGCGGTTCATACTAGTCGATTGAAAACGCACACAAATTTTCCCACCTCCTGCTCGGCAATGACCAATTACGTATCACTTTATCTTTACATAAAGCAAGGCATTGCATCCTTGGAGGGAAAGCTGTATGAAAAACCCAAGAGACATTCCGAGCAAAGAGGTTAAAATTGAATGAAAACTCAGCATACGCGGGCACTGTTAAAAGAGTTTATTCGAAAATTGAACTGGCCACTATGAAAAATATAACGCAGTAGCACAAAATTTCTGTTTGGTGTAACTACATTTTTTCACAGTTCTAAACCTACAATAAAATCTCAATATAACAGTTATTGTGAATAAACCCGCGAGCTGTAGTTAGTTTGTAATAGTGTTAGTAATGTCATAGATTTGTAGTGAGATCTGACTCGACAGGTAACAAGGCGCGGAGTAATGCCGCCGAGACGTGGTATTGCAGATAACTACATATCTACTAATTGGGGATTGATCTCGTGGCCTGCCTACGCGTATTCGTACAAGAGACTTGCATCTTAATAATGTATTTTATCTATTGTTAAATAGGATCAAAACAGATAATTTGAATATTATTTGAATTAGAATTTGATTAATAGATAGATAAGTAACGCAGATCAAAGCCGATGGCATGGACCAATTTATTTATTGTGGGAACATTATGCGCTTTGTACGAGTATGTCATCTGCTATACACATGACTGGAGCCCGGTGTATGGCGACAGGCTCGCCCCCTGTCACGCTAGGGACTGAATATTGTCTAGCGAAATGTGGGTGTTGTATTACACCTCTGCCAGCCCCCTCAGGGGAAAGGCGTGACGATATGTTAAGTAAGACTGATCAACGTATACGATCCAGCTATTTGCATAGGTGACCACACTGACCGGTAATGTTAACTACCTATTTGACAACTGATCGCTTCTGTAAGGAAATATAGTATACATAACGCTTGTAATGTTGTAAGCCGAACAACTAGACTCTAGATTGTTCGAGTTAACAAGGGTTATGTATACCATTTTCCCGACCTTAGTTTTCCATCATTAAATTGTAAGGTTTGGTTGTAATTACCACAAGATATTTTAAAACTTGTTAACTTAACTACCCGAAGTTGAAATGTGACAATCTGTAACTTCCGTAAAAGCACACGTTTCCAAAATGTAGGTCAAGGCAGTGTCAGCACGTTCCTGGCTCTAACACGTCGACCTCCCGTCAGATGCAGGTCCGCGAGTGACCTTGCAACTTGCTCGCTCCTGAGGGAACCGGGTCGAGGTGTACTTGGCGTTGAAGGTTGGATGATTTACGGAGAGTTGAAGTTGATCTTTAGTATTCATTTCCAGGTTGGTGGTGGGATATTTGCAAAAAAGAAAGAGAGTAAATAACAAATTTAAAAAAAAAAAGGCAAATGTTTTCTGTATAGTTATGCCGTGCAGAGAAGAACATCATGATAAATGAAATGTTTTTAATGTCGTATTTTTAATTACCTATTTATAAATTAAAAGGTGTTAATTTGATCCGTTATAAATCGGCCACAAACGATTGTTTCCACCACACAATACACATATTGATCTACAAAATTTGGAGTCAGATTTATTTATCACCCAGCGGGGAACATTCGTATTTCTTAACATTAGTGTTAACAACTTAACACTACTAATTAACTATAGACTCGAATTCAGGGCTTGTTTAAATTCTATCACTTACATTCAAATGAACATTGACAGACAAAGTGCAAACGATACTGCCTCAATCGAGTCCCGCTAACGGCTTCCATATTTCAACATCTTGTAATTGGTAACAAAAGCATGACACCGATGAGTCTCACTGACTTACGGGCAGAGTGTGCGTCGCTGTCAGCCAGCAGCAGACACAAAACGACTCAGTGGCCTTGTCAGTGCGTATATCAACCACGTCGGTTGTAATGCTACGAGGAACGATAACAAGAACGCGAAAGACGGGAGTACAGGCTGGGACATAAATGTATTGCGTTCTTAACATTCGAAATTCTATGTCCATACTCAAGTATGGGTACTCAATCAACTATCTCAAGTATGGGTATCTAGGGGCACGGGAGTGCCCCCGCCAAATAGAGCTTTAGAATGTTTCAAACGATAGGAAACTTTGACTGCGCTGTAAACCTGCGAAAATAGAATTCAGTTAATGTGGACGCGTTTGAAATGTGCAGAACTGTTTCGAGTCATATTTATCAATTTACTTTTTTTTATTTTAGTAATGCTAAGTAGAGTCGTTAAAATTCGTACTCAACGTTTCAAATTTCAATAATAATAATTACAAAAATAAAAATTCAAATTTGAAACTGTTTTTTTTTTGTTTGTTTTTGAAGCTAGGTCAGATAGCTTATGTATTTCTGTGATCATAGAGTTTGCAGCCATCGTAGATCATTAACTTTAATTACCTTACGACATTTTGTAGAGACATTAAAGAGTAATGGATCAGATAGTCAAATAAGCAAATTAACTGAAAAACGAAAATTCTCCTTGAGCATTGTCTCATGCCTAAATGTGTTATCCAACTACGTCCGTTTCTACAACGAATGAGCCCATCGTTTCACACATTTTCACCATTCACGCCAGATTTAGCTAAACTTATGCTCTCCGCAGCGCACTTTTGTGTGCGAGTGTACCGAATGGGAGGCGAGCTCGGTGGTTGGACGAGTGCCAGCTCGGGAGATGGTCAGTGTCAGGCGCGGATGGGCCGAGTTATGACCTTTAATGGGAGAAAACTAAGGCGTTACGATTATATGTTTACTGTACTATTTTCTCAATGATAGTACAAGTAATAATTGGTTTAGGCAACAACTAAAATATAAGGTGAAACCATTTTCATAGATAAGTTTCAATTTAAACTCACTTGGAACGCTTGGTTTGTACGGTTCTTTGTCTTTGAGTATTCTACAGGTGCTTTTTGACACCTGTTTGCCTATAATAGAAATGGGCGCGGGTGGCATTTACAACCGAGCGCTATCGCTACCGTGACTCGGATGACACGTATTGGGCGTAGTGGGCCAATTTGTTCCAATTGTAGTTGGTTCAATAAAAACAATCGTCAAGCCACATCAGAGTCCCTTGGGTGGGCTAGAAACTCTGACATCAGGACTCGCCTCTCAGCCTGCAGTCACTAGCACTGCGACTTACTTTCTATGGGAATTTCGAAAATGAAGCGGAAACTCAATCTTACGTTTAGATTGTACTTGTATGCCCTGCGGGGTAACCCGCGGTTCACAACTAGTCCATGTGTTTAGGTTTAAAGACATTTATTCTCATTAAAGATTATTACATCACTTACACGAGAATACATCGTATTAAGTAAATTAGGTAGTTCGTCGTCGCACAAAATGCTAAATATAGGTAAACAAAAACAAAACAATACAATTCTAAACAATAACAAAAACAGTGTATGAACACCAAACAAGCATCACTTATAGTTTAAAATAAGAAAAACTAATGAAATACGCTTTTAACCTCCTGGCTACCATCATTATATCTGCTCCTAAGTACGAATAACACCAATCAACAACCACACAAAGTTTAATTTCGATAAGACTGTTAGAAGTAGGTTAAAATTGATTTGATTCTAGAATTATTATTGTAAAAACATTGTGTTAGTCATTAAAAAAAAGTTAAGTAAAAGTTGTTCTTAATATTGAGTAAATCGACCCCCTTTCGGCTTAGTACACCCTTTCCTGATAATCCTGCATTTACCAAACAATCCGTACACATTCTCGGTATCGTCGCATGCTGTCAGAGTGTCATTACTGTCGCTCTTTCATTCAGCTGAAATACGAAGAATCTATCTCGCGGCGCGCCGGCTCCAAAAGCTCGTTCTCAGAACGACGGACACAAAGACACGATTACTAGAATTCGCGGTAATTCTACCAAAAATACTATTCCTAATTACTCAAATAATTTCCATAAAAGATTCTTAAACGAATTCAAACGTTACTGTTCCAGATTTTTGGTTCAAAACAGGTTGAATAGTGAAGACGGTTAGTAGAAACGTGCGCACTTGTATCATTTATTTACGGGGACAGACATCTCAGAGATTCATCTCGGGATTATTTTAAGAGGAGTCGTTTTAGAACTCATTGTGTTGTAACATTGTAGTGTTTCTCTTATCAGAAACTGAGATATCTTCAACTCGTCACATTAAGAACCATTTATTATTCCCAAAACATTTTCTTGAGATAAATGACTAACTTAATGATTTTCTTTGTTTCAGGTATGTTTTGGATAATTGAAGAAAAGGACAAACAAACTTCAGTGGTCGTGAGTTTCTATGTATTGAAATTAAACTCAGAGAGAGTTTATTCTCAGACAATAGTTTTATTATCATATGCCTATAATAAATAGATCATATTTGTACCATCAGGCAGCCTGTTAGTTTGCTTACCTATGGCATAAAAAATAAAATACTATTTTTTTTTCATCGGTTACCCTCTGTGCATAGGAATAACGAGAATAAATTCCAAAACGATTTTTCTTGCATCAATTCCATTGCTTAAGCCTTCTTGGAATTTTTTATTTAAAAAATAAATTAATAAATAAAAATGTATTTATTGCCTAAAACTAACAATTACAAATAAGACAAATTACTTAACAAAAATCAATTAAAAGCAACAACAATTTTAGTTTTAGTAGATTGTAGTAGACATTTATTGGGATATTCTCAGCAATGTACTGCGGAGGCTGGCCGGCCTGTATTTGAAGGTATAGAGTGATTAAAGATCACAATATAGCAGCAACAAACGTTGTATAGCTATGGAATAGTTTTACAGGGTTTTGTCTTTTTCTTTCTTTAAAACTTTTGAACTTTGTCTCAAAAAGGCAAAACAATGTAAAACTGTTTCGAGGCTATACAAGGCTATACAATGCTTATTGCTGAGGGAGTAAGAGTAGTAGTAAGTGTACTCGTATGTAGTTTTCAAATACATGAGTGTAAATCAAAAGTACTAGTCTGTGTAACTGTGCTGGTGTGGTCCGGAGTCGAACGCAGTGCGACACTGCAATGCGTCCGCGACAAACGAGCCATGGTGGCCATGGCATTTGGCCATGGTGAAAAGTACAGCTTTCCGCTTCCGCAGCTTTTATTCGGTTAAATTTTTGTTATGAAACGTAGGTTTCAGTACTAACTTATAAGTATTTTTTATAAAATAAGAGCTATTTAAATTAAAATATAAATTTTACTGTGGATAGTGAAAAAGCTTACAGCGTGAGTGTAGGCGTCTAGTCATATTTTATGGGCAATATTGGTACATACAGAGTGCTATAATAATATATTTCCATTCAGCTTTTTTTAATTATATTATCCTTTGACCTAAGCAATAAAGAGAAAAGTATTTTAGAAAACATGAAAGCAGTTAAAAGCTATTTCTCTCGGCTCCAACTAGAAATCCAATAAATAAGGATTAATTTGGCTCAGTTAGTTAGCGATTACGTGTAATGGGGATTAAATTACTAGACAGGGTATTTTAAAGCGAGGTAATTAATTTTACTTTACGTTTTGCTTTGCGCCCTAGAGGCAAATCGTATTTTGTTAAACAGCGCAAAAATAATAGCGCCTAATCTAAAATTTTCAGTTTGAATAAAATGAAATGGTTTTCAGTTACATTAATCTACTTTTGATGTACAATTAGTCACCATTTTAAAATGTAGTCTTGTGTTTGGTTTTTATAATGATAGAGGTGAGATGAGATTTACTTGCTATACGTAAAAAGCTTGTATTACAGTGACACCAGCTTATAGTTTGCTTAATTAATCAGGGCGAAGCCTTAAAAGTTTGAACAATCTATATGCGGAGAATATAAGCAGGTAGCTAAAATCTCTGTAGCATCATGAATGAATCTTAAAGAAATCGAGAGATAGGCAAAAGTATTTAACCATATTGGCTAGCTGTTACCCGCGACTTCGGTCGCGTTTATTCAGAAAGTAGTATCTAAAAACCTGCCTCCTGGTATAGTGTAACTGTTTAACCAAAATTATCATGATCCGTACAGCTGTTTTGCCGTGAAAATCCTGCAAACAGAGTTAAATCTATGTTTATGATATTAGTAAGCATGGATGTTTTCGTTGGCTTATTGTTCATTTTGTACTGTTTTATTTTGCCAACCCTCAAGTCAAAGTTCGCTAAACCGGAAGCATTAAAAATTAAAATAATTCCCTCTCAAAAACCATTCGTTGAACGATGACAACGGAGAACAGCTTAACTTTGCGGAATAATTGTAACTCGAAGCGGGCTGGTGACGGTGTGTAATAGCTTCTGCAAGATTTCAAGATTTTACATCTAGCTCTTTTAAAATAGCATAAATTTGACTTATTATTATGGTCTCCAAAATATTAAAACTTGCTACTTTATGTCACTGCAGAACATATAAACAGATCTGATTTCTATTGGCAGACGTTAGGTTCAAAATTCTGGATCCAAGGGATTTTATAATCCGTGTATGCAGGATTTCCTATCGTTATTGAATTCTACTAAAATTTTGATACAAAATAAGCCTATAAACTTCTTAAGTAGTCTACGACGATTCGTCTGCGGGATCGTACCTCTGATTTTATGTTCTTGGAGCATTGTAAACCTTTTATTGAAAGAGTTATCATATAAACAATTAAAACTAGTGGTAATAGTAATTTTTAATTTGTAATGGTAGTGGTAAAAAATCATACCTCCGCCGCCGAAAAAAAAATATTGATCCTACTTTCAAAATTTCAAGAGAACCGGTTATGAAATGCGACTTGTAGAGGAAGACAGAGATCCAGGCAGAAATCGGACATACGAAAGCATTTTTGTCGAAGCTAAAGCAGAGACGCTTCGCTCTCCAACGCTCGCTCCGTCGATAATCTTTCTAACATCTAACATCTCGTTACTCTGTTCTCTCTAACATACTTCAGTAATTAGTAATCGGCAATGATTATCTCTAACTCAAGCTTATTCTGTATACAAAGCGCTTTTTTTTTTCGTTTAACATAATTACGCAAGTCGTAAGGAGCTTAAACCGCAAACCATCAAGAAGAGATTTTAAAATCATAACAGAGGGTTCCTACCACCGGTGACGGAGAATAAATAACTGAACCGGCAAATTGTCCATTTAAATTGTATGAAAAGCGGCTCCCGGGAAGTAAACTGGAAGAACAGACAGATTAAGCAATAGTTACTTAGGAGAAGCATGTTTATGGAATAAGACTGCTTAGAATTAAGTTAATAACAATATTTGAATTATGTAAATCGATTTGAATTACTCTTCAAATGTATGGTGACGAAGTCTTATATTTGTTTCAAAATTTAAAAAAAAAACTTTTTTTTTAAACTTGCGAACTTAAGATTTAACAAAATGTGTTGATACAAAAACACCAGATGAAACTTGTCAAAACTGGACATAAGTAGTGTGCGGTTCAAACCGCGTTTTCTTTTGTTTTTCTGATGACTCCTTTGCGGTGTTGTGAGGCAGGTATATAAGGTAGTTTTATATTGGTACGACTATATTAACGCGCGATAATTCATATCGTATTGTCACGCTAAAACCATCGTTATCGGTTATCGGCGATGTTCTTGTCTACATTAATTGTGGTCAATACGTCACCTGTCTGCGGAATTGACGCGACAGCCCGAGTTATCGCTGAAAGCCGCTAATGTAGCCGCACCGTTACTCGACAAATTTGTCATAAATGTATCTTTGTAATAACAACATCTGAAATCTTTTTTTCTACTCTGTTTTTAAAAGCATCTCTAATGTATCATTCCAATTATTTCCATTTATCTCCCTTGAAATTCAAATTTGAGGAGTCTTACGGCGTTCCTTGTTATTATACCATTTACATCTAAGTCTCGGAATTTGCTATACAAGTCATGTTCCTACAATTTGGGCTAAACCTTCACGTTCCCTGCGCGTAAGCTGTCGTTATCTGAGAACCGCCATTCCGCTGCGACGGCGGTCGCAAGCCCGCTGTGTTGCCAGCTCCTGAATTACTACAAATAGCAAATTAGCGTAAAAATCGGTAACTTTGTTACTTGTTTTTTTTTTACAGCGGACAAGACCTCGTTTGAACACTGACTCGCGTAATGGGAAGCGACGACGTGATCGAAGGTGTAACACGCTTGCCTAGGAGATACCTATTCAGTTTTTTCTTGAACATCCTGGATTGTATTTAGGTGGAAAAAAGATGCAGGCAACGAGTTCCACGCCTCTGCAGTTCTTATGAGAAAAGTGGATTTGAAACGCTTAGTGCGCTTAGACGGAATTTCCACCATTGTTATCCACACTCACCGTAATGTATTCTGTAGAATACCGACAGACCGGCACCTTCACGTCGGTTCGTCAAACTCTGAAGCTTGAACTTAAATAACAAGTCGATGCTAATGAGCCGTTTGGCATTTTATTTGAATTTCTTTAAACTTACAAAATAAATGTAATTTACAAATGTCTAAAAGTTCGGTTAGACTCGGGATCCTCAGTAGTTATTATGTTTTAATGATTCCAGTCTACTACTCAAGGTTAATTTTGGTGATGTCAATTTAGTTCGTTCGCTGCAACAGACACAAACATCTCCAATTTTAGCTAGATTTTTTGAGTTTGATCCTTTAACGACGCAATTAATGTTTCCTCCTCAAAGATTTCATAATCTTCCGAATAAGACATCACCATAAAAGAAACAAGCACTTGATGAAAATGATTTTAAAAGTGAAAAAATAAACAGTACAAGTTTGGAGCTTATTAAAAACAGGGCTCATAGCAAAAATAACATTAAATCTAATATTTAAACATCAAAAATGGCAACACTAGCTCCCTAGTCCACCATCCGCCATTTTTTCGGCTCAGTGTCCGTCGAATATTGTCCGCCGGGAGCATTTGCATACATTTACATTATAATCCGGGTTGTTTGGTGTTTGTAAGTGTCAAGCAGCGGAGGCCGGGGGAAGGACGTAAGCTCTCTGAGTGATTTTATTGTCAGGTGTTAAGAAGAAACGTAATTTTTAATTGAATCGCTCTGCTCTTCTGCGGTGTAAATTTACGTGTTTAATCTAAGGTAAAAACTACCTCTACACTGTAAGACCCATTCCACACGGCGTGATGCGATGGATGCCTGCATATAAAAAAAATTGCAGGCACGCGGTGCGGTGCGGTGCAGCGTCGCACGCACGTTGACTTGCGAAGTGCGCGGCGCGAAGGAGTATAAACCGGCGCCGCATCACGCCGTGTGGAACGGCTCATTGGCCCTCTGCGCCGGGTCCGCTAGTAATTATCATCATCTTAAAAAAAGCGTCCCAACTGGCAAATGCTCAGTTGTTTGCGCGGTCGGGGGAAGAGCAGAGTTCATGTACGTCCAAGAATGTGCCGCACCGTCACCGCACCGTCTGGAACGGTTCTAACACTTCTAATCAAATTTCATTCGAATCCGTCGAGCTCTTTGAACCTAAAGTAGTAAAAAATGAATACAAACTCACAAACTTTTGACGTGACAACGTCTTATAATTCGAGAGAGCCGGCTGCATGCACGAAAAAATGCGGCGTTACCTCGCTCTGAGGCGTTCCATGTAAGGCTTGAAGTGCAAGCGAGAGCGCGGAACGAGCGACAAAGAAGCACAATCGGCCTTTGGCCTCTCTCCTACTTGAGTGAGCACGTTGTCACGTTCAACTATCGTCAGTAAACCGACTTTACAGACAACCTATTTTTTTTTCATCTAAACTATGATATTCTATGTGCATCGATTATGAACTTAACAAAATATATCTAACTTAAGTACCAGTTGCCAGTATTGCCAGCATCATTATTCAGTCGGAGGGTGGCACTGTGTAGCGGCTCTGTGTTACCACTTGCCCTCTAGTTCAATAGTTGAATTGAGTCTCGGAGTTATTTAGTTTATTTATGATTTATGTCCAGCGGTTGTTAAATGGAAGTTCTGAACTTGATGATTAACGAGCGAACTAAGAGCATTTTCGTTTTGGTCGTGGAGAGAATTTGTAAATGTTTGTTTTGTGAATGTTGTTTTAAAATAAACGCTTTGCAATTTATTTTAAAAGTTTTTTAAATTGCTTTGATTTTTATTTTAGGTAAATTTTACCAACACAGATAATTTTGACTTATATCACAACTTAAAATTAGGTTGTCAAACGAGTTAGTTAGTTTTACCTTTTGTCTGATTTGGACAGCGTTCAGTGCTACGAGTACAGTCTATTTCAACTAGCAAGCCACTTATGACAGGTACATGAAACGTAAAACATTACGTAAATACCATGATGTGTAACCATCGATAAAAATCGATAGTTATAAATCGAATACATGTGCTGTACAATAGTGTGTACTACATTATGTTCGACTACATTTAGATAAAATTTTACATCGAACCAGGAAAATGTTCGACATGGCATTATTATTTTCTTAGTGGCAACCCTAGCTGTTTTCTTTCTAGTTTTAATAGAGACAATCATCCGCGCTGTTTATTTCCCGCCGTAAAGTATTTTTTCGGTAAATTAAATCAAATTACAGCTCATTTCGCTTTCTCGCTTAATTACATACTATTATCTTTTATGATACAGTTATTAGGGCCGGGCCACACCGGGGAATTGCCGGTGTTTGGACGAAAGGTAACGAAAACAATTATGTAATTAAGTAATAATACGTTTTAAACGAAATACGAAAAGTTTTTATGAACTGCTGTTGTCTTAGTAAATAGCCCTTGAGATGGTGCTGTGGTGTAATTGTACCTAAACGGCTGGATCGGTTTTGATTTTACCTAACAAAATCAAAAATTTGTAAAACCATTTTGAAGATATCCACACTAATATTATGAAATCATAGATAACTCTGTATTTCGATTTGTAGTTTATCCACGGCTGAACGGATCATAATGAAATTTGCTAATTAGTTACAATATTACACAAGGAAGGTATTTGGATACTGATTTCTAAATAAACGCAAACGAAGTCGCGGGCTCGAGCTAGTGAACCTAGATTAGCCTGGCTACCTGGCTAGGAACACAAAACATTCGCTTAACTGTAAAATACTCCCTGTGCGCTAGCAAGCACCTAACTATGCAGTGTAATGGTCCGTCCACACGGTCCGACGAGCGCGCCGTGTCCGCCCGCCGAGCGGGTGACAGGCAATCATGTAAGGCAGTGTTAATCCATCAGTGGACGCCGCCGCGTCCGGAAGCCGAGATTCAGGATTAGCAGCATGCGTGTCACTGAAGTAAATTACAAATGTCAAAGGCGAATGAACACAAAATATGGAAGCAAATATGAACCTGCCTCTACTACTGAACTAATAGCCTAGTCATTTTGGAATACTGGCGCAGTTTGTGGCATTCTGCGTTTATTAATGAGGATAAGATTCTAATATGGTAAGTGACTTTTTCCTTTTGAGTTGCAGTGACCCAAAAAAAAATTAAAGACTCAATGAATGCTACACTACGCTTAACTTTTAAAATACTAAAGCTCTGTGAGCTAAAGACGTCGCATAAATCATTTTACATGTGCAGGCAGACGGTCGGACGGACATACGAAAGCGTTTTTGCCAAAGCTAAAGCAGAGACGCTTTGCTCCCTAACGCTGGCTCCCTCGAAGGGAATGAATATCTAATATCCTAGCTGTACAGTAGTACAGATAGATTGTCATCGCATAGCTAATGTGCTGCGCCGCGTATGCCAAATATGCGGAGCACGCGAGAGGCGTCTAATCAACTGCGGTCACCTCTAGCTCTACAACTCTACCTGCTCTACATGACGCTAGCTAATCAAATGCATTATACTCTACTACACGGTTATTAGGCAGCGGAATACGTGATTGGTAAGGATTCGATGAGAATGACATGAACCGTGTTCTGTACTTGTCGTGACTCGGATTGTGATACTCGTGGCTCTGTGAGCTGTAGACCTCGCAGCCGACGTCTGTCGTCCCGTGCAGGTCGCACTCCTTAACTGATTCTAATACATTTTGTGAGCAGGTTCGATAATTTTATTTTTTTTACTGCCGAGTCAGTTTTTGGATTTTTTTCGAAACGAAATTATTTAGAAAAAATCAAAAAACTGACTCCGAAAGAGAATCGGTTTAGAAATACGACCTTTAGAGGAAGACAGAGATCCGGATAGTGATCCGGACAGAGACCCGGACAGAGACCCGGACAGAGATCCAGCTAGAATTCGGACATTCAAAATTTAAGAGCGTTCCTCTTGTCGGTGATGTAAGGCCCAGGCCTAGATTCATTACTCCTTTTGTTGTCCTCCTGAATTCTAACATACGAAAGCATTTTTGTAGAAGCTGAAGCATAGACGCTTCGCTCGCTAACGCTCGCTCGGTCGATAGTTGTACGCACCACCTAAAGTATTTTTAATTATTGTGCTCCTCTACTGTGCTATTTGGAAGGCTGCTTTTTACAGGACTAAAGTATGTATGAATTGTATCCTTCTACCATAGTGTCCAAGATCTTTGTGTACTTTCTTATGATTAAACATTTTCTTAGCTATCCGGTTTTTGTATTACTGTTGAAATAGTATTTAGTGCTACTACGAACAAGTAAACAGCGGTTGGTCGTCGTTCTAAATCCGTCCCGCAGAAAACGACCGCGACAGAGCCGCATCAATCACGCCGCACGCACACCAGGGCCGGCGCGGGGCACTACCGTTGTAAATATTTACTATAACACTGCAACCTAAATTATCGTAGATTCTAGTACCTATTTTTTAGCGTTGCTCTTTTCTAGTATGCACACATTGTACTATCAACGAAAAGTAAAGCTTACTACAATAACTTTTGTATGATTAAATACTACGCCTACGCCAGACCACAACACATGAATTTACTTGATCAATGGTGATAATGCGATCCAAAATGAGGCACGCTTTCCCATGAGGTACAAAACAAAACAAAAATTAAATGATGACGTGCATCTTCATAAATGTGTACAACTGTAAACTGTAAAGGGATGAATTTATACACAATAGATTGCGCGATATACAAAGATCAGTGTGCGAATTTAAATAGTCATTCTTTCTTACATATTGGTTCTCAAAATGTTTTACCTAGTTCTGAGCCAAAATTTTGTGAGACACATTTAAAAAAATTAAATGCCCCTCAGATTCTTGCTTAGTCTTCTGAGTAGTGACTCTTTTTCCGAACAAGGCGGTAGAGTCGTTTTGAAAACTTTGACGTTCACTTGTGTATGTTCGATACCCAATTGAGTAAAGACATTTTGTCTTTGACTTTTGACAGCAACATCCTGATGAGCTCCCTGGCGGCTCCTGCCGGGGCGTGTCCTCCCTGTGCGGCCAGTGTTCAGTCTCGCAGGCTAGACGCCCGCTCACCAGCGACCACCGCTATTCTTAGCACAACTCACTTCGCAAACAAACTCTTCGTTATCAAGTGCCATTTTATGTTGGACTGGTTTATGTCTTAACTTGACGGTGTAAGTTGCTAGAGAAGTTATAAAATGAGTTGCTGCGCCCCGCGATTTCACCCGCGGACCGATGGGAACGTTAATATTTTCGGAGAGTACTATGTCCATTTCTGTACCCCCGACAACGTGCACCTAACATCATTTCATGATAATCGAAGCGTTAAAAATACATAAACGAACCAACTCACTTCCCCATTTTAGCAGCCAACCTTTACGGTACCAACATCATTGCCACTAAGTAAATTAAAAATATGTTTATTTCCATTAATTTACTTATATTCCCACACTCGTTGATATTACAAAGCTAAACTACACACACTTGTCACCTCCCTTTTTCCTTCAAGAAAATAAAAGTAGTAGAACACTTTTATTGCTGAGATACGTTTTCCCATTTGAGCCAACTGTTGCTTTCATTGTAATGAAAGGCCTACATTACGGGCGCTGATGTGGCGCTCTGGCTGTCTTCACTAGTTTACATTACTGTGGGAATTACGGTAGCTGGCAATACGTGAGACCAACCTAACCTTCTTACTAATAAACGTTGTATAGCCGAGGCTATACAACGTTTGTTTATTTATTAGTTTATCGTCGTTCATGCAGAATATTGTTTATTTCTTTCTTAAAGTTTTAACCCGATCAAAAAAGCCAAAACATTGTATATTTATTTCGGGGTTAAACAACGTTTATTAGTAAGAGGGTAAGCGTCTGACTTTTAAAACAAACTAGGTGTTTGTTTATCCATTAACTTCAAACACACAATTCAAAAAATCGTCTCGTACGCTATCTAACTTGATTTTTCCAATTTCTTCCAGCCACATCATTGATAGATAGATTGATAAAACCAGAGTTACAAATCTTTGCTAAATTTCATAACTCTTTTGCTAAATAAGATTTTTGCTTTTGTCCCAATTTCGCATTCTTCACGACACAGAGACAGCCTCGAGCAAGCATTTATGAGGTTCATCAGTCCACCTGCAGCATGCTTGTCCTGCGGCCAGCGAACGACTATTAGCGGAACCAGTTTATGATGTTAACCGAGAAATGGCGTATAATTCATTACCGGTAATTACCGAGCGGGATCACTAATACATTACCGCTACCGGTGTGGTCCCGAGATTGATAATAATCTCTACGTTACTTGTGAATACGGATTCAGTTACGAGCGCCATTTTTATGCGGGATTTTGTAAAATCAACGAGCACTTATCATCAAAAAGTAGATCTATAATTTCGTACCGATACAGTAAGTTTCGTTTAAAACGAAAATAGCGTTCGTAGCGAGCTATAAATCTTCATTTTCGAAATTAAAATATTATAACGTCGAAACGTTATTAAGTAACCAATACAATTAATTGCTTCGGAGGCAAGCTGAGCAAACAATTATGTGACTCGAGCAAACAGATACTGAACTTTAACGTTCATTGCCGAAGTTTGCTTTTAAATCGACAATTAACTTTAAAACGCGTCGTAATTATGTGAGATAATAGTCTGAGTTCGTAGGCGAGTGTGTAGGCGGCCTTATCTATTAAGAGGTGATCACACGCGCGCATACAAATTGTCGCATTAAAGTCGCGAGCGCGCGCGATCATGATCTTAATAGCGCTCTCAGATGAAGCTGTATTGAATATTTATCGGCGGTGAGGCTCTTCGGTTATTAAGAACATTCCGAAAGCAATTTTAATTGTCGACTTTCTTAATTATCTAATAGTTAAAATCACAGCCCACTCAAAACAGTAAACAAAATAGATAAAGCGGAGTCTATAAAATATGTAGAGGCATAAAAAGGCCGAATGTTTTGCAGTGAGTGAAAGTTTAAAATGCTTTTAGCAGATCAAATAGCGGCGGGAACCGATACCGTGTAGGTGTGGGCGCGGGATGTTTGGAAACTAATTTAATTCTGTGTGTATAAGTGGATTGAGTCGGACGATCGCGGCGAGTGGGGGGCGCCGCCGGTCAACTAATTGAAAAACTTTTTGTCGCATGATGAGGGTCGCGCCGTCGCGCGATCCCAAGCGCTTTGTGTAGCCGCGCCTTTATTAAATGTTTTCACTGAAATTCAGACTGATTGATAACTTTTATCTGGATTGATTTCACCGATATGTCTTAATTAAAATAAGCGCTCGACACTCCACAGTGCTGATTTTTAAAATGAAATTGGTGATACATTTCATAACATATTTTTTTTGCAAACCTTCGTTTTGAAAATAAAACACCAAGCAAGTTTAGCTGCAGCTGCTTGTATCTACATCCTGAAACCGATGTAGGTACAAACAGCATCAGCTAAAACTCGGTTCAGCTACTCAGGTTTCCTTTTTTGCGTTTTGCGACAAAATACCAGCCGAGTTCATTTACAAAGAGATAAAAAATGCCGCTTCCGAATGTACGGTACGAGTTAAAAGCGACAATTAAAACAATAGGGCGCGTACAAAACGCACGGAACCCGGCAGTAAGTTATCTTTATTCAAACCGGCGCCGGATCCGACCGTATCCAATTATACGGCGCGCACGGTTACAATAAAATACGGTTTAAAAAAGCCCGGATTTAAAGATTTAAAACGGGATTTTGCGTCGGGTCTTTTATTCACATTCGCGGATTAATTAAGACCTTCGTACACTACACTATTTTAACTTATACCTATAATTAATTAGAAGCCCCACGTTATCAATCAATGATGTAAGTAGTTTCACTACATTACCAGTTAGTGATTGTATTAAAGTAGACGACGATGATGACAGTTAGATTATTCATTTCTTAGTTGAGCACTAAAAATGTATAAGTAGAAATTTTTTGTTGTATTGCACCACATGAGAAAGTAGATTTTATTGCTTTACAGGATATTACAAAGTTCAGAGCTCAAATTTCAAACGATCACAAAGAACCTAATCCTACTAATATTATAAATGCGAAAGTTTGTAAGAATAGTTGGATGTAGGATGGAGGTTTGTTACTCTTTCACGCCAGAACAGCTGAACAGATCTGGATGAAATTTGGCATAGAGATAGATTATAGTCTAGAATAGCACATAGGATACTTATTAACCGCGGTGCGCATCTAGTTAACAATAATAACGGAAACTCGTCCGATATAGTGTGCAAGCTTCTTTACCCTGCGAGTGTTGTCCGCGGCGGCATTTTGTGTTGTTATTAGTCAATCGGTCGTGATCGGTCGCGATGGCGGTCGGTCGGTCGGTCGGTCGGTCGGATGGTGTAAATCACGCTTTATCGCGGCTGTTCGCTACATTTGATTATTTGAGTTAATTACTCATCGATGTGAAAATATTTTTCATGCGTTAGCGGCAGATGTTTTGCTATTTTTCATGCTGGGCCTGCGGGAGCCGTGGGCTGTTTTTATGAAGGGCAGTTTAATTTCGTTTAAAATGAACAACGAAATATTTTGTTGTGATTTTTGAAAACATTTTCTTGTTTTTGTGTTATTTTACTAATTTGTTTAGAAAATTATAAGCTTGGTGTTTTACATTAATATTAGCTAGGAAATATATGGAAACATAGTGGTAAGAAAAATAAACAAATACTTAAGGTATGTGTGTATGTCCACAACGACGACTCCAAGAATAACATCACACACACACACTTACTTGCCGATATAATGGCGCAATCAGACGAGCAGTTGCTTCACGATACGCGAGGACCAAATAACCGAATATTTTGATTACACAACAAATTTTACTTTATTTCTACTTGACATAACTCTACATTACAATCATGGATCCAGGATTTAGCGTCTTTATTTTATATGTTATGATAAGTTTTTTTAAGCGTTGGATGGATCGCTGGAGTACGTTATAAACATGTACCTAGGTACGTCAAATTTATAAACCGACAAATTGTTTTGTAGGTAACAGATAAAATCTTCCAGTAATATGCCACAAAAGCGCCGCAATTTTACGTTTCTACAAGGCAACCCTGATATTGTAATCAAAAGCAAAAAATAAATTACAAGGTAAGCCCTTAAACGTTATCTAAGTTTTCTAACCGCTTATCGGCCTGAACCAAAAAGCAAGGACCAACAAAACAGCGCATCGCAAGAAAACACGTCCGTTTACTTGTCTCGGCCGCCGTCCCTGCACCGTCCAGGGGGAGTATATTAAATTCCGCGCGGACAACAATTTACTCATTACTGAGAAAGAACTCAACCAGGGGAGAGTGGGGGATTAGAGACATCAACGAGGGGAGATAGTGGGGAGATTACGGACATTTGTCGGCTGGTGCAGATGGATGGCGGGAGCTCTGAATGATGGCGGTTGGGCTTTTCAAAGGAACGTCTGTCTAGCTTTAGCCACGTCTCTATCTAACAGCTCCCTAATTCTACTAACCAATATTTAAAATTGTTAATGAAATGCCTCTATTGACAATTTTTGCAAGTGTAAAAAAATTACAAATCATTAGTTGATTGAATCAGGCGTTACTTTGCGGAAGTTCATCTTCAAACTTGTTATTTGGACAATATCTAGTGTAATTCCGCTTTAACGTCGCATTAAGTACATCGAAGAACATGAATTTATTATTCTAATTCTGAAAAAATTGAAATTTAAAAGAATTAAACAAACCTGAAAAAATAAAAATAATAATGAATGTACCTGAAAAAATTAAATTTAAAAAAAAAAAAAAAAAAAAAATAAAAAAAATAAAAAAAAAAAAAAAAAAAAAAAAAAAAAAAAAAAAAAAAAAAAAAAATAAAAAGAATTTAAACAAATCTGAAAAAATGAAATAATAATAAAAAATTATGAATGTATCTGAAAACTTTAAATTTTAAAAACAATAAAAAATCCCTGTTCTTCGAGCACTTCGTCGACACGTGTTTCGCCTCTCCACGAGGCATCCTCAGGACGTGTTGACTCTCCGAGCGCGTGGCCGAGAATGAGTCCGCTCCACTGCCACGGGCGCTTATATAGCCACTCGTGTGCGTCATCTCGGGGTGGGGGGACGCGCACCAAAGCATCGTATCAATGGCGATGTAACAGTAGTTTGGTCGTTCAGCAGTGAATAATCCATTCCCTCTTCCTTAAATATTTCTAACTGTTCCAGAACACTCATACGGAACCCTTTTTCACACACATGTAGGACCTTGAATGTGTTGTTATCTTGTAATACGTGACCGGTTTCTAATAGATGTTTTGCGAAATGCGACTTCTCTGGATGGTCATTTCTGTACGCGGAAATATGTTCTTTGTAGCGGGTTTGAAAGTTTCTCCCTGTTTGTCCAACGTAAACACCATTACACTCATCGCAGGTCAACTTGTAAACTCCTGACTTCCACTCTTTGTTGATGGTGTCTTTACCGTTACATAGTCTTCGCATATTATGGCTGGTCCGGAAAGCAACTTGTACGTTGTTCTTCTTTAGAATTTTTGCGACTTTTTCTGACGTTGGCCCCAGATATGTTAAACTACCCACATATTTGTTGATTCTTTCCGGTGGATAGGGGTATAGCATCGATCTTATTTTGATTTCTTGTTTCTTCCTGATTAAGTTATCAACCATTTTTCTGCTATATCCATTAGCTTTCGCAATGTGGTAAATTACATATAACTCCTTTCTGTAGTTTTCTGGCGAAAGTGGAGTAGTTGTTAACCTGTGCACGTAACTCTTGAATGCTGCCAACTTGTGTTGTATGGGATGGTTGGATGATGCCGGGATTGCTATGTCCGTATGTGTTGGTTTTCGATAAATTTGGAAGTCCAATCCGTTGTCCGTTCTTGTTATTGACAAGTCCAAAAAATTAAGTGTTTGATTTTCTTCCATTTCTAGCTTAAACTTTATCTTCGGATGGATGTTGTTGATCTTGTTCAAAAAGATGTCTACTTGTCGTTGCGTTCCCTTCCAGCATATAATAATGTCGTCCACGTATCGGTAGTAGAAGTGGATATTTGGCTCGTTGACCATATGTTTGCACTCAAAATCATCCATAAAAACTTCGGCCATTTGTGGGCTTAATGGTGATCCCATCGCAAGACCTTCTTTCTGTGAGTAAAATTGATTATTGAACCGGAAGTAGTTTTGTTTCATACAAATGCTTGTTAACGTCATGAGATCTTCTATTTCTCCTGGGTGTAAACGCTGTTTGTCCAATTTACTACTCAATATTTTCATTGTTTCTTCGATTGGTACGTTGGTGAACAAACTTTCGACATCCAATGACATTAACTTAGCATTTGGTGGGATTCGTACTTCTTTTATCTTCTCTAATAGGTGTTGTGTATTTTTCAAACTATGTTTCGGTCTAAACGATGATTTTTCCTTGAGCAAATTATTCAGTTTTCTAGCGAGGTTGTAAGCAGGGGCTCCAATATAAGACACCACTGGCCGTATAGGAATGTTCTCCTTATGTAACTTAGGCAATCCGTATAAAAGTGGTGGCCTTGGATTCATAGGCACAATATTCTTCAAAGTGTTCGGCGCGATATAGGCAATGTTCTTAATTGCCTGTTTTAGCTCTTGTGTATACTTCTTCGTTGGGTCTGAGCTTATGGGCTGAAAATCTGTACCCTGTATCACGTCGTGTACTTTTCGGAGATATGATTCCTTTTCCAAGACCACGATGGTATTTCCCTTATCTGCCTTTGAAAGGACAAGATCGTTCTGTTCCAACCGTTCTTGTATAGCGCGATGTAATTGCCATTCTGCGTCTGGTCTTCTTGGAGATCGCAAATTTCTCTTTATCTCATTAGCTACTTGATGTTTCACAGCTATGTCTTGTTTTCCTCTGATGCATGCTATTTCCGTGTCAACCGCCAATTCTTGTAAAGCTGTTTGTGTTGTTCCTGGCGTAAAATTGTATTTCAGTCCCTTTTCTAACAGTGTAACTTCCGAGACAGGAAACTGAACATTTGACAAGTTCTTCACTCTTGGATAGAATGCATGTGTGGTTTCTAGACTATCTGAATCTTCTGTTCTTTGTATCCGAGGTCTCGTCAACTGTTCTAACTTTCTAGTTTGTGAAACGTACTTTTCGTGGGCTAATCTTGAGGCCAAATCCCGGGCCTTGCCATCTAACACGTCGAATTCCACATTATGTAGGTTGTAGCTCAGTTCGGAGTGTAATATTTTGAGGTGTAGCTTGAGGTTATCTCTTACTGAAAACCAGTGTTTGCACTCTTCATTCAACCATATTGTCTTTGCCTTTTTCACTGCTACGTCACTGGCGTTGCTGTGTGTGTTGGTACGTATGTTGATGTAATTGGGAATAACTTGTGACTTCTTGCACTGCTGATTGAACCAAACATTCTGTGCTGCTAAACGATGAAGCTTGGTCAACTTGATGTATAGTTTTGCCTGCTCAGCTATACTTGCTGTCTTGAGATAGTTGATTGAATCAGGCGTTACTTTGCGGAAGTTCATCTTCAAACTTGTTATTTGGACAATATCTAGTGTAATTCCGCTTTAACGTCGCATTAAGTACATCGAAGAACATGAATTTATTATTCTAATTCTGAAAAAATTGAAATTTAAAAGAATTAAACAAACCTGAAAAAATAAAAATAATAATGAATGTACCTGAAAAAATTAAATTTAAAAAAATAAAAAAAAAAAAAATAAAATAAAAAAATAAAAAAAAAAAAAAAAAAAAAAAAAAAAAAGAATTTAAACAAATCTGAAAAAATGAAATAATAATAAAAAATTATGAATGTATCTGAAAACTTTAAATTTTAAAAACAATAAAAAATCCCTGTTCTTCGAGCACTTCGTCGACACGTGTTTCGCCTCTCCACGAGGCATCCTCAGGACGTGTTGACTCTCCGAGCGCGTGGCCGAGAATGAGTCCGCTCCACTGCCACGGGCGCTTATATAGCCACTCGTGTGCGTCATCTCGGGGTGGGGGGACGCGCACCAAAGCATCGTATCAATGGCGATGTAACAGTAGTTTGGTCGTTCAGCAGTGAATAATCCATTCCCTCTTCCTTAAATATTTCTAACTGTTCCAGAACACTCATACGGAACCCTTTTTCACACACATGTAGGACCTTGAATGTGTTGTTATCTTGTAATACGTGACCGGTTTCTAATAGATGTTTTGCGAAATGCGACTTCTCTGGATGGTCATTTCTGTACGCGGAAATATGTTCTTTGTAGCGGGTTTGAAAGTTTCTCCCTGTTTGTCCAACGTAAACACCATTACACTCATCGCAGGTCAACTTGTAAACTCCTGACTTCCACTCTTTGTTGATGGTGTCTTTACCGTTACATAGTCTTCGCATATTATGGCTGGTCCGGAAAGCAACTTGTACGTTGTTCTTCTTTAGAATTTTTGCGACTTTTTCTGACGTTGGCCCCAGATATGTTAAACTACCGGAACCCCTATCCACCGGAAAGAATCAACAAATATGTGGGTAGTTTAACATATCTGGGGCCAACGTCAGAAAAAGTCGCAAAAATTCTAAAGAAGAACAACGTACAAGTTGCTTTCCGGACCAGCCATAATATGCGAAGACTATGTAACGGTAAAGACACCATCAACAAAGAGTGGAAGTCAGGAGTTTACAAGTTGACCTGCGATGAGTGTAATGGTGTTTACGTTGGACAAACAGGGAGAAACTTTCAAACCCGCTACAAAGAACATATTTCCGCGTACAGAAATGACCATCCAGAGAAGTCGCATTTCGCAAAACATCTATTAGAAACCGGTCACGTATTACAAGATAACAACACATTCAAGGTCCTACATGTGTGTGAAAAAGGGTTCCGTATGAGTGTTCTGGAACAGTTAGAAATATTTAAGGAAGAGGGAATGGATTATTCACTGCTGAACGACCAAACTACTGTTACATCGCCATTGATACGATGCTTTGGTGCGCGTCCCCCCACCCCGAGATGACGCACACGAGTGGCTATATAAGCGCCCGTGGCAGTGGAGCGGACTCATTCTCGGCCACGCGCTCGGAGAGTCAACACGTCCTGAGGATGCCTCGTGGAGAGGCGAAACACGTGTCGACGAAGTGCTCGAAGAACAGGGATTTTTTATTGTTTTTAAAATTTAAAGTTTTCAGATACATTCATAATTTTTTATTATTATTTCATTTTTTCAGATTTGTTTAAATTCTTTTTTTTTTTTTTTTTTTTTTTTTTTTTTTTTTTTTTTTTTTTTTTATTTTTTATTTTTTTTTTATTTTTTTTTTAAATTTAATTTTTTCAGGTACATTCATTATTATTTTTATTTTTTCAGGTTTGTTTAATTCTTTTAAATTTCAATTTTTTCAGAATTAGAATAATAAATTCATGTTCTTCGATGTACTTAATGCGACGTTAAAGCGGAATTACACTAGATATTGTCCAAATAACAAGTTTGAAGATGAACTTCCGCAAAGTAACGCCTGATTCAATCAACTATCTCAAGACAGCAAGTATAGCTGAGCAGGCAAAACTATACATCAAGTTGACCAAGCTTCATCGTTTAGCAGCACAGAATGTTTGGTTCAATCAGCAGTGCAAGAAGTCACAAGTTATTCCCAATTACATCAACATACGTACCAACACACACAGCAACGCCAGTGACGTAGCAGTGAAAAAGGCAAAGACAATATGGTTGAATGAAGAGTGCAAACACTGGTTTTCAGTAAGAGATAACCTCAAGCTACACCTCAAAATATTACACTCCGAACTGAGCTACAACCTACATAATGTGGAATTCGACGTGTTAGATGGCAAGGCCCGGGATTTGGCCTCAAGATTAGCCCACGAAAAGTACGTTTCACAAACTAGAAAGTTAGAACAGTTGACGAGACCTCGGATACAAAGAACAGAAGATTCAGATAGTCTAGAAACCACACATGCATTCTATCCAAGAGTGAAGAACTTGTCAAATGTTCAGTTTCCTGTCTCGGAAGTTACACTGTTAGAAAAGGGACTGAAATACAATTTTACGCCAGGAACAACACAAACAGCTTTACAAGAATTGGCGGTTGACACGGAAATAGCATGCATCAGAGGAAAACAAGACATAGCTGTGAAACATCAAGTAGCTAATGAGATAAAGAGAAATTTGCGATCTCCAAGAAGACCAGACGCAGAATGGCAATTACATCGCGCTATACAAGAACGGTTGGAACAGAACGATCTTGTCCTTTCAAAGGCAGATAAGGGAAATACCATCGTGGTCTTGGAAAAGGAATCATATCTCCGAAAAGTACACGACGTGATACAGGGTACAGATTTTCAGCCCATAAGCTCAGACCCAACGAAGAAGTATACACAAGAGCTAAAACAGGCAATTAAGAACATTGCCTATATCGCGCCGAACACTTTGAAGAATATTGTGCCTATGAATCCAAGGCCACCACTTTTATACGGATTGCCTAAGTTACATAAGGAGAACATTCCTATACGGCCAGTGGTGTCTTATATTGGAGCCCCTGCTTACAACCTCGCTAGAAAACTGAATAATTTGCTCAAGGAAAAATCATCGTTTAGACCGAAACATAGTTTGAAAAATACACAACACCTATTAGAGAAGATAAAAGAAGTACGAATCCCACCAAATGCTAAGTTAATGTCATTGGATGTCGAAAGTTTGTTCACCAACGTACCAATCGAAGAAACAATGAAAATATTGAGTAGTAAATTGGACAAACAGCGTTTACACCCAGGAGAAATAGAAGATCTCATGACGTTAACAAGCATTTGTATGAAACAAAACTACTTCCGGTTCAATAATCAATTTTACTCACAGAAAGAAGGTCTTGCGATGGGATCACCATTAAGCCCACAAATGGCCGAAGTTTTTATGGATGATTTTGAGTGCAAACATATGGTCAACGAGCCAAATATCCACTTCTACTACCGATACGTGGACGACATTATTATATGCTGGAAGGGAACGCAACGACAAGTAGACATCTTTTTGAACAAGATCAACAACATCCATCCGAAGATAAAGTTTAAGCTAGAAATGGAAGAAAATCAAACACTTAATTTTTTGGACTTGTCAATAACAAGAACGGACAACGGATTGGACTTCCAAATTTATCGAAAACCAACACATACGGACATAGCAATCCCGGCATCATCCAACCATCCCATACAACACAAGTTGGCAGCATTCAAGAGTTACGTGCACAGGTTAACAACTACTCCACTTTCGCCAGAAAACTACAGAAAGGAGTTATATGTAATTTACCACATTGCGAAAGCTAATGGATATAGCAGAAAAATGGTTGATAACTTAATCAGGAAGAAACAAGAAATCAAAATAAGATCGATGCTATACCCCTATCCACCGGAAAGAATCAACAAATATGTGGGTAGTTTAACATATCTGGGGCCAACGTCAGAAAAAGTCGCAAAAATTCTAAAGAAGAACAACGTACAAGTTGCTTTCCGGACCAGCCATAATATGCGAAGACTATGTAACGGTAAAGACACCATCAACAAAGAGTGGAAGTCAGGAGTTTACAAGTTGACCTGCGATGAGTGTAATGGTGTTTACGTTGGACAAACAGGGAGAAACTTTCAAACCCGCTACAAAGAACATATTTCCGCGTACAGAAATGACCATCCAGAGAAGTCGCATTTCGCAAAACATCTATTAGAAACCGGTCACGTATTACAAGATAACAACACATTCAAGGTCCTACATGTGTGTGAAAAAGGGTTCCGTATGAGTGTTCTGGAACAGTTAGAAATATTTAAGGAAGAGGGAATGGATTATTCACTGCTGAACGACCAAACTACTGTTACATCGCCATTGATACGATGCTTTGGTGCGCGTCCCCCCACCCCGAGATGACGCACACGAGTGGCTATATAAGCGCCCGTGGCAGTGGAGCGGACTCATTCTCGGCCACGCGCTCGGAGAGTCAACACGTCCTGAGGATGCCTCGTGGAGAGGCGAAACACGTGTCGACGAAGTGCTCGAAGAACAGGGATTTTTTATTGTTTTTAAAATTTAAAGTTTTCAGATACATTCATAATTTTTTATTATTATTTCATTTTTTCAGATTTGTTTAAATTCTTTTTTTTTTTTTTTTTTTTTTTTTTTTTTTTTTTTTTTTTTTTTTTTTTTTTTATTTTTTTTTTAAATTTAATTTTTTCAGGTACATTCATTATTATTTTTATTTTTTCAGGTTTGTTTAATTCTTTTAAATTTCAATTTTTTCAGAATTAGAATAATAAATTCATGTTCTTCGATGTACTTAATGCGACGTTAAAGCGGAATTACACTAGATATTGTCCAAATAACAAGTTTTACAAATCATTAACAATTTAAAAACAATTGCTTAGTAGAATCGAGGGACTGGTTTACTGATTTGTATTTGAAGTGAAGATTTAAGAAAGTAATTAATTATAGTTTGTTCCACATTTTGCTGTGAAGTAATAGCTTGCACGTACGAATTTATACACTTTATGTTACATGGCTCAATAAAATTCCAAAAATAATAAAGTTTTAATCAAATGCTTTGGACAAGCATGTCTCTACGTAGCCAGTTCATTAAATCGCTTTAAAGGCGCAGTAATTTCTTTCTCCCAGCGTGTCTTTAGATCACAAGACATGCAACCGGCTCTGTCAGTACTTAAAGAGATAAAAAATCTTCTTATGTTGTTTACGAGCACCGCTCACGAGACTCTTAACCGACTGCTAACACGAGGGCCTTCCCTGTTTTACTCGTAATTACATTAATATGCACATACATACCTACTCATAAACATTCGACAGAACTGAAATGCAAAAATAGTCCTTGGAAATTGGAATTAATTCTCATGCAGCAGCAGACTTCAACAACATTTAACAGCAGAACTCCGCTTGAAAAATAAACCACATTACTCTTCACATACGGATTGTGAAAAAGGAACATCGTCCACGAAGTCGCGACGAATAAGTCGCGCGACCGCGTGACAGTCGCGCGACCGAGCGTTACTCGGGCGACGCGGCCTGGCGATGAAATAGTTACGAGTACAATGTCGACAGAACGAACTCAGCCGTAGGAATATATTTCTGGAATATATTGTACAGAGCGATTAAAAGTCGGGTTGTTTACGTAGCTGAATATTCTAAAGCCGCATTTAAACTATTATGATCATATTTTTCGTGAGGTCCTTCTTGGGCAATGGATTAAAATACACAAGTCACGGATAATGAGTGCTTATATTTATACGTCCTTTTCTGTACCCATGACAAAATGTTATGCAAAATTTCGTGTGTATCGGTAAACGAACAAACCAACTTTCCCATTTATAATATTAGTTTCGATCACGACTACCAATGCTACTCTGGGAATTTACAGGCCAGAGTGAATAGGTATCTTCTAAGTCTGCGTGCTTCATCTTCGACCACATCGTTGCTTAGAAGAGAGAATTCGCTGACAACAAATTCGACGTCTGTGGCGTATTGAAGATCCTTTTTTATGCAATAAGGTTTAAAGGGATCAATAACTTCACGAAATATTTCATTACAAAACAATTTTATTATTCTGTCATAACAAGACTCTTCATAACAAGAATAAGAAACAAGAAAATCATTTATTAGCAAATACTCCCCTTAGTAATAGATCATTTAAGAAGATAATATTATTTGCGACTGTCCGTCGTTCTGTCCAAATGTCAATCGCATGTATGATTACTGTCTATTGAATACATGTCACTTAACGAACCCTGCTAGGGCCGCTCCCAGGGGACTCAATGATCACTACTGGCCTAAGCACGCATTCAATCGAGAAACTTCTGCAATGTAGCGAATGATTACGTATTTCATTAAGGTTCGACTTTGGTAAATGTAACAAGAGGAATTAAGGGCAAAGAGGGCAGTCCATCCATATGTATTATGCACTACGTACTAGATTTCATAATCTGAATACAAACTTTCGTCCACTCCAATGCACTGAAATCCTTGCGCCTTGTATTAGTGTGAGTGATCCCGACACGCGTGCAGCGTGGTTGTTTCGGAGTGGCGCTAATTTACTAATATCAAAGTGAGAACCTGGACGTTAATGATCAATTCAGTTGTCAAGGCTGCAACAAACCTGCGTTCAGCCCATGGTAGGTAGGCCCCACACTTCATTAAGTTGCTATCGTTTTTTGTTTGTATCAGCTCATTAACCTAGTATGTGGTACACTAATCTCGTTGGGGCAGTCTGAAAACCTTGTGGCGAGCAAATGTTAGAAGTCTTACTTGATATTTCTTGCCGTTTGCTTTCGTTATTTTCTTTAATAGCAGTAATAAATAATGTCTGCTAAAGCTAACAATCCTCTCGAGTGATGTCTTAATGTCTCATATCAATAACCGTGATATATTTCTTCGCCACGTTAGAAGTCTTCGCGCCGCATTGAGTCTCGTCACCCTAGGATGGTGAATGCTACTCCTTGTGTAAGACTCACTGTGTATTGTTACCTTTTGCGATGAAATGAAATTTAACGCGAAGATGAATGCAGTTTTAACTAAATACTTTTAACCCCAATAACGTGAAAAGTAAGTAAAGTAAAGTGAGTAAGTAGCTGATGTGATTCACCTTCTGAAATTTTCAAAGCACTTGATAAAACCATCAACTATGTCCTCCTATAAGTATATGTACCTAATATGTATGCACCACTAACTGTTGCACGCAACTTCGTTCGCGTTTATTCAGAAAACAGTATTTAGAATCCTTTCTCGTGATATATTGCAACTAATAATCAAATTTCATCAAGATCCGTTTAGCCATGAAAAGCATACAAACAGACAGAGTTACTTTCTATTTCATAATATTAGTAAGTATTAATCTAAGGTATGTATTGACGGTTGATGGAAATTAGCGCAGAACCGCGTGCTCATACTACATAACTAATATAATTAAAATACCATATGGACTTCTTCTCTGCTGTTGACAGATATCATTTTTTAAGTAAATTAATCGGGACGCTCTTAAAACTGTCACCGAGTCGGAGTGTGTTGTTGTTTCATATTTTAGTGTTGTTTATGTTCGCTTCGGGAATATTATTATAAACTCACGCTTCCTATTTATGATGAAGTGTCGGCGCCTGCGCCGCTTATGACATTTAATCATAGACTTTATCACACGAGCTCCAACTGAGCTATCTCTGGCATCGTTAGTAAATTAAAACTGAACTCAAACTACAAAATTAGCAGTATTTATGATTTCCTTTGACAAGTCTATTTATAAAGTTGGATTAGAATTATTTCTATTGAAATATTTAATAACTGCCAACTTATAGTAACAGTAGTCAAATTCTATCGATTTATTACTAAAATTACTTGCTTCAACTTTGTAATAAAATTCTGCTACAATGTCTACTACAGAAAGGACACGCGTAAAAGCAAATAAATGCTGACAGTCGCAAACGTATCGCGAGAGATCGTTTGCCAGTCGTAATAATATGCAGACAAAACGAAGTATTCATTCCTCGACACGTGAATTGGAGCCCTAATCCCTCGGCATTAAGAGGATTTAGCGTGTGACTTCTGAGCCGGTTTATTCTTTGATTTGTTTAACATGACATTAATTACGCGCCGCGCCGGTACTTGATCTAATAACATTCGTATGAAAATGATTTATGAGCATAATCCCCGCTTATTAGTGCTAATCTAGCTTTGCGCAGGTTCTACTTGTAACAGATAGGTCTGTGCAAGTCAGGCTCTCAGTGCAAGCACATTTCCCTAACTACTCATATGGTTAGAGTTCTCGTGATTTAGTGCTGGAGTTATCAGGTGAAGCGTTTTTAGGGATAGCGTTAATTAGCATTTCATTTCTAAGCGGTGGTCTAATGTAGGTATCTTAATAGTACGAAACTTCGGACATAAACTTGTAAATCACAAAATATGCACTCAAAAGAGATGTAGGCCAATAATAATCTATAGACGTGCCACCTGCAGTATACAGGTATTATTTTACCCGACTGTCACCAGGAAGAGAGATATAATTATTTTCCGGGTGCATGCTTATAAAAGTTTTTTTTGTTCCTAGAAACACCTCCTCTAGCCAAAGCCGCTTGATTGTAGTGGCAGATGAAGTTTAGCTTAACAGGTGTTAACTGGAATACAAGGTGCTAGTTTTGTGTACATACTTTATTATTAAAGTCGACGGCACGCACCAATTTGTTCATTGTGTGAACATATGTGCGTATTGTATGTCATCTGCTACATGACTGGAGCCCGGTGTATGGCGACAGGCTCGCCCCCTGTCACATTTGGGTCTGAATATCGTCCGTAGAAGTGTGAGTGTTGTATTACACCTCTGCCAGCCCCTTCGGGGGAAAAGCGTGACGATATGTTATGTTATAAATTTATTCCACCTACGCTTCAGCCAATACACAGGAACACACTACGAATATACACTTTCCCATTTTCAGTTGACGGCGCCGGCGCGGCGTGTTGAATCACTAGTAGGTATAATATTGCCCCTCGTATCCGCCTTTGTAAAATAAACCAGTCGATAGTATGGCACTAGCCTTACGGTAGATTTCTTATATATTTTCGTAACGCTGGCTAATGGGTACCTTAAAGAATAATAAACTCTCGTCTCGAAGACTTGAGAATACGAAGGCTAATAAAAACTCAATGTTCTGAGAAAACTCATATGTGTTCGGAATATGAAGCCGTAAAGTTTGGAATAAATTGAGTTTGGCAGTCGTCAAATTGTTTTATGAAGGCTCGCATGAAAAATACAGCGCTGTAAAGATTTGAGAATGGACGGTGATTTGATTCGGATGCAGATACGACGACGTTTGATAAGCTCACAGTAATAAATGCTGCATACTTAACTCATACTAAACTTATTGTCTCTCAAAATAAAATAAAATATCTTACTTTTTAGAACTTCATAAAATATTGTGGCACTTGACGTTTAACTCATGTTAAATGCTTATGTGACATACAATAACATAGTAAAAACAATGGTCCAAAAAACATTACCCTCCTTATTGCGTAGTCGGGTAAAAAACAAGGTTTATCGTTCCGAGAGCCAACACCTGATGACGTCACTCGTCATCCTCTCCTTCAAACTATTTGTAAATTATATACAGTATTAAGCATCGATTGACGTCACTGTGTTGCTCACGTGATCATTTTTGATTCAGAACACTATACCTGACGGATCATTATACTCGTATTAAGATATGATATTACCATGGTAAAAACAGTTTCAGGATCTGATATCTAACTAAAATATTATTAAGCTATTGAATGAATGAATTGCAGGTATTTACTCGTACAACCCAAGGTTTAATTTTCAATGAGTTTTACAAATCACGTTTATAAACACAGAACCAGCACCTGACCACTCTAGATGTATTGTAACAGAGCAGGTGACACCGCGGCGCGCGGCTCCGCCCGCCCTCGCGGCTGAGGGCCCTCCGCCGGAGCACCCTCTGTCCACCTGTCGACTCTACGGTCCTCTTCGTTTCACAAACCAGCGCTTCACGGACGAATATAACACAACCAACATTTCCAAAAATTGTTTTATTTTTACCAACTTTTCTTATCGACCGAGCAAGCGTCAGCGAGCGAAGCGTCTTTGTTTCGGCTTCGGCAAAAATGGCTTTGTGTGTCCGCGGTCTGTCCAGCTGTCTGTCCAGCTGTCTTCCTCTAGAGATCATATATCTCTCAAGCGATTCTTTTGAAATTTTGTGAGTAGGTTCCAAACTTAATCTATAGAATATTTTTGTCGAGTCAGTTTTTGGATTTTTTTCAAAATAGTGTTTCTATTGGTTGTTAAAAGCTTTTTGACCAATTGGTATGTATGGACCGCGTATCGGCGTTTTCGCGGGCGTTTGCGGCAATAGTCTGGTTCCAGCTTAGAACTCTCTAAATTAAAACTAAGTTAGATGTCCCTCACGCTCCATCCAATTTTCGTTTGGGTTAAGCAAGTCGTGAAGATACCGCGACTTACATTACGTGTGCGTGATTGTAATTCCATCATCTGCTACGAAGTTGGTACTACGTAAACTTACAAAACCTACAGGCAATATGACAAGATAGGTAAATATTTGTTATAATTTTTTGTTTAAGACATAATGCTGTTATAAAAATTTAGTAAAAAAATTATTGCTGAACGAGTACCTACTAGTAAATCGAACGGGTTGTTCTTCACTCACCCTCTTAATATATTATATGATGGCTCATCCTTCGTCTTATTTTTCTTAACTCAACTGATTTGTATTCTCAACTCATCCGACAGCTATTTTATCATTTTATTAGTCTTAACTCATCAGTTTTGCATTCCTAACTCAAGTAAATGCCTCTACCTTCAGCCTACACAAAAGTGTCGCTCCGGGCCATCCAAGCGTGACGTAACCTAAAGATCTTATTTCGCTTAATACTGTTGTAAACAATGGACGCCGGCCGCGGCCCGGGCCCGCGGGCTCGTCCTTCGTAGAGCCTACCTGTCGTCACTTGAGATACTTTCAAACGTAAAACGTGGAAAGGGAATAATTTAACAAACGTTGTAACAACGTTATCGTGTCTAACCAAAGCTGGTCAAAAAAGGGAATACTTTGGTACAACAATACAATACAATAACTCTTTATTAAAATCAAAATAATTACAATAGTACTTAAATAAGGCTTAACTACGTTTTTAATGGGCGGCCTTATCGCTCAGAGCGATCTCTTCCAGGCAACCTGAATGTTACAACCACTGTTATTGGCCGAGCGATCGTTAACGTTGAATCGTCTCTACTTTAACTTCGACGAAAATGTTTTAGTTTGTCCGTCCGTCCATATGTACAACGGGCGCCTTTCCGACTGTTCACCTTATCAGGTCGCATTTCTCAACTGATTCTCATGTAATTTTGTGAACAAGTTCGTTAATTTAATAAATTTTTATATCGATTCAGTTTATGGAAATTTTCCAAAGTGGCGGAGATATGGGGGTCACAGATTTGCGAGGTCTTCCGCACACAGAACCACCAGTAATAACTCTATGTAAACTTTTTTTTAAACAAAATGGGTTATTCCACAAAACGCAGCTTGCATAATACTAAATATTAAAATAAAAAAACTTATCAAAGATACTCCTGTATTAATTCCCTAAGTATTAGTGAAGTCGGCAGACAGTGTCTGTTGCCTGTTATGCAAAACAAAGCATCTCACTGAGGATCCAAACAAATGCAAACTTCGTCACATTACGGCGGCGGAGCGGGGCGAGGGCGGCGCGGGGGCGCTGCAACAAACGGATCCTCTATTACCATACATTTACATTTTCTTAAACAGTTGACAACATCTCCGCGCCCCCAAGAGCAGACGAAACATAGATACACTCCCAACAGTTGCCTGTGTACCTACACTATGATGGTTTATTTAAGAAATCTCTAATTATTTTTACATATTTTATTACTAGTAATAAACCGAAGTAGTAAATCATTAGGCTCTGTGAGCTTGCTCTGCTGACATGTGTCCGGTTCTCAGTCCTCCTCTACAAGTCGCATTCCTCAACCGACTCTCGTAAAATTAGCTGAGCAAGAGATTCAGTTAAGAAAAGTGACATATAGACGAACACAGAGATTAATTTAGTTTTATCATCATTATTAAGCATATGTAGTTGTCGAAGTTGCAGCAGAGACGCTTTGCTCGCTGACGCTCGATTGGTCGATTATGCTACGCGAGCTGCGAGGGAGCTGGATAGCACTTCGTAGCTAACTGTCTCTACCGTAGCCAATCTTTGTAGCAGCCAATAGTTTTTTTTTTGCTATCTGTAGTTTTATTGAAGGTGTATTATTATCTACGATACATGCTACGACAAACCCGTAAAGTTGTCGAGGTCTTCATTAAAATGATCTTAAATCTGGTTATTGTATTTAAATATTGGATGCACTTGACCGTAATGATTGGCACTTTAGATTTAATTCTTCAGCATACTAAACAGTTTTAGGAAAAAATTATGTAAAAGTGCATACTGACCGAAATCCTACTAATATTATAAACGCGAAAGTTTGTATGTATGGATGGATGGATGTATGTTACTCTTTCACGCCAGAACGGCTGAACAGATCTGGATGAAATTTGGCACAGAGATAGATTATAGTCTAGAATAGCACATAGGATACTTTTTAACCGTGGGTGAAACCGCAGGGCGCAGCTAGTAGTTACTAAATGAAAGTTTGAATGCCGCTAATCTATTCCAGCACGCTTCTCTATAATGCGGCGGGCCCGGTCGCACGTCAGATGATGGCGCGAGGTTATTGCGCGCACGCCCTTATTTACGACTACTCCAGCTATCTGCGGAGAATCGCAAACAACCAGTTAGAATATTAAGCAGACCTCCCCCTATCACATACTGAATATTACTTAATCTGTGCGCTAAGCCGCGTGCTGTGACGTCACAGTTTATGGAGCGAGTGTGCGCTACATAAACGGGGACGTTTCACCCGTTTATGGGGTGATTTAATAACTTTGTGGGATGGAATGGATTATTGTTGACGAATATTATTTTAATCTAGTTGAACCTCAAATAACAGTAAGGATAACTGCTAATTCGAGAAAACATTGTATTTACATAAGTTCTTTAGCAGTGTCTTTTTTTTGTAAACCAAAACATTAAACAATTATTTAACGCCTCTGTCTATTTCACTTTCTTGCCTGTTCTTCTGAGTAGTGGATCTTTTTCCGAACAAGGCGGTAGAGTCATTTTTATTATAGCTTTGACTTTTACTAGCGGTTATTAGAGAGTACTACTATATCATGCACGAACTACCGATTAGGCCTTAGTCCTTTCTATTTCGTTAAATTAAAACGACAATTTTAATAGATCACACAAAACCCCGGCTGCCCTCAGCTAGTGCTAGTGCGGTCGCGTCTTAACGTCAGAAGCCCTCTCGCGACAGATGTCACGTACTCGCATGTTCCGCCTCCAAGCGATGATGAAATTGCACGTAATCACGACCGCGAGAGAGCGCGATCTTAACATTCAAGCGCTGTTAGCCACGGCCCGGGGAGCCTTAACATTTTAGTGTTTGCAAATAGATAGGTTATTTTTATTACATGAGCCATTACCTACCAAGATCCACGCGTTAGGAGCAGTATTTACATTATCAATCAAAAAGTTAGTTGTTAGCCTGTATTGTCCTGAGCCTCTACCCAAGTTGCGTACATTTCCAAACAATTTTAAGTTTTTCCACAATCACTTACGCCCGAACATCAGCTGCTGATTGGATGAAATACTAGCTATTTAACTGGCACGTGTTTTTATTGTGAACTCGTCTAATCAGTAACTAACGGTCAAAGTCGAAGTCAAAGTCATAATGTTTTTATTCAATTTAGGTATCAAAGATACACTTATGAACGTCAAAGTTATTTAAATAGACTCGACCGCCTTGTTCGGACAAAAAGCCTCTACTCAGAAGAACAGGCAAGAAACTGAAGGGCATTGTTTTTTCAAGTAAAGCTTTAGCTATTGTGGAAATACAATCGCTTGGAGGCGATTGCAACATCTCTAGGGTTGTTATCGCTATTTTAGTTCAAGATCCTGCTCGGCAATGATCAACAACGCATCCTTGCGACTCCCATGTAAATATTAACCAATACCCTTTTCATTACGCGACGCGACCGATCGATGTCAGTTGAATCTCGCTGAAAACAATCTGTTTGGACAAACCTGCAAGTCGAGGGCTCTCGGCGCTCGCACTCAATAATACTACGAGATGGAAAGTCGCGGTCGAGCGACGCGGCGGGCGGCCGCAATTAACAGAGTGCGAGTCATTCACGCCTTATTAGTAATACATGCCTCAAAAGTTATAGTTAGGTATTTTAAATGGTCTGCTATTTTAATGTCTCAAGTAATCTGTAATCTCTCAACCTGAGCACTGGATCCCTGTTCCGCGCTGCTGTGTCCAAGATTAGGAGAGTCCTAATAATAGCCGACCTCCAGTAGGAGATAGAGCCTCAAGAAAAAGACAATAGTGTGACAATATTTATTATTATTTTCATCTTATTCAATCACTTAAAGTGCTCACTTGCACAATAACGCACTTAGTACGAGTACATAAATAAAATTATGTAACAATGTTTATCTCACATAAAAGTATTCTCAAGCTGTCGAGTATGAATTATGCAGATTGTCGAGTTTGTTGAGCGGCGGAACATGGGAACACAATCAACTAATGAAAAACCTCTGAAACGCAGACAGATTTGAGAAAAACTTTCAAAACTGTACACCCGCGGGTGCACGGACTTACGTAGGGCTTTGTCCACAGACGAAGAATATATGTATAGACTGAGTAAGATTGAATCTTTGTAGAAAAGTAGTGTTACTGAAATTAGTAGGCACAAAGATTTAACATCAAAAATATCTCTGTGTATGCCGAGCGTAGTACAATGCCGCGCAAGTTTTTTGTATTCTGGGTGGCACTGAACTGTTATGGGCATACGTGACGCTTACCATCAGGCGAGCGGCTTGTTGGTTTCGTCGTTCAGTCTCATAAAAATGTTTAAAAAGTCATGTTACTATTGATAACTAATGCCTAAATATCCATAAATTATTGAAATTGATTATTAACTTAACTAAGTCTGCAAAGTTATGAAATGAACGCTGCTGTGCGCGCTACTACAGCTTGTCAAACTTTGCGTTTATTAGTTAATTACTGACATAATTGTTAGATTAGTTCAGCATTGGTGTTTTAGCATGAATTGGTTTGTGGACAAGAATTTTAACAAACTATTTGAGTAAGTATACTAGTGGCCCGGCAAGCTGTAGACCTCGCGGCCGACGTCTGTCCGCCGCCGCGCCGGTCGCATTCCTCAACAGATTCTCGTAAAATTTTGTTAGCAGGTTCGATAATTATACAGATTATTTTGCCGAGTCAATTTTTGAAATTTTTTCAAAAATGCGAAGATTTGTTTTTTTTTTTTTTAATATATCTCCTCCATTTCGAAAAATTTTCAAATCACGACTAAACGAAAAAATTCCATCCAATTATTGAACGTACTCTTGAATTTTAAGAACATCGGTTACGAAATGCGACCTGTAAAGGAAGACATAGTTACGGACAGAATTCGGACATACGAAAGCATTTTTGTCGAAGCTGAAGCATAGACGCTTCGCTCGCTAACACTCGCTCAGTTGATTTTTACGTTTTTTAATAAAACTATAGAACGCTACAAGAATCGAAGATATTGTACGTGTCGTCTTGTACTCATCATCATCGTCAGCCCGAGCCGTCCACTTCTGACCATAGGCCTCTCTTCTCATACGCCACTCATCCCGGTCCTGTGTCACTTGCCCAGGTGCGACCCGCAACATTTACAACCCGACGTGCTGGAGGTCGACCAGCTGGACGAGTAGTATTGTCAAAGGAAGGCGGTCATAACATTATCCAATTTTCAGTACGCTAGGTGAGCTAGCGTGCTAAAATTGGATAGTGTAATAGCTGTTAGACAGTTACTGTTAGCAACCCGTTTTATTTCTATTGCACGGACATAGCCTCGCTAAGTTAGCATACTGCTAATTAAATAGTGTAACGGTCACTGAAGCGTTGTCTTGTACTAAGTCTGCGGAATCGCTCCTTCAGTCGAATTCACTTAATTTTTTGTGCAAACTTCAATAACTAGTTGGAAAGAGACTGCTCGCTCAGTATTTTAGTTGTGCGCTTGAAGAATTCGCTGAGTTAGGAACTTCGTTACGAGTTTAGTTCGACCTGACAATTGTTTACTTAGTTTAGTAAAGTTTCATATTGATTTTTTTTCTTAAATTATCAAAGAAATTTAAGAAGAATCTGAGTTGTTCTGACACTTTACGATATAAGTTAGTATTTCATGCACTGGTCATATTTTTTAGGCCCATATTTCAAAACGACGCTCAGTCATGAATCTCGATGTAAAACTGATTTATGTTTAGTAAAACCAGTTTCGAATCGATTCAAGACTGAGTGTCGTTTTAGCATACGCGACTCTGAGTGACAGAATACAAGAATATCACGATATCCATAGAGTAATTATACCTACCAGTAAACAGAACGTTCTCATTCCTTGCCACGGCATAAAAATAAGTTTTCCACATAATGAAAGTAAGTTTTTAATAAGTAATTTCCGTTCCGGAACAGTAACGCGCCATAAACACCTAAAGTTTCCGGTTTCCGTTCGCGGATTCGCACTCCCTAACACGGAAGCCGTAAAAGAAATTTCCGCTGCAGCCCAACTTCGTAAGTTGGTACAATTTTTGAAATTACCCCGCGAGGTGTCTAAATTTACCCCATTTGCCTTTTCATAAAGTTTTCCAATTTTGTGCTTTGCCACTTTGTATTAGAGTTGTTGTTTGGTTTTTAATATCGGGCCAGTCTTCCGACGGCTTTCATAAAGGTGAAGGAACACAGTCGCTAATAGAGAACGCGGTGGTTATTTGAAAAGTTTGCCAATCGCCGCCCGCCCCCGCGCGCCGCCTTCCGGCGCGAGCTCACTGGGTCAACGGTTCGTGAACACAGTTTAAACTGTTTCAAGATAGTGAGCCGAGGAGGGTTCAACTTTCACTGAGTGCCGGCTCACCTCATTTTCATTCAACTTGTTTACCTTAATTTTGTTTACTGTTCTAAACTATATTTAGAATCAAATGTACCCTCTTTCTGCCATGCTCAATGTGTCTACAGGTAAATACGAGCTGATGAAGACAACAACTATTTGGACTTACTGTTGGATCTACTGCCAAATAATCCCATGGGGTTTCACCCCCATGCATGCATAGCACCATCTACGATTTCGAACTTTAAATTTCTACGTAATATTGAATTGAGTTTTCATATTCTCAGCATCTTATATGTTTATAATAAATATAATATTATAAATGCGAATGTGAGTTTGTTCACGCCTTAACTATTCAACTTCGTCATGAATTTTTGCATACACGTTGTCAGGTCATACATTTCTTCCTTTAATTATCCTTAAACCCTACACCCTTAAACTGAAAGAAGAAGAGAGAAGCACACAATTTTGCGCCCGACCAGACTACAGAACCATGCCAGTAAGTACGTACTCATTAATCATAAATAAATGCAGCATTCATGCAAGTCACGCACAAGTTTGCGGCGTTTAGCATTTTTCTTAGAATGGCGTAATGAAGAAGATTATCCGAAACGGCGCGCGAGCGAGCGCGGGCGGCGCGTACCAAGCAGAGCCGCGGGGCGCGCTTGTGTTGTTTTAATTATTGCAGAGATAGGGGAGACGTTGAACGAATGCAAGCTAATGGCGTTACGTTTCAGAGATTAAGCATTTTGGGAATATTAACTGGCCTGTAGTTCGTGCTTATGCAAAATTTTATGTCTGTTTGTTTGTTTTGAATTTTAATTGGTGAAGCTTACGATAAAATCATGAGGTTTGAAAAAAAGCGATACCAAAGTAAGAAAGTACATAATTGTTGTAAAAAAACTCGGCCTGAAACCCAAACACAGTTGAATGCATCTAGAATCTTCAAACGTTACTGTTTTAGATTACTTACTTTTATCATAATTCGGGTTGTTCCTCACTCATCCTACGACGTCTCATCCTTTTATAAATGTCATACAAGCAAAACCTAGCTTAACACAATATTGAGTAAAATATCCGATATTCAACCGTTAAAGTTGAACAAACCCGACGTGATAAGGGCGTGGCGCGAGTGCAAGCGATGCGCTGCATTTGCATATACAGAGTAAATAAATAAGAATTACCACGATTCTATGTCTGTGCAAATACATGCGGTTGTCGCGCGGCGTCGCCTCGAGCCAGAGAGCCGAGAATACAACTAGGGACTACAATGAGGGAAAAATAAATACGTATTTACGCTTTATGCGATGTTCTCTGAGCTAGAGACGGGTTGGCTTAGTCTGCACATGTTAGCAGTGGAGACTGAAAACCATTTACCAATACTAGAATAATAGATTTGTACGTTTAAGTTGTGTAGAGCTGGCTCCAAACGCACGCCCGCGAAAGCACCGAGACGCCGATCCGATTGGTCAAAAAACACTTTCGCGGGCGTTCGCGGTTTGGAGCGGGCTTTACGTTGTGCTTACGTGACGCGGCTTATTGTGTACTGTGCTTCACAGTCTCACCCGTGGACTCCCTGAACTCGGCCCTGTCGCTAAATCCGTTCATATGTACCTGACGTATCCTACCCATGAACCATTTCTGCTAAATTTCAGCTCCGTAGATTTGGTAGTTTCTGAGATTTCATATTTGAGAAGTCAGTGAGTGAATGAGTTAATGAATGTGTGACGTTTTTATTTACATTATAATTATAAATAGAAGATGTGGTGTATACGAGTAGAAGAGTTTTACATAAAAACAATGAGAGAAGAATGAGCGGGTTTTTTTCAGGTTTTTCGCTGATACGATCGTAATTCCCCGCGGCCCGAGACTTCAATACGTAACGGTAACGTCATTACGCACGACTTCATTCACAAAACAAAAGAGCAACGTTAATTTTATTCATACCGACGACGTTAGTTGTGACGTCTCATTCCGCCGCCGACGCTAGGACGCGGCGCACGTGCACTCGGCGATAAGCTACGCTACGGAATATGAAAACATAATTTAAAAAACAGGAAATATTCTTATGAAAATCTTGCATATGACGATAAGAATAAGGTTGTTAGTGTAATATTTAAACTAGCTGCGCCCCGCGGTTTCACCCGCGGTCCCACAGGAGCGTAAAAAAATTTAATTTTTCCGTATAAAAAATACCCTATGTCCTTTTCTGTACCCCAGACAACGTGTTCATGCAAAATTTCAAGACTGTCGGGTGAGTAGTTGAGACGTGAAAGCGTTTCAAACAAACAATGACATTACTTACTTTCTCATTCATCAAATTGGTTAGGATTAGAATAGGATGGCTCAGTTAAGATTGTGCGTGTAATCACGTGCACTGGGTTACTCTTTGGAAAAAGTTGTCCAGAAAAATATAATTACCTTGTACGCGTATAATATGTGAGCGATAAATAAAACTGAGTTAGAAGTTTAAAGCATTTGTAAACAAAAAAATACTTTACCATTATATTTTTATCTTAAATTATCTTAGTAATTGGATTATTTAAAATATTTTAAGAATGACTAGTAGGTAGGAAAAGAGTTTCGTTTTTGATTGTGATTCGGGCCGTGAATTCCTACAACAAAATACTATAGTCTGAAATAAAAATAATAATATCGAGATAAAATACTCATTGTATTGTGGGGATTACTCCTACTATTTATAATTACTATTTATAACAATCTTAGTCTAATGACAAAAATTGACCAACTTTCACAGTCTTCCATCTCCCGTCTACAAAAATAAAACAAAACGCTCCTAGCAAATCGACTCTTCAAAAGTTTCGAAATCAAATTACAGTACGTATTTCACAAAAGCAAACAAGGTTGCTCGGGAAGATGGCTCGCCCTGGGATAATAAAGTTAAGTGGAATATTTAGGTGCAAATTGTTTGAAGTGTGCTCGGTTAGCGCTGCGCCGGCGAGGGGCGCTGATTGCGAATAAATACTCGGCGCACCCTCGCAGCTCCACTCGCGGGGATCATTCACTTCTGCCGCATGTTTTCCGCGTTTACCCCGCAGGCGTTATCTGGATTATGTACATCTACCTACCTATGTAGTTTCATATCATGCACGCATGTGTCAAATGTCAAAGTAATGCCAACAGGAGGGCAATTAAGGCAAACAAAAGTCTTCTAGGAGTAAAATTCCGCGAGAAATGAAAATGAAAATGTTTATTAGCTGCAATATGCACACTACACACATTAGAAAAATACACATAAATTATAAAACTTAGTAGTAATATGCATACAGAGGAGTTTTTGAAAAAGAAGTACATTAACAACAGTTTCCTCACTAGGCAAAGCCTGTGTTCCCAAAAAGTTTTTATACCTATAATGATCCTCTGTCGACATAAAGATGTTACAAATTAATAAATATATATATATATCCTACAATAACAATGAGTGCATAATAAACAATGATAATAAAAGTGATTTATGGACGAATGGGATTACAAATTGTATATATGAAGCATAAAAGTTGTAACATACAATTAATTAAATATATTATTACATAAATAGTTAACTTTTTGTAATATGTTTGTTAGTCTGTAAGGTATTTATAATATGGCCCGTGTTGTTATTTTATAACAACCTGTGCCAGAATTAAATGAACCGTTGACGTTGCGTTTCTCATAAAAAAAATTAACGAGGAACGGCTCAGTATCACACAAAAGTTTTACAAACTTGTCTCCGATATTCTAGCTGGGGGATAATTCAGTTAACCTTAGCCGATGCTTAACTGAATCGTTGATGTTGCTTTTTTTTTGTCTTTTTGGCACATCGGACGAGGATCGGCTCAGTATCATTAGTATCCTACAAGCGAGCCAGCTAGTCTACCGGTGATACGTTTGTGAACCGTTAGTGCTTCTGAGCCGTTGCTCTTCTGTTTTTTTTTATAACAAACGCAACATCAACAGTCCAGTTACAATAGCATCACAATAGCATCGGCTACGGTTAACTAAAATGCCTCGCTGGTTCGTTTGTAAAACATTCCCCGTGCGTGTTTTAGGCTAACACAACGTCAACGGTTCAGTTAAGCATCGGCTATAGTTAGTTGAATTGCCCCGTAGGATAGTGCCGTCTTATTTTGTATAAGAACGGGGTATTATTGTACTCATAATATGACAAAGTGTCGCTAAAAGCCCAATTCCATTAGTTATTACCTACCTACTACCAGCCCTACGCTCCCGACGGAATACTAGCACTGAGACCGAGTTACTCCGCTCCATACATGTTCTACACAGAAGAACATCTAATAAGGCCCGCATAAAAAAAACACGCTAAGTCTGAATCTCCATTTAAAACTAGTTTTATTATACTAAAAACCAATTTTGAATCGAAATTCATGACAGCTTCATTTTTGAATGCGGCTCTTTGATAATCCTAAAGCATCTTTTTGTTTTGTTAAACTCCACGAGGTTCTTTAAAGAACTTTAAGTGTATGTGAAGTGCTGTAAAAAAGTCGTCAAACCTCCATAAAGCCTTCCACATCTTCTTTCATTATTTCAATAATTGAATCTACAACATACTGTAATGAAACACATTATCATAATTTACACAAGCCTTAGCAGAAATTGTTTAGCCACGATGAATGCATAAGTACGTATGGTAGACTTAACTCAACCGACAAGTGAAATCCAGTGTAAGACATAAAGACACAATACTGACATGAGTGTGACCAGCGAGTTTAGTTAGACCGCCGCTCTCGTACAAAACGGTCCCGGGAAAAAAGCGCCGTAAACTTGGAGGAACTGAATTCACCAAATTAAGTTGGCGAATCATCCGCAGATGCAAATATATGCACACGGGGACTCGGCACGCGACAACCACCCTTACTGACACAGAGATAAGTGCTAGTATGTAGTGTCGCGAGCGTGGTATCGACAGGCTTTGTGTGAATATCGCACCTCCTTACAATTCCCGAGCACTCGTCGGCAAATATGTAAAAAGTCGATCGAATGTGTTTCGCTCGCATTCAGCGCTGGTAAAGATATTTTTCACGCGGTTTTCGCTTCAGATTCTCAATGTGGGGTATTTTTATGTCGTGTTCCATGCGAATATGAGAATGTAGGGTGTTCAATACGAGACGTGAAGTTATGACAATAATAATATTCTCATATTATCTGGCTACATAAGTACATACTAGATATTTTAACACACCGCTTAAGACTGATAAACGGATACTAATAAATCGTATTACTTTTGCGTGTACCTGTTTCAGTTTTGTTTATTACTTTGTTCTATTGATTAGTCTTAAACGAATCGGTACATTTTTCGGTTTTTATGAAAGTTAGTTCAGTTTTATTTTAAGAAAGGTTGTCAAATCCTTTATCTTCGTACTTTTAATTTCGGATCAAGTCTCGTAAACATTCCTGAATCCTTTCAGTGCGAAGCCTCAGAGCGTATTGTCCGCTAATCCGGAGCAATCAGCAGATTGCCTCTAAACAACGTCAGCACTCTCGCCGTGATTTCCTCTCGTTTCCCGCACAAGGAGTAAAACTACTTATTTCCTTCCTGTTAGCGAGCCGCATTGCTAAGGTCGTTAGTGAGTTTCGTTAAGTTTTCGCACGTGTCATGAGTATATGTAATGGAACTGTTTTGTTTTCAGCATTTTATTTTACCTGTAAACTATGAGGGTTCATATAACTTTACTAACTTTGAAACAGACTTCGTTTGAAAATTTTCTTTGAGTTTCAATCGTAGCACAGGTAAGTAGAAGATAGATACATACATTATATATATACATACTTACTTAAATAGTTTTCTTGTTTAAGTATACAGAGATTATACCCGCGGACTCGCGCGCTCACATTTTACATAAACGGTCTCCATATTGGCGCAATAAAGCCATATACATTTCAAAGATACATTATTTAACATTCGATACAATCAAAGTCGAGCTGCATGAGCACGAATTAGTTGAACCACACACCCATTCCCAAACATTTAACACGTTGATTGCGAGACGTCTAAACAAACATAACAAGCTAATTCGCAACTTCGCAGTTAATTTAAAACTCCAGTGCAACAAGATGTGCCTGCACCGACAGCGGCTTGAAGCGCTCTCAGCAAAAACCTGTCTAGCGTACGCGTGGCACGAAAGCGCTTACGGTTTTTGTTCGGCTCTGTCTGCACGATGCACTTCGCTAGCTTCATGCGGTTAATTGGATTCAGTTGTTTTGTGACACACACAGTTATGAGTTAAAAACACGTCCTGAGATTTTAAACCAAGTGTTTGAAATTAATTTGTTCCATACGTTCCTTTTTGTTCGTTTTCATTTGACAATACCACAGCAGACTTTTAATCTAACTTTTTTTACAGTTGCTTTTATGAGACCGTAACGTTGCGTCACTTGAGTTATTTTAACGAGCATTTTATGCGCGTCATAAACACTGTCTAACGTTAACGCGTGATTAGCTATCGACGTAATCATTACTACCCACATCACTAGTTCCTCAATCATATTTATTACTTCATTTGATAGATTAGTGCAATCTAATCAATCTATGTAACATTTAAAAAGTAAAAAAATAAATCATAAACATTTTTGCCATTATTTATTAGACTGTTTAAATTGTGCATCGAAAAATATTCTACCAGCGGAAATAGCAGTATCATTGAAACCTATAAAACCGTGCAATAAAACCTGAGACGAAGAATCAGCAGTCTGCACCGCACCGTAAACTGCAGATACCGACTGGACTGCTAGTGCAAGAACACGTGTTATACAACTATGCTGGGTACTTCGCCGCGGCCGGCGGGCTGCTCGCTCGCTCGCGCTCTTTGCGATACCGCGCCGGTGTGAACGTGTTAAAATGCATGCGCGCAATGCATGCTGACTGCACTGAAATGCGATAACTTTCGTACAACAGTCGGTTACATAGTATTTTATCTTTAGTAAGACGAGAAGCCACTCGTATGCAAAATGTGGTTTGAAACTGACAAAGTACAATATTCTTAGGTTTTTATCATGAACGCTGCATTAGCAAAAATTTCCAATTTTAAAGTGCAATTCCCAAACAAGCCTTCTATTCGTTTCGCGTCCGTCCTCATTCGATTAGCACTAGCATAGCGTTATTAGCATATAGCTCGCATTCGATTAACTTCGTTCGCATTAGCATGTGGCTTGCTCTCGCGTTTGCAGCGAGTGCCGGGACTCTGCTGTATTCTACTACTCAGTCGTAATTACCAGTACGTGGCCGGTTACTAGTGACCTTCAGCTGACCCTGCCTGGATTTACCAACTGATTTTTTGCTCTATTGCGGGCTTTGATAAGTGTGGTTTGGGGTTTTTTCGTGATAATTGTATGAATGCAAATTGATAATTCCAAATCGTACTTTAAAATACAAGTAACATTTTTAAAGAAAATTGAAAAACCCGGCAGCAATATTTTGTACTCTATGTCACTTCCACTATCAAGACGATTCAAATGACACCTCACATGTCGAAATCCATAAAGCTGTTTAGGCTGCAGGGCGTGCCAAAGAAACCTAATACACACTCACCCACATACATACATACACACATACTTACATACAGAAATACATTCGAAAAACATAACCCTCCTTCTTGCGCAGTCGAGTAAAAACAATAAATTGTATATATATGTATGTACGTACTCCGGTTTTCAATAGATCATCTATCTTTTTGCTCCCGTTTCCTCATCCGTCATCAAATTATGTTGCAAACCTCAAGTAAAACAGTATTAAATACTCGTAGGTTAAAGTCGTTGCACTCCATTCACTCATTAAAATAACTTCCACAATAATAGTTTGCAATTCAGTAGAAGCTGAGAGCGATAGCGCGGCTCGTTATTGAGTGATAGCAATCTCTTCTACAGCTTTATTAGTCGAAGCAATACTACCTACTTGCAACACTAACCCGTAGTTAACACGTTTACTGCCACCTCGAAGATGCCCTCACGGATACCTCTACAACGCAATGATTACGACTGGCTGCGCCCCGCGGTGTTACCCGTGATTAAAAAGTAGCCGATGTGCTATTTTATTTTATCTTCATTTTATTTATTTTTCTTCTTTTATTTTATTGAAACGAAACGGGACGCTGCCCGTGCGTTGGCGTTCGTTGGCTTGATGTGTGTGCACCCAGCATTAATTTGTAATTTGTTTTTTTAATTTTAGGCAATAAATACTTTTTTATTTTATTTTATTTTTATTCCAGATTATTAATCAATCGCTGTGCCAAATTTGATCCAGATCTGCTCAACCGTTCTGGCGTGATTGAGTAACAAACATCCATCTGCCCATCCATCCATGCATACTTTCGCATTAAAAGTATTAGTGTGATTAACAGACTACGCAGATAATTCTGAAAATATATTCAGTTGTTTAGTTTTTTCGTTTAAACAGTAACGCCTTTTTCCCATAGAGGTAGGTGGATACCACTTCTCTGCACTTGCTACGATCGATTAGATGTAGACAGGTGTTTTAAGAAAAAATCACTTATGTTTAAACTAATATTTTATTTAGGCATCGGACCAGTCTGAGTCTTCAAGCCTGTGTGAAAGCCCATCGCTACAGTCGATTTGGTGCGATGCCAAACTGAGATTTGAAGCGAATCTTCAGGGACCTCATGTATTTTTTTTTATAATCTCGGGATAGTCTATGATTACGAAACTCGCTCAAGAAAAGCTGTAAACTCCTAGATAGGGACCCTGGATTACTATTATCAACACTCAGATTGAGACAGGCAAGAGCCTGTTCAATTATATCTAGCTACGCCCCGCGGTTTCACCCGCGGTTAAAAAGTATTGTATGTGCTATTCTAGTTAATCTATCTCTGTGCCAAATTTCATCCTGATCTGTTCAACGTTCCCGTGGCGTGAAGGAGTAACAAACATCCATCCGTCCATCCAACCATTCTTTTCACAAACTTTCGCGTTTATAAAATTAGTAGGATCACAATTAATATGATGCCCTTTTAAGATGCACAGAACTACATTGTTGTAAGAGATCTATGAGAGTGGACCTGCCACTAAAATCTCTCTAAGCTCTAGAGTCTAAAAGGGCTTTTTGGCTTTTTCATCCAGTATAAAGTTCCAAATACGTTAAACTGAAGGACGCCGCCCAATCCTTCCAAGCCACCCGCGAGTGACGGCCACCACCTCGTCAGTCGTCGCGTCACGTGCCGCGGGGATTCTCCGCGACTCCATCCATCAAGTGTGTCTCATCTCTTATTTATATTTGCTCGAGATCGCGGCGGATGACATTGTATTCGGTAGGGAAACGACTTTCTGATTGCGACTCGCTCGATGCGCTCGGCGTCTTTGAGAAGACGTGACCGCTGTTTTTAGCTTAGCATTCGTATTCATTTATCATTTATGAAATAAACTTCTTGATCTCGCCAATATGAAGGGAAGAGTGTATTTTGGTTTTCTCGTTGCTTTATCTTTCTTTCGCGTCACGTCAGGACAGAGTGTTATTCTCATTGATATATTATTATGATTTTTCGAATAAAAATTGCGGAGTTAGATTGTGACAGAGTACTTTTAATTCCTCAACCAATATAGTGACCATACAATTTTCCGCGCAAGTGAAACACGAGATGTAATAGCTGATGAAATATTTGCCTTTTTACAGTCCAATATCAGAAACGGATAAAATAAATAAACAACGGACAAGTCCTTCTAATCCTATAACCATTCAATAAGGCGACGCTTCGCGATATGAAACCCGAAAGAAATCGGAACCGCGTGAGAAGCATTACCATAACAATATGTGGGTTCGGTATATTAAATCAAAGTCAGCGAATATTGGCATGTGTAAATCTGGCGGTCCGGTCGGGCGGCTGGGCGGGCGAGCGGTTAGGCGGCCGGTCGAGTAGAATATGTACAGAGCAATATAAAAAACGCACATCGTTGTATTGTATAAGTATGAATACTTTAAAATGAATATAAACAGCATTCTGAACGCGCAGGAGCATTATTATTTATTTAAAGTTGGTTTAAAAAAGAATATTTTTTAACTGACCAGAAATATGCTAAAAGCGCTATGTAAATACTTAATACTATGTACTACCATTCAATTTCGATTTCTAGCGCGTCGCTATAATAATATTGTAGCTTATATAATTGTATTGTTTCACTATCTCTGTACTTAGTAGTTGTGGTAGGTGTTAAACACTTGAAAGCTACGTAGCTTGAAAAAATTAACTAGTACGTGATCTCTATAGGTTAGGCAAATTGAGATTTAAGGCTTGGGTGACCACAAGCCACCTTTACAATTGAACAATCAGATGACAAGAGAAATTAAACAATTTATAACTTTGAAAACTACATTATTGTCTTAGGGTACACAGACCCACAAATTGTTATGCGATAGGTGGTAAACAAGCCTGGTTAGCAATCAACCGTCCCTATGCAAGGCAAAGTGAAGCACGTTGTTCTGTATAATATTCTTCTCGTCGGCAGAGCAGCGGTATGATAAACAAACGGATTCGGTCGGCATTTACATGGCCGATATTCGACTGACCGCTGATATGTGGCTTTGTACAAGGAGTTATGATGGCTGAAAGCGACCGATACCGCCGGGAGCGGCCGCGGAGCCAGCTCCGGCCTAAAAACGTTTTATAGCTTTGATATTGGCTCGGAATAACGTTGGATTCATCGAATCCTGGCGCTAGCGTGCGTGATACTAGAGAGTCTTTCCAGCAGAGCTGGCACGAGCCCTGGACCTTGTCTCTGCATAGTTTCCGCATTGTAGCTTAGTCAGATCTAAGCGAGGATAAAAACGGTGGATACACAGTTTGTCTTCGGCCCATGCGAGACCTCTAGGCGTTACAGGAATTAACCCCCTCAGCAATAAACGTTGTATAGCCTCGGAATAGTTGTACAGTGCATTGTCTTTTTAATAATTTTAATTTTTTAACGCGATTGATGAAGACAAAACACTGTATAACTATTCCGAGGCTATATAACCTTTATTGCTAAGGAGGATGTGTGTTTAACTAGAGCTACCTACTATTTGAACTAGTAAATATCTAAAGAGCCCAATTATAATTTAGCTCTCACTAAGTCTGTGTCTAGACACATCTTGCGTAGATACCGTATCTCGCTAATGTAAAGGAATCCTTATAACTTAGCGTCTACTTACCCTCTGAAGTTCATCTTGTAACTATACAACTTAGGAGTTTTAGTTAACAACGACTTATGTTCGTTATATATGCGTACACTAACTAGACTCGTGTGGAGCTTCATAATATATGAACAGACTACCCACCCCTCCGTTTTGCAGGGGTCTAATTTAAGAAATAAATTTGATTTATTATATTATTTTTATGTGTAAACTTTCTGTGAAAAATATCTAGCCGATGATGAAAACACAACATCAAAATCTGTTGCGTGATTTAGGAGGAGTGAGCAGATTTACAGACAAACTATTTTGTAACCCCAAAATATTTTCCAAATGAAATTCAATTGACATTGTAAAACGCCAACGTACATATTAGTATTGGCGTTTTACAAACAGAGCTATTTCTAGCTTAAACAGCGCGCCATCCCAAATCTATCATCTATTCATCATTGTGTAATTTTGTGTAAAATTAAGCAACAGTTCTGGCTTCGAAAAAAGTTACCTAGTGCAAAGTATTGTCAAATCTATTTTATTAGGTAAAGTATTAAGTCGCCTCACTCCGACGACGTGATCCCTGGCTCGGGTAGTCTGAATTTAGCGAAAAACTTCGTTTCGGTGGTTCGGTTCCACACTCGTTCCTCTTCCTTTCGACCGTACTCAGAGATCCTTGCATAATACCATGAAAACAATGTGAAAAGATACGGAAATAAAACTGAACGTTTAGAATGAAATCGGAAATCGTTTATTCAACTTTTTTTTAAATATTTGTAGTACGTTGTAGCAACCAAAGTTTTCACCAAAATAATCTGTTTTTTAGATTTCGATGCTTAGTTTTAAAGCAATTATAGGTAGTTTTGATGAGGTGACACCGTCAGTGTCGCCAAACACTGAAAAGTAATTCACTCCGAGGCGCAGAGTATAATCGACCGAGCGAGCGTTTTTGCTTCAGCTACGAGAAAAATGCTACCGCATGTCTGACTTCTGTCTGGATCTCTGTCTCCTTCTACAGGTCAAATTTCACAACCGATTCTCTTGAAATTTTGTGAGTATTTTCGCCGTTTTGAACAATTTTCAAAAGCGGACTCGTAAAAAAATGCACAGTTATCGAACCTGCTCAAAAATTTCTCACGAGAATTGGCGGCCTCGGCGGCGAGGTCTACAGCTCACAGAGCCACTGAATCAAACTGAAACTATTGCAGGAGTCGACTGAATATTTAATGATCGTGAAACCTGATTATATCCACACGTAAATGCACGTAGGACGTTTAAATAGAGGCAGGAAGTATAAAGTAGGCTCCCGCGCCGCCAGTCTAGTCTGGTCCGGGACGTTTCGGCAACCCCTTGAGGGCGCGTCACGCGGGTCACGGTTTCATTAAGGTTTATGAAGTCGAGCCGTTATCGGGCTCGCAAGTACTCCGGCTGGCGGCTGACGGCCCTTACGCGCCTCGGTCACGCCACGGTCTATATCTACCTACTGCTCTGTCAAAGACACAAGGCAGTATTTTCAATAAAATATTTTAGAACAGCGTATTTTTTGTCCGAACGCGTGGAATGGATACTCGTGATTGATTTTTCTAACAGTGGTCAACAAGCAGAAAGCCGGCTGATGGTAAACGGTTACCTGCAACAGTAGCGGTGCAGTTGATTCGTTGCGCGTTAGATGGCCTTTAATAATTAAAATTCCTGTGTCTTGCTCTTATTTTTTTGTATACGAGTAAATACAACATCAATAAATAACAAGGTGACGTGGTCAGAAAAATAATGTAAACTCTTAACAACAAACAAACATTTCATAAAATCACTGCGAGAGGACTCGGTATGCTGATAATGCCCTATATGTGTTATCTAACAGCTTAATTCGTCTCTTTTCTAGTTGTAGTTCATAGCCGTGAAGCAACTACCTTCACTCCGCGACTCCTGCCGCGTCACGGCTCCGTCCCGTCGTCCCGCCCCTGCGTGCCGCGACTTACTTACAGGAAATCGTTTCGGCAACTGATAACGCAACTTTCACCTAAATGTTTCCGGACGAATTCAATTTGTGCATGATTTATGGTGTTTTGATTTATCGCCCTCGAATATTGAAGTGTTTAATATTTATTGTCCACGCAACCGACACGCTACAAGATTGTGCTCTGATATCGTAAATCGTTGACGTTATTTTTGTATTTGTTTTAAATTTGGTTTTAAATTATCTTCGCATTGATCTGTTTCAAAATGTTTTTATTCAATTTGGGTATCAAAGATACACTTTTGAACGTCAAAGTTTTTTTAAATAGACTCAACCGCCTTGTTCGGATAAAGAGCCTCAACAGGCATGAAACTGAGGGGCATTATTTTTTCAAAGAATAAAAATATACATTTATTCTTTGAATACATACATAATATTATAAATAAAATAAATGTATAAAATATATATTATCATAGTCAAAATTTGTGAGACTGTAATATTACAGTCTCACAAATTTTGAGAAGGCCAGAACATTTTCGTGATACAGACGGACTGCCTGATGATAAGCGATAACTGTCACCTAAAATTCGCAGGTATATAGGCCTTTAAGACCTATGATACCTGTAACACTAGAGACACAGATACGTTTACGCTACTGAAAGTTCTTGAAGAACCCCATGTTATTTCATTCTAAAGATACTTTTATGCTTTATTGATGACTTTACTACTTCTTTTGATAAGTATTTATTTTTTTACATAATTTTGCATTTAAAAATATACTTGTTTTAACTAAACTGTTCTTCTAATACTGACGACTCTCAGTTTAACTATCTATCAGCTGGTTAATTTGTAAGCTCAACAGCCATCAGACCAGCTCCAGTCATCGAGGCAGCTACACAAGTCCTGGATGTTTATTTATCTAAATTGTAAAATTGCGCACCACGCCGCCGCCGCCGCCGGCTAGAAAACACGGCGCGTATTAATTTAATATCAGATACCGGCACTTATTTCTTCATTTAGGAGTTACAACACGGACCTGTAATAACACGGGGTGTTTTCTCCAAATTTACATTTATGAAGAGAATAAATATGTAAATGGTGAATAAACAGGGCCACCCGCGCGTTCCCAGCGCCGGCCCGCGTATACCTTGATAACGCTATCACGAGCCCGAGAGAGTTCCGATAATATGGAAATGAGCGGCGCTCGGACAAACCGACCGTTTATCGATGATGTCGGATAACATGCCGATACTTAAACAACTCACAAAACCGATCCTTATTTCAAAGGATTAGGGCGCATCTAAACGGTAGACTCATCAATGATGCAAAGTGTGGGCGGAACAAGAGTTCTCAATGAGCGAGCTTGAATGTAGTGGTCGGTTAGTCATATTGATGCGTTTCCTGCACTTTCACTGGCGAGGCGGAGCCATCAGTCACTCGATGTTTGAGATTACGCGCGCCCACGACCACGATAGATATTCCAATTTGGATGATAAACTGCTGACCGGCCCGATGCGCGCGCCTGCTGATAAATCACTGTCCGAGTGAAACGATCTCAGGTAGCCACGGTAATCGGGAGCTTTACTTATGCTGATCTTTATCAAAATCGGTGAAATGAAATTGATAATTATATAAACTACATACATCGTCGTCGCTTACCAACAGGCGAGGCAAACTCGGACTTAATCGTGACTTATTAACGCGGTTTATAAAAAACTAGGCCGTTTAGCTACTGATTCAAACAGTCACGTCACGCCTTTCCCCCAAGAGGGCTGGCAGAGGTGTAATACAACACCCACATTTCGCCGGACGATATTCAGCCCCAAATGTGACAGGGGGCAAGCCTGTCGCCATACACCGGGCTCCAGTCATGTAGCAGATGTGACACTCATACGAGTATGTTCACACAATGAACAAATTGGTACGTGCCGTCGGCTGGGTTCGAACCCGCTCCCTCTGGCTTGAGAGGCGGACCTTCTCCCAACTAGGCTGCCATCGCCTTATAAAACTAAAAAAGACAGTTTAAGTCCCAATGTCCAGTTTCCAATATTACATGTAAGCTGGCAAGTTTTCAATATTACATGTAAGCTGACAAGTTTTCAAGCGTGTACTTGACATACGTGTCCACATTTGAAACATCTTTATGTAAAAAAAATCCCGTCATAACATCGCGCACAACGTCGATAACGAGACGAATCTGAAAAATATTGATGTAAAAGTAGAGTGACTACACATAACCCAAAATGTCTCAGCAAAAGACATTCACAGTTGACGTGATTAAATGAGCGACGAGCGGAGATAACGTCAGGTGTCCCGACAATAGACGTCGGTCGGAGAGCGGCGCGACGTCCGATAACAACAGCTGGACGGCTTGACGTCATTATTTATCCATTGTCCGCGCGATGGCGCGATTAGCCGATTCCGTCGGAGGTAACAAATTTCGCTACCAACTCAAGTCGCACGACTCAATCGCGTGATCGAGTTGCGCGATTGTCGGATCGTGTCGGCGGATTGTATCGCGCAGATGTCTTTATGAGTCGCTGTTTTCCGACTGAGAAATGTTTCTATATCCTTACTACGAAATTACTTCGCCTTTATTCTAATTACAATATAATCTCTCTTGACAATAAACGTTGCATAGCCTCGGAATTATCATACTTACAGTGTTTTGTCTTTTTCTTTATTTTATAATTTTTTTAACTCGATCGAAAAAGACAAAACACTGCATAACTATTTCGAGGCTATACAACGTGTATTGCTAGGAGAGAGCTATGTGTATCTAGCGTTAGCAAAGTGCGTCTTGTTTTTTAAAGTTTTTTTCATGAAATATTCATTTACTGCGAATATTTTTTTATTTTTACAGTCAATGACGCCGTAGTTAAGATAAGACAACCACTCAATTACAGTAATTCTCGTTTTGAAGTAATCACTGGAGCGACGTAACGTAAGTTACCCTACGACGCAGGTTTGCCTGAAGTTACGTTCACACAGCCCGAGGCCGGCTGAAGTTATCCGATCCTCGAAACCTCGTCTCGTAGTGATGTGCAAACTCCCCTGTCTCGTAGTGATGCGCCAACTCCGACGAACGTTCCCGACTCATCGTTCCGGAGTGATCGCTTGCAAATCAAATCTTATGCAAGATTGCAAGCGTCTTAATTATACGAGAGCTCCTACGATTTCGACGAGTAGAGTGAAAATATACTCACTGCATCAGACTTTAGTTAATGTAATCAAGCCAATAATTTTCTTGAATTTGTGTAAAAACTGTGGACAATCTCTCTCAAGCTCAAGCCATTTAAGTCACTAGTTTTGCGTGTCCTGTCTTTAGGTCATAGCGCACACCACTACGCATGACAGAAAAACAGACAAACACACATGACCAAATTCTCAAATACTCATTTAGTATAACCTTAATTCATTAACATGAAAAAGAAAAAAAACAATTCTTGGGTAATTGGGTAAAAATCTTAACGGTAATAACCTTTTGCAGCTTTTTTATAACTATCGTATCAGATCGAAAGCAGTAGGTACGTAAAAGTCCTTCAGTATCAGTCCCGCGCCCTTATACAAGACGGGATAAATGAGAGACACATTGCGTGAGTAAACAGACGTTGTTCGGAATCATAACGAGCCGAGAGAGCGGGGAACAAATGCTAGAATATACTGCGTTAATCACTACTGACTGACAAAGCCGTTTGATCGATAAGAAATTTACCTCCGAAAATATTAAATGTTCATGCTAGAGTATCACTGCGATACTACTCTACTATGCGATACTACTCTACTATGCGATACTACTCTACTATGCGATACTACTCTACTATGCGATACTACTCTACTATGCGATACTACTCTACTATGCGATACTATTCTTCTATGCGATACTACTCTACTATGCGATACTACTCTACTATGCGATACTATTCTACTATGCGATACTACTCTACTATGCGATACTAGCGCAACACACGTAGGCTGACCACGCTATTAGGCAATATTTAGCAAATCGTTTTGGCTTAGTTCGATCGCATGAATTAATTCAAAATTTAAGAGCGTTGCTCACGTTGGTGTAGTAAATGCCCAACGGTAATCCTCTGCTAGTGTTTTCATTTCCTTGGACAACATGACATCTGCCGTTTCCTATTAACCTATTCATCCTGTATGTCCCAACGAATCACTGGCGGCAGTTAAGACAAAAACTAAAACTTTGTCCTAGCCGCTGCCACTGGTGGTGGTCGTTGGGATTAACCTCTTTATTTGGTATATTAATATTATGATATTTTATATTGTTCTTCTCCATCTTTCTTTCTGCTACGAGTATTAAATCCACGCTGGTTTTATCATGGATTTGCTTTTATGGCTGGGTTTAGTTTGTCATGTTATATAAGGTGGCTAAATTTCTTGCCCCTGCCGGTTTGCTTTTCTTCTATGGCTCTAACTTCAATCGCATACAGAACATAAACTATTAGCCAATTGAGAACATAGTTTAAACATAATTTTCTATCAGGAAAATAATTTTTGGAATCGATTTTTCTAGTGTCAAAGATCTCTTTAAAAAGTAAGTCATTGTCTACCTCGCTTAATTAATGATTACGTTATTTGTGAGTAAGTAAATTAATGTTTTTAAATTAGGCAAATTGTACGCGAGTACCTACTGATATGTTGAAGAAATCTTGTTAAATTTCACAAAAAATCTGTGTTTATTATAATAATTAATGATAAATAAACGCGGTTAGCATTGACGGTATTTCCAAACGGTGAGTCGGTTTATTTTTTGTTCATCCTAATGCAAATAAAAACTACTCATGGTCGTCTCGGAATCGGAAATCTCTCGTATTAATGAACGTGTCGCTAACCACGTGTTAGTTTAAACGACATTCACTCATTATCAAAACATAATAAGAAGAATTCATAACAATATTGGATTTCCCAGATGATAAATACTTGTTTGTGAACTTGATATCAGGTAAAATAACTGTTTATTTATATTCGTCAACGAAACTATTAATGGACAGTCAACGCTTTTGTTTTTTCCTTCTTTCATAATTCCCAGTATCAAACTTGCCTAAAATCTTTATGGTTTTTACTTTGAGCACTAATCAAACCAATTAAGGGTTTTCATGATGATTTAAGTTCCTAGTATTATATCCAAACGCGTTGTATTATTATGTAGTATTATAGTCAACACAACGTTTGACTTTTACTACCGTAATTTTATTGACCGAGCGCGTGCGAAGTGTCACCGTTTAAGCTTGGGCAACAATGCTTTATACATTCCACGGATTTCCGGCTGTTGTCATCTACAGGTTGCATTTCTCAACTGATTCTCGTGAAACTTTGTGAGCAGGTGCGATAATTAAGTAGGGATATGTTTCGTCGATATGTTTTAGCCATTTCGAAATATGCTCAGATTCGCAACGCAAGCTAGGTATTCAGCTATTCAGCACACAGAGCCACTAACTAGTACTATGGATGTGGTAACCGGAGCGCCTCGGTATATGTATACCTACTTATGTACCTATCTACCCCGTACTTTTTACTTAGGTACTTATCGGAGTGTTTATATGTCCACTATTATTATGATAACAATGTGCTTATATGGTTGTTTGATAATGATGATAGGTAATAGGAAAAAATAATTGATAATAGGCAAAAAATTCAATTATTCTATATTTCGTTACTTACCTACAGCATTCACGATAACTTTTATCAATTTAATATTTTATCGTAGTATACAAACATACATACAACAAGTAATTTCTATATAATTTTTTTCGTGTTTTTTTGTTGGAAATTACAATAATTTTATTCAAGCCATTCAAGCCAATTTTATTTTGAAATGCTGATACATTTCTGAAGGTTGTTGTTTTCATGTCATGTTTTTTTTAAATTTTCTGTAGAGTTTTAATCGCCTTTATTTTCATTCCTAGTAGCAAGTTCTATAACATGTCTCCTTACTTAAAACGAGTATTAATCAATAACTTTATCGAAAAGATCTTTCGTCAGCCATGAGACCATTTTACATCACTTTACATTTAGTATAAATATATAGCGATGGCAGCCTAGTTGGGAGATGGCCGGCCTCTCAAACCAGAGGGAGCGGGTTCAAACCCAGCCGACGGCATGTACCAATTTGTTCATTGTATGAACATAATGTGCGTATTGTATGTCATCTGCTACATGATTGGAGCCCGGTGTATCAATCAAAATCAAATCAAATCAAATATTTTTTTTATTTTGGCACAAAAATAAGTACAACATTATTATGTGAATCCACTGACTCCGAACTAGAGAAAACTGTGTTTCGGTAGCCAGTGGCTACTCCCATTAATAAACCTAAGTTTGTATGTGCCTGGAAAAACAGATGGTGTGTGTGTGTGTGTGTGCACGCGGGCTAGTATGTCGATGTAATGATCTTAAATAAATAAAATATATTTGTATGTTATAGACAGATGCATAATATTACATGTAAAATATAGTTACCTAAATTTTAAAATCTTTCAGTAGTCAGCCGTGCAGTCAGTGGCGACAGGCTTGCCCCCTGTCACATTTGGGACTGAATATCGTACGGCGAAGTGTGGGTGTTGTATTGCACCTCTGCCAGCCCCCTCGGGGAAAAGGCGTGACGATATGTTATGTTACATTTAGATGAGTATGAACAGAGACTTAACAAGTGATTGTATTGTTTATATTAATTATTATCGTTATTTGTTTCAGGTACGTACCGGTCACCCCCGACCATGTTCGTTCGATCATTGATCAGGCGACGAATCGATCACGGTCGTGATCTCCTCCATCCTCACATCGTGTCGCGGTAGCTGGCGCTCCCTGGTAGGTGGGGAGCGAAGTTCCTACAACTTATCTAATTTGAATATTACATTCATATCCTCCGATTCGTCTGAACAACAAGTTATTCAATAAATCTCAGATCGTGCATACATTTGGAACTTATTACTGTTCTACGGTACGTGTGTCTTGGTACGACGTGGCTCCTCGTTGTACTCTCAACGACTAACAAGTTTCTGATAAGCAGAGCTTGAGAAGTCTCGATGAAAATACTAAGTTTCAGTTTCAAGTTCTAACTTATACTTGATCGCAGCCAACTGTACACAGAGCTGTTATGAAACCCGTTCAGAGATGGCTAGACAAGCATGGATGCTCTACCAAGTGTGGATCAGTCATCATTCGTGACGCAAATTCAAAATTACTCAATGGTCAATCATTGCTCACATTATGGTAGCATGCAGTTCTTATACAGGGGTACTCGTAATCAATTAGCATCCCTTTAAGCATATTCTGTACATCGAAACAAACATCTTTTGTTCTTCGACTTTTAAATATTCGTATTTTTTCTTCCATACATTTTGTAAAAAAAATATTTTGACCCAATTAATCTAAACATAATTAACTCTATGCAAAAAGCGCGCGCGCATTTTGCACATGCATGCCTACACGTACATAGATGAATGCATCGGATGCTATAAAAAGTTATTAAGTGTTATAGAGAACCACAAAAACTTTAAAATAGTTTTTTGAAAATTTGTTGAGGTTTGGGAAAACCTGTAGAACAAAAGTTGTTTGTTTTGATGAACAGAATATGCTCTTAAAAGGATGCTAATTGATTACCAGTAACCCTGTATGGCACATGTAACTAAGTAACACGTAACGACCCATTATGCGGAGTTAATTTACTCCATTAGAGCTCTATCTGTTACAATCTTACTAGAATCTTCATTTAACAAATCACATTTATGAGGAGATCGGTCGATAGTTTTGGCTTGAAAACGTAACAAACAAATAAATAAAGAGAATAAAAAACGAATTTACGAATTTATTATATCAGTTACAATTATAATTAGATAGGATTAATAAGTTTAGGCGTTATTTGATTGGATTGTGGTTCAAAAACTGATATATGTACATATCTACCTCCTGCCCACGTCGCGACGCGCCCATCAATCAGTCCGCAGCTACCTCTCTTAGCAGTCAGCTCGGCGCTGACAACTTCAAATGGCCCTCATAATTGGAGCTACCCACTTCTATTTGCCTTAATTACCGCCTTTGACCTTTTGCAAATAACGTCAAGGAATAAAGGTGACCTTTCGTTTCAATCTTAAGACAATAATTTACCTGAATGTAGAACACTTAAAAGTATGTATCATGTACCATGTGCTCAATTACAACTGCTATACTGCAATAGACTTGTTCAACGTTTGGTCTGTATTTAATTAAGCTATTAAACTATCCACTCGTACAGGACTTTACAAACATGTCTACTAGTAACGTAGTAACATTATGCTGAAAGAACCATGTTACTTATCCAGCGCTGATTTATGAGTAAATGTAATGTCCATTAGTGTTGTAGTGCTGTCGGCCGTAATTCACAATATTACTGCAACAAATAAATTATGACATTATATCTCCGAGCATGACATTACAGTAATTCAAATACACATAATATTTTTACAGCGTAATATATTGGACGGCCATTGTCCTGCGTGATAAATGCGGTAATGAAAGCTAAGCTATATGACAGTATTGACAGGTAATGGACCGTCAGCGCTTTATGCAGACGCCGAGTCAACTATCCTTACAGAAGAATAGCTCAGAAGGTCACAAATCCATACATAACTTGTCATGTTCACTACATGGACAGCTCGTAAATACGTACGAGAAGAGGCTGGCAGAGGTGCATTACAACACCCACACTTTCTGCTCTGCTCTGAAAAACGCATGAAACATGAATAGTGTAACGATTTCCCCATTTGCCCTATTTATCTTCACCCTTTAATGTGCGGTCACGAGCCCTTCTAGAGCCTTTCCTCTTCGGCCTCCTGCCAGTACCGATGCTGCTGCTGCTGCTCTACGTCGGTACTTCCCTAAACAAAAGAAGTAATGGATAAGAAAAAATAAGTAATGAATGATAAGGCCGCCAGTTGTTCCACTACAGTTTAATATTTTTCTGTTCTTTTGTTTTTGTTATTTCTCGTGTGAACAATAAAGTGTTCATCTATCTATCTATCAACAAGAGTTACGCATGAGTGTGAGATGCAATGTGTGAGAAACATGAGCAGTGCGCAAGAAAAAAAAACCATCAACAGGATCACTTTACTTCATTTACACAGCAAAATGATCTTAAGTAAGTGGTTTTTTTCCTCAAAATATGTCGGTGGAAGAGCCTTAAATTGTTAAAATTTTAGACGCCATTTCACCTTACCAATGCTTAGACCTAAAGATAGAAATTGACAGCTCTCGTCATCATCGTCATAGTGAAGTAAGTTTCAACAAACTGCCCCTGAGAAGTCCCTCTGTACATGTTGTCTACTCGTCGCTGCGGCCGCGGAGAGAGCGAGCTCAGACTTTCTCTCGAATTAAGTCAATTAGCTTCGGGACACCGCCTTAATAAGGAGAAAACTTTGTCTCCTACGATGCAGATCGACTAACAGGCTAACACTCTTTACTTAAACTTTTACATTTATGTTTGATTAAAAAAAAATGTGTTGCTAATTATCGAAATACTTTTCTTCTTCTTCTTCTTCTCCTTCTGATCTGGCGTCGGCCTTCATTGTCCTTATCCTCTATTTAGCACGATCTTGTGGTGTGCTTCGTCTGTGTTCAGCTGAGCAACTTTCAGGTTCTTTATGACCGTTGTCTGTCATGTGGCCGGTGGTCTTCCACGCGTACGTTCAATAGTAAGGCAAATCGCTAGGAAAATACTGCGTTACAAAAATAAGGAGTATCCCCGCTGGTCGATGATGGCCGCGAGCGCCGCGCGCCGCTCAGAGGAATCTAATTATGAGGTAGCTTTATTAAAACAAAATTTTGTTCAAATCATTTTCCGCAAATTCTTCACAAAGCTATTATTAATTTGTTGAAAGAGTGTCGCGAAGAGCGCTGCAGCGCTCTCGGCGCGGCGGTACTTGGGTGGCATTAAAGCGCGGTAATCGCTGAGTTATAGCCGGAAACAGCTGATTTAATGTCGCTCGCGGCGCTTCCGACGCGCGCTCGTTTGTCATCTCGTCGCGTACCAGCTACCCTCGCGCTCGTTCAGAGCGGGCCTGGAGGGCTATTCTACTACAAGTCGAGATATGTTTTTGTCATTGTCTCTCTCGTTTCAACAGTCATACGAGTAAGGGTGAGAGTGGCCATAAAAACCTTTCACGCATCAAAAATAGGGCTCCTGTTGGTGTGCGAGGGGCCGCTGCTCGGCCGATAGTCGTTTCTAGTAACACGCATTGCTCCTGGACAATTACCCTCTCACTAATAAACTTTGTATAGCCTCGGAATAGCTGTAAGTATAGTGTTTTGTCTTTCTCGATCGAGTTAAAAATAAAATAGAAAGAAAAAGACGAAACACTGCACTAATCAACTACTCCGAGGCTATACAATGTTATAATAATAGGCATAGAATACGGAATATTTGCATTGAAGCCGAAGACCAATAATAATCTAATATTTAACATTTCTACTGCTTTGACTTATTTCTGATTGATGATTTATGCTCTTAATTTGGTAGTTACTTATTTTGCACTGTATTCCAGAATTATAGGAATTTTGTACAATTTCCTTCTAATCGACCGAGGGAGCGTTAGCGAGCGAAGCGTCTATGCGTCGGCTTCGACATAAATGCTTTTGTATGTCCGAATTCTGTCTGGATTTCTGTCCGGATCTCTGTCCAGGTCTCTGTCTTCCTCTACAGGGCGCATTTCTTAATCGATTCTCTTGAAATTTTGTGAGTAGGTTTAGATAGGTTGAGGAATGCTACCTGTAACGGAGGACAGACGTCGGCCACGCGGTCTACAGCTCACAGATCCACTAGTTTGTTATACTTATCTGTATAAATTCTCGACTAGATTGAGGTTGATTTGGTAGTTGATTATGTAATTTGTAGAGTTTTATTTTTTGGTTTTAACACACGAAGATTTATGAACTTTTATCCATCAATTATTTATTTATTTTAAGAGCGCGTTAAGGCATGCAGGGCTTCCCCCTCCGCAGCGCGGGCTGCCCTCGATGACTAATTATGCGAGCGCCCAATTAAACACACGTGTGAGGGACTTCCTTACTCTTTACAGCCAAAGGATTCCTCATTAATCAGTTTCAATTAAAAATATGTTTATTTTTGTACATTTTCGTCTATGGGACGTTTGGTTTACTCTAAAGTACGCAATCAATCATGACACACTCATTCACATCAAGGCAAGTACTACTGCGATATGTATGGATACTTAGACCGAAGCACACCGACGACACTTGGTAAGGTGATCAAATTTTTTAACCGTCTGTTTTTGATAGCTATTTAATTAATTACATGTCGACAATAGATGTTTAGACAAATAATCGCTTCGTTAAATTTTGGTTAAAGGCCTTACTGTGGCAAACTTATTTTTGTTCATTAACTCTGTGTTACCTTACCGAGATGATTTATTGTAGATAAATGAAGTCCAACCTAATTAATAGCTTGATTCATGTTCCTGGTTGCTCTGATCTGGAAATATCACGGATAATAAACTGACGCTAGTTATTTACCTATATACCAAAGTAATGTAGATAATAAAATAAATGAATGAAAAACACTGAAACTTTCAAATTTTCGGAATATAATTTTGTTTTAGTATAAGCATAACGATGTAAATTTTAAAAGTAGGTAAATACAGGTATGAATTCTTGAATAACTAAAGTAAACTACTATAGGTGTGTCTGGCATAGCCCAATTTACTGCAATTAAAATGAGCAACAAATTTTTACTAGTTTAATTTTAACAACATTTAATTCGACATTATTAGTTCTAATCTAATCTATCCATCTGACTACACTTACCAGACTGATTAACAGTAAACGCTGAAACACCGATTGATCAGTGGAGACGTTAACTGATAAATTACTACTTTGAGACGTTTCTAAAAGGTTTGGTGCGAAAGCCGACATTTCTCCGCCGATAAGATCACAATAGACAAATCATCTCAGCTATTTCATAATCTATTCCGTGATTCCAGAGACGGTAATCTCTAACATCTATTGTCTGCGTCGGCCATCGTTCAGTATATCTGTGGCCACACACCGCCCGCCGCTGCATTGTGATCCACACAATAAATAAAATTAAATATGTTCCGTGTATCGAAATAAATCTGATTAGGAGCAGTTACATTAAACGAGTACCGGCGCCGGAGATGTATCGATATCAGCTACGGTAACGGATTACTCCTGCTCGAAGGGTGGTCTGTTTCAACTCGTTACTCATACTCAAATCTAAAAATAAATTTACCAATATTTTTGTTTATTAGTAAAAATTATATTGAAGTAGCTGCGGTGTGACCGGCGCGCGGATTATATAGGCACATAGGCTACTTTCACGACGTGACGCATTGAAAAAGTAGCCTATGTGCTATTCCTGTATATAGGTAATCTATACATCTCTGCGCCACATTTCATCCCGATCCACTCAGCCATTCTAACGTGATTGGATAACATTTATCCATCCAAACTTTCGGATTTACAATACTAGTGTGATGGTTATTTATGTAATATATAACAGCATGTTATTTATTTGTATAACGGGTTGATATTGCGACAGGTGTTATCAATGAAGCTAGTTTTCATTTTAATAGTAGACACAGACAAGGCAGCCTCAAAGCTTTTAATTAGCATCTTAAATTGTTTCTTAATGAAGGCTTTGAGCAGACTCGCCACTCACTTCTGTAACATCGTTCTACTCTTAGATTCACGTCAGTTCAATTCTTTTGCAATTAAGGATTTAACATGAATTGCTCTACATTTGAATTCTACAAGCAACAGGGATGCTTACTTGTTCTTAGTACGCCTTCCACTACGAACGGAGTGGGTTTAATAAAAAAATACTAAAACCAAGACTGATTTTAGCATTTTAGGGTCAACCACTCATTTATTTTTAATTATATATTATTTTATATTATGTATTATATAATAATATATTATATTATATATTGAATATTATGAATTATAATTATATTATTTTATATGGTAATAAACGGAATTCGTATGAAGCCCGCTCCGCTCGCAGTAGTAGGCGTGCATTAATCGTATAATACTTTTGAACTGCTATAACAAGATGCACCAAATCGCTAGCTTAGTGCGCCTCACAAATATATATTTTTTGAAAAACTTACAAACCATACTTACAAGACTTGTAGACCAAGAACCATATTTTTGACTGGGAAAGAATACAAGAAGCATAAAAATCACAAAATATGGTTGAACCAAATTGAAACATACGCTCTTTCACTCACAAATCTTTTGCATTTATAATATTACCTTACCCTTTTTGATTACTCTGATAATTTCGCCCCATTATGCTCTTCAAAAGCATATCATGTACAAAAGACGCACGATCAGATCGGACCCCATGTGTTAGAGAACATTGTTCTCCGGAAGACAGAGCCACTTATCAGGTCTGAAGATCAGGCGGTATGTCCAAAGCAGACGGATCGAAAGGATGCCCGACATGCTCGTCTACTGTCCAGTTATAATTGAAAACTGGAACGCTATCCGATCCCTAACGGGATGTAATGTTGCTCCAGTAGTGCAGTCGCCTTATCTGTAGCGGGGGAGCCACGATCGTCATTCTAAGGACGAAACTAACGGCACAATGAACAATCTTAGTGCCATCATTTGACCAACTGTATAAATAAGTTGATCGTTCCTAAACATGTGATCGTTATCAATTCTTATTTGGATTGGTAATGCCGACCTTTTGGACCTTCATTTGATTGAATGAACTTAATTTTTTTTTCATTTGGATAGATTTGAACTTAAGATAACACTGAAAACTTAGTGCACATGGCAATATTGGCTTCGTAATATATTTTCTTATCCATCTACTTGTATATTATTGAACTAAAAAAATGAATAATATCTAACTCAATATAAGTATAATATTCAGTTTGTATTTTTATGTGTTCGTTTTCAAAAGAATATTTGCCTGCTCCTAAGTTTTTTCAATTTTGCCTTTTTATATCGATGTCCGGTCCACGCCTGGCCGCTACTTACCGTCCAAGAGCAATCGCAATGAGAGCTCGGCTCTGGCCGGTGGGCAGTGTAGTCGGTCCTTCCGCTCCAGTTGCGCTCTGATTTGTATCTGAGCCGGAGCCCGCCGCATTTACATATCATTGGCACTATTGATTAAGAGGAATTTTACTTACCAATGAAAATCTATAAATTCCAAAAACAGGTTTTTGTTATTTAACGTCACACAGTTAAAAAGAAAACAAATATTTAGTTACAATTACTGAGCATGAATGTGACTTAAAAATGTATTTACTTTTACATCTCATAAGTACAAGATACTATGCCGCCATGTGAAACTTCGCTGTATATTCTTGCAGCAGGACCTTGTGTGCAACTTTATATCAGTATTCTTGAGCTCAGCGATACTTGCGGCGCTCGGCGGCTATAAATTATGAGTGTAATCCAACGCATGTCCTCGCGAAGCGTCGCTGCGTAGCCGCGCGGCCGCCTGGGACCGCGACACGTGCTTTTATAATGAGAAGAAGATATAACAATATCTTTGTCTCGCCCGGGGAGAATAAATTAAAGTGAACATCTTCGCGTTCGTAATGCAGTTCTATTCAACCTAGTACTGCAATGTGAACTGCAACTGCAGATCCTGTATGCGTAGTTCACACTCGGAAATCAGAAATCAGAAACGTTTGTTTGCTACACTGTGTACATAAAGATCTTAAATATAGTGTGAAGTCCCAACAGTGGACCCATGTCGGGCGTGCAATATTTAATAGGTTAAACTCTTACATCATCTTGCTCTCAGGGGTAAACTACTTAGCAAAGTTATAATAAATAAAATACTACTAATAGTATTAAAGTACTACTCAACACTTATATGTAAGTACTCATTTTAAACAAACGTTAAAAAAAAAAAAATTTACAACAAAAATAAATAGGATTAAAATAAACAATAAAACAATCCTTATCAAAAAAAAATAGTCTCCATTACCATTATTAAAATACTCTTTAAGATTATAGAATCCCTTAGACAATAGCCATTTTCTTTAATGCCCTATTATAAAGAGGGCCTTCTAAGACTTTTATACCGGCAGGTAAATGGTTAAACATTCTGATGGCTGTGAAATACACACTGTACAATATACACAGTATCTACATAGATATTATTTTAGCAGTCTTACAATTAGCGTACAATATAAAGAATAAGTATGATTGATCAACTTTGAGATGGATTTAGATCCCGCTAATATGTCATTTGATGACACAATGACTTTTTCCACGTCACTTTCATGAGAGCCGCCTCCAGTGCATTGTGATGCTAATGTCAGTAATTGAACGTACAGAGGTGATTGTATGGGCGGGAGCGAGGTAAGGCGAGGCGGGGGCGGGGGCGGATCCTATACAAGTGTCATATCGGGGCGTTGTCTTCCCAGGGCATTGTTTGTCCATGACACTAGTGTATTGTATAGTGTATTTATACTAGTCTATGCATGACACCCTTCAAGATGCATCGGCAGTGAGCGGCCCGTAACCAACCCGCAACACTGACATTTTAAAAGCGTAATTGACAAAATATTGGGATTATAATATTGATTGCAAAATACTTTGTGAGTTATTGTTTGTTACTTATCATAATTCGCATTTAGGAGGATAATGACTAAGTCACATAGCCACCACTGCCCAACAGATTCATCAGCTAAAAGTAAGGCAATATTTTGGTTATTCTTCATAGCATTTGCATCGTTTGATTCAGTCCCGTGTGACCGCCGACCTCTGGCGACTAGCGGCCCCGGGGACCTGACGCGAGAGATTAATGATCTCGCACCATTATACTCGCTTATTGAGCCTCTTTGTATGCATCAATGAACTGTTTCAATGGATGACGAAATAATGCTTATCTGGGAACGCTTTAACCTCACGCATGTGTGAATGAAAGGGTCATAGCCGATACTGTCAGGACGTGCATTGTACAAGAGGTGAGCACCTCGCGGGGAATAGGTGCGTGTCTTACCAAATACCTACCCGCGCCTGTTGAGCTATGTAGAGTTCTCTTTCCAATAGACCTATTTATCTGTCGTATGAATTTAACTTATTTGCTGTATGTTTTTTTTCAACGGAATTTTGTAGATATTCTAATGCGATAAACAAAAGTAGGTATTTTATTAACGTACATAAGTACTCGTATTTTTTATATTTATAAAATTCCGTTTTACAAAAATTGCTTTAATGTACGCGATCGGCCCTAAGCCCGTGAATGACTCAGCAGATCGACAGCAACGGTAGTTCGTAGTCGGTGCGGTGTATAGTCGTCGTTTTGTAGTAAAATTTTGTGAATTTTTGCTCCAATTGTTCAATCTGTCGCAAAACTGTTGCAATTAAACGTCGAAGTGCTCGAACACAGAACACTGCGCTACATAAATATTGTATTGCACAAGTATTGTATCCAATGCACTCTCTCCATACACCCGCTGAGGCACTAAATCTAAATCTACGAGTATTTCATTGCATCCCACAAAACAAACTCATAATACCGTAAATCACTTTTTGGGATTTTGTATTATTGCCTAACTGTGTGCTAATTTTAATTTTATTATCACGTCATGTTAAGGAAAACCACTTCACCCCAGATGTGCGAGTAAGACATTGTTATCGTCAGGTCAGCAACAGTCAGCTCGCGGGCTGCGGGCCATTACTCGCGCAAGCTGGGTGCCGCAAAAATGCGATCCGCAATGTTTGACACTCGCAAATACAAATTGATTGCGGCGACACGCGACGTGACGAAAGAAAACGCGATTTCCTTATTTCGTCAATTTTTAAACGACTCGGTTTCAAAAGTAACGAGCGTAACAACCATGTTTCTTAGAAAAAATAGGTCGAAATGTAGTCTTCACAGATGATATTCCAAAATACAGTACAGAATAAATAAGTACGGAAGTACTTGAGGATGTATTTATTCAGTAGTATTTGTATGTATGTATTTCTGTAGTATATGTATTTGTTCTTCATTTAGGTAATTCATAAACATTAATCAAGTTATGTAAATTTTGTTTTGAAAATCTGAAAATAAATCAAAAACTATAAACAGTTAGATTATATAATAGGTTACCGTAACGTAGTAACTCCATGAGTGATGGTCGCGCTAATCAGTCTTCAACAGGTATGAATGGCGCGTCAGGCGAGGTTAGTACCGTGACTCGGCAGGGAACAGAGTGGACTGGGGACAAGGGACTGAGGACAGGGGACTGAGTACACCGGGGTCAGAGGTGAGCGTAGAAACGTTCTGTCAGACGCACTTTGCATCCATGGTATAATAACTTACTCCGTCAGGTTCCATCAGGTCGTTTCGAGTCAAAAATGGTCGTGGGTGACGTCAATCGATGCATAAGCAAGCCCAAAATAAGTTATTTATAACAAGTTCCAAAGAGACGATGACGACGATGAGTGATCATCATGATGCATCAAAATCGGACTTGTAGTTTTCGAAAAAAATGGCAACATGGATTTGCACAAACAATGTTTGCTGCAGCGCCGCCTGGTGAGTTGTCACTCCAGGGGCATCACGTTCCCTTTATGAAAAGTATTTTTCTCAATCTATAAAAGAAAAAACAACGCAATCTTTCTATCAATCAAGTATGTTGAGCTGTACATACATAACATGACATGATCACGTCGCCTTTTCTATTCAATGTTTTTTCTAGACTTTATGACTCAGAGTACAGAAAAAACATACACAATCCTGTTAGCCCCGAAGTGGTTCTTCATCATTCATCGTCACCATGTCACCGTCAGACATTGTCTTGAGAAGACATAATGTCTTACGTAACAAAAATAAATTTACAAATAGTTTGCTGCCTAATTGCTAGCAGTGTGTTACTATTTTGGAAATGTTGAGTCGCTATGTTAAGAGTGCACCGTGGCCGTAAGCTTCACAAGATGCCATATTCTGTCGCTTGTGAATTAATGAGCGAACGAGCGTTAGGAAGCAAAGCGTCTCTACATCAGCATCAGCAAAAAATCTTTCGTGTGTTTGTCCACGTGTTCTCCTCTACAGGTCGCATTTCTCAACCGAATCTGGGGAATTTTTCTGAGCAGGTTCGATAATTATTTACATTCTTTTTTATTGATTCAGTTCGAAAAGTTTTCAAAATGACAAAAATAATTATACGATTTTTCTTCCAATTTTGTTCGATCTCTCTTTTTTCCACGACTTTTATAACGAGAAAAACAATAACCGAGCAGGCGCAAAAATAAGCTGCTGATGGAATTGAAGTGTTTGTATATTGTACCGTTGTGTGTCGTGACTGGACTCCTCAGCGCGAGTGACGCGGCGTGCGTCGCCCGCCGGCGGACGGACTGTCTGCACTAATGATGCTTTCTCCCATATTAGTCAGTTACAGTTGAACAAAAAATACTTGCTATCTCGTATATTGAGTTTAAAATTCGTTTTATGTGAAACTCGATTTTTTTCACAGCTTTTTCGTGCTCTTTTATCTGTTTAGCTTAAGAAAGCGATGATAGCCTAGTCGGAGAAGGCAAGCCTTTCAAGCCTAAGGAAGCGAGTTCGGACCCAGGCGAAGGCAAGCACCAATTTGTTCATTGTGTGAACATATTAAGTGCGTATTTAATGTCATCTGCTACATAACTGGATCCGGTGTATGGCGACAGGCTTCCCCCCTATCAGCACTTGGGACTAAATATCGCCCAGCAAAGTGTGGGTCTTGTACACCTGCCAGCCCCTTGAAAGCAGGTAGAAAGGCGTGATGAGATACATGTTTTATTTGCTTAGTACCTACTTACGTCAAACTACAAAAAAAAAATAAGATTTATAAATTTGATGAAATGTGAAAAATTGATAAATGTATAAATTTATAGCAGTATTAACATACATTTTGTATCCATGACTGGTATTAGCTGAAAACTTTGTTCTCGCTCTTATTCCCTTCAGTGTTTCAAGACGTCCCTACAGTAACAAACTATTATACCTGAGTTAAGTACAGTTATAGAGTAGTGTAATATTACCGGCTCGCTATTCACCTCCAGCAGTTCGCCGGTACAGTCGGCAGGCAACTCGCTCGAAACACTAGAGGCGCTCGCACCAAGTTTCATAGCTCTATGTTATCTCGCATTAACTTGAAATAATCCTTGGAACGGTTGTGTGCCGCTCGCTCACACACGGACATACCTACATTTGTATGTAGACTAAATCTACAGTATGCACATGCTGCAGTTACTGCAGCAGCTGATCTCCTACGGGTGACAGGGATATGCTATTCACCACAAAACGTAGGATATTGCTAAATATACTATATTATATATTCAACTCGTAAATTTTAAAGGCAGAAAATGTGTGTGTTTCTTTGTTACTTCTTCACGCTCAAACGGCTGGATTTAATGAAATGGCTTATTTTAATGAAATTTTTATGGATGTAGCTTATGCCTTGGATTGGCACATTGGCTACTTTTTAACCGCGGGATGCAGGTAATAGTTTCAATAAACGCACTATACGACGTACAGTACCTATAGAACAGAAAATATATTTTTTTTACTTTTTTGTGCATTAAAGTAACGATAGCAATTTGTTATCGGTGTCACAACAGCATACCACCCGCACACCAGGTTTTCCCCTCAGTGTGTCAGTATCAATAAACAGTGATAAGAAAAAGTCCATTTTGCTGGCCGAAGTGACTCCACCCCGACCCCAAAATTTCAGAACAACATTAGGTATCTCAAATTTTTCCTGTTTGTTTGCTTACTGTACTACGAACCGACCCAGACAATAAACAGTAGTACTCAGTTTTAGTATTAAGGGACATTTAAATTTATTTAAATTGAGTGTTTGTTTTAAACAATTTAACTTTAAGTTTCAATAATCAAACTTGGGAGGTATGAAAAGGACTGACCCAAAACAGGAAAAACTGGAAAAACATGGGGGAGACCTTTGCCCAGCATTGCATTCGGACAATGAAGGTGAAATAACAAATAATAAAATAAACTCAAAGTTTCAAGTTTCAATTTTAGTTTCTATATATTTGTCGGGGAAATATCAGGAATCGGAAGCCACGCCGTCGCATCTGATCCCACTGATGTCGGAGAAACATAGGAAAGGCCGCCGCGCTGTGACCTTCCACTTCTGGTGATGGGGAAAATCTAGTAGGCCGCGGTGTCGTGTCTAATTTCTGAGCCATGAACTTGCTATCACGGGTATCTATGGTGAGCGTCAAACTTCAGGAACGTTGAAATAAGGGGACAGCAATGTAGGCTTTTCACTATTTTAATTATACAGTCACTTAGACTACTTAGTTAGTGCATGATCACAAAGATAATTGGAGATTTAGAGTAATGGGTTTACGAATGACCATTGACTTTCAACCCAGTCCTGTCAACCACTGACTGACAGACATGACGTTCGCCCGAAATCCCAAACGCAACTCCATTCGGTGTTAACCGCTCTAAATGACCATAAACAAATCGATTAATCGTCAAAAACAACAGAACAAAAATACTATCGATTAACAACTCTCAAAATAAACTGATTTTCTTTATCGAATGATATCACGCGCCGTCATATTATCCGAAGTTGTACAACGTTTATTGCTAAGGGGGTATACTAGTATGTATTTGAAAATTGTATCCAAATGCCCATATGCCCCTTTCAATGTTCGTTCCCTATTTTTTAGTCCCTCATAGATGGAACGAAAGAACGAAAGAGGTTAAAAGCTTTAACCAGTGACTTGCGTTTGTCGCCGTCTGATCCTATTTACAATATACATATATATGTATGTATGTATTTTATAAAAGGGAAGTTGAGAAGTGTTTGCTATTGTGCTGAGCAAACTTTTAAACTCAATTAATTTCATAGCACAGAAAATATACCACTGTCACGTAATTAAATAACTATTTCATTTCAAAAAACATTAAAATTTCAAAATTCCACACTAATCGACCGAGCGAGCGAGCGAAGCGCCTCTGTTTCAGCTTCGACAACAATGCTTCCGTATGTTCCGATCTCTGTCTTTCTCTACAGGTCACATTTTAACCGATTCTCTGGTCACTGTCTCTCTCGTTTTAAAAGTCATGAAAAAAATAGTTAAATGTTCGCCATATTGTATTTTTTCCAAAAACTGAATTGACAAAAAATTATTATGTATAGTTATTGAACCTACTCACAAAACTTCACGATAATTTCAGACTTAATTAAAATTAAAGCTCAGATTTAGATTGTAATTGTTGCTAGTGTCTCTCAACTCTACCAAGCGTGACCCAGCTGGAGTTCTCTCCCAAATTGCAGTCAAACTTTTAGTCAACTCCTCGCTGACAGCAATGTTAACGAAACCATGCACATAGTAACTAAGCCACACTTGCTGAACGATTCTGAATAAAACTGGAAATATCTCCACCAATCGACACGAGACTGATAGATATCAGTAAAGGAGATCCAGACAACGTAGACCCGCGAGGAGCGGCGAGCCGCGCGGCGCGTGCTGGTGGCGAGGCGGCGCACGGCCGCGGACGTGTACTCGTATCACGTCCCTGAGTTTACTTTTTGTCGTAAATCCCTTCGCCCCCCTCGTCCCCGTCGTCCCTCTCTGGCGCCTTGTTCTGGTGAGGATCACGCAGCTTTATGCTGGTTAAAGGGTAGGGTTTGATGTTCGGTGGCCGCTGAAACAATCTGTTTGATGTTCGGTGGCCGCTGAAACAATCTGTTTGATGTTCGGTGGCCGCTGAAACAATCTGTTTGGGCTCATTACAATTTGTAAAGTTCGAGTTTATCAGTTGGCCCTTGATCACTCGCGGATTATAGCTCTCGTTTCCTTTTCTACGATGACGAGCCGTTCTAATGAAGGTAGGTACGAGAACGTAACTTTTAAATGACATTCATTTGTTTGTATTGTTATGTGTTTACCTTATAATATTTTTTATCTTCGTATTTATTGTACTTAAATTAATGTGATTGAGTTTGTACAGCTCACTTGTAGTATTTCTCCTACTTTAGAATAAATTGAAAATTGTGACAGGAACATTTTGTCAAGTAGTCGTCGGCTGTTACAACCATTTTCTCAGACTAATATTATGTAACATTGGATCCTTTTCAGAGACATTTATATAACTCAATTTCTAGAGTTAACATGCGACTAACATCCAATATTAGGCGTACAAGTAAGCAGTAAAGTATTCCGAGTCGTGTCTTTATCGCGTCTCGTCGTGTTCGCGCGGCGTCCCTCGTCTCGCGAAGTAATTCTCCAGAAGGTAACATAATTCAGTATGATTTATTCGCTCCCTGAGAGAACTCGCTGAATTCGTCGTTTCATCGTCCCTCGTATTTTTTTCCGAGACAGATCGCAGAGCCGAGGTTACATAGAGACTGGTACAGACGTGGGCGAGGGCGGCCGGCGGCGGGAGCCGGTACAAATTATTGTGCTTTGTAGCCGTTTGTTTCATTAATGCCATTATGTTTGGAATAATTTCTCAATTCTTCCGTTTTTCTCAATTTCGTTTTTTGCCTTCGAAATTATGGTAATTCAAAATTCATTTCAATTTCCTAATTTTGTTCGTACTTTGTCTTTTAGAAATGTTTCGTTCTCTTCCAAATAACATAATATCTACTTTTGTTGGGTTCTTTATTTACTTGTTGTACGAGTATATAGTACATATATTTTGTAAACATATTCTTATCTACATTATATTTTTCTTAAACTATAACTATTTCAGATACATAATGACATAATGTTCGCACATAATTATGTCACAATTCGTAATTACCCGCGAGTGACGACACTCATTGAGCTCCCTAGCGACAACACGCTCACAGCTGACTTCACACGCTGTACTCACCGCACGTGCTCATGATTCGTGAACTGGTACTAAACTGCAAGACCTGTAAGTATTTCTCGTACAGCCCATCGGGAGCGGTTTGATTAGTCCGTCCGTGCCGGGGCCGCCGCCAGACCGCTTGCTCTAGCCGTAGCTATTCTATGATAGTGGGGATATTTGGCAAATCTTCTCTCTGTGATTTGCGCCCGCCACTGAAGCCACTCAATTAACTTTATGAGAACGTGTACAGAAGAGCAAGTGGTTGTTTATACTCTAAGGCCTACTTGCAGAAAATACTGAGTTAAATTCTTTAAAGAAGGAGTAATTAACTGAGAGTTAAAGTGGTTCTCACTCTAATATTTTGTTAACTCAAGGTTAGCTTCTAGCTCTTGGTGGCGCAAGACGATTTATCAGTTTAACCTCATAGTTAAAAAGATAACTCGATCTTGCAAGTGGCCAACAACTTTTTGTTTTATCGTCATCACAAAATCAATTCGCTGTAGTGATCATCTGATTTAATAAATTAATTACAAGAGACGTACGGGGATTATGTATGAGACCTTTACAAGTTTTCATACCTTTTTCAGCCCTTTGTTACTTTATTGAAATATAAAACTTATAGCTCTTGCTTACTACACATTTTACTATCTTTCAATAGAAATCAGTACACAAACAGCATTTCAACATTGAAAGTAGGTCAAAAGCAGCCCCTCGCTCCCAGCCCGAACCAAGCTCCGAGCGGCAAACTATTAGCAACTGATACCCGCGGCTGATTACGCGCACCTAACTTATAAATAACAAACGAGGCTCGTTGACTCGCCTACTCGAAGCGAAACGTACTCACCTACTTAGTTTTAGCTTTGTGCTGCTCAGTTTACCCCTTGCGATCCGCACGCGTAAGTTGGTACACCGTAGAATTCCTTTTGGTTCACAAACTTAATTTTGCGGCTTCCGAACTGGCAGCTCCATAGAGTGTTTAAGATGTATGTTTTAATATAAAAATGAAGCTCTGTTCATTCCGTAAATGACGAAGTTTATTTCTTCCGGCTCCTATCATAACTGGCAAGCGCACAAACAACATAAATACACTCACATGAAACTAATTTAAATGATACTTACTTACTTTGGAGCCTGGTACCTTCCAGCGAGCAGGCGGGCCGCGAGAGGAGTAGAAACAACCGCTCGGGGTCAGTGGCTGAAATACTAGCTGAAGAAAAATATTGTTCTTCTTCAGAATAAAGTTTTTGAATAGTTTAAATTTCCCAATAAATAATAAACCCCCGCGGTTCACCCGCAGTTAGAACTGCGGGTGAAACCGCGGGGCGTAGTTTTCATTCCAAAAAAATACCGTCCCTGTAGACAGGGACTAGTAAAAGGTAAAAGTACCTTGTGTCTTTTTATGTCTCTCTGACAACTTTTGTGCAATCGTTTGAGTAGTAAACGCGTTAAAGCGTGGGTAACAAACTCAGTTTTTCGCATTTTTATTATAAGGAAGGTTTGTACTTATTAATTGGTCCGTGGCGCAGGCAGCGCTATAGTTACCTATTGCATGTAATATGCAAACCATAATTTAAAAAAATATAAAAATTATTATGGTTCCTTAAATCGTTGGTCTAATAAAACCACATGAGAGCGCTCAAGAACAGAACAGACAGTCGGCGACACTCCGTGACACCGCGCGGCACTCCGCTCGAGGCCGAGACACTCAACACCACTCAAATCAAGGAAAATGTGAAGCAAACAGAGTGTCTAGATTGAAAGCATTCGGTATAGAATATTATGTTATGCATTACTGTAATTTAACCTAGTTTAGGGATTAGCGCTCCAAAACACAAGTCCTACTATGAGCAAAAAAAAAATTTCAATTTGTAATAAATGTGATCAAGATTTCGAATTATCTAGTGACATTTTTTTTCCCACTGTAAGAAAACTGAAAACTCTGTGATCTGGGATCACAGATATCACAATCATCGATTTACTTGATATGACATTTCGAAACACGTTAGGGACCACTCGATTGAAGCCATGATTGAGTTGAAAGAGCGAAATTTCTCTAGAAAAGGTCTCCTCGCAAGCATGATGTTCTCATTACGAACAAAGCTGAAAATCCCATGAATTTTCCTGTTCATCTATCAAGCCAATGTATTCAACGAATTACTTACATACACGTTCAACGTGTAATGTGTTCATAATATTGGAAAAAAAAATACTGAGAGAAAATTACGCAAGTTTAATAAATTTGTTTTAAACTGGCTGCGTAATGTAGCCTGTGACACTCGCACAATAAAGAAAAATCTAAAAACATTCATTACAAGCGGTTCACCTGTTTAGTAGTTAGGAAGGCACATAGAGACGGACATACACGCACACCTACATGCATGAAAAACATACAAGTCAAACACATGAGCCTCCTTTCCGGCTTGACTCCGGGCAATAAAAAGGCAGCTTGTCGCTTCGCCACGATAAGGTGCCAAGTTGCAGCATGCTTTATTCAGTCGTAGAGCTCGCGGAAGGGTTATCTCGACGGCGCTACGAGGCGGGGCGCCCTAATCCCTTTATCGTCGCTAGCGAGCGTCTCCCTGTCTGCACCCTTCGCAGCGCCGCGCTCGCCTACAGTGCAAGGTGCTGGTTCTGAGTGGAGTAATACCTAAGGGTGTTGTCCTACCCCTCAAAGTGAACTAATTTTAGAACAAAAGTTTGAAAAATCGAGAAAAAAAAGGCTTAAAAAAAATAGATCACATGACTAGCTATTTTGTATGGAGACCTGATTATTTTGCTTTTGAATTGTGCAAAGTTATGTTTTAAAGTTGTTCACTTTGTCTGATAGAACAAATACCCTTGAGTATTACCACACCTAAAATCATCATCTTGTACAAAGCTAAGCTGGCGCCGAGTTGCGCCTCTGTATGAGACGTGACTCGTCGTCCGCGACGCGACGCGACAGTGGCGGCGGCGGCAGTATTCGTGTTATAGACTAACCGCGGCTCACGGTGACCGTAGAACAATGCGACTCGCAGCGTCTCCCACCATGACGAACGAAATAAACTACTCAGTAAATTGCATCGCCTGGGGAGCTTATCCTGTGCTTAAGCTGCGCGCGTAATGCAAATGCGCCCGCTTCCATCCCCCCAGAAACACTTGTAATCCCGCGATTGTGCGACTACAATATTTTCATCATGAAGAGACCCCTCTGATAAGGAAATTACTTTTTGGAGTTCGAAACGAAACGAGTCTCGAGCGGGGCTAACTCAATTTGAGTGCGATTCGCTCGCCAGCGGCGGGAGGGCCGGGACTAGGCCGGGTCAGGTCATATTTTTTGCTCCTCGACGATAGTTGATTATCAAAATTCAGACGCAAGTTATGGCTTTATAATTTTCTCGTGATTTCTAGCTCCCTAAAGACGCACGTCTGCCGCTGGATTCTCTCGCGCAGCGGTCGACCACCACACGACGTACTTTAATAGGCGGTGCAAAGCTGGAGCGGAATTCCTCATCTATTTCACTCGCACACAGTTTCCACGAACCTGCCAACTTGTACGCGGTCGCTATAATAGCGATATTTTCAAAATGAGGTATTTAAGGTGCGCTTCAAATCATAATTATCATTTTCTTTAAATTTATTATGAAAGCTTTTAATATTTTTTATGAAGGTTCGTGAAACGTGACGCGGTACGTTCCAATTACGGGAAATATTGGGCCGAATCGGAATAACTAATGAGCGTAATAATGGAATCCCTCGATGAGGAGTTTTGAAAGATGCGCCTTCAAAATATTGGAATTGGAGCACGGGACCTTTCAGAACCTAATAACAAATTAGACAGGTACTTTATGTGCCCAAGGACATTTCGTAGCAGTTATTTCTTGCTAAAATTGTAAGTAGTGTACAAGTGCAGTGACCTAGGAGCGATCGCTATGCGGAATGTTCGATATTTAATTTAAGCGTCGTTTTTAGCGACGTCTCCCCCAGACCTCCCCCTCCTCCACCCCTCGGCCCGCACCCTCCTCGGCACAATTAAATTTTATTGGAGCCAATCGAAAGTTAAGCCATCGGAAGAAAAAGCGATCTCGTCAATACGGAGCGGGACCCGACCTCGCGCCACTACAACACCTACTCTCTCAGGCTCTCACTACAGCGTTGGTTCTTATCTTGCACTTTACCTACATTTACTTATATTATCTACCTACTCATTTTATTTACTTACCTAAATTGTTGAGTGTATCGTTTTTTTTAGTTATATAAAGTAAATGATTTGATGTCATTAAAAAGTTTTTGTATTGTACCTTAGATAATCTTACCTTTTATTTTTTAAGCTATGTTCATAAAACTTAAGAAGAAAATAACAAACAAAAAGCATTATAATTTTTTTTAATTTGCACATTATACAGCTTTGTTAATTTAACTCATTTTTATAATAACGTTCATAATACAATTACATTAAAATGAAATTAATAACTCATCCACCGGGTAAACGTTGTAGAGATAAGTGATCACTTTCACTCATACAATACTAAATGTGCCCAACAGCTTTAATTATGGTTTAAAAGTAGCATATGTCTTAATCCAGGGTGTCAGCTACCTCTATTCTAAATTTCATTAAAATTCGTCCAGCCGGTTTGAGCGTGAATAAGTCACAAACACACACACTTACACACACACACTCTTAAACTTTTGCCCTTATAATACTAGTGGCTCTTGTGAGCTGTAGACCTCGCGGCCGATGCATTTCTTCCTCGCCAGGTCGCATTCCTTTACTGATTCTCGTGAAATTTTGTGAGCTGGTTTCAAATTGCGGAGATATGATTTTTTTTTAATTCCAAAAACAGCTGCCTTGTAAAAAGTAATTATAAATAATTATCAAACCTTACAAAATTTAGAGAGAAACGGTTAAGTAATACGACATGTAGAGGAAGACAGAGATCCGGACAGAAATCGGACATACGAAAGCATTTTTGTCGAAGCTGAAGAATAGATGCTTCGGTTGCTAAATCGCTCGGTCAGTTAGTGTGATTCATAACATGGTGTAGCACTGCAAATATAAGACTTATTTTTAAAACCGTATAACAACAACTAAAATCACCTGTTCTCTAAGTTGCATTACAGGCAACAAAACACAGACAGGAGCAGCAAAATCAGACTATGCCTTTTAAAAACTCCATTATTTCTGTAACGTGTGGCGGCCGGTTTCTTTTCGTACAAATAGGGTGTTTTGTATATGATGCAGCATGTTGACCCGACTGCCCACTACGAGGGTATTGTTTTTTGTTATCAGCATACATCAGAGGAAGGATTCGCATTAGACTGTGTCGCGGCCAGCAGGGCGGCGGGCGGCGGTGGGCGGGCGGGCGGCGGGCGGCGGGCGGCGGCGGGCGGGCGGCGGCGCTTGTACCTGTCGCTCAGAGTTTTTGTCGCGGTTGTGCACTTTTGTTTTTAACAGAATATATGCGTATATTATGTCAAGTTATTTTTTTTGTTACTACAAGAAATAAGATAAAGTGTGCTCCGTATTTTCTCCTACTGTCCTAGAGGATCTGATACAGAAAAGGACATAGTACCTGTCATCCCAAACAAAATTTACGGTTCTTGTGGAAACGCCAGTGAAACCACCGGGTGCAGCTAGCTCCTATATCGATCAGTCGTTACTTAAATAAGACTGAACTCCTACGTGCAAACTTTCGTATTTAAATTAAATGATGTGTGATAATTGATAATATCATATGCCATACCACATCATAGATCCGGGAGTAAGCAGCTTTAAAGCTAAATAACTTCATTACATTTAGCATGTTCTAAGCAAAATTACCAACAATTAGTGTTACACGCCTACGTAAAAGCGAGCCGTAGCAGCCGTAGCACGCTGCTACGCCGCCAGCGCTACGACAGGCGGGCGGCATACGTTGTTTTTTATGACGAGTCACTTTTATAGCTGCTGAAACACACTATGCGACGAAGTCGCGGAGATTTTACCAGTAGAATATTTCGACGTGTAAAAATAACACAGAAATCTGGTTACAAGGAAGAGCTTACCTTTTTCTATGAGTGGGGAGGGAGGACGACGCGTCTAAGGCGCAAGATTGCTTAATTTGTTCACGACGAGTAAACAAACAGCGCACTTCGGATGATAGAAACTGTTTACCCACGTAATTGAATGTGAAATGAGTTCCATGAGTCGTCGGGCGAGATCAAAGGTAGCCGTGCGCTTCCGATGATGTTTCAATTTGGCAGCAAGCAGGATACCAGCAGTGTCACCACTTGCCACCAGTCCCCGCGCCTCAGGCCACTCCGGCAGCCACAACTACAGTTTATTGTTATATGAATTCATATTAATACTTCCTAGCGGAAGCCTTAAATATTCGTAGCGCAATTTCATTTTTAACTTAAATTCCTAAATAATTAGTTGTGTTTGTTTGTAATGTTTGTTTCCGCATAACTCTGTTATTTAAGAACCGTTTTTAATTTATTTTTTGTTTGAAAAGGATTTACTCACAGATTGATCCCATTTTGAAAATTAGGTACTTTTTTTTTTTTGTTCGAAAATAAAAGTGTGGTACTCTACACTTCTACCCCCTTACTAATCGAGCCTTATCTAGTTAATTAAACATTTATTAGAAAAAAACTATCGAAGGAAACTAAGATGACACCATAATAGTTCCATTCGTCTGTGCGTGGTACTACAAGCGCCATCGGATGTTGTTTCTCGAACTACATAGTCGAAGTCCTCGTGACTGGAGACCGGTGGGTTTCACTCGGGAATATTTGTCCTCCAAATTTGTCGTCCCGGCCACAGATGGCGCTGCATTTGTTGCTCGACAGTTTGTCATTTTATTAATACTTAATTATTATTTTATTAGAACTATAAATAACTAACTACGTTAATAACTTTATTGGTCATACATAGAAAGCAATTTAGCACAATAGTATTTACTAAGAAAAGCAAATCGGCAGTGTCTAGAAACATAGATGTGGAGTCTCTCTCAAGTCTGCTCAGTCTGTTACCATCCAAAGGTTACCTGGAAGAAATCGCTTTAGGCGATAAGGTCGCCCTTGTACTGCCGAAAAATGTATTTTAGTTTTTAAGTTTTTCATGTACTTTTTGGTGTGCAATAAAGATATATTGTATTGTATTGTATTGTATTGTCTGTCTATATAGAAACACTAGCTGCGCCCCGCGGTTTCACCCGCGGTCCCACAGGAACTGTTTATTTTTCGGGATTAAAGGTTTTGTGTTCTATTTCCTAATTCTATGTCCTTTTCTGTACCCCAGACAACATGTACCTATGCAAAATTTCAAGAAGATTGGTTGAGTAGTTGAGACGTGAAAGCGTTACAAACAAACAAACGAACGGACTCACTTTCGCATTTATAATATTAGTTAGGATGTCTGGCGCTCACCGGTCGAGGAAGGTAGATGACGACGATGTGTCTGGTGTTCGACACAGGCAAGGAATAGCATAGGCTCGGGGACGTACCCAAAGGGGCTAGCGCTGCGGGGACCGTGGTCGTCTATGAGAGTGTTCCCGTAGCTCCGATATTTTGCGCCGAGGTGAAAAACCCGAGGTGGTTTTTAAGGTTTTTTGAGTTTTTTATGGGTATGCTGCTAGTGGCGGGCGCCCCACATATACACCCCGGGGTCGGGAGCTAAAAGATATTCCCTAAACATGCATGCGTGACAGATCACCACGTTCAATCCGCGTGTGGTCTTACACAGCTCAAACGACACCGCAGCTTGCATTTACTTCACGGAGGCTTTTGGTTTGCCGGGCTAGATGAAGCTGAAAGTAATAGAAGGTATCAGGCTGGTAAACAAAAAAACACCATTTAAAACAGACCTGTTGACTATTGTAGAATTTTATGGACTAGTGTGAATTATATTTTTGGGAGTTTGCTCCTCAGCCTTGAATAAAAAGTAGCCTATATCCAGGACGTAAGCTACATATATCTGTGCCAAATTTTATAACGATCCGTTCAGCCATTCTGGCGTGATTGAGTAACAAATATCCATCTAAACTTTCGCATTTAATAATAATAAATAAATAAAATAAAAAATGTTTTTTTTTTTTTAAATAAGCTAGCATTTCTTATAATATTTATAAGTAATGCTTGCTCATGCCACGGGAATACTACATTTTAAGGGATAAAAGTAGCCAATGTATTGTGTTAATCCAGTGTCAGCTACCTGCATATCAAAGAAAAATTGTTATTTCGTTCGGGTTTGAAAAAGTAACAAATTAATGTATTTAGATTTCTTGCTCATCCGGAACACAACATTTTTACGGGATAAAAACTGTATAAAACACAAAAACACATCTGAAACGTGTAAATGTATAGTGATTTATACGTTTTGGACGTATTTTTTATCCCACAAGAACAGTTTAATTTTCCGGGATAAAAAGTTCTGTACTTTTTATTCCATATCTGGATGATATTTGGCACAGAGATAGACTATAGTCTAGAATAGCACATAGGATACTTTTCAACAGCGGGTGAAACCGCGGGGTGCAGCTAGTTAGTTAATAATATGATATATATTTATTGTGTTTATGTATATAAATTAGACTGACCGGTCTGAATTCAGCATTAAAATCTGTAAGTGTAAATCACCCCTATTTTCCCACCCTTAGTAGGTTTTTTTTCCAAAAAGATATGAGACCAACTTCGAGGTATACCCTATCCAATAAAAAAATAATTATCAAAATCGGACAATCATGTAAAAAGCTCTCTTACTGTAAAAAGTTCTAAAAAAGTGTGAAAACCTCCTCTGTTTCCCAGCGCCCCGGTTAGAAATAAAAAACAAAACCAAGACTGGTTCATTTTAATCCACACACTCAGAATAGGGAAAGGGAACAGCCTAAGTAAACACATTACACTACACTGGAGGGTACCGTGCTAAAACTCAAATATTTTTACTAAAACTCTTATTAAATCCATTAGGTGGCGCCACTTGCCTATACCTCTAGAAAAATAGTAACAGGAAAACAGGTACAAACACTCCACCATAGCCGATAAGTAATAAACATGAGTGTGTGTTAGTTATTAGCAGAAGGATAATTGCTAATAATTACCATATTTATACTATAACACTCCGTACAGAATAAATAAGGAAAGCAAGAAACAATAAAAACAAAAACAATAAATCACACCTACCTACGTTACTATTTACATGGGCACTTTAATGATAGTACGATTAAAGTAACAAATGAGATTCACTATTATAGTGGGTAGTTACTACTTACGTCAAAATTACATTATTGTTTTATTATCTTATATCTTTAAATGAGCAATTCTTGTATATTTATATATGTCGGGGAAACATAGGAAAGGCCGCCGAGCCTTCACATCTCACTCCTGATATCGGGGTAATGTAGGAAATAGGAAGCCGAGCCTTCACATCCCAATCTCACTGACGCGACGTCGGAGAAACATAGGAAAGGCCGCCGCGCTGTGACCTTCCACTTTTGATGACGAGGAAAATCTAGTAGGCCGCGGTGTCGTGTCTAATTTCTGAGCCATGAACTTGTCATCACGGGTATGTATGGTGGGCGTCAAACTTCAGGAACGTTGAAATAAGGGGACAGCAATGTAGGCTTTTCACTATTTTAATTATACAGTCACTCAGACTACTTAGTTAATGAATGATCACAAAGATAATTGGCGATTTAGAGTAATGGGTTTACGAATGACCATTGCGTGCGACCGCTTTCAGCCCAGTCCTGTCAACCACTGACCGACAGACATGACGTTCGCCCGAAATCCCAAACGCAACTCCATTCGGTGTTAACCGCTCTAAATTACCATAAACAAATCGATTAATCGTCATAAACCACAGATTAAAACTATCGATTAACAACTCTCAAACTGATTTTCTTTATCCAATGATATCTCGCGCCGTCACGGCCATCCTGCATTTTCACACGTCCTCGGGTGAATAGTTCATCTCATCATCTGTGGACAATCATAAAAGAGCTCAAGTAACCACTTAACGCTCGGTCATTCTGACCGTCTCAAATCTACCTCCACAATTTCACAGAAAGCGAACACAGTTATGGGATAACACAAAACACAGTTAAACCCAATTCTACCAACCATAAACATCGTACCAGAGTATAATCGACTCTTCCAACAGTAACTTCATATTCGTTACCTATCCCCATAAATTGTCATGATAATTGAAATAAGCAACTTGACTTTTAGTGAAATAAATTGTATTGAGACCAATCGAATAATCGAGGCTAAAACTAACTTATTAATCATACATCCAATGTTCCAAGAATTTAATCAAGTCAAATTGAAAATCCAATGACGGTACACATACGCGGTTTGGACTTATGAAAACTGCTGTGTCCAATTTCAAACTAATAACATGCCATTAAAGTTGTCACTTAGACTTGCCACACAGGCTAGGTCCCTCAGGGTGACAACGACAACTTCCCAGGGTGAAACTTCCCAGATTGACAACTTCCGAAAACGACAACTTTCGAAAGTGACAACATCTTAAATCGTCATCTACCTAAATTGACAACCGCCAAAATTGAGATCTTCCTGAAACAACAACTTTTCTCGACCCTTTTTAAATAACTGCTGCAGACTGTACTTTCATTCGTTTTTGTCCTTTGTACCACTTCATTAGTGTGTAGTATATCAACAAACTAACAAACAATTCATATCACATCACACATGTAGTGCACTTTACTTTTCTCGAAATGCTACTTTCTCAATTGCCTCATTGAAACTCTATGATAAAGGTGCTATTGCGTTCTTAAACTCCTTGGTCTTACTGGCATATTTAAAGTATGTCAGGTTGACAATCCTAAAATGCAAATAGTGTTGATTTCTTTCATTAAATAATAATGAATTTCATAAAATCACAAAAAGGGAAAGACTGTTTGTTATGTAATGAGTACAAATACAATTTCATGAAATTTAACAATAACAACACAACTGTATGGAGATGTGCTAATAGGGATTTGTGTAGTGCAACTATAACTTTAAATAGTACGAAAGTCAACATTTTACAAGATTTTTTAATTTTACTCGTACTTTAATGTTACACCGGGAGGAGTTTACTACATAGGCTGACCACACAGGCTAGGTCGTCACCCAGACTATAATGCAACAAAAGTAAGGTTGCAACAAAGACTTGCCACACAGGATTGCCACACAGGCTTGTCACACAGGCTTGCCACACACGCTTGCCACACAGGCTGGCCACACAGGCTTGCCACACAGGCTTGCTACACCGGCTTGCCACACAGGCTAGAGCCACATAGGATAGTACCTTGCAGATTAGTGCCACACAGGCTAGTGCCACACAGGCTATTGCCACACAGGCTATTACTACACAGGCTACTGTCCTACCGGCTACTGCCCTTCAGGCTTAGTTTTACCAAAAGCATTGACACTTAGTAAGTTATCTATTAACTGCATGACTCACATGTGCCGCAAGCGGTAGTATGACTACACTGTTTGTGGGTATTTTCAAACTCTAAGCAACTCCAATAGAAAATAGCACTCTGACATACACCGTGTACGAATATCAAACAAAATGAAAACTTCTCACCGGATTCAATTGCTACTCGTAGGTGATCAATGGCTGCTTCATAGTGCAGGGGCCCAATTCGGAGATAGGAGATTTTCATCTCATCTCGATCTCGATTCCTGGAAGTCTCCACTGCCTCCGACTACTCGAGACATCTCGCGCCCCAGCCATCGAGATTATCGCGATCTCGAGCAACTTGAATAAGGGATCTCGAATTCAGCCATTTTTTTCGGGGTATGATGGAATCTCGAGTTGTAAGAATAGCCCTCCAGGCATTGACCGGATCTCGCACGTTGCTGCTGCTAATTTTGGTGCCCTTTTTCGATCAACGAGTGGCGATGTAACCTCGTTGCAGTAGTAACACGTAGGCGTCGACGTTTTGTTCGGTACACTGCTATCCTTCGTCTCTCGTTGTTTGTTAGTTGCGTCACATAGCATAGACTAGGTGTAATCAAACGCCGTCGAGATAACGCAGACGTCTACTCGATGCTCACTCTCTCGTTGCCGCCCTGCTGCCCTTCATGCACCACGAAGAAACAGTCCGCATCCTCCACAATAATAGCACGTAGGGGTGACCCTATCAACCATCTGTTGCTATGCCACTTCGCTTCCAGATCATCGCACAATTGTAGCCAAAGACGGAGCCATATCTTGTTGCTGTGGACGTTATTCTGATCCCAATTCTGATATCGGGGAAACATAGGAAAGGCCGCCGAGCCTTCACATCTCACTCCTGATATCGGGGTAATGTAGGAAATAGGAAGCCGAGCCTTCACATCCCAATCTCACTGACGTCGGAGAAACATAGGAAAGGCCGCCGCGCTGTGACCTTCCACTTTTGATGACGAGGAAAATCTAGTAGGCCGCGGTGTCGTGTCTAATTTCTGAGCCATGAACTTGTCATCACGGGTATGTATGGTGGGCGTCAAACTTCAGGAACGTTGAAATAAGGGGACAGCAATGTAGGCTTTTCACTATTTTAATTATACAGTCACTCAGACTACTTAGTTAATGAATGATCACAAAGATAATTGGCGATTTAGAGTAATGGGTTTACGAATGACCATTGCGTGCGACCGCTTTCAGCCCAGTCCTGTCAACCACTGACCGACAGACATGACGTTCGCCCGAAATCCCAAACGCAACTCCATTCGGTGTTAACCGCTCTAAATTACCATAAACAAATCGATTAATCGTCATAAACCACAGATTAAAACTATAGATTAACAACTCTCAAACTGATTTTCTTTATCCAATGATATCTCGCGCCGTCATATATAATTGGAATCTCGGAATCGGCTCCAACGATTTTCATACAATTTAGTATATAGGGGGTTTCGGGGGCGATAAATCGATCTAGCTAGGAGTCATTTTTAGAAAATGTCATTTTATTCGTGTTTTATCGATAATCAACTTAAACATAAACTTGGAAGAAAAATAACAAAAAGGAGGCGTTTGAGTAGTCTCAACTGAAAAATATGACTCTTCCTGACATCTATTGGCGAATAATAATACTATTTTTTGTGAGTAACTAATTGCTTTAACGACACAACAGCAGATGGCGTTGTTAAGTAACACGAAGTCAATGAGTGTTTGCGTTGAGGTTAGACTAAAATCAATTGTTTATTTTCCAAAAAAACACAACAAAAAAAAAAATACCGAGCAAAGCTCGGTCATCCAGGTACTATTGTTTATATGATACGCTGCGCCTCGCGGATTCACTAAAAGCTAAAATAAATTCTACAGATATTTAGTGAATTAGTAACACAGATTTACTGGCATAAAAGGCTTTTGTCGGGATATAAACCTTCCTTTGTAATAACACCTGGTACTTTTATCTATTCTATGGCTTGAAATGAAATTCTGAACTGATAATGCTAATTGGGTAGTTAACTTTTTTATTGACCAGGTAAATAATATATTTATCGCGGTGACCGCTAAAATGAACTTAAGCATACAAGTAGGTAAGTATATAATAAAATGCGCTCAGACTGTATGGAAGTTATATACATACCTACATCATTTCCATAATAAATACTGACACTATTTTATATTATAATTTATAATTATCTGAAACGACTGAAACAAAATAAGAGTAGGTACTTAACTTACGAACTTATTTATAAATAAAACCATTGTGCTATTGTATGCTCAGTATTTAAATGACCACAAATCTATTTACTTTGTTAATTATTATCCGGTATACCATTGTTTTATATATTTGTTTATCTACTCAGTAACTACCTACTTAGAAGCTTAAAGTTAGGTAAAACTTTTATGTCAGTATTTTACCCGAACGCCCGAGGAATGGTCATGTTTTTCGCGCGTATCTTCCAAACAGCTGGATGGGGTGCCGTTATAATCGTTTTAAACCCCAAGTATTCTTGGATAGGTTTGGTATGCATTAAGGTGCGCATTTTTTTCCCTTGCTTACTTTTTTACCTTTTTACTTTGCACAAAAAGTAAACGTTTATAAAAAAAATAACCAAACCTATTCAAGTAGGGTATGAAAATAAAGGGAATTAAAAGAGGGATTAAAAGAGAGAGATTAAAATAATATTTGTAATAATTGCAGTCGGGTTTTTGACCTGTGTAGCAGATTTACTTGTTAGTGAAATTTTAATTAGATTCACAAACATTTGTATCGGCTTTAGAGTCTCAATAAAATTATGTTTCTCTGGGAGGGGCAAGAGAGAAGTTCTGCATGATTTAGAGCAAGAGAAAGAGAAACTCACAAAAGTCGTCTGCATTTATTAGTATCATCAAATTCGCATCGAATATGTTATGGACACATTGCAAAAAAAACTTATTATTTTTAGATTGTAAGACTGTGGCAAAACGGCACTACCACAGTTAACGGATAGTTTTGCACGGGCACCGTTTTGCAACTTTCTAATTGAATCACAACGCTGCCGAGCAAATGTGTTATCACCATTTAGGAATGGCTCGTTTCCCACTTTCAGGGCAAATGGAAAAACGCACATAGGTGAGAAAGTTCAATAACACATTCACCGAATTACTCGTATATATGCGCAGCACTCATTGATACTCAGATTCATATTTTGTTATTTACAAAAGATAAATCTGAATACCAATAAATTGCTGTTTACAAAACATAAATGACAGAGGTAAAATTCCGCGCGAAATAAAAACCTTTACAAAGCTTCCAAATAATTTTAACAACACAATTAACTCAAATTACATGGCGAACTACAGTTAGTTAGGTATGCCTAACTGTAGTTGCCAAGTAGGCAAGTAGAAATAGGTAAGTAAGTAATATTCTTAGTTAATTCAAATGACATGGCAACTACAGTTTTTTATTATGACTATTTTACAAATTATGTACATAATGAGTACTTAGATATGTATGTGCCTAATCTAGTTAGGTATGGCGGAAAAAAATAATTATTAATTGTACACCAGGCGACGCCATAACGGCTGTGGCTGACCGAGATAACTCACTATTTATAGTATATCTTACTATTAATAATGTACTTAAATTAGTGCGGATAGAGTATGTTAAACATATAGTTACACACAAGTAGCCGACAAACAAAATAATCCTAACATGGCAACTTATCAAAATTACTATTGATCATCATCGTTTTTGTAGAACAAAAAAGTAAGAAAAACATTTCCTTCTCAGGTTGTCAGACAAAATGTTTGAGTATCCGAGAATCTTAAAATACCGACAGTGGTTTATGTAATGACGCGCGAGACGGGAAATTCCGAGATCTGAATCCATATCTACATTATACGGTTAGTATACTAACCATGAGAAGGCATAAAATGAAATTAATATGTGGTCTCGGTAGCTGACTGTATCGTATACGGACTTACAATGTTATAGATTTGTATGTACGCAAACACGTTCCGAGCTAACTTGACTAAGACCATGGTATCCGCCAGGTATAGAGTTCGGAGCCACAAATGGTCACGTGGGCAACTCTCAGTGACATCAATTTTTTTTTATTGACAATAAGTCGTCGTTTGACCACCAACTCGCCTGATGTTAAGTGACGTTGTGGTCTAAGATGGAGCAAGACGACCTATAAGGTACTCTCTATCACTATCACTCGTATCACTCTAGCCTTGAAGTTTTGTCGAGTGAAGAAGTACAAAAACGGTAGTTGAGTGAGGCGCTACAAGTGCGCCACTGCTCAGACCCGTCTTCGGAACGGTTACACCGGACTACATCTCGAAACACGACTAGGTCATTTCACTGCATGGCTTGGCCCGGTGGGTGGTAACTAGCCACGGCCGAAGCCTCCCACCAGAGTTTGCTACCCGGTTAGCACTACCCGGGGACCACGTGTAGGGAATCAGAATAGAGTACACTCCTACGGACGTGGGTAGCTCAGCCCCCAATCGATGCAGTAAGACCGAAGTAAGTGAGTCATTTACAACAAGTTTGAACGAGGCGATGCCGATGACGAGTGACGCCATCAGGTGTTGACTCGCGACACGCTACATCTTGTTATTTAGATCAGACAAAACTCAAAGCAGATTTGAATCATTATTTTGACCAATAACGAGATAAAATAAAGTAGATAAACCTAATTATAAACACTTGTCTTTTATTTTTTATACATATACCATGAGTATTTTTTACCTACTTGTATAATATAATTACGTATTGGCATAAATATACTCGTATGTATAATTTTTTTTTGCGTTGTTAACCTTTAATTCATTTTTATACATTTCGTTTTCTTGTTCATTTAGTTTTGTACATTTATACATTTAGTTTTCTTGTTACATTTAGTTTTGTTGTTGAAACTTCGCTAATATTGTTTGGTTTTGGTTTGATTGGTCTTCGGAGATCAACCGCGGACATTTTTTCTGTTGACCTCTGTTCTCGGCATGTACATTCTCGTTACCCGTAAATTATAAATCTACAAACACAGCTCAGCAATAAATAGACTCGGCAGATCAGGTTCAACGAGTTTTATAAGCGTCTTTAACTAACACGACCGAGCCCAAGACAGCTGCACTCGGGATGAGATTATCTGAAGTATTCTTGAATTGACACATTCATCACCATTAGTATAATAAGTAATAAAAAGTTTTCTATTGTATTTTATTAACTACTTTCACCATAGGAGCTTCCCTGAAATTTCAAACTACAACCGCTGTTTACATGCTATCTAATGTTAACTTTACAACATAAATGCATAATAATGAGCGAAATGACCCCATTCCTCTACGTGCCTCATATCCTTTCTTGACTATTATCTGCGTTATTATGTTATGTATCAATTAACTAGCAAGTTCAAATTATTAATAAACTCTGTATCTCGAGTGGCCGTGACCTCGGCTGGACACGCGCCCTCGGCGTGCGCCGCTCCGTATGGGCAGTTTCAACAAATACAAATAACTGAATATAATTCAATTTAAGTTGAAATAGTCAACCTTGTTACATACAGCTATGACATTTAAGTCTAAAGCCAAAGTCTCAATATCGGTCCTAGCTACGCCCCGCGGTGTTACCTGCTGTTAAAAGTAGCCTATCTTATATCTTTAAATGAGCAATTCTTGTATTTATATAAATATATATAATTGGAATCTCGGAATCGGCTCCAACGGTTTTCATACAATTTAGTATATAGGGGGTTTCGGGGGCGATAAATCGATCTAGCTAGGAATCATTTTAGAAAATGTCATTTTATTCGTGTTTTATCGATAATCAATCTTAAACATAAACTTGGAAGAAAAATAACAAAAAGGAGGCGTTTGAGTAGTCTCAACTGAAAAATATGACTCTTCCTGACATCTATTGGCGAATAATAATACTACTTTTTGTGAGCAACTAATTGCTTTAACGACACAACAGCAGATGGCGTTGTTAAGTAACACGAAGTCAATGAGTGTTTGCTTTGAGGTTAGACTAAAATCAAAGGTACTACATATAATATGAAAAAGTGAGTCTTTGTTCATTTTCTTTGTTTCTTTGTAACGCTTTCACGTCTGAACCGATCGTCTTAAAATTTTGCATACATGTTGTTTAGGTTACAGAAAAGGACATAGGGTACTTTTTATCCCGGAAAAATCAACGGTTCCTGTGGGACCGTGGGTGAAACCACGGGTCGCAGCTAGTGTGCTATTAAATCTGTGTGTCTTTCATCTAGATCCGTTCAGCCGTTCTGGCGTGATTGCTAAACAAACATTCATCCATACATCCAGCCAAAATACTAGTGTGATTGTTGTGTAAGAGAGTGTTTCTTAACGTAGGTTTTTTTTTGTGTTCCAGGACCTCCGGGCCCGCCGGGCAAGCGAGGCAAGAAGGGCAAGAAAGGAGACGCGGGCGAGCCTGGACCCGCGGTACGTGACAAACATCATCTACAACAACAGCCATATTTTAAGTTCGAGTCACTTTAGTCAAATTAATATCCTCGTACGGTATATTGTAAATTGTGCGAGGATTGGCTAATGACTACTTTTGACTCAATACAAAACAATTTTCAGCTCATGGGAGTATAGTTACACTATAAAGTTTACATTAAACGGTTTATGAGAATTATAATATTAGGGAATCTACAGACCAAAATCGCCGACCCGCCGACTCATCCCGTCGACATGCCGTGTGTGGCTTGATTTTTGTTGAAGTATGGCCACTGGCATCAAGAATCTCAGAAGGCTGACAGACACTTTAGTGGGTAGACCATGTGTCGACAGACTCCCTTATCTTTCCTAATTTCAAATCGTCGCTTCGAGAGAGTGCATAGCCTACACAATAACACTTTTAAAGCTGTTTTAATTTTTATCACAATCTTTTAATGTTCCTGAGGGCCTGTCATGACATCTTATTGCCATGGCATCTTGAACCTTATTGAGCGGCGATACGATTCGCGGTCGCTCAGCGTCGAACATACAAAGTAACCATCTCAGCAACGAGATGTCACGGCAGGCCGTGTGCTGCTGTAGTGCCACATGAGAGTAGATGCAGGCTGGACGGCTGGATGACTGATGATGGAACCGGTGCGGTTATTTACGCCATGTAGAGCGTTAAACTGTAGCGGTTTTGTTGCCCGTTCATCTAAGCAACGTGACATGTGATTTAACAAGTTATCAGGCGTTTAACTTGTCGCTCGTCTCAACATACAAAGCAGCATGGAGCTAAACATCACGCAGTGTCCCGTTACTTAGATCGAAACCGGCCTTAGAAGCAGTTAGCGATGCAAAGCCTATGCTTCACCCGCCACGGTGCCGCACCGGTGCCGCCCCCATGCCGCACCGGTGCCGCCCCCGCACCACACCGCTGCCGCACCTTACGGCTCGATGCCGCACCGCACTCGCTTACATTGTGTTCATTTGGTTGCAGGGGCTCACGGGAGCGGCGGGGAAGAACGGGTTCCCGGTACATATTTTATTTTTGTAACACGAATCTTTTATACTGTAAATATGTACTTTCAAGAACTCGAGCTCTATTTCGAAATATTTTCTCCTTTCTCCTTCTGACGTGATTGCATTTTTCGTGCAATTTTTCGGATCTATACATTCTTTTATCAACTATACAGTCATTCCAATTTCACAAAGGTGTACGCACGCAATGGTTGCACGTACATGTGTTTCTAAATGGTGTGACGTTTCAGGGTAGCAAGGGCGAAAAAGGCGAGCGTGGTTTTATGGTAAGAGAGTAGAGTCCGCCCGCTGCCCCCTCAGTGAGCCAGAACGCTTGCGCTCAGCTTGCTGTTATTGAGCTCCGTTTCAACCTCCGAGAAAGCTTCCGCGACAAATTTCCTACAATCTGTGGCAACAGCAAGTGCTGTACTAATAGCACTTGCTACGGAGTTTACACTTGCAAGCTGCTATGGTACAGACTGACGGACATATCTTACGGAAGTTTTCTTGCAGGTAGAAACGTAGCCTTAACTACGTTCCCTTTTGCAATTTCAGCACCACTCAAATTCATATATTTAAATAATGAAAAAAACTTAATGGATTAAGAAATCAGTAATCAGTAATCAAATAAGAAATTCGCCGTTCTACTTTTTCTTGCCACGTAAACAATTTGAAACTTATGGTCACCACGAGAGAGCTGTTTTTAGTCAGATGACTCTCTCTTTTTATCACTAACTCCTCAAGTAGGAATTTTTTCTTCTCTTCTTACTTTCGCTATTTTATACGTCTACCAACTAAAAACCTGTTGTCTGTGGGGGATCTTGAGAGTGCTAGAAATTGCAGGAGTGAACCGCCGCCATCCGCCGGAGACATCGTCGTCGGGCGTTGAGTTTTCCTTCTCGTAGATCTGTGGGGTGCGTCTCACTTACATCTTACTAATTACATGGCAAATAACAAACGTATAAACGTAATTCAAGTATTATATTACCATAACATTCTTTGAGGTTGACTATACAGCACACAGACAGTGTTCAATATAACAACTGTTTATTTGATGATAAAAATACTTACGTATCAAACTGTTTTTTCTAAATATAAAAAATCTAATAATTCAACTTGATAACACGTAATACATGGTGTCTAATAAATGCTTTACTGCAGTTATGTGGTTCTTGAAATGCAGTGCGTTAAACAGAGCACGTTGATGTCTTTTCTTGGAGAAATCAAATGAACTGAGTTTTTCGGCTTATGCTACAAATAGGAAATAAATATACCTAATGGTCTCGGCAAAATATAAAGTTCAATCTGTCAGTATAAAAATATTAGGGGTGGTCGGATCACATGCACGCTGGCGGCAGTCAGTCTCAGGAGTCAGGTACCTAGTCGCGACCATCGACAGGGTGGACTCCATGCTCGCACGAGATGCGTAACAGCCATCTTCTTGAATCTTTACTTTATAAATAAATTAATTAATTTGATGTATGTAGCACACTCTGTGTAATAGTTGCGCAGCTCTAATAATACATACCCGTACCATACCCAGGACAAAGATACATAATCTGTATTCTAGCTTTTTTGTCGAGATTTTGTAAAAGTTTTATAAAAACCATTCCTCCATTTAATTATTCATGATACATGTCATTTGTCTGCATGGTAGGTTGTGATCCTAAAACGTTGAGAACATGTGTAGTGAAATATGCTTTTCTAACAAATCTGAATTTTGTTGGTGTGTGGATGGAAAATTGCTGTAGTAAACTGATAATTTTAACAAATTTTTCTTTATGACCACTTTAATTTTTTTCTGTTGTTTCTCTTACTACGGACTACTCTATTTCTTTAAACGGTATTTTAGTTTAAAGAGATGTGAAAATTAATGTGTTGTATGTACGTTTTACAGGGACCGATCGGGCTGGACGGGCCCAAGGGAGACCCGGTGAGTAGACCCGCGCGCTCGATACACCCACCTGTACTGTACAGGGTGCTATCATATTCATTGGCATACATGCTATGGTTAATTGTGCAAAAAAAAAGTAACTCTTCGAAGAGTCGATACTTACTTAAAACAAACTATCCTGCATATACCACATTTTTTGCAAATAAATTATTTTGAATTTGAGACTAAATAATGCAAACGCACTTAAGATACGAGTAACATGTGTAGTGGTGTAGTTAAAAATGTCTTGCAAATGTAATCAATTGATTTTGATCATTTCAAAAGATAGGATTATTAATACAAATAAATATTTTTTAACAGTATGTACTCGAACAATTGATTGGATGAATTTTACCATTTTTCTGGTGTTTTCATAAATAATGTAACCAATCTTTTTGATGTAGTTTATTTTTTTCTAGACGTGATCAGTTTCAGAAGTAGGCACTGTGGTTAAGGAGATGCCAAATACTTTGTTAACACCCTGTATAAGAACTAGCACCACGCGCGGTCCAACACGCGACTCGAGCTATATCTACACATTTAAAACGTCATTTTCACTTTCCCCCACTTTTCAATACAAGAGTACAAACCCTTTTTGTATTTGCGTAGTGTGTATTTGCGTAGTGTATAACCTCCTGACCAACCTTTTTAAGATCAGTTCAGCCGGTTTGAAGTTAAAAGTTGACAAAGATACAGAAGGATAGTTAAAGCTATTACGCATCTGTAATTGTGATGTTAAAATATTGTGACATAGTTGCGTCGGAAATACCGACCGTTGTAGAAGAACACTGCGGGTAAGACATTATCTGGTCACTCGTTGTTCCAGTTTTGGTCCAGTTACTGTACAGCATTAAACATCAAATAGTTGTAAAAGGACAGGAATTTATAACCTAATCAATACAAAACCATCCAGTATCGGTCACCAAACCAATTTTAAGGAAAAAAACACTTTTGTCACTGAATAATACGCTAATTGGTATTACTCGATCCAATTAGCAAATCCACTGTCAGCTTTTTCGATCTGAAAGATTATACAGCGACAGAAAATGACCGTTACTGGATAGTGCCTTCACGAAGCTGTTTGTCGCGAGGTGTTGACGAGTGTCTCGTGGCGCAGGGCCGGCCGGGAGACAAGGGCCACAAGGGCGAGCACGGCAGCCCCGGGTTCGATGTCTTCTCCGCCGTCAAGGTAACACATACTTCATTACTCGCCCGCACACTTATAATTATACATGTTACAAGTAATTAAACAGTCAATATTTAACACGATACAGCCAAGTTATTTAGAAAATACAAATGTTTATAGCGATAAATTAAAATAGTTTAATTTAACAGAAACATTGAGGTCTATACAGTATTTATTTATAATATGGGCCCGTGTTGTTATTTCATAACAACCTGTGCCTGTGATAAACGATTATAATATTTTAACAAAGATTTTGATCTTGAGCCAATATTAAGAATACTATTACGGACTCTAGACTGGCCGCGACTAGATTATATTATGGTCATCATACTATATAAAGTTAAATTATTATTGCTTATAAAATTGCAAGAATAATAGTTACATTGGTAGATAATTCGTATAATATAATACAATAAGAAAACTGCACTGAATAAATGTTTTTGTGTTTTATGACGATATAATGGTATGTGTAAGTAAGATGGTGTGGGTGATGATCGCAGGGCGTGAAGCGGTCCGTGGACAGCTTCAAGATAAGCCCCTACACCTCGGCCGAGATCATAGCCGTCAAGGTACCGAGCGGGCGCCCGCCCCCGCGCCCCGCCTGCTGTGTTGTGCAGCTTGCTCTGCCTCCTCCTAGTCGAGGAGCGGTCGCGTGATCTAATGATACGATATTTGTACGAGTATCGTTTGACGTTTGTTCGGCGATAATGGTGCAACCATATTATAATGTTCTTGACATTTACAAAAATTAATAAATCGTTATTACAAAAAAAAGTGAACAAAGTACCCTGGTCAAACCTCAGTATCAAACTTGACATGTGAATTGTTTCAATTAAAACAAAAACATCGCATTGCGTGACCGCTCCTGTAGCGCTAGGACGAAGTATTCCACTGTTTGTAGGCAATGTATCTGCTTCAGTCGTTCTTTCGTTTGCGCTTGTAGCGTACTGTCGGTGAACGGACGGCGTCGAATACGACCAGCGTCCAGTTTCCGTTTCGTTACTTTTACATACAAGCGTTTTATACAGTAGTTTAATTTTGTAGTTTATTTGTGTTGATGGTTGCGAGTACGGCGACACAAGCCAGTACACAACCCTGGGTCAGATCGCTCCAGCGCGCGCGACTGATAGTGCGTTATGTACGTGTGTCGCCGTGCGCACGGCCTGTGCATGTGTGCGTGTACTGATGTGCGCTGCTCGTAGGGGCTGCAGGCGGCCGGACACAACATCTCCGCGCAGACCATCATCCAGCTCAAGGTCGGTGCACCGAGTCGAGTCAGGCTTTCTCCTCTACATTACTAATTTCCATGACTTCATTCGATGACTTTCGTTTTATTTCAATCTAACTTTTCCTCATTGAAGGCTGTCTTCACATTTCTTCTTAGTACAAATTTTTCCTTTTCAAATTAAATTAAAATTCTCATATTTCGAACTAAGTACATAAAAATCAGTAACAAAAATACATTGAAAAGAAAAATGTCTAATAATAAATTACCTTCTATAGGGAGGTATTATCATGAAAAAATATAAATTAAAATGGATACCTTACTTCGACGGTTTTTTTCTCTTTACTTTCAACAACTTTTTTCCTTCAATGATTTCCTATTTCTCCTCACCATTACTATTTTATTCACACTATAATTTTTTAAAGACACCAACTAAAATATAATTTTAGTTAAACGTAACGATTTTCAGAGACCCACCAATCCCACCATAAGGACTTTCACTTTTATGATGAATGCGCGTAATATTCTTAATAACTTCTCAATGTGCTTTATTGCTTTCTGTTTTTCCCGTATAGTTGTAGAATAGCATTTTATTATTCTCTTATAATTGTTATTATTATCTTTTATTTTGTATACTGCATGATAAAAATAAAGATAAAAATGTAGTGTTAATAATTTTCTGAATCAGCAACTTATTATCTCCATCAAATGGAATTAATGTAGCCTTTTATACGTGTATTTTTAGCACTTAATGAAGTTAACTATATACTCTGTTATAAAAATTATTGGATTTAATATTCAAACACTTTTAATAGTAAAGAAAATAAACTGATAGCGTTACAAAACGGTTAAAATGGGTAGTTTTGCAAAATGCAATGTTGTGTTTGCAGGGCGAGCCTGGAGAGCCGGGACCACCGGGCCCGCCCGGGCCGCACGGGCCCGAGGGCCTGCCGGGTCACGACGGGCGTGGCGGTCCGGCCGGGCCCGCAGGCCCCGTCGGCCCGCAGGGCACGCCAGGCCCGGCTGGCCCGCTCGGACCGCCCGGACCTGTCGGCCCGTCTGGACACAAGGTTTGCCTTCACCTTTCTTATACGAACCGCTACGGAATGAAACGCCTTGCCACCATCTCTATTTCCGACAAACTACAACTTGGGTACCTTCAAGGCCAGCGTGAATAAGTATTTTCTAGGTCTTCGTGCACCATCTTAACTACTAAGTCATTTTACATCCCGTGGGTTGGTAGTCAAACGTTGATCTATTCTATGTATATGTAGAAAAAAAAGGTAATTTTCTCGCCTCATCGAACGTACTCGTGAATAATGAAAATAATAATTTGGTTTAAATAAAAGATACAACTACTTACTTTTTAATTTATTATTATTTAAAGGGCGACAAAGGCGACAAAGGCGAGCGTGGATTCACGACAACTCTGAAGGGCGACGCGTTCCCAACCGGCATCATCGAGGGCCCCCCCGGGCCTCCAGGACCGCCCGGTAGGTGACCCTCCGCTCGCTAGCGGTGCATGTCGTAGGGTTGGACTGGATAATCACATTCCACGCAATAGTAGATACTTATTTAAACAAAAAGTAGTGATTTTTATTTATTTTTTCTAATTCACGTAGCTTTGCCGTTCACTATTAAAATGATTGACCAAATAACAATATTAATGATGCCGCTTTTGATGTTGTCAAATTTAACGTATAATACGTTCATCGGAGACCGGGCTGGACGGTCACAATTCATAATGATTACTGTGTTAATTTATTAGTTAAATGACTACGTAGTCGTCAGGAGAGATCTTGATTAAATTGCAAGATGCCGAAGAATGAATACAGTAGAAAAGCTAAGTGCTGCGTAGTTCGTAGAGAGTAGGAGGTGTGGGTACGTGTGTGTAGGCCTCGAGAAGGGGTTTGCGACGTGATGGTGTGTGTTCGAAGGAGCGGCGGGCACGCGCGGCGAGCGCGGCGAGGCGGGCGTGGCGGGGCCGCCCGGCGCCGCGGGCGAGCGCGGCGCGCGCGGCAAGCGCGGCAAGCGGGTAACCACCGCCCTACCGCCGCCCGCCGGCCTCGGCCGGGACCCGCTCGCTGCTCGCCACCTGCCCCTCTCGCATCCAGCTTCTTGCCTGACCGTTTCGCGCACTGTATTTATTATTTATTTATGGGCGCATGCGCACGTGGCATCAATAACATATACTTACTGCACGTCATTAACTCGCTTACTGAAATTCACGCGTAGTTTTATTATTGTGTTTGTGGTACAAATGATGACTGGCAATTCGGGTCCTTACCTATGTATCGGCCCAAATACATAGGTGACGTATCCGACGGTGATGACTTCATCGAAGCGACGAGCGAAACATCAGTTGAGGTAAAAACATTTCCATCAAATTTTCTCCACCTTTATAAATCTACAAAAATCTACTAACTATGTAGTACCTACTTCAATTTTACAAATAGAAACTCTTCTTTCCTTCGTTCTAAATATCGTATGTTAGTTGTTAGCTCGTTGTGACGGAGCGTGTGTCGACAGGTGACGCGGGCGAGCCGGGCCCCCGCGGGCCGCCCGGGCTCGACGGGGCGCCGGGCGTGCAGGGCCCGCCGGGGAAGCCGGTCAGTATGCACTTACACTTACGGCACATGATAATTTCACAAGCTTTTCAAACATCTGTAACTGATTACCAGAACGTTAATTTTCAATTATAAAAAAATTTTTAGCTATCTCTTTACGTCCCCTGTTCTGATCCCATTCTAGTCAAATGGATCCGCTCCCATAATTTTCGCTCTCTGTTCCCGTCTTTTCCAGAAACTTGAGTACAGTTGATTATTATTTTCATGCTGTGTTCAGTATTTTTTTTAATTTATGATTTAGTTTTTTATTAAATTACAAAATTAGGTTTGTAGAAGATTAAATGTCACGAGGTCTTAATTCGGCGTATCGCCACGAAACCGGGCTAGGAGTGTTGTGTAACGTTGCTGTGCGGGCAGGGCGAGGCGGGGCCGCGCGGTGCGAAGGGCGAGTACGGGGACATGGGCTCGCCCGGCATGCTGGGCGCGCCCGGGCTGCCCGGCCCGCCCGGCTACCCCGGACTGAAAGGCGACAAAGGCGACAAGGGAGACTCGGTGAGATTACACTTTGCACCCTACACATTTAGCTTATTCCACTTATAATAATAAAAAAAAAAACAATTTATTTCAGGCAATATAACTTGCATTGTATACAAGTTACAGAGGCCCATAGAAAATAAATGCCTTACAGACTAACATACATATGATTGAAACTAATAAAATTAACTAAATCTTCTGGGCTTTTGCTCTCTGCCCGGCCTCCCAGTAGGCCAGAACACTAGCCCTTTTGGCCAGAACTCAGGCGAGAGTAGTGCTGCCTTGTGTTTCGCTGGAACCCGTAGTAAGTAAGACTTGAAATTAGTGTTACGGACAGTCGACTCCACAATGCACAAACAAGTGCACGTCGGCTCCTGATGTAGTCGGGTCCACCCGGCACGAGTACATAAGGAATGTCGGCTCTACGGCTTTGAGACCGGGTTCAGTCGAGGTACCCCGTTTGTTGAGGTTACAACGACGTTAAGCAAACTAAAGCAGCTGTAGCTCACGAAGAGAGTTTGATTTGCGGCGCGTCAATTTCACTACTAGCTAACTTGTTACTACGTCCGCAGACAAGCCACCTCTTATCACCTTCTCTGCGTCTGTAGATTTATGGAATTCTATAGATGCCTTTTTTTAAATATATACAAAGCGTTAAAATCACTTTGATGTGCAAAAATCTAAATTTGCGGCATTGCTAATGAAGGATTAGTAAACAACTAACTCGAATAACTATGAAATCCAAAGAAAAAATCGTCTATTCCTTTCATCAAGTCAAATGGTCAATGATGATTTTAAATGGAATACAATTATTTTTTTTGTAATTACGTGTGTTATTTCACTGTGAATATTTGTTAAAACTTATTTTGATACAGTGTCCTGTTTTCAAATAATTGTAGGTAATGTTGTTGTCGAAGACATCGCACTAACGTGTCGCTGGTTGTTCTCGGTGGTGTTTGGCGGTGCGGGCGGCGGCGGATGTCCACCAGAAGTACAGGAAGCTCAGGAGGAGGCAGGTAACTACCCACGCCGACCCGGCCACCACTGTCTCGCCACCTTCACTCTCTGACGATTGCAATCATAAATACTACATACAATTCAAGAAACTGAGGCTGAGCCTTATCAAGATGTGTGATACGTTGCATGAACGTAACATACAAAGGCCAGCCTCTCTCTTACTCCTTCTCATTTCTTCTCATTTTGAGCAACCTGTATTGAAAACATTTACTTAAATTAAATTAAATAAAAACAATAAAAGAAATTAATTACCAATCAATACTGTTAGTGTGCATTCTGTTTTTCCTTCATTCAATTGTGAACTGTTAATCTTTATGCCCACTGTTGAATTTGCAGGGAGATGGCACCGGATACGAGCTCTACGGTCATGAAATGGTAAGTAACTCTAAAGCTTAGTAAGACCAAATATGTTACAGCTTTCTATAAATTAAACAGGGGTAAAGAAACACGATTCAAGACACTGACGGTGTGTGTTGTTAGCAACGCTTTCCGCCGAGCCATCCCTCTACGAGGCAGCACTGCATCTTCATACCTGTACAGTACATAATCATTATTATCAGCTAATGCTAATATGTACTCGAAAAATAACGATGACTGCAACTACTTGTTGTTGTTCTTTACATGGACCTATAATTGAAGAATGTAAATGTTTTAATCTTGCCTAATTTATTTATTGCAGATCCTCCAAAGTTTAGATCAGACTTATTGTAAATTATTTTAATGATATTAGAAGTCAATGATAAAGTTGAGCTTTATTTTATTGAACTTACTTCAAATGTGCGATAGCAAGTTTTCGCGGACGAGAAGAGTCCCGCGCAGGAACGAGACAGAAATGATTTATACAACATACTTTATGTTATGAAATTTAAAAAAATAAAGTACCGTGCAGCGTTTTAACTGAGAATGTACCCGTGTGTGTTGTATCCGCAGATGATGGGTCCGCCGGGCGCGCCGGGCCCGATAGGCCCGCCCGGCGTCGCCGGCCCGCCCGGGATCAAGGGGGACAAGGGGGAGCAAGGCGTGCGGGGCAAGTCGGTACGACCTTATACTTTCTACACACACACACAACACTGTGACAACTTCCGTTCAAGGAACAAACACAACATCCCTAATATATAGGTTAAATAAAACGAAGATCGTGTGGACTCGTAACAACTCGATTTTTTCTTATTGCATGTTCTATTTCCAACGTAGGACTCGAATGAAGTCAACAAATATTTTAAGCAACAGAACATAATTATCAATACGGTAAACATTGTCGCTTTAAAATGGATTGTTGATCTCAATTATTGGCAACAAACATGGCTATTTTTATACCGATGTATCTTTAGATATTTGTAGTGTCACGTAGTTTTTGTTTGTCCTTCTATAATACAATAACTGAAAATATTAAATAATAATATAATATTAAACATGAAATAATCAGCTCGACATGACTCAAAAACAATTGAAAAGCAGGAAAGTATGCCAACCATGGTGTTACAGATTTGTATAGGAAACTGGAACAAAGCCCGGCTTCGGTTGAAGCGGGACTAATCGAGGGTTGCTATTAGTACTAATATACAATGTGTCACTTTCATCCTTCAGTCCATTTTGAAGAAAATGCTTGTCTGTGAGTTAGTTATTTCTAAATAATGATTCTGTACAAGTTGTTTTTTTTTTGTTGCACGCGGCAGGGCGAACGAGGAGAAAAGGGTGACGCAGGACCCATGGGGTTACCGGTGAGTGGCTTGTTTTATCTTGTTCAGTTACTTATTCGACTTATCACACTTGTCTTGTCACAATAGTTAGTATATCTGCAAACTTTTACAAACTAAAATATACTTATTAACATTTATGCATTGCACATACAAGTACAGATAGAACTCGATGTTCATATTTAGTAATATCTTCAACTATAAACCTAGCGTGGTCAAAAATTTACAACCTGTACCACCTACTCGTACTTTATCACATAAATATCAAAATGCAATAAATCGTTCAAGTGTCACCTGACTTCGACTGAAACGAATAAACAAAATATTCTGTACGTTTTGGTCGTTTGGTATCCTTTAATTTTGTCATGTTTTTTTTTTTGTGATTTTGCAGGGTCCAGTAGGTCTTCCGGGTGAACCGGGACGTGGGGGAGACACAGGGCCACGGGTCAGTATAGTTTTAAATTTCCCTAGCTAGCGTTATTTCCAACCACTCCGCTGAATAACACTAACTCTCCCGCCTGTAGTGGAAAGGACATGTCTCCCTTGGATCGCGCAGCCGCTTGAGAGCATGCTGTTGCTGTTGTTGAGAGAGTCTGTGCTTTTGTTTGTGGCGTGTTTGCGGTGTGTGTACTAACATGGTGGTGGTATGGATACAGGAAAATCGCTGGCCGCCGGACTTTGCTTTCACGTAGTGGCGCGTGAGCACACATCCGAGCCGACCGCGGCGCAGCCACGTCGTAGCCGCATCACACCCGCGTCGCAGCCGCACCCGCACCGTCGCTGCGTCGCTTCGCGTCGCGTCGTAGCTGCGCCGGAGCCGCGACGTCCCGCCTCGCGCCACGCCGCAGCCACGTCGCAGCCGCACCCGCACCGTCGCTGCGTCGCGTCGCGTCGCGTCGTAGCTGCGCCGGCGCCGCGACGTCCCGCCTCGCGCCACGCCGCAGCCACGTCGCAGCCGCACCCGCACCGTCGCTGCGTCGCGTCGCGTCGCGTCGTAGCTGCGCCGGAGCCGCGACGTCCCGCCTCGCGCCACGCCGCAGCCACGTTGCAGCCGCACGCAGCCACGTCTTAGCTACGCTGTAGCCTCCTCGCAGCCGCGGCCACACTGACTGTTCTGTAAATTTTATAATTTGTATGTACTCGGTTCAGAACTAAGAGTTGACGATTTGTTACCGTGTCTAGTTGTAAGTGTTAAATTATTGTAAAAAGATACTTATTATTTTAAATCCTTAATCGTACAACACTGTATTATGTAAAAATCTGTTATTCCATGGTAGTTTTACTTTCCTTACTTAGTAGTTCATTACATGTATGCAAGTCTATATGGGCGTCATTAGTTGCAAAATTATACTTTTGCCTCTGTATAAATATGACTATGTGAGTACTAAAGCAGAACACGACCTTTGTCCGTTCACTAAGATGAAACTAAAAGCACCCTACATTATCACAACACAGTTTGTATGTGATTTGGATCCTAAACTGAACATCGATACCTGATATTTTTAGTAAAATAATAATTATAAACAAAGTAGTCTCAGCTGATGTTCAATTGATGCGTGACACGCGTCCGTACCGCGACGCGCGACGTGACACGACCGATGGCGGTATCATCGCGCTCTATGCTGCGCTCTGACGACTGGGCATGCAATGAAGGAGATGCAAGTAATAAAATGCGCGATAATACACAACATAACATCAGCATCGTGCCGCCTTTCCCCCAAATAGACTGGCAGAGGTGTATTACAACATACACACTTTGCCGGATATACTACTTTGATATTCAGTCCCAAATGTAATAGGGGGTGAGCCTCTCGCCATACACTGGGCTTCAGTTATGTAACATGACATTGGTAAATAGGCACATTACATTTATGTTTACACAATGAACAAATTGGTGCCTGCCCTCTGGCTCGATAGGTGAGCCTTCTCCAACTAGGTTCATCGCTTAATAATGTAGAGTTATTTTAAAATTCCATTCGCTCGAAAAACCAAGTGTGTAAAGATACGCATTTTACTTAATTTTTATAATTTAGACCTACTTATTACTAAATTTTATTACTCATTACTCAACTAATACTAAGTTAGTAAGTGACTTTGTGAATGATCATTTCCAGCTATTCTATTGTAGTTAAGATTTATAGATAGGTAGGATACTTAAATCGCGTTCGAGAGCGCGTGACATCAACGACAGCGACCGCCTTTCTAACGGACAACGTACCGAGCGGGACTTGGACGGGCGAGTGTCGCGCCGCGTCGCTGGTGTCGCTCGCTCGCGGACGCGGCCGACGCGCAGTGTCGCGGCTCGCAGGCGCCACGTCGCCACGTGCCAGTCACAGAGACCGGCTCGTGCGAGCTCGCACTGCGGTCCTCCCCCGGGTGTTGCCGTCCCGAGGCGGCGCCGCGGCCGGCGGTGCCGCCTCCCCCGCACTGTTCCTCGTCTCTACTCGCACGAGGCCGCCCCCGCGCCCGCGCCGCCGTCGCCCCATCTTTCTTCGACGGGGCGACGACGACGGCCGCGCCTGTGCCTAGCTAGAAAGTAATATTATAATCATAATTGTAAATAACCAGCTTCATTTGAACGTTACTAAAATCAAAAGTTCTATCGACTAGATAATAATTTACTATTACTAAAATTAAAATGTACTTTTATTACTAAAACCCTTCGCAGTTAGCTCCCTTTTAACTATGGGTATTAAACACAAAAGAAAGTTTCTTCCCACAATTAAAAAAAATCTTTTATAAGGATAATAATTAACTACCTACTTTGAAACTGTTTTGAACAAATAAGTCACAAGCATGTTTTTTTTTTGTTTTTGAAGTTTGTTATTTTTGCTATTGAATCTTTAAATAGGGCATATTATCAGCGGCTACCTACAACTTTACACTCAACCAGTTTTACAATTAATTCAATAGTAACGCTTAAATGAAGTTTTGTGAAACCAAATTACCAAATGTACAAACGAAAGTTAGTGTAAGTATAGTTTTAAAATGATTAGTTTACTCGTATGTTACTTAGGTACTTACGGTACCAATAAGCTAAAAAAACAGTCGGATGAGCCCTTACTATGTAAAACGACAGTTTCTTTTATTTGTGTGAAAATAAGTAATTGTTGGTTCTTCAATTTAATTGATTTTAGAATTTATCGTTGAATCATTAATGTCCGTGTTTCATTTCCTGCAATCTTATACAACAATTGCTTAATTTTATATAAGTACCGATAGCTGTAACCGATTTCATTTTTTGAAATGGCCTTAGGTACGTGACCTTGCTTTGCCGTCTAACAGCGTGTCCGTCAAGGATTGTAATATATTATTATTAATTAAATTGTAACTTCTCCCGTTCCAGTCTTTAAACTATTAACTTATCTTTATGACATAAGGTAATTTTAAGAATTTAGTTTTTGTATGAGAAACGATAGTCGTCATTTGTACCATACACTTCAAGAGCATAAAATATTGTTGATTACTAAATTATTTTGAAGGAAAATAAATAATTTGCATGCCGTGCATATGGTCGTTTCCCTGCCCCTGCACTCCGCCCGCCCCGCATGCGCCCGCGCCTGCCGCCCCGTCGCCGCTGACCGCGCTCACCGCTCTCTTGTGTCCGCAGGGCCCGCCCGGACTCGACGGCATGAAGGTGAGTCTCCGCCGCGCCTCCTCACCGCCATGTACATAGTCACACTCTGATCTTTACTGACCCGTGTCCCGTCACGCAGGGCGCGCAGGGCGAGCCGGGCTCCAAGGGCGAGAGAGGCGACCCCGGACTGCCAGTATGTGCTCTCTGCTTCCTAACATCAGCTTCATATTTTATTCTGTAAACGTTAAATATGATATCAATTGTAATTGCACAACTTTCGATCGGTTTTCAGGGAACCGACGGCATTCCGGGACAAGAGGTCAGTAGCGAGACCGTACGCAAAGAACCCATCAAGTCGTTCGTTCGCAAAAATAACTTTGTCTGTTTTTTCAATAGGGCCCCAAAGGCGACAAGGGCTACAAGGGAGAACCCGTAAGTGTGGGAACGCCAAACGCTTCGGATCTATCCGCTCTCGCCCTTCTTCCTGGCCGCCTGCTCTCGTGCATGCTCACTAACTGCATACTAACCGGCATCGCGCGCGGCTCTTACTCCAGCGCAGATTGTGCGTGTCCCACTTGGGATCAAAGCATGCGTCCACGTAATTTGTATGAAGCACTACTCACCGAGTCGTTTGCGCAGGGTCCTGTTGGCAAACGCGGTCGCAAGGGTGACAAGGGTGACAAAGGCGACCAGGGAGTGCCAGGTCTCGACGCGCCCTGCCCGCTCGGGCCCGACGGACTTCCGCTACCGGGCTGTGGCTGGCGACCTACTAAGGTACACCTCCGTCGAGTAGAAGCTCCTAGTACTAATCGTTTTTTACTAATTATATTGAGGTGCGTTATTATCATTAGGCAATGCTAGTACTGAACTGTTCTCATATGGCTCTATTGAACTGCAATGTAACTTCAATTATGCTGGTTGTTTACATATAATTGTCTAAATACGGCAGTCTAAGAACAGTGCAGACACTAAACGATTGTCCATGATAATAATTATACTAATTCTACGCACTAACCGGTTTGCACGACGACAGCCTTTATCTCATTTTATCTATTTCACGGATGAAAATTCATGAAAAAATAAACTCATTGTAATATTTTGACAATTAGCTTTTTAATGGCAAATAGTGTAAGAGCTATCTAATAAAACGGAACTACGTACATAATCAACTAGCACAGAACGGGAAAGAAAATCTCTGAGAGCAAAGACAGATGCTCGTACTTTCCGCCGACTACTCGGTCTGTCGTATTAAAAGGCTGTCATCGTGGGTCATGTATGGTTGCATGCAGTGGGGTGTGTGTAACGGGCGTGTGTGGGGCAGGAGGCGGCGCCGGCGCTGCCGCGCGCGCCGGACGGGGGCGGCGGCGCGGACAGCGAGGAGGGCGAGGAGGGCGAGGAGGCGGGCGAGGAGTACGACGCGCGCGCCGACGGGGACGAGCTGGACCCGCCGCGCGACTACGACGACTACACCGACAACGCGCACCTCTCGCGCCACCACGACTGAGCCCGCTCCGCGCCTCTCGCTTCTGTCCGCCCGCTCTCGCTCGCTGCTCACTATGTTTACTACGCTTCTTCTACTCACACTAATACGCGTTCTTCTCGCACGAGTGTTTTTTTTCTTCTTTTTCTGGTTAAACTATCTTAGCATAAAGCTCGTCCTTGCAAAACGTCTTCACTATTGTTTCAATCTGTCAAATCCATAGAAATAGCAGCTATAAGTACTAGCTAGTCGAATCTATCGAGTAGGTTAAAAATCTCGTTCTTGATTAAAAGTATAAGTAAGAAATAAGCTTTCGTCTCAAAATTCTCAGTTTGCTCAGAATTAAATAAATAATACATTATACATAGCAACGAGCTACTTTTTGTTATTAAGTGCAAAAATGCAAGTCTATCTTACTGTTATCTAAAATCTATCTTACTGTTATAAAAATTAAAGACATTTTATTAGACCATTACCATTTTAGTTCCCATGTTTGGTTTTTTTATCATTATTTAGTAATTTAAATTCTAAATGGTCTAATTAAAACTAATCGGTAATATTTATGTAACCTAAATCAATAATAAAACATGCCACAAATACATAAAACATCTTAAGTAAAGAAGACGAATGTTGTGATCCTAACGCGGCATACCTTCCTTTGCCACTCCTCTGTCCCCGCATGGCCCTGCGACGCTGCTGGTGGCGGCTCCACGCACACATTCTAACGTAAGTAACTACACGCTTACACGGCTGCTAATTAATAAAAAACGAAACTACAAACTAAAACTCCTAAATTAATCACACGTGTAAATAAAAACAAGCTGCAATTTTCTCTACTATTCTACAGATACTTCCCTTGTTTTTGGGGAAAGAAGTAAACTCTATTATTAAGTGTTATTCCAGAATAATTTTTGCTCTAATTATACTAAATTCCATCCAAATCCGTAAGCCGGATCAGTGGGAAGAAGTAATAAGCCTACACACATACCTCTGAGTCATTCTCTAATTTGAACATATCCAATTGGCGTACAAATCTGTGGTAACCTGCGTAATACGCCGAGCGCACGTCTATATAGAGTGGAGAGTATTCGTATGTTCTGTCGCAGGAAGCCGTGATGCAGTGGGTACACCGCAAGCTCGACGTCGACAACGACTTGCCTCTGTGACACCGGAGGCGCGGCCCCCTCGCGATGCCACGCGATCCTCGCGCGACGCCAACAGACCCCCGCGCAACGCCAACAGACCCTCGCGCAACGCCAAGTGACCCCCGTGCGACGCCACGTGACCCCCGCGCGACACCACATGACCTTCGCGCCTCGGGCTGATCCTGTGTCCGGCAGCGCCTTGTTCTTCACGCGCCCGTTGACCTACAACGGGCTATAACCCCAAAACGTGCACCCGGGGCGCATCTCTAATAAATGCGTTTTATTCAAACAAGTCAGTTCTTGTACGTAATATTAATATGACGATACATTGAAATGACTTGAGATTTTTGTGCCATTCATTATAATATGTATTTTGGTGGTAAATCATTTAAAATAATACTTAACTTTTCAACAACAAAACTGCTTATATAATTGACTAGAAATACTAGGGTCAAACAATATTAAGGCACATACATAAGAGAAGCAAATACTTAAACCAAAACTGTAATTTCGAGGTTTGTAAGCTTGAGTTGATTTATTTGTCTCCGGCTCACAAACCATGATTTCATGTTCCTGCGCTGACTGACAGTGAAGCACTAACCGTATCTCGATGTAGGCAGAGCTCACTAATAGACAGCAATCACTTTAACTTGATCACCAGGTAGTGTTAGTGGAGCGCCCGCAATAAATTGTTGTCAGGCATATAAACTCTCTTAGGAACATTCTTACATTTAAGTTTCACTTGAGCCTACTTCTGTCGACACGACTATCTAAAGGCTGCTAAATACGTCTATAAATTCAGTGGAGAGTTTAAAAATCTGACAGTTGAGTAAGAAGTGGTTAGTATCGCTTGAAGCGTTCAAAGTGTCCAAACACGCTTAGCAACTAACTCAACGGGACGGCAAGTTGACTCGCCGCTGTACTTATTGACGTCAAGCAGCCTCAGTGGTAGGTACTACTTATTTTGTAAATTGTCACTACTCGTACGTTATATTTGCTTCGCTGAAGGCTAATTACACGTCAGTAATTATTGTGGCGAGTATCGAATGAAATGATCGAAGGTAGCGAGTTAACTTGCCGTCCTGACGAGTTTAGTTGGCATGCGCGTTTGGGCGTGTAAGTTATGATTTAGTTTGTTTCTATTATTACTTTTTTGGTAATAATTACTAAAACCTTTGTGCCAGCAACCTATTACCGGCGAGTTTATTGCGAAGAAGTTTATTGCTTCTTGCGTTTCCTGCTTCCCGCTAACTATGACTGTAGCATTGACAATGATACTACGAGTAACTTCGTCGCGGAACTTCTACTTTTAATCTGACTCACTCGCTGATGTTGGGACTCGTTACTTAATACTTAAGTAGATTTCTAATCTCGTCACTGTACTCGTTGACGTGTAAATCAGCCTGACTGCTTTATCGCTACAATCTACTTGGTATATTTAACAAAAATAAAAATTGCAGCAATAAATAAGAATTAGTAAATGACAATCATCTTAGTAATTAGTTATTTATTTGTTTTCGAAAGTTTGCAAGTAAAATGAAACAACTTGTATGTATATAAGTACAGATGTATACATTATTTGTAAAATAGGTAATTTAAGGAATACGTCACGAATCAAAACCATCGATTTAAGAAAAGGCGGCAATTGATTCAATTTAATTCCGTTTTGTTAAAATGAGTATTTTAACGAGTCAATGGTTGATTGTAAGACCACTCGACTACGGATTTCAGATCTGCTCCGTTCGGATCGGGTATAATTGTATTTTTTGCGAAATAAAATCTATTAGTTAATATTGTTAAACAAGTACAAATGAATAGATATTATAATGTAATGAACCGTCGACCAGAGCACTCGCTGCGCGCGGTCGCCATGTTCCCAGCATCCTTCCTTCAGTGAGTAGCAGACTCGTCGTACGTCATGCGATGTTCTTGAGTCGAACTGCCATACTTATTAATGTTAAGGCGTTTGCAATTGTAAATATTAGGTTTGTAAAATAGTAGGCGAATAAAATTATGTTTGTAACAAATAAGAAGTTTTTTTTACATACCTATCTACTTATTAGTTCATTTTATTCTCAATTAGTCTACTCATATGCTTGGGAAATTTCTCAGTAACAAGTGACATTTTTAAAAGCAAAAACACAATACCCGCCTGAAAATGTGGTGTGACACTCTGGAAATAATTAAAATGCTGTACCCTATGTCACTTCCACTATTAAGACGATTCAATTGACACTTCACATGTCGAAATCCATCAAGCTGTTTAGGCTTTAGGGCGTGCCTAAGAATCCTCATACATATATACCCACATACATACACTCGAAAACCTAAGTATCCTACAGAACTATGCGACGTAGTACTTAATGCGACGTTAGAGCGGGAATACACTAGAGATTGCTCAAAGTAACGGGTTAGAAGATGAACTTCCGCAAGGTAGCGCCTGATTTAATCAACGATAACCGTTCTTCTTGCGCAGTCGGGTAAAAACACAATAGATTTGAATGCAACTAAATTATGCATAACCTTTTTAGTACACATGCACTTACTTAAATTTATTAAAAATCAGTTTGACTGTAACTGACGGTAGGTATGTCAGGTATGAGGGCTTGCCATGAGTTAGTTACGAACACTTTATTCGTTTCCGTTTGGCTCCATACATTTGAGTAAAGCGCCCCTGGCGGAAACGTTAAGGAACTAGGCTAAATGAATGGAGCCAAACGTAAGCTAAAACAGTTTTTGTTAACTATCAAAACTCCTGGTAAGCCCCACGATATTGTCTTATATTGAACAGATGTATTTATATTACTAGCTCCAGAAAACAAATGCAAATTAAATGAAAAAAATAATACCATAAAGAATAATTCAAAAAAATACTTTAAAAAAGAAACAAAACCTAATTAGTCCGTTCGAGAACCGTTTCGAACGTACTAAGTAAGTAAGCACGGCATTTTTTTATTAGGAATCGAAGCAATGTGCCCCTCACTAACGTTGATGTTTAGTTCTGAAAGCTAAGAATTTGCACATAACAATAAATCTCTAACTGTAGATCTGATTTCGATGAGCGTTTTTTTTTAGTATTTTACTAAAGGCATCGACATAAAAAAACAAAAATTAGGCTCATAATAAATTGTAGGCTTCCGCTCCCAAATAATGCGGCCTACGGTGGAGCATGCCTGCGTAAAAGAAACTGATTCATTTGAGTTTTAAAAACTCCCAGACAAACAGGGAGCATCTACAACCAACCAATACTCGAGCGGTTCGCACAATAAAGAGTGGAACCAAAGCATTTCGTGGGGTTTTTTTAATAACTACGACATATGTTTGTATAGTCATGCGAACTAGCTTCACACTCTCTGAAATGTATCCGATAAAAAACTGACAAACGATTATTGTAGCAACTTTACGCGGATGATCAAGGCTTTGCAGCTGACGTTGCTGATTACTTTTTACTAGATTCTTTATAGGAGCTGAAGTTGGAAGTTTAACACACATAGTCAGTATTACGAATAAACTTACTTGCCCTCATTCGAGCTCGCCAAAGACGTCTCAATGTTCCCACTTTCCCTGTCAGCCACAAACTATCGCCGAAACAGTTTACCCATGATCCAAACAAGGTCCTGGGTGGGTGAGCTCATTCACTTACCTATTAATAACTCTTACTGTTTAAATTAAATTAAATTGTTACTTACCTAATATACTACTACTAACTTAAATATATTACTACTAGCTGTCACCCCGCGTCTTTCTTCGAGTTTATATGTGTGAGCTATAAGTCAGATCGAACTGCACACGGTGTGCAAATTTGATTAAAATCGGTTAATGAGTTTAGGAGTCTATAGCGGACATACAATGTGACACGTAATTATATATTTTAAGAAAGAAAAGATTATGGTAAGTATTATAATTTCTAAATTAAATATAGCAATGACTATTTGATTTAAACTTAACTTAAATAATTGGACCATAATAATATTTTGAATATCATCATTTAATAATTTAAACTTTAACAAATTCACATGTCAGGTTTTCTGACAAACAGGCAGAACGAAAATCAAATCAAATGAAATCAAATCAAATCAAAAATCATTTATTCCAAAAGTTTACAAATTAAGTTTTACAAATTGGTGATCAATATAAAAAAACCTTATGTTAAAAAATAAACATACTCGTAGTAGAACTGTATGCACTTTCCCTATTTATGTGAATAAATATTTTGACTTTAACTTTACTGTGGAATAGATTTTGATGAGCGTGTACGTGATAGCACTTTGAATTAATCAATAGTCCAAAACCTGGGGACAGCTGCCAAATTCTCGAACCCGAGTCCGTACCAATTTTTCATTCTCCTCAATGGTTAAATGGAGGTAAAACCTCTAATGGAAAATATAAACTATTATATCCTGTCATCGACATAATACATCTACAACAGAAGAATGGTACTACATAGTCCTACTAGTCCTTCCTACTAATATTATAAACGCGAAAGTTTGTATGTATGGATGGATGGATGGATGGATGTTTGTTACTCTTTCACGCCAGAACGGCTGAACATATCTGGATGAAGTTTGGCACATAAATAGATTATAGTCTTGAATAGCACATAGGATACTTTCTAACCGCGGGTGAAACCGCGGGGCGCAGCCAGTACAATATGAAAATAACTCGACTTAAATCAGACTGATTTCCAAAATTAGGTCATTATGATCCAACCCTAACCCACTCGGGTGGGGTCGGCACAGTATGTACACTTCCTTCACTCGTCTCTATCGAGTTCCAAAATTAAGTAAGGGAGGAAAAGGTAATACGTTTAGGAAGTAAAAGTTTACACGTTCGAACGATTCCTGGAATTTAAAAAAATATTCAAAAAGACCGACTTTGCGAAATTCCAATTGGTTTTACCAATCAAAGCGACGTTTGCTCGAGTTTGTTATATAAAATATGTATAAATATGCAACATTCCACTATGTAATAGTAATTGATTATTCGCTTCGCGCGATCTCCGGCAGTTAACACTCGCACTCGCCACTAGCACTTGTAAGCAATAATTAGTAAACAGTAGTCGAGTATACCTTGACTTGACTTTAATCGGTCACAAGACACAAGACACATCTCAGCGTCAAATTGTAGAAGTCAAACAACTTTAGATAGGTATTACGAGGTAATAATATCAACTCATTGTCGTGTGTGTGTGTAACCGAACTCGATAGCCGTTTGTCTAGAGATGACGAGTGTTGGTGGCCGTCGACTGCCTGACGTCATGTTGTGTTGTGTGTGGTGTCCGAAGTAATGTGAATCAGTCGCGCGCAGTGAGTCGCGCGCTCCCGACCCGCGCGCCCGCCCCGCGCCTCGCGACACGCACGCACTCGCTGCGTACTGCATTACCGCATTCCTGCGCGCGCGCACCTCCGCTCTTTCCTTCTTCTACAAGTAACAGTGACCTACAACCCGACAGAAACGAACGTCATACTTGCTGTATTTTTGAAACTATAAGGACATAATATTTTAAGCTAAAATACCGTAATGAACTGCCAATGTTTTTACGAGATAAGAATGATGCGACGTGTTTTCCTCATTCGATGCGAATAAATAAACAGTTCACAAGTAGCCGGTTTTCCCAGTGCGCGAATGTTGAGTGCGAGCTCGTGCGGGGCGCCCCCGGCGGCGTGGCTGCTGGCGGCGGCGCTGCTCGCGCGCGCGGCGGCGCTGCCCGAGCCCGCCGGCGCCGCGCTGCGCTGCCGGGGCGCCGCCCGCTGCTCCTACGTCGGCGGCAGCGGCAACGAGCACCAGTACCAAGTCGAAGGTAAAACTATATACCTACGTATATACATATAAACAACAATGTACGAGCGAAAGGGAATTTACGCCACGATCATCATAATTCCACAAAAAAATACTAAGTCACTTAGAAAACTAGAGTAGAAATAAACAAGTAGATAGACTAGAGGTTACGGAGATTCAGCTTATGCCTGGACTACTTGTAAATGCGGGCAGTACCGCGGTGCGCAGCTAGTTATTCACTTCTGATTCTTAACTACTATTCGAAATGCGAAAGTGAGTTTGTTTGTTACGCTTTAAGTCCTACTACACTGTTCATCGTGAAATGTTGCATGTATGTGTGTCGTGAGGAGTACAGAAAGTTATTCAAAAAACGTTTCCGGTGGGACCACGGGTGAAACCACAGGGCGCAGATAGTTACTTAATTAATTATATTTCTTTTTTAAACTGTTGATGTTTCTATACAAGGGGCTGGTTTTGGGTTACTACGTAAGCGTGTCGTTCGACTCATCACAGTGAACAACTTCTAGAACACAAGATTTTAAACTTTAAGAAAAAAAAACTTCATACAAAGTTGATCACGTGACTCGTTATTTTGTATTGTTATGGTTTAAATAAATAAATAATAATAAAGTTACTGATCTTGGAATCCTCTTTTGCAGGTAAAAATATAATCGTCGAACATTCAGCTGGCTCTTATTTAAAAGTGCTATGTAATAAATTCAGCGTACTGGATTCTCCCGCCCTTCCGCGCGCTGGCTCCGAGTTGGACGTGACGACAGTCACGCTGACGGGCTGTCCGCCGCCCGCCAGCCGCTCTCTGGCGGACACGCTCGCCGCACTCAACGTCTCACTGATCTTTAGCCCGCGGGGAGCATTCCATAATCCACTCGGTAACCTCGTGCTGGAAGAGTTGCCGCACACGCCGCCGCTAGCCGAGCGACACTTCCTCGGTCTTGAGGGCCTGCCATCTCTTATTCTTATGACCAAGATGACGGTCGAGACAGTCAAGCCCGAACGCGGCTTCCTTAAGCCGTTGAGAAATCTCAATAAGCTGGTAATTGAGCGAGTAACACTGCCACCCGATGAACTGGAAGACCCACCGATTCATCTTCAAACACTGCGATTGCAACATACCGGCGTGGAGCAGGTGCTACCCCAAGCGTTACTCGTCTCAACTAACCTGCGCTCATTGACGCTCGGGAGCAACAGCGCGCTCAGCGTGTCGGCGGTGCCGCCGGGTCTACTCGGATTGAACGTGTGGTCGCCCGCCACGACGCTTCGGTTAGATGCGGCGCCCGCACTTAGCTCGCTAACGCTGAGTCATTGGGTAGATGTGCAGAATAAGTCACTGTCAGGCTGCCACAATTTGACTACATTGCGAGTGATTTCACCGGCGGTACGAAAGCTGCCTAAACATTTGCTGGCAAACTGTTCGCGCCTCGAAAAGCTCGAGATCCAGTACGCGAAGAATCTCACTTCTCTGCCACTGGAGCTGTTGATGAACACGAGTGCACTCACAGTGCTCTCGATCAAGCAAAGCGCACTCGAGACGCTACCGAATGAACTTCTGCACTACGTGCCTCGACTGCTTGAGCTCCACTTAACCGATAACCATCTTCGGACACTTCCAAGGTTACTATTTTTTATTTTACTTGAGTTCATTTAATATCGAAGACGAAGATACGAGTTGGAATCAACGACCACCAAAAATATTACCAAAAAATCAGGCTACCAGGAAGATTGGATTGATTAACGACTAACCACGACTAAAGGTTACTTTGGGGACGCCAAATTCTGCCTGCCTAGGCCGAAATCGACTAGGCGCGCCTTTAAACTTTGTCTCGAAAGTAGCTCTTAATGGTCCGTAATATTAAATACACTCTTGCCGTATGCAACCTATTGTCTTTCTTTATGTCTAAATCAGGCGACAGCTAGAAATAATTTGTGTAATTTTTCAGCGGATTGTTTGCGGTGGCGCAGGCCGTGCAAGTACTGAAATTGTCCTCAAACGAGCTGAACGGCACCACGCTCGACGCGCTCAGCCCGCTCGTGAACCTCACCACCCTTGACCTCTCCAGGAACCCGGGCATCGGCGACATCTGCGGGACGATGAGTGAGTCCTCTCAATAATTCACTACGGCGAAACAAACACACCAATCGAATTTATGAACGGAGAAAGAAGACCTACGAGGTCTTTTTGCAAGAGCTAAACATAATTTATAAGGATTTAAGGGTGAAGGATAAATTATATGAAACTTTGTCAATTTGAGCAACGTTTGTAAATCAAGCCGATGAACCAGTTCGAGGATGGATTTAAATGTGATCTAACCTATCGAATGCAGTGATAGAGCGATTCACTCGGGCATGTTAGCGTGCGGTGTGAGCTATTAATTATTATTTACGAAGCTATGTTCCACTTCTCGCTGTACGTAGATACTAAAACTAGTGGCTCTGTGAGCTGGAGACCTCGCGGCCGACGTCTGTCTTCCTCTACACGTCGCATTCCTCAACCAATTCTCTTGAAGTTTTTTGAGTAGGTAAAAAAATTCTGTATAATTATCGAACCTGTTCACAAAGTTTCACGAGAATCGGTAAAGAAATGTGGCCTGTAGAGGAAGACAAAGATCTGGACAGAATTCGAACATAGTAAAGCGTTTGTGTCAAAACTGAAGCAAAGACGCTTCGCTCGCTAACGCTCGCTCGGTGATAATTTTATTGCAGCAAAACTATATGTTATTTCGGAGTAAGTTTTAACCGACTTCAAACAAAAGGTTAACAATTCAAAACGTATTTGGCAATAGTAACTTTTAGGCCGCAGGTGGGGCCACCTGCTGTTTAAGACCTAGGAACAGCACCTGTAGCTTAGGTGCTGTTCCTAGGTCTACTTATATCTGTGCCAAATTTTATCTAGATCCGTTCAGCCGGGTAGTCACTAATTTTTTTTTTTTGCTTTTATTGTTTACTCCATTAGTGCAAGCTTTATTAAAATAGTAGACCAAAACTTGTAAAGGGTGAAGCAGTGCCATTCCTGATCATTCGGAAACGTTTCGGAACGTTTCCAATCGGTCCCACAAATTTCAAACTAAAATTGTTAGCGGATATGGACTGTGATTCGAATGTCTACAAAATAAGTAATACGTCAATGTTATAATTATCTATGATCTTCCCCTACAGACAAATCTCCCATGAGGGACTCGACGAAGCTCACGGAGTTAAACTTGAGTAGGACCAGCGTCCGCCACATCTGCTCCGACTGGCGGAGCGACATGATGGAGCTCAAGGTGCTCGACCTCACGAACACGAACGTGTCTGAGCTCTGGGTCAGTTGACACTATTTTGTTTACATGCTTTTATTTTTCTTGCAATGCAATGTACATAATAAAATGTATGTATGTGTGTTCGGATGGAATTCCTCACAACTCAATTTTAAAGCATATATATCTTTGACTGATTGTGCTGAAATTTTGTACACATATTTAGTTTGGATGACAATACATGGTAAGCTGTGACGTTATTCTAAATGCAACATGGCGGAACACCCAAAATGGCGGACGAGTTATTTTTAAAGCACTCTTACAATAGGGGTATCAAATGAAAGGGCTTGCTGAGAGTAGCTAGTTGACAAATAAAGTAAAGTCACACTAAACCTAATATAGAGGACTTCTAAAGATGGCGAACGAAGTGTTTTATGCTTTCCTTCAATATGGGTATCAAATTAAAGAACTTGTTGAGAATAGGAATGCGAGTTAAAATTCAAAATTAATCGGCGCTTTACAACAATCAATGGTGCGTTGAATGCTTGAGTGAGATGAAAAGACTCAGAAACCTGTCCAGCGATAACTAAAAAGTACTATTTTATTATTATAAGCGCAATAAAAGCTTTTTCAAAAAAGTTTTCACTTTAATTTTTTTTATTTATTTTGTTCTCTTATAAATATTTTGCGCTAAGACATGTTCCATTTCGTTTGCAGTTTGAGAACATCCAGCTTATGAGAAACGTGGACGCAGTTGTGTTGCTAGCAGGAGCGCCGGTGACCGTGATGGGAATGACGCGTCAGGAATACAAAAGTGCGCTGAAGGAAATGAGTATCTACAGCGGGCGGGCAAAGATCTATGGCCTGGAGAACCTCGCGTGTGACTGCCGCATGTTCTGGACGCGCCTTGCGCTCGCCGCCATCAACCAGCCGCTGAAGCACGTCACGGGCATGCGTTGTGCTGGAGGTCGCGCGCTAGGGGATATGCAGCCGGAAGATTTGCTGTGCACCGATAACGAAAATGCACAAGAGTGCGCGCAAGCCGCGCCACCGGCCCAGTGTGCCTGCGGCTGGCAGCCGGACGAGAACCCGCTCTCGAGCCGGTGGCGGGTGCGCGTGGACTGCTCGGGCCGCGGCCTGACCTCCGTGCCGCGCCTGCGCACCGCGCCCGACGCGCGCCGCCGTCTCTACCAGCTGCTGCTCAGGGACAACCGCATCTCCGACTTGGACGCCCGCAGCCTGCGGCCAGACATCATAGTCAGTACACTCTCTCATTATTCACAAGCTGGGACCCGCGGTGTTACTCGTGGTCAAAAATGTTCTATGTGCTATTCCAGACAATAGTCTATCTTCAACTAAATCCGTTTAGTCGTTCAGGCGTGATTGAGTAACGACCATCCATACACTCATCCAAAACCGTACTCACCGTTTGTTGTATTAGATAATGTTACACCTATTTACATACCTACATTAATTTAATGACATTACATTAATTTCAAAAATTCTAAATTAAGAATAGAATAGAAAAATCATATTCCTTGGATGTACTTAATGCGACGGTAAAGCGGAATTACACCAGATATTAGTTCAAGTAACAATTTTTAGTATGTCACTGTTAGAAATCTGAAACTAGACGTATCAAAATGCGGAGTATAACTATTATTGGGTGCATTATGATATACTAAAGAAAAATTGTCAACAAAAAGGTTAACAATCTCAACTTCCGTATTAGCTACTCGTCGTCATGCCTTATAATACTAGGAACATCCTTAGTAACCCTCTTGCTCTTAGTGAAACGCCAAAACGCTTTTACGTTGGTGGTCGAGTCCTCCTCAATACGTTCAATTTATATTATAACCTATAACAATTTGTTAATTCAGATTTCACGACGTTTCGGAAATAAGAATATGTGTCATAGTCTCTGGGATTCTAAGCCGTTTAAACTTCAAGTGATAACTTAACTATGGATTTCTATAATTTAATAAGACCTTTAATGAACCAGACAGTATACTCGTAACTGTTCCTTCGCAATTTAACTTTTGGGGTATGAGTTTTCATAATTTTATAGAACTTATAATACATAAATTGGACAAAACCACAACTTAGAAAAATAGTATACTTATCCCAAGCAATTGAGATTAACTTAGCAATACATTGTTCATAGTCTGTTTTACATGTATAAATTGAGAAAACAGCAATAATATATTCACATAGTTATTGACAACCCACAAAAAAATAATCTTAGGCATTTGTGATAACCCATAAGGGATATTAAGGCCCACGATGATTTTTTGTAGCGACGACAGACGCGATATGATCTAAACAACTAAACATAGCCACTACAGAAACAGTTGCAGGTTGTAATAATTTAACATTTTCTACATAATTAGGATTTAGCGTTGTGCTGCAAACGTGCGTCTCTAATACAGCCACGCATTTGCAGCGCGACTAAGGCGATGTAGCATTACTACGAGTACATACGCGCGTTTCATACGCGACCATCGCCCAAAAGTAGCGATGCAAACCCAATGCAGACGTCCGTCCTCGATACGCACTTCAGAAACTCGTCGTGGACTTTCAAACCAATTTACAAAGTTTTATAGGTATACGTTTATGTATGTTTGTCCACGTATTTCTCGGAATCTATTAAACGGATTGTGACCATTCTTTCCTTAGGCTTACGTTTACTTCTACTTCTATTACATCTACTTAGGGAACGGTGCAAGTTTCATCTAAATTTTTTGAATCATTACAACGTAAAAATGTAACATAATATCAACATGCACAGACGCACACCCGTCAGCTCCGCAGTCACAAACTAAAAACTTTTGTGAAGAAAATAGCTTAAATCTTGGATTAACACTCAAGCCCCTTTTCGGTTCTGGAAAACTTAACTGTACCTATAGAAAGTACTGTTAAGTTTTACGGGTACAGTATTAAGGGTGAAACCGCGGGACACCGTGCTAGTAGTACTATTTTGTGAACGATGTCAATAGAAAATGAAAGCGACGAAATATTATAAGTACACAATTTAGTTAGATGCTATTAGTGATTAAGTATACATTTTACGTTTTGCGGATCATAAAATAATCGTAATATTTTATTTCAGGAACTCGATCTCCGCAACAACTCCCTGGAAAAAGTGAAAGCGGAGACAGTGGAGAAACTTGGAAGTTTCGGTGGTGTGCTCCTGCTCGCCGGCAACTCGCTCGACTGCTCGTGCAGCGCTGTGTCGCTGCTGCGCGTGCTCTCCTCGCGTGCCAACCGTACCGACCTGAGCCAGGCCACGTGCCGCGGCGGGCGCGTCTCGCTCAGCGCCGCGCCGCGAGTCGACTGCGTGCCGCTCCTCACCTGGGCCGCGTGCGCGATCGCGGCGCTGCTCACGCTCGCAGTCGCCGCCATCGTGTTTCTCTGGTCCCGAGAGCGACGGTTCTTCATAAAGGCGGTGCTCCACCGGTGGGGCTGTTACTGGTACCCCGCTGAGACCGAGGAAGACGACGGTCGCCGGTACGACGCTTTTGTGACCTTTTCGCACAAGGACGAGCCGATGGTGCTCGAGCTGATCGCACGACTGGAGCCACCCTATCGGCTGTGTGTGCACTACCGCGACTGGATCCCGGGTCGCTACATCACCGAACAAGTTGTGGAGTCGGTGCAGGACTCGCGACGCACGATCGCACTCGTGTCGCAGCACTTCCTCGAGAGTGGCTGGGCGCTCGCCGAGTTCCGGCAGGCGCACGCGGCGGCGATGCTCGAGGCCAGGCCGCGGCTCGTGGTGGTCCTGCTCGAAGATCCCTCAACGTTGGAGCTGGATGAACAGCTCAGTCGCTATCTCAGTACCAACACCTACGTGCGCTGGGGGGATCCCTGGTTCTGGGACAAGCTGGCACTGGCGCTGCCACGCCCTCGTCCCCACGTTACCGCGCCGACACCAAATAGTCCGCCCGTCAAGCGCCGTCCACCTCCCACGCGCACTGCAGCCGCAAAGCGCGCCGCGCGCCGCCCTTCTGCTGCCGCCCGCGCTCCGGCTCCATCCCCCACTCGCACCGCGGATGCCCCACTCACCGCGCACTCTTTGCCCGCATCCGCCGCTGCGTATACCACATCTCCCGCGCCCCCAGTGCACGTTGTATCTTCGGCTCAGACAAGGCTTTCGGTAAAACAACCAGACCCAAATACGAAAGTAACGATCTCAACGGATGATTCAGACCCATCACCAGTGATAAACTCAAGTTTGACGTCGACTAAGGAACTGGTGCTCACCCCGCCGCGGCTTGCGTCGACGTACGCGTCATGGACGCAGGACGTAACATCGACAGCTCGAGAAGTGACACCGGAGGCGCGTGAAGTGACGCCGACAACACGAGAAGTGAAGACGACAGTGCGGTGGGCTCAGGAGACTCCGCGGCCCACAAACTGCACCCCGCACCGACCCGCTGTCGCTGTTTTGACGTAGTAGTAATCAAATGGTAGATTATTTTGAACTATTTTCAAAATTTGATCGATCAATGAATTATAATAATTAGACCGCACTGTGTACGAAACAATGTACACACTTATCGAAATTTAAAAAGAAAAGCAGCTGGCACTAGGGTCCAGAATTAAAAATAAAGTAATTAGAAAGCCTAATTTAGAAAACGGAACTGAAAAATCAACACAAATTTAAATCTCGGGAGACTAAAATACAGGTTGTAACAATATATTTATCTGATGCCTGCGCTACAACCCTGCCACTTAATACGCGTGGTATTTACTCGCTTACGAAGTGCCGGGGTCACAGCGTCGGGTCGCCGTCGGCATCGCAAACACGCAACTAACACAATCACAAGCCGCAAGTTTCGTTGCAATCGAATGCATGATGGGCGAACCCTATTAACCCAACAATGCAATGGGACAAAATAAGTCAATAAGTAAATGCCAACAATACATTTATGGTAATAGTCATAATTACATATTTATGGTATTAGTTTTAGTCATTGTATAAATTTTAAAGAAATATTGACTGTAAATATCTGTGATATTGACGTTGGAAAAGTGACAGAAGTAAATTAGGATAATGTATACGTAAAATTTTACCTACCTATTTTAAATGTTCGGGACAGTTGCACACACGGTCGTCTGACCCCAAACTGACAAAAAAAAATGAAGACAGTTTCTCTGTCGGTGGTGTACTCCTAGGCGGTCTGCTAGTGTCTGCACCTCCTGGTACTACATGACCTCTGCCTTCTCCTTCATTTGGTCTACGTATAAGTAAATGTTCTGCTCAGGGGGGCTCGTTTCGTTTGGCTCCATAAAATTAACCTAGTTCCTTAACATTTTTCGCCAAGTGCGCCTTTACTGAAATATATGGATCCAAACGTAAACAAAAAAGTTTTCGTAACGATCAAATCTCATGGTTAGGATGCAGTCTTACCTGTCCTCTCTTTCCATAGTTATGTTAAAAATATTAACAAAAGAAAATATGTGACGTGTAAATAAATTACAATCGTTACTAGAGCTCAGCCAAACATAACATGTTATGTTATGTTTATCACAGGCTCAGCCAGAACCGCCAGAAACTTAGACTGTGATAAACATATATGGAAACTTAACATATTTTCTACACCATAGTCTTAAAAAAATGATCGTGACGTACAGACTAACAGACGAACACGTTAAAAAATTCCTTATTTTGTTACGGAGCCTTAAAAATCACATGGGTCAGTAGGATTAACCTACTAAGAACAACTAAGACAACAAAGGAAGCAACACGTCCAACTCTGTATTTATTAAACCGTTGAGTAGGCGAACGAATAGCCAGCGGTCAGCTGGTATCGAATTTCCAAATCACAGAAATCTTTTGTGTGCTTACTTACACCTTCACGTCCATTCTGACCTATTGATTCGTAGGTACCTGTCGTAAAATGATTTCATATAAAATAATATCTTGATTTGATTCGATATGTATAATCTGTCTATCTTTTAGTTTCTTAAGTGAAGTGGTATTTTGCATTTATAAATAATAACGTATGTACATAAGAGTACTACATACATAATTATTGTTAATTAAACAAATATAAATCTCAAATTAATTATTGTAATTATTATGTTATCGGCCGGCGTGTCGTGGTTTCACCCAATCTTACAGGCGTATCCAGGGTATAGGTTAATTTATTATTTGTGTAAAGAATGTACCTATGTAAAAAATGTAAATAAGTGTACCTACTTATAATAATTAGTACCTATGATTAGTTAAGTAAGCGGAAGTAGACTGGAAAAGAATTAACACGGTGTTTTGATGATTTTGAATCTGTTATCTCCTAAGTTCAACTTGCAAAACAGTATTTTTTTAAAGTGAAGTTGTGAAGTTCTAGTGAAGTGCTTTAAAATAAATGTTTTGTGTAAAAACATGACCTTAGTTTTGCTTATGTAACCTTCCTAACTGTTCTACAACTTTAACCTAGGGGTGAAGTCAGTAGTAAAGAACAGTCAGTAGGTCAACAAATAGTTTATAATAAAAAAAAGAAAGAAACGTGTAAAAAAAAACAATCAATTTCCACTAGGGGGTAAAAAGGACCCGCATTAGGCTAAAAGGGTCGGGGTAAGTGCGCATTCATAGACCGTGACGCGTTGTTCGACCGTTAGATACACTGGCCTTAGTAGAAGGGCGCGGACACGCTCGTCGACGGTGCCACTTAACTAGGACAGCTGATATCCAGTCGCCGAAGTAGTGGCCAGAATTGCCAACTCGCCGAAGTCGCCATCAGAAGCAGGCGCGGGTCCCGGAGTAAGACCGGACGCAGAGCTTAGCGTACGGGTGAACCCTGGAAACGATATAATCGGCCTTATCAGAATTTGCCCAATTATAAAGTCTGACTGCAGCATCTCTTCATGTCACGCGTAGCAAAAGCAAGTACCTAGTGATATCTAATGCAGTGAATAGTGTCTGAGATGAGGCAGTCAAACTTGTACAGAGTTTTACACAAAAATTACACGCAGAGTAATAATGATATTTACTAACAAAAACAACAAAGCTAAAGTACAGGTACAATAATTAAAGATGAAAATACAATGGAGAATGAGGATTAGAACTATCTAGGCATAATCAAATATGCTTCCTAAAAATAAGTAACAGTCTTTAGTATAGGATGATGAGCATATTTGAATTTATTTGCGTCATAATTACAAGCAATTACAGATAATAATGATTGGTAGAAACACTCACCCAATTTGGGGTAAACACAATACACTAAAGTTAAAACTTAAGTTTTGTTTTATTTAAAAGTATAAGATGGCGATACGCGGCCAAATACGTTTGCTTTTCGCCGTGTGGCGTAGTACGTGCGGTCGCGAAAAGGCCGTAGGGGTCAGTGAGGTCGAGACGGTTGGTGTGGTTCTCGAGCGATGCAAGGCGTTCGCTCATTGACTGTATTGCATGACGTTACGGGTGCGTTTGCAAATAGTCGTTCGTGCGGTAAATAAGTGATGTGCGTAGTTATTCTCAATTGAGACTAACGAACCGTTACATACCCCCCTTTTTAGGTTTGGATTTTTTCTAGAAAAAAATCCTATAAGTAAGCTTGAAGTCTTTAACATGCCAAGTTCCTAAGTTACGACCCGTCATGTCCTCGAGTTCATAAACGAGTTTTGACTTCTTAGCCGTCATGCGACATTTTATGAATTTAGGAGCTAATTTTTAGATAATCTACTGTCCTTATCGCTTTGATAAAACGTACGTTTCCAAACTATGTCACCTACGTTAAAATCGACGTTTCTACGTTATAATTGGTAGCACCGCGGGAATGTGCCTTAATAAGAGAGAGTTGCACTTTGTCGAAGATTTTCCGCAGTGCGCCTAAATTTTCGGCATAGCTATCACGAGGGGTAAATATGATCTCAGTTTCTAGATCCGCATCAACATAATGGGAACCATCACACGGTAGCTCACACGTCCAAAAACAAGGAATGATGGGGTAAATCCAGTAACTTCATTAACTGCGCTATTTAAAGCGAATTGTATCTTGGGAATATTAACGTCCCAAGACCTATGATCATTCTCAATAAATGTAGAAACAGCTGTCATCATAGTTTTATTGTAACGTTCCACCGTGTTGACCTGTGGGGTATAAAACACATTAGGTACACTAAACTGAACGAATAGGTTACGCATCATATTGTTTGTAAATTGATTCCCGTTGTAATAGTAGTCCATTATAATAGTGCTCGGAATCCCATGAACGAGGAAAACTCTTTCTTCCATTGTTTTGGATATATGTCCGATGTGGCTCGTCTAATGTGGAAGAGTAAGCAGTATTTAGAGAAGCTACAAGTTAAAACAAGGAGAAATGTATTCTGCTTCCTAGTAACAGGTAGGATTCCCACTAAATCCACACTTAGCATTTGAAAAGGACGACAGCAGTCTTTGGGCCTACCCATTGTTCCCAGAGTAGTGTGGTTTGGGTACTTATACGAAATGCAAGTTTCGCAACTACTAACAAAATGTTTGACATTCCTGTGCATACTAGGCCGAAAATATTTTAATTTAAGACGTTTATGGGTTTTAAAGATGCCAAAGTACACCGATGTATGTTCTGAATGGTTTTGTGCGATAATATCTTGTCGTAGTTCTGAAGGAATTACTTCTTTCCATTCGAATTCTCGAGTTAAGGGGTTTAATGACTTCATGTACCGGAACAACTTTCCGTCGGTGACGCTGTGATTAACGAAAGATGTCGGGGAACTTTGACATCCATTGTAAATATTTAAGTACCATACATCGTTAGTTGTACGAGATGGCTTAGCTGACGTCGTATTGATGGCATGATGGCAACTGGTACTGCGCGACTCAAATTATCAGGTACAATATTTTCTGAGCTTTTTCTGTGTTTAATTTCAAAATTGTACGCAGATATTCTCACACCCCAACGCGCTAGTCTTCCTGTCGGGTTGTTTAGGTTAAGGAACCACTTAAGGGTCGACTGACGAATGGTCAGTATAAACAGTGAACTTGAGGCCGTTTTCAAGGTAACAACGCCAATGCTCGATAGCTATGAATACGGCTAATGCCTCGCGTTCAGTAGCGCTATAGTTGCGCTCAGTGCTGGACAAGGATTTTCTCATATACGCTATTACTTTTTCCTGTCCCTCTTGAGTTTGAGTTAGCACCGCGCCAATTCCGTAGTCGCTAGCGTCGGTATGGACTTCAAAAGCTTTCGAGTAATCAGGACAGGATAATATAGGTGCAGAGACAAGGCACTTTTTAAGGTCCTTGAAGGCCTTCTCAGCTTCGGGCGACCAAGCAAATGGTGAAGCATTTTTTCCTTGAGACGTCAGCTTGTTTAAGGGAGACGACATACTACTGAAGTTAGGAATATACCTCCGGTACCAAGATGCAGTACCTAAAAAACATCTAACCGTCTAAACGTCTTTACGGGTAGTAGGAGTGGGGTAGCTTACGATAGACTCTACTTTTCCAGAATCGGCATGCAAGCCGCTTGAGTCTACGATGTAACCAAGATACTTTAGTTGAGACCTAAAAACTGTCTTTTTTCGTAGTTAATTGTTAAGTTGGCCATTTTTAATTTTGCTAGGACACGCATAATTAGTAGCGATATGTGCTGTTCGAAGCTGTGTAACACAATTATGACGTCATCAATGAACACAAAGACTCTATGCTTAAACTCTGGCCCGTAAAATAGGGTATCTACAAATCTCTGTTGAGTAGCAAGGTGCGTTGGTAAGTCCGAAGGGCATAGACTTAAACTGATAAGTACCGCGGTTAGGTACGAGTATATAGAAAGCAGTTTTCTCCCGGTCCTCTTTCCGAATTAAAATCTGCCAGAAGCTTTTAGAGAGGTCTACGCTAGATAAATATTTTGCGTCGCGCAGATCGTCGAGAATTTCCGAAATATAGGGCAGACTATAAGCATCTCTTTTTGTGACCGCATTGAGTTTCCTGCTATTAAGGCAAAAACGCAGCTCACCGTTCTTTTTTGGTGTTAAGAGTACAGGAGGGGGCCACGAACTTTCGCAAGGTTCCACAATATCCTCTCTGACCATCTCGTCCAATTGCTCAACGAGGATACGTTGTTTTTCAGGCGACATTCTATAGTAGCGTTGGCGTTGGGCAGCATACCCCGTATCAATAGAATGAGTAGTTAGTGAAGTACGGCCTAGACCCCGTTTCTCGTGTGAAATGTCGTGGACTTGTGATATTATGCTATCGGCCGTTGTCTTTTGTTCGTCAGATAGGTGATCGTAAGAAAACAGAAGTTTAGGTTTCCTGTCACCCAAATGAGTCGTAGAAACCTCTAACTCTTTATAGAAAGCGATGCCATCAAGATTTTTGGGAAGCAGCCCAAATAGTCGCCAAAAGTCCATACGTTATGTTTTACGCTAGAGACTACATACGCTTGAAGAGTGTATGTCTTGTTCTGAAACGTTACGGGAAGGTTAACGAGTCCTACCGAATCTAACTTTTCGCCGCCTGCCGCAACAAATCGGGTGGAATCACTGGTATCTAAGTGAAATTCTGCCTCGAGTAGGCTTTCATGACTCCCATTACCTAGAATACTCGTAGTAGCAGAAGAACCCGTATCTAGGAGTCCAGTAAGAGTTTTCTCGTTGACTTTGACCGAGACATAGAGACAAGACATAATAATGTTACTATTATTGTCGCGGATTACTGAAACACTATTGAAAGTTGAAAAAATTTAATCAAAATTTAACCACTGCTTCCATTCGGACACGCTAGTTTTGGGTTGTACTGAAGGTAGCGAAGATTCAACAATACTGTTAAGGCAATCCGTTCCTACTAGTTTTTTGACGCACTGACGCGGTCTGATTTGCAAACTGGGCACTCAACACAACGAACACCCTTCTTACCGCATTTAAAACAAATAAGAAAACGCTCCGCCTTACAAGTCGCTAGAGTATGATTATTTGTCCTGCATCTAGGACAGTACATTGATCTAGACTGTCCAAAAGAGCCTGAGGCTAAAGCAGCTACGTCAATATCCTGTTCGGTGTTCGTTTGGCAATACTCAGAAACGTAGTTAAAATTTGGATTAGTTTTAGTATATACGAGTACATTTTGGTTAGGGTTAGTATAGTTTTTGTTAGTGTAGGTATACGATTGAAACTTATTCGACATAGTGTTTGATGTGGTCGCTACCTGTTTATAGGCGAACTCAGGAGTCAGTGTAGAACCAGTCACCTTCGGAGGTTCATGGAAGTGAGCGAACCGCGACTGAATGCTTTCATAATTCCGACAGAGCGATCTCAGCGCATCGATGTTCTGAATCTCCGATGATGCAGCCAATGAACTAGCGTAACAAGGACGAATGTTGTGAAGCAGTACGTCTAGCTTCTCTTGTTCCTAGAAAGGTTTACTAAGTCGGGAGAACATGCCGTGCATGATGGAGAAAAATATAGTAATATTCTCATTCTCTCCTTGAGTCCGCGATCGTATTTCAGCAGCAAACCTGTAGTCATAGGTAGGTTTTTTTTTTTTTTCCTGTCCGGGCGCATTTCGTCCCGGCCCGCGAGCTAGCCTACCTCCAACGAGTAAGCGTCGGAGACCTGATCTTCTTAATATTTCATTCCATTTCCTTCTTCCATTCATCATTCTATTCTTTCTATCATTCGTCATCTTGCGCACTTACGTTGATGGGATTTCAACGCTAGCTTATAGTTTTAATCTACATTTTCTTATCTTTATTCTAAGGGATTTTGGGGTGCGAATACATTTTTTTTTTTTTTTTTTTTACATTTTTTATAAATGGGCACTTACGTGTATATTACAATATACCGTAGTGCATCCTCTTAATAGCTATTTGTTTTTTATTAACTACTCTTATTATTATTTGTGTACAACTTATTCCTAATGTATTTGCTTTCCAGAATTTTGTGCAAATTTTCTTTATTTATTACAACGTCAATTTCGTTTTCTATGTCAAATTTGCGCCTCCCATAGATTGGGCAATCTGTGATAACGTGTATGACGCTTTCCTCGACTTCGGGATCACAGTCGCACGCCGGACTCTCCTTGAGCTTGAAACGGTGTAAGTACGAGGAGAATCCGCCGTGCCCTGTTAGTAACTGCGTAATTGTAGGGGACAACTCAATTTTCCTTATTAGCTGGTATGCTAGTATTGCGTCCGGAAAAAACACTTTGGTCGTAGAGGCCGTCTCACCGTCGCGATAGCGCCGGTTCCATTCGTCAAGAGACTCCATTCGGATTTGTCGTTTGACGAATGAAACCGGACATCTCTCGTAGTGAGGTTTTGTTTTGAGGTGCAACGCTGCGCTCTTTGCCAATTCATCCGCCCTTTCATTTCCCTCCAGCCCTGCGTGCGCCTTGATCCAAAATAGCCTCAGCATTTTGTTTTCATCATTAAGCTTCCGAATATTTTCTTTGGCTTTCACGGCTAGGGGATGGAGGGAAGACGTGTCTGTCACGGTTTCCAGGGCGGATCTAGAGTCACAGAATATGTTGCAGCTAGACATCGAAGCCTTAAGTGCCTTTTCCGTCGCTTCCACCAGGGCAAGCAACTCCGCCTGGTAGACAGAGTAGCATTCTGGCAGCTTGAGTTTTCGGGTGCTGGTATCATGAAACTCTCTAGATTTGAGGCAAGGTTAGGTTAGGTTAGGTTAGGTTAGGTTAGGTTTTTTTTTTTTCTCCCCCGAGGGTTCCCGCCTTGTCGTGGCGGGGGGGCTCAGTAGCCGTGGCCTGATCAGCCACGGTGAAGCCAAGAGGAATCCGAGGTGGGGCCGCTTTTCTCGGGGCTTTCTCCTGAAAGCCTTTGTAGAAAAAGCGGCCAAGGTAGGTTGCGGCACTGCCGTAACTGAGGCGGGCAAAGGGCAGGCTTCTTGTTGGGTGGAGCTCTGTGCGAGTGGTGGCACTGGCGGCGCGTCCCATGCGCTGCTACAGGTGCATGGGCCTTGGGCATACGCGCCCGCAGTGTCCCGTCTCCACTGACAGAGGGGACCTGTGCTTCCGGTGCGGGGGCACAGGCCATCAGGCGGCAGTCTGCGAAAGGACCGCCCCACGCTGCGCGATATGCGCAGAGTCGGGGCGGCCTTCCGGGCACAAAATGGGGGGACGCAGCTGTATCCCCCCCAAGACGAAGGGGCAGGCCGCCAGGACCCCGGCCATGCCCCATGCGGCAACAAGTCAAGCCGCCCCTGAGGGAACTCGCAGTGCGGCGAGCGTTGAGGTTGTAATGTCTGATTAATATGGATCAAGTCGGACATCACAACCTCCTTCAGACGAATCTTAACCACTGCGTCAGGGCTCAGGATCTGTTAATGCAGTCCCTGGCGCAGTGGCAAATTGATGTAGCGGTCGCCGCGGAGCCATATTACATTCCCCAGTCCCATCCTTACTGGGCTGGGGATCTGAACGACTCCGTGGCCATTATCGGACGTGCCAGTGGTGGCTCCCCCCTCTCAGTGTTAGAGAAGGGTTCGGGGTACGTGGTGGCCAGGTGGGAGGAGTATGCGATAGTTGGCGCCTACTTCTCCCCCAATAGGACCGTCGCGGAGCTGGAGGTGTTTGTTGACACACTGGCCGCGGCGGTACGAAGACAGGCGCCACGACAGGTCCTCCTCATGGGGGACCTAAACGCCAAGGCCCAGGCCTGGGGCAACCCCTTCACGGACACCCGCGGGGAGATTGTCAGGGAGTGGGCGGTTGCCACAGGGCTGACCCTTCTCAATAGAGGGTCGGTCCACACGTGCGTGCGACATAACGGGGGGTCCGTGGTGGACCTTTCGTTCGCCACTCCGTCAGTCGCAGCACGCGTCCAGGCCTGGAGGGTGGTATCGGAGGTGGCGACTCTCTCGGACCATAATTACATTAGGTTCGAGATCGCCACCTCCCACAAAGGAGGGACCCGGCGCGTAGTGCGGGCGGATTTCCCGCGCTGGACGATTAGCCGCCTCGACGTTGAATTGGCGGAAGAGGCGGCGGTCGTCCAGTCGTGGCTTGCCGCCCCCACGCACCCGGAGGTGGACATCGCGGCGGGCCACTTCCGGGAGGCGTTGACCGCTGTCTGCGACGCTGCAATGCCGAGGTCTCGACGCCGTCCCGAACGCCGACAGGTGTTCTGGTGGTGCTCGGAGATAGAGGATCTCCGAGCTCAATGCTCAAAGACGCGGCGTCTATACGGACACTGCAGGAGGCGGCGTCACGGCCGGACGGACGAGCAGCTGCCGGCGGAGCAGCTGGCAGCCGAGCGGCTCCTGTATGGCAATTTTCAGCTTGCCAAACAGGAGCTGCAGTTGGCCATCGGCCGGGCTAAGGTCCGGGGCTGGAGCGAGGCCCTGGAGGGCCTTGACAGAGACCCCTGGGGGCGTCCATATAAGGCTGCCCGGAATCAGTTCCGGGGCCGAACGCCCCCAATCGCGGAGTCCCTGGAGCCGGAGCTCCTGGAGAGGGTGCTGAGGGGGCTATTCCCTGACAGCGACCCCGGCTACACCCCTCCACCGATGGCCATGCCGTCCCTCCAAGAGGAGGAGGACGCGGCCTCCATTCCGCCTATTTCAGAGGCTGAGATGGAGGTAGCAGTCGCTCGCCTGCGTGGCAAAAAGACTGCCCCGGGACCAGACGGGATTCCCGGGCAGGTCCTTAGGATCGCCCTTAGGAAGATAGGCGGTCAGCTTCGGGAACTGTTCGACGCGTGCTTTACGTCGGGTCAGTTCCCGAAGCTATGGAAGGATGGGCGATTGTGCCTGTTGCGGAAGGAGGGGCGAGATGTTAGCTCGCCTTCCGCATACAGGCCAATCGTGTTGCTGGATGACACGGCTAAGCTGCTGGAAAGAATAGTGGCTTCCCGTGTCATCCAGCACCTGGAGGGAACTGGGCCTGGACTCTCTGAGGCCCAGTTCGGATTCAGAGCAGGGCGGTCGACGATAGACGCCTTGCTCTGGATCAAGGGGTGGACGCAGGACGCGGTCAGTGGGGGAGAAAAGGCGTTGGCAGTCTCGCTGGACATAGCCAACGCCTTTAACAGCCTACCGCATAGAACAATACGGGAGGCGCTTCGCTATCACGGAGTGCCCCTGTATTTGCGTAGGCTGTTGGATGACTACCTCCAGGACCGCGAGGTCCTGGTGGAGGGACGCGACGGCCTGAGGCGACGTCGCGTGTCCTTCGGGGTTCCACAGGGGTCGGTACTGGGACCACTCTTGTGGAACATTGGCTATGACTGGGTGCTCCGCGGCACGTTTCCCGCAAGTATGCGGGTTGCGTGCTACGCGGATGACACGCTAGTCGTAGCCAAGGGGAGGGACCTCGGGGAGACGGTGCGATTGGCGACGGTGGCCACAACACTCGTGGTCAGTCGCATTCGTGCCCTGGGGCTGGAGGTCGCCCTCTCCAAGACTGAGGCCCTAATGTTCCATGGGCCTCGGGGGGGACCCCCTCCAGGAACGACGATAAACCTGGATGGGGTCCTGATCCGTGTTGGGACCCAGATGAGGTACCTGGGCCTCATCCTGGACGGGCGGTGGACCTTTGGGGCCCACTTCACTTTACTGGCTCCAAAAGTCATAGGTGCCGCAGCCGCCCTGGGGAGGCTGCTGCCTAACGTGGGTGGCCCGAGCGCCACATGTCGTCGCCTGTACTCCGGAGTCGTCCGGAGTATGGCCCTGTACGGGGCACCTGTCTGGGTGGACGCCCTCGGTCGCGCGAACAAGGCCCTGCTGCGACGTCCGCAGCGGGTCATCGTGACGAGGGCGATACGCGGATACCGGACGGTGTCCTGGACGGCGGGCTGCGTGCTGGCCGGTGATCCCCCTTGGGAGCTCCAAGCGGAGATCCTCGCCGAAGTGTATCACTTTGTGGCGGTGAGGAGATCCCGCGGGGAGCCCCCAGCGTGGGAGGAGGTCACGCGCATGCGACGGCAGGCGCGGGCCACCCTGTTGAGGCGGTGGGCCGGAGACCTGGCTCCACCGGTCCCTGGACAAAGGACGGTGGATGCCATTCGTCCGGTCCTAGGGAGGTGGGTAGGGCGGCGATTTGGGTCGCTGACCTTCCGATTGGTGCAGGTGCTTTCCGGACACGGCTGTTTTGGAAAGTACCTGCATCATATCGCGAGACGGGAGGCGACCCCCGCCTGTCACGAGTGTGGGGCACCGGAGGATACGGCGCTCCACACGCTTGAGGAGTGCGCCGCGTGGGGTCCCATGCGGCACACCCTCACAGCGGTCATAGGCGCAGATCTGTCGCTGCCAAGCGTGGTTAATGCCATGCTCGACAGCGACGGATCGTGGCAGGCGGTGGTCTCTTTTTGCGAAGCGGTGATCGTGCAGAAAGAGGCCGCGGAGCGGGCAAGGGAAGACGACGTCCTCTCTGACCCGCTCCGGCGTAGACGAACTGGAGGGAGAAGGAGGCGGTTCGGTCGCCTTCTTTTTCTCTCCTAGTGCTGTGCGGATCACCGGTGGAGAGTCGGGGGATTCTCCACTAGCTTGCACGATCCCACACGTCTGAGGGGTTGACCCTCGTGAGCCGGGTCATCCCTCCACTGGCCGGGGCCTGTCACCGGTGACGGGCCAACCGCCGGGGCGAGATGGTGACTGCTAACGCAACCCCATCCCGCTCCGATTAGGCGGCGGACTGCTCATCCCGGGTTTTTAGTGGGTAACCTCACTTACTGCTCCCCCGTGGGGGCAGTAAGGCCCTTCAGGCGAGGACTCCCACATAACCACCCCGCCACCCCCGAGGCCGGGTGGTATCCATAAAGGATTTTCCCGGGTCAAAAAAAAAAAAAAAAAAAAAAAAAAAGGTTAGGTTAGGTTAGGTTCCCCCCCCTCGGCCGTGATTGCGAATCGGCCGTGATTGCGCCAAGCGAGCCAGCGACCCGGTCTCTGCCGGCGATGAGGGACACCGTGGGGTTTTAGTCGGTATGGGTGCCCTTCTGGCATCGAGTCCGACATACCCCGCACCGCCTCCCCCCGGGGGTGGAGCGGGAATGCGTAAGTGCATTTCCCCACGAAAAAAAAAAAAAAAAAAAAAAAAAAAAAGGTTAGGTTCCCCCCCGAATGAGTTCCCGCCTTGCCGTGGCGGGGGGGCTCAGCGGTCGCAACAGTTGCGGCGGCCGCTGCCAAGAGGAACTCGAGGTGGAGGCTCGACCGGCGCCCTGGACATTCCGGGAAGCGGCGGTGCGAGTCTAGGCGGCCTTGATTGGCCGCGGGACCCGGTCGGCGTCTCGGCCGTATGCCGAGTAGCGGCGATGCGGGTTGGGGCTTACCTTTTGGGAGGCAGCCCAGGGGAGCTCTCGCTCGCGCTTCTCCTCGGAGAAGCGCTAGCGATGGGCTCAAAGGGGCCTTCTCCGCGTGCCCCAGAGCTTTTATCTGGAGCGCGCGTAGAGGGCGGTCCGGGATCTCATGTTGAGAGGCCCGGACGAGGGGACCGTCTTCGGACGGACGGGAGGGACACCCGGTGCGTGGCTAACCCCACCGCCGGACGAGGTGTCACAGATCGGAACCCCGTTAGCCGCGAGGCGCGGGACCGAGGGCCTTGGCTTAACCGCCCGGGCCGCGAGGAAGAAAACCTCTATAAAAAATCACCCCGAAGGTCAAGCGGCGGAGCAGCGCGAGGACCTGCATGGCCACCGGGATGGTTGGTCGCAACTGCTACCCCCGCGGGGGCCCAGCCGAAGCCCTGCGCGGGAGACGCCTAGGCTTACCCGGGTACAGGGGGCACTGCCCGGGTGGACCACTTATATCCCTCATACTCGTGGGAACTGTATGGATTTAAAATTAAAATTTACATCGGTTCGAAGGGAGGAGAGGGGGCTTCAGAGCCCCGAGGTGGACCTGGGCGGGGAGTCAGACTCCTCGGTCGGGAGTATGCTGTCGGTGACGGAGTCGCCGGACAGGTCGGGTGGAAAAGGCCACCTAAAGCGGGTGAGGTCCCGCGAGGTACTGAGTCGCGCTGTTAGCAGCGTTGACTCTGATGACGATGAGGACGCTCCAGCCACAAAATTGGTTGCAGTGCCGAGAAGGGGCAGAGGCCGGCCGCCTACCACAGGCGAGTATGTCGGTCTCGCTAAGGCGAAGGCGGCACTTGTGGCCGCTAAACGCCAAGAATTGGAGCTGAGGGCTGAGCGTGAGGTCGAAGCGCTGACCGCAACCTTGTGGTCGCAAAGATCGACGGACGCTCGGCTCTCAGAACTTTCGAAGGAAGACTCTGCAGTGCTGGCTTCCGACCTCAACAAGAAGGTCCTAGACTGTGTGGCCACGATTAACAACGTGGCCACTAAGTCTAGTAATTTGAAGGGCACTTTTCAGCGCGCATTGAAGGAGGCGGCGTTCACTATCAGGGAGGTAGTGGACGACCTGCAGACAAGGTCCTCGACAGAGGAGACCAGAATCCTGCAGGCCGCCAATGCGCGACTGCGTGAAGAGGTGGCGGAGCTCCGAAAGGAAATCGTTGAGCTCCGTAAGGATATGGCCCTGGCTTCAACTTCTGCTCCTCCGCAGGTCTCGGGATCTGAGATCCGAAGAGAGGCCCGATCAGCGGAGGAGTTAGAGCAGGCCATACTGCGGCAACTCGGGGGAATGCTGAACGCTCGGTTCGAGGCGCTAGAGGGGCGCCTCCTACCTGAACAGCGTACTCGGCCTCCCCTTGCCGCAGACCGGAGAGACCAGGTTTCCCGGAAAGCATCATCGGTTCCGATTCTGGACCAGGAGCTTCCGGGGACATCGGAAGTTACGCAGCCTTCCCCCAATGCCCAAAAGGGAAAGAAGGGGAAGGCCAAGAAAGCAAAAGATGGACAGGCTGCTGCTGACTCTAGCCAACAGACCTCGCGACTGGCACCCGCAGCCCAAGTCAAGGAGACTTGGGCGACGGTAACAAGAAAGGGGCGCAAAAAGGGCGACAAGACGGCTGTACCAACACCCCAGCGAAAGTCGCAGGCAGGTGGTGGGACAAGCCGTCGCCCAGCGAAGGCGAAGAAGAAGGTTACGCCTAAGCTTCAGGTGCCCCGCTCGGCCGCAGTCGTCTTGACGCTGCAGCCTGGAGCGGTGGAGAACGGTGCCACGTACGCCGCTGCCCTGTTGAAGGCGAAGCGTAGTGTCAACTTGCAGGAACTAGGCATACCGGCCGTCAACTTCCGCGTTGCCGCCACCGGTGGCCGTGTATTGGAGGTATCAGGCGTGTCAAGTGGAGAGAAGGCGGACTCCCTCGCTGCGAAACTGAGGGAGGTCTTCGACGCGAACGATGTCCGGGTCTCCAGGCCGATGAAGTGCGCAGATCTGCGCGTCACCGGCCTGGATGACTCGGTCTCCAAGGAGGACGTCGCCACGGCCATTGCCGAGATTGGAGAGTGCGGTGTAGGCCTTGTGAAGGCCAACGACATCCGCCGCAGCGCCGCCGGCATCGGTACGACATTCGTCCGATGTCCGGTGGCCGTAGCGAAAAAGGTTGCCGGCAACGGTCGCCTTCAGATCGGATGGGTCGCGGCCCAAGTGAAGGTGTTGGCAGCTAGGCCACTGCGCTGCTTCCGGTGCCTCGAGGTGGGGCACCTCCGGGAAAAGTGTCCGGCGGAGAAGACAGACCGCAGCGGTGAATGCTACCGCTGCGGTCAGACGGGCCACAAGGCGAGTGGGTGCACGAAAGAGCCACATTGCTCTGTGTGTGCAGCGGCTGGCAAACAGGCCAGCCACCGTCTAGGAGGTAAAGCCTGCGCTCTGCCTCCAAAGAGAAGGAGGGTTGCAGCCGGGGCCAAGGCCAAGCCATCGACCCTACCGTCAGCGCGGCATGAGGAGTCGCAGATGGACGCCGGTTAAGGCGCCCATCTGTGACTGGGAACTTGGGCGTCGGTTCGGGGGAACCGGCGTCCACCACAAAGTTCCCGAGATGGCACGATGTGGGAGGTGTTCCCCACATCGTGACAAGGCGGGTGGAGTAGAAGCTCCCCGAGGAGGGGTCCCAGGGGACCAGCGCCCAGGCCGGGGCTGCGGAAGAGTGCGAGAAATGCTCCCGGGCCCCGGCACATAGCGCAAAGGAGGAACACCCCAGGGTTTTTAGTGGGTATGCCGCCACTAGGGCGGAGACTCCCACATCACCACACTGCTCCCCCCGGGGTAGGGTGGTGGTTAGGTTAGGTTAGGTTAGGTTAGGTTAGGTTAGGTTAGGTTAGGTTAGGTTAGGTTTTGGCTGGGTCGGCCGTGATTGCGCCAAGCGAGCCAGCGACCCGGCCTCTGCCGACGATGAGGGACACCGTGGGGTTTTAGTCGGTATGGGTGCCCTTCTGGCATCGAGTCCGACATACCCCGCACCGCCTCCCCCCGGAGGTGGAGCGGGAATGCGTAAGTGCATTTCCCCACGAAAAAAAAAAAAAAAAAAAAAAAAAAAAAAAAAAAAAAAAAAAAGGTTAGGTTAGGTTCCCCCCCCAATGAGTTCCCGCCTTGCCGTGGCGGGGGGGCTCAGCGGTCGCAACAGTTGCGGCGGCCGCTGCCAAGAGGAACTCGAGGAGGAGGCTCGTCCGGCGCCCTGGACATTCCGGGAAGCGGCGGTGCGAGCCTAGGTGGCCTTGGTTGGCCGCGGGACCCGGTCGGCGTCTCGGCCGTATGCCGAGTAGCGGCGATGCGGGTTGGGGCTTGCCTTTTGGGAGGCAGCCCAGGGGAGCCCTCGCTCGCGTTTCTCCTCGGTGAAGCGCTAGCGATGGGCTCGAGGGGGCTTTCTCCGCGCGCCCCAGAGCTTTTATCTGGAGCGCTCGTAGAAGGCGGTCCGGGATCTCGCGTGTACCTCTCCTCGGAGAGGCTCTTGCTTGAGAGGCCCGGACGAAGGGGCCGTCCTCGGACGGACGGGAGGGACACCCGGTGCGTGGCTAACCCCACCACCGGACGAGGTGTCACAAATCGGAACCCCGTTAGCCGCAAGGCGCGGGACCGAGGGCCTTGGCTTAGCCGCCCGGGCCGCGAGGAAGAAAACCTCTATAAAAAATCACCCCGAAGGTCAAGCGGCGGAGCAGCGCGAGGACCTGCATGGCCACCGGGAAGGTTGGTCGCAACTGCTACCCCCGCGGGGGCCCAGCCGAAGCCCTGCGCGGGAGACGCCTAGGCTTACCCGGGTACAGGGGGCACTGCCCGGGTGGACCACTTATATCCCCCATACTCGTGGGAACCATATGGAAAGTTTAACACATACTTCTTCGGTTCGGAAAGGGAGGGGGCAAGGCCCCGAGGTGGATCTGAGCGAGGAGTCTGACTCCTCGCTCAGAAGCATGAAGTCGGTGATCGGGTCGCCAGCTAGATCGCTGGACGGCAGTCTCCGACGGAAGAGGGAGAGATCCCGTAAGAGCGTCTGCGATGCCAATCGTAGCTTCGGCTCTGGGAGTGAGGAGGACGCCCCGGCTGTGAAGCTAGTCGCAGCCCGGCGAGGCAGAGGCCGGCCGCCTACAACAGGCGAATACGTCGGACTCGCCCAGGCCAAGGCGGCTCTAGTAGCAGCCGAGCGTCAAGAGATGGAGCTGAGGGCCGAACGTGAAGTGGCAGATATGACCGTGATGTTGCGGTCACAGTCAGCCACCGACGTTCGGTTCTCAGAGTGTTCTACCGGTGACCAAGAAGAGCTGGCCTCTGACTTGAACAGGAAGGTGTTGGACAGCGTGGCCACTATTAACAATGTGGCTGCGAAGTCCAGCAACCTTAAGGGCACATTCCAGCGGGCTTTAAAGGTAGCGGCAACCACTATCAAGGAGGCGATGGAAGACCTGTCGAAGCGGTCCTCTACAGAGGAGACCCTGAAGCTGCAGGCAGCAAACAACCGTCTACGAGACGAAGTTGCGGAGCTTCGCAAAGAGATTTCGGAGCTCCGTAAGGAGATGACAACGGCTAGGACCCTCGCTCCACCACAGGTTTCGGGGCCCTCCGTCCGCAGAGAGACCCATTTGATGGAAGAGTTCGAGCAGGCCATATTGCGCCAAGTGGGTGGTATGTTAAGCGCACGGTTTGAGGCACTGGAGGAACGCCTCTTACCTGAAAAGCGCATACGTCCCCCACTGGCTGCAGACCGCAAAAGCGCCGCGGCACCGAGGACCGCGAAAGAGAAGCCGACACCAGATCGACATAAGGTCTCAGCGGGCTTAAATGAGATGGAGGTCTCTGGCCCACCCCTTAAACCCAATAAGGGTAAAGGGATAGGGAAAAAGACCACTATGGTGACACCGGCGAACGCCGAGCCCACCCGGGAAGCTCCGATGGAGCTAGAACCAACCGCTGGTCCATCGGCCCCCCGTCCAGCCACTGTACATGAACAGTGGTCTAAAGTGGTGCGACGGAGAGTCAGGAAAAGCGAGAAGGCGCCGGCGGCGTCAAGGGAAAAACCTCCACCCTCAGCTATGACCCGAGGCTCGAAGCCAGCCGGACTTGCAAAGGCACCGAAGGCAGCCAAGCTTCGTCCTCCCCGCACTGCAGCGGTTATTATAACGCTGCAACCCGGGGCAGCGGAGCAAGGCTTGTCCTACGCCAAGGTGCTCGCGGAGGCCAGAAGTAGGATTAATCTGGAGGAACTTGGCCTACCGCCAATAAGCATGCGTACAGCTGCCACAGGAGCCCGTGTTATAGAGGTGCCTGGTGCGGAAAAGACCGAGAAGGCCGACGTCCTAGCCGCCAAATTGAAGGAAGTATTCCAGAGCGCGGAGGAACTCATCCGGGTATCCAGACCAGTGGTCACGGCGGATATGCGAGTGAGTGGCCTCGATGACACGGTGACCGTCCCGGAGCTCAAAGAGGCACTATCCAAGGCGGGAGAGTGCCCACCCGATGAATTTAAAACGGGTGACATCAGGAAGGGACCCGGCGGGATGGGCACCGTGTTCGTCCGGTGTCCGGTAACGGCCGCAAAAAAGGTGGCTGCGAGTGGCCGTCTCCTCGTGGGATGGGTGGCGGCGCAGGTCAAGATTCTTGAATCAAGACCGCGCCGCTGCTACAAGTGTCTTGCGCCGGGTCATGTAAGGGCCCAATGCAAATCAGAAGTTGACCGCAGCGAAGAGTGCTATCGCTGCGGTCAAATTGGCCACAAGGCTAGCAGCTGCACTGCCGCTCCAAACTGTACCCGCTGTTCAGCTGCGGGGAAGCCGGCAGGTCACCTTTCTGGGGGCAAGGCATGTGCCAAGCCCCCAGGTAAATCCAAGGTGAAAGAGATGTCGACTGCGACTGAGGCCACGGCCAAGTCCCAGCAGACTCGCCCCTCGGGGGAAAAGGCGATGCGCATGGAGGAGAGTTAATGCAGCACACCCTGACATTCCTCCAGGCGAACATCAACCACTCTGTCAGGGCTCAAGATCTTCTCCTTCAGAGCATGGTAGAGCGGTTGATTAAAGTATGTGTGGTCGCAGAGCCGTACAGGGTCCCACCCAGAGTAGACTGGGTTGGGGATCTGGACGGCCTCGTAGCGATCACTACACAGTCGCCTGCCCAGTCCCCTTCCCTCGAGGACGTGGTCAGGGGTAAAGGCTATGTCGCGGTCCGAATTGGTAGAATAGTGGTTGTGGGGGTCTATTTCTCTCCCAACAGACCCCTCACTGAGTTTGAGGACTTTCTCGGCGAGGTGGGGACTCTGATTGGTCGGAACCGTCCCCGACCAATCATAGTCCTCGGAGACCTCAACGCAAAGTCCACCACGTGGGGGTCCTCAAGGACGGACGCAAGAGGCGAGGCAGTCAGTGAGTGGCTGGTTGAGGCGGGGTTATGTGTCCTAAATCGTGGTTCCCTAGACACGTGTGTTCGGCGTTCGGGTGGGTCAGTGGTCGACGTGACTCTCGCCACCCCCGAGCTCGCCGTGCGGGTTCGTGACTGGGAAGTCCTGGCCGACGAGGAGACGCTCTCCGATCACCGGTACATACGGTTTAGCGTCTCCTCGGTCTCGGCGAGACAGGGCACCCGGTCACCGTCTGCAGGTGGCCCGCGGTGGGCACTAAATCGCCTGGACTCAGAGGTGCTGCTGGAGGCAGCAATAGTCCAGGCGTGGAATGCCCCCCCACCAGAACCAGTAGACCTGGACGTGGAGGCCGATGGGCTGTGTAAGGCGATGGTGCACGTGTGCGACGCCGCCATGCCACGTGCGAGGCCACCACAGTCCAGACGTCAGGTCTACTGGTGGAACGAGCAGATTGCAGGGCTTCGCCGCGAGTGTATCAGGACACGCCGCTGCTACCAGCGGCAACGCAGAAGAAGGCGCCGGAACGATGAGCTAGACGCGGAGCTGGACGTCCTCTATGCCACCTACAGAGAGGCGCGCAAGGCTCTCCGTGTCGCGATCAGTGCGGCGAAAGCGGAAGCCTGGCAGGTGGTCTTGGAGTCGCTGGAGAAGGACCCGTGGGGGCGGCCGTACAGGTGGGCTAGGCAAAAGCTTCGCCCCTGGGCCCCCCCGGTCACCACCACTCTCGAGCCGGAGGTACTACGACGGGTGGTCGAGGGACTGTTCCCCGGCTGTTCGGGGACCGAGAATGTCCCTCCCATCATGATGTTGTCTGCCTTCGAGGACGAGGAGATCGGGTCTCCTGACGAGGTCTCGGCGGGAGAGCTGAGGGCTGCTGTCCTGAGAATGAGGGCCAAGAACACGGCACCGGGGCCTGACGGCATACCCGGTCGTGCATGGGCCCTCGCTCAGGACGCACTAGAGCCCAGAACGCGTGACTTGTTCACCCGCTGCTTCCGAGAAGGGCGTTTCCCTAGCCGTTGGAAGAGCGGGAAACTAGTCCTATTAAGGAAGGAGGGACGACCGGCGGACTCACCTTCAGGCTACCGCCCAATCGTGCTTCTGGATGAGGCGGGGAAGCTTTTGGAGCGGGTGGTTGCCGCCCGCCTCGTCAGACACCTGGAGAGGACTGGTCCGGACTTGGCGACAACTCAGTTCGGCTTTCGAAGGGGTCGCTCTACGATCGACGCGATCGCCCACGTGCGGGACTTGTCGGAGGAAGCGTGCTCCACAGGCGGCGTGATGCTTGCAGTGTCTTTAGACATAGCAAACGCTTTCAACACGCTGCCGTGGAGAACGATCCTGGAAGGACTGAGGTACCACAAAGTACCCAAATACCTCCAGGAAATTGTTGGGGACTACCTCTCCGATAGGGAGGTAGTCTTCCCAACGATGCAGGGGGAGATGAGGAGCCCCATGACGCGCGGTGTTCCACAGGGGTCGGCACTGGGCCCTCTCCTGTGGAACATCGGTTATGATTGGGTTCTCCGGGGCGCTACCCTCCGTGGCGTCGGCATCGTTTGTTATGCCGACGACACACTGGTTACCGCCCGGGGTAAGGACTACCGAGAGGCGGCGATCCTCACAACGGCTGCAGTTGCAGCAGTGGTGGGGAAGATTCGGAGGCTGGGCCTGGAGGTGGCGCTCCACAAGTCCGAAGCGATCTGCTTTCATGGACCACGACGGGCGCCACCTGCAGGCTCAAAGATAGTGGTGGGGGGAACCGACATCCCCGTCGGTACAACACTGAAGTACCTCGGTGTTGTACTCGACGGCAGATGGCGGTTCTCTGAACACCTCCGGAGGCTGTCCCCTAAGCTCCTTGGAGCATCCGGGGCACTAGGCCAGCTGTTGCCCAACCTAGGGGGAGGTGGAGCTACCTGTCGCCACCTATACATGGCGGTGGTACGCTCCATGGCCCTGTATGGGGCTCCTATCTGGGCGGATGGTTTGTCCTCAAAAGAGGTGGCTTTGCTCCGCAGACCTCAGAGGTCAATGGCCATTAGGGTCTGCAGAGGGTACCGGACCCTGTCGCACGAGGTGGCGTGCGTCCTTGCCGGATCGTTGCCGTGGGATCTCGAGGCCACAGTCCTGGCCCAGGTATACTGGCGGCGGGTGCGGGCGCGGGAACAAGACCTGCGCCCCCTGCCTGAAGAGGTCCTGCGGTGGAGGAGGAGTGCCAGAAGAGAGGCCATAACGACCTGGCAGGGGCGGCTCCTGACGGGGCCTGAGAAGCGCGGCATGGGTGCTACTCGGCTTCTTGAGGCGGTCCGACCAGTTCTGCGAGAGTGGGTGGAGCGAAAGCACGGGGTTCTCACCTTCCGGTTGACGCAGATCCTTACAGGGCACGGCTGCCTTGGCAGGTATCTTTGTAACGTCGCCGGAAGGGAACCAACACCAGAGTGCCACAGTTGCGGCTGTGCGGAAGAAACCGCGCAGCACGTGCTGGAGACATGCCCTGGTGACAGTGGACTGCGTCAAACACTGGTTGCAGTAGTGGGGAGTGACCTCTCCTTACCGACCATCATCAGCAAGATGGTCGGCGATGAGAGGTCATGGGACGCAGTAGCGTCTTTTTGTGAGGCTGCCATCCTGCGGCGAGAAGACGAGGAACGGGAGCGGGAAATCGCCCCCCATGCTCACCCGAGGCGTAAGAGACGGACACGGAGGCGAGCCAGTAGGGCTCGGACTCCGTCTCCGATTGGAGGCCATAGGGCGTCGGATGCGGGGGCATCCGACGCTTCCGATTAGGAAATTGGCCACGAGGAGATGATGCCTGGGTGTCCCTGGGCATCACTCGAGTGATATGGAAGGGCAAGTGCTCTTCGAGTATGGGTCCGGAAGCGGACAGCGGCGTGGGCCGGGTCGTGCGCGAATGCTGCAAGCGACCTCACGAACCGACCTGTGCCGGCGACGAGGGACACCGTGGGGTTTTAGTCGGTATGGGTGCCCTTCTGGCATCGAGTCCGACATACCCCGCACCGCCTCCCCCCAGGGGGTGGAGCGGGAATGCGTAAGTGCATTTCCCCACGAAAAAAAAAAAAAAAAAAAAAAAAAAAAAAAAAAAAAAAAAAAAAAAAAAGGTTAGGTTAGGTTAGGTTAGGTTCCCCCCCGAATGAGTTCCCGCCTTGCCGTGGCGGGGGGGCTCAGCGGTCGCAACAGTTGCGGCGGCCGCTGCCAAGAGGAACTCGAGGTGGAGGCTCGACCGGCGCCCTGGACATTCCGGGAAGCGGCGGTGCGAGCCCAGGCGGCCTTGATTGGCCGCGGGACCTGGTCGGCGTCTCGGCCGTACGCCGAGTAGCGGCGACGCGGGTTGGGGCTCGCCTTTTGGGAGGCAGTCCAGGGGAGCTCTCGCTCGCGCTTCTCCTCGGAGAAGTGCTAGCGACGAGCTCGAGGGGCCTTCTCCGCGCGTGCCAGAGCTTTTATCTGGAGCGCGCGTAGAAGGCGGTCTGGGATCTCGGGTATACCTCTCTTCAGAGAGGCTCTTACTTGAGAGGCCTGGACGAGGGGGGCCGTCCTCGGACGGATGGGAGGGACACCCGGTGTGTGGCTAACCCCACCACCGGACGAGGTGTCACAAATCGGAACCCCGTTAGCCGCGAGGCACGGGACCGAGGGCCTTGGCTTAACCGCCCGGGCCGCGAGGAAGAAAACCTCTATAAAAAATCACCCCGAAGGTCAAGCGGCGGAGCAGCGCGAGGACCTGCATGGCCACCGGGAAGGTTGGTCGCAACTGCTACCCCCGCGGGGGCCCAGCCGAAGCCCTGCGCGGGAGACGCCTAGGCTTACCCGGGTACAGGGGGCACTGCCCGGGTGGACCACGTATATCCCCCATACTCGTGGGAACTGTATGGATAAGATTAAACTTAAATTCCCAGTTCGGAAGGAGGAGAAGGGGCGTAGCCCCGAAGTGGACCTGGGCGGAGAGTCTGACTCTTCGCTTGGGAGCATGATGTCCGTAACATCAACGGACAGGATAGACGGCAAAGGCCTTCTGAAGCGGGTGCGGTCCCGCGAGGTCTTGAGTCGTGCTGCTAGCAGCGTCGACTCAGACGATGACGAGGACGCACCAGCCACAAAGGTTCTCGCAGTGCCGAGAAGAGGTAGAGGTCGGCCGCCTACCACAGGCGAGTACGTCGGCCTCGCCAAGGCAAAGGCGGCTCTTGTCGCTGCTGAGCGTCAGGAAATGGAGATGCAGGCCGAGCGCAAGGTCGAAAAAATGGCTATGGCATTGCGGTCCCAGGCCTCGACGAGCGCCAAGCTCTCAGAGTCCTCGGCGGGAGAGCAGGAGGAGCTGTCCTTAGACCTGCGCAAGAGGGTGCTGGAAAGCTTGGCCACCATCAACACGGTGGCCACGAAGTCCAGCAACCTCAAGGGCACTTTTCAGCGTGCGCTGAAGATGGCTACGGCCACGATACAGGAGGCGATGGCTGACCTGCAGACTAGGTCCTCAACCGAGGAGACCCGTCGACTACAGGCAGCCAACACTCGTTTGAGGGAGGAGGTAGCGGAGCTCCGCAAGGAAATTGTGGAGCTCCGCAGAGATATGACCATGGCAAGGGCTTCCACTTCCGCTCCTCCGCAGGCCTTAGGTTCGTCGACCCCGCACGAGCCTCGTCCTGCGGAGGAGTTGGAGCAGGCCGTTCTGCGCCAAATAGGGGGGATGTTGAACGCTAGGTTCGAGGCGCTGGAAGAGCGCCTCCTACCCGATAAGCGCATCCGTCCCCCCTTGGCAGCAGATGCCAAAATCACCGCTCCCCGGAAAGCCCCCACTAATCCATTCTCGGACCCGGGGCTTCCAGGGACATCAGCGGCAATGGAAGTACCACAACCTTCCAAAACCCGTAAAGGGAAAAGGAAGGAAGGGGGGAAGGCGACGAAGGGAGGCCAACCAGTGGGAGGCTCTGTCTCGCAGACCTCTGAGAGTGTGCCGGCAGCCCCTGTCAATGAGACCTGGGCGACGGTGACCAAGAGGGGTCCCAAGAAGAAGGGTGGCTCGACGGCTTCTGCACCGCCGCAGCGACAGTCGCAGGCGCAAGCCGGTTCGCGACAGTCGCAGGCCGGTGGTGGGAAAAGCCGTCGGAAAGGCAAAAAGGAGGTGGCCAAGCCCAAGCTCCAAGTCCCCCGCTCCGCAGCTGTCATCATGACGTTGCAGCCTGGAGCGGCGGAGAGGGGTGCAACGTATGCGGCGGCGTTGCTTGAGGCAAGGCGAAGGGTGGACCTGACGGAGTTGGGCATCACCGTCAACTTCCGGATAGCGGCCACTGGTGGCCGCATGTTGGAGGTGTCCGGCGATCCCAGCGGCGAGAAGGCGGACTCCCTGGCTGCGAAGCTCAGGGAGATCTTCGACGAGGGCGACGTCCGAATCTCCAGGCCGATGAAGTGCGCGGACCTGCGTGTCACCGGCCTGGACGATTCGGTCACCACGGAGGAGGTCGCCGCCGCCATCGCAGGAGTTGGCGAGTGCGATGTTGGCCACATTAAGGCCAACGACATCCGCCGCAATGCCGCCGGCATCGGTACGACTTTCGTCCGATGTCCGGTGGCCGCGGCTCAGAAGGTTGCCAGCAATGGCCGCTTAAAGGTGGGGTGGGTTTCGGCCCAAGTTAAGGTGCTGCCAGCTCGGCCGTTGCGCTGCTCCCGGTGCCTCGAATTGGGGCACTTCCGGGAGCAGTGCGGGGCGGACAAAACAGACCGCAGCGGTGAGTGCTACCGCTGCGGTCAAAACGGCCACAAAGCCAGTGGGTGCTCTAGCGAGCCCCACTGCTCGGTGTGCGCAGCAGCGGGCAAACCAGCCAACCACCGATTGGGAGGCAGGGCCTGTGCTGCGCCCCAAAAGAAGGGCAGGAAGGTCGCGTCCGGGGCCAAGTCCCGAAAGCCGCCGTCCCGCACCCCGCCAGCGGGGCCTGAGGAGTCGCGGATGGACGCCAGCTAAGGCGCCCATCTGCGACTGGAAACTCTGGGCGTCGGTTCGGGGGAACCGGCGTCCACTAAAGAGTTTCGAGATGGCACGATGTGGGAGGTGTTCCCCGCATCGTGACAAGGAGGGTGGAGCAAAAGCTCCCCGAGG